>OU342603.1:9631125-12608625 GCA_910589645.1 Tinea semifulvella
GAATTGGTGTTTATACAGACAGAAGGGGGCAATATTTGTATCTGTAAATACTTTTACTACGTTTACTTAAATATAACAAACGTTTAGGTTACTACAAGGAATATTCCCCAACCTGCAACCCCGCCATAGTGACTGAGTTTGCTGCTGCTGCCTTCAGAATAGGTCACTCGTTGTTAAGACCTCACCTCCCTCGACTCTCGCCGACCTATCAACCTATCGACCCACCGATATTGCTACGAGATGGATTCTTCAAACCTGACATATTTATGAACGTGAGTTTTTATTTTATCAACCCCTCGCTCCGAATCATGCTCAGAACTAGCGGTGGGCGTTTCAAAGACGAACCGCTTTTTGATCTGTGACGATAGAACCGTTTTTTGCTATGTGACGATAGAACCGTTTTTTGCTCTTTGACGATAGAACCCTTTTTAGGTTTCTATTGAAACAGTCTTCGTCGCGAAAACAACTTATTGAGACATTTAGCCTAACTTTACTTTAGGCCAATTATGACAAGTGGCAAGCTCGTACCAAAATCGAGACATCACAAATAAATCTAATATTTATTTATTTCAATTAATAAATATTATTGTGTCCGACCAGTAATCGAATCCGGTACCTACATACATATCTTCACGCCAGATCCCTTGCGGGGTAGGCAGAGACAATTGAGCGCCATTTGACACGATCACGACATACCTCTTTCGCTTCGTCGACATTCATTAACCTCTTCATACATGCCCTTTGGTTACGAAGACTTTTTAATGCACCTTCAGTCAGTGTTTTATTTATTTGATCGTGATATGTGAGTCTCGGTCTGCCAGGGCCTCTTTTACCCACAACTTTCGCATTATATATCTGGTTCGTCAATCTTTCATCGCTCATCCTTTCAACATGCCCGAACCATCGTAGCATGCTTTTCCTTATTTTTGTCCCTATGCTTTCCTTCATACCAACCCTTTTCCGTATTTCGACGTTACGTATGCGGTCCGCCAAAGTGACGCCACATATCCGCCGCAACGACCGCATTTCTACTGCATTAACCCTACTCTCATGCGTATTCTGACATATCCACGTTTCGCTTCCATACATCAGTGTTGGTACCAACATGGCATTGTGTATGGCGAGCCGAGCTTTGTCACTGACATTTCGACTGCCGATCAGTGACCCCAGGGCACCGTTAACACTATTTCCCGCGTTCACTCTTCTTTCAACGTCCCTATCGTACTTCCCATCCGCAGTGAAAACACTGCCCAGATATATAATTTCATTTACTTGTTCTAGAGTTTCATCATCAATCTTTATCGTCACGGTTGTCATCCTTCTTCTTTCAAACACTAGTACCTTGGTTTTTCTCGCAGAATCCGGTACCTACGAGTCTAAATCCACTGACTTAACTGCTAGACCACGAAGTTAGTTTAGTAAAATAGTTTTGTTCTATAATAAAATATTTCTTACATACAGAATAGTTTTCGCTTCGAACAGAGACATTATTCAACTCTCTAAGTCGTGATTTAGATTTTGACTTGTTCTATGATAGTATTTATTCCGTAAGAACCAACATAGTTTCAAAATTTGTAACAATTAATGTATGATTACATGTGTAACCCTTTACGGCTTTTACGAGTAGATCATATTTTTTGTTATATATGGTAACTTGTAATTCATCACCATCATCATCATCATCAGCCTATGTCTCTCCACTGCTGGATGTAGGCCTCCCCCAAAGCTCGCCATTTCACACGATCTTTTGCCACCCTCATCCAAGCGACCTTTTTCAGGTGATCCGTCCATCTGGCGGGGTTCTTCCCGCTTTGCGTTTTCTTGTACGTGGTCTCCACTCAAGAATTCGTCTACTCCTTGTAGTTACTAACTTGTAATTAGCTTGTTTTTATTAATGTATTCTTCAATTTAATTATGTTTATACTTATATGTAAGTTACCCTAACAAAATTAAATTAAAGTAAATATACATAGTAAGCAATACAATATTTTGTGTTTACAAGGAGACTATTTTACAACAATTTAGAATATATAAATAATAATCAAAAACGTTATTTTTATTCGGATCATTTTTAATAAATATAAGAAAGTGTGTCAACCATTTTAAAATGAAACTTAACCGATTTTTTCCAGCACCAATCGATGACAGACGAGCTGATGCGAGGGTTAGCCTCAACTCCCATGGAAACCCTCGACCAGTTCATCACTGGAGAAGTCACCAACCATCTCTTCGAAGATAGACGTATACCGTTCTCGGGTAATTTAATTTATTTACGTCCTAAACACGATATTTATTGTAGAGAGTAGAGAGAGAAAGAAGTAGAATGGTGGATGGTGAGCGTATTATCGCGCAATAAAATAAAATAGGGAGGCCTCCTTTTGTTGGTCGCAAGCCCGAGACACCATCCTTCTCATGTCTTACCCACACACGATGGACCCGGCACCCGCACGGTAAATCCATGGAATGATTAGAAATTTGTCTTCTAACCGAGTTGGAGTATGCAGCAATTGATGCTTTTCGCGTAAATATTGCCCCAACACGTCGAGTGTATAAGAGTTCATAGCGCGGGAAAACCGCAAAAAATAACTGCTACACCCGCCCCATATATAGAGTTAAATTTATCGTTTTCCATAATTATTTACGTGGTAGTACATTATTAAACAAAATAATACCACTTTTGACTAACAGTAGAGTCTATATAAAAACTATGACTTGACATGTCCGTGCAAAAGGCGGGAATTCACTCATTTACCCATTATTCGATCTTCACAATATTTACTTTTACAGGCATAGATTTAATTGCCTTGAACCTCCAAAGAGGTCGGGACCACGGAATTCCGAGCTACAACAATTACCGGGCACTTTGTAACTTGAAGAGAGCGGCTACTTTCGAAGACTTGGCAAGAGAAATACCTGATGAAGTTATTGCAAGGTTGGTTTTGTATTATTGATGTTTTTAATATTTTTGTCAGCCTATAAATTTCTGCGGTTTCCTTTACCGTTACTTCAACTGCCAAACTAACTATGGTCACTGCAATAGATTTAACCGCGAAATATTTTGGAATAAAACGTACTTATTTAATTTTCGTCTTCTGAGATCCTGAGTGTATTTCTGCGATTTTTTTGAAATGGTATTTTTTAGTCTTAGATATAGGATTGTCATACGAACTTTTCACAAACACGTCTTGTAGTCTAATAAAAAGGTACCTACGATCTAAGTTTGGGCTCGAGCTTGACAGATGTTTATGGAAAAATCATGTTTACTGATATTTATTTTATTTAAAAACTACGTACAAAGCTACGCACTATGTACAAAGGTATTTTCTGACAGCCAAACCTTTAGGACATTAAGACAGCATATATTAATCATCAATTAAGTTCTAAGAAGTAATTGAATTGATAAATAAGGAAAATAACAGGGGAGACAAGATACCACCTTGTGGAACTCCTGTGGGCAAGTCACGCCACTCAGATACATCCTGGCCAACTCTAACTCGTTGTCTTCGGCCATGTGAATACTGTGATGAGCAAAGTTAGTGTCGCATATAATGATCTAATTGTGGTGGTACACGTAATGTAATGTAAAATCAAAGTTAAGGATGCTGTAGGGATCAAGATGAAGGATGTCTGCTAAAACTTTTTTTTTCTGTAGATTAAAGCGAATTTACCCGACTGTGGATGACATCGATCTGTTCCCCGGCGGTATGAGCGAGCGGCCTCTGCAGGGCGGACTCGTGGGACCTACGTTTGCCTGCATCATCGCCATACAGTTCAGACAACTCAGGAAGTGCGACAGATATTGGTATGAATTATAAATCATAAATTTAATTTGAATAACAATAGCAAATTTTATTATCGCTTACGCTTTTATTCTTGTTCAGTGGTACAGGGTGGGGTGAGCCAGCTTGATCAGAGATAACAAAGCAGTTCTTTGTCGTTAATTATGATTATATTATTAAGAAGCACACCAAAAAAGGTTTTTAATACCTGCAGTACGTCTAAAGGTCATTGTCCGTTTTTTCTCGTACGTATATCTGTAAAACTTCACAGTTGCTAAAGAAATATCTATCTTCCCAAAATGGTCATTTTTATTGTCCATAGAACGTAATATAATATTTTATAATGAAGGTTTAAGTAGTGTAGTAACTGACAACGCTCTTTTACAGCAGCACCTACATTTAGGAGGTGTTTAATTTACGTTTTAATTTGGTAATGACGATGGCTGTTCTTTGTACTAATGGTCGATCTTTTTGCTAACTTTCGTTCTCTGACGAATATCCACGTTTTGAATTCTATCTATTAGAGATATACCAAGAGCTCTTTCCATGGCTCGCTGAGCGACTTTGAATTTATGGACCAGACCGACTGTTAGTGTCTACGTCTCTGCTCCGACGACATTACCAGGAGAACGCACGGGGCCTTCGTCTTTAAACATTGTGGTATAGACGATTAGAGAGAGCCGGAGTAATTTTATAAATAATTTTCTTCGAATCTCTCAAAGTACATAAAATTTACGTTCTAATTATCTAAATAAATAGTAGAATGGTGGATGGTGAGCGTCTTGTTGCCTCCTTTGTAAACCAGCCTATTATCGATTGCAATCTTTTTCCACACACGATGGACCCGGAACCCGCACGGTGTAAAAATATTGGTCAAAAAGATAGTTGTTAAACAATTGTAAAGTTTTACAGTATAATATGTTTCCAGGGCAATCGAAAAAACTTACAATGACCTTTGCACGTACTGCAGGTATTACAAACTATTTTTCGTGGGCTTAGCGAGCGCATTGACGCGCGCTATATACCTACGCTTCCTGTTGCGTGTTCGTGGATGAAATTGTAATTTAAAATCTCGTGTCGTATATTATTATTAGCTCAGCCAGCCTCCAAGCTAGGGGAAACCTAAACCTGCTAAAATCAAGAGTTGGAAACCACACTATAACTGGTACAGAAAAGAAAGGTTACTCACATGTGCTCGTCCGGGTTAGGAAATTAGGAAACACTGAATCTAGGCTTCACAGTAAGTTCACTAGGTCCATCAGACCGGCCGGCTGTTTTTCTATATAACCCACTATTTGCACGTTAAGTAATTTGTTTTATATAAGGTCTATAGTCACATGCAAGGGCGACGTGTATGCTGCTACCATCGACTGCTTGGGTCGACGGTTTTATCGCAACTGTCAGACGAATAGACAGTTTCTCTCTGTGTGAAGATTTTTTATATAGGAAACGGAAAGGAAGGATGGTACCAAGCCATAACACTTCCTGTTTGACGAGGCCTTAAAGCTTTTGGCACGCTTTCGACCATCAGCTCATCTGCTATAAAATAACTATATGTCTCTTTTCGGTTTTAGGTTCGAGAACGACAACGCTGCAGCTCGATTTACAGAGCAACAGCTGGCCGAAATCAGAAAGTCCACTCTGTCCAAATTGTTGTGCGAAAACTTCGACGTACACAGCGACATACAGAGAGCCGCCTTTGATCTGCCTAGCAACTTCTTGTAAGTATGAAATGGACCCAGAAACTTATGACTATATTAATGCTATACAGGTGACGGGTAGATGCATTTGCGCGTTCTCTGCACAGATTTTCAGATGCACCTTCTCCTATTCTTTTATTTATTTGGTTTTAGCCTGCCTGGGCCCTTTTTACACACAACTTGCTCATTATATTATCATAAAATATGATTATTTTTAAAAAGTAAATACCCTTTAACCCTTTCGGTGGTCAGGACTCACATGATATTATTTTTTTGTTTAAAAACCGGGTTTATATTTAGCCAACTCTACTACAGGTCCATCATGACTAGTGGCAAGCTTATTGATGTCTCTATCTTACCAAACTTGAGAAATATCACAAATAGATTTAATAAATTAAATATGTATTTAGTACATGTCAGTCTTCATTTGCCATCGCGCCCACCTCCATCAGCGGTACGAGAGCTCCAAGAATGGAAGCAACTGACACCATCTGCTACGACCGGTATCAGTCTCTACCACTATTTTTTTTTATTATTTTTTTTATTTTCATTTATTTAGGCAACAAACAGTCAACATACACAAACAATATCACAAATAAACAAAATTGTCACTCTGCAAGATACTAAAATTGAAAACTAATAAATAATATAACCCACTAAGGGGCCCCTTTGAAGGCTTTGCCGGCACGTGACAAGTTTGAACATCTGTGTAATAAATTAATAACAATAAGAAGACATTGAGAGCCAAAAATATTTTATACATAATAGAAGTTAAACACAAATACTATGGAAAGGAAAAAAAAAGCTGGATATAAAAATAAAAACAAGGATAGAGTAATAACGCAAACATGATATAAAAGATACTTAAATTAACAGATGCTATAATAGTAATTTATAAATACATAATTATAATACTAATTACGGATACAACAAACTACCAACCATCAACAGTAATTACTATCACTATGCCGGTTTAACAAGATGCTTTTTCACACTTCGCTCGAAGGACTCCAGGTTATAGGAGTGGGGAAACACACTAGCTGGGAGAGTATTCCACATCTTCAGCGTGCGACTGATGTATATTTGTATATTTCGCCTATATAACAATCGTTATATTTTGGTATGTCAGTTAACAAATTTTAAAATAATATCAATAATACTATTAACACCATGCATCGTAGACAAAGGAGCATTAGGAACACAATACAGTAGAAGGCATAAGACCACAAAACTATTTAAACGAATTTTCCATCAAAGGCATGTCAATAAATTCTGACGAGTTATAAAAAGCATTATTTTGGAAAAAGAGTTTCAATTTTGTTTTAAATTCACTTAGTTGTAGTCTAGTTATAATCTCAGGTAGTTTATTGTATAAGAAAGAGTGGACTAGGTTTTGGGCACTCCACACCGATATTTTGCGAAGGGTGTCGTCAGGGAACGGCGCAACTCCTCTGCTTGGGTGGCTCCTACAACTCGCTGAATAGGTACTTAACCGCTAGACTACGGAGCCAGTCTCTAATTTATTTATTTATTAGATGCTCATAACAAGATGCAGTCATACCAAAATATAAACAGATACAAACAACTAACTAAGATCTGGACTTCATCTCAAAAATTTGAGCATACAGCTTGCTATTTTTACAACCATTCCAATGGTAAGGTTAGGAGGTGGTTTCTTAATCATATTGCAGTATCGGAGGTGATTTTGAAACCGACCCCCAATCACAATTTATCAGTGCAATGCATTGAATATACACTTAAGAATACATTTGTTTCGTTATGAGAATTTATTATATATAAAAAAAAAGTAATTGTCAGTAGCTAATTAATGTCAAAAATCAAAATAATATAAGTAAAGGTAAAAATTAAATTAAATTAATAGTAATATTTCTAATAGTTATATGTCCAATGATTTATTTCATTCCCTTTTCCGTATTAGGCAATCAAATGAAATTAGGATCTATTCTTATAATGTCTTGGATACTTTTCTTAAGGTGCACAACCCTGGAGTCAAATATGTCAATTAGGTCACTATGTTTCCTATTTATGTCATAAAAGAAACAGTACATTCTTATTATGAAATTGCTTTGTAAAATGTATAATTTGTTGTTTAATTTCAGGAATCCCCGCGTCCCTTGCGCGTCGTTACCGAAGCTGGACTTATCAGCGTGGCGAGAGAGTTCAGCGCAGGGCTGTCTGATCGCAGGCCGCGCCGTCTCCGTGGGGGAGTCCGCCTTCCCCTCGCCTTGCACCTCCTGCATCTGTACTGCCGAGGGGGTAAGACATAATCCACAGCTATACGCCATTTATAGGGCTTTGAGACAAAGAAACGAAGAAAATGTTTTAAGAGCAATATAGTATTTAACTTTAAAAAAAAAAAACAAATATTTAGGGATGCAAAAATTGTATACAAAACATAGGTCTATTAAAATCTTGTATGGGGATTTGGGCTATATTGTATTTAAAGTCACAGATTACAATTTAAGCAAAAAAACCTTTTATTTTATATAATTTAGATGTATAAAATGTTTAAAATATCACAATGACAGCTCTAGTACTAAAGGACTTGATTATTACGAAAACTACATATTTTAATTTCAATTTTTTCAATCATTGGCCGGTGATTCCCATATCTCTTTGAATTGCGTCGTTTCTAAAGTAACGCGTTACGCTGACAATAGTGTAGTACATGTCTATATAATCTGTGACAATCTTGTTACGCTTGTTAAGATGATTTACAGTTTTTTTTTTCTGTTTTGGCATTAGTAACAATTTGCCAGTGTCAAAGTTAGGGAAAGACGGGTTAAATAAAAGGGATTCAAAAATTTGGAATAGGATCAAAGAAGTATTTATAAATATAATAATATTGAATTAATACAAAAATAAGAGACTAAGACTACTAAAATAATGAACAATTTACAATAAGAACACTTAGTTATATTCATATTTTAATATTATTATCTACAATGAATAAACCAATGAGATGATTTACTGTTTTACCATGTAATCATGTTTTTATTAACTTGCTTTCTTGTATGTCTGTCCGGGTGGGATTTTTAATAATTTTAAACTTACTTCCGGACGAACTGAAGACTTGAAAAGAGATTTCCCAAAACCAGGCCCTAACTTTATTGCAGCGCTCAACTAAATACAATTCAATAATCATAACAATTAATTGTGTTTTATTTAATTTAATTACAAGATCTCTTTTACCCCAGCATTAAAATATAATTCTATTAAATAGTCAATTAGTTAAAATTTATGTATGAAATAGTAACAAAGCACTATTTATACGATTAGGTTCTTTATTATGACCAGGTACTTTATTATAGATAAAACACTGGATTTCAAATCGGCGGGATTGAAACTATGTACTTAATTAATTATTTTAAAAAAGTTTTTGTCAATTGTCGTTATGCTAGGGTATAATAAATAAATTAATTACAGATTATGAAAACACAATATATTAACTAGTATCATCATCATCACGACCGTTTCCCTTTCGGGGTGGTCAGAAACCACGCTTATAAGCGGATTCACATTTAGCCAACTTTACTATAGGCCAATCATGACAAGTGGCAAGCTCGTCGATGTCTCCAGCGTACCAAACTCGAGAAATATCACAAATAAATTAAATATTAATTAAATGTATTTATTTACATTAATAAATATTTTTGTGTCCCGACCAGTAATCGAACCCGGTACCTCCGAGTCTAAATCCATGGACTTAACCGCTAGACCACGGAGGCAGTTGTTACTAGCAAATAAAAAAGAAATCATTATGGTACGAGAACATTTTATTGGGTCCACTTCTCTAAGAATGGGCATTCTCATTTGTATGTGGTTTTTTCCTTCATAAGGATTAGAGAAATTATTTTATACTTTTTAGTCCATTATAAAAACATGGAACATCAATTATATTTTTAAGCTTGATGATAAGTAGTATCATGATTGGTCTATAGTGAAGTTCGTTAAATGTGAATCCGCTTCCTTAATGACAGATTTGGCACTTGTCACAATGATTTGACCACCTCCGTGGTCTAATGGTAACAAACGTTGCCGTGAACTCGGGAGGTCGTGGATTCGATTCCCACCGGGGGCAAGTTGTACATTGTATAATTTGTCTCGGTCTGGGTGTTTATATGTATAATATGTATATATTTACAAAAAATAAAAAAAAGTGTAATATGTAGTTTATCAACCATCTAGTTTCCGTAACACAAGCTTAGCTTACCATGGAAATTAGATGGCGCTGTGTGAAATATTTATTTATTTTATTTACTATGTGTAATTTCAGGCAAACTGCGCTAGTCTTCGGATTACGGACTGCGCGCAGTTGCTTCGAGAATGGCCGCGCGAGGCCGTGCTGAGAGACGACGTGTGCGCGGCGCAGTGCGGGGCCGCCGCGCCGGACTCCCCGCGCCTCTCCCGCCGACACCCGCCGCCGCCCACATTCAAATTCCCCGATCTTACACCCTTCATAGCAAAGTGATTACACACCAAGACTCTTACGACTATAGTACATTTCCAGGGCACGCGAAAAACGGACAATGACCTTTGCACCTACTGCAGGTATTACAAACCTGTAATTGTAACCCAAAAAGTATATTTGGGTTGGGTTGAAAAGTACTGAGGCAAGACACTGACGACCGGCATCAGTTCCGAACATTATGCCTCTCGCTCGCACAATCCAATATTTTCAAAGATTAGAAAAATCTAAGTGTTGAGAAATGTGATCTAATTTTATTTATAAACAATAGCTTAAATTAAATTAAATATTTTATAATAAAAACGAAAATTTACCTAAAAAAAAATTTATAAAATAAATTTTTTATACTTACAAAAATTGCTCCTTCAAATCGCTGTTCTGTGGCATGGTGCAAAATACACCGGCAGCATTTCCCCTCTGAATTAGGTATCTTACTTAATTTTTGAGAGAAGAAACTGGTACCAGAGACGTTTATGAAAATAAAATTACAGATATTATGCACGTATATAATTTTTTGATGATTTGTTTTACTAAAATCGAGGAAAGTCGTTATAAATGATTTTGCTATTTTTCTCTGTCTAAAATTAAGTACCTACCTATATGAAAGTAAACATATGTCCGTAATATTATTTTTTTAGATAGCTTCTTAAAAGTTCACTTGGACTTTGTAAATATATAATTGTGCGAGCGAGAGGTAAGCACTCTGTTACTTAGTCGCAAACGTTGTTAGTGGATATTGTTATTTACGTCAGAGATTGCGTCATAATTACAAAATTATTCAATTCTCAACTGTATAAGCGCTCGACCTTGCCAGCGGCCGTGCAAATATCAACCTTAATAGCGTGATATATATATATAGTTAACGGATTCCATTATATAACGTTTGCGCTTAAGTAACAGAATAGGGCTACAGGCAGCGTTAAATTTTCATAAGATGATCTTGACCGTTGAATTCGTAATGTTGACCGTTTTTCCGTCAACCCTAGAAACATGCCTTAATAGTACACCCGTCCTACAAACGACCTACATCGATCAAGTATCCGAATGTGTATTTTTATTACAAAAATACGCTAACAAAAGGAACGTTGCTACGAAAACTATTGATTAATAAGTAATAATTTGAAATATTACTCAATAATTATATTTAAAAAAAAAAGAATAAGTTATTTAAAAAATATCTATCATCGTCTGTATGTTTAAATTAAATAGGTACTATAAATAGTTCTTAAAATCCCTGTTAAGTTTAAACTATATATATATAGTATACTACTTATGTATTTAAAAAAACTGTACAAATTAGTAGATATAAAATAGTTGAGAAATGTATGAATTGGCTAGAGTTTTCAACTGTTTATAACATAGGCACAATTAAATGATAGTTACCCCAATATTAAAAACAAAATACCTAACTCATAGTTACCAATTGCTCATATATGTAACATTTTTAGTTAATTAGTTCAGTAGACAAAATCTGTTTGTTTTTTAATCGCAAACGTTAGTGGGGCCAAAGGAGTGTAACGTGTAATGTAACAAGGTAATGCGAATTTTGTGTCATGATCGACCTACGAGCAGCTAAAATAATCAAGCTATATTGAACCGCGCATAACTACAAGAAATACATTATTTTGTCAATTTAATGTTTGCGGTTAAGGAAACACAACAGTAACCCAATTCTGTTACTAAGTCCCAAACGTTATTAGTGTATTTCGTTATTTACGAGAGCTTGCGTCCTAATTATAAAATATTATTTAATTCTCAACTCTATAAACGCTTGACCTTGACAGCGGCCGTGCAAATATCAACTTTAATAGCGTGATATATATATAGTTAACGGATTTCATTATATAACGTTTGCGCTTAAGTAACAGAATAGGGCCACAGGTTTTTATATAAAAAAATAGTTTTAAAAGTATTTATTCATAAACTGAATCAAAACTATTTCCTCCTACGAAACTTTATGCTAAAATCTCTGATAGAATTTAGTTAATTTAATTTGAAAACGATGAGGCATTACAAATACTCAAGATGTTTCAAATTAATTTGAATTTAATATTTAAGTACTTTATGGCCATCTTTAGCTTTAATTTTTAGAAAATAAGTTAAATTTAAGATATATTTTAGGAATAGTTTAATTTTTCATATTTTTCTATTGTATTTTGTAAATATTAAATTAATTTTAAGTCTGGCAACTTGTGCTACAAATTTCTGGGCTCCTATTGGGCTGTAGTGATATGGCTATTTGTAAAAAGAATGATTAAAACAACCTATGATTAACCATATACGAGTACGTCACGTGATTGGTAGTTAGTTAGATTATTTCAGCCAATGAGATCATATATAAGATAGAGAGGGCATATATAGGGAAAACCTAACATTAAATACTTAAACAAAAAAAAAACCACACAAAATCAAAATATCTTTATTCCCGTAAACCTATTACAGGCATTTATGAAACGTCATTAATTTATTCATTTGAATGATTCTACTCCTGCTAGTGGGTAAGCAGCAAAGTGGTCCAATAAGTAAGCTGTTAGCAGAAGACCAGCAGCTTAGCAGATTCCAATGACCTGTTAATGTTTAATCTGACTGAGAAATGAATCTGCAAGAACAACTCAGCTATATCAGATTTACAAAATAAAACATATACAGAACTATTAAAATACTACAAATAAAACTAAAAAAATAAAATGATAACTGTCCGATTAAAATAACTTAAAATTAATTTAACGTGGATTGGGTCCTTTTTGCGTAACTAAGTCCATTTAAAAGTGTACGACCAAAACCGGCAGTGCACAATTGCTCGAGATCAGGTGCAGACTAAATAATTCTAAGCCGATTCCCTGTCATCGAGTCTATCGATAAATCATACAAAAACAAGGTTATCTCCACAGCCCAAGAATTTCCCTCTTGAAACGCAGCCAGTTAAATTATTTGTATTATATTTTTTTATATAAAAATGGCTAACTAGTGAAGCTTTAGATTTAGTTAAATAAGTACCCTACTTGTTCAAGTGAAGGCATTGGACGTCGCTTCATAAAAACTTAATAAGCAATTATTTTCAACAACCAATCGGTTAATAAAACCACTTCTCTTTTACATACCACAGAGCAATGATGTTAATACACCTCATATATAAACCTCATTGCCACAGAGTAACTAAATTGGTCAACTTTGCAAGGAAGCATAAAATTCGTTTTATATTTTCCGTGTTGACTTGAAAACAAAGCAAAGCTCGCTTGTTTTACTGAATTTTCAAGTCAAGCACAGGGTAAGTATAACTGATATACCCTATGTTTGACTTGACGCTTTGAGCGCTTTTTTTCGCTTTAAAAATCGTTAAATTTGGCGTTGCTCTATGGTTTTCATACACTTTAAGCAAAATTAGGTAAAAAAAGCGTAGAACGCTTTGCTTTCAAGTCGAACACAGCAATATTTGTACGCTGTTTTTATGCAATAACGAGTCGCCGTTGGATCAAATCCTTGGGTTTTGATTGGCCAAACGACGCGTCTTCGATTTTCTATCGAATAACATTTTTGAGTTTCGCGGTGTGAGAACTCAAGCGACGATAATTATGTAGGTAGGTTATTATGTGATTATTTTAAAATTTTCAGGTTGTTCCAAGACGCGTTTATTAGGGATATTTGTTCCTTTTATAATTAACCTAACAGATTGGTTAGGTTAGCACATTCTCTCGCTTGCACAATGCAATATTTTCAAAGATTCATTAAGCTGAGTGTCCTTTTAAGAAATGTTGTTTAAAATAAATTCTGTCTATTAATCTAACAAACGCCTTATGTTGGCACAAATGCCTTAGTGGCGATTATTAGTTTACTAGATTTTTTAAAAAAAGAAGAGGTGTTAGTACAATAGAGGAAAATCGTTGTTTTTGGGAAGTACTTCGCGCCATTTTGCGCGGACAAGTCAAGTGCTAGTTTTTGTTTTGTAAATTAATTTACTGTGAATATTGTTGGTCAAAAGTGGTGTTGTTTTGTTTAATAATGTTCTACAATGTGAATAGTTATCTAAAACGATAAATTGTACTTCGAATATTGGCACAAGTTGCAACTTATTTTATGCGGTTTTCCCGCGCTGTCAACTCCCATATTTTACCTAACATGTTGAGCTATGGTGCCGCGAGTGACTCCAAGAAAAACATAAAATTCTGCAGCATCTGGAATTTGTTGATGACCTCATTAACTTATGAAAAAGAAAGATATATTACATCAGACTTGGCTGTATGGGCTAGACCCTTTGCCTTCCCTATCATCTCATTCATCATCTATCGGGAGAAGAGAACAAAAAAAAAATCGTTGTTTTTGCAATTTTTCTCTGTCTATTATTAGATATGAAAGTGAAATTATGTCCAAAATGTCCGTAATTTTTTTTCCTAGAAAGTTGATAGACTACACAAAAATACACTCAAGTCTTGAAAAATCTTTAAACATATTGCTTTGTACGAGCGAGAGAGATAATTATAAAGAATTAAAACCCTTTTTTTATGACACAATGTCTAATGCCTAGTGTAGATTGTATATTGAAAGTCAAAATTTAATTATACATTTTGATACATACATATAATTTGTGTTATTTTAATAACCTAAATAACCATAGATTAAGTATCCTATATCTATGTAAATAACAATAAAGTTAATATTAAAATTTAAAAAAAACCTGACTGTTTAAAAAATAAACTTATATTAAAACTAAAAATACATAATCAATAAACCATAAAACAAATAATCATTTTAGTTTCTAATTAAAGTTATTATTATATATTGTTATTGGCTCTTTATTTGGTCTTTCGTAATGAAAAACCTCAACATTATTTTTAAATACTGTAACGGGTACATGTAGGTTACAGAGTTTTATTGGCATTTTAAGAAAGAATAGGATTGTCAATATACGACAATGACAGGGTTGATGGGTTTTTGTTTTAAAGAAGAAAAAGAATAGGAGTCTTTCGCGCCATTTTGCGCGGAGATGTCAAGTGCAAGTTATTGTTTTGTAAATTAATTTACTGTGGATATTATTGGTCAAAAGTGGTGTTATTTTGTTTAATAATGTGCTACAATGTGAATAATTATGGAAAACCATAAATTTGACTTTAAATATGGGGCACAAGTTGCAGTTTATTTTTTGCGGTTTTCCCGCGCTGTGGACTCCCATATTTTACCCGACGTGTTTGGGCTATATTGCCGCGAGTGACTCCAAAAAAGCATCAAATTCTACAGCATCTGGAATTTGATGATCCCAACTCGGTTATGAACTCTGTTATGAACATATATTATGCAAATAAATTACGTGTTTAGGACTGATGTATTCTGTACAATGTCCTTTAAAGCCAATTAAAAAAAAAAAAAGAAAAAGAATAAAAGAAAGGAAGATCGGGGGAGCTCGGACCGAGAGGTCGACACAGCGAGTATTTTTATAAAGATTAATATTAAAATAATAATTAGTTAAAGTCTACCGCGTAATAGTGTCCCTCGTAGATAGGTGTTTAGTTTTTATAGATATGTAATTATTTCTAAAATATAAAGTATAAAAAAAGTTTTATGCATTTTTAATAAAGAAAAAGGAGTTCCGTAGAATCCTCTCCGTAACAATTAAAAGCAACTACATCCAACCGCAGGCGTTGGATAATCTTGTAACTGCAAAGGGCAGGTTACATTTGGTGGAGGCGCCGGGTATATTCAAGTATTTTTTAGAAAGAAAAAGGACATTTTTATACGAAGAAAATAACTATTTTATAAAAAGGAAAAGATGGGATGTAAAAAAAAAAAATGGAAGAAATATTTTTTATACAATTATAACGTTGTGTAAAGAAAGGTATTGTACATACATACATACATACATATCTTCACGCCAAATCCCTTGCGGGGTAGGCAGAGACAATTGAGCGCCACTTGTCACGATCACGACATACCTCTTTCGCTTCTTCGACATTCATCAACCTCTTCATACATGCCCTCTTGTTTCGATGGCTTTTTAATTCACCTTCAGCTAATGTTTTATTTATTTGATCATGATAGGCAAGTCTTGGTCTGCCAGGGCCTCTTTTACCCACAACTTTCGCATTATATATCTGGTTCGTCAATCTCTCTTCGCTCATCCTTTCGACATGCCCGAACCATCGGAGCATGCCTTTCTTTATTTTTGTACCTATGCTTTCTTTTATACCTACCCTTTTGCGTATTTCGTTATTACGTATACGGTCCATCAAAGTTACGCCGCATATCCGACGTAAAGACCTCATTTCTACTGCATTAACTCTACTCTCATGCGTATTCTGACATATCCACGTCTCGCTTCCATACATAAGTGTTGGTATTAGCATGGCATTGTGTATGGCGAGTCGAGCTTTATCACTGACATTTCGACTGGCGATCAGTGATCCCAGGGCCCCATTAACACTATTTCCCGCGTTCACTCTTCTTTCAACATCCCTATCATACTTCCCATCCGCAGTGAAAACACTGCCCAGATATATAATTTCATTTACCTGTTCTAGCGTTTCATCATCAATCTTTATCGTCAAGGTTGTCATCCTTCATCTTTCAAACACTAGTACCTTGGTTTTTCTCGCATTTAAACGGAGTCCTTTTTCTGCACATCCCTCTTTCATTGTAGTATAAGTAAAAGGTCAGTGGTTTGAACTAATAAGGATGGCGTCAACGAGTTATTTTAGTGGTTTCAAAAATGAGGATGTGGAGGAATTTATGTTGTCGTTCGCGAGCATAGCGGCGCTTCAACGTTGGGACGATGGGCAGAAAAAGGCTGCCGTAGCATTATATTTAAATGTAACCTGCCCTTTGCAGTTACAAGATTATCCAACGCCTGCGGTTGGATGTAGTTGCTTTTAATTGTTACGGAGAGGATTCTACGGAACTCCTTTTTCTTTATTAAAAATGCATAAAACTTTTTTTATATTTTATATTTTAGAAATAATTACATATCTATAAAAACTAAACACTTATCTACGAGGGACACTATTACGCGGTAGACTTTAACTAATTATTATTTTAATCCTAATCTTTATAAAAATACTCGCTGTGTCGACCTCTCGGTCCGAGCTCCCCCGATCTTCCTTTCTTTTATTCTTTTTCTTCTTTAAAACAAAAACCCATCAACCCTGTCATTGTCGTATATTGACAATCCTATTCTTTCTTAAAATGCCAATAAAACTCTGTAACGTACATGTACCCGTTACAATACCTATTCAATAATAACTGCCTCCGTGGTCTAGCGGTTAAGTCCGTGGATTTAGACTCGGAGGTACCGGGTTCGATTCCTGGTCGGGACACAAAAATATTAATAAATATTTAATTTATTTGTGATATTTCTCGAGTTTGGTACGCTGGAGACATCGACGAGCTTGCCACTTGTCATGATTGGCCTATAGTGAAGTTGGCTAAATGTGAATCCGCTTATTTATAAGCGTGGTTTCTGACCACCCCGAAAGGGAAACGGTCGTGATGACTTTTACTTCTATATAGTTCGTCGCCCCCCCCAACCAACTGGACACGACCGCCGCATTCATTGGTACATGCCGGGGAAGTTTGAACGGACGATATTAAGAAAAGCGTTTTTACAACCAAGCCACCGCCGCGCCATATTTATTTGCACCCTGCCCATGATTTATAAGTTTTCCAAAGGTCAGTTGGTAGAACATGCCTAACCGGCATTAATCTCGCCTATATAAACTAATTTTAAGTTTTTGTACGATAAATCAACAAGCCGTCTGGCCAGCGTGGCGAGTGTAGGCCAAATTCTCCACTTCTGGAAGGCCCATCTCCAGCAGTGGAGGTCTAGGACGCTTTGTTCTAGGGCTGTAATGAATGAAAAAAAAAAAAAAAAAAAAAAACGATAAATCGTTTAATAAATACTTTTTAAAACATTTTTAGCGCTGAAGGAGGATGAAAATAAAAATGCATTTTTTTTTTGTTACAATTGCTTTTATTCGTTCCTTCTTCGTATATGTACAATTATAAGTCACAATCAGTTACATTATTAAACATATTTAAGTATTGTATTAACATTACATAGAAACATTTACAAAATTATTACATAGATTAGGCGTCCCTCACTTTTTTATTAAGGCTCTGAAATCACGGTACCATTAGCCTTAAGTGTATTTTTTAAATCTTTTTTACAGTGTTCATTTTGCTTTTATTTTTACATTATTCGTTTAACAATAACTGTAGTTAATTTTTAAACAATAAAAATCTAGCACTTGGCAACACTGTACAAATGCGGCAATCGCTTGCCAATTATTACTAACAAATAGCAGAGACTTGTCAAAAATAAATACATTTATACATTGGCAACATTGTTTTTTTTTTAAACTATTTGACGGAAAGAGCCACAAAATGCGCGGCAAAATGCAAAATATACAAAAATACATTAAAACTACATAATATTAGTTAAGTTTCTCTTCTTATTTTTTGTATAATTTAAAACTATTAAGTTTTGACTATTTTACACTTAAAATTTATTTTTTTAATTGCTAAGAGTTCGATTAGTTTTTTTTTACCTTTACATGAAGTTGGTTACGTAGTACACACACATTGTTACATTAAGAGGGTTTATCGCTTTGCATACCTCTCGCTCGCACAATCCAACATTTTCAAAGACTGAGTGAGTAGAGAGAAATGTAGTATATTTAGAAGCAAAGCGTTAAGCCCTCTAAAGGGCCGATTATTCACCACTTCCTTAACTTTAAGGCCGCCTTTTACTACTTAAATCTTAAGGAATGATTAAATAACCGGCCCTAATTTCCTTAATTTACATTGAAAATTTCGTAAAAAAAATAAAAGTAAATTATATAAACCTATGTAATAAATAAAATATCAGTGTTGCAAGAAAATTCCTTAATACTTTAGATTTGCTTCATTCAATTGGTCTGGTTCTTGTGATGTCGTGTCCGAGCGGTATGACCACTAATTTGTATATCCTATAACAAAACAAAAATAAATAGCATATAAAAAAATATAATCACTAGTGTCAGTTGGGACATTTTGCTATTTGGTGTCAGTTAGGACATTTTGCTATTTGGTGTCAGTTAGGACATTTTGCTATTTGGTGTCAGTTGGGACATTTTGCTATTTGGTGTCAGTTAGGACATTTTGCTATTTGGTGTCAGTTAGGACATTTTGCTATTTGGTGTCAGTTAGGACATTTTGCTATTTGGTGTCAGTTAGGACATTTTGCTATTTGGTGTCAGTTGGGACATTTTGCTATTTGGTGTCAGTTAGGACATTTTGCTATTTGGTGTCAGTTAGGACATTTTGCTATTTGGTGTCAGTTGGGACATTTTGCTATTTGGTGTCAGTTAGGACATTTTGCTATTTGGTGTCAGTTAGGACATTTTGCTATTTGGTGTCAGTTGGGACATTTTGCTATTTGGTGTCAGTTAGGACATTTTGCTATTTGGTGTCAGTTGGGACATTTTGCTATTTGGTGTCAGTTAGGACATTTTGCTATTTGGTATCAGTTGGGACATTTTGCTATTTGGTGTCAGTTAGGACATTTTGCTATTTGGTGTCAGTTAGGACATTTTGCTAGTTGGTGTCAGTTGGGACATATTACTAGTTGGTGTCAATTGGGACATTGTGCTATTTGGTGTCAGTTAGGACATTTTGCTAGTTGGTGTCAGTTGGGACATATTACTAGTTGGTGTCAATTGGGACATTGTGCTATTTGGTGTCAGTTGGGACATTTTGCTATTTGGTGTCAGTTAGGACATTTTGCTATTTGGTGTCAGTTAGGACATTTTGCTATTTGGTGTCAGTTAGGACATTTTGCTATTTGGTGTCAGTTAGGACATTTTGCTATTTGGTGTCAGTTAGGACATTTTGCTATTTGGTGTCAGTTAGGACATTTTGCCATTTGGTGTCAGTTAGGACATTTTGCTAGTTGGTGTCAATTGGGACATTTTGCCAATTTGTGTCAGTTGGCACATTTTGCTAGTTGGTGTCAGTTGGGACATATTACTAGTTGGTGTCGATTGGGACATTTTGCTATTTGGTGTCAATTGGGACATTTTGCTATTTGGTGTCAGTTGGGACATTTTGCTATTTGGTGTCAGTTTGGACATGGGAGCATTTTGCTAGTTGGCGTCAGAGAGGACATTTTGCTAGTTGTTTTAGCGTCAGATTTCTAGTATGATCCGGTGTATATATTATCTCGTCATTTGTCTCCATTAAATAAGTGCGGTTTCAGTGTTTCGTCTCCACAGTCCATAGGCCCTTCCCGAAGATCTCTGCCAAAGTGACAGTTTAGAGTGGTGTTACATTACCAGTGAGAGAGAGTGGCGTCAGTTGTTTCCCTTAAAAGAGGTTTCAGTACTCCGTCTTCACAGTCCATAGGCCCTCCCCAAAAATCCCTGCCTGATGAATCCTGAGTAGTCTCCATTGATGAGTGCGGTTTCAGTGCTCTGTCTCCATAGTCCATAGGCCCTCCCTGGAGCTCCCTGTCAGAGTGATAGAGAGAGTGACGTTATGTTACCAGTGGGAGAGAGTGACGTCAGTTGTCTCCGTTGATGAGTGCGGTTTCAGTGCTCCGTCTCCACAGTCCGTAGGCCCTCCCCGGAGCTCCCTGCCAGAGACGAACAGTTCCGTCCTCAGAACCGCTTGCATACAGTTCTCCGTCTGGAGACCAACGAACGCAATGGACGGGGCCAAAGTGACCTTTGTTGCATTCTGTGAAGGTTTTTGTAGAATTAGTAATCAGAAAATATATTTGCTGGCAGGAGGAAGGCAGGGTAACACTTGGTGGAGATAAAATGTTCATGTAGCTTTCAAAGAGTATCCACAGTGAAGAACAAAATATTTAACTCACCTAACTGCATCCCGGACTCTGTGTCTACCTTGTAGACCTTAAGGTCCTCTCCAGCACACACAAAGGCTGTCCCGCTGGGGGAGAGGGAGGCAGAGTAGCACTTGGTGGGAATAGAATGTTCATGCATCTTTCGGAGGGTGTCCGTAGTGAATAAAGATATATTTGAATCTGTAAATAGAAGAAAAATATTTAACGATTGCGCGGTACGCGGTGGTGTCTCAGTTGTAAGAATGCTTATCTTAAATCCTATAGTTGGTTTAATTCCCCCGGCATGTACCAATAAGAAATACACTTTTCTTACGTACATTTGTCATAGATTTACAACACCACCTTTCCCAGGCCTCGGAGAGCACATTAAGCTGTCAGTTTTGGTTCCACCAAATAAAATGAAACTTTTATATTGTTTTTCATAATATTTTCAGATGTTTTAGTTATTCTGCTATTCAGGGCAGAGACATCCAACAAATTAAAGATCATAAAAATTAGTCCAGCATATGATTAAACAAAATAAAACTTACCGTGGGCAATTGTCAATGTGGTGCCATCCCGGGACAACTCCAAACTGTTTGGCACGCACGGAAAATCTATTTTATGCACCTCCTAGAAATAATAATATGCAACATTAACAAACCAACCAACCCCGGTCAGCGAGAGAGAAGGTCATATTCTCCAGAAATATGTTCTAGAATTGCAAAAGTTATGATAACCAGGAATTTACAATATATCATCCATAATAGGTTCCAAAAGACCGGGGCGAAGATGCGCGTCCAGGCTCAAGAACCTAAGGGAGTGGTTTAGGATGAGCACCCAATCCTTGTTCCGGACAGTGGCCAACAAAATTAAAATCGTCTTAATGATAGCCGACCTCCGATAGGGGATGGCACCTTAAGACGAAGATCCAGTTATTTGTAGTTGACATAAAATACCAAAAAAATATTTATTTATTCTTCTATATACCTTAGATTTATACCATAGCTTAAATAATATGGAATTTATTAATTTGAACGTAGTGTGATGTACACTACAATAGATTTGAACAACTATTGTGTTCTTGATGTACTAAACTTACCCGTCCACTGATGCGGTCAAATATCTTCAGACTGCTGTCATCACTGACACTGGCAATACGGTGGTTACTGAGAAATACTGCGTGACGAATACTACCACTGTGACCTCTTATAGTTTCCAGAGCTATAAACAAAAAAAAAAGATTAATCATTTCAGTTAGTGACCAATAGCCTCTGTAAAAGAAATGGTGGGTTCTGAAAGGCAATTTCCCTATTTTTGACATATTAAAACTACACTTATGTACATAAAGTTATTACTGCCTCCGTGGTCTAGCGGTTAAATCCGTGAATATAACTCGGAGGTACCGGGTTCGATTCCTGGTCAGGACACAAAAAATATTTATTAATGATATTTCTCAAGTTTGATACGCTGGAGACATTGACGAGCTTGCCACTTGTCATGATTGGCAAAGTTGGCTAAATGAGAATTCGCATATTTATAAGCGTGGTACATACATTTTAAACACGGCCTAACTGGACCATCGGGAATTTGGTGATAACCTCATTAACTTATTAGAACAAAGATATATGACGTTGTACATGGTAGCTGTATGGGCTATACCCTTTGCTTTCCCTATCATCTCATTCATCATCAATTATTTAATTTCTATTATACTCACGTCCACAGTCAGGTCTATTGAGATCAAACACTCGTATAAGTTTCTCATTACTTGCTGTCAGCAGCAAGGAGTCGTCAGCATTGAAATTGACACACTTCACTATATGCTCATGGTCAAATGTATGGGTTACCTCCCCATTCACTGCGTCCCATAGTTTGGCTGGAAAAATAACATTATTCACTAGCTGATTGCCCCAACATTGCCTGTGTATTATTGATAACCAAAAAAAAAAGTTGACGTATATGATGGCATCATATACCCATGTCCTTGGGTGCCAAAGATCATCTCCGCCAAGAGAAAAAAAGAGAAATTTCTTTGCATTCCATGGATACACTGTGCTGGTACTGGGTCCATCGTGTGTGAGAAAGAGAGAGGAGAATGAATAATACACTTTTATTTGGAGAGCATGTTAAGCTGTTGGTTCCATTAATACCAACTTGTGGAATTGTGTTCTAGGGCCTGTGACGATGAAGCTTATTAATTGAACTGATAATTAACACCATCTATCACTTATAAAAGGAATTAACTAAATAGATTTTTTTGGTTTTAAAATTAATTTACCAGTAAAATCTGCAGATCCACTGGCTGCGAGTGTGGCACATTTGTTGAGTGCAACACCCCAGACTGCACCCTTGTGACCTTCAAATGTACCAATCCAATCTCCAGTCTCTCCTTGACGTAACATAGGCTTGCCATCTGAAATAGAAACAAAAACACAGTTAACAGGTTAAATAATAATTCTTCCAAAAACATAACAGATTTACATCCAAAGAATACATATTTGATTAATAAATATTATGATCTCAAAGAAGAAATGATCAGGAGCGGATTCAAGACGCAACGCAGTAAAAGTTTTTGAAATAGCAATTCCAGAAAGATCTTTGCACCACATACTGAAAGAACTGGGTTGATCTGCTGTCAATACATTTAAAAAACAAGCTTTCAAGACAGCATTCAATCATGCAGAATTTTATTGGGGAAGGAGAGGAGCAGAATACTGGATAGTATCTTGTTGGGCAATAAAAAGGGGAGGCAATATAAAGCAGCTAAAACAATATTTGTGATTATTATTATGATTACTTTTAACCATTATTTTGTATATACACATTTTTATTATGGTTTGGACAAAGGAAAACCCATCTAAAAGTCAATTGAAAATCAGGAGACAGGAAGTCAGCGTTTTTTTATACTGACATTTATATTTATTAATGGGACATCATGCCCACCTGATGGTAAGCGGTATGTGAGGTTCAAGAATGGGAGCAACTGATACCAGCCTCAGACGAACAACAGTTGCTACCACTATGCTGAAGGAATCCAGGTTATAGGTATGAGAAAACGCACTGGCTGGGAGAGCATTCCACATCTTCAACGTACAACAGATGTGAGAGTCCAAATTTACAAGTAGTATAGTACTACTAGTAGTAGGGATAGCGGCTACGGCATCATATTTTAGCCTTTGCATGTGGTTCGGTTGCGGAATAGAGAAGAATTATATATTGCCAACATATTACATAGGGGAATTGTTGCCTGCCCTTGGTTTCCATTGGGCATATTTTTATTAGGTTTAGTTAATTTATTTCTATTACTTTGGTATCCATTGTATCACATCACAGCCCCTAGGACATAGAGTACTAGACCTCCACTGTTGGAAATGGGCCTTCCTTAAATTTGTGGAGAATTTAGCCTACATTTGCCACGCTGGCCAAATGGGTTGGCGAGGGTCTGATGTCAATTTATAGACATTTTTTTAACAATTCTACAAGTTGGTATCAGTGGAACCGGGACCAACGGTTAAGCATGCTCTCCGAGGCACGGGAATGATGGCGTTGTAAATATAAGACAAATGTACTTAAGAAAAGTGTATTTCTTATTGGTAGATGCCGGATGTTTAAACCAACCTAAAAAAGGGTTTGTTTAAGTAAAGCGTACATACAACCGAGCTACCACTGCTCCATTGTATACATTACTTCAATTAAATCTTAAAATATATAGGCATTATAGATATTACAAATAGAAAAATAATTGACATGTACAGGGGTCAAATTAAATAATTGTTATATTAAATTGAGCAATAATATTGAATGTAAACCACTTTTGATAAACCTTGGCTGGGATAGTGCAAGGCAAACAACAAAAACAAAGAAATGGCAGCAAATAACAGGAAAGAAACAACGCACTGCCCTTTTATACTTGTTTATGTCAACACAATGAGTGGGGAAAAACAGACAGTCATTGAACTAAATATATTTTTTAAAATATTGTTTTTTCTAAGTCAGCATAGTGGTATAAACTTATATCAGTTATAAGTGGCTCAGTACAAAAAAAAATGTTCAGGCCTATTGTGTGGGGAGAAGAGAATACCTGGGGCCCTCCAACCCCTTTATTATGTAATAAGATTAATTGACTCATCTTACTAGAAATATTCATCATTACAATCCCTAGAACCTAGACCTTCAGAGCTGGAGATTAGCTTAACAGAAAATATAACTTGAGGATTTGGCCTACTCTCACCACTCTGACCAGACAGGTTGTCAAGGGTCTGATGTAAACTTTAATGATAATATTCCACAAGTTGGTATTAGTGGAACCAGGGCCGACAACTTAACATGCTCTTTAAGGTATAAGAACTGATGAGTTGTAAATCTATGACAAATATATAAAATATTATTTTCATTTGATTATGACAAGAATAAATACAAACCTATACAATTTATTTAGAAAGCAATTAATATATGAAATATAATAACATTTTAAAGAATAAAGAAGTTTTTAATAGCTATAGGCAATTACTATGCAGTTTACCCTATAGCATAGTCATTTGTCATGCAAGTGCAGTGCGTCAAGGCGAACGAGGGACTATCAAGGTGTTTCCTGGCGAGAGAGGTCGAACGCCTGGCTACAGCCGGTGGACAACCGGTCCACGAAAGTGAAGGCCTTTCGAACCTCGACATAACATCTGCCAACCACATCAATGTACACAATATGTTTTACAAAAAATCTTTAACCACAACTAGGGCATGAATAAACTAATTTCAGTTCATCCATTTAAGTCAGAAAACATACCTTTACAAGCCGAAATTAAATAGTATCCATCTTCCGTAATGTCACTGAATTCCAAATGCACAACTGGTCGTGTATGCCCGCCACATGTTAAAGGAACTTGCTTGAAAGACGACATTTTATACAAATAATAGTAGAAAGCTGTACTTCAAAATAAATAAACTAAAAAAACCTTTTGTAAGAACTAAAATTAACCTAATGAGTCTGATCGTGCTGAATGTTGACAATCGACTGACGTGAGACGATTTTTTCCTTACGATCACCTCAATATTCATTTTTTATTTGTGAAACTGCTTCCAAAAATAAATTAAGTTTGATTTCTATTTAAGTTATATAGCTTAGATCTATAATAATATAAATATAATTTATAACAAAGACTAAAAACGAAAATATCATTGAAATACTTTAATATCTTTGCCTAGTATATTAAAAAAAAAATGGTCGCGGTGTGTTCTGTTAGCTTTACAAATTTTCACAATCTATAGCCTAAAAAATTCATCGACAAAAATCCGTAACTTTCTAAATAAATAACATATACCTAACCTTATTCTATGTAAAGATTTACTATAAATATGTACATATGATACTAAAAACTCTCAAACTATTAATTTTTATTATATCATTCCAAAAATTAAAATTATTCTACAGAAAAAACTGATCAAAACAGAACGTGCGTTTATTTAACGCTCGTTTTGGATCTGAAAATATTGAATACAGGCCATTTAAAAAAACAACAAATTTGACGTGTTCATTCCACTGTTGACGTTGTAAATTCGGCTTAAAAAGCTAATTTTTCGTAATTTTACAGTCCACATTGTATGAAATGGAGTTTTTAAAATCTATTCCTACTCACATTGATTTTGTTGGCCAAGCAAAGTCGGAAAAGTTATACCGTGCAATAATTACATTGTTCAGCATTGTCGGTTTTGTGTGGGGATACATCGTGCAGCAATTCTCACAGTCTGTTTACATTCTGGGCGCCGGATTTCTTCTGGCGGCTATCCTGACAGTACCACCGTGGCCGATGTACCGAAGAAATCCTCTACAATGGCAAACTCCAAGAAATACCGACGAAAAACCAACTACGGGAAAGAAGGGGAAGAAATAATGATCTTATCTGTATTTTTTAATAAATAGTACTTCATAAGTTTAATAATTTTGTTTTATTATCATTGAAAAGGGTAGGTATATTGACTCTATACTTACCAAAGAGGTTGAAATAAGATTATATATACTAATATTATGTCAAAATAAAAAAATAGATTTAATGTCTGTGGCCATCAGATGCATGTTAGTACTGATTGAGTCAATCTGCTTACTCCAATAACTGTTTATTATTCACTATAAACATATCTTAACATTATTATATCATGCTTAATAAAGTAGGTGCTAGAATCCTTGGATTGTTAAAATTCTGCAATAATATTTTTTCAAGTTAACTGTGCACCTTTTACTGCGACAAAACTCTTGACTATACTACACAAGTACAATGCCTATGTGAAGTGCCATTCTCCACAGACCACACTTCATTTCCAGCCTATGTCAACTGTGCGAGGTTCAATGGTTATATTATTGTTATACTGAACATGACATGTGTCATTGCACCCGCCTACTGATAAGCGGTATGCAAAGTCGAAGAATGCCAGCCACTAACAACCGGCATTAGTCTACCACTAAGCTGGCCTAACAAGAAGCTTTTTCACACTTTACCTGAAGGACTACAGGTTATAGGAGTGCAGAAACACACTGGCTGGGAGAGCATTTCACATCTTCATTGTGCGACAGATGTAAGAAAGTCTTCAAATTTATGAGTAGTGGCTATGGTATGTGGTACAGATTTAGGCCTGTGCGTGGTTCGTTTGCGGAATAAATAAGACACATTTCTAAGGCTGAGTTGCACCAGAATGAAGTCTCTATAATTGTAATTATGAAAGTTTAAAATGTCAGTCATCTGGTGATACAATCGACGCCATTGTTAACTTTAACACACAATTATACTCTCTTTCCCACATACAATGGACCTGGCACACGATGAATCCATGGAATGCTGTATGTTGCACCAAGAAGACAAAAGACATTTGTGTAGGGAAGAGAGAAGAATGTTTTGGGCTTGCAACCAACTATAGGCTGGTTTAGGGACTGATGTCAGATTCTGAGTATCTGATTGCTAACATTCAGACATTGTGCGCCGCTTACCATCAAGTGAGCGCAAGGTCACATGTCGTGCGAATGAAAAAAAAATAAAAAAAATGTGCTTCTCTCCCTACCCAACCAAATACTACTCGTTCCATAAATGTATTGACTGCAGACCTGCTAAGGCCAAATTCTTTTCAAAATTGCCTTCACTCCGTAGCCACGACTCAGACTTAGCTGTAAAGGCACACAGGGCCAACAGTGAGATAGTCTATAAAAAAAAAAAAAAGGCGCGCACTCACTTGTTCGTGAGCATTCAAGGCAATCGGTCCTACTTATATTACTTTTAGTAAGTGTCAACAATGACTAGACTCTGAAAGACCTTTAAGTCGCATGGGTTGTAGGTAGATGCTGACTAATTTGTTTTTTTAAAACTTTATTGTTTAACACAAAAGGCGTATGTTATTGCATGCACTTAGGCATTACACAATTAATAGTTGCATGTAATGGTCAGTATTGCTGAATGCCATTCACCTTATTTAAAAACACTAATAATTGCTACACCTTGAGTTTCTAATAACTCACAATCTACATCATATTAAGGCAAGTAAAGAATTAACTTAAACTTGTCAAAAGAGCGCAGGCAGATTCTCTAGACAATTTTATAAAGAGCAGTTTATGGTCCGCTAAAATCCCTCCGTCCTTGAACCATTAGGTAGTTTTCTATCTAATCTATTTTTAATATATATTTATCTTACTTATATGTATATTATTTTATTTATATAAATACTATATTTTATCTATTCAATATAAAAAATAAAAATATTATTATCATTGCTTAAAGTTCATTCAATATCTATTTATTCCATCATAGTTTCTTAGGTGTATAAATACACATATCGAATCATACTCATTCCGCACTTAATGAATACTGCTTCCCGGAACACAGGTACTCTTCGTTCGGGTTTTACAAATACTGGTGGATAGTTTACGTCACTCTATGATCTGCGTTAAATATTTGTTTTGTACCTACTTAATTATAAAATGTAAACTTGAACTCTTTGACTTCGAATAAAGTTATGTTTTTTTTTTTATCACGTAGTATCTTGTATTTGCTAAGCTGCTGGTCTTCTGCTAACAGCTTACTTATTGGACCACTTTGCTGCTTAGTCTTCTACTAGCAGGAGTAGAATCATTCAAAATAATTAAATTAATGACGTTTCATAAATGCCTGTAATAGGTTTACGTGAATAAAGATATTTTGACTTTGACTTACCATGGAGTGAGGGAAGATGTCTCGTTTGGGATGTCCCGCTTGCCACATTTTCTCTACATCAAAAAAGACCGGTTCGGTTGCTCATACAGCCGAATTCAAAAAGCACATAAAACATAATAGTATTAAACAAAGTTATAACTTTGTGGCATTTGGGGTTGAAACAATTGGGGTATATTCTCTTGATACCTACCAATTCATAAAAGAGCTGGGTAAACGAATTTTTCAAGAGTGTGGCGATCCCAAATGCAATATGTACCTAAAATAGAATATTTCGATTATAATTCAATTAGGAAATGCGGCGAGCGTTTTAGGTACCCTCTCTGGTGGTAAGCCCTTAGTTTACTTTGTAGAATAGATTTAATTTCATAGGTATTTTTAGTTTAGTTTTATGCCCAGTCAAACCGGCATAGTGTTAGGGACTGATGTCAGTCATGAGTGTCTGATTCCAGTTGCTAACATTTATGGACCTTGCGCGCCACTTAACATCAGGCCACATGTGGTTCTATAGTATTATAAAAAAAAAAACCACCAGCCATTTCCAGTGGTTTCGGTTCTTGGCGCAGTGGATGGCATGGTGTACTGAGATGTTTAGGTGGTCAGTCTCAGGACTGAGCCATCGTTTGAGGCTTCCTTCGTCCTCTTGTTCTTTTACCGTCTACGTTTCCTGTCACCGAGTTTATTCCAGTTGTCGGACCCTCTTTGTGGCCTTAGTTTTGTGGCCAAAATATTGCAAAATTCGGGTAAAGCAGACTACAGAAAGTCTCTGTCCTTTGGCAAGTTTGAGCACTTCGAGCACCGAAACGGTAGAGTCGTGCGGTTCAATGGATTCCGAGCAAACGACGCCAGCACCAAATCTCAAACGCATCATTTTTTTGCTCTTAGACTATGTCTCCGAACCGTATAAAATTAGATAGAGATTTGGATTTTTATATTTATATGTTGTAATCTCTGTCAAGCTGTGTCATTGCTGTTTTGAGACATTCCAATTTAGTCGACGAATCTCACATTCGCAGCCTCAGTTATTGCTGACAGTAAAACCGAGGTAAAGGAACTGTTCCACGGTTTCATAGTCATCAAGGACAGTTGTGCGCGTTATCCTGTGAGACGTGTCGACTACCATTTTATGGCCCACATTGTTTAAAATTAAAGACATTGCAGAAATTGAGAGGAACCTTCAAATTTCCAAACTTACAAAAATACTTTATAATATTTTTTAAATTTAATTAATATTTAATTTGTCAGCATTCTCGAGTTTCGTACGCTAGACATCGACAAGCTAGCCACTTGTCATAATTGGCCTGTAGTAAAGTTGGCTAAATGTGAATTCGCTTATTTATAAGTGTGGTTTGTGACTACCCCGAAAGGGAAAACGGTCGTGATGATACTTTACTTCTTCTGATATGTATTTTTGTTTTTGTCTGATTTGCATTGATCATTCATGCATCACACGATATACCCTTTTTTGATGAAAAAGTAAAGTATCATTACGACCGCTTCCCTTCTGGGGTGGTCAGAAACCACGCTTATAAATAAGCGGATTCACTTCGCCAACTTTACTACCTATAGGCCAATCATGACAAATGGCAAGCTATAATATAATATCACAAATAAATTTTTATTTAAATTGATAAATATTATTGCGTCCAGACAAGGAATCGAATATAAATCTCGAGTCTAAATACACCGACTTAACCGCTAGACCACGCGGCGAACCTCCGTAGCCACGACTCAGACTTAGATGTTAAGGCACGCAGGGCCAACTGTGTAAGAGAGACGGTTTATAGGATTTTATGAGGCCTCGCGGTCAGTCAGGCATGCGACCTCCTGTGGTAGCCCTTCTGGCTGGGGTCGTATCATTGATGAGTTATCGATCTGTCTCTAAAAAAAAAACAGCTAGCGAACAGTGGCAGAGGTGTAAAAGAGTAACGCCTAAAATTTGGATCTACCTCCATTTGCTGCAAGGTCTTTAATAGGAAGTAAATAAAATAAAATAACGTTTATTGGATCATAATCAAATAATTTCAGTTTGTGAGCACTGCCTTCTGGAAAAGAAAATCTGAGCTCCAGAAGGCAGTTTTCCTATATTGACACAATAAAACTACACGAGTACTTACATAAATTAATAATACAGTGCATTCCCATCCTCATTAAACATTGTTTTACTGTAACCAGCCTCTCGGCAACTGTGATAAATAGGTAGGAATAACTGTATGAATAAAACGCAAAATAACTAATAACAACCATTTTAATACTATTCAATATTTACACTTTGTTACAAAGCTAAAGCTGAAATATTAATTTGCTACAACAATATTGCTTTTGACTACAATTTTTAATTGTAATTGTTAATTGTAATATTTACAAATAAAATATTAGGTACCATCGATTGATAGCTTGGTGATGCAACTTTGGCTGACAGCTTGCACGGAAGGTGATTTTGGGTCGCCGACTCTCGGTCTAAGTTTTTTTTTTGTTGTTATTGTGCATAGACTGTGGTGTCGCCCCTCGTTCCGAATCAAGCTTAGAGCGCTTAGAATGGATATGATACTAACAGTCGTTCCGAATCAAATATCACGATTTGGATGCTCAGAGCGTGATATCAATTCGAAACGGTCTAAATCACATTTTTATTCAGTATCATATTGATTCTAAGCGCTCTGAGCTTGATTCGGTACGACTGTTAGTATCATATTCATTCTAAGCGCTCTGAGCTTGATTCGGTACGACTGTTAGTATATGTGGTACTAACGTATCTAAAAATATAAATGGTGCATTATTGTCCACAGTGGGAAATATTTTGGTGGCGGGTATAATTCTAATGGCTCCTACTGTATCGTTTCTTAATTGTTCTTATACTGCCTGTCTCTGTTTTTTCTCTTCGAATAAATAAATAAATATATTCATTCTAAGCGCTCTGAGCTTGATTCGGAACGACTGTTAGTATCATATTCATTCTAAGCGCTCTGAGCTTGATTTGGAACGACTGTTAGTATCATATTAATTCTAAGCGCTTTGAGCTTGATTCGGAACGACTGTTAGTATCATATTCATTCTAAGCGCTTTGAGCTTGATTCGGAACGACTGTTAGTATCGTATTCATTCTAAGCGCTCTGAGCTTGATTCGGAACGACTGTCAGTATCATATTCATTCTAAGAGATGTTACCTACCTGTTGAATGCAATGCTGGTCTGTAAGTAACATGTTTACTAAACTATTAAGATACCTTCTAGATTGTATATTGTATAAGATTTTGTAAACATGTTGTTGACTTACTTAATTAAATAAATAAATTATTTGTAGATATTGATTTGAAGCTAGTGGTTCAATATACTTCATTAACTTTAAGGCCACCTTACCCTTTTAAACTATACATAGTTTTATCGAGTAAACCATAGACAAACGCCAAGTCCAACTTTCAAACCGAAATAAAGTGAAAAGCGCTTAATGCGACAAGTCGAACGTAACCCGTGTTAAGTCCCACCCTATGTTTGACTTGAAAGCAATCAAAGCTTTCCGAATTTTTCCTATGTTCGACCTTTTATTAGGTGGTAGCCGGATTGATGGTGGTAATTTCCCCAGTCTGCCGGGGCGGGGAAGCATCCACCATTCGTGCCGATAAACCCAGTGAAATGTATCGACACGTTTTGGGATCAGGCTCGAATGGGGTGTATCAGGCAAAGCTTTTTGTAGATGTCGCTAGTGGCACTGGTACCTTGTTTACACCTATGACTGATCATTTTAAATTTATTTGTAGTTTTACATTTTTATAACAGAAAAATGTATTTTAACTTAACGTTACCTACCTTAAAAGACGAATTAAGTAAGCGAACACCGTCTTTAAAATAAAAAAGGTTGAATTAATAGAACGGCAATTTTGAGTTCACCATATCTTTGCTTTCGCTTGGAAATCTCGATTTGTACACTTAAAAGCTGCTCACTTCTGCATAATATCCAGAAAATAATAAATATCCTAATAAAAATACAAGTTTTCTATGCAACTGACAGTTATATTAGGTACCATCTATCGTGATAAAAAGTTAGTGACACACGCCATTGCCGGCATGCCCAGTCAAGCCGGCATAGTGTTAGGAACTGATGCCAGTCATAAATGTCTGATTCCAGTTGCTAACATTCATAGACCTCGCGATACTTACCATCAGGTGGGGGCAAGGTCACATGTCGTGCTCGTATAAAAAAAAAAAAAAAAAACTTCATAATTGTTCAGTTACATCTAGTTTTTCTTTAACAGTTTTAAATGCAGTATAAATGCCATTCTCATCGCATTCGCAATTCGCATCGTTTTGTTGTTGGTCTTCTGCTTTACTAGTATCACATGCTTCACTTTTAGCTGCATCTTCAATTTCCTTAACAACTTCTTCGTTTTCTTGGTCGAATAGTTGTTGTAAAGTAATTAATACAAATACAGCAGTTACAATATAGGTTATGTAATAAATGCCTAATGGAGCTAAAACTATAATTGAGACGGCCATTAAAAATAATATTTGCTGCACTAAGTCGTAGTATTTTCTGAAAAAGAGAAAACAATTAAGATTTGAATTATTCTATATAACATTATCTATATATACAAAAATTATTTATTAATGTCTGTGTGTATGTATTTTTTATTTTGATTATGAGGTAGGTGCAAAGGGCTTAAATATGTTTTTTTTAAATAAAATATTTTTATTTTGTTAATTATATATTTAATAATATTTATTATTTATTTAATATATAAAAATATATTGTCAGTCAAAAAGGAGGTCAGACTCTGTCAAAAGAGGTCGGACGCGCCACTACAATGGTATTGTAGAATAAATTTATTTAATTTTTATTTAAAATTAAGTTTGATATTTAAGCCCTTACCTCATAATTAAAATTCTCTTAAAAGGTTGGTTGCTAGCATAGATTTATATATCTATGGTTGCTAGAGAATGCCTGGCGGCATTAAGCCCGCCCCTTGTACATAGTGCAATAGTTTTTAAATAAAATAAATAAATAATGATGTGTTAGGTGACCTATAGCTGAAGATTTTCCCAAATTATACAAGTAACTTACAAGTTTCTTCGTGGAAATTCCATTTGCCAAAGAAATCCAGCGCAGACTGCCATAATAATTCCAGGATAATATGAGGTATCTGGTTTTAATACCATACTGTGCCTAAAATCAGAAGAGTAATCTATTGTATACAATATATATATATATATATATATATATATTAGATTACAGTAGTACCCTGTAGTACTTGACATTTTTATTTTAACATAGTTTGACATTAGTAGTATTGAAATTTTATTTTCTGTATTTGACTATATGGCATTCAATATGGCTCTTCCATAATTGTATTGATAGTTTGGGCTGTTTCTGGTCTTTGTGGTGTAAGGTGTCTGACCATGATTGTGTTATCTCGTTTACTGTAGGTAACTTATATTTGTTATAGAGTGTTTTAAATTGACTTAAACAAGTGTTCCAGACGGTGATAAATAAATGAAATGAAATAAAATATTACAGGCAAGTAACAAGTGACAATTTTAACACACTTATTCCAATTAATATTTATGAATCTTCTATTAATAGTTTAGCAGCTACTATTAGATAAATTACAATGATAAAAAATGTATTTTTATATTTTTATGTGGCAATCCCAAATGCCATAACTATCTAAAACAGAATATTTGCATAATAATTCAACGAGGAAATGCGGCGACGCTTTAGGTACCCTCCCTGGTGGTAAGCCCTTAGTTTATTTTGTAGAATAGTTTTAATTTTAGTTTTGTTTTATTTATAATTAGTTTTTTAATCTATTTTATTTATATTTAATGTAAGTATATTAATTTACTTTTTTTTTATTTTATGGATAAGACTAATGTAATTTTTACTATATATTACTGTGCAACGGGGTGTATCACTAACTTTTCATCACGATAGATGGCGCGTGATAGATGGTACCTAATAGAACTGTCAGTTGCATAGAAAACTTGTATTTTTATTACGAAATTTATTATTTTCTGGATATATTACCGAAGTCAGCAGCTTTTAAGTGTACAAATATAGATTTCCAAGCGAAATCAAAGATATGGTGATCTCAAAATTGCCGTTCTATTAATTAAACCTTTTTTCTTTTTAAAGACGGTGTTCGCTTTCCTAATTCGTATTTTAAGGTAGGTAACGTTAAGTTAAAATTCGTATTTCTGTTATAAAAATAAAAACTACAAAACATTTAAAAAATGATCCGACAAAGGTGTAAACAAGGTACCAGTGCTGCTAACGACATCTATAAAAAAGCTTTGCCTGATACACCCCATTAAGTTATTTATAATAAATAAATCTGCCTCCGTAATTAAGCGGTTAAATCCGTGGATTTAAACTCGGAGGTAACGGGTTCGAAAATATTTCTTAATGTAAATAAATACATTTAATTTATTTGTGATAATATTTTAGTATACCTATCACTATGTTAGTAACAATGGCTTACATTAAAGTTAGTAAACTAAAAAAATATGTTAGTCGCTTATTTATACTTATTTGTACACGTGTCAATTTGTGTGAATCTTAATAAAGTGACACTGTATTGGACAGTCCACTTTATCCGATATGACCTTAAGCATAATGATGATGTAGTCTTAACAATTATTTACAAATAATTTACCTAAAAATGCATATACAGGGTGACTTAGCTTCGTGACGTAGCTTCTCTGAGCGTGTTCTACAGGCTATACTATGGTGAGTGCTCTGAAGAGCTCTATAACCTAATTCCTTCCTCTCCATTCCGCAACCGAACCACACGCACAGGTCAGAATATGTACCCACATACCGTAGTCACTATCCCTTCGCGTACCTATAAATTTGGTGACTCATACATCTGTCGCACAATAAAGATGTGGAATACTCTTTCAGCCTCTGTGTTTCCACTTTCCTATAACCTGGAGTCCTTCAAGCGAAGTGTGAAGAGGCATCTAGTCAGGCCGGCATAGTGTTGGGGACTAGTGTCGGACATAAGGGTCTGATTCCAGTTGCTAACATTCATGGAACCTGCGCGCCACTTACCATCAGGTGAGCGCAGGGTCACATGTCGTGCTAGTATTAAAAAAAAAAAAAAAAAAAAAAGGACTGGCATTACGTAAGACTAATATGTGATTCTATTGATAGAAACAAAACACAAGAAACCACATGTCAATAATGACAAATTGGCTATTTAAAATTAACACTTTGTATGGAGAGTCCATTTTTTTTTTGTCTTTTCCGAAATATGGTTTCATAGCAATAGTTTGTTTCTATCAATAGAATAACACAATAGTCTAAAGTAATACAAAGTCACACGATATAACTGTGAAAAATAATAGCCCAAATCCCCATACAAGATACCGGCTTTGTGTTTCCACTCTCGCATAACCAGGAGTCCTTCAAACGAAGTGTGAAAAAGCATCTAGTCAAGACGGCATCGTGTTAGAATTCCTAATATTCATAGAACTTGAACTACTTACCATCAGGTGGGCACAGGGTTACATGTCGTGCAAGTAAAAAAATATTACAAGAAGATTCCCCTCCAATTTAAAATTAAAATTTTTAGTTTTTTTTTTTAATAAATGGGATATGAGGAAAGTAAAAAAAATACTTACTTGAAATTTCTTGCCCAAGTTATTAACGCTGGAACATTTACTAGAGTCACTATTAACCACAATAAAAACATTAACATATGGAAATTTAGACCATTTAATTCATTATCGCCATTATCCTTAGGATTTAGCTTTTTTCTACGTTTATTTTTTACATTTGTATTATCTTCATTATTTTTATTTTCTTTATTATTACTTAATAAATTAGTTTGTTCATTTACTACAACTAAAGGCTTGTCTATGGTACTATCTTCATTTTCCTTAACGTCTACTTTCTCTTTGGTGTCTGTTTCCTTAACTTCCAATGACTGTTTATTTGTATTTGTATTTATTTCTTCACTGGTATGTTCATCTTCATTTGTATTTTTATCTTCACTTGTATTTTTATCTTCATTTGTATTTGAATTCTCAGTTACAACTAATTCAGTGGTTTCTTTAGACTTTTTAGATTTGCTAATGAAACAGAATCTAGAAGCAACTTTCGCCATTAGTTTGTAAACGTAATCTTCGAGGTATTCTTCGTACATTTTTGATAACTGTAAAATAATAGGGTTATTTAAGTTATGTAATAATAATATATATTGGTCATGTTTGTGAGAATCATTTACAAGGCTAGCTAATGTTTTTGTTGGTTTCATGCGCCATCATTTAGATAGATGGCGCTAGGGTCGACAATTCCTGGCATAAGAGAGCCCTTATACGCGCCGAGCTTGTCAATTTTCGTCAGTGTGCTTCGGACTATATCTCGTGAACGTTGATGTGCCTTGTCTCCTCGGGAAGATCACCACGAAGCTCTTTCAGACCGCGACGTTCATTATATTGACGCGACATTGAATACCGCACCTGGATCGTCTCGCAGCTGACCAGAAGGCTGATGCTTGGCTATTAGAGTCCTCGTCATTGCTAATTCAAATAATTTTCTACAGATAATTCCATATGTCATTTTGTTTTCTAATCTACACTCTAAACATGGCCCTCGTTAACCCGTTTGGCCAGCGTGGCGACTGTATGTCAAATTCTCCTGACATATGTTTTGGAAGGCCCATGTCCAACAGTGAAGCTTTAGAACGCTTTAGTTTCAGGGGCTGTAATGATGATGATTTGTCGAGTTTGGTACGCTAAAGACATCGACTAGCTTGCCATTTGTCATATAGTATAGTTGGCTAAACAGAAATCCGATTCTTTAAAAAAAGTGTGGTTTCTGATCACCCCGAAAGGGGTACGATCGTGATGACTTTACTTTAAAAAAATATATAAACAATCATAAGTTAGGTAATCATGGTTGGACCGTAACAGGTAAACAATTCAGATTTATGTATGTTATAATAGCATTATTATCATAAGCAAGGTAATTGTAACTTAATATAAGATCGGGGCTGTAAATAGGCCGTGTCAACTAAATATAAATTCGTGGCTGTAAAAGGGCTGAGACAGCTTAAAAATCTAACAATAATAATAAATATCAAATCTTAATACTAGTTCGTGGCTGTATACGGGCCGTGTCACCTTACAATGTAAATAATAATAATATGTCAATTAAACATATATTCGTAGCTGTAAAAGTGCCGTGTCATCTTATATTCTAAATACCATTAACAATAATTTACGAATATAAATATATAGGTTAGTATAAATATATAGTCATGGTTGGACCGTAACAGGTAAACAATCCAGAATTATGTGTGTTATAATAGCATTATTGTCATAAGCAAGGTAATTGTAACTTAATAACTACTTAATAGAAGATCGTGGCTGTAAAGAGGCCGAGTCAACTAAATATAAATTCGTGGCTGTAAAAAGGCCGTGTCAACTTATAGACATAAAATAAAAATCATAATAATAACTTTAAAAAAGAAAGAAGGAAGAAAGAAAGAAAGAAATATTATATTCTTACTATAAATGAGTAAAAAGCCGCTCCTGCAGCCAGAGCCGCGGCCCCACACGACAGAGGTACAGCACATACTAAAGCTGCACTCACAACTATCGGGAACTTCTGTAACCCACGAGCTACTTTCTCAGCCAAATTATTACTTCCACGCCATACAATCCTGCAAAGGCATAAATTAGAAAATCAATTATTTATTTAAAAACTTTTTTGCACTATGTACAAAGGCGGACTTAGGCCGCGTTCGTTTTTTAGCATTTCCAACATTTCTTAGCAACTTCATAAACCAGCGCGAAATGTCGTTTTTGTTAAGAAATACCACTTTTTTTAACAATGCTAACATTTCTTAAATAAAACGAGCGGTAAGGCTACTTTTTGACAAGTGTTTTCGTTCATGTTTTATCATACCATGGCATCCAATACACGTGATATTATTATGGTCTTTGAATTTATGACATAAAATCGTTTGAAATACCTTTTTAACAAATATAATAGAAAACTATAAAGTATATAAAAATGGTAAACAAACCATTTGACATCTGTCAAAAAGTAACATCAATAACCCTCCTTTCAATACGGTACTGACATACGAAATTAGCATCAAATGTTAGAATTTTCATTAAACGAACGACTTGTGCCAAAAACAATGGTATTTTCATACTAACATTTCTTAAAACGAACGCGGCCTTAATGAGGCATTATCTGACAGCCAACTATTTGGACAGTAAAAGGTGGTAGGTGCAATTAGCAATTAGGTGATATTGAAAGAAAAGAACAATATACAAAATAAAGTAAAAGTAAGTAAGTATCATCACGACCGTTTCGCTTATAAAGAAAACTACGCTTATAAAGAAGCGGATTCACATTTAACCAACTTTACTATAGGCCAATCATGACAAGTGGCAAGCTCGTCGATGTCTCCAGCGTACCAAACTCTAGAAAAAATATTACAAATTAAATGTTGATATTAGACGCCACGGACATTAATTTTTTACTTATTGATGCGTAAAAAAATAAAAAATATTGTCCTTATTTAATTTTTACCTAAACAACAATCGATGAGCCATTATTTATTATATTAGGACCACTTTGTCCACACATAACTCGGTAAAAAGTACTCAATAAATAAAAGTTGTTTTTACATTATTATCTAAAAAAAATCTCTATAAAAATAATACAGTTCTTTGTGTTGAAAAGTTAGCAATTAACAGTTAGGTTCATCTAACCCCGACATTTGACGCCACGGCCATTTTTTCACTTTATACTTGAATGCGTAAAAAAATATTCTTATTTTATTTTTGTAGATTTTGATCTGTAAAACTTACCTAAACAACAATCGATGAGCCAACTGCGACGAAAAGACCAAAGTGGCTAAAATGACAGCAGCGGCGACATTGACAACGCCTAGCGCCGTCACATAAGTCGGTATACTTAATAAAGATCGGATAAAGTACTGCAAATCGGCATTTTTACTATTAGCTGTCTCGAAAGTGTATGACAATACTGGAACTGACCTAAAATACACGTGATTTTTTAATTATCCAATAAATTACAGGGTAAGTTTTACTATGAGTTCATGAAGCAATAAATAGCGAAAAATGCTAAATGTCCTGCAGCCGCTTAATTTGCACAAAACCACCAAATTAATTGACACACATTGACGTAGTTATGCAAAAAGGATCCAATCCAAATTAAGTTAATTTTAGGTCATAAATCCATTGAAGTTTGAACTTAGATTAGTCCAAAAATTTATTGAAGTTGGAACTTAGATTATTCCAAAAATTCATTGAAGTTCGAACTTAGATTAGTCCAAAAATTCATTGAAGTTGAAACTTAGATTAGTCCAAAAATTCATTGAAGTTGGAACGTAGATTAGTCCAAAAATTCATTGAAGTTGAAACTTAGATTAGTCCAAAAATTCATTGAAGTTGGAACTTAGATTAGTCCAAAAATTCATTGAAGTTGGAACTTAGATTAGTCCAAAAATTCATTGAAGTTGAAACTTAGATTAGTCCAAAAATTCATTGAAGTTGGAACTTAGATTAGTCCAAAAATTCATTGAAGTTGAAACTTAGATTAGTCCAAAAATTCATTGAAGTTGGAACTTAGATTAGTCCAAAAATTCATTGAAGTTGGAACTTGGATTAGTCCAAAAATTCATTGATGTTGAAACTTAGATTTGTCCAAAAATTCATTGAAGTTGGAACTTAGATTAGTCCAAAAATTCATTGAAGTTGGAACTTAGATTAGTCCAAAAATTCATTGAAGTTGGAACTTAGATTAGTCCAAAAATTCATTGAAGTTGAAACTTAGATTAGTCCAAAAAATCATTGAAGTTGGAACTTAGATTAGTCCAAAAATTTATTAAAGTTGGAACTTAGATTAGTCCAAAAAAATATTAAAGTTGGAACTTACATAGATTAGTCCAAAAATTAATTGAAGTTGAAACTTAGATTAGTCCAAAAATTACATTTAGAATAGTGTTTTTTTAGCCGCATGAGAACTTTCGATGGTTGTTGTCTATGGTTTGACAGTTGAAAATGTGTTGACATTTCTGTTCAGTAAGGTTTGGCAATTCATCATGGATCTTTTGAAACAACGCTTTCAAATTGTGGAAATTAATTTTTAAAAATCAATGTATTCGCGATGGTCATAGAGCACTTCGTCCATTTTACGGTCAACATAATCGGCCTAGTGAGCAATCAATTCGTGTAGTTATTAATGGCACTACTTTTACTCTTCTCAATTCAAAACCATGAACAAGACAAATAAGTAGTGAAAAATTGGAATAGACTTCCCCGCCGCGCTGTTTCCCCTTGATCGCTGTTCTGACGAACTGTTTTAACGAAATAGGTCCCCAACCGAGCGCGCACAATAAAGTTCTCACTTTAATAAATGGCATGAAATTATTACCAGATTATAAAATAAAATAAAAAACATTTCAACAATATTTTTGCTGTCTTGTATTATTATTAGCTGGTAAAAAAACAACCTAGTTAGGATTTACCCTAAATTAAATTATCCTGATGTATGTATTTTTTTTCATACTTACATTAACACCATAGTGCCTAATCTAGCACCAACAAGCACATAGTATGGTTTTAGTGCTTCTCCCATCAAAGCACTATGTATAGAAAGAAATGTTCCATGCCTTCTAAGTTGTATGAAATTACTTCGACCGGCCAAAATAACAATGGCGGCTATAAACGGCAATAATAAGGAGTAGTAATTGCGAACCAATTGTGCTATTTGGTGGTACAAAGATGGCGATATGCTGGAAAGGAATAAATACGTTTTTTGTACTTTCTTACTTGGTAAAATATATAAATTGAAGCTTAAAATTTTTATTGCCAAATAAAATATTTTTTTGTACTTTCATAATTTTACATTACCATACAATTTACAATATTTTTTTGTTATTTTGTCTCAGGTCTTAAAAGTGCGTCCATATAAACTCAACCAGCTCAGGATAGAATCCCCTAGCGCATGATAGTAGGAACTGTACCTTATAGAAAATGTGCATTGTGGATCCAATAACAGAGTAATTTTGACAGGTTCAAGTATTTCCGATTCGTTCGCGTTTGGATTGTTCTTAAACAGACGAATCTTCATTGGTGATTGTTTTAAGTGCCTAAAAGATAATTTTATTATTATTATATTTATTAATGTCACAAATAAATTAAATATACAGTGTAAACTCCATTTAACGTCACTCTATATAACGACAAACTCCCTAAAGCGTCGAAATCAATTGGCTTCGGTAGGTTTAGCTTGTCTTCCAATTCTGATTTTTCTTCTCTCCATTTAACGACAACTCTCTATAACGCCATAAAATGCACAGTCCCTTCAGTGTCGTTATATAGAGTTTACACTGTATTTGTTTTTTGTCACGTCAGCATGAATTTAAATTATTTTTTATGGCTGTTTATTATGTGAACAAGAAAGTTATGAAATATTTTGATTGGCCTTTCACGATGCCATCTCCTGCCATTGTTTACAACTGGTTTAATAAGTTTAAACGTGATCGCACTAATCTCATCGACAGTCTGCGTGAGGGACGGCCTTCTACGCCGAAGACTGCAGATAACATCAGTGTTGTGCGGCGTATGATAGAGACTGACAAAAGACCTATCAGCAGATTCAGAAGAAGCAACGGTTATTTTAATTCTAATTCTACTCCCAAACAATAATTGTGCGGGACTATGGCCGTTTTCTAAAGGTGTACTCCTATATGACATTAACCCAAGTAATGGATCATCATTATCATCATCATCAGCCTGTATCTCTCCACTGCTGGATGCAGGCCTCCCCCAAGGCTCGCCACTTAACGCGATCTTTCGCTACCCTCATCCAACCCATTCTTTAGGTCATCTGTCCATCTGGCGGGGGGTCGTCCCACTCTGCGTCTTCCCGTACGTGGTCTCCACTCCAGAACCCGTATGCCCCATCGTTCGTCGGTTCTGCGGCAGATGTGTCCGGCCCATTGCCACTTCAGCTTGCTAATTTTAAAAGCTATGTCAGTAATGGATCAGAAGATCTACTATTTTTACACCTGCTTCAGCCATAGCATTAGACCAAGCTGCATGAGGACTGATGTCAGTCATGTCTCTGATTCTAGTTGCTAACATTCATGGAACTCGCACGCCACTTACCATCAGACAATGCTAGATTTGCTGCTATGATCCGGAAACTAAAATACAGTGAAGTATCATCACGACAGTGTCATAACCGGGGTGGTCAGAAACCACGCTTATAAAGAAACCGATTCACATTTAGCCAATTTTACTATAGGCCAATCATGACAAGTGGCAAGCTCGTCGATGTCTCTCGAAACTCGAGAAATCACAAATAAATTAAATATTAATTAAATGTTTTACATTGATAAATATTTATTTTGTGGCCCGACCAGGATCAGAACCCGGTACCTCCGAGTCTAATTCCACGGACTTAACCGCTAGAACGGAGGTAGTATAGAACCAAAGTTATCGATATAGCTTTTAAAATTAGCAAGCTGAAGTGGCAATGGGCTGGACACATATGCCGCAGAACCGATGAACGATGGAGTAGACGGGTTCTGGAGTGGAGACCACGTACTGGAAGACGCAGAGTGGGACGACCCCCCACCAGATGGACAGATGACCTGAGGAAGGTCGCTGGTGGGGGAATGGATGAGGGTGAAATATGGGACAAAGAATTAAGTTATATTTTTAAATCTTATAATAACTTACGTAAAATAGTGATGGTATTCATGATTGTGTGCCCAAGGAACGTGCATTTCGGCTGTCGTATGATATTCCGCAGCTTTACACGAAGCTGTCGGTTCTACATGCAGATAGTACGCTTGGTGTAAATAGTTTAATCCTGGTAGTAACAGTTCGTAGTATAAGCTATCTTTTTCAGTTTGCTCCTTGATTGTTGTTTTACCAAACGACAACATGTAAGGCAAATCGACCGTTATTTCACGAGAGGCGTGGTCATTTATATCGACGTTTAAAGTTATCTGTGTGCAAAATAAATAAATTTAAATTTTCAACTAGCAACACCTGATAACTATTGTTTGAAGGCGCTTGGGTTTTATTAACACTTTTATAGTTGTATAACTTATAATTAAAGTATCATCACGACCGTTTTCCGATTTCTGGGTGGTCAGAAACCACGCTTATAAATAGGCGGATTCACATTTAGCCAACTTTACTATAGGCCAATCATGACAAGTGGCAAGCTCGTCGATGTCTCTAGCGTACCAAACTCGAGAAATATGACAAATAAAAAAAAAGTAGTTTCTGTAACACAAGCCTCGTAGCTTACCACGGAAACTAGATGGCGCTGTGTAACCTGTCTGGATTTTTTTATTATATTTATTATTTATTATATGTGTATTTTTTTCTGTTTGGCAGTTTAGATACATTTCTCAAGTATTATTGTTTTATTTTACTATTTGTATTAATCTTCTCTAGTTTTCTTGCATGCTTTATATTGTATCTATCTGTGAATTCTTGTTATCGGCTTTTCCTAAATAAATAAATATAAATATTATAATTAGGTAATTGTTTTTTTAAATACTTACAGGTTTTCTAGTAGGCGATACTTTAACAATTACATGCGTCCAATCTGGATACATATCCATTATTTTGTGCAAATGTATGGTCGACAGCTTTCTTTTGCCAAATGTATTTGCTGCACCACTCCATCGACTGAGTTCCATTAATGACAATGCTGTTTTACTGAATAATAGAATACCATTATAATTACAGCCCCTAGAACACAGCGTTCTAGACCTCCACTGCTGGAGATTGGCCTTAAATCAAATCATTTAATTCCTTTGGTTTTTTTTTTTTAATTAAATAAAAAAAATCTTTATTGACACATTTTTTTCTTTTACCTATATATAAAAGTGCTCTGTCTCCTGGACTAGCCTGATGAAACAGAGTGTGTTCCAGAAGACAAGTGCTCTTCATTAAAGTTACACAATGTATGACAATAAAAGACGAAAATAATAGAAACAAAAAACAACACATAAGCAAAACATAAATATAAAAAAAAAATTAAAGGAATAATATTAAAAAATGGCATAATAATAAACAAAGCTATAATATGACCAATATTTAGTTGGATATTTATATAATATTTAAAATTCTATGGTTATCTTGTAACAACTTAAAATAAAACTTGAAATAGATATGTTCAACGATTCGCTTTTAAAATTTAAGTTAAATAAAGATGCAGTGTTCCTATTAATATTTATAATAATATTAAATTAGACTAAGTACAATATTTTATTTTATGTTTTTTAGACGTGTTTCATATTTTTTATTAAGCTTTTTGTATGTTTAAACTTAGAATTTAATTTAATTTGATTTTGTATTTTTTTTAATTATTAATTCTTACCTACCACTTGTATTTTGTGCATGTTGTGGCACCTAAAGGTGGTACATTTATCGTTGAATCTATGTCCTAGTTTTTAAGTAAGTAATAATGTAACCGACCACTGGTTGTCCTTAAATAAATAAATATTGTCAGCACTAAAATAATATAAAACGAAAACGTAAAAAAAAAACACAAGTTAGGTAATCATGGTTGGACCGTAACAGGTAATAATCCAGGTTTATGTGTGTTATAATAGCATTATTGTCATAAGCAAGGTAATTGTAACTTAATAACTACTTAATATAAGATCGTGGCTGTAAATAGGCCGTGTCAACTAAATATAAATTCGTGGCTGTAAACGGGCCGTGTCACCTTACAATGTAAATAATAATAATATTACAATTAAACATATATTCGTAGCTGTAAAAGTGCCGTGTCATCTTATATTCAAAACACCATTTAACAATAATTTATATTTGTGGCTGTAAAGAGGGCGAATCAACTAAACATATATCTGGATACTTGGCCTACGCTCGCCACGTTGGCCAAACGGGTTGATAAAAGATATACATATTAGTATTGTTTTGTAAAAGTATCATCACGACCGTATCCCTTTTAGGGGTAGTCAGAAATTCTGTTTAAAACTGTGGTTTCAAATTTAGTCAACTTTACTATAAGAAACGTAAATAATATTTTGCTGAATACCCATTCAGCAAGTAGGTAATTGTAATAATTTAAAATGTATAAATGGGAGTCCTTTTCTCCATTTTGCGCGAACATGTCAAGTGCAAGTTTTTGGTTTGTAAATTTATTTACTGTGAATATTTTTAGTCAAAAGTGGTGTTGTTTTGTTTAATAATGTGCTACAAAGTGAATAATTATGGAACGCAATAAATTGAGTCTTTAAATATGGGGCACAAGTAGCAGTTTATTTTTTGCGGTTTTCCAGCGCTGTGAACTCCCATATTATACCCGACGATTGGGTTATAATGCCGCGAGTGACTTCAAGAAGAGCATCAAATTGTGCAACATCTGGAATTTGATTATACCCCATTACAAGGGCGTACCCAGGATTTCAGCTAGGAAGGGGCAGCTTATACCTGTTTCGAGAAGATGGTCGGTCGGGTATATTGAAACAAAAAAATCATGAAAATTGACTTTTATTCAAATATTTATATTTATATTCAAATATTCTCGCTCCCGAAATACGTAGAAAATACTCGACTCTGTTTCCATCCTTGTCTCATACTTGCTATCACTGTCTTTCCTTTCCGGAATAGTCCATGCTAGAAAGTTCTTCGTGGTATTGCTATTCAATACAAGATGTCGCTATTGACCGTATAAAATAAATTGATGCTATTTCTCTCTCTTTACTGGAAAAAGTACTGTCGAGTGTCGTCCGTAACTAGATAGCGCTAGCGCTAGATGTTGTTTTCTTCAAATTATATTCGCCTTTAATCCTAGATGGCTCTGATTATCTCGTCGGGAACTCGGGAGCGGAAACTACGAGATGCGACGGTTTCGCGGGAGATTTAAATTATATTGCGTCGCCAACAGTATACTATATCGAATGTTGTAGAATGTTTAATTATAGATAAAAAATATTAAATCAAAATATACTGAAATTATGTTTTGTTTCCAACACTTCATTTTGCGCAGAGTAGGTAACACGTTTTTAATTCCCACTTGCCGGGAAAATTGACGTATATTTAATCTTCTAGGGGGGGGGCCCCTACCTGGGTACGCCCTTGCCCCATTAACTCATAAAAAAGGAGGATATATTACGTCAGACTTGGCTATATGGGCTAGACCCCTTGCCTTCCCTATCACCTCATTCATCATCCATCGGAAGAAGGGAACACAACAGAAGTCAGAATAAATGTCAGAAACAACACGCGTCTATAACATTGGGTTGCACTCATTACAGTAATAGGTTTGTCTTCATCAATGTCTTTTGAAATTATTTTTAAGATTTTTTTGGGCTAAACATATTCGTCGAACTTTTTTTTTTTTATAAAATGATGGCCTATAACTTACCAATATCTATAATTCGTGTGTACATTGTTAGCGTTACATCCGAATAGCCATTCTTTGTCATCTACATTAACAGATTCAATGGCAACGAATCGGTTTTGAGGAAAGCTAACAAGCCTTATCATGAGGTAGGTGGTTCTGAAAAAAAAAAAATTACAAGAGTATTTTTTATACCAAAAAAATTTTCGCGGACCCAAGCTAATATAGGCACACAAACACAACAAAAACGACTTATACACCCATACCTACATACCCACACAGAACAATTTTGGTAGGTATTTGTTTGTGCTGTTGTTCAATAATAAAATAAATGTCTCCAGCGTACCAAACTAGAGAAATATCACAAATGAAATAAATATTAATTAACCTTTAATAATTTAAATTAATGAATATTTTTGTGTCCCGACCAGGAATCGAACTCCGAGTCTAAATCCACGGACTTCAATATATATATATTCTATTCCTACATACGAGTATTAGTCTAACGCAAGACCATACAAAGTCACCCCGTATATAACATGTTTATACTAAATGTAGCTTTTTTGTACAAAGACATCTTGTTCTTAAATCAAATTTAGAAAGCGGGATCCCGCTGGATTCGCGCGGGATTGATTAATCCAGCAAAGCAATCCTGTGGGTTTAAAAATCTGCGGGATTGCAATTGTAAATTATTATTATTATTTTTATTTAAAAACTTAATTGCACTATGTACAAAGGCGGACTTAATGCCGCTAGGCATTCTCTGACAGCCAAACCTTTAGGACATTAGGACAGTTTTCATGGTAAGTAGGTGCAATAATAGATATAAAATAACAATTTATAAAACAAATACATAAAAATAATACTTACTATTACATATACAAATACGTAAATAGGTTATATATTATATATGTTATATATATGTTTATATAATATATACAATAATACATACAAAATAAAACTACTCATGTGATGAGTAAAAATGTATGCAGTAAAGTATAAAACCGTATTTCTTTAATATCAGTTCTGGATTTTGTTTTTTTATGTATTTTTTAAGTTCTTATGAAAGTATAGTAAAGTATCATCACGACCGTTTCCCTTTCGGGGTGGTCAGAAACCACGCTTATAAATAAGCGGATTCACATTTAGCCAACGTTACTGCCGGCCAATCATGACAAGTGGCAAGCTCGTCGATGTCTCCAGCGTACCAAAGGATATAAGTTAAGTTCTTATGGATTTTAATTTTTTGTGTATTTTTATTTAAAATACTTTATTGCACTAAAATTGTGCATAGGGCGGGCTTAATGGGCAGGCATTTTCTAACAACCAACCTTGATATGATATATTATTATTATTTTAATTAAGTGACATTATTATTTCTATTTAAAATTTACACTGTTTTTTTTATTTTATTATTGATTTATTATTTTTCTGACATACCATTTTTTTATTATTATTTTCCTTTTTTTAATATTTTACCTAAATGAAATAATTTAATTGAAATGACAATGTCATGGCTAAATCACAATAAGCAAGCTGTGTACACTACTTTTGGATTGCAATCTAGAACTTAAGAAATTGCTGTAATATGTGAACTGTATAGATTGTGATCTGTTTGTGTACCTATAGTAAATAAATAAATAAATAAATATCAGAAATCAAGCTTTAAAAGTTCACTTTACTATACGCCCATCGTGACAAGTGGCAAGCTCGTCGATGTCTCTAGCGTACCAATGGACAGAATTGCCTTATAAAAGATTCTGCAGAGTACTGCATACGTGGCTAGTTCAGGAGTGTTTCTATACTTTGGAAGAATACTAATTTTAAGCAACTAAAGCTTTAAAGTGACTAAAGAAGCAACGCTGAGTTCTTTAGTCACTTTACTTCTATAACAGTTGTTGAAAATTTTTGCATGCTTATGGCGAAATATATGACTATTTTAATGTTAATAAGACCTAATATTGTTTGTTATATTAATATTTCATTTAATTTGAAAGTTAAGAAATAAATTAATATTTTGGATTCTTGACTAGGAATTTAAAACAACGGTGTTTAAAACAATTTTTTTTGTAATCTAGCGTGAACTTTATTGAGGTCAATGGGTAATCTTATCGACTATAATCGTGATAAGGATTGTTCGACATTATTTTTTAAGTTGAAGATTTTATACTGCATCTTGCGCCTTATTAAGAAACAAAAATTTTAGCCTAGTTTAGGAACTAAATACTTTAAAATACTAATATTTAAATAGCAGTATCTATTTTGGACTATTTTAGTACTGTAATGTAGTAGTAATGATTAAAAAAATGTTAATAGCAATAAAACTATTCAATAATATTATTTTTAATTTCATAGGTATTTTTAGTTTAGTTTTAGTTATAATTAGTTTTTTAATAGCAATTAAGCTATTAGAAAATAAAACACTCAGTTTTCGTATTAATCAATTCCTTTAGTACTAAAGCTGTCATGATGAAATTTTTAACATTTTGCACACTTAAACTATACGAGGTCTGTTCAGTACGTATCGCGAATTTTAAACTTTCGCGGGCTACGTTTTGGATTTTTGTTTTTTTTTGCTGCGTTACTTGAAAAAAAAAAAAAAAAATATTGACACCAATTTTTAACATCCTATATACATAAATTACTATCTAGGAAATTCTTATAAATATACAGGGTGTTTGGAAGGGAGCTGTACATACGCCTAGGGTAGAAACTAGGGATAGTCTGCTACATACCCCCGCCCAATATATTGACCTTGGCCTCAAGGTTTTTTTTAAATTTATTTTTATTTTTTATTTGACTTTTTTGTGATTTTTTTACTAAAACTATTTATTTATTTATTTTTTTTATTTAAAAACTTTATTGTTTTGTTAACAAAAGGCGTATGTAATGCCGATTGGCATTCTCTTACCATCAACCTTCGGGACATTGTATCAATTATGGTAGGTTTATAAAACAAACATAAAATAAATAATATTTAAATAATTTTGATGTTAATTTAATTAACGTACTTATAAATAAATACATAATTTTAATACTTAAACTACATAATAATAATACATACACTACATAAATAATACATACACAATACATACATAAACTACTTAAACGTATATACATTAACAGAAACTAATATTTATATTATACAACTACATTACAATAACAATGAAAAGAGAAATGAATTGTGAATATTTATTGCATCTTTAAAAAGTGTGAATATACTTGTCTTTTAAATATACTTCTGTTGGGTGCCTGACGGATACTAAGAGGTAGGCTGTTCCATAATGTCACAGCTACGACTGAGAAGGAATTTGAAATGGAGTTAGTGTGATGTGAAGGGATGGACAGTAAAGAGTTATGGGCAGAGCGGAGAATCCTTTCATGAAAGGAGCTAAGAAGTGAAAAATTATCTTTTAAATATTTAGGTGAGGAAGGTTCGTAGAGGACAGAGAATAAAAGACAGAGAATCCTAAGATTACGGCGAAGACGTATTGGCAACCATTTCAATTTAGCACGAAACTCTGACACATGGTCGTATTTACGCAATCCGAATACAAACCTTATGCACGAGTTGAGCAGTCTCTCTAGTTTATTAAGGTATTCCTCAGTTAGATCGACACAACAGACATCGGCATAGTCAAGAACAGGAAGAAGAAGAGATTGAGCAAGAGTTATTTTAGCTTTAAGAGGCAGGAAATGTTTTAGCCTATTAAGAGAATGAAGAGCTGCGAATACTTTTCGATTTATATTGTTGATCTGAGATGTCCAGCTAAGATTAGAATCGATATAAATACCAAGATTTTTTACCACATTACTAAAGGGTACAGCGCACCTCCATAACGAATCTTTTCTAATGTATTATAGTCAACTCTTGACAGAATTCGCGATCGTCCTATCACAATAGACTGGCATTTTGACGGATTTACGATAACACCAAATCGCGACGACCACGAATTGATGTAGTTAAGGTCTTCGTTGAGCCAGGCCACTGCGCTATTAATAGCACTAATATCAGTCTGCACATAAAGCTGCAAGTCGTCGGCGTAAAGATGATAATGAGAATGGAGTGACGTGGTTATAGCGTTAATAAATAAAGAGAAGAGCAGAGGGGAAAGAATTCCACCCTGCGGAACGCCAGTCATTAGATCACACCAATCAGACATTGTCTGGTCAATGCGCACACGTTGCCGACGACCATAAAGGTAATCGTTAAACCAAAGCAGAGTCTCCGATGATATACTGAGACGAGATAATATTGCGATAAGCAAATCAGGATCTACCGTGTTAAAGGCATTGGTGAAATCAATTAGTACAACTACCTGTAGCTCAAAATCTATCCATGGGACCGGTCTGCTAATGGTCTTGTTTTAATCGTTAGAGTCTTAGGGTCCTGCAAAAAAATATTTTACACCAGAAAATTGTGGAGAAGAAAAGTTATGGGGCCTGAAGTACCGTAGTAAGGTAAAGAAATAATTTTAAGGGCAAATATCTATGGGGTTTAAAAGAAAACTAACAGGGTTGGAGTTCTTCTGATTTTTTTAAAACATCCTCATTTCATGCCCTTTCTAACGATATGCTAAAAGTGTAATTATCACTTTTAGTTTTAAAGTTATTAATTAATTTCCGCAACTAGGGCACTTTAAGCAACAATTTCAACTAATGAAAATTAAATGTGTTCGATCGTAAAAGGATGGCAAATGAAACAAAAAATTTGGTAATGACTAATGTTTTTCATTTGTAATTATATTAATATCGTATGTATATTTATTTAGGTAATCCTACAAACGCCCTAAGGGCACGTCATTTCCTCCAATCTTGGCAGAACACTTTATAAATGGAATCCATTAAAATATCCACAAGTCATCCCTATTTTTAGGGATTGCGTCCGCGACCTAAATATTGGAGACTAGCCAAAACCGCGTATAACACAAATTAAAGGAATATATTTAATGTGTTTGTGTAAAAGGACGCCTGCAAACTCTGTATAGTTCTTTACCAAGCTTTATTATCATTACAGCCCCTAGAACACAGTGTTCTAGACCTCCTCTGCTGGAGATGGGACTTCCAGAACTGGAGAATTTGGCCTACACTCGCCACACTGGCTAGACGTCTAGTAAGTCGAATGCCGAATTATAATTGGACTCAGTTACGTTACTTGGATCCATTTATATTATCTCCGACAGCTACACGACGCATTCTTCCGAAACGTTTCGCCAGTGGTTCTCATTAATAGTATATTTATATATATTGTAAATTTATTGTTTAGTTTATTTAATTTTTATTATTTCAGATTTTTTTTTATTTTCAATTTTATTGATTTTATTAGGTATCTATGTATAATTGTTTTTAATTTTTTTGTTTTTTTTTTTTGTTCTATGTTATGTAGTTTATTGTTCTTAGTTTTAAGTTTAGGTTAATTTTACTTGTGTTGTTATTGCAGCGAGCACCACCTAATTATGTAGTTTTAGCTATCGGTGGCAACTTGTCAATAGCCATACATTACCCATATGTACTGTATATATATTTTATGTATCTAGCTGTAAGTTGTCCTTAAACAATAAATAATTAAAAAATTTAAAAAAAAATAATTATCCAATCCACAATTTTTCTTCCGTGGTCTAGCGGTTAAGTCCGTGGAGGTACCGGGTTCGATTTCTGGTCGGGCCACAATAATATTTATTTGTGATATTTTGAGTTTGGTGACATCGACGAGCTTGCCACTTGTCAATCATGGCCTATAATAAAGTTGGCTAAATGTGACTCCGCTTCTTTATAAGCGTGGTTTCTGACCACCCCGAAATGGATACGGTCGTGATGATACCACAATTTTTTAGAATTTTTATTATGAATAAAATAAAATTAAAGTGCAAATAAGTATTTAAAATAAAAAATAAATAAATGATTGATTCGACTTACTTGGTAATTTCTGGTCTTGATACTTGATAAATTCGTCTGTTATCTTCATACCAAAACGCTTCTGGATTCATTGTCACATTTGGCCTTATAGTATTAGGATTCAATATACTTGATCTATTAGCCTAGAAAACATTACATTAAATAATAACATTGTTTATATATAATTATTTATTCAGGAGGGTGGTGGCTCGGTTGTAAGAACGCTTCCTTAAAATCCTATTCGGTTCAAACCCACCCAACATGTACCAAAATGTGTTAATTTTTCTTACTCTGCACCCATAATATTCTTCACTCACTCTCCCAAAGGTTAGCTGGTAGAGAATACCTTTATGGTGTTATGCTCGCCTCTGTATATGTTTTTATATTTTATATTTTGTGTGCAATAAAGAATTTTATTATTATTTGTCATAGATTTACAACGCCATCGTTCCCGTGCCTGAGCACGTTAAGCCGTCGGTCCTGGTTCCACTAATACCAACTTGTAGAATCGTTAATAAATTGTAATTTAAAAAATTGACATCAGATCCTCGCCAACCCGTCTGGCCAACGTGGCGAGTGTAGGCCAAATTCTCCAGATATATGTTAACAGTGGAGGTCTAGAACTCTGTGTTCTAGGGGCTGTAATGAATGAATAAATAACATGGTTTTAAAGTAAAGAGAGAGAGAGTGGTCGTGGCTCGGTCGTAATAACATTTTACTTAATTAAATTTCGTCGTTTGATTTAATTTGTTATAGATGTTACATAATAATAAATATGAAATACCACGCATGTAGCACATGCCCAACGTCACAATAGTACCAATAGTCCTGTGTCATCTACAGGTGTCATCCCTAAAAACCTACAGCAATCACTTCAATTACTAGATTTATCCTCACACACATACATCTCATTACAGAAAACCACAATACTAAACACATGCAGAATCGTCAGAAAATTCCTACAAACAGAAGCAGATCATCATTAAAATTATTCACTCACTTCCATAAATAATGCTCCCTTGCTCGCGAGAATTATTAAAATCCGGTCTAAAACCGACAATTTATTTATTCGAAGAGAAAGAACAGAGACAGGCAGTATAAGAACAATTAAGAAAAGATACAGTAGGAGCCATTAGAATTATACCCGCCACCAAAATATTTCCCACTGTGGACAATAATGCACCAATTATATTTTTAGATACGTTAGTACTACATACGAGTATGTATACATTGGCCAGGTATAATGGATAATACAATTGCAGTGTTCGAATTTATGGAACTATCAATGAACTCCGAAGCAAACCCCACCCAGCGAGCTAAACCGACAACAACAGCTTCTTCATTTTGGCCTTAAATGCGGCGCGAGAATTTGTAATATAAACCTAAATAATAATAATAATAATAACGTTCTGCAAAATGACAATATTCGACTCTACTGGGACAGAACGATTATAACTGACAAAACAGTACACTACAACCGACCTGACATTACTTTGATAAACAAAGAAAACAAAACAGCATATCTAATAGACATAGCCGTACCTAAAACTCATAACTTAATAACTACACATACAGAAAAAAATACTTAATACAGAGACCTTGCAATAAAGCTTAAATCCCAACTCAAATGGGGTGTATCACTAACTTTTTATCACGCTAGATGGTACCTAATGTTACTAAATTTATTATTTTCTGAATATTATGCCGAAGTGAGCAGCTTTTTAATGTACAAATCCGTTGTAATAATAAAATCTATTTTCTTTTTAAAGACGGTGTGCGCTTTCTTAATTCGTATTTTATTTAAAATATATTTTTCTGTTATAAAACTAAAAAACTACAAAAACATTTAAAACAAGGTACCATCGCCGCTAGCGACATCTACAAAAAGCTTTGCCTGATACACCCAATTGGAAAAATTAACAACTGTACCCATATTAGTATCTACGACCGGAGTAATATCCAAAATATTAAATGACAGCCTTAAAACTAGAGATGAAACGGATATCCGGTAACTATCCGGTATCCGGCCTTATTTTTAGTATCCGGTCGGATACCGGATAGTAACTCAGTATCCGGTCGAATGCCGGATAGTTATATTCAAAACATTCTCATTATTTTATAAGAGGAAAATGATACCACACTACGTTATGTACACAGTTTATTTTAATAATCACTCGACAATAATGTTTATTTTATTAATTAGCTTAGGTAAAAGTAAAGTAAAGTATCATCACGACCGTTTCCCTTTCGGGGTGGTCAGAAACCACGCTTATACATAAGCGGATTCACATTTAGCCAACTTTACTATAGGCCAATCATGACAAGTGGCAAGCTCGTCGATGTCTCCAGCGTACCAAACTCGAGAAATATCACAAATAAATTAAATATTCATTAAAATGTCTTTATTTACATTAATAAATATTTTTGTGTCCCGACCAGGAATCGAACCCGGTACCTCCGAGTCTAGGTCCACGGACTTAACCGCTAGACCACGGAGGCAGTTAATTAGCTTAGGTAATACTCAAAATTAACAAGTGGCAAATTACGGTGAATGAATACCAAATTTTCTGCATCTGTTGGTAATAATAATTTCAAATCAAACTGGTCGCGTCATGTAACGCGATAAAGGGCCGAATATTCGGTTGCCGGATATCCGGCGCTCCGGTCTCGTAGCTTTCCGAATATTCGGCAACCGGTATTCGGCCAAACCACTATCCGTTTCATCTCTACTTAAAACTATTAACGTAGACCAGTACACATACAGACAATTGCAAAAAGCTACAATCCTTAATACTTGCCGTATAGTCAGAAAGTTTGGAGATAAAGAAGCATGATGCTCACTTGGCCGAGGCCCGTGAACATCATTAGGTTAACCGGTTAAATAGCGACATTCTTTAAGAATACACATTACATAAATAATAATAAAAATTATTTATTGTACAAAACCAAAACAAGTTCCCTGGGAACGAGGACGTGCTCTGGTGTGGGACGCCACGTGCGTCGACACTCTCGCAGCGTCGCATCTAAGGGGGACAGCGCATAAAGCGGGAGCCGCGGCGGAAAATGCGGAGTCCAGCAAGCGGCGCAAGTATGTAAGTATATTGAAAGATTACATATTTGTTTCGTTTGCTGTAGAAACTCTGGGCCCATGGAGTTCAGGCGCAAAAAAGTTTTTAAAAGACGTAACACCGCGTCTTGTCGTCTGTCTCCTCCGGTGACAAGAGGGCTGGCTCTTTCTTTGCCCAGAGAATCAGTATTGCAATTCAGCGGAAAAATGCAGCGTTCTTATATCCCTACCTTAATATTAATTTTATTTTATATGTTGTAAATATTTTTTTCGAATAAATATATATTAATTTTAGCTTAAACAAGTAATAATATAATAATAATAATAATGTCTTTATTCAGTAAAAAAGTTACAAATTTGAAAACAATAACATATTTCATTATGCATGCACAGAAAAACAGACATTTGCAGCCGAACTAAGCCTATATGTATAGGTCTGTCCGTCGGCAGTCAACGCCCAGACACCCTTTTAATTAATTACTATTATTATTCTAATATTATTACTTTTAATTACAACATAATAAAAGAAACAAAATGTACACAAAAAGAAAAATAAATTAAAAATTGTGTGGTTGAGATCCTCTTTTTGTTTTTTAAGTGCAGGTACATAGGCGAGCTTAACGCCGTAAATGCATTTTCTACCAACTAACCTTTGTGACTGAGATATGTAATATGCGGTAGCAGAATGTTACGAAGAAAATAAATAGTTGAAATTATTTATTACTACAAACAAACACACAAATAAATAAAATAAATTACCTGAAAATATCTCTTCGCTTGAGTCAATAAATATGGTTTGTCGTTTATAATTTGTTTTGTTTTTAAATCGACTGAGGAGAAGAGAAATTTGTTGATGGCCATTACGAATTGTTTGCACCAAACTATACTAACATGGTCTGGAGAAACCCATACACCAGGAATTGAAGTAGTCTAAAATTAAATAGGTGCTATTAGTCGTCGATTTACAAATCAAATAATTTATTTCCTTTGGTTCTCTTGTAACAACTTGGATACAGTCAAAACTAATAAAATCATTACAATGAAAATATGAACTAACAAAGTGGTAATAACAGTTGGAAGGTAACAGCAAACTGCCTCCGTGGTCTAGCGGTTAAGTCCGTGGATTAAGACTCAGAGGTACCGGGTTCGATTCCTGGTCAGGACGCAAAAAATATTTATTAATGTAAATAAATACATTTAATTAATATTTAATTTATTTGTGATATTTCTCGAATTTGGTACGCTGTAGACATCGACGAGCTTGCCACTTGTCATGATTGGCCTATAGTAAAGAGTTGGTTTTAAATGTGAATCCGCTTATTTATAAGCGTGGTTTCTGACCACCCCGAAAGGAAAACGGTCGTGATGATACTTTACTATATATAGTCGGTTGAAACCCCTCCGGCATGTACCAATGAGAAACACACTTTCTTAAGTACATTTGTCATAGATTTACAACATCAACGTTCCTGTGCCTCGGAGAGCACGTTAAGCCGTGGGTCCCGGTTCCACTAATACCAAGTTGTAGAATCGTTAATAAATTGTCATTAAAAATTGACATCATATCCTCGCCAACCCGTCTGGCCAGCGTGGCGAGTGTAGGCCAAATTCTCCAACAGTCTAGAGAGAGAGAAAGAGAGGTCTAGTACGCTTGTTGTATCAAATAGGAAATTTTAAATTAAGTATCATCACGACCGTATCCTTTTCAGGGTGGTCACAAACCACGCTTTCTAAAACAACAGATGCACATTTGCAAGCTGGTCGATGTTTTTAGAGTCTGGCGTATTAAACTTAAAATATATCAAAAAATAATTATTGTGACCAGCTATGGTGGCTCGGTGGTAACAACAATGGTCGCAGTTTAAATCCAATGAGAAATATTTTTTTACGCACATTTCTCATAGATTTACAACACCACTGTACCCATGCCTCGGAGACCACGTTAAGCCGTTCTGTCCTGGTTCCACTAACACCAACTTGTGAAATCATTAATACATTGTCATCGGAACCTCGCGAACCGGTCAGGCCAGGGAGGCGAGTGTAGGCCAAATTTTCCAGATATATGTTCTGGAAGGCCCATCTCTTGTGGAGGTCTAGGAGTCCGTGTTCTAGGGGCTGTAATGATTGTGACCCGACCAGGAATAAATAAATAAATAAATATTTCCAGACAATCACAAAGCGCCATCTAGTTTCCGTGGTAAGCTACGAGGCTTGTTACGGAAACTAGATGGTTGATAAACTACATATTATACTATTTTTTGTTGTTGTAAATATATACATATTATACATATAAACACCCAGACCGAGACAAATTATACAATGTACAACTTGCCACCGGTGGGAATCGAACCCACGACCTCCCGAATTTACGGCAACGTTTGTTACCACTAGACCACGGAGGCGGTCTATCGAAATGAACTAAATGAACTAAAAGAAAAAACTTTTTTCTAAAAATTCTAGTGTTTACTGCAGAAGTTTTCTATGATCTATGCTTTTATGTTTCTATGTCTCTTTTATTAGTCGGTAGGTAGTAAGATCCTGGCGGAACTGGGAATAAGACAGCGCCTTTCCTCGGTCGTACAATCACACATCCTCATTTTTTTTCGGATAAGTCTCGCGGAGTGGAGATACATCCAATGTTTTAGTTCTAGGTGTAATGGTAATAAATTTAAATAATAAAAAAATACTAAATTTAAATTTAAACCTAATTTAAAAAAAAAATACTTACCAAGGCACTAATATCGCTATCCTTTGATCCTGTCAAACTTGCCGGAATCAAAATATCTCTAGCCCCACTACCAAAGCTTAGCAGTAACTTTTCGTCCAATTCCTCACTCTCATATATCCATTCCCTTTGCATTTTCATATAGAAGTCATTTATTTCCAAATCAAAGTTTAGTACTGGGGCTTCGAGGGGTGCGGCTAACGTTATAGCCATGGTTGTGGTGTGTAGAGTTTGAGGGTAGGCTAGCAATCTTTTTGCTATTACACCACCCTGAAAATTTTTTTATTTATTTATTTAAGGACAACCAGTGGTCGGTTACATTATTGCTTACTAAAAAACTAGGGACATAAATTCAACGATAAATGTACCACCTTTAGGTGCCACAACATGCACAAAATACAAGTAAAAAAATATATATAAAATGAAATGAAATTAAATTAAATTCTAAGTTTAGACATACAAAAAGCTTAAAAAAAAAATGAACCACATCTTAAAAACATAAAATAAAATATTGTACTTAATCTAATTTAATAATAATATTAATAGCCTTGCTTATAATTTGCAGCGGTATTCCATTAGTTAAGTGCAAACGTTAGATTAACAAAATAATGGATTCTAAAAGTACATTAACTTAATGGGGTGTATCACTAACTTTTTATCACGATAGAAAAATAATAATAAATAAATATTTCCAGACAGGTCACACAGCGCCATCTAGTTTCCGTGGTAAGCTACGAGGCTTGTGTTACGGAAACTAGATGGTTGATAAACTACATATTATACTTTTTTTTTGTAAATATATACATATTATACATATAAACACCCAGACCAAGACAAATTATACTATGTACAACTTTCCCCCGGTGGGAATCGAACCCACGACCTCCCGAGTTCACGGCAACGTTTGTTACCACTAGACCACGGAGGCGGTCAAATGGCGCAAGATAGATGGTACCTAATATAACTGTCAGCTCCATAGAAAACTTGTATTTTTATTACGAAATTTATTATTTTCTGGATATATTACAGAAGTTATCGTCTTTTAAGTGTACAAATCTAGATTTCCAAGCGAAATCAAAGATATGGTGAAAATTGCCGTTCTATTAATTAAACCTTTTTTTTATTTTTAAACACGGTGTTCGTTTTCCTAATTCGTCTTTAAGGTAGGTAACGTTAAGTTAAAATTCATATTTTTGTCATAAAAATAAAAAACATTTTAAAAATGTCATAGGTGTAAACAAGGTACCAGTGCCGCTAGCGACATCTACAAAAAGCTTTGCCTGATACACCCCATTGCACAGTAATATCATAAGTATTGAAATTACTATTTTATTTATAAAAATAACATTTAAATAGCCGAAATAGGTAGTTAGGCATTTAAATATAATATATATATACTTATATATAGACTATCTCAAGAAATAAGAACAAAATAACTTTCCAAGGTAACATGACATGTAAGAACAAAATTAAGAAAGAACTACTCAAATAATAATAATTATATAACTATATAGTATTCTGGGAAGTATATATGTATGTATAATATGTATATATTTACAAAAAAAAAGTATAATATGTAGTTTATCAACCATCTAGTTTCCGTAACACAAGCCTTGTAGCTTACCACGGAAACTAGATGGCGCTGTGTGACCTGTCTGGAAATATTTATACTCTCGCGATTTGATGTGTCCCATTATACATGTCATTATATATATATACATTGTACATTAGTCTGTTTTAGCGATTTTAATAAAATACAGCAGAGATATTCCTTGGAACCCAGGGTTGGACATAATATCAGCATCTAAATATGACATGTGACCCTACAACCAGCTGAAGTTTATATTGCAGATTTTTTTTACTTTGTAATCAATCAGCTAGCGTACATACATATAGGCTAAAAGTGTAAAAATAAATTATTGTGACTGTGAGCTGTCTTAAGGTAAGTCTTGTTGCAAGGGGTGTTATTTTTATAAACATATCACCATGGCAAGCTTACAATATTAGTGCTCCTTGAATTGGCATTTGACATAATTGCACATACTTCCATTGAGAACAACAAATAGGTTGTAGGCGGACTGGTGGTAGTAATTTGTCCAGTTGTCAGTCATGAGTGTCTGATTTCAGTTGCTAATATTTATGAACCTCGTGCGCCACTTGCCATCAGGTGGGCGCAAGGTAACATGTCGTGCTTATATAAAAAAAAATATTATGAAGTATAATATACAATTATAATTATATTAAACTTTTTAAACTTTCGCGCATATTCATAATAGTTTTTATAATTTTAACGGGTCTTTACGCTACTACGGATATATAGCAGCTGTAAAAAACTGCCAATTAAACAAGTCAGCAATAGCAGAACACCTAATGGATAGTGGCACAAACCATTGGATTGAGCTGCATGACCCAAAGATACTTTCCACCGATCGTCACTATTACCTTAGAATAGTACGTGAAGCGATCGAAATAAAGAAACACAAAAATTTCAATCGAGAGGGGGGTTATAAGCTATCTTCATCGTGGAATCCAGTAATCAATAGGTTTCGACGCCGGGAAAAATCGCCCGGTGTCGCCAAGGATATTGTAAGTGTCGTGTGTCGTGATTTCTAAAAAAATTTAAAGTGATAAGTGGGTAGGTTTATATCTACCGCCCAGTATGTACGAGACTACAGTCGACCCGTGACCACGGCCAATGCAACTTGGCTGAAACGTCGGGAGAAATATGTCTCTAAGGTAAATCGCGTAAAGACCCGTTAAAATTATATAATTATATTACCATGGAATGTCCTATAAGCACCACAGATGATGGCACAGTCTTCAAATATTTGCTACTTCTATAGAGACTGATAATCTTGGTGATACAATGTGCAGCAAATTCAGTTTGTCTCTCCAAAACCCCTCCGTAGACTCCTGATAACTCCTCATTATAGTCCACTGTACAAAGTTAGTAAAGTGAAAATTAATAGTAGAATAGTATAGTGCTAATCTGCTGGTCTTCTGCTAACAGCTTACTCTTTGGACCGCTTCGCTGCATAGTCTTCCAATAGCAGAAGTATTTAAAAATAATGACCTTTCACACTTTTAAAAACAAACTGGGCAAGTCAAGTAGTTAGTGACAATGGAAATAGACTATGGTGATAACTGTCAATTTTATATACTTTACACCAGTGCTTGATATAGGCATACGAGTATTAACAATGCGCTGCTCGCCTATTAATCAATAATAATAATAAATGCCTGTAATAGGTGTGTAGTCAGATTTTTCCGCCACGGCTCCATTAACAATACTATTAAAAGGGCCCTAGCCACTATCGAGGTTCCAGCTCTTCTAGAGCCTATTGGAGTTATCCGAGATGATGGCAAGAGACCCAATGTTATGACGTTGGGATGGGGATGTGCTCTGGTGTGGGATGCTACGTGCGTCGTCAACCTCACCGCGTCACATGTCAGAGGGACAGCGCATAAAGCAGGAGGAAAATTCGGAGTTCAACAAGCGGCGCAAGTCTGTAAGTATATTAAAAGATTACATATTTGTGCCGTTTGCTGTAAAAACTCTGGGCCCATGGAGTCCAAGCGCAAAATAGTTTTTAAAAGACAACACAGTGACAATAGGGCTAGCTCTTTCTTCGCTCAAAGAATCAGTATTGCAATTCAGCAGGGAAAATTAAATTTATTTTTTTCCTAAATAAATAATGTGCTTGCTGCTCGCCTATTAATCAATAATAATAATAAATGCCTGTAATAAGTGTTTGTGAATAAAGATATTATGATTAATGATTATGCAACATAACGTAATATCCATCGCTAGACCACAGAGGCAGTCAAATATAATAAAGTATAAATAGAATAAAGAAGTATAAAATTATTAATTTGCTACGTCTAAATGTTGATGTACACCACAGGATAGAAGAAGACAAATTTCTAAGCATTCCATGGATTCAATTTGTTGTGTGTGGAAGGAAAGATGAGAAGAATGGTGTCTTGGGCTTGCAACCGACTATAGACTGGTTTACAAAGAGGCAACAAGACACTCACCTTCTACCATTCTGGTCCTCTCCCTACCTAATAACAACTTACCAGTAAAATAATCAAAATGAAAATCATGAACATTAGACAGAGCTTTTCTCAGGGCCACAGATGCTAGCGATCTACACTGTTTGTGACTCCCAAAATTTCCTGGCAAATATAATACTGGTATACCATCAAACCTAAAAAATATTTCAAATGTTTATAATTAGTAGTAAAGTTTAAAATAAATGTACCATATATATATAACAGATTATTTGTCCACGGGCGTAGCAAGGTGCGGGCAGGAAGGGGCTGCTGCCCCCCTATAGAAGAGTGGTCGTAGAAGAAGAGCTTCTTGTAAAGAGCCTCGTAAATTGATTGTCAAGTAATAAAGCTATTTCGGAATTTTATATATTTTTTTACATTACTACCTCCAGGAGAAGAGAGGCATATTTATTAAAATATTTAGGTATTGTTTGTTTAGGTTAGGTTCTCAATAATAATCAATTTTCAAGTAAAAAGAAGTTAAATTGATGAGGAATGAGGTCAAGAAAAGAGGGGGGTGCTAACCAAATCTGGAAAAATCGGTTTTGGATACTTATTATTGGAGTTTCAAAATAGTTCTAAAAAAATCATCTCCAAGATCAGTCAGGAAGATAAGTGAAAAAATTACATTATTGATATTTCCTAATTTCCGGTCAGAAACCACACTTATAAATAAGCAGATTCACATTTCGCCAACTTTACTATAGGCCAATCATGACAAGTGGAAAGCTCGTCAATATCTCTATTGTACCAAACTCGTGAAATGTCACAAATAGATTAAATTTTAATTAAATGTATTTATTTACATTAATCAATATTTTTGTGTCCCAACCAGGAATCAAACCCGGTACCTCCGAGTCTAAATCCACAGACTTAACCGCTAGACAACAGAGGCAGTTTATATACTAATTAATAAGGTATAAATCATCATTTACCACATTTTTCGTGCTTTCTCTGTTAGTCTTCCTTCGCTATATGCATACAGGCCATATTGAGGATATTGACTATTTTCAGGAACTGCTATACGCTAAAAATTTAAACATGCATAATATCATATATTGTATTATTTTTAAGATAAGACATTCATATCCGTAAACTAAAAGAATTAAAATAATAATTCATAGATCTGTTCACAAAAGCATAACAGGGGTGGTCAGAAACTGCACTTTATTCGGGAGCAATTTCACATACGGCTATTATGACAAGATTTTTTTTTTTTTTTTTTTCATTTATTTAGGCAACAAACAGTCAATATACGCAAACAATATCACAGATAAACAAAATTGTCACTCTGCAAGATACTAAAATTGAAAACTAATAAATAATATGAACCACTAAGGGGCCCCTTTAAAGGCTTTGCCGGCACGTGACAAGTTTGAACATCTGTGTAATAAATTAATAACAATAAGAAGACATTGAGAGCCAAAAATATTTTATACATAATAGAAGTTAAACACAAATACTATGGAAAGGAGAGAAAAAAAAAAAAAACTGGATATAAAAATAAAAATAAAAACAAGGATAGAGTAATAACGCAAACATGATTCAAAAGATACTTAAATTAACAGATGCTATAATAGTACTTTATAACTACATACTTATAATACTAATTACGGATACAACAAACTACCAACCATCAACAGCAACCCTTGTATAAACTTGAATTAAAAATAAGTGATTTTACTATTCATCAACAATGAGATTGTAGTAGGATAATATTATCTAGCCAACTGAAATATGCAATGATGAATGCATAAATGCTTGGGACCAGGCAAGTTCAAGTTCAGAGCAGCGAAGAAAATACACTCCTCTTCACTACTCTGGAACTGGTACCGAACATGTCTATCTCAGCAAATTCATCATTGCACATTTTTAAAGTTCGAGTAATGAAATTGTTACGAGTATAATCCTTTTTGAAGTGAGGTGGTACAAACATATTTTTAGGCTTCGAGGTTCGAGCAGGGAGTCGCATACGAGCTACAAATAGTATCCTGGCCAGAAGCGTAGGGGAATCCATTTTGTTATTTAATATTTTATGTAACAAGGAAATATTAAACTTTAAACTGTTTACGACGGTTTTCGAGTGACAGGAGCTTATAATTAATAAGCGACTGACGGTATGATCCGGCACGACGGCTACGAAAGTTAAGAGTTTTAATAAACTTTTTCTGAATTCGTTCAATGGAGTCAATGTGGCATTGATGATAAGGACTCCACACTACACAGCCAAAATCAACCAATGATCTTACAAAGGAAAAGTACAAAATTTTTAATGTTAACGTACTTGAAAAAGGTTTGCTAACTCTGGTAATAAATCCAAGGGATCGATAAGCTCTATTAATTACAGATTCTATATGCAAATTAAAAGTAAATAAATTTTGGTCTGTGTGACAAAAAAAAACAATAAAAATGAAGCAAATTAAATATTTTTGTGTTCTCGACCAGGAATCCAATCTCCACGTTTTAATCTACTGCCTTAACCGCTATAGGATGAAAGCAGTGTATTTATAATTGATATTATTCAAATACTTACAACAAACTGGGGATATTCGAACATATAAGTCATAACACAATAATCATTTCTATCACTGAAATGTATGTTTAAACCGCCAAGTAGAAACACTATAAAGAACACAATGGATGCTACTGGAAAGCAACCTTTCTTGAATAACGTTAAGATATCCATTTTGGCTTTTCCTATCCATCCATTAGCAATAATATCCTAAACAAAACTCAAATTCTGAAATCTCGAAATCACAAATATTGTAAAATGACAAATAAACTCGTTCAATATTTTTTTTGTAATCACTTAACATTATAGATCCTGATATTAATTTAAATTGTACATTAATATTAATTTTTACTAAGTTATTATGATGCTATAAAGAAACACGCAATGTAATGCTACCAATATTATTCACATTTATTTGAAGCTCGGTAAGAAGATTTTTGAACGTGAACCAGCTGATGTAATCTCATTCCAAATCGCGCTCAGAGCGCATAGAAAAAATATGACACTGACGTCGTTCCGAATCAAATATCGCGATTTGGATGCTCAGAGCGTGTTATCAATTCGGAACGGTCTAAATCACATTTTCATTTATAAAATGTTTTTTTTTTTTAATGTATAGAAGATAAATTGCGGATTTCACATCTTTGAGTATGAATACTAACAAATATACATCTCTCGGTTTATTCATCTTTATATGTGTAAAGTTTAATATTATTAAATTATTTTGGTCTTTTAAAATAACTTGCCGTGTTACAGACATTTTTTTTTCACTTCCTACTTAAATATTAATCATAGATTTGTTTTAGAAGTAATATACAAATAGTATAAACGAATTACAATATTAAATAATTTAAAAGAAAACCTAATATTAAATTAACTTAAAAATGGCGCGGGACATTATGACTAACGGTGATCTACCTCGATATCGTGAGCAGTCTGCGCGAGAAATTATGTTATTTGTGACGTCACACAGCTTTGGCAAAACAGTTGAAGCGCGTATCGGAACACCTTTAAGCGTGCTTAGGTTACTATTAACACGGCAAGTTATTTCAAAAGACCAAAATAAGTTAACAACATTAAACTTTACAGATATAAAGATGAATAAACCGAGAGATGTATATTTGTTATATTGTAATTCATTTATACCGTTTCCATTTTACTTCTTAAACAAATCTATAATTAATATTTAGGTAGGAAGTGAAAAAAAAATGTCTGTAACACGGCAAGTTATTTTAAATTACCAAAATAAGTTAATAATATTAAACTTTACACATATAAAGATGAATAAACCGAGAGATGTATATTTGTATTCATACTCAAAGATGTGGAATCCGCAATTTATCTTTCATGCATTTAAAAAAAAAAAACTAACATTTACGAATGAAAATGTGATTTAGACCGTTCCGAATTCATATCACGCTAGCATCCAAATCGCGATATTTGATTCGGGATGGTGCCATGCTGTAACCGGAACGTATATCAAACGTCAAATTCTGTGATTAGCGGCGTATCTGTCGTTTTTTGTTTATATTATAATTTTATTCGTACCGTAATTTGATACCTATTAAACCAAAAAGAAAAGGAAGAAAAAAGTTCTGCGTAAACGTAAGTAATCTATTGAAAGTTAAAAATTACATTGTTGCGAATATTTGTACAAAAACAAACTTTGTAGGTACTTTTTAAAAAGTCGCAAATAAATTCATTATTTTTAAGTTTCGACTAGAAATCGAACCTGAGCCCTAATTTTGGCGCTATCTCATAAGTGTCGGTTCCGTAATTTCGAGTAAATGTGACTGATCTCCATAGTAAATTGTCAGTTTTATTCGAATAAATCGAGTCGACATGCATGTTAAAATCGCGAAAATTGGGGCCTCATCCTACACCTCTACGGAAATATACAAAAATACAACATAATTTCTTTTCTAATAATTATATTTCCATTCCAGATTACAATGGGCCTTATAATTTCTATTGGTGTGTTATTCCTGGCACCTGTTTTAGCATTAATTACACGAGCCGTGTACTTAATGTGCAAGATAATTACATCAGAATGCAAGTTGGAAAAGAATGAATCGTTAAAAACTGTTCTGTGCATTGGTTCCGGAGGTCATACCACAGAACTGCTACGATTATTTAAAGCATTAGATTCCAAGAAATATAATCCTCGTATGTATATCATTGCTGATAACGATACTAATAGCGAAGATAAGATTCACGAGTTGGAAAAAGCTATAGAAGGAAAGTATGAAATTAGTAGAATACCGAGAAGCAGAAATGTTCATCAATCTTACATTTCTTCTGTAAAAACCACTCTTTATTCCATATTATTAACTATTCCTGTTATTAATAGCTTCAAACCAGATGTAATTTTTTGCAACGGTCCGGGAACCTGCATTCCAATATGTCTGGTTTCTTTCTTATTTAGATGTCTCTTCATATTGGATTGTAGAATTATTTTTGTGGAGAGTATCTGCAGAGTCCTATCTTTGTCCTTGACGGGAAAGATATTGCAGTTCTTTGCAGATATAGTTGTGGTCCAGTGGGCACCATTGAAACAAGTTTGCTTTAGAGCAAAGTACTTTGGAAGGCTGACCTGATGGCCAATTTTTTTTAAGGAGTTACTTTTATTTTGCACTATTATTAATGTTGTTTTTTTTTAGTTAATTGTCATTTTTTTTGTGGAAAAAAGTTGTACTTTTATGTGTCAAATAACCAATTATAGAATAGCTAATTCTTGTTATTAATAGTGTCAAGCCAAAGTTGATTCTTGTAGGAGTGTTTTTTTTTAAGAGTTCCATTTTGCTCCTGTTTATAGATTTTCAACAAGTTATTCACAATGATAACAAAGACAGTAAAAACTTCTTATCAAAAAAGTTACATTAATGAAAAATATTAGTTTGATTTTGATGGTATATAGGCATATTTTAATAAATAAATAAAAAATCTTATATACTATAATATAGCACATAAATAAATATTTTTAAATTTTAATATAATAATTATGCACTACTGATTAAAAAAAAAACTGAAAGCTTACATTTTAAATCATAAATGACTATTAATAAAAATAAACCTAATTAATAAATAAAAATACAACTAAAAACTAAAATGAAGAAAAAACTAAATAAAAATTATTATAAATAAAAAAATTGCTCCCAAATCGCTGCCAATGGGCAAAGTACCAAGGATACTGGCAGCATTTCCACGTCTAATGGCAATACTGATCCTTTGGTACTTTGCGGAGAGTTGCTTAGACAACTCCTTGGCTGTGGGCCCTCATCATCTCATCTCGACTCCAAATGGCACAAACTCATAAAAAAAATTCATTCATGTGCTAGTAAGTCCTTTTTAAAAGCCACTTCTCAAACATCTCCAATATTTAACTGTCAAAGCTAAACATAAACCGCTCAACCATTAGAAGTCATGCATGTTTGAGGTCTATAGTAAAGATCAATGACATTATATTGCCTCTGCTAAAACTTGTAAATATGTATGTATGTATATTCAGACGAACTCGTCAACCACGGAAAGTGTGACGGTTTCTGCTGAGAACCTCAAGCTGCGCAAATACGCCAACTTCGGTACAGGTTACAAATTTGCGCTATTTGGGGTCGAGACAATGGGGACACTCAGCCAAGCATCTGGCCATGGAGTTAAAAAGTTAAATGGCTAACGGAGTCTGGGAGACAGGAAAGCTGGCAATTATTTCTGCCAACGTATTAGCGTCGCTATGCAGAGGTTAAATGTTGCCGGTCTCTTGGGATTTTTATTTAAACCTTTATTTGGTTTAGTTTTATATTTAATTTTTACTTTTTAAGCATTTTTTGATTATATTAAATGTTGAGTTTTTAAATTAATATTATATTGTTAAATGATTGGTCTGGTATGCTGGACAAATAAAACAATAATGTTAAGAAATTGATGTATAATGTTTCAAGAGATCAGTACAAACTAACTTAAATCTAAAATTGAATAAACTTATTAAATTTTCCAAGTTCATTAGACTAGAAAATTACTGTTTAATTTTTAATCAATGAATCTTGCAAAGTGATTTTAAAGCTCTGAATAATTGATTTAGGGTTTTTTAATTGTCAGATAAATTCTACTGTGAACTTATATTTATTTATTATTTCTTTGGAAGACCAACACAAAAATACATACTTTGGTACTTTGCGGAGAGTTGCTTAGACAACTCCTTGGCTGTGGGCCCTCATCATCTCATCTCGACTCCAAATGGCACAAACTCATAAAAAAAATTCATTCATGTGCTAGTAAGTCCTTTTTAAAAGCCACTTCTCAAACATCTCCAATATTTAACTGTCAAAGCTAAACATAAACCGCTCAACCATTAGAAGTCATGCATGTTTGAGGTCTATAGTAAAGATCAATGACATTATATTGCCTCTGCTAAAACTTGTAAATATGTATGTATATTCAGACGAACTCGTCAACCACGGAAAGTGTGACGGTTTCTGCTGAGAACCTCAAGCTGCGCAAATACGCCAACTTCGGTACAGGTTACAAATTTGCGCTATTTGGGGTCGAGACAATGGGGACACTCAGCCAAGCATCTGGCCATGGAGTTAAAAAGTTAAATGGCTAACGGAGTCTGGGAGACAGGAAAGCTGGCAATTATTTCTGCCAACGTATTAGCGTCGCTATGCAGAGGTTAAATGTTGCCGGTCTCTTGGGATTTTTATTTAAACCTTTATTTGGTTTAGTTTTATATTTAATTTTTACTTTTTAAGCATTTTTTGATTATATTAAATGTTGAGTTTTTAAATTAATATTATATTGTTAAATGATTGGTCTGGTATGCTGGACAAATAAAACAATAATGTTAAGAAATTGATGTATAATGTTTCAAGAGATCAGTACAAACTAACTTAAATCTAAAATTGAATAAACTTATTAAATTTTCCAAGTTCATTAGACTAGAAAATTACTGTTTAATTTTTAATCAATGAATCTTGCAAAGTGATTTTAAAGCTCTGAATAATTGATTTAGGGTTTTTTAATTGTCAGATAAATTCTACTGTGAACTTATATTTATTTATTATTTCTTTGGAAGACCAACACAAAAATACATATTACATAAAAAAACAATAGATTCAATGTCATTTTCAAGGCCAGTTGCAAAAAGGATTAAAATAATATTTTCGGGGTGAGGCGGAGTGCACAATCGTTCACGAACAATTACGTCAGAAATGTCAAAAACTAGGCGGAATACCCAATAACGCACATTCGCTTCGTCGCGACGAAAATTAGGATATACAAGGGAGCACTTTTAGAAGTATTTCCATCACTACTGACAGAACGTAACGTGGACGAATGTGCTCTACCTTAGTCAGCCGTCAACGAACGAACATTAGTCAATACGATTCTTAACGAACGAACGTTAGTCAATACGATTGTCAACAAAGGAACGTTAGTCAATACGATTGTCAACAAATAAACGTTAGTCAATACGATAGTGAAAACGATTGTGCTCCGCCTCAGTCGGCTGATTATTTTGATATACACCACGTGATTGGTAGGTAGCGTGCCACTTTGGCGAATGAAATAAGCATGCGTAAAACATGTCAAAAGATAATTGGAAACTAGCCGTAAGTTTTTATATGGCTAACACGCCAACCACTATCTGACAATTGAAAAATCAATTATATTTATTTACATACAATTACAAAATTAATATTCAAGGCCTCTGTGGCGTTAAAGTTTAGCTTGTAAAAGTGTGCACAATTATTTATTTTATTTATTCAGTAAACTATCGTATGTATTCACAAAAAATTGCATACAATTTTCAAAGCATACGAATTTTGTTTTTAGAGACCTTAAATACAGGTTTGTACAATTATTCACACTTTTACGAGCCATTTAAGTAGATACATTAGAATGAGAATGTTATGATTTTAGGTTATAATATTGGTATACTAAAGCAGAATCTTATAATACAATTTTAGGGTTATTTAACGGGTTAAGTATTTAGATGGGTAGGGAAAGGAGCAAAATTGTGCAGAGGCATCAGTAAACCAGCCTAGTCGGTCGCAAGCGACACCATTCTTCTCCTTTCTCTTTCCCACACAATGGACACGAATGCTTAGAAATTTGTACACACTGAGAAAAATAGCTATAAAGTAATGGAAAATTACGGTTAAACTATAAAATGTACACTGCCGGACAGTTTTAAGGACTTGCCCTTATCATTTATTCCAGCCCCTAGAACTTCATTGTTGGAGATGGGGGCCATTCAGAATTTCTGGATAATTTGGCTTATAATCGCAATAGTAATTTGAAAACCATAAACTGCCAAAGTATTGGTTACTCTCAGTGTAAGTTACTAAAATTTTAATAAAAGGAAATCTCTTTGTTAACAATAAGTGTAGGAAAATCAACTACAAGTTTTTTCACTTTCATTGCAGGTTATTTGATTCTGCTTTAATATAGCATGGTGGTTTGTTTTATTAGTGACAACACTGATATAATAAATTTCCCTGAAATAAAATTCTAGTGTTAGTTATAAATTATAACTATTACAAGCAAGAATCTCATAAACCAATAAAAGTTACAAATTCATGAAATTCCTACATTAAATCTTAGGTATGTTGTCAACGGGACACAGGAACTAACACAATCAATTGGGGAAAATGCACCAATAATAATTAATATAAATATGACCGATTGCCTTGAATGCTCACGAACAAGTGAGTCCGTTTCGTTCGTTTGGTCTTCTCACACCCCTTGCAGGGGGGAGTGGGGAATCTGTGTCAAGGCATTTGCCTTCTTACAGAGGTTGCGTTCGCTTTCCGTAACTACGGATAGGGCATGGGGCAAGCGCGCACCTCATTATATACTTCCCCTAATCTTCGCAAAGGCTACGCCGCGCGTATGGTTATCGATGTTAACTATCTATAATAACTTTGCTCGCCGCCTTAAGAGCGACAACATAATTAATAGTCTAAGATCGACCTTCACCAATGGCTTGTCTGAATGAATAATTTTTATATAATAAAAAAAACATGCTAACAAAAGCAAAGGATATGGGTTACAAAATATGTTCAACACTATTTTTCGCGAGCTTGCCACTTGTCATGATTGTAAATTTGGCTAAATGTGAATCCGCTTCTTTGTAAGTGTGGTTTCTGACAACAAAATTGGAAAAAGTAAATGGAAACATAAAGAGTCGATTAGAACTTACCGCAAATGGATTACAAACATAAAACAAAGGTTAAAATAAAGAAAACTTACAAAAAAACAAACAAGCAAATGTTAGCTTCTTATCAAACAAATCAAGTTCCGAACCGTTACAATTTAAATAGATACATTACTTCCAAAAAAAATAGCTTTGTCTATGTCTATTGTAAAGTAGATGATCCTAGTTCGTAGGCCGCTGTAGAAATCGAACCCTTTGCCAGAAATTGAACTTTAGGTCTTATTTATGGATGCGGTCTTATTACTTATAAAAATTTTTCAGAAACAGCATTTTTCAGTATTCCTATTAGATATCGCATATAAGGATAAACATTTTGAAAGTAATGTGAAACTTAAGGAAACTGCAGGAATCGTCAAAATCGTAACGGAGACTCATTTCAGTATAGCGTGAAAAAATTTTCGTTAGGCAACCCATCGCCGCCAATTTTGTTAATTTTATTATATAAAAAGTATGTAGATTTCCTTCAGATATCGGGAAAAGGGGCTAATTCTGGCGCTTTCGACTTGTGTGTAGGTTCGAAATATTCGAATGAAAAGAGACAGATCTCCATGGAAAACTGTCAGATTCAGGGCCCAGGTCGCTCGTATACGGATATTATACAATAACAAAAACATATATATTATATAATTAAGATTTTCACCAACACATGTGACTATTTCTGTGTGTCAAGTTGACTAATTTACCTTGTGCTTCCCTGTCGCACGCACAATCCAATATTTTCAAAGATTTTTTAAGTATCCTTTAAGAAAAATAGTCTTTAATCTAAAATAATCGTCTAACATTGAAATTTAGCTGCGAGAACGCGGGTGTCTATCAACTTTCTAGGAAATAAAATTTTGGACATGTATATTATCCTATATTACTTTGAGTAAAATTATAACTGTTTTAGCTATTTTTTTCTCCGTTATTATTATTGATTAATAGTCTAGCAGCGCATTGCTGATATGCCTTTATCAAGCACTGGTGTAAAGTTTATAAAATTGACAGTTATCACCATAGTCCATTTCGATTGTCACTAGCCACTTGTCCAGTTTTTTTTTATATAGTGTTTACAGTTGAGGGCTTTAATATGTCTTCTGGTATTTTGTTCAACATATTTACAACTCTGTTATTAATGAAGTGATATCCTACATTTGTATTGCTGGATTATTATGGATAATTAGAAAGTGAAAATACAGTGTAAACTCCATGTCACTCGATTTAACGACAAACTCCCTAAAGCGTCGAAATCCGAAAAGCTTTGATTGGTTTAGCTTGTCTTCCAATTCTGATTTTTTTTCTCTCCATTTAACGAAAACTCTCTATAACACCATAAAATGCACAGTCCCTTCAGTGTAGTTATATAGAGTTTACACTGTATGTCCAAAATGTTTGTTTCTCAAAAGTCCATTTAGACTTGAAAAATCCTTGAAAATATTGGATTGTGCGAGCGAGAGGCATGCGAAAACGCTAAACCCTCTTAACTGAATAAACAACAATGTATAAATTATTACCTAATTAAGTATAGTGGAGTTTGAAACAGTGTATGTATCTACATTCCAATATTTGTTGTTTATTATTATTATTTTATAAAACAAAGAATTTGTATATTTTTTAAGTAAAATAAATGCATGATTTTGTAATATTGTAGACTTTTTTGGAGATTCTTTTTTTTTCTTCATTTTCTACGCCTTGAAATGTGCTTGTGATTACCGAAAATTAAAAAGCCTAAGTTTAAAATAAAAATAACTATACCTAGAAATAAGTGGGATATTTCGAACTATTCAGTTATAACTTCCCTTCGAAATTTAGGATATTTTTAATTATACCATTATAACCAAACAGTACAACAAAAGCTAGTCAATTGTCAAAAATTAATTAGTGTATGACAGTGCGTTGTAGGTCATGTTCGTATTTCCACGGATAATATGGTGACCGTGCTACGGAAGTGTAAAACACGTTCTTTGTCGACCTCTTGCCCTCATTATTTTCGTAAGTAAATCATTTTAATTAACCAATGAACCATTTTAGAAGTTGACTTTTTTTCAATTAAAGTCATTAGGAACTGTAATCACAATTACAGTCTTAGGCTGGTTTGTATCGAAACAAAGTCTCTGATTGTGACCAGCAGCCTTATTCTGTTACTTAAGCTTAAGTTTCTGTTATAATGGAATCCGTTAACTATATATATATTTATATCACGCTAATAAAGTTGATATTTGCACGGCCGCTGTCAAGGTCGAGCGCTTATAGAGTTGAGAATTGAATAATATTTCGTAATTATGACGAAAGCTCTGACGTAAATAACGAAATCTATTAATAACGTTTGCGACTAAGAAACAAAATAGGGCTGCAGCTGATCTTATTTTGGAGATCAGCTGCAGCCCTATTAACTGATACATTCAACGCCATTTTTGTCAAAAACACTAATTTATAAGGCTGACAACCAATTATTTGTCAGTTGACCATAAGGAAAAAGTTCCACTACTTGATCATAGATACATTGGCTCCATCCATTGTTCACTAGACATTTTCCCTTTAAAACTGTTATATACATAATTTTATAATAGTTTTGCCAGTGGACGTAAGGTTGCATAAAAATTAACAAGCATTTTGTATGAAAATGACAACCAGTTTGTTTTAAACCTTTCAATATTTTAATTTTCTGTATTCAAAAATGCACTTAACAAACGTTTGTAGATCAAATCACTAAAAGGGATTCGAGCGCATTTGAAAAATAATCGTCTAACGCTGGAATTTAGCTGCGAGAAGGCGGAAAATGAGCATTTTTTTTCTAGCTGTAGCTATGAAAAATACTGGTAAACTATAAAGAGGGCTGTTAAGCTTTGCATCGGTCTTGCTCGCACTACATTTAAAAAAAAAAAACAAAGTAAGAAATGTAGGCAATCATTATGTATATATTTAGGTATGTTAATTTATTTTATTTAAAACTTTATTCAAGCATCAGCAACACTGGATAGTGCGAGGCTGGAATTCGACGACGCATCGGAATGGCCAAGAACGCCATGTCTCAGCTAAACAAAATATGGACGGACAAGACGAGCTAGTTAGATCACTGGTTTTCTCCATATTCCTATATGGCGCTGAGACATGGACTATAAAGAGCGCTGACCGAAAGCGTATCGATCCTTTTAAGATCGTGGACTGAGCATCGAACTAACGTATCGATTTTAAATCAACTAGGCTTTCCACCATATGTATATCTTCGTCGGATACTCAAGAAAAGGAGGTTTTTGTTACTGGCAAGGTGGAAGGAAAGAGACCGAGAAGCAAATCCGCTCCACCACCAAACCTAGCGTCCATGGTGCTGTGCATGCCGCCGAAGACAGGAACGGGTGACTTGTTATAATCAAGACGCACACGAATTCATGAAGAAGGTCACGACCCTCATCAATGAGGAAACACGACGCAAGGAGGAGGATAAACTTTATTGCACAATAGTACAAAAGGTGAAGCTTAATGTCGTTAAGTCAATTCGCTGGCTTGTAACTGCCGTGTGTCAGCTAGGTATATATTTCTAGGAAGCTGATGACTACATTACTCTACTCTTTAAAAATATTGAGATGTGCGAGCGAGCAAAATGTAAACTCTCAACAACTCTCTTAAAAGTTTTATATAATCCACATTCTAACTATTAAAGAAGTAAATATTGGCCGAAATATACCCCAAGGTATAAGTAATATGCATTATTTAAAGAAAAGCTTTCAAATCAAGCTTAGAATTTATTTTAATAGGTCTCTTCATAAACGTTTTGCTAAATTATAGCATATTCATAACATTAAACTCGACAAACTCCCTGAAGCGTCGAAATCAATTGGCTTTGGTTGGTTTAGCTTGTTTTCCAATTCTGTTTTTTCATTTCTCCATTTAACGACACCTCTATATAACGTCATAAAATGCACAGTACCTTCAGTGTCGTTATATAGAGCTGTCAAACGAAAATTACGACGAGACAAATAAAAATAAAACTGGAAGCACGGCTCTTTTTTTTTAACTTTAATTGTAACTATTACTGAATCTTCATTTTCGTTTGACAGCTGGAAGGAAATGTTAAGTGGAGACATTGACGAGCTTTCCACTTGTCATGAGAAGAAGCATGTTAAGCCGTCGGTTCCGGCTCCACTAATACCAGCTAAATAAATAGTCATTAACTGCCTTCGTGGTATTAGTGGAGCCGGAACCGACGGCTTAACATGCTTCTTCTCATGACAAGTGGAAAGATTGTCAATGTTAGAGACATTGCCAGACTCAAGAACATAAATAATAAATTGTGTCCCGAACAGGAAGCGAAACTGGTATCTAAGCGTCTTAAATCTACGGTCTTAATGCTAGACCACGGTCCAACCAACTATTATGAGTGCCCCACAAATTAATAAATATTTTTTTGATATTTCCCTTCGCATTACAGTTTTGGTGTAAAAACAGCATCGAGTTCAGCAAAATGTTTATGAATAGCTCTGTAACAGTTCTAAGTATGTTTCATAATATCAACCTATCTATTATATTTCTTCACATTGGACATTTCAATGCAATTTAGGCACATTCGAGAATATTAGCGTTATAATATTAATATTTAGATACTACCTATATCGTGTAAAGACATAAGTACAAAAGCATTAAGTTTTTTCTTATAAAATCTAAAGAGCACATTGGTAACATATGGACATTTACCCAACTTAGTAAGGCCATTTCTATAAACATTAATATAAATAAAATATATAAATATTAATATCATTTTATAATGATGTAAATTTCCCAACATTCCAGTTATAAGTCGCGTTAAAATCACATGCTATCATCATAAACCAACAATTTCATTTAAGCTGTGTTTTTTTAACTTCGTTAGCTTCGCTTATGGTTTATCACTTTACATTAGGTGTTAGTGTACTTTTGTGAAATCTACGTATATCAACTTACTAGGGAACAACATTACAGACATTGTGTGGCTATATTTTTTCTCGGAACTTGAAAGAAGTTATCCCTATTGAATTTACCGTTCCCTGGGAATCAAATATACCAAAAGACCACAACATGAAGTCAAATATTATGATCTCACAGAAGAAATGATCAGGAACGGGTTCAAGACTCAGCTTTACGCAGAGAAAGTTGGTGCGAGAGTTCCAGCAAAATATTTGTACCACTTACTGAAAGAATTCGGCCTAGCAGGTCTGCAGGAGATACATTTATGGAAAGAGGTTCCAAGGCAATATTAACGGAATCATACAGTATTTGGTTGGGTAGGAAGAGGAACAGAATGGTGGATGGTCAGCGTCTTGTTGCGAAATAAAATTTAAATAAGGAGGCCTCCTTTATAAACCAGCCTATTGTTGCAAGCTCGAGACACCATTGTTCTGATCTCTCTTTCCCAGTAAAAAGATCAAACATGTCGGTAAAGTTGATAGACTACAGGAGAAGACAAATTTCTAAGCATTCTATGAATTCACTGTGCCGGGTCCATCGTGTGTGGGCTTCAAACCGACAATAGGCTGGTTTAAAAAAAGGAGGCCTCCCTTTTTTATTTTATTGCTCGATAATACGCTCACCATCCACCATTCTGTTCCCCTTCCTACCCAACCAAATACTTAATAAAGATTGTTTCATAAATAAATTGACCGCAGACCTGCTTAGGCCCAATTCTTTCAGTAAGTGATGCAAAAATTAAAAGTACCCTCACACCCGTATTCTAAGCGTTTCCTCAACACTTATTCCACTTAACTTTTCCTTCCAGATGTCAAACAAAAATGAAGTTTCTGTAATAGTTACAATTAAAATTAAAAATAGAGCCAATCCGACAGTTTTATTTTGAATGTCAGCCGTAAGCTGGTATATTGGACGCTATTTTTAACTTTAATCATCTCAATTACGGAGACTTATTCGTTTGACAGCTGGAAGGAAATGTTGAGTGGAGGAGCTTTTGAAAAAATAACTTAAGAATACAGGTGTTAGACTTGAACAATCTTTGAAAGTATTGGATTGTGCGAGTGAGAGGGACCATGTTAATGGAACGATTTTCACAAACCACCTTCTAGCACCTTTGTACTAGATAGCTTAATGTCAAATGTCAGTTTTTTTTTGTTATTGGAAGAGTTCATGCTGCTGGTAATTTCTATAAATGGAATGTGGGGTTTATATCACCGGGGATCAGTGTTTAAAATGCCAAAGGATATATTATTCTTTAGCACTGAAATCAGTCGCGATATATTACTATAATTGCAGACCAAAATGCGAATATGGTCAAGTGTCACAAAAATATTATTGGTATCTCTTACCATTTCCAATCAGAGTGTACCATGTAACATCAAATTCAGCTCTCCGAAACATCTTTGACCAAATAATGGGAATTGCATCAAGTTGCATGTCTGAAGCCTTAAACTATATTGCTCGAGTCTCTCAAATTCAGTTCATCAAAAAATATTGAGGCAGCTCTTCATTTCTCAGTCTGATAAGGCATATTTTTAATGACACTTAACTGCATAACACAGAAATTACATGTTTTAAGCATTTTAATTAATGTTAATGGCCCAGTTTCAGTAAATCCGTATTATGTTAATTTTGTTCTAAAGTTCCTTAAGCTAATCAGGATATCTTATTGGTTAGGGTTTACTGTGATCCACAGTATCTGAACTTTGGTTCCTTTCTTCCACATTTTCATTTGCTTTATTTGCCATAAATTTTGTTTTTTCATCATCAATTAAGTACATAGCTTCATCGTAAGTAGGAGGGGGTGGTTCTGAGCCAGATGGTTGTGGTTTATTTTCAACAGTACTGACAAGTAATGTGTCATAGGAAGGTGGCAAAGTTGCACTAGATGCAGTCCTTGGCACTTGTTCTCCATAAGATTGTTCAGCTTGAACTGTGGCCATATCCTGAAACCAGAATGTATTTACATTATTATTATTATTGGTAAGCTGGAGACATCGACGAGCTTGCCACTTGTCATGATTGGCGTATAGTAAAGTTGGCTAAATGTGAATCTGCTTATTTATAAGCATGGTTTCTGACCACCCCGAAAGGGAAACGGTTGTGATGATACTTTACTTTTTTCTATTATTATTGATTAGTAGGCGAGCAGCGCATTGCTGATATGCCTATATTAAGCACTGGTGTAAAGTTTATTAAATTGTCAGTTATCACCATAGTCTATTTCAATTGTTACCAGCCACTTGTCCAGTTTCTTTTTAAAAGTGTTTACAGTTGAGGACTTTAATATGTCTTTTGGTATTTTGTTTCACATATTTACAACTCTGTTATTCATGAAGTGATATCGAATGTACCAATGAGAAATACACTTTTCTTAAGTACATTTGTCATTTATTTAAAACTCCACTGTATTCTGTGCCTCGGAGAGGACGTTAAGCCGTCGGTCCCAGTTCCACTAATATTAACTTGTGGAAACGTTAATAAATTGTCATTAAAAATGACATCAGAACCTCGCCAACCTGTTTGCCCAGCGTGGCGAGTTTTGGCCAAATTCTCCAGAATTTTCTGGAAGGCCCATCTCCAACAGTGGCGCTCTATGAATCTGTGTTGAGGCTGTGATGATGATGATTAATATGATTCTTTATTACACAAATTTACAAAATAAAAAGATATAGGCAAGCATAATACCATGAAGATATTCTCTAACAGCTAACCTTTGGGAGTGATAGATTCATATAATGAGTGCAGTCTGGTATTTTTAAGTAAATGTAAATAAATTACACAATTAAGTAAATGATTAAATACAACAAAATATAAATGCTTATATCAGTAAATATAACAAATACTGATATGTCAAGATGTGTAGATTATTGTTCACATATAAAGTTGATTCCACCAATACAGTTACATATCAACCATTAAATGTGATTATTAGGTTAGCTGATGGATAATGCCTCACGGCATAATGCTCGCCTGTTCACATTAATTTTAAGGTATTCTAGTTTTTGTGCAATAAAGCATTTTTATTATTATTATTTAGGAAAGTGTCACTGTGCTAAATTATGAGAAGCCTAAATAACTGTTTTAATGAAAAATGGTATAACGACAAATGAGTAACAAATGATAAAGTTATTGCTTAATAAAAAAAAACATTTTGTTTAATAATTTAGCCATAGTCATAGATATCCAAATTTCAGTCAAGAAAACAATTGCCATTTTTAACATTAGTCTGTTGGAGATATACAATATTTTGCTGGGTATTTTTAAGGTATCACATGTAACAACCGTCTGGCCAGCATGGCGAGTGTAGGCCAAATTCTCCAGATATATGTTCTGGAAAGCCCATCTCCAACAGTGGAGGTCTAGAACGCTCTAGGGGCTGTAATGATAATGATGTAACATTGCGCTAAGGTAACAAGAGGTGAGACTTTAGGAATAGGAAAAAACTAAAATTTGAAATGAAATGAAAGTGAATGTGAAATCCTAAAATTTTGTTTGCAGTCTGGAAGACCTACGCTTTATTGCATGTGCATACATGTCGAACTGGATAGAGCGTTGCTGCCGGGGATGAGAAACAAAGCGGGCCTAGCAAATAAATTATAGTTCTAGTGACTCTCTCGTCACTCTGCTTGGCAACACTCGGTCGAGGGCACTGTCTCGCCACTGTACTTGTTACATGTAATTAGCCCATAAGGATGTGTAATAAGTGCTAGGGCAAATAGTAATTTTAATATTTATCTGGTATTATTTATTGAAACAGTTTAGATGTTACTATATGTTATGTTCAAATATTGCTACAGAAACTTGAACTGTAGTTTAGAAAGCTACTAATGCTTTTATTTATTAGATTTTGTTGTGCTAATAGGTAAGTATGTATTGTATCAGATATTCAATTTATTATTATAAATAGGTATAAATTTATTTTGTTTACAAACATTTTAACATGTTTTCTATATTATGAAATTTTAGAACCACTTACCCTTATTATAGCACGCTGCTGTAAGAGCATATGTATCACACTTTTTCTCCTTAAATATAGCATGCTCTTTACAGCGACCATCATTCCAGAACATATGAAAATTGGGCCAACAAGCCACATGTGGCCTAAATTATTAAGTATGTACCCATCGGCATCGCCCAAGGCTAGGACTGTGATCACTGTTCCCACTGAAAATAGGACCATGGAAAGAACAAAAAATGAGTAGCTGGTACAGTCACATCGTCCAAATCTCTGATCCTCATCAAAATCAATATCACGTTGTTGCCGAAGCCGATGTAAGCGTTGCCTAATGAATGGACTATCAAATACGGTGGCCATTTTCAACCAAACGATATGCGCCTTAGTGTTGTTTTTTTTACAGTATTATAGAACCATATTTTATAATTATAGAATAATAGAAAGTGCAAACAGCACAGAACAATTATAATCTGTGATAATAACTATAACAAGCTTTCGTTCGAGTCGAGAAAACACCACGGGGCACAGACTAAAAAAATCTTTCGTAATTACTCGAAAAGAAATCACAATACAATAGTGATGTATAAACGGATAAAATTGATCTTATATGAGTTAAAAAAAAAAACGGAATGAAATTATTTTAAAAAGTATAGCGTAAAGTCGACTATGGGACGAGCCGCTCTGTAAACTGGTACTGGAAGATATTTTATCCGTCATTACCATGAAAGAGCTGGCGATCATCACGGACATTATGGGCTTTCTTGTTCTAGAAGTACTGGCCGCGTTCCTCGTCGCGCGGCTCTGAACGAGCTATCACTGCTGGAGTACCCGCAATCTTAGAACCTTCTGGGATTGTGCGGAGCGATGGCAAGAGACCCGATAGAATGACTGTTGGGCCGTGGAAACTTGGCATGTCTCTGGTGTGGGATGCGACGTGTATAGACATATTAGCTTCATCTTACATCCAGGTGACCTCATCAGGCACGGTAACCTTGGTACAGGTTACTTATTTGCGCCGTTTGGAGTTGAGACGATGGGTCCATGGGGACCCTCTGCCAAGCGCCTAGCCATAGCGGCTGACGGAAAATTCTGTAGACATGAAGGCTGACAATTATTTCTGACAACGTACTCGTATAAGCCTCGCTATACAAAGAGAAATCGTTGCCAGTCTCCTTGAGACTATCTCAGATTGGACGTCTCTAGAGAATATTATTTATTTATAGTTTCGTTTATATTTAATTTATATTTAATGTATTTTTTTATACTAGCACGACATGTGACCTTGCACCTCTAAAGGTAAGTGGCGCGCAAGGTTCATGAATGTTAGCAACTGGAATCAGAACTCATGACTGACATCAGTCCCTGACACTATGCCGGATTTTTTTTACTCTTAGGTCGTAACTACTTGACCATTGACGCAGTCTATTATGATATAATCCTTTAATTGACATAGATAAATAACAATATTATTATTATTTATTGAAGTAATATACAAGTACAATAGTATAAAATAATTAAAATATAAATTAAAACTGCTACGCTACGCTGGCAGAAATAATTGCCAGCTTTCCTGTCTCCAGATTTTTCCGTTAGCCGTTTGGACAACTCCTTGGCCAAACGCTTGGCTGAGTGTCCCCATGGGCCCATTGTCTCGACCCCAAACGGCCCAAATTCGTAACCTGTACTGAGGTTGGCGGATTTGCGCAGCTTGAGGTTCTCAGCAGAAACCGCCGTACTTCCCGCGCTAGACGAGGTCGCCTGGATGTGTGATGGGGCTAATATGTCTAAACATGTTGCATCCCACACCAGGGACCTGCCAAGTTTCCACGGCCCAACGGTCATGCCGTCGGTTCTTTTGCCATCGCTTCGCGCAATCCCAGAGGGTTCTAGGATCGCGGGTACTCCAGCAGTGACAAAAGCCCTTTGAATGATGTCGTTCAAAGCAGCGTGACGAGGAATGCAGCCAGCACTTCTAACGCAAGAAAGCCCATGGTGTCCTAGATGTTCCACGGGCTCTCCACACCCTGATCTGGGTGGATAGTCCGGGCTCCGAGACGAAGGCACACCGCCATGGTCAGTGTATTTCGATCAAGGAGTGTGCCAACCGATGCTGAGGGAAAAGCCTGCAACCAGAGACCCGACTCCCTAGTGGAAACGGCCATGAGGCGAGCCCGCTCTCTCGTGTTACTGGAAGATAAAATATCGTCCAGTACCAGTTTGCACAGCGGCTCGTCCTATAGTCGTTGAAATTTTGTTAAATGTGGAACAGATTTATTGGGGCATGTTACTGACCAGGCATCTCTGGCATCTGACAAATACGACGGCTCAACAGAACTCAAGGATGGGTTTGTGATATTTCCGTAGAGCTCGACAGTACTATGTACAGACGACAGAAACGCTGGCAATGCTACACTAGAAATTTTGCGAGTTCCCAGACCATCGAACCGAATTCTTTAATTTAAATAAATAAAAATGCATAGATAGACATAAATAAAGTTTAGCTAAATGTTTTATTAATTTCACAGAAATAGTATTCAATTATAAGTCTATAGTAATGTCAAAAATTACAAAATACCTTACTACACTCCTTTATTTAAATTTACAAAATTAATGTACGTTGCGTATTATTATAGGACTATCAAACTGTGTATCAATTTAAAGACGCAGTGAGCGTACAAAAGCTACAGTGGCCTGTGGGTGGATAACTTTTGACATTTCTGTCTGAAACTGACTGTCAAATTTTCTCAATATTTCGTGACGACGTTTTTTTTGCATTTTGGTGTTATTTGTGTTATCATTTTATGCTAAAGATCTGTGTTTATTAATATAATAATTGTATTTAGCTCTGAAATAGTTGTACATATCAATATAGTTTATATAACCTATACGGATTAATGATTATCATTCGTTATGGCTAATAGCGTTCTTGCTTTGTGTTTAATACTTATTTCAGCGACAGGTATTTATATTTTATTATTTTTATATACGCAGTCATCATCATCACAGCCCCCAGAAAGCAGACTCAAAACCTGACGTCTTAACGTGGTCTCCGAGGCACGGGAACGTGTTGTAAATCTATGACAAATTGACCTATGTACGAAAATTGCATTTCGCTTTGGGACATGCTGGTGTAAGTACCGCGACTTTTAGAATGAAAGACAGCGTTACCACTGCCTCCGCTATACACGCCTATAATAAACTATTCGCAGATATATTATTTATCGCAGAAATATTTATTATCTTGTTAATATGACATGTAGCTTTGGGGTAACATTTTGTGCTCAGATAATAACTTCATATACCCATCATGTATTCTAAAATTTTATTTATATAATTCAGAATTATATTGTGAACTCAAATCAAATAGGTCTAAATGTATATATATATATTTAACAAGACCAACTCAATAAGTATGACTCAATCTTAATTGACTGTTGGAGCATCCCTGGCCTAAGTTTATGGCTATATTACTGTAGAATTTATGAAAATCCATTTATTAGTTTTTGTATGAAAGAGCAACAAATATCCATTCATCCTTATTTTTTTTGTGTTTATAATATTAGTAGCACTTACTGTAACAATTGGGCCAAAGCAGGTCTGCCTTCAATACATTTATGAAGGAGCTTCCAAGAAGGAAGATGAGCAGTATGGTGGATGGTGAGCATCTTATTGCGCAGTAAAAAGAAGCCTCATTTTTAAACCACCTCTTAGTTGCAATAGACCAGGGCCTGCTCAGTAAATCCATGGAATGCTGTATGATATCTCAAAAACTGTAATGAAACAATTTCAAACTATACTGATTGTGTAAATTAAATTTAAAAGTTTTAAAATATTTCAGACACATATACACAGGGAAAGTCGACCTAGATCCGTTAAGCGCGTGTAGTTTGCATCTTTTCTGACTGATTCGACTATGGAACACCTTACTCCAAACTTAACCGAGTTCGAGATATTCGACTTTTATTTATTTAAATAAAATTTGTTGATGTTGTCTTGAGACTGTTGTCTTGGTGAAACAGGATTTTCTTTTTCTGCAAATGTGGCCATATTTCCCGCAATTTCTACCGTCAGTTTGTTGAGTAATGAGGCGTAGTGACAAACACGTTCTTTGGACATGTCCATAGCCTCTGCTATCTCTATCACTTTAATTCGGCGATCTTCTAGCACCATTTCGTGAACCTTAGCTATGTTATTGTCAGTAGTTGGATTTGGATGTCCCAAACATTCATCGTCTCCCAAGTTCTTACAGCCACATTTAAATTCAGCTGCCTAAAATTTCACTGTGGTAAATGATGGTGCAGAGTCCCCGTACACAGAGTCCAACTCATCTTTGATTTGCGTAGGCGTATACCTTTCAAAAACAAATATTTTATGACAGCTTGATACTAGATTTTTTCCATTTTCACAAAAATACTCACATTGACTCACTCAAACAACTGTCAAATAACAACTGCGCGTCCAAAATGACTAAAACTTTTCACAACTACATTCCCTGACTTTTATTGACGAGTGCTGCCATCTTCACGTTGAGGTCCGAAACTTTCCAGACCACCCTCGTATGCTACTTGTGTGAACCTCTAAAGGCAAATTGTTACCATTCTGCCAATAATAATATTAAGTGCTGTATGGTTTACCAAATAATATAAAATAAAAATATTGTATTATATATCCTGAAATATACAATTATTATTAATATTTGTAGGTTCCTCTAGCTTGTATATCACAGTAAGTAACAGTGGGCCAGCAGTTCGAGGGTTCAATGTAACTTTTACTGCTACAGTCATTGGGTATGCTGGCGAAGAATTTAAATTCATCTTTTCGGATGATGCTGAACCTTCAAATTATCAAGAGGTAAATTCTCAAATTCTTTACTTAATGATCATTAAAATCATTATATTACATATCAGTTCATACAGAAAATAGTTGCGACCGCCACAGCAGCACAAGCAGGGGGTCTAGTTTGAGGAATAAAAATGCAAAATTCAACTTGCTTGTTTCCGTCATGTCAAAGACCTTATATCAAATTATAAACAATCAAATATGTCATAGAAAAGTCAAAAATAATATAAAAAAAAAGGATAAAAACGTGTGGCAAAGGATGCCAAATCGTCGGCCACAATAGTAATACATAAACCAACTAAAAGTTTAGGCGTGCAGTGGAGCTTTTTCTCTGTTTTCGATAATGACACAGGGTAAAATTATCAGATGGGCCACTTTCTGAAGTAAATTTAAAATAAACTGAATGGAGTTCAGAGCTAAAGACCGAAACTGAGATTTAAAAAAAAAATGCAATTAAAACTTAATCCCGAAATAAAGAAAAAAATGTCCTTTATAGTGCTGCTTTTGAGGATCTTATTTTGGAAACTAATGACAAAGACAGAATCTAAATATTTATTCACATGACATGGGTTAGTAAGAATGGTCTTCTTAAATCTACATATATTAGTAGACAACATGCTTCATGACTGCTCCATCAGGCGTGCGTGCGTAGGTAGTTTTTAATATTTTATTATTATGTGTTGGTACCAACCGGTTGGGTTGGAACCGAGATGTGGATACGTCAGAATATGCATGACATTAGGGTTAATGCAGTAGAAATGAGGTTGTTGCGCCGGATTTGCAGCGTCACATTGGCAGACCGCATACATAACGTCGAAATACGTAAAAGGGTTGGTATAAAAGAAAGCATGGGGACAAAAATAAGGAAAGGCATGCTACGATGGTTTGAAAGAATGAGCAAAGAAATATTGACGAACCAGATATATAATGCGAAAATTGTGGGTGAAAGAGGCCCTGGCAGACCGAGATTCACATATCACAATCAAATAAATAAAACACTGACTGAAGGTGCATTAAAAAGCCTTCGTAACAAAAGGGCATGTATGAAGAGGTTAATGAACGTCGACGAAGCGAAAGAGGTATGTCGTGATCGTGTCAAGTGGCGCTCAATTGTCTCTGCCTACCCCGCAAGGGATCTGGTGTGAAGATGTGTATGTATGTATGTATGAATAGTCTCGCAAGACTGCACAATTTTTTTTCCAAATTTTGCTAAAGTGTTTGCTTTTTTTGGGTTAGCTTTTCAATTAATTTTAATTGCGTCGTGTCCGTAATTTTGAATATGTTTTTGTTCCTAAGAGAAAAAATAACGTTTAGGTATTTGGAACTTGGGAGAGCTCGTTTGCAATTTTATTTTAGTATACCCAAATCCTACCTATACCTAATGCCTCCGAGGTCTAGCGGTTAATTCCTTGGATTTATACTTGGAGGTACAGGGTTTGATTCCTGGTAGGGACACAATAATAAACTATTTAATTTATTTGTGATATTTCTCAAGTTTGGTACCTTAAATACATCACTGAGAGAGATTTCCTTAGTACAATTGGAAAATAAAATATAGATTCAGAGTAAGAGTCTTGCAGAAGTCTTGCGAGACTCTTGGGCAAGACCAAGACTGGTTAAGTCTTGGTCTTGGCTTTGCTTTGGGCAACACTACTCTCCATCCTATGTTTAAAAATTACCGTTAATAACTATACAATTATGAGTATAAGAAAACAGCTATAAAAATGTTGCATTATCTCACAGCCATTTCTCAGACTCTGAAATCTGCAAACTGTTATCTTATTTTATTGTTTTTAATAATTGTTTAATGTTTTTAGTTTATCTTGAAGTCAAATGTGTCCCAATGGGTTGTAAATTACCCACGAGATGTGTATGAAGCTGGAGTCTACACAGTTCAAGTAGAATTATTGCAGATGTATTTCTTTATTTACTATGTCAAGGCCACTGGCAGCACTACTTTCAACCTTACAGGTAAATACTGATGGATTTAACGTGCGAGTGTCAAGTTCTTTGTATGTGGAAGAGAGAGTGTCTCTCCTCTTTTTATTGCACAACAAGACCCTCACCATCCATTCTGTTTCTTTCTCTACCTTTAATAATATAATTTATTTATTGAATAACCAGTCTCTTATTAAATAAATAAATAGCTTGAGGATATAGCATAGATTGCCGAGAGAGAGAGAAAGAAAAATTGTATGAGCAATCTATGGATTTACGCAGGTAAAGTAGGTAAGGCTGGGCATTAGTAGTTAGGTATTGAGCGTTCTGGATCACAAAATAGATCCAGAACGCTTAATACCTAACTACTGGCATTCTCCGCAATTAGTCTCTTTGAAATCATTTTGCGTGACCTGGGCCAACCTCATTAATGGAGCCAACTTATCTCCTCCAGTGCGTCCAGGAGACCCGTAACATTCCTGCAGACCTCTGGAAGAGTTCTCGCAGTCTGGAGGAACCTACGTCTGGGTGCAGTCACACTGGAGCACTCCATCTTCCCTGCACATTGGGTTATCTGTAATATTTAGAGTGTTTGTTTGCACAGTGTCCCGTCTTCACCCTACCATTGTACAAAGCTTGGCTCTGTTCAGGCTCAGAAGTCGCCGCGTAACGTGACTTTCAGGATTACCGGGTCCATCGTCATGCAAGGCAAGATACAAGGCTCTAGAAGACCGCGGAGAAGACGCACTTCCTGGCTCAAGAACCTTAGGGAGTTGTTCTGGATGAGCACCAGATCCTCGTTCCGGACAGGGGCCAACAAAATCCAAATCCAAATCGCCTTAATGATAGCCGACCTCCGATAGGAGATGGCACCGTAAGAAGAAGAAGAAGAAGGGTCCATCGTGTGTGGGAAAGAGACATGAAAATAATGGCGTTTTTATTTTATTGCCCAACAAGACATAAATTTTCTTACTTCTAGAGTGATCATGGTAGTTATTATACTTAAACTTCAATTGCAGATAACCTGAACGGAGAATTAGTCCTTTCACAGTACAAAAAGAAACGGCCTAACAAATTTGTGGCTATTAATGAGGTAGTCGATCACCACATAGAAATATCGGCTAATGAAATGGCTTATTTAAAGGACAGCGGACAATCAGTGGTCACCTATTGGTTCATAGATTGCATGTATATTGATTTGACACCAGATTTAGCGTTAAATCATACTTATAATGATATTATGGGCACGCATTTGATCGAAGCTCTAGTGGTTGCATATAAAGAACCTCCTTTAACCACAACCAGTACAACTACAACCACTACAACTACAACCACTACAACTACAACCACTACTACTACAACCGCTAAACCTAAAACTACAACCGTCATACCAACTGTGAATAATTCTACATTAAATAAAGTTATATCAAAAAGGAGTGTGAAGAAAATTAGGAACAAATCACGAAATGATTTCATTTGTAACAAACAAGATATTGTCCCTATAGATGACTCATACATTTATGGATATTTTCATCAAAATATTTCCGTTCGAGGTAAGTACTTTATTAAAATAATCTAACTTAAATATTTAAGACCTCGATTTAGGCGCGGAAGTACCAGGTTCAGAACAAAAAAATGATTAAGAGGGTGATTGTGATTGTGTGATTGTGATTACGGTGGCTTTTCCGCGCTTAGTCTCCATTGGACCATTGGGCGTGACCTTCACTCCCTCAGTGGAGTCATCCGATTAAGAGGGTTTAATATTTTCGCACAATCCAATATGAATGTACTTTTGACAAATGTAGTCTATCAACATTTTGGACATATTTTCACTTGCATTATACCTATATTTTAACTGAGATAAAGAGGAAGAACATTATATTTAATTTCCTCTATTTTACTAAAAAAGATGTATGAAAGTGTGAAACAATATACCATCACATGATAAAAAAAATCTACCCAAAAAGTTACTAGGTTAGGGCCCCTGCAGGACAAAACACTAGTGTGGGGGCCAACAAATGTCATTATTGTTATTTGTTTTTTATCTGCCTAAATAAATATACAAATCGACTTTCAGTCGACTTTACTATATCCCCTCGTTCCGAGACATGACAATAGTAACCTAAGCACGCTTAAATCGTTCCGAGACGTGCATAAACTGCCAAAGCTTTGTGACGTCACAAATGACATCATCCTCGCGGTTACCCCTCATTCCGAATCGTGCTCAGAGCGCTTAGAACGAATCTGACACTGACCGTCGTTCCGAATCAAATATCACACTTTGAATGCTTAGAGCTTGATTTCAATTCGGAACGGTCTAAATCACCTTTTTATTACCTTACCTTATTTCTTATTTACAGAACCCGTAAACAATATAAACATAACGGGTCAAAACTGGCTACAACATGGCGATCTGATGAATTTACAAGTGAAATATTTGGGCTCTCCACCCTTCGATTACTGTGCCATATACGAGGTTGGCCAATATAACGTGACTGGGAATGAATCTTGTCCCGTCAAAACCCAGACTACGGCCAATGAATTTGCTTTAGTACACTATTTCTCCAATAGTGAACAATATACAGTAGTGGTGATTGTGGAGAATGTTCTATTGAAAAGCGTGTCGAGAGCTACAATCAATATTTATAAAGGTAATTTTTAATATATTATTAATTATAATAATATCTTTATTCAGTAAAGTTTACAAGATATGAAAACAATAACATAGTTTTTTTTTTTTTTTTTTTTTTTTTTTTTTTTATTATACTTGCACGACATGTGACCCTGCGCCCACCTGATGGTAAGTGGCGCGCAGGGTTCATGAATGTTAGCAACTGGAATCAGACCCTTATGTCCGACATCAGTCCCTAACACTATGCCGGCTTGACTCATCTAGTTTTCACACTTCGCTTGAAGGACTCCAGGTTATAGGAAAGTGGAAACACAGAGGCGAGAGAGATGGTATATTATTAAAAGTTTTATTTTTATACTAGTACGCCATTAGACCTTGCACCCACCTTGCAAGTAGCACGCGAGGTCCATGAATGTTAAATTCTTTATTGCACGAAAAAAAATGTACAAAGGCGTTTTCTAACATCTAACCTTTGGGAAAGTATGAAGTGCTGATATAAATAATAAATACATATTTCCAGACAGGTCACACAGCGCCATCTAGTTTCCGTGGTAAGCTACGAGGCTTGTGTTACGGAAACTAGATGGTTGATAAACTACATATTATACTTTTTTTTTTTTTTTTTTGTAAATATATACATATAAACACCCAGACCGAGACAAATTATACAATGTACAACTTTCCCCCGGTGGGAATCGAACCCACGACCTCCCGAGTTCACGGCAACGTTTGTTACCACTAGACCACGGAGGCGGCGAAAATAACAAACAATATACTACATACTAATAAATACATATTATACAAGTATTATACCTAAATTACCTCCGTGGTCTAGCGGTTAAGTCCGTGGATTTGACTCGGAGGTACCGGGTTCGATTACTGGTCGGGACTCAAAAATATTTATTAATGTGAATAAATACATTTAATTTATATGTGATATTTCTCGAGTTTGGTGAATCAGCTTCTTTATAAGCGTGGTTTCTGACCACCCCGAAAGGGAACCGGTCGTGATGATACTTTACAAGTATATATTTTTTATAATTTTAACGGGTCTTTACGCGATTTACCTTAGAGACATATTTCTCCCGACGTTTCAGCCAAGTTGCATTGGCCGTGGTCACGGGTCGACTGAAGCTATGCGGTGCAGTCTCGTACATACTGGGCGGTAGATGTAAACCTACCCACTTATCACTTTTAAAAGTTTTTAGAAATTTCTCTAAGGTAAATCGCGTTAAAATTATAAAAAACTATTATAAATGTGCGCGAAAGTTTAAGTATATATTTGCCAAATATTTATTGTCAGCCCGATCCTGATTCCTTGTCCAAAAATAATGTGATGTAATGATGTTTTGTAATTTTCAGTGACGTCACACGCTCAATTGTCCGTAATAGTCGTGCCAGTAGTTTTTTGTTTACTTTCTGTTATTTTGGTTGTATTTGGAGTTGCGTACTACATACAACATCGGTCACGGTAAGTTTTGTTTATTATATCGTTATATAGTGGAATCCATTAAATAACGGATACTGTCAGTGTAAAACCGCTATTAAAATAGGTATTCTTGTATAAAAGTTTTCTATTACAGCATTGCCTCCGTGGTCTAGCGGTTAAGTCCGTGGATTTAGACTCGGAGGTACCGGGTTCGATTCCTGGTCGGGACATAAAAATATTTATTAATGTAAATAAATACATTTAATTTATTTGTGATATTTCTCGAGTTTGGTACGCTGGAGACATCGACGAGCTTGCCACCTGTCATGATTGGCCTATAGTAAAGTTGGCTAAATGTGAATCCGCTTATTTATAAGCCCAATCTACAATCAAAACTACCCAATCCAAGAAAAGCATCAAATTCTGCAACATCCGGAATTTGATGATAACTTCATTACCTCAAAAGAAAGAAAGATATATTACTTTAGACTTTGCTGTATGGGCTAGACTCTATGCGTTCCCTCATCACCTTATTCATCATCCATCGGGAGAAGAGAACGACCTTTATTTCTGATAGTAAATACTATCTTTATTGTTTCAAAGTCTGGTTGAAAATTGTAAACAGTGTTATCGTTAACAAGCGATATGATGGCATGCCTTTGTTATCGCCACTCCATTAATGCTATTATTACGAAAGTGACTCATTGCACTGAAAAACACTTGGTCCGAGTGACGTGCACTTTTATTATTATGTATTTTATTTCATCTTTCATCACCATAAGAAGAGAACTAGAGTGGGTTTGTTCCCCAATGGCTTTATTTATTTATTTAAAACTTTAATGCACTATGTACAAGGGGCGGGCTTAATGCCACTAGACATTCTCTGACAGCCAACCTTAGGGACAGATAAAGCATTTAAAGTGAACGGTGGGTGCAAGTAAAAATCAAATATATTATAACTAAACGATCACATTGTAAGCAATAAACAATATATAAATTATATACACACATAAACACATACATACATACACAATAATACATACAATATATATACATAAACATACATATATACATACACTAAGTAGGTACCTTGTTAGAAGACATTTAAGAAATGCAAATAGACCATATTTTTAAATTGAGCTCGATTTGATGCTTGTCTTATATTTATGGGCAGGTTGTTCCACAAATTCGCAGCAACAACTGCAAAAGAGTTTGACACAAAGGAAGAATGATGCGAGGGAATTGAAAGAAGAGAGTTATGTGAAGAGCGAAGGGATCTGTCATGAAATGTGAATAGATAGGCAAAGTTGTTCTTGAGGTATTTCTGTGTCGCAGGCTCGTTGAGAATAGAGAAAAGTAAGCAAAGGATTCTGAGATTTCTGCAACATCGAATTGGCAACCACCCTAATTTAGCGCGATACATAAATGATCATATTTTCGTAAACGTAGCCGGTCCATCTTGTTAAGCAAAACCTCCAAGAGATCGACACTACACACGTCACTATAGTCAAGGAGAGGAAGGAGAAGGCTTTTACAACAATAGCTAGCTCGCTAGAGGATCTTAGCGGAATACTAGGCTTAAACGTGGCGTCCCAGCAGATTGGCTTCGGTATGAACTTGGACAAGACAAAAGTCATGTATAACGACCATGTTCGTCAATCTGCGTGGGTAATGCCACTCTCGAAATTGTACAAAAATACGTCTATCTTGGACAGACTATGCAATTAGGCGTAGCCAACTTCAGAAAAGAAGCCAACAGACGCATTCAGCTAGCATGGGTGGCATTCGGGAAGCTGCGCCACATCTTCTTATCAAACATACCCCAGTGTTTGAAGACGAGAGTTTGTGACGAGTGCGTTCTTCCAGTGCTGTCGTACGGAGTAGGAACGTGGACACTGGCAGTGAGTGTAGTCCACGGAGCTATGCTCGGTATTTCTCTGATGGATAAAGTGTATAAATCCGTTGGAGAACCAAAGTAACCGATATAGCCTTCAAAATTTGTAAGCTGAAGTGGCAATGGGCTGGACATGTCTGTCGTAGAACCGATGAACGATGGAGTACACGGGTTCTAGAGTGGAGACCACGTACGGGAAGACGCAGAGGGTCGACTCCCCGCTAGATGGACGTTTGACCTAAGAAAGGGGATGGCTGAGGGTGGCAGGAGATCTAGGATACTTAAAGTGCCATACATACCTATTATAGGTATAGCTTCTATATAGGATTATTATTATTATTATTATTATTTTTAAAATTTGATTTTTTAGCACGTCAACAATTTACTGCTCGCGTAAATTTAAAAATATTGTGTATTTTGTTACTAGTTTACCATACGATACATAGGCAGGTACTAAAAAGTTACACAGTACATTTAATTTTTTTTTTTTTACTAATGTGTAGTTCGCTTGTTCGTAATGGCCGACATGTTGAATGAATTAAACGAATTGATTGAATTAACGAATGAACATTAAATTTAGTACCACCTACCGTCTACTAGGCGGCGCCACTTTCTTTCTTTCTTTCTTTTCTTTTTTTTTTCGTCGTCGGAAACGTCATTATTTTTTATAGTTCTATTTTTTCTTGTTTGACGTTCTATAAATTTATTCTTGATGTGATTGTTTTTAATATTCTAAATAAAAATAAAATGCGTTTATTTCGGAATAGTGTATAGGAGTTAGTAACATAGCTTGCTTATTTAATATTACTAAAAAAAAAAAACATTTTTTTAAATTTATTTATTGCGAATTCAGTTTTATTTAATATAGTGGCAACACTACAGTTTGCTTTTTGAACGAATGTGACAGTTCTATGCGGCGAATATTCGGAATTGTCTACGGAAATCAATTGAGCTTCTTATAATTAAATAAATTCTTCTGAGGCCTTTTGAGGTAATATTGTTTCAAAACTAGCTGTTTTACCCAGTTTTTTCGTGATTTGAAAAAATAATCTTCATGAAATGCTCAACCTCAAATTATATATATTACATTTATATATATCTCTCTATCTCTCTTCATTCCATGATAAGTCTCTGCGCTCTTCTCATAACTCTGTTCTCTCCATTCCCTCTCACCATACTGGATTTATAGCCAACTCATTTGCTGTTGTCGCCGCAAATCTGTGGAATGAGCTACCGGTAGAAATCCGACAAGCATCCAACCGACAAATGTTAAAAAAAATGGTGTCATCGTATTATTTAAATGGTTCATAAGTTATTTAATGGTATCATATGTAGTATATGTATTATTAGTATTTAATATATCATTGATTTATTTATTATTATTATATATAAATATTTGCACTTACCTTACATTTGAAATGGTCCCCATTGTCCCTAAGGTTGGCTGTCAGATAATGTCTAGCGGCATTAAGTCCGCCCCTTGTATAACGTGCAATCAAGTTTTAAATAATAAAACATATTAATGTACAAATAATACATACAATAATATACAGACTCTGTAAAGTTATGTACAAATGTACGTAAGAAAAGTTTATTTCTCATTGGTTCATGCCTTTGTTGAACCGACCTTTATAGAATTTTAAGGAACGTGTTCTTACAACCCAGCCACCACAGCTCTCTTAAACAATTATGCTTTCCAATTACCGCTTTATAACTGCCCATTTTTTGTAGTTTTAAAATTGATATAGTGTGTTATCCTTAAGAAATGGGCATATGCCACCGAGAACTTTTCTGTAGACCTATATAAGACACACAATTCCACCATACATTATTTTGTCATAATGTGTGTTCTTAGTCTCGCCATTGTTTTTTAAATACTAGATCGTGGCTAAAAAGGACCGTGTCAGCTTACAATCTAAACACATCGTTGTACCGACGGCTTAACGTATTCTCAGAGGCACGGAAATGGTGATGTTGCCAATCTATCTACCTAAGATTGTTTTTGTACTTTCACAACATGTGAACTTCCCCCAGACACTCATGACTGACATCAGTCCCTAACACTATGCCGACTTGACTGGGCATGACGGCAATTCGAGCCTGACTCCGAAACGTGTGGATACACTTTACTGGGTTTATCGACACGAACGGTGTTTACTGGGCAAATTACCACGATCAGTTCGCCTACCACCTATGTATTTGTTGTTCTTGTTGAAAGTATTTTTTTTTGAATTATTTTTTTATACTAGCACGACATGTGACCTTGGGCCCACCTGATGGTAAGTGGCGCGCAAGGTCCATGAATGTTAGCAACTGAAGTCAGACACTCATAACTGCCATCAGTCCCTACCTAACACTATGCCGGCTTGACTAGATGCTTTTTCACACTTCGCTTGAAGGACTGACTATGTGCCATTTGTAATGATGTCAAATGCCAATTTTTACTTTTAAGGAGAACTTTGTAAGCTTGAAACAAGACTTACTGTCACCGGAGCCACCATTTTTTAGATCTCGATTTAGAACTAAGTTTACTCTATCTTCATTTCCAGGCACACGGTGGAGGTGGCCAACTTCGATTTTGGCCAACAATCCAATTTGGACTACAAGACGTTCGTCGAAAGACTGCGGGACAGTTTTAGTAACGCCTTGAACCTGAACAAGGCCGAAGACACGGAAACTTTAACTGGTCCTACCAATAGATACGATTCTATGACCTAAAACCATAATCCCCAGTTTCTTGAAGCATAAATCAGAAGCTGAGAGGTAAATAGTTGTATTTTTTTATGATTCGTGTTTATTCTCATATTTTTCCTGAACGACACCTCCACTCAATCAATACTTCCAGCTGTCAAAAGTTTTGACGCCTGAGTCATAATACATGATCATAACCGAGTTTAGAAATTCCAAGTGTTGCAGAATTTGATGCTTTTCATGGAGTAATTCACGTCAATATCGCCCAAACACGAAGGGTATACGGGAGTTAGTTCACAGCGCGGGAAAACCGCAAAAAATAAAGTATAAGTTCTGCCCCATATTGTATAGTCATTTATCATTTTCCATAATTATTCACAACGTAGCACATTATTAAACACAATAACACCATTTTTGACTAACAATTGAACAACAACAAAAAAAAAACTGCCTTCGTGGTCTAGCGGTTTAAGTCCGTGGATTTAGACTCGGAGGTATTTATTTATATAAATAAATACTTACATTTAATTAATTTCTGATATTTCTCGAGTTTGGTACGCTGGAGACATCGACGAGCTTGCCACTTGTCATGATTGTTCGTCCTATAGTAAAGTTGGCTAAATGTGAATCCGCTTATTTATAAGCGTGGTTTCTGACCACCCCGAAAGGGAAACGGTCGTGATGATGATACTTGACTAACAATATCCACAGTGAACTAATTTACATAACGAAAAACTTCGACTTCGACAAAATGACACAAAAACTGCTTGAAGCGAGTTTATGGTGTTTTCTATATGTTATATATATGATTTTCGAGTTTTTAAAAATTAAATAATATCACATAAAAACTAAATTTGACCTAAAAAAAAAACTTAAAATACCCTAGACTACCCTAGTCTTGGTCTTGCGTAAGTGTCTTGCAAGACTCTTGTTCAGATTTTTTTTGTATATTTGTTATAAATGTTTACAATATTTGGGATTAATGTTTTTGTTTTCAATAAATTGTAATGGCATCGTGTCCGAAGGGAAAAAAAAAACTCGAGAAAATGCACAAATAAATTAAATTATATATTGTGTCCCGACCAGGAATCGAACCCGGTACCTCCGAGTCTAAATCCACAGACTTAACCGCTAGACCACATAAGTACAGGTAATAAGTAAATTATTAATATCAATATTTAAATTTAGTTGTCTCCGTGGTCTAGCTGTTAAGTCCGTGGATTTAGATTCGGAAGTACCGTGTTCGATTCCTGGTCAGGACACAATAGTTTATTTAATTTGTGTAATTTTTCGAGTTTGGTACGCTAGAGACATCGCCGAGCTTGTCACTTGTCATGATGGACTGGCAGTAAAGTTGGGGGGACTTGGTATGGTAGGGATACGGTCGTGATGATACATTTTACTTCTCAGCTAAGACTTCAACCGTTTGTCTTTTTGATTACAAGGCACGTGATTGGCTCGACTAATCAAGTGACAATCCAACTACCAATAACAAATAAATACCGATTAATTTGTGTTTTTTGTTAATGTCTTTAGAAACTGGAGGTTAATAATGGCCGCGTTCGTTTTATAGCATTTCCAACATTTCGTAGCAACTTCATAAACCAGCGTGAAATGTCGTTTTTGTTAAGAAATACCACTTTTTTTAAGAATGCTAACATTTCTTATAAAAACGAGCGGTGAGGCTACTTTTTGACAAGTAACAAATAATAACAAATCAATTGACAATGTATTATGGTCTTTGAATTTATTACATAAAATCGTTTTAAATGCATTTTAAACAAATCGTCATGATCGTAGAACAGTGTCGGGTTTAAAAAAATACCCATAATTTTGCATATATATTTATATATAGTTTTATATTGTTTGTGGTCTGTAATTTATAGTGCAAATATTAGAAAGGGTTCCAAAATGAAATCTAGAAGGTTTGCACTTATTATGAGACTTAAAAAGTGACAAAAAAACAGTTGAAATGACAGTTGAATGGCCGCCATCAAAATTTTAAATATAGCAGATCCGTCACTGTTCTACGATCATGACGAAATATAATATGAACTATAAAGTATACAACAATGTAAACAAACCATTTCTTATGTTAAATGACATCTGTCAAAAAGTAACATCAATAACACTCCTTTCAACACGGTACTGACATACGAAATTAGCATCAAATGTTAGAATTTTCATTAAACTCTCTCGTTAGACTTGTGCTAAAAAAAGTGGTATTTTCATGCTAACATTTCTTAAAACGAACGCGGCCTAAGTTATTAATAAAATAAGGCTGTTAGAATAGATGCGTAATCATATTTTTTTTTACTTTAGTTTTACGTGTCTTAGATATAAAGTTATGGATTTACGATTGGTTATTGCTGCGCTTTAAAGATGGCGTATGTGGTTAAGAGAGATGGTTTACTGCGTTTGCTTGCCTCTCGCACGCACAAACCAACGTTTTCAAACTTACTAGGAAATAAAATCACAGACATTTTAGACATAGTTTCACTTTTTTAATAAATGTTTTTATTCGATCAAAGAATACCTAAACACTAAGCTCGACAAAGTCATGTGACTAAATAAATATTTGTATGCTAGAAATAGCGAAGCATGTGATATTACATAAAATAATTTACATCCCTGTACCTACTATGTTTCTGACAAATAAATTATTTCATTTCAAATTTTAAACAGAATTATAAAAATAATGAAAAACTATACTTATAAAAAGTGTTCCAAAATTAACGCAAGATTTGAATTTGCCGCCATTTATTCAGTAAAGTGTTAACAACCTTAAAAAAAAAAAACGATAGCTGACAGGTTAGTAAAAATGGATAAACCGATAGAACAACTAATAGATGCTGATTTTCCGAGCAAAATCATCCTAAGCAACGAAGCACATATTCACCTTGTTGGGTTTGTTAATCGCCAAAATTGCCGCGTTTGGGGTTCATGTACGTGTACAAACGTAAACTAAAAAGTAAAAAATAATAATAATTACCTCAAAGCAAGGACAACCCGCAAAATTATTGATCCTTAACTATATATCTGTACTATGCTGATACTTTTATTCAATTAATAAATCATGGCAGGATAGCAAAAGAAAGAAGTAAAAGATCGACCATTAGTGCAAAGAACAAAGAACAGCCAACCAAATTAACTATGTAAATTAAAAATGTACCTAAATGTAGTTGCTACTGTAAAAGATCTATGTCAGTTACAACGGCTCTTCCACTCAACATTTCCTTCCAGTTATAGTAGTAATAGTTACGATTAAAGTTAAAAATAGAGCCGGACCGACAGTTCTATTTTGAAGGTCAGCCGTAAGCTGGTACATGAGACGCCATTTTAAATTTTAATCGTCTCAATGGGGTGTATCACTAACTTTTTATCGCGATAGATGGCGCATGATATAACTGTCAGTTGCATAGAAATCTTCTATTTTAATTATGAAATTTATTATTTTCTGGATATTATGCCGAAGTGAGTAGGTTTTAAGTGTACAAATCGACATTTCCAAGCGGAATCAAAGATATGGCGATCTCAAAATTGTCGTTCTAATAATTTAATATTTTTTCTTTTTAAAGACGTGTTCGCTTTCTCAATTCGTCTTTGAAGGTAGGTATCGTTAAGTTAAAATACATTTTTCTGTATAAAAATAAAAAAACTACAAAACATTTAAAAAATGATGCGTCATAGGTTTAAAACAAGGTACCATTGCCGCTAGCGACATCTACAAAAAACTTTGCCTGATACACCCCATTAAAGATACTTAATTTTCGTTTGACAGCCGGAAGAAAATGTTGAGTGGAGGAGCCATTGAGGATACGTACTTAGAATACGGGTGTCAGACTTGAAAAACCTTTAAATTGTGCGAGCGAGAAAAAGTAATAAAATAAAATGGCCAATCAATGAATTTGACAAATTTAATTTTATTGGTCGCTCAGCGAGCCATGGAAAGAGCTATGCTTGGTATATCTCTAATGGATAGAATTCGAAACGTGAGCCCGCTCTTTCATGTTACTGGAAGTTAAAATATCTTTCAGTACCAGTTTGCAGAGCGGATCGTCCCACAGTCTTTAAAAAAATATATAGCAATATATGGAATAATCATAATCGACAACTGGCGAATCATTCTGTCACGAATGGCCTAGCATTGATTATTATACCGTCTTACATATAAATTTGGGGACTCTTATAATCTGTCGCACGCTGAAGATATGGAATGCTCTCCCAGCCAGTGATTTCCTACTCCTATAACCTGGAGAATTCGAAACGTTGATATTCGCCAGAGAACGGAAGTTACTGACATAGCTTTTAAAATTAGCAAGCTGAAGTGGCAATGGGCCGGACACATTTGTCGCAGAACCGACGATCGATGGGGCAAACGGGTTCTAGAGTGGAGACCACGTACGGGAAGACGCAGTGGGTCGACTCCCTGCTAGATGGACAGATGACCTAAAGAAGGTCGCTGGTGGGGGTTGGATGAGGGTAGCGAAAGATCGCGTTAAGTGGCGAGCCTTAGGAAAGGCCTACATCCAGCAGTGGAGAGATACAGGCTGTTGATGATGATGAATTTTATTGCAAGCCAAATCTTTGTTAACCACACAATTTACCACCTAAATTTTGTTGCTATTCAAATGGTTAGCTATTATTAATTCCTATTATTTTTTTTTACTATGAATTCAGATGACTAGTGACCATCTAGTGAAGTGTTGCGACCCAATCGTTAATCAATGGTTTATTTGTATGAAATATGGTATCAAAATGGTGGATGATAAGTTTTGGCACACAAATAATAATAATAAAGAAATAGAACTCAAAATAACCCAAATAATATATATTTTGCTCTTATATGACCTTGTCGCACTTTAGGTAGTCCTTGGACGTGTAAAAACATTCTGGACCAGTAAATTTTTTAACCCTAATTTTAAATAAGTAAGACAGCTTCTGCTGTGCCAGCTACTTTTACTAGCTGGGGGAACTAGCCTACTGGGATGAGGATTTCACTCTTAATTTTTTTTCATAGTCTACTTTTATTTACTATTGGACGTACTTGTAGTTATGCAAAAAGGATCCAATCCACATTAAGTTATTTTTTTTTAGATTAGTCCAAAATTTATATTTACACCCTCAACGGCTCCACTCAACAATTCAAACGACAAGGGTCAAGGGCTCCTTATCCTAAATTGGTACTCTTAGTTGTAAACTCACCAAACTTGGAAAGGTAAAATGTTACCATTTTAAATATTCGCGGTGAGATAAGTTTTTTTTCTGGCAACATTGAAGTTTTAATAATGTAAATAAATATATTTTATTCATATTCATATTTCTCGAGTTTGGTACGCTGGAGACATCGACGAGCTTGCCACTTGTCATGATTGGTCTATAGTAAAGTTGGCAATATGTGATTCCGCTTATTTATAAAGGGAAACGGTCGTGATGATACTTTTATTGAAGATTGAGTTCCCGAATTAAAAATATTGAATTTTTAAGAAGTATTACACGCTCTAACACTTTCGACATCCATAAATCTATCTCTTTCATATTATGAATATTTATGTGCCACAATTGTTTTTATAGTTATGGAAAGAAATCGGAAAATGTTTTGTTCTCTAACTAAATTAAGTAATTTATAACTAGATACATATTTAGAATTAAAGAAAAGAAGAAACACAAGTTTAATTAATATGACAAAAATTAATGTTTAAAATACTGAATCACAATGTTGCCAGAAAAAAAACTTATCTTAGGGAAATATTTTAAATGGTAACATTCATGTGTTTCGAGGTTTAGAGAGTTTACTATAGGCATACCGATTTCATTAACTGCCTCCGTGGTCTAGCGGTTAAGTTCGTGGATTCGATTCCTGGTCGGGACACAAAAATAATTATTAATGTATATAAATACATTTAATTAATATATTTGTGATATTTCTCGAGTACCACGCTGGAAACATCGACGAGCTTGCCACTTGTCATGATTGGCCTATAGTAAAGTTGGCTGAATGTGAATCCGCTTATAAGCGTGGTTTCTGACCACCCCGAAAGGGAAACCCATTTGACAGCTGAAAGAAATAATTGAGTGGAGGAGCTGTTGAGGATACGTTTAGGAATACGGGTGTTACAATGTGTCAAAAATGTTTTTTATATCTATTTTTTATTTTTTATTTTGTAAACAAAAAAAATGTCTTGAATTTTTTTGTCATTGCGTCCAATTGCAATTGTCACGACACGAATGGAACACGCCCTTATGCTCGGTTTCTGAGGCAATCAATAATACGTGATATAGTTAGGTAGGGAGATAAAAATTGTGGATGGTGAGCGTCTTATTGCGCAATAAAAAAAAAGAGGTTGTTTTTAAGCTAATACAACACACGAAGGGACCTAACATCCGGATGGTAAATCCAATTGCCTTCTCTTTTAAAATTATTGAATTATTTATGGCGGGAAAGTAACCACCGTTCGTGCCGATAAAACCAGTAAAGTGTATCCACACGTGTCGAATTGCCGTCATGCCCAGTCAAGCCGGCATAGTGTTAGGGACTTATGTCAGTCATGAGTGTCTGATTCCAGTTGCTAACATTTATAGACTTTGCGCCTCACTTACCATCAGGTATCAAGGTCAAATGTCGTGCAAGTATAAATATATATATATATATGATGCGTTTAAAATTCCATGAATTATTGGTTGAATGCATTTTTATTGCAACATATTTCATATATATGATAAAAGCATGCTTTAAATAGTTATTTTTAATACGTTTTAAAATCATACTTAAATTAATTAATGATTTTTTTTGCTTTAAACATATATTTTTATACCTTATAATGTTATTTCTTGAAAGGATGAATTAAAATAAATTTTAAATTTATTAGGGTTTAATGCGTTTGCATCTCTGTCGCTCGCACAATCCAATATTTTCATGGATTTTTGCAATCTAATAATAAAAATCGTTTATTTCCAATAAAATCCTATATACATGTTTTTCTATTGGAGACCCACACTAGGAAGGCCGGTACTGTGGGGTCTCAATTACACTAAATCTATAACTTACATAACTTCAAATTAAATTTAAAATTAAATCAAAATTAAAAATTAAATTAAAATAATAATAATATCTTTATTCAGTAAAGTTTACAAGATATGAAAACAATAACATACATAAATCATCATGCATTATGGTACAGGAAAACAGACATTTGCAGCCGAACTAAGCCTATATGTATAGGGCTGTCCGTCGGCAGTCAACGCCCAGACACCCTTTTAAATATATTTAAAAAAAAAAATGTATACAAAAAAAAAGTGGTTGAGTTCCTCTTTTCGTGTATGATGTAAGTGTGTGTAAACTTTACATACTTTGTTATTATCGTATTTTACTATTGGCAGTAAAATAGGAATTCTGAAGTCTATTAACTTATAGGAAATAAAATTACGGATATTTTGTAGTAAAATAAAGAAAAATTGTTTCGCTATTTTTCTGTCTAAAAGTAGGTATATAAAATAGATCTAAAGGAAGTTAACTCAAATTTTTTTTTTCGAGTTATTGACACTATCGAATTTCTTATCTCACTACCTACCGACCAATAAAATTAAATTAAAAATATTATAAGTACGCGTTTAAATAATTTGGAGAAAACATAAAAGCGTAGATCTATCTATATATAAAACTTCTGCAGTACACAGGGGTACAGTAAACACTATCGCCTTTTCTGAAAAAAAATGTTTCTTTGAGTTAGTGCTGTTTAGATCTAGGTGTGCGATATGTCCAATTTGTCAGTAATTTTATTTCCTAGAAATTTTATTTAGTTGATAGAATACATACAAACTGCCTCCGTGGATTTAGACTCGGAGGTACCGGGTTCGTTTCCTGGTCGGGACACAAAAATATTCATTAATGTAAATAAATACATTTAATTCATATTTAATTTATTTGTGATATTTCTCGAGTTTGGTGGCACTTGTCTTGATTGGCCTATTAGTAAAGTTGGCAAAATTTAAATCCGCTTATTTATAAGCGTGGTTTCTGACCACCCCGAAAGGGAAACGGTCGTGATGATACTTTTTTTGATAGAATACATTTGTCAAAAGTAGGTACCTACACATTGATTTCAATAATCTTAGAAAATATTGGATTGTGCGAGCAAGAGGGATGCAAATTAAAACCCAATTAAAGGCACGTCACCAATAATCAGTGTGCTTAGTGTAACATGCAAGTTTCGGAAAACGTAACTGCTGTAGTTACGTTTTTTCATTTTACATTGCGTGTTATTGCAAGTTTGGCTATAATAACAGGCAATGAACATCGAAAATTCAGTAAAAACACTACTACTATAGTTGCGTTTACGAAATTTCACTGTCACACTAGGCATACTGACGTACCTACTAACTTGTATTTTGTTTAGTATTCTATCTATAACTGCAGTTATAGCTTGAAGTGTAACATACTATACTACCCATCGGAAATATCTAGGCACTTTTTTTAATTATAGAAGATAAATTGCGGATTCCGGAAAAATTAAAAATTTAGTCCGTTCCGAATTGATATCCCGCTCTGAGCATAATAATAAATAATAAATCACACAGCGCCATCTAATTTCCGTGGTAAGTACGAGGCTTGTGTTACGGTAACTAGATGGTTGATAAACTACATATTATACTTTTTTTTTGTAAATATATACATATAAACACCCAGACCGAGACAAATTATACAATGTACAACTTGCCCCCGGTGGGAATCGAACCAACGACCTCCCGAGTTCACGGCAACCTTTGTTACCATTAGACCACGGAGGCGGTATCCAAATTGTGATATTTGATTGAGAACGACTTTACGCTCTAAACATGATTCGGAACGAGGGATATAATATATTTACGTCACTTCGCACGAATCTGACAAACTTCGCTAGATATTTCCGACGGATAGTAAATTTAAGACTTACCAACGGCTTTATGTATTAGTAATAGAATCTAAAGTAGTATTTAATTGCTTCCTTAAATTCATATATTGGTTTGGAAAAGGAGATCTCAAATTTAAGAAAGGCACAATGGCCGAGAACTAAAAAATGATGCGTGTTTGAAGTTATCATAATTTAGGAGGTAATTTAATATTCAAAAGTCATTTTCCAATTAATCTAAAAACCAACATAATACTGTTTTTTAGGTACCTATGTTTATTATCTTATGGTACTTGTCACTTTGACATTGACAGGAACCCTGAATTAACAACATTGTTGGGACTCTAAACATTTTCGGACGGCCAGTGTCGCTCGTTTTTTTTTTTAATTTAAATTAAGGATCGTTAATATATATTTCTGTATTATAATGTTCTGTTTATTTTATGTTAAAATAATTTGTCAGTCGTTGTAAAAAAAATGTAAAAAATAAGTTTTTTTTTTGTTTATTCCATCAGAGTACCTAAAATCATGCTCTTAGAGATGTCGTGTTGGCAGAAAATGTTAGGCATATCATGGACGGAGTTCCGAACCAACAATCCTGAAGGAACTGGAAATAAGTTAGCGCCTTTCCTGAATCGTACAATCACTCATTGAGATACATCCATTGAGCGCCTGGTAGTTCAGGAAAAGGTGATGGCAAGAGAATGCGTGGTACTCGTAGGTCTCCGTTGAGGTGGACCGACAAGGTTAAAGCAGCAATGGATCACGTTCCACTGACATTCAAGTGACGACCACTGCCAAGAGTGTAGCGACTAAGAAAGAAGAACCGAATCATTTATATTTTAATAAACGAAATACATAATTTAAGATTTTAGAACGTTACCTTAAAAAACATTAGCCAACATTATTTTATTTTTTATTTTATTTTTATTTATTCAGGAAACATACAGATCTTAAATCATAATTACAACAATTCTAAAAGTTACACAATCCAGCAAAGTTTCCACTTAAATAAGTGACGTCACTTAATAATACGAAGATCGTGTTCGAATTGAAAGCAAAGCAAAGCGCTCTTATTTACTGTATGTTGCTTAAAGTGACTTTCAAAGCGATATAAAGTAAAAAAAAGCGCTTGGACAAGTCGAACATGGAAGTACGTGACGTCATTCGGCAGCCATTTGCAACTGCGGCATTTTCGAGCAAAAATCCTAACAGTATATTCGAAAGTAGATTTTAAGGCGACAATCTAAAGTATTTTTCCAGAAATCCGTAAGTAATTATAAACAATTAAAAAACTTATTTTGTTAAATTTTCAAGTAGCATATTGAAATTTTACGCTAAAACACTAATTGCTCGTGTATTTAATACCACATATGAAACTTTAAAAAAAAATGTAACCGAATAATACGCGCCATTGGAATGCTTTATCGATTTCAGCTTAAGGAAGCTTTAATTAGGTACCCTTAAATAAAACATCTGTTTATTTTAGTTTGAAAAAAATGGAGAGTCATGGTTTTGTGATATAATAGAGTTAAGTATTTTAAGTACTGTCGCTTAGCAGACAACACCGCGTAAGTTAACTAGACTCATTTTACATGGAAGCATAGTGATTCACCTAGATCATCGCAACTGGATTATATTATTATATAAAAAGAATCATCTTTTAGCATATTTTAGTTAATGCCTAGTAAAAAAATATATATACTACGTGGAATTTATTACAGAGGAAATATTATATTCTAGGATAAAAATAAAGAATTACGTATATTTTATTTAAATTATTCAGTAATAAAACCTTAAGTTACGGTGCGGAGAAGTTATCCTAAAAATATCGCCACTCATACTGAGCCTAATCAAGTAGGTAGCGAAAGGTCGACGATCGCGCGAACGATGACTTACATAATTGTTTCTGTCTCTATTTCGTCTCGCTGTGGGCGAGATTAATTAATAATAACAGTCACCCCAGCCTTTAGGTATTTATTAAGATGGAATATCGCGATTTGCGGACGTGGCCATATTCACCATGCAGTAATGTTTTGTTTTTGGGATAATGATTTTTATTTAAAAAAAAAGTGACCTTTTTAGTTCAAATAGAGGTTCTACTAATGACACCTGAAGCTTAAAAATAATATTTGTTTTTTTGACAATTACTCGCGGTATAACAATAATTAAACAATGACGATTCTTAAATAAAAAAAATCATCCCCCTTTAAAATGAGTCAATTTGCGCGATGTTGTTTGCTAAGAGACGGTATGTAAGTTTAAAATCTAATAATTATAAACACCTATTTAAGTAGTTATAATAAAGATGTTATTTACATAAAATTGTGTTTTAATTTATTTTCCTTACTAAATTACAGCTCCCTAGAATACGTCTAATAGATTATAAAATCTCTCTCAGTAACATCTATCATCCGTCAGCTGAATTCAATAATAATGCACGACATAATAATAATAATGGAGACAGGAAGGCTGGCAATTATTTCTGCCAACGTACAGAGGGGAAATGTTGCCAGTCTCCTTGGGACTATCTCGTTCTGACGTCATCAGTGTAGTTACCCGACACCGACATTCACGAACGATTTACGAGCAAAATGTCACTGTCAATATTGTCTCTTGAAATATTATCTCCACTTAAGACATTACCTTATGGTACTTGTCACTTTAACATTGACAGGAATTTGACGTTAACAACATTGTTGGGACCCTAAACATTTTCGAACGGCCAGTGTCGCTCGGTGTTAAAATCCTTACACTAGTTTACGAACGCAGCTCAGAAGACAAGAGGGCTGGGCAATATTTGGGTATCCTTTGCCTATTCGTGCAAGATTTGAAATTGATTTGGAGCAAGTTTTTTATTTATTTATATACCATGTACTTAGTGTGGGCTTTTTTTTAACGACGGAAATTTGCAAAATCATCAATGATACGAACCACGGCCTGAAGGGTCCAACCCGGGTTGTGGTTCGCATGCCCGACTTACCGTGGGGCCTCATAAGGAGACCAAGGTGCCTACGAACTAAAACCCTATACGAATAAATCGTCTCTCTTTCACTGTTGGCCCTGTGCTCCTTTACAGTGGGCTACGAATGTATGGTCCTACGTTTGACTAATATATGATTCCATAGGTAGAAAAAAACTTTTCCTAAAATTCAAAATTCTTTATTGTATATATTGCTTATTCTAATTACAGTTGTATGTACATGTCATGATAATGCAATCTGCCCATATTATGGGCGTACAATATGCTTATGTCAATAGATATTTAATTACAATATTTATTTGTATATAGTTAACATTTAATATTGTACTTGTCAATTTATTGGAATACAATGTTAATGTCAAAATGTGCATGCTAAAAATTCTTTTATTGAGTAAAAACAGTTGTCAATAAGAATTTTCTTTAACTCGATAGTAAAACGTTTTATAGGTAACTCTCGTATCTCTAAGAATTTTATTATATACTCTAATGCACATTATGTGGCAGTTTCTGCTGTAATATTCACTTACACATCTAATAAGATAGATAAGAAGCCATAATATCAAAAATGACTGTTAATTTTAAAATAGGCCATTGTATGGAAAAGCAAAAACATTTGGCATTTCTGACATAATAAATTAAACTGCAACTTGTGCCCTATATTTAAAGTCCAATTTATCGTTTTCCATAATTATTCACATTGTAGCACTTTAAAACAAAACAACACCACTTTTGACCATAGACATAGGATCGTCGCGTCGTAGTATTCTATATCTATGCTTTTGACCAACAATATCCACAGTAAATTTATTTACAAAACAATAACTTGCCCTTAACATGACCGCGCAAAATGGCGCGAACGACTCAACATGTTTTTATTTAATTTAAGCTGACAGATGACAGCTATCACAGAGCTCAAGCTATTACGAAATATAGGCCCGTTCAATTTAAGAAATGTTAGCATGCTCTTCTAACTTTTCGATACCATGTGTTTGGGCTATAATGCCGCGAAGAAAAGCATCAAATTCTGCAGTATTTGGAATTTGATGATAACCTTATTAACTCATAAAAAAGAATGATATATTACGTTAGACTTGGCTGTTTGGGCTAGACCCTTTGCCTCCCCTATCACATCATTCATTATCCATCGGAAGAAGAGAACACAACAACAAAAATACATGAGAAGTTCTTCGCGCCATTTTGCGTGGACATGTCAAGTGCAAGTTTTTGTTTTGTAAATTAATTTGTTGTGGATATTGTTGGTCAAAAATGGTGTTGTTTTGTTTAATAATGTGCTACAATGTGAATAATTATGGAAAACGATAAATTGGACTTTAAATATGGGGCACAAGTTGCAGTTTATTTTTTGCGGTTTTGCCGCGCCGTGGACTCCCATATTTTACCCGACGTGTTTGGGCTATAATGCCGCGAGTGACTCCAAGTAAAGCATCAAATTCTGCAGCATCTGGAATTTGATGATCCCCAACTCGGTTATGAACTCTGTTATGAACATATATTATACAAATAAATTACGTGTTTAGGACTGATGTATTCCGTACAATGTCCTTTAAAGAAAATTAAAAAAAAATAATAATACATTATTAACTTTTTGTCCAGCTACAATGGTCCAGGTAAAACAGAGTGCGTTTCCTTGACTCTTACGGCCAGATACTGAAACGCTGGTTATCTTTTGACATGTTTAACATATGCCTATGAGGCACGTCATTGGCTGAAATAACCAAAGTGACAAGCTTACCAATCACGTGGCGTATATATGATTTCTTTTTTACTCGATTCGGTAACGGAATTTGATCGAGCTACGGTATCGCGGCTGCTGACCACCCTGTAAAGGATTATGGTCGTGATACGTACTTTATAAATTTTATAAAAAGGAGTTGGTTGAAGCCCAAACCCTACATAATCTTTTAATTCTTACTTCAACACGAAAAATGCTTTAAACAAAAATCTATTGCCATTGGACTGGCTATCTAAAAGTACTTACGCAAACCTACCAACTTAATCCTTTGTTGTTAAAAAAAAACCTTTTTTCAGATAAGTACAGTCAGCAAAAGGTTTAAACCAATTTTCCAGTTTAACGCGCTTCATCCCCAATTATTTTCCTAAAGCTACGCTATTAATTTAAATTATTTAATGCACTTAAAAAATAGTACAGAGGCGAGCTATAATGCTAATAGGCATTCTTACCAGCTGACCTTGGGGATCGAGTAAGGTAACAGATAGGCAGGATGGAAAAATAATAAAATTTAATCATACAGTTAATAACTTACTTAACTAATTATAATTCCCTACTCATTATACCTACACACATAAACATACATAAACTATACGTACAAGTACATCATATACATCATTACAGCCCTTTAAACAGAGCGTCCTACAGTGAAGGTACTGTTGGAGATGGCCTTCCAGAACATATATCTGGAGAATTTGGCCTACACTCGCCACGCTGGCCATCATCATATATATTATAACTAAAATAAATACACAGTTATTTCAATAGTGTTTTGTTCTGTTTCTCTAAAAACGATGTGGTTATCAAACTTTTAAAGACGCTGATAGACGGTGCACGTATAATGGCTAAGGGTAGCTTATTCCATTGCCAAGCCGCAGATACAGTAAAGGAATCGGTGTATCTGGTCGAGGAATGAGAAGGAATCTTAAGTTGGTTGTTGTAAGAGAAGCGGGCGGTGTGAAATGATATGATGAGATGAGATGAAATTACATATATATTTTTTGATCAACCAGAAACAAGACTGAGTACAGGAGACAATTAACAAAAAGAACATTAGCTTAGTTTTAATCAGACTGTGATTTTTCATTAGTAGGTATAGTCTTGTGTATATATTATATTGTATTGTTAATATTTTATTTATGTAGGTTATATGTATGTATTAGTATGTAATTATTAATAAGTATGTATATGTTATCTGCAATAAAACTCTTCAAGTTTATTTAGTATTGCACTTATTTTTTATTTATTTTTTTTTCAGAAAAAGCACAGCTTATAACTAGACATAAAAATTACAATATTATAAATTATTAGATCTTAAGCCAGAAAGATTTTATATTATTTGTACATTTCATTTCTCAAAAACAGTGGGTTAATGACTAAAAAAAAAAAAATACATTTTTAAAAATAAAAAATTACCTACCTTCCTACTTACTGCTCTCGTTGTCCCGAAGGTTTGACCGTCATAGAATGTCTAGCGGCATTAGGTCCGCCTTTGTACTTTGTGCAATTAAGTTTAAATAAATAAATAAACATTGAGGTGATGATTTACAAGCCATGTCAAGTGACGACACTCAAGTATTAGTGGCACGCTAAGGCTGGGTGGTTACAAAAGGAAGTCTCTTAATCTGAAGTTAAAATTGCGTTTATTCTAACAGCCGACGGCTGACCTTCAAAATGAAACTGATACATTCGACGCCAATTACAGATTGCTATCGGACTGCACTATACGACTATACCTTAATTGATACAAGAACGCCATATCTTAGCTATACCAAATATAGACGGACAGGACGAAGTCCAGACTCGTTCGATAATGGGTTTTCTTCATATTCCTATATGACGCTGAGACGTGGACCATAAAGAGCGTCGACCGATAGCGTATCTATGCTTTTGGGATGCGGTGCTGGAGAATAATGCTGAGGATCTCGTGGACTGAGCATCAGCCTAATGTGTCAATTTTAAAATATTTCAACTAATTTATTTATTAAAACTTTATTGCACAATATATACAAGGGGCGGACTTAATGTCGCTAGACATTCTCTGACAGCCAACCTTAGGGACACTGTAGAACATTAAAGACGTAAGGTAGGTGCAATTAGAGAAATATGATTAGGTACGTAATAAATATGCAATATTATCTAAACTACAATAAAAAAATACTATAATAAACTAAATACTAATAATACATACACATAACGTTTTATTAATCCATTAGGTACATACATTACATAACATTAATACATACACTACATATAATAATATAATAAATAAACTAAATGAGTTGTTATGAGCTATTTAAATAATATGAATATACCATTTTTTTGAAAATGCTTCCGTTGGATGCTTGTCGTATATTTACCGGCAGCTTGTTCCACAGGTTTGCGGCAACAACAGCAAAAGAATCGTTCATGAACCCAGAGTGGTGCGATGGAATAGACAGAACAGAGTTGTGTGAGGAGCGAAGAGACTTATCGTGAAATAAGAAAAGATAGGCAAATTTGTCCTTGAGGTATTTCGGTGTCGCAGGCTCGTTAAGAATAGAAAAAAGTAAGCCACTTTAACTTCGTTCGATACTCAGAGATGTGATCATATTTGCGAAGAGAAAAGATGAATCGGATACAGCCGTTAAGTAACCGATCCATCTTGTTGAGCAACGCCTCTGAGAGATCGACACTACACACGTCACCATAGTCGAGAAGAGGAAGTAGAAGGCTTTGAGCAAGGGTAATTTTAGCTTTTAACGGCAGAAAATGTTTAAATTTATTGACAGCGTGCAGTGAAGAAAATATTTTACGACTCGTGTTGTTAGCCTGGGTAGTCCAGGTTAGATCAGAATCTAGATATACACCTAGATTCTTCACTTCGCGACTAAACGGAATTGGCGTGCCGTCAAACCGAAGTGGGTCAATACTATTTAAGTCAACTTTGCTAAGCAGTCGAGAGCTCCCAACAATGATCGACTGGCACTTATTCGGGTTGACAGCGACCCTATGTCTAATCTATGTCTTCGTCGGATACTCCAGTACTTCGGACACATTTGCGAGAAAAGAAGGCGATAGCCTGGAAAAGCTGGAAGGAAAGAGACCGAGAGGCTGAAGCCCGATCCGCTTGGTCGACCAAATTCGCTTCACCACCAACACTAGCGTCCGTGATGCTGTGTATGCCGCCGAAGACACGGGTGACGTCCTATCATAAAGACGCACACCAATTCATCAGTAGGTCATGACCCTCAGCAATGAGGAAACACGACGCAACAAGGGGGTGGACCTTGATTGATAAGCATTCTTATAGAGTAGACATCCTGAGATAATGGATACGTAAAACAAAGCCAATTTAATATGAAGGAAGAGTGTGCGTTAAAATGGACACACCCCTATTTATATATGTATTTATATTTTGGAAAAAATATTTAGGTACATACCAAATGTTAGGAATCAGCGAGATGATGAATAAGAAACAACTTGTAACTACTCAAAAATATATATTTTATTGTAACCTTTACAAAATACAAGTTTATTCCAGCGGGGTGAGGCACAGTCGTCCGAAAACGAAGCGTCTAAATCTTGGGCATTCCGCCTAGCTTTTGGCATTTCTAACAAACGTAATCGATCTTAGACGATTCGTTTTCGGACGATTGTTCACCCCGCAGTTTACGTGGCAGGGGAAAGATATCGCTCTGTTTAATGCAACTCTCTTTTATAGACTCTCTACCGTTCAGTGTTTGCTGGTTAGCAGGTTGTCAGCCAATCAGCGATAACACTAGGGTCTTTTGTAATTTCTATATTAATGGTATTATTTAATAATAACAACAAACCGCAAATACTGAAGAATAAAAATAACTTTACAATATGTATATTACAATTAATAAAATTATCGTTTAGCTTAAATTGCTCTTGTATGTTCTAAAACCTTAAAATCATACGATACTAAACGACGCATTCTAATGAGTCTTATCATCTGATATTTATCTAAATATTGGCGTGATTTACACGCACTTTTAATACATAAGACTGTCTCTTACTCAGAGAGAATATTTGTCTGACATGCAAATAGTTTTTAATTTTGTAACGCGATCTTAGTAACCTATAAAGAACAATACATTATTGTATACAACAATATATAATATTTACCATTAAGCATCATTCATGAAAGTACTTCCTGTAACTCGCTAACCTCATTTTTTAAATTATTACAAAACATAATTATCTGTACAAAGTTTGATTGTGATTTATAGATCTCGCAACATGGGTAAACCTGACTAGCGTACTACTATATTAATAAAACTACTATTTTAAAAAATACAATAAAATACTTTATAATAATAATAATATACTTTAGGTATATATTGATCACTTTGTCATTTAGCGATGTTGAGTGCGTTTTGATAAAACCAAATATTATAGGTGAATGACCTGCTAAGATAAATTGGCAGATTTTAGTATCATCCCCTCGCAACATGACCGGGTATTCGTTCGTAGATGATTCTTAGCACGGGCTGTGAGATAAGATAAAAACGACAAAATAGCGGATTTCTCACTATTAAAATTACTAGAAGTGGCATTTGGAATCCGAATCGAATATTATTTAAACTTGGCGATGCGACATCTGTAGGCAGGCGACCTCGTCAATCGCGGGATGTACGGCGATTTCTTCTGAGAACGTCAAGCTGCGCAATTACACCGATTACGAATTTGCGCCTTTTGGGGTCTAGACGATAGGCCCATGGGGACACTCAGCCAAGCGTCTGGCCAAAGCGTTGTCCAAACGGCTAACAGAAAAGTCCAGTGACGGAAATGCTGGCAATTATTTATGCCACGTATTAGCTATACAGAGGAAAAATGTTGCCAGTCTCCTTGGGACTATTTCTGATGGGTCCTCTCTAGAGGATTTTTTTTACTTATAGTATTTTTTTTATTACGCTTAGTTTATATATTTTTTTTACTGATTAAGTAGTTTTAATTAAATAAAAATAAACGATTATATTAAAAGCTATTCTTATACGTGTGTGTAAAGAAAAAAAAAATTGCTAATTATGGTAACAAGTAAAGTAAATTGTAAATTACTTACGATACTTAAAATTTATATTAGATCTTGGCTGTAAAGGGATCGAATGGGGTTTTTACCATTGTAGCCGCCATATTGTGCGATATAAAACAAAAATCTATTTTATTTAATATTTTTGTCTGTACGTGATTGTAATTGTGATTAAGGTAGCTTTTCCGCACAGTTCTCAATCGGTCCATTGTGCGTGACCTTTACTCCTTCAACGGAGCCATCCGATCTTATCCAGGAAGGCCAGGAGAGACCCGTCACGTTCCTGCAGACCTCTGGAAAAGTCCTCGCAGTCTGTAGGAACTGTTTAAAAATATGGGTGTGAAACACACTCCTTAAAGAGATCCCAACAACTATAAGTATTTATTGATTTATTTTTATTTATTAAAAACTTTATTGTTTAATACAAAAGGCGTATGTAATGCCGCTTGGCATTCTCTTACCATCAACCTTCGGGACAAGGAATCGAAGTTTAGGCATGGCAAAATAAAAAAACACAAAAAAATCAATAAAAATAATTAAATCACTTATTAGTACTAGTTAAATTAAATAATCAGTATGTATATATTAAGTATTATAAGTATAGTGGTGTTTAGTATATTAATATGATTTACTAGTAAGTAGTTTGGTTTTAGTAGTACTTTAATTTCTCCCTTATAGTATGTTCTATAATTTGCGCGAACCTTCCACATACAATGTTCGTAATGCCCCTAAGGTTGACCGAGTAAGAATGTCTAGCGGCATTGTACATAGTAAATAAAACCTCAGTCTAAGCGCATCCATACTGTCGCACTCATGAGTCGCACGCATGCAGGTGATTAAGGCTGAGTCGATACTTTGTTTTAGAAAAGAAATCATAAATAAGAAAGAAATTACCATTACAACGCACACTAATCTCGCCAAACTTGGTAGATATTAGGTAGGTATCTCCGTATTAGGAACGCTGAACAATTTCAAACTTTGATGTGGAATGATCAACTTAATATGAGAGATAACTTCTATGTGTAGCTTTCTTGACTTGTTGTCAAGGACCAGGGCCCTAATTCTGGAGCATTCGATTTGCGTGTCGGTTCGAAATATTCGAATGGAATATGACAGATCTTCATAGAATACAGTTTATTTCCAACAAATCGATCGGACATGTCGAAGGCGCGTGAAATTTTGTTTTGATTAAATCGTTTTCGTATATGTCTGTGGAATTTTGTAATTGATTTAAAACTAAATTGAAATTTGGACCATAGCTTAGAAGGGGATGACAATGCATAAAAATGTAAAAAAATATAATAATAAAATAAAAATTATACAAATATACCATGTTTTTATAACGGACTAAAAAGTATAAAATAATTCCTGTAATGAAGAACAAAACCACGTACAGCTTTATAACTTTTTCTAAATTATACTCAAAATTCATACTTAGCAATTTTTGATAGCTATTAAAATACTTGTAAGATTGGAAATGAAAATCATACATACATACGCATACAATACATAACTATAAAGAGTGTAGACATTAGCTATTTTCTTTCGTGTTCTCTTCTCCCGATAGATGATGAATGAGGTGATAGGGAAGGCAAAGGGTCAAGCCCATACAGCCAAGTCTGACGTAATATATTATCTTTCTTTTTTATGAGTTAATGAGGTCATCATTAAATTCCAGATGCTGCAAAATTTTATGCTTTTCTTGGAGTCACTCGCGGCATTATAGCTCAAATACGTCGGGTAAAATATGGGCGTAAGAGAACCGCAAAAAATAAACTGCAACTTGTGCCCTTATATTCAAAGTCTTATTTAATTACATTGTAGCACAACACTACTTTTGACCAACAATATCCACAGTAAATTGATTTACAAAACCAAAACTTGCACTTGACAACTCCGCGCAAAATGGTGCGAAGGACTCGAGAGTAGCTATTTTTAAAATATCCTAATTATCGGTTCACATTATTTGCGGTGCAATAAAACTGTTAGTTGTAGAGCTATTAATGCATCAATATCGGCTGAATATATATTTATAACTTTATTGTCGCTTGACATTCTCTGCCTGTCAGACCTTCATGACAACGAAAACATTTGAAGAGTGCTTCGCGCCATTTTGCGCGGACACGTCAAGTGCAAGTTTTTGTTTTGTTAATTAATTTACTGTGGATAATTTTGGTCAAAAGTAGTGTTATTTTGTTTAATAATCTGCTACAATGTGAATAATTATGGAAAACGATAAATTGGACTTTAAATATGGGGCACAAGTTGCAGTTTATTTTTGCGGTTTCCCGCGCTGTGAACTCCCATATTTTACCCGACGTGTTTGGGCTATAATGCCGCGAGTGACTCCAATGAAAGCATGAAATTCTGCAGCATCTGGAATTTGATGATAACCTCATTAACTCATTAAAAAAAAGATATATTAGGTCAGATTTGGCTGTATGGGCTTTGCCTTCCCTATCACCTCATTCATCATCCATCGGGAGAAGAGAACAAACAAAAACGAAAACATTTATATGAGGTGAAATATATTTTAATTGAATGCCCACTCCCTTAGTAAGTCATTGGTACTTCACTTTTCTCTAGCGGTTTCTGTTCAAATAGGTTTCAAATTTCAGAACAGACTGGGAGAATTAACGACATTATTCAGATTAATATCGGTTTATCATCCAAGGATCAATACTTTATATGGCATTCATCAGGACCTAAGATAAAAAATCAAACCACCAAAAAGGGATTTTAAAGGGTCTAAATTGCAAACCGTGAAAAACTTTTTAAGCTTTCTAGCACATTCATAAAAGTTATTTTAAATTTTAACGGGTCTTTACGCGATTTATCTTAGTGGACCCGTGACCACGGCCAATGCAACTCGGTTGAAACGTCGTCGGTCTTAAAATATGTTTCTAAATTGCGTAAAGACATGTTAAGATTATATAAAAAATATGTATTATTTATACATATAAACCTTATAGTAATACTTAACCCTTTCAGCACGGACAATAATATACCAAGCTTGTGTTATTAAAAAAAAATAGCTGTCACCAAATTCTGTTTTGCCGCTCTAAAACCTCAATACGACTAGTTCGTACATCCATCTATTTATTTATTTATTTATTTAAATCTTTATTGCACAAAGTACAAAGGCGGACTTAATGCCTCTAGGCATTCTATGACAGTCAAACCTTCGGGACAACAAGAGCAATTAAACAATGAAAGGTAGGTGCAATTACAGGCTTAATTAGACAATATAATGACATATATAAATTAATACATACTTACATAAACATACAAATAAATAATATGAATGTGCGAGGGGGTTTATGGAATTCGCTAGGAGAGGATTTTTTTCACTATTTATATGACATACTTTAGACCTCAAAGATCTCAAAGTTATCAATAAACATTTCAATATCTAAAATATTTTTTGTCGTGCTGAAAGGGTATATTTTAATTAATATAAAAAATATATAATTAACTTTAATTAAAAATAAATCAGTAAACCAAACGAGTAAAAGTTAACTTTTTAATCATAAAATCTCCAGAGTGCCAAAAAGCAACAAACATACACACATAGGCTGATACACATAACCCATATGACACATAACCCTTCTTTGCGTCGCTCAATCTGGTAAAAAGTAGCTAAAGTGTCATCACGACCGTGTATATAAATGTAGATATGAACATAGATAATGAAATAACTACTTTTATACTGAGCTCGCAATGTGACATCGCGCTCAACTGATGGTAAGCGGTACGCGAAGTCCAAGAATGACGCCAGCCTCAGACGACAGTTTATAGGAATAGGGAAACACACTGGCTGAAAGAGTATTACACATCTTCAGCTTGAGATAGATGTAAGTGTATCCAAATTAATATGTACGCGTAGGAATGGTAGCTACGAAATGGGGCTGCATATTTTTACCTGTGGTTCTCTTACGGAATAGAGGAGAAGGGAGTGGAGCTCTTTAGAACACTCACCGTAGTATAACTTGTAAAACACGCTCGTTTAAGATCACTTTCTGGATCGACTGTACTTAGCGGAACCATCGCAGAGATGTGAACAGTATTCGACGCATGACCTTATAAGATAATAACTAATAAGATACCTACCAGATTAATCATTACATAAAATTTTGTAAACAAGTCGATAAATAAATAGCAGGGTTTCGATTTATCGAATTTTATGTTTGTAAGTAATTAATCACATGACCTCAGTTTATCGACAAAATGAGTCAAGCGTAAACAACAGTCCGTAATGAGTTGTTATTAAATAAAACTACAATTATTAAATTAACAACTGGCTTCATTTTATTGTTGAATACAAAAACAAACTTAAAGATATCGAACGAGTTATAAATGATGAAATACTTAGTAAACATAATATTAGGCTTTGTTAAAAACTCATCGGTTATGCGTTGTCAAACAGTGTAGAGCTCCAACTGATCTATTGTGTATTGCTAATGAATTCTAAGAATGTAAAAGACGCAATAAATAGGGAAGAATTCAATAGCCAGACCGCTTGATCGCAGTCGTAATACAGATAGATTTAAAAAAAAGGACACATTCTCTTAAATAAATACAGAGGGATAGTACTCAATTAAATTATTTAATAAGGATTGAATTATGTATGTTTGCATATTAGATAGATAGGTTAATTATATTTGGGTTCACCAGCAACAATAGAGCTCTCAATTCCACAATGGTCTTCACCGCGGAGGATCTTGAAGAAGCCGTTATCACCCCAATCGCTGTTCCAAGAGTTAGCAATAAGCCAGTATTTGTTACCATTGTCAACGCCCCAACCCATAATCTTGATAGCGTGTCCACCCAGGGCATCTCCTTGAGTATGCTTATAAACTCCACTCTTGTAAGATAACAAATCGGCGTAAACTGTGAACGCGCCTTCAACTGGGCCATTCTTGAAAAGCTCAGCCCGGATCTGATCTTCACCACCGTGTACTGTGTAAACGTGCTTCCCATAATGTTTATCCTTCTTGTACACAGCGTTGTAGCTGTCCTCGCAATTCGAAAGGCATTTGGGTGTTTTACCTTCACCACTGCAAGGCATACGGTTGCCAGGGACGTGGTGTTCACATGGAGGAATTTGGTATGGCCTGCAACCTTGAGTCGAATTGTAGCTGCCTCCTGACACTATTCCGAAGTGTTTCCAGTACTCCCATGCCAACGCCGGCATTCCTCCGTTGCAGCCGAGGCCGCACACGGAACAACAACTGAGTAGATCTTCGGCAGAAAAGTGGAAATGTTTAGTACCGTTCGATTGGATGCAATATCTGTCTGTCATAGCCTCCACTGCGCCGAAAGCCCAGCAGCTGCCGCAGGATCCTTGGTCGCGCACTTCGTTTAAAGTTGGGCAGTTGGGCCATTTGTCTCGAGGGTCGAAATTTTCCGGCAGGTCGGCGACATCGTCACTGGTGTGAGTTACCTTCTCGAGCAATTGTATGCGGTGGTCTTTTAAAGCGCCACAGATTTTCTTGAGATGTGCGAGTGGCGTGTCTAGAGGGAAATTTCTTCCCGCTGTCCAGGTGGTTTGATTCAAGTTGATAAGGGCTATGAAGTCGTCGGAGAGCGGGTGTGGCAGTTCTGCGCAGGCGGCGGCGCAGAGTACTACAAAAATTATCGCAACTGTAAACTTCATATTTGTCAGTTAATTCCCGAGTGGATTAAATGAAGACGCCCGCTTTGCTCGAGCGGGGTGCGCTAACTGGCCTTCCTTTGTGGTCGCGTCTGGGAAGCGAGCGATGTGGCGGTGCGTGTCGTTGTTCTCTAGTTGCCGGGCACATAAATTGCGCGTTACGTTATCGTTCGATACACGCGCTTAATCACTACTCGTGTCGAAGGTTACTTTCGTAAATGACCAATAAACAAAGCCAACGGAGATTAGGACTGGACCCCCGAAAGATGTGCAAACATTTGCTTTGTAACCATCAGAAATAATTAGCCGGGGACAACGGACCCGCTTCTGTTTGCTTCTTTGCCGGACACACAGTTTATTTAACGAAGACAAATTGTTTATGTCATATAATGAGGGACTGTACAATTTGTGGCCTTTACATAGTGGGTAGTAATATATAGTAAAGTCAATTATTTCTAGTGATGCCCACTTGGTCTTGATTTTTTTTCAAGACCAGCAATATGTTAGCTAGACCAAGAATAACCCTATCTTCGCAAGACTTTTATTATGACCTAATTATTATGACCTAATTTTGCTATAAAGGTACCTATTTTTTTTTCAATTGTATCTATATCTAATATTGCATTATCGCAGCTGCCGCGCAGAGCTATGGTAGCGTACACCAGAGTCTGCAATGGGATCCTTCACACCGGCCACTTCCCTGAGTGCTGGAAATCAGGGAAGGTTATCGTCATCCCCAAACCGGGAAAAGACCGACGCCACGCCTCAAGCTTCAGGCCAATAACCTTGCTGCCGCACCCGGAAAAGTTGTTTGAGCGCTTGTTCCTCCGGAGGCTGAAACGGTACATCGATCTGCGTGATGAACAATTCGGCTTCCGAGAGGGCCATAGCACCACGCTTCAACTGACCCGGGTGCTGCACCACCTGGCAGTCGAGAAGAACAGGGGCCGTCGCTCTGTCGGCGTCTTCCTTGATATCGAGAAGGCGTTTGACAGAGTCTGGCACGACGGTCTCTTGTACAAGCTTCTCAACACGTCAGTCCCAGCAATGGCAGTAAAGATCCTGGCGTCGTTCCTGGAGGGACGACGATTCCACGTCGCTGTGGAGGATCTCATCTCCGTGGAAAAACCCATTTTGGCTGGGGTTCCACAGGGTAGCTGCTTATCTCCCGTACTTTACGCGCTGTACACCAATGACATCCCAACCCTCTCTGAAGTCCTGGAGGAGGACGGGGAGGACAGGGAGGAGGATGTCATGCTCGCACTGTTTGCGGACGACAGTGCCTACTTCAGCTCTTCTCCAAGCCAATATGAGGCTGCTGACAAAATGCAGAACCTTCTGGATCTACTCCCTGCGTGGTTGGATAAATGGCGTATGTCTATCAATGTCGGCAAAACTGCCGCATTGATAACATCCAGATGCCGACTGCCTCCACCACTGCAGCTTCGGGGACAGAACATCGAGTGGACGCCGACCGTCAAATACCTGGGCTGCATCATTAACAGGACGTTAACAATGGGTGAAATGGCCTGCCACGCCGTCAATCAGGCAAAGGCGGCCCGAGCCATGTTACGTCCTGTTATGAATTCCAGATTGCCGCTCAGGTTGAAGGTCCGGATCTACAAGATGTTTATCCGTTCCCGTCTTACCTACGCTGCGCCAGCCTGGCACCACCTTCTGGCCAAAACTAATAGGGACAAGATCCAAAGTCAGCAGAACATATCGCTCAGAGTGGTCTCCCGAGCACCATGGTTCGTGTGTAATTCCGTCATAGCTCGAGATCTGGAGATCCCTAGTATTGAGGAGTTTGTTGTTGGCCTGACTAGACGTATGTTCTATCGGGCCGACAACGGACACTTCAAGCATCTCCAGAATATCGCTCCGTCTTGCGCTCGGCCCCCCAACGGGAGACCACTTCCTAGAGAAGTGCTCCTGGAGGAGAACTGAAGTAGCCGAACCCAGATCCCCTGGGCTCGTGAGCCATACGTGCGCTGTTATACCAGTAACGGTGCCCAGCACTAAAGGTGCATGAATTACCAGCGGGTGATTACTCGCTGAGATCCTGCCGGGGAGAACGGGGGAATGTCCCCATCCCCAACCCAGGCCCATTAGACATCCGGGCCTGGACGACCCCACTGTCTGTCGAACTGTCCTTTTTAGGGTTCAAGGGAAAAATATCGAACTCTTGTATGTTTGTATGTCCTCATGAAATATTTCCAAAACTACCTACTGTTCCGATTGATTTGAAACTTGAAACATTGATTAAGTTTTTGTATCAACAAGATCTATAACTATTCCAAATTTTAAGTATATGTAGTCTTTGAGCAACACAATTACTTTAAAATTTTGTATTAAAGATACTGTCACGACTTCATTTCAACTGCATTAAGCCTGTGTATGCCGAGTTTTGTACGGACATTTATGTTGGTTACAACACAGCATTGTGTATGGCGGGCCGAGTTTTTTTACGGACATTTATGTTGGTACCAACACAGCATTATGTATGGCGAGCCGAGTTTTTTTACGGACATTAATGTTGGTACCAACACAGCATTGTGTATGGCGAGTCGAGTTTTGTTACGGACATTTATGTTGGTTACAACACAGCATTGTGTATGGCGGGCCGAGTTTTTTTACGGACATTTATGTTGGTACCAACGCAGCATTATGTATGGCGAGCTGAGTTTTTTTACGGACATTTATGTTGGTACCAACGCAGCATTATGTATGGCGAGCTGAGTTTTTTTACGGACATTTATGTTGGTACCAACACAGCATTATGTATGGTGAGCCGAGTTTTTTTACGGACATTTATGTTGGTACCAACACAGCATTATGTATGGCGAGTCGAGTTTTGTTACGGACATTTTTTCGCCGATCAGTGACCCCAATCGTTTCAATTACAGAGATTCCGTTTTGGTACAACCCAGACTAAGATATAGATATAGATGGATTAAGGTAAGTCTTGTTTCAAGCAGCACTATTTTTATATAAATATTACCATGGCAAGCTTACTATATTAGTTCTCCTTGACAGTAAAAATTGGCATTTGACATCATTACAAATGGCACATACATACTTTCTACGAGAACAACAAATAGGTGGTAGGTGATGGTGGTAATTTGACCAGTCTGCCGGGGCGGGAAAGTATCTACCGTTCGTGGCAATAAACCCAGTAAAGTGTATCCACACGTTTCGGGATCAGACTCGAATTGCTGTCATGCCCAGTCAAGCCGGTATAGTAATAGGAACTGATGTCAGTCATGAGTGTCTGATTTCAGTTGCTAACATTCATGGACCTGGCGCGCCACGTACCATCAGGTGGGCGGTTCGATTCCTGGTCTGAACACAATCGTTTATTTTATTAATTTGTGATATTTCTCGAGTTTCTATAAAACAAGAAGCGTAGTGTCTGACCACTCCGGAAGCGATACGGTCGTGATGATTTACTTTAATTTAGAAGTTATTTGCCTTGCTTAATTGCATGCTTAATCCCGCACATTACAAATTAATATTTATTTAAGCAACTAAGAAAGCAATTAATTACAGACCCAAAGACTAAAAGAAAACTAACATGTATTTCTTTTAGTTAATAAATTACTACGTTATGCAACATACAGTATAACACGTAATTTTGTCATCACATTTCACCCACGCTATGCCTGCCGATGTTGTCGACCGTACCCTGACGTTCGTGATAATGGAGGACACTTAGACGAGAGGGTGCAACATTTTTCTCGACCTTTCAACGTAATCGTTAATTTGGACCAAAGACATAAAAAAATATCTCTGGTCATAAAACATACACAAACAAAACCTTACGCTGCATACCATGGTCGGCGTGAAGCGATACGTGACAAACGATTTGAACGGATGGAAACACTGGACGAATTCGTGCATCGTCTGGTCAAGGGAAATTTCGCACGCGCCGGGAGTCAATTTGACATCGTAAGAAATTTGACATCTCTACACACCAGAAATCCTGACGCTCCACGACGCAAGGTATGCGAATTGATAGTACTAATTAACCTATAATAAAGGTTCCACACGCCCTACCTGTTGTTACGTGCTGCGAATACCACTTCTGTTAGGAGGCCAACACATCGTTACTGATTCCCGCCTCCCCTCATCAAGAAGAATGTATGGCCTAAAGTTAAATTGAAGTCGTGGTCTAGCGGTAAGTCCGTGTATTTAGACGCGGAGGTTATATTTCTGTTTGGAATACTATAATTTATGTAATTTATTTGTGATATCTCTCGAGCGCTAGAGACGTCGTCTTGCCACTTGTCATAATAGGCTTATATTAAAGTTGGCTAAATATGAATCCGCTTCCTTAAAACCGGAACGGTTACGGTCGCGATGATACTGAATTCTGTAAGTTTTTTAAATTCTCCAACCAAAAAATTTTGTTTTTATGGTTTTTTAAGTACTATAACTTGTAATCTAAATATTGAGCACATCTATCAATCAAATCATTTATTTCCTTTGGGTAACTTGTTGATGGATTGTCACCCCAGGCAATAAAATAAACAGATGCAAAACAGTTCGGTTATTATGATTGTACCGTAACAGGTAATAATCCAGATTGATTTTATTTATTTATTATGTTATCCTGGTCGGGACACAAAAATATTTATTAATGTAAGTAAATATATTTAATTAATATTAAATTTATTTGTGATATTTCTCGAGTTTGGTACGCTGGAGACATCGACGAGCTTGCCACTTGTCATTATGGGCCGGCAGTAAAGTTGGCTAAATGTGAATACGCTTATTTATAAGCGTGGTTTCTGACCACCCCGAAAGGGAAATCGTGATGATACTTTACTTACTTTTTTATTATGTTTGGAAAACTTACAGCTATTTTACACTTGTAAACTTAAGTTTAGGTACAATAAAGCCAATTAACAGTTTCCACTTATAGTTGCACCGTGAAAAAAATATCAAGAATTTAATATAAAAAAACGAATAAAAAGGTGCGACAAAACCATTAAAATATAATATACAAAACAGTACAAATAAAATAATACAAAACACTAAATACTACGTAAATACTCTCTATTCGCCTGAATCGGTTATCGCGCGTCTTATAGATGCAGTAGTAGCATTAAAAAGATCAATATCAATAATAAAATCATTGAACAACTCATCTGCCCTGATTATTTCTGGTGTTTCTTGTGGGTATACGTAATACAATTTTGCTTAGTAACTTAGGAGAGTCCACAATCCTTCGCGCAACTTCAACCAGGTAGGTTGTGTCAGCAGTATTACGACGCTTCTGAAATGGTAGCAAATGATGTCTCTTGCATTGTTGATCGTAGCTCGAGTTATAGGTTTTAAATTGTATTAATTGTATATATCTCAGAAATCTCATTTAAATAGATTCTATTCGTGTGATATTAACAGCGTATTTAGGGTTACATAACTGTGATGCATATTCGTGGATACTATGCACGTAAGTACAAATCAATATTTTGATTGGTTTTATAAACCTAAAATCAGTGTTATGTGTTCTATAATAATATTGTTGCCATAAACAGGTAAACTGTAACTTAATAACTACTTAATATAAGACCGTGGCTGTAAATAGGCCGTGTCAACTAAATATAAATTGGATGTTGTAAAAGGGCCGAGTCAACTTACGAGTACAATGATAAATTTCAATTTAAATCATATATATCACGATCCCTAATTTACCTATAATAGTGTTTTGGGTTATTTCTTGATATTTAGGGCCAGTGCGTTGCTCAGTCCTTATTTGTTATGTCCACGTCACGACCGTTATTATGTTGAGTAATTTGTACTCCCATAACCAACGTAGGGATCATATAAACTGTTTTTTTAGTAACACGATATTATGTGATGGGTTATTTAAAAAAAAGGTAGGTTTTGTGGCAATAAACGTACCTATACAAAATTAATGTCATCCTTAATTTGTTTTTTTATCTATTTGTCTTCGCCAAATTTGAATTTTTGGTGATCAGTTTTTTTTTATATGTATACTGATCACGACATGTTTTACTTCTCTTACATTATTATTATATTATATGTGAAATAGGGTGGGACTACTCGTCACCAAGTCACTGCGACCAGTAGTGATCTATTGTGACCTCCCTAGACTATAGTTCGTTCGCTAGCCCTACGGCTTCAAGGAACCTTAGTATGGGCGTCCTCCTCAGGGCTTAAACTGTGAGCACCCAAGATGGTGCTTCGCTTGTGATGCAGGGCATAACAGTCGCAAAGGAGATGGACTGGTGTCTCAGACACCTCGCGACAGAATCTGCACTTATCTGTTTCTACCAAGCCCATGGTAAACATGTGCTTGTTTAATTTACAGTGACCAGTTAGGGCTCTAGTGAGAGTTCTTAATTTAGGTACTTACCTGAGTAGCCCCCGAATAGCTACTTCGAGTGCCTCTGCCCTGGAGTTGCCTGCTAGGCAGATACACATTGTGCGTGTTTCCATTTTTTTTAATGCTGCGCTCTCTTACATACTTCTCATGAAGGACTCCAGTAATTTAGTCGCAAACGTTATATAATGAAATCTGTTAACTATATATATCACGCTATTAAAGTTGATATTTGCACGGCCGCTGTCAAGGTCGAGCGCTTATAGAGTTGAGAATTGAATATCTTTTAATTATGACGCAACATCTGACGTAAATAACGGAATCCACTAATAGCGTTTGCGACTAAGTAACATAATGGAGCTACTGGTCTGTATATGAGCACGATCAGTATTTTAAATCATCAAATATCTAAATAAAAAAAATGTTATTGTATAATATAGAGATGTTACAACCACCCTAAGAAAGAGAGAGCACGATAAATACGAACTTTTCCGATAAACTATGATGGTACCAGTGTGCACTATATCCGTAGGTATCTTTACAGTATAGAACAAAAAAAAAACATATATTATGTTAAGTCTTCTGAAATGTTTAAGGTTGAGCGTGGTAACCATTCATTGCGTTGGAGAAACAGTAAATCGACATAAAACCGCCTGTTCCGTGTCACTTGGTTCGGAAAACGGCCGAAACCCTATCCCTTCTAAATTATTGCTGCGTCGGCTCTTCTCGACCGCGGAAAATAAGATCAATGGAAATTGCAGGGAAACGCCAGGTGTATTGCATGTGGGTAGTTTTGCGAAAATCGTACAATTTAAGGTGGATATTCATTAGTTAAAAAAGGTAATAACAAAAGAGTTAAAATATTATCTAGGGTAGCCATTGTTGGCATTATTTTACAAAATATTTGTTCCATTATTTTTAATAGCAAAACTTCATACTTTTATTTATATTAAACTAAAAATAAACATATACTAAACCAAATAAAAAATAAACTAAGGCTAATACGTTGGCAGAAATAATTGCCAGCTTTCCTCTCTCCAGACTTTTCCATTAGCTGTTTGGACAACTTCCATGGGCCCATCGTCTAGACCCCAAACGGCACAAATCTCGTAACCTCTACCCGGGTTGGCGTATTTGCGCAGCTTGAGGTTCTCAGCAGAAACCGCCGCTTGACGAGATCGCCTGGATGTGTGATAGGTCTAATATGTCTACACATGTCGTTCAGAACAGCGTGACGAGGAATGCGGCCAGTAACCCTATTCTGTTACTCAAGCGCAAACGTTATATAGTGGAATCCGTTAACTATATAAATATAACGCTATTAAAGTTGATATTTGCACGGCCGCTTTCAAGGTCGAGCGCTTATAGAGTTGAGAATTGAATAATATTTTGTAATTATGACGCAATCTCTGACGTAAATAAGGAAATCTAATAATAACGTTTGCGACTATGTAACAGAATAGGGCTACAGCACTTCTAGCGCAAGAAAGCCCATGGTGTCCGAGACGAAGGCACACCACCATGGTCAGTGTATTTCGGTCAAGGAGTGTAGCAACCGATGCTAAGGGAAAAGCCTGCATGATCCGCATCCCTAAAGGAAATTGCCATGGGGCGAGCCCGCTCTTTCATGTTACTGGAAGTTAAAATATCTTTCAGTACCAGTTTGCAGAGCGGATCGTCCCACAGTATTTAAAACAAAATAATAGCAATATATGGAATAATCATAATCGACAACTGGCGAATCATTCTGTGACGAATGGCCTAGCATTGATTCTTATACCGTCTTACATATAAATTTGGGGACTCTTATAATCTGTCGCACGCTGAAGATATGGAATGCTGGGAGCTGAAAGGCTGGGAGCCAGTGATTTCCTACTCCTATAACCTGGAGAATTCGAAACGTTGATATTCGTCAGAGAACGAAAGTTACTGACATAGCTCTTAAAATTAGCAAGCTGAAGTGGCAATGGGCCAGACACATTTGCCGCAGAACCGACGATCAATGGGGCAAACGGGTTCTAGAGTGGAGACCACGTACGGAAAGACGCAGAGTGGGACGACCCCCCGCCAGATAGACAGATGACCTAAAGAAGGTCGCTGGTGGGGGTTGGATGAGGGTAGCGAAAGATCATCAGTGGCTGGCGTCAGTTGCTTCCATTCTTGGACCTCGTATCCGCTTCAGTATAATAAAAGTAAGTTAATTTAAAAAAATAACTTAAATTTATGTCACAAACTGTCTCCTTTAGATTCCGTTGCACTTTTAGAATACTTTGTCTCGAATAGAAAGTAGCTTAGTGCTGTAAGTCAGAAACGAATGGCTTCTCGATTTCCGAAGTGCCATTAAACAGACGTATTCGAACTCGCCGTGATGTAGTACTCGATTCTTGTGCTAATGGCTCTCTTCACTTATTTAACTCATTAACCTATTCACGACTTAAATATTTTGGCGGGAATTTACGGCATAAGTAGGAAAGCATCTCATGGATACATTTGAACACCATTATAGGATCCCAGATGAACTAGCTGTATCAGCCTATAGGCCAGACATCTTAGTGTTTTCTCGGAACTTGAAAAAAGTTATCCTTATTGAACTTACCGTTCCGTGGGAATCAAATATTCCAAAAGACCACAAGTCGAATAAATATTATGATCTCACAGAAGAAATGATCAGGAACGGGTTCAAGACTCAGCTTTACGCAGTGGAAGTTGGTGCAAGAGGAGTTCCAGCAAAATCTTTGCATCACTTACTGAAAGAATTGGGCCTAAGCAGGTCTGCCGTCAATACATTTATGGAACGAGCTTCCAAGACGGCATTAACGGAATCATACAGTATTTGGTTGGGTAGGGAGAGAAGTAGAATGGTGGATGGTGAGCGTATTATCGCGCAATAGAAAAAAAAGGAGGCCTCCTTTTCTTAAACCAGCCAATTGTCGGTCGCAAGCCCGAGACACCATTCTTCTCATCTCTTACCCACACACGATGGACCCGGCACCCGCACGGTGAATCCATGGAATGCTTAGAAATTTGTCTTCTTTGTCTATGTAGGTACCAAAAAATATGTTTTTTTATATTATAACAAATATTTTTATATTATACTCTAGGATAAATATAAATAACTACCTACGTATTATTTATTTCAATTATTCAATAATAAAATCTTAAGTGCAAAGAAGTTTTGCCTAAAAATATCGCCACTCATACAGAGATAATCAAGTAGGTAACGAGAGGTCAACGATCGCGCGAACGTTGACTTAACGTAATTCTTTCTCTCTTTATTTAGTCTCTCCGCTGTGGGCGAGATCATTATTAATAACACTCCTAGCCTTAAGGTATTTATTACGATGGATATCGCGGTTTTCAGACGCGGCCTTATTATACTCCATGCAGTAGTGTTTTGATTTTAAGTTTTTTTATTTTTATTTTTTAGTACTATCACTACATGTGACCTTGTGCCCACCTGATGGTAAGTGGCGTTCAAGGTCCATGAATGTTAGCAACTAGAATCAGAGACTCATGACTGAGATCAGTCCCTAACACTATGTCGGCTTGACTGGGCATGAAGGCAATTCGAGCCTGATCCCGGAACGTGTGGATACAACACTTTACTGGGTTTATCGGCAAGAACGGTGGATACTTCCCCGTCCCGGCAAACTGGGCAAATTATCACCTTCAGTCCGCCTACCACCTGTATAATGGTTCTTTCTTTAAATCTAAAAAAAACTGACTTTTTTATTTCAAATTACATCTTTTGAAAGAAAGAAAGAAAGAAAAATATTTTATTTATTTATATATTTTATTAACTTAAACAAATAAAGACTGGTAGTATACACAAGATGTGTGGTAACAAATAGGGAATCAGCTCAGCATGGAGCTGCGACTCTGGGCCACAGCGCTGATTTTCGGCTAATCCCTTGTTAGGAGAGATGTTAATGGGTAATATGTACATATATATTTAGTGTGGTGTATGTATGTACGCATAAAAGGATAACTAATACATTAAATAAAAATAAAATATGTAAATCAAAATTATCGTAAAAAACAAACTATAAAATATTAAGATGTATATCTATGCTGCTACAGTAGCTGTTGGTATGTCAAAAGAGAGTTTTAATATTTATTTTTAAAAGCAACCGCCGACTGCGAGTCCAGACGAGTGGTGTGGGTAGGTTGTTCCATATCTTAGTAGCAGCATGCTCTAAAGCTCCCACGGAACGCTGAGGTCTTGTATCGGGGAAGACACAGTAGTTTTTAGACTGGACAATTACACGCGGTACATATGGTTATTAACAAGTTATAAGTAGGTGATCCTCGCTAAAATGTTAACTTAACACGAATCCTTACAGCAAAATTGGTGGTCTCCCGAGGGCTGTGGTCCGTGTGTAAATCCGTCATAGCTAGAGATCTAGAGATGCCTCCTGTTGAAGAGTTCGTCGCCGGCCTGACTATAGAGATGTGTTAGACCTAACCTTTTGGAGTTCTTTACTTTTTATTATAAACATTTTATACTTCAATTTTGTTCATACTTTGAAATTATGATTTTGTCAAGAAAATAAAATAACATGAATTTATTATTTATCAAAATATATTTAGAAGCCTAACTAGAAAGCGTCTAGGCATAGATGTATGCTCTATCGGGTTCACAACGGACACTTCAAGCATCTATCCAGAACATCGTTCCGTCTTGAGACCACTTCCTAGGAGGTGCTCCTGGTGGAGAGCTGAAGTTGTCGATCCTTTTACACCAGGGGTTAGTACCTGCTGAGATCTTGCCGGGGAAAAGATCCCCATTGTTGCGGCCAGAGCGATATCTAACTGCGGGACGCGGGGTCCGGGGCAGCCATACGTCGGTGGACAGCTGAGAGAGCGAGGTCGCGCCACTCATTACGATTTTTTTAACAGTCAATTTCTTAGCCTATGTCTATGCAGTTAGGGCTTTGCCAATATACTGGTGCGCTGAGAAGAAGTCCTTTCATTTACCTGACCATCAGCCGCCACACCCATCCCCAACCCAGGCCCAATAGCCATCCGGGCCTAGATGACTCTGTAGTGTCTGTAGATGACCTGGCGCAAAAAATAATAAAAACAACAAATTTTGTATAAAAATGTGCTCGATTCCCGATCTATTTATTTGACCTCGTTGGCTGACCCTTAACTGACTGACCGCAACTGTACTTTTTAAGTGCGAGGAACCAAAATTCGCTTTCTGCGCAATTACCGGACAGCGCTCTTTTTATCTGCCGGTAACTATGACTTTGGTAGTCTGACTGTATATGTTAGTCATTACTGCATGATATAATATTGAGTAGGCATATATTAACAACCATTCACTAAAACAATAGCCATCAATCGTAGGCATAACGTTTAAATCAATTAATATCCTTGCGAATAATAATACATCTTTATAAAGGTATATAAAAGACACAGTCCTGACTGACTTATTAATCATTGAACTTAACAACGAAAGTTTCAAAGTTTTGTTTAGTTAAATGTGAAAAGAGCGATCATCATTGGCGATGAGTAGGGTGTAATGACCTTCTTACATTTACGAGTACAATTCATTACCGCGCTGACTTGAGTTAAACCTGCAAGTAGAAACCTGGTTGTATCTGTATAGTGGTTAGTTTAGCTATAATTAAAGGTTTTGTAAATATTAATGTAGTCGTTAAATTTAATCTTTATTTAACAAACTTTGTTTTTAATTTAACAACCTAAAACTATTGTACACTGCATGCAACAAAATTAAAAGTATGTAAATATTAACTAAAACTAAAGTTAATCTACACAAAAAAATATAATGTGCGCTAGGTAGGGTGCCACCATAGCTGGGCATTAACTCGTTAATCCGTTAATCGTTAATTAACGAAGTTAACATTCTGATTAACGGGTTAACTTTTAAAAATGTTAACGGCACGTTAACTTCCGTTAATATGCAGAAGTCCGTTAATCGTTAATCCAATGCCACTATTTACCGCACGGCACCACGGTACAGGTTCAGACAAGTATGAAACGACAAGTGCCGGGCGCGGCGGCGCGTGAGACAAAAACAAAACTAGATATATTTTGCCGGCGCGTGCGAGTAAGAAAACTGCGAAGTACTAGCGCCAGTGCGTGACGAGTGTTGTGTTTGTTGTTATTATAAATTACTGCCAGTGATAATTTGCGTGTTAATAAAGAAGAGTGCAGTGTAATTAGTTAGATAGAAAAGTGTACTGTGCAGTGTAGTAATTAAAACTATATCATGGAAGACATGGAATCGGATTTCAGCGGTCCTGATGAGAATCTTTGGCCACATTTGACTGAGTATGTGGAATTTGTATCCAGATCGGGCCAGCAAATATTTTTTGCTTGTAAGCGTTGCTTGCCAAAAGACACCAAAATAAAAGTTTATGTATCAAGCCTGAATAATTTGATACAACATGTAAGAAGGGTAGTATTTGAAGAGATTGTTAAGGCGGGCGCTCTAACCGAGGCAAGACAAAAAAGAGAACTCATTCTGACAATATTATATATTAACCTGTTAACTTCCAGAACCTAAACCAACAGGTTTTATAAGTTCACTAACGCAACGATATAAAAATGCAATTTTACACATATTAACGGATTAACGATTAACATTAACTTCCGTTAATTCTTCCGAAATGTAACGCTTTAACGTTTAACGAAGCTAACTTTTTTTGTAGCGAATTAACGATTAACGAAGTTAACTATTTGATTAACGGTGCCCAGCTATGGGTGCCACTGACACTCAAGTACCGACCACGACCACTCTGTCAAAAGTGTAGCGACTAAGAACATTGCAAATTAAATAATTATTTCCCTATAAATAGTTTGGTAAGTACATACCTTTAACCACCACGGGCAAAGCTGGAGCATAGAACACTAGTTATACCTACATACAGACATAGTTTTGGAGCCGGTAGGAATAAGCAACGTTCGCCGCAAGCTAGGACAAAGGACGAATGAGGAAGCAACTCAATTGCTAAATACAACATACCTATAACTGCACTAACGAGTATGTCTAAAACCAGTCGTCGCTGATATATAGATAGATAGATAGATAAATTCTTTATTGCACAGAAAATAAAATATTTTACAGACATAGGCGAGCTTAATGTAAAGTAAAGTAAAGTATCATTACGACCGTTTCCCTTTCGGGGTGGTCAGAAACCACGCTTATAAATAAGCGGATTCACATTTAGCCAACTTTACTATATCAATCCAATCATGACAAGTGGCAAGTTCGTCGATGTCTCCAGCGTACCAAACTCGAGAAATATCACAAATAAATTAAATATTAATTAAATGTATTTTTATTTACATTAATAATAAATATTTTTGTGTCTCGACCAGAAATCGAACCCGGTGCCTCCAAGTCTAAATCCACGGATTTAACCGCTAGACCACGGAGGCATTTTTTTTTTAAGCAGAGCTTAAAGCAGGGTTGCACAGACTTATTAATACTAGGGGCCACTCGGCCAAATCATGAACTGATAGCGGGCCGGCCGCCAGAAGTAGGTATAGGTAGTTAAAGACAATAAAGAATTGATAAAAATTTATTAAAATTAAAAAAGAAATTATTAATTTGAAGCGTGGCACTGCATAGTGCTTACAATCTTTTTTATATTTGGCTCAAATTTACTTGTAGCAACACGTAAAACTGCTTCCAAACTTTCATTTGCAAGGCGGTTTCGATTTTTTGTTTTATTATTATTTAGTATTGAAAAAGTTTGTTCACATATATAGGTAGAACCAAATAAGCTGGCACATTTCAGAGCGTTTATGCGCAACTCTTCGTACATATTTTTATCAATGCAGCGGTAAAAGTTCAGCAAGTCTCCTTCGTTGAATTTGTTGCGTAAATCTTGGTCATTTTGAATGTCGATAATTTCTAACTGCATTGACTCTGGCGCATTTTCAACTGAAATAGTGAAAGGATTGCTGAATATGTCCAACAGAGGTTTCACTTTTTTAAACTCCGAAAATCTGTCTTCAAAAGATTGAATCAAAATATCTAGCTTTTCTACATAACTGAAATTAATCGCAGTTTTGTTGAATTTTTCAGCCATTTTCTTATAATTCGGAAAATGATTATAATTTCCAGAATTCAATTGTGATCTGAAAAGTGTCAGCTTGCATTGAAAGGATGTTACATGAGCATAGAGCTGGAATATCAGTTGATTTTTGCCTTGAAGCCGTGTGTTCAAGACATTCAAATGATTTGTAATGTCAACTAAATAAGCTAAATCACACAACCAATCAGGATTTTTAAGTTCCGGGACATCCCTTTGCTTTTCCGCCAGAAATATTCCAATTTCTTCTATTAAATTTAGAAATCGTTCCAGTGTCAATCCACGACTTAGCCACCTTACTTCTGTATAATACAGTAAATCTCCGTATTCGCTTTCGATGTCATCAAGGAATTGTTTGAATTGTCTGTGATTGAGTCCTCGTGATTTTATGAAATTTACAGTCGAAACTACTACTTTCATTACATTTTGAAATTCATTTTTTTTAGAACAGAGGGCTTCCTGGTGTATAATGCAGTGAAACTGCATGAGATCTTCAGTGTTTATGTTTTTTTCTTGCAGGTGCTTTTTCAGCAAAGTAACTAGCCCGGAATTGATACCAATCATGGAAGGAGCACCGTCAGTCGCAACTCCCGATAACTTAGATAAGTCCAAATCAGTTTTTGAACACTCGTCCAAAAGTCCATTGAGTATATCAACTCCTTTGGTTTGACCTTTCAATGAACACATTCCTAATAACTCTTCGCAGACTTCAAAATCTTGAGTAACACCTCGTATGAATATGAGAAGTTGAGCTGTGGAACTAATATCAGTCGATTCGTCGAGTGCTAATGAAAAAAATTCCATGATCTTAGTTTTTTCAATTAATTGTTCCGCAATATTACCTGACAAGGACATAATTCGTCTTTGGATAGTCATACGATTCAGTTGAATTTTCTCAAACTTTTTTGCTGCTTCTGGACACATTTTCTTAGCGGCAATTTCCATGCATTCTTTTACAAAATCGCCATCATTGAAGGGGCGACTTCGCTTTGCTATCATTCGAGAAATTTCATAACTAACTTCTGTAGCCGTTTCTGAATCTTGAATGTGTTTTGTAAACATAGCTTGCTGACCAATAAGCTCCCGTTTTAAAGACAACATTTTTTGCTTTCTTAATTCGCCTGTAAACTTGGTAAAAGAAGGATGCTGCGTTTCATAGTGCCTTTTTACATTATAATCCTTTGCAATCGCAACAGAATTCTTGCAAATTAAACAAACGACTTTGTTATGCGACCATACAAAAAAGTATTTCTCAGTCCAAATTTCTTGAAACTGCCGATTTTCATCTTTAACCTTACGTTTTTTACTAGGTCCTGGCTTCTCCATGTTGCGTTCTAATCCTGGCTAGGATTAACACAGCACCTAAAAACAATTACAGTACCCACTTAAATTACCTATCCTTTTTTAAATTATCAAAAATAATTGATTAAATATTATTTCTCAGAAATTTTAAGATTTTTATACAGATTTTATCTGAAATAATGACGTAATTATTACAGTTAGAGAAATTCTTATAAAAATTGTAATTTCTTTGTTTATTTTAATATTTAGCCAACATTAAAGCTAAATTTGATTAAAATTGATTAAATAGGTAGGGAAACACTTATTAATAACAGAGTTTTACTTACGTTTTCACAACACAATTATACACGGCACTTGACGGGTTAACACTGCAACAGGAAATCTACGTTGAATGTGGATCAAAATATATGACACCGGCTAGTCGAGTTAAAATCTACACTAGAACTATTGCCTCCCAAAAACACTAATAAACTGCACTTATTCTCAATCACTTATTACTTCGCTTTGTATTTTCGCGCTTATTTCTTTCTGTTGTTGACACTTCACTCAAATGAAAAGCGAACTGTTCGGCCGCTGCGGTTAACGTGATTTTTATACCGCGCAAACGACTCTGGAAGCTTCGTGTAGATACGCGAGCAATCGGGAATACGGGACTATATCTATCTCGCTTGCTCACCGCGCTAGAAAATTCTTGATTTCTATAGCGAGCGATGTTACTTGACTTAGCAATTTTGGGCGCTAGATTCAAATTGCGCGCGCGCGAGTTTCACATTACTTTTCGAACATATTTTTTTTTTGTTTTATTCTGGAATAGAATTCAATATTTTTCGAATGCACGAGAGTATTATTTTTGCTGTCGGCGGGCCACCAGTATTCGACCCACGGGCCGCATGCGGCCCGCGGGCCGCGGTCTGTGCATCCATGGCTTAAAGTCTAAAACATCTAACAGCTAACCTTTAGGAGAAGTGAGCAGGGATTCATGACCACTAATGTTTGACAATGAGTTTTATTGAGAAAACGACTTATAACTAAAATATATATATAAATAATAAAGCTATGGTACTTATCTACCGATATATACATAAATAACACATAATTATTCATTTTTTATTTTAAAGTTTATATAAATGTTAATTTATTCGAAGTAGGACTTAAATACAAAAATATTAAAATAATATTGATTAAAAAACTAATTATAAATAAAACTAAAACTAAAAATACCTATGAAATTAAAGCTATTCTACAAAATAATACACATAATTATACTTACTATATAATATATAAATAATAATTAATAAATAAATATTTCCAGACAGGTCACACAGCGCCATCTAATTTCCGTGGTAAGCTACGAGGCTTGTGTTACGGAAACTAGATGGTAGATAAACTACATATTATACTTTTTTTTTGTGTAAATATATACATATTATACATATAAACACCCAGACCAAGACAAATTATACAATGTACAACTTGCCCCTTGGGAATCGAACCCACAACCATCCGAGTTAACGGCAACGTTTGTTACCACTAGACCACGGAGGCGGTCAACACATATATATAAATGTACAAATAATACATACAGTAATATACGGACTCTGTAAAGCTATGTAGATTCGTCTTGCTTTTTGTAAGCAGTGTTTGGTAAGCAAATTTATAAAACTAATGATTGATGGTGCTTTACGAATGTAAATCACCAATGTAAATATATAATTGATCGATCAGTAGTGGATCGGTTGTAAGAATGATGATGTGACGTCACGGTACGTAAAGTCCAAGAATGGGAACAACTGACTACCAGCTACTGACAGCCGACATTTGTTCCTGCTATTATGCCAGCCTATCAAGATGCTTTTCTACACTTAGCTTAAAGGACTGCAGGTTATGAGAATAGGGAAACACACCGCCTGCAGTCCACGTGCGACAGATGTAAGACTTTTCATATATGTAATAATAATAATAATAAATCTTTATTGCACACAAAATATGCAATAAATAGCGTTGTACTGTACAGACTGTTACTGTACAAAGCACAGATCAGATCATGCGAGGAATACTATTCACACCTTTGGGATGGTTCAGCCAAGTACCTCACAGATGCTGGTTTGGTTTGGTTTTGTTTGGTTTAGTTTAGTTTAGTTTAGTCTAGTCTAGTCTAGTCTAGTCTAGTCTAGTCTAGTCTAGTCTAGTCTAGTCTAGTCTAGTCTAGTGTAGTTTAGTCTAGTTTAATTTAGTCTAGTTTAGTTTAGTTTAGTTTAGTTTAGTTTTTTAGTTGGTTTGGTTTGGTTTGGTTTGGTTGGTTTGGTTTTTTTTTTGTTTTTTTTTTTTTGTTATTGTCCTCTGACGTAAAATTTGGTCAGAGACTATTGGCGCTTCTTTAATATATTTTTATCATAATATTTTCATATTTTGTATTGGGGTCAGCTGTAAGCTGTACCAGGTACCTAGATTATGGCCAAATTTATATAATTTAACTTATGTTATAACTCATAAGTTTTAATATGCCTTTTATTATTATTATTATTATTTTTATATATTTTTTTTGTTATCCGAGTCTATATTTTAGTGAATTATTATTAATAAGCTTTCTTTACATTTATTCAATACTTCAGTTTTTGAATATTTTCTTGCTTACTCTTATTTCTATAGTTATTATTGTTAAATTTTATTAAATTTAGAACTAAGGCATAATTTCTTTAAATTACAAATTACTTATATGACTAGCTTAACATTAACTTATTACGAGTATTACAATTTTTTATGCTACCATATTATATATTTATTATATATATGTAACATATATCTAATGTACTACTATTTAAATTACTAGTTACTCCCTCTACTTACCGATTCATTAAGTTTTAACTTTGCTTAGCCACCAAGCTTACGGATGTTATTATAATTTTTTTGGAGTTGAGGAACACACTTCGCATTTTAATTTTGTCAATAGAGAGGTGTGCTCCGCGATATCTATCCCTGCAATTTACTATTTAATTGGATCACTATTTCATAATAGTTATGGACAATTCAATGACTATTGAGGGTTGAGGCCGGCGGAGGAGAGGTGCCCCATCAACGTCAAGCGGTTATTCTGTGGACACACACGGTATATCAGCCTTGCACCCGGGACGCCCTTAACAATAAGCCACACTCGCCCTGGCTATTGCGTCCCATCTGAGCCGCACTGTGCAGTCCACACTATATGCATTATGGTTTGTGTTGGACAACTTTGCGCGTGCACAGTTGCGGCACGTGGGTTCGGCGCCAGCCAGGTGATCGGGGCACTCTGTCCACAGGTGCAAGCCGCCGCAATGGCTGCACACCTTTTCCGACTCAGTGCAGAATCGTCTTCCATGCCCGTGCGCGAGGCAGAGAGAGCACTGGACCAGCGGCGACTGGTCAGCCACGCGCACGTGCTGGAGATCAATATGTACGCGTTCTGCATCTGTTAGTCTTTGCCACATTTTCGGCGAGACTTGTGCGACTATATGACAGGTATGCGGGTTCCTTGTCTTCCTCCGGTACCTGATCTGGGCTCTGAATTCTTCTTGCGGCACGTCTCGGAACAACGACCCGTTCTGGGTCCTCAGGGACGTCAGGACGTCCTCGTCCGTGTTATAAGACATGACGTCCCTGAGGATAACGAGCGGGTCCTTGTTCTTGACTTCTTCCACCGTTAGGTTGGAGCCTGATTTATGAATCTGTTGCACCACCTTTCCTATTTCTTCCTTGGTGGTGCATCCCAATATTACTCTCTGATCCCTCACTTTTCTTAGTCTCTGGACTCTTATTCCTGTAGTTCTCGCATCTACCGCAGTTCTAATTTTGTCGACCACTTGGCCGCTGGTGTCACCCTCGCTCGATATTGCGATGGAGTGCATCGCGCGAGGGTTACCAGCGGCCACAGTGGCATAGGACACCTTTTGCGCCGGTGCGCCCTCTAACGGAGTGCACGTCTGGATTCGGTCGGCCAATGTTGCAGTGTGCTTTTGGCACTCTGCCATTTGCCGACCGTGCTCCTTCATGCCCTCCATCAGAGAGCGCATCAGCACAGTCGGCGTCTCCTCCGCGGCGGTTTCTACTTCCTTGTCCGGATTTCCCCTCCTTGTTTCTTCCTCTTTCCCTTGGTTGGTTTGGTTTGCTTTGGTTTGGTTTGGTTTGGTTTGGTTTGGTTTGGTTTGGTTAGGTTAGGTTAGGTTAGGTTAGGTTAGGTTAGGTTAGGTTAGTTTTACGAATTATTTACGAATGTAAATCACCAATGTAAATATATAATTGATCGATCAGTAGTGGATCGGTTGTAAGAATGATGATGTGACGTCACGTAAAGTCCAAGAATGGGAACAACTGACTACCAGCTACTGACAGCCGACATTTGTTCCTGCTATTATGCCAGCCTATTAAGATGCTTTTCTACACTTAGCTTAAATGACTACAGGTTATGAGAATAGGGAAACACACCGCCTGCAGTCCACGTGCGACAGATGTAAGACTTTTCATATATGTAATAATATTAATAATAAATCTTTATTGCACACAAAATATGCAATAAATAGCGTTGTACTGTACAGACTGTTACTGTACAAAGCACAGATCAGATCATGCGAGGAATACTATTCACACCTTTGGGATGGTTCAGCCAAGTACCTCACAAATGCTGGTTTGGTTTGGTTTGGTTTGGTTAGGTTAGGTTAGGTTTGGTTTGGTTTGGTTTGGTTTGGTCTGGTCTGGTCTGGTCTGGTCTGGTCTGGTCTGATCTGGTCTGGTCTGGGCTGGTCTGGTCTGGTCTGGTCTGGTCTAGTTTAGTCTAGTCTAGTCTAGTCTAGTCTAGTCTAGTCTAGTCTAGTCTAGTCTAGTCTAGTCTAGTCTAGTCTAGTCTAGTCTAGTCTAGTCTAGTCTAGTCTAGTCTAGTCTAGTCTAGTCTAGTCTAGTCTAGTCTAGTCTAGTTTAGCTTAGTTTAGTTTAGTTTTTTAGTTGGTTTGGTTTGGTTTGGTTTGGTTTGGTTTGGTTTGGTTTAGTTTAGTTTAGTTTAGTTTAGTTTAGTTTAGTTTAGTTTAGTTTAGTTTAGTTTAGTTTAGTTTAGTTTAGTTTAGTTTAGTTTAGTTTAGTTTAGTTTAGTTTAGTTTAGTTTATTTATTTATTTTTGTAAGTAGGCATAGGACAATAAATATAATGTATTCTGCGCTTTTACATGTCAAAAAAATAATTAATATAACGAAAAGCTTATTTTCTGGGAAATAGCTTGTATTTGGAGCAGCACATTACAACCCAAATATACATAATTATAATCTTAAAATTATAGCTGCTGTAAATAGGCATTGTCATATTATAAACTAAGACATACACAATTATAAAATGAATACATCAAGGATTATAGCTGCTGTAAAGTGGCATTGTCATACTATAAGCTAAAACATTATTAAGATGTCAAATAAATTATAGCTGCTGTAAAAAGGCATTGTCATACTTTAGCTAAAACAAAAACAGTTTAAGGTGTCACTTAAATTATAGCTGCTGTAAAGAGGCATTGTCATACTATAAACTAAGACATACCGAGTTTTACCGAGCTGTATGCATGTTCTACCTACAGGCTATACTATAATGAGTGCTCTGAAGAGCTCTATAACCTAATTCCGCAACCGAACCACACGCACAGGTCAGTATATGCACCCACATACCGTAGTAGTCACCATCCCTTCGCGTACCCATAAATTTGGTGACTCATACATCTGTCGCACAATAAAGATGTGGAATGCTCTTCCAGCCTCTGTGTTTCCACTTTCTCTATAACCTGGAGTCCTTCAAGTGAAGTGTGAAAGGCATCTAGTCAAGCCGGCATAGTGTTAGGAACTGATGTCGGACATAAGTGTCTGATTCCAGTTGCTAACATTCATGGACCATGCGCGCCACTCACGATCAGGTGGGCGCAAGGTCACATGTCGTGCTAGTATAAAAAAAAAGTACATATGCGCATAATACACATATGTACAACGTTTTGACATTTGATAAAAAGAGTGAAGTCATACTTAAGTCAATATCGATTTATTAAGGACCTAAGTCTGTAATGTTTTGAGGCCCCTCCTGGTATCAAATTAAATGAATTAATAAAGGCACTGTTCTAAGTTAATACAGAGATTACAAACAATTTGTCATTCTGTATAAGCTTGTTCAAAATGGATTTAAACAAAATCCTTGAAGCTAATTTGATATCTTCTTTAATATAGCCGCTAACCACGATGTTCTTCCAATAAATCCTTAACACGAGCGCGGTATCATTTATTACAAGTCATAGACAATGGTAGATGAACCTGCACAAGATTTCAATTGTAAAACTTGAAGAATAAAAATATTTATTATTCAAAATTCTATTACGTAGTACTTTTTCTTCTCAATCAACGATATCAAATAAATTGGTGACATATTCGTATTTTTATTTTCACGTAAATCTATTACAAGCAATTTATGTAACGACATTAATTAAATTATTTTGAATGATTCTACTCCTTATAGACTGGTGCCTGTGTTATTTAGTGATGCAGTAATATTAAAAAAAAAACAATACAGTTCCGAGACTCCTTTCAGTATTGTTCAAAGAGTCCTACACCTCTAACTGGTGAAGAAGGTAAATCAATCCCTTAAATTTAACATACATTCATTAATTCATTACAGCTCTTAGAACACAGAGAATTTGACCTAAACTCGCCACGCTGGCCAGGCGGGTTGGCGAGGGTCTGATGACGATTTTTTTTTAATGACAATTTATTAACGATTAAACAAGTTGGTATTAGTGGAACCGATGCCGACAGCTTAACGTCTCTCCGAGGCATGGGAGTGGTGGTGTTGTAAATCTATGACAAATGTACGTAAGAAAAATGTATTTCTCATTGGTACTTGCCAAAATTCGAACCCACCTCTTTAGGATGTTAATGAAAGCGTTCTTACAACCGAGCCACCACCGCTATTTTTCAAATTTAACGTGCGGGTGTCGTGTCGTATCCATCGTGTGGGGGGGTTCGAAGAGAAAAATAATAAATTTTCCATCTTACGACCGAGTATTTATTTATTTATTTAAGGACAACCAGTGGTCGGTTACATTATTGCTTACTTAAAAACTAGGACATAAATTCAACGATAAATGTACCACCTTTAGGTGCCACAACATGCACAAAATACAAGTGGTATATATATATATATATATGAATAATTAAAAAATATAAAATCAAATCAAATTAAATTAAATTTTAAGTTTAGACAAACAAAAAGCTAAATAAAAAATATGAAACACGTCTTAAAAATATAAAATCAAATATTGTACTTAATCTAATTTAATATTAATAGGAACAATGTATCTTACATATAACTTAAATTTTGAAAGCGAATCGTTGAACATATCTATTTCTTGACCAGATTGGTCTATATTGGTTTATATTTTTTTGATAATCTAGATACAGGAGAGCTTTGTTTAAGATTAGTTATTAGAATGGTTTAAAAAGGAGGCCCTTTTTTTTAATGCGCAACAAGATCACCATCCAAAATTCTGCTCTTCTCTCTACCTAACCAAATACTGTATCATTCCAGAGTCCTCTCGCACCAACTGATACTGCCTAAAGCTAAGTCTTGAATTCGTTTCTGTTCATTTCTAGAAGAATAACGCCACCTACGAAGTCTGTCTGGAAGTTCCTATGGTAGCATTATACTATGTACTATGTAGGTACAGTTCTCTTCCGTAGCTTTTCCACACATTACCAGATTACTTTTGGTTGGGGAGGGACATTTAAAAGACATTTAGGTAGAATTATCAATCGTAAATTAGCGCCACTTCAGGGCTAGAGACACACAGAAATCGCCCAAAGTTGCCAGTTATTTTAATTTTGGATGGGCCTTCCATAATATACATATCTAAAGATAAACTTGCCACTTTGGCCAGATGGGTTTGCGAGATATATGTCTATGTTTATAATAGTAAAAAATCTCGTTCACTTGATTAAAAATCCAATTTTCTGATAATATAAAGCCAGCTTCATTTATTCCAGTTATTAATTTTACCAGGTCTTTCATAATTTTCTGGAGTTTTCGAATTTGTTGATTTAGAATTCACAATTTTTTTTCTCGTCTCGTAGGGTTTTTTTCTCTCGAAAGTCTCACACACATAGGTCTGAGGTATGCAATCCGCGAACACACGTGCCCAAGCTGCGAGTGGTCGAATTTTCTTTCGTTCACCAGGCTAAGCGAGTCGTCGTCTTGCAAAACACACGTCGTCTTTGACCACAGATATCCCCCTTTTTATTTACTCGTATAGACGGAATTCGAAAAATCATCAGTGATATGGACCAAAGCATGAAGGGCACACATTGCCTGGTCCATATGCCCAACGTACTCATAAGGAGACCTTAAAGACAGACTAAAACCCTATAACCATCTCACTGTTAGCCCAGTGTGCCTTTAAAGTAAAGGCACTCGTTCGCCGCATTAAGAGAACATGTAAAGCAGTCCACTCGAAGGAAGCAGACCCAACCTGAAGGGTAGGAGCCTGCGGTGGAGCTATCGAGGGGGAACTGGGAGTTGGAGGCAGCGGCAACTGGATCGGAGAGTCCTTGTCTTGGCAGCAGATGACTTAGAGGCCTCAATCAGTCGATTAAGCCTGGTCGTCTGAACAGGTATCGTCGATTTTCGTTTTAAATAACGAAATAATTTATATTTTAATAAATAATATATAATTTAATACATGGGATTTCTTGCGCTAGAAGTGCTGGTCGCATTCCTCGTCACGCTGCTTTGAACGACATCATTCGTAGGGCTTTTGTAACTGCTGGAATACCCGCGATCCTAGAACCCTCTGGGATTGCGCGGAGCGATGGCAAAAGACCCGACGGCATGACCGTTGGGCCGTGGAAACTTGGCAGGTCCCTGGTGTGGGATGCGACATGTGTAGATACATTAGCCCCATCACACATCCAGGCGACCTCGTCAAGCGCGGGAAGTGCGGCGGTTTCTGCTGAGAACCTCAAGCTGCGCAAATACGCCAACCTCAGTACAGGTTACGAATTTGCGCCGTTTGGGGTCGAGACGATGGGCCCATGGCCAAGGAGTTGTCCAAACGGCTAACGGAAAAGTCTGGAGACAGGAAAGCTGGCATTTATTTCTGCTAACGTATTAGCTTAGCTATACAGAGGGGAAATGTTGCCAGTCTTCTTGGGACTATCACTGAAGGGTCGTCTCTAGAGAACATTTTTTACTAATAGTTTATTATTAGGTTTAGTTTATATTTATTTTAATTTTTACTTTTAAGTAGTTTTAATTTATATTGTAATTATTTTATACTGTTTATACATAAAAGTATCTAGAACCAGTTATTTTGCTGTTTGTGTGTAAATTTAATACCTCAAAACATTAGTCAGCTTGAGTGACGTCATTTAATAGTAAATATTGTAAAATGCTACACAAGTAAATCTGCTTAATTAAGTTGTTATTTTCCGAGTATTTTAGGACAAAGTAAAAAATTAATTATTTATGACCTACTTTTCTAAAAGCAAATAGTTATATATAAATTAGTTGTTTATTTATTATTACGTGACGTCATTCGGCAGCCATTTGCAACTGCAGTGTTTCCGAACGAAAATTCAAACACGATATTTAAAAGGCGATTTAGACCCAAAAAATCTAATAAAGTACTAATCTAAGTAGTACAGAAATTTAAAACACATTAAATAGTTAACAAATAGACTATTGAGATGGTGCAATAAAAATAATGTGTTATTTTTTAAAAATGATTTAGCCTTGTAAAGCGTGATTAAGGGCTTGATGATACTTTAAGCAATTATTGTTAGAGAGTTGTAAGTAATTGTTAGTCCGAGACATTCCGGCACCCATTTGAGCCGCGTCACTGAAAAGGAAGAATTTATTTTTAATCATCCAATTTCCAGCGCCTGCCTTTTTTGTCCGTCGGCAAATTGAAATTTTATTGTCTAAGCATTAACAGATTACTGAATATTGATGGCCTTTTAAGCGAAGAAGCGATGACATTTAATACAGAAGTTCTCTGAAATTAGAGTTAAAATAATTTCCTTTGCGTACAAAAATTCGATTACATATTTTTATTATTCACAGTGCTTGTTGATTATTTATTGGACTACTTAAAAAGTATAAATAATTAAAACTACTTAAAAGTGAAAATTAAAATAAATATAAAGTAAACCGAATAAAAAATAAACTGTAAGCAAAAAATGTCCTCTAGAGACGACCCTTCAGTGATAGTCCCAAGAAGACTGGCAACATTTCCCCTCTGTATATCTAAGCTAATACGTTGTCAATAATAATTGCCAGCTTTCTTGTCTCCAGACTTTTCCGTTAGCCGTATGGACAACTTCTTGGCTGAGTGTCCCCATGGGCCCATCGTCTCGACCCCAAACGGCGCAAATTCGTAACCTGTACTGAGGTTGGCGTATTTGCGCAGCTTGAGGTTCTCAGCAGAAACAGACCTATAGTAAAGTTCGCTAAAATTGAATCTTTTTTTATATATATTTTTTTAAATTATACTAGCACGACATGTGACCTTGCGCCCACCTGATGGTAAGTGGGGAGCGAGATCCATGAATGTTAGCAACTGAAATCAGACACTCATGACTGACATCAGTCCCTAACACTATGTCAGCTTGACTGGACATGACGGCAATTCGAGCCTGATCCCGAAATGTGTGTATACACTTTACTGGGTTAATCGGCACGAACGGTGGATACTTCCACCATCAGTTTGCCTACCACCTATTAAAAAACTTCTTTAAAAAAAAGCGTGGTTTCTGACCACCCGAAAGGGATACGGTCGTAATGATCTGTACTTCTTTTTGTATAATTGGCGTACTATCCTACAAAGGTCGTTTCAAACCCCCCTGCATGTACCAATGAGAAATACACTTATACATTTGTCATAAATTTACAACACCACCGTTCCCGTGCCTCGAAGACACTTTAAGCCGTCGGTCCCGATTCCACTAATACCAACTTATGGAATTAAAAATTGACATCAGATCCTCGCCAACTCGTCTGGCCAGCGTGGCGAGTGTAGGCAAAATTCTCCAGATATATATTCTGGAAGGCCCATTTCCAACAGTGGAGGTCGAGGACGCTGTTCTAATAAATTAATAAAAAAAAAAAATTTAACCTTTGCACTAGTGTATGCACTTTCCCCGCACGACCTGTACCTACCTAAAAATTGTCTTTTGTTTTCATAAGTGCCGAGCATCTAACTAGTTGGTGTTATTCTAAAGAATTTGAAAGTTTTAACGTAATGCAACAAAGTTTAGAAAACCCTGACGGGAACATTGATTTTGCAAATGTCCGCCTTCGGGCATGGAGTTTTAAGGCTTGGACACAACGAAGCGTACAGCTTGGAGACGTTTTGGCGCCTATAATGGTATAGCTATATATTACAGGGTGCAAGTTAACGTCTAACTTGAAGTGGGTACCATGTAGTAACAGTAATCATAAAAAAAAAACTTAAACCCGCATTCTAAAATGTTTTCTTAACAGAGGGATGGATGATGAATGAGATGATAGCATGGAAGGCAAAGGGTCTAGCGCACACAGCCAAGTCTGACGTAATATATCTTTCTTTTATATGACTTAATGAGGTCATCATCAAATTCCAGATACTGCAGAATTTGATGCTTTTCTTGGAGTCACTCGCGGCACCATAGCTCAAACACGTCGGGTAAAATATGGGAGTTGACAGCGCGGGAAAACCGCAAAAAATAAACTGCAACTTGTGCCCCATATTTTAAGTCCAATTTATCGTTTTCCATAATTATTCACATTATTAAACAAAACAACACCACTTTTGACCAATAATATTCACAGTAAATTAATTTACAAATAAAAACTTGCATTTGACGTGTACGCGCAAAATGGCGCGAAGTACTCCGCTCGAGGAATAGAATTGTCAAAAATCAAGGTGCTCGTACATCGCGACCTCCTTCCCTAAGTTTGACTTGTCGCTTTTAGCTTTGAAAGGCGTTCGACTTGACGTTGCTCTATCGTTTTCGACAAGATTTGCTTTGCTTTCAAGTCGAACATAGCACTTGATGCGTGTTATGTTATTTTCAGCTAATAGTTATATTATACTTATATTTCCTATTTTCATATTAATTATTAGTTAAATTTAGTTAAAAAGCCTCCGTGGTCTAGCGGTTAAGTCCGTGGAATAAGACTCGGAGGTACCGGGTTTGATTCCTGGTCGGGACACAAAAATATTTATTTATGTAAATAACTACACTTAATTATTATTTAATTTATTTGTGATATTTCTCGAGTTTGGTACGCTGGAGACATCGACGAGCTTGCCACTTGTCATGATTGGCCTATAGTGAAGTTGGCTAAATGTGAATGAGCTTATTTATAAGCGTGGTTTCTGACCACACCGAAATTTTTTTCTGAAATTTCCAAAATAAAAAATAATAATCGTGATACACAAAGAGTACTATTATAATAAAAGTGATTCTAACATGAAAGAGACAGACTTATGGGTGTCAAAAGTGCTAGAGTATTTTCGAGGTTTGAAGAGTTTACAATCAATAATACAGATTTTCAGTATCCGTTAAGGGGTCAGGAGTAGCTATAATCTTAAGTGACATTTATATTTGGTAAGATGACAATGCCTATTTACAGCAGCTATACGTGTAGTTTTTTATGTAACATTTAGTTACTATTATGTATTTATTATTTTATTAACTAATATATAAGTTTGTTAACGGAATTGCACGGCAACATTTGGATACTTGGGAAGTAATTGTTATGTTTAGCTTGTGTGTGTCTCGAAGGTCATTCTTAGTGTTCAGGTTCTCATGGTGTGGCGTGTCCGGTGGTCGCCCCTTCCTTAGAAGGTCATTGCAGTGGTGGCACGTGTGTCGGGTCCCGGTCCGCACCCTAAGGGCCTGGTTGAGCGGGGGGATGGCTGGCACATGCGTTATGTCCGTGATCGGGTGCTGCTGTGGGGGCCTGGGACCTCTGCCGGACACGTTCAATTTATTGTTCTTAAATTAACAGAGGTTTTTGCGTTTTGTCGACTTTCGGGTTGCACATAGGCATGTAGTCTACCTTAATTCTGACTTGCCTGGTGGGTTACTGCTGTACCAGGTATTGTTTTCTCATAGGTACTGATAACTAAATTTAAAAGGTTATTAATTGATCGTTGTGGTGCAGTTCTGTATATGTTTTATTTTGTAAATCTGATATAGCTGAGTTTTCCTTGCAGATTCCTTTCTCAGTCAGATTAAACATTAACAGGTCACTGGAATTTGCTAAGCTGCTGGTCTTCTGCTAACAGCTTACTTATTGGACCACTTTGCTGCTTAGTCTTCTACTAGCAGGAGTAGAATCATTCAAAATAATTAAATTAATGACGTTTCATAAATGCCTGTAACAGGTTTACGTGAATAAAGATATTTTGACTTTGACTTGACTTTGACTTTGTGTGTGAATCACGAAGGTTTTTATCTTATTTTGTTGGTTGTATTGTAATGCACTGTCCTACATTCCAGTTAACTGTACAAAAATTATATATGTTTTTTAAATTATATTGTTTAATAATATATGTATTTCTTTATTCGAAGGAAGAAAGGTACAACGATTTAAAAACAACAAAACTAAATTATTAATTAAACTAACTTTTTAAAACATAACTTACTAATAATAAACCTACTTAATAAATAAAAATACAACTAAAAAATAAAATAAAGAAAAAACAAAATAAAATTATTATAAATAAAGAAAATCCTAATATTATGCCGAAGTGAGCAGCTTTTAAGTGTACAAATCGAGACTTCTAAGCGAAATCAACGATATGGTGATCTCAAAATAAAATGATTATAAATAAAGAAAATCCTAATAATATAAATAATATTGTTCATTTGAAATGTAAAAGTGTTTTTTGTTATCCTATGCCTAATTACAGAAAATTTAAGAATGGGGTGTATCACTAACTTTTTATCACGATAGATGGCTCGTGATAGATGGTACCTAATGATAACTGTCAGTTGCATAGAAAACTTGTATTTTATGACGAAATTTATTGTTTTTTGGATATTATGCCGATGTGAGCAGCTTTTAAGTGTACAAATCGAGACTTCTAAGCGAAATCAACGATTTGGTGATCTCAAAATTGCCGTTCTATTAATAAATTCAGTTTTTTATTTTTGAAGACGGTGTGCGCTTTCTTAATTCGCCTTTTAAGGTAGGTAACGTTAATTTAAAATACATTTTTCTGTTATAAAAAAATAAAAACTACAAAAACATTTAAAAAATGATTCGTCATAGCTGTAAACAAGGTACCAGTGCCGCTAGCGACATCTACAAAAAGCTTTGCCTGATAGACTCCATTGGAAATATAAGTGTTTTTGGTTGTCCTATGCCTAATTACAGAAAATTTAAGAATTGAATTATACCCGTTTAACAGTTGCAAGAAATGGTTGATTGGAGTCGATTATGAGTGCTACACACAATTGTGTATAGCGTTTTCAGCTTAACTCATGTACGCGCACTACGCACCCAGTGTGCCCAGGCTTTGAGGAGGGTGGTGGCATTAACATAAGAAAATTGAAACTTGTGATATTCACATTATTCTGTCTCGGAGTTAAGCTAAGCGGAATTTTTGCAGACAGCTCACTCCTTTACTGATGTCTTTTTATTTATGTTAATCTCGAAAATCACTATTTAGTGAGCCATTTTGCTAAGTGACCGCATTACCCCAAAGATACTCGAGGACAATTTCCAACGATATTTTAGACTCTAGAACAACTAAATGAATGTTGGGCCATGGCAACTTGGTATGGGATGCGACGTGTGTGACATAACATACAATCTAAATCCAATTTGGGTTACCACTCATCACTAAACCGTACATGTCGTCAATACGAGTACAACAAATTTTCACAAAAAAATAAGAATGAAAGTCTAGACATATTTGCTAATTCTTTGCGTGTTTTTTTTGCAATGTATTGTCACTGCAGCGGATCCTGGCTGGGACTGTAAACTTACCTGATGTTCAACTAAATTTGATCCTTGGAATTGTGTTGCTTGATTGTGGTTGCATCATGTTATATTGTGTTGTAATTTTTGCTTAGATTTACTTAGTTATTGTTGTAATTGTATTGTGTTTTTATTTTGGCTACTCAAAGGCCCAATTAATGGATACTATAATAGCATGTGGTGGTTGCCTGTAATTGGTGCAGCATCGGTTTTCTGTCTTAGTTGTAAGTAAAAATCAATGTATGTTTTGTTGCTGTCACTGTTGGCGACCCTAATAAATAAATAATCCATCTAACATACAGATGACCTCGTTAGGTGCAGGAAGTTCACGGTTTCTGTTTAGAAGATGCGCAAATGCACAAATCTTGGTACAGACGATGGGCCCATGAGAACCCTCAGCCATGCGCCTGGCTAAGGAGTTGTCAAAGCGGCTAACGGAAAGGTCTAAGTACAGGAAGGCTGGCTATACAAAAGGGAAATGTTGCCAGCCTCCTTGGGATTATCACGGATGGGATGTCTCTGGAGTTCCTCCTCCTTGTGTCGTTCTCCTCACTGCTAAGGGTCGTGACCCCCTCGACGGATCACTTTGTCCCGGACGATGCTGCGCCATCCGGGTCTGTTCACGGCTGCATGTAGGGCATCGTGCATCTGGGTATTTAGTGAGGTGCGGATCTGGTCAGACCAGCGTATGGGGCTTCGGCCACGTGGTCTTTTGCCTTCGACTTTCCCTGTGATTACAAGCCTTTCCAGGTTACCAGGTGTTTTGCGGGCTATATGGCCGAAATACTCAAGGACTCGTTTTAGGCAGATGGAAGACAGCCTAGTAGAGATTTTAAGCTTCTTGAGTATTGACACGTTAGTTCTTCGCGCTGTCCAAGGGATACGCAACATCGCCTCCAACACCACATCTCAAAGGCATCGATGCGGCCACGATCACCGGCTTTGAGAGTCCAAGTTTCAGCGGCATTAAGAAATATGGAGAATATTAAGCTCTCTTCTGTTTCTCGTCTTCGTCTCTGGAGTTAATTTAATTTGATTTTTATTATGTAACGTATATTCCTCGCCAAGCCGTCTGGCCAGCGTGGCGAGTGTAGGCCAAATTCTCCAGTTCTGGAAGGCCCATCTCCAGCAGTGGAGGCAGCTTTGTTCTAGGGGCTGTAATGAATGAATGTAACGTATATTAATTTACTTTAAATAAAATAAAACACAATTGATTAAATTAAATGAAATTATATATCTGAGCAGTATTTTCACTGTGGATGGGAGGTACAAATGGGATGTTGAATAACGAGTGACCGCGGGACATAGTCTTAACGGTGCCCTGGGGTCAGTGATCGCCAATCGAAATGTCAGTAACAAAGCTCGGCTCGCCATACACAGTGCCTTGTCGGTATCAATATTGATGTATGGAAGCGAGACGTGGATTTGTTAGTAGAGTTAATACAGTAGAAATAAGATCACTACTTTGGTGTCCATACCTAACGACGACATACGAAAAAGGGTAGAAATGAAAAGAAAGCATAGGGACAAAAATAAGAAAAGGCATGATCCGAGGTTCTGGAATGTTGAAAGTATTGACGAACCAGATATATAATGCGAAAGTTATGGCATCTAGTCAAGCCGGCATAGTGTTAGAGACTGATGTCGGACATAAGTGTTGCTAACATTCATGGACCATGCGCGCCACTTACCATTAGGTGGGCACAAGGTCACATGTCGTACCAGAAGAAAAAAAAAAAGTGAGTATTGTTACATCAATATATTTATAAACTTTACAAGAAGATAATACAAAAACATTTTAAAGTAAGTTAATGATAAAAAACTTTTTTTTTTTAAATACTAACACGACATGTGACCTTGCGTCCTTCTGATGTTAAGTGACGCGCGAGGTCCATGAATGTTAGCAACTGGAATTAGACACTCATGACTGATATCAGTTCCTAACACTATGCCGGCTTGACTGGGCATGGCGGCAACTAATATCTAAATATATAAAAATGAATGTCTGTGTGTAAGTATGTTCCCTATGCATTTCAAAACTACTTGACCGATCGCGATTAAACTTTAGAAATATGTTGTGTGAACATAGGCGAATGTTTCTGACTTAGTACTACTGTTGTCCGATAGGTGGCGCGCATCAGTGCTCAAACAATGATCTATTTCCTCTGAGGCGCACAGTATATTTCTAGGGTTAACCAGCTTTAACAGATAGACGTCACTGACTTGATTATTGTTTGTTTAGTTTAGTCACGTCTGTTTTCGTCGAGAAAGCTCCTTTCCTAGAACAAGCGATATTTGTTCTCATCGAGACACATTGAATGGATTTTCTTTAAAGGCCAGCGACCGAAGTCTATTTTTTATTTTATTTTAAATTCTTCATTGAACCAAAACTTAAAATTAGGTACATAGGCGAGTTTAATGCCTGTTAGGCATTCTCTGGCATGCTTTGTCAGAACGCTCGTATTCTCCATATTCTTGTACGGTTCAGAGACGTGGGCTATAAAAGCCGCAGATAGGGCAAGAATTGATGCGTTTAGAGATGTGGTGCTGGCGTCGTTTGCTTAATATTCATTGGGCCGCACGACGCACCAACGTTTCGGTGCTCGAAGAGCTCAAACTTGCCAAGGGACAGAGACTTTCTGCCGTCTGCTTTACCCGAATTCTGCAATATTTTGGCCACATTGCTAGAAGAGGCGCTGACAATCTGGAAAAACTCTTAGTAACGGGAAAAGTAGACGGTAAAAGAACAAGAGGAAGAAGCCTCAAACGATGGTCCAGTCAGGTGACTGACCACCTAAACATCCCAGCACACCAAGCCATCCACTGCGCCGAGGACCGCAGCCACTAGAAAAGGCTAGTGGATGGACTGCGACGGAGTCATGATCCCCAACAGTGGGGTACCGACTAAAGAGGAGGAGGGATTCTCTGACAAAAGGATGAAAGAACAAAAGATCAGTATGCTCCTGCTTATCAAGAAACAAGTTAGTGACTAATTGTTTAAAAACATTGACAGATGGTGTCCGTCTAATGGCCAGTGGTAGTTTGTTCCACTGGTAATGGTATTTATTTTATTTAAAAACTTTATTGTCATACATGTTTGTTTGTTTTTAAATAAAACCACTTTTTAAAATTGCAATAAGCATTACTCGAATTATGTATTACTCGTATAATGTTATATTTTTAATTATTCGTTGTAGTAAGTGTATTGTAGTTCGCATATTATTGTGTATATAAGTTCACTATTCGGTCTATTGATTTAAAAACATAGGAAAGCTCTTTTATATGGCAGCTTGGTGCATACTATAGCCCTGGTCTGAATGTAATGCATTAGGTTTTGTCTAACTTGTTTTGTAAATTTATTAATATCGAACCAACAATGGACATAACATGCTGATGATGTTTTCCATGATGCGCTAGGTGATGATGATATTTTTCTAAAAAATAAATACAAAACTGTATAGTGCATTGCCTTTACCATTGCTAAAAGAAATAAAATTACTTTTTCAAAATTTATGACAAAGACCTTCAGTCACTGTCACTGATGACGCCGCTCCAAAGAGAGGCGAAATATTTGGCAATAGAATTTTTAAGCTTCAATTGATATATTTTACCAAGTAAGAAACACATCTAACACACTTTATTTGTTGCAGATAATTCTTATTGTGTATATAAGTAGTAATACATTCATATAATTAGTTATCCAGTCTATGTATGCCTATATACAGCAGCTATTATCTTAACTGACATTGACACTGTCTTAGCTTATAGTGTGACAATGCCTATCTACAGCAGCTATAATGTTAAGCGTTATTTTGTATTTATAATTTTGTTATTTTATTGTTTCTCTTTCCAAATGATGGTTATCATGTACTGCTCCAGATTCACCAATATGTACTATACAATTATGTCGTTTTATATCAATATTGTAAAAATTGACGTGTAAAAGTGCAGAATACATATCTTTTTGTCCTATGCCTACTTGCAAAAATAAAAGAATTGAATTTAATTAGTGTATATAAGAATATATATATTTTTTTTATGTAGTTTAAGTATTATTATTTTTATGATGTTTAATCGTATATTTAATTTTACTAGTACTAATAGGTGATTTAATTATTTTTATTTTATTTTTTTGTGTTTTTTTAATTTGCCATGCCTAAACTTCGATTTCTTGTCCCGAAGGTTGATGGTAAGAGAATGCCAAGTGGCATTACATACGCCTTTTGTATTAAACAATAAAGTTTTAAATAAATAAATGAATAAACAAAAGGCGGACATAATACCTATAGGCACTCTTTTCCAATCAACCTTCGGGACAATGAAAACATAAAAGGTAAGGTTAGCAAATAAATACAAATATGAAAGAAATATAAAAATACAATATTTACTTACAACTACAATATAAAATTACATATATAAATGGGTATACACATTACATAAACGTACATATATCAAATTATTATATAAATTACATATACAAATAAAAAAATATTAACTGCTGGACTAGCGGTTAAGTCCGTGGACTTAGGACTCGGAGGTACCGGGTTCGATTTCTGGTCGAGACACAAAAATATTTATTATTGTAAATGTAAGTATTTATTTACATAATATTTAATTTATTTGTGATATTTCTCGAGTTTGGTACGCTGGAGACATCGACGAGCTTGCCATTTGTCATGATTGGCCTATAGTAAAGTTGGCTAAATGTGAATCCGCTTATTAATAAAATACTCGTAAAATAATCTGGTGTAGAACGCAACAGAGTGATTTTAACTTGTCATTGAGCAAACGTGCAAACACATATAAATTTGGGGACTCATGCATCTGTCGTACGATAAAGATGTGGAATGCTCTTCCAGCCTCTGTGTTCCACTTTCCTATAACTTGGAGTCCTTCAAGCGAAGTGTGAAAAAGCATCTAGTCAAGCCGGCATAGTGTTAGGGACTGATGGCAGTTACGAGTATCTGACTTCAGTTGCTAACATTTATGGACCTTGCGCGCCACTTACCATCAGGTGGGCCCAAGGTCACATGTCGTGCTAGTTTAAAAAAAACAATCATAATATAAGTATAAACACATGAGGCATAAGTTATGCCGCTCGCGGTGCTGAAGTCTCAATAAATTATAATAAAAGACTTATTTTTACCACGGTGTAAAATGAAGGGAATACGTGAGGAAATTACTAAATGCAAACTTCAGACTTTGAAATAGTTGCCTACTTATTGAGCTATTACCGAGCTATTTTCGGAAGCATAAATTTTAATAAAGAAAGTTTGAAAGTTTTAGACTGTGCAAACTGTCTTATAGTTGATGATAATACTTTTTGTCTCCAATGATTTTCACACAAAATAGTAACTCGTTTTTAACCAACTTTATAAAAATATTTTTTTATAAGAAAAACAAAAACCGTCTTCAAAACTATACCTATATGTAAATACTTAAACTAAAAAGTTAAAAATAATATTTTAATTACTTCAAAACAAAAGGAATCAAAAAAATATTGATAGTTATGCACAGGCTGCGCCAGAGAAACTTACTTATTTGAAAAAAATCCCGAGCGGTGAGTTGGGTGGGTAGAGGGGTGAGGGGGAGGGGCGCTATTGGAGGGGGAAGTCCCCAAGTTTGTTTCTTCCTCTAGTCAGTTGCCATCATGCTCTGGCCTAGAGAACAGCGGGCATACGCCGTCGAGAGTTTCTTTTCTAATCGAAATGATCGAGGATTTTTTTCTTCCAAGCCTCGAAGAAATAAACGCTAAGGATGTGTGGTTTCAGCAAGATGGAGCCACAGCACGAGGCTCAATTAATTTGTTGCGACAACATTACCCCGACCGGTTTATCTCTCAGAGGCGATCTCATATGGCCGGCTCGCTCTTCAGATTTGGCTCCATGCGATTTCTTTTTATGGGGTTATTTGAAATCCCTTGTTTATGTCGATCGACCACGGACAATAGCTCACCTCAAAAACACCATTCGCCATTGCCAACATACCGATTGATATGCTGCAAAGAGTGGACTCTAACTTTAGAAATCGACTTAATCAGTGTATGTAATGGGGGTCGCCATTTAACTGATGTCATTTTTAAGTCTGTATAAAAGAACAATTGGGATATTGTATTCTAAAATAAAATAAAAATTAAAACAATAACTGAAGTACTTTTGTTTTTAATGACCTTTCAAATAAGTAAGTTTCTCTGGCGCACCCTGTATTTATTTATTATTAACAATAGGCTCCGCACAATGGTAGGGGTGATAATAAATACCTATACACTTTAAAAATTACAGATACCTGATTGTGTAGAGCAGGGTTGCACAGACTTATTAATACTAGGGGCCACTCGGCCAAATCATGAACTGATAGCGGGCCGGCCGCCAGAAGTAGGTATAGGTAGTTAAAGACAATAAAGAATTGATAAAAATTTATTAAAATTAAAAAAGAAATTATTAATTTGAAGCGTGGCACTGCATAGTGCTTACAATCTTTTTTATATTTGGCTCAAATTTACTTGTAGCAACACGTAAAACTGCTTCCAAACTTTCATTTGCAAGGCGGTTTCGATTTTTTGTTTTATTATTATTTAGTATTGAAAAAGTTTGTTCACATATATAGGTAGAACCAAATAAGCTGGCACATTTCAGAGCGTTTATGCGCAACTCTTCGTACATATTTTTATCAATGCAGCGGTAAAAGTTCAGCAAGTCTCCTTCGTTGAATTTGTTGCGTAAATCTTGGTCATTTTGAATGTCGATAATTTCTAACTGCATTGACTCTGGCGCATTTTCAACTGAAATAGTGAAAGGATTGCTGAATATGTCCAACAGAGGTTTCACTTTTTTAAACTCCGAAAATCTGTCTTCAAAAGATTGAATCAAAATATCTAGCTTTTCTACATAACTGAAATTAATCGCAGTTTTGTTGAATTTTTCAGCCATTTTCTTATAATTCGGAAAATGATTATAATTTCCAGAATTCAATTGTGATCTGAAAAGTGTCAGCTTGCATTGAAAGGATGTTACATGAGCATAGAGCTGGGATATCAGTTGATTTTTGCCTTGAAGCCGTGTGTTCAAGACATTCAAATGATTTGTAATGTCAACTAAATAAGCTAAATCACACAACCAATCAGGATTTTTAAGTTCCGGGACATCCCTTTGCTTTTCCGCCAGAAATATTCCAATTTCTTCTATTAAATTTAGAAATCGTTCCAGTGTCAATCCACGACTTAGCCACCTTACTTCTGTATAATACAGTAAATCTCCGTATTCGCTTTCGATGTCATCAAGGAATTGTTTGAATTGTCTGTGATTGAGTCCTCGTGATTTTATGAAATTTACAGTCGAAACTACTACTTTCATTACATTTTGAAATTCATTTTTTTTAGAACAGAGGGCTTCCTGGTGTATAATGCAGTGAAACTGCATGAGATCTTCAGTGTTTATGTTTTTTTCTTGCAGGTGCTTTTTCAGCAAAGTAACTAGCCCGGAATTGATACCAATCATGGAAGGAGCACCGTCAGTCGCAACTCCCGATAACTTAGATAAGTCCAAATCAGTTTTTGAACACTCGTCCAAAAGTCCATTGAGTATATCAACTCCTTTGGTTTGACCTTTCAATGAACACATTCCTAATAACTCTTCGAAGACTTCAAAATCTTGAGTAACACCTCGTATGAATATGAGAAGTTGAGCTGTGGAACTAATATCAGTCGATTCGTCGAGTGCTAATGAAAAAAATTCCATGATCTTAGTTTTTTCAATTAATTGTTCCGCAATATTACCTGACAAGGACATAATTCGTCTTTGGATAGTCATACGATTCAGTTGAATTTTCTCAAACTTTTTTGCTGCTTCTGGACACATTTTCTTAGCGGCAATTTCCATGCATTCTTTTACAAAATCGCCATCATTGAAGGGGCGACTTCGCTTTGCTATCATTCGAGAAATTTCATAACTAACTTCTGTAGCCGTTTCTGAATCTTGAATGTGTTTTGTAAACATAGCTTGCTGACCAATAAGCTCCCGTTTTAAAGACAACATTTTTTGCTTTCTTAATTCGCCTGTAAACTTGGTAAAAGAAGGATGCTGCGTTTCATAGTGCCTTTTTACATTATAATCCTTTGCAATCGCAACAGAATTCTTGCAAATTAAACAAACGACTTTGTTATGCGACCATACAAAAAAGTATTTCTCAGTCCAAATTTCTTGAAACTGCCGATTTTCATCTTTAACCTTACGTTTTTTACTAGGTCCTGGCTTCTCCATGTTGCGTTCTAATCCTGGCTAGGATTAACACAGCACCTAAAAACAATTACAGTACCCACTTAAATTACCTATCCTTTTTTAAATTATCAAAAATAATTGATTAAATATTATTTCTCAGAAATTTTAAGATTTTTATACAGATTTTATCTGAAATAATGACGTAATTATTACAGTTAGAGAAATTCTTATAAAAATAGTAATTTCTTTGTTTATTTTAATATTTAGCCAACATTAAAGCTAAATTTGATTAAAATTGATTAAATAGGTAGGGAAACACTTATTAATAACAGAGTTTTACTTACGTTTTCACAACACAATTATACACGGCACTTGACGGGTTAACACTGCAACAGGAAATCTACGTTGAATGTGGATCAAAATATATGACACCGGCTAGTCGAGTTAAAATCTACACTAGAACTATTGCCTCCCAAAAACACTAATAAACTGCACTTATTCTCAATCACTTATTACTTCGCTTTGTATTTTCGCGCTTATTTCTTTCTGTTGTTGACACTTCACTCAAATGAAAAGCGAACTGTTCGGCCGCTGCGGTTAACGTGATTTTTATACCGCGCAAACGACTCTGGAAGCTTCGTGTAGATACGCGAGCAATCGGGAATACGGGACTATATCTATCTCGCTTGCTCACCGCGCTAGAAAATTCTTGATTTCTATAGCGAGCGATGTTACTTGACTTAGCAATTTTGGGCGCTAGATTCAAATTGCGCGCGCGCGAGTTTCACATTACTTTTCGAACATATTTTTTTTTTGTTTTATTCTGGAATAGAATTCAATATTTTTCGAATGCACGAGAGTATTATTTTTGCTGTCGGCGGGCCACCAGTATTCGACCCACGGGCCGCATCTGTGCATCCATGGTGTAGAGGATGCATGGCAGAGGAGGAGAAGGCCGCGCATGTATGGGGTGCTGCAGTGTGGCTGTGCCTAGACTGAAGTTCCTCCAGACTCTTCCGGAGATCTGCAGGAACGTGACGCGTCTCCTGGCCTTCCTGGAGGAGATTGGATGGCTCCGAAGACAGAGTAAAGGTCACGCGCAAAGGTCTCATGAAGAATAAGTGCGGAGAAGCTATGGTCATCACAATATATTTATAAACAGTTATTTTTAGAGTCAGTGCCACCCGAAGAAAAATTACCTTAATATAGGTCAGGCCTGCATTTGCGTAGATAGAATAATCTTTTCAAGCTTAAACTTAAACACACTTACTGATTTTATTTTTAAACAATAGTTTTTAATTCTTAGGGGGATTCTACTACTAAACTAAGTAATTAATAAACAACACCTTTACGTACATATTGTACTGTATTGTATACAGGTTGTAAAATAACAGAGTTCTCACAATAATAATAATAAGATAATTCTTTATTGCGCACAAAATATAAAATATTGTGCATAGGCGAGCACAATACCGTATGGTATTCTCTACCAGCTAACCTTTGGGAGAGTAAGAAATTATTATAATGGGTGCAGAGTACGAAATAAGAATAATAATAATAGTTAAAATCAATCATCAATATACCATAGTAAGTATAAATAACATATCAATATATAAATATGTCATACGATATAGTAAATACTTAAATTAAATAAATACTAATATAATAATTATCTATGTGGAAATTAGATGTCATTTTGTTTTCATACAACTTTTTTTGTTTTTTTTGTTTTTTTTATTCCGAGCACGACATGTGACACCGCGCCCACCTGATGGTAAGCGGTACGCGAGGTCCAAGAATGGGAGCAACTGACGCCAGCCTCGGACGACCGACATCAGTCCCTACCACTATGCCGGCCTATAAAGATGCTTTTTCACACTTCGTTTGAAGGACTCCAGGTTATAGGAGTGGGGAAATACACTGGCTGGGAGGGCATTCCACATCTTCAGCGTGCGACAGATGTAAGAGTCTCCAAATTTGTATGTACGCGTAGGGATAGTGGCTACGGTATGTGGATGCATATTTTGGCCTGTGCGAGTGGTTCGGTTGCGGAATAGAGAAGAAGGGATAAGGTTGTGGAGCTCTTCAGAATATTCACCGTAGTATAGCTTGTAGAACACGCTCAGGGAGGCCACATCTCGGCGAAGCTGCAGCGATTCGAGAGTTTTGGACACTGTAGTATCGTCCACTATTCGAATAGCCCGCCTCTGTAGGACATTGAGAGCATCTGTAAGGTACTTAGCGGATCCATCCCAGAGGTGAGAACAGTATTCCACGCATGACCTTATTTGCGCTTTATAAAGCATAAACTATCACTGCTTCTCGGTCATTACATACCGTCAATGTTCCACGTAATTGCATAGTATTAACGCGGAAAGCAGTAACACATTTGTGGTTTAGTTTGACTCAGTGGAACTAGGTTATTTTAAAGCTTTTTGCTGTTCAGTTCGTGTTTACAACGCGCAGTGTAATGTTCCGCTTGTAAACATTTTCTTTTGTTTCTTTAAAGTTTTAAATACCGCTGTTCCAGGTTTCCTGTATTCTCATAGAATTTGAAAGGTTTTTTATTTATTTTTGTCGTGTAATTCTGTATTTGTTTTGTTTTGTAAATCTGATATAGTTGAGTTTTCCTTGCAGATTTCTCTCTCACTCAGATTAAACATGACTGTTTATCACTGGAATCTGCTAAGCTGCTGGTCTTCTGCTAACAGCTTACTCTTTGGACCACTTTTCTGCTTAGTCTTTCACTAGAGTAGAATCATTTAAAATAAATTAAATTATTTTAGCTTTAGTTTGAGTATTAAAGTTACCGCTAATTTCGTTATATACTTATATATATTTTAATTTTAGTTTAGTAGTAGAAATTATTATTTTGTTTTGACATAATTACACCATATTATTATTACCATGACAACGCCCTTTTACAGCAGCATCTATTGGTGTAGGTAGTACTTATCTGGTAACGACGAAGGCTGTTCTTTGCTGATATTCATTCGCTATCATGATTAGTAAAATAAATAATTTGTTATCTGACGAAACCGAGTGTACCAAATGTATGAAACGGTGAATAAATAAATGAAATGAAATGAAATATACGTGTCACAAATGCATAGGTTTATGTAAATAAGATATGTTAAAAAAAAAATGTTGTTTGAATTAAACTTTGGCGCTACTGACCGGTCGCAGTTCGAACCCCGGCATGTACCAATGAGAAATACAATTTTCTTACGTACATTTGCATTAAAGGAATCATACAGTATTTGGTTGGGTAGCGCGAAAAAAAGAGTGGTGGATGGTAAGCTTGTTTTGCAAACCAGCTTATAGTCGGTCGTAATTCTGCTGTTCACTCTTTCCCACACATTATGGACCCGGCACCCGCACGGTAAATCTATAGAATGCTTAGAAATTTGTCTCCTAGATTTACAACACCACCGTTCCTATGGGAAGGATATCATTAAAATTTCGACCCTCGCCAACCCGTCTGGTCAGCGTGGCGAGGCCAAATTCTCCAGAAATACATTTAGTGGTGGTCTAGGACTCGTGCTTTAAAGGCTATTAATAAATACTGTCTAAATGTCCTAAAGGTATGTCAGAGAATGCCTTTGCGTCATTAAGTCTGCCTTTTTTATTTCATTTTTCATTTTATTTAATTATCAACGTAGGGACCGTCTGGAACACTTGGTTAAGTCAATTCTATAATACTCTGTAACTAATATTAGTTACCTACAGTAAACGAGATAACACAATCATGGTCAGACAGCTTAATACTAAACATAACGACAAAAACCAGAAACAGCCCAAACTACCAATACAATTATAGAAGAGCCATATTGAATGTACCTAAATAATCAAATACAGTAAATAAAATTTAAATAAGTACTACTAATGTCAATTTTTTTTTTTTTTTTTTTTTTACAGGTCACACAGCGCCTGTTATGTATGTATGTTAAAATAAAAATGTCTAGTACTACTAAGGTATAATCTAATATAATATATATATATATATATATATTGTTTACAACATTAAAATATGTCAAATAACTAATATTATTAAACATAGAAGTCTGCCTCAAGGACATCGTCATTAAAACTAAGTAAGAAAACATATAAAAATAAGCATGTCATATTAAAAACTAATAATAATAGTTTAGTTAATTTTATAATTTTTTTGTGAAAAATCAGGCATTTATCTCTCAAGTATTATTTTATGAGAAAAAAAAAAAGAAGTACTTTAGGTGAGTATTAAAAACAAGTCGTGTTTACAAAAGCTAATCTGCCGACTCATTGGCCTTTGTCAGCGCGTCTTGTTGAACATGAATCCAACGACAACAATTCAGCCACTGACTGTACAAAAATAACAAAAGACGTATATACAAGGTATAGTCCAGATATATAAATTAAGGTGAGTTTAGATCAATCGAACAAAGAGCTAGAGCCAGAGCAATAGTGTCACTGTCAAAATTGTCCCTTGAAATATTATCTCCACTAAAAACATATTTCGTATATTATTAGTATTTCAGAAGACAATATTAGTATAGTTTATATAAAATTTTGAGTTGTGTTGTGTATTTCACGGATTATTAGGTACCTGGAATCAAATATTCCAAAAGACCACAACATGAAGTCGAATAAATATTATGATCTCACAGAAGAAATGATCAGGAACGGGTTCAAGACTCAGCTTTACGCAGTGGAAGTTGGTGCAAGAGGAGTTCCAGCAAAATCTTTGCATCACTTACTGAAAGAATTGGGCCTAAGCAGGTCTGCCGTCAATATATTTATGGAACGAGCTTCCAAGACGGCATTAACGGAATCATACAGTATTTGGTTGGGTAGGGAGAGAAGTAGAATGGTGGATGGTGAGCGTATTATCGCGCAATAGAAAAAAAAGGAGCCCTCCTTTTCTTAAACCAGCCAATTGTCGGTCGCAAGCCCGAGACACCATTCTTCTCATCTCTTACCCACACACGATGGACCCGGCACCCGCACGGTGAATCCATGGAATGCTTAGAAATTTGTCTTCCTCTCTATTAACTTATGGTACTTGTCACTTTGACATTGACAGGTACTCTGATTTAACACCATTGTTGGGACCCTAAACATTTTCAAACGGCCAGTTTTGCTACTCGGTGTTAAAACCTTACACGGTTTACGAATGCAGCTCAGAATAAGCATGACAGTAGGGTTAATGCAGTAGAAATGAGGTAGTTTTGTCGGATACGCGGCGTCACCTTGGCTGACCTTTTTAGCTTTATTGCGGTTTTCCCGCGCCGTATACTCCTATAGTGTTATCGTGTTTGGGGGTCAAAGCCGCGAAAGCTCCATTTAAAGCATTGCTTTCCTATTACTTTTTTCATTATCCATCAGTCCCCTATTCAAATGTTCATATTGTCCCCTTATCGTAACTGAAGGAGTACAAACTGAAGTCAATGGTATGTATTAATATATAGCATAATTAAAGGCCAATTTCTCAAAATTTAGTATGTTATGTTCTCGTCTCCCGATGGATGATGAATGAGATGATAGGGAAGGCAAAGGGTCTAGCCCATACAGCCAAGTCTGACGTAATATATCTTTCTTTTTTATAAGTTAATGAGGTTATCATTAAATTCCAGATGTTGCAGAATTGAATGCTTTTCTTAGAGTCACTCGCGGCATTACAGCCCAAACACTTCGGGTAAAATATGGGAGTTCACAGCGCGGGAAAACCGCGAAAAATTAACTTCAACTTGTGCCTCATAAAGTCCAATTTACCGTTTTCCATAATTATTCACATTGTAGCATAATATTAAACAAAACAATACCACTTTTGACTAACAATATCCACAGAAAAGTAATTTAAAAATAAATACTTGCATGTGACATCTCCGTGAAAAATGGCGCGAAGAACTCCTTTTTTATTAGCAGTAAAGGCTAGGATTATTAGATACCTAATGATTGTTTGTTGCTCTTTCGACAATTCTGTATACATACGTCTATGTAGCAATCCTATAAAGAATGGAAGGGGAACGAATCCCCATTCTTTGTCCAAGGGGCAAATTGCCCACTGCACTGCCTCATTATATCAAGGAAAGAATTCTTGCTAAAATTTACGTGTGCGTCATAGTGTAAGGACCCTTCCCTAATTGTCTCAGTAACGCGCTGTTATTTTTTTTTTTGGCAGCTTACTTACATTACATGCCATTATTGCGGATTACATGCTGATATCCTGCCGGGGAAAACAGGGGAATGTCCTCATCCTCAACCAAGGCCCATTAGCCATCCGGGCCTGGACGACCCCACTGTCTGTGTGTAAGACTGACACTATCTCCATCAATTGTTCAGAGGACGTGTATTTTTAAAAACTGTAATGTATAACAGTTAGAAGTTTTGCTAGTGGACGCTAAGTGGTGTAAAAAATAATAATAATGTAACAAATAATTTGTTTGAAAATGACACTAATGCCCACTCTACATTATATTTGATCACGTGACATATTGCAACTATATTATAGTACGTTTTTGTTGAGAGTTAAGAAACCTCCATCGTAGCGCACACAATACTTAGCGCTTTATTTATGTTTTGTAGAGACTTAATGGAGGAAGACGTTTGCAAAAATTAGCGCTGTATTAAATTTATTACCTTCCAGGAAACAGTTGCAGAGGGCGAACAGTAGGTACGATCGATACAAACACACCTTTCGCAGCTTTAAACAAAAGCCGAATGTTACAAAGACATTAAGTGTGGAACTAGCAAACTATATCTAAATGACGCGTTTGAATCAGTAGTAAGCTAGCTATTAGTGCTATTGTCTTTTGGTTCCGCAGTTTGTAGTGATAAATAAAGCGCGTGCATACTCGTATCTTCGAGACGGAGCAAAGCAAACAACCTAAGTAGGTAGGTAAGTCGTGTTTCAAGCGGTATTATCTTATATATAAAATTCTCGTGTCACAATGTTAGTTACCATACTCCTCCGAAACGGCTTGACCGATTTTCATCAAATTTTATTGCAGTCTGAGAATCGGCTACTATCTATTTTTCATACCCCTAAGTGATAAGGGTTGTCTCTACCCCTAACATTATATTTTTATTTTATGGAAAAAAAAAAAATATTTTATAATGTGCCATTAAAAATTACATACAATCCTAACTTTTTTAACTTTCACCCTTCTATCACCAACCCCTATTTTTTAATAGTCATTTTAGTAATTTAATTATTTTCCATCCCGCTCGATAACTGATCAATTATCACTTAGTAAGTTATCCCCGCCAGTTGAGCCTAACATTTAATTGAAACTTATTACATTTGTATCAAGACGGTTTATTCCTGCTATAATTAGTGTTACCAGTGCTAGATTTTTTAAATTTTCCGCGCTCTTTCTCATTTGCCAGACTATAGGTGTCACTTCCCAGTAAACAGTACGGAGTAGGGATGAGACCGAAGCCGGTCTCCTGTTTCTCTCACGATATATATAATTTTAAGGAATAAATATAATAAATAAAATAAAAAATGTTTGACGTTTTGTTATTTTTATATTCGCTCATCGCTCACAGCGCTCCATGCCTCTTTCACTCATATACCACATCCTTACACACTTACAATAAGTTAGTTTTTTTTTTCTACACTAGAAATTTTTATATAAGTATCACCACGGCAAGCTTACAATATTAGTTCTCATTAAAAGTAAAAAAAATGGCATTTAACATAATTGCAAAAGGCACATACTTTCAATGAGAACAACAAATACTCGTAGGAGGTAGGTGGGCTGATCGTGGTAATTGACCCAGTCTGCCGGGACGGGGAAGTATCCAACGTTCATTCCAATAAACCCAGTAAAGTGTATCCACACGTTTCGAGATCATGCCCAGTCAAGCCGACATAGTCTTAGGTTCTAATGTCAGTCATGAGTTGTTTGTCAGTCATTCCAGTTGCTAACATTAATGGACCTTGCCCGCTACTTACTACCCCTGATAGTAAATTATAATAAAACTCACATGTCGTGCTATTATGAAAAAAAATAAAATCCTCTTACATACATACATATCTTCACGCCAAATCTCTTGCGAGGTAGGCAGGCAATCGAGCGCCATTTGACACGATCACGACATACCTCTTTCGCTTCGTCGACATTCATCAACCTCTTCATACATGCCCTTTTGTTACGAAGGCTTTTTAATGTACCTACAGCTAGTGTTTTATTTATTTGATCGTGATATGTGAGTCTCGGTCTGCCAGGGCCTCTTTTACCTACAACTTTCGCATTATATACCTGGTTCGTCAATCGTTCTTCGCTCATTCTTTCAACATGCCCGAACCATCGTAGCATGTCTTTCCATATTTTTGTCCCTATGATTTCTTTTATACCTACCATTTTTCGTATTTCGAAAAACTCTCTTATTACTATTATATCAAAGTCGAAAAACGTTAACCGAGGCTATATTAAATACCTACTATTATTATACTCATAGTATCTCAAGCTAGTCTCGGCCTTGACTTCTCGCTAGTGAAAGGATCCGGTAAAGGATAAATTCACATCTAATGCCTATAATCTTAAACCGCGACCCAATGACACGTAATCATATTGGATTTGAATATTGTTTATAATATATTCGTATAATACATATTTCGGTTCAAAATTTAACAAAATTTTAACGACTATGGGACGAGCTGCTCCGCAAACTGGTATTGGAAGATATTTTATCCATCAACCAGGAGTCGGGTTGCAGGCTTTTCCCTCAGCATCGGTTGGTACACTCCTTGATCGAAATACACTGACCATGGCGGTGTGCCTTCGTCTCGGAGCCCGGACTATCCAGCCACACCAGTGTGTGGAAGTGTGAAGCCCGTGGAACATTTCGGATACCATGGGCTTTCTTGCGCTAGAAGTGCTGGCCGCACACACGCTGCTCTCAACGACATCATCCGAAGAGCTTTTGGCTCTGGGATTCAAGGAATTCTGGGATGACCGTTCGGCTGTGGAAACTTGGCAGGTCCCTGGTATGGGATGCGAAATGTGTAGATTTATTTATTTATTTATTTATTTATTTAGAAGAAATTACAGACATTAAGGTTGATAGTACATAGTATAAATATGATTAAATTAATAAGCTTAACCTAATTCCATTTACATTTCTTACTAAGATCTAATACACAAAAATATAGAACAAATTACAAAAAGAAATAATAAAATTATATTAAAAGAATATTAAAAGAACGGAAGATTATAAAACTAACATGAAGTAAAAGGAATATAATTATTGGAAAAAAATGCAAACGTTACGGTGATATGAAATTTGATTGTACATTAGCCCCATCTCACATCCAGACGACCTCGTCAAGCGCGGGAAGTGCGGCGGTTTCTGCTGAGAACCTCAAGCTACGCAAGTACCTAGCGCAAACATGTAAACTCGGTACAGGTTATGAGTTTGCGCCGTTTGGGGTCGAGGCGATGGGCACATGGGGACACTCAGCCAAGCGTCTGGCCAAGGAGTTGTCCAAACGGCTAAAAGAAAAGTCTGGAGACAGGAAAGCTGGCAATTATTTCTGTTACTGACCCTCGCTATACAGAGAGGAAATATTCCCAGTATTTATCCCTGAAGGGTCATCTCTAGAGGTCATTTTTTATTTATAGTTTTTTATTTATAGTTTATTATTAGGTTTAGTTTATATTTTATTTTTTAAATAGTTTTAATCATAGATTTAGTATATATATAGATTGGCAATGGAATGATTAGGGCGAGACCAAAAATGAAAAACATCGGAGTGCGTGAAATGCGCATGTGTGCGAGACGGATAGTGATGTGCGCGACTGCCTTGACTTAGATTATCGATAAAGATTGCAACGTTTTCGTGTTGTCTGATTTGACACAGATCTAAGCAGCAAAGCAGTTTCCAGTGACCTGTTAATGTCTGACTGAGAAAGGAATCTGCAAGGAAAAATCAGCTATAGCAGATTTACAAATTAAAACAAATAAAGTTAGTTTCTTGTTTGACTGACTAATTACGTCTATTAACCTCAAATTTACACTATAAAACCCTAGATTATTACAAATACAAGCGGAATTTGTTTTGTTTACAATTACGTCAGCCGCTACAAGCCGCGAACGTGTCTGTGAATGGTCCTGTCTATCTATCTCGCTCTAACATACGCAATACTGTGCTCTTTCTCTTTTGCATTGCCAATCTAAGTATCCTATATCTATTGTTTTAATTATAATAGATAGACGTACACATTAACTGTATTTGTTTATGAATAAACTGTATCAGCCTATAGGCCAGACATTGTGTGTTTCGCAAAACCGTGAAGTCCACTTTTTCTACAAATAAATACACAGCAAAAACGGCGGTGATGGGTTGCCTAACGAAATATTCCAAAAGACCACAACATTAACTCGAACAAATATTATGATATCACAGAAGAAAGTCATCAGAAACTTCAAGACTTTAGATGTACGCAGTGGTAGATGGTGCGAGAGCAATCCCAGCAAAAATTATGCACAATCTTACTAAAAGAATTGGCCCTAACATACAAGTACATACATTTGTCATAGATTTCCAACCCCACCTTTCCCGAGCGTCGGAGAGCACGTTAAGCCATCAGTCCCGATTCCTCCGATACCAACTTGTGGAATTGTTAAAGAATAGTTGTTTAAACATTGAGATATGACCCTTGCCAACCCGTCTGGCCAGCGTCGCGAGTGTAGGCCAAATTCTTCACTACCATATCCAACAGTGGAACAGTGGATGTCTAGGTAGGTGTTCTAGGGGTTGTGTTGATGATGTTTGCCGTCAATACTTTTATGGAACGAGCATTCTAAACGGCATTAGCGGGGTCTTACAGTATTTGTTTGGGTAGGGAGAGAAGCATTATAGTGAATTTTACACTTTTATTTCGAATAGTTTGAAACTGCCTCCATAGTCTAACGGTAAAGTCCATAGATTTAGACTCGGAGGTACCGGGTTCGATTCCTGGTCGGGACACAAAAATATGTACTAATGTAAATAAATACATTTAATTAATATTTTATTAATTTGTGATATTTCTTGAGTTTGGTACACTGAAGACATCGACGAGCTTGCCACTTGTCATGATTATTATTTATAAGCGTGGTTTTTGACCACCCCGAAAGGGAAACGGTCGTGATGATACTTTACTAGTTAGTTTTGTCACGGCGGCTCTGTGCTAAGTCTCTGGACTCAGATATAGTGTAAATATGCATCTTATGCAGAAATCTTATTATAAAATACTAGCATATGTTAAAGGACTAAATCTCTAATAATATTCCATTTGGAAATATTGAGTTTCTTTGATCTTTTCAATCTATTCAAGAGGATGGATAGCTAGATATATATGTAGATATAATATCAAAGACATGCACTGCTAACAATGTTGTGGTTCCGATGATATGGCCCTAAAAATGTAATTATATATTGCAAAAAGTTAATTAATTTTAATTATTTAGAATAGGTACAACAGACAGTTATTAAATTACAACAATGGACGAAATTAAATATAAGTTAAATTTAATAACCTTTAACGGCGTATACGGCAGGCATGATTTGAAAAAAAAAAAATGGAAGAGAATATTAACTAAAGAGAGTAAATCTACACACACATAATAATAATAATAAACAAGCCAAACAAATTTAAAAAAATGCAAATACACGAACAGAAAATTTGAAATACAATTCAAAATTTATTTATTTTTATTTGTTGTAACACTTCAATGTACAAACGCTTTAATGCGGCGAGGACAATTTTAAACACTTAACTGAGAATAGATAAAAATTAAGAGCAGTATTTTATAACTAACTACATATAAATATATAATATACTATAATAATAAAATAAAATAAAAAATAAAAATAACTTTATTCGAAGTCAAAGAGTTCAAGTTTACATTTTATAAGTAGGTATAAAACAAATATTTAACGCAGATCATAGAGTGACGTAAACTATCCACCAGTATTTGTAAAACCCTGCAACCCGAACATACATACACACATACATACATATATATTAATAATTTACTTACTACTGTTGAGATAAGAAATATGAATAAACCATAGGATAGGATATAATCGTATAAACGTTTATTCTGAAAAAAATAAAGATAGTAATAAATATATATGAATATATATATATATAAATGCATTTTATTTTAAATCCACAGCTATGTCTACGGTTCAACCTTTAGGGTCTTATGACATAATATCTGAGTAAAGGATGCCATTTGTCAAGTCAATTGTCATCGTGTGAATCAGACGCGAGAATGTGAGAGAAAAATCTGACCAATAAATTTCATCCATCGAACCATTTGTTATGATCATAAAACCCACTCATTCCTAATAACCATATTTAGATAAGTAAAGTATCCTCACGACCGTTTCCCTTCCGGGGTGATCAGAAACCACGCTTATAAAGAAGCGGATTCACATTTATCCAACTTTACTATGGGCCAATCATGACAAGTGGCAAGCTCGAGAAATATAAAAAAAAAATATATCACTTATAATTATTTATTTAAATTATTAATAATTATTGTGACCAGGAATCGAACCTCCGAATGAGGTAGTTAATTTAGATAAGTAAAAATTAAAAATACATAGATATAGCAATATAATTAATTACATCCGTGGTCTATCGGATAAGTCCGTGAATTTAGACTCGGAGGTACCGGGTTCGATTCCTGGTCGGGACACAAAAATATTTATTAATGTAAATAAATACATTTAATTAATATTTAATTTGTGATATTTCGTACGCTGGAGACATCGACAAGCTTGCCACTTGTCATGATTGGCCTACAGTAAAAAGGCTAAATGTGAATCCGCTTATTTATAAGCGTGGTTTCTGACAACCCCGAAAGGGAAACGGTCATGATGATACTTTTTTTTATAGCAATATAATCTTAGATTTTATCATTCATCATTATAACCCCAAGAGCACAGAGAACTAGACCTGTACTGTTGGAGATGGGCCTTCCAGAACATGTATATGGAGAATTTGGCATACACTCGCCACGTTGGTTTTCAATTACATCATTAACGATTCCAAATCAAAAGTCCGCAATGTCATATGTCTATCTGGGTTCGATTCCCACCGGGGGCAAGTTGTACATTGTATAATTTGTCTCGGTCTGGGTGTTTATATGTATAATATGTATATATTTACAAAAAAAGAAAGTATAATATGTAGTTTATCAACCATCTAGTTTCCGTAACACAAGCCTCGTAGCTGACCACGGAAATTAGATGGCGCTTGGAAATATTTATTATTTATTATTATATTTATTATCTCTTAAGAATAACATATCATATCCATTTTAATACTTAAAAAAATGGGCAATATATATATATAAAGCGTTAAATACTGAATGTGTGTATCACTAACTTTTTATCACTATAGATGGCGCATGATAGATGGTACCTAATATAACTGTTGCATAAAAAACTTGTTTGTTGTTTTTATTACAAAATTTATTATTTTCTGGATATTATGACAAAGTGAGCAGCTTTTAAGTGTACAAATCGAGATTTCCAAGCGAAATCAAAGATAATAATATGGTGATCTCAAAATTGCCGTTCTATTAATTCAACCTTTTTTCTTTTGTAAGACGGTGTTCGCTATCTTATTTCGTCTTTTAAGGAAGGTAACGATAAGTTAAAATACATCATTCTGTTATAAAAAAATAAAAAAACTACATAAACATTTTAAACTGATGCGTCATTGGTGTAAACAAGGTACCATTGCCGCTAGCGACATCTACAAAAAGCTTTGTCTGATACACCCCATTAATGCTTATCATTTTAAATACGTTAGTTGCAAAGCCGGGTAAAACAGCTAGTATTGTATATAGTTAAGGTAAATTATGTATGAGATCGAGCGAATATTGTGCTTTAAGCGAACACGGGACGTTGCTAGACACGCTATTGTGTGGATATAGAAACAGGGGTCTACTCTGGACTTACCTACATACGATAATTCAGGCCCTAATTGCGGCCCTATTTTTACAGTAAGTAAATTTAAATTATTTATTGCACAAAAACATAAAATTAGTGGTTATAGGCGAGTTTAGTGATATAGGCATTTTCTAACAACTGATCTTTGGGAAATCAATATAATATAAGATACATTCATAACTTAGTACATATACTACATATAAGCCAACTATATATACTACACACTGTAAATATATAACTTATTATATACTACATACATAAATATATATTATGCTAAATATCTATATTATCATCTTGATGGGGTTAACTCCTGTTTATTTAGAAATAATGTAGTTACTAGACGATTAAAAATATTGGCAGATGGTGTTTGTCTCATGGTCATCGGTAGCAAGTTCCAGAGTGACACAGTGAAGGAATCTAAATATCTGCTAGAGGAGTGGGAAGTAATAGAATAGTAGGAAGTAAAGGTATTTTGAATTTGGAACGGAGTGTAAGGCTGTGTGTATCGCACAAGAATGTAAATAAAGCATTCATAAATTTAATTTTTAAGTCACTATATTCTCTTAGCTATCTTTTACCCCACAGCTTTCCACTTCGTTTTTTATTTTAATAGCCAACATAAAATACTATAGTGGGACTGCTTTTAGAAGATATTCAGATTCTTTTACTGTATTTACAGCCCGCCAGTGGAACAAGATGCCGCTGAAGTGGCAATGGGTCGTACACGTCTGCTGCAGAACTGACGAGCCTTGGAGTTGACAGGTTATTGAGTGGAAACCACGTACGGGAAGACGCAAAGTGAGATGACTTCCATCCAAACTCACGGATGACTTAAGAAAGGTTGCTGGTGGGGGATGAGGATGGCAGAAGATCATGTGTAATAGTGAACCTTGATGGAGGCCTATATCTAGCAGTGGTCATTAAACCGCAAGCAGAAGCTTCATTATCATTATCATGTATCTCTCCACTGCTGGATGGAGGCCTATGCCTTCCCCAAGGTTCGCTACTTAACGCTATCTTTTGCCACCCTTATCTTTTACTACTAGAGTTTACGAGTACTACATATTTTTTATCTGTCTAAAGCGCACTTATTCCTATTAACTTATTTAATTTCCCTCTTTTCTTTTTTAAATCCAAATATATTTCTGTGCAGGTTTTTTACAATAAGATCTTATTAGCATTGTGTTCTCAGAAAAACCGACCATCTGGCAATCAAATAAGTCTTAAACTAAGTCAATGAATAACACAAAAAATACATCTTATAATATAGATAAGACAAAATATCAACTAACAATTAACTAATTTTTTTATGTATGTCCAAAAGCAAAACAAAACAAGAAACAATATTTAATAAAAAATATATATATACCTTTAAAATAAATTGATATAAATAATAAACAATAAGAGATGGCAAAATATTTTAACATATTCTTATTCTTATTATAACAAATTGTGCACTTTTCTGTTTCTGCCAGAATATCCGCCGCGCTACGTTGCCAGTCGCCAACCTTTAACATTCAGAGTAGACGCCCAGGCTTAGTATGGGATCACAGCTTTCTCTGGCGACAAGGGATTTTACCTGCATAAAGAAGTGTCTACTTCAGACTTACTCAAACAAGTAATTTTATTTTCCAACCTGTAAAAATTGTGGATCGGAGATTTTATTCTATACCTACCAGTTATTAATTAAAAAAACAAAAAGCGGTACTGGTGGTGAAACGCCTTCCTTAACGTTCTAAAAACGTGAATTTGAACCCCGGCATGTACCAATAAGAAATACTGTTTTCTTACGTATGTTGGACATAGATTTACCACCGTTCTCGTGTGAGGAGAGCACGTTAATCCGTCGGTCCTGGTTTAACTAATACTAATTTGTGATATCGTTAATAAATTGTCATTAAAAAATTACATGAGACCCCCCGCCAACCCGTCTGGCCAGCGTGGCGAGTGTAGGCCAAATTGTGCAGAAACTTCTGGAAGGCCGTGAAGGTCTAGGACTCTGTGTTCTAAGGGCTGTAATGATTTATTTATTCACTTTTTTATTTATTTATTTATTAACTTACTTATTTATTTCCATGAAAATCTCTTCGATCCTCTCACAACTCTCTTCTTTCGATCCCTTCGCATAACTCTAGTTTCATTTCAAACACATTTGTCGTTGTAGCGACAAATTTGTGGAACAATTTGCCTCCTAACATCAGGCAAGTAACCACCAGATCGCTATTTAAAAAAATGGTCTATTCGCATTTCATTTCCCAACAAAATTTGTAAGTATATTATTATGTATGTATGTATGTATGTGTAGGTTTATGTATTAGTATTTAGTTTATTATATGTATATTTGTATGTATGTATATGAAGTTGTATGTATGTGGCTAGTTATTAAATAATACTTTTGATATTTATATTTAATATTTCAGCACCTACTTTCCAGTAAATAGTTTAAAGTTATCCCAATGGTTGGCTATGATAAAATGTCTTGCGGCATTAAAGCCCGCCTTTGTCTTTGTACAATAAAGTATTAAATAAATAAAATGTACATTACAGATTATACGTCTAAACAATACATATTTCACAAATGATGATGTGAACATTTTTGGCCCACTAATATCTACATATATATGCTACGCTCGCTTCGCTTTTGTTTAACGAGTGTAGTGTGTGCGTGAGTTGCAGTGGTCGTTAGCTCATATATTTTTATACAAAGCATTTTTAAGTAACGTGCGTAAAGTGTCGGTGCGCAGAAATGGATAGCGACAACGTTTGCGGCTAAAGAAAGATAAGTCGGCTGCAGCAGGACCTCACATGTATACAGTACTGTCGTATTTTTATTAATTTATAAACTTTTGGGAAGACCAACAACACTTAAATACACATTTAGAAGGTCAACTATATATCTAAAAATAAAAGTGGACCAAAAAATGGGACAGACAGACAACAATAAGACACGAAACGTGGACATCCGTCAGAGAACCAAAGATAATAATAATAATAATAAAAATTCTTTATTGCACAAAGCTAAATAACTTAAAACTAAGCGCATAGGCGAGCTTTATGCCTTAAGGCATCTTCTACCAGCTAACCTTTGTGAAAAGTAACCAATTACAGGCAGAGTGCCAAAAAAAATAAATATAAATGATAGATAATGAGAGATACTATAAAATATTAATTTATACTAATACTTACAAATATTATTATAATACTGGTATAATAAACTACATAAACAACCATACATACTATACATACATAATACACACATACAATACACTACACATAATACTTACTGAAAGGGTAATATTTACATAGAATACATACACTTAAATGTTTTTTTTTTTTTACAGATACCGCAGACATAAAAAAAATAGCAAGGTGAAGTGGCAATACGCCGGACACGTCTGTGGCAGACTAGGTAACGATAGATTAGGTTCTGCATTGGAGACTACTATCAGGAAGACGCAAAGTGGGACGACTGGTGGGGGATGTATGAGTGCTGCTGAAGATCGTATGGCGAGACACAGGCTGATGATAATAAAGAGGAACTTAAATATAGTAACATTCGCAAGATTAGGCGAATCGATTGACGTGAGAATCATCTAAATTGGCCCACGCGTTTGGTCTCCAGGGTGCCACAAAGGAACAAATATATATATATATAGGCTGATAAACATGTAACCCTTCTTTGCGTCGCGCGGCGGGTAAAAAGACATCATAACGGCCAAAGTCAGAAATACATTTTTGCTAAACAAAACGGAAGAGTTCTTTAAAACTAGCTGCATACATGTAGTTTATTATGTCCCACCGACTTTGATCCTCATTTAAGGCTTCTTCAATGGCGACTAAAGTGCTGACAACATAAAAAATAATAGGGCTATAAAACCAGCCGCGTTGTCGCCCCTCTGCTCATTATGTCTCTGCCATAGATATGTATATAACGCTTTGTCCAATAATACCCTCGCCAATTAAGTATTCACAATAGGCTAGTCTTTTATTCGAGTGACGAATAATTAGTAAAAAAAATTAAGGAAAAAAGACATTTACATATGTAGTACGTGCTGAAATTGCCTTGACAGGCACCCAACAATTTCGCCGTGATAAGATCCGTAAACAGCTAATCTAGAAGGACAAACAATTATGTCAATAATTAAGAATTTGCCGCTTCCACACTCCACCCAGCTATACCCCGACCACGATCTGGCACCCCCCGGAATACGCTGCACTATGGTCCTAATGCCTCTCGATTACTTTGATTACATCAGGGTGCATTTGCATAGTCATTAAATAAATAACAATATCTCGGCAAATGTACTCCAACTAGGTCACCAGAGTCTACGTCGCCATATATGGTAATAACGATTTTGATTGGCCGAAATCATCGGCTGATGCAATGATGAACCAGGTCACCTAGTTGGAGGGACAGTCACAAGCCCGGTCAAGCACATCAGTCGTTTCTGAGATACCGTCGAGATCAGGTATTACTCGCGGTAGCAAATACGCTACGTAGGTTTGCCCTCAATAATAACGTGTGTGTTTATAACTTAAATAAACATTATTTAAAGTTTCGTTATCTTTTATTAGAGGTGTTCACCTTATAGATCCTTATAGGACGCAAGGACACAATCTCTAAAACTTTTTATGGATTACCTACACCTCACCAGCGTGGCAAGTATAGGCCAAATTCTCCACAATTGTTTTGAAAGGCAGAGGAGGTCTAGGACTCGTGTCTTCTAGGGTCTGTAATGATGTTGATGAACTCGCCTCAAATGGCTGGTTCGGATTTGTTTAACCAATGAACCAGTGAGCAGTGACGTATGGTGAAGGGCGCAACTCGCTGCCCTGCAAAGCCTGTAGGATTCAACATGTAATTTTGTTTGAATTATAATATTATACCGTCAAATAAAAATGTTTGGGCCAGTCCCTCTAATCTACGTCGATGTTCGCCGACGTCCGATGCACTCGCGTCGTATTACACGAGAATTTATTTTTATTATTGTTATCCTTGCATTATATACACAAGCATTGTATTTTTATTAGTTATGATTTATGCGTCTATATTACGCGAAATATATCCGCTTTATGCTGGTGTGATTTATATTGAAAATATAAAAATATCTATAGATATATGGACTTATAACAATAAAAAAAGTAAAAGTAAAGTATCATCACGACCGCTTCCCTTTCGGGCTGGTCAGAAACCAAGCTTATAAGTTAGTGGATTCACATTTAAAACCAACTTTACTATTTTTGGCAGTTATGGTTACCTAATTTTGCAATATTTGCAAAGCTCTGTGTCTCCGTGGTCTAGCGGTTAAGTCCGTGGATTTAGACTCGGTGGTACCTACCGGGTTCGATTCCTGGTCGGGACACAAAAATATTTAATAATGTAAATAAATACATTTAATTTATTTGTGATATTTCTCGAGTTTGGTACGCTGGAGACATCGACGAGCTTGCCACTTGTCATGATTGGCCTATAGTAAAGTTGGCTAAATGTGAATCCGCTTATTTATAAGCGTGGTTTCTGACCACCTCGAAAGGGAAACGGTCGTGATGATACAAAATATTTTTCTTTCTTTCTTTACATTTACTAAAATCGGGAGATATTCCGAAATATCGGGAAATCTGAAAACAGTAAATACTACGAAATGAGCAGGAATAAGATGGACTCATTTTGAATGTTAAAACACTGGCCAAAGACTTGGAAAAATGATTCGCGAATTACATTCCAATAATTGAATTTGATTATTACTCTTTACAAAAACTCCTGAAAATTTGCAGTTTGATAGTTTCCATGTTGAATATTTCGTGAGGATCCCTTACGTTGGGGGTTTGACCTAGTTTGCAAGATCGCTATGGGATCAGGGGTCAGGGTTTACAATTTCAATATTCAAAGTGTAGTTGTAACCAAATACGACTGCACTTCTGAAATATCGAGGTTTAAGAGAGAAATTTCTATTACAATTTCATACACTGAGACAAATAGATATCTAATGTAATTTGTTTCAATTTTTATTTACGAGTGAACCCCCCTGGAAAATCGTGGTTTTTGTCACCTTTATGGGTTCAATGCTTTTGCAACATTCTCGTTCGCACAATTCTACAATTTAAAAGTTTTTCAAGTTTTTTTTTATATCATATGCTTCGCTATTTCTAGCATACAAATATTTATTTAGTCACATGACTTTGTCGAGCTTAGTGTCTAGGTATTATTTTTATTTTATTTTATTATGGTAACAAACAGTCATAATACAATTTATATAACAAACAATATACATATAATTAGACCTGGAGTACCAAAACTGTAAAAGAGAACTATACTTATTACATTTTCAAAATACAATTAAACCATAAAAGAAAGTAAAAATTACATTTAAGTCTATTCTATCGAATACTTAACTCTAATTATCTCACGGACCCTGCTCCTATACACTGACTTAGAGCAAGCAAATATGTCCACGTCAACCAAGCAATCATTATATAGTTTTACTGCACGTCTTAAAAAGGTGTTTTGTCAAATAAAAACATTTATTAACCACCATTTGTTTGACTCTTAATTTGAACAGTTTTACAGCTCCCTTATAGTAACTGGAAGCTTATTAAATATCTTTGTTGCCATTGCATAACAATTTCGGCTATATTGAGTACTTTTATGCGCTGGAATAATTAGTCTACTAGGATAACACGTATGTTCAATTTGAGAAACGTTGTCTATCAACTTACTAGGAAATAAAATTAGCGACATTTTACACTCAGATAAGCTGCATTAGACTGGAAAATTCTCATGGATATATTTGAACATCATTGTAGAATCCCAGATCCTAGCACCAGATCCTTGTTCCGGACAGCGGCCAACAAAATCAAAATCGCCTTAATGATAGCCGACCTCCGATAGGAGATGGCACCGTAAGAAGAATAAGAAGTAGAATCCCAAATGAAGTAGCTGTATCAGCCTAGGCTTTCTTTTCTCGGAACTTGAAAAAGTTTATCTTGTGCCTGGATGCTTTCGTTGCGGCTTCTTAGGTATTCTTTAGCAATTAGAAAATTCATTTGTAAATTCATTCGTTTTATTTACTTCACAAATTGAGAGTGACAAGATTTCACAAACAAAATATTTGCAAAATAAGGTAAATAACTACTAAAGGTTAGGTCACGCCACAATGTTTATTTATTTATTTATTTATTTATTCTATGTTATATGTTATTGTAGTTACCGTTCCGTGGAAATCAAATATTCCAAAAGACCACAACATGAAGTCGAACAATCAAGACTCAGCTTTACGCAGTGGAAGTTGGTGCGAAAGTTCCAGCAAAATCTTTGCACCACTTATTGTAAAAATTGGGTAGGATGAGGAGTAGAATGGTGGATGGCGAGCTTCTTGTTGTGCAATAAAATTAAAAGGAGTCTACTTTGTAAACCAGTCTATTCCCACACACGATGGACCCAACCGCACGGTGAATTAAATGCAATGGTTAGAAATTTGTCTTTGCTTGCTTTTTCACACTTCGCTTGAAAGACTCCAAGTTATAGAAAAGTGGAAACACAGAGGCTGGAAGAGGATTCCACATCTTTATCGTGCGACAGATGTATGAGTCCCCAAATTTATAAGTACACGACTGGGATGGTGACTACGTTATGTGGGTGCATATTCTGACCTGTGCGTGTGGTACGGTTGCCGAATGAAGAGGGAGGGATTAGGTTATAGAGTTCTTCCGAGCAGTCACCATAGTATAGCTGGTAGAACACGATCAGAGAAGCCACATCACGGCGAAGCTGCAGGGATTCGAGAGTTCCAGATATAGTGGCATCGTCCACAATCCGAACAGCTCGACTCTGTAGGACATTGAGAGCATGTGTGAGGTATTTGGCGGAACCATCCCAAAGGTGAAAACAATATTCTACACATGATCTGATCTGTGCTTTGTACAGCAACAGTCTAATTGAAGGCGGCAAAAACCATTGTTCAGTAATCCGAGCTTTTTTACGCTGTTTTGGTGATGCTCTGGTAGTTCCGGTGGTTAAGTTCTGAGCGTATTTCCACCCCGAGAATGTTGAAGCTGGGTTGTAGATCCAGCGTGGTGCTCTGAAGAGTAGGGGGAGAAAGGAAGGGGAAGAATTGTCTATAATATTCTAATTATATTTAATTATACACCGTGTATTATGTTTAATAATGTGATGTGTGTACACCTTTGCAGTTAGGGTTTGGTAGTACTCGGCAGTAATCACAACTGCAAACTTATATACCCAGATTCTTTACACGAAAGAATATTTTATTTTATTTCAAACTTTTACAATTTATTTCAAAAGCAAAAAGTCCTGTTATTTGGTTTTCTAAAAATAATAAAGTACAATTTTTGAAGTTACTTTAGCTTATATATTTTAAGATGTCTTCACGACCCATTACGTAACGCTGTTTGACGCTAATCGGCTCTGATGCGTTGACTAACATGTAGGGAACTAGGGACCAGATTTTATTTTTTTGATAATGCCTCTGTTGGCTAGCGTTTAAGTCAGTGAATTTAGAGGCGAAAGTACCGTGTTCGATTCCTTGGCGAGACTCAATAATTTATTTATAATTAAAGGAAAAAAATAATACTCATGAAATGCTCGAGCCAACTAACGTATTTGAATTGATAAGGATTAATACCATACTATTTGTGTAAATAGCTTTTCAATTACCGTTTTATAATTGCCCATTAAAAAAAAACATAATTTAAAAAAATCCTAGTTTGTAATTTCTATGTATATAGGATGTTCAAATCAAATCAAATCAAATCATTTATTCATCCTTAAGTATAGGTACATACATATTACAATAGGTATTCAGTGGTTTGCTCGTTCAGCTATACTTTACCCTTAAGGGCATACAGATATATTTTTTATGTTAAAATTGGACTCAAAAAATATTTTTATATATATTATTTCTACACTTGCATTTATAATCTATTTAATTTTTAATTGATAAATTGCACCTAATAGTTTTTTTAAATAATTTTAACGGGTCTTTACGCGATTTACCTTAGAGACATATTTCTCCCGACGTTTCAGCCAAGTTGCATTGGCCGTGGTCACGGGTCGACTGAAGCTATGCGGTGTAGTCTCGTACATACTGGGCGGCAGATGTAAACCTACCCACTTATCACTTTTAAAAGTTTTTAGAAATCACGACACACGACACTTACAATATCCTTGGCGACACCGGGCGATTTTTCCCGGCGTCGAAACCTATTGATTACTGGATTCCACGATGAAGATAGCTTATAACCCCCCTCTCGATTGAAATTTTTGTGTTTCTTTATTTCGATCGCTTCACGTACTATTCTAGGGTAATAGTGCCGATCGGTGGAAAGTATCTTTGGGTCATGCAGCTCAATCCAATGGTTTGTGCCACTATCCATTAGGTGTTCTGCTATTGCTGACTTGTTTAATTGGCAGTTTTTTACAGCTGCTATATGTTCCTTGACCCTCTCAGCTATTGTGCGCTTAGTTTGGCCAATATATGAACTCCCACAGCTGCAGTCCACTTTATACACGCCAGGCGTTTGGAAAGGAATGACATCCTTTGGGGTGCGTACGTGTTTTGCTACTTTGGAGAATGGGGTGTACACAGCATTGATAGATAACTTTTTGAAAGCTGTACCAATTTTATCCGTTACTCCTTTCACATATGGTAAGAACGCGGGCAGCCGATTGACCTGTGGATATCTCTCCTTGTTTTTCTGTCGCAGCAACCTCGGACCCACACCATATCCATTGCGTTTTAGCACTGTTTTAACATGTGACAATTCCTGTTCCAAATGTTTTGGGTCACAGAGATCATAAGCCCTGTTGATCAATGAGGTCACAACAGATCTCAGGTGGCATGGATAATGATGTGAAGTGGCGTGTAGATATCGGTCTGTGTGCGTTGGTTTTCGATATACAGTGTGAGCCAGCGAGCCATCAGGTCTCACCATCACTTTTACATCCAAAAAAGCTAACTGCTAATCTTTCTCCATTTCATATGTGAATTTTATTGTGGAGTGAAGAGAGTTTAGATAGTTTAGGAATTCCTCTACTTCCGGTTTGTTTCCCTTGATGACACAAAACACGTCGTCCACATATCTCTTCCAGATCTTTATACAAGAGATATCATGTTGAAAAATAATGTTTTCAAGGTGCTCCATCCAAATATTGGCTAAAAATGGGGCCACTGGACTGCCCATGGCAACACCATCTATTTGGAGGTAATATTGGCCTCGGAAGAGAAAATAATTTCCATCCAAACAATCTTTGAGAAGGTCAGCATAAAATTTGGGCATCTGCAAGTCTAGTAGTTTTTCCTTGACGATATCTAGGCACTCGTTTATCGGAACGTTTGTAAAAAGGGAATCTACGTCAAAACTCACCATGAAGAGAAGAGGAATTCCTAAACTATCTAAACTCTCTTCACTCCACAATAAAATTCACATATGAAATGGAGAAAGATAGGCAGTTAGCTTTTTTGGATGTAAAAGTGATGGTGAGACCTGATGGCTCGCTGGCTCACACTGTATATCGAAAACCAACGCACACAGACCGATATCTACACGCCACTTCACATCATTATCCATGCCACCTGAGATCTGTTGTGACCTCATTGATCAACAGGGCTTATGATCTCTGTGACCCAAAACATTTGGAACAGGAATTGTCACATGTTAAAACAGTGCTAAAACGCAATGGATATGGTGTGGGTCCGAGGTTGCTGCGACAGAAAAACAAGGAGAGATATCCACAGTTCAATCGGCTGCCCGCGTTCTTACCATATGTGAAAGGAGTAACGGATAAAATTGGTACAGCTTTCAAAAAGTTATCTATCAATGCTGTGTACACCCCATTCTCCAAAGTAGCAAAACACGTACGCACCCCAAAGGATGTCATTCCTTTCCAAACGCCTGGCGTGTATAAAGTGGACTGCAGCTGTGGGAGTTCATATATTGGCCAAACTAAGCGCACAATAGCTGAGAGGGTCAAGGAACATATAGCAGCTGTAAAAAACTGCCAATTAAACAAGTCAGCAATAGCAGAACACCTAATGGATAGTGGCACAAACCATTGGATTGAGCTGCATGACCCAAAGATACTTTCCACCGATCGGCACTATTACCCTAGAATAGTACGTGAAGCGATCGAAATAAAGAAACACAAAAATTTCAATCGAGAGGGGGGTTATAAGCTATCTTCATCGTGGAATCCAGTAATCAATAGGTTTCGACGCCGGGAAAAATCGCCCGGTGTCGCCAAGGATATTGTAAGTGTCGTGTGTCGTGATTTCTAAAAACTTTTAAAAGTGATAAGTGGGTAGGTTTACATCTGCCGCCCAGTATGTACGAGACTACACCGCATAGCTTCAGTCGACCCGTGACCACGGCCAATGCAACTTGGCTGAAACGTCGGGAGAAATATGTCTCTAAGGTAAATCGCGTAAAGACCCGTTAAAATTATTTAAAAAAACTATTATGAATATGCGCGAAAGTTTAAAAAGTTTAAATTGCACCTATTTCTCGTGTCGTTTTCCTCAATGCTGAGTGACCACCTACACGGATCACTTTGTCTCGGACGATGCCTCGCCATCCGGGTCTGCATACGATGTCACGCAGAGCATTGTGGACTGGGTTGTTGAGTATAGTGCGGATCTGGTCAGACCAACGTATCGAGCTTCGGCCACAGGCCACACCAAAATACTCAAGGACCAGATAGAAGAGAGCATGGCCTACCTCACATAAATGTTCTCGTTCCCGAAGCTCTGACAGGCAGAGAATGTCAAGCAACATTATGTCACTTTGTATGTAAAATGTTTTTGAAATAAAGTATTTTTTACTTATGAATTTTACTACTTTTATTTTGTATCACTTGTCACAGTTTTAATTTTATATGTGGAATCCTGTTAGTGGCCTAAAATTGTTAATTTGTAAGTACTTAATTTATTAAAGATGAAACGCTGTTGGATTCTCAATAAATAAATAAAATAAATAGATAATATTTGATAACTTTGCGGGCTGACAAATTTCGTCGCTAAATAGTTTGCAAAAATCGCTAATTTGACAGAAAAAATCGATACAATCCCGACATTTTTTTCTTTAAAGGATGCCATTCTCAACAAGATTATGTAGCTGTCGGTTGTCACTGGCGGCGGCGCAAAGCAAAATAAATGGACGTAGACGTAATAGCTGTGACGTCGTTTAAAAAACAATAGTGAACAAATTTTAAAAGTGACCATGCGATTACTTCTGTTGCTAAGTTAGCGTTTGTTATGAAATGTCGTGACTGCTTACTCTGAGCTCCATCACGAGCGACACGCACGAGGAAAATATAATTTTGCCATTATAATATTGAATGCCCAATCCAAACATAAGTGCATGTGCTTATGCTATTGGCCGACCTTTGCGTCAGCCTCGCAAGGTACCTCCAGCCATAATCTAGTTCGCTTGGCAGATATCCAATTTGCCACAATTTGTAAGGTTTCTACCACAACTGTAGTAATCGACACCGAGTGCTGACCGCAGCATTAAGCTAAAATGCAACTAAAAATAAAAAAAAGGTAGGTATTTCACGATATTAAGTCACATTACAAAGTAAAAAGAGAAAAATTGAGATTGTCTAAGAGCGACCTTTCTATATAATACGCTAATATATAAAGCAACGAAGATTTTTGTTTTTCCATACAAACTCGTAAATTTAAAATTGCCAAATGTTTTTTTTTTTAAACGGAAACTCGGCTCCGTGGACTAGCAGTTAAGTCCGTGGATTTAAATACGGGACACAAAAATATTTATTAATGTAAATTTCTCGAGTTTACTACGCTGGAGACATCGACGAGTTTGCCACTTGTCAGATTGGCCTATAGTAAAGTTGGCTAAATTTATAAGCGTGGTTTCTGACCACCCCGAAAGGGAAACGGTTGTTATGATACTTTTTACGGAAACTCGCAAAATCGCCTGACGATACGACCGCAGCCTGAAGGGCCACCGCGTGCCTGAATCACCGTGAGGCCTCCTAAGGAGACCCCAAGGCTCCTACGGACTAAAACCCTATAAACCGTCTCTCTTTCACAATACAATATTTCATAATACAATATTTACTTACAACTACATATAAATAGATATATATACAATACATACATATATACATTATTATATAAACTACATACCTAATACATACATATACTACACTACATTACAACATCTTAGAAGAAAACAGACAGGACTGATTGTAATTTTAAAAGGTGATTGTAAACTAGTTTTTTAAAGATAGTATTGCTTGAGGCTTAACGGATATTAAGGGGCAAGCTGTTCCAAAGCAGAACAGCTACTACCAAAAAGGAATCAACAACAGAGTTGGCCCTGCGTGCCTTAACAGCTAAGTCTGAGTCGTGGCTACAGAGTGAAGGCACTCGTAAACCGCGTGGATGACCAATTGTATGGTAAATCCTTTTTTTTTTTGTCACTTCCGACATATATTTTCTTTGGAAAAAAATATTATTTCTATCAATAGAAAAACATATTAGTCTAGAATAAGGGCATATAAAATCAACCTGTATGTTTGTTTTATATTATTAGTATCGAATTTTAAATTTGTGTCCCCTTGTGTATTATTTTCTACTTTTTGATGGTCGTAATTGTAAGGGAACCCGGTACCTCCGCGTCTAAATCTATGGCTAACTACTAGACCATGAAGGAAGTTATTGGAACAAAAATAACGCATTATACAAAGTTACAATGTCTCAAATCACGTCGAAAGAAATTAAAGCACGTCTTTAACCTGCCGGCAAAATAGTCCAACGTTGAGATCTATAGAAGTTGCGTATCATTTGATTTGACTTAGCTCAAACTTACCTATAACTATATATATATATAACTATACCTACCTAAATGGATATTGAAATAATGGAAAATTGACAATATAAATCATTAATGTTATCTGTAACTTAGTGTTAAAAAATAAATTATTTGTACAAATAAATATAAAATTTGAAATAAACTAAAACAAAAATTCCTACTTACAAAACCTAAAGTATAAAAGTAAAGTATCATCACGACTGTTTTCCTTTCGGGGTGGTCAAATTTAAACTCGGAGGTACCGGGTTTCTGGTCGGGACACAAAAATATTTATTAATATTTCTCGAGTTTGGTACGCTGGAGACATCGACGAGCTTGCCACTTGTCATGATTGGCCTATAGTAAAGTTGGCTAAATGTGAATCCGCTTATTTATGATAAGTGGCAAGCTCGTCGTTGTCGACGATGATAGCGTACCAAACTCGTGAATATTACAAATAAATTATCCAGGAATCGAATACGGTAGTTTCAAGTCTAAATCCACGGACTTAACCACTAGAACACGAAGGCAGTATATGGGCAGTATGTATATTAGTATTTACGAATTCAATGCCAATCGCCAGACCCATCCTATATAGCACCAGCACATTCCTATTATTTTTTTAATTCCCCGTATTATTAAAAATATATTTATTTTATTTTGTTTTTACTTTATTTTATTTTTGTTTTTAGTAAAAATAAACCTACTTAATAAATAAAAACTAAAATAAAAAAAAACAATAAAAAATATTAAAATAAAAAAATTGCTCCAAATGGCTGCCAAGGATACTGGCAGCATTGCCACGTTGAATGGCAATGCTGATCCTTTGGCCCAAATATTGCCCAGCCCTTTTGTCTCCCGAGGTGTTGACGAGCTGTTTTAACAACGCCTTGAAAATTTCACGTGCGCTTGCCATCGTCGCGGGTCATGCCACTGGGTTCTAATATGGCTGGCGATCCCACAGACACAAGGGCCCGACGAATGATGTTTTTAGTTATATTTTCAATTTTAATTTAATAACTTTATTGTTACATATACAAAAGTCACTCTCTTCCATTCAAACTTCGGGACAATGAAAACGTAAGAGGTAAGGTTAGCAAAAAAACAACAAATGTGAAAAGAAAATAAAAATACAATATTTACTTACAGCTACGATATACGATACAATACATATACATATACATTTTTATATAAACTACATACCTATACAATATACATACATATACTACACTACATTACAACATCTTAGAAGAAAACAGACTTATTGTAATTTTAAAAGGTGATTGTAAACTAGTTTTTTAAAGATAGTATTGCTTGAGGCTTAACGGATATTAAGGGGCAAGCTGTTTCAAAGCAGAACAGCTACTACCAAAAAGGAATCAACAACAGAGTTTGTATCATGTGTAGGAATCGCAAGGAGATTTATGAGCAGAACTAAGAATTCACTTCTTTTTTTTTTTAATATTGAACATGATTTCCTTCAAATAAATAATAAAATATGACCTCAATTTTGATATCTAACTTATAATAAACACAATTGAATAAAACGAGACTAAGCAAGGTCTATAGATCTCGGCCTAATAGCTTCGGGGAAAAATGCCAATCACCTAAATGCTTTATTACAATTGTCCCAACTAGAGTAACTTTCAATAAAAACAACGTAATTCAAAATCCTAATAACACGGCCTTATTGGTTGACTTATATATTGATATGGACCAAGTACTGCAATATTTTGCACTATAGCCAATTTTCTACTGGGTACTAGCGGAAGAACAGCGTCGCGGATTCGACTATGTGAGTTGCGACACATGCTGAGGAGAGGGCCTGTTCATCGCTGCAAGGAACAACGGTGTAAATTCCAGTGTAGCGCGTCTCGATGGCTGCCTGGTGGTATCAAATGTATTTAAAAGAAATAAATGGCGTGATTTTTTGCACCAATTGAACCTTGTATGCGTACAAATGCAGATATTTTACAAAAAATAGTTGCATAGTGCTTCTGGACATGTTAAATTCTTGACCACAATGCCGACGCCATATTGTGCGAATAAAAAAAAAATAGATGAAATATATCGAGTGTGTATCATCTATCATCAAATATGTATTTGAAAATCACGTTAAGGTTTATCTTATTACTTTTCACTTCGAAGTGACTATTTAGGACATAAATATAACGCGTTAAAGTTGAATTTTTCCATAAAAGTCCTACTTACCTTTAATAAAGTTCATATAATCTCATAATAGCCTCCGTGGTCTATCGGTTAAGTTCGTAGATTTAGATTCAGAGGTACTGGGTTCGATTTCTGTTTGATACACAATAATTTATTTATGATATTTCCCGAGTTTGGTACGTTAGAGACATCGACGTGCTTGCCACTTGTCATGATGTCTTTAGGTCTATAGTAAAATATTTTTATTAATAAATTAATTATCTAGCAAGGGACATAAATTGTTCCTTTTATATACAATAAACTTGTTAATAGGTATGGCCTTTTGGGATTATCTGCCAGAGAGGTGAAGTTAAAGTTGTCACGACTACTTCTTACTTGGGACTATAATGAAACAGAGCAATTCATGAGAATCACTATTTGAGGAAATTCATATTTGATAATTGTTGTTTTTCCTTAATTTTATTTTTTATTTATTTAATAAGCTTAGATCTTAATTAAATTTTAAGTAAATGTAACTAAAATCGATTACATCAACCAATACGATCGTAATCGAAGAGTCCCACGATCCAGGCACATTACCTAGTATGGGCTCTCTATTAATTCACAATTTAATTTAAACTCCTGCAGTGTTCTAGAGTCGAAATTGTTTATTAGGTTTATATATAGGTTTTGTAGAACACTGAAAATAAATATTATTATTATTATAAATTGTATTGACTTGCGTGCCGGTTGGATATATTCGAATGAAAAGCGACAGATCTCGAATAACATGCTGGTCGAAGGCGCGATAATCGGGGCCCAGGTGTTAGATATAAGTCAATACATTATAGGTTTAGTTTAGAAAGTAGACATCGGTGTTGCCGCGCTAAAAAATGTGCCGGCCGGCGCGTTTTGCTAAACGTATCAGCCGCTTAAATTTAATCAACACTACTAGAGTTTTTCATTGTACATTTTATGTTATTATTTAAATAAACTCAAGCTTAGTACCAAGAAGTATAAAGAAAAATATTCGATAATAAAAAATACTGCCCAATAAAAATACTGTTGGACTCTCTGAGAATATGTATAAAAAACCTCATCCGTTTTAATAGTTTTTGATATTTATAATTAAATAGGTGGTGCGAAGAAAGATTGACGAACCAGATATATAATGCGAAAGTTGTGGGTGAAAGAGGTCCTGGCAGACCGAGACTCACATATCACGATCAAATAAATAAAACACTGGCTGAAGGCACATTAAAAAGCTTTCGTAACAAAAGGGCATCTATGAAGAGGTTGATGAATGTTGACGAAGCGAAAGAAGTATGCCGTGATCGTGTCAAATGGCGCTCAATTGTCTCTGCCTACCCCGCAAGGGATCTGGCGTGAAGATATGTATGTATGTAAATAGGTGGTATAGCGGACTGACGGTGGTAATTTGCCCAGACTGCCTGGGTGGGAGTATCCATCTTTCGTGCCGAAAAACCCAGTACCTAAAGTATATACGTTTCGGGATCAGACTCGAATTTCCGTCAAGCGGGAAAAGTGTTGGGGACTGATGTCAGTCATGAGTGTCTGATTCCAGTTCCTAACATTTATGGAACTTGCGCACCACTTACAATCAGGTCACATGCCGTGTACAAAAAAAAAAGTTTGTAAAAATCTATAATTTTCACCACATTAATCCTTAATAACCGTCCAGCAGAAACGAATGACATTTTAAACATCTACGTACAATACAAAAAAGTTCATTTATTAAGTTTATTAAATCTTTGCATCACTTACTTCAGTAATTCTTCTTTCAAGAATTGGGCCTGAGCAGGTCTGCCGTCAATACATTTATGGAACGAGCTTCCAAGACGGCATTAACGGAATCATACAGTATTTGGTTGGGTAAGGAGAGAAGTAGAATGGTGGATGGTGAGCGTATTATCGGGCAATAAAAAAAAGGAGGCCTCCTTTTCTTAAACCAGCCTATTGTCGGTCGCAAGCCCGAGACACCATTCTTCTAATCTCTTACCCACACACGATGGACCCGGCACCCGCACGGTGAATCCATGGAATGCTTAGAAATTTGTCTTCTCTTTCTCTTCTTGTTTATGTAGTTTAAGTTTTTTATTTATTTATTTTATTAATCACTACTTCATCCCATTTGCAGTCGAAACGATGGGTCCGTGGTCTGAGGAGACTCTGGCGTTCTCTCGTGAGCATGGGGAAAAACTCTGCTAGGCTACGGGTGACCCTTTAAGTAGAGAATATTTTACTCAAAGGGTCAGCCTCGCCGTTCAACGGGGGAACGCAGCGACTGTCCTCGGCGCGTCTTATTTTTTTAGTTTTATTTGTAGTGTACTTCGTAATTATTTTATACTTTGTATATTACTTCGAATAAAGATTTCAATGTAATAGTTATAAGTACATCTAATAAGTGTGTAAAACTTGTGTTTTTTTATTTTCTTTTTCTTTTTATATTCTGAAGGTTTAGAAAATGCCAAGCGCCATTACATACCAACGCCTTTTTTATTAAACAATAAATATTAAATAATTCTGACTATTATTCTCACACGTTTGGCTTCTTGTCCCATGTTGTTATAAGTTTAAAGTGTTTAGTTAATTGAAAAAAAAAGTATATATTGCTTTAATAAAGGTTAAGAGTTAAAGTGTAATTTTCTGTTTTGCTCTATACCCTTTCACTGTTAGTGTGAGCGCAGCTTCGCACGCAGTTCCGAAATGAGGTTTGCCGGAGGTTTTCTACAGTGTACGTTCGTCGGTCGGGCGGCGCGCAAGCTTTCCGAGGGTTGATTTGTGCGATTCGAACACCGAGCTCACTTCGAACTAAGTTTACAGACATCGCGCGCTTATTGGATTGTGTTTAAAAACGCTGTTATTTTATAAAAAGACTAGTGGTGTTAAGTGTGCAATAAGCTATATTTAAATATAGTATATTGTGACATAGATACTGCAGTTAAGCCGTTTTTTATCGACACAGTTTTCTTGCTAAAACTGTGTTTAGATAATTTCGCCGGTTGGATTATTAATTCAAAAACTTAATGGTAAGTTTTACTAAGTCACATTTAGTTTGAAATATTTAATTTAGAAAGTAATTAGCTTTCCATTAAATCTAAAAAGGTCCCGGTTCTAACCCCGACATGTACTAAAGATTTGATTTACAAACACCACTTTCCCTTGCCTCGAAGAGTACGTTAAGCGGTCGATCCCGGTTCCACTTATACCAACATGTGAAATTGTTAATAAATTGTTAAAAAAAATATATATACATAAGATCTTCGCCAACCCGTTTGGCCAGCGTGGCAAGTGTAAGGCTATTTCTCCAAAAATAAACTAGAAGACCTATCTTCGACATTGGAGGTCTAGGACTCTGTGTTTAAGGGACTGCAATGATAAATTATTTTAAGGCGGTGGTAGTCCGGTTGTAAGTACGCTTTCCATTAAATCCAAAAGGGGGTGTCCTGGTTCAAACCCTGTACCAATAAGAAATATTCTCTTACGTACATTTTTCATAGATGAAGTCGAATAAATATTATGATCTCAAAGAAGAAATGATCAGGAACGGGTTCAAGACTCAGCTTTACGCTTTGGTGCGAGAGGAGTTCCAGCAAAATCTTTGCATCACTTACTGAAAAGAATTGGCCCTAAGCAGGTCTGTCGTCAATACATTTATGGAACGAGCTTTCAAGACGGCATTAACGGAATCATACAGTATTTGGTTGGGTAGGGAGAGAAATAGAATGGTGGATGGTGAGCGTATTATCGCGCAATAAAATAAAAAAGGGAGGCCTCCTTTTCTTAAACCAGCCTATTGTCGGTCTCAAGCCCGAGACACCATTCTCCTCATATCTTAACCACACAGGATGGACCCGGCACCCGCACGGTGAATCCATGGAATGCTTAGAAATTTGTCTTCTTCACCACTGTTTCCGTGCCTCGGAGAGCTCGTTAAGCCTTCGATCCCGGTTTCACTAATACAATGAAATAGTGAAGCTAATTATTTTTTTTACCTCTTAAAAAAAGTATGTTTATAAATGTCGAAAATATAATTTAAGGCCTGGCCACACCGGTTGACGTGTAGTGGCGTGTGTTCCACTGACTTGTATTGTACGAAATTATGACAGGCGCGGCGGCACTATTAAAATCAAATATAAATTTTATTAAAATCGCTGTAGGTTTACCTTACCTCGCCTTTACGCCTATATTACTGAACCGATTTTGATAAAATGATAACCTGGAAAAAGTTTTCGTTACTGGCAAGGTGGAGGAAAAGAGACCGAGAGGCCGAAGTCCGGTACGCTGGTCCGACTAAATCCGCTCCACCACCAACACTAGCGTCCATGATGCGCAAGCCGCCAAAGACAGGAACGAGTGGCGTGCTATTATCAAGACGCACATCAATTCTTCGAGAGATCACGAACCTCAGCAATAAAGAAACACGACACAAGGGAGAGGTATCTTACTTTGAATAAAACGTTATCATCTCAATGTCGAATGTTATATTTATCTCTAGAAGCTCGTGAATTGCCCCACCTGGCTACTGGTGTGGCCAGGCCTTCGACAGAAAAAACGTAATAGAATGATTTCTGTCAAAGCAGTAACATATTTATTTGTTTTTTTAGGTTGTTATTTATTCGTGAAACAGTATTTAAGGAGAAGAGGCACTTTCCTTTGATGTCCTACCTGTATTTTCTACTTTATTATATTTGTTCCTATTTTCGTTGTTACCAGCAGGCGGATTCGCGTTCTTTAGCCGCAAACATGTAACCACGACTAGACTTAGCTGTTAGCAGAGATAACAGTAAAGTCAGACGGTTGTTTATATATATATATATATTGTTCTATAGCCGTAGGTGCCTTGAGGTGTCAGTGAGGCCTCACAGTGAGTCGGGCATTTGGACCAGTCCGCAAGGACTCTTCAGGCTTTAGTCCATATCTGATTTCTCAATTCCGTCTATAAACAAATATATATATAACGGAAACTGGAAACATTTTGGAGATATTTTAATCATATGCTCGTATGTATTTGTTTTAGTGAAATAAAGGAAAATTGTCAGAGCCAACCCTCTTGTCATCGGAGGAGACGACAAGACGCGGTGTTATGTCTTTTATAAACTTTTTTGCGCTTGACTGCATGGGCCCAGAATTTCTACAGCAAACGGCACAAATATATAATCTTTTAATATACTTACATACTAGCGCCGCTTGCTGGACTCCGCATTTTCCGCCGCGGCTCCCGCTTTATGCGCTGTCCCCCTGAGATGCGACACGGCGAGGGTGTCGACGCACGTGGCGTCCCACACCAGAGCACGTCCTCGTTCCCAGGGGACCAACGTCATACCATCGGGTCTCTTGCCATCATCTCGGATAACTCCACTAACTAACTAGAAGAGCTGGCACCTCGATGGTTTTAATAGTATGGTAAAGGAAGCCGTGACGGGAAAATGTGCCTGCACTTTTGGAACAGGAGTAGTGGTAGTAGTTTTTTATATAAATATCACCATGGCAAGATTACAATATTAGTTCTCCTTAAAAGTAAAAAAATTGGCATTTGACATCATTACAAATGGCACATACTTTCAACGAGAACAACAAATAGGTGGTAGGCGGACTGATCGTGGTAATTTGGCCAGTATGCACCGTTCGTGACGATAAACCCAGTAAAGTGTATCAACACATTTCGGGATCAGGCTGGTATTGCCGTCATGCCGTTAGAGACTGATGTCAGTCATGAGTGTCTGATACCATTTGCTAACATCCATGAACCTCGCGCGCCACTTACCATCAGGTGCGTGCAAGGTGTCGTGATAGTAAAAAAGATTTTACCTCATAGCTTTATCTAGCTATATACATGTAGTTACAACTTTATTACCAGAAACCACAGCTCTTTCAGGAGTTTATAACTGTTATTTACCTAACTGCAGTTGGCTTGGATTTGGTTTAACTTGGCAGACTCACCTTCCGACCTGTGTAACCTCAGAAGGAGAATTATCTATTATTTCCTAGATACTGACTTATGTAAAAACCGGTCATGAAAATCTATTTAAAATCATAAAATAATATTATAAAAAATAGGTTGTTGCTTACATATGCATACTTACTCATTTACATTCACTGAATCCCATATACACCAACACACACACGGTATATCGCATTAGACATTATCTCTACAGCCTCACGGTAAATTCATTGATTAGGAGAATCTTAAAATAATCGGAGCACATAAAAGGGCAAAAAGCTTTCTCTTGACTTCTCAACGGAAATTGAAACTTATTTTAAGATACAATATTATCTTCTGCCGGTATAAAATTTATCTAAAACTGATATCCGCTCTAAGCAGAATCCTAAGAAAATTTTCTGCAAATTGGCCGTTTGCAATAAAAACAAATCAATGAATTGGCGAAAGGTGCAGAGAAGAGTGAATTCATCTAGCCCCAGTTCTTATCAACCTGTCAAATTTGATTTCCGCGTGATGCCCACACCGCCAGCGCACGCTCGTACCACAATAGATTTTCTTGTCACTGCTGGAGTACTAGCGATCCTAGAACCCTCTGGGATTTATTTATTTATTAAGTAGGCACATAAGATTGCCTACATGCGGTTAAGTCCGTGGATTTAGACTCGGAGGTACGGGGTTCGATTCCTGGTCGGGACACAAAAATATTTATTAATGTATATAAATATTCTCGAGTTTGGTACGCTGGAGACATCGACGAGCTTGCCACTTGTCATGATTGGCCTATAGTAAACTTGGCTAAATGTGAATCCGCTTATTTATAAGCGTGGTTTCTGACTACCCCGACAGGGAAACGGTCGTGATGATACTTTTTTATAAGACAATTTTTTGCATTACAGTTTCGAAAAATAATGGATATAGTGCTAAAACTCAAAGCATATATGTACACATTATCAGCCATGTTTTATAAACAATCACGTATAACGTGTTTTTTTAAATAGTTACAAGTAATTATGTGTTACAAACAAATGAGAATTAAACTATTTAAAAAAAAGAAGAATGAAAAGATACAAAAAAATAAAATTAAAACAGCTTACATTATATCCTTCAAACTCGATTTTAGCGTCAAAAGTCTTCTGTTAAAAATTTCGATGTTGTGTTTGCTTGTCAGTTCATTGTAATATTTACACATCAAGGGCTATCGATTTCCATACATTGCATTGGTTCCTACTTTGGGAAATATTGAGGGTTGCCATTAATTCCTATTTTTGAAGGTTACAACTAATATTTCTGCGTTTAATCAGTTTGGGATGGTTCCGCCAAGTACCTCACAGATGCTCTCAATGTCCTGCAGAGGCGAGCTGTTCGAATTGTGGACGATGCCACTACATCTGGAACTCTCGAATCCCTGCAGCTTCGCCGAGATGTGGCTTCTCTGAGCGTGTTCTACCGGCTATACTATGGTGAGTGCTCCGAAGAACTCTATAACCTAATCCCTCCCTCTCCATTGCGCAACCGAACCACACGCACAGGTCAGAATATGCACCCACATACCGTAGTCACCATCCCTTCGCGTCATATAAATTTGAGGACTCATACATCTGTCGTACGATAAAGATGTGGAATGCTCTTCCAGCCTCTGTGTTTCCACTTTCCTATAACTTGGAGTCCTTCAAGCGAAGTGTGCAAAAGCATCTAGTCAAGCCGGCATAGTGTTAGGGACTGATGGCAGTTACGAGTATCTGACTTCAGTTGCTAACATTCATGGACCTTGCGCGCCACTTACCATCAGGTGGGCCCAAGGTCACATGTCATGCTACTATAAAAAAAATAAAAAAAAGTTTGGTTGTTAATATTTATTATTTTATCGATATTATTAAATATTTAAATTATTAAGATTGTGATGTAGTTTTATACTCTGCGCTTTATTAATTTATTGTAATAATATATTTTAGTAAAGTTTTTTTAAAACCCTAAATGATCAAAACCGAATCGAAACAAAATGGAGTCTTGGCTGTTGCGAAGCAGAGTTGTTATTTATTTTACTGTCTGCTTACGGGAATTAAAAGATAAATTCATGTTTTTAAATAGTGCAACGTAAATCGAGAAACGTGTTTGATATGTGTGATCAAAAAATATAATACAATAAGTGCTCTAACTCATAATGATCATAACTTACGCCAAGATCTGTTTATGTTTAAATAAACGTTACACTAAGGTGAATAAACTCATATTCTCATAATCACGGTCAGTTGCGCAAGCTTGGTAACACAAAAACGTTATAATTTTTACGAAATTAATTACTAAAAAAATTGTTCGTATGCATAATTAATTTGTATTGTAAAGTTCAGAGATATAGGAGTAAAGAAATTTTGATGTTACATTGACCTTTATGTAAAGTGATGGGGCAATTAAAACGTAGAGTTTATTTCAGAACGCAGTGATCAATACATATTTTTTTTAATGAAAAAAAAAAAACCACAAATACAAATACTAGTTGAAAGTATCGCTCAGAAGGATAAAATTTTGGCAAGTAATGTTAAACGTCAAACTTAAGGAAACAGCAGAAATCGATTGTCAAAATTTTCGGGTCTGATTACCGGATAGTTTTCTGTAGATTTTATATTCTTTATTAAAATCGTCCCGGAGACTCCTTCAACATTTTTTGAATTCCTCGTAGTATAGACAGTAGCCACCCACATTTACTTGAAAAACAATAAAAAAATAAGTCCATGGATTTAGACTCGGAGGTACCGGATTCGATTCCTGGTCGGGACACAATAATATTTATTAATTTAAATAAATAATATTAATTATTATTAAATTTATTTGTGATATTTTTAGAGTTTGGTAAGCTGGAGACATCGACGAGCTTGCCACTTGTCATGATTGGCCTATAGTAAAGTTGGCTAAATGTGAATCCGCTTATTTATAAGCGTGTATTCTGACCACCCCGAAAGGGAAACGATCGTGATGATACTTTACAATAAAAAAATAAGTCCATGGATTTAGACTCGGTTCCTGGTCGGGACACAATAATATTTATTAATTTAAATAAATAATATTAATTAATATTAAATTTATTTGTGATATTTTTCGAGTTTGGTACTCTGGAGACATCGACGAACTTGCCACTTGTCATGATTGGCCTATAGTAAAGTAAATCTTTATAAGCGTGGTTTCTGACCACCCCGAATGAGAAACCGTCGCTTTTATTAGCGTATTTTATTGTTTTAAAAGTAGAGTTTATTCGAATAACCAATCGGTGAAGGTACTCTCCTACGATTACATAAAATATCCATTCTGAGTGTGGAAAGTTAAATCAATCCAGGAGTAAAGTAAAGTATCATCACGACCGTTTCCCTTTCGGGGTGGTTAGAAACCACGCTTATAAATAAGCGGATTCACATTTAGCCAACTTCACTATAGACCAATCATGACAAGTGGCAAGCTCGTCGATGTCTCCAGCGTACCAAACTCGGGAAATATCACAATTAAAGTAAATATTAGTTAAATGCATTTATTTACATTAATAAATATTTTTGGGTCCTGACCAGGAATCGAACCCGGTACCTCCGAGTCTAAATCCACGGACTTAACCGCTAGACCACGGAGGCAGTTTAAATCAATCCAACGCGTTATTTATGTATAGATGGCCTGGTCATTGACTACATGTCATCTGGGTGTTTAAATGTTTTAAAATTTATGCCAGTGGGGCGTTATGATGCTTTGACAGCTAAGAATAATGCTAATTAAGATTTCTTAAGAAGATTTTTTGCCTGTCAAACAATAACAACATATTTCTTAACTAACTACATAGATAGAAGTATGATCATAACCGGGGTGATCATTAGTAATTTTAAGTTAGTCTGTTTCAAGATAGAAATATCACCATGGCAAGCTTACAATATTAGTTCTCCTTGAAATTAAAAAAAACCATTGACATCATTGCAAATGGCATATACTTTCAATGAGAACAACAAATAGGTGGTAGGCGGACTGATGGTGGTAATTTTCCCAGTCTGCCGGGGCGTGGATGTATCCGCCGTTCGTGCCGATAAACCGATCATCATATTATGGCCATACAATATGCTTATATCAATAGATATTTATATATAGTTAACATTTAACATTTTATTGTCAATTTATTGGAATCTATTAGCATACAATATATGTTAATGTCAAAATTTACACGCTAAAAATTATTTTATTGAGTAAAAACAGTTGTCTATAAGAATTTTCTTTAATTTAATAGTAAAACGTTTTATGAGTGGAACTCCCGTATCTCTTTAGGAATTTTATTATACATATACTAATCATGTGGCAGTTTCTGCTGTAATATTCACTTATTAATAAAAAAACGGTTGATATTACATACTTCACCAAATTTGATCCTTTTTAGCCACACTATCAGCTATTGTAACAATACAGAATGTATTTATTTTATAAAAATAAAAAAAATTGCTTTGACATTTTGTTAGGCAACCCGTCACCTGCTTTTGTTACCGTATATATAAAAAGTGGATTTCGGATAACAGAATTGCTATTATGCCCGCTCGAGTTCGACTACAAAGCTGTCAAATATAATCCAAACTTTGGTCCAATTTTAGAACACATGACAGATTGTTGAAGGTTGCTCTTAGACATATCCCAGACCAGAGATTCTTAGACTTATTTCGTCTATCGCCCAATTTTACTAAATATAACTAAATAATCGTTGGTGTGATTTCATTAAATTTTAAAGTCCCCCCTTAATCCATGCCAACGCCTCCATTTCTTTCTGGGCCGCTTACCGCCACGTCTAGGCGTCCAGCACCCACAAGCTCACTTTGAGAAAGACTGTCCTAGACTATTCCTTAAGTCGCGTAGTCTGCTAAAAAGCTGATATTATGTTCCTTGGACTCTGGAATTGACAAAGGGTATATGATACCATGATCCAAATACTACAGTGACGGACTCGGTTCTGGAATGAATCTTCGATGCGTTTTTTTGTACTAAGTAAAATATACGAGGGTATATTTATTACCAAAAGTTAATCCGGCTAATGTATTCTGGTCAGAGTCGATGGTACAATCAAGGATCGATCCATCGGCGATAAGTATCGCCCCTGTCATTAATCTCATCTCTCCGGAGCCAACTCACGACACATTTTAAAGGGCGTATATGTATTTTTATTTATAGATAGACCTAATTTACTGGGTTTGTAATGCACTCCTCGTTTTGCACTATTTAATTGACCATGTTCGATCGAGCTGATCTCAACCGCTTCGACCATCTTCGCGGCATCGCACCCATTCACATACGGCGACTAAAGGGCCGTCTCGCCTGCCCCGTGAGATCTTGGGAGCTGGTCCGTACTGGGTAACACGGGTCTGGACCATCGGTCAGGCGGTCTACTCTGCTGCTTTGTCTAGAAAATGAGTCACTAAAGCAAATGGCAAGGATCTGCTAGAACCAACAAGTGGACAAGAAAAAAGGACATTCCACGGGAAAAAAGCCAGGTTTTCGCTGCGGGCACGCTTTCTTCTCACACTTCACTTTCTCAGAACTGTTTTAGGCACGATTTAGTCCAATCCGGCTTGGGAGCTTTCACACTAAAAACGCGGTGATTTCCGAACCGCACGGGCCGAGCGTAGATTTTGTACTGGCGCTAACTTGGGCGCCTCTAGTGGTAGATCACGAAACTACTCGCGATCCATAGACGATTCTACCAGGCTTGGTGGTAGGAATTTTGGAATGAATGTGAATGGGATAAATTGGTGTAGGATCCTGTTGGATGTCTTAACAGGAGCCGAGGCGTAACCAGCAATCACTGACGACATTAGTCAATAGACTGCCCCACAGGTGCCACAGATCTTATAGTGGTTCCTTCGCCGACGTAAAATAAGCAACTGGCGGGCTGTCGCGTCGCTTTCCGAGATTACCGCACGCTATGTGGGGATCACCCCGGAGCGCCCCGCCCCAGGGCGAATATAACTCCTATTACTAGAAAATGGCATTAAAATCTTGTAGGCACTTAATTTTAAGTACAGGGAGCCCCACTCTTGCTTACAATGATACTCGACAAAATAATAGTTAATATACAACACAAAATAAAATCTGACATGTTTAAAGTAAAATTGACGGCCGACATCAGTCTCTACCGCTATGTCGGCCTATCAAAATCGTTTTTCACACTTGCTATACTTGAAGAACTTCAGGATTTAGGAATGGGAAAACACGCGTAGGAATAGTGGCTACAGTATGGGCGTTCAATTCAATGGGGTGTGTCACTAACTTTTTATCACGATAGATGGCGCATGATAGACGGTACCCAATAGAACTGTCAGTTGCATATAAAACTTGTATTTTTATTACGAAATTTATTAATAATCTGGTTATATTGCTGAAGTGAGCAGCTTTTAAGTGTACAAATCGAGTTTTCTAAGCGAAATCAATGATATGGTGATCTCAAAATTGCCGTTCTATTAATTAAACCTTTTTTCTTTTTAAATACGGTGTTTGCTTTCCTAATTCGTATGTTAAGGTAGGTAACGTTAAGTTAAAATTTGTATTTCTGTTATAAAAATAAAAACTACAAAAACATTTAAAAAGTTATCCGACATAGGTGTAAACAAGGTACCAGTGCCGCTAGCGACATCTATAAAAAAGCTTTGCCTGATACACCCCATTCAATTCAATTTATTTATTTCCATATGGTTCACATTGTAACTCCTGGATATTGGCAGATACATTTTTCAGTTTATGAATAAACTAGATTAATAGCATAAACTATAGGTGGAACGTGAAAGTATGATACATTGTTGCCATACTTATATCTTAACCTAAGAATGTTTAAATAAATAAATTCGTGGCTGTAAATGGGCCGTGTCAACTTATTCTCTAAATAACAATGTCAAATAACATTAATTTAAATTTAAATTCGTGACTGTAAAGTGGCCGTGTCGTGTGTTTACAACTAAAAAATAATAATATGGATTATGTCACATTATTTATGACTTTAAATTTAGATCGTGGCTGTAAGGAGGCCGTGTCAACTGCGTTCATATTTTAGCCTGTGCGTGTGGTTTGATTGTGCAATAGAGTAGAAGGGATAAGGTTGTGGAGCTTTTCATAACGCTCACCATGTAGAACAAGCTCAGGAAGGCCACGTTAAGGCGAAGCATGTCGTCCACTACCGCCCGACTCTACAGGACCTTGAAATCTAAAAGGTACTTAGCGGAACCATCCCAAAAGTGAGAACAGTATTTTATTTTTGCCCAGATTAAATTTATTTTTGGACTAGGCCTATATGTTTGTCTATAAAGGGAGGGACTAGCATGAAATAGGAATTACATTGTGATAGAGATTTCATGTAATTGTCTATCGATCGCCGTTACTAATGCCGATTACATTATGGGAAATGGTGCCCTTAAATTTATTCATAGTAAATGTATACCGTTAAGCCGTCGAATCCTGGTTCCACTATACCAGCTTGTGAAATCGTTTATAAATTGGTAGTTTTTTTATTATTTAACTTTTTAACGTGGTCACGGTCACGGATCGACTGGCCAATGCAACTTGACCGAAACGTCGGGAGACATATCTCTCAAAGGTAAATTGCGTAAAAACGTCTGCTACTTAAAGAACAATAAGTTTAGAACGTATTAGGCAGAGCTAACAGACCAGGGCTCCGATTCTTCGCTTTCGACATGCATCTCATCAAAAACAATTAAATCGATTCGATTAGTTCGTATGACCCTAACAGTTTTCTATGGAGATCTGTTTCACTATATGATTCACTCGAACATTTCGAACCGACATGCAAGTCGAAAGCACCAGAATTAAACCCCAGGACTCGACACACGTGCCACCACTGCAATGACCTTCTATGACACAACGACTGGAAACGCCACACCATGGGAACCTGAACACCAACAACGACTTTCGACTTGTCGAACAAGAACGTGCTCTAAACTTCCGTAGCATGTACGAGTATGTCGGTATTGTCAAAAAAACAAATAAAATAATTTGAAAGTGCACGTCGAACCCGACAATATCTGGCCATGCATTGCCATATAGTCATTAAATACCGTTTGGCTTCTTGTCCCATCGTGTTATCATCATCGTCATCATCAGCCTGTGTCTCTCCACTAATGGATGTAGGCCTCCCCAAGGCTCGCGGTCTTCTGCAACTCTCATCCAACCTCCGCCATCGACCTTCTTTAGGTCATCTGTCCATCTCGCGGTGTTTACGTCGTCCCGTACGTGGTGTCGACTCTAGAACCCGTTTGCCCCATCGGTTTTCGGTTCCGCGGCAGATGTGATATGATTTCAGTGCGAAAACGATAAATAACTGCACTAATTGCTTGATTATGTTGACCGCAAAAGAAACGAACTTCGCGTTTCGATTAAAAAAAAAAACACAATTTGAAAGCGTTGTTCTGGCGTTAAACGATTCATGATGAATTGCCAAACCTTACTGAACAGAAATGTAAACACAGTTTGACATTTTCAACTGTCAAACTATAGACAACAACCATCGAAACTTCAGCAGCTAAAATAACACCCTATATTATTAATATTATTTTATTACATATATGAATAAAAGTTAATGGAAAAACTGTTAAAAAATAGGGTTACCAAATAACGGTTGGCCATGATACGCGTATTCTCCGAAAGACAAGAGACGTATAAAAATAGGTTGTAAAATCAAATGGCTTATGCATGACAGACTTGGTGCCAAATTAAAACTTTGGCCAACAAAAGATTTCCGGGTGAACGCCCGATGCATTAGGTGTGAAAAAAAAAACAATTTATCTAACCAATCATGACCTTAGCTTCGATTTAAGACGTGCTTCATTATTGTACAGGTCTTGAATGAAAACTATCTTGTATTTTTTTGTAAATTAAAGAAGAGAAGACAAATTTTTAAGCATTCCATGGATTCACCGTTCGAGTGCTGGGTCTATCGTGCGAGGGCAAAAGAGATAAACGAGCCTGTGACACCGAGATACCTCTATTTTCATTGTTCACAAATAAGTGTGTAATGTTAGCACTGTTGGCTACCCTATTATAAATAAATAAATAAATATTTGTATGTATGTGTATTTATGCTGATATTGGTGTATGTAAGTTTAGATTTTTATGATGGTTTAGGTTTTAGGTTATTCTTTTTTATATATTAACTGCCTTCGTGGTCTAGCGATTAAGTCCGTGGATTTAGACTCAGAGGACACAATAATATTTATTAGCCAAAATGTTTAGGTTTAACACAATGATATTTCCCCGTCGTGACCACGGAATGAAGCTAATGAGAAAATTCAGCAATACAAATATAGGATATCACTTCATGAATAACAGAGTTGTAAATATGTGGAACAAAATACCAGAAGACATATTAAAGTCCTCAACTTTCCTTTTCCTTTTAAAAACAAACTGGACAAGTAGCTAGTGACAATCGAAATAGACTATGGTGATAACTGACAATTTAATAAACTTTACACCAGTGCTTGATATAGGCATATCAGCAATGCGCTGCTCGCCTATTAATCAATAATAATAATAATAATTTAAATAAATAAATTTAAGTAATGTTTAATTTATTTGTGACATTTCTCGAGTTTGGTACGCTGGAGACATCGCGAGCTTGCCACTTGTCATGATTATATAGTAAAGTTGACTAAATGTGAATCCGCTTATTCATAAGCGTGGTTTCTGATCTGGGAAACGGTCGTGATTATGATGATGGTTATTCTTTTGCACCAACCTCATGGCTGAAATGTTCTGCATTGTCTCAAAGGTTGGCTGCTAGGGAATGTATAGCGGTAATAAGCCCGCCCTTTGTATTGTGATAAAGTTTTAAATAAATATAACACTTCAATATTATGTTATATATCTTGCAGAAGCAATGCGACAGGCGTGAATTGTTTTTGCAAGATACATAATGCAGCCGCGGATGTTTCCGTTCATCCGATAACAAAGGTATTCGTGCAAATCCTGTACAATGGTCTAAGCGTCCGGTTTCGAATTACAGGCTGCTCAAATTGCCACTTTCCAAGTTTGCTCATGTCGCCGACTTAATGCGAAATATGAAGAGGCTTGGAGATAGCAATTTGATAGCCAGATAAATAATGATGACACTGTCTAAATTCAGGAGCAGGCCACAACGCGCTACAACTAAACTGACGCGGTTATAAACCGCGTGATTTTGTATATCAAGGATACTAATAGCGGCCATTCGCGGTTATTTCCCGCGCCTGATTTTAATATAATGTTGTAGTGCGGCCTTAGCCTTAATGTTAGTTTCAGAAAATTATTAATTAATTAAATTAAAATATGTATTATTTTTGTTTTTATTTTTTATTAAGGAACTCTGATTCTGTTCTCTTTAAGAGATATTAGATTATTAGAGTAAAAGTAAAATGACATCATGACTGTATCCGTAAAGCACTCTTTAAAAAAATGGTATATTCGCATTACTTAAACAGCTCCCAACAGTGTATGTAAGATATATTGTATGTAGTATATTTATATGTATAGTGTGTAGTATATGTATTATTGTGTACATATTTGTATGTATATTAATATAAATAAATAAATAAATATTTCCAGACAGGTAACACAGCGCCATCTAAATTCCGTGGTAAGCTACGAGGCTTGTGTTACGGAAACTAGATGGTTGATAAACTACATATTATACTTTTTTTTTTGTAAATATATACATATTATACATATAAACACCCAGACCGAGACAAATTATACAATGTACAACTTGCCCCCGGTGGGAATCGAACCCACGACCTCCCGAGTTCACGGCAACGTTTGTTACCACTAGACCACGGAGGCGGTCGATGTATTATATATCATAGAATAAGTTTATTTTATTTTTCTTTAAAATTAAGTTTCATATTTGAGCCCTTTGCAACTACCTTATAATCAAATTTCTCTGTATTAACCCAAAGGTTGGTTGCTAGAGAATGCCTAGCGGCATTAAGCCCGCCCTTTGTACATAGTGCATTAAAATTCTAAATAAAATAAAAAATAAATATCTCTTTAATTATTATTGAATTGCTAAAGATACAATGGAATGTAGAATTTTTTATTGAACTAAAAAGTATAAATAATTTAAACTACTTATTAGTAAAAATTAAAATAAATATAAACTAAACCTAATAAAAAATAAACTATAAGTAAAAAATGTCCTCTAGAGACGACCCTTCAGGGATAGTCCCCAGAAGACTGGCAACATTTCCCCTCTGTATAGTTAAGCTGATACGTTGGCAGAAATAATTGCTAGCTTTCCTATCTCCAGACTTTTCCGTAAGCCGTTTGGACAACTCCTTGGCCAGACGCTTGGCTGAGTATATATATATATATTGAATTTATTTGTGATATTTCTCGAGTTTGGTACGCTGGAGTCATCGACGAGCTTGCCACTTGTCATGGTTGGCCTATAGTAAAGTTGGCTAAATGTGAATCCGCTTATTCATAAGCGTGGTTTCTGACCTGCCTGGAAGTGAAACATTCTACGTTACGTACCTTTAAATTATAATGCACCACAATATTTCAAAAGACCTCGTAGATTAAAGCATTTATTACTTTGCTTTTATTTGCCAATTAATCTAAGTTCTTAACAATGAAATCAGCCAGTCATGAATCGGTAAAAAACGGCATTATTCCAATTTACCTAATTGGTAATCTTTACAATTTGAAGTTTTACTGCATAATAGCAGTTGCATCAACTAAATTTAGACTGACATCGGTAAAGCGTACTTAAGATTTGCCCGGACTACTAATATTTACTACTATTTATATATTATATATCATCATCATTACAGCCCCTAGAACACAGCGTCCTAGACCTCCACTGCTGGAGATGGGCCTTCCAGAACATATATCTGGAGAAATTGGCGTACACTCGCCACGCTGGCCAGACGGCTTGGCGATGATATGATGTCAATTTTTTTACGATTACGCAAGTTGGTATTAGTGGAACCGGAAACGACGGCTTAACGTGCTCTCAGAGGCACGGGAACGGTGGTGTTGTAAAAGAAGAAGCTTAAATGAAACGGTTTGTGGCGCATGTGATGTTAGCTCGGCTTATAACTGGAACGCGGTTTGCTGAACTGCCATTATAGATGTCGGCCTTAGACACGAAGTCACGTCCCAGGAACAGCGGTCTCGAGGCACTTTCAATCTTTACAGCTGCAATGATAATTTCAATTTTATTACCTCACTTTGGCTTCTTGCTACCGACTTTAGGGGTGGGGTTTGAGTTGCAGTGACATAATACATTTTATCGGAATCTATTACAGTCAAAATAGTATATTTGTCTACTATATACTGTCTTGCCTACTGGACCGATTAAGATAATGCTTCCATAGTCTAGCGGTTAAACCCGTGAATTTAGAGGGGAAGTATACCTTCAACTTCAACCGCAAATGCTGGAATTTATAACAGGTCGTGGCCGCCTTTGCCTAATTGACGACGTCCTGTGAATTATGCAGCCCAGTTAAAGCAGTCCACTCGATGTTCTGTCCTCGGAGCTCAAGTCTTAGAGAGTGGCTTTACGTAAGCAAAGAATTACGGTCGTCATGATACTTTAGCTACAAATGCCGAGGCGATGAAATGAGGAATTCCTAGCATTTTGGCGTTTTGGAAGTTCTAACGATTATTCACCTATTAAATTGAATATCTTCAAAGAGAAATATCAAAGCGAACGGATATCATTTGTCTACCTCGCACATTCCAAAAGTCTAATAAACATTTGGCAAGTATTTGCCTCTAAAGTTCTAAACATCTTAGCGCAAATTCCAAACCGCTAGCTTACGGTAAAAGAAATAATAATAATAGTACCTACCTACTAATACAAATATTTTAAAGCAAAAAACCGACCTCAAAACTAACGATTTAATAAATAAATAATTATCTGTGTATATATATATATAGTATTTTCTCACAAGCTCTGAATCAATTTCGATAATATTCGGGATCACGTCTGAAGAAAAAAGGAATCATTGGTGTAATAATAATAAAAAAAATAACATACTGTCGAATTTGCTCCTTATTTGAAATCGGTTAAAAACCTTCACCGATCAAGTGAAGTGGCTATGAAAAAAAATGCGCTTACAAAAGCAACCTATCACGGTTGCGTAAATAAATTTGCTATACAGAATCAATTTTTCAAGTGGGCATAGATGGCTTTCAAAACTAAGAGGAATATAAAAAAATACTGAAAGGATTGTTAAATTTCCTTGTTTTGACGTTCAAGTATTTTTTATTGAGAAAACCATTTTTATTTTTTGCACAAAAAAAAAATGCTTCTAAAATATTTATTTCCTAGACATTTTAATCATCATCATCACGACCGTATCCTTTTTGGGGTGGTCAGAAACCACGCTTATAAAGAAGCGGATTCACATTTAGCGCAACTTTACTATACGCCAATCATGACAAGTGGCAAGACGTAAGGTAGGTGCAATGGGGTGTATCAGGCAAAGCTTTTTGTAGATGTCGCTAGCGGCACTGGTACCTTGTTTACAACTTTTAAGGCATCATTTTTTTAATGTTTTTGTAGTTTTTAATTTTTATAACAGAAAAATGTATTTTAAATTAACGTTACCTACCTTAAAATACGAATTAAGAAAGCGAACACCGTCTTTAAAAAGAAAAAAGGTTGAATTAATAGAACGGCAATTTTGAGATCACCATATCTTTGATTTCGCTTGGAAATCTCGATTTGTACAATTAAAAGCTGCTCACTTCGACATAATATCCAGAAAATAAAAAAAATCGTAATAAAAATTGAAGTTTTCTATGCAACTGACAGTTATATAAGGTACCAACTATCGTGCGCCATCTATCGTGATAAAAAGTTAGTGATACACCCCATTAGAGAAATATGATTACGTAATAAATATGCAATATTATCTAAACTACAGTAATAAGTACTAGTTTACAAAGTACGTCAGTAAATATATTCAATTAATTTCATACTCCTGTGTGCTGTACGCAGCGTTTGAATGTTAATGAGTTTAAATAAAATATGTCGCATGTCAAACATTTCAATTTGAAATTAAACTGTTTGACGAAGCCATCGCAGTGGGTAACGTACCACATAGCAGAGTAAATAAATCAGCAATTCATGACTCAATTTTCACAGTCAACAATTATGACTGTGAACTAAATCAGTAGTCAAATTCTGTTTCTTCAAGCGAATATCTATTTTAATAATAAACATTTAATTTTATTTAAAGAATATTTCAAGAGTGTGGCGATCCCAAATGTCATAACTACCTAAACAGAATATTTCCATTACAATTCAACGAGGTAATGCGGCGAGCGTTTTAGGTACCCTCCCTGGTGGTAAGCCCTTAGTTTATTTTGTAGAATAGTTTTAATTTCATAGGTATTTTTAGTTTAGTTTTCTTTATAATTAGTTTTTTAGTCATTTTATTTTTATATTTTTGTTTCTACTTCGTTCGAATTTGTAGGTATACATAATTTTTATTAGGAAATAAAACAGGATAATTTAGTACAAGCCGGACTGGGATAGCATGGGCTCTCTTGAATCTTGCCTTGACGGCTCCCAATTTTTTTTAATACTAGCACGACATGTGAGCTTGCGTCCATCTCATAGTAAGTGGCGCGCAAGGTCCATGAATGTTAGCAACTGGAATCAGACACTCATGACTAACATCAGTCACTAACGCATGACAGGGTACGACGGAAATTCGAGCCTGACCCCTTTACTGAGTTTATCGATACCCTGGCAGACTGAGCAAACTACCACCATCATACGCCTACCACATATGAAAGTATCTGTCATTTGCAATGATATCAAATGTTTACTTTCAAGGAGAACTAATATTGTAAGCTTACCATGGTGATATTTTTGACCGCCTCCGTGGTCTAGTAGCAACAAACGTTGCCGTGAACTCGGGAGGTCGTGGGTTCAATTCCCACCGGGGGCAAGTTGTACATTGTATAATTTCTCTCGGTATGTATATATTTACAAAAAAAAAGTATAATATGTAGTTTATCAACCATCTAGTTTCCGTAACACAAGCCTCGTAGCTTACCACGGAAATTAGATGGCGCTGTGTGACCTGTCTGGAAATGTTTATTATTATTATTATTATTATTATTTATATAAAAATAACACCGCTCCAAACAACACTATGGCATGATAGCAGAAAAACTATCGACACTATTATCTGCAAACATTCCTGACGCACTGCAAAAACGTAGCAGCCCCAACAATACCATGAAACCATTATTATACTGGACTCGTAGGGCGCTGTAAGCTTGCTGCGTATAGTTGACCCACAGACAGGAGTAGAATGATAATAATAATAACGTTTATTTCAAACAAAAGTTCATAAAATAATATAAAGCTCATTGGTAGTTAATAACAATCTATTACTAAAACTATGTTACTATTGTTAGTACCTTATAATTATTTATTTATTACAACTGATGACTGTCTCCTTATTCTTTATTTGTCACCGAACGTTCCCACCGGAATATGGTTAGGTCCATGATTACATCAATTTCTACATTCGATATTTTTTACCGAACTAAATCGTGCCTGGTTAGTGGTTATGTTAAAAGCAAAGAACAGAATTGGCGGTACATTTAGAAGATAGATAAATTAATATTATTTAAACTTCAAATTAGATGCGGCTGTACAGGGGCGTTGTCCATCCAGTGTTCTTGGATGGGACAGTCAAACCGTGCAGCAATGGTTTTCAGAACACTGCTGTGACTACTTCTCAGGCGCTGCAATATGCCCGAAATAATGTTCTTTTGTGCAGCAAGCGAATCTGGCATTGTTTTTTTTATTTTTTTTTAATACTAGCACGACGTGTGACCTTGAGCTTACCTAATGGTAAGTGACACGCCAGATCTATGAATTTTAGCAACTGAGCAACTGGAATCAGACACCCACGACTGACATCAGTCCCAAATACTATAACGGCTTGATTGGGCATGACAGCAATTCGAGCCTGATTAGCCGTGTGGCTAGTGGGTTTATCGGCACGAACGGTGGATACTTCCCGGCCCTGGCAGACTGGGTAAATTACCACCTTCAGCCAACTACCACCTATTTATTGTTCTCGGTGACAGTATCTGCCATTTGCAATGATGTCAAATGCCAATTTTTACTTTCAAGGAGAACTAATATTGAAAGCTTGCCATTAAAAAAAACATTTAAGTGTATGTATTCTATGTAAATATTACCCTTTCAGTAAGTATTATGTGTAGTGTATTGTATGTGTGTATTACGTATGTATAGAATGTATTATTGTTTATGTAGTTTCATGTACCAATATTATAATATATAAATATATGCATCTACCTTACATTTGAAATGGTCCCCATTGTCCCTAAGGTTGGCTGTCAGATAATGTCTTAATGCATTAAGTCCGCCCCTTGTATAATGTACAATAAAGTTTTAAATAAAATAAATAAAAATATAATAATATTTGCAAGTATTAGTATAAATTAATATTTTATAATACTTCTCATATCTATAATTTATTTATTTATTGGCACTCTGCCTGTAATTGGTTACATTTCACAAAGGTTAGCTGGTAGAAGATGCCTTAAGGCATAAAGCTCGCTAGACACGCCGCTAGTTGAAGCTCTAGTTTCGCTACTTACCGCGGCGTGGCGTGTACGTCTATTGGTATAAATATCGGGCGGCCACACGCAGCAGCGCGCACAATTATTTTTCGTCCTAGTGGACATAATTTATTTCTTTCGTGTGACCTCGTCACCGTACCGCATAATTTAATTTTCTGTCCCAACCGCCTTGCTACTATTATTTTTTCTTAAGTTTAAAATTACCACAGTGCTCTCCCAAAATATTAACGATTACTCAGAACACACACAGAACAGACAATAAACACTCCACATCATTCTACACTGACACACATGTGAGTATTAGTGGAACGTGGATTGTGGAGATCTGGGTAAGTTGCTTTCATTTCATATACGACCCCTAATTCGCAATATTATCCCGCCTAACCAGGCTTAACACGTAGGGTGTGAAGACGCTGCGTGGCCTGGCTATAGTTTTGGTGCCTCCTGTGAGGACTGAACTCCTCATTTTCTAGAAATTTCTTCGTTTTTATCACACGTTTACGTGTAACCCCGCATTTTCCTAAAATTTTGTGATTTATGCATGTGGTAAATTTAACTTTTAAACCCGCGTTTTTTATTTTGTACCTACATAATTTATTTATTTTTTGTGTCGCCACCGCAATTTATTAATTTTCTATCATTTTGTTAATTTAAATTTAAATTAACAACGCATTTTTATATTTATTCTTTTTTTATTTGTAGGCTATTTTCATATTTTACTATGTCTAAAGGTGTTAAGTCTCTAGGTTCTCAGCTTTCCATGCTGCACAAGTGTCGTGAAGCTTATTTTTCTCGTTTACAAAACATATTTGATAGTTCTTCATCGCTTAATACTAGTGAACGCCGCGAGGAGTTTTTATCATGCTCCGAAACTATCGATGACATTCGCAAAGATTACATGCAATGTCTTCGAGAGATAAACGATACCAACACACTGCTGGATCCCGATTATTCGCCTAATTTTTCGGGATGGAGTGCTTTCGAAGACCTGTATTGTCGAGTACGTCGTATCAAAAATAAATTAACACAGGTTTCATCAGACCCCGACACAGTCTGCTTTGAATCTTCAAAGCCTAGATTGCCGCCGATTGATATTCCAGAGTTTTTTGGTAATCCAACTCAGTGGGGTATTTTTTACGAAACGTTTAAAAATACAATTCACTGTAATCCAAAACTTAGTAAATCTGAGAAACTGTATTATTTACTCAGCAAGTTAAAGGGTAAAGCGCAACTTGTTTTCTCTGGCATTTCCCCCACCTCCGAAAATTACGAAACGATTTGGAAGTTATTATTATCCAAATACGAAGACAAGCGTTTTTTAGCTACTACTTTTCTCGACCAGATTTTTGACCTAAAACCTTTGCCCAATCCAGCCGGCGCAGCAATGATCGAAACTTTTATTGATAAATTCGCCGCGTCGATAGCCGCGCTAAAAGATTTAAATATTGAGAAATTATCTGATTACATTTTCATATATCTTGCTTTAAAACGTTTGGATAAGGATACTTCAAAGGCTTTCGAAATGTCCGTCCGAGATGTGGACATACCTAGCTACGATACTTTTATAAATTTCGTAAAAGGGCAGGCTAAAATCATGCAACGTATAAATCCCGGCACTTCTAAACCTACTGTAAAAATAGACGAAAAACCTAAATATGTTTTTCCTAAAATCGCTCATTCTTATTTAAATACCCATTCTGAAAACTGTTTATTGTGTAAAGACTCTCATGAGTACATTTATAATTGTCCTAAATTTCTCGATTTTTCTCCTAACGAACGTCTTCATTTCATAAAAGAACAACAATTTTGTACCAATTGCCTCAGCCAAAAACATAGGTGGAGTAATTGTAAAAGTGCAAAAACTTGTAGGTACTGTAATTACAAACATCATAGTTTATTACATTTGCATCAAACAAAGTACCCAAATATGACTAATCCAGATACAAATTCACGACTACCCTCATGCGCTCAAACTGCAAAAAGTTCTCTCGTCTCGTTCTCGACCGCCGCACGGCCCGAGCAAAACACACCTCCCGCTCACACTTCCGATGGTTCAGCTGGCAACGTATCGCTAATGTCGGCTAACTTCGCGAATGACATAAACAAAAGATTAGTTTCTCGTAGTGTTTTGTTAGGTACGGCGCGAGTGAATGTTTTAGATCGTTACGGAAACTTAAAAATGTGTCGGTGTATCATTGATCCTGGTTCTCAAAACCATTTCATAACAAGTGAGTGTTGTCGTAGACTTGGATTAAGTGTAAACCAACTCAATCGTAAAACAATTATCAAAGGATTGGGTGATAACTGTAGCAGTACAAAAGGTAAGGTTTTTATTAATTTTTCATCTCGTGTTTATCCCGATCAATCTTACGATATCGAGACGTTAGTGTTGGACAAGATTACCGATAAGTTACCGACTTGTAAAATTAACTTAAATTCTATCGATTATTTACGAGGCTTATCTCTTGCCGACGAGGAGTTTGGCCAACCAGACTGTATCGATATATTGATCGGCGCAAAGTTATTTGTTGACTTATTGTTACCGGTAAAAATTACCGGTCCTCCGCATATGCCTTCAGCGTTTTCTACCACTCTTGGTTACGTGATTATGGGCGAAGCAGAAATATCCTCGGAATCTGACTGTACTCTTTCTTATTTTTCTACCACAGATTCCATTCACGATGATCTAAGCAAGTTCTTTAAGTTAGAAGATGTTAATGACGAGCCTATTTTATCCGACCAAGATAAACAATGTGAACAATATTATACTTCTTCGACGTCCCGCGATCCCTCTGGGAGATTTATTGTTAGTTTACCATTTAATTTAGAACCCGCTCGCCTCGGCGATTCGCTTAAAATTGCAACTAAACGTTTTTATAATCTAGAACGCAAATTTATTAAATATCCCGCATTCAAACGTCAATACGACGAGGTTATTCTCGATTATATAAACCAGGGTTTTTTATGTGAAATATCGGAACCCAAAAATTATACTGAGGGTTATACCATACCTCATCATGGTGTACTACGAGAGGACAAACTGACCTCAAAGCTGAGGGTCGTTCTTGACGCCAGCTGTGCGACGGATTCTAAAGTTTCTCTGAACGATATTTTACATACTGGCCCACCTCTTCAAAACGATTTATTTAATATTTTATTAAACCTACGTCTTTTTAAAATTGCTATCACCGCCGACATACGTCAAATGTATCTCCAGATTATTGTACGTGAACAGGATCGCTCGTTTCAACAAATAATTTACCGTTTTAACAAAAATGAACCGCTTAAATATTTTTCTTTTAGCCGCGTCTGTTTTGGACTTTGTGTCAGTCCTTATCTAGCCATTCGTACAGTTCATGAGCTTGCTAAGCAGGAGCAAACTAAGTATCCCTTAGCGTCCGAGCTCGCTTTACGTGATTTATATTTGGATGACTTGGCCAGCAGCTTTATGGAGGTCCAGGAAGCTACGGAAGCCGCCGAACAAATTATAAATATGTTTTCCGCCGGTGGTTTCGAGATGGTCAAGTGGGCAACCAACTGTCGCGAGTTGTTGTCGTGTTTGCCGGAGTCATATCGTCTTACGGACCCGGTCAATCTTGACAATGATGATTCTCTTAAAGTTTTAGGTATGCAATGGCTCCCCGCTAGTGATGTATTTTTCTTTACTATCTCTCTCTCTCCGCGCTCTTGTACAAAGAGAAATATGCTATCCACTATTGCCCGTTTATGGGATATTCTCGGCCTCGTTGGCCCTGTTATCGTTTTCGCCAAGCTTCTTATCAAACAACTTTGGTCTCTAAAGCTTGACTGGGACGATACGCCGCCTGATCACGTGATCAACACATGGTCAAGATTTCAATCTGAGTTGTCACTTTTGGATCAGCTCAGGTTTCCCCGCCATTTAAATGTTTTTAAAAATAGTCGAGTTTCTATAGTTGGTTTCGGCGACGCTAGTGAACAGGCGTACGGCGCAGTCGTATACCTGCACGCCAACACCGACGGCGACTGTACCACGACGTTGTTATGTTCAAGGTCAAAGGTCGCTCCTGTAAAAACTATATCTCTCGCGAGACTCGAACTATGTGCCGCGTTATTACTCGCGAAATTAATTCGTGCTGTTTTAACTAATTATTCTCCTCGTATCAATATCGAAAATATATATGCCTTTTCAGATTCAACTGTTACTCTCCACTGGATTAATTCCTCTCCGCACCGCTTTCAAACTTTCGTAGCGAATCGAATAAGCAAAATACAAAACTTATTAGATTCAAAATATTTTTATCACATATCCGGTATCTCCAATCCGGCAGATTGCCTCTCCCGCGGATTGTTACCTTCGCAGTTTGTTACACATCCACTGTGGTTTGTTGGTCCGCCTTGGATGGACATGGACGTATATCAGTGGCCTGTCCAAAAGTTTAAAGTCGATAATTCTGATAATATCCCGGAAATAAAAACTATCGCGCTTACTTCTACTAATCTTCTGGATTGCGTAGAAGAAGATTTTTTATATAAAATCGCACTTAAATATTCTTCGTGGGGCAAGCTGCTTAGGATTGTTGTATACATATATAGATTTTTAAAACGTCTCCCTCATAATAAATTTATTTCTACTTCCGACTTAGATTTCGCTGAGAATAAAATTTTAATTGCTTTACAGAATGTCTATTTTAAAGATGAAATAAAAAATTTAAAATCTAATAAATCATGTCCGAAATACATTCAAAAATTAAAGCCGTTTATATATGACGACGTCATTCGTGTAGGCGGTAGATTATCCAATACTGACCTCTCGTTTGACCACCGCCATCCTGTATTGTTGCCTAAAAAGGATCATATTGTCAATTTAATTATAGATTATTGGCATAAACGAAACTGTCATCCCGGTCCTAACCTATTATTGAGTCTTCTTAGGCAAAAATATTGGATAATTTCCGGTCGTAGACTTATTCGCTCTCGTATCGATAAATGTAACGCTTGTTTTCGCACTCGCCCGCAACCTACTTTTCCACTTATGTCAGATTTGCCTCAGTCACGTGTGAAAACGGTACCTAAGGCTTTTATTAATACGGGTTGTGACTACGCCGGGCCCTTAAATATAACGTTAAGGCGCGGTCGTGGTGTCCGTAGCCAAAAATGTTATATATGTTTATTTGTTTGTATGACGACGCGAGCCATACATATCGAACTAGTCTCAGAGTTAAGTACCTCTTGTTTTATGTCTGCATTTAAACGTTTTCTCTCTCGCCGCGGTCCAGTGTCGGTTATGTATTCCGATAATGGTACTAATTTTGTAGGTGCGAAGTCGTACCTTACAGACTTATTTAAATTTATTACTTCACACGATTATAAAAATAGTTTATCACATGAATTGTCTGAGTATAAAATAGACTGGCAATTCATCCCTCCCATCGCTCCACATTTCGGCGCTTGGGAACCTATGATTAAAAATGTCAAATCTCATTTATTCCGCGTTGTAGGTAATCAAATCCTTACTTATGAGGAAATGACTACAGTTTTGTGTCAAATAGAGAATATTATAAATTCTCGCCCGCTTTGTGTAAATTTAAGCCAAGATCCCGGGGAACCGTTGGCTCTCACTCCGTCTCATTTCTTAACACTTACCCCACTGAAGTATTTACCATCGCCGCCGGTCGAAGATACTCCGTCGCATTTATTAGAACGTTATCAGTTACTCGATAAGCTTGTGCAGTCGTTTTGGGACAGATGGTCCTTAGAGTATCTTGGCACCTTACAGACTCGTCAAAAATGGAATGTTTCATCCGACAATGTCAAACTTGGAACTATTGTTGTAATTAAACAAGATGGTAAGATTTCTCCCTTACAATGGGAACTTGGTGTCATTTCAGAGGTCCATCCTGGTCGGGATGGAATAGTCCGGGTGGCCACGGTCAAAACATCAAAGGGTTTTTATAAGAGACCCGTGGTTCGCTTATGTCCGTTGCCAACGCAATAGACATATATTATTTTCCTTCCTTTTTTTTTTATTTTTGTTATTTGTTTTATTTTTGGTTTTCTTAGTTTTTATTTTCCGCATGCATATATTCTTATATCTATTTTTTTATTATTTTTCTTTGTTTGTTCCTTGTTTTGAAGGATTATTCCTTCAAGGCGGGGGCTATAGACACGCCGCTAGTTGAAGCTCTAGTTTCGCTACTTACCGCGGCGTGGCGTGTACGTCTATTGGTATAAATACCGGGCGGCCACACGCAGCAGCGCGCACAATTATTTTTCGTCCTAGTGGACATAATTTATTTCTTTCGTGTGACCTCGTCACCGTACCGCATAATTTAATTTTCTGTCCCAACCGCCTTGCTACTATTATTTTTTCTTAAGTTTAAAATTACCACAGTGCTCTCCCAAAATATTAACGATTACTCAGAACACACACAGAACAGACAATAAACACTCCACATCATTCTACACTGACACACATGTGAGTATTAGTGGAACGTGGATTGTGGAGATCTGGGTAAGTTGCTTTCATTTCATATACGACCCCTAATTCGCAATATTATCCCGCCTAACCAGGCTTAACACGTAGGGTGTGAAGACGCTGCGTGGCCTGGCTACTCGCCTATGCGCTTAGTTTTAAGTTATTTACCTTTGTGCAATAAATATTTTTTATTTTCTACATTTTATTGCAGCGAACGGACTGCTCTATGTTTATTTGATCTCTGGATGATGACCTATTGATGACTGTCGTAATGTCAGTATTTTCCAAAAACCAAATAACAGAATTACCAAAATCTGTATTCACGTGACAGAATAAAAGGTCGGCCGTAGTTGGGATTTTGGTAATGGCGTTAACCTAATGCGATTTGAATACACAGGAGAGACTGATTGGATAAAGGGTTACAAATGGATTTGGAGTTCATCACTGATACAGTGTGACTGTTGTTTTAATAATGTCTAAGTAGTATTGTATAATTATAATAATAATAATTATTAGAGTCCCTAGAACACAGCTAGCTAGCGTCCTAGACCTTCACTGTTGGAGATGAGCCTTCCAGAACGTATATCTGGATAATTTGGCCTACACTCGCCACGCTGGCCAAACGGGTTGGCGATGATATGATGTCAATTTAATAACGATTCCACATGTTGGTATTACTGAAACACATAAGAAGTAAACATAAAAGTATGTTTGTGTAAGTTTTTTTTTTTTTTTTTTTTGAATTTTTTTTTTTTTTGGGTAACCAACAGTTGACAACTATTGTATAAAGATATTAAACAGTAAATTCCCTAAGAACTATTAAAGGTTTTTACATATAAATCAGTACTTTAGTTGTTATTTTCTTGAGCCTGACTTTGATTGTTTTTTATTAGAGCACCGTATGTTTTTAATTTTCTTCAAATCGCTATCCTTTGTGCTTGTTGCCTCGATCCCTTTAAGTTTTACTAACAACTTTTCATATGCCGCATGTTTTTTTACACGGTTGTGGTAGTCGAGTTAGTTAGATTTTATTTTCCATAAGCATGGCTCCGAAAGATATATATTGGGACTATAAGATAGATAGTAACGCGGCAGATATTCGAAAAGTGTTCATACAATAAAAGAGATCAATTAGAATATTGTTTAATTTAAAAGCCAGAACCACAGTACGAAATTATTCTGTTTATGCCAAGATTATGACAGTCACGTCTCTGTATGTATATAGTTGCTCATGCGAAAGCTAATGAACTTCCAAAAATCTCTAGTTTGACTAAGTATAACCTAAGAAACAAGAATCAAATCTATATAAGACAAACCAGGTTGAGAAAAAATCATTTTTTAACTAAAAATGATAATTTAAAAAAAAGATTTTTCCAAAGTATTACAAAATTAAAATGTAGGTATGAAAGAAAGCATAGGAACAAAAATAAAGAAAGGAATGCTCCGATGGTTCGGGCATGTCGGAAGGATGAGTGAAGAGAGATTGATGAACCAGATATATAATGCGAAAGTTGTAGGTAAAAGATGCCCTGGCAGACCAAGACGATCAAATAAATAAAACAATAGCCGAAGGTACAATAAAAAGCCATGGAAACAAAAGGGCATGTATGAAGTATAATGAGTGTCGAAGAAGCGAAAGAGGTATGTCGAGATCGTGACAAGTGGCACTCAATTGTCTCTGCCTACCCCGCAAGGGATTTGGCGTGAAGATATGTTTTTTTTTCATTTTCATTACAGCCCCTAGACCTCCACTTTCTTTCTTTCTGGAGAATTTGGCCTACACTCGCCTCGCTGGCTAGACGACTTGGCGAGGAAATGATGGCATTAGTGGAACCGGAACCGACGGCTTAACGTGCTCTCCGAGACACGGTGTTGTAAATCTATGACAAATGTACGTAAGAAAAGTGTATTTCTCATTGGTACATGCCGGGTGGGTTTGAACCGACCTTTGTAGGATTTAAGGTAGTTCAGACAGACAATGGGGTCGTCCAGGCCCGGATGTCAAATGGGCCTGGGTTGGGGATGGGGACATTCCCCCGTTCTCCCCGGCAGGATCTTAGCGAGTAATCAACCGCTGGTAATTCATGCACCTTTAGTGCTGGGCACCGTTACTGGTATAACAGCGCCCGTATGGCTCACGAGCCCAGGGGATCTGGGTTCGGCTACTTCAGTTCTCCTCCAGGAGCACTTCTCTAGGAAGTGATCTCCCGTTGGGGGGCCGAGCGCAAGACGGAGCCATATTCTGGAGATGCTTGAAGTGTCCGTTGTCGGCCCGATAGAACATACGTCTAGTCAGGCCAACGACAAACTCCTCAATACTAGGCATCTCCAGATCTCGAGCTATGACGGAATTACGCACTTTAAGGTAGGTAAAGGCTCTTACAACCGAGCTACCACCGCACTGAAGACATATATATGTATGTATTACAAAATATGCTTTGCTTTTAAAATTGCAAAATACCTTTAAATTATCCTTAAGTATTCGTTTGAAGGAATAACCGACCAAGGTATATACCCGTATGCTCCTCAAACCGCACGAGATTTTCTAAAAGCTAATTTTTTGAATTTTCTAACGTACGTATGTCAAAAGAGCAAGTTTCGTAAAACATTTTTGTAGAATCATAAAGTGACATAGACGCGATAGATAAGGACTAGTCAAAACTTGGTACAAATGTGTTTTGACGCCATCTAGTAGATCAATAATACCGCGTAATTTTGTATGCTTTTAATGTAAATAAATAAAAGAAAATCAGTTTTTTATTTGTCACAAAAATATGAGTTAATAAAAATGTGAAATATAGTTAAAAAATAAAACAAAGATATTATGACAAAAGGGTCTAGGGTTCAGAAAATGGTGTTGGAAACAGGTTCCAACAACCTCTGTTATTATAATAAATATTGAAGTAGTTTTAATTGTAACTTTTAAGTAATTCCAAAAAATAACAATAGAATCAGCCTTCTCATATATATTTTTTCTTCTATTTTCTGTTCTCATACCTAGTTAGTAGTAATTAAAAAGCAGTAAAAAACAATATCTTCTTGTTAAGTATTAAGTATTTGTCAAAAATAATCAGTCAGTGGACTGAAACATTTACCTATCAATAGAAGAATCAATGCCTTACCTAAATTAAAATTAGGTATCCAAAAAATATTCAAAGAAAACTATCATAATTAAACTTTTTTAACAAACACAAAATAAGGATATATTAAGAAATATGACTAAAAATGAAAGATTAAGTAATAAAATTCCTGCAAGTACCGAAGGAACCGGTTTTTACTGAACTGCATTTCCGGTACTTCTGTGATCGGGATTTTCCGGTTCTAAACCCTAATCTGAATATGAGTGTAATAAAATCATAAAAATAAATTTCCTAAAAATAAAATATATTATTAATAATTCTGTACCTCCTTCAATTGTATGAGAATTCGTATAATAGGTTTTTTTTTTATACTAGCACGACATATGACCTTAGGTCTACCTGATGGTAAGTGGCGCGCAAGGTCCATGAATGTTAGCAATTGAAGTCAGACACTCATGACTGACATCAGTCCCTAACACTATGCCGGCTTGACTAGATAAAGGCAAAGGAGAGCCTTTCATATTTTGTAATGGAGTCCTTTGAAATATTAGAAGCGCAATATGCATGGTTAACAACTCCAGTACAATACAATTTAAGTCTTGGCAAGAGCACAGAATTTAAAAGCTTCATTACACTTTATTAAAAATACCGTAGACTTATATTTCAAATTCAAATTCATAATTCTTTATTGTATAGATTGCTTATTCTAATTACAGTTGTATGTACATGTCATGATGATGCAATCTGCCCATATTATGGGCATACAATACATACAATGCTTATGTCAATAGATATTTATTTATAATATTTGTATATAGTTTATATTTAATATTGTTCTTGTCAATTTATTGGAATACAATGTTAATGTCAAAATTTGCATGCTAAAAATTATCTTATTGAGTAAAAACAGTTGTTATTAAGAATTTTCTTTAACTTGTAATAACTGGTGCACGCACTCCAAATTATGTACAGTATAATGAGACACAACAGAATAGCCACCGTGACCAGCAGAATATTATTTATGCTAACGTTATGTGTGACGCTGGCATCCGCCTGCGTCTTTCTGCAATAGTAAAACGTTTTATAGGTAAATCTCGTATCTCTCTAGGAATTTTATTATATACTCTAATGCACATTATGTGGCAGTTTCTGCTGTAATATTCAATTACACAAAAGACCAGCGACGGGAGGTTTTTTTCCCGTTAATGCGTTAAACCCGGTCGTCCATCCCTTGATTGCACAATCCAATATTTACAAAGATATTTTAAATTCTAGTTGTAGTTACTTTTAAGAAAAAAATAACTTACTAGGACATATAATTAGTGACATTTTGGACATATTTTTACTTTCATATGTAAAATTCGCGCTCTTGGTGGCTCGATTGTAAGAACGCGTTCCTTAAATCCTACAAAGCTCGGTTCAAACCCACCCGACATGTACCAATGACAAATACATTTGTCTTAAGTACATTTGCTATAGATTTACAAAACCACCGTTCCCGTGCCTCGGAGAGCACGTTAAGCCGTTGGTCCCGGTTCCACCAATACCAACTTGTGGAATCGTTAATAAATTGTCATAAAAATTGACATCAAATCCTCGCCAAGCCGTCTGGTCAGCGTGGCGAGTGTAGGCCAAATTATCCAGATATATGTTCTGGAAGGCCTATCTCCAGCAGTGGAGGTCTAGGACGCTGTGTTCTAGGGGCTGTAATGATGATAAAAATTATTTCAAATTTTATACAGAGCAAAATAGCAAAAACATTTACAACGACTCTCCTAGTTTTCTCTACTTTAAATCTATCAAGACAAATTTCTAAGCATTAGATTATCATTTATTATTATTAGGATTCACCGTGCGGGTGCTCGGTCAATCGTGTGTGGGTAAGAGATAATAATATAAATAAGAATCGTGTCTCGGGGTTGCGACCGACCGACGATTACATGAATATTTTCATTTTTTTTTTCTCAGCGTGATATTGACAGTATCCGTTAGTTAAACGATTTCTTTATACGTAAACAGACTTGGGCCACAGCCTTAGTTTTTTGCATGTACCTACTACATATTTATCCCTGACCTTGACGTTCACTTTATTCTAAGTGCTGGATCACGATTGATCACAATAATCGAGGTTATAAACGACTAATGTACCTAAAGTATATAATATATCTTAAGCAGTGAATTTATATTACTAAAACTGCGAACCGCAGATGTTTGCGCCATGCTTTGATGCCGCGGCATCACATACCGAGGTAGAAGCGTAACTCCATAGAAGAAAAATGTTCCGATTTTAGCAGCGCTACTACAGTAACCCAGCGAACTAGAATAGGCGATTTTTTATTATTTACCCGACTGTGCGACGCATAGAAAGGTTATGTGTTTATCAGCCTATGTATGTATGTATGTCGATTCGTCTTAATCATAGATATGCATATACATATATATATTTTTATATAAATATATATAAAAAATGGTGTTATTTTTAATGACAATTTATTAACGATTCAAAGAGATGGTATTAGTGGAAACGGGACTGACGACGGCCTAGCGTGCTATCCGAGGCATGAAAACGGTGGTGTTGTAAATCTACGACTAATTGTGCGTAAGAAAAGTGTATTTTTCTTTAGTACATGCTAACGTTCGAACCGACGATTTTTAGGATTTTAAGGCAAACGTTATTACAACCGAACCAACCCCCTCAAATAAAATGAATTTTAAATAAAAAATATTATTAAATAAGCAAAAATATATTTTAGAATACTTTCTTAAATTTATAAGTGGTAACCCTCAATTTTTACCAAAGCGGGAACAAGTTTAATGTAGGTATAATGTAATTTTAAATAAACAACAATTATTAGTACGCTACGAATTTTTTGTTTGGATTAGCCTCCCTATATTTATTTATATATTTATCATGCTTGGAAAACATACAGCTATTTACACTTGTAAGCTCAAGATTAGATACAATATAGCAAATTAACAGTTTTCACTTATAGTTGCACCGTGAGAAATAATAATAATAAGAATTTAAATACAAAAATATATATATAAAACAATACAAAACAATACTACCTAAACAACCTCTATTCGCCTGAAGTGCTCGTCTTATATACATAATAATTATATCTCAATGATCTAAAGCTCCGTTTAATGCAAGCGTGACTTCGTGTTTTGTTTATATTATTCTGACAAGGTCACATTACAGACATAGCTATCTAAATAGTTTAGTAAGACAGTACTATGCCATTATTCATTACAACCCCGAAACCTCCAAACCTGGAGATGGGCCTTCCAAAACAAGGCGAGTGTCTGTTGAAGTCTATTTTATTAACAATTTATTATACAAAAAAAATACAAAAACGTTTATTTGTTCCCAAAAATTGTTTACATAATTTTTTTGAGGAGCTCTGAACTAGAATTCTCTGGGTTAAGCTGAGGATCAGTTTCTTCCTTCGTTACATTTTATTATTTAAGAGTTTTTTTTTTATGTCTCAATATTATTTTTGTTTTATTATTTATTAAATTAATTTATCATGCCATGCATTATACTATTATTATATTATATACATATTATATTATATTATATTATATTCCACCATATTTATTTTATGACTATTGTTAAATTTATAAATCTATAGGTATATAATTTCAGTAGTCTCGTAGTTATTTCTGGTGTATTTTATCTTAACGTTTATTATATATATATATATACATCATTATTTTAATCATTTTTAATGATTATAATTCTGATAGTGAAATACTAAACAACTAAGCGGTCCAAAGAGTAAGCTGTGAGCAGAAGACCAACAGCTTATCAGATCACAATGACCTGTTAATGTTTAATCTAACTGAGAAAGGAATCTGCAAAAAAAACTCAGCTATAGCTGATTTACATAATAATAATATTAAAATCATTTATTGTCACAAAAAGTATACGGCGAAGTGCTTGTGTTGCGAGGTTGCAATGTAGTACAGGATATCGGTGCTCTTCCTTGTTTATGATGTTACAATAATAATATGATGATATAATGTATATATCCTAAGTTAAATTTCGTAGTTCTAAGTATACCGCGTGTAATGTCAAAAGAGCAAATATGTTTAATGTCATTAGTAGAAGCTTAATTTAAACAAAACAAAAGGTCACTTTATTTTAAAGAAAAAATCTTTATCTGAAAAACATATCACTACTGTATGGTGAATAAAGCATCGTCTGAAAAATGCGATATCTATCGTGATAAATACCTAAAGGCTGGATAGCGTTATTATTAATTAATCACGCCCACAGCCGAGAGACGAAATAGAGAGAGCGAAAGAATTACGTAATTATGTTCGCGCGATCGTCGACCTCTCGCTACCTACTTGATTAGGGTCAGTATGAGTTGCGATATTTTTGGGAAAACTTCTCTGCACCGTAACTTAAGATTTTATTACTGGATGATTTAAATAAAAATACGTAGTTCTTTATTTTTATTCTAGAATATAATATGAAAATATTTGCTCTTTAATAAATTCATGCAGTATATACCTTACTTATATATATTGTATGCAATAGAAAAGCATATGTACCTATGAAATTGAAGGACATCGTCTAATTCGGCCATCACCGATTCAATTACTTAGAACTTGACATTAGGTCAAAGAATAACGTAACGTGATAGACAAATTATCGTAAAGTTAATCATAAACGTGATCGTAAGAGATGGGATGGATAATGATGACAGAGGTCGAGTTGCGTAAACATTAAGTTACATATTAGTTATTACAATGTATAAATTTCACATACAATACAATAACTTATGGAATGGATGACTCAATAAATACAAGCTACGCCTATTACATATAAAGTAATTACGCATAAAGTTCTAGGCACATCGGATGTGTTTTTAATGTAAATTTAGGTTATGCTGGCACTGGCCAATAAGAATTACCTTAGTTTATTAAAAATAAAACTAAATAGAGATCTCCACTGTTGGAGATGGGCTTTCCAAAAAATTCTGGACAATTTGGCCTACACGCAAAATAATAAAAAAAAAACAAAATCAAATAATTTATTCAGTAAATAGGCAATATTTTTAGCACTTTTACACGTCATAACAGTTTTATTACATTTAATATTAATACTTTTATATAATTTACATAATGTATAAAATATTTACTAGTGATCAAAACAGAAACTTAATATGAGCTGAACAACTCAATAATAGGTAATGGATTTATAAATTACTGGTCAGGAACGAGGCGCGGTGGTGGCTCGGTTGTAAGAACGCGTTTCTTAAATCCTCAAAGGTCGGTTCAAACCCACCCGGCATGTACCAATGAGTATTTCTCTTTTCTTACGTACATTTGTCATAGATATACAACACCACCGTTCCCGGTTCCACTTATACCAACCTGTGCAATCGTTAATAAATTGTCATTAAATAATTACATCAGACCCTCGCAAACCCGTCTGACCTGCGAGTACTGTTCCTGACCTCATTACAGCCCCTAGAACACAGCGTCCTAGACCTCCACTGCTGGAGATAGGCCTTCCAGAACATATATCTGGAGAATTTGGCCTACACTCGCCACGATAGCCAGACGGCTTGGCGAGGATATGATGTCAGTTTTTTATGACAATTTATTAACGATTTCACAAGTTGGTATTAGTGAAACCGGGACCGACGGCTTAACGTGCTCTCTGAGGCACGGCAACGGTGGTGTTAACTCTATGACAAAGGTACGTAAGAAAAGTGTATTTCTCTTTGTTACATAGCCGGGTTATTTAGGATGTTAAGAAAAGCGTTTTACAACCGAGCCACCACTGCTTCTTAATAAAAATATCCCACCTATATTTTTGTACCAAGAACAGTAGCTATATTTTCAAGTGTATTTTTTATATTTGTGTTGCATTAACTTGTAGTGATGCATGCCTCTTTACAGCATCTATAATATTAGGTGACATTTTTTATATATGTATTTGTGTATAACTTGCTAAGATTACAATGCCAATTTACAGCAGCTATAATTTTATAAATGTCGTTTTGTGTGTTAATCACGTATGTTTTAATTTTTATTTTGATGTTTGTATTGTAATGCATAATCACAGAAAATAAACGAATTGAATAAAAATTGAATAACACTTGCAGCATTCCAATGCTGATTTGCTGCCCAAAAAAACTGTCAGCACTTGGTCCCCACGGCCGAGAGTGTCAACTCCAAACGGTGCAAAAACACATCTCCCAATAAGATTGATGTATTTCGACCGTTTGAGGTTCTCTGCTTGTAATGCAGCAGCGCCTGGATCCTTAGAGGTCAAGGACAGGTGGGAAGGCGCCAGGGTGGCATCCCACACTAAAAGCAAATCTATCCTTCAGGGAACCAGCGTCATTCCATCGGACTGCTTGTCATCGTCGCAAACCATGCCACTGGGTCCTAATATCGCTGGCGAACCCACAGACACAAGGGCCCGAAGAATGACGTCATTGAGGCTGGCGTGCCTTTGGATGTGACCTGTACTCTTACATACATACATACATATCTTCACGCCAGGTCCCTTGCGGGGTAGGCAGAGACAATTGAGCGCCATTTGTCACGATCTCGACATACCTCTTTCGCTTCTTCGACATTCATCAACCTCTTCATACATGCCCTTTTGTTTCGATGGCTTTTTATTGCACCGGCAGCTATTGTTTTATTTATTTGATCGTGATAAGTGAGTCTTGGTCTGCCAGGGCCTCTTTCACCCACAACTTTCGCATTATATATCTGGTTCGTCAATCTGTCTTCAGTCATCCTTTCAACATGCCCAAACCATCGGAGCATGCCTTTCCTTATTTTTGGCCCCCCGGTTTCTTTCATACCCACCTTTTTGCGTATTTCGTCATTACGTATGCGGTCCGTTAAAGTAACACCGCATATCCGACGCAACGACCTCATTTCCACTGCATTAACTCTACTCTCATGCGTGCTCTGACATATCCACGTCTCACTTCCATACATAAGTGTTGGTACCAGCATGGCATTGTGTATGGCGAGTCGGGCTTTGTCACTGACATTTCGACTGGCGATCAGTGACCCCAGGGCACCGTTAACACTATTTCCCGCGTTCACTCTTCTTTCAACATCCCTATCATACTTCCCATCCGCAGTGAAAACACTGCCCAGATATATAATTTCATTTACTTGTTCTAGAGTTTCATCATCAATCTTTATCGTCACGGTTGTCGTCCTTCTTCTTTCAAACACTAGTACCTTGGTTTTTCTCGCATTCAAACGGAGTCCTTTTTCTGCACATCCCTCTTTCATTTCCGTGACTAGTGATTGCAGTTGTTGTTCGGACGATGCCATTAGAACAGCATCATCTGCATAAAGCAGGCAGTTCATCACTAGATCACTCATCTTTATCCCACAGTCACTCTCTCTCACTCTATTTAGGCATTTGTCGAGATATAGAGTGAATAATCTGGCCGAAAGCACACAGCCCTGTTTGACGCCCATTTGGGATTCAAAGCAAGGCGACATACCTCCTTCCACCCGCACACAAGCTTTACAGCCCTTGTACAGGGATTGTATAGCCTGTAGCAGTTTGTCCTCCACTCCATACTCCGGCAATATGTCCCAAAGCTTCTTTCTTACAACTCTATCAAAAGCCTTCTCCAAATCCACAAAAGCACAGAAAACCTTCTGGTTTAAGGCCAAAAACTTCTCTGTGATATTGCGGAGCGAGAAGACTTGATCAATACATCCTCTTCCAGGTCTAAAGCCTCCTTGTGCCTCCCATAAAAGATCTTCAGTCTTCTCTTGCAGTCGTTTCGTGAGAATCTTGCCATACTGTACCTGTACTCTTGCTGCAGGAAAAGCCATGGTGCGTACGTTGTCTCCATATTGGCAGCGATGTGGAACAGTGCAATGAGCTCCTAGACGTAGGCTGGTTATAGTACGAAAACATTTGTTGTCAAATAGTGTTCCTACAAAAGATGAAGTGAGAGTCTGAAGCCACAGTCCCGATTCCCACCTTGACACCACCAGAAGTCACCATATTGGTTGAGGTATTTAAAAGTTATTCCGTACCAATCGGCAAAGCGGCTAGTCCCACTGGCAGCGCTGTGATGTGGTTAGAGTTGGGGACGGACGTGTTGAAGCAAGCAAGCGTTCATAGACTTAAAAAAAAAAAAAAAAAAAAAATATTAAAAACTACTAAGTTAAAGAACTTGAATAAAATATTCAGAAATCGTTTTACCTCTTTACCTGAAATTAATCTTCTTGACGGTTGTAGGTCACTGAGAAATACGACTTTATACAAACTGTCCAGCTCCAATTTAGCTATTAAATTATTTTCACTACTTTTGACATTTCAACTTTCCGACTATCTGGAAAAGGTCTGCTTCTCGAATATTATATTATTAAGTTTTAAAGTTTACTTTATGAGATTTAAAACAAATATAACTGCATCCACGGTTCAATTCCCGCAGTTTCCTTAAGTTTGAAATGTGACCAACATTTGGTCCTTACAAGCGACACTATTGAATGGTGCAAAGTGAGATATTTATAGAGAAATGAGTATTATCAAAAAAGTAAAGCAATTTATGAAATTAAATAATTTATTTGTTAGAAACATGATAGGAACTTCGCTATTTCTGGCATACAGATATTTATTTAGTCACTTGATTCTGGGATATTCTTTTGTCGAATAAAACATTTATTAACCAGCATTTGTTTGACTCTTAATTTAAACAGTTTTTTTAGTGGGTAAGTAGTCATTGAGATGGGTAGGGGATGCTTGATCTAATGTTGTAGAGGACTCTGGGAGACGACTTGAAACAGGTATAAACTACGTAGCCAAGTAAAACAGCTAGTAATAAAGCTCGTCCATAATTAAATAACATGTTAGTATCAAATGTGAAAGTAGTTACCTTTATATTGTTTAATAATAGCAACCACAAAGAACATGGGTCTATACCCGCCCACATTTCCTTTCACTATTATGAACATGGCTTACTATATTTTAATTTAATAGAACAACGATATCGAATAACTTGCTTTTACCACCCGGAATATTATGTGCTAAAATACAGTAATGAAATATGGAAAGGTTTTTCTATTAAGAAGGTCAAAGAGTGTAGAGAGTAGCTATCAATAAATTAATTTATGTAATTAATAAATAAATAAATAATAAATATTTCCAGACTGGCCACACAGCGCCATCTAGTTTCCTTGGTAAGCTACGAGGCTTGTGTTACGGAAACTAGATGGTTGATAAACTACATATTATACTTTTTTTTGTTGTAAATATATACATATTAGACATATAAACACCCAGACCGAGACAAATTATACAATGTACAACTTGCCCCCGGTGGGAATCGTACCCACGACCTCCCGAGTTCACGGCAACGTTTGTTACCACTAGACCACGGAGGCGGTCAAAATTATCGGTTCATATTATTTGCGGTGCAATAAAATTGTAATTCAATATTAACTTTATTAAGAATAAAAAACAGAACAATGATTTAAATAATAATAAAAATTAAGCTAATAAACATATATAAACTAAATTAAAAATAAAACTAAAATCTAAACTATATATAAAAATATTCACCCATGACTTGATCATGTGGTAGTGTGCCAAGAACACTCGCAGCATTCCCCCGCTGCACAGCGATGCTGATTTGCTGCGCGAATAAACTGCCAGCCCTCTTGTCACATACAGCGTTAACCAGCCGCTTAGACAGTTCTTTAAAGAACAGTCCCATTGTCTTAAGACCAAATGGCACAAATACAAATAAAATTGTTAGTTGAGCTAATAATGCATCAATTATCTGCTGCATGAACTCCATGTTTTTTTCTTACAATTATTATTTTAATGGATATCAATAAGTTTTTTTCTATTAAAAGGTTTAACGTCTTTCTCGCTCGCACATTCCAATATTTTCAATCATTTTTCTAGTTCGGCCAAGAAGTTGCCCAAACGGCTAACAGAAAAGTCTGGAGACAGAAAAGCTGGCAATTATTTCTGCCAACGTATTAGCCTCGTTATACAGATGGAAAATGTTGCCAGTCTTCTTAGGACTATCCCTGAAGGGCCGTCCCCAGATGGCAATTTTTACTTATAGTTTATTTTTTATTAGGTTTAGTTTATATTAATTTTATTTATCACTTTTAAGTAGTTTTAATTATTTATAATAAAAAATATACAATAGTATTAAAAATCACTTTTTTTTGTTTAATATTATTTACGTTTTATAGGATTGTGAATGATCAAAAAGTTGAGCATTAGTTCGTTATAAAAACATGGTGCAAAAACTTCTGAGCTATGGACCAAATTTCAAGTAAAATACGAAATAATTTTTTTTTTCGTATATAATTTACAAAGATATCAGGTATATCCAAATTTCAAATGACTTTTCAATCTGGTTGAAAATTACGGTGCTAAAATGGCTCCGCTGAAAGCCCGATGCGTATCTGTTTATTGACCCCATTATTCATTTTCTAACAAAATATACAAATCCAATTATCCTTTTCAGTACGTGTTATTTCAGCTATAGACATTATTATAGGGACTAGCTTACAATAATAAATATTAAATGATATGTATTCGACTTAATTTTGTGGTGTTTTTTTATTTTTATTTATTAGTTTTTTATTTGAGCAATAAATAAAATATATTTAACTCAAGAAACAATATAATTAAAACTACTTAAAGAGTAAAAATTAAATATAAACCAAACCGAATAAAAAATAAACTATAAATAAAAAATATCCTCTTTAGTCCCGAGGAGGCTGGCAACATTTCCCCTCTGTATAGCGAGGCTAATACGTTGGCAGAAATAATTGCCAGCCTTCCTGTCTCCAGACTTTTCCGTTAGCCGTTTGGACAACTCCTTGGCCAGACGTTTGGCCGAGTGTCCCCATGGGCACATCGTTTCGCCCCCAAACGACGCTAATTCGTAACCTGTACTGAGGTTGGCGTATTCGCGCAGCTTGAGGTTCTCAGCAGAAACCGCCGCAAATATTTGGAATAGTTGATTCCCACGAAACGGTAAGTTCAAGAAGGATAACTTATTTCAAGTTCCGAGAAAACACTAAGATGTCTGTCTGGCCTATAGGCTGATACAGCTAGCTCATCTGGGATCCTATAATGATGTTAAAATGCATCCATGAGAATTTTCCAGTCTGATGCGGTGCCAAGGCTCGAGGTGGGGTTGCATTTAGTTTTTGTAGTTTGCCCTTCCTTTAAAAATATGGTCAAAATTTTATTTGAAGTCAGTACCTTTCTGGTTCTTTCAATATAAAGACTTATTCACGGATAACACCAAAGATATTGTCATGTCAGCGCGAGTACCCTTTTCTATAAGAGTAACGCACCCTACAAGTATGTGTCTAGCAATTTCTATGGCAGAACCAAAAATGTTCTTTTCCGTAGATTTTTTCCACCTACCAGATTACTCTGGATTGAAAAGAGTTTAGGTAGAATTTCAACAACGCCGATGACTAATCGTACATTTTTAAAATTTTAAAAGTAAGTAAATAATTTAATGTAAATATTACTGGCGCGGTGGTGGCTCGGTTGTAAGAACGCGTTCCTTAAATCCTACAAAGGTCGGTTCAAACCAATGAGAAATACACTTTTCTTAAGTACATTTGTCAAAGATTTACAACACCGGTGGCCTCGGAGAGCACGTTAAGCCGTCGGTCTCGGTTCCACTAATACCCACTTGTGGAATCGTTAATAAATTGTCATAAAAATTGACATCAAATCCTCGTCCAAGCCGTCTGGCCAGGCGTGGCGAGTGTAGGCTAAATTCTCCAGATATATATTCTGGAAGGCCCATCTCCAGCAGTGGAGGTCTAGGACGCTGTGTTCTAGGGGCTTTAATGATGAAATGATGATCATGAAATATTACTATGAACACCGGTGAAATATGTATCTGAAAAAGCGGTACAAATCAACCCGTGTCGCGTCAAAATACCACATGCAAAAATTATTTAAATATACCTTAATCCCCCGGGAGCACGAGGTGCCTTTAGGAATTAATCCGATTAATACGAGGGGTTAAGGTTGTACGTACGTACTGGCGATTGGGGTTGGAAAGCAAAGCTGGCACATTGAATTATGTATAAGACCTATGAAGGTAAAAAAAAGTAACCGAATTCACATTTAGTCAACTTTACTATAGGCCAATCATGACAGGTGGCAAGCTCGACGATGTCTCCAGCGTACCAAAGAAATATCACAAATAAATTAAATAATAATTAAATGTATTTATTTACATGATTACATATTTTTGTGTCCCGACCAGGAACCGAACCCTAGACCACGGAGGCAGTTTGTTAAAGAATTACAAATTATTTATTTTTGATGAACGAGCAAAATACCAACGTCAAAGGTCTAGAATGCATACAAAGAGTGTGTGTGGTAAACGGGCAATGCGATGACCGACTATAACAAAAAAATGTTAGTTTTATTGTTATATTATAGTATTGAAACGAAATAATAAATTGATTCACTTTTCCAAACCTTTTCCCCTTGTTATTATTTATCGTCTGTCTATATTTGACTCATGTCATGCCTACCTCTTCTTGACATTCTACTTTTGTAACACTACCCCCCTCTCAATACCGAACCGCATCAGCATCAGTCTGAGTACCAGTATAAGGTCGACTGGCGTGAAACGTACGCGAAGTTGTACCGCGATAGGGCGCCAACCGGTTCATGTGTACAATTTTTCCTTTATGTTGTGGTTCTTTCCTAATTTTATAAATGACATCATTAATTTGTTTTACAATAGTGTATGGACCATCCCATTTTGGTGTCAGTTTAGCACAAACACCTAAATGTCTAACCGGATTATATAACCAAACTAATTGATTTCTTTCAAATTTTACGTTATTTAAATTTATGTTATATTGATTCTTAACCCTTTCGCTCGATCTCCATATATTCTCTCTCGCAAAATTATGTATTTTCTCTAACCTTTCTCGCAATTTATGACCATATTCATTAGCTGTGTCCGAGTCCATTGTGGCTAAAGGGGGCCTAGGCCTAATTAAATCAATAGGAAGTTTTAACTGCCTTCCGAACATCATAGCTGCTGGTGTCTCACCCGTTGTCTCATGAACACAACTTCTATAGGATAATAGGAATAAAGGTGTAAGGTCATCCCAATCCCTTTGGTGCGTAGATACAAATTTCGAAAGATATTGCACAATCGTACGATTTAATCGCTCGACCATTCCGTCTGACTGAGGATGTAGGGGTGTAGTTCTCGTCTTTCTTATACCCAACTTGAACATTAAACTTTTGAAAACGGCTGATTCAAAGTTTCTACCTTGATCTGAGTGCAACTCTAACGGTACTCCATGTCTACTGACAACTTCCTTCAATAAAGCTTCCGCAACTGTGACAGCCTCTTGATTTGGTATCGGAATGGCTTCTGGCCACTTTGTAAAATAATCCACTACTACTAGTAAATATTTGTTACCATTTGATGTTTCTGGCAATGGTCCCAATACATCAATAGCAACTCTTTCGAAAGGTGCCCCTACCACATACTGTTGCAAAGGTCCTTTACATTTTCGTTGGGGCCCCTTCCGTGCCGCACAAACATCACATTGAGTACACCACCTTTCTACGTCTGATCGACAACCAATCCAATAAAAACGTTGTCGTACTTTTTCATAAGTTCTCGCTATGCCATAATGACCTCCCGTTTTATTATATTACAATCTGTCTAACTATACTATCATCTGGTCTTTCGTAATGTCTATATAAAACAGAATCTTCAACGACCAACGAGTTCCACTGTACCCAATAACCTTTTACTGTAGTATTATTACTTGCAATAGTTTGCCATTCTGGTCTTTCGCCCGTATTTAACCATTCCAACACTATACTAATATCCTGATCCTGTCTTTGTAAATTTCGCCAATCAAGTCTGTTAATATTCCCATCGTTGCTCTCTTCATTATTTATAGCTTCAACAGTTGTTATAGCAACAATTTCCTGTGACATTTCGGTTCTTGTACAAAATTTGCATTTCATTTCCAAACACGGTCTTCTGGAAAGAGCGTCTGCGTTGTTATGCAATCTTCCAGCGCGGTGCTCGATAGTGAAGTCATATTGCTGTAATCTCTCGATCCACCTAGCTAGTTGCCCTTCTGGTTCCTTAAAACTCATTAACCAAGTTAACGCAGCGTGATCAGTTCTAAGTTTAAATTTTCGCCCATATAAATAATGATGGAAATGTTGAATAGATTTCACAATGGCCAAAAGTTCTCGACGCGTTACGCAATAATTTCGTTCGCATTTACTTAAAGTTTTACTAAAATAGGCAATAACGTGTTCGATTCCATTACGATTTTGAGCTAAGACTGCTCCCATACCAGTTTGAGACGCGTCAGTGTCTAATACGAATTCATTGATAGAGTCAGGATGTGATAGTATTGGTGTCATAGTCAGTCTTTCTTTTAACTCTTCGAACGACTGTCTTGTACTTTCTGTCCAAATAAAGGGCTTCTTATTTTCAGTTAATCTAAACAAAGGTTTCGCTATTGTAGAAAATCCTTTGACAAACCTTCGATAATAAGAACACAATCCCAGGAAGCTACGTAGTTCATGTAACGTTTTCGGTTCTGGCCACTGACGGACACAATCTGCCTTTGCCGGATCTGTCTTAATCCCATCACACGATACAACATGACCTAAGTACGTAACTTCTTTCTGAAATAAATTACATTTTTTCGGACTAAGTTTAAGATTTGCCTCACGCAGCCTATTAAAAACCTTATTTAAATTTTGAATATGTTCATTAAAATTTTTAGAGTGAATAATAACGTCATCCAAATAGACAAGGCAAGTTTGACACGGTAAACCTTTAAGTACTAACTCCATAAGACGTTCGAAAGTAGCGGGTGCATTCGTCAAGCCAAAGGGCATGACATTAAACTGCCACAACCCGCCAGGGGTAACAAACGCTGTCTTCTCCTTATCTTCTGGCTTTATAGGTACTTGCCAATATCCACTCTGCCGATCTAATGTGGAGTACCACTGTGAACCAGCCACAGCGTCTAACGTGTCATCGATTCGTGGTAATGGGTAGGAATCCTTTTTAGTTACCTGATTTAATTTGCGATAATCCACGCAAAACCTAGTACTTCCATCCTTCTTAGTCACTAATACTATAGGGGAAGACCATGGACTATTAGACGGTTCAATGACCTTCTGTTCTACCATTGTCTTTACTAACTCTTCTACTTCTTGTTTCTTTGTTATAGGCATTCTGCGAGCTGCTTGTTTGATTGGAGTCGCGTCGCCGACATCTATAGTGTGCTCGGTTAACTCACACCTTCCGTTATCATTCTTGTCCTTTGAAAATAAGTCTGTAAAACTACATAATAATTTCATAAGGTTAGCTTTTTCGATATAATTTAGATTTTTACAAGAACGATTATACAAATCTTTTAAATGGGGTTGAAGTGATTCATTCTGATCGACATTGCCTACCATATTTACATTATCATACAGTCTTCTAGCAGATACTATAGGCAAGCATTCTCCTACAATTTCTCCCTTTTTAATTAACCTACGACACTCACACACATTCATCACTCGAATAGGTATACAGGGATTACTTACATTAATAATAGCGCGCGCACACAGGACTCTGTCATATCTATCCTCCTCATACATAGGTGACACCATGACGTTGCCACAAGTAGGTGCCTCTGGTATTTCACATAATACAATTTTCTCAGTCATACCTGGCTGGAATCACCGTATCTTCTGCACATAAAAGTTTACAATTTTCCCACAATTTATTACCCCTCTCATTGAGAAATATGTCTTCGTTATTTACAGTTAAAGTTTTATTACCTATATTTACAATGCAGTTGTATTTATTTAGAAAGTCTAATCCCAAAATTACTTCATCGTGGATCTCTACTATCAAAACTCTATGCGTGAACCTTTGGTGCCCTATTTGAATAACAACGTCTCGCTGTTATATGACAGGAGCGATCTCACCTGTCACAGTTCTAACCATGAAGTTGCTGCTTCGACCACCCGGGCATGAGAGGAGTGTAGCCGTTTGAATTATCCTAGGGTGTATTAACGTAACACTAGCTCCCGTATCTACCACAATATCACAACAAACGTCCTCTATTAGTCCAGGAACAACTAGCGCATGTGCACCACCGGATAGTGCATTTACAAGAACTGAAGAAGCGCCGGGACAGTTATCGGCCGAACTATGCCTCTCTAGCTCGGCCTCTGGTCGTTTCCCTGCTCATAGCTGCCATTACAACACTGCGCCTGCACATGTCCGAGGCCGCCACAGTTCCAACATCGAATAGGTATGTTGTTCCAGGGTCGCCTAGCCCCAGTATGAGCGCTCCATCGTCGAAAGTTCTCATCCATTCTTGCTGTCAATCTTCCGACAATTTCCTCAATAGCCAAATATTGATTGGGGACTGTTTGTGGGCATTGCTGTGTTAGTGATGGCGATCTAAGTGCCTGTATTTCTAACGCTTTCTTTATTGCGACATTAATAGTAGTAGGTCCTTGCATAATCAACTGTTCTCGGACGTGACTGTCATAAATAGCCTGTATGAACTGTTGAGTTGCAATCCGTTCCTGTGTCTCCAAAGAACAATCAGTAAATGCTAAATGGGCTAGACGGCGCACGTCGTTACCGAGACTGGCATAATCTTCATTAACCCGTTGCCTTCGATTATGAAATTGTGCGTAATGTAGTTTGTCTGTCCTTGTGGACCCAAAGCGTAGCTTCAGGTTGTCCTTAAGCAGGTGAAGGTCGGCACGATGTTCCGTGGGTAAGCTCGCCAGTACACTCAAAGCAGGACCTCTTAACGCAGCAGCCAATTGACACCCTTGTTCTGTGGTAGTCCAGCGGTTGTTACTCGCGATTATGTAAAATTGTGCCATATAGTCTTCGAACGGCGTCACGCCATCGTATAACGTCGTTTTGATGTTTTTCTCAGTCGTCGAGGGCATCAGGGGAGCTTGTCTGCCCTCAAACCCGGTGTAAGCTATTTCTACTTACATCATCTTCCAGAGTGCTATTATTTACAAATAAATGCTGCATCCAGTCTAGAATTGACGGCGGAAACCTCGCGGACCAGCTGCATGACTGAGTTTTGAACATAGTCGGAATCGCCGGCTGTCAGTCCCTCCGTAGACTCTTCTTGTGGTCTGGATAGCAAGGCGGCGGCAGCCGCGGTTTGCGATCTCGTTCCTCTGTCCATTATAATCCCACTTCTGACACCAGTGAAACGAAATAATAAATTGATTCACTTTTCCAAACCTTTTCCCTTTGTTATTATTTATCGTCTGTCTATATTTGACTCATGTCATGCCTACCTCTTCTTGACATTCTACTTTTGTAACAGTATTATTATTATATTTTTCGGATTCACATTTAGCCAACTTTACTATCAGCGTACCAAACTCGAGAAATATCACAAATAAATTAAATATTAATCAAATTTATTTATTTAAATTAATAAATATTATTGTGTCCCGACCACGTATCAAACCCGGTCGAACCGAGGCATAACTAAACATAAATAAACATAACTAAAGAATATTGACTTTAAAACCGGTCTATATTTTTAAGTCAATTTGTCTGTCCGTAAATGTATGGGGATCAAACTATATGATTGCTGTTTGATTATGGAATATAACCTTAGTTACAAGTATCTAGAGTTGGAAATTGTATGCGTGAGAATGATATTTTATAAGTGGTATAGGGGTGTCACAGTGGTTGTACAGGTATTACACGAAAACTATAAGTATATCTAATATATATTTTTTAAATATTAATTTTAAATTGAAATGATCAGAAACAGTATCAAGTCTCAGCTTTACGCAGTGAAAGTTGGTGCGAGAGAAATTCAAAAAAAATCATTGCACCAATTATTGAAAAAATTGGCCCTAAGTAGGACTGCAGTTTGTGGAACGTGCTTCCAAGACGGCATTAACGGAGTCAGTATTTGGTTGCGTAGGCTAGATAGAGGAGTAGAAACGTGGATGTTCAGAGTCCTGTTGCGCAATAAAAATAGAAAGACTTGTTTTTAAACCAGCCTAGGTCACAAGCAAAATAGTTATTGATTTTGTAAATCTGATATAGCTGAGTTTTTCTTGCAGATTCCTTTCTCAGTCAGATCAAACATTAACAGGTCACTGGAATCTGCTAAGCTGCTGGTCTTCTGCTAACAGCTTACTTATTGGACCACTTTGCTGCTTAGTCTAACACTAGCAGGAGTAGAATCATTCAAAATAATTAAATTAATGACGTTTCATCCAATGCCTGTAATAGGTTTATGTGAATAAAGATATTTTGACTTTGAGCCCGATACACCATTCCTCTCCTCTGTTTCCCACACACGATGGACCCGGCGGATCCGCATGGTGAATCTATGGAATGGCAATAAATTTGTTTTCTTCACCTAAACATCATTCTTTATAACATATTCGTCAGGGGAAAGGTGAAGAGCCTAAAGCGCCACATATGCCCGAAATATGTGAACGAGAGTTTGATGAAAAAGAAAAACATCTAAAAAGTTGCTAAAGTGTCGCTTTAGAATTAACCTTTCCACTGAAGAACATATTATATTTTATATATTTATTTGAAAAAATATTTACAACATATAAAATAAAATTAATATTAAGGATAGGGATATAAGTCCCGTCCGCGTGGAATGGTGGCAAGAACGCTGGCTGCATTTCCCCGCTGAATTGCAATACTAATTCTCTGGGCGAAGAAAGAGCCAGCCCTCTTGTCACCGGAGGAGACAACAAGACGCGGTGTTATGTCTTTTAAAAACTTTTTTGCGCTTGGACTCCATGGGCCCAGAGTTTCTACAGCAAACGGCACAAATATGTAATCTTTTAATATACTTACATACTTGCGCCGCTTGCTGGACTCCGCATTTTCCGCCGCGGCTCCCGCTTTATGCGCTGTCCCCCTGAGATGCGACGCGGCAAGGGTGTCGTAACATCTTTGGACGATACAGACAAGGACTTTATTGGGATTTCAAAAGGTAAGTGAGTGTAAACCAGCTTTTTGATGACGGGCCTGCTTTGGGGCTTGGCGGATATTAAGGCAGTGCTCGACTTGACGCTGATTAAGAAGCGTTTTCATTCTGTTTAGAACAAAATTTTGTAAATAAAGCGCGCTCCGCTTTCTATGCGAACACAGATAAAGAATAATGAATATATGTAAAATAAATAAATATCTATATGTACAGCAATTGCTTAAACATGGCTCATTATGACATTAATTGCTGATTGATTACAAAAGAGTGATAAATGTTATTCGAATAAATTAATATACATTAAATATAAATTAAAATCTACCTAAATAATAAAATTCGAAGTAGATACAAAAATATTAAAATGAATAGATTAAAAAACTAATTATAAATAAAACTAAATTAAAAATACAATGAAATTAAACTATTAATAAAACTATTCTACAAAATAAACTAAGGGATTACCACCAGGGAGGGTACCTAAAACGCTCGCTGCATTTCCTCGTCGAAATAAGGGAAATATTCTGTTTTAGGTGGTTGTTGATTATCTGATTGATTTATAAATGCTTATGGCATGCCATAGTTGCCGACCAACCACAATTTTTGCATGCAAATACGATTATTTGCTAACCGCTTCAATGATACAAAAAAAAACTCTTGTGGTTATCTTTGTCGGCTTTTAATAGTGGCATCGTGTCATGGCCAATCTTAAAGTATTAAAAAGCATTTTTGCATGACCTGTACAGGGTTACGCGCGGATGCAGTGGTGGATCAGAAGCGCGCTGATGCGGAAATTGCTGTAATGGGTTGGGAATCACAAACAATCCGCCAATACACTGTAAATGTCATAAATTATAGCCGCTTCGGTTTAAAAGTCCTTGTGTTTTCTGCACCCGTTGTGTTCCCTTTGATAGATACGACAAAAAATGTTGTATTCTTAGGTTTGAATAAAAATGTATATTTATTTATTTATTTATTTTTAGGAAATTTTACAGCCTCTACAATAATACAATAGAAATATAGTAACTTAAAGCCTTACAAATTTTCACTGATAGCATTGAGTTAGCAGTAAACACAGCAGACAAAACGTGTTTAAATAATACAATTCAAATACAAATTATACCACCAATACAATTAAGAGAACAATTAAACACTAAACTAGTAGAACAACAACAACAAACAATTCCATCGAGAAAAATAATAATAATAATAAAATTTACAAATAATATCAAAAATATGGTTGTATAATTCCTGAAGACGCAAAGACACAAAACCAACGAAACACAATCAGTAGTGAAGTAGAATAATATGAAATTTGGCAGAAATATTTCTTAGAAAATATTTCATAGACCATATGTTTATTTCACCGTTACGCCAAAAAAAGCAAAATTTTAATTATAAACGTCTTTACATCACAGCCCCTAGAGCGTGGTCAGACAGGGTTGTCTGATGTCATTTTTTTAAAATGATAATGGGGTGTATCAGGCAAAGCTTTTTCTAGATGTCGCTAGCGGCACTGGTACCTTGTATACACCTATGACGGATCCTTTTTCAAAATTTGTAGTTTTTTTTTATAACAGAAAAATGTATTTTAACTTAACGTTACCTAACTTAAAAGAAAAATTAAGTAATCAAACACCGTCTTTAAAATAAAAGGTTGAATTAATAGAACGGCAATTTCGAGATCACTATATCTTTGCTTTCGCTTGGAAATCTCGATTTATACAATTAAAAGCTGCTCATTTCTGCATAATATCCAGAAAATAATAAATTCGTAATAAAAATACAACGTTTTTATGCAACTGACAGTTATATTAGGTACCGTCTATCATGCGCCATCTGTCGTGATAAAACGTTAGTGATACACCCACCCCATTTATTAACGATTCCACAAGTTGGTATTAATGGATCCAGGAACGACGGCTTAACGTGCTCTTCGAGGCACAGGAACGGTGGTGTTGTAAATCTATGACAAAATGTTCGTAAGAAAAGTGTATTTCTCATTGGTACATGCCAGGCGAGTTCGAACCTTTATATGATGTTAAGAAAGGCGTTCTTACAACCGAGCCACCACCGCATACAATGATAATAATCTACTTAATTATACCTAATCGCTGCTTAGTCTTCCACTAGCAGGAGCTGAAATATTTAATATTATATTTAATTAATTTATAACAGAGTTCATTTCGAGCGAGTGTGCAGTATAATAATGCGCTGCCGCGCTACTGCAGCGCATCAAATATGTTTGCGGGGGCAAGAGTAGATTGCTTCTATGCCACAATGCGCAAGAAGTGTGGGTCTCTGCTTGGTCGGGTGCGAGACAGCGCCAACAGTATCCTCAGAATGGTCGCTGAGAGCCTTAACTCTCCGTATATGTCTCGTTGCTGTGGCGTGCATGTGCGGGGAGTTGGCCTTAGATGATTGTGAAAAAAAAAAAAAACTTGGGTTATTGGGTTGCTAACATAGTTTTATAAGGTTTTCATTTACTAACACTATGAATCTAGTAATTCAATAAACAAATATTATTATTTATTATTATTAATACGCGTCAATATAGCCCAAACACGTCGGGTATATGGCATTTCACAGCGCTGGAAAACAGCAAAAAATAAACTGTAACTTCTGCCTCAAATATATAATCAAATTTATCCTTTTCCATAATTATTCACATTGTAGCACTTTATCAATCAAATTAACTTTTGACTAACAATGATATGTTCGTGCAAAATTCCTGTTGAAATAATAACAATAATTTATACAAATTGTCACAAATGCCTGTAACAGGTTTACGTGAATATATGACTGTAATAGGTTTACCATATAGCCACTGGAACACAGCGTCCTAGACCTCCACTGAGATAGGTCTTCTAGTACATATAACTGGAGAATTTGGCCTACACTCGCCAAAATTAATAATTTTAAATTACGTACCTCTACAAGTTTTACGGACAAGAACCTATGGAGAATAAATGATGTTAACTAAATTTTCATAAGAATAACATAACTAAACATACACAACTAACATAACTAAATTCTTTTTTACAGGTAAGTCACAAAAGTACCTGAATTGAGAGGCTGGTGAAATGAGACCTCTAAAAAAGGTCGTTTCCTTTCGCAGCTGGATCAACGAAGTGACAATAAAGGCAAGTGCACACGTGTTAGAAAGTGTTAATATAGCGCCGGGAGCCATGCAGTTTGTCTGGTGTACGTTATGATGGCTTGAATATTGTCTTTTTTATTTAAAATATAATTTTGATTAGCGGTCGTATCATAAGTTGATAAGTTGGAGTAATGCAGTTTAATCACGATTGTTTATTTTAGGGCATTTAAAAACAGAAAAAAAAACATTTGCACATTTTTTTAAACATTTACATACAATTAAAAACAATGTCAAATAATCCACACCGAACGAAATTATTTTGCATGGAATAAAATATTCTTATTTATTTGAGATTCTGGAATCAATTACGTTTTAACCGACAACCTGCTATCGTATTTCTGACAGCTCTAATGGTATATATAATAATATCTACACGTAGATAAATGTTCAGAAAAATAAATATAAATAAACATTAAATTGTTTGTGCAAAAAGTTTGTCTTCCTGATCCCCTGAAAAGTTGATTGTTGAGGTTTCGTAATTAGGTTTTATTTGTATTTTATACATAGATAATGTCATTTTTATTTCATTAAATAATAATTAATATTGTTTGCCCTTTTATTATTTTTCTTCGAAATTTTTTTACTCTTTTTTTTAGTTTGGAGGATGTAAAGGTTTCGTTTTTTATCATCATCATCACGACTGTATACCTTTCGGGGTAGCCTAAAATCACGCTTTTTTAAAGCGGATTCACATCAAGCGAACTTTAGATCCAGCCCATCATGCCACTTGTCATCAAGCTCATCGATGTCGCTAGCGTACCAAACTTTAGAAATATCACAATGTAATTATTATGTTCCGGCCTGAAAAAAAATCCGGTACCCCTGAGTCTAAATTCTCGGACTTAACCGCTAGACGGAGGCAGTTCGTTTTTTTTATATTTTATAAAAATATTAAAAATTTATATATATATAATGTGATTTGTCACTTTATGTCAAGATCTTGCAAATAGCAAACCTTTATTTTTATGCTATTATTTATGAATTTCCTGTTGATTATTTGTTTTTTTTTTTTTAAATCCAGAGTTAGTAAATAGTTTGCCCATTATAACATACACTTTTAGTTATCATGGTGTGGTCGTGTAGGAACCTGAAGGAAAGTAGACAAACTGCATTTTTGCGATTTTCGCTCACATCCAACTTTCACCGCTCCCGGCTCGTTCTAGAACATCGACAAATAAAGCACACATGTCACATATGTATCCATTTTCATCTGATTAAATCGATTTGATGAAAGCTGCTTTGACGTATGATATTGATACACACTAAGTATTTTTTTTTAATTACTGCTACTAGTTGACTGCCTCTAGCAGTTTAGATCGTTGGTTTAGATGCGGAGGTACCGAGTTCGATTCCTGGCAGAGACACTCATCATCATTATTACAGCCCCTAGAATACGATGGAGATGGACCTTCCAAAACATATATCTGAATAATTTGGCCTACACTCGCTACGCTTTGGCTAGACGTGTTAGTGAGGATCTGATGACAATTTATTTACGATTCCACAAGTTGGTCTTAGTGGAACAGGGACCGACGGCTTAACGTGCTCTGCGAGGCACGGGGACGGTGGTGTTGTAAATCTATTATAAATGTACGTAAGAAAAGTGTATTTCTCATTGGTACATACCGGTTTGTCGCGATATCTCTAGGGTACCAAACACGATAAATAACACACAATTAATTATTGTGCCCCGACCAGGAATAGAACCCGGCGGTCTATTTTTTTTTTATATTTAATTTAGAATAAATTTAATACTGTTTTTTGTGTTAACACGTTAGAGTTAAATTATAATCGTTTACCATTAGAATCTCACCTGTGCCGTAATCACTAATGTCACAAATCTACATAATCGTACGGAATTATGACTCTAAAATGCTCCCCTACACACTGTAATGGTCAAGCAATTAGTACACTTAAGTACAGGCTTCAAAGAATTCAATTAATATTTTTAATCAATTTTATTTTAATATTTTTGTATCTAAGTACTTCGAATATATATATTATTAATATTTATTCGAAAATAATATTTACAAAATATAAAATAAATATCCTTGGCACTTTGCCCATTGGCAGCGATTTGGAGCAATTTTTTTATTTATAATATTTTTTATTTAGTTTTTTTTTCCATTTTAGTTTTTAGTTGCATTTTATTTATTAATTAGGTTTATTTTTATTAATAGTCATTTATGTTTTAAAATGTAAGCTTTTAGCTTAATTAATATATATATTTTTTTAAATCTTGTACTTACCTCTATTAATTAAAGTAAAAATTAATATTAATACTAAGGATAGGGATATAAGTCCCGTCCGCGTGGAATGGTGGTAAGAACGCTGGCTGCATTTCCCCGCTGAATTGCAATACTGATTTTTTGGGCGAAGACAGAGCCAGCCCTCTTGTCACCGGAAGAGACGACAAGACGCGGTGTTGTCTTTTAAAAACTTTTTTGCGCTTGGACTGCCTTGGACTGAGTGCCTACAGCAAACGGCACAAATATGTAATCTTTTAATATACTTACATACTTGCGCCGCGGCTTCCGTTTTAAAGTATAAATACCTACTCGTAAAATATATAAAAATAAATATTTTAAATAAATAAATATTTCCAGACAGGTCTCACAGCGCCATCTAGTTTCCGTGGTAAGCTACGAGGCTTGTGTTATGAAAACGTTTTTTTTTGTAAATATATACATATTATACATATAAACACCCAGACCGAGACAAATTATACAATGTACAACTTGCCCCCGGTGGGAATCGAACCCACGACCTCCCGAGTTCACAGCAACGTTTGTTACCACTAGACCACGGAGGCGGTATATGTTTTTTTACAGATATATTTATTTAAATTGTATTATCATAATCACTGTATCCCTTGCGATGTAGTCATTAACCACGTTTAAAAAAAAAAAGGTTAATTATTAATACATTACGGGACGTTTTCTCTTCCAATTACCGAAAATTCATAACACATTCAATGCCCATACGTAGCTTCTTAACTTTACCATACTAGCACGCATGTGTCCATAGTGAGAGTCAAAAAATTATAAATAAAATTCAGTTCTTTTCATACAAAATGCATGTAGTATTTTTTATTTATTTATTATTTTCTTTATTGAGGTACAAAAACGGTTAACAGACAAAACATTTAACAAAATACAGTGATATAAATAAGTGGGTAGTAAGTTTGCCAACCTAACATTTGTACACAGCATGCAGTAAACAATATCAAGAATGAAATACAGAAAGACATTAATATCTAAATTTAAACATATAAATAACAATTTGGCATACATATCTAATATATAACTAAAATTTATTTATTTATTAGAAGAGAAAGAACAGAGACAGGCAGTATAAGAACAATTAAGAAACGATACAGTAGGAGCCATTAGAATTATACCCGCCACCAAAATATTTCCCACTGTGGACAATAGTGCACCAATTATATTTTTAGATACGTTAGTACTACATATGTATAACATGGCCAGGTATTTTTATTTTATTTTTATATATTTATATAAACCCAAAAACAATAATAATATAATAGTAGTAATAATAAGTATTTTTAATAACATTAAATCAGACACGACATCTACATTGTTCTTCTTCTCTTGTCGGCAATAAGAAATGTTTTTATTTAGAATAACAAGATTTAATGGATTAGTAACAGACAAACTTATAAAGCTATGTTAGTAGTAACGTAATTATATATACATTTAGGAGGGCTTAACTCGCCCGCACAATCCAACACCTCAAAAGATTCCTATAGGAAACAAAACCACGGAAACCTTGAATACACTTTCAAATGAATTATGCACTGATTGGCCTAGCTTTGATTCTCATACAGTTTAGCTTCTTCCCCTGTCTTGTTATATTATTATTGATTATGTTAAATATAATGTAACCTTTAACCAGTAGATGTTGACTACTATTCTAAATTCCCTATCAAATTAATAGGTTAATAGTATAATGCAATTAATAGTTAGGGGAGTGAAGTTGTGCCGATTCATAGACATATATATATGAACTGGCACTTTATACAATTTATTTTGTTAAGAGACTCCGATCTTATTTCTTTTTATTTATTTATTTTTAAGAAAAATCACAGCCTTTTACCACATATGGTCGATATCTCTAGCGTACCAAACTCGAAAAATATCATAAATAAATTATTGTGTTCCGATCAGAAATCGAACCCGATACCTCCAAGTCTAAATCCATGGACTAAACCCCTAGAGGCAGTATAAAATAAAAAGGTAACTAATTAAACCAAAAAAGCGTTTTTAGAAAATCTAATTTAAATATTAATCATTTCCTTGCTGAGTCGGAGCAGGCAATCAGACGAGGAGTAATAATTTAAAAAAATATTTTAGCTGTTGATTTTTTTTTTTTGGTTCTATTCTTCCGATGGATGATGAATGAGATGATAGGGAAGGCAAAGGGTCTAGCCCATACAGCCAAGTCTGACGTAATAAATCCTTCTTTTTAATGAGTTAATGAGGTCACATCAAATTCCAAATGCTGCAGAATTTGAAGCTTTTCTTGGAGTCACTCACGGCACCATAGCTCAAACACGTCGAATAAAATATGGGAGTTGACAGCGCGGGAAAACTGCAAAAAATAAACTGCAACTTGTGCCCCATATTTAAAGTCCAATTTATCGTTTTCCATAATTATTCACATTGTAGCACATTATTAAACAAAACAACACCACTTTTGACCAATAATATCCACTGTAAATTAATTTACAAAACAAAAACTTGCACTTGACATCTCCGCGAAAAAAGGCGCGAAGGACTCCTTTTAGTTGTTGAATTCCACGGATCTAGAGTTCTTTATTATCGATACGAATTTGCGCCGCTTGCCAGACTCTGCGCTTTCGGCTGCGATTTCCGCTTTTTGCGCTGATGCCCTGAGGTATAACAAAACAGAAAAAATATATCAGAATATAATAGAAATGATGAATTTTAAGCATGTTCTATTTAAGGTATTAGCATTAAAATAATCATATAATAAAAAGATCTAACATAATAAACTAAGGTTTTGGTAGTTGCCTTTGTGGCCTGCCCTGTTTCTAACCATACGTCTAGGTACGTACGCCATATGGCCTCTTGCTCCGGTCCATTGGTTACCCTCAGGTGATAAAGAGCTAATGCGATTAAGAGGTCTCGAGTGGGTCCACCTAATAACACCCTACTCTCTTATCTTTGGCTGACCCAATTTCGCCAATTACGATGTACGTAAAAGTAGGAAGTGACACTGTTTCCAAAAACTTCGTGATTCACACACAAAAAAACTAAACTATAGCTAAAAATTATAGCTACTGTAAAAATGCATTGATAAGCTAACACAAGAGCGATGGTAGCTCGGTTGTACAAGTAAGATCGCTTTCCTTAACATCCTAAAAACTTAGGTTATAGATTTACAACACTATCGTTCGCGTGCCTCGGAGAGCACGTTAAGCCGTGACGTCGGTTCCGGTTACAATAATAATAAAAATTCTGGAAGGTCTAGGACTCTGTGTAAATAATAATAATAATAATAATAAAGTGCGTTTATTTCGGAATAGTATCCATAGGGGTTAGTAACATAGTGTTTCCTTATTCTATATTAGTAAGAAAAAAGAGAGTACTTTTTATATTTGCCTTGCCTTCCTGAAGCACTGGGCACATACATGTGAGTATGTACCCAGTGCCCCGGGCAATGAGGCGTCTCACTAACTGCCCTTAAGATGATGTTGCTGCTCCCTCGTACTCTGTGCATCAACGACGCGACTCGTTTCAGAAATCATCTGTATGCGCGTACGCAAACATCGCTGATGCACTGCACCAACGAGGGAGCCCCATCATCATCCTGAAGGCGTTATTATATTGTACTCGAAGAAAGAAATGAAGAAGCTAATACAAATTAATTAAAAATAATTATATAAAACAAAATAAAAAATATACAAAAAAATTACAACATGGTCATAAACGACCGCATTGTATTATACTAATTCCAATAAATTGACAAGAACAATATTAAATGTTAACTATATATAAATAAATATTATAATATCTATTGACATAAGCATATTGTATGTAATATGGGCAGATTGCATCAACATGACATGTATATACAACTGTAATTAGAATAAGCTATCTATACAATAAAGAATTTTTAATTTGAAAATGTCATAGGTGTTTCAATCTATTTGTAGGTGACTAACAGTCACTTCAGAATTAAATCTGTCGCATTTTTCGTAAGGTGGATGTGTGTTAGATTGGTATGGCTGATTTGCAGTCTAGTTAGCACAGATTGGTCATGTCTACATGCCTGGGGGATTTTATCCAATACTAAATAATAGTTATTTGTTTTTATAATTTTAACGGGTCTTTACGCGATTTACCTTAGAGACATATTTGTCCCGTCGTTTGCAAGTTTCATTGGCCGTGGTCACGGGTCGACTGGAGCTATGCGGTGTAGTCTCGTAAATACTGGGCGGTATATGTAAACCTACCCACTTTCACCTTTAAAAGTTTTTAGAAATCACGACACACGACGAATGCCAAGGCGAAATTTCAAAATTCTTTAATGCACCTAACAATAGTACAGAGGCGAGCTATAAAGCCAGTAGGCATTCTTTACCAGCTAACGTTGGGGATCGAGTAAGTAATCATACAGTTAATAAGTTACTTAACTAATTATAATATACTACACATTATACCTACACACATAAACATACATAAACTACACATACAAGTACATTATGACTTAATAAATACACAGTTTTTAAATAGGTTTTTATTCTGTTTCTCCAGGAACGATGTGGTAATCAAACGTTTAAAGACGCTGATAGACGGTGCACGTCAGTAAAGGAATCAGTGTATCTGGTTGGGGAATGAGAAGGAATCTTAAGTTGGTTGTTGTAAGAGGAGCGTAGTGAACAGTTGTGATTATTACAAAGAAATTCGAAGGGTTTTAAGATATGAGGGAGTATTAGAATTATTAATAGTGTTATAAATTAAGGTAAGAACATGGACAGACCTACGAAAGCGGATATAGAGCCAATTTAACTGAACGCAAATTTGAGAGACATGATCATACTTACGCAAGTCAAAGACATAGCGAATGCATAAGTTGAACAGACGATCGAGTTTGTCGAATATTACATTTTAATCTCGGCAAGGCATCGATCCCCGGTCTTAACAGCTAGACGACAGATGCAATCTAAACTAAAAAACATTCGGTGCAAAATGTTAAACTGCAAAACTAATTTAAATTTAGAGCATTGGAGTTCTATCATGAATTAAAGCATCCAATAACGGCTGCGCAAACTTTTGATAGTGAAATTGGATGTGAGATTTCAGCAGAATAAATACAGACGTTCCAAGTTTCAGAAACAGATATAGATCACGAGTTCAAATATTAGGAAAGTATTTACTAGCGATTTGATTAGCGGCTATTCCTAAATAGTTATTTATTTATTTAAAAATGTATTACATAAAGTACAAAGGCGGACTTAATGCCCGAAGACATGATCTGACAGCCAAACCTTGGGGCCAAATTTATATATATAAAGCTCTAAGCTACCACTCACTGACTGACAGAAATGTAGGGCCAAAACTGTAATAGTTGGGGGTTGGGTGATGATCGGATCGTATAGGTATGGTGCTCAAACCTATGGGAAAAATCCGAAAACCAAGACTTTCCATCAGGGAAAAAAGTCGGTGACGGTTCCGGCGAAAGGGTTATAGTTAGGGGGGGGGTGTTCAAACAAACTTTGTAGAGGACCCTGGGAGACGAGGTGACGTCATGGTTTTTTTTTTAAATTCCAAAATTCTTTTGTTTTTTTGTATGGAAATTTTTGAAAAACTTTGTGGGTCAAACGAAAAGAGCACAACTTGCCAAATTGCAAATTTTGTATAGACTTCGTTTAGGTTAATACGACACAGGTCATCGAGGGGGGCTGAAGCGTCATTTTGATGTAACGTCGAGGGGTTCCCGGAGAACCGTAAGAGGTAGTCGGGGTGTGCTCAAGCAAATGTCATAAAGGACCCTGGGAGAGGGGGTGACGTCAAATATTTTTTTTTTAATTCCGCGATTTTTTTTTTTTTTCATACAAAAGTCGAAACACGTACTTTGGAGGCTCGTAGAAGCGAAACCTGCCAAATGACAACTGCAAATTTGGCATGGTTGCATACACTGGGGGCTGATGAACAGCAAAAGTGTCATCAATGAAATTTTAAATGTGAACCTGATGTGACGCTGACGGGTTCCCAGGAAACCATAAGAGATGGCGAAAAACGCTAGAACCCAATTTTGGAGAGGGCTTCTGGAGACGAGGTGTGGTGACTTTTTTTTTTTTAAATTCCCATTTTTTTTTTTTTTTGCATTCGCGGCCGACTTTGAGCACTCACAGAGCATACTTCGAGCATACCCAGAATGCCCATTTTTGGCTGGTTGTAGTCACGTGGGTCACCCCATATCACAAAAAGTCTTAAATGATTTTTAGGTAGACATCCTCATGTAACGATGAGGGGTTCCGATGCAACCAGGAATGGCAAGTCGTGCTAATATTAACTACGTGTAGGAAACGTGTGGAGACGAGGAAAAGTTTTTTTTTTTTTTAATTTCCAATTTTTGTTTTTTTTTTTCATACATTTTTTAAAAAAAACTGTTGTAGCCAAACAAAAAGATTGCTACTTTTAAAATTACGATATTTGTAAAGCTTTCATCATTTTTTATCCTAGAAAGGTCACTAAGGGGTAATGAATCATCATTCTGATGAATCGCTGACGGGTTCCGAGTTAACCGTAAAAGATAGGTGGTGGGTGCCGAAACTAATGTTGTAGAGGACCTTCGGAGACGAGGTGATGTCATCTTTTTTTTTTTAATTTCCAAGGTTTTTTTTTTTTCATACAAAAATTCGGCCATGGAGCTACAGGAGCTAACCGAGCGCAGCGAGGTTGGCGAGTGTGCGACATTTATGAAGAACTGAGTATAGTAACCTGCAAAAACGATATTACAGAGATTTAAGTAGTCATTCTGATGTAACGCTGATGGGTTCCCATGAAACTATAAGAGATGGGTGGTGGGTGCCAAAACTAATGTTGTAGAGGACCCTTGGAGACGAGTTGATGTAAACTTTTTTTTTTTAATTCCAATATTTTTAAAATTCTCCATACAAAAATTAAGCCATGGAGCTACAGGAGCTAACCGAGCGAAGCGAGGTTGGCGAGTGTGCGACATTTATAAAGAACTGAGTAAAGTGACCTGCGAAAAATTCATTGTAGAAATTTTAGTAGTCATCCTGATGTAACGCTGACGGGTTCCCATTAAACTATAAGAGATAGGTGGTGGGTGCCGGAACTAATGTTGTAGAGGACCCTTGGAGACGAGGTGATGTAAACTTTTTTTTTTTTTTTTCCACTTTTTAAAAATTCTCCATACAAAAATTAGGCCATGGAGCTACAGGAGCTAACCGAGCGCAGCTAGGTTGGCAAGTGTGCGACATTTATGAAGAACTGAGTATAGTGACCTGCAAAAAAGATATCGGAGAAATTTAAGTAGTCATTCTGATGTAACGCTGACGGGTTCCCATGAAACTATAAGAGATAGGTGGTGGGTGCCGGAACTAATGTTTTAGAGGACCCTTGGAGACGAGGTGATTTAAACTTTTTTTTTTTATTTTCCACTTTAAAAAAATTCTCCATACAAAAATTAGGCCATGGAGCTACAGGAGCTAACCGAGTGCAGCGAGGTTGGCGAGTGTGCGACATTTATGAAGAACTGAGTATAAGTAACCTGCAAAAAAGATATTGGAGAAATTTAAGTAGTCATTCTGATGTAACGCTGACGGGTTCCCATGAAACTATAAGAGATAGGTGGTGAGTGCCGGAACTAATGTTTTAGAGCACCCTTGGAGACGAGGTGATGTAAACTTTTTTTTTTTTTCCACTTTTTAAAAATTCTCCATATAAAAATTAGGTCATGGAGCTACAGGAGCTAACTGAGCGAAGCGAGGTTGGCGAGTGTGCGACATTTATAAAAAACTGAGTATAGCAACCTACAAAAAAGATATTGGAGAAATTTAAGTAGTCATCCTGATGTAACGCTCACGGGTTCCCATGAAAATATAAGAGATGGGTAGGAAGTGCTTAAACTAATGTTGTAGAGGACCCTTGGAGACGAGGAGATGTAAACTTTTTTTTTTTAATTTACAACTTTTTAAAAATTCTCCATAAAAAAATTATGCCATGGAGCTACAGGAGCTAACCGAGCGAAGCGAGGTTGGCAAGTGTGCGACATTTATGAAGAACTGAGTATAGTAACCTGCAAAAAAGATATTGGAGAAAATTAAGTTGTCATTCTGATGTAACGCTCACGGGTTCCCATGAAACTAAAAGAGATGGGTAGGAAGTGCTTAAACTAATGTTGTAGAGGACCCTTGGAGACGAGGAGATGTAAACTTTTTTTTTTTTTTTTCCAAATTTTAAAAAATTCAATGTACAAAAATTATGCCATGGAGCTACATTTAGGAGGAACTGAGTATAGTGACCTGCAATAAAGTTAATAATACAATTTAAGTAGTCATTCTGGTGTGACGCTGACGGGTCCCCATGTAAAAACTTATAAGAAATATTAATTGGGATATTTTATCGATACATTGATATTCGACAGGGATTGTTTGGAAAGTACAACAATATATATAGAATTTATTTTTAAAGTACAATGAGTACACAAAGCAGACCACGCTCACGATAATCCTCACTGTAGTTTTTGATTTTTAATGAGTTTTCCATTGAAATATTTTATCAAGTTGTAATTTACGAATTTGATTGTAAATGTAATTAAGATTTCGACAGGGATTTATTATCGAGGTTTAGGATCAAACATATTTTATTTTAAACATTTAAATATTAGTATTTTAATAACTTTGACTAGATTTTTTTATCGAGTTTTAGCCAACGATTTTGATCCCAATTTAAAATAAATATCGATAGGGATTTTTTTAAAGTACAACAGACACAAAGCAGACCACGCTCACGACAATCCCCACGGTCCACTCGTGGGCCGTGCAGTACGAAACAACTAGTTTAACTATATATAAGTGCAATCATAAAGATAATAATAATATAATTAATTAAAATTAACAGCAAATTAATATATACTTACATCATATAAAATATTATAGTTTAAATAAACTAAATACTAATACATACACATTATTATACATAAACAAACATATATACCACTTACTATCGCTCTGTGGAGCCACTTAGAAAGTGTGAATACACCAGTGTTTTGAATAATGTCCAGTAGCCCTATTCTGGAGAGTGGATTACGTTATTTACTTCCGAGATTGCGTCATAATTACAAAATATCATTCAATTCTCAACTCTATAAGCGCTCGACCTTGACAGCGGCCGTGCAAATTTCAACATTAATAGCGTGATATATAGTTAACAGATTCCTTTATATAACATTTGCGCTTAAGTAACAGAATAAGGATACTGGTAGTTGCTTTCAGTATGTTGACAGGAAGATTACTCCACAAATTAGTAGCAATAACTACAAAAGAGTTAGATAGAAATGAAGAGTGATGAATTACGATCTTATCAAATAACTCCGTGGTCTAGCGGTTAAGTCCATGGATTTGGACCCGGAGGTACCGGCTTTGATTCCTGGTCGAAATACAATTAATTATTTATATTTGAAAATGAAAGTAAAGTATCATCACGACCGTTTCCCAACCGATGCTGAAGAAAAAGCCTGCAACCAGTGGTGGCTCGGTTGTAAAACTCCTTGACCGAACTACATTGATCATGGCATTGTGCTTTCGTCTTGGAGCCCGGACTGTCCACCCTTATAAATGTCGGTCTTGGACACCACGGGGTTTCTTGTGCTAGAAGTGTCGGCCGCATTTCTCATCACGCGACTCTAAAAGACATCATTCGTAGGGCTCTTGTAACTGTTGGTGTACCCGCTAATCTAGAACCGCAAAAATGGCTAAAGTTTTAACAGCATGACCGTTGGACCGTGGAAACTTCGGCGGTCTCTGGTGTGGGATACGACATGTAGACTCATTAGCCACATATCGCATCCAGGCAACCTCGCGGGGAGTGCGGTGGTTTCTGCTGAGAACCTCAAGCTGCGCAAATACGCTAACCTCTGTACCGGTTACGAGTATGCGTTTGGGGTCGAGACGATGGGACATGGTCCCTCAGTCAAGGGTTTGCCCAATGAGTTGTCCAAACGGCTGATGGAGAAATCTGGAGACAGGAAGGCTGGCAATTATTAGCAAACGTATAAGCTTCGCTAAACAGAGGAGAAATGATTCGTCTTCTTTGGACTATCTCTGATGGGACGATCTTGATATTTTTAGTTTATTTTTCTATTAGGTTTAGTTTAATATTTATATTTAAATAGTTTGTTAATATGTATGATTTAACTTTTAAACTATGTTTTTATAAAAAAACGTTTTTTTTATCTATAGGGATCGATTATGCGCAGTTAGTTCCAGTTAGATTCAGTACAACCCTGGGTTTGCTTGATTTTAATCAAAAGTTGTGATTGGATAGCTCGCTCGCCTCGCGTTCCATTACGACGTCCGTTCGATTCCTGGATTGGAATTTAATAGATCCAGCAGTTGTATGTTTAATCTAATTCGCGTCTGCTCGCCGATGTTTGCCGAAAGTTTACGTCAAATGTGTCAGCTTTCGAAACCTCTGCTGTCGTATGGCAAAACCTTGTAACTTTTTCAACTCGTGAATTTGTAGATTATTAGTAGAGATAGCTCCAATAGCGGCTAAGCATGATTTTTTTTTTGTTCTCTTCTCCCGATGGATGATGAATGAGGTGATAGGGAAGGCAAAGGGTCTAGCCCATACAGCCAAGTCTGATGTAATATATCTTTCATTTTTATGAGTTAATGAGGTCATCATCAAATTCCAGATGTTGCAGAATTTGATGCTTTTCTTGGAGTCACTCGCGGCACCATAGCTCAAACACGTCGGGTAAAATATGGGAGTTGACAGCGCGGGAAAACCGCATAAAATAAACTGCAACTTGTGCCCCATATTCAAAGTACAATTTATCGTTTTCCATAACTATTCACATTGTAGAACATTATTAAACAAAACAACACCACTTTTGAGCAACAACATTTACAGTAAATTAATTAACAAAACAAAAACTTGCACTTGACATGTCCACGCAAAATGGCGCGAAGAACTCTTTTCTTTTTTGTTTTCTTCTCTCGATGAATGATGAATGAGGTGATAGGGAAGGCAAAGGGTCTAGCCCATACAGCCAAGTCTGACGTAATATATCTTTCTTTTTTATGAGTTAATGAGGTCATCATCTACTTCCAGATGCTGCAGAATTTGATGCTTTTCTTGGAGTCGTCGCCATGTTCTCTGTGACGCCTCGTTGCCTGTATACTAGTAGTATACTCGCACAATAAAAACGTATATATATATTTATTCCAAGGAACATTACAAATTACTATTAATAATAATAAAAACCAATATAACTTAATAATAAAAAATACAACTAAAAACATTATAAATTGAAAATATTATATAGCTATTTTTTTATACTAGACTACCTGATTGCGAGCTAAGTTCATGAATGTTAACAATTGGAATCAGACACTCATAACTGACATCAACTTAAAATCCCATCCCACTCCTCTAGCAGATATTCAGATTCGTATACTGTGTCTGCAGCCCGCCAGTGGAACAAGCCACCACTCGCTATTAGACACGCGCCGTCTGTCCACGTTTTTAAGCGCTTTGTCACTGCTTTATTTCTAGACAAACAGGAGTCGTCATCAAGCTAAAAATATATATTTGGCATAATATATATACGTTTATTTATAGGTATATGTGTAATTTATGTAACAGTGTAAGTATCTATTAGTATGTAATGTGTGTAGTATATTCTATATTGTTAAACTTGATATCGGCACTACCCTTAATCTCACACTCTCCCAAAGGTTAGATGTTAGAAAATGCCTTGTAGGCATTAATCTTCGCCTTTGTACACTTATTTTGTGCAATAAAGAATTTAATAATAATAATAATAATCAGTCCCTAACAGAATGCGGGCTTGACTGGAAATGTCGGCAATTCTAGCCTGATCCTGAACCGTGTGGATACCCTTTACTGGGCTTATCGGCACGAACGGTGAATACTTGGGCTAATTACCACCATCAGTCCGCCTACCACCTATTTGTTGTTTTCGTTGAAAGTATGTGTCAAAAGCCAATTTTTACTTTCAAGGAGAACTAATTTGGAGCTTGCCATGGTGATAATTATAAATATATAAATAGTAATATATAATAATAATTATATATATATAATAATAATAAATTATTTATTGTACATAACCAAAAATAGTGTGGGTACAAAGGCGAGCTTAATGCTATAAATGCATTTTCTACCAACTAACCTTTGTGAATGGGGAGCCATTATAAGCGGGTGCAGAAATACTATTGTGATCAACAATAATGAAATATAAATACATACTAATTAAATATATATATCCTACATATTAAATAAATATATACATAAATAATAAATACATATCTAAGTACATAGTAGAAAGTTATGGTAAGTTATTCTGTTTATGGTGTAAAAAATTGTATAACTTGTCTTTAAATATTTTAAGAGATGGAGCTTGTCTGATTACCAAAGGTAAGACTACCTTCCTCGTTCCACTGGCGAGCTGCAGATATTAAAAAGGAGTCTGAATATCTGCTGGATGAATAAATAACGCCGCTTAAAAAACAATAATAGCATCTCATACTATCTTTTGTCATGCAATAGCAGTTACAGTTTCTTGCGACACGTGTTACTCATTATAAGTTTGTCGGAGGTACTTTCGGCGCAAGTTCGAAAATTATCCTGCATAGTCCTAAATAGTTTACATGATGATAACGTCAGACACATTTATTTATTTTATTTATTTATTAATAAAACATTACATGGCTTAACAGTAAAACCATTTACCATGCAGTCAATCTTATAATTAATACATACATTTTCCGTAAAAATGGATTGTCAATATACCTATATATTTTTTAATTTTCTATACAAATAATAATATTTATAAAGCTTTCAAGTTAGCAATAGTTATATACAATATAAAATTAATATAAAAATAAAAAAAGATAAAGAAATAATAATAATAATAAAATCAAAATTTAACACTAATAAAATAAATGAAATAATAGAGTTAATACAACACAATACAAATTTGAATAAAAAGTGAGTAAGTATATAAATAAATAAATCAGTGCGACATCATGATAATATTAATACAAAAAGTAACAATAATAATTTAATCCAAATATTTTAACTTATAAATAATTAATTATTCACAAAATGTAAAGAAAGCCTTGCACAGAATACTCAGATGATCAGCAAAAACATCTAGATGTGTTGTCGTCTCTGTACTCTGTAGACATCATTTACTGCTACTGGAAGTTTGTCAAAATATTGCTGATATAACTTTATTTAGTCGCTGTTGCACATGGGATTGTGGATTGCTCCAACTTATTGTACAAAAAACCGACTTCAAAGCTGTGATTTAAAGGAAAATAACACTGAAGATGCTGCAAAATTAAAAGCGAATGTAAATCCTTTAAGCTCCTCTATTGCGCCATTAAGTGAAATAATAACAAATTACAGTCGGAATGGAGTCGCAACTCAAATTAAGCACCTGAATAAATTCCGTGTTAATCCGCTGGCAGTTAAAGTTAGGGAAAAAATGACGAAAAAATAATCTTAATCAAAATTAAACCACGTGATGAGAAGACAGTGATATTTGGATGATGACAAAACTCTCAAAAAAAAATATAAAAAAAACAAGATTTTACTAAAACTTATCTACTAATTTTATTTTAATTAAGCGAGAGCTCGCGAAAAAAGTAGTCTAGAGAGAGAGAAGACAAATTTCTAAGCATTCACCGTGCGGGTGCCGGGTCCATCGTGTGTGGGTAAGAGATGAGAAGAATGGTGTCTCGGGCTTGCGACCGACAATAAGCCGGTTTGAAAAGGAGGCCTCTTTTTTATTTTATTGCGCGATAATACGCTCACCATAATGTATGTGCACGGAATGCGTAACTGAGGAGCAGTCCTATTCTGTTACTTAAGCGCAAACGTTATATAATGGAATCCGTTAACTATATACTCGAATATTATATCACGCTATTAAAGTTCATATTTGCTCGGACGCCGTCGAGGTCGAGCGCTTATAGAGTTGAGAATTGAATAATATTTGGCAATTATGACGCAATCTCTGGCGTAAATAATGAAATCCACTAATAACGTTTGCAATAACGTGCAATCATATAAATAATAATAATACTATAATTATATAAGGTAATTTATTAAAAAATATATATACTTACATCATATATATCATTATATTATTATACTAATAATACATAAACATACATACTACTTAAAAAAAAAAAAAAAAAAACTGGTGTATTTACACTTCTTCAATAGCTGACAGCGAAGAAGAAGCTTAGAAATTTGTCTTCTTCTTCGCTGTCAGCTATTGAAGAAGTGTAAATACACCAGTTTTTTTTTTAAATATCTATTAGTTGCCTGCCGTATATTGACAGGTAGATCGTTCCATAAATTAGTAGCAACTACTAGGTAAGACTTAGAGACAAATGCAGTGTTATGTGAGGGAAGAGATAGAAGGAAGTTGTGAGAAGTGCGAAGGGATTTGTCAAGGAAAGAAGAGAGATAGACGAAATTGTTTTTGAGGTATTTCGGTTTTGCAAGCTAATGTAAAAACGAGATAAGGAGACAGAGAACTCAAAGATTTCTACATCGAATTGGTAGCCACTTCAACATATTCAGGTATGTAGTCATATTTACTCCATCTTTTTGAATAACGTCTATGTCATATCTATGCTACACACGTACATAGCCGAGGAGAGGAAGGACATTGGTGTGACCAAGGATTTTAGCTTTGAACGGCAGAAAATGATTCATCATTACAGCCCCTAGAACACAGCAAGCACACCACTGCTGGAGATGGGCCTTCCAGAAAATATATCTGGAGAATTTGGCCTACACTCGCCACGCTGGCCAGACGGCTTGGCGAGGATATGATGTAATTTTTTTATGGCAATTTATTAACGATACCACTAGTTGGTATTAGTGGAACCGGGACCAACGCTATGTATCGCGGCTGCGCAAGGACATGTCATCCCAAGATGTTCTCGGACACATACGGAACCGAGGGGAGATCGACTCTGTCGCTGCTATCGACGAGTTACCTTCCCATTGGGATGACACCGGATTCAAGGCATTTAGGATTCGGATTTAGGCGGTCAGAGCACCTCAAAATATTCCTGAAGAAGGAATTCTGGCCGCTCGGTCTTGTGTACCGCAAATACATTCGTGGATTTGCTTCACGCAGCACCAACGATGTTCCTGGGCCCCGCGCAGCACCTACTCCCTCTGCACCACCCCCAGTAGGGACGCCGGCACCATCCACTGAAGCTTCTAGTACTCCTCAGAAGGTGGTCACAGTACCTGATGGGTACTTCTATGACCACAAGAAGATGAAGATACGGAAGCTTTAGATTAATTAATTTTAATGTTATTTTATATGTATTTTAGTTGTAAGGTATTTATCTATGGGCCATCTGTTGCCTGATAATAAACAAATTATTATTATTATTATTAACGTGCTCTCCGAGGCACGGGAACGGAGGTGTTGTTAATCTATGACAAATGTACGTAATAAAAGTGTATTTCTCATTGGTACATGCCGGGGGGGTTTGATGCGTTCTTACAACCGAGCCACCACCGCACTCAGAATTATTAGTTTTTGAAAATATTGGATTGTGCGAGCGAGGTGGTACGCCTTACAACTCATACTTCACGCTAATTATATACATAGAAAATTAGCAAAAAAGCGGAATTATTTTTTAATTTTTATTTTTTTGAGTAAAAGGGTTGATTTTGATAAATGAAACGCTGGTAAACAAAGCCTTTCTTAAAAAAAAAAAAGATTTGAACAGCGCTTCCCTGACTGTGGCAACTGGCAAAACTTTCGTTTTAAAGGATATAGTATACGGACAGCCGCAACAAATTCAATTAGACTAATTGAAGTAAAAACAAAAGATTTTCCCAGATTTATGCACAAAGCTCAGTGTGATCCTACAGGCAGTTTAGAAAAACATTACCTCGAAATTTATTCCTAAGAGAGTTTTAAAAGCCCCACTGTTTTTGCTTATATAAAGGAATTTTACTGAAGAAGTAGGTACTACTCATACCTCGCATAATTTTTATAAAAAAATAAATTTAAGGTATGGACATTGTAGGTACCTATATAGGTATATTTTCACGTTCATATGCCTAATTTCAGAGAAAATAGCAAAAACATTTATAACGATTTTACTCTACTAAAACAAATCTATGGAAGACAAATCTCTAAACATTCGATGGATTCACCGTGCGGGTGCAGGGTTCATCGTGTGTGGTTAAGAGATGAGAAGAATGGTGTCTCGGGCTTGCGACCGACAATAAGCCGGTTTGAAAAGGAGGCTTCTTTTTTATTTTATTGCGCGATATACGCTCACCATCCACCATTCTACGCCTCTCCCTTCCCAACCAAATACTGTATGATTCCGTTAATGCCGTCTTGGAAGCTCGTTCCATAAATGTATTGACGGCAGACCTGCTTAGGCCCAATTCTTTCAGTAAGTGATGCAAAGATTTTGCTGGAACTCCTCTCGCACCAACTTCCACTGCGTAAAGCTGAGTCTTGAACCCGTTCCTAATCATTTCTTCTGTGAGATCGTAATATTTATTCGACTTCATGTTGTGATCTTTTGGAATATTTGATTCCCACGGAACGGTAAGTTCAATAAGGATAACTTTTTTCAAGTTCCGAGTAAACACTAAGAAGTCTGGCCTATAGGCTGATACAGCTAGTTCATCTGGGATCCTATAAAGGTGTTCAAATGTATCCATGGGAATATATCTCTGAAATGTCCGTAATTTTAAAGAACCCAGTAAGTTGATAGACTACATTTTTTAAGGTACACTCAGACTGAAAAATCTATGAAAATGTTGGTTTGTGCAAACAAGAGTCTTGCGAAAAGCCTCTTAAAATATTGTTTATACCATAGTTATTACTTGTATTAAATGATTTAATCTTTAGGCATTTTTTTATAATACCTATGTAACTTTCAATGATAGGTCTAATAAGATTTTTCTTTATACATGTAAGCTGTTAAATATATTTTCTATCGAAATTTCGTCATAACCTCTGACCGGTCACGAAAGCAACATTCATTAATCATGACACGGTGTCGTGGAGACAATCTTTATGTTGTTGACATAGACATATTTCACTAGGACTAACCAATTAATCAAAAATAATTTCCACTCAAGTGGTCTAAAATGCGGGAAAACAATAAAATTTCTATTCCATTACTGCGCACGGATACGCTTGACTTAACTTCGTATTGTATGAAAATATATTTTTTAATTTTATTTTAAATACTTTATTGCACGAAAATTGTACATAGGCGGGCTTAATGGCTAGGCATTTTCTAACAAAATTTTCCTTTGGGAGTGTGTAAAAACTATGTATGGGTGCAAATTTATTATGATAAATATATGAGCGTACATCCACTGCAATTCACGCACATGCTATACACGAATCCATTTGTTTTCATAAACATCAAAAAGTGTCCCTGGAGCAATGGAATAGCGCTTAAATTTTCACTAGGTACTAAACTTTTGTTCTCCAAAACTAGGAAACGGTCAGACCACCACGCCTGACCTAATCCGAATTGATTTTTAACACCCATGATAATACTGATATATATTTATTTATTTTATTTATTAAGGCAACAAACAGTCATCATATACAAACAATATTACAGATAAACAAAATTGGCACTGTCGGCACTTAACCAATATGGGCCACTTTGAAGGCTTTGCCGGCGCGTGACAAGTTTCAACATTTGTATACTAAATTAATAACAATAAGAAGACATTGGGAATGTAAAAGAAGAATGTGTTATCAGTCCGTTTGTATCTAAACATATAATTGTATTTATTTCACGCCTATATTACTTAATATGGTTTTTGATGAAATTTAGCAGAATTGTTCCCGTGAACCCTAAAACGGACATTGGCTATATGATGTCATTATCTGACTATGACATTTGACCCCACGGGCATATATCTGTCTGTTAGTTTGATTCGCTTTCAAGCCTATATTAATTATTAATACCGTACGTGTGTAAATGTTTCCAATGACCGCATTCCTAAAGTATTCAAATAGATGAGATAGCCATATGTCATCGCGAACTTTCCTGTAGCCCTATCTACAAGTATTGTGCATCTTATACACAATCCCTCCAAAGATTATTTTGTTATATCTTAAAGGGTTTAGACAGCGTTTTCGTTAAAAGTTCCTATACGGCTTATTGTTTTCTGGCACCAAATTTCAACAAATATAGTTCATATATACAAAAACTTAACAAATTATATACTAAATACTTCTTCAAAAACCACTCTATCCATTGGTCAAAACAGCATAAAAATAGGTGCAGTAGCTTTTGAGTTTATCGCTAATAGTCAGACAGACAGACGTGGCGGAGGACTTGTTTTATAATATGTGGTGATTATTCTGTAACCATAGCCATTTATTCTACTTCCAGTATTTTACCTACTATTAATAGTAAAAAAAAACAATTAATGATAAATTTTGATATTTTTTTCATATTTGTAAATGTTCTTTAGTTTTTTTTCAACAGTACCACTGTGCGCGGCTTTCACCACGCCCGCTCCAACGTTATTTCGTTGGCGTCAATAGAATATTGTTGGCGGGTCCTTACATTTTGTTAATATGTCTTCTATTAGTAGATGGGTCGTTGACCTGATTGAATATGATTAAAGCTAGTGTTTATTCATCAATACTACGTGCAAAAACTGAGTTATGCTGATAAAATAATAAAAAGAAACTATAATAACAATAAACTAAAACATTCAAATACTTATTACATCTAAAAATATGTAAACTTAAATACTGATTGGTAAATTCAATATACAACTAACTGCATTTTCCCTAACGTTATATATTGTACAAAATACAATATCTATATATTATTTATTTATTTTTTAAGCACTTATAGGATTTATATTAAATAATTAATATTATTTGTTCATTATAACCTGTTGTTTTGATTAAAATACCTTTCTTTATTTATTGTAAATATTTTTATTGTAAATTGTTTTCACTACGTATTGTATCTTTTTTGTATAACTAATGAAAGTAACTGGGATCCTAAATGACAGGTCTAACTTTGTTAGACATAGTTAGTAGTTTTAATGAATTTGTTAATTGTACTTAAATTAATAATAAAATATTTTGTATTTGTATTTGTAAATTTAGTTTAACAAAAAATTCTAATGAGAAAATATGATATTCATCATCATCATTACAGCCCCTAGAACATAGTGTCCTCGACCTCCACTGTTGGAGATGGGCGTTCCAGAAATTTCAGGAGAATTTGGCCTACACTCGCCACGTTGGCCAGACAGGTTGGTGAGGATCTGATGACAATGTTTAATGATAGTTTATTAACGAATCCACAAGTTGGTATTAGTGGTCTTAACGTGCTCTCCGAAGCACCGGGATGGTGGTGTTGTAAATCTATGACCAATGTACGTAAGTAAAGTGTATTTCTTATTGGGACATGCCGGGGGGGATTGAACCGACCTTTGTAGGATATTAAGGAAAGCGTTCTTACCACCGAGCCACCACCGAGTTGACTTAATTATAGGGATAACGCTAAAAACTATAAAAAAGTATTTTTTCTTGTTCAATGTTAACTAATCAATCAAATCAAGTCGAATTAAAATAATTTATTTCCATTGGTTCTCTCAAAACAACTTGGATACAGTCGGAACTAATAAAATAAATACAATTATCAAAACATATGTACAAATCAAAGTGGTAATAATGGTTGGACCGTAAACAGGCAATAATCCATATTTATGTATGCTATGCACAACATTATTGCTACAAGCAAGTAAAACTAACTAACTTAGAAACTACTTAAATAAAATCGTGGCTGTAAAGAGGCCGTGTCAACATTCTAAATACTTAATAATTATGATGTACGGAAATTATATACATATGTCAGATAATTTATAAATTTATAAAACAAAAAATAATAATAATAATAATAAAAGAAAAAAAGACGTGTCATCTTATAATCTAAATAATAATAATGATATGTCCATTAAACATAAATTCATAGCTGTAAATGGGCCGTGTCATCTTATATTCTAATAGCATTAATGTTAATTAATATTCGTGGCTGTAAAATGGCCGTGTCACCTTACTAAACTAAAAAAGTAAAATATAATACAATAATATAAAAAAATATGTATAAATAGGTATTAACATTGAATTTACTAAGGGTTTTTAAATGACTGGTTTAGGTATCATCACTCCTCTATCCTTCCGGGATAGTCAGAAAACACGCTTTTTCGTTTATTTTTATAAAGGGGATTTACATTTAGCCAACTTTACTATAGGCCCATCATGACAAGTGGCAAGCTCCTCGATGTCTCCAGCGTACCAGACTCGAGAAATATCACAAATAAATTAAATAATTTACTGTGTCCCGACCAGGAATCTAAATCCACGGACTTAACTGCTGGACTAGGGGGATGACCGGAGGAAGGAGAAAGACGGGTTTATTTCTCGATTAAGGGAATGCAGATTTTTTCAGTAAGTCCCACATTACATAGAAAAGGGCCTCTAGGGTAACCTCATTTCCAAGTCCTCACATAAAAGTTAAAGGGCACATTACGACAAGTAATGGAGGACGGTGAAAGCCAAAATTAGACCCCTAGTAGTTTAGTTGCCTAAACTTTTGAGCCTCTGCTAAACTTTTATGTATTTTTCCCTTAAGTAGACGACTTTAGAATTCAGATCATTCGAATTCATACACCCGATTTCCTCAAACGCTCCTCCGATGTGATCAGAAACCACGCGGCCAATCATGAAAATTGACAAGCTCGTCGATGTCTCCAGTGTATCAAACTCGAGAAATATCACAAATAAATTAAATATTAATTAAATGTATTTATTTATATTAATAAATATTTTTGTGTCCCGACCAGGAATCGAACCCGAAGATCTAGACGAAGGCAGTTGTGTACTTAGTCGCAAACGTTATATAATAGAATCCGGTAACTATATATATATTACGCTATTAAAGTTGATATTTGCATGGCCGCTGTCAAGGTCGAGCGCTTATAGAGTTGAGAATTGAATAATATTTTGTAATTATGACGCAAGCTGTGGCGTAAATAACGAAATCCACTAATAAAGTTTGCGACTAAGGCCGCGTTCGTTTTAAGAAATGTTAGCATGAAAATACCACTTTTTTTAGCACAAGTCATTTTTTTAATGAAAATTCTAACATTTGATGCTAAAGGTGATGATGTCGAAAGGATCCCGACCAGGAATCAAACCCGGTACCTCCAAGTCTAAATCCACGGACTTAACCGCTAGACCACAACCGTGACGCAAGTTGTAGGTTAAATATTTTTAGAGATGGTAAATATCTGATTGCTGAAGATATTCTATTCCATAATGACGCTGTACTCTCAACATTTAATCTTTAACCACTCAAGTCCCTAAAAAATAGCCCTAATATTGCTACAAATCTGTTGTTATTTGCCTGAAACGCTAATTTATTTAGTAAACAGCGAACTATCCTAATAAATCTACAGCCCTTTACACTTCATCAAATAATAGACTAAGGGTTGAGAACAATTACACCGAAATGTATTCCTCGAGTGTCAGCACAAAGAGCCGGCGTCAATGACCTTTATATGAATCGGTCATAAAAAATAATTAAGTATTTGCTGCAAGCATTATTCTTCAATTTTTCAGTTGATTAATAAAATACATTCGCCATTACTCATTTTTTTTAATTTTTTTCACTCCTACCTTGTTATAATATCTCATCATTTTCCAAAGCATTTAGACTCGTAGGTATTATTAAATTTATTTGTGATATTTGTCGAGTTTGGTACGCTGGAAACATCGACGAGCTTGCTAATTGACATGATTGGCCTATAGTAAAGTTGGCTAGATGTGAATCCGCTTATTTATAAGCGTGGTTTCTGACCACCCAAAAGGGAAACGGTCGTGATGATACTTTACTTTACTTTTTATCTTTTCCTACCTTATTTAGTTCACTTCAATGCTTCTTGAAATAAACAATAGTGAAAATAACTTCCAGAAAGGTAGTGAGCTATTATTCTAAATAAGTTTTATATTTATTGTTTTAATTAGTTTATTTAGTTTTATAATTTGCTGACACTTATATCAACACTTTGTCACACGACAGGGAATAGCCCAAAAAGCAGGAGCCGCAGCAGAAAACGCAATCTGACGTTCAAACGCTAAAACATTTTTGAAAAAACATTACCATTGTCAAATTTTCTGCTCTGGTGATGAGAGGGCTGGTTTTATTTCCTCGCTTCGAGAATCAGCATAGCTATTCAGCAAGGAGCCAATGAGAGTTCTTGCTGCCATAACGCGCGTATAAATTTTATTTTTTGTTAGTTTCAAAAAATTCAGAGGATTCAAAAAAAAAAAAAAAAAATATTTTCAGACAGGTCACACAGCGCCATCTAGTTTCCGTGGTAAGCTACAAGGCTTGTGTTACGGAAACTAGATGGTTGATAAACTACATATTATACTTTTTTTTTTTAATATATACATATTATACATATAAACACCCAGACCGAGACAAATTATACAATGTACAACTTGCCCCCGGTGGAATCGAACCCACGACCTCTCGAGTTCACGGCAACGTTTGTTACCACTAGACCACGGAGGCGGTCTTTGTTATTCGAAAAAATATATTTATAATGTTTTACAATTTAATCAAATATTTTATTAAACTAACTAAATTATAAAACTAAAAATATCCTTAACCAAAAGCCAAGAAAGGAATATAGATATATTGGTTTTCCAAATTCTGATGTTTTCTCACTATCGTGAGAGTAATGACTGAACTTCGTCAACATCACACAGCCCCTAGAACACAGAGTCCTTGACCTCTATTGTTGGAGATGGTATTAAAAAAAAAAAATTTAAAAAAAAAAGTTGGTTATCTATCAGATTATAATAATAAAAAAAATAATTTCAAAAATATAATATTGCGGCATGTACTTTGTGCAAATAAATTTATAAGAAGAAGAGAAGACGAATTTCTAAGCATTCCATGGATTCACCGTGCGGGTGCCGGGTTTATCGTGTGTGGGTAAGAGATGAGAAGAATGATGTCTCGGGCTTGCGACCGACAATAGGCTGGTTTAAGAAAAGGAGTCCTCCCTTTTTTATTTTATTGCGCGATAATACGCTCACCATCCACCATTCTACTCCTCTCCCTACCCAACCAAATACTGTTAATGCCGTCTAATAATAAATAAATATTTCTTGTATTATTAATTAAAGTTCTTAAAAAAACATACGTTCTTGAGTTGAGGTTGGCGAGGGTCTGATGTCAATTTTAATGTCATTTTTTTTTCCTTAGAACTGTGCACTAAAGAACAATTACACAGTTAGTAACATTATGCTTTAACTTGGTATTCAGAAAGAATAAAGTTCTGGTCTTTGTATAAAATATATAGGTCAATGTGCCGAGTAATTCTGGCGGTATTAAGTTATCTCTCAGGTGTACGCCGCAGTAAATACTGGCAAGTGTCGCGTCTTCGCTTCTTAACAGCCAGAGTAGGGGGTCCAAATTATTGCCAGGATTCGTGATAACGCCGGTCTCCTCTCCCGAAACGTAAATTTACTGTAGCCAATTTCTGCTGCTTCAACCACAAAATAGTGGATTTGTCGTGGCTTGTAAATATAATGCTCTCTCAACCATTGTGCTTCCGCATTCCTATAACGTGGAGTCATTTAAGCGAAGTGTGAAAAAGCCATCGATGTATATAGATAGGCCCTCACTGATATAAAAACGTTCCCGTAAAACCAATCGAAGTCATGTAGCTGCAACAACAGTCGCGAGATAGCAAGCGTCGAGAGCGCCTAATATTAATATTTATATCGAGTAAAACTAGTCATTTGTATGCATTGTGATATAATTTCCGATGAATAAAGCATGTGGCGTTATCCTTGCTTGAGAATTGCCCCCCAAAGTTGGTAGGTACACAAAGCAAGCGGCACGTTTTTAAGAGTGCGTTTTGTATTGAATAGGCTTATCTATATACATCGATGGAAAAAGCATCTTAAAAGACCAGCATAATGGTACTGATGTCGTTGGTCTGTGGCTGGTGTCAGTTGCTCCCATTCTTCGACCTCGTGTACCGCTTATCATAAGATATGTGCGAATTTACAAAAATAAATTTAAAATGGTCCAGCGGCTAAGGGCCAGTAACTGAAACCTTCCTTAGTACTATTTCTTTACTTAAATACAACAAACTGTATGGCAACGTGGCTAATTAAGTGAAGAGATGCCACTTACAATGGATTCAGTAACCGGCCCTTAGTTAGTCGTTAGATTTACACCGCGGAGGTATCTGGTTAGATTCCTGCTTGTGACACAATAATTTTGTTTATGATATTTTGCAACGTTTGACAATTACACGTGGTATATATATATATGTATTTTAGCGTAAAATATAATTAAAATATTATTAAAAAAAACATTCAAAATGTATTATTTATTTATTTATTTAAGGACAACCAGTGGTCGGTTACATTATTGCTTACTTAAAAACTAGGACATAAATTCAACGATAAATGTACCACCTTTAGGTGCCACAACATGCACAAAATACAAGTGGTATATATATATATATATATAAGAATAATTAAAAAAATATAAAATGAAATGAAATTAAATTAAATTCTAAGTTTAGACATACAAAAAGTTTAATAAAAAAAAAAATTACCCACGTCTTAAAAACATAAATAGCGTACATATTTGTATGTATTGGTATGCATAAATGAAAAAAATTTAAAAAACGTTTATTGCCACATCAATAAGTATTACAATCAGAGAAAATATTAATAATTTACAATTTAAATGAATATGATGTGGCAATAATAATATGTATTACTGTATAATAGAATAAGTTGAAATTATTTTTATTTAAATTTAAGATTCATATTTAAGCTCTTTGCATCAAAATCTCAATATGAAATATAGTTTTGAAATAAATAAAAATAAAATATGACTAAAATGTCACAATATTTTTAAAATGTTGGAGTGTGTGAGAAGGAGAGATGCAGAGCTTAACAATCTCTTAATTGTGTTATTATTATTTAAGTAGTTTGTAAGTTATCTAATTACTTGGCACGTGAATTCGCTACGACGAATTGTGAAGATGATTTATAGAGACAATAATTTCGCTTAATTAATTCTTGTCGGAAAATGTTTTGACTGATTGACACAATAGCCGTAATTTTCACGTAATTTCTTGTCCATTTCATTTCCATTACTTACTTTTAGATATATAATTAATTCGCACAATAATTCACAAATACACTTTAATTAAATACGTTTATTAATTAATTAATTTGTAAACTCTTTATTGCACAAAAAACTTAAAAGTAATGTACAAGGGCGAACTTAATGCTTTACGGCATTTCATAACAGCTAACCTTTGGGAGTGTGGGCGTGCATTATATACAATTTACATACAATACATAATAATCGTTACATACTACTACATGAATACATAAATGTTTGACGAAATGTTAATAGATATTAAAATAAAATAGATTAAAAAACTAATTATAAATAATACTAAACTAAAAATACCTATGAAATTAAAACTATTTTATATACATAAATATATATATATACAAATACGAAATTAGGTAAGTATATAGTACTGTTTACACACAATAAAAATAGTATGATAGATATAGGTACTAGGAAGATCTATGTTGTTTGTTTAGAAAGTGAGCGATAAGTAGATTTTTAAATATATTAATAGACGGCGCCCGTCTGATAACTAGAGGAAGTTTGTTCCACTCGCTTAATAATCTATAAGTATAGGAAAATCGGTGGTATAGGTGAGAAACAACCGACGTGTTTGGGCTATAATACCGCGAGTGACTCCAAGAAAAGCATCAAATTCAGCATCATCTGGAATTTGATGATAACCTCATTAGCTCATAAGAAAGAAAGATATATTATGTCAGACTTGGCTGTATGGGCTAGACCCTTTGCCTTCCCTATCATCTCATTCATCATCCATCAGGAGATGAGAACACAATAAACGTATATATCAGTGCTATTGCCGCGAAAAACGGAATGGAGAAAATTATGGCGCTCACAGCGCATGCCGAGCTCGTTCAATTCATCCATTCGTATGCTTGATAGGCCAAAGAACCCACCTTAAACCCAGGGCCTTGAGTATGGTGTCCTTCAACACCGACGGCCTCTCGGGTAAACTTAACTAACTAGCACTCCCTCGATTTTCTGCTACTGCAGGAAACATTTCTTAAACCCATAGAGGGTTCAGGATCGCTAACTACACCCAGATCCAAGACGACCGTATCAGCGGCCAGGGAGGTGGCACCGCCATCTACTTTCGCTCGTTGCTGCACTGCACTCCTCTTCTACCTCCTCTATGAGGTCTCAGTCTGCAGGGTCGCAATGACAGGCCATACAACCCTAACCATTGCTTCCGTCTATCTCTCCCCAAAGAAGCGTATCGTTCGCGCTGACTTGGAAACTCTCTTCGCCCTAGGTGACTCTGACATTCTCTTCGACGACCTCAACTCCCGCCATAGAGATCGGGATAAGAGAACACAATACAAATATATATCAGTGCAATGTGGCCAGTATTATTGCTACTTTTAATCAAAAACAATTATTGGTAAAGATTTCATTTTTATCTATTATAATTATATTGTACTATTTTTTAATAATAAATGCGTTCTCGTGTAAAGTATGCCTAATGAACTAATAATAATAATATCTTTATTCAATAAAAAAGTTACAAGATATGAAAACAATAACGTCATATTTCATCATGCATTAGTACAGAAAAAACAGACATTTGCAGCCGAACTAAGCCTATATGTATAGGTCTGTCCGTCGGCAGTCAACGCCCAGACACCCTTTAAAATATATTATTACTTTTAATTACAAAATAATAAAAAAGAAACAAAAAGTACACAAAATGAAAAATGAAATAAAAATTAAAAACTGTGTGTTTGAGATCCTCTTTTTGTTTATGACGTAATAACAACTAAAAGTTTTTTTGAGCAATATGAAAACGAGGTAGGTACTCGTAGGTAGGTCAATATAAACTAAAGCAGATCATCTTAATCACTATAACATATGGTAAATGAAATTATTTCAGTCGAAGGATCATAATCCTAGCTTACTCATATACGCGTCACAAACGCATGTGTAAAGGTGTGTTTACACTACGCGCGACATTTTGGGCCTATAACATCGAAATAGTAATGATCGGATACAAGGTTACTCGCTGCAAAAGGTATATCTGCGTATTGGCTTTCTTGGTGTGATACACACAGACACAAGCTAACGTCGGAATTCTTACATCTGGAGGGAATGCAGTCAATTTAATGAACTTTTGTTTAATTTTTATTTTAACTGAGCTACAAGTATAATGCGGTCAGGCAAATGAAATTAAAATAAATCTAAGAATTAAATGAAACGAACTAAAAGAAAATAAATATAAAGATATATATAAGAAAAAAATTAAGTGCAATATATTGTCGCTGCAGCGGATTATTTATATATTTGCTTATTGTTATTGTAATTGTATTATGTTTTTATTTTGGTTATACAAATGCACAATTAATGGATACGGTAATAGCATGTGCGGTGGTTGCCTGTAATTGGTGTAGCATCTAGTTTAGTGTCTTAGTTATGAATGAAAATCCATGTTTGTATTGTTGCTGCCACTGTTGGCATATAAAAAAATAAAAAAAGTAATCTGAAGTGACAATTAGCCGAACAAATTTGCCGCAAAATCGACGAACAATGGGGTAAAACAAGTTTTAGACCACGTATGGGACGATGCAAATTGGGACGAGCCCCTGCCAGATGGACAGATGACCTATGTAATTTTTATTAAGGCTAGCAGATATCGTTGTGTTTGCCGCGAACAATGTAACAAGCTCTTGCTAAAACCTATACCTAATATGTTTTAGATTATGGTATCTACGTCATAATTATCTAAATGTGATCAATGTTAGGTACGTATATATATACGTACAATGAGTAGTCTGAATTTAATTGATATATGGTTTATTCGAGTCTCAATATTAATTAAATTTAAAAGATTGATGCTTCACGTAATTTAGGAACGCGAGGAAAGCGTTTTTGATGTTCGCATTATTAATGCTGACGAACCCAAAGAATCTGGAAGTATCTCTGAAAACCAGCAGGTATGTTTGAAGGAACGAATGAATGATGAAATATTTTTAATAATTATTATTTATTTAAAGTCAAAGTCAAAATATCTTTATTCACGTAAACCTATTACAGGCATTTATGAAACGTCATTAATTTAATTATTTTGAATGATTCTACTCCTACTAGTAGAAGACTAAGCAGCAAAGTTGCACAATAAGTAAGCTGTTAGCAGAAGACCAGCGGCTTAGCAGATTCCAGTGACCTGTTAATGTTTAATCTGACTGAGAAAGGAATTTGCAAGGAAAACTCAGCTATATCAGAATTACAAAATAAAACATATACCGAACTGCACCACAACGATCAATTAATAACCTTTTAAATTTAGTTATCACTACCTATGAGATTACAATAACTGGTACAGCAGTAACCCACCAGGTAAGTCAGAATTAAGATAGACTACATGTCTATGTGCAACCCGAAAGTCGACAAAACGCTTAGGTATACACTTTATATAAAATTAATAAATTAACTGTGACATATTAAAATACAAGTAATCTAATGTCACTCTGTGGCCAAACTTGTTTATTTAGGCGTGACCGTTTAACTTCCACACCTAAACATGATATTCGTATTGAATTTTATAATTTTGATGTGAGCTCAGTTTTTCTAACGGGAAAAGCAAAGTAAAGCATCCTCACGACCGTATCCCTTGCTGGGTGGTTAAAAACCACGTTTTTATAAGGGGTGTGTTCACATTTAGCGAATTTTACTATAGGCCCATCATGACAATTGGCAAGCTCGTTGATGGATTCGAGAAATGTCACAAAATAATCTAATTAGCAAAAAAAGAAATCGATTATTTAAAGGTATCTACGGTTCAAAAAGCAGTACATTTATTTTATTTATTTATTTATTCTATGGAGAACTATCGACAATACAATAAAAAAAATATGTTTAAAAAAATTAGAAACAGAGTGTCATTAAAAAGTTCTCACTAATAGTAACAATATACCTATAAAAACAAAAACACAACATAGGAGATATATGTACATTTTATTTAAACTACTTAATGTGATTGTCTGCGCAGTGTAAAAGCACCTTAACTTGTTACTAACCAAAGCTTACACTAGGTAATCCGCGGCGACAAGGGGTTCCTTACCATACTTCCAGATTTACGCATGTCATAATCCTCTAGAGGTGATTTAGCGAGCTCCGATAGCACCGCAATCAACTAGATAAGCTGCGGTTATTTCCAACTGCCTTCAAGCTTTGCATTACTTAACCGTACTCTCTGCTGGTGAATATAACTACGAGACGTACATGTCTAGTCCAAGTTTTAAATTGAGGACTTTATTGCGCGCGCTTAGTTGGGGACCTATTTCGTTGAACGTACGTCCGTAAGACAGAACAGCGCTCAAGGGGAAACAGCGGGGAAGGGGAAGAGACGCGGCGGGAAGGGGAAGAGGCGCGCGTATGGCTGCCTCTTTCGCTCTCTCCCGCTCCTTCTTTCTCTTTCTTTCTTTCTCTCGAAACAGCGCGGCGTGAAAGGGGAAGAGGGGCGTTATAACAAATGACGAGCTTGTCGATGTCTCAAGGATATAAAATATTAATTATTAATAAAGTATAACGTCACTGTTCACTTTGCAATCAAATAAGCAACTGAATACCTTCTCAAAGTATAGTATTTCGTCAGGATCTTACTACATTCTCCATATTTCTATTCCGTGGTCTAGTGGTAACAAACGTTGCCGTGAACTCGGGAGGTCGTGGGTTCGATTCTCACCGGGGGCAAGTTGTACATTGTATAATTTGTCTCTGTCTGGGTGTTTATATGTATAATATGTATATATTTACAAAAAAAAAAAAGTATAATACGTAGTTTATCAACCATCTAGTTTCCGTAACACAAGCCTCGTAGCTTACCACGGAAACTAGATGGCGCTGTGTGACCTGTCTGGAAATATTCATTTATTTTATTTATTATTTATTTATATTCCTACTAACTACGAAACCTGCAAGTTTAGTTTTCACTTTTACAGTACGTCCCGCGACATACCCGTTTTTTCTACGCGGCGAACGAGTGCCTTCACTCCGTGTAGCCACGACTCAGACTTAGCTGTTAAGGCACGCAGGGCCAACAGTGAGAGAGAGACGGTTTATAGGGTTTTAGTCCGTAGGAGCCTTGGGGTCTCCTTAGGCCTCACGATGAGTCGGGCATGCGTCCTCCCGCGATGGCACTTCAGGCTGGGGTCGTATCATTGATGATTTATCGATTCACCGTCTTTAAAAAAAAAAGTTTTTTTTGTTGTTTTTTAAATTACTTTAGTGGATATTGTTAGTCAATAGTGGTGTTATTTTGTTAAGTAATGTAACATAATGTGAATAATTATGGAAAACGATTTTGACTCTATATTTGGCAGAAGTTGCAGATTATTTTATTGCGCTTTTCCGGCTCTGTGCACACCCGTATACCCGACGTGTGTGGGCGATATTGACGCAAATTACTCAATCAAAAGCATCAAATTCTGCAACCCTTGGAATTTGATGATCCCAACTCTGTTATGAACAAATATTATAAATTAATTACGAGTTATATTTTGGTGCGAGAGAAGTTCCAGTAAAATCGTTGCACCACTTACTAAAAGCCAATTCTTTCGTCCTTCCAAGGAGGTCTGCCGTCAATACATTTATGGAACGAGCTTCCAAGACGGCATTAACGGAATCATACAGTATTTGGTTAGGTAGGGAGAGGAGTAGAATGGTGGATGGTGAGCGTATTTTTGCGAAATAAATTTAAAATAAGAGGAGGCCTTCTTTTCAAACCAGCCTATTGTCGGTCGCAAGTTCTTTCTCACACACGGCAACCGCACGGCAAATGCTTAGAAATTTGTCTTCTACAATGAACTTTAGAGAAAAAATTTAAATAAATATTTATTATTTAAAAACCGTGCTAAACCCCCAGTTACCTCTATATTAGGACCTTCAAGATAAGATCCCAAATTGATAGTTAAAAAAACTTTGCCCGTAGACTTTATTACTTTTATCAAGTTCGTAGCAACTAGACCAGAAAATGATTTATTAGATTCTGATAAGACGACCCTTGGAAGGTTTTGTTCCTCAAGGAGAAATTAGGTATTTATTTTTATTATGTATTTACGATTTAGGAAATTGTAGAGAATAATCGAATAATAAATCATCCAATTGCTAATTTAAATAAGTTTCATAAGAATAAATAAATAAATAATAATATGTAGTTTTCAGTGGTCTAGCGATTAAGTCCGTGGATTTAGATTGGGAAGTACCCGAATCGATTCCTGGTCAGGACACAATAATATTTATTAATTTAAATAAATAAATAATATTATTATTTAATTTATTTCTTATATTTCCCGAGTTTGGTACGCTAGAGACATCGACGAGCTTGCCACTTGTCTTGATTGGCCTATAGTAAAGTTAAATGTGAATCCGCTTCTTCATAAGCGTGGTTTCTGACCACCCCGGGAGGGAAAAGGTTGTGATGACTTTACTTTTATAATAATCGTGTTCATTAATACTTTACAGCCCCTAGTCTCCACTCCACTGTTGGAGATTGGCTTTCGAAAGCATATATATCTGGAGAATTTGGCCTACACTCGCCACACTGGTCAGGGTTTAATTAATTATATAATAACAAAAAAAAAAAAAAAAAAAATAAACACCTATAAACTATACTTTATAAAAAAATAAACTATGGATAATAAAAAAATCCTTAAGTAGCTTCGACTCGACTCGACAGGCTGGCCTAGAGCCTTTATTTCTCCATAATTACCAGTCCGAGAAAGAGAGGTGGTGGCTCGTTGTAAGGACGCTTTCCTTAACATCCTAAAAAGATGGGGTTGAACCCCGGCATGTACCCAACACCACCGTTCCCGTGCCTCGGAGAGCACGTTAAGCCGTCAGTCTCGGTTCCACTAATACCAACTTGTGGAATCGTTAATAAATTGTCAATAAAAATTGACATCAGACCGTTGCCAAACCGTCTGGTTAGCATGGATATTAGCCATATTTAAAAAAAAACTGAAAATCTCCAACAGTAGGGTTCTAGGACTGTAATGCTAATGATGATCCTAGGGGCTGTAATATATATTTTTTTATTTTATTATACTAGCACGACATGTGACCCTGCGCCCACCTGATGGTAAGTGGCGCGCAGGGTCTATGAATGTGGAATCAGACCCTTATGTCCGACATCAGTCCCTAACCTAACACTATGCCGGCTTGACTAGATACCTTTTCACACTTCGCTTGAAGGACTCCAGGTTATAGGAAAGTGCAAACACAGAGGCTGGAAGAGCATTCCACATCTTTAATGTGCGACAGATGTATGAGTCGCCAAATTTATAGGTACGCGAAGGGATAGTGACTACGGTATGTGGGTGCATATTGGGTGCGTGTGGTTCGGTTGCGGAATGGAGAGGAAGGAATTAGGTTATAGAGCTCTTCAGAGCACTCACCATAGTATAGCCGGTAGTACACACTCAGAGAAGCTACATCTCGGCGAAGCTGCAGGGATTCGAGAGTTCCAGATATAGTGGCATCGTCCACAATTCGAACAGCTCGTCTTTGTAGGACATTGAGAGCATCTGTGAGGTACTTGGCTGAACCATCCCAAAGGTGTGAACAGTATTCCACGCATGATCTGATCTGCTTTGTACAGTAACAGTCTGATTGATGGCGGGAAAAACCGCTTCACCTTGTTCAGTAATGATGATCCTTGTCCTTAAAATAAAATTTAAAAATTCTATATCAAGTTCACGTCTTAAAATATAATCGTGAACTAGCATACAGTGTTTGATATACGACTTAGTAAGGTTAAAGGAAAGGATGTATCGGGTGCCGCGAATATTGAAGCGGTTGTTATTTTACAATTGCCTATAGAGCAATAATTTACAGGGAACAAAAGCCAAATGGTAGAGTGGGATGCTCCTATCCAATTAACATCGCGAAATTGACTGGAGGAGCCACATACATTACTTGTATAGACATAGTTAAATAGACTTGTCCAATCAATATTCTTTGATGGTCCAAAAAGGTAGTTTAGGACCAATGTGATTGATCGCACGCTTTTTGTACTGCAGCTTCGTCATAGATTTACAACAACACCGTACCCGTGTCTTTGAGAGCACGTAAAGTCAACGGAGACGGTTCCATTTTAAATTCAAATATTTTATTGCATGTTAAAGTATTTTACAAAATAGTATGTAATTTAAAATTATATTTAAAAAATCGATTTAAAATTACAATGAATATTTTATTCGAAGTAAATTAATATACCGTAAATATAAATTAAAAGCTACACAATAAATAAAATTAAAAATAAACTAAAGTATAAATAAAAAATGTCATCTAGAGACGTCCCATCTCTTGGGCCACAATTCTCGCGCTTTTGACATGCATGTCGGCTTGGTTTGCTCAAATGTAACTGACAGTTTTCTATGTAAAACTGTCAATTTTCATTCGAATATTTAGAACCGGCACGTAAGTCGAAAGCGCCAGAATTAGGCCACAGACCTTTCTGTCAGCCGCTTTGACAAAATAGTACAACTATATATATGATGCGTAGCAAATAATAATATTATAATAACTTAACTAACTTTTAACATCCTAAACTATATTTATATATATATAAACTATATACCTATTTAAAGTAAAAAAAAGAAAAAAGAAACAACAGGACTTAGGAGAAGAATCGAAAATAATAACTACTGCATATACATACGTTAAAGTTTATCTTGCATGAATTCATTTAATGTGTAGTAACATTTTTCTAGTAATATATCCTTTAGATTATTTACAAAAATATTATGGTTAGATATTTGTTTAATAGATTCTAAAAAATTGTATATACGTGTACATGACGATATATATATATATAGCATAGGGACCTATAATCACTGTGTATTTTTAAATTTTGATTTTGGTGAGAGTAACCTGTTTTTGAAACGAGATTCATACGAACGCGACGTGGCTTGTCTGAGCCTTTAGTATATAATTTAGTATAGTATATAAGGGATACGTAATTACATATTTATAGATACGTTAGCCTAAGCAGGTCTGCCGTCAATACATTTATGGAACGAGCTTTCAAGACGGCATTAACGGAATCATACAGTATTTGGTTGGGTAGGGAGAGAAGTAGACTGGTGGATGGTGAGCGTATTATCGCGCAATAAAAAAAAGGAGGCCTCCTTTTCTTAAACCAGCATATTGTCGGTCGCAAGCCCGAGACACCATTCTTCTCATCTCCTACCCACACACGATGGACCCGGCACCCGCACGGTGAATCCATGGAATGCTTAGAAATTTGTCTCTCTCTTCACTAATACCAACTTGTTGAATCTTTAAAAAATTGACATTAAAAAAATTACATCAGATCCACGCCAACCCTAGGCCAGACGGCCAGCGTGGGTCAAATTCTCCAGATATATATGTCCTGGAATGCCCATCTTCAACAGTGGAGGTCTAGGACGTTGTGTTCAAGGGGCTGTAATGATTAGTTTTAACATTTATAAATATATACTTCTATGGTAAAGACTTGGGTCGCGAGTGTATGGAAGGCTTACGTAACTAAGCTTCGATCGTGGCATTTCGTTTTAGTATAATGCCTTGGAGCCAGACAACATGCCATAATAGTGTCTTTCGAGGAAATAGTAATTAAAGAGGACTGATTATTCTTGTATATTGTTTATTTATTATTCGTAGGAACCTATAGGGACACTTCATCATCAGCCTGTGTCTCTCCACTGCTAGATATAAGCTCCTCCCCCAAGGTTCGCATCTGCACGCGGTCTTTAACAACCCTCATCCATCCCCCACCAGCGATCTCTTAGGTCATCCGTCCATCTAGTCGTCCTAATCTGCGTCGTCCAGTACGTGGTCTCCACTTTAGAACCAGTTTGCCAAGTTCTGCGGCAGATGTGTCCGGACCACTGCCACTTCATACTTGGATTAGTTTTTTTTTTCCAATTGATTATATTGATTAAATCAATATAAAAATAATAGCTGTAATAGCTGGCTGTTGTTAGCAGTCAAACTGAAACCATTTTCTATAGAGAACGCATCAGAATAGAACTCGGACAGAAGCAAAACAAAACTTTTAGTGGTAGACCGGCCAACACGCTAGAACTCATTAGAACTCATCACTGAATTCAAAGACTCATCGGAATGGCATGTCTCAGCTATACAAAATATGGACGAAGAGCGATCTCCATAAAAAAAACTCATTAGATCGCTGGTTTTCTCCATATTCCAATATGGCGCTGAGATGTGGATCATGAAGAGCGCCGACCGAAAGTATAAATAAAAAATAAATAATAAAATAAATAAATATTTCCAGACAGGTCACACAGCGCCATCTAGTTTCCGTGGTAAGCTACGAAGCTTGTGTTACGGAAACTAGATGGTTGATAAACTACATATTATACTTTTTTCTTTTGTAAATATATACATATAAACATCCAGACCGAGACAAATTATACAATGTACAACATGCCCCCGGTGGGAATCGAACCCATGACCTCCCGAGTTCACGGCAACGTTTGTTACCACTAGACCACGGAGGCGGCCTATTAAAGTATATTGAAGCTTCTGGGATATGGTGTTGAAGAAAAAAGGAAACGTGTCGATTTTAAATCATCTAGACAAATCGACTAGGCTATGCACCATCGCTCATAACTGTTGCCGTTGTTTTTGCATTCGTGTTATTAGGTCAACGATTTGTGTATTGTAATTATTTCGTTTCATAATGATTATGTTCCAGAAATCGAAGCGATTTGGCACTCGCCATAGCGTTCGACATTTAGATCCCAATTCATAGACATACCTTAGATATTATTTAAAAAAAAACAACATCAAACTATGCTGTGTAAATAATAGTATTAGGAATCTTTCAAGAATCTTTTAATGCAATCAAATTTATTTATCAAGTATGTAAATAATACCTTCTCCTTGCGTCGTTTTCCTCAATGCTGAGGGTCGTGACCCCCTCCACGGATCACTTTGTCTCGGACGATGCTGCGTCATCCGGGTCTGCACACGGCGGCATGCAGCGCACTGTGGACTGGGGTGTTAAGTATGGTTCGTATCTGGTCAGACCAACGTATCGGGCTTCGGCCTCGGGGTCTCTTGCTTTCGATTTTACCCGTGATCACCAGCTTTTCTAGATTGGCCGAACTTGTTTATTTTTACTTTTACACGCCAAAGTCTCCGCTCTGCCGGTCGGAGTGCGGGGTGTTAGGTTTATTTTCGTTATGATTTTCTTGATTCGGTCGCCGCGCTCAAAGCTATGCAATAGCTTAAAATATAAAGTTAAAGAGCCGTTGAAAAAAAATGTCTAAGAATACGGATGCGAGTCTTCCACTAGCAGGAGTAGAATCATTTTTAATAATCACGTGTTTCAAATGCCTGTAATAAGTTTACGTGGTTATACATTCAGTTTTTTAAGTACAGACTATGGATATTAGCATAAGATCAGACAATGACTCGACATAACTATGCGACCTACTTTCGCAGCTTTTGTATTAATGCTGTTTTTGCGTTCGAAAAACCGCAGCTTAAAATCCTAAAAAGGTTAGTTCGAACAGTTCTTGTGCCTTGGATATCACGTCCCGGTTCCACTAATTCCAACCAAGTACTCGTAAATTAATTGTTCCGCTTATGATTGATTTGCGATAAACGGAATAAGAATCAAAGACTAACAGTCACAGTGTGAATTAGTGTATGATAGTACATTGCTGGTTATGGTCGTGTTCGACTGATTAGCACACGCTCCATCTATTGCTCAGTAGATATATTCATTTTTAATAACTATTTTCTATTACCTTTATTCTTTATATAATAAACTACTTAAAAAGTAAAAATTAAATATAAACTGAACCTAATAAAAACTAATCTATAAGTAAAAAATGTCCTCTAGAGACGACCCTTAAGTCGAGTCGTAAGAAGTCTTTATTCACGTAAACCAAGCATTTATGCAACGTCATTAATATAATTATTTTGAATGATTCTACTGCTAGTAGAAGAAGCAGCAAAGTGGTCCAATAAGTAAGCTGTTAGCAGAAGACCAGCAGCTTAGCTTCAGGAATAGTCCCAAGGAGACTGGCAACATTTCCCCTCTGTATAGCGAGGCAGAATTAATTGCCAGCTTTCCTGTCTCCAGACTTTTCCGTTAGCCATTTCGATAACTCCTTGGCCAGACGCTTGGGCCCATTGTCTCTATACCGAGGTTGGCGTATTTGAGCAGCTTGAGGTCCTCAGCAAAGACCGCCGCACTCCCCGCGCTTGACGAGGTCGCCTGGAGTATGTTTGAGCTAATGTGTCACATGACACATGTCGCATGTCATGCGGTCATGCCATCGGGTCTCTTGTCATCGCTCCGAGCAATCCCAGAGGGTTCTAGGATCGCGGGTACTGACAGTGACAAAAGCCCTTCGGATGATGTCGTTGAGAGCAGCGTATTAACTATAACACTTCTAGTATTGCTATTAGATGTTAGATGGTGTAAACATTATTGTAACAAACATTTTGTATGTAAATGGCAACCGATGCCGGCTCCATCTTATTTGGTCGGGATGGTGTTTGCCATATTTTATTATAGGAATAATCAATTGTGAATTTTGGTGCTCTCATATTTTCTATTCATTCCTTGTTGTGCGCTTATGGACAACATGTTTTCGTATGGACGTCCTGCCTAATGAAGTGGACGGAAAGAATGATGGATGACGAAGTCCAAAACTGTGTCATTATTGCGTTGAAACCATGGATATAGATAACTATGGATACGCTATAATATTAATTTCTAATCCAATATCAAGTTTACAAACAATCCGAACTTTTTTTAGACTGCCTCTGTGAACTTACTGTCGAAGGTTTGATTCCTGGTTGAAAACAGAAATATATATGTCATTATTCTCGAGTTTGGTACGCGGGAGACATCGACGAGCTTGCATTTGTCAAGATGGACCTATAGTAAAGTTGGCTTAATGTGAACTCGCTTCTAACAAAATAGTGGTTTCTGAACAACCCAAGCCAAGAATACGGTCGTGATGATACTATTTTTATACTTCCGAGCTTTTTTTTAATGCTGTGCATGACATATGACACCGTGATTAGCTGTTGGTAAGCGGTAGCCACTGACGAGCGACAGACTTTAGTCCTAGAATTATTTGTTTTATTTTGGTGCAAATGAAAAAAAAAAAATACGGTCGTCGGGTCTTGTTCTAGCTCTGGACCCACTTTTAAAGTCTACATAATATGTACAGTAACACAAAAATATTTTCTAATAAAATTAGGTTCGACGGCAAGGATTTCTCGACGTTTGGACGCAAGCAATAAAATCGTACCAAGGCGCGATGAGCGCACGTTCATAAATGTCACAATACGACTCGTAGTACCATTTTCATAAAAAACGTAAAAAATAAACAAAACAAGAAAATCATTCGCGCAAATATTGTTTGGTTAACTTTGAACTCGTAATAGTTCGTAAATCAAAATCAAAATCAATAATTTATTTATTAACTTTTGGTACATTTATTTAGGTTCTAACAGGTGGTTGTGAGCTACAAAAGTCGACCTAAGAGCGTATATAAATATTATCAATTTTTTAAAGTTAATTATTATTAAATATAAAATAAGAAAACAAAATGAGGTAACAAGAAACAAACAAAAATAAAGAAAAGAAAAAGTCAATTTAATGCATCTTAAGTACCCATCAAGATTATAATAAGCCTTTTGTGCCAAAAGGTCATACAATTTTGTTTTAAATATTGATGTTTTGTTGTTTTTAAGGTCATCCGGTAGCTTATTAAACAATGTAGCAGCCATATTATATACACTATTACAAAAAAATGCCGTTTTTATTGGTAATTAAGGGTACACTTCGAATCTATTTCGGCATTTGCGAGGACAACTGTCATTAGTGTCATCTCATACGAATGTCTACGCAAATCTTGTTGACGGTCGTCGTACGCTCATTGTTTATGTAACTCGCAATCGACCCTAAGGTAGGACATTTACCATTAGTTAGGCGCGAGGTAGTAAAAATATTAAAAAAAAAAATCGATACATAATATATTAATAAAAATTAACATATAATAAAGCGTACAAGACAACATTTTAACCAAAGTTCGACACAGACATAGTAATAAATAAACTACATTTTTTATATTCACGTAAAACATATAAAGTAGCGCTTCCTATATTATGTGGAGACGGGATGAAAACTTTATGTATGACGCTTTGACTTATATGTTAGGACTGGGCAATTTAACCTGATTATTTTTCGTTTATACTTTAAAGAGTTTTGGGTTAAAGTGGTACATTATTGTAGTGTTAGCTGCCTTCGTGGTCTAGTGGCTATTTAGACGCGGAGGTCCTATGTTGTTTTCTGATCAGGACACATTAATTTATTTGTAGTATTTTTCCAGCTTGCCACTTGTCATGATGGTCCTATAGAAAAGTTAGCTAAATGTGAATATGCTTCTATAAGTCATGGGTACTGACTACCCCGAAAGGGATATGGTCGTGGTAATTTAATTTATTTTGTGGTAACCGCTGTGTCCGTTGGATATACAATAATTAGATATATATTGTTAAAACTGTCTCCGCGGTTCAGCGGTGAAGGCCGTAAATTTACACGCGGAGCTGCTGGGTTCAGGTGTCTATTTTAATTACATTTTTTTTTTTTGTTTTTTGTCATTTGGACTTATCAAATATTTTATTAGACGACGCGCGCATATCTACTAGATGTGTCACCCGCATTACAACATCGTACCGGAGAGTTGTCATATACAACTTACACGTCAGTCTGCATAAGTGAACTTCGTGTATTTAGGCGGCTACAGATGATCATGCCATGTGTCTATGTTAAATCGATATCATGTGTTAAAATAGTATATTAGTGTCATAGTATATTAATAGTCACGCGCGTCGTCGTTACAAAATCTTTCCTCATTAGAAAGGTGTTGTAATGTGTTTTTTAAATAATAAAACGTTACTATTATTTGTTTTTAAACAACGTTGTGAAAACTATCGACTTCAATTATGTCACGTGTTCAAAACAAATATTAGACTATTTTATTTCGTTTTGCACAAAAGGATGATTATTCTTAAAAACGAAACGTCAAGGTCACTTCTGTACAATTTCTACAATGCCCTAACCTATTCATTTCATTTGTTGGCAAAACTATGCTTCATACTCTGACAGTTCTGAGATCGCTATCAATCGCTACAAAGCTATTTCAATTAGAGTGTTATGGAAAGTAGATAGTTTTATTTCGCAAAAAACGAGCAATCGTTGTGAACCTCAATAGACAGTTTAGTTACTATATACGTTACATAGCCCACATCGCTATTGCTCATCATCAACATAACATGAGGGTTCAGGTAATTTTCAAGTTTATTGATGTTGATGGCCGATTGACCGAGTCCCTGCGTGTCCTCAATGTATCTGCCGTGCCGAGTTCCCGTATCATCTGGCGCACACACGCATCGCGGATTTCTTATAAAAATTCATTCGATTCGATATCTTTTGTTTAACTTGTAAAAGGGGTTGAGGGTTACAAGAGTGATAGGTATGCTTCTGCTTTCATAAAAGCTTGAAAGTTGAATAAAATAAAATATAATCGAGCCGGTATTACTAATTTGTCTTAAATATTAGATGATTTTTTTATAAAATATGGCGTCAGCGTTATGTGTTTTATTTTTTAAATTTTTCGGCTGTTCCCCAAAGAAAAGAAGGAATTTTTATTTTTCACTATTTTACTGTTCCCTTCCTTGATTTAAGGTGAACGAAACAAACAAATTTTATTTAAATAGGTTCAGCCATTTCGAGAAAAAAGTATGACACACACATTAATTGTTTTTCATATGTTTGTAATGAATAAACTCAAAAACTACTATGCTGATTTCAAATGTTTTTTCACCATTAGAAAGCCACATTCACCCTGAGAACATAGGCTATATTTATTGCTAGAAAAGATTAGGGATCCTTACTAAAACTTTAGTAACGCACCCAAGGTGTAAAAAAATGCCATAAAACGTCTTTCGTCGCATGCGCTGCGGAAACTATTGATGATAGAACAAAAGTATGTATTACAATATTAAAGAACATATCAATATCTACAAAAAACTTCGCGATACCATATGTCCAACTATTATCGTTATGTCACATTTTACATTTTAAAAGTTAATAGATACCGACTAAAATTAGACCATGTTACACATTCTTAGAGTTTAAACTCTTATCTAAATAAATCATATTGTATTCAAGACTGTTTCAATTCACTTTTTTAATTGTTCAAATCGGCTATTCCATTAATAGATATTACGAATTTAATAAGTCATAGAAATAAAAAAAAATATATATGAAACCTTAAAATCTAAATATGACATGACTATCGGGTATTTGAAGGTTTTTTTTTGTCGACGACACAACATTACACAAGCAACGCCGGTACAAACAGCTAGTACATTATATATTTAAAAAAAGAAGAAACTAACATTTATTTGTACATGACAGATAATAAAATAGACCTACTAGATTATATATTGTATAAGAATTTGTAAACATTTTGTTGACATGCTTAATTTAAAAATAAAAAAATGTGTAAAATAAACAAATGCGTAAAAAAATATTTTAAGATACATACCTATACTTGTATTATAAAAGGTTGGTAATCGTAAAGACGAAGAAAATGTATGTGAAAGAATCAAGAGAATTATTAAATGGGCGTCGTTTCTGATCCTTATATGCGGCTACGACTTAGGACCTGGCAATTTTTTGAAACCTTAACATGAAGGATTTATACGACACGGTTAGCAGAAATCCATTTCTGCGAAGCTTACAGACTCGGGCACACTGAATGCAATAATTATTATATACTATACATTTCTCGACATTAAAAAAAAAAAACAAAGGGACAAAAAAAATAATAATAATAATAAAATAATAATAATACAATTCTTTATTGCACACAAAATATACAATATAAAGTGTTGTACATAGACGAGCATAATACCATTAAAGGTATTCTCTACCAGCTAACCTTTGGAAGAGTGAGAGATTAATATTATGGTTGCGGAGTTTGAAAATGGAAATAATATAGTAAAAACCACAATTAAAATATGTAAATAAATACAATATATACATATATAATACTATAATACCTAACAGAAAAATTATAATACATAATTAAGATAAATACATAAATAATTATATATACATATATAGGTACTAATAAATAGGTGTAATAGTCGAAAACTTATTCCTATTTCATCAAATGAATCAAAAATGTTAGGCATCAACGAATAATGGCTTTTATATATTCAATTCAATTCGTTTATTTTTGCAAGTAGGCATAGGACAAAAAGATATATATTCTGCACTTTTACACGTAATTTTTTACAATATTGATATAAAACGATATAATTTTATAGTACATATTGGTGAATCTGGAGCAGTACATGATAACCATCATTTGAAAAAAAAAACATATACAAATTCAAGTATCATCAGAACATCAGATTTGATGTTGTAATATATATTAATTTAGTTAGGTAAGTTATAGTTAGTTATATTGTTTCTAATGACTTGTATATTTAAGTTGTCTTTTATGATAAGATGATATATAATTTAGAAATTTGAAATTGATCATGTTATGTAAGAACATTTGAATTGTATTATTATTGTATTGTCTTGTAGTGTACACTGCTGTGGATTGCAATCCAGAACTGCTGTCAAATAGTATGTAAATATCGAATAATGGTATTAATCTGTTTGTTGTATTGATTTAATTGACATTGAATAAATAAACCAGAATATCATCAGACCAGAATAGACGTACCCGTGCATGACAAGTAACCGTGAACCTAATGATAAGTGGCGCGCGAGATCCATGAATGTTAGCTATTGGAATCAGACACTCATGACTGACATCAGTACCTCACACTATGTCGGCTTGACTGGACATGACGGCAATTCGAGTCTGATCCCGAAATGTGTGGATACACTTTACTGGGTTTATCCGCACGAACGGTGGATACTTCCCCGACCCAGCAGACTGGACAAATTACCACGAACCTACCACCTATAAAAACTATGCCTTGACTAGACATGACGGCAATTCGTATTTAATACTCGTAATAATGTCCTAACTAATAACTAAAAATAATTAATTAACTTATTAAGGTACAAAAAACAGTTAACAGACAAAAATAAGTAGTAAGTTTGCTAGTAAGGTGCAGTGGTGGCTCGGTTGTAAGAACGCGTTCCTTAAATCCTACAAAGGTCGGTTCAAACCCACCCGACATGTACCAATGAGAAATACACTTTTCTTAAGTACAATTATCATAGATTTACAACACCACCGTTCCCGTGCCTCGGATAGCACGTTAAGCCGTCGGTCCCGGTTCCACTAATACCAACTTGTGGAATGGTTAATAAATTGTCATAAAAATTAACATCATATCCGTCTGGCCAGCGTGGCGAGTGTAGGCCAAATTCTCCAGATATATGTTTCCTCCAGCAGTAGAGGTCTAGGACGCTGTGTTCTAGGGGTTGTGATAAAGTTTGCCAACCTAACATTTGTACACAGCATGCAGTAAACAATATCAAGAATAAAATACAGAAAGACATTAATTAATTTATTTATTTAGTACACACAGCAGTACACATATTATCACACACATAACATAGTATAATTATAACTTATCTAATATATGTACCAATTAGGTGTCACAGCATTAACCAATATAAAAAGAAGAAGAAATTAAAATTTTATTACTGGTAAAACAAAAAAAAATATTAACAAAAACTATCAAATTTACAAAATAAAAATATGACTTCTAAAATAAAATTATATATTTTTCTCTTTTTTAATAGAACTAATAAGGAAACATAAAAAATGGACAAATTTGGTACCTAAAAAAAAAAAAAACGAAAACAAAACACTTGTTAAATAAATTATAAGCTACTCAAATATTGATGGTTTAAATTGTTCGAGAACATTTTTTCTGAATACATTGTAACGATCATGAAATATGTCTATATCATTATTGGCACTGCAGAGACTACTGTAGGTGTTGCACATTCGGGATGTTGACGAATGTGAACCTACATTAGTACTTGAGGGAGGACAGCACAGTATCTTGGTTATAGGACGACGTGGAATATTATAGGGTACTGTCAGGAAAATGTGTTGCAAGAGTTCGATACATCCAGTCTGGCCATTGACAATTTTATGTAATAGTAAAAGGTCATGTATGGATCTACGTGATTTGAGAGCAGTCATTTTGAAGAAATCTAAACGTTGGTTGTACGGACATCGATGTGAAATTGCTGGGGCTTTGTGTTCTAAATACCCAGTAAAAGATCTCTGAATGCTTTGAACTCTTTGAGAATGTATATAAACCCAAAATCAACAATAATATAATAGTATGTTAATAGTAAGTATGTTAATATAGTAGTATGTTCGGGCATGTTGAAAGGATGAATGAAGAGAGATTGACGAACCAGATATATAATGCGAAAGTCGTGGGTAAAAGAGGCCCTGGCAGACCTAGACTCACATATTACGACCAAATTAATAAAACAATAGCTGAAGGTGCGTTGAAAAGCCATCGAAACAAAAGGGCATGTATGAAGAGGTTGATGAATGTCGAAGAAGCGAAAGAGGTATGTCGTGACCGTGACAAGTGGCGCTCAATTGTCTCTGCCTACCCCGCAAGGGATTTGGCGTGAAGATATGTATGTATGTATGTATATAATAGTAATAATAATGGAAGTAATAATGTAAAATAATAATGTTAATAATAGGTATGTATATGCCTATAGAATTAAAACAATTGACATCAATAATTAAATTTAAGAAGCTGTTAAATAAATGGTTAAAAGAACAATGTTTTTATAGTATCCAAGAATTTTAAATTATAAGTGTTGACAAATATAATTTTAGTTGCAATTGACATGTACTGTTATTTGCATACCATTATGGTAGGATACAGCTGAACTGTAAAATTGTATTATCCTATATCTACCTGTATTCTGTGCAATAAACGATTTTGAATTTGAATTTGATATTGTATGGCGCTTTAACTGCCTCCGTGGTCTAGCGGTTAGTCCGTTGATTAGACTCGGAGGTACCGGGTTCGATTCCTGGTCGGGACACAAAAATATCTATTAATGTAAATAAATACATTTAATTATAATTTAATTAATTTCTCGAGGTTTGGTACGCTGGAGACATCGACGAGCTTGCCACTTGTCATGATTGGCCTGTAGTAAAGTTGGCTAAATATGAAACCGCTTCTTTATAAGCGTGGTTTCTGACCACCCTGAAAGGGAAACGGTCGTGATGATGATGATATATAGCGCTTTAAGTATCCTACCATCCACCTGGTTACGTTAGTGTTCGGGTGACCGAAAGTTTTTTGCGTGAGATGTCACTCTTTTCCCAATTAGTTACTATACTCTATGTGGGCCAATATCCACCGTTTTACTATATAAATACGTATAACAATTATTTAATCGTAATAAGTAATGCTGGGCTGTTCCCCCTATGCCTGACTATAACATCCGCTTCAATTAGTCTTCCTTCACTCTTGCTGTCCACATGTCTGAATCAATGAAGCACATCTTTTCTCATTTTTGTACGAACATTTATATTTTGCTTTAGTAATTAATTGTTCTTTGTTTTATTTAGACAATGATACTATTTATTTATTTATTTTAAGTATTTTGTAAGTAGGCATAGGACAATAAATATAATGTATTCTGAGGTTTTACATGTCAAAAAAATTAATCAATATAACGAAAAGCTTATTTTCTGGGAAATAGCTTGTATTTGGAGCAGCACATTACAACCCATAATATACATAATTATAATTTTAAAATTATAGCTGCTGTAAGTAGGCATTGTCATATTATAAACTAAGACATACACAATTATAAAATAAATACACCAAGGATTATAGCTGCTGTAATGAGGCATTGTCATACTACAAGCTAAGACGAAAACAATTATGAGGATGTCACTAAGATTATAGCTGCTGTAAAGTGGCATTGTCATACTATAAGCTAAAACATTATTAAAATGTCACATAAATTATAGCTGCTGTAAAAAGGCATTGTTATACTTTAGCTAAAACAAAAACAGTTTAAGGTGTCATTTAAATTATAGCTGCTGTAAAGAGGCATTGTCATACTATAAACTAAGACATACATAAGTAACATTTGAAATAAATTAGGACCAAGCACGCTTGTCATCCAAATATTCGCTGATGGTATAATAACCCTTTAAAATCAGTTTTTCCTTAACATATAATTTAAATACATTTAGTGGTAGGGTTGTTACCTCATCTGGAATTTTGTTGAAAGTACGTATACATTGCCCTACAAACGAACGATTCACTTTACTGAGTCTAAATCTTGAAGTAACAAGTTTATTTTTACTTCTAGTATTGCGAGAACTTAATTCACTATTTTTGCGAAACATGTAACGTGTAACACTATTTATGTGAATGTATTCGAATATATTTATTTATTTAAAACTTTATTGAACATAAATATACAAAGGCGTGACATAATGTCGCTTGACGTTCTCTGCCTGTCAGACCTTCGGGATCACGAGAACATTTGATGATTTATTTGCATAGAACATGGTAATAGTAAATATTAATAGTCAGTTGTGCACATTCAGCCATTTCTGGCACACAAATTTTGTTAAACATTATTTACAATTTTAAAATTTGTTATATTTATAATTTTAGTACCACTTATTACATACAGATTGTTATTAATTTATGTGAGGTAGGTGCTAGATATCAATTTTATTTTTAATTAAAATTAAATAAAGTAAAGTATCATCACGACCGTTTCCCTTCCGGGGTGGTCAGAAACCACGCTTATAAAGAAGCGGTTCAAATTTAGCAAACTTTACTATAGGCCAATCATGGCAAGTGGCAAGCTCGTCGATGTCTCCAGCGTACCAAACTCGAGAAATATCACAAATAAATCAAATATTAATATAATGTATTTATTTACATTAATCAATATTTTTGTGTCCCGACCAGGAATCGAACCCGGTACCTCCGAGTCTAAATCCACGAATTTAACCGCTAGACCACGGAGGTAGTTAATGTTTTTTTTTTAGGTAATAATCTGTGGAATATGCCTATAATAAAAACATAATTTAATATACAAAATTGATTAAAAAACTAATTATAAATAAAACTAAAACTAAAGATACCTATGAAATTAAAACTATTCTACAAAATAAACTAAGGGTACCTTAAACGCTCGCCTCGTTGAATTATAATCGACATATTCTGTTTTAGGTAGTAATGGCATTTGGGATCGACACACTCGCCACTTCGTTTACCTAGCTCTTTTATGAATTTGTGGTTATCAAAAATATAATGTAATTAAAATTAAATATAATATTAGATACGAATACATACACACATACATATATAAACTATAAACATATGACAAATCGGGTATGGTGTACGCAAAGGAGATTTAGCACTTAATTTATATATTTACATTTATTTATATTTATTTATTTACTATATGTACACAAACAGATCACAATCACAATCAGTTCACATTTTCCAGCAATTTCTTAAGTTCTAGATTGCAATCCAAAAGTAGTGTACACAGCATGCTTATTGTTTTTTTAACACCTCTACTTCAAAACAGTCAAAAATGGTCTGCTATTGACAACGATAGCTAGACAATTTGTGAATAAGTTTTGGATCCTATTGCAGAGAACAGGGGCTGATTTTATTCTAACTTAAATTGTGTTTCGCAGTCGCTGCGTCTTATTTATTAAGGGAGGCGAGAGGGCTGGAGCAGGCAAAAGATACACGACACATAGACGTAGTATAATTGGACTTGCCGAACCATAAATTTATTTATTTATTTAAGCTGAACCTTATGGCGATAGATATCCTGGCTATCCTGATCCTACATATCCTGGAATAGATGTCATTGCTAACCCTACGGAATTTTACGGAGCTTCTAACAATCAGCTCAAAATTCCCCCTCACACTTCTAGTAGATATTCAGATTCTTTTACTGTTTTCGCTGCTCGAGAGTGGAACAAGCTTGCACTAGTCATTAGACGGGCGCCTTCAATAAATGTGTTTAAAAATCTACTTGTTGCTCACTTTTTAAATAAACAAAATAATTTGTCATGATAACTACAAGTACCTATCCATTATAATAGTTATTTATTTCCTTATTTTTTATCGTAAATGATTGTACCTATGTAATATGATATGAGTACCTATCTATTAGTGTGTTTATATATTCATACATAATATATATTTATGTTTATTATATATATTATTTTAATTATATATCATGTAAGTATTTATGTAGTAGTATTTAATTATTCTTAAGTAATTATATTTATCTTAATGCACCCGCAATCCTCTGCCACACTCCAAAGGTTAGCTGTTATAAAATGCCGCATTAAGTTCGCCCTTGTACACTACTTTTAAAGTTATTTTGTGCAATAAAGAGTTTATAAAAAAATAAAAAAATAAAAATTTTCGAACGTTTTTGTGGAAATTTTAAAATAATATACAAGTCAAAATTGAAATACTATTAAAACTAAACTACTATCTAAATAGTAAAGTTCAAAACCATGCTTTTTTAAAGAAGCAGATTAATGACAAGTGGCAAGATCGTCGATGTATCTAGCGTACGATATGTTAATAATCACAAAATTTTTTTTTCATATGTCAGACTTGGCTGTATGGGCTAGACCCTTTGCCTTCCCAATCGTCTTTCATCATTCATCGTGGGAGAATGGAACAAAAATCAATAACATAATGCAGTATCTTTATTAACCAGTAGGTTGGGTCAATGATAGAAAACAAATTTCCCTAATGAACATTGCATATTAAAAAGTAAGAACGTCTTTTATTGGAAAGTAATTTATATGTCTTTATTATATTATACTTTAAACCCGTACATATCAACTATTATAAAAAAAAAGTTATACTTTTTTTTCCAACTCGACCGTTTCCCTTATAAATAAGCGGATTCACATTTAGCAAACTTTATTATAGGCCAATTATAACAAGTGGCAAGCTAGTCGATGTCTACAACGTACCAAACTCGAGAATTATCACAAATAAATTAAATAATAATTAAATGTATTTATTTACATTAATAAAAAAAATTGTGTCCCGACCAGGAATCGATCCCGGTACCTCTGAGTCTAAATGCACGGACTTAACCGCTAGACCACGGAGGAAGTCGTTATTATTATTTTAATTATTATTATTATTATTTTACATACATACATACATATCTTCACGCCAGATCCCTTGCGGGGTAGGCAGAGACAATTGAACGCCACTTGACACGATCACGACATACCTCTTTCGCTTCGTCGACATTCATCATCCTCTTCATACATGCCCTTTTGTTACGAAAGCTTTTTAATGTACCTTCAGCCAGTGTTTTATTTATTTGATCGTGATATGTGAGTCTCGGTCTGCCAGGGCCTCTTTCACCCACAACTTTCGCATTATATATCTGGTTCGTCAATCTTTCATCGCTCATCCTTTCAACATACTACCGAGCGATTAGTTTAATCAGTTTGGCGAGCAAGATGTATGGCAAGATTCTCACGAAACGCCTGCAAGAGAAGACTGAAGGTCTTTTATGGGAGGCTCAGGGAGGCTTTAGACCTGGAAGAGGATGCACTGACCTAGTCTTCTCGCTCCGCAATATCACAGAGAAGTTTTTGGCTTTAAACCAGAAAGTTTTCTGTGCTTTTGTGGATTTGGAGAAGGCTTTTGATAGAGTTGTAAGAAAGAAGCTTTGGGACATATTGCCGGAGTATGGAGTGGATGACAAACTGCTGCAAGCTATACAGTCTCTGTATAAGGGCTGTAAAGCTTGTGTGCGGGTGGAGGAAGTTATGTCGCCTTGCTTTGAATCCCAAATGGGCGTCAAACAGGGCTGTGTGCTTTCGGCCAGATTATTCACTCTATATCTCGATAAATGCCTAAAAAGAGTGAGAGAGAGTAACTGTGGGGTGAATTTGAGTGATCTAGTGGTAAACTGCCTGCTTTATGCAGATGATGCCGTTCTTAGGGCATCGTCCGAACAACAACTGCAATCACTAGTCACAGAAATGAAAGAAGGATGTGCAGAAAAAGGACTCCGTTTGAATGCGAGAGAAACTAAGGTACTAGTGTTTGAAAAAAGAAGGATGACAAACTTGACGATAAGGATTGATGATGAAATTCTAGAACAAGTAAATGAAATTATATATCTGGGCAGTGTTTTCACTGCGGATGGTAAGTATGATAGGGATGTTGAAAGAAGAGTGAACGCGGGAAATAGTGTTAACGGTGCCCTGGGGTCACTGATCGGCAGTCGAAATGTCAGTGACAAAGCTCGGCTCGCCATACACAATGCAATGTTAGTACCAACACTGATGTATGGAAGCGAGACGTGGATATGTCAGAATACGCATGAGAGTAGGGTTAATGCAGTAGAAATGAGGTCGTTGCGTCGCATATGCGGCGTCACTTTGGCGGACCGCATACATTATTATTTTAATAACAATAAAATGCCACTCTGGTACTGGCGATGGCGATTGCAGATTATTTTTTAGCCCTACATATACGTATCGCGGTATAAATGTCACTTTATTACTTCATCCTTTTATTTCGCAACAATAATTTGTATTAGTGGTCCCGTCCTTATGTATTATGTCTTAGACCAAGCATGTTAGAGAGGCGCCTCTGGTTGTGTACCATACGCCGTCGCCGATACTGCAAACAGTCGTATGTAAAAGATTATAGAGGTGTTTGTCTCAAGGGAACAAAAAAAGCAGAAACATCAGACATAGTTTTTAAAAGTTGTAAAATACATATATCTTAAATTCATGTATAGTTTATAACCTTCTGTGCACTTGTCTCGAAAATACATATCATTATTCATTACAGCCCCTAGAACACAGCGTCCTAGACCTCCACTGCTGGAGATGGGCCTTCCAGAACAAATATCTGAAGAATTTGGCCTACACTCGTAACGCAAACGGCTCGGCGAGAATCTGATGTCAATGTTTAATGACAATTTATTAACGATTCAACAAGTTGGTATTAGTGGAACCGGGAGCGACAGCTTAACGTGCTCTCCGAGGCACGGGAACTGTGGTGTTGTAAATCTATGACAAATGTACGTAAGAAAAGTGTGTTTCTCATTGGTTCGTGCGGGGGGTTTGAACCGACCTTTGTAGGATTTAAAAAACGCTTTTTACAACCGAGCCACCACCGTGCATTCTACATATAATAACAATTAATTATTGCACATAATTTACAAATGTAGAATACAAGAGCAAAATTAATGTCGAAGACAGCATGCTCACATTTGTGATAGTAATTGGGTGATTTCATCATCAGCATGTGTCTCTCCACTGCTACATAAAGTTCATCTGGGTCGTCCGTCATCTCGTACCTGGTCTACACTCTAGAACCCGTTTGCCCCATCTCGGTCGTCGATTCTGCAACAGATGTGTCCGGCCCACTGTCACTTTATCTGGCTAATTTTGAAAGCTATGTCAGCAACTTTAGTAGTTCTCTGATGTTTTTTGATTTAAGTGATTTTGATGTGGGGTAGTAGGTACCAAAACGGTACGCGGTTCAAACTCCGACATGTACCAATTAGAAATATTTACGACATATACAATACCACCGGTCCCGTGCCTCGAAGAGCACGTGTCGGTGCCAGTTCCACTGATACCAACTTGTGGGTTAATAAACTTTGATTAAAATTGACATCAGACCCTTAGGTAGGATGGTAAAAAAAAGTATTTTAGTTTTAATTTTTAGGGCTAAAATATTTCAAACTTATTTTTCCATGATAAGCAAATGATCATTTATTTTTTAATTCTCAAATTTTGATATTAATCACATACGACCTTTTACAGTAAAAGCGTTACACACATGTGCGTGGGGAGAGGGTTTCTTCACCAATGTAATAACAGACTCAATGGGCCGCTCTTTTGTCAAGTCTACAACCAATTTAGCTATGCAACTCGATTTAAAATTCTTTAAACATAGACCAACATTTTTAAGACCAGCCAGAATCCTTATTTTTTATAGTTTATACACATAAATAAATAAAATATATATTAATGATAGAAAAAATAAAAAATATATTAATAGGGATATAAGTCCCGTCCGAGTGGAATGGTGGCAAGAATGCTGGCTGCATTGTCCTGCTCAATTGCAATACTGATTCATTGGACGAAGAAAGAGCCACCCTTTGTTACCGGAGGAGATAACAAGACGCGGTGTCGTAACACTTTTAAGAACTGTTTTGCGCTTGGACTCCATGCAAATATGTAATCTTTTAATATACTCCGCGTTTTCCGCCGGCTGGTTCACTATTAGATAATATCCATTATTTCAGAGTGTGTTATAATATAGCGTGGTAATAATAGAGCGGTTGTGGCTCAATTGTAAGAACGCTTTCCTTATTTATCCTATATTATCCTAAAGAGGTGGGTTCGAACCCCGGCATGTACCAATGGTAAAAACACTTTTCTTACGTACTTTTGTCAAAGATTTACAACACCACTGTTCCCGTGCCTCGGTGAGCAAGTTAAGCCGTCGGTCCCGGTGCCACTAATACAACCTTGTGGAATCGTTAATAAATTGTCATTAAAAATTGACATGAGATCCTCGTCAACCCGTCTGGCCAGCGTGGCAAGTGTGGGCCAAATTCTCCAGATTTATGATGATATTTTTTGGAAGGTCTATCTCCAACAGTGGAGGTCTAGGACTAGGCTGTGTTTTTGGGCCTGTATTGAAATAAAAAATGAATTGAGCACTGCACTTGGAGAATTCGCAGCGTCATTTAGCGGGATTTAGCGTGATTCCGCGAAGCGTGGTGGGACATCTCAAAGAGCGGCGGATAAACGACTGCGTTGCCAACTGGGGCATAGAGGTAGGAGCGAAAGGAAATTTAATAGTAAAATAGATACATAATATAGGCGTAAATAAATATGTTTTGGCGTACTCATACATGTCTATGGGTTTTTACAACAATGAATAAAATGTTACTTAGCGCTGCAATCTAAGGGTGCATACTTAATTGCATTGCAAATTTAAATTGGCTCTTGTAAAAGGGTTTGTAATCGTGTTCTTTCACTTAAGGTGTTATCTTAATATTGTTTAGCTTTCGTCTATTCAATGGGATTTATATTTTATAGACGATATAAAGCGGGCTGGTCTCGGAATGAACTTGGACAAGGCGAAAGACATGTTGAATGATCATGTCAAGCCGAGGCCAATCTGTGTGAGAAACGCTATTGTCGAAGTTGTGAAAAATTACATCTACCTCGGACAGACTATCCAATTAGGCGCAGCCAACTTCAGCAAAGAAGCCGACCGACGCATTCAGCTAGGATGGGCGGATTCGGGAAACTCGGAAAGTTAATGTCGTACGGAGCAGAGACGTGGACACTAACATTGGATCTGGTCAATAATTAATTATGGAGAGGGCTATGCAAGGCATTTCTCTGATGGATAGAATTCGAAACGTTGATATTCGTCAGACAACTAAAGTTATTGACATAAATTTTTAAGCTAAAATGCCAATGGGCTGGAGGACACGTCTGTCGCAGAACCGATGAACGACTAAGTGGTTCTGGAGTGGAGACCACGTACGCAGAGTAGGACGATTGGATTGATTTTCTTTCTTTTGTATATTAGCTTTAATTATCTTAGGTATAACGCATGTATCCGGTTCATATATTGTTTACGTAAATATGACCACATATCTGAATATCGTGCTAAGTTAAAGTGGCTACCAATTCGTTGTCGCAGAAATCTTAGAGTTCTCTGTCTCCTGTTCTCGGTTTTGAATGAGCCTGCGACACCGAAATACCTTAAGGACAATTTCGCCTATCTCTCTTCTTTCCATGACATATCTCTTCGCTCTTCTTACAACTCCCTTCTATCTGTTCCCTCACATCACACTGCATTTGTCTCCAACTCTTTCGTAGTAGTTGCTACTAATTTATGGAACGATCTTCCTGTCATCATACGGCAAGCAACTACCAGGTCATCTTTTAAAAAACTGGTGTATTCACACTTCTTAAATAGCTCCTGACAGCGTTAGTAAGTAGTATATATGTATGTTTAGGTATAATAATGTATATTATTAGTATGTAGTATATTGATATTATGATATATATGAAGATATATGATGTAAGTATATATCAATCCTATTAAATTAACATTTATAATTATAGTATTATTATTATTTCTATGATTGCACCTAAAATTGTTCAAATTTGTCCCTAAGGTTTGGCTGTCAGAGAATGTCTTCGGGCATTAAGTCCGCCTTTGTACTTTGTGCAATAAAGTTTTTTAAATAAATAAATAAATGACAATGCTCCTATACAGCTGCTATCCACTATTAAAATTAAGTTTATTATTCTCAGGCGCTACGCCATTATTAGCAGACTGTTCCTTGCTAACAAAGACCAGCTTTTCCAGCCATTTAAATTTTTATTCATTATTAATTTTTTTCATGACAGTCCCTGGAACACTACCCTCGACTCTGTTAGAGATAGGCCTTCCATAACATATATCTGGAGAATTTGACCTATAATATATAATAATATTCAATTTAACAGATAATTACAATCCATTTTTGTTAGTATACCTATCACTATGTTAGTAACAATGGCTTACATTAAAGTTAGTAAACTAAAATTTTATGTTAGTTCCTTATTAATACTTATTTGTACACGTGTCAATTTGTGTGAATCTTAATAAAGTGATACTGTATTGGACAGTCCACTTTATCCGATATGACCTTAAGCATATTGTTGGTGCTGCCTCTAATTCTATTGACTAGAGATGCAGTATTATATATATACTGTATATATTATACTTGCCACTCTTGGTTGGCGAGGATCTGATATATATTTTTTTAATGACAATTTATTAACGATTCCACAAGTTGGTATTAGTAGAACCGGGACGACGGCTTAACGTGCTCTCCAAAGCACATGAATGGTGTTGTGAATTTATGACAAATACATACATACATATCTTCACGCCAAATCCCTTGCGGGGTAGGCAGAGACAATTGAGCGCCACTTGTCACGGTCACGACATACCTCTTTCGCTTCTTCGACATTCATCAACCTCTTCATACATGCCCTTTTGTTTCGATGGCTTTTCAACGCACCTTCAGCTATTGTTTTATTAATTTGGTCGTAATATGTGAGTCTAGGTCTGCCAGGGCGTCTTTTACCCACAACTTTCGCATTATATATCTGGTTCTGGCTTATGACAAATGTACGTAAGAAAAGTGTATTTCTCAGAAAAAGGACTCCGTTTGAATGCGAGAAAAACCGAGGTACTAGTGTTTGAAAGAAGTAGGATGACAACCGTGACGATAAAGATTGATGATGAAACTCTAGAACAAGTAAATGAAATTATATATCTGGGCAGTGTTTTCACTGCGGATGGAAAGTACGATAGGTATGTCGAAAGAAGAGTCAACGCGGGAAATAGTGTTAATGGTGCCCTGGGGTCACTGATCGGAAGTCGAAATGTCAGTGACAAAGCTCGGCTCGCCATACACAATGCCATGTTGGTACCAACACTGATGTATGGAAGCGAGTCGTGGATACGTCAGAATACGCATGACAGTAGGGTTAATGCAGTAGAAATGAGGTCGCTGCGCCGGATATGCGGCGTCACATTGGCGGACCGCATACGTAACGTCGAAATACGGAAAAGGGTTGGTATAAAAGAAAGCATAGGGACAAAAATAAGGAAAGGCATGCTACGATGGTTTGGGCATGTTTAAAGAATAAGCAAAGAAAGATTGACGAACCAGATATATAATGCGAAAGTTGTGGGTGAAAGAGGCCCTGGAAGACCGAGACTCACATATCACGATCAAATAAATAAAACACTGAATGTAGTGCATTAAAAAGCCTTCGTAACAAAAGGGCGTGTATGAAGAGGTTGATGAACGTCGATGAAGCAAAAGAGGTATGTCGTGATCGTGTCAAGTGGCGCTCAATTGTCTCTGCCTACCCCGCAAGGGATCTGGCGTGAAGATGTGTATGTATGTACATGCCTGGGGGGGTTTGAACCGACCTTGTAGGATTTAAGGAAAGCGGTTGTAAGACCGAGGCACCGCATTATTTTTATATTGATTTAATATCAAATAAGTATTTGTCAAATCCAAGTGTTCCCATAGGCTCCTAAAGATAATAAATTTCTGTCAGCTTTTTTTTTTTTCCAGATAAAACAACTAAATTTAAGCTACGAATATCATATTTCTTCGACGCACTTGCAGCGCGAGTTGGTTTATTCATGAGCTGTTTGAATAAAGATGAAAATATTAAAGCCGTAGGTCAGAAATGTCGACTGAGGCTAATGTGGTTGGGGTCTTAATCGTCATACATATTAATGATCAAATATAATAGCTACACAGACCTTTATAATAAGACCGGGTCAAAAACTATGATTATATCACATACGCGTGAAATGTATTAAACAGCAAATGTTTTTATATTATAAAATATCTAGAATAAAAATAAAGAACTTTGTATTTATTATTTTAATTATTCAGTAATAAAATCTTAAGTTACGGTGCAGTCAAGTTTTCCTAAAAATATTGCCACTCATACTCGCAATGAGCCTAAGTAGCTAGCGAGAGGTCGACGATCGCGCGAACGTTGACTTACGTACTCGTAATTTTTTCTCTCCCTATTTCGTCTCTCGAATTTGAGCGAGATCAATTAATAATAACACTCCCCAGCCTTTAGGTATTTATGACGATGGATATCGCGATTTTCAGGCCACTTAATAAGTAGTGTTTTGTTTTTCGAATTATGATTTTTATCTTTTAAGGTCACTTTTTACCTTTTTATTTCAAATAATGACACTTGAAGCCTGAAAATATTTGTACTTTTGACAATTACATGCGGTATATATATAATAATTAATTTTCTTAGTTGTTATTTATTAACGAATCATTTAATGAAAGTCAAAGTCAAAATATCTTTATTCACGTAAACACAAAACAGGCATTTGTGACACGTCATTATTAAAGTTATTTTAAATGATTCTACTCCTGTTAGTGGAAGATTAAGAAGCGAAGTGATCCAAAGAGTAAGCTGTTAGCAGAAGACCAGCAGCTTAGCAAATTCCAGTGACCTGTTAATGTTTAATCTGACTGAGAAAGGAAGCAAGGAAAACTTAGCTATAGCAGATTTACAAATGTAAAAATACAAAATTTCACAACAACAATAAATAAATAAATATCTTTTATATTCTACTATGAGTACCTATGAGATTATAATACCTGGTACAGTTGTACCATAGGTATGTCAGAATTAAGATAGGCTACTTGCCTGTCTCAAACCCGTAAACCGACAAAACGCAAAACTACTGCTAATTTAAGATCAATAAATTGAACGTGTTTGGCAGAGGTCCCACCCGATCACGGACGTAACGCTAAACCAGGCGCTTTGGGTGCGGACCGGGACCCGACACACTTGCCACCACTGCAATGACCTTCTAAGTAAGGGACGACCACCGGACACACCACACCATGAGAACCTAAACACTAACAACAACCTTCGAGACACACACAAAGATCAACATAACAAATAGATACTAGGTACCTGTACGCTGTACAATTTTGTTAACAAACGAATACATCGGTTAGTTAATAAAGTTAAAAGTAATAAATACATAATTCACGGCTAGAATCATTATACGTACGAGTATTATTATTTGACCGGTACCTTTATATTGGTCAATGATTAGCAACGTTTTCTTTGTACATTCTGTGATAAACATGGTTTAATCAACATAATTTAGATTTCAGCCTAATTATGTTATCCAGGACTTTTACCATATTGGACTTGAATAAGACAGAAATTATTTTATTCTTGTTTTTCCGACCTTTGACTGTCTCTGGTCTAGGTCTAGCGATGAAGTCCGCGAAGGTGAACTGGGTTCGATTCCCAGTCGGGACACAATAATATTTATCGATCTTGGTAAGCTAGAGACTCCGACGAGCGTCAAATATATGTCTGATTGTATGAATAGAAGAAAATTTCTAAGCATTTCATGGATTCACCGTACGGGTGCCGGGTCCATAAGTTGGTTTGAAAAGGAGGCCTCCTTTTTACTTTTCACCATTCTGATCCTCTCCCTACCCAACTAAATACTGAAAGAAGAGAGGAGACAAATTTCTAAGCATTCCATGGATTCACCGTGCGGGTGCCGGGTCCATCGTGTGTGGGTAAGAGATGAGAAGAATGGTGTCTCGGGCTTGCGACCGACAATTGGCTGGTTTAAGAAAAGGAGGCCTCCTTTTTTTTCTATTTCGCGATAATACGCTCACCATCCACCATTCTACTTCTCTCCCTACCCAACCAAATACTGTATGATTCCGTTAGTGCCGTCTTGGAAGCTCGTTCCATAAATGTATTGACGGCAGACCTGCTTAGGCCCAATTCTTTCAGTAAGTGATGCAAAGATTTTGCTGGAACTCCTCTTGCACCAACTTCCACTGCGTAAAGCTGAGTCTTGAACCCGTTCCTAAACATTTCTTCTGTGAGATCATAATATTTATTCGACTTCATGTTGTGGTCTTTTGGAATATTTGATTCCCACGGAACGGTAAGTTCAATAAAGATAACTTTTTTCAAGTTCCGAGAAAAATTTGTGATAAATAAACGTATTTTCTTTCTCTCTTTCTTTCTTTCTCTCTTTCTTTCTATGTATAACGTTTGATCTCAAAGAAGCATAATTTGGCTACATGTGATAATCGTTAATCGCCTTCTTTGTCTAGCGGTTAAGTCCGTAGTTTTATACGCGGAGGTACCGGGTTTAATTTCTGGTCCTGACACAATAATTTATTTTTGATATTTCTCAAATTTAGTGCGTTAGAGACATCGACGAGCTCGCCACTTGTTATGATGGGCCTATAGTAAAGTTGGCTAACAGTGAATACGCTTTTTGAAAAAGAATCGTGAATTCTTATCACCGTCGTATATTAAAAGTTATTATTTACCTATGAACTATTATGTTTTATTTATTTTCTATACATTCTATACTATACGTTTGTTGCCGTGAACTCGGGAGGTCGTGGGTTCGATTCCCACCGGTGGCATTGTACTTATAATTTGTCTCGGTCTGGGCGTTTATATGCACCTATAATATGATGGCGCTGTGTGACCTGTCTGGAAATATTTATTATTATATTATTATTATTTATAATATTTTTAGTATTGTTCTAGGGAAATATATTAAAATATTTCCGATTTTCCTTGTTTGTTAAAAGGTGTCGATTCTATAATTAAAAGTTGTACCTAGCACTTATTTTTTAAATGAATTTTCTTGGTTCACGTAAAGTTCGCGTGTGTTTTATTTTCAAACACGATTTAATGGAAAACTTCTCTGTGTTTTTGTCTTACCGCATTTTTTAATTATAAAAGCTTTGAACAATTTATTTTTTTATTTTACACGCAAAAGAACTCTCTTTGGAATGAGCGTTAAATAACTATTTAGCATAAAGTAAAAAAAACATTATTTACAAATATAAAGCAAAGTATCATCACGACCGTATGCCTTTCAGGGTGGTCAGAAACCACGCTTTTAAAGAAGCAGGTTCACATTTAGCCAACTTTACTATAGGCCAATCATGACAAGTGGCAAGCTCGTCGATGTCTCCAGCGTACCAAACTCGAGAAATAACACAAATAAATTAAATATTATTTAAATGTATTTATTTACATTAATATTTTTGTCCGAGTCTAAATCCACGGACTTAACCGCTAGACCACGGAGGCAGTTCTTCGTCACTAAATAGTTTGAGAAAATCGCTAATTTTACAGCTAAATTCGATACGATTCCGACATTTTTATGACAAAAGGTAGTCACTGACTATACATCAAAATGGACGCCGTTTTTTTTCAAACTATTCTATATCGATTATGGAGAGAAGTTTGGAGAATTTTACCAGGTAATAGGATTGGGAAGCCACACCTTTAGCGTACGACAGATGTTTTGCTAAGTTTTTATAATTTAGTGTGAAGAAAAATGTTGTCTGCACATAAATACGTGTTACTTTAAAAAGGAAAGTGGCAGAAATGTTGGCAGCGAGCACTTTTCCAGCTACTTATGCCTCTCATCTTCCATGATAAATGAGTGTTCCAGAGTTTAAGTACGAAGCACGTGCGGGATACGGTCCCTGAAACATAGACGTATATATTCGGTTGGGTTATACTATAGTATAAAAAAGTTTATCTTATTCCTGTAATAGCAAAATAAATTTGACTTATTGTTATAACAATTAACTCACAAAATTAAAAGACAATCGGATATTATCTTCTGCCCCTGAATTGACTTTGAAATTTTGAATAATTCTAGTTTTTTTTGTTTCTTAAAACTTTTTTAACTGATTATTATTTTGTTGTAGGGAAGATGGAATTAATAAAACTTTATATAACAATATTTTAAGTAATTGTAAAGTTATAATTAAATAAAAATTATATTATTTGGACCAAAGAATCTGCATTACCATTCAACCCATTGGCAGCGATTTGGAGCATTATTTATTTATAATAAATTTAATTTAATTTTTTATTTATTTTAGATTTTTGTTGTTCTTTTATTTATTAAGTAGGTTTATTTTTATTAATACTAATTTATGACAAGGACATTAGTCCCCAACATTATGCTGGCTTGACTTACTGGGTTTATCAGCACGAACGGTGGATACTTCCGCGCCCCAGCAGACTGGGCAAATTACCACCATCAGTCCGCCTACCACTATTTATAATTTTTGACACACAAAGTCTTGTTAATGTTATTTCTGTTGGTAATATGATCTAAATAGCTATTTGTTTTTAAAATAAAATATAATTAATAATTTTGTTTCATCTTCGAATGGACGTTGGACAGGTGACATATATATACGTCCAAGCAAAAAAGGTATAACACTACTAAGTTGAGAAGAACCCGGGATAAATAGCCTGCCCTTTTCACTTGTTTCCAAATAATTTTGCCATTTTGTTTGGGGGCGCGCGAACTTTGGGATCGATGACGATCCGACGTCGAGGATAAGAACGTTGCTGAAATATTGCATTTGTTGTAAAAAAATGTGGAACTTATTTAAAGGAAATTACATAGATCACACGTACAGTTAAAGAAAACCGACCTGCGCGTCCAGTAAATAATGGGTTTAGGATCCTGATGGGGCTGCCAAGGTTCTGCAGTACCTCGGGTATCTTTGCTGATGCGAGGACTGACAGTTTTCAAACCATTATGCGTAAAAGAGTCTATGCTGTGCCGCATGAGAACCAGTACCAATAGAATTCTAAACGTATTGGCAGATCGGTTGGAGTCTCCACTGCTGGAGCTCTGGATACAGCTGCATACAGTCAACAGCGCAGTAGACAGCATCCAGTAGCAGATAGTTTAAAATAAATTAATAGTTTTTGAAATATCTAAAATAAAATATCATTTAAAGATATACATGTTTATAATTAATGACATAATTACAATGTGTCAATCAGTTTAACATAAATGACAGTTCTCTTTTAAAGACTATACTACAGTTATATTAAATATAGGTCAAGTAAAATTGTCTCTAACAATTTATGGATGTAAAGTACGAAATAAAAGTTTATTATTATTATTATAGATCGCCTATGTACTAGGTTTTCAATTACAATAAAGTACCTATTTAAATATAAAACCATAAAACGGGCTCTTGTCACAATTGAGGTTCCAGCTATTCTGGAACCCACTGGATTAAACCGCGGTGATGGCAAGAGACCTGATGGTGTGACGGTGATCCCCTGGGAGCGACGACGGGCCTTAGTGTGGGATGACAATTTGGCTTTGTCACACCTTAGGGGAACAGCGCTAAAAGCGGGAGCCGTACCTTAAAGCGCAGTCTCGCAAGCGGCGCAAATACGTATCTATAATCAAAGACTAATATGTTTGTGCCGTTTGCTGTAGAGAATTTAGGCCCGTGGGGTCCAAGCGCTAAAACATTTTTAAAAAACATCATCCCTTGTCTAATTGTCAGCTCTGGTGACAAGAGGGCTGGTTCTTTCCTCGCCCAGAGAATCAGCATAGCGATTCAGCAAGGAAATGCGGCCAGCGTTCTTGCCACCATGCCGCACTGATACGATTTATATTTAAATTTGGTTTTGTAAATAGGTTTATTTTGTTTTTGTTTTATTAAAATAATACAATGTTAATATAACTTCTTATTTCGATATTTTCATATGACTCATATAATCGTATATATATATATATGTATATGTACAACCCTCTACCTTTCTAGGAGGTCAGAACCCAAGCTATTAATCAAGAGGATTCATATTTAGCCAAATTTACTATAGGCCCAGACAGTGGCAAGTCGATGTCTCCAGCGTAGGTACCAAACTTGAGAAATATCACAAATAATTATTGTGTTCCGAACAGGAATGAAACTGAGGTATCACGGAGGCAGATTTTTTCTCAATTTGGCATATTTGGCGATAGTAAAAGTAGGCAAAATTCTCTAGAAATATGTCCTGGAATGCCTTCTACAGTGGAGGTCTAGGACTTCTAGTGGCTGAGAAGATGAGATACGCAATAGTCCCGCTGTAAGACTGCAGCAAATGAGCCACAAACAGGAATTATCCCAACCAAATCCGGTACAATTAGTTCTAATTATATTGTAATTATATTCCAGTTTTGTTTTGGCGACTGTAGCATATAGTCAAGGAGTTAGTGGTTTAAAATTATAAACTGTTTTGGGGTTAATACAGATATGAGAAAATTAACATTGCTTTAACTCCCAAAACGATCTTAATTTTATAAAATGGCAACACTTTTTTGATAATATATTAAGTCATAAATTGTAGATGGCTTTCTTAAAATAATTATCTACTCTATAGTAAAATAAATTTACAATACAACTACGGGAAACGAGGACGTGCACTGGCGTAGGACGCAACGTGCGTCGCATCTCAGAGGGACAGCACATAAAGCGGGTATTGCGGCGGAAAATGCTAAATCCGGCAAGCGTCGCAAGTATGTAAGTATATTAAAAGATTGATAGAGTCCAAGCTCAAAAAAGTTTTTAAAAGACATAACACCGCGTCTTGTCGTCTCCTCCGGTGACAAGAAGGCCGGCTCTTTCTTCGCTCAAAGAATCAGTATTGCAATTCAGCGAGAGATGCAGCCAGCGTTCTTGCCATCATTCCACGCGGATGTGACTTATATCCCTGTCCGTAATATTTTATCTCTAAAAAATCTATGAAAATGTGCTCGTTTGATCTTATTTATTTATTTAAAAACTTTATTGCACAAAGCACAAAGGCGGACTTAATGCCCATAGACATTCTCTGACAGCCAAACCTTAGGGACAAATTTGAACAAATGTAGGTGCAATGAAAGTAACAGTATTATACAATTATAGGATAATTCAACAAATATTATATATTCTTATATATGTATTATAATATCAATATACTAAATACTAATACATACACAAAATTGTACATAAACATACAGTTATATATGACCTCATTGGTCCTAGAGTTGAAAAATATGCTGCCCATTTTGAAGCACTGACGGAATGATTACGTTTTTTTTTCCTGGTCTCTCGGACTATATCCAGGGCGGCTTTCCTCTCTGTTTAATGACGTCATCTTTATGCCAGAGCTCGTGAATATTGCGAGATGCCTACAAGGGAATTTGTCCCTGGACTACGTAAGCATTCTATCCCCGTATAATTACAGGAAGTAAAAATTCGCTAGATATTTCCTCTACTAGTTTTGATTCTATCGTGTGTCTTTGTATGCTCTTACTTTATACTAATATAATCTATTGATAGAAACAAACAACTTAAAACCATATCCGGATGTGATTTTTTTTTAACTTTGTATCTAAAAAAAAAAAAAAAAATTCAGTAGGCAACCCGAGTTTTATTTATTTCATTTGGATAACAGCCGATCTGTTATTTATTACAACTAATAACTAGAATAATTAAAATAATGAAGTAGGTATGTACGAGGCTTGTGTTACGGAAACTAGATGGTTGATAAACTACATATTATGCTTTATTTTTTTATTTTTTGTAAATATATACATATTATACATATAAACACCCAGACCGAGACAAATTATACAATGTACAACTTGCCCCCGGTGGGAATCGAACCCACGACCTCCCGAGTTCACGGCAACGTTTGTTACCACTAGACCACGGAGGCGGTCAATAGGTTTAAGACGGGCCCAGACGAGTGTAACGTTTAATAGGTGGTAGGCAGACTGATGTTGGTAATTTACCCAGTCTGCCGGGGCGGGGAAGTATCCACCGTTCGTGCCCATAAACCCATGAAGTGTAACCACACGTTTCGGGATCAGACTCGAATTGCTGTCATGTCCAGCCAAGCCGGCATAGCGTTAGGGAGTTTTTTGCGCGAACACACAGGAGCTCGCATTGCTCGCTTGGACGGCATTCGTGATGGTTGTGTCGTGTGAACGATGTTGTGTGATGAACAATCACTTGCATGAAGCAAAAACTGTTATTTGGATTCCAAAAAATCCGATAATACGAATATGTAGAAGAATGCAAGAGGAAAATAATTAGCTTAGAACAACTCTTGAACAAAATCCGCGTACATGAGTCACGTTGAATACGTGTGCCGTCCCCACACACCTTTTAATTTATTTATTTAAAATTTGGAATACAAACAGAGATCATGGCTAAAATTTGTATAGAAACAGTTAAAATAAACAATATGTGAGCCAGACTCCATAAACAGTACTCACTAGGAACAAACCTTGTGTTTGACTCTTCGCTTTTGGCTCTTTTTTCGCTTTGAAAGCCGTTCGACTTGACATTGCTCTATGGTTTTCATACAATTTAAGCAAATTTTGCTTTCGAGTCGAACATGGCAAAGGGGACGCAAAATTTCACGTAATCTTGCATTACACGTTAAACTCGTCTGGACCCGCCTTGACGTGTATATTTCGACTTTGAATCCAAACTGCCTCCGTGGTCTAGCGGTTAAGTCCGTAGATTTAGACTCGGAGGTACCGGGTACGATTCCTGGTCGGAACACAAAAATGTTTCTTCATGTAATACATTTCACACATCCAGGCGACCTCGTCAAGCGCGGGAAGTGCGGCGGTTTCTGCTGAGAACCTCAAGCTGCGCAAATACGCCAACCTCAGTACAGGTTACGAATTTGCGCCGTTTGGGGTCGAGACGATCGGCCTGTGGGGACACTCAGCCAAGCGTCTGGCCAAGGAGTTGTCCAAACGGCTAACGGAAAAGTCTGGAGATAGGAAGGCTGGCAATTATTTCTGCCAACGTATATATTAGCTTAGCTATACAGTGGGGAATTGTTGCCAGTCTTCTTGGGACTATCACTGAAGGGTCGTCTCTAGAGGACATTTTTTACTTATAGTTAATTTTAATTAGGTTTAGTTTATATTTATTTTAATTTTTACTTTTAAGTAGTTTTAATTTATATTGTAATTATTTTATACTGTTTGTATAGTTACTGATTATGAGTGTCAATAAAACGACTTAATTGCTGAATAATATTTAATTTATTTGTGATATTTCTCTAGTTTGGTACGCTGGAGACATCGACGAGCTTGCCACTTGTCATGATTGGCCTATAGTAATGTTGGTTAAATGTGAATCCGCTTATTTATAAGCGTGGTTTCTGACCACCTCAAAAGGGAAACGGTCGTGATGATACTTTACTTTTTTACTTTTGAATCCAATTCAGCCTCTAGCGTTTGTTTTAATACACCTGTATTACGGTCGTCGTCATGATACTTTCCTTTTTTGTATCGTGATACTAGAAAATATTTTTCCAAGAGCACTCTTCAGGGAGTCGTTTACCTTCTCACGTGAACTGGCTTCAGACAATAAACGCCTATTCTTACATCCTTTGTGCTTTACACACTCATTGTAAAATATGTTACGGGACCGTATCATCACGACCATAATCCCTTGCGACTGAATCGCATTTAAAATCAGGTTATTGTTAGGCTAGATGGTTTTAAGTTGCTCAGTGGCCCTATTCTGTTACGCAGACGTTATATAATGGAATCCGTTAATATATTTTATCTATTAATGTAAATAAATACATTTATTTTATTATTTGTGATATTTCTCGAGTTTGGTACTGGAGACATCGACGAGCTTGCCACTTGTCATGATTGCCTATGGTAAAGTTGGCTAAACGTGAATCAGCTTATTTATAAGCGTGGTTTCTGACCACCCCGAAAGGGAAACGGTCGTAATGATACATTATTTTTCTATACTTTCTATATTATTAAATAATTTCATATTATTTATTCCTAGTATGACAATGCCTGTTTATAGCGGCTAACCTGCTTTCATTATATATATATATATATATATATATATATATATATATATATATATATATATGATATAACCGTATATATATATATATATATATATATATATATATATACGGTTATATCATTTTAAATACGTTAGTTGGCTTGAACATTTAATGAAGATTATTATTACTCTTTAATGGGGTGTGTTGTTAATGGAAGAACCTCTTTGGATATGTACTGACAGCCTGTCTTCACTAATGGCTATGCAGAACAACGGAAACACACAACCACTTTTAGCAAAAAGGATGGTCAATGGATTCTGCAGTCAATCCCGGACCCACTTAATAGAATAAGATTTGCATGGGTTAAGGCTCACACCAATATTTCAGGAAATGAGGAGGCTGATCGAGCTGCAAAAGTTGCATCAACAGCACCATATGCTCTAGCCTACACACAATTTCCTATCAGCTATGTTAAATACAAGAGTCACGTTGAAGCTCTAAATACCTGGCAACAAGAATACACTAATAGCGTCACTGGGTCAACAACAAAATTCTGGTTCCCAGACATCAACTTCATTAAATCCCCGTGGAAAGCAACCGACATCTCGTTTAGCCTCACCCAATTGTTAACAGGACATGGATATCATAGGGAATACCTTCACCGTTTCAAAATAACCGACACTGATAGATGCCCCTGTGATAATGACAGCGTTCAGTCACTAGCCCACTTGCTCTAGGACTGCTCTAAATTTGCTGCCCGAAGGCTTCAACACCAGCAACTCTGCAACCTTAAAAAGATTAAGCCCTTTCATCTCGGTTCCCTTCTGAAAAACCATGTCACCACGGACTCCTTCACCAGCTTTGTGGATCACATTGTTATGAGCCTCAAGAAATTCAATCAATGAAACCCAACCGCCGCGACACCAACAATACCCTTGGGACAAATAAAAAAAAAAAAAAGTGACATTGGTGTGTGGAAGCGTGAGCGTCAGCAAAACTACCGAAAACTGTTAGTAGCACCTTCTAACGCACATACCTATGATCTCGGACTTAGATGTTGTATAAAATAGCAACATCAATGGGCCGAAATCCTATAGACAAAGAAATGTAGAAGAGAAGAGAGGAGCAGCCTCATAAAGTGAACAAAAGGATTTAAAAAAAAATGGGGTGTATTAGGAGATATAAGAAAATCAAAATATTGCGTAACGAAATTAATTCCACAGACGATATGTAGGCGTAAATGCGAGACACGCAGACAATACTTCTAGTTTTTTTAAAATTAATATTCGTATTAATTATGTATTAAAAGTTCTCCATTGCTTTGATACGAAGTTAAATTGTTATATAAACACCGAATCAGCAGAATTCACTCGTTATTTACAGTATTAAATCAACTCAAAATTTACACCAATAAACACATAATTGTATCAATACTAACAATATAAAATACAAGAAACTTTATCTGTATGTTTGTCTTGCCTTCACGCCTATAACTCTGAATTTATTTCATTCCTTCATCTTATCCGGAGAATATGGCCTACACTACATTGGCTAGGTTGGCGAGGGTCTGATGTCAAATATTAATTTTCTAAAAAAAAAAAAAGTATTAGTGGGTAGGTTTACATTTTTTGCCTATTAGGTACGAAGGCTAACCGCGTAAATCCAGTGGACCTGTGACTAGGGGGTGGAAACTTAGAATACTCAATTGCCTAGTACGGGTAGGTAGTAGGTACTAGAATAAAGTTTATTCATTAACTCAATCAATTGGTCATTTCATTTAATTTAATTCATGTCGGTCATTTAAATGTATTGTGTAACTTTTAGTATCTGCCTATGTAACGCATTGTAATTTGCCTATTATGTGCGAAGTGTGACTAGGGGGTGGAAACTTAGAATTATTAATAAATAAATTAATTAAATTTAACTTAATAATTCAATCAATTGGTTCAATTCATTTAATTTAATTCATGTCGGTCATTTCAATGTATTGTGTAACTTTTAGTATCTGCCTATGTAACGCATTGTAATTTGCCTATTATGTGCGAAGTGTGACTAGGGGGTGGAAACTTAGAATTATTAATAAATAAATTAATTAAATTTTACTTAATAATTCAATCAATTGGTTCAATTCATTTAATTTAATTCATGTCGGTCATTTCAATGTATTGTGTAACTTTTAGTATCTGCCTATGTAACGCATTGTAATTTGCCTATTATGTGCGAAGTGTGACTAGGGGGTGGAAACTTAGAATTATTAATAAATAAATTAATTAAATTTTACTTAATAATTCAATCAATTGGTTCAATTCATTTAATTTAATTCATGTCGGTCATTTCAATGTATTGTGTAACTTTTAGTATCTGCCTATGTAACGCATTGTAATTTGCCTATTATGTGCGAAGTGTGACTAGGGGGTGGAAACTTAGAATTATTAATAAATAAATTAATTAAATTTTACTTAATAATTCAATCAATTGGTTCAATTCATTTAATTTAATTTATGTCGGCATGTTTTTTGCATGAGTTGCCACTCTTTTTCCAATTAGTTACTATACTCTTTGCCCGAGACCACGGCCAATGCAATTGGCCGAAATGTCTGGAGAAGTATGACTGTAAGGTAAATTGCGTAAGGACTCGTTAAAATTATGAAAACTACTATTACTATTGTACGAAAGTTTATATTTTTTTTATTTATTTATTTATTCCATTAAAATGTAAGTACATAACAGATTATACGTCTAAGCAATACATATTTCATAACAAAATTCAAACACAAGTGACTAGATGTGCGAATTAATATGGCTCCAAATTTTGTTAGTTCCTTTTAAAGAAACTGACTAGGGACCAAATAACCGCTTGTAATTGTCAAAAGAGCAAATTTTTTTAGGCTGCCATTGGTAGATTGGTAGAACCCCTTATAAAAGACAAATTTCTAAGCATTCCATGGATTCACCGTGCGGGTGCCGGGTCCATCGTGTGTGGGTAAGAGATGAGAAGAATGGTGTCTCAAGCTTGCGACCGACAATAGGCTGGTTTAAGAAAAGGAGGACTCCTTTTTTATTTTATTGCGCGATAATATGCTCACCATCCGCCATTCTACTTCTCTCCCTACCTATATAAAAAAAAAAAAAAAAAAAAAAAAAAAAAAAAAAAAAAAAAAAAAAAAAAAAAAAAAAAAAAAAAAAAAAAAAAGCGGTTAAGTGCAGTCGTGTTTTTTTTATGTTTATTATTATTAATCATTATTATATCTGAAAACACACAGTTGTACTTACATTTTAGTTAGTTTTAGTGAATAATCCAAGAATCCAAGTGAGTAATAAATAAAAGACAAAAGGAATGTATTGATTTATTTCTTTGGATCAGTCTCCATTCACTCACTGCACTACATTAATTTGCACAATTATCACAACTGCTACACAGAGATGGCTACAGACCCTGTGGATACTGCCTCTGGCATCATGAGATTGGAAGAAACATTCATGAGAACAATGGAGTCCTTCGAGAAGCGCATCAATACTTCCACTCCTACACCTACAATTGCCCAGCTCGCTACAGACTTTCATGACTTCAAAATCTTCATAAGGGATGCCTTAATGTTGCTTAGATCACAGATTGACACTGTTGCCACCATGACCGATGAGCAGGAAAATAGAAGCCGTCGGAAATTCCTTTTGTTCCGGGGTGTTACAGAGTCATCAGATGAGAACACCACTTCTATTATTAGTGATATAGGCACAAATAGGCTTCATCTTGACATCAATGCTTCTGACATTCACTTTTCATATCGTCTCGGAGCAAAGGGAGCGGGCAGCCAGGATAGACCCCGGCCAATCTTGGTTAAGTTCCGGAGCCTCGAGACTCGGGCCAATGTGTGGCGAGCCAAAAAGGGTCTGAAAGGCACTAGCATCTCGACGGCTGAATTTCTGACCAACATGCGTAGACGCGTTTTCACTGAAGCCCGACGACTATATGGAATGCACTGCTGCTGGTCACAGGATGGGAATGTGTACGTAAAGGTCAAAGGTGCTAAGCACCGCATCCTATCTGAGGCCCAGCTTAGAGAATTCTCTTCAAAGTTTCCGCCGGTTCCACCTGAAACACAAGAAAAAAGGTCACGTCCTGCCAGGATTGTTAAATCTAAGAAGTGATTAATCGAGTGTTTTATAGATTTCTTCGACTGAAATGCAAACTATTTTTATATTGATTAGCATTTATTTCATGACAGCATTTGATTACAAGTTTAATTTCCTTCCAGTGTTCATAAATCATATTCATACTTACATTTTGTTGCTTTTATTTTACTTGCAGTTTTTCGAAATTTGTAATATTCAATCATGTATACGCATACTTTACTGCTATTTTTTCAATCAATATATTAATAAAATATCCTCACACACATCATTTAATGTTAATTTTTTTTTTAATAAATCTTGTAATTTGCATTATCATGCTTAGTCAGCTGTTCTTGACAGGCGGAGGCTGCGCGTTCCAGTGATAGACAGGGCATAGTTTGTATGGTATAGATGTAAACTTAACAAATAAAAATACATATTTTAGTTTAAATTATTTTATATTATTTTGGCACTATTGAAATATATCTAATATGTGTAATTTCTTTATCTCTGTACCTATCTGTAAACTTTAATACCTTCTATATTTGTAACTTTTAACTTTTGTTGTGTATCTTATGTAAAAATGTAGTTTCACCAACTTGCCGCAGTGAATGTGAAATGGATTACTATATGAGGAGATCAGTACCTACCTATTTTATAAGTATTATTATATATATTATTATACAATATACAACTGTTTTATCTATTTATTTTATTTTATTATTTAGAGAGTACAACTTATTAACATTATGTCTGATTCTGGTTCTGAAGAGTATTTTTCATGTGACACAGCAAGTTCTGACGAATTTGATATATCACAGGGTGCTGTTCTGCTAGGTGATATACTGCACGATACATTCTCATCATCGCCTAAAAATCTGAATGTCTGTCATATTAACGCCCAAAGTATACCCAGCCATTTCTCCGATCTCCTTACCACATTTTGTAGTAATCATATACACGCCATCCTAATTTCTGAAACTTTCCTTAAACCATCACTACCTTCTTCTACCTATTCCCTTCCTGGGTATACTCTTCTACGTAACGACCGCGTGGGTAAGGGAGGAGGTGGCGTAGCTATATACATTCGCTCAAATCTTAAATATAAAATAATTTCACAATCCCCTTCCCTCTACAGTCGTACTTCTGAACACCTTTTTATTGAGATAAACCTCAACACTATTAAATTTCTACTTGGTGTAGTCTACGCCCCTCCAACTCTTGACTACTTCAGTAAACTTGAAGAGCTGCTAGAACTTAGTCTACCTTCCTACGAACATAATCTAATCATGGGTGATTTTAATACCTGTTTGCTTAAAAATAACTCCCGAACTAAGCGTCTTAAACACATTACTTCATCTGTCAATGCATCTATACTCCCTCTTAACCCTACCTTTCACCTAAATGATGCGCACAGTCTTCTCGATTTAATTATCACCTCTAACCCTGATAAAATAACGTCTTACGGTCAACATCTCGCCCCAGGCTTTTCTCATCACGACCTTATTTTTGCCTCCTACAGGATTAAGACACCCAGATTTAGGCCCAAAGTCATTCTTCAACGTAGCTTTGCCAGAATGGATCTGGAGTCGCTCCTGACTGATGCTGGGAACATGGATTGGAATAAAGTGACACAAATGGGGACAGTTGATGGTATGGTGTCCGAGTTTAATCGCATACTAATAGATCTTTACGACAAGCATGCTCCTATTCACCCGGTTCGTATGAAGCGTCCTCCGGCACCATGGTTGAGTGAAAAAATCGTAAAGGCCATGAAATGGAGAGACTCACTAAAGAGAAAACACCATAAATCACCTTCCGATGATCGCTGGAGTGCATTTAAGTCTGCAAGGAATCGAGTAAATCAGATGTGTAGGAACGCCAAACGCCAATACTTTCACAAATCTATTGAATCTTCTACTCCCCAAAACATTTGGAAATTTCTTCGTTCAGCAGGTTTTGGTAAACCAAAATCTGACTCTAATTTCCCTGTAGATATTAATGGCCTTAATCAGCATTTTTCAACAGCACCAATCACCTTAAATCCTGCGATTAAGGCCGTTACTATTTCACAGATAAATTCTATCTCTCATCTTGACAACTCTTCTTTCAACTTTCAACCTGTGCTCAGCAGTGAGATAAATAGGATTCTTAAATCTTTAACCAGCAAGGCTGTCGGATACGATAATGTCGGGCGCAGTCTACTTTTACCTGTCTTAAACATTATACTTCCTTACATCACCCACATTATCAACTTTTCTCTCTCATCTTGTTCATTTCCTCAAGTTTGGAAATATGCACATATTGTGCCTATTCCAAAGAAAACAGCACCTACAGACTTTTCCCATCTCCGTCCTATCTCAATACTCCCCTTTCTTTCAAAAGTCTTGGAACGCGTGGTTCACCGTCAGCTTGCCGATTTCCTAAACCTAAATAACCTTTTCAATCCTTACCAATCTGGTTTCCGACCGTCTCATAGCACCAATACTGCTCTAGTCAAAATTGCTGATGACATACGGTTTGCTATGGACAACAGGAAACTAACTCTCCTTACCCTTTTGGACTTTAGCAACGCATTCAACTGCGTTGATCACGATCTTCTCTTAGCTGTCTTGCGATCTCTCAATATCTCACAGTCTGCGCAACAATGGTTCTCTTCCTATCTTCGCGGGCGCCAACAGCGCATTCGCCTGGATGATGTCTTTTCAGACTGGTGCCCGGTAAATGCTGGTGTCCCGCAGGGCGGCGTTTTATCTCCTCTCTTATTTTCTGTGTTCATTAACACCTTAGTCCGCTCAATCAAATTCTGCTCCTACCATCTGTATGCCGATGATCTGCAACTTTCGATTAACTTTGATGCAAACGAACCGCAAACTGCTTTTGATAGGGTGAATTTAGATTTGGAGTCTATCCGTATTGCGTCTCAAAAATACGGACTGTTAGTTAACCCAAACAAGACTCAGGTAATGGTTGTGGGTACGAAGCAGTTGATAGGGAGGTTGGACTCAGGTTCACTTCCAGTACTAAAATTTAACAATATACCTTTATCTGTATGTCATAGCGTCAAGAATTTGGGACTGCATATGAGTAGTGACATGTCTTGGGACTGCCATGTTGCTGAAGTCAGCAAAAAAATCTATGCATCCATGCACTGTCTTTGGCGATCGCAGCAATTCATTCCTCTCTCGGCAAAGCGTACGTTAGTCAGCTCATTACTTCTCCCGATTATCGACTATGCAGACGTCTGTTACTCCGACCTCACCGAAGAGCTACTAAATAAACTCGATCGACTTCTCAACTTATGCATCCGATATGTATTTGGCTTGCGTAAGTATGATCATGTTTCCCAATTTCGCAAAGAGTTAAAGTGGCTCAATATCCGAAATCGCAGGTCTGCACATACACTCTCCTTTCTTTACGGCATTCTCTATAATCCCAAGGCACCCCCTTACCTAAAAGCTCGTTTTCAATTTCTTTGTGACTCGCACGGTCTTTCACTTCGTTCTTCCCATAACAATTTACTTAAAATCCCTCCCCACTCTTCCAGCAGATATTCAGACTCCTTTTCGGTATCTGCAGCTCGCCAGTGGAACAGACTACCTTTGGTAATCAGACAAGCTCCATCTCTCAAAATATTTAAAGACAAGTTATACAATTTTTTACACCATAAACAGAAAAACTTACCATAACTTTCTACAATGTACTTAGATATGTATTTATTATTTATGTATATATTTATTTAATATATAGGATATGTATATTTAATTAGTATGTATTTATATTTCATAATTGTTGATCACAATATTATTTCTGCACCCGCTTATAATGGCTCCCCATTCACAAAGGTTAGTTGGTAGAAAATGCATTTATAGCATTAAGCTCGCCTTTGTACCCACACTATTTTTGGTTCTGTACAATAAAGAATTTATTATTATTATTATTATTATTATATATGTATATATAACATTATCCGAAAAACAAAACACTACTGTATGGTGAATAAGGAAGCGTCTGAAAATCTAGAGGCTGGGGAGTTATACGGCCGGTTGCAGAAAGAATGATTATCTTTTGACATGTTTAACGTTTGCCTATGAAGCACGTCTTAAATATTGGGTATTTAAGACGTCACTTTGGGAGTGACAGACTAACTACCAACTTCGAATATAAAATATTGATCATGGATTGTTTTAATCATGCTTTCTGCAACCGGCCGTAGGTGTTATTATTAATTTATCTCACAGCCGAGAGATGAAATATAGAGAGTATGAATTACGTAAATTAACGTTCGCGCGATCGTCGACCTTTCGCTACCTACTTGATTAGGCTCAGTATGAGTTGCGATATTTTTGGGAAAACTTCTCTGCACCGTAACTTAAGATTTTATTACTGAATAACTAAAATAAAAAATACATATTTCTTTATTTTTTATCTAGATTAAAATATAAAAATATTTGCTTTTTAATAAATTCAACCCAGTATACAGGGAAATAGGAAGACACACCATATAATTTTCGTTTTATTCTCGATTAGGTACACGAACGAAGCCGGGTCAAAAGCTACTAAATTGTAATTTAATCAATCTGTGAACAACGATTACTGATTTTTAATAGCAAAGTTTTGAAGTTTCTTCATCATGAAATTTATTGAGTAAATATTTATTATTTCAAATAGGTACATATCTAAAATGTTAATTAATATAATGTTAATATTTATTAATTCAAATAAGGTTGGTCCATCCATATTGCCAATCCTAGTCCTAGACATCCACTGTTGAAGATGGCCCTTTTAGAATATACGAGTATTTCTGGATAGTTTCACGGATGCGGCTTACCGTGCTCTCCGAGGCACGGAAAGGGTGGTGAACAAGAAAAAAATAATCGAAATATTTCATGGATTCACCGTGCGGGTGCCGAGTCCATCGTGTGTGGGTAATTTTTTTTTTTATTACGGTGAAACGCAAAATCACAAGGCCACCGCGGAAGGTCGCATGCTAAGGAGACCCCAAGGCGCCTACGGACTAAAATCATATAAACCGTCTTTCTTTCGTGGCTACGGAGTGAAGGCACTCGTTCGCCATAAGATCGTGTAAGATCATAATATTTATACGACTAAATGTTGTGGTCTTTCAGAATATTTGATTCCCACGGAGCGTTAAGTTCTCTGGTCAACGACAGTGCACCACTTCTTTCGCTGAATTTCTTTCTGGCATAGACGAAGGGGTTTTTGTCGAAGAGTCCTCTTCGTGTCTTAAGTGATCTGTAATTTGCAGCGATATTCCTTGGATCAATTAGATGAATTGATTGAATTAGTTAATATATTGTGTTTTCATAATCTGTAATTAATTTTATTTATTTCACCCTAGCATAACGACAATTGACAAAAACTTTTTATACGTTAATAATTACATAGTTTTGATCCCGCCGATTTGAAATCCAGTGTTTTATCTATAATAAATTACCTTGTCATAATAAAGAACCTAATCGTATAAATAGTGCTTTGTAACTATTTCATACATACATTTTAACCAATTGACTATTTAATTAAATTATATTTTAATGCTGGGGTAAAAGGGTTGTAATTAAATATAAAAAAACACAATTAATTGTTATGATTATTGAATTGTATTTAGTTGAGGCACGCTGCAAAAAAGTTGGGGCCTGGTTTTGGGCATTCTCTTTTGTATTTCTCATTGAAAAATGCCGGTGTTCGAACCGCGGCAATTTTGCATTTTAAGGAATCTTCATACATAGCTAAGTACGTAGCTTCTTTCGCATTTATATTTATTAGTATTGATAAAACAGACTCACAAAATATTCCGACCAAATAAAACAGGTGCTAACTGCAACAAAAGGTCAGCTAATGGAGATCGATTGTCTCTGACTACCCCGCAAGGGAAAATAGTTATTTTATTAACTATTTGCTATATGTTGTTATTTTAAAATAATTTCATTTCATTTATTTATTCCCTATTTCATACATTTGGTACACTCGGTTTCGTCAAATTACAAATTAATTATTTTACTAATCATGATAGCGAATGAATAACAGCAAAGAACAGCCTTCGTCGTTACCAGATAAGTACTACCTACACTAATAGATGCTGCTGTAAAAGGTCGTTGTCATGGTAATAATCATCATTATCATAATTACAGCCCTTAGAACACAGCGTCCCAGACCTGCTGCTGGATATAGGCCTTTCAGAACATACATCTCGAGAATTTGGCCTACACTCGCCACGCTGGCCAGACGGCTTATATGATGTCAATTTATAATGACATTTATTAACGATTCCACAAGTTAGTATTAGTGGAACCGGGTTCGACGGCTTAACGTGCTCTCCGAGGCACGGGAATGGTGGTTTTGTAAATCTATGACAAATGTACGTAAGAAAAGTGTATTTCTCATTGGTACACGCCGGGGGGGTTTGAACAAGGTAAAACGTTTTATTCCGCCTTCACTCCGACTCATGCTTAATAAAGCACAAATAAGGTCATGCGTGGAATACTGTTCTCACCTCTGGGATGGTTCCACTAAGTACCTTACAGATGCTCTCAATGTCCTACAGAGGCGGGCTATTCGAATAGTGGACGATACTACAGGGTCTAAAACTCTCGAATCGCTGCAGCTTCGCCGAGATGTGGCCTCCCTGAGCGTGTTCTACAAGCTATACTACGGTGAATGTTCTGAAGAGCTCCACAACCTTATTCCTTCTTCTCTATTCCGCAATCGAACCACTCGCACAGGCCAAAATATGCATCCACATACCGTAGCCACTATCCCTTCGCGTTCATACAAATTTGGAGACTCTTACATCTGTCGCACGCTGAAGATGTGGAATGCTCTCCCAGCCAGTGTAATGTATAACCTGGAGTCCTTCAAACGAAGTGTGAAAGAGCATCTTTATAGGCCGGCATAGTGGTAGTGATGTCGGTCTTCTGAAGCTTCCCATTCTTGGACCTCGCGTACCGCTTACCATCAGGTGGGCGCGGTGTCACATGTCGTAATCAGTATAATAAAAAAAAAAACGACCTTAATCGCAATCTTAAACTTCCTACAAGATGCCGACTCGTCCGATGCTACATATTTTCCATTCTCCTGTATGGTGTCGAATCATGGACCCTGACAAACACAATGTCGAAGAAGTTTGAAGCTTTTGAAATGTGGATATACAGGAGAATGTTGAAGATATCATGGAAGGACAGAGTAAGAAACGAAACTGTCTTGCAGAGAATGAACAAAGGCGTTGAACTATTGAAAATGGTAAAGCGAAGGAAGTTGGAGTATTTGGGACACATCATGCGCAATAAAAAGTATAGCTTGCTGCAGCTCGTCATGCAAGGCAAGATACAAGGCTCCAGAAGACCGGGGAGAAGACGCACTTCCTGGCTCAAGAACCTCAGGGAGTGATTCGGGATGAGCACCAGATCCTTGTTCCGGACAGCGGCCAACAAAATCAAAATCGCCTTAATGATAGCCGACCTCCGATAGGAGATGGCACCGTAAGAAGAAGAAGGATTTAAGGAACGCGTTCTTACAACCGAGCCACCACCGCGCCCGTAATAATAATATGGTACAATTATCTCAAAACAAAATAATATTTTCTACTACTAAACTAACATAAACATGTTTCTCCATATATACATATATATTCAGTACCTACTTTTGCTAAGATACTCATAGTAACAATAGTACCTTTATTTGTCTTTCATAGGCGGACGGATACTGACGCAGTCATTTGTAGTAAAGATCTGGGAAGAATCACCCCCAATTTTCGTGTAGTCGGCATCTGGATGTTATCACTAGTTATGTCTCCTCCCCTTCCTATCCTACCCGCTGGAGGGTTTGACGTCAACTGGACCCGCTGCTAACTGGACCCATGGGACTAATAGACGGCAATTGCTATTTACAGTAGCTATAATTTTAAACGTTATATAGTAATATTATATAATTTTTAATGATAAAAATATGAACTATATTAAAAATAAAACTAAACTATATATAAAATTATTTACCCATGACTTGATCACTGATCATGTGTCAGTGTGACAAGAACGCTTGCAGCATTCCCCCGGTGCACAGCTATGCTAATTTGCTACACAAAAGAACTGCCTGCCCTCTTGTCGCATACAGCATTAACCAGCCGCTTAGACTGGACAGTTCGTTAATAAACTTCTCAGCACTTGAAATATTAAACAAACAAACATTTTTTTTGCGAGTTTATTGCATGTTCATTTTCTAACAACTAACCTTTGGGATGGTTTGAAATTATGGGCAAGGATTTTATCGTCTAATTGATATATACACTACGTGCAAATATTATAAAGATACACATACGAGTATACATATATTTAATACTTGCATGTAGTGTATATATGAATTTGACGATTAAATCACTGCACCCTACCCATATATATATAATATAATATATAATGTAGTTATAATGTACTGCTCCAGATACCTGCACCAGGTAGTTACTATCTAAGCTAAATAGTATGAAGAGGTAATATTTGATTTTATGTTTGTTATGCATAAACTCAAAAACTATCCATCTTTTATAAATACTTTTACCTAAAGAAAGCTACATTTATCGCGAGTAACATGGTCTATATTTAATTTAACAAATATTAGCCATCACGGGTGAAGCCAGGCCACACAACGCTAGTGTATTATAAAATGATATGACTAATAGCAAAGTTATGAAAAAAAGACTATGTTTGGAATACATTTCTTTTTGTCCTACCGTCATCATCATTAACCTGTGTCTGTCCACTGCTGGATATAGGCCTCCATGGCTCGCCAATTCATATGATATTTCCACCAGCGACTTTTCTATCCATATAACGGGGTTCACCCACTCTGCATCTTTCCATACGTGATTCCCACTTCAGAACCCGTCTACTCCAACGGACATCGGTTCTGCGACAGGCGAAAGCTATGCCTAAGACTATGTCGGTAACTTTGGTTCTCAGATGATTGTCCACGTTTCAGACTTCATCCATCAAATAATTACATATGCTTATTTAAAAAATGAAAATTAACTAAATAGATATAGCCATACACTTGAACTTTCAAAAAACTATTTTTATTTATTTCAAAACTTTAATGCACAAAATACAAAAGACGGATTTTCTGACAAACACCTTTGGGACTAATTAGAACAACTGTAGGTGCAATGAAAGTATAAGTGACACCAAACTTACTTATATATAATCTACTTTTAAATATACTAAATACATACACAATAATAAACATACATATACAACTTACAAATTTAGATAATGTGAGTAGACCTTTTAAATTATGATCTGGTAGATGCCTGCCTTATGTTAATAGGTAGATTGTTCCACAGATTTGTAGCAACAACCGCAAAGGAATTTGAAATTGTCTATACTGAACCCGTGGGTCGAATTGGCAGTTGGTCTAGATCATATCTAACCCTCTGGAAACAGTATTTACAGACGTTGTGTTATTCATGAAAGCGTTTGAATAAAGATGAGCGATCTAAGAGTTAACCTCGTTCGACTTCTTTTAAACCTATTACGGCTGGAATCAAATCTGGTTTTTAAATTAAACTATCCTTATTAGGAATTCAGAACTTAAGTAGAGCTATGCATAAAATACATTATCCTTTCAAATTTAGCAAGCTGACGCAATGGGCTGGACATATCTACAGCAGAACCGACGACCAATGCCATGGGACCACCGAAAAAAAAATATATATTTAATACTAGCACGACGACCTTGCGCGGATACGATGGTGTTTGGCGCGCGAGGTCCATGAAACGGCAATTCGAGCCAGCCTGATCCCGAAACGTGTGGATACACTTTACTGGATTTATCGGCACGAACAGTGGATACTTCCCCCCGCCATCAGTCCGCCTACCACTTAATTTATTTATTTATGATATTTCTCGAGTTTGTTACGCTAGAGACATCGACGAGCTTGCCACTTGTCATGGGCCTATGGTAAAGTTAACTATTTGTGAATCTGCTTCTTTAGAAGCGTAGTTACTTACCACCCCGAAAGGGAAACCGTCGTGGTGATAATTTTACTTTACTTTAAATGTAAGACAATGTTCGCGCAGCAAATCAGCGTCGCTGTGCAGCGGGGGAATGCTGCGAGTGTTCTTGGCACACTGCCACATGATCAAGTCATGGGTAAATATTTTTATATATAGTTTAGATTTTAGTTTTATTTTTAATTTAGTTTATATATTTTTATAAGACATTGTTACTACTGAATATTATTACCAAAGAAGTAAGAAAATTGGTAATAAAAATCGATACTTATAATGTTTTATCCGTATAAAGTTACAATGCTCGCAGATATAAGGAAACTTCGTACTCAATTACAAAACTTCATATCTCTACAAAACCTCAATTTAAGACTTTTACATCGACATATATTGTAAAATTACTTATTGACTTACCATCGTTTCTATACTCGAACTTCAGTTGGCCTCATTAATAATAGTATTAAAATTATTTATTGCACAAAAATATACAATATAAATTGTTGTACATAGGCAAGGATAATACCATGAAGGTATTCTCTACCAGCTAACCTTTGGGAGAGTGAGAGATTAATATTATGGGTGCAGAGTGTGAAAATGGAAATAATATAGTAAAAACCAGAGTTAAAATATGTAAATAAATACAATACTTATATACATTTATAATACTATAATACCTCATTCGGCAATAATCATTCGGGATGATTAATCGTTTTTCGGAACAAAATGTATGTAAAAAGGTTTTTTCTATTACTCAGACTTCGGTCGGTTTAATCCTTGTAAAATCAGAATCAATTGTGTTTAAAACTGTAAAATAGCCACCTTAACACTTTATTATTTAGGTATCTGATTGTCTCAGTCGGTCCACGAAAGAGGCGTACCGCTTGCAAAGTATGACAAAAAAGTCGTCAGCACTGTTCCCAGCAAACATACCTACAGGGTAACCTTAAGACTTGTACTGACATAAAGAAATATATTCCTTTAAGACCCTTTGACTTTTTTGCCATACTCTGCAAGCGGTACGCCTCTTTTGTGTACTGACTGAGACAATCAGATAACGAAATAATTAAAGCTATTTTTGACAAATTTATTTAGATCATAGTATAGAGTGGAATTAGAATTATTATTGTAAATTAATTATAGGTTTCTTGATATCTGAAATAAAATATGTATATTTAATAAATAAAATAAAATATTAATTCGTTTGCCCAGTCCTATATATCTGTCTATGTTACTGTATATTGTTGCAAAGATGGCGAAAGTTTCGACATATCCAACTTTACAGTACGTCTCGCTAACTGCCTCAGAAACATGTTATATGAAGAAAAAAACCTATCGAAAGCACTCAATATAAAACTTTACAACACTTTGCTAATGTAACTGCAGTGACATTTTATTAATTATACCTACGAGTATGTATATTATTATTTATGTAATAATTTGTATAACTGCCTCCGTGGTCTAGCGGTTAAGTCCGTGGATTTAGACTCGGATGTACCGGGTTCGATTCCTGGTAGGGACAAAAAAATATTTAATAATGTAAATATAATAGTTTAGCGAGCTATGGAGACAGCTATGCTCGGTATTTCTCTTATGGATAGAGTCCGAAACGTAGACATCTGTCAGAAAACCAAAGTTACCGATATAGCCTTCAAAATTAGGAAGTTGAAGTGGCAAAGGGCCGGACACGTCTGTCGCAGAACCGATGACCGATGGAGTAGACGAGTTCTGGAGTGGAGACCACGTACAGGAAAACGCAAAGTGGGAAGACCCCCCGCCAGATGGACGGATGACCTGAAAAAGGTTGCTGGTGGGGGCTGGATGAGGGTGGCAAAAGATCGTGTGAAATGGCGAGCCTTGGGGGAGGCGTACATCTAGCAGTGGAGATACATAGGCTGATGATGATGATGATGAATTAATATGTAATTTATTTGTGATATTTCTTGAGTTTGGCACGCTGGAGACATCGACAAGCTTGCCACTTGTCATAATTGGCTTATAGTAAAGTTGGATGAATGTGAATCCGCTTATTTATAACCGTGGTTTCTGACCATCCCGAAAGGGAATCGGTCGTGATGATCTTTTTCTATTTCTTTTTTAATATTAATTATTTAAATATAGGTGGAATAGAAAGAAGAATATTATATGCATTCAAACAATATTTTTTTAAAGTATAAAAAATTAAGAAATATAAAATTAAATAACTATAAGCTAAACTCAATAAATTAAATAAACAATGTCCAAATAAGAGACGTCCAATCAGAGTTAGTCCCGAAGACATTTCTCCTCTGTATAGCGAGGCTAATACGTTGACATAAATAATTGCCAAAATATTTATAGTGGTTTGTTGAAGGTGAAAAAAATAATTGAGTTCGGATAAGTTCTATTTTGTTAGTTGAAAGTTTGAGATACTTTGCGAAATAAATTTTGTGACTCGACTGTTTTAGTACTTATTGACATTTTGATCAAAAACTTCGATTAATCATTGTCGTCTCTCTTTATTATCGTATTAAGTTTGACAGATCGAGAGTTGGCGGCTTGAAAATATTTAATTATTTTTACTTTTATTTATTATCTAATGCCAATGCCATATGCCAGGCTTTACCATTCATTTCCTTTATTATTCGGGCCGAGTGCCGCGACGTTGTCTCCACAACGTAATAATAATAATAATAGTTATTAATCACAATTATTTTATATTATTAAAAAATGATAATTAATATTAATCTACGATTGTATTCTTAAAGAAGTAAAAACAACAAGGCAACAAAACACAATAATTAGTACCTGGAGTACCTATCCAAACTTAAGTTAAATATAGTACACTGGTACATGAGCTATATATATATATAGAAATAAATAAATAAATATTTCCAGACAGGTCACACAGCGCCATCTAATTTCCGTGGTAAACTAGATGGTTGATAAACTACATATTATACTTTTTTTTTTTTGTAAATATATACATATTATACATATAAACACCCACACCGAGACAAATTATACAATGTACAACTTGCCCCCGGTGGGAATCGAACCCACGACCTCCCGAGTTCACGGCAACGTTTGTTACCACTAGACCACGGGGGCGGTCAAATATATATATATATATGTACAGTTTATGTATGTATCATTATAATTTCATTTTTTTTTATCTTGCCTATCACCTAACTCATTGCTAACCTAGCTGGTAAAAAATGCCCACTGGCAATATAGCTCGCCTCTGTACTATTTTTGAGTGCATTAAAGAATTTAAATAATTAAATAAATAACTGCCTCCGTGGTCTAGTGGTTAAATCCGTGGATTTAGAGTCAAAGGTACCGGGTTCGATTCCTGGTCGGGACTCATTATTTGTGATATTTCTCGAGTTTGGTACGCTGGAGACATCGACGAGCTTGCCACTTGTCATGATTGGCCTATAGTAAAGTTGGCTAAATGTGAATCCGCTTATTTATAAGCGTGGTTTCTGACCACCTCGAAAGGGAAACGTTCGTGATGATACTTAAAAGTTTATAATAATAAATGAGCAAACAGTATAATTTGTATCATCGCAGTACTGGGTAGTCATCAATCATTAAAGTCTTTGTCTTTGTGCATTAAAGTATTAAATAAGCGATAAATTGATGTCATCAGGTGGGCGCGAAGTCACATGATGACTAGATTTGTTATTTCATCACAAATCAGCTGATTCTAATATATCCCAATGGTTAACCCTGTATGAATACATACATACATCATTCGAGCTTACTTCAATGGCGGGTTGAATTTAAACTTACTCCACACATCGTGATAATGAGCGCGGGATTGTTTGATGAGTTACCAAACTCATGAGTGGGGATTGGAATTAACGAGAGAAATAGGAAGCATAGCTCTGATTTATATATTAATTCGGTTGTTCGCAATTATTTAATGCAGTTTTATTTTTATTTTATTAATTTATTCCAGTTTTAATATTTTACATTTTAAATTTTATTTATTTTTAACATTTATTAATTAGGTTAGGTTATAATTTTAGGTTAGGTATTAAATTAATTATATTTTTAATTTAATATTTTTTTATATAATTTATTATTATTTGTTTGCATGTTTTTTTATTTTATTGTGTAAATTTAGATTAAGTTGATTTCTATTTAACTTTTTACATGTTTTTTGTTTTGTTTTTTTCCTTATTTTGTGTGTAGTGCTCGCGTACCTATATATTTTTCAATGTTGTGTGCACTACTCAAGAATTACAGAATGATTCTTTAATTCAGTCATAGAAATGAAAAATGTAAATAAATAAATAAATATTTCCAGACAATCACACAGCGCCATCTAATTTCCGTGGTAAGCTGCGAGGTTTGTGTTACGGAAACTAGATGGTTGATAAACTACATATTATACTTTTTTTTTTTTTGTAAATATATACATATTATACATATAAACACCCAGACCGAGACAAATTATACAATGTACAACTTGCCCCCGGTGGGAATCGAACTGTTACCACTAGACCACGGAGGCGGTCATGATGATGAATGATTGTAATTTGTTTGTTGCACCATAAATAAATAAAATACTACTAAAATTTTAAATGCGGAAGGAATTGCATTGGTCATAAAATGTTAGGTGTTGAAAAATGAGGTACGGCACCCCCAGAATCTTGTCAGCTGAAAGCCGCCACACCGATCTATACGTGTCGCGGCTTTATAAAAGTTTATCACACCAGGATGACCTTGACAACATCTTTTTTTCAATTTCAAGGCCTGTCGCATTATTGTGCGATTGGAAAAATGAAAAAAAACTTAAAGAAAGATTTCTGGCTGCAGGATGTTGTGTTTCGTCAGTAGGTTCATTTGCTAAATGCACCACGGAAGATGCGACAAGGCCTACCGCAGCACCGAACCCTCGTGAACTACCTACGAGCACCCCGGCGTCGACCCCTTCAGCAGTCAGCCTTCATCAGAACGTGGTCGCCGTACCCAATGGGTATTACTATGACCACAATAAGATAAAGATACGGAAGCTGTAGTGCAGTGTATATTATTTTATATAATTTATTTTTTAATGTATATATCTATAGGTATAGGCTCGCCAAGCCGTCTGGCCAGCGTGGCGAGTGTAGGCCAAATTCTCCAGATATATGTTCTGGAAGGGCCATCTCCAGCAGTGGAGGTCTAGGACGCTGTGTTCTGGGGGCTGTATGTAATAAATCTATAGGTCTTTTTAAATTCTTAATTAAATTAAGTTTCCAATACTACATGTTGTACAATGTTGACAGACTAATAAATCAATATTTATGGCCGGTCCTTACATATAGCCTCTATATCTTTGCAATATTTGAAATTATTTAAAGTAATCCTTAAAATACTTATTCAATAGGTTGGTTTTATTAATTCGGAGTATTTTATTGAAGACGTTTATTGACTACAGAGTACTGTGATGAGCATATTGAGTAGATGTCCATTAAAATGTTGAAATATTACATTATTATTATTTTAAATTATTTATTTGATCCTTGATTTAGTTTTTTTTTTTTTATTTTATATATTTTTATATTACTTATTGTTTCATTTATATTTCTTGTCAAAATTTGTAAAGTATTGTTTGAGTACCTACTTATTGTTACTAATACTTGTTGTTACACTTAATTACTTTTATTATATTGTATGTAAAACGGAATCAGTATACAAATGCAATTGTTATTTTGTTGGTTCTTTTTTTTCTCATTATAGCTAACAGTAAAAATTTGTAAGGCTTTAAGATGGCATATATTTTTTGTATACATAATATTGTAAAGGCTATAAATTTTCCCACGAATAAATAAATAAATAAAGACATTATATTAAACTCATTAAATCTACTTTTTAAGTCAGTTAATTATAGGATTATTGGAAATGTGTTTTTTGTACTAGCACGACATGTGCCCACCTGATGGTGAGTGAATGTTAACAACTGGAATCAGACTCCCATGACTGACATCAATGCCTAACACTATGCCGTCTTGAATGAGCCTGATACCGAAACGTGTGGATAGACTTTACTGGGTTTATCGGCACGAACGGTGGATACTTCCCCGCCCCGGTAGACTGGGCAAATTACCACCATCAGTCCGCCTATTTGTTGTTCTCGTTGGAAGTATGTGGCATTTGTAATAATGTCAAGTGACATTTTTTATAAGCTTGCCATGGTGATATTTATATGAAAAAAACACTGCTTGAAACAAGACTTACCGTACATACATATCTTCACGCCAGATCCCTTGCGGGGTAGGCAGAGACAATTGAGCGCCATTTGACACGATCACGACCATACCTCTTTCGCTTCGTCGACATTCATTAACCTCTTCATACATGCTCTTTGGTTACGAAGACTTTTTAATGCACCTTCAGTCAGTGTTTTATTTATTTGATCGTGATATGTGAGTCTCGGTCTGCCAGGGCCTCTTTCACCCACAACTTTCGCATTATATATCTGGTTCGTCAATCTTTCATCGCTCATCCTTTCAACATGCCCGAACCATCGTAGCATGCCTTTCCTTATTTTTGTCTCTATGCTTTCCTTCATACCAACCCTTTTCCGTATTTCGACGTTACGTATGCGGTCCGCCAAAGTGACTCCACATATCCGCTGCAACGACTGCATTTCTACTGCATTAACCCTACTCTCATGCGTATTCTGACGTATCCACGTCTCGCTTCCATACATCAGTGTTGGTACCAACATGGCATTGTGTATGGCGAGCCGAGCTTTGTCACTGACATTTCGACTGCCGATCAGTGACCCCAGGGCACCGTTAACACTATTTCCCGCGTTCACTCTTCTTTCAACGTCCCTATCGCACTTCCCATCCGCAGTGAAAACACTGCCCAGATATATAATTTCATTTACTCGTTCTAGAGTTTCATCATCAATCTTTATCGTCAAGGTTGTCATCCTTCTTCTTTCAAACACTAGTACCTTGGTTTTTCTCGCATTCAAACGGAGTCCTTTTTCTGCACATCCCTCCTTTATTCTTGTGACTAGATTTATAGTATATGTGTAAAAAAAAAAGTAAAGTATCATCACGACCGCTTCCCTTCCAGTATGGTCAGAAACCACGCTTATAAATAAGCGGATTTATAGCCAACTTTACTATTGGCCAATCATGACAAGTGGCAAGCTCGTCGATGTCTCCAGCGTACCAAACTCGAGAAATATCACAAATAAATTTAATATTAAATAAATGTATATATTTCAATTAAACAAATATTATTGTGTTCCCCACCAGGAATCAAACCCGGTACCTCCAAGTCTAAAAGATGTTTTAGTATAATTTTAACTTGGATCACTTTATTATATGTGGCAAATGATATCTATTTTTTTTTAATCTCATTTATTTGATTAAAAAAAAAATACGTTGTGTATAACCAATATAAATCTCATTGTATAACCAGGTTAGGCAAGTACACCTAAGATATGTAAAAAAGTACCTATGAGTTTTTTTTTTTAATTCATTTTTTTTAAATTACATAAAACAAATGATTTTTAAATTTTAATATAATATTATTATTACCTACTCTCTGCGACACCGTTTCGTTACTAGCAAACCAAAAAAGTTGTACGCTCGAATAACTATGCTAATAGTTTAAAGTTAAAAAACCGCATTTTGCAGGTGAACCGATATAATCGTCGCCAGCAATAACTTTCGTTTGTGCCTATAATTTCCGTGTAGGTATGACGTTTTTGTCAGTGGAGTGCTTTGATTTATGTTCAAAGACCGGATTGCCATTTTTTTTACGCGTACCAGTTAATGAATCGCAAATTATTACTGCCGCCCAATTCTACTATATATCGCACATTTTTTTTTATCTTATTATCAACTTACTGGGGATGTAAAATAGAGAAAAAAAAAAATGTTCTCTCTCTCTTTCTCTGCCTCCGTTGTCTAGCGGTTAAGTCCGTGGATTTAGATTCCTGGTCGGGACACAAAAATATTTATTTATGTAAATAAATACATTTTATTATTATTTAAGTTATTTGTGATATTTCTCGAGTTTGGTACGCTGGAGACATCGACGAGCTTGCCACTTGTCATGATTGGCCTATAGTAAAGTTGGCTAAATGTGAATCCGCTTCTTTATAAGCGTGGTTTCTGACCACCCCGAAAGGGAAACGGTCGTGATGATACTGTACAATTCTACTAATTTTGTGTCGATTAAACTTAAGTTAATTCCCGATCTCAAATTAGTTATTGTCCCCGTACTGTATTCTAATTACTTAAGTTTTATTGAAAACAATTTGAATGGAATAAATATGAAAGAAACATTTTTTGAGGCCCAGACAATCGCTCAAATGTATAAATAATTTTATAAATTATAACAGAAATAAATACATAGGTCATAAGCACATTGGCTATTTATAGCTTTACTTTATATAAATTGTACATATTGTTGGAAATTAATAAGGATAGATAGATTATAGACCAATAGTAAATAAAACTAAATTTTATACAAGTAAATCTTATATCCAAATAAAATGTACCTACATTTTAAAATTATTACATATACTTGTTCATTTTATAAAATTTAACTTCAAGTCACGGTTGCAACCACTACCACATTAAAGAATAAAAAAAAATAACACAAGATAATAATTAGAAAATAAATAAGGTTACAAATTAATAACAATATTAAAATATATATTTTGACGTTTTGACAACTGTACGGAAATTGGTGGGTATATAAGAAGAAGAAGAAGCATAGGGACAAAAATAAGAAAAGGCATGATACGATGGTTCGGGTATGAAAGGATGCTGCCTATCCGGGGATCTGATGTCAGTTTTTATTGATAATTCATTAACGACTTCACTAGTTGGTATTAGTAGAACCGGGACCGACGGCTTAATGTGCTCTCCGAGGCACGGGAACAGTGTTGTAAATCTGGTAAAATTGTATTTCTTATTGGTACATTCCGGGGTTCGAAACGATTTTTTTTTGGATTTTAAGAACCAAGTAACCAAGCCATCACCACTCTTTATATAATTGCGTCCAAATTCAGCTGCTGATTGGTTTGTTTTACTCACGTTTTAAAACCAACCAAACCGCGTTGCCTACTAATAAATTATATGATTGCCCGGTCTATATTAAGTCTATGTTGAAATAGTTTATTTTGCGAACTAGTGAAGCGTTTGTGTTTTTGTACAGTAACCTGATGGTCTCGTTAAATGCCAACCAGATTAACTTTCTGATAGAGATGCCGATACCAGAGCAAAAAACCGCTGTTCCGGTAACATTTTTTTAATACCGAATATAGAAGATCGGCTATGTATGGATTTGATTAGTATATTGTTTAGGACTTATGTATTCTGTACCATGTCCTTGAATAATTAGAAAAACTTTAAATATAGGGCACAAGTTGCAGTTTATTTTTAACGGGTTTTCCGCGCTGTGAACTCCCAAATTGTACTTGACGTGTAATGACTATAATGCCGCGAGTAACTCCAAGAATAGCATCAAATTCTGCAACATCTGGAATTTGATGATTACCTCATTAACTCATAAAAAGGAAAGATATATTACGTCAGACTTGGCTGTATGGGCTTAGACCCTTTGCCTTCCCTATCACCTCATTCATCATCCATCGGGAGAAGAGAACATAAATAAAAAATCTTACGCAGTCTACGAAGTTAGCGACGAAGACAACACTATACGGGTATAAAACTGTATTTAACCGCATTTCTGACTTTTGTTTCCGATGTGCCAAAGACAGTACGGTTTTTTTTTTTCATTAACTAATTTCTATTATTCTTTTGTTACAGGTAAGAGAGAGAAACCTCGCTAACCCGTCTGGACAGTATGGCGAGTGTTGGCCAATTTCTCCGGAAATAAAATGTTCTTTATAACGTTCGTGTACATTTTTCGTTTTCGTTTTTTTATTTAGACAACAAACAGTCATCATAGATAAACAATATTACAGATAAATAAATTAATAACATTAAGAACCAAAAAATATGTTTTATACATAATAGATGTTAAATATAAATATTATGCTATGATACGAGGTGTAACATATAAAATAAACCTTAATTCAAAATGTCCTCTAGATCAGAATAAGTCCCAAGGAGAGAGCAACATTTCCTCTCTTACAACGAGGCCAATACGTTGCCACAAATAATTAGCAGCCGTCCTGAAATACATCGTCTTGAAATGGTTTAATTTAAAATCAATTTGCGAATTTGTTTAGATACACAAGGTTGGTGTTTTGCTTTACCGGCCACGCTTAAGATCACAAGAAATAAATTTACGCTTCAATAAATATGTAAATTGTTACCAAAAGGACAACAATTTATGCTTAATTTCTCTGTTCTGTTTCGCATAAATTTACAAAATATAGGTACTTCAATTCTATTTAAATCAACCAATAATTTATAAAATCTACTAGCTGTTTGATTTTTGCTGGCTTTTTCCTGAACTACAAGGCGCTCAATGGATGTATCTCCAAGCCGCGACACGTGTCCTAAGAAAGTAAGAATGCGTTATTGTGCGATTGAGAAAAGGTCTTATCCCCAGACCCTCCAGGATGGATTTGTTGGTTCTGAACTCTGGCCATGGTACACCAAAAAAAAACCATTTTCCGCTAACACCACATCTCTATTCTAGTGGATTTAGACTCGGAGGTACCGGGTACGATTCCTGGTCGGGGCACAAAAATATTTATGAATGTAAATAAATACATTTAAATAATATTTAATTTATTTGTGATATTTCTCGAGTTTGGTACGCTGGAGACATCGACGAGCTTGCCATTTGTCATGATTGGCCTATAGTAAAGTTGGCTAAATGTGAATCCGCTTATTTATAAGCGTGGTTTCTGACCACCCTGAGAGGGAAACGGTGGTGATGATGATGTCAATGCTGGGCTGTTTGAATTAAAACCCAGATCGGCTATTGGTCCTGATGGAGTTCCTCCGTATATTCTCAAGGCCTGTCGGGATAAAATAAAACAGCCCCTAACTTACCTTTTTAACCTCATGCTTCGCCTGGGTGACTATCCCATACAATGGAAACTTTCTAGAGTGTCCCCAATTCCTAAGACGAGAGAAAAGTTACAAGTGGAAAATTACCGTCCCATAGCCATCATGTCAGCAACTGCCAAGGTCTTTAAATGCGTGTTGCACCGGAAATTAATAAGCCAGATTCGTCCTTACCTTAGTGATTCCCAACATGGGTTTCGTAGTGGTCGCTCTGTCGAGACCAACTTGTTATGTGTCGTTGATATAATATCCAGAAACATGGATCGAGGAAGGCAGGTTGATGTCGTATACTTCGACTTTGCGAAGGCTTTTGACCGGGTAGACAATAGTATCCTGTTGGCGAAACTATGCAACCTGGGATTCTCGCCGAGCCTACTGAGATTGTTCGCAAGTTACATGAGCGACCGTAAGCAGGTCGTTCGTTACGGAAGTTATATGTCCGAACCTTATCATACTAGGTCCGGAGTTAGTCAGGGATCAATACTGGGTCCGCTTCTCTTTATCCTGATGGTCACCGACCTTGAGAGTGTGGTAAAGCATTCAAAGTGCTTTCTATATGCTGACGACCTTAAGCTCGTCCATACCATTGGTGACGCGGAAAATTGTAGGGAGTTGCAGGAGGACGTAGATGCAGTACATAAATGGAGCATTGAAAATAAGCTTTTGTTCAATAAGGCCAAGTGTTGTTCTATGTCATTTACTCGATCGATGCACCCTCTAATTGGCAACTATAGTTTGGGCATCGATCGCATTAATCGGGTTGAAACAGTCAGGGACCTGGGTGTAGTTTTTGATACCAGGCTTACGTTTAATGACCATATAACAGGTTTGGCTAAAGAGTCCTTTCGTAGATTGGGGTTCGTGATTCGCAACGCCAGGAGTTTTCAAGATGTCAGGACCATTAAACTTTTATATACATCCTTGGTGCGGTCTAAGATTGAGACTGCTTCGATGGTTTGGAACCCACATGAAGCTCAATATGTATGTATATATGTACTTATTGAAAAGGTGCAAAAAGCGTTTCTCCGCTTTACATACAAGATGCAGTATGGATGTTACCCCTTCATGTATCCTACTAAATTTCTCTTAGGAGCACTGGGCTTTAATTCTCTTGAGACTAGACGAGACTTTGAATCACTTGTATTGATTTGTCGAATGATTCGTGGTGAATGCGACTGTCCTGATTTGTTGTCGCAGGTGTGCCGCCTATTTGTGCCTAACAACTATATGCGAGCGCGTCACCACCAGTTGCTGGCATTGCCATTATTTCGCACAGTGGCGCATGATTCCTCGCCTCTGCCTCGCGCACTCCGCAGCCTAAGGAAGCTTCTCGAGACGACACCACATCTAGATATTTTTGCTGATCATCTGCATATTCTGAGCAAGGCATTCTTTAAATTTTGTGAATAATTAATTAATTATTTATAAGTTAAAATATTTGGATTTATTTATTATTGTTATTCTTGTATTAATTTATCATGATGTAGAATTGATTGATTTATTTATATACCTTCTTACTCACTTTTTATTCTAATTTTATTGTCTTGTATTAAGTTTATTATTATTTCATTGATTTTATTAGTGTTGAATTTTGATTTATTTTATTACTATTATTTATTTGTCTTTTCTTTCTTTTTATATTAATTTTATATCTTTTTATATTAATTAATATAACTATTGTTAATTTTAAAGCTTCATTAATATTAATATTTGTATATTAAATTTAAAAGATTATAGGTATATTGACAATCCATTTATAATTAAAATGTATGTATTAATTATAAGAATGACTGCATGGTAAATTGGGCTTTACTGTTAAGCCATGTAATGTTGTATTAATAAATAAATAAATAAATGATACCACATCTCTAGAGCATTAATCCGTTTATTTCTGTTTTACGTAAGTATACAGACACCAGCCGGATTTTAATAGATTTCGTAATGTTTCGGTTCCTTCATATTTTCTTTAGCTTGTGATATTCACCATGAGACCATTGTGCGTGACCTCCTTACTCCATCTGCAGGAACTTCAGTATAAGCGTAGACACACTGAATGAGCACATATTGGTCTATCTGTAATGTTCAGAGTGTACAAATGTTTAAAAACACAGTGTCCCATCATCACCCTTACCATTGTGCGAAGCTTAGCTTAGTTAAGGTTCAAGAGGCGATGCGTGAGTCGCCTGTCAGGGTTGGGAAGAGTCTCTTTAGACTGTCTGCAGTCTGTCAGTTCGTTGGCAGTAGGGCGATTATTTGTTATAAGCCTGTTGGTGTTGTGGATGACTAGGTTATCAGCTTTATCATTACCCAGTGAACCACTATGACCATTGTAATGTGACTCTATTAAAAAAAAAAAACTAAATAATGTCTTTAACTTCCACATCAGCTAAGGCTTTTTCTCAGGACATTACCAATTCCGTTTGTACAGTTTATAAACCCCTTTAAATATTATAAAAAGTTTTACTATATCTTATTTACTTAAGAAAATATCGAGAGAAATCATGCTTTGGTAAAAAAAAACATAGCAGGTTTTCTTAAGCTTTTTTACGATCTAAAAGTTTGAGGTTTTGAAATTATGAAAATGGTATTTGCGCCGCCTCTTGAAAGTCGATTTAGCTACGTAGTTCTCATTAAAATAGGGATAAAGCATAGACGTATGTACATTAACCTGGCTGTACCTTAAGTGCGACACAGCGGTGCATCACTGTGCGTCGTAAAATGCAGTGGGTTGTTATTATTTTATGTCAATCAATTGCAAAGAGTAAATTACTACTTTACTAGACAAGATACAATGAATACCGGTATAACAACTATTATGGTAACAGAACTAAAAAGTTCTATTTTATTAATAGAATTTAATAATTCTATGCCCATTGATGACTGTGTAAAAATGTCAAAAAGTAAATTTAAAGGAAAATTAAAGTTGCTTTTGCTAAGTAAATACTAACAGTAATGTGATTTAATGTTAAATAACTTTGTGTTTTGACAAATATAGTGTAAAAAAAGAGGGTACTATTCGCCACCAAACTGCTATGCAGTTTGGCGTATAAATAAGTAATAAAGTATAAATAAATAGTAAGTTTTTTATCTAAATAAACGATTTAATAATAATTTATAATAACGTATAAGAAAGAAATAAATAATCGAAATAATTTATAATAATCGTGTAGATCTTACACATTTTTTGATTGTTTGAAGCTTTGAATAGTTGTCGAATTTAAAGCTCAATGTCATTAGTCATTTGGGCCCAATGCTGGTTGCCGGAGAATTTCCTTTTTCAGATGCCACAGGGACCTCATTCGGAAACTGTTTTCATATGTCGATAGGGCTCGCCTGCGGAGTGCGGGCGATTTTCTGTATACGCATGCACAGGCACTGCAACCCAACCCCATCAATGGAAAATGGACATAGGTTGCATTCGCTTTTCGTAACTACAGACGTCGGACAGGACTAGGTTAACCATTGAAGGTTGAAGTATATAAGCCAAGTGTCGGCGTTTACGGTCGCGATTACATGATTGGTGACGAGGGTAGCATTGTCTAGCGTCTGGCGGGCACGCGTGCCAAGGGGTCCAAAATTCACACGAGTGTGATGCTTCGTGGAGCGTCGGGTCTGGCGTGCTGATTTTTCTCACGTGTGGTAAATTTGACCCAGCGTTTGTCTATCGTAATTTTATCTATAAATATCGTCAGTTAAGGCTAGCTATGAAGGTTATGTGGATGGGATTACTGCGCGTTTATGTACGACGGGAAAACTGATCATCGTTAACAATACGTGTACTATAAGTCAAAGTCAAAGTCAAAATATCTTTATTCATATAAACCTATTACAGGCATTTATGAAACGTCATTAATTACTATACCTTATTTTCCACTTCTGCGGATTAACTGTCAGAGCTAGATTTACGTACCGATACGTATAGATTTTGGTCAAGTAATCACATATCACGCTCAGTCAAATAGTTTTTTTTTTTTTATACTAGCACGACATGTTACCTTGCGTCCACCTGATCGTAAATGGCGCGCATGGTCCATGAATGTTAGCAACTGGAATCAGATACTTATGTTTGACATCAATCCCTAATACTATGCCGGCTTGACTATATGCCTTTTCACACTTAAAGGACTCCAGGTTATTTTATTTAGATTGTAAGGTGACACGGCCATTCTACAGCCACGAATATTAATTAACATTAATGCTATTAGAATATAAGATAACACGGCCCATTTACAGCTACGAATTTATGTTTAATTGACATATCATTATTAGTATTTAAACTATAAGAGGACGCCTTTTTTTATTATTTTATTATTATTATTATTTTGTTTTTTGTTTTATACATTTATAAATTATCTGACATATGTATATAATTTCTATACATCATAATTATTAAGTTTTTAGAATGTAAACTGACACGGCCTCTTTACAGCCACGATCTTATTTAAGTAGTTTCTAAGTTAGTTAGTTTTACTTGCTTGTAGCAATAATGTTGTGCATAGCATACATAAATATGGATTATTGCCTGTTTACGGTCCAACCATTATTACCACTTTGATTAGTACATATGTTTTGAAAATTGTATTGATTGAATTAGTTCTGACTATATCCAAGTTGTTTTGAGAGAACCAATGTAAATAAATTATTTTGATTTTATTTTGATTTTGATAGGAAAGTGGAAACACAGAGGCTGGAAGAGCATTCCACATCTTTATTGTGCCACAGATGTATGAGTCACCAAATTTATGTTTTGGCCGGTCTCATATACTATGTCTATGGCAAATAGTAATAAAAGTAGCAAGCACGCTTTTAACAGGTAACGAGTGAACTTGTCCACAGTTTCTCTGTACTTTGCGAAATAACTAATAAAAAAAAGCCATAATAATCGAAAACTTGAGAGCTTAAAGCGCACTTCGTAAGAAAATATTTTTTGCCATTTTTTTTTTGTTTTATAGTGTTAAAGACAAGCCAGTAATAGTAGGACGATGCACTGAGAAAAATGGATATTTATACAATAATTTATGTGTGATATTTCTCGAGTTTGGTACACTAGAGAAATCGACGAGCTTGCCACTTGTCATGATATACCTATGAGGGCTAAATCCTTGGAAAATAACTAAAACACTTGTTTCGGCGTATTAAATTATATTTTTGTAAAATAATACATTTTGTAAGTCGAAAAGTTATGTGAAATCTGACAAGATGTGTTTTGGCATTTTATGTCAAAAGTCTTTTTGAATTTTATATTTTTATATGAAATGATGTGTCCACTACATTACTCCCTCACCAGTAACTTTGTTACGATAGTATTTAATATACTATATAATTAGTAAATTTAACAATTTAATATAAAAAGTAATAAGTAAAATTAAGTATTATAATAATGAATTGTAGGCCTATTCCAAAAAGTTACTTTCTTTTCTCTAACTCTATTGCTGGTACTATGAGTATTTACATTATTAATGAAATTTATATTGTTAATATTTACATGATTATTTAAATCAGCGTAATGATTATTTACATTGTTTTCGATGCTTGCTGTTTCTGTATGTTGAAATAAATATGCAGGTTTAAGTCTATCTATTGATATATTTTCATTTTTATTTTGAATTTCTATAGAAAAATATTTATCAAAACGTTGTTTGATTTTAAAAGGTCCTGTATAAAAGGGTTCTAAAGGTTTTTTAATTCTGTCGGTTCTTAAAAAGACGTGAGAACATGTATATAAATCTTTGTGTATAAATATATTCCGTTTATCAAAATTTTGAGTACGCCTTCTTGGTCGTAATTCGTCCATAGCTAATTTTATATTTTTATATGAAATGATGTGTCCACTACACACCTATAGTTTTGCTAAATGTTAACATGTTGGTTTCTGACCAAATAAGGAATACGGTCGTAATGATACTTTACTTTACCCCATACAAGATAAATTATATGATTTGATGTTCATTCCTTAGCTGTGCGGGAGTCGTGTCGTGTAAATGGGTTACGACCTTAAGTTGAACTTTATTTTCCCTGTAAGCTTGGATTCGGAAATCAAATTGGACTCCTTTGTTATCAGTGTATCTTGTGACGCAAATCACATTTGACCCGACATAAAGGACTCAATTACCAACCCTTTCAGTTCAGGGTTCGGTGGTAATTTTAAGAGCTACTATACTATGATGTTTTGACAAAATATGAAAAGTTACAAAAAAAAAAAAAAAATATTTGCATAATCATAAAGATAGGGCTCTTACTGGACTACATAGTTTTTATCATTTAGGTTTTTAAAAATATACTTATATATTTATATAAATAATAAAAATAAAATATACTAAACTACCTATAAATAAAAAATCACCTAGAGACATTCCATCCGAGATAGTCCCATGGAGACTGGCAACATTTCCTCATTGTATAGCGAGGCAATAAATACGTTAGCAGAAATAATTGCCCGCCTTCCTTTTTTAAAATAAATATATAAAAACGTAAATTTCACATGTAAAGACACAATATTTGTTTTTCTGAAATTAAAGCAATTATATATAAGTGAGCGTGAAGTGTGAGTCTTGCGGCAGTCCACCACTAGATCACTCTCTCTCACTCTGTTTCGCCTTCTAGTTTCGCAAAATCCTTAAAACTTTACAGCATTTAACGTGTAACCGGCTTTTAATACAAATGTTAAATCCGGATACCCGACCTTAATGGTGTCAAATGCAGGTGTTGCGGTGGATGGATCAAATTTATAATTTCTCAAATATCAGCAGATGGAGTAGGGGAGGTTGACGCGTATAGTTTTGGGTTAGTTTATCTTGTTGGGGCGCGTTTCCACAATGTCGCGACGATAGATAATTTTAATTTGACAACACTGGTAGGATATTAACTTAGTAATTGTTTTTAGATTATAATCTAATTTCAATTTTACAACGCATGTACTTGTATAACGTAATGGAGGAATTTCATTTGTTAGCGATTTGTCGAAGTGATTGGAGTGAAGAGAGGTGTTATAAATAGTGAAGAGGAGTGTTGTGTGATGCACTATACGTTTTTTTTATTATTTAACACATTTTAGGCTTTTATTTAAGTATCAATAAATTTAATTTAAAAAAATATTTTATTAAATTTAAAGATGGCTAGGCAGTATTTGGGTTAAAGGAACAGCATTGCGATTCAACGTAGCAATGCTGCCAGTATCTCTATTCACTTCAATTCGTCAATGAGCCTGTCAAAGTGAAATAAAAAAACGTAATATGCAATAAACAACAACCCTCTTCACTATTTCTAACATCTCTCTTCACTTCTATCACTTCAACAATGCGCCTACAAATGAGATTCCTCCAATTCCTATATATGTGCGAGTATTTAGTTTAGTTATTATTTTGATATACATTCATAATATTAATTTAACAATAAGACATTTAATATATAATATAAATAAATAGCATACTTACCTAATTATAATTTATAACATAGTTAAGAAAAAGGTTCCTACAATTGGATTTATTTGTAGACCAAGACAGATGAAGATTTCTGCGAATAATTTTTGTTACAAGTACTAAGATCTAATCTATACTTAATGAAAAGTACTAATTTTTGACAAACTTTTATTTTTCTTGATTGGAATGTATTCTGGCTGGAAGTTAATAAGCCTCTAATATCTGTTGGCTTAGCATATAAGCCTAACATGATAGAGACGTTATAAAAACATAGCCACTACATTTATCTCAAGCCGGTAAAGTGTTAGTTAGTTTCGTCGCCCAATGAATCAGTATTGCAATGGGGTGTGTCACTAACTTTTTATCACGATATATGGCGCATGATAGATGGTACCTAATATTGCATAGAAAACTTGTATTTTTATTACGAAATTTATTATTTTCTGGATATTATTGCAGAAGTGAGCAGCTTTTAAGTGTACAAATTGAGATTTCCAAGCGAAAGCAAATATTGTGATCTCAAAATCGCCGTTCCTTTAATTCGATCTTTTTTTATTTTAAAGACGGTGTTCGCTTACTTAATTCATCTTTTAAGGTAGGTAATGTTAAGTTAAAATATATTTTTCTGTTATAAAAATGTAAAACTACAAATAAATTTAAAAAATGTTTAGTCATAGGTGTAAACAAGGTACCAGTGCCGCTAGCGACATCTACAAAAAGCTTTGTCTGATACACCCCATTCAGCGGGAAAATGTAGTCAGCGTTCTTGCCACCATTCCACGCTGACGGGACGTACTAGTATATTGGTATCCCTAGTAATAATTTTGTTTTATATTTTAATTATGTATTATGCATTTTAAAGCCTAATAGTAAAATATACCGTGATAATAAAAAAATGCCTGGACAGTAGCGAGCCCTAATATTTTTGGACGAGCTGCTCTGCAAACTGGTGCTGGAAGATATTTTATCTTCCAGTAACACGAAGGAGCGGGCTCGCCTCATGGCCGGTTCTTCTAGGGAGTCGGGTCTCTGGTTGCAGGCTTTTCCTTAAGCATCGGTTAGGACACTCTTCGACTGAAATACATTGATAATGGCGGAGAGCTATTGTCACGGAGCCCGGGAGTAAATATCGGTGCGGGGAACCAGTGGAACATATCGGACACCACGAGCTTTCTTGTGCTAGAAATGCCGCATTGTGCAGAGCGATGGCAAGAGACCCGACAACATTATCGTTGGCACGTGCAAACTTGGCTGGTCTCTGGTATGGAATGCGACATGTGTGGACACATTAGCCCCATCTCACATCCAGACGACCTCGTCCAGCGCGGGGTCATTTTTTACAGAGAACGCTGCGCCAATACAAGTTAGGAGATGTGCCGTTTGGGGTTAAGACGATGGGTCCATGGAGACCCTCAGCCAAGCGACTGGCCAAGGATTTGTCGCTGATAATTGTTTCTGCCAATAGTGTTGCCAGCCTCCTTGGAACTATTTCTGATAGGACGTATCTAGAGAATATTTTTTATTTATGGGTTATTTAATATTTTTTATTAGATTTAATTTTATTTTAATTATTTGTTTATTATTATCTCGGTTCCGTCGATTAATTAATGTAAAATTGCCACTTATAATAATATTTAATTACTAATGTCTGAAGTTATCAACGAAAATTTACATATGTTTTTGGCTGGCTCACATTATTGAAAAAGTCCTCACAGTCTAAGTAGGTAGTATATGTAGTGTATATAATATATATATAGTATGTAATTGTAATTGTGTACATATTAGTATGTATTTGTCTATATAGATATAATACTTAGATTTAATTTAAATTACCTATTAATATTTTTAATGGTTGCACCTACCTCACAACACAAATTGTTTCATTGTCCCAAAGGTTGGTTGCTAGAGAATGCCTAGCGGCATTAAGCCCACTTCTTGTACATAGTGCAAATAGTCAACACGCTGTGTGAACAGAACTACTTTTGGCAAATATATTTATGGTTATTCCACAATGAATAATAATTAATTTGAATGGTTAGTCATGTATGAAATTATTCGCACAATCTCCCCGGACTCGCATTACTGGAAATTCCAATTATTTTTCCAACCAATTGTTTTGTGGTTTAAATAAATAATTGCAAAGTTTGTTTGCGATCGACTGAACAAGTTCATTTACTCTTTTGTTTCATTTTAATACTCCAAAAATTACAATACATAATAACCAATGCTTCGGCTACAAATGTCACATTAAAATTATTTTAAATTTATTATGAAAATATATGCCAGTGTACATTGTTTACACAAGGTGGAAGGAAAAAGACCGAGAGGCCGAAGCTCGGTTCGCTGGTTAAAACAAATTCGCTACACCACAAACAGTAGCGTCCATGATGCTGTGCATGCCGCCGAAGACAGGAACGTGTGGCGTGCTATCATCAAGACGCACACTAATTCTTCAGGTCGTCACGACCTCAGTAATGAAGAAACACGACAAAAGGATGAGGACTTTGTTTAATAAAACATACTTGGTAGAATAAGTACATTGCGTGTGTTTATAATGATTTGGGCACGAGTTGCCGTCAGTAGTTCGATTAGCGGCCGGCAGAGGGCGTCATTAGTACCGACCCCTCACGCCACTGCAATTACCCTCATGCAAATTACGGGTTTCACTCTCGCTCGCTATGGGAAGACGTTGAAATTGCGAGTTACATGTATACATCAATACATCATAGACATATACAATTCATATAAGCAGGCCAGTGGTGCAATTCAAGGTCTGAACACAATGTAATCGTGTGCTATTTGCTGTGGATTTCTTTTCCCTGGAACACGTTCTAATTATTCAGATTGTTTCAGGAGACAGAGTCCATTTAAGTTATACTTCTAGAGTAAATGAGCGGTGGTGTTCCAGCTGTAAAAACGGTTTCGTTAAAATCCAAAAAGGTCGCAGTTTGAACCTGCAAGTACCAATGAGAAATACTTTTCTTGCGTACATTTGTCATACACAATAGTTAGTTCCCTTGCCTCAAAGAATATGTTATGCCGTCGGTTCCAGTTCCGATAATACCAATTTGTGGAATCGTTAATACATACAGGGCCAACGGTGGAGTGAGACGGTTGAAATTAAATATTTATTAGGCAAATAAAAAACAATTTGTTGCTCCCCACACTAGTGTTTTGTCCTGCAGGGTTATAGGGTTTTAGTCAATAGGAGTTATTCGGTCTCCCTATAAGGCCCCATAGTCATTCGGGAAAGTGGACCGGGTTTCAGGGTACGTCCATGTTGACATCACTGACGACTTTAGCTAGAATTTAGCTCTCTCACCGTGAAAGCATTATCTTATTGCCATTTATCCGCATAACTATCTGTTATGATCAATTTAAACAGATGGCTTCCTGGTTCGTTTCCAAATTACAATGGAAAAAGTGATACGCAATCATTTATAATTATTAAGTCTTATAAATGTAACCCAGTTTATTTAAAAACGTAATTATTAACGATGAACTCTTAAATATGTATATTCATATTTAACAATATACGAGTAGTGCCAATACGCAGTGCAATAATGTATTTTACTACTATGGTAGTGACTTGGTTGTAAAACGCGTTCCTTAAATGTTATAAAGGTCGATTTAAACCCACATGGCATGCACCAATGAGAAACAAACTTTTCTTACGTACATTTCCGCCTCCGTGGTCTAGTGGTAACAAACATTGCCGTAAACTCGGGAGGTCGTGGGTTCGATTCCCACCGGGGGCAAGTTGTACATTGTATAATTTGTCTCGGTCTGGGTGTTTATATGTATAATATGTATATATTTACAAAAAAAAAGTATAATATGTAGTTTATCAACCATCTAGTTTCCGTAACACAAGCCTCGCAGCTTACCACGGAAATTAGATGGCGCTGTGTGATTGTCTGGAAATATTTATTTATTTATTTATTTATTTATTTGTCATAGATTTACAACACCACCGTTCCCGTGCCTCGGAGAGCACGTTAAGCCGTCGGTCCCGGTTCCACTAATACTAACTTGTGGAATCCTTAATAAATTGTCATTAAAAAAAAATATATATCCTCGCCAAGCCGTCTAGCCAGTGTGGCGAGTGTAGGCCAAATTCTCCAGATATATGTTCTGGAAGGCCCATCTCCAGCAGTGGAGGTCTATGACGCTGTGTTCTAGGGGCTGTAATGATGATGAAAATGATGATTATAACATTTAACAAAACACGAAATCGATAAGTAAAATAAATAAAACTATAGTACTTGCCCTAAACATATGTCTATGTGCACACATGTATTTATTACACATCTTCGTGTAAGTAAGATACTCACGAATTTGACTCCGACATAATATTACTTGTTATATGGGAAAGAGGAAACAGTGAAAGCTTTGAATTTTTCCAAGATATAATATACCATTGTGAAACTGTACGGACAAAATTATATGACGTAAATAATAACTTATCCTAAGAGGGTTTGTTATTCGCTCGCACAACGAATTTATATTTAATATACCTATATTTTTGGTTATTTTTTGTTATTGTGTTGATGTTCCTATGACACTACCAGTTCTGCTCCTTGTCCTTACATTGCACTCTCCAGACAAGACAGATATTTTAACGTTAAATATATATGTTGTGTACAATTTTGTTTAAATTATATTGACTTAACCAAATTCCGGTGGGAATGTACGGTGATACACTAAGAATAAAGAATAAACAACCTAATATTTTAAAATAATAATAAATTTTTCTTTATAATTCCTTTCATTTATAACACGATAGTATCAAAATGTGACATTAAAATAAGCACCGTCCGTGAAGCTAAAACCAAAATTAACAACTTGTAATATGATGCTGAACAGTTTCTTAAGAGGGTTGTCTATCACTTCAAATTCTCTAAAATATAGAAGTAGGTTATTAATCAACCCAAACAGTCACAATTAAAATATAAATTATAAGTTATAATTGTTATTACCTACATTTATTAATTTAAGTTATTAATAATAATATTTAAAAAAAGTATAATCACGACCGTTTCCCTTCCGGGGTGGCCAGAAACCACGCCTATAAATAAACGGATTCACATTTAACCAACTTTACTATAGACCAATAAGGGTCTGGTTGAGCGGGGGGATGACTGACTGGTACATGCGTTATATCCGTGATCGGGTACTGTTGTGGGGTAATTTATTGTTCTTATATTAGCAGAGGTTTTTGCGTTTTGTCCACCTGTGGGTTGCACACATCTTAATTCTGACTTGCCTGGTGGGTTACCGCTGTACCAGGTATTGTAATCTAATGGGTACTCATAACTAAATTTAAAAGGTTATTAATTGATTGTTGTGGTGTAGTTCTGTATATGTTTTATTTTGTAAATCTGATATAGCTGAGTTTTCCTTACAGATTTCTTTCTCAGTCAGATAAAACATTAACAGGTGACTAGAAACTGCTAAGCTGCTGGTCTTTTGCTATCAGCTTACTTATTGGACCACTTTGCTGCTTAGTCTTCCACTAGTAGGAGTAGAATCATTCAAAATAATTAAATTAATGACGTTTCATAAATGCCTGTAATAGGTTTACGTGAATAAAGATATTTTGCCTTTAACTTTGAACATGTCCTAGTTTTTAGGTTATAAAGAAGCGCCATAGGCCTATTAATGCATATAAGATGATACCTGATAAGTGCACGATAAATATTAATGAAATAAGACCCCAAAAGTTTGCTAAAGTTACTACCTATCTCATTATCATCACGACAGTGTCAAAAACCACGTGTATTAACATTTAGCCAACTTTGCTATAGGCCCATCTTAAAATGAAATAATAAATTACGTGAACGCCCTTCGTGGTCTAGCGGTTAAGTCCGTGGATTTAGACGCGGAGGTACGATATGCGATTCCTGGACAGGCCACAATAATCTATTTAATTTATTTGTGACATCGACGGGCTTGCTACTTGTCGTATAATAATGTTAGCTAGCTGTGAATTCTCTTCTTTATAAAAAAACGTTGATTCTGACCACCCCGCAAGGTATCATCATCATCATCAGCCTGTGTCTCTCCACTGCTGCATATAGGCCTCCCCCAAGGCTCGCCACTTCACACGATCTTCTGCCGCCCTCATCCATCCCTCACCAGCGACCTCCTCAGGTCATCTGTCCATCTGGCGGGGGGTCGTCCCACTTTGCGTCTTCTAGTACGCGGTCTCCACTCCATCGTTCATCGGTTCTGCGGCATATGTGTCCAGCCCATTGCCACTTTAGCTAGCTACTTTTAAAAGCTATATCGGTAACTTTGTTTCTTTGACGGATGTCAACGTTTCTGACTTTATCTTTTAGAGAAATCCCGATCATAGCTCTCTCCATAGCTCGGTCAGCGACCTTGAACTTGTGGACGGTCTGTGTCCACGTTTCTGCACCATACGACATTACTGGAAGATGATGATAAGTGGTTCTATGATAAATATTTCTCATTGGTTCGAGTACATGCCTGGGTTCAAACCGACCTCATTAGGATTTAAAGAAAAATGTTCTTACAACCGAGTCACCACTGCATATTTTTCGAATAATAACTTAATTATAAAAGGTGCGATTTTGCTCCAAAATATCTTATATCTTCCGAAGCATTAGGTTTAACATTATAAAACACCAAATGGGAAATGTTTAAGGTTCTTAAGGAAGAGCTGTAAAATAATTTATGGCAACCCTTTACCGCCCTTAGCGTTTATTTAGCGGTAAAGTATAAACTTATCTCCGCGAAGATAGAACTTTTATGTTTCTGAGTTTTTCGCATTTGTTTATGGAGGTGTAGTAAATTTATATTCAGAGTATCGAAATTGGAATATATGTATTGGATTACAGATTGTATTCGATTCCTGTTTAGCTTAAAATAAAATATTTAACGAATATCAACTTGCATTTGACACTGATAGTGTCCGCCTGAATATGAAATTTAATAGCATTTAACATTTATAGTGTCCGCGTGAATATTAACTATTTTATAGATACAAATACATATACAGATACAGGTGCAGATACAGATACAGGTACAGATACAGATACAGCAACAGGTACACATACATATACAGAAATAGGTACAGGTACAGATACAGGTACAAATACAGGTACAGATACAAGTACAGATACAGATACAGATTCAGGTACAGATACAGGTACAGATACAAGTACAGATACAGGTACATATACAAGTACAGATACAAATACAGATACATATACAGATACAGGTACAGATACAGATACAGATACAGGTATAGATACAGGAACAGGTACACATACATATACAGATATATATACAGGTACAGATACAGATACAGGTACAGATACAGGTACAGATACAGGTACAAATACATGTACAGATACAGGTACAAATACAGGTATAGTGATTTGTAAACACTCCGCAAGGATTACAGTCGTGAAGATACGTTCATATGTTAATATTATAAAGTGTATTTTAGTTCAAGGTATCCATAAATATGGAGATTGTAATTATCTAAAACAAGAACGCAAGAATGTAAATTTTAGAAGCAATATTTTATTGTAATATATTGTTATTCAAATTATTATCTGAGTTATTGCAATTTTATCGATAGCCTATTCCTCTATATTAACATTACACGTTCATAGTATACGAGTATAGTCAGCAAAACCCCCTATTTTCAAAGCCAATTATGAATATGGTGTCACGAAAAGTATTTATTTTTCGAATTGAATGTTTTTGACAATTTGTTTTGTTTTTAAATGATAATATAAATATTTTCCGAAATAGTATGTCGAAGCGACCCTCCGTTTGACAGCTGGAAGAAATAATTGAGGAAACGTCAAAAATACGGGTATAAAACTACAGCAGGGTACATTAATTGGACACGTAAATTTATTTAATTAATTTGTAATATTTATTGAGCCTGAAAGAGCACGTCGAGTTGTCGGAAATAGACTTGTGGAATTGTTGAGCATTTGTTCCTCCGGAGGCTGAAACGTTACATCAATCTTCGTTCCAACGCTCCAACTGACCCGGGTGCTGCACCACCGAGTCAAGAAGAACGAGGGCCGTCGCTCTGTCGGCGTCTTTCTTGGTATCGAAAAAGGATTTGATAGAGTCTGGCACGACGGTCTCTTGTACAAGCTTCTCGACATGTCAGTCCCAGCAATGGCAGTAAGGATCCTAGCATCGCTGTGGAGGAGCTCATCTTCGTATTAAAGCCTATTCTGGCTGCAGTTCCACAGGGTAGCTGCTTATCTCCCGTACTTTACGCGATGTAGACTAATCACTTTCCAACCCTCTCTGAAGCCCTGGAGGAGGACGAGATGGACACAAAGAAGGAGGACAGGAATGACAGGAAGGAGGATGTCATGCTAGCACTGTTTGCGGATAACAGTGCCCTTCTCCAAGTCAATATGAGGCTACTGACAAAATGCAAGATCTTCTCTCTGCGTGGTTGTATTAGGGACGTATGTCCATCAATGTCGACAAAACTGCCGCATTGATGACATCTAGATGCCGACTGCCGCCACCACTGCAGCTTCAGGGACAGAATATCGAGTGAACTCCGACCGTCAAATACCTGGCCTGCATCAGTAACAGGGCGTTAAAAATGGGTGAAATGGCCTGTCACGCCGTCAAAAAAGACGAAGCCGGCTCGAGCCATGTTACGTCCTGTTATGAATGAAGATACAGGTATATATACAGATACAGGTACATATTCAGGTACAGGTACAGATACAGATATAGGTGCAGATACAGCCGGGCCTATACGACCCCACTGTCTGTTGAATTGTTAATAAATTATCTTTAAAATTAACATCAGACCCTCACCAACCCGTCTGACCACCGTATCGGGCGTAGGCCAAATTCTTCAGAATTCACACATCTCTAACAGTAGGCTTTAAGAGTCTAAAGGCTAAGACGATAAAACAGCGCTTTATTATACGTATGCTAGGTTCAAGACAGGGAGTTCAAGAAAATGATAAGAAATCCAGCGCAGTTGCCGACAGTATCTATATGAGTTAGAGCGACGTGACCTTATGCATATTGTATGGAGCGTGGTAATCTTTAAGTGCCTGTCAACATGCGCAGGCGCAGTGCAGGCAAAATAATGAAGGCTTTTGGTTTTTTTTTATAATCTCACATTTGTTATAGATTTACATACATCACCATCGCTTCTCAAAGAGCACAAGCTCAGTCCCGGTTCCACTTATACCAACTTTTGGAATTGTTAGGATATTAACAAAAAAAAGTATATTAAACCATTGCCAACCCGTCTGGCCAGAGTGGGGGGAGGCTAAACTCTTTAGGTAAACAAAACTTACGTTTATATTCTTGCTATTTATCGCAGCCCCTGAAACTTTTTTTTTTCCCGCCATCAATCAGACTGTTGCTGTACAAAGCACAGATCAGATCATGCGTGGAATACTGTTCACACCTTTTGGATGGTTCAGCCAAGTACCTCACAGATGCTCTCAATGTCCTACAAAGGCGAGCTGTTCGAATTGTGGACGATGCCACTATATCTGGAACTCTCGAATCCCTACAGCTTCGCCGAGATGTAGCTTCTCTGAGCGTGTTCTACCGGCTATACTATGGTGAGTGCTCTGAAGAGCTCTATAACCTAATTTCTTCCTCTCCATTCCGCAACCGAACCACACGCACAGGTCAGAATATGCACCCACACACCGTAGTCACTATCCCTTCGCGTACCTATAAATTTGGTGACTCATACATCTGTCGCACAATAAAGATGTGGAATGCTCTTCCAGCCTCTGTGTTTCCACTTTCCTATAACCTGGAGTCCTTCAAGCGAAGTGTGAAAAGGCATCTAGTCAAGCCGGCATAGTGTTAGGGACTGATGTCGGATATAAGGGTCTGATTCCAGTTGCTAACATTCATGGACCCTGCGCGCCACTTACCATCAGGTGGGCGCAGGGTCACATGTCGTGCTAGTAAAAAAAAAAAAAAAAAAAAAACCTCCATGGTCTAGCGGTTAAGTTCGTGGATGGATTTAGACTTCGATTTATATTTATTTATATTTTACTTATTTGTGATATTTTTCGAGTTTCGTACTCTAGAGATATCGACGAACTTGCCACTTGTCATGATTGGCCCACAGTAAATTTGCCTAAATGTGAATACGCTTCTTTGAAAAAAAAAAAGCTTGGTTCCTGACTACCCCGATTCTTTTCATCATAACGCTTAGAACACAGAGTCAGTAGACCAGAAATCGAACCCGATACTGCCGAGTCTAAATCCACGGACTTAACCTCTGTACTACGAAGGCAGTAAGTAAGAAATAAAATATTTAATAAATAATAAATAAATAAAAACAGTATCTCAAGCAGTAAACTCTGTGTTCGAGGAGCTATGATGAAATTAATAAATTAGTGTATACTATTAGTAAAGGATAAATGAATAAATAAATAAAATTTAGGCATTTTTATATAGTGCATTCAGAGTGTATATCTCTCAACTCATGCCTCGAATATGTCAAGGCCGACTAGACAAGACTACAGCATTGCAGTTTGCATTAAGGCCATCATTTTAACGAGCCACTTAAATAGACATATAAGTTTGCATGTTGGCGATATTAAGCTTAATTGCTCGGTGGAATGCTGAGCTTTTGGCCAAACTACATTATTCCTTATTAAATTACGTTGTAAAAAAAATGTCTTAGACGTAAACATAAGGAATGTCCGTAATTGCCAATACATTTTTTTATATTATTGGTTTCTTTACAAGATAAAGCTACATTATCTGGCGTTTATCTATACTCGTATTAGTAATATGAAAGAAGCTTTAGCATACGTATGCATGTGTATCTTACCTGTGTTTATCTGTGTAGTACGACCCTTAATCTCACACTCTATCTTATAGGCATTAATCTTCGCCTTTGTACACTTATTTTGTACAATAAAGATTTTAATAATAATATGTTTGTTGAAATTTAATGTTGAACCGATTTTAATAAACTGTGGCACATATGTTTTTTGGATCCCTGAGATGGACCACATAGGCTATATAACGTCATCAACTAGCCACGACATGTGATCCTATCCCATGTATCTGTCTGTCTGATTAAACCTAATTTATGCCTTATGTGACCCCAAAGTCACGTAAAGGTTCTTTTGCCGAACACTATATTACACGGGCAAGGCCGGGTCAAACAGCTAGTTTCATTATAATTAGATATTACATTATTTTATACAATACCTTCACTCAGAAGCTATAGTTGCTCAGGCATGCATCAGGAGTCTAAGCATTCCATTGATTCACCGTGAGGGTGCTGGGTCCATCGTGTGTGGGGAACAGAGTAGGGAAGAATGGGATATCAGGCTTGCGACTATAGACTGGTATACAAAGGAGGCCTCCTTTTTTATTGCGCTACAAAACGTTTACCATCCACTATTCTTCTTCTCTCCCTACCCAATGTATTGTTAGCAAACTTGCTTAGGCCCAATCCTTTTAGTGCTAAATGGTTTGCTAAAATTCCTCTAGCACTAACTTCCCCTGCATAAAGCTAAGTCTTGAACCCGTTCCTGATTTTTTTTTCTGCGAAATCAAAATTTTTGTTCGACTTTATGTTGTGGTCTTTTGTAATATTTGATTCACATAAAATTTTAAGTTTCTAGAAAATATAATTGTGCTAAAATTATGATTCTATAAAAAAGGGATCATAGTGGCTTTGGCACGGACCTTAAATATACGAGTATGTCTCAAATTCCAGAACATAAAATCCGATTCCAGTAATACTGGTCCGCAAAAGATCTCATCGACATTGCTACTGCCAAGAAAATATTCATGAACGTTACGTTACGCAAGTTATAGACCGCAAAAACTAATTACCATAGCTAAAGTTGAATTTAGCGTTACAAAAACTATAATTACTATAGAACCTTTTATACATAGACGTACATCTAAATTCAGTCCATTATTAGTAAGTACTACAATTTAGTTGAAAATAGATGAAAAAATATTTTTTTTATTAATTTATTCATTATAAAAACACAGTTACTGACATAGCTTGTACAAAAATAACTTGGAGTGTAAATAGACAAACGTTTCATGATCTCAAGAAGGTCACTGGTGGGGATTGGATAGATGTAAAAATTGGCAACATATATGCAATAGACTATGGGCAAGTCAAGCGCCTGCCCACGGAGTTGTATAAACGGCTGACAGAGAAAACTGGAGACAGGAATGGTAAGTATTGCTGAAAATGTTGCTCCTTCGGTCTATCTCTGATAGGAAGAAGAATAGTTTATTTTCTATTAGGTATAATTCATATTTAATTTTAATTTTATTATTTTACCCTCTGCAGCTGATGTGGTAGTCTCCTAGGCGCCGCGTTTCAGTTTCATCTCACGAAATATCTGAGTTCCTATTTAAGTTAAATTTAATTATTTATTAATAGGTACCTACTATATAAAGTTTCGAAGTTTTATAAAATGCATTTTTTTACTTGCATAAACTGAAATTATTACATATACAAAACACTAAACAGACACTAAATTTATAGTATAAATGTTGTACGTTATACGATGTTTATTTATGTATATTAATTAAATATAATGCATATTAGTTAATGATTTCTTTGTATAATCACTACACTAATTGACATATTATTATTATTTATATTGTAAGGTCACACGGCCCGTTTACAGCCACGAACTAGTATTAGGATTTGATATTTATTATTATTGTTAAATTGTAAGCTGACTCGGCCCTTTTACAGCCACGAATTTATATTTTTTTATGTTTTTGTTTTATATTATTTTGGAGCTGACAATATCCAAGTTGTTACAAGATAACCAAAGGAAATAAATAATTTGATTTGATTTGATTTGACACTACTAATAAAGGGGTCGGCCAGTTTACAGTTAAATTGTTAACCTTAGGATACGTCAATTGCAGACGTCTTTTTGCAACAAAATCGTATGAAATGGCCGGTTCTTAGATCTCATTCTATGTCGATGCACTTGTGCAACCCGCAAATAGTACATAATAAAACCGAGTGCTAGTTTAATAAATTGCAATAATAATATTACAAATACGAATTCTCAATTATAGCCAGCCACTCACGTCATTGCTCAAACCTAATTATCCTAAAACCACTCTATACAAATTTCAATAGATATTACAATAAATACAATGTATACGTTAGTAAAAAAAGTTAACGTTAGTACTTAGTTATCACTGGCGAAACATGTGAGTTGTCTATAAAAACTGAGACCATACTCGAATCTGTAACCATGTATTTTTTTAGGGAAGGCAAAGGGTCTAGCCCATAAAGACAGTCTGACGTAATGTATCTTTATTTCTTATAAGTTAATGAGGTTATTATCAAATTGTAGATGTTGCAGTTGTCCACACGTTTCTGGAATAGTTTTAGGGACTGATGTCAGTCCGGAGTGTCTGATTCCAGTTGCTAACATTCATGGACCTTACACGCCACTTCAGGTGGACGCAAGGTCATATGTCGTGCTAGAATAAAAAATAATAATATTAACATGGGGAAATGGAGTAAAGTCCTAGAGTCCTTCTGCTGAGGTGGAGTTTCCAAAACATGTTTTTGGAGAATTGGATTTGCCTAGTTATTATCAAAATGAATTATTAATCATCCATTGTTTATTTTACATCCAACTGTTCTAACGGATGTTAGTGTAGATCGGGAACTTTGAATTTCGAATCATGTTCGGAATTGCCGGTTGGCGTTTGCCAATCGGCAGCCAAAGTTCATTTGCAATCTGTTGACCTAACATTGCCCTGTATACAAGGCTTGGGCTTTGATGTTTTAAAAGTGTCTGCGAGTTTGTATTTGTTGTATATTTATTTTATTTATTTCAAAACTATAATGCACAAAGTACAAAAGGCGGACTTAATGCCCGTAGACATTTTCTGACAGCCAAACCTTTGGGACTAATTAGAACAACTGTAGGTGCAATTAAAGTATAAGTGACACATCAATTAGATATAAATACTTATATAATAAACTTACTTATATACAATCTACTTATAAATATAAATATACTAAATACTAATACATACACAATAATAAACATACAAATACATCTTACAAATATTGTTTGGAGCTATTTAGAAAATGTGAGTAGACCCGTTTTTTAAATGATGATCTGTTAGATATCATCATATATATAATATCATCAACATAAGGCAGGCATGTTAATAGGTAGATTGTTCCACAGATTTGTAGCAACAACCGCAAAGGAATTCGAAACAAATCCGGAATGATGAGATGGAACGGAAAGAAGTGAGTTGTGAGAAGATCGGAGAGATTTATCATGAAAAGAAGAGAGATAAGCGAATTTGTCCTTGAGGTATTTCGGTGTCGCAGGCTCATTTAAAACAGAGTAAACGAGACAGAGAACTGTAAGATATATCTAGTCAGGGCGACGACAAACTCCTCAATAGTAGGCATTTCCAGATCTCGAGCTATGACGGAATTACGCACGAACCACGGCGCTACGGAGACCACTCTGAGCGATATGTTCTGCTGACTTTGGATCTTGTCCCTATTGGTCTTCGCCAGAAGGTGATTGAAGGAACGTATGAACCGAACCCGGACCGGACCGGACCGGATCTTCAACCAGAGCGGCAAGTTGGAAATCATACACGACGTAACATGGCTCGGGCTGCCTTCCCTTGATTAACGACGTAGCAGACAATTTCACTCATTGTTAACGTCCTGGTTATAATGCAGCTCAGGTAAAAATATTACGGTCAGAGGCAACTCGATGTTCTGTCCCCGAAGCTGCAGTGGTGGACGTCTTTTTATGATCAGCGTTGTAACAATTAGCTGGCTTAATTCTTAAGTTATATAAATGCCCGGTGTCTTCATATAAGTCAATATTAGTCTAAACTTTTATTAAATTTAAAGCAAGTTTAGTTAATAACGTAAATGGATTTTTAGAATCAAAATATACAATCTTAAGAAATTACTATATTCAGTTTCTTTTCAGGAATAATTTGAATAAGATGTTTTTATTAGCATTAGAGTTATATACTGTGTGGAATTTGTTAAAGCGCAAATATTTTTATATTATAAACTAGAATAAAAATAAATAACTACGTATTTTTTATTTAAATTAATTATTATTAAAATCTTAAGTTACGGTCTAGAGAAGTTTTCCTAAAAATATCGCAACTCATACTGAGCCTAATCAAGTAGGTAGCGAGAGGTCGACGATTGCGCGAACGTTGACTTACGTAATTCTTTCTGTCTCTAATTTCGTCTCTCGGCTGTGGACAAGATCAATTATTAATAACACACCCCAGCGTTTAGGTATCGCGATTTTCAGACGCTGGCTTATTCACCATGCAGTAGTGTTTTGTTTTTCGGATAATGTTTTTTATGTTAAAAAAATAGTGACCTTTTTTATTTCTACTTATTACCGCTTAAAAAATATATTTGGTCTTTAGTCATTTACACGCGGTATATAATATATAAAAATAACAAACATAAAAAGAGGTAAACTCTATAAGGGATTTAGGAGTGACCCAGGACTCTAAACTTATATATGACATGCATATTGAATCTATCGTTTCCAGGGCTTCCAAAGTCCTCGGCTTTGTGATAAGATCTTGCGCCGATTTTGCTTCCATCAAAACAATTAAAATCTTGTACTGCTCCTTGGTGCGCAGTGTCCTCGAGTATGCGTCTCAAGCATGGAATCCAAGCTATAACATTTATATTGATCGCATCGAGGCTATTCAGAAGAGATTTCTAAGGTATTTGCAATATAAAACAGGGTGCTTTGACGACACCTACGTTGAGCGTTGTAAAAGACATCATATACTCCCGCTTAAATCCAGACGTAGAATCGCTGATGTGATGTATATGATGAACCTGCTTAATGGCTCGATTGATTGTCCCGAGTTGCTTAGTAAAATTGGTTTGCAGACACCCCATCGACCTCAGAGACGGCTTGGGCCGTTACTAAAAATACCTACAGTGCACAGTAACTATAGACAAAATACTTTTATTATTAGAACTAGTTGTTGTATCAATGAGATGATTGGTGATGACAATATTGATATTGATATTTTTGCTATGAAGCCTTCAACAGTAAGGCGTCTACTTTCTTCTCAATTCTTTAACCCTCCGGCTTCTGTATATTTTTAGGATTTGTTCTTTTTGTTTATTGTGTTGTTTATATTTTTGCCAGTGTATTAATGTATTTAGTAGCTATAGGCGAAAACTTTTAATTTGCTCATTTTTTATTATATCTATTCATTTATATTGTTATCTAGCTGTAAGTTTTCCTGTAATAAATAAATGAAATGAAAAATGGGATAAACGAGCTAAGCGTACAGCAACTCATTTCATTGGGACTTAATGTAATCATCCCTTGCAATTGCGATGATCCACGGTCTTCCTATATCTTTCTCCACGAAACAGCCACATTGTCCTAAAAACAATTCCGTAAAGGAATCCTCTAAAGCCCTGACTTAGGATAGACTTTCTCGTACTAAATTGCAGACGTATATACCTATTTATAAAGGTTGGATTTTTGGTACGGGACAGTAAGGGCCTTAACCGTTAACTTTATTTGATGCTAATCGATCCTCTTTTAAAAAAAAAAAAAAAGTCACTACCTCAGTCGGAGGTTTGAGAACATGAAATGTCAGAAATTGATAACACTTTTCCTATACATTTTGTATGCAAAAACGATTATTATCATCGTGTATCGACACTACCTACAAAGACAAAGGCGGGCTTTAATGCCGCAAGACATTTTATCATAGTCAACCATTGGGACAACTTTAAACACTTAACTGAAAAGTAGGTGCCAAAATAAATGAAAATAAAAAATATATATTTAATAACTAGATGTATAAATATATATTATACTACGTACTAATACACATTACTATAGTAATTATATGTATTGTATTATAGATATGTATTATTATATGTATAACATGTACTGTATATGTAGTATTAGTATGTATTGTTTATTTAATATTTATTTGGCACTCTGCCTGTCACATGTTTTCAAAACTACCAACGATTAGCAGGTGAATAATGCCCTACGGCATAAAGCTCGCCTGTGCACATTAATATACAAAAAGCAAATAGACCATTTTTTAAATAGCGATCTGGTGGTTACTTGCCTGATGCTAAGAGGCAAATTGTTCCACAAATTAGTAAAAAAATATATATATAAAGCTGTAAAAGTGCCGGCCGACGATGATAAAAGAAACCTCAACATGATTTTCAAATACCTATTCGATATAGTTCGTCGACTTTTTTTTACAATATTGCGTCTTATTGTCGCCTTAATGAAATTTGATTAATATCATATCTTCAGTGATGTGATGAAGGCTGATTGACGTAAAAATTATCAAATCGGCCAAAGCGTTTGGTCTCCAGTATGCCATAAAGGAACAAACATACATACATACGAGTACGTAGGCTGATACTGCCTCCATGGTCTAGCGGTTAAGTCCGTGGATTTAGACTCGGAGGTACCGGGTTCGATTACTGGTCGGGAGACAAATTTATTATTGTAAATAAATACATTTAATTAACATTCAATTTATTTGTGATATTTCTCGAGTTTGGTATGCTGGAGACATCGACGAGCTTGCCATTTGTCATGATTGGCCTATAGTAAAGTTGGCTAAATGTGAATCCGGTTATTTATAAGAGTGGTTTCTGACCACCCCGAAAGGGAAACGGTTGTGATGATACTTTACTTTACGTAGGCTGATAAACACAATCCTTCTTTGCGTCGTGCAGTTGGGTAAACAAGAAGTATACAACTAACGGGAGAAATCAGGCTCGAATTGCCGTCATGCTCAGTCAAGCCGACATAGTGTTAGGGACTGATGTCAGTCATGAGAGTCCCAGTTGCTAAAATTCATGGATCTCGAGCGCCACTTACCATCAGGTGAGCGCAAGGTCAATGTTTTTTTTATACTATCACTATATTAAAAAAACCACGATTAAATGATTCTTCTATGTATTACCGCCTCCGTGGTCTAGTGGTAACAAACGTTGCCGTGAACTCGGGAGGTCGTGGGTTCGATTCTCACCGGGGGCAAGTTGTACATTGTATAATTTGTCTCGGTCTGGGTGTTTATATGTATAATATGTATATATTTACAAAAAAAAAGTATAATATGTAGTTTATCAACCATCTAGTTACCGTAACCCAAGCCTCGTAGCTTACCACGGAAACTAGATGGCGCTGTGTGACCTGTCTGGAAATATTTATTTATTATGTCTATGTTAAAAATGCTTACGAATACGGAGTACGTGATACACTTTACGGCGCGTTCTTTAAACGACTTCGTTCTGGATTAGATCGTGGAAGATTTATTATGCGTTACCCCACCGATGTCAGGTGCTTAGGGCGGGGAAATTATTAGATACCTCACTTTACGGGACAACTTACAGAAAGTGTTGGATATTTATTTTTAAATATATACATACATACTCGTACATACTATAAACCAAAATTATAAAATTCCAAGTTCACCCTCGTAATTACATTACTTATAAAAGTAAAGTAAAGTATCATCACGAACGTTTCACTTTTGGGGTAGTCAGAAACTACGCTTATAAATAAGCGGATTCACATTTAGCCAACTTTACTATAGGCCAATCATGACAAGTGGAAAGCTCGTCGATGTCTCCAGCGTACCAAACTCGAGAAATATCACAAATAAATTAAATATTAATTAAATGTATTTTTATTTACATTAAACACCACGACCACGGAGGCAGTTACTTATAAAATGTTAGGGAAAAAAAGTAAAGTAACAACACGACCTTTTCCCTTTTGTGGTTCTCAAAAACCACGCTTATAAAGAAGCTGATTCACATTTAGCCAACTTTACTATAGGCCAGTCATGACAAGTTGCAAGCTCATGTCTCTAGCGTACCAAACACGGGGAATATCACAAATTAATTAAATAATATTTTTATTCATTTCTTTAAATTAAGAACAGTAATTGATGGCTCGGTATTAAGAACGCTTTATTTAAAATCTTACAAAGGTTGGTTCAAACCCTATATACATACTCGTACTATTTACACTGCACACGACATAGTTGTCAAATCAATTAAAATCAACGCAATCTGCAAAGGAGATTGGGCCATTCAAGCCTTATTACTAAGCGAGATTCAACGTTTTCTTACATACGAAATTCACCCTTTTTAAGATTTGTTATTCGCTGCAGACTCATATTCAGCGCGGCCCAGAAACACTAAAATTACACAAGCATATTTAAGTATACATTGTAGTTTGACTTATAAATGGTCTGGGCAATTATTTAAAAAAAAATGACATTTACGCGATGGTGATTGGATCATGCATATGTTTTGATTCTACGATAAATCTAATCTGCCTATCTCTTGACTTTCCTTTACGGCATTCTTTATTTTATTTTTCATTACAGCCCCTAGAACACAGCGTCCTAGACCTCCACTGCTGTATATGTACTACATATATCTAGAAGAATTTGGCCTACACTCACCATGCTGGCCAGACGGCTTGGCTAGGATATGAGGTCAATTTTTTATGACAATTTGATTCCACATTAGTATTAGTGGAACCGGGACCGACGGCTTAACGTGCTCTAGGCACGGATGTACATAAGAAAAGTGTATTTCTTATTGGTACATGCAGGGGGGTGTATTATAGTATATCTTTATTTACATATTATTAATTAAATTATTTTAAACGATTCTACTCATGCTAATTTATTTATTTATTTATTACGGTCGCCAATAGTGCCAGCAACAATGCATACAAGAATTTTCACTTACAATTAAGTATTCTAAGACATTTGTTTTAGCTGTCAAACGAAAATGAAGTTTCTGTAATAGTTACGATTAAAGTAAAAAATCGAGCAGAACCGACAGTTTTATTTGAAGGTCAGCCGTAAACTGGTACATTAGACGCCATTTTTAATTTTAATCATCTTAATTACAGAGACTTAATTTACGTTACTACGTTAATTTACGCGACAATACATTGCGCTTAAAAATATGCAAAGAGTTAATTAATCTAGACTGTCATTATTATTATTCCGTGAAAATCTGTTCTATTGACGACATGTACGGTTGGTAAAACAAATTAGATTTAGATTATCGCAGAACAAATAGATCATATTTGCCAACCATTACCAGCAGGTCAGCACAGAGACACAAACACGGGACAGTAGGTGAGGTGCGTCGATTTCATCATTGAATAATTTATATGGAAACATACTATCCAGCAATTGCCTTCGATCTTGTAAAGAAAATAGATTAAAATACTTTAAACGATCTTTATGGAAGACTAAGCAGCAAAGTGGTATATAGAGTAAGTTGTTAGCAGAAGACCAGCAGCTTAGCAGATTCCAGTGACCTGTTAATGTTTAATTTGACTGAGAAAGGAATCTAGAGCTATAGGTATCAGATTTACAAAAGAAAATATATAAAACTACACCACAACGATCAATTAATAACCTTTTAAATTCAGCTATGAGATAGCAATACCTGGTACGATGTTACATTAAAACATATTCGTATATATATTTATTTAAGTAATAGTATATAATCATAAGGCGCTAAGGAAATATTAACTGGCCACCACTCCTGCCGTTTTTACTATGGTGGTTATTAAAAAGTAGAATCTACAACCAAAGCAAAGAATCACAGACGAAATTAATGCTATTCCTAGGTCGATTTGATTGAAAATTTTAGTGAACGGTACATTTGCCAACCGTTGTTTTTCGCAAATAAAATTTAAAAAATGATATTTTATTTAGTATCAAATAAACCGATTTAGAATCAAAAACTAAAAATATTATGAGAAACCCTTTGTTGTAGCGTAATAATAATAATAATAAAATTATTTATTGCACACAAAATATACAATATAAAGTGTTGTACATAGGCGAGCGTAATACCATGAAGGTATTCTTTACCAGCTAACCTTTGGGAGAGTGAGAGATTAATATTATGGGTGCAGAGTGTGAAAATGGAAATAATATAGTAAAAACCGGAGTTAAAATATGTAAATAAATACAATATATACATTTATAATACTTTAATACCTGACAGAAAAATAATAATACATAATTAAGATTAATACATAAATAATAATATGTCAGGTGATTAGGATTTGTTTTTCTAATAGTAATAATACTATTAATCAATTACTTTTAAAAAAGTTTGAAAGAGCTTTATCGATCATCATTGATAGTCTTGTACATGGCAGTTTCATTTTAATGTATGACTTGTACATATTAAGTCAATGTAAATACGTTGTTTTTCCTCCTACGTTACAAGTATGAAGTCTCGCGAGGCGCATAAAGATATAAAATGGAGCCAAACTCACGCGTTGTTATCTGGAATAAACCTTGATCTGTGTTTTCAGAATCACGCTGACAGGTAAAACTTTGACCACATTTGTAAAGGAAGGGCAAAGCACGAAAACTAAATGCAAGCCCACCTCGATCCTTGGCGCCGCATCAGACTGGAAAATTCTCATGGATACATTTGAACACCATTATAGGATCCCAGATGAACTAGCTGTATCAGCCTATAGGCCAGACATCTTAGTGTTTTCTCGGAACTTGAAAAAAGTTATCCTTATTGAACTTACCGTTCCGTGGGAATCAAATATTCCAAAAAACCACAACATGAAGTCGAATAAATATTATGATCTCACAGAAGAAATGATCAGGAACGGGTTCAAGACTCAGCTTTACGCAGTGGAAGTTGGTGCAAGAGGAGTTCCAGCAAAATCTTTGCATCACTTACTGAAAGAATTGGGCCTAAGCAGGTCTGCCGTCAATGCATTTATGGAACGAGCTTCCAAGACGGCATTAACGGAATCATACAGTATTTGGTTGGGTAGGGAGAGAAGTAGAATGGTGGATGGTGAGCGTATTATCGCGCAATAGAAAAAAAGGAGGCCTCCTTTTCTTAAACCAGCCAATTGTCGGTCGCAAGCCCGAGACACCATTCTTCTTTCTTACCCACACACGATGGACCCGGCACCCGCACGGTGAATCCATGGAATGCTTAGAAATTTGTCTTCTAAGTTCCAACACACAATGTATCAACTAAATAAGACAATAGAAAATTGATTATTTTCTTAATTTTTTTTCTTCGATGAGGTTATATACACAGAGAAAAAAAAAATCTATTTGAAAAGCGTCGGGTAATCTATACATTTTAATAATAATAATAATAAATTAATTTTCTAATAAAGCTCCCCAGTGCAGAAGACGCATAGAGCAGTACAGCTTACAATATTACTACCAGATTATGGCAACTCAACCCAACGGGACCTTCTATAAAGATTTAGAAGAATTAATACGACTAGCGATGTTCTTTCTCCGATGGCAGATCAAGCCGATTTGACAGCTCGTCCGCCATTACGTTACTTTTTTAAAACCCTGCGCAGGCGCATGTCATAGACAATTCTCTTTGGCAGGCGTCGTAATATTTAGAATTGTATTTATCTTAGTAAGTAGGTATTTTATTGTAGTATTTATTTATTTATTTTAATACAAGCTCTTTAGATAATAGTTTATTATTTTTTCCATTAGCAACACAATTCCTAAGTCGTAACGCTAAAAACTCGTTTTTTGTTTGTTCTCTTCTCCCGATGGATGAAGAATGAGGTGATAGGGAAGGCAAAGGGTCTTGCCCATACAGCCAAGTCTGACATAATATATCTTTCTTTTTTATGAATAAATGAGGTTATTATCAAATTCCAAATGCTGCAGAATTTGATGCTTTCATTGGAGTCACTCGCGGCATTATAGCCCAAACACGTCGGGTAAAAAAAATATGGGAGTTGAAAGCGCGGGAAAACCGCAAAAAAATAAACTGCAACTTGTGCCCAATATTTAAAGTCCAATTTATCGTTTCCATAATTAAATACATTTATATACATTTATTCGAAAAAATATTTACAACATATAAAATAAAAATTAATATTAAGGATAGGGATATAAGTCCCGTCCGCGTGGAATGGTGGCAAGAACGCTGGCTGCATTTCCCCGCTGAATTGCAATACTAATTCTCTATTAAATACATTGTAGCACATTATTAAACAAAATAAACTTTCGACCAATAATATCCACAGTAAATTAATTTACAAAACAAAAACTTGCACTTGACATATCTAAGCAAAATGGCGCGATTAACCGTTTCTTTTGTTATGTATTTTAATATGCTTCGGCGACGGTGACGTCCCTGACGGTGGCGGTGGACAAATGAAAAGTGTCGTATCTGTTTTTACGTTATTCTATGGCAAAGACACGCAACACACGTCTTTGGCAAAGCAGCTGAATATTAATGTAGTATAATATTTGTTTTAGTGCGGCCAAGTCTGTGGGAATCTTGCCAATTGCAATCCGCAGGAGATCATATACTCTCGCCTACCGTCTTAGGAAATGGGGCTATTATTGATGAAAATGGGAAAAATGAATAAAGTTTAATTTATTCAACATCACTTTTTTCTTCGTTGTTATTTACTTTTATTGAGTAAAAATAGCAGTCTTATTAACACTTTCAGACCTGATTGAATAATTTATGTCATATAAAATAAAATAAAAAAGTCGACCGTTTCCCTTTAGGGGTGGTCAGAAACCACGCTTATAAATAAGCGGATTCACATTTAACCAACTTTAATATAAGCCAATCATGACAAGTGGCAAGCTTGTCGATGTCTCCAGCGTACCGAACTCGAGAAATATCGCAAATTAAATGTATTTATTTACATTAATAAATATTTTTGTGTCCCGACCAGGAATCGAACCCGGTAGGTACCGAGGTACCTCCGAGTCTAAATTCACGGACTTAACCGCTAGACCACGGATTATATTATATAAAATAAAATTAATATTAATACTACGGATAAAATAACATAACTACCTAAAACAGAATATTTCTATTCGAGAAAATGCGGCAAGCGTTTTAGGTAGGTACCCTTCCTGGTGGTAAGCCCTTAGTTTATTTTGTAGAATAGTTTTAATTTCATAGGTATTTTTAGTTTAGTTTTATTTATAATTAGTTTTTTAATCTATTTTACTTTAATATTTTTTGTATCTACTTCACTAATTAAATAAATATACTAAGGATAGGGATATAAGCTTATTAAGTTCGCTGGATAATAATAAGCCTCGTCCACGTGGTGTGGTGGCAAGAACGCTGGCTGCATTTCTCTGCTTTAATACTATAAATAGAGGTCGAAAATAATATCAACACGTTTCAAGGACGTTTCAAATATACGTCGCGATGTAGGTACCTCGAGTTTGATAGATAGATAAATTATTTATTGCACAATAAACAAAAATACATTTAAATGTACATGACGTAGACGAACTTAATATCTAGTGACATTTTCTAACAGCTAACCAGCTTGGCATCACCTTCTGGCCAAAACCAACAGGTACAAGATCCAGAGTCAGAGAGATCTGGAGATGCCTACTATCGAGGCATTTGTTGTCGGCCTAGCTAAACGTATGTTTTACTGGGCTGACAACGGATCCTACAAGCATCTTCAGGATATCGCTCCTACTTTCGCACGGCCCCCGGAGGGGAGGCCACTAACTAGGGAGGCGCTCTTGGAGAAGAACTAGACAAATCTAGGAGACTAGATTCGTGAACCACAAGGGCGGTGTTGTAGTAGGAACAGCGCTCAGCACCAAAGGTGCGTTGAATCACCGGCATGTAGTTAGCCGCCGAGATCCTGCCGGGGAAAACGGGAGATTAACCCATCCCTAACCCAGGCCCATTGAACATCCGGGCCTGGTTGACTCCGTTGTCTGTGGGCCTTTGGGATAGTGAGCAGTGATTGTGGGTACATTAAATCTCAAATTTGAAATTGGGATTTTTTAAAAATCCCGAGTTTGTAGTTCTTTTCCTCGAACGTAATGACGTGTCAAAGTTTTCCTCCATCTGACGGCTGGAAGGAATAATTGAGTGGAGGAGCATTTGAGATCTATGAATAAGGGTGTTAATGTCTCTGATTACACTGATGTTTCTGTATGTTTTTTATTTCAAGATGACGTGTCAACATTCAATTATGACCAACAGTAAAGTAAACGAAATACAAATGACCACCTACGTAAATTAATAGGATTTCTTTGCAACACTCAAATGCAATGACGTCGGCTCACTGAATAAAAACAATGTCTCCGAAGTTGAAAGTTGTAATAATAATAATAAACTTTTATTTCGGACATAAAATCTATATGTTAATTGTTAGTAACAAATTTAATTAACCTATTGTAACGTCCATAACCATACTTGCATATTTTAGCTACATATAAAATCACAAACGTTTGTAAGTAACGTGAATGTATAGGATTTTTTAATTAATTTAAGTTTTATTCGAAGTTAATTAAAATACATTAAATATAAATTAAAAGCTTGGCAGAAATAATTGCCAGCATTCCTGTCTCCAGACGTTTCTGTCAGCCGCTTTGACAACTCCTCGGCCAAGCGCCTCGCTGACTGTCCCCATGGGCCCATGGTCTCGATCCCAAACGGCGCAAATTCGTAACCGGTTCCAAGGTTGGCGTATTTTCGCAATTTGAGGTTCTCCGCACAAAAACTCTTTCCCTTTAGGCAATTATTTCTGCCAACGTATTAGCCTAGCTATACAGAAGGGATATGTTGCCAGTCTCCTTGGGACTATCTCAGATGGGACGTCTCTAGAGGACATTTTATCTGTAGTTTAGTTTATTTTTATTATTAAGGTAGCTTTTAATTTATATTTATTGGATATTAATTAAATAAATTTTATATTCCCAAATATTTTATTTACTAAATTGGAAGGAACACTAAATGTACTTGTAAATGTTTATGTTGGAAATGAGCCTAAATAATTTTCTGGAGAATTTGGCCTACATTCGTTACGCTGCTGGCCAGACGAGTTGGCGAGGGTCTGATGTTAATTTATGACATTTTATTAACGAGTCCACGAGTTGGTTTTAGTGGAAACGGGACCGATGGCTTAACGTGCTTTCCTTGGCACAGTAATGGTGGTGTTGTAAATCTATGACAAATGTGAGAACAAAAGGGTATATCTCAGTGCTACTCGTACAGGCAGGGGATTTGAACTGACCTTTGTAGGATTTTTAAGGAAAGCGGTCGTACAACTCACCTATTACAGTTCACAGAAGATATTTTATTACCCATTATCTATAGCAATACCCAGAAATAAAGGGCTTGTTAATAATTAACTTTCATATAAGTTTTGTTGTTCACCCCTTTTCAATGTTTCCTAGTGTAGATAGTAATCTCGTAATAACATTTTGTGACAATTCATAAAAGTGTAATTTGTTATTTTCGATTATTATTCTATCATCATTATCACGCTATTCCTGGCTAGGGGTGGCAGAGATAATTAAGGCCATTCCATTTTTTTTGTATATTTTTTTTCGTAGTACACAATCGAATAACAAACCACCTAAATAAGAGAAATAAAATTAAAAATTAACTAAACCTAATAAACAACTGCCTCCGTGATATTTTTTTCTTTTTGATCGCTTATAAATGTTAGTTGCATAAAAAAATGTGGATAATGTCGTTGGATATACTGTTCCTTACCTTAATTAGTTAATATTTAGTCAATAATCTTTACTGAATGTCTGTTTTTTATCCTAAATATTTTTTTTTTTTAAATAGCGGTTAGGTCTGTGAATTTAGACGCAGAGGTACCAATTTATATTTGTGGTATTTCTCGAGTTTGGTACGCTAGTGATATCGACGATAAAAAGTATAAATAATGAAAACTACCTAAAAGTAAAAAATAATATAAATATAAACTAAACCTAATAAAAAATAAACTATAAGTAAAAAATGTCCTCTAGAGACGACCCTTCAGTGATAGTCCCAAGAAGACTGGCAATATTTCCCCTCTGTATAGATAAGCTAATACGTTGGCAGAAATAATTGCCAGCTTTCCTATCTCCAGACTTTTCCGTAAGTTTGGACAACTCCTTGGGCAGACGCTTGGCTGAGTGTCTCCATGGCCCATCGTCTCGACCCGCAAATTCGTAACCTGTACTGAGGTTGGGGTATTTGCGCAGCTTAAGGTCTAAGCAGAAACCGCCGCACTTCCCGCGCTTGACGAAGTCGCCTGGATGTGTGATAAATAATTTGAGAATTATTGATGAAAAGGTTAAAAAATTGGCACAATTGTCTCTGCCTACCCGGCAAGGGAGCTGGCGTGAAGATATGTATGTATGTATCAAATCTATTTTAATCAAGCGGTGTATCTATCAATGTTTGGATAAAGAGAAATTTAGATAATTCAATTATGTTGCGACTCAAGTTAAGTGCAAGTTTACAAACAACTGCGTGAGAAGCCAGCAAACTTCCTACGTTCAAGTTTTATCAAAGAGATTGTATGTAGTTGGCTCCAAGTTACTGTTCGTTAAACTAACGCTTAATGCTGTTTGCTTTAATTTGTATGACCGTTTGATATAGGTTTTTACAATTTATATATTATATACTTTGTTGTTTCATGGATAATATGTTAAGAGGGTCGCTTTAAACCATATTAAATGTATTTATTAAATACTTTATTGCACTTTACTTAAAAATACAAAGTCAGCTCGTGAGTGGAACAAACTTCCTCTGGTCATCAGACGGGAGCTGTCAATAAATATATTTAAAAATCTCCTCATTGCCCATTTCTTAAATAAACAAAATAATGCGACTATCTGATATCTATTTCTGTCTCTTTTTATTTGCTGTGTAAATTATACGTATTTTTTTCTTCATTTTGTTATGTATTCTTACATAAATTTAGTTAAATGTATATATTATTATTATATATTGTTATAGGTATTTGTGTATTAGTATGTAAATTGTTATTATTATCTGCAACAAATAAAATGTGTTAGATGTATTTCTTACTTGGTAAAATATATAAATTGAAGTTTAAAAATTTTATTGCCAAATATTTCGCCTCTCTTTGGAGCGGCGTCATCAGTGACATTGACTGAAGGTCTTTGTCATAAATTTTGAAAAAAGTAATTTTATTTCTTTTAGCAATGGTAAAGGCAATGCACTATATAGTTTTGTATTTATTTTTTAGAAAAATATCATCATCACCTAGCGCATCATGGAGAACATTATCAGTATGTTATGTCCATTGTTGGTTCGATATTAATAAATTTACAAAACCAGTTAGACAAAACCTAATGCATTACATTCAGACCATTAAATTGTTATTATGTATGTTTAAGTATTTGTTTTTATTTCTAATGCACCCGAAATCGTCTACCACACTCCAAAGGTTAGCTAGTATAAAATGCCGAGAGGCATTAGGTTCGCCCTTGTACTCAACTGTTAAGTTTTTAAGTGCAATAAATAATTAATAATAATAATAATAAAAGGCGAATTATACTTGCTAAATAGGCCACAAGTGGTAGCAGTTAATGGATTTGAGTCAGTTATTTACTATGCCCGTTCTGGTGTCCCTCAGGGTACGCACTTAGGCCCTATTTGTTTCCTGATTTTCATAAATGATATTGTGGATCATATTAATTACAGTAAGGTTTGCAGACGACTTCAAAATCTGTAGAACCATAAATAGTCAATTTGATAATGAACTGATGCAAACAGATCTAACAACAACTGTATGTCCTTAAACGTTAATAAATGTTGTTATATAAGATTTGAAATAAAATTGTAACTTTGTTTAAAGATAAAAATGATTCGAAGAACAAAACACTACTGCATGGTAAATAAGGCCGCGTCTGAAAATCGCGATATCCAACATGCTAAATACCTTAAGCCTGGGGGAGTGTTATTATAAATTGATCTCGCCCACATCTGAGAGACAAAATAGACAGAGAAAGAATTACGTAAGTCAACGTTCGCGCGGTCGTCGACCTCTCGCTAACTACTTGATTAAGCTCTGTATGAGTGGCGATATTTTTAGGAATACTTCTCTACACCGTAACTTAACATTTTATTACTAAATAATAAAAATAAAAAAATACGTAGATCTTTTTTTAAATTCTAGATTATAATATGAAAATATTTGCTCTTTAATAAATTTAAACCAGTATATAAAAAAAAATGTCAATATCCAAGTGTTGAGCTAAACAAATTTAATAAATGATTCGATAGCAACCAATGCCTGCTTTGTCTTATATTTGTTCATATTAAAAATAAACTGGAATTTCAAGCAATTTGCATAGGTATTGAATATATTTCTGAAATAATACTGTGGACAAAGTTTTTCCCCATTACAAAGAGAGTAGTTTATTAGTTTAAAGTTGTTCTGCGAGCTAGTAACGATACACTTTTGTATAATTTAAAAAAACTTTTGACGTTTGGAAAGTTTTAAGAAAATATTAAAGCTTCGCACAGAAATATTTGGTTTTAATAATTTCTTCTTTTTAATATTTAAAATATTTAAAAAGTTGACTGTACTATTAACGGCCACTTGCAGAAAGGACGATTAAAATAATCTGATCAATATTGAGATATGCGCCACGTGATTGGTAGTTAGCTTGTCACTTTGGTTAATTCAACCAATGGCGTGTCTTAAGAGGTTAAACGTGTCAAAATTAAATTTAATTCGTTCATTTTTGCAAAGGCAAAAAGAGATGTATTCTGCACTTTTACACGTATACAATATAATTTTATATCACATATTACTGTATCTGGGAGCACTACATGATGACCTAGAATACTGTTCTCACCTTTGGGATGGTTCCGCCAAGTACCTCACAGATGCTCTCGATGTCCTGCAGAGGCGAGCTGTACGAATTGTGGACGATGCCACTACATCTGGAACTCTCGAATTCCTGCAGCTTCGCCGAGATGTGGCTTCTCTGAGCGTGTTCTACCGGCTATACTATGGTGAGTGCTCCGAAGAACTCTATAACCTAATCCCTCCCTCTCCATTCCGCAACCGAACCACACGCACAGGTCAGAATATGCACCCACATACCGTAGTCACCATCCCTTCGCGTACATATAAATTTGGGGACTCATACATCTGTCGTACGATAAAGATGTGGAATGCTCTTCCAGCCTCTGTGTTTCCACTTTCATATAATTTGGAGTCCTTCAAGCGAAGTGTGAAAAAGCATCTAGTCAAGCCGGCATAGTGTTAGGGACTGATGGCAGTTACGAGTATCTGACTTCAGTTGCTAACATTCATGGACCTTGCGCGCCACTTACCATCAGGTGGGCCCAAGGTCACATGTCGTGCTAGTATAAAAAAAAAAAAAAAAAAAAAACAAAACCATCATTTGGGAAGAGAAGTAATAAAATACAAAAAAAACTAATTACAAAATAACTCTTAAAATTATAGCTGCTGTAGATACGCATTGTCACACTATAAGCTAAGACAGACACAAAAAGATGCGATCTTTCTGCATGTGCTTTAAAATACCTAAGTGATTGTTAAAACACTTATCTATTTTCTAAGCTAATATAAACGGGTAAATAGACAAGTCGCCACACGGATATTGGCACACGTGTGATGAGTTAGTCCGTGGTCTAGCGGTTAAGTCCTTGGATTTAGACTCGGAGGTACCGGGTTCGATTCCTGGTCGAGACACAAAAATATTTATTAATGTAAACATTTAATTAATATTCGTCGAGCATAATAAACGTCGACGAGCTTGCCACTTGTCATGATTAGGCTATAGTAAAGTTGGCTAAATGTGAATCCGCTTATTTATAAGCTATATATATATCTGACCACCCCGAAAGGGAAACGGTCGTGATGATGATGATGTGTGATGAGTTAGTGAAGATTAGTTCAAACGTTTTTTTATAGCTTTTACAACTCGCTACATGCAATTTATTACACTATTATTTGTTACTCAAAAAAATAAATACCTTTGAATTTGAATTTGAACTGGACATCGGTACTCCATATTTTTTAACAAAATAAGTATTGTCTGCCTGCCTGCGGTGCCTGGAGGTACCGGGTACAATTCCTGGGCAGAACATAACTATTTATTTGTGATATATCTCGAGTTTGGCACCCTAGAGACATCATCGACGAGCTTGACTGTCTTGTTAAGGTTTTTTAAAGCGTGGTTTCTGGCACTCCGGAAGTGTCACGATATTTTTTTTAATATTATTATGACGAATGACCCTGAGCCCACCTGATGGTAAGTGGCGCACGAGGTCCATTAATGTTAGCAACTGAAATCAGACACTCATGACTGACATCAGTCCCTAACACTATGCCGGTTTGGCTGGACATGACCTCGATTCGAGCCTGATCCTGAAACGAGTGGATACACTTTACTGGGTTTATCTGCACGAACGGTGGATACTTTCCCGCCCTGGCAGACTGGTAAAATTACCACTATCAGTCTGCCTACCACCTATTCATATTATACCTAATATTTATTAAAATAATAAAGTCAAATATGATTAATGATCACAGTGAAATCAAATATGAAATACAAAATTGATTTCAGTTTTTTTTTTACGAATTTAACTTGATCTTACTGATCACACGTGTGCCAATTTCCGTGTGGCGACTTGACGACTTACTACAATTAATTTAAGTTAAAATTATGGAAGTAAATACAGTAGGTATCTATAACTACATTTGGTTCAGCGAGCTATTCGACCTGAATACAAATTAGGTTACCTATCTATTTTGTTAGTATAATAACCTCGTAGACACAGATTAAGGTTGAATTTAATTTTACCCTTGCTGTTACAAATTGATTGGGGTGGCAATTTCTTATCGGCAATTTGGCGGGTTAGTTTTACCTGATCAATTTCTTGAGCGTCAGTTAGACATTCTTAGAATTTATTTTAATTTTATTAGATCATATTTTCTAAATATGCACCCACACTCTCTTTTCACCCTCCCAAATGTTAGCTGTTAGAAAATTCCTAGACATTAAGCTCGCCTATGTACATTTGAATGTTTTTATTTTATGTATGTATCATCACGACGGTTTCCTTTTCGGGGTCGTCAGAAACCACGCTTATAAATAAGCGGATTCACATTTAGCCAACTTTACTATAGGCCAATCATGACAAGTGGCAAGCTCGTCGATATCTCCAGCGTACCAAACTCAAGAAATTTCACAATTAAATTAAATATTAATTTAATATATTTATTTACATTTTTAAATATTTTTGTGTCCCGACCAGGAATCGAACCCGGTACCTCCGAGTCTAAATCCACGGACTTAACCGCTAGTGGTCTAGGCTGTTTTTTTATGTGCAATAGATATTTCTTCACGCCGTAACACGTGCCCGAATAAAGTGAGAAAGATTGTAAAGTCAAGGAAAGTCGTCTGATCCCCAGTTCCTCCAGTAAGGATTTGTTGGTTCGGAACTCTCTCTATGATATGCCCAACATTCTCCGCCACATGTCATGATTGGCCTATAGTAAAGTTGGTTAAATGTGAATCTGCTTATTTTATAAGCGTGGTTTCTGACCACGCCGAAAGGGAAACGGTCGTGATGATACTTTACTTTTTACTTTTGTAACTTTTAGCACGAGATAATGACCCCGCAACAACGTGATAGGCAAGCAAAATAAAACTACCAACAAAACACAAACAACTGACCCTCTACAGAAGTTTATATTGGTTATTAATAAAATATGATTTTTGGATAATATTAACTGGGTTGGAATTTCAATTTCACGGTAAGCTCCCAAAAGGATCCTGTTGGTTAAGTTATTTACTACTAGGGATTTACATACAGGAATGAAATGCCAGTAAAAATCCGACAAACATCCAAACGAAAACAGTTTAAAAAAGCACTATATAAATAGCTAACAATAACTTTTGTAACTTTGCGCTGCAAACTTCAGCAAAGAAGCCGACAGCCGCATTCAGCTAGGATGGGCGGCATTCGGGAAACTTCGACATATCTTCTCATCGTCCATACCACAGTGTTTGAAGACAAAATTCTTCAACCAGTGCGTCCTCCCCGTAATGTCGTATGGAGCAGAGACGTGGACACTGACAGTGGGTCCGGTTCACAAATTCAATGTCGCTCAGCGAGCTATGGAGAGAGCTATGCTTGGTATTTCTCTGATGGATAGAATTCGAAGCGTTGAAATTCGTCAGAGAACCAAAGTTACTGACATAGCATTCAAAATTAGCAAGCTGAAGTGGCAATGGGCCGGACACATCTGCCGCAGAACCGATGACCGATGGGGCAAACGGGTTCTGGAGTGGAGACCACGTACGGGACGACGCAGAGTGGGACGACCCCCCGCCAGATGGACGGATGACCTAAGGAGGGTCGCTGGTGGGGGTTGGATAAGGGTTGCAAAAGACCGCGTGCAGTGGCGAGCCTTGGGGGAGGCCTATATCCAGCAGTGGAGAGACACAGGCTGATGATGATGAACTTTTGTAAGTATATTATATTGTATGTAATATGTATGTATATTAAGATAATATATGTTATAGTATTTAGCAAGTAGATACATAGGATTTAGACCTGGAGGTACCGGGTTCGATTCCTGGTCGAGACACAATAATATTTATTAATTAAAATTAATATTTAATGTATTTGTGATATTTCCCGAGTTTGATACGCTAAAGACATCGACGAGCTTGTAATGATAGGCCTATAGTAAAGTTGGCTAAATGTGAATCCGCTTTTTTATAATCGTGATTTCTGACCACCCCGAAAGAGAAACGGTCTTGATGACCTTACTTTATTTTTAAACTTTATTGCACTATGTACAAAGGCGGACTTAATGCCGCTAGGCATTCTCTGAAACTATTTCAAGACTATTTAACTACGTCATTCACCACGGAACCACGCCAGAGGCATGGACCAGGAGTGTTGTGGTCCTGTTCTTTAAAAAGGGTAACATCTCCCTTTTAAAGAATTACAGGCCCATATCACTCCTGAGCCATGTCTATAAGTTGTTTTCAAGGGTGGTCACAAATCGACTCGCTCAGAGAATGGATGATTTCCAGCCCCCGGAGCAGGCTGGGTTTCGAAAAGGCTTTAGTACGGTCGATCACATTCATACATTGCGACAGATAATACAGAAAACCGAGGAGTATAATCTGCCGCTATGTCTAGCGTTTGTGGACTATGAGAAAGCCTTCGACTCAATCGAAACCTGGGCTGTTCTGGAATCCTTGCAGCGATGCCTAATAGACTATCGATACGTTGAGGTGCTGAGATGTCTTTACAGTTCTGCGACTATGACCGTCCAGTTACAGGGTCAGCATACAAAGCCTATCCAACTGCGCAGAGGCGTGCGACAGGGGGATGTCATATCCCCGAAACTGTTCACGAACGCGTTGGAAGATGTTTTTAAAATGCTAGACTGGAATTACTGCGGCATAAACATCAATGGAGAATTCATCTCACACCTCCGATTTGCGGATGACATAGTCATTATGGCCAGTTCACTCAAGGATCTTAGCGGAATGCTGAACGGCTTAAACGTAGCATCCCAGCGGGTTGGTCTCGAAATGAACTTAGACAAGACGAAAGTCATGTTCAATGATCATGTCAAGCCGAGGCCAATCTGCATAGGAAACGACACTCTCGAAGTTGTGCAAAATTACGTATACCTCGGGCAGACTATCCAATTAGGAGCAGCCAACTTCAGCAAAGAAGCCGACAGACGCATTCAGCTAGGATGGGCGGCATTCGGGAAACTCCGGCACATCCTCTCATCGTCTATACCACAATGTTTAAAGACTAAGGTCTTTAACCAGTGCGTCCTCCCGGTAATGTCGTACGGAGCAGAGACGTGGACACTAACAGTGGGTCTGGTCCATAAATTCAAGGTCGCTCAGCGAGCCATGGAGAGAGCTATGCTTGGTGTATCTCTGGTGGATAGAATTCGAAACGTTGATATTCGTCAGAGAACGAAAGTTACAGACATAGCTTTTAAAATTAGCAAGCTGAAGTGGCAATGGGCCGGACACATCTGCCGCAGAACCGACGATCGATGGGGCAAACGGGTTCTAGAGTGGAGACCACGTACGGGAAGACGCAGAGTGGGACGACCCCCCGCCAGATGGACAGATGACCTAAAGAAGGTCGCTGGTGGGGGTTGGATGAGGGTAGCGAAAGATCGCGTTAAGTGGCGAGCCTTAGGGGAGGCCTACATCCAGCAGTGGAGAGATATAGGCTGATGATGATGATGATGATTCTCTGACATCCAAACCTTTAGGACATTTAGACAGGATAGGTGGTAGGTGCAATTAAAAATTAGGTGTTTTACTCAAAATTAAAAAGTTACGTCACGGAGTTTGTGCGTACTAGAGTTACTGCTTTTCCACCAAAATAGTGCGAGGAAAGTATCTACGAATAATAACTTCTCAAGACGCAAGGATGTTAAAACGTAAATGCGATATTGAAATAAGCTATTTCGTTGATGTTTCAGTTTTTTTTTCAGTAAAAAATCTTAGACAAGGAATTGAACCTGTAACCTTTAGGTCTAAATCGAAAGCCATACCGCTACTACAGCAGTTCATTAAAAATCTAATAAAATAAGAAGTACGGAAAAAGCTCGAATCAATTCTATTTGATTTTCATGCAAATTAAAGTGGATATTTCCAATTGATATTGGACCTTTTAATAAATTAAAACCGTGGCTTTTTGTCGCCATGATGAGAAGGCGAATAAAAATTTATTAAAGGGGGTGTCACAACGATTGACTCTGACCTCAACATCAAGTCGAACACATAATTATTTTATTTATTTATTTAAAACTTGATTGCACGTTATACAAGGGGCGGACTTAATGCCGCTAGACATTATCTGACAGCCAACCTTAGGGACAATGGGGACCATTTCAAATGTAAGGTAGGTGCAAATATTTATATATAATAATAACTGATCCCAAAACGTACATCAATACGTACATACATGTATCTGTATTTGTACATGTATTTTTCGTCATAAATCCTGAAATTAAAAATAATGCTTACCGTAATGACGATAAAGGATTTCCGATGTGGTTGTGACGTATCATTAGTTTCGGTTATTGGGTTTAATGAACCGGCTTGCAACCATTAGTGATCGGGATTCTCTTTGATTTCATACAAATTGGGTTTCATCGATTGATCTTTACGAGTGGCAAATATGCCCTACTTAGTTGTCCAAACCTGACAGAAGGTATTTATTATAATGCCCCCTCGAGACAGACTCGCTCCTGCGATCTCTTCCATGTCTGCCGCGTACGTACAATATCTGGCATGCGCGCACCTGTGCGTCGGATGTGCGACACATACAACATGCGTTTATCGGACGTGGATTTATTCAGTAATTCCCGCGCCGCCTTCAAAGCTTATATCAAGAAGCTATTGCATGTAGTAAGCATGTTTGTTTTTAAATAGGGTAAACCATATTAATGTTTAAATAGGTGGTAGGCGGACTAATTGTGGTAGACACCGTTCCTGCCGATAAACTCAGTAAAGTGTATGCACACGTTTCGGGATCAGCCTCGAATTGCCGTCATGCCCAATCAAGCCGGCATAGTATTAGGGACTGATGTCAGTCATGCGTGTCTGATTCCAGTTGCTAATATTCATGGACCTAGTGCGCCACATACCATCAAAGGTCGTTCTAGTATAATAAAAAAAAAATATTGATGATGTGACATTTTATTTTAGATAAAATTTTTTTTTTTTTTTTTTTTTAATCTTTACAACTTACAATTACATTTTAAACGTTAGCCATGTCAATAGCTCTGCCAATAAATATTTTTTTTCTTTCATTCTTTAAATATAAGTCATGGACTCCCCTGAATTGCTTAGTAAAATATTATTACGTATACCCTCAAGAAACACTAGAAAGAGTCCACTCCTACTAATCCCTCGTTTCAACACGAATTACAGACGTAACGCGTTTTTCATCAGGGCGGTCGAGCTCTTTAATAATCTTGACATAGATGTTGACCTTATTAATGCTACTACTGCATCTATAAGACACGCAATAGCAGATGAGCACTTCAAGCGAATAGTGAGTAAATAGGTAGTCTTTAAGTTATATAGGTTTAGTTATGTGTATATATCTGTATTATATGTGAGTGTGTACACATACATATATATATATATGTATATATATATATATATATGTATATATGTATATATGTGTGTGTATGAGGTATAATATGTGAGGGTATTCAAAGGGCCTTTACCAGACATCTTGCATTCTTTTCACAAGGCATCTCACATAGGAGTTCTTATGCTCAGCGTCTATCTTACTTTAAAATGAATACTCTCCGTAATAGACGCATGTTATCAGATTTAACATTTCTACACAAACTAATTTATGGAAAAATAAACTGCACACAGCTTCTTGAACAAATCAAACTCAGTGTACCAACAAGATACCCCAGACACAAAATTCAAAACATTTTTAACATACCCTATCACAGAACTAACCTAGGTATACATCATCCTCTTTCCAGAATACAATCAAAATACAATGCTCATGCTGCAAAATTTCCAGATATTGACATCTTCGGAGACTCACAAAGAGTATTTAAACATAAACTGCTAAAACAACTTGCCCAAAATTTATAAAATTTATAAGTAAATTTTATGTAGGTTTTTATTATTATTTTTTATTATTTTTTTTTTAATTTTACTTTATTACTTGAAGTAAGTAATATTTTAGTTATTTTCGTTACTTTTTTTATTATTTCTAAAAGGAATTGTATGTTTATTATATATATATTTTTAAAAATTGTTTCAGAATTAGTTTTTCGAATAATATTTAGTTTTTGTATACTTATTGAAAATTTTATAATTTTGTTATTTCTTATAGGCAATAAAAGCTACTGTGGTAATGTGGTGGTCGCCTATAATAGGTGCAACATCTAACTTCTGATTTAGTGTTAAGTACAAATAAGTGTGTGATGTTAGCACTGTTGGCTACCCTATTATAAATAAATAAATAAATTGTATGGTTTACCCTAACTTTTTTTTCTCCTTATAGCTAACAGTGAAAATAAGGCTTTAAGATGACATATATTTTTCGTATACATAATATTGTGAATTTTCCCACGAATAAATAAATAAATATTAAAAAACTCTATATGGTACTTGGCAAGTTTTAACTGGCAGCTGGTTCCAAAGACTACAACTGCAAACGATTTGGACACATTATAAGTGGGAATAGAAAGCGAGCAAAGAGTCTTTTCATGTGTGGTCTATTGATGACTTGATGTGATAAGTACCTAAGTGAAGAACGATTTCCTACACTAGAGTCTCACAAGGTTTCCTTACTACATTTAGAATTTAATATATATTTACAGTCCCACGCTAAGACCAAGATTAAGAGTCCAAGACCAACTGACTGGCCAAGTCACTTGCTTCGGGCAACACTACATATTCTTCAGAAATATGTTCTGGAAGGCCCATCTCCAGCAGTGGAGGTCTAGGACTCTGTGATAAATGAAAACTTTATGAATATTGCCACGCTCGCTGCTCATTTTCATCTCTGGTGGATAAAACAGATTTAATGCGACTGATGGAAATGAGACCAAATATGTAGTTAGAATCGAAATTGGATTTGATCATTGTGCGATGAATCATGCATTTGGGATTTGACTCAGCCATTTAGGCATTCCATTCCATAATTTCAGACTCTATGTTTGGCAAATAACTCGTAATTTGTAGTAATAAGTTAAGTGGTCTAGCGGTTAAGTCCGTGGATTTAAGACTCGGAGGTACCAGGTTCGATTCCTGGTCGGGACACAAAAATATTTATTAATGTAAATATATATATATATATATATATATATTTTTTATTTTATGTGGAGGTCTTATTTTGGCTCTAATATATATTGTAAATAAATATATTTAATTTATATTTGTCGAGTTTGGTACGCTAGAGACATCGACGAGCTTGCCACTTGTCATGATTGGCCTAAAGTAAAGTTGGCTAAATGTGAATCCGCTTATTTATAAGCGTGGTTTCTGACCACCACGAAAGGGAAACGGTCGTGATGATACTTTACTAGTAATATATAGGAAAATGGTTTATAAATGTTTTTGTTATTATTCTCTGTCTATATGAGTAGGTATATAAAAATAATTGAAATTGTCATTTTGTATGGAGAAGCTAAATTGTTTGTTTCTATTAAAAGAATCACAAGTTTACAAGTCACTCCGAATAGTAAAAATAACATTAGTCAACAAAAGTATCTAAAATAATATTTACATTTTTTTAACAGCACAATTTTAGCTCAAAATGTCATTTGATTTTACAAAATTTTGAAAGCGAACAAAAATGTTCGATGCGTTGTTACAAGCAAATGCTCTATACTCACCTTTAAAAGCACAATATTTTTTTGCGTTGCTCCTGTGGAGGGGATGCGCTCAGCCAGACGTGTCCGTTAAAAATGTCCTCTATAATTGTAAACGCGCCACTCGCACTCCATCCTTAATTAAAAGTCAACTAGGGACGGCCCTCGCATCGTTAAACCACATAAGTACAGTCGACTAAATTGCTTTTTTAACAATTTGACTGAAATTATGTCACACGTGTGTTACATACAGTTATAAGTAGATGTCATGACTTGTAATGTGAAATAATTGTTATTTATAACTTATCTTCTTGGAAAATATGTATTTACACAGATATTTTTTAAGGCGTTTGTCAAAACATCTCGTCTACACCCCAAAATTTGGGCCAAAAGATCAGCATTGCATTTAACTCGATATTTTTGCTCACCGGTAGTAGTTGTGCTTTGGAACAAGTTTTTTTTACTACAACAAACATACTGGCAATTATTTCTGCTAATTAGCCTCGCTATTTAAATGGGAAATGTTGCCAGTCTCGTCGGGACTATCTATGATGAAATAAATAAATAAATGAGAAGTATCTGATGTCATTTATTATTTATAAATAATAAATGACATCAGATACTTCTCACTTAATAAGTTTATATTGAATTCATTTATTTAAGAAAAATATTTTTAAAAAATAAAACAAATTAATATATATATATAATACTACGAAAAAAAAATTAAAATATATATATATACTACGGATAGGATTTAAGTCCCGTCCGCGTGGAATGGTGTCAAGAACGTTCGCTGATAACACCTACTGATTATTTGGGCGAAGAAAGAGCCAGCTTGAGACGACTAGACGCGGTGTTGTCTTTTAAAAACATATTTGCGTTTGGACTCCGAGAGCCCAGAGTTTCTACAGCAAACGGCACAAATATGTAATCTTTTAATATACTTATATACTTGCGCCGCTTGCTGGACTCCGCATTTACTGCCGCGGCCCCCGCTTTATGCGTGTCCCCCTGAGATGCGACGCGGCGAGGGTATCGACGCACGTGGCGTCCCAGGTTATTCAAGGTTTTTATAGTACATTACTGCCGCGGTCTATAATGACTACTTTGCTGGTCGCGCTAATGATGGCCGACAGCGCAGCGTAGCGCAGCTCCAGGCCGACACAGCGCGGTCAGCGTGCAGCACTTGATGGACGAGCTGAGATAAAGGTCGAGACCGTAGTTTACTTCGAATAAACCACTATCCACCTATATTTAATTTTTTATTAAGGAAAACTATTGACATTTAATTCACACGTCTAGATACAAAAATGGAAACAGCAAGCCTTTTACAAGTTTTCACTAGTAGTGTTAGAATAATAATAATTATGAACGATGAAAGCATCTACAAACTATCACTTCATGCAATAAACTAATAACTGTATAATAACAAAACTATTATCGTTTAAAGAGCCTTAAGTTAAACGCATTTCTCACGTGATATCATCTGAGAAATGCATCATCATGAAAGATATCAACATCAGTTTCATCAATGAATGTATTAAGAGTATTACACGGTCTAATAAAAAATGTGTTTTGTCTGTAGTCTGGCTCGCCATTGGTATGCGAAAGGTGGGCTTGTACCGATTGGTCCGCACCGGTGTATTTATGTCTAGCCGGGACAGCAATGAGGTGCAGTCTACTGCTCCCCCGATCAGTTTAACCAGGCTGGTTGGTATTCACCAGCCTATTACCGTTCGCAAGCTCTAGACACCATTCTTCTCATCTCATACCTACACACGACGGACCCGGCACTTGCACGGTGAATCCATGGAATGCTTAGAAATTTGTCTTCTTTTAGACTCAGCTATACGCATAGGAAGTTGGTGTTAGAGGAATTCCAGTAAAATCTTTGCTCCACTTACTAAAATAATTGTGCTAACAAGACGGCATTAATGGAAGCATACAGTATTTAGTTGGGTAGGGAGGGGGAGGTGAATAGTGGATGGTGAGCATTTTGTTGCAGATACCATTCTTCTGATTTCTTACCCACACACGATGAAACTAAGCCGTTGGTCCTGGTTCCACTAATACCACCTTGTGAAATCCTAAATAAAGTGTCATTAAAATTTGTCATCAGATCCTCGCCAACCCGTCTTGCCAGCGTCGCAAGTGTAGGCCAAATTCTCCAGATATATGTTCTGGAAGGCCCATCTCCTGCAGTGGAGGTCTGAGACGCTGTGTTCTAGGGGCTGTAATGATGATGATGTGCAGTAAAGCAAATATTTTACAAGTTGTGTTAGTGACCTGGTTCTTTCAGTTCAGAGAAGAATCTAGGAGTACATATATACATATTACTGTTTTTAAATGTGCGTGATTTCACATTCGTTATGATATAAACTTGAAGCAAAAGTTTTGCAAATTTTCATTGGAGTTGGTGACAAATTTTCGCACCACACGATGGCGGAAAACGCGGGAAACGCAAAAGTGAATATATTACATGTGGAACGCAATTTGTTCCATCCCATGCAATTTATGTCGACTGCCTACTTACGCCTGTATTCGAAGAGGGTGTCTTTTATTATACAGAAATCGAGTTAGTTTTTTGGAAACCTTTTAGATTGTTATTTCTTATCCCCTTAGACCCTTTTTCGTTGGTAAGACCATACCTAGTTAAAGGTGGGTCCAGACTTGTAACATTCCATTAAACAAGACTCTGTGACTGTGTAAATAGTGCGTAACAGTATTGGTAATGTGGACGTTATTTGCTACGCTGCACATGTTTTGCCTGTACCATATATATGAACTGTTTCTTCGGAAGCTTAGTTTGGGTCGTAAAGAATCAGTCAAGACCGTATCCCTGTCGAGGTAGTCAGAATCCACACTTTTAAATAAACGGATTTACATTTAGCCAACTTTACTATAGGCCCATTATGACATTATGGTAAGCTCGTCGATGTGGCTAGCGTACCAAACTCGAGAAATATCACAAATAAATTTAATAAATTATTGTTTCCTGACCAGGAATCGGACTTGTTAACTCTGTGTCTAAATTCAAGGACTTAACCGCTAGACCACGGAGGCTGTCTAGCTAGTTAGTTTGGAGCTAACCAGTTTGGGCCGTAGCGTAACAATTGTTCGCGTGAGTAATTACTGGATACACGCTAATGTCACGGTCACGCAATCTTGTAACCATAAAAAGTTACAAGTGAGGACCCTCCTTAAAAAAACTTTCAAATTTAGTTTGTTAGTCTAAACTAGAAAATCAAAAACTATTAATTAAACCCAATCGAAATTGTCGTTTCGGGAACGCAGTAATTATCGTGAATAGCTAAACTGAGGGGCCATTGTGTATCTCAATGAAGTTCAGCTTCTCGATCCAATGCTATTAGCGAATTTATTCCGATGCAAAACAAAATGCATGATAATACTCGTAGATGGATTAAATTTGAGTGTTTCCGGCATTTTTATATAAGATAATAATAAGAACGCTTAAGGATATCATTTTATATATCGACACCTTGGGGTAGAAAGGTCGTATAACCAAAATTTACTGCTCTATTGATAGATCTTTGTACAATAAAATAAGGTTTTCCATTGGAAAGAACATAAAAATATATCAAATCCCACTTAATAGGGTCAAAATACCTATAGGAACAAAAAAGTCATTAGCCAAATTGTTTTCAAAATATTATAATGCGTTAAGTATTTATTTGATAGCTACCAACCTAACTGGTCCTCTTGAATCCGTGAAAGCCAAGCAAGTGTAAGATTCATTCGGCATTAAAATTAAATATGACTCAAAAGGAATCAAAAAGCATTCTTACAAAACGTTTCGCCTGTGGTTCTCATCGATAGTATTATATTTACATATATTGTTTTATTGTTTAGTTTATTTCATTTTTATTATTTTCCATTTTATTGTTTTTATTAGGTATCTATGTATAATTGTTTTTAATTATTTTTTTTGTTTTTTTTTGTTCTATGTTATGTAGTTTATTGTTCTTAGTTTTAAGTTTAGGTTAATTTTACTTTAGGTTTCGTGTTGTTATTGCAGCGAGCACCACCTAATCATGTAATTTTACCTATCGGTGGCAACTTGTCAATAGCCATACCCTACCCATATGTACTATATATATATTTTATGTATCTAGCTGTAAGTTATCCTTAAACATTAAATAAAAAATAAAAAAAAAGCTATAAATTTTATTTTATTTTGGATAGTCTTCAATTAGCTTAGTTTACGCAATTGCCTTCCTGATCACATGGAGGACTGCGATAGGTATACTATATAGTAGTTGTAAACAGAAGGGTTACGGTCCCTCACTTTAGGTACTAGCACCACTACCGACTATTACCGACTAGAGAGAAGCGAGTGTTCTGAGCGCTATAAAAGTGGTCGCCGAGCTTTGATCGCTCTAGATCGCGCAGCGCCAAAGTAGAGGTACAAAATCTCATTAACAATATTAAAGATGAGCTTTCCAAAACATTTCTAGGAAATTTGACCTACATTTAAACGCTGGTTAATGCCATTTTTATGTCAATTTATTAACGATTCTACAAGTTCGTATTAGTTGAACCGGGTCCGACAGCTTAACGTGCTCTCCAAGGCACGGAACGGAGGTGTTGTAAATCTATGATGATGTACGTAAGAATAGTGTATTACTCATTGGTACATGCCGTGGCCGCGGGGGTTTGAGCCGACCTTTATAGACCGACCACCGCTCTTGCTTGATTGATGGTGTCCGTTAGGCGTGACATTAAATAAAACAACAAGAATTTAAGTGAGATATTAGGTCTATCTAGGTGAAGTTAAAAAGAGAATGAGTTTACAATTACACAGGGGAGGGTCGTAAGCCAAAACTTAGCACTATGACTCTTTATGCATTCGTTGACCGTACGTAGGGGCACCTTCCTGAATCGGAGAGCCTGAAGACGGGGACCCGAAGAGCGAGGCCGATCCCAAGCGGACAACGAGGGGTGAAGGCGTAGCGGGGTTATTTTCTCAAGCCGGGTCCCAGCACTAAAGGCCAGACATAGAACCCTGGAAAGCACGGGCAACACGCGTTAATTTCCATCTCCAAATCCACCACCACCACTCCAGTCTACACCAAGGCAAGATACCGGCTAGCTGGTGAGACTGTATAGGTGGTGCACGAAATAAAGTTACTGCACATGGTCATGAAGTGACTGCGTGCTATTTAATATTTACCCAAGTGAGCAATATCTGGCTATCTAAAACTAAATGCAAGCTGAATTAATTTAAGGTAACCGGTGCGAAGCAGCTGTTGTAGCGAAAAGAAAAGTAATTGGTCAAGGAACATAATACAAGTAAATAGTAACGAATGTTTTCTTAAAAATGGTTCGAGGTAAAGGATGTCGATTGCAGCTGAAAACGTTTATCCTTGGCCACTGACGATCTTTATCTCTATCATGGGTAATTGCTTATATTATACTCGTCGGCAATGGAAGAGTTCTTTACGACCCTCGCTTTAATTATATTCGGCCAATATCAAATGGACAAAAATAAATTATCTAACAACCCTAACATTGGAACTATTAGGATTATTGTATAGGTTAAGTATAAAAAGTTTCAAGTGGGCCTACTCTTTAATACATTTTATCATACTAGAGGTAATATTATGCGAATGCAAATAAATTCAAAAGTTTATGAAAATGTATGGCTGGATGTTTGTTTCTTTCCCGCAAAAACTACTGAATGGATTTTGATGAAACTTTACAAAAAGCTTTAGCATATACATTAGAATAACACATAGGCTATATTATGTCTTCGTCTGACTACTACATGTGACCCCACGGCCACTTATTTGTATATCGTAATTGGTATTCATCCATTTTATTCATTTCCAGTTCCACTAATACCAACTTGTAAAATAGTTAATAAAATGTAATTAAAAATTTACATGAGATCTTCGCCAACCCGTCTTGCCAGCGTGGCGATTGTACGCAAAATTCTCAAGATATATGTTCTGGAAGACCCATCTCCAACAGTGGAGTTCTAGGACGCTGTGTTCATGAATGAAAAACAAAATCTAAGGCGTAGTATACCGAGGACACTCGCTGCGTTCCCCATGTTGAACTGCGAGGCTAACCAAAGAACTTCACGACTTCTATATCAAGTGTTAAGTTTTTGCCCAAGCTCACGAGAAAGCGCTAGAACCTCTTAGGACCACGGACCCATCATCACTTCCATTGCAAATGGAATCAAGTGATGATTAATGATGTTCCAGTTATAAGCCGCATTAATATCACATCCTGTCATATTTACACTCTGTTTAGGACACTCTCCGTGGCATAGCTTGTACTAAATATAGATAAGTGAGTACATCTGTATAGTAACTACCTAGGTAGTTAAATAATTCGTAGCTTTCATTTGTAACTTTAGGCTATAAAATTTTACGACAATACAGCCGGATACATTGGAAAGATACCTAAATACACTTACAGACAAAATGAACGACCCGTTCTGTTACGTATCACTACGCAGCCCCGAGTACGAGAACACAGTCCGAGATGTCACTGTGTCACTGTTTGAGATGGGCCTTGTTGTTCAACATATTTCTGGGGAATTTGGCATACAAAAATATAAATCTTTTTGTTACTTAAATTAATTATTTTGTTGACATCATTCGAAGGGCTTTTGTCACTGCTGGAATACCCGCGATCCTAGAATCCTCTGAGAATACGCGGAGCGATGGCAAAAGACCCGAAGGCATGACCGTTGGGCCGTGAAAACTTGGCAGGTCCCTGGTGTGGGATGCGACATGTGTAGACACATTATTATTATTCCAGGCGACTTCGTCAAGCGGCGGTTTCTGCTGAGAACCTCAAGCTGCGCAAATACGCCAACCTCAGTACAGGTTACGAATTTGCGCCGTTTGAGGTCGAGACGATGTGCTCATGGGGACACTCAGCCAAGCATATGGCCAAGGAGTTGTCCAAACGGCTAACGGAAAGGTCTGGAGACAGGAAAGCTGGCAATTATTTCTGCCAACGTATTAGCTTAGCTATACAGAGGGGACATGTTGCCAGTCTTCTTGGAACTATCCCTGAAGGGTCGTCTCTAGAGGACATTCTTCACTTACAATTTATTTTTTATTAGGTTTAGTTTATATTTATTTTAATTTTTACTTTTAAGTAGTTTTAATTTATATTGTAATTCTTTTATACTGTTTGTATTTAATATAATTTACTTATATGTTTAGTATATAACTTTTATTGTTTGCTGTTATAATTCGCTGGTTTGCGAGAATAGCGACATAATTCAAAATTATATATATTGTACTAAGTATGCCAAATGATCTCAATCAAAGCTTTGATATTGCGCCGATCCAATCAAATAACAAGTAAGATTGTACTTTTGAAAATTTTATTTTCTAGAAATTTAATTGACTATATTTCTCAAAATAACACTCAGACTTGAAAGATCTTTGAAATCATTGGATTGTACAAGCGAGAGGGGTGCAAAAACGTTTAACCCTCTTAAGTCAAACCCATAATAAATCATTCTCATTATGCTGTATGCATTAAAACATTATTTTAAAATAGAAGAAGACAAATTTCTAAGCATTCCATGGATTCACCGGGTCTATCGTGTGTGGGTAAGAGATGAGAAGAATGGTGTCTCGGGCTTGCGACCGACAATAAGGAGGCCTCCCTTTTTTATTTCATTGCGCGATACGCTCACCATCCACCATTCTACTTCTCTCCCTACCCAACCAAATACTGTATGATTCCGTTAATACCGCTTTAAACTGGTAAAGCGGTTAAAACTGCTATTCTCTTAAACTTTTCAGCAGACAAAAATATTTTGGATATTGATAACTTTGACGTCCAAAATATATTATATAAATAGTCAAATAATTCCTCCCTAGCGAATTCCTCAAAACCCCCTCCGCATATTCGAACGTCTTCTAATGTGCACTATCGTGCGTTTGGTATCATAGTGGAAAGAAAAGCATGTATGTTTTTTTCTTTACTAGTTCTAACAATTTAATAGAGATAAGAATAATAGGTCTTTACTAAATAGGTAGATGAGTGCACGAACTATTTTTATCGAGGCTATTTTAGAGCGGAACAGAATTTGGCGACGACGCGGAGCCGGCTATTTTTTATTATTAACCTATCAGACCCACGCTTGGTATTGTCAGTGCTGTAAGGATTAAGTATTTTTTATAGGTTCTTTATTGTTTTTGCAAACCGGCGAATTGTGCCTCAAAGTGTATTTTCATTAACGAGTAAAATGCACAAGTTTGTAGGTTTAATTACTTTCCTATTGGAACACTTTCAGATAAACGTTTTAACCTACCATAAATAACTCTAAACGATTAACAAACCGATGTGTCGTGAGGATCGTAATATATTCAGTTACGTAGACGTATATAGGGTGTTTGAGAAGGAAATTAAGCGTCGTATGGCAGTGTCGAGGTCTACTATGGAGAAGCTAAAGAAAATATGGAGGAACCGAAACATTACGAAAGCTACTAAAATCCGGCTGGCCAGAGCTCTTGTGTTCCCCATTTTCCTGTATGCTGCAGACACGTGGACCCTGCGCGAAACTGAAATGAAACGGATTAATGCTCTAGAAATGTGGTGTTGGCGGAGAATGTTAGGCATAACGTGGACGGAGTTCCGAACCAACAAATCCATCCTGGAGGAACTGGAGATAGGACAACGCCTTTCCTCAATCGTACAATCGCATTCTCACTTTCTTTGGACACGTGTCGCGGCGTGAATATACATCCATTGAGCGCCTTGTAGTTCAGGCTAAAGTCGATGGCAAGAGGATGCGTGGTAGGTTTCCGATGAGATGGACTGACCAGGTTAAAGCAGCAATGGATCACCCCCTACATGAGTGCTGCAGTTCGAGAGGAGTGGCGACGGCTTGATAAGCGTGCAACTGACACTCAAATGACGACCACGACCACTCTGCCAAGAGTGTAGCGACTAAGAAGAAGAAGAAGATATAGGGTGAAATTTTGTATAAATTGATGGCAAAAACGAAAATACATAGAGGTTAAATAAAAGATAGAGCGGGCTGGATGCCCATACAAAATTTGTAAGTTGAAGTGACCGATGGAGTAGTCGGGTTTTGGAGTGGAGACCACTTACGGGGAAACGTAGAGTGGGTCTTCCCCCGCAAGATTTATTTATTTATTATGGTGCAACAAACAAATTACAATCATTTATATTTTACATTTCTATGATTGAATTAAAGAACCAGACTAATTAATTATTGATTAGTGCACACAACACTGAAAAATATATAGGTACGCGAATAAGCTACTTAAGTACTACACACAAAATAAGGAAAAAAAACAAAAAACATGCAAAAAGTTAAAAAAAAATCATCTTAATCTAAATTTACATAATAAAATAATAATAATATATAATATTAAAAAATATTAAATTAAAAATATAATTAATTTAATACTGGATGGATGATAAATAATAAATAAATAAATATTTCCAGACAGGTCACACAGCGCCATCTAGTTTCTGTGGTAAGCTACGAGGCTTGTGTTACGGAAACTAGATGGTTGATAGACTACATATTATACTTTTTTTTTGTAAATATATACATATTATACATATAAACACCCAGACCGAGACAAATTATACAATGTACAACTTGCCCCCGGTGGGAATCGACCTCCCGAATTCACGGCAACGTTTATTACCACTAGACCACGGAGGCGGTTATGATGAATGGATGACCTGAAAAAGTTCACCGGGGCAGGTTGGATGAGGGTGGCAAAAGATTATGTAAAATGGCTTAGGGGAGTCCTACATCCAGTATTGGAGAGAAATAGGCTAATGTTAAATATGATTATTTTTTACGCAACCTAACGTCCACATAGCAAAACTAAAAACTTTTATAGATAACAGTCTTTTGGGAGTAAACTGAAGAATAAAGCTGCTTATTCGGTAGTTGATAAATATTAATATATATATAATATTGGTGGTACTTAATTACGAGTATTTGTCTGTGGGCTACGAATACCAATTTGTAGGAAGCCCACGCAATATAGACTGCAACGCATTTGGCTACACAATTAAATACAACACACCTTATTACTAAAGCATTAAGGACATGCATAGCCAGTTCTGTGGCTAAATGTACGAGCGCACTCAAAAATGCCATCTGTAGGTATTTAAATATAAAAAAAAAACCTATTTCAACTGCCTCCGTGGCTATTTAAAAATATATTTTAATGCATAAAGCCTTTCCACTAATATTAACAAGTAAATATATATGTGCGATGGTTCACGATTGTAAGAACGCTCCTTGAAATCCTACAAAGGTTGGTTCAAACCCTCCCGTCATGTACCAATGAGAAATACACTTTTCTTACGTACATTTGTCATAGATTTACAACACCACCGTTCCTGTGCTTCGGAGAGCACGTTAAGCCGTCGGTCCCGGTTCCACTAATACCAACTTGTGCAATCGTTATTAAATTGTCATTAAAAATTGACACCAGAACAGCGTGGCGAGTGTAGGTCAAATTCTCCAAATAATATGTTCTGGAAGACCCATCTCCAACAGTGGAGATCTGGGACTGCTGTGTTCTAGGGGCTGTAATAATGATAATGATACAAATAATAAATAAAGTACTACCCGTCGGAAATATCTAGGCACCTCGAATGAATATTGCGCTATATCTGTCGGCTCGGTGTTGTCAGCAATAAAAAATACTATTTATTTTATTTAATATTTAAAATATATATATAACAATCATGTGCTTAATGAGCCTGCGACACCGAAATACCTCAAGGACAACTTTGCCTATCTCTCTTCCTTCCACGACAAATCTCTTCGCTCCTCTCACAACTCGCTTCTTTCTGTCCCCTCACACCATACTGGATTTGTTTCCAGTTCCTTCGTAGTCGCTGCAACAAACCTTTGGAACAATCTCCCGACCAACATAAGGCAAGCTAACACCAGGTCGTCTTTTAAAAAACTAGTGTATTCGCATTTTAAAGATAGCTCCAAACCACGGTAGTAAGTTTTATATATGTATGTTTATGTATAATATTGTGTAAATATTTGCATTATTGTGTATTGATATTATAATATATATGAAGGTATATAAGTATGTCATATAATATTTTTAAATTATCCTATAATTATATTATTGTTACTTTCACTTTCATTGCACCTATATTTGTTCAAATTTGTCCCTAAGGTTTGGCTGTCAGAGAATGTCTACGAGCATTAAGTCCGCCTTTGTACTTTGTGCAATAAAGTTTTTAAATAAATAAATAAATAACGCGTGTAATTGTCAAAAAATCACATACTTTTTTTGGCTTCAGATGTTATTGGTAGAATCTCTTTTTAAAATAAAAAGGTTACTTTTTTTAAAGATTAAAATCATTATCTGAAAAACAAAACACTGCTGCATGTTGAATAAAGCCGCGCCTGCAAATCGCGATGGATACATCGTGATAAATGCCTACAGTATTATTATTAATTAACCTCGCCCACAGCCGAGAGAAAGAATGACGTTCAACGTTTGCGCGAGTATGAGTGGCGATATTTTTAGGAAAACTTCTCTGCACCATAACTTAAGATTTCATTACTGAATAATAAAAATAAAAAATACGTATTTCTTTATTTTTATTCTAGATTAATATATAAAATTATTTGCTCTATAATAAATTCCACATAGTATATAATATATTTTCCTTCCAAAGTTTTTATGTTTTTTACGGCATTCAGTGGGCCCTGAGACAAAATGTACAGGCACTGCTTAGTCCAAGTTCGATCATTTTTATTAGAAAAAGTGTAATATGACAAAAAGAAAAACAGTTTTTATTTCTCTAGCACATGAATCTTCGATTGCGTATGGCAACAACCACTTACCTTCGCTTCGCAAGGACAATTATTTTCATACATTTCGGTTGTCATGTGTTACAATTATCGTCCTTTGTCAATTAAAAACCGTTCCCTAATAGGCCTGAATCATTAGGAGAGGGACACTTCAACAGATGAGTCCCCTTATACATAGTTGTTTTATCTCACGAAGGCGGGTTGGTTTTAGTTGTGAATTGGTGTGAAACATATGCTTTGGTGTGCTGTAATTTGAGTTTTGAGCTGTTTCTTTTACTGTATCCGTTAAATTGTCAAACTGGTAGATTCATTAATTTACTGCCAGTTTTATTTGCGTAGCATACCCAAGATTAGGTACATTAAAATTACAAAATATACGAACATCGTAGTAGCGGTTTAGAGACATGCACATTCACGGTTCACAAGACTGCGCCGATCGGCGTGGCGTGGATCCTCTCGCTGAGGCGTGACGATAGACGTCGTCTTCCACTCTAACCCGTCTACTCATATTATTTTATTTTTATATAAGTATGCTAGTTGCGTTAGTAAAACATTCGTCCTTCATAAATTATTTATAAACAAAGGTGACATGAATAAAACTGATTTATCTTGCATCTTATTCAGGCTCGGGTGTACGATTCAAAATGCGGTGACAGAATTACTGAGAACATGATGAGCTGGATCACCAAGCCACAACACATTGACTAATATAAAAACTGGGCATTATATTAAAAAATATAAAACGGAATTTAAAAATTATTAATGAATACTTTAAGGATACTTTTTTAAAAATTTATTTTGGAAAACCAACATGTATAAATATATTATACAGTAAATTAACTAAGAACTATTAAAGGTTTTCACATATAAATTTAAAGTTAAGCAATAAAGAGCAAGAGACGAAAACGTCACTGCATTACCGTTATTAAAAAAATAAAAAAAAGTATAGAGAATATAAAGATATAACAAGTGCTTACATTGATGATGAACAATAAAAGATGAACAATGCCACAATAAATATAATACAGGTTAGAAGTCGTAACAGTTGTCATCTGCAGGTCTTTTAGACATACATAAATATAAATAAATATAAATATTTCCAGACAGGTCACACAGCGCCATCTAATTTCCGTGGTAAGATACGAAGCTTGTGTTACATACATACATAAAATGATACTGTAATGTATGTACAATATTGTTGCTAAAAAAATGTTAAGAACAAAGTTTTAATTATTTTTTGCAGGGTGATAACAAAATTTACTATTCTACAGATAATTCAACACTAAGTAACAAAATTTGTATTTATGTATGTATTATACATAAATAATTATACATTTTTTGTAGGTGATAATTTATTTTTTAGTTGCCCGGGTACTTTTTGTAGGTCTATGCGATAACCACAATGAGATGGACGCTTTTAGCGAAATTAAACCTGAAAATTGAACGTACTAGAATACACCTGCGCTACACTATTAGAAATTACCAATGTTTTAAAGCCAATTCTGTAACTTTATTAATTACTTGCATAGTACCTACCTAAATCGACCAAGCCAACTAGACGCCTGCGAATGTGACGTCACACATGATCTTGAATCAATAAGTTTTATGCAAAAAACAAAAAAATCCAGTAAGTATACAAGTTTTATATATTTTAAAAAAATAAAGTAAAGTATCATCACGACCGTTTCCCTTTCGGGGTGGTCAGAAACCACGCTTATAAATAAGCGGATTCACATTTAGCCAACTTTACTATAGGCCAATCATGACAAGTGGCAAGCTCGTCGATGTCTCCAGCGTACCAAACTCGAGAATTATCACAAATAAATTAAATATTATTTAAATGTATTTATTTACATTATTAAATATTTTTGTGTCCCGACCAGGAATCGAACCCGGTACCTCCGAGTCTAAATCCACGGACTTAACCGCTAGACCACGGAGGCAGTTTAAAAAATATTTTAAAAAATATTAAAAAATATAAAAAGTTTTAAATAAAATAAACTAAAGTACAAATAAAACCTAAAAAATAAAAACGAAAATTACCTTTGACCCTCCGATGGGCGTAGTACGGACGGCGAGACCCTTTAAACAAAACTTGTCTACTCAAAGTATCCACCTGTTCCCAAGCAAAGTTTCCCAATCTATGTGCTATTTCACATTACATTATCATCTTCAAATTCGAATTCAAACATTTTATTGCATGTCACAAAATAGTATACCTACATATACCGCCTCCGTGGTCTAGTGGTAACAAACGTTGCTGTGAACTCGGGAGGTCGTGGGTTCGATTCCCACCGGGGGCAAGTTGTACATTGTATAATTTGTCTCGGTCTGGGTGTTTATATGTATAATAAAGTATAATATGTAGTTTATCAACCATCTAGTTTCCGTAACACAAGCCTCGTAGCTTACCACGGAAACTAGATGGCGCTGTGGTCACAAAATAATGTCTGAAAATATTTATTTATTTATTTTATTTATATATGACACCCCGTAGGGGCGTAGCAAATAATAACATTATAATTAAAACTATATAACAATTTCAAACCATCAAACACCTCAAACCATATTACAGCACACTATAGGACTTTGGAGAAAGATCGCAAATAATATTTGCTTTGCTAAAGTTAACGCTTTTCAAATGTCCCTCCCGGACCAGAGTAATCTGGTAGGGTGGGGAAAAGCTACGGAAAAGAACTGTACATTGTGTGGTGCTGCCACAGGAACTGCTAGACACACACTTGTAGGGTGCGTTACTCTTATAGAAAAGGGCTTACTCACGCCGACATGACAAAGTCCTTATTCGTGAAGCAGTAAGTCTTTCTATTGCAAGAGCCAGAAAGGGACTGACTACAAATAAAACTTTGAGCACATTTGTGAAGGGAGGGGAAAGCACGAAAACTAAATGCAAGCCCACCTCGATCCTTGGCGCCGCATCAGACTGAAAAATGGTGGATTGGAAAATAAAATAAAAAAGGAGGGCTCCTTTTCTTAAACCAGCCTATTGTCGGTCGCAAGCCCGAGACACCATTCTTCTCATCTCTTACCCACACACGATGGACCCGGCACCCGCAAGGTGAATCCATGGAATGCTTAGAAATTTGTCTTCCTCTCTACTGCATATACCTTAGAGTTTATCTTGCATGAATTCATTTAATGTGTAGTAACATTTGTCTATTAATATATCCTTTAGATTATTTACAAAAATATTATAGTTAGCTTCTTGTTTATTAGATTGTGGCAATTTATTGTATATACTTGCGGATATAGCATAGGGACCGCTGCTGTGTATTTTCAAATTTGATTTTGGTGAGAGTAATCTATTTTTGAAACGAGATTCATACCGACGTGGCTTATCTGAACATTTAGTATAAAATTGGGGATATTTCTTTACAAATTTGCATATTTCGAAGGTGTAGAAGTTAAAGTCAATATTTTTTGCTCCTTGCAGCTTCTTAAAGATCTTTTTCTGAAATTTTTTAAACGATACCAAAAGAAATAGTGAGGTAATATTAGTAAATAAGTAGTAGGTATCTCCTCCTTAGTCGGTACCCCACTGTTGGGGATCTTGACTTGGTCGCAGTCCATCCACTAGCCGTTTCCAGTGGCTGCTGTCCTCGGCGCAGTGGATGGCTTCGTATACTGGGATGTTTAGGTGGTCAGTCACCTGACTAGACTATCGTTTGGGGCTTCTTCCTCTTGTTCTTTTACTGTCTACTTTTTCCAGATTGTCGGCGCCTCTTCTAGCAATGTGGCCAAAATATTGCAGAATTCTGGTAAAGCAGACGGCAGAAAGTCTCTGTCCCTTGACAAGTTTGAGCTCTTCGAGCACCGAAACGTTAGTGCGCAAACGACGCCAGCACCACATCTCAAACGCATCAATTCTTGCTTTATCTGTGGCTTTTATAGTCCACGTCTCCGAACCGTACAAGAATATGAAGAATACGAGCGTTCTGACAATGTGGATTTTTCCTGGATATGTTATAATTTCTCCATATTTTTTTTTAAAGTAGGAATAGTAAAAATAAAATGTTTAAATAATACGTTAATTTGACATAGTTGTTTCTTCTTAATTAGAATCCCTTTAATATAAAAAAAGAGCGTTCTTATTATCAACAACGAGATTTTAAAATAACACGTTTTTGTGATTAGGTAATTAAAACATGATTCAATGATCTTATCTACCCAATCACATTTTCCGTAACACTGATCGTTTGGGCACTTTCGTTGATTAAATGCAGTTACGGTCGTAAATAATAAAATAAAACTTGTTCAATTCTTGGTCTGGTCTGTGATTTTGATTATGATGTTCAGGAATATTCCGCAATTGGTTTCTGGAAGATGAATGGAGGCATGTTATCTGCTCCAGGAATACCAGGAGACCTGTTATGTTCCTGCAATATGGAAAAGCCCCTGCAGTCTGGAGGAAATTTAGCCTTGGTCTTCTCCTATTCTGTTACAGTGGGCAGATACCAAACACTATGAGAACTACAACTAGATCAACCGGTACATACTTAATTGTCATATGACTGTCATTGCCGGTTATGGACGCGTTCGACGTGGACTTTCAAATTAATTATTATGTTGTTTTACGGACAATGTGTGGTGATTACCTGCTGAGATCCTGCTGGGGAGAACGGAGGAATGTCCCCATCCCCTACCCAGGCTCATTGAACATCCGGGCCTAGACGACCCCACTGTCTGTCTGAAGAATGTGGCCTCAGACAGATACCAGTTACATTAGTAAGATCTTAATGATGGGGAGGATGTTAAAAGGGAACGCAGGTCGCTGGCTGTCAGATGTAATATGTTGGCGCGCAGGTTTGCTCATTGTGGAGGGGAGGTAAAAGTCACTCTCTTTAGAGCCCTTTGCCAAACCTTCTATACATGCAACCTGTGGGTTAATTATACGCAGGAGGCATACTGGGTGCTGATGGAGCTGCCCCGTCGTTGTAGTGCCTCTGGGATGCTAGCAGAGGCGCGGGTAGACGGAATCCATGCTATTATGAGGATGCGCTGTGCCTCAATCCTCGCCCGCGTGAGGGGCAGCCCCAGCAGCATCCTGGCCGTGTGGGCTGACAGGTAGGACTCTCCGTTCTTGGGGCATCCAGTGCCCTGCATGTCAGCAGGTGACCTGGGCACCAGAAAAAGAAAAAAAAATGTATTATAATTTTATATTTTTACTAACACTAGATATTTTAAGATTCTTTAAAAATTGTTACTAACACATATGGAATTTATTCTGAAATAAAGTTTTATTATTATTATTAATGATACATTGATTTACCAAATCGTTAAAAATCCGGAAAGTAATTTAACTACACACTAATAGTGTTAAACTAATTAAGAATTTACATCAACTGAATTTATAATACATTAAAACAGTTGACCTATTCAAAAGGACCGTGTACCGGATTCGGTGGTCAGCATATAATAATATTTGAAAAAAAAAAAGTAAATAAAATTAATATTTAATTAATTTGTGATGTTTCACGAGTTTGGTACGCTGGAGACATCGACGAGCTTGCCACTTGTCATGATTGGCCTATAGTAAAGTTGGCTAAAAAAAAAAAAAACGTTGGCTAAATGAGAATCCATCCGCTTCTTCATAAACGTGGATTCTGATCACCCTGAAATGGAAACGGTCGTGATTATACTTTACTCTTCACTTTTAGCTAAGTTTACTTTGCATAAACGTGAAAGGATCTCGTCAGATTAAACATTAACATGTCACTGTAAGCTGGTCTTCTACTAGCAGCTTACTTTGGACCACTTCGCGGCTTGGTCTTCCACTAGCAGAAGTAGAATTATTTAAAATAATTTAATAATAATACCGCGTGTAATTGTCAAAAAAGCCATTATTTATTATATTATATCATTATTATTATTATATTATTTATTATATTATATCGGCTTCAGGTGTCATTAGTAGAACCTCTATTTGAACTTAAAAGAGTAACTTTTTTTAAAAGATAAAATCATTATCCGAAAAACAACAACGAAAAACGCACTACTGCATTGTGAATAAGGTCGCATCTAAAAATCGTTATATCCATCGTAATAAATACCTAAAGGCTGGGGAGTGTTATTATTAATTGATATCGCTCACAGTCGAGAGACGAAATAGAGAGAATGTCGACCTCTCGCTACCTACTTGATTAGGCTGAGTATGAGTGGCGATATTTTTAGGATAACTTATCTGCATCGTAGCTTAAAAATTTATTACAGAATAATTAAAATGAAAAAAAAAAAGTTATTTATTTTTATTCTAGATTATAATATAAAAATATTTCCTCTTTAATAAATTCCACGCAGTATAATAATAACATGTAATAGGTTTACCCAAATGAAGATATTTTGACTTTAAGGAACAAAATCCTTATTTCAAAGTGGCTCTAAAGACTAGTGTTGGCGACAAATAAGTTGTATTAAAAAGTCCAGTCTAAAATTTTAGGTCAATGTGTAAAACGAAATAATTTCGATGGAAAGCTGCCGAAACCATTTACAATACTGTAAATGCGAATTTATCCTTAATAATAGATAATTGGAAATTTTATTCGCTATCAAAAATATCTTACAAATAATAATGTAATTTTATTTTATTAACAGGTATTTCATTATATTGAAGTGAGCCAGGAGTAACTACGTAGAAAAATCTGTAAGTCACTTTTTGATATACTTTTTTTTTTTAATTCAATAATTATATTAATTTAATTTTCCATTACATAATATAAATTTTTCCCAAAATTATTTTTCTAAACATTCCATGGATTTATCGTGCGGGTGCCAGATCTATCGTGTATGGGAAAAAGATAGCAGAAGAATGCTGTTTCGCGATTGACTATAGGCTGGTTTACACAGAAGTGCACCTTTTTTATTACGTAACAATATGCTTCCTCGCCAAGCCGTCTGGACACCGTGGCGAGTGTAGGCCAAATTGTCCAGATATATGTTCTGGAAGGCCCATGTCCAGCAGTGAAAGTCAAGGACGCTGTGTTCTAGGGGCTGAACAATATGCTCACCATCCACCATTCTGCTCCTCGCTCTACCCAACCGAATACTGTATGATTCCGTTAATGCTTTAATTTTGGAAGCTCGTTCCATAAATGTATTGACGGCATGCCCAATTCTTTTAGTAATTAGTGCAAAGATTTTGCTGGAATTCCTCTCGCTCTAACTTCCACTGCGTAAAGCCGAGTCCTGAATACGTCCCTGATCATTTCTTCTGTGAGATAATAATATTGATTCTACTTCATGTTGTGGTCTTTTGGAATATTTCATTTCCACGGAACAAGTTCCGAGAACACTCTAAGATGTCTGACCTATAGGCTGATACAGCTCAAAAGAAAAGTTAGAGCGAGGAATCCAGCTTCTACAAACATAAATGAGCTCAAGACTGCGTTGGTAGAAGAGTGGGGTCAAATATCACATTCATCAATAAAAAAGTTGATTAGGTCTATGAAGAATTTGCCTATCTTTTCTCATTTCACGATAAGTCTCTTCGCTCCTCACACAACTCTGTTCTGTCTATTCCATCGCACCACTCTGGGTTCATGAACGATTCTTTTGCTGTTGTTGCCGCAAACCTGTGGAACAAGCTGCCGGTAAATATACGACAAGCATCCAACCGAAGCATTTTCAAAAAAAATGGTATATTCATATTATTTAAATAGCTCATAACAACTCATTTAGTTTATTTATTATATTATTCTATGTAGTGTATGTATTAATTTTATGTAATGTATGTACCTAATGTATTAATAAAAAGTTATGTGTATGTATTATTAGTATTTAGTTTATTATAGTATTTATTATTGTAGTTTAGATAATATTGCATATTTATTACGCAATCATATTTCTCTAATTGCACCTACCTTACGTCTTTAATGTTCTACAATGTCCCTAAGGTTGGCTGTCAGAGAATGTCTAGCGACATTAAGTCCGCCCCTTGTATATATTGTATGAATTTTCAATGTTTTTAACAATGTCATTGACATACATACACCTTTTTTACTAAACTACTGAATCGATTTTAATGTATCTTACGCCATTTTAAAGCTTAATTACTATTTATTTATTTATCTTTGAGCACTTGAGGCTTGAGTCGATTTACTTGCACGCGAGTGTTCATCATTCAAATGTATCATGAGAATATATAAAATTATGATAAATAAAGTAAAATTTTACTCCACACAGTGTTAATTTCATTCTATTTTCTCGTCATTCTAGTGTTAAGTTTTAATATTTTTGGTAAGTACATTATGAAGCGACAACGCGTCGCCTTGATGGTGTGCGAAGTAGGAATGTATTGAATAAGCTTGCAGGAAAGCTTTTGTCATACGAACTGGGCGTTCATCCCTCCACTGTGCTCAGCAGACCGTGGGAGACATAGCACTCAAAATGTGCACATCAGTTTTAACCAAATTTTACCAGAATCTACATGGTCTAGTGGTTAATATGAGAACGTATCGGAATCGATTTCTGCGAACACAAAAATAGGATTGAATTTATTTGTCACATTTCTCTATTATTTATTTATTTATCTTCAAGGAAAACTTACGGCTTCTAACAAATGATTACTTATATAAAAAAACTAGACGCCAATTACAAGTTTCCACAAATATCTTATACAACTAAGAAACCTTATAAATAGAAGAAACATATAAATGATAATAATAAACCACAATAATTTAGAAAAATAAAAATAATTAGGCAACTAAATCTATAAATAAGTTATTGTGTGTTATACTGTAAAAAATACTCTAGACATCGCCCGACCAACTAATTTAGGTGATGTACAGAACATGTCAATATCCATGACTTCAGCTAGGCGGTTGAGTTCTCTTGATGCTCTCGTTAAAAATGAGTTTTGACGGTAGTTGGTGCGGGCATATGGCACTACCAAAGGTCTTTAAACCCTTTGAGACCGGCTAGGTATACCAAATTCGAGTAATCCTAGCAGTTCACTAGAATCTATTTTCGATTGCGCAATTTTAAAGAGGTAAGTAATGTCCGCTATGCTTCTACGTAGCTCCAAGGGGAGTATGTGATGTCTTCTACATGTACTGACGTAATCAGGGTCATTTATTACATATTCTGCATATTCTGTGTTGTAATAACAATTTCCTTAAAATCCTACAAAGGTCAGTTTAAATACTCCGGCATGTACCAATAAGAAATACACTTTTCTTACGAACAATTGTCATAGATTAACAACACCACCGCTCCTGTGCCTCGGAGAGCACGTAGGCCTAATTCTCCAAAAAAATCTGGAAGGCGAATCTCCAACAATGGAGGTCTAGGAATCTATATTCTAGGGGCCGAAATAATGAATGATTTTTCTATTGAATCATTGAAGTTTGTAATCTTAGTTGTAAACTATCTAAAAAAAATGTTACCGAGTTCTTCGCGCCATTTTGCGTGGACATGTCAAGTGCAAGTTGTTGTTGGTCAAAAGTGGTGTTGTTTTGTTTAATAATGTTCTACAATGTGATAAGTTATGAAAAACGATAAATTGTACTTTGAATATGGGGCACAAGTTGCAGGTTATTTTATGTGGTTTTCCCGAGCTGTGAACTCCCATATTTTACCCGACGTGTTTGAGCTATAATGCCGCATCATCAAGAAAATCATCAAATTCTGCAGCATCTGAAATTTGATGATGACCTCATTAACTCATAAAAATTAAAGATATATTACGTCAGACTTGGCTGTATGGGGTAGACCCTTTGTCTTCCCTATCACCTCATTCATCATCCATCGGGTGAAGAAACAAAAAAAAAATGTTACCTTATTAAATAGTTCCGGTGTGAAATGTTTTTTTTTTCGGGCAACATTAAAGATTGCGTGTCCGCATTCTAAATTTAAATTTTGTCATAATACTACTTACTACCCTTAGTATATGATGTATATTCATGTGTTTCTAATATTATTTAACGAAATCTGCTTTTAAATAATAAATTGGTGTGAAATACAAAATTTAAATAATATGTTTGGGACACAATAATTTATTTATTTTATTCGTCTCATTTCTAGCGCTTTATACACTAAAGACATCGAAGAGCTTGCCACTTGTCATAATGAGACTATAGCGTGGTTTTAGACCACCCCGGAAGGGATACGGTCGTGATGTTGCTTTATTTATTTTTAAAAAAATATTGCACAAAGCACAAAGGCGGACTTAGTGCCCGTAGACATTCTCTGACAGCCAAACCTTAGGGACAAATTTGAACAAATATAGGTGCAATGAAAGTAACAGTAATTTGCAATTATAGGATAATTCAACAAATATTATATACGTACTTATATATTCTTATATATGTATTATTATAATATCAATATACTAAATACTAATACATTGACAAAATTGCACATAAACATACACAAAACAACTTACTAAGCTATTCATAAAGTGTGAATAGACCAGTTTTTTAAACGACAATCTGTTGGTTGCCTGCCTTATGTTTACTAAAAGATAATTCCAAAATTTTGAGGCAAAGGAGTTGAAGACAAATCAAGAATGATGTGAAGGAACAGAAAGAAGAGAGTTGTGAGAAGAACGTAAAGATTTATCGTGGAAAGAAGAGAGATAGGCAAAATTGTCCTTGAGGTATTTCGGAGTCGCAGGCTCGTTTAAAACAGAGAGATAAGAAGACAGAGAACTCTAAGATTTCTGCGACAACGAATTGGCAGGCCCTTTTTTTTCGAGGTAGGTCGCGTTGTACCTTGAGTTTGACAGTTCTATTTAGCGAGCGTAGTGACGTGTCGAATCGTCCATCCTTTTGACAGCTGGAAGGAATAATTGAGTATAGGAGCCATTGAGAAAACGTCAAAGCATACGGGTCTTAGTTGTAAACTCTTCAAACATTAAAAGACACCTCTGATCATTTAAATTTTATTTAAGAATTCCAAACTAAAAAGAAGACTAGTTTCACCACTGTTATTTGCTAGATTTATCCCTTAGCCTAAGGCAGAACTTTTACCAATTGTTCAGTCTATACCAAACAAAGGAATTGACAGTATTGGCAATTCAAAAGTTCATTTTCCCTGAACGCTACCTCTGGCACGTATTCTGAAGCAGCGTGAAAAAGAATTCCACTTTTCTGCCCATTGGGAAACAAAATTGGTCTGTCAAACGAAAATCTGTGACATAACTGAATAACTTCAAAAAGTAGAATACAAAATAATCAATTACTTTGTCGTCAAACAACCAGTAACAACACTAATTCAAAAAGAGCGGTGTTCCGGTTTTATGAACGGTAAAACGTTTTTTCCGCCCTCACTCAGACATGTGGTTTAAAAAGCACAAATGCGTTGAATACTGTTCTTATCTCTAGGATGGTTCCGCTAAGTACTTTACAGATGCTCTCAATGTCCTGCAGAGGCGGGCGATTCGGATAGTTGGCGACACTACAGTGTCTGAAATTCTCGCATCGCTGCAGATTTACCGAGATGTGAGCTCCACAACCCCTCTTCTTCTCTATTCCGCAACCGAACCACACGTATACCATACCATAACAACCGCGTGTAATTGTGAAAAGAGCAAATATTTTTTTTGGGCTTCATGTGGTATTTATAAAACTTCTATTGAAAATAAAAAGGTCACTTTTTTTAAAGATAAAAATCATTATCCGTAAAATAAAAAAAAAACGAAATCCATCGTGATAAATACCTAAAGACTGGGGAATGTTACTATTATTTGATCCCACCCACAGCCGAGAGACGAAATAGAGAGAATTACGTAAGTCAAAAGGTTTGCGCGATCGTCGACCTCTTTCTACCTATTTGATTAGGCTCAGTATAAGTAGCGATATTTTTAGGACAACTTCTCTGCACCGTAACTTAACATTTTATTACTGAATAAATGAATAAATAAATACGTAGTTTCTAATTTTTATCCCAGATTATAATATAAAAATATTTGCTTTGTAATAAATTGCACGAAGTATACATATAAATTTGGAGCCAGTGCGTTTCGCTATTCCTATAACCTTCAAGCGAAGTGTAAAAAAGCACATTGATAGGCCGTATAATGGTAGGGAGTGATGTCAGTCGTCAGTTGCTGGCGTCAGTTGCTCCCATTCTTGGACCTCGCGTACCTACTGCTTACCATCAGGTGGGAGAGATGTCACATGTCGTACACCGTATAAAAAATAATACGTGTGGCACTCGGGGACTGCTGCGGTAAAGCATTAGCATTTTTTATCAACTTATACAATTATAATTATTTATTTATTTCATTTATGCAGTATTTTTTTCTCTTTCATATTAATTCAAGTTTTTACGTAAACGTTAAGGTTCAATTAGTCGCGGGCTTAAACTCACTCGTGGACGCGGCCAAAAAGCACGCTGTTTCACCTAGCATTGTGTCTAAAAGAGATAGAATCAGTTATGAGCAGTTAGCAGCTAGTCTACACGCATACGTCTAGTCGCACGCACACAAACCCGTGCCGAAGTCTGCCGAACTGAAACGACGTTAGACGATGCACGGCTTTCAACGCCGCACCGCTGTGCCGGTCGGAGTGGGGGGTGTCAGGTTTATTTTCGTTACGGAATTTCTTGATTCGGTCGCCGCGCTCAAAGCCCGCGATAAAAGCTATGTAATAGCTTAAAATTCATATCTACAATGGCACAGTGCGTTACAATAAAATAGCACCATAAAAACTGATTTGTACTTTATAGTTTTTTTTTACCGCCTCTTGTTAATGACATTAATGTTACCTTACTCATTAAATTTTATACAGGATATTCTAAAATTAATTTAATGGGCTGGCGGATAAAAATGGAAACAGGAAAAACAGAAGGCAAGTGGAAAATTATTTTGAGCACGTTCATCCTTGTGCCTCGAGCTGGGAGTCTACTGACTTTTAATTAATTTTTAAATACCTATCGCTAATAAGGTTTCGTAAATTTATTTTTAATTAATTTGGAATTTTCGACAACACTTAAGGCCGCTTTTCTATCAGTTTAAGAAGTTACTAAGACCAATAATGGCTAGAAACATAGTACGCGATTAGTGAAGCAAGTTTTACTGAGCCATAACGGCTCGGTTACTGAACAACCCGTTTCAGTCAAAATATCGCACTTGTGTCGTCTACTATATAGAAATCTACTGTCAACATAACAAAGTCTTGAATAAAAGTACACTTTTGATTCGATTCCTGATCACACAATTATATTTAATGATATAAATAAATGAATTTAATTAATATTTAATTTATTTGTGATATTTCTCGAGTTTGGTACGCTGGAGACATCGACGAGCTTGTTGCCACTTGTCATGCCTATACTTACTTATTTTTTAAGAGTTTGTAACGAATTCAATACCCTTGCAGAGGAGTTGGATATTGATATTTTCAACTCCAAAGCAACAAATATCAGGCGTCAGTTAACGGCTCGTTATGTCAAATCTGTCAGTAACATTCTTTATAAGGCCTGAGAGGCCGCGTCGGAATTTCAAATCGTTTTTACTCACCAAATGCGCCTGCGACACCACTACTTATTATATTATAGTGTATAATTATGTATGTAGTTTAGGTATTATTATTTTTATGATGTTTATCGTATATTTAATTTAACTAGTACTAATAAGTGATAAAAAAAATTTTTTTGGTGTTTTTTTTTGTCATGCCTAAACTTTGATTTCTTGTTTCGAAGGTTGATGTTAGAAAATGCCAAGCGGCATTACATACGCCTTTTGTATTAAACAATAAAGTTTTTAATAATAATAATACTTCGTGATCCGAAGTCAACGTAGGCACTCTTGCAGTTACTTAAAAGCGGGGATAGGTAATGCACAGGGAATGTGATAAACTAGCAAGTCAAGTGCCTGCCGAAACGTCTCAGACCGCACGTCAGTGCTTAAAGGTTAAATTAATAAACTAGATAAAAATCGTCACCTCAAATACCAATTGATAAAAAGTGTTAAAACCTATCGTAGTCCTTGTTTGGAAATTAACAAAACCATAAGAAGCAAGTGGGTTGATGAATAAAGCATTTAATCCAAACCTAATATGGAATGTAGCTAGATTATTCTAGACAACTTTGAGCAAACTAAATATTTATCACGCAAGAATATAAGATATAGTGGATGACACTAGTGTCTAAAACTCTGGAATCGCTGCAGCTTCGCCGAGATGTGGCCTCCCTGAGCGTGTTTACCAAGCTATACTACAGTGAGTGTTCTGAAGAGCTCCACAACCTTATCCCTTTATCTCTGATCCGCAACTGAGCACGTACAGGCCAAAATATGCACTCCCATACTAAAGCCACTATCCCTACGCGTACATAAAGATTTGGAAAATGGACGCTAAAGTCTTCCATTCCTTTAAGCGAATTTGTCATATATTTACAACAGCACCATTCCCGTGTAGAAAGCAAATTAAGCTGTCGGTCTCGGTTTCACTAATACTAACTGGTGGAATCGTTAATAAATTGTCATTAAAAAATTACATCATACATCTGGCCAGCGTGGCGAGTGTAGGCTGAATTTTCCAGAACTTTCTTATGGGCATGGGCCCATCAACATATTCGTTAACCCAATTGCTTCTTATGGTTTTGTTAATTTCCAAACAAGGACTACAACTAACACTTTTTATCAATTGGTATTTGACATTATGGGCTGGTAACGATTCACAGCCTTCAGATTGAAGATGGCTTCAACAGTGAAGCTCTAGGACTCTCTGTTCTAGGGGCTGTAATGATATAATACATATATATATACCGTGTGTAACTATCAAAAGAGTAAATATATATTTAATGCATTTTTAAAATAATATAAAATAATAAAAAAAAATGAAATAAAAAAGGTGACTTTTTAAAAGATAAAAATATTATCCGAAAAACAAAACACTACTGCATGGTGAATAAGGCCGCGTCTGAAAATCGCGATATCCATCGTGATTTTGCCCGCAGTCAAGAGCCGAAATTAGAGAGAGAAAGAATTACCTAAGTCAACATTCGCGCGATCTTGATTATTACTGCGATACTTGATTAGGCTCTGTATGAGTGGCGATATTTTTAGGAAACCTATTTTGGACTGTAACTTAAGATTCTATTACTGAATAACTAAAATACAAAATACGTAGTTATTTATTTTTATTATAGATTATAATATAAATATATTTGCACTTTAACAAATTTCAAACAGCCATCATCATCAGCCTGTGTCTCTCCACTGCTGGATATAGGCCTCCCCCAAGGCTCGCCATTTTACACGATCTTCTGCCACCCTTATCCATCCCCCACCAGCGACCTTCCTCAGGTCATCTGTCCATCTGGCAGGGGGTCGTCCCACTCTGCGTCTTCCAGTGCGTGGTCTCCACTGCACGACCCGTTTACTTTATCGTTCATCGCTTCTGCGACAGACGTGTCCAGCCCATTGCCACTTCAACTTGCTAATTTTGAAAGCTATGTCGGTAACTTTGGTTCTTTGACGGATGTCAACGTTTTTGACTTTATCCTTCAGAGAAATCCCGAACATAGCTCGCTGAGCGACCTTGAACTTATGTATCAGACCCACCGTCAGTGTCCACGTCTTCAAACAGTATCTGTACTTAATTTTCCTTTACCGTAAGTCAAGAGTAGGCCTCCCGTACATGCCCTTATTTTAGCCTAACTAATGTATGCAGTTACACCAGAACATTATTAGAAAAGTTAAGAAATCAACCTTCACTTATGTTGGAAGTTGGGAGAAGTAATTCAATTTCTCTTATTTTGACTGCTTAGAATTTTATTAGCATACGCAAATACACTGGGAAGCAATGTAAATGAAACAACAAAGGCATAAGGAAATATCTAATAAACAAAAATTATTTCATCACATCCCCTAGAACGCAAAGTCTTGTATTCGATGGCTCCTCCATTCATTTTTTTTTCCTAATACCACAACATGTTACCTTGCGCCCTCCTCCTTGCGTCGTGTTTCCTCATTGATGATTTGCCAACTCTATGTACTTATTGCGTTTGCCGTTTGCAGCCAATTTAGCCGCTGCACCTGCTCGTTTTCGTGTCGCACCAACACGACTAGCACAAAGGGTGTCAGTACACGTCGCATCCCAAACCAAAGACTTACCTTGTTTATAAGGCACGAGGGTTAGCCCATCTGGTCTTTTCCCATCGCTGCGAAATATACCAGTTGGCTCTAATGTTGATGGGTAATTTGCAGAAGATAGTGCCTTTTGAATGATTAAATTTAGGGATCTATGGCGGGTGAAACGGCCTGCACTTTTTGAGCATGATAAGCCATGGTGACCAAACGGATCAGCTAATTCGCCGCAAACGCACTTATGGGCTTCATATAGTTGGCAACCTAGTCTGAGTGAAACAGCGATGCGAAGTGAGGTGGGATCAAGTTGCGTGCCCGTGTTGGGTGAGGGAATAGCACGCAGCCAGGCCCCAGACTCGCTTTCGCAAGATGCCAAAAGACGTGATTCGTCAGTAATTGAAAATTTAGGGAGAGACTTGAAAATTGTTTTTACTATGGGTTTGTCGAGTTCATGCTGAGTACAGACTGTGGGTAAATCTGTGAGCATGGATTTTGTCTTCCATAGAGCAATAACTTCGGATTCCCTGTATAATTCAGAAATATTATTGTTACTTTTTAACAAGATTGATTGACAAAGGTGTTTAACATTTGAAATAGAACCGAGGTATGCAGGTATTGAAAGATCTGAAACTCTTCTAACTCCCAAACCACCAGACCATATTGGTAATGAGGATTGAATGAATTGGGAAGACGACAAGTTAATGTTAAGGACATCTTGTATTGTTCTTTTTAAAATGCTGTCTACTTGAAATAAAATGTCACTGTCCCATGTAGGAGCTGTCCGCAAGTTGTAAATAAAGCGTGGTGACGCGAGACAATTCTTAAGCAAAAATAAAACAGTATGTGGGTCGACATCTGCTAATCTTGAACATGCAAGTTTAAGAGATGTTAATTTAGAGTCCAGCATGGAAGGGATGCCGTCATCTGTTAGTGGGGCACCAAGAAGGGAAGGTTTGCTGTTAACTAAATGTATACCAGGAGCTATGTTATTGAAGGAATCAAATACTTCTTGGTCAAAATCACCAGGAAAATACAGTTCACATTTATTTGTATTTACGTCCAAACCGATTTTCTTAGACTCTTTAATAATTTTTGAAAAATCTTGGAGAACGGTTGAAGGGTCACCGCCTAATGTACCATCATCCAAATACCATATATTTAATTCAGATGCTAGTTGGCGAATTAGCGGGTGAATACTTAGAGCAAATGCTGCAGGACCCATTGGGTCACCTTGCTGACATCCGACTACAGATTCTATCATACATTCGCCAAATAAAAGTGAAGATGAACTCGAGTAAGATTGCCACATGTAAGGAAATATATTTGGGCATATGTCAATGATCTCTTTTAACATACAGTCTCTTTTAACTGAATTAAATGCATTTTTGTAATCAATTTTTAAAATTATTTTTGAAGTATCTTTATTTGATTCAAGAAAAAACCTTGTGGAGTGTACAGCTGCCTCGCATCCATTACGTACTGCAAACCCAACTTGTATTGGACTTAAATAAGTACTAACCGATTCAAAAATGCTTGCGCATGCTATTTTCGACGCTATACGGCGAAAAACGTTTCCAACAGCAATAGGGCGCAAGCCTCCATCCTTTTTTTTTTAAAGCGCATAGTGAAGCTCCATAAAGATATTTTGTGAAGGAAACATTTATAGAGCCGGACAGCATGAGATTAGTTAAACCGAAAATGGAATCGAGTAGTCTATGACCCGCATCACCAGACGAAAATGATGTTAAATCCTTGAAAATCTGGGGTCTCAAACCATCTAGACCACCAGCAGACCCATTTGGAAAACTTTTAATGGCTGAAATTATATCTTTTATCTCTGCTTTAAGGTGAGTAGCATTAGGTGCTGGCTCTTGGGGAAAGTTTAGAGGTCTTGAGGGAAGTGGATGTTTCGACTGAAGTGATGCGACTGTTGACACGTCAAAAGGTGCTATATCATCAGTTGATAATAACAATCGAACTGCCCCTCGAACATCACCGTCGGAAACTTTAGCTTCAATCCGTTTTGAAAGTCTGGATGGTGCATGTCCTGCAAAAACGTTACTTATTGGGGGTGTATTGTAGTTATAAACATTTTCTTTAATTGATGCAGTTAGAGACTTTTTTGATTTATTCGGCACACGTAACGCAGTGTAGGCAAAAGTAAATAGATTCTCCCAGTCTTGAATATCATTATTATCTACACATTTACGTATAAGAAAAGAAAGTTTGTCAGCAGCACAATAGCGAGCACCTTTAGGGATGCGTTTTAAAACTTTAATTTTATTTCTCTGATAGCGAAAAAAATCTTCAAAGGAAGCTTGGAGTGGAAACACAGTTGGCGTGTCTGAACTGACTGATGATGGGAAAACATGTTCCTTATGAATATGAAATTAAACATAAATAGCATTAAAAAACTAAATTATGATTAAGTGAGGCAGCCATTAGAGAGTGACCCGTTTTCTTTTCTCGCAAGTGTAATAATATAAATATAATGAGCGAAGTCAAACACTTTTGGTAGAAGGCAGAACCTGCGGCGAAGACTGAACAGAACCCTATTTTGTTTAAGGTAATTAGAAAGTAAGATTAGATTAATTCATTAGCCAAATTAAATGAAAAGAGATGTCGGCTTACAGTTAAGATCCATGTGTCAACGTTTGAGGTATTTTGAAAATAAAACAAGTCACCTTAAATAGGTTTTTTTTTTTTTTTTTTTCCAGACAGGTTACACAGCGCCATCTAGTTTCCGTGATAAGCGTAGCTTGTGTTACGGAAACTAGATGGTTGATAAACTACATATTATACTTTTTTTTTTTTTTGTAAATATATACATATTATACATATAAACACCCAGACCGAGACAAATTATACAATGTACAACTTGCCCCCGGTGGGAATCGAACCCACGACCTCCCGAGTTCACGGCAACGTTTGTTACCACTAGACCACGGAGGCGGTAGGCAGACTGATGGTGGGAATTTGTTCAGCATTTACTGTTGCAGCCTATGCTGACCTGAACACCTATTTGTCATAGCAGCTCATTTTCTTTTTTCATTTTACCAATTTTAAAAAATTAAAATTTTAAAAATTTTATGTTATTTTAAGTTTTTACTATTACTTTTCTTTTCTCCTTTGTAACTGTTATGTTTAAGCTGTTTTTTGAAATGAAATGAAATGAAATAATTTATTTGTCAGAAACATGGTAGGTAAATTATTATATGTAATTACGAGTATATCACATGCTTCGCTATTTCTAGCATACAAATATTTATTTAGTCAAGCTTAGTGTCTAGGTATTCTTTTGTCGAATAAAAACATTTATTAACCAGCATTTGTTTGACTCTTAATTTGAACAGTTTTAGTGGCAGCTCCCTTATAGTAACTGGAAGCTTATTAAATATCTTTGACTTTTTTTTTTTTTTTTATTTATTTTCTGACAGGTCACACAGCGCCATCTAATTTCCGTGGTAAGCTACAAGGCTTGTGTTACGAAAACTAGATGGTTGATAAACTACTTACACTACTTATACTTTTTTTTTTTTGTAAATATATACATATTATACATATAAACACCCAGACTGTTGCATAACAATTTCGGCTATATTGATAAATAAATGTTTTTTTTTTCTTTCTTTCTTTCTTTCTTTCCGTCTCCTGGGCCAGGGAACTATCCACCGTTCGTGCCGTTAAACCTAGTAATGTGTATCATTTTGGGATCAGGCTCGAGTTGCCGTCATGTCCAGTCAAGCCGGCATAGTTTTAGGGACTGATGTCAGTCATAAGTGTCTGATTCCAGTTAATAACCAACTAACCACATACCGTAAGGTCACATAAAAATAAAAAAAAACCTTAAATATATAAAATTAAGTAAAGTATCATCACGACCGTTTGCTTTTGGGCTGGTCAGAAACCACGCTTATAAAAAAGGGGATTCACATTTAGCCAACTTTACTATAGGCCAATCATGACAAGTGGCAAGCTCGTCGATGTCTCCAGCGTACCAAAGTCGAAAAATATCACAAATAAATTAAATAATAATTAAATGTATTTATTTACATAAATAAATATTTTTGTGTCCCGACCAGGAATCGAACCCGTTACCTCCGAGTCTAAATCCATGGACTTAACCGCTCTAAGAAGAAGAATACACAACGTCGATTATTTAGTTATATTCGGTCAGAGTGGGCTGTAAACAAAATAACTTTGAGAATCTCTGGTCTAAACTGACCATAATACGACACCACACAGTGATGTACACGTTTGGTAGTGTGGCGTCTGTCAATTGTCCACATATACGCTTCGGGCATGTAATTATGATAATATGGTTTATTTAATTGCACGTTCATTACGTCATATTTGCTGTAAAATTTATCATTGTCATGTTTAACCTTCAATTACTGGCAGACAAGTAAATAAATTCACACATGCTTTTTCATAAATGTCACGGCATTCCCATACATCATCCTATACAAATACTTGGGTTTGTATCGGTAACATTGACCTAAACCTTTAACCGGGGCCTTTTACGATTTATTGTTAAAAAACACGGTTGTCTTCAAAAAGAGATCAAATATAAGATAGAGCGGGCATTGGTTGTTATTTTTATACAAAATTATTTATTTATTATAGTTGGAAAGCTTAAAGTTATTTTACACTTGTAAACTTAAGTTTAGATACAATAAAGCCAATTAACAGTTTCCACTTACTCGTATAGTATCACGGTAAAAAAATAAAATAAAAAAAAAAACAAAACAATAATACATATACAAAAGACGTACGATTTACAAGAATATAAAAAAAAAAATTTAAAGTACACGACCATATCCAGCAATGCACTTTTATATCTGGTCGGGACACAACAAAATATTTAATTTATTTGTGATATTTTTTGACTGTGGTACACTAGAAACATCGAAGAGCTTGGCACTTGTCATGATGGGCCTATAGTAAAGTATGCTTAATACAAATTAGTTTTTTTAAAAAGCGTGTCGTCTTAGAGTAATTAATTCTGAGAAGGTCGTCTTCGGCTTGCGTAAGTATGATCATGTCTCCCAATTTCGCTTTCAGTTAAAATGGCTCGATATCCGCTTTCGCCGGTCTGTCCATCTTCTCTCTTTACTTTATAACGTTGTCAATCACCCTAAAACACCTTCGTACCTTAAATCCCGCTTTGAATTTCTCTCTAATACGCACAACTGTACTCTTCGCTCCTCTCACAACAATCAGCTAAAGATTCCTTCGCATTCCTCTAGCAGATATTCAGATTCCTTCACTGTTGCTGCCGCTCGTCAGTGGAACAAGCTACCCCTAGCTATAGACGTGCAACGTATTTAAAAATTATTTTAATCATTATTTCTTGAGAAACAGAATGTATGTCTCTCGAATTAGTTGTTTGACTTTTTATTTATATATATATATATATATATATATTTATTTATAGTGTATGTTTATGTATGTATGTATTATATAGTATGTATGTGTGTTGTTTTTTTTAAATTGTGTATGTATTTAATAAATGCGTAACTATGTTTATTTACCAATTTAAGCTATTTTAATATTTTTATTTATCCTGCCCATCACCTTACATGATCCCCAAGGTTAGCTGGTAAAGAATCCTTATGGCGTTATAGCTCGCCTATGTACTAGGTTTTTAAGTGCAATAAAGTATTTAAATAAATAAATAGCTTTAATTCTCATACCGTTTGGATTCTTGCCCCGTCTTGTTATATATTTATTTAAGTAGTTTTGATTTTATTTAAGTAGTTTATAAGTTAGTTTTACTTGCAGTAATGTTGTGCCTAACATACATAAAAATGGATTATTACCTTTTACGGTCTAGCACATGTATTTTTATTGATTTTATTAGTGCTGACTGTATCTGTAAATTGTTACAAGCGAACCAAAGACGATAAACTAATTGATTTTGATACGGCTGCCGGTCCTTATTATATTAGTCAATTATTGTTACCAAACAAATGAGTGCGCTCACTTTGATTCATGCCAATGGGGATAGGAAAATAGCCGGCAACAAATAAAACGAGCCGAACTACCGGCTATATGGGGTGTAACAGAAAATGTACGACAGGCTGCCTCTTTATTACACCAACTTTAAATTAAAATACACAGCTAGGGAGAGGTTTTCGTTTTTACTATTCTGTATTTCTCATTGATACATGCCGCGGTTCGAACTGCGATCTTTTCAGGATTTCAAAGAAAGCGTTCTTACAACAACGTTGATGGCTATGCTCTATTTTTTAGTTATTTATTGAATGTCTTATTTCAAACGGTGAGATTTTTATATAAATATCACTATGACAAGCTTACAATATAAAAAAGGCATTTGAAATCACTGCAAAGAGTACATACTTTCAACGAGAACAACACATAGGTGGTAGGCGGACTGATGGTGGTAATTTGCCCAGTCTGCCGGGGTGGAGAAGTATTTACCGTTCGTGCCGATAAACCCAGTAAAGTGTATCCACACGTTTCAGGATTAGGTTCGAGGTGCCGTCATGCCCAGTCAAGCTGTTAGGGACTGATGACAGTCATGATTGTCTGATTCCAGCTGCTAATATTCATGGAGTTTGCGGGCCACATTCAGGTCGCATGTCGTGCGAGTATAAACAATAGTATAGAGCGTCAGATTTTGTTGCGCTTGTAAACGAGGTCATAGCTGAGGTGAGAGCATACCAGGCCGGCGCGGCATACGTGAGTCGGCTGCGGATGTAGGCTTTAAATGTACGACGCGGCAAACGTTGGCATCATCACATGGCAACGTTGCTATTTGGTGTGATCAGGCCTGTGTGAACATTGATATGGCCCCAACTACCCAAACGTTACAACACTATATCTAGTTTTGACCTCGTATGTTGTCCTAGACATAAGACGTCTGCTTTTTGTGGCAGTTTCAGGTATGCGGCTACTAAAATCTGGAATTTCCTTGCTCACCTTACTATGCAAGGCTGGGATGTTATTATTATTATGTGTATGTATTTATGCAATATGTGTTAAATAGGTTGTATTTAGTACATCTGTGTCCGTGACGTGCTTTCCATCCGTAAGGCGGCGGTTGAATATCGGCGCTATGGCCTATCTATAGGTTGTAGCGGACGCCGAGCTAATCGCCTTTTTCTCGCTATACAGGTGCTGGTAGGCTAAGTAATTTACCCATAATCTTATTACATTTTTTTATGTTTTGTTTTTTTTTAAATTTGTATTATGCTATGTGTATGGTTTGGCGACAAATAAATATATATCTTTCTTTCTTTCAAACTGAATGCAAACACTGGGCGAAGTTGGGTTCTCGCCACCCGAGCCAAGTTCACAGTGGCGGTCACAATGTCTATCGTGACGCCCTGGGCGTATTTTACTGGATTAGCCACGGATAGACTCTCGCCGTTCAAGCCTGAAGAAGATGAGGTCATTCTGTAGGTGGAGAGATACAAGCTGATGATGATGACGTATACTAGAGCCTCTAAATACAAACATAGATCTCTAAAAGATTTTAGCTGTGATTTTTACATTCATGTTTCGTGCAAATCGAGTAACAGCGTGGGGCTATTGCAATCCTTTAGCCGACACCTGCTCGTGACGTCATAAAGGGCGCGACTGACATCCAACATTATTACTCTAGCTTCGACCAATACCTATGTACACCACTCTGTAAATTGAACCTATAAACCAGAGTGTTGGCTACGGTAATTAAAAGTGGATTGGAGCATGTTTTTATTTAGAACACATTTTGAAATAAAACTGTTAATTTCTAAATAGCCAATTTGTATGGAGAAACCAAAATATATATATATATATATTAAAGTAAAGTATCATCACGACCATCATCCCTTGCGGAGTAGTCAGAAACCACGCTCATAAATTTATTATATTAAAAATATATAAGTATATGTATGGGTTCAAAGACTTAGAGATAGACAAATAACCAATGATAATTTAGTAAACGATGCGTTGAACGATTGTACGCCGAATTGGTATTCAGGCTGACTTGGGGCGATAAACTCGCCCGACCTAATAATGCCTACTATCCTCACGAACATTTATTACCAACCGTTTTGTCACGTCCACGAAATTGGATTCATTTTAAAATATCTACTAATATTATAATTGCGAAAGAATCTTCACCTGTGTGTGATTTTTTCATTACAGCCCCTAGACCTCCACTTTTGGAGATGGGCCCCCTAGAACATATATCTGCAGAATTTGGCCTACACTCGCCACGCTGCCCAGACTGGTTGGCGAGGATCTGATGTCAAGTTATTAGTGGAAACGCGACCGACGGCTTAACATGCTCTCCGAGGCAAAGGAACGGTGGTGTTGTAAATGTTAATAGCGAGGCTAATACGTTGGCAGAAATAAATGCCAGCCAGGAAGACTCTAGATTTCTCCGTCAGCCGTTTGGACAACTCCTTGCAACTCCTCATGGTCCCATCGTCTCGACCCCAAACGGTGCAAACTCGTAACGTATACCGAGGTTGGCGTATTTGCGCAGCCACCTCAATTCTCAGCAGAAACCGTAGCACTCCTCGCGCTAGACTATTATGTACATTATCGAATTAACGAAGTTGTCCAACATTTTATTTACATATATGTATATATATATATAGCAATCGCTACAAATATTTATGATTTTTTATATAAATTAAATTAAGTACGTATTGTTATTATTTTTGCTGTTTGTTTTTAACTTTTTATTTAAGTTAAAATGATACTAATAATTATGGAATTAATTCTGAAATAAAAAAAATATTATTATTATTTATTTATTTATTTATTTATTTATTTATTTATTTATTTATTATTTACTTATTCCACAGCTGTATTTTACAAATAAATATTTACATTCAAATGATTACCGAACACCTAGCCAATTACGGAATAACATTATTTTCACTAAACATATAGCATGAATGGATTATTAACAATTTAAACTATTAAAAATAAACATAAGAATAAAAATAAAGAGACAATATTTAAAAATTCCATCTACGCATCATTATGTAAGTGTATGTATATGTGAATGTGTAGGTGTGTGAAGGTGTATATTGTAAGTGTGAGTGAGTGAAAATGTGTAGATTTCATTGCATTGTGCATATCTAATCTATTATTTACATAGAACTACACCTTCATCCTGCTCAGAATCCTTCCTCTGAATTGGTGTTTAGACAGTCAGAAGGGGTCGATATCTGTAAACAATTTATTGTATCTTCTTGTTATTCTGCTCACAACAGAATTAGATGCGTAATTAGTTCGGGTGCTAGCGGGGACAAAAAGATCCCGATGTCTACTATTGAAGCTTGGCACTCTGATACGTAAGATATTATAAAATATATATTTATTTATAGTGTATGTTTATGTATGTATGTATTGTAATGTATGTATGTGTATTGTTTATTTTACTAATTTAAATTGTTTTAATATTCTTCTTCATCCTGCCCATCACCTTTCGTGATCCCCAAGGTTAGCTGGTGAAAAGTACCTTATGGCGTTATAGCCCGCCTATGTACCTACTAGGTTTTTAAGTGCAATAAAGTATTTAAATAAATAAATGTCGCATCTCAGACCGGAGACCTGCCAAGTTTCCCCGGCCCAACGGTCATGCCATATAGTGATCTAGGATAGCGGGAACTCCAGCAATGGCAAGAGCCCTTCGGATGATGTAGTTGAGTTTTGGATGTTATTAAATACGTGAGTGCTTTTTGTGATACCCAATGTTTAAAAGGTATTTTTACAAGCTCTGTACTTTTTTCCGACAAAACTTCGAGTCTTTACAATTATAATAATGATCCAATTTCGCGGTAACAGGATGATACATGAAGATGGCATTCGTTTCTTTACAGAATCACATTGAAACGTGTTGCCTATTTATTTTTGTTGTTTAATTTACCTTCTCTTTGTTCCCTTCCTTTTGTTTGTCTTGTTTTTATTGCGCACCCAGTCGGGGTCCGGTTAAGCTGGCGACAAATAACGCGATGCGACTCACACCAGCACTAACAATGTATTAAGTGTGGAACTTAATATAAATGCACCTATATAACGAAATATATATAATATAATATAATACGGCTAACGGAAAAGTCTGGAGACAGGAAGGCTGGCAATTATTTCTGCCAACGTATTAGCTTAGCTATACAGAGGGGAAATGTTGCCAGTCTTCTTGGGACTATCACTGAAGGGTCGTCTCTAGAGGACATTTTTTACTTATAGTTTATTTTTTATTATGTTTAGTTTATATTTATTTTAATTTTTACTTTTAAGTAGTTAGTTTTAATTTATATTGTAATTATTTTATACTGTTTGTATATAATATAATATAATATAATATAATATAATATAATATAATATAATATAATATAATATAATATAATATAATATAATATAATATAATATAATATAATATAATATAATATAATATAATATAATATAATATAATATAATATAATATAATATAATTGCCAGCGTGGCGAGTGTAGGCCAAATTCTCCAGATATATGTTCTGAAAGGCTCATCTCCAGCAGTGGAGGTCTAGGACGCTGTGTTCTAGGGGCTGTGTGTAATAAAAAAATAGTCGCAAAAAAGGAGTCGCGTCGTTTAATGTGTTTCCAGCTTTAACCGTAACAGAGATAAGTTTAAAAGAAATGCCTCCTTTAATCTCATTGTTGTGCAAATAATCTGAAATTGCGAGCCGCCCTCGGATGGGCGAAGACAATTATTGGCGGATTTAGGTCTCAACTCCTTCCCCGAGCAAATTACTTTTCACCTCGCGAACCAATTTTGTTATGAAAATAGAATATTCTTCATTGACTTAAAAAAATAAAATAATAATAATAAAATTAATTAAAAACTACTATTGTAGGTAGGTATAGGTGTATATACCTACTCGACAAATTAAAAATATAATAGATATAAATCAAAACTACATTATTAATTAAACTAAAATATAAACTTTGAATAAATATAAATTATAAAGCCGTCAGGCCAGCGTGGCGAGTGTAGGCCAAATTCTCCAGATATATGTTCTGGAAGACTCATCTCCAGCAGTGGAGGTCTAGGGGCTGTAGAGAAGACAAATTTCTAAGCATTCCATGGATTCACCGTACGGGTGCCGGGTCCATCGTGTGTGGGTAAGAGATGAGAAGAATGGTGTCTCGGGCTTGCGACCGACAATTGGCTGGTTTAAGAAAAGGAGGCCTCCTTTTTTTTCTATTTCGCGATAATACGCTCACCATCCACCATTCTACTTCTCTCCCTACCCAACCAAATACTGTATGATTCCGTTAGTGCCGTCTTGGAAGCTCGTTCCATAAATGTATTGACGGCAGACCTGCTTAGGCCCAATTCTTTCAGTAAGTGATGCAAAGATTTTGCTGGAACTCCTCTTGCACCAACTTCCACTGCGTAAAGCTGAGTCTTGAACCCGTTCCTGATCATTTCTTCTGTGAGATCATAATATTTATTCGACTTCATGTTGTGGTCTTTTGGAATATTTGATTCCCACGGAACGGTAAGTTCAATAAGGATAACTTTTTTCAAGTTCCGAGAAAACACTAAGATGTCTGGCCTATAGGCTGATACAGCTAGTTCATCTGGGATCCTATAATGGTGTTCAAATGTATCCATGAGAATTTTCCAGTCTGATGCGGCGCCAAGGATCGAGGTGGGCTTGCATTTAGTTTTCGTGCTTTGCCCTTCCTTTACAAATGTGGTCAAAGTTTTATTTGTAGTCAGTCCCTTTCTGGCTCTTGCAATAGAAAGACTTACTGCTTCACGGATAACACCTAGGACTTTGTCATGTCGGCGTGAGTAATAGCCCTTTTCTAAGAGAGTAACGCACCCTACAAGTGTGTGTCTAGCAGTTCCTATGGCAGCACCACACAATGTACAGTTCTTTTCCGTAGCTTTTCCCCACCTTACCAGATTACTCTGGTCCGGGAGGGACATTTGAAAAGCGTTTAGGTAGAACTTTAGCAACGCCGGAGACCAATCGTACATTAGTGTGCGCCACTTTAGGGCTGAATGAATGAAAAAAAATAATGAAAAATACAACTAAAAACAAAAATAAAATAAAGGACAAACAAAATAAAATAAAAAATATTATGAATGATAAAAAAAAATTGATCCACATCGCTACCAATGGGCAAAGTGCCAAGGATACTGACAGCATTGCCACGTTGAATAGCAATGCAAAAATAAAACTCATATAGCAGTGAAATAATTTGTTTTACATATATAAAAGGCTAGATCACACTTATTCCAAAAATAATGACAATAGATAATATAGACGCTTTTTTCTGAAACGAGATAAAAATATATTGTTTATTATTTGTCCATAGGAACCTATAGGAACACTTGAACTTGTCTCGGTTACAATTTTTACTTAAATATATGATGTAACTCTAAAAATATATATATAGGTTAACTTAAATAAAAAATAAAAATATAAATAAACTTAATGAAGAATATTGGATGGATTGAGCTGCCGTTGGCACAGTCAATACAAGGTCTGTTTAAATAGTATCGTGATTTTTTTAATTTTTGATTTTTTTTTGTTGCGTTGTATTGGTACTCATATCCTTTACTTATAAATACTAATAAGGTCGGCCATTTTGAATGTTATTTTTTGACGTCTGTTTTGATTGGATGTGTTTAAGTTCGTCTTCAATTTTTGCTTATTCCAAAAAATGGATCAAAGAATTGTACTTTTATCTATCGTATAACAAAATTACTTGATTGACTGCTCTACGAGTTTACTCGTAGATGTAGAACAACTGATATTCTTAAAATCATTATCTAGAAGAGTACCTAAATGATGTGAAGGAAGAACATAGAGCTGAAGACTGGATTCGAAGATTAGAAGCAGGATAGTGGATCACAGAGTGGAGGAACTAAGTGGGACATTAGACGAGATGGGCTTGCAGGTACTAAACCAAGGAAACACCTCAACCTTCGACACCATTAGGGGAGGTAAGACTAGCCACGTCGACGTCACAGCTTGCTCTCAGGATATGTTGCCGTTTACAGGGGCATGGATAGTGGATGACAGCGTCACGAGCTCGTTTCACAATGCAATCACATTTAAGATCAGGTTGACCAAAGCCAATGGCATATAGAGAGAATGTTTAACACCAATAATGAACCCAATTTAGTGAAGAACTCACCAATATAAAAAACGAAATGGGCATAATTAAGGCGATGGTGGATGAGGTCAATCAGAGGGAATCGTTGGATCAAATTGTGGAAGGATACCCGAGCGCGATAGAACAAGCAGGCGATACGATATTTTAAAATTTCAAAAAACTAAAGACAAATTTCTAAACATTCCATGGATTGACCATGCGGGTGCCGGGTCCATCGTGTGTGGGTAGGAGATGAGAAGAATGGTGTCTCGGGCTTGCGACCGACAATAGGGTTGTACTTAAATGTCATCAATGACTTTTTGGAATAAATATCGCACACTCGCCAAAAGACTCGCTTAAATGCCCAGTAACTTACACATAAGTCCATTACGGACTAATTGAGTCGTTGTTTTGAATGTAACAATTGGTTTTACGATGTTTTCGTTTTCTCAAAACCGTAATTACTAAAAACGACGCAAGTTCAAAGGCCCTCGAGAATGGTAAGTCCTGATTAATCCCGACACAAAATAGTCATTTCCTTTAACTTAAAAACAAATAAGTTTTTACTTTTTTTTTATCATTAGTAACCTTGCGCCCATCTGATGGTAAGTTTTATCAAGCATAGATCAGATCATGTATAGAATACTGCTCTCACCTGATGGTTCCGCCAAGTACCTCACAGATGCTCTCAATGTCCTACAGAGGCGAGCTGTTCGGATTGTGGACGATGCCATTATCTGGATCTCTCGAATCCCTGCAGCTTCGCCGAGATGTGGCTTCTCTGAGAAGAACTCTATAACCTAATCCCTCCCTCTCCATTCCGCAACTGAACCACACGCACAGGTCAAAATATGCACCCACATACCGTAGTCACCATCCCTTCGCGTACGTATAAATTTGGGGACTCATACATCTGTCGCACGATAAAGATGCTCTTCCAGCCTCTGTGTTTCCACTTTCCTATAACCTTCAAGCGAAGTATGAAAAAGCATCACTTACCATCAGGTGGGCCCAAGGTCACATGTCGTGCTAGGATAAAAAAAAAGTGGGAACACGAAGCAATGAATGTTAGCAAAAGGAATCAGGCACTCATGACTGACAACAGTCCCAAACACTATGCCGGATTGACTGGGCATGACAGCAATTCGAGCCTGATCCCAAAACGTGTGGCTACACTTTACTGGGTTTATCGGCACGAACGGTGGATACTTTCCCGCTCCAGCAGACCATCAGTGCGCCTACCACCTATTTTTTGATTTCGTTTAAATTATGTGCCATTTGCAATGATGTAAAATGTCAATTAAATCAATTTACTTTCAAGGAGAACTAATATTGTAATCTTGCCATGATGGTATGTACATAAAAATAACATCGCTTGAAACAAGACTTTATATTTAATAATTTATGTTTCATCATCATCAGCCTGTGTCTCTCCACTGCTGGATATAGCCTCCCCCAAGGCTCGCCACTTCACGTGACGATCTCCTGCCACTCTCATCCAACCCCCACCAGCGACCTTCCTTAGGTCATCTGCCCATCTAGCGGGAGGTCGACCCACTCTGCGTCTTCCCGTACGTGGTCTCCACGTTAGAATTCGTCTACTCCATCGTTCATCGGTTCTACGACATACATGTCCAGCCCATTGCCACTTCAGCTTATTAATTTTGAAGGCTATATCGGTAATTTATGTTTACTTACAGCTATTTTACACTTATGAACTTAAGTTTAGATACTATACAGTCAATTTTAATATAGTATATGTGTATATATATTTTTTCTATTTCCAATTTTATTTAAAGTTTTTCTATCTTTTTTAAGTAATGATATAATAAGTATTTAATAAAACAAACTAAGAAAATAATTGCCGCACGCACATTCTAAGTCAAAACTGGTGCATAAGGGGCCTAAATGACCCATTTTCTATTGATCTTCTAATTGAAATGGAGAAAGTAGGAAATTCCTGTCACGTACACAAGACGATCCCGGGCCTGAATGTTTTCGCCTGACTTTGGCGACTCTTACCATTACGTAATATCTGCTAACTTTACATTTATTACAATTGATTTTAACCTAATTTAAATAGATTTAGAGCTAGTTAGAGCTCTTGTGTTCCCTATTTTTCTGTACGCTGTATGCACGAAAACAGAAAAAAAAAACGAATTAATGCTCTAGAAATGTGTTGTTGTCGGAGAATACTAGGCATATCATGGGCGGAATTCCAAACCAATACAACAAAATCCATACTGGAGGAAATAGGGATCAGACAACGCAACGCCTTTTCTCGCTTGAGAGAGGATGCGTGGTAGGTCACCGATGAGATGGACCGATCAGGTAAAGGTTGCATTGGATCATCGCCTACATGAGTGCACTAGGAAAGCCGGGGTCCGAGAAGAGTGGCGACGGTTTATTGCTACGGTTTGTTAAGCGTGCCACTAGCACTGAAATGGCGACCACGACGACTCTGCCAAAAGTGTAGCGACTAAGAAGAAATAGGTTTACGTAAAAGTGTAGGAATAGAGTTTGCCGTACAACAACAACAACATTGTTATGCCCGCAACAATGTCAATTATTATGGAAAACGATAAATTTAATTTTTTAATTTAATTTTTTATACATATATGCACAAGTTGCTTGTTATTTTTTGCTGTTTTCCCGCGCTGTGAACTCTTATATTATACCCGACGTGTTTGGGCTATAAACCCGCTAGTAACTCCAAGAAAAGCTTCAAATTCTGCAACAATCCTTTACCTTATATAGGTGTGCAATATGTTTAAAATATCATAATGACAGCTCTAGTACCTACTTATTTTCTATCTAGTACTTTATTTTTTATTTATAATGTATTTGTTTGACGAAATGTTAATTATATTTATAATATAGAATTATTGTATGCCTATTGTGGGCAAATTGTTTAAAATTTTAGTAATGTACATCACCTCTTTATACCAATGTAAACAATCTTGACAATAAAGAATTTTGAATTTGAATTTGAGTACTAAAGTACTTGATTGATACGAAACTTCATACACTTAATCGCACAGTATACAAGTATATAATTAAATAAAAATTAACATTAGTCCTATCAATAAAAGTATGGAAACCCAAAATGGATGATGTCATTTTGCCTTAATTGCAAGAGGCTGTGTCAGCTAAGATTTACCAATTAAGCGAATCGGGAGCGGAACCGCTGCGCGCTCAGCAACCGAGGCGGGCTGGCACCTTCATTTTACGAGTATATGCGTCGATTTATACTATACAAGGATAAAATCACACACATAGAATCATAGCTAGACCAATATGTAATAGTACCAATTGGTACAGAATGAATTAGTGTATGTGTCATTGCCGTTAATGGTCGTATTTGACGTGCACTTTGAAATTGATTATAATGTTTAAAAAAATGTTTCATTCCATTTGCAAGCATTCATGGACATTACCCGCCACTACTATCAAGTGGGAGCATTGTCACATGTCGTGCTAGTATAAAAAATATATATATATATATTTCGTCTAGGAATCTAACCGGTTACCTTTGTGTTTAAAAAATGTATTCGAGTATTTTCACTGCGAATAGGAAGTACGATAAGTTGAAAGAATCAGTGACGAAAGATTGAAGGTGCAGTGAGTTGAGTCTACGAAACAAAACGGCATATTTGAAAAAGTTGATGAATGTCAACGAAGCGAATAAGGTATGTAAAGTATCATCACGACCGTTTCCCTTTCGGGGTGGTCAGAAACCATGCTTATAAATAAACATATTCACATTTAGCCAACTTTACTATAGGCCAATCATGACAAGTGGCAAGCTCGTCGATGTCTCCAGGTACCAAACTCGAGAAATATCACAAATAAATTAAATATTAATTAAATGTATTTATTTACATTAATGAATATTTTTGCGTCCCGACCAGGAATCGAACCCGGTACCTCTAAGTCTAAAATCCATGGACTTAACCGCTAGACCACGGAGGCAGTATGGTATGTAATTTTATAAATCGTTTAATTGTCTCTGCCTACCTTGCAAGGAAGCTGTCGTGTAGATATGTTAATATTAATTTTGAGTTAAAATTTGCTAAACGCGTTGTGTAAGATTGTGTTTTATACTGAAAAAAAAAAAACGGGTTGAATCTACCATAAATTCGGCCTTAAATGGGCGTTTGAAATAAGTTATCATCAGCAGTTACGCCGAACGCGCGAATATTATCAGCCGAACAAGAGATAAGAGAACTAGGGTTGCCAACAATATTTAATTTGACTTTTAAAAGCATATATTTTTATTTATTACAATATACTCTATTCACACTTTCACAACGAGCAATGACGCGACGTCTACTTTTGTCCCGCTTCCTTCATTACATGAGTAGTTTTATTTTATATGTATAACTAGCTGTTTGACCCGGCTTCGCTCGTTTAGTAATCTGGTCATCATGTGCCATCGATTTGGTAGATGTGGCAAATGACATAAAGACTATATAGGTACTTTAGTTGAAAAGAGTTATATGCCATTTGAAAGACAAAACTCTACCAATTTATGTTTCAAAGTTATTTAAATATTGTTATGGGTAAACTATAAAAGGTAGACATATGCTCTCGCGGACTTTTTTAAAAATAATGTTAAGATGAACAATTCATCCATAGAGCATTTTTGTATAACTTTAACTATATGCTCAGCGCACGCCACGGAAGGCCTCAGAAACGATACTTTTCCCCCGTTTTTAAAACATTTTTGGTTACTGCTCCACAACTATAGGACCTAGCGTGATATTATATGGCCTATGTTACTTCTGAATAATGCAGCTTTCTAATGGTGAAAAAATTATTGCAATCGGTCCAGTAGTTTTTGAGTTTATTCATTACAAACATACAAAAATACAAATCTTTCCTCTTTATAATATTAGTATAGATATATAACCTATTTACGTATTTGTATATAAAGTATTATTTTTATGTATTTGTTTTATAAATTGATATTTTATATCTATTATTGTACCTACTAACCGTGAAAACCGTCCTAATGTCCTAAAGGTTTGGCTGTCAGAGAATGCCTAGCGGCATTAAGTCCGCCTTTGTACATAGTGCAATTAAGTTTTTAAATAAATAAATATATTGAAGATGATGATGCGGCCATGGAATAAATTTATACGTCGCAGAGATGTACAGTACCATTTACAAAATTGAAAAGAACACTAAATGTACAGTTTACATGTTTAACAAAATAATAATAATAATATTATAAATAAACTAATAAACAAGTGGCAAGCTCGGTGATGTCTCTCGAGAAATATTTATTGTGTCCCGACCCAGGAATATTACCCGAGTGTATATCCACGGACTTAACCGCTAGACCACGAAGGCAGTCAGTTATTAAAATAGGCATGTCAAAATTGGTTAAGCTTGCCAACCCTGAGAAGCGCGCCTTTTTCGTGTCAGCCATTTTTCCTGTAAACATAAATATGTTTTCCATTATTAGATAAATTTATTATCTCTTCTTTCCGAGAAATAAATTGAGAGCGATAATTTGAATGAAACAAATAAATTCTAAGCAATTGTAGTCACGGACGAGTTTAATATTCCAATTTGGAGACCTGCGGATATAAAAAGGTAGGGCACTAGAGCGATAAAAATTCGATAATAAAATGAAGGTAGATGGAAAATTATTTTCAATCGCAAGCTACATAATAATAATAATTTTGTAAAGGGTCAGCCTGCCGTTCAACGGGGCAACGCAGCAAGTGTCCGCGGCACACTACACCCATCGGACGTTTATCATTTTAGTTTTTTTAATAATAGAGATATTTGTAGTGAAGTTTACTTTATTTACCTCAAGCTGCGCAAATACGCCAACCTCGGTACAGGTTACGAATTTGCGCCGTTTGGGGTCGGAACGATGGGCCCAAGGGGACACAAAGGAGTTGTCCAAACGTCTAACGGAAAAGTCTGGAAACAGGAAGGCTGGAAATTCTTTCTGCCAAAGTATTAGCCTCGCTATACAGAGGGGGAAATGTTGCTAGCCTCTTTGGGACTATCTCTGAAGGGTCGTCTCTAGAGGACATTTTTTACTTAGTTTAGTTTATATTTGATTTTTACTCTTTAAGTAGTTTTAATTATATTCCTTCGAATAAATATATTTGTTTTCTATATTCATAGGTCATTTAGTACTTATTTATAATTGTATATATATTCGAATGAAATATATTATTGTTGTATGCGTTTTAATATTTTACTATAACTGAAATAAGTAGCTGCATAAAAAAATGCTGATTTTTTTGCATAAAATTTGTATTTTTCTGCACTCTTTTACGCGTACATTTGAAGACTCTTTGTCGCATGATGAAGATGTGAAATTCTCTGCATCAACATTCTTATAACCTGAAATGTGAAAACGTATTTTGTTAGGCCGGCATTGTGGTACAGACTGATGTCGGTGACTGGCGTTAGTTGCTCCCATTTTTGGACTCAGCGTACCCCTTACCATCAGGTGGGGACGGACATCGAGTTCTGTATAAAAAAAATATACAATATAGTTAATTATTATTATATTAAACTATTATTAGTGTACGCGAAAGTTTAAATATTTTTTTAGCAAACACGAAATTCTAAAATTTTAGCAGCTTTTAGTTGACGCCATTAGTGCCAGCAAACATTGACTCAGACTGTCCTTAACTTATGTCTAACTTTGTGCACAGTCGAGTATTCTACAAACACGAACATTTGCAAGCCATATGCATATTTTTATATTCGACATGAATTCGAGGGAATTCAACTAAAGTGTGAAAAAGTGCCTGCCTGGTAGGGTACCGCTGTACCTTATAAAATATATAAGCTTATAAAATATCTTTGTTGCCATTGCATAACAATTTCGGCTATATTGAGTACTTTTATGCGCTAGAATAATTATTCTACTAGGATAACGCGTTTTAAAATTGCAATTATCCCCAAGAGTTTGAAAAAGTTCCGGGTGGCTTTTTACAAATAAACAGCATTCGAGTATATAGATATTGTGCAATAAAGATTTGAAATAAATAAGCTACCTACTTCAAAAGAGCGTAAATGAACTGCTAAATTAAGTTTATCTTTCAATCAACATGCTCCAATTTGCTGTAACAATGAGGCAGTGACGCGTCTCCCATCAGCCATCAGTATGTCATGCCACAATGTCAGTCGTATCTGTCACGGTCACACAATCATTGCTTACTTTCACTCAATCATTCATTCAATTCGCTCTTCAGTCATAGACATAGAACTAGCTGTTTTACCTGGGGTTGCGTTATTATATTATGCGGTTTTTGAAATACTAAAAACGTAACCACTTCAAACATAACACGTGATCGCGACGTAATTAAACTCAAATCTTTGGTCCTTACATATGAAATTGACGTTTAATGGAAACAGTAAAACGAAATAAAAACTATGAAATTATATATTTAAAGTCAAAGTCAAAGTCAAAATATCTTTATTCACGTAAACCTATTACAGGCATTTATGAAACGTCATTAATTTAATTATTTTGAATGATTCTACTCCTGCTAGTAGAAGACTAAGCAGCAAAGTGGTCCAATAAGTAAGCTGTTAGCAGAAGACCAGCAGCTTAGCAAATTCCAGTGACCTGTTAATGTTTAATCTGACTGAGAAAGGAATCTGCAAGGAAAACTCAGCTATATCAGATTTACAAAATAAAACATATACAGAACTGCACCACAACGATCAATTATTAACCTTTTAAATTTAGTTATCAGTACCTATGAAAATACAATACCTGGTACAGCAGTAACCCACCTGGCAAGTTAGAATTTAGGTAGACTACATGCCTATGTGCAACCCGAAAGTCGACAAAACGCAAAAACCTCTGTTAATTTAAGAACAATAAATTGAACGTGTTCGGCAGAGGTCCCAGGCCCCCACAGCAGCACCCGATCACGGACATAACGCATGTGCCAGCCACCCCCCCGCTCAACCAGGCCCTTAGGGTGCGGACCGGGACCCGACACACGTGCCACCACTGCAATGACCTTCTAAGGAAGGGGCGACCACCGGACACGCCACACCATGAGAACTTAATCAATCAATTACCATTATTCTATCTATGCAATCCCCAAGCCGTCTGGACAGCGTGGCGAGTGTAGGTCAAATTCTCCAGATATATGTTCTAGAAGGCCCATCTCCAGCAGTGGAGGTCTAGGACGCTGTGTTCTAGGGGCTGTAATGCCTGTAGTGCATGTAATGCACTTTCGCCATTTTAAAGGTAGTTCATTGAATCTATTGCTGAAAAAAAATGTGGGAGCGAGAATCAATTAAATCTTTGAAGGCGCTTTGGACGGCCACATCGGATTTTATGTTTTTCATTTCAAAAAATTGTCCAAATTGCGAAAAAAGTGGTAATCTGTTTAAACAAGGTCTGGGGAGTATGGTGGGTGTCGGAGACATTCCAATCGCATCTCTTCTAATTTAGCGGTCGTCTCTCGTGAAGTGTGAGGTCTAGCGTTGTCCTGAAGTTATATAAGTTTCTTTAATAAGATTTTAAATTTTTATTCGAATTAATATACAAACAATATAAAAGAATTACAATATTATTAATTAACCTAGAAAAATAAACTAAATCTAAATAACAAATTAAATATAATAAAAAATTAAGCATCCTAATGTCTCAAACCTTACAATATAAAATTTTCGTCCAGGCTATTGTCCAGTGGCATGGTGCCCAAAACACTGGCAGCATTTCCTCGTTGAATTTCGATACTAATCTTTTTAGCGAGGAAGCTGCCAGCCCGTGGATCACCAGACAGATCACGAAGACTAGTTTTTTTGAAATTTCCTTAAATAAAGTTTTTGCCTCGAGGCCCCACGGTCTCATGGTTTCAACGGCAAAGGCCATAAATATATAATCATTGCAAATGTTTATATATTTGCGGCGCTTGACGTTTTGAGCTTGTTCTGCCGCCGTACCAGCTCTGACAGTAGTTCCTTGAAGATGGGAAGTTGCTAGCGTGTCTACACATGTGACGTCCCACACTAGTGATTTTGCCAAACTCCAAAGAACTAAGGTCATACCGTCAGGTCTCTTTCCATCATCTCTAAATAAGCCCGTGGGTTCTAAGGTGGCTGGAATAGAGATGGAGGCAAAAGATCTTAAATAATAAAGTGACAGCCCCTTCACTACTTGACAGTGTTTACCTGGTACCTGCGAGGACAATACGTAATAGGGATTTGTTTTCTGTACCTCGCTCTAAAATAAGGTATGCTCAAAATATTTTTCTGTGTCGTGCATGTACACTTTATAATACCAAGTTGTTTGATATCGATTTGTTTAGTAATTCAAATGCAGTCTTTAAGAAACGACTTCGCAACATATTGTATACACTTATTATAACTATTATTACTTGATATTTATATACCTATTAAAACTGTTTTTCTTTTAAATCTGTCATTAGTATTTATAATATCGCTTTCGAATCTTCTCCATCCTTATTATCAATATATTTCTTGATTTATATATATTATTTTTCTAATGGTTTGGTGGTGACGATGTGTTAGCAAAATTGTTTATTATTGGAACTTTAGGTCTAATTTTGGTTTAATTTGTTTCATATATTTACTTTAAGTGACTGATGGTTTCCAAAAAAAAAAAAAATAGAATAAGAGAAAAATGAAAAAAAAAATATTCGAAACAATCGCTAATGTATTAGGGTTATATAGAATGCAATAAAACTAATAGTGTATTTAGAATACACGTCTATGATTCTGGTTAAACGAGTGTTCAATACATGATTTGTTCATTAACGCTCCTTTGTAGAGCCCAGCGAGGCTTCCATAGTTGATTAGACGAATTCTGACGGCCAGACGGATCATTTCTTTGATAATAGCAGATAACAGCATCTACCAGTATTAAAACGGTTTATTACGGTTATTTTCTTCTGTAGGTGAAAAACTATATGTAAGTATTAGTTAGTAATGATAAATTTATTCACATAATTATATTTACAAAATATTATTAATATTGCAATAAACTGCCTCCGTGGTCTAGCGGTCAAGTCCGTGGAATTAGACTTGGAGGTTCGAATCCTGGTCGGGGCACAAAAAAAATATTAATGTAAATAAATACATTTAATTAATATTTAATTTATGTTATTTCTACCAACCGTTTCCCTTTCGGGGTGGTCAGAAACCATGTTTACAAATAAGCGGATTCACATTTAACCAACGCCAATCATGACAAGTGGGCAAGCTCGTCGATGTCTTCAGCGTACCAAACTCGAGAAATATCACAAACAAATTAAATATTAATTAAATGCATTTATTTACATTAATAAACATTTTTGTGTCCCGACCAGGAATCGAACCCGGTACCTACGCGTCTAAATCCACGGACTTAACCGCTAGACCACGGAGGAGTTCCATAGACAGGTAATTAAATAGTGTTTTATTGTTACATGAGTATCAGAAATCGGCGGAAATAATAGATCTGTGTAGCAGAGATTGTTGTTAGACCAATAATCAAATGCGGTTCTACGAGCTTCCTGATCACCAGCCTTCGCATGTCTCTAGCAACGTCAATTATGTATCGGTAACACCCATAAACACACTCCAAAGCAATGATAACGGGTAACACCCGAATACCGTCCAATTGTTTATTTTCTGATGTCGACTTATTACACTGGTCTAAGAAAACGATCTGAAATTCTTTTGTTTACTGTTCAAATTATTAAAATAAGTACTCTTTCGTAGCCCAAAGAATCAGTGTTGCAATTCAGCAGGAAAATGCAGCTAGCGTTCTTGCCACCGTTCCACGCGGACGGCACTTATATCCGTAGTATTAATATTAATTCTATTTTATATTTTGTAAATATTTTTTTAGAATAAAATGTCCTCTATAGGCGTCCGATGAGACAAACAGACCAGCCTTCCTTCCGATGGAATGTTTTTGGGGTACGTTTTTTATTTATATATGTAGATTATTTTCTTTAGGTTTTGTTTATATTTAGTTTTATTTCTATTATTTAAGTTATTTGTTATCCGTTTTAGTATTACCTATAAAATAATGCAATACTATAATTGGTGTAATATGACTTGCATTTTATGTAGACAATAAAATGTTAATAAGTGTATATATGTATATTTTTGTGTATGTATTAGTATTTAGTATATTGATATTACAGTTTGTACAAAAGTAAGTTTATATAATTATGTTGTTTAATTTATCCTCTCATTAATATTTCTTTCATTGCAACTATAAATGTTCTTATTTGTCCCCAAGGTTTGGTTGTCAAAAAAGGTCTACAGGCATTAAGTCCGCCTTTGTATGTACTTTGTGCAATAAAGTTTTTAAATAAATAAAAATAAAATAAATAGGTACCTGCTTCTTTTATCCTTTCATTTTGATTTTGGTTAGTGACTCGTTAACTTTGCTCTCAAGTGTAAGGTATAGTATAGGAGTATGAAACACGTTAGGAATTTTATCTCACCATTGTATCGAAGTTCCTGTTCTACTAGATATCAACGTCCAACTCGGCAATCCCAAATTGATTATTTATTCGTTTTTTTCGCATTCAACATACTATTATTACACACAAATTACTTTACATGAATTTGAATGCAAGAAAAACCAATACTAGTATTTGAAAAAAGAAGGATGACAACCGTGACGATAAAGATTGATGATGAAACTCTAGAACAAGTAAACGAAATTATATATCTGGGCAGTGTTTTCACTGTGGATGGGAAGTATGACAGAGATGTTGAAAGAAGAATGAATGCGGGAAATAGTGTTAACTGTGCCCTGGGATCACTGATCGCCAGTCGAAATGTCAGTGGCAAAGCTCGACTCGCTATACACAATGCCATGCTGGTACCAACACTTATGTATGAAAGCGAGACGTGGATATCTCAGAATACGCATGAGAGTTAATGCAGTAGAAATAAGGTCGTTGCGTCGGATATGCGGCGTAACTTTAACGGACCGCAATGAAATACGCAAAAATAAAGGTATGAAAGAAAGCATAGCTACAAAAATAAGGAAAGGCATGCTCCGATGGTTCGGGCATGTTGAAAGGATGAGCGAAGAGAGATTGACGAACCAGATATATAATGCGAAAGTTGTGGGTAAAAGAGGCCCTGGCAGATCAATACTCACATATCACGATCAGATAAATAAATAATAAATAAATATTTCCAGACAGGTCACACAGCGCCATCTAGTTTCCGTGGTAAGCTACGAGGCTTGTGTTACGGAAACTAGATGGTTGATAAGCTACATATTATACTTTATTTTTTTTTGTAAATATATAAGTACATATTATACATATAAACACCCAGACCGAGACAAATTATACAATGTACAACTTGCCCCCGGTAAGAATCGAACCCACGACCTCCCGAGTTCACGACAACGTTTGTTACCACTAGACCACGGAGGCGGTCATAATAAATAAATAAATAAAACAATAGCTGAAGGTGCATTAAAAAGCCATCAAGCAGTGGGTTAAATAAAAATTAAAAATAATGTTTATCATTATTATTTAATACATAAATATTTAATAGTTAGGATATAATTGGAAACAAAGGGAAGATATACATAGCTTTGGGTTTGTGAGATAATTGGGTATACTATTACGTTAAATTTATATTATTATTATTTGATAACAGTAGGTAATGAAACAACAACTTGCTAACGATGACCGTATCTGAGTTATGTGGCGAATATCCATCAGTTTTACTACCAAATTGTACCACAAACACAATAAATGTTTTAATTTTGATATTCTGCTGAATGTTACTATTGTTAAATCAGAGTTCCAATCGTGTGGATTACTTTGAAACAAAACATTTTTCATACAAAAGCTGATCCGCTGTACTCGGATAGACTACAAAAGTTAGAGCACGTGCATATCAATGACTTATGTTTAATGCCAAGGATATATTGCATTTATTAAAAAAAAAATCTGCTTAAGGAAGAAGTCATTTGACCATAGGCTTGAATATGTGAAGCCTACATGTCTCAAGGATCACAGAATGAGGGGAGATATAATTAAGACATTTAAAATTCCAAAATATTTAGGTTTAACACAACGATATTTCCTCGTCGTGACCACGGAATGAAACTAATGAGAAAATCCAGCAATACAAATTATATTAATAATGTAGGATATATATACTTTATATATATATATATACTTTATGAATAACAGAGTTGTAAATATGCGGGACAAATACCAGAAGACATTAAAGTCCTCAACTGTAAAAACTTAAAAAAAAACCTAGTGACAATCTAAATAGACTATGGTAATAACTGTCAATTTTATAAACTTTACACCTTTATATCTTTATGTATTATGGCTAATTAAATGATTTGCTTATAAGTTTCTACTAATAGTTTGGTGGAGACAATGTATTAGCAAAATTGATAATAATTGGAACTCTATGTCTAATTTTCGTTTAATTTGTTTCATGGATATTAACTTTGTGTGACTGTTTGTTTCCAAAATAAAATATAGTAGTTTTTCTGATTCCTGTGCTTTGTATGTCATGCCTACAGATCAAATTTAGCGAAAGCCTAAAATAATTGATTGCATTGCCCAGTAACTTTATAAAGGTCCTTGACGTAGCTTTGTTTTCGTACTTTCTGTGGAAACACACACCACCATCAAAGTTAATCTCAATAGCAACGTAACGACTCGGAAAGGGAAGCGTCCATGGAGTACATAACTTCTGGATCTTCAATTTTTTTTTTTTTTTTAATCTTACAAAAAAACACCACCGCAGTCTAGCGGTTAAGTAAGTGGATTTAGACGCAGAGGTACCGGGTTCGGTCGGGACACAATAATTTATATGCGGTATTTCTCGAGTTTGAACTTATGATAAAGCCTTTGTTTTTACTAGCACGTCCACTGCGCATGTATTTGCGCCCACCTGATGGTAAGTGGCGCGCAAGGTCCATGAATGTTAGCAACTCGGCATGAATGGGCATGACGTCAATTCGAGCCTGATCCCGAAACGTGTGTATAAAAAAGGATTCTTAAATTGATTAAAAAATACAGATTTGTCAAAAGTGTCAGTTAACTAAGACAGAAAAGCATAAATTATAAAACCATGGCTATTCAATCCAGTTTAGTTTTATATCCATGGGTGAACATCAAGTTTGTCCCCTGGCTATCGGCGGGGGCACATTCGCCACGACAATGGGGTCGTTCTGTCCTGCTGACGTAATGAAGAAAATTTTTGTATAAGTATTTCCTACTCCGTTGCATGCAGACATAATAGATTCAGACAAGTATATTCATATTTAAAAATAAAAGTGTTAAAAAAAAACTAACAAAAAAGTAAGTTCATTATGTGTCATTATTAGGGTTTCCGGAACCGATTCTGTTTTTGAGAACCGGGAATTTTTCGTAAAGGAACCGGTATCTTTCCCGGTTCTTTGGGTATTTTAGGTTCTTGGTAGTTTTTATTATATACATACATACATACATTCTTCACGCCAGATCCCTTGCGGGGTAGGCAGAGACAATTGAGCGCCACTTGGCATGATCACGACATACCTCTTTCGCTTCGTGGACATTCATCAACCTCTTGATACATGCCCTTTTATTACAAAGACTTTTTAATGCACCTTCAGCCAGTGTTTTATTCATTTGATCGTGATATTGAATCTCGGTCTGCCAGGGCCTTATCTTCTTATTATTTATCACATCCTCTAGACCTCCTCTGTTGGAGATGGACCTTGCAGAACATCCTCCTCCTCCTTGCGTCGTATTCCTCAATGCTGAGGGTCGTGACCCCCTGCTCGGATCACTTTGTCCCAGACGATGCTGCGCCATCCGGATCTGCACTTGGGTGTGAAGTGTGGTGCGGATTGGTCTGACCATCGTGTCGGGCTCCGGAACATATATCTGGAGAATTCGGCCTATACTCGCTACACCGGCGTGGGGTTGGCGAGGATCTGATATCAATGTTTTATTAACGATAAGTTGGTATTAGTAGAACTGGAACCGACGGCTTAACGTGCTCTCCGTACGAAAAGTGTATTTCTCATTGGTTTGAACCGACCTTTGTAGGATTGTAAGGAGTACTTAGAACCGAGCCACCACCGCTAACAATAAACAGTTATTTTTTTATTAACATATTTCGTTTACATTATATTGACTTTTTTTGTTGTTCTGGATATATGTCGATGGCCGCATGTCTTTCGTTCGAGGGTTTTCATATCAAAGTGGAAGAGGTCATTGACATTTGTTCTCATTTTAAGATTGTGAAAATAATAATATTGCAAGTTTAAAATAAACTAAACTAATATACATATGTATATTGATGTATATGGACTTACTTAATATTGCACCTACCATCTATAATGTCTAAATGTCCTAAAGGTTTCGCTGTCAGAGAATGCCTAGCGGCGTTAAGTCCGCCTTTGTACATAGACAATCAAGTTTTTAAATAAATAAATTTTTCAGTAGTAGCTGTTCTGCTTTGGAACAGCTTGCCCCTTAATATCCGTGAAGCCCCAAGCAGAGCCATCTTTAAAAAACTAGTTTACAATCACCTTTTACAATTACAATAAGCACTTGTCTGTTTTCTTTAAAGATGTTGTAATGTAGTGTAGATATGTATGTATGTTGTATATGTAGTTTATATAATATTTTATATATGTATGTATATGTACTTCGTTTATGTAATGTGTATACCCATTTATATATGTAATTTTATATTGTACCTAGTTGTAAGTAAATATTGTATTTTTATTTTTCTTTTCATATTTGTTGTTTATTTGCTAACCTTACCTCTTAAGTTTTCATTGTCCCGAAGGTTGATTGGAAGAGAGTGCCTATAGGCATTATGTCCGCCTTTTGTTTGTATAACAATAAAGTTTTTAAATAAAAAAAAAAAAAATCATTGCAAATGGCACATAATTTTAACGAGAACAACAAATAGGTTGTAGGCGGACTGATGGTGGTAATTTGCCCAGTCTGCCGGGGCGGGGAAGTATCCACCGTTCGTGCCGATAAACACAGTAAACTGTATGAGTGTCTGATTCCAGTTGCTAACATTTATGGACTTCGCACGCTATTTACTATCATTTGAACGCAAGGTCACATGTCGTGCTAGTCTAAAAAAAAAAACAATATATGTACATACCTTAATAATGTATTAGAAAAATAATAAAATATATAAATAAGTAATCTGTGTGAAAGATGATGAAGGTTAAATGTATTTTATATCTATGTTGATCCTTTTGCCCAAATATTGCCCAGCCAAATTTTCTGTGTACTTCGTCCACACTTGCCAGTTCCAACACCAAACGGCGCAAAAACACATGTTACAATAAGCTGGGTGTATTTCTGCCGTTTGAGGTTCTAAGCTTGTAGTAGAGTTAAAAAAAAAATCTTACACAAAAATACCTATTTGTTTTATTACAAAAATGTCTACTAAAGCAGTTAGGAATACTAGTCAATACATCAGAAAAAACTTTCCTAAAAAAGACGCAAAAAACATAATACTTCCTACATTTTTTCATGTCACAGCATTGTTTTGTCGCATGTCTTGATTTATTTTCACAATAAATCTCACACGGGATTAATCAGTATCAGTTTACGAACTTAAGCTGGCGACTAACCTTATCATATTAATACAGATCACATTGGCAATATATGAACACACAAATACACATGGAACACACTGAACTAGTCCGCGATGATGGCAAGAGACCTGATGGTATGACGCTGATGCCCTGGGAGCGGGGACGGGCCTTAGTGTCGACACTTTGGCTTCGTCACACTTTAGGGGAACAGCGGGAAAAGCGGGAGCCGCAGCAGAAAGCGCAGAGTCTGGCAAGCGGCGCAAATACGTATCTATAATCAAAGACTACTTGTTTGAGCCGTTTGCAGTAGAGCCTTTAGGCCCATGGGGTCCAAGCGCTAAAACATTTTTAAAAAACATAACCCCTCGTCTAATTGTCTGCTCTGGTGACAAGAGGGCTGGTTCTTTCCTCGCCCAGAGAATCAGCATAGCGATTCAGCGAGGAAATGCGGCCAGCGTTCTTGCCACCTTGCCGCGCGGATACGATTTAGATTGAAATTAGGTTTTGTAAATAGTTTTTTTTTTTGTTTTTTTTAAACATTGCGCTCACGCAACGATGGGTAAAGATGGGTTAAGCTGTCTGTCCCGGTTCCACTAACACCAAATTGTAAAATCGTTAATTGTCATAAAAAAATGACATCAGACCCTCGCCAACCCGTATGGCCAGCGTGGCGAGTGTAGGCCAAATTCTCAAGAAATTTATGAAAGGCCCATCTGCAACAGTGCAGGTTAGGTCACTGTTTTCTAGGGTCTGTAATGATGTGATGAATAATGTATTTATAATAAAGTATTTAGTATTAGTTTAGTCGCCAGCTTAAGCAATAGCACTGTATTTAATCAACGGCAAAAAGGTCAAAGATGAAGTCTTCCAATGGCAGTCGATAAAACCGGCTACAGCAATATTTCACGCTTAATGTCACGAAACTGGTCTAGATAGCTCATTTGTATGAAATACCCATTTTTGCACACGACCTTCACAAGTTCAACCTTTTATATCTATAACACAGAAATAGATTTAGAATTTATAATTTGGCTGGGTATTTTTATTGCTCTAGTAGAACTGCCTCCGTGGTCTAGCGGTTAAGTCCGTGGATTTAGACTCGGGGGTACCGGGTTCGATTCCTGGTCGGGACACAAAAATATTTATTAATGTAAATAATTACATTTAATTAATATTTAATTTATTTGTGAAATTACTTGAGTTTAGTACGCTGGAGACATCGACGAGCTTGCCACTTGTCATGATTGGCCTATAGTAAAATTGGCTAAATGTATTTATTTATTTATTCGAAGAGAAAGAACAGAGACAGGCAGTATAAGAACAATTAAGAAACGATACAGTAGGAGCCATTAGAATTATACCCGCCACCAAAATATTTCCCACTGTGGACAATAGTGCACCAATTATATTTTTAGATGCGTTAGTACTACATATGTATACCTTGAATTGGAATCGAGTCATTAAAAAATTGGCATTAGCCCCTAGCCAACCCGTCTGGCCAGTATGGGGTAAATTCTCCAGATATATGTTTTGGAAAGGCCATCTTCAATTGGAGGTCTAGCAGGCTGTGTTCTAGGGACTGTAATGAATTTAAGAAGAAGACAAATTTCTAAGCATTCCATGGATTCACCGTGCGGGTGCCGGGTCCATCGTGTGTGGGTAAGAGATGAGAATAATGGTGTCTCGGGCTTGCGACCGACAATTGGCTGGTTTAAGAAAAGGAGGCCTCCTTTTTTTTTCTATTGCGCTTTTTAATATAATATAAATATAATAAATATAAAATATTTATAAAAGTAAATTATCATCACGACTGTATCCTTTCCGCGGTGGTCAAAAACCACGCTTTTAAAAAACGGATTCACATTCAGCCAATATTACTATATATAATATTGCCATCAATCATGACAAGTGGAAAGCTCGTCGATGTCTCTAGCGTGCCAGACTCGGGAAATATCACAAATCTATTTATTTTATTATTTTTTTTGTTTTAACAGTAATCAGTTTTTAATTTCTTCTTCTTTTTATATTGGTGAATGCTGTGACACCTAATTGGTACATATATTAGATAAGTTATAATTATACTATGTTATGTGTGTGATAATATATGTACTGCTGTGTGTACTAAATATATAAATAAATAAATGTCCCGACCAGGAATCTAACCTGGTAGTTTCGCGTCTAAATCCACGGACTCAACCGCTAGACCACGGAGGCAGTCTATTTTAGTATATAAAATGTTTATTATTTGCAACTCTCATCAAACCCCCGACAGCGACTTTTAGGTCCATCTGGCATCCTACTTATGTCGTCCCGTTGTCTCCACTCTAGAACCCGTTTGCATCAGTTGTCAGTTCTGCAGCAGATATGTGCGGCCCATCGCCACTTTAGCTTGCTAATTATGAATGCCATGTGAGTTACTTTGGTTCTCAACGTTTCGAATCCTATCCATTAGAGAATTACCAAGCATAGCTCTCTCCAAAGGTCGCTAAACGAGGTCTTCTTTATATTTGTGGACCAGACCCACTTTCAGTGTCCACGTCTCTGCATTAATGCCCACTCTATTATATTTGATCTCTTTGTACATACATACATATCTTCACGCCAGATCCCTTGCGGGGTAGGCAGAGACAATTGAGCGCCACTTGACACGATCACGACATACCTCTTTTGCTTCGTCGACATTCATCATCCTCTTCATACATGCCCTTTTGTTACGAAAGCTTTTTAATGTACCTTCAGCCAGTGTTTTATTTATTTGATCGTGATATGTGAGTCTCGGTTTGCCAGGGCCTCTTTCGCCCACAACTTTCGCATTATATATCTGGTTCGTCAATCTTTCATCGCTCATCCTTTCAACATGCCCGAACCATCGTAGCATGCCCTTTCCTTATTTTTGTCCCTATGCTTTCTTTTAAACCCACCATTTTCCGTATTTCGACTTTACGTATGCGGTCCGCCAAAGTGACGCCGCATATCCGACGCAACAACCTCATTTCTACTGCATTAACCCTACTCTCATGCGTATTCTGACATATCCACGTCTCGCTTCCATACATAAGTGTTGGTACTAACATTGCATTGTGTATGGCGAGCCGAGCTTTGTCACTGACATTTCGACTGCCGATCAGTGACCGCAGGGCACCGTTTACACTATTTCCCGCGTTCACTCTTCTTTCAACATCCCTATCATACTTACCATCCGCAGTGACAACACTGCCCAGATATATAATTTCATTTACTTGTTCTAGAATTTCATCATCAATCTTTATCGCCAAGTTTGTCATCCTTCTTTTTTCAAACAAAACCTTAGTTTTTCTCGCATTCAAACGGAGTCCTTTTTCTGCACATTCTTCTTTCATTTCTGTGACTAGTGATTGCAGTTGTTGTTCGGACGATGCCATAAGAACGGCATCATCTGCATAAAGCAGGCAGTTTACCACTAGATCACTCATATTCACCCCACAGTTACTCTCTCTCACTCTTTTTAGGCATTTGTCGAGATATAGAGTGAATAATCTGGCCGAAAGCACACAGCCCTGTTTGACGCCCATTTGGGATTCAAAGCAAGGCGACATAACTTCCTCCACCCGCACACAAGCTTTACAGTCCTTATACAGTGACTGTATAGCTTGCAGCAGTTTGTCATCCACTCCATACTCCGGCAATATGTCCCAAAGCTTCTTTCTTACAACTCTATCAAAAGCCTTCTCCAAATCCACAAAAGCGCAGAAAACTTTCTGGTTTAAAGCCAAAAACTTCTCTGTGATATTTGTACACAACATATAATTCTACTGCCAAACTTTTTTACTATATTAGCACAGTACACAAACAATGTATTTGGAATGTCAAATAAACCAAAGTTGAATGACGATAGTCTCAATGCTTCCCTTCTAGTAAGTTTGCCCATCTCTTTAGCTGCGTCGTCAATTATCATTAAATCAGGGCGAAGAAAAGACATATATAACAAAAAGGATTGGATCTATTTATTTTTATTGTTTAGGGCCAACGGAAAATAATCCAAATAGTACACGATCCGTAGAAGAGTGACCTTCACCGATTGGTATTCCGAATAAAATTGTATAAACATTTATTATAATAAATAAAGCTGACAGAAGCGACAGTGATGGGTTGACTAACGAAGTATGTTTAAGGCTATACAGGAATTGTAAAAACTTATATGCTAGCTGGGAAGTGACCCTGAAATTTATGATAAAATAATTTGATTCCTACTGCATTCCTTGAGTTTGACATTAGTTCCCAAAATTAGATCCTTATAACTATCAGCTAATGTAATACATACAGCATTTATATTTAATAAATAAAAAAGTTTTTATTTAAAACAATAATGATTTATATATTTATTTATTTATAATAGGGTAGCCAACAGTGCTAACATCACACACTTATTTGTACTTAACACTAAATCAGAAGTTAGATGTTGCACCTATTATAGGCGACCACCACAATACACAGTAGCCTTTATCGCCTATAAAAAATAACAAAATTATAGAATTTTCAATAAGTATACAAAATCTAAATATTATTCGAAAAACTAAAGAAACAATTTTGAAAAATATAACAAACATAGAATTCCATTTAGAAAAAAAAGTTGCGAAAATAACTAAAATATTACCTACTTCTTAATTATTTCTTAATTAATTAAAATTAATTTTATAAAAAAAAAACATACATAAAATTGACTTATAGATTTTGGGCAAGTTGTTTTAGCAGTTCATGTTTAAATACTCTTTGGGAGTTTCCGAAGATGTTGGATAATTTACGGCATTCACTGCATAATAATAATAAATTATTTATTGTACAGAACAAAAAAAAGTGTGGGTACAAAGGCGAGCTTAATGCACATTCTACCAACTAACCTTTGTGAATCCATTATAAGCTGGTGCGGAAATACTATTGTGATCAAAAATAATGAAATATAAATACTCGTACATACTAATTATTAAATAAATATATACATAAATAATAAATACATATAATAAGTACATAGTAGAAAGTTATAGTAAGTTATTCTGTTTATGGTGTAAAAAATTGTATAACTTGTCTTTAAATATTTTGAGAGATTGAAGCTTGTTATAATACATGATTCGCTTTTTAGGACCAGCGAGTCAAGAGAAAATGCATAAAATTTATGGACCGTGCTACAAATTCTGTCTATGATTCGCAGTCTACGCAACCGTATTTCAATATTAGTGCCTATAAAGGTGAGTGATACGCGAATATCTTCCTTTATAGACCACTGCCGCGGTATAAGGGGAAATAACTTATAATTTAATGGTGGATTTTGAATAAACCCAGATTTTGTCTTCTTATTAATTTACTATTATTACTTGTTATTATGTTCGGAATTTAAGTGCTACTGCAAAGTATTTACGGAACTTTTCGTTAATTATTTCTATTTCAAATATTTAGGTTCAAGACTCAGCTTTACGCAGTGGACGTTGGTGAGAGAGGAGTTCTAGCAAAATCTTTGCATCACTTACTGAAAGAATTGGGACTAAGCAGGTCTGCCATCAATACATTTATGGAACGAGCTTCCAAGACGGCATTAACGGAATCATACAGTATTTGGTTGGGTAGGGAGAGAAGTAGAATGGTGGATGGTGAGCGTATTATCGCGCAATAAAAAAAAGGAGGCCTCCTATTCTTAAACCAGCCTATTGTCGGTCGCAAACCCGAGACACCATTCTTCTCATCTCTTACTCACACACAATGGACCCGGCACCCGCACGGTGAATCCATGGAGTGCTTAGAAATTAGTCTTCTTCTTTACGGGAATTAAAATTACGCTTCTCCAGATACATTAAAGATAATAATAATAGTTTATTGAAACAAAAAAAATATACATATTATACAAAAAAAAACAGTATTGTTCATGCTTAATTTAGTAAAAGACCTTTGTCCCCTATACTAAGGTTGCCCTGGTCTTATAGGGGACAGCTAGTTGACACTAAGTAATGATAGCGGTCTTGCAGCAGAGTCACACACGCCTTATGTCATACTCAATTTAACATATAGATAGTGAATTGACATTTAATGAACACTATGATCATATAAAAAGCTTTGAAGGTTGGAATCCGTTCTTTGACTGTCATATCAAGAGACTTGAAAGAATACAGAAGAAGTTTATCAAATCTTTAAATTACAAAGTTGGTAAATCTCGTACTTATGTAGACTCGTTGTTGTTTTATAGAATGCACTCTCTTGAAATGCGTCGCAATATTTTTGACTCCATGTTCCTTTATAAAATACTAAACAATGTTATAGACTGTTCTACACTCTTACAAAATATATCATTACGTGTCCCCACACGTAGTACTCGCAGCAACAACTTATTTGTTATTTCTAATTCATCTACTAGGTATACAGCTAATAGATACTTTTGTCGCTCTCTCGACTACTACGATAAGGAATTGTCTCATCTTGACTTATTTAACTCTAGTGTTAATAAATTTAAAAGCGACCTTAAACTACATATGTTCTCCAAATTAAAATAATATAACATTTCTAATGAGTAGCTGTTTATATATGTAGTATTATTTTATTAATTCAATCACGTCGGGGTTACCAGTTTGGAGGAGGTTTTAATAAAAAGCCAGTTTGGAATTGTTAAAAAAATATTTATTTAGTCCACGGTTATATTTGTTCCGTTTGGTTGGGTTAGTTGTGGATGTGCCCCGCACTCTGTGTTGAGGGGGTACTCCCACTACTCCACCAGGTCAATTGTTGTGGTGGTGTAGCCCGTACTGTGTCACCACATATAAATTAAAATTAAATAATAAAATTAATAATCTACTGTGCTTGTTTTTGTTTTCGTTTATTGTATTTTGTGTAAATTCTCGACACTCAAGGTCTTGTTAATGGTAATTATGTTTGTAATATTATGTAAATGACTGTTTGCTGTCAAAATAAAATAAAATATAATAACAAGACTGGGTACACAACAAAACGGTATGAGAATCAAAGTTAGACCATGCGGTACGGAATTAATGAGTGTATGACAGTCACTGGTTATGGTCGCGTTGGACGTGCACTTTGAAATTGAGTATATTGTTTTCTTTTCACGGGCAATATGCCGAACTCACGCGGGAAGTGCAAAACCCGATCTTCTTCGGATTCGTGTTATAGTCTTAAAAACATTATTTACAAGGTTAGCATTGGCTCCAATTATTTCTCAGTTGACAATTAGATATGTATATAGTTTATCTAGTCGATCATAGATGGTACAATTATAGTCTTAAACACACTAGGTGTTTTTTTTTAAACTGTTATCTATTAATTCAGCAGTTTTGTTAGTACACGTTAGGTGGCGTAAAAAATATTCAACAAACAATCTCGTTGGTAGGATCGATCGTAGGATTTTTATTTTAGCCTAGCTAATCTTGTAATTGGCCCCAGAGCCTTAAATAAGTATGTGTCCAAGTCTAGGAGGTGACAAGATAGAAACATTATTACATAGAAAACTCTTCACTAGGTTCAAAAAATGGCTCAGCCAGAGGAAACTGAAAACCTTCTAGCTGTCGTTAGGTAGTCTGGTCTCTTCAACGGTCCACGCTGATATAGACACACACACACACAACTACATATACACTCATACCTACATACCCACACAGAACAATTTTGGTGGGTATTTGTTTGTGCTGTTGTTAATTAATAAAATAAATTTTATTTGCTGTCGACCGTACAAAACAAAATGGTATGCTACGACCTTCCGCACGGTTGCTACCAGTGCAGGTCATTGAGCATGTAAAACTATAATAGATTTAAGTTAATTGGATCAATAAACGATTTTTATTTTTAATATATTTTGAAGTTCTTTTTGTCATTCGGTCACATATCAAAATGCATGCATAATTTAGAAGTTTTCGATTTCCCTTCCCTGCAGCATGAGAAAAGGAAACCACATGTTAACAATAGCTGATCAAGTAAAAGTAAACCCGTTTGTTCTGGAGCAGATGGCATTCCATTGTCAACATGAGAACTGTTACTTGCAGGAAAAAAGTTGTGACTCTTTATGTCCATTTGTAAGCACACAAACATGTGCATAACCACGGGTATGTAGCATCAAATATAAGATATGGTATTTTGATATGGGGCAATGCAATAGAAGTAAATAGAATTTTCATAGGACAAAAACAATGTCTTCGAGCGTTATGTAATGTGCCCCCACTAACCTCTTGTCGACTACTGTTTAAGAAACTAAAATTATTGACTGATCCTTGCATTTATATGCTGGAATGGTGTATCTTTGTAAAATGTCATCCAAATCTATTTCATACTATAGGAGATAAGTGTAAATTTAATACAAGAAACAATAGTAGAATAGTTCCGCCTCATACAAGGAGCCATTGGCATAGCACAAGTTGTGGTACAATGGCTATTAAAATCTTTAATAAGCGTCCACTAAGTGTAAGGGAACCTACAAATTTATTTAAATTGTGAATAAAAAAAAATCTAAGTATAAAATGTTTTTACAGTTAAAAATAATATTTAGAATCAAAAATAATAATAAAATAAATAAGAAGGTAATAATAATAAATGTTATACTAAGATATATATCATCTATAATTATGTAGCATAAGTTTGTATATATAATGTAAGTCTGACCAATAAATTTGCATGCTGAATCCATGGCTAAATGTGTTGAGCCATATTTTATTGTCACATATATGTATATTGTACCACATATATTGCAAATAAAGATTTTGATTTGATTTTTTTGTTAAATGTACGAGTAAAGATGGAGATGGAGGCACCATGGTCTAGCGGTTGGATTTAGACTCGGAGGTATCGGGTTCTAATCCTGTTTCACTATCATATCATCATCATTCTTTATTCTTTATTTTTCCACCGTCTATGACTAAGTTCGTCAATGGAACAGGCTCCCACTGGCGATCTGACAGGCACCCTCTGTTCATATTTTTAAATGTTTACTTACCACCTACTTTCTAAACAAGAAAGACAGTGTTTTTTTAAATTAATATTACAATTTATTTTTGTGCTAATTTTTATTTTTTAGATTTATCATTTATTTTATAGTTATATGTATGTATTCATGTATTTATTTGTTCTTATATGTATTATAAGTATGTAGTTTATAATAATAAATTTGCACTCATACATAGTTTTTTCACACTCCCAAAGGTTGGTTGTTAGAAAATGCCTGGCCATTAAGCCCGCCTATATACAATTTTAGTGCAATAAAGTATTTAAAATAAAATAACAAATAAAATAAGTACATATAATTTTATTCGGTACAAGTGTTATGTTATATAATTTACTTACTACATATATCTATCGTGCCTGGAAAATGTTATATTCGAGCAAAGAACAGAACTGACAGTACCTTATGATGAAGACACTTAAAATAATTTAAATGCGGCTGTAAAGGGGCCTTGTGAAAATTTATTAGTATACCTAAAAAAACTTAAATAAGATTAGTTTAAATTATTTTCTAGCTAAGATGCAGCTGTAAAAAAGCTTTGTCATAAATGTCAAACATTAAATAAAATAAAAATTACAGCCTCTAGAACACAGCGTCCTAGACCTCCACTGCTGGAGATGGACCTTCCAGAACATATATCTTGAGAATTTGACCTACACTGACCACGCTGGCCAATCAAGTCAATTTATTTAGTATTAGTGGAACCGGGACCGACGGCTTAACGTGCTCTCACCTGCCTTCACCCTGTATACATTTAGTTTAAAATGAAAATCTTGCATTTAGAATTTTATCTATCCTTTCAATACGTCCTCATTGTCTAAAGTTCCATTAATTCTAGATCACTCTGCGATATGTGCTGATCATAGCAAAGTTTAAATTGGTTTCGGCTCCCATCTGCACGGTTTTGGAACACACAATTACCGATAGTCTTACACGACAATGGTCCATTACTATCGCCAACAACCGTAGACATATACGCAATATAAGAACAATCCAAAGTTTCTTGGAGACAGTCACAATCTTCCTCGTCATTCTACTGAAAACAATCAACTCAAGATCACTCCTCCCACTACTAGCAGATATTCAGATTCTTTCACAAACAAACTTCCTCTGGTCATCAGACGGGCGCCGTCAATAAATATATTTAAAAATCTCCTCATTGCCCATTTCTCAAATAAACAAAATAATCCGACTACCTGATATCTATTTCTGTCTCTTTTTATTTGTTGTGTAAATAATACATATTTTTTCCTTCATTTTGTTATGTATTCTTACATAAATTTAGTTAAATGTATTATTATATTTTTTATTGGTATTTGTAGCTGAAGGAGAATTAAAAAGCCTTCGTAACAAAAGGGCATGTATGAAGAGGTTGATGAATGTCGATGAAGCGAAAGAGGTATGTCGTGATCGTGTCAAGTGGCGCTCAATTGTCTCTACCTACCCCGTAAGGGATCTGGCGTGAAGATATGTATGTATGTATGTATGTAGTATGTAAATTATTATTATGTATGTTTAAGTATTTGTTTTTATTTCTAATGCATCCGCAATCGTCTACCACACTCCCAAAGGTTAGCTAGTATAAAATGCCGAGAGGCATTAAGTTCGCCCTTGTACTTAACTGTTAAGTTAAAAAAAAATACAAAAAACTTGGCCCTAAATTACTGATTTCCTATTGTCAGGCAGTTCCTTATAATTACGTCTTTGACAACTTTGGGTTTAATGTGAACTGGACCGAGGATGTTCTTGCCATTACAATGCAGTACATGTTGGACTCTATGTCCGGAATTTAAGATATTACTAGTGTTGTCCACCAAATGTGCTTATCGATACTATATTTTTATTTTAAAAGTACGTAAGACTTTATACGTTGTTAATATAAATCGATGTATTTGACGACAGTACTGGCAAAATAATTTTGTAACTATTTATTTATTTATTATTTATACCGACCGCCTCCGTGGTCTAGTGGTAACAAACGTTGCCGTGAACTCGGGAGGTCGTGGGTTCGATTCCCACCGGGGGCAAGTTGTACATTGTATAATTTGTCTCGGTCTGGGTGTTTATATGTATAATATGTATATATTTACAAAAAAAAAGTATAATATGTAGTTTATCAACCATCTAGTTTCCGTAACACAAGCCTCGTAGCTTACCACGAAAACTAGATGGCGCTGTGTGACCTGTCTTGAAATATTATTAATATATATTCTAGTAGGTACTAAAAATTAATTAAGAGGGTTGAAAGGTTCTCTTCATCTCTCTCGCTCGCACAATCCAATATTTAAAAAGATTTTTCAAGTGCGTGTACTTTGGAAAAATGTAATCTATTAACTTACGGACATTTTGGAGAATTATTAATCAGTTTTAGTAAAATAGAGAAAAATCGTTTTATTGCTTTAGCTATTTTTGTCTGTCTAAAATTTGGTGGAAATATGTCTAAAATATCCATAAGTTAAAAGATTACATTTCTATATTGATTTTCTAATATACATTAAATATAATAAAATGAAGTAAAATAAAACATAAATTAAGGAATCCATCTTTTATTTCTTTGTACATACAGCAGCACTTGCACTTATTTTTTATTTTTATTTATTGGTTTTACAAATACATATTATATTATAATTACATATTTGACGATAGGAATTTTGTTATACATTAGCCAGAATGATTTTCATTTTATAGATAGCACTTAAATTAAAATTGAGCCAAACCCAAATCATAAATTAAATTTAAATTAAACTAATATTAAAATAATATTAAATTAAATCAAAATTATTATCAAAACTAAAACAAATTGTCATTATATTTAAATTGTGTTATTACTTTAATAACTGTAACGGTCTGTAACGGTCATGAAAAATGTCTGTATCATTATTGGCACTGCAGAGAGGACTAGTAAAAAAACAAAATACACAAATAAACATAAAATATGAAACTAAATTTTAAAAGAGTTGATGAAGGTGATATAAATAAAATTAGTTCTGTCAAGGACCTCTTTATATGTCGACCTTACTCCGCCAATTAAGCAATTAGGAGAGAGAAAATTACACTTTTAGCTAGTAGTTAAACCAGGGAATGCTTAAAACGTGACCGACGTAAAAAATGAGTAGAATAAATAGTATCATAACGAATGTAAACCATTCGGTTAGATAAAATTTTAAAAATAGATTCACTTTTAATTAAATAATAATAATAATGTTACTAAGAAATCACCCATAAAGTTTTAGATATGCTGTATAAATAAAATGTTGGAAAAAAAATTCGAGTGAGGTATATAATTGATTCCACTAATAGTTTCATTTCTATTCTAGTTAATTTTAACGTTAATGCTGTCAAAACTAATTAGGTATTCAACTACCGATTCAATTTCTAAAAGTGAAAATAAAATAGAACTTTTAACAAATCCGTATTCTACTATTTGTTCAAATTCATTTAAATTCAAATTCATATATTTCTTTATAACAATAGGTGTTTTATAGGATGGTACAATGGTTATAAATTGGGTACACTATGTTTAGCCTATGGGCGTATAAAGATTAAATAATTAAGTATAGTAGACATGTAAACTAAAGAGAGGTATAATAATTAAATTTAATTGAAATGACAAATAGGATTAATTAATTAATGTCAAGGTAAGAAATTAATGTTGTTCATTCAATCTTCTAGAAAATCTTGCACAGAGTAGTAGCATTTGTCAATTAGCATTTTCGTTAGTGTTTTTTTAAATCGTTGTATAGGTAGTAACTTAATGTCATCATTTATTTTATTGTAGATTTTTGGAGCCATACAGAATACACTTTTTTGCATGAGTGTTGTTTTTGATATAGGAATTACGAGCTTGTTTTTATACCGCACTCTACGGTTGCGATTTTGATCAACAATTGGGGAAAGTTTCCCATTGTTTTTGACAAAGTTAGCAATTTCCAGTATATACAAACATGGTACTGTGAGTATATGTAAGCTTTTAAAATAAGGTCTACAGTCTACATTGCAGATTAGTTGTTATTTAAAATCCGGAGTTTTGTAATTATTTTAAAATAAAACTAGTGAAAGTATCAGTTCTACAATACTTTTTTAAATCACTTTTTGAATTAATCATCTTCACGTCAAATCCCTTGCGGGGTAGGCAGAGACGATTGAGCGCCACTTGTCACGATCACGACATACCTCTTTCGTTTCTATGACATTCATTAACCTTTTCATACATGCCCTTTTGTTTTGATGGCTTTTTAATGCACCTTCAGCTATTTGATTGTGATAGGTAAGTCTTGGTCTGCCAGGGCCTCTTTTACCCTTGACTTTCGAATTATATATCTCGTTCGTCGATCTCTCTTCACTCATCCTTTCAACATTTCCGAATCATCGAAGCATGCCTTTCCTTATTTTTGTCACTATGCTTTCTTTAATACCTACTCTTTTGCGGATTTCGTCATTACGTATGCGGTCCGTCAAAGTGACGCCGCATATACGACGCAACGACCTCATCTATAATTTCAGAAAAACTTTACTCTTTTGTTTTAAAATGTACGTTTTGATTAGATTTATTATTATATAAACAGTTATAAGTATATAGTCTGGGCCTCATAAAATATTTTTTTAACAGCGATTCCATTTAATTTGTTTCGCGATGCAATTTTAGTTCCACTTTGTAGATAAGTGGAATACTTACGGGGACAATGACTAATGTAGAATCGGAAAAGAACATAACTTAAGTTTAATCGACACAAAATTAGTAAAATTGGGCTGCAGTTGCATTAACAGTGTTAGTTAAATGATCAATTTAAATGACATAAACAATGATAAAAAAAGAATGTAAATAGTAATTTAATAAATTCATTGATAAGAGAAATGTAATTTTTACTATATATTACTGTGCAATTAAAAGTGTAATGCGCGGTGGTGGCTCGGTTGTAAGAACCGCGTACCATAAATCCTACAAAGGTCGGTTCAAACCCACCCGGCATGTACCAATGAGAAATACACTTTTATTACGTACATTTGTCATAGATTTACTACATCACCGTTCCCGTGCCTCGGAGAACACGTTAAGCCGTCGGTCCCGGTTCCACTAATGCCAACTTGTGGAATCGTTAATAGAATGTCATAAAAAATTGACATCATATCCTCGCCAAGCCGTCTGTCCAGCGTGGCGAGTGTAGGCTAAATTCTCCAGTTCTGGAAGGCCCATCTCCAGCAGTGGAGGTCTAGAACGCTGTGTTCTAGGGGCTGTAATGAATGAATGAAAAAAAACTGTGCAATTAAGTAATTTGGAAAATAAAATAAATAGATTTCGTATCAATCAAGTCCTTTAGTACTAACAATATGAATGATAATCCCTTGCGCTTAAAAAAAATTGGCTGCTGGAATAGAACCCGGTGTCTCCGCGTTCATCATCTGTTAACCGCTAAATTACTAAGGCTGTTATAAAAATGTATAACGACATTTTTTTATCCCCAGATTAAAATACGATTAAAAGTTTTATGAAATGGCTCTTTTGTATGAAGAGATTTACTGGAGAGCTTATAAACTGTTTTTAAATGACTGCAATCTAAATTAAAGTATGAAAACAACCATAAGAGCATTTTTTTCTGTCTGGCATCGCTACTTCATGAGTGCTTAACAAACTTATGTGTCAAAATATTATTTTCATTAGATCTTTATTGTATATTGTATATATGTAAACTGCCTCCGTGGTCTAGCGGTCAAGTCCGTGGATTTAGACTTGGGAGTACCGGGTTCGATCCTTGGTCGGGACACAAAAATATATATTAATGTAAATAAAAATACATTTAATTTATTTGTGATATTTCTCGAGTTTGGTACGCTGGAGACATCGACGAGCTTGACACTTGTCATGATTGGCTTATAGTAAAGTTGGCTAAATGTGAATCCGCTTATTCATTGACGTGGTTTCTGACCACCCTAAAAAAAAGAAACGTTCGTGATGATACTTTTTACTCTTTATTAAAAACTTAAAAAGTAAAAAAATAATATAAAATAAACCTAATAAAACCAAACTATAAATAAAAAATATACTACTCTAGAGACAACCCTTCAGGGATAGTCGCAGGAAGACTGGCAACATTTCCCCTCTGTATAGCGAGGCTAATACGTTGGTAAAAATAATTGCCAGCTTTCCTGTATCCAGACTTCTCTTTTCTCTCTTCTCCTAGAGGGTTCCAGAATCGCGGGTACTCCAGCAGTGACAAAAGCCCTTTGGACGATGTCGTTGATAGTCGCGTGACGAGGAATGCGACCAGCACTTCTAGCTCAAGAAAGCCTATGGTGTCGGAGATGTTCAACCGGTTTTCCACACCGACACTGGTGCGGGTGGACAGTCCAAGCGTAGCCACACCGCTACGGTTAGTTTATTTCAAGAAATGTACCAACCGATGCTGAGATAAAAGCCTGCAACCAGAGATCCGACTTCGTAGTGGAAACGGCATTGACAATGACATAGGCATTAATAGAGGCAAAAATAAGGAAAGTCATGCTCCGGTAGTTCGGCCATGTTGAAAGTATGAGCGATAAAAGATTGACAAACCAGGTATATAATGCGAAAGTTGTAGGTAAAAGAGGCCCTGACAGACGGAGACTCTCATATCACCATCAAATAAATAAAACACTGGCTGAAAGTGCATTAAAAAAGCTTAGTAACAAAAGGACATGTATGACGAAGTTGATAAATGTCGATTAAGCGAAAGAGGTATGTCGTGATCGTGACAAGTTGCGCCTAATTTTCACTGCCTACCCCGCAGGGGATCTTGCGTGAATATGTATTTAAAAATAAAACGTGCATTTTCCTTAATGTCATTTTACGTTTTTATTATCGATTAATCACAAATCGAACTTATACACATCACTAGCTGGCACGTATAGGCATTTGTGAAGGTGGTAGGCGCTTCACGTCCGCGGCCGTCTACTAAACTGATTACACTACGCCCCATACACAGATTTTACTGTCCAGCACAAAAAATACGAACAGTTTTACCAGCTTTTCTATTCTGTAAAATTGTTAGCAAAAAGTCTAAACAATACATAGCCACATACCATACATCTCTGCCTATCCCGCAAGGTATCTGGCGTGGAGATATGTATGTATGATAAGTGACTAGCGAAAACAATGAAATAAAACAATTGCACAAAGAACGTTTAAATTTGGCGTTTGTAATTATTCCCAAAATTTTAAAATATCAAAAATATGCAAAAGAGTAGGTATTAAAGAAAGCATAAGGACAAAAATAAGGAAAGGCATGGTCTGATGGTTCGAACATGTTAAAAGAATGAGTGAAGAGAGATTGACGAATCAGATATATAATGCGAAAGTTGTGGGTAAAAGAGGCCCTGGCAGACCAAGACTTACCTATCACGATCAAATAAATAAAACAATAACTGAAGGTGCATTAAAAAGCCATCAAAATAAAAGGGCATGTATAAAAAGGTTGATGAATGTCGAAGAAGCGAAAGAGGTATGTCGTGATCGTGTCAAGTGGCGCTCAATTGTCTCTGCCTACCCCGCAAGGATTTGGCGTGAAGATATGTATGTTTACCATTCTTAGCGACATTACTAGCTAGTATAATAATACAGGTTGTCTTATTTGATTATACTAAATAAAAAAATAGCTTTGAATTTAAGCTTACCGGGAACCTAAATATAAGTCAATCATATAAGTACCTACTTAAAATGAAAGTTACTCCGTGAAAGCATTCCGAACCATCTTTGTCGCATAAAGTTTGGTTGTTATTGCGTTAACACGTGTTTCGACATTTAGCGTCTTGTTAGGTCGAGCCACATGTCAATGAGGCTGTTAAGCCACCAGAGATATGCTAGGAAACTAGAATTTCTAGTGTCCCTGTCACAACAGTAAAAAGTAATCAATCAAATCAAAATAATTTATTTCCATTGGTTCTCTCAATACAACTTGGATACAGTCAGTACTAATTAAATCAATACAATTTTCAAAACATATGTACTAAACAAAGTGGTAATAATGGTTGGGCCGTAAACAGGCAATAATCCATATTTATGTATGCTATGCACAACATTATTGCTACAAGCAAGTCAAACTAACTAACTTAGAAACTACTTAAATAAGATCGTGGCTGTAAAGAGGCCGTGTCAGTTTACATTCTAAATACTTAATAATTATGATGTATAGAAATTATATACATATGTCAGATAATTTATAAATGTATAAATAAAAAAATATATATAATAATAATAATAAAATAAAAAAGGACGTCATCTTATAATCTTAATACTAATAATGATATGTCAATTAAGCATAAATTCATAGCTGTAAATGGGCCGTGTCATTAAGCCACCAGAGATATGCTAGGAAACTAGAATTTCTAGTGTCCCTGTCACAACAGTAAAAAGTAATCAATCAAATCAAAATAATTTATTTCCATTGGTTCTCTCAAAACAACTTGGATACAGTCAGTACTAATTAAAGCAATACAATTTTCAAAACATATGTACTAATCCAAAGTGGTAATAATGGTTGGACCGTAAACAGGCAATAATCCATATTTATGTATGCTATGCACAACATTACTGCCACAAGCAAGTAAAACTAACTAACTTAGAAACTACTTAAATAAGATCGTGGCTGTAAAGAGGCCGTGTCAGTGTACATTCTAAATACGTACTTAATAATTATGATGTATAGAAATTATATACATATGTCAGATAATTTATAAATGTATAAAACAAAAAAAATATATAATAATAATAATAAAATAAAATGATATGTCAATTAAGCATAAATTCATAGCTGTAAATGGGCCGTGTCACCTTATATTCTAATAGCATTAATGTTAATTAATATTCGTGGCTGTAAAATGGCCGTGTCACCTTACAATCTAAATAAAACATTCTATGTCAAGTAAGCAAACTTAAATTTAAATTCGTGGCTGTAATATGTAATGGCGCGGTGGTGGCTCGGTTGTAAGAACGCTTTCCTTAAAATCCTATAAAAGTCGATTCAAACCCTCAGCATGTACCAATGAGAAATACTTTTCTTACGTACATTTCTCATAGATTTATATATATATATAGTCCTAAACGTAAACAACACAGAATTAGATGCAGTAAAACCACCGAGCTATTATAATTCTTATTAATTAAAAATATACAGTCCACTCCTAGAAGCTCAACCAAGATTCAAGAATCGAACCCGGTACCTCCGCGTCTAAATCTACGGACTTAACAGCTAGACTACGGAGCTATTATTACATTTTATTTCCTAGAAAGTCGATTAACTACCGACTGGTTGCAGAAAGCCTGATTATCTTTTAACGTGGCAATGCTGCTAGTATCCTTGGCATTTTGCCTATTGGTAAATAGTATAAAATAATAATTTGTATTTCGATTTTTTAATCAAATCCATGAAGAAGACAAATTTCTAAGCATTCCATGGATTCACCGCGGGTGCCGCCGGGTCCATCGTGTGTGGGTAAGAGTTGAGAATAATGGTGTCTCGGGCTTGCGACCGACAATAGGCTGGTTAAAGAAAAGGAGGCCTCCCTATTTTATTGCGCGATAATACGCTCACTATCCACCATTCTACTCATCTCCCTACCCAACCAAATACTGTATGATCCGTTAATGCCGTCTTAGAAGCTCGTTCCATAAATGTATTTACGTAAGTATGTCTAAATTGTCCGTAATTTGATTTCCTAGAAGATTGATAAAATACATTTAAATTGTTGAATTGTGCGAGCCAGAAGAATGCATAAGTTAAACCAAACCTAATAAATGTTACTGTAAAATAAATATAGGCGTATCTATGAGAATCATTAACTAACATCAATCTATGGGTAAACCGTATATGTAGAAATACAAAGTTACACATCACTATTTGATGTACATTTATGTTCGCACTGACGTGATAAATGTTGCAGACATACGCTAATGTTCGCAATAAACTGCCGTATAGTTAACACTCACCAATTTCAATTCTATAAATTCAACTTGTTAGTATTCTCTATGCAAGATAATTTCCAAAGGGCGGGGTTTCACATAACGTGTATATTAAAAATAACTAAATTAAAAACAGAAGGAAATAAATTAAAACTACAAAGATAAACAAGACGTCCCTTGTTTAATTATTTAAATATTAATCCACACTATCTTTTGTGCGATTATATGCACTTTTACGGGGTAGGTATGTGTAGGTCAGACCTACATTGAGAATTTAAATATTAATGAATGATAATCAACTTTAATTTTTTATAACTCCTAAATGGTCACTTGAAATGAAAAATGATAAGAGAAACTTCAACATGATTTTCAAATACATATTCGATGATACCTTACAAAATATAGTTCGTCGACTTTCATTTTCTCTTTTACACAAACTATGACGCCTTACTAAAATTTGATTAATGTTATATCTACAGTGACACTCGCATGATTAAGACAAATAGATTTACGTGAGAATCATCAAAATCAGCACACGCGTTTGGTCTCCAGTGTGCTACAAAGGAGCAAACATACATACCTACTCGTATCATCATCAAAAGTAAAAAAAGTAAAGTATCATCACGGCCGTTTCCCTTTCGAGTTACTCAAAAACCACGGTTATAAAGAAGCGGATTCACATTTAGTCAAGTTTCATCATTATCATTACAGCCCCTAGAACACAGCTTCCTAGACCACCACTGCTGAAGATGGGCCTTCCAGAACAGCAAGGATTGCCAAGTTTACTATAGGCTAATCATGACAAGTGGCAAGCTCGTCGATGTCTCTAGCGTACCAAACTCGAGAAATAACACAAATAAATTAAATGTATTTATTTAAATTAATAAATATTATTGTGTCCCGACCAGGAATCGAACCCGGTACCTCCGAGTTAAATCCACGAACTTAACCGCTAGACCACGGAGGCAGACATAAAAAAAAGATATACGAATTTAATAAAATTTACCCAATCCATGGTTAGGTATTTTAGGAAGTACTGTCACAAAAATAATATTCTTAAAATAATAAAAAAAGGGCATTAAAGAAAATTTTCTTGTTATCACAACCAATCATTTTAACAACGCCGTCAATTCGTCGATTGACTCATAAAGTTGCGATCAACAACAAAAAACCGGCTTTAATGGTGCAGTCCAATGATCTTGCAATTTTGTAGATGTAGCATTATGGGACAACGAAAGTTACACTAAAGTTTGCAACAAAAACTTGCTTAAATCGACGCAGGAGTTTTTTTAAATACTCTTTAAATAATTAATTAATTTATGTTCTATTTATTTATTTATTCAAGAAAAAAACACAGCATCATAATACAGGTCATCAACAGGTCAAGGTACACTTTGAATATGGCCAATATTGGAATGAATTTAGACTATGTTTACATTATGTGATTAAATATGACAATTAAATTAAGCTAAATAATATAATGTAAAATTTACAGAAATTATAAAATAAACAGGTAAACCTTTTTCATCACGTCTACAATTGTCAGTGATATATGTCGAGTGACAATTATCAAATGACAGGTGACAATTACAATTTTTAAAAAAAAAAGGTAACCCGTCGTCAAGCGTAGTTTTTCCCAAGTTCACGAGAAAACCCCAGAGCCTCCTCGGATCACGGACCAATCGTTTCGACTGCAAATGGGATGAAGTGGTGATTTATGACGATCTCCGCATACTTTTTTTAAGTCTTAAGGTTTTAAGGCGCGCGGCTGACTCTGCAGCAGCCTAGGGTTTGTTATGGCTGGATGTCACATGTGACGGGCTGCATGTGTCAACACATCTGGCATCTCGAACCACTGCACAGCCCCGTTTGTATAGAATCAACGACATCCCATCTGGACGCCTACCATCAGACCTAACTATCCCCGATGGTTCAAGGATGCGGGGATATTGGCAGAGGTAAGGGCCCTTGCCAGGATGTCATTAAATACTTAATAACACATCATTATACCTAAACCTAATGTGGAGCCATTTAGGTAGAATTAATAGACCACTTTTTTTTTATAATGTCCTGTCAGTTACTTGCCAAGTATGTTTACAGTTATCTTGATGTTACTGTGTTAATAAATTGGAACGCTGCGGTATCCATTATTGTAGTATATTTGTTGCGGTCCAGTTAAATACAACGTTTATATCCATTAGGGGCACTTCCGACACGTACGGGTAATCATATTCCAGGCAGGCAAGGCATAAATCATCAGGATAACTTAACTGGGGGCAAAAACAAGCACCCGCACGCAGGATCTGACCTAACCAATGTTTATTGTTGAATCTACCGTCCTTTCATATAAGGGTTACTCTGAAAATATAATAAAAATAAGTACAGTTGCTTCTAGTCTAAAAGCGACCTTCACCGATCAGTTATACTTATGAAATCAACATAATACATCAGAACATTTATTCATCATATTATTAAATTCCAATTTGCAGTACTTAATGCTTTTAATGAAGTAATTCGCGTCATTATCGCCCAAATACATCGAGAGGAGTTCATAGCGCGGGACAATCGAAAAAATTAAACTGCAACTTTAAATAAAGTTATTTATCGTTTTCCTTAATTAATTAACATAATGTGCAACAAAACAAGACCAAACTTGGAAGACCTGGGTTCGATTCCTGGTCAGGGCACAATAATTTACATTGCTCAAATGTACACTCAACATAAAATCTTTGAAAATATTAGATTGTGCGAGCGAGTGGGATGAAAAATCCTAAGTTTATGAAGGTCTAGCCAATTTGTCACATTTAATTTTGTGAAAATATTAAAAAATACATTTCTTTAACATTCTAATAATAAACTGTGTTCATTTATTCAAAGACGGAGGTGTCAAAACCCGATGTGACGGGTGACTGTAGACATATAAAATTGGCAGGTCCAGAAATACAAATGCAATCAGAAACATAACTTTTAAAAAAACAAGTCTCGCAACTCAGTTCTAATACCGTAAGAAGTTGTGAGAATCATGTAATACCATTTCTTAGTCCCTACTAAATGGACCTTCTGTGATTCTTATTATTCGGATCCTAGCTGGGACTGTAAAATGAACTGCTGTTTAACTAAATTTGATCCTTGGAATTGTGTTTCTTGATTGTGTTTTCATGTGATAGCCAGTGCCTTAGATTTGTATGATTTCTGCTCAATGAGTGAGTGAGTGAATGACAAAAATAATAAACTTTATAAAGTAAAGTATCATCACGACCGTTTCCCTTTCGGGGTGGTCAGAAACCACGCTTATAAAGATGCGGATTCACATTTAGCCAACTTTACTATAGGGCAATCATGACAAGTGGCAAGCTCGTCGATGTCTCCAGCGTACCAAACTCGAGAAATATCACAAATAAATTAAATGTATTTATATAATTAAATATTTTGGTGTCCCGACCAGGAATCGAACCCGGTACCTCCGAGTCTAAATCCACGGACTTAACCGCTAGACCACGGAGACAGTTAATAAACTATGAACTGACTGTCTATAATAAAAAAAAATAAGAATGGATTATTTGACTGTCTCGCACTTACGTATATGTCTATGAAGGGGTTAGGTTTTATTTATCTTTCTAAAGCTGACGTCACCAGAAGTTTTCTTTGTCCAGCCATCTTACCCTCCTTTTAAAAAGGAGTTTGACTTTTGGAATAAGTAGGTACTACTCGGAAAATGAAAAAAGTAACGAAGGGCCACGAAAATGTTTTTTAAAATCCATTGGGTGTGAAATATTGTATAGCTTTTATCATTCATATAATACAGACAATATTATACACAAATACATGTGGGGGTGGTCAGAAACCACGTTTTAAAGAAGCCGATTTAATTTTGACAACTTTACGCCCTAACGCCCATCATGACAAGTGACAAGCTTGTTGATGTTTTTAGCATACCAAACTCGAGAAATATCACAAATAAATTATGTTTCCCGATTAGGTATCGAACCCGGAAATCAGCAGACTTAGGAGGCAGTTTAATAACGCATCCCTCTCGCTCGCACAATAAAACATTCTTAAAGATTTATTCATTTCTGAGTGTACCTACCTACTTTTGAGAAATTAATGCCCGTTTTCACCACTAATCCCTAAACAGTCTCCTATGTAGGAATCACCTAAGCTAAAGGATCCCTTAAATCGGCCTCCTACCTAAATTTAATTTCACAATGCTAGGCCCTTAGTTTTTTTTTTTTTATATGGCATTAGTTACAATTTGCCAGTGTCAAAGTTTGGGAAAGAAGGGTTAAATAAATAGGATTCGAATTACGAATAATTAGGAGCAAAAACAAAGTTAATATGAAAAAAAATATTAGGTATATACTAAAAAAAAAACTACTAAATATTTACAATTATATTTTAATCTTATTATCTATTATAAAAGAAGCAATGATATTATATATAAATTTACTATGTTTATTATATATAAGTAAATTTGGAATAATGGTAGGGAACGGAACTCGAAAGGATATCAGTGAATCTTTATAAAAATACCCGCTCTGTCGACCTCTCGGTCCGAGCTCCCCGATCTTCCTTTTTTTCTTCTTTTAAAACAAAAACCCATCAACCCTGTCATTGTCGTATATTGACAGTACTATTCTTTCTTAAAATGCAAATAAAACTCTGTAACCTACATGTACCCGTTACATTACTTAGCAGAAATAAATAAAATAAGTGTTAAAATTAGGAAATAACTCATATCGTAATTTATACATTCCGAGACCATTATTTTAAATATGTCTTTGTTTTGAGCTGTATTTCGTAGATTCGTTGCCTAAAAAGAAAATGTGCTGTTACTGACTAAAGTGTCAATCTGACATCTAGTGTATAAAGTATTCTTCTAACTCCACGCTCTCCTTCCCCACACATCACACTGCATTCGTTTCCAAGTCGTTTGCGGTGGTGGCTGTGCATCTTTGGAACCAGTTACCGGTGGACATCCGTCAAGCTCCAAATAGAACACTATTTAAGAAACTGGTCTATGCGCACTATTTAAATTTACCATAAGCTTAATACACTCTCTGCTATATTTATTTCTCTCATTATAGTATGTATGTAGTTTTATTTGTATGTATTAATATGTAAATAAGTATATATTCACTAGTATATATTGAAGTCTAATATTTTTCTATTAGTTTTGATAGCACCTGCCTTATCTTGTCGTAACTGCTTTAGTTGTCCCAAAGATTTGACCAGTATAGAATGTCTAGCGGCATTAGCCTTTGTACTGTGTGCAATAAAGTTTATAATAAATAAATAAAATAAATATTCTCCATTTCTCTTTATATGCTTTGTGTATTTCTTGTGCTTTCGGACACAGTCTCAATTGCATTAAGAGTTTGAAAGAAATCATTAATTTCATCTTTCATTTTGTAATAGTAGAGTAGTCAACAAAATAAATCTTTAAACACAACCGTCACTTAGCGCTTGGGGGGCCGATTTTTGAGCCCCTAAAGTTAAAGGATCCCTTATGGCCTTCAGTGACCCCTAAGTGTTAGTGAAAATAAAACATGAAACCTAAAACTTAGGGAATGATGGTGAAAACTCAATTAGGAAATAAAATAACTGACGTTTTAGGATGTTAAGGACGCGGCGAACGAGTGCCTTCACTCCGTAGCCACGACTCAGACTTAGCTGTAAAGGCACACAGGGCCAACAGTGAGATAGAGACGGTTTAGAGGATTTTAGTCCGTAGGCGCCCTGGGGCTTCACTATGAAGCTTCACGGATGAGTCGGTCATGCGACCCCCACCCGCGTTGGCCCTTCAGACAGGGGGCGTATCATTGATGATTTATTGATTCACCGTATAAAAAAAAAAACGATGTTAAGGAAACCGTTCTTACATCCGAGCTACCACCGCCACAAGCATTTTTATTAAAACGCATTCATAACGAGCATTAAAATAGTTTTAAAAATAAAATAAATCAAATTGATACAAATCAGAATGCTCGATTAACATTTAAAATTTTAAATACACGAAATGTACCGCAAAATAATTTCCGCGGGCGATTTTCATGTTTACTTCTCCATGAATGACGTCGAATTAAACTGTCGAATAACATTGAATCATATCTATTTATGTCTACTATCAACATGACTAGTCTAACCCAAAAAGCATCTAACCCGGCATGTGAAAAGTTAATGAAGTTAGTCATAATTTTTTTTTTTATATACTACCATGACATGTGACCTTAGGCCCGCCTGATTGTAAGTGGCGCGCAAGGCCAATGAATGTTAGCAACTGAAGTCAGACACTCATTACTGACATCAGTCCCTAACACTATGCCGGCTTGACTAGATGCTTTTTCACACTTCGCTTGACGGACTCCAAGTTATAGGAAAGTGGAAACACAGAGGCTGGAAGAGCATTCCAAATCTTTATCGTGCGAAAGATGTATGAGTCCCCAAATTTATACGTACGCGTAAGGATGGTGACTACGGTATGTGGGTGCATATTCTGACCTGTGCGTGTGGTTCGGTTGCGGAATGGAGAGCATCACGATCGTTTCCCTCCCGTGTACCTTGGTCAAAAACCACGCTTATAAAGAATTTACATTTAGCCAACTTCACTATATGCCTATCATGACAAGTGGCAAGCTTGTCAAGAAAAAAATAAAATTAATTATTTTGTCCCGACTAGAAATACAACCCTAAATATCCACATATATCATACACGTCTACATCCATAATTCAACAAAAGATATTTAGGAAAATAAAATTAATTTCCAAAATATATATTTTTTATTTAAAATTAATTATTAATATATTTTTTCTCGTATAATAAAATTTATTTTACCTAAAATTTTAAAATCTGAAAAACATTTGATTCTAATAATCCAAGTAGCTATGTGTAGCATGCCGTGTACACTGCCCTTGGCTTGCAATTCCGACCTTATAAATTATTATAAATAAGTGCTTCATATGTATTAATTGTAACCTGTTAGTGTACCTTAAATAATAAATAAATAAATAAAACAGAAAGAGTGGTAAGTAATAAATAGGTACGGGTATATAATACGTGTCCATTTAAAAATTAAGTGCTGTTACGGTATCACTTCACTATCACTACATACTATAAAACAAAGTCGTCCACTGCGTCTGTCTGTCTGTTCGCGATAAACAAAAACTACTGCATCGATTTTCATGCTGTTTTCACCAATGGATAGAGTGGTTCTCGAAAAAGGTTGTGGCTCTGTTGTAAGAACGCTTACCTTAAAATCCTACAAAGGTCGGTTCAAATCCTCCCGGCATGTACCAATGAGAAATACACTTTTCTTATGTACATTTGTCATAGATTCACAACACCACCGTTCCCGTGCCTCGGAGAGCACGTTAAGCCGTCGATTCCGGTTCTACTAATGCCAACTTGTAGAATCGTTAATACATTATCATTAAAATTGACATCATATCCACGCCAAGCTTCACGCCAGCGTGGCGAGTGTAGGCCAAATTCTCCAGATATATGTTCTGGAAGTGTTCTAGGGGCTGTACTTGTAATGATGATGATGAAGTTTTTGTATACATTAACGATATTTGTTGGAGGTGACGGAAAAAAATAACCCGTTGAGATATAAGAAAATAATGTATGTTGTGAAGGTCAACAGAAAAGTCTGCGATGGCATATGTCTGTTTCTTATATACTAAGTATATACTTAGTTCTTAGTTTTACTGTTAATATTAGTTTTAATAATTGGATTGTATTTAACTGTGTAAAATCGATCTTGGAAATAAACATTATTATTATTATTAAAGCGGTAATTGAAAAGCTATTTAAACAAATATGGTATTAATTCTTATCATTTTAAATGAGTTAGTTGGCTTGAGAATTTTATGATATATATAAATAATAAATAAATAAATATTTCAGACAGGTCACACAGCGCCATCTAATTTCCGTGGTAAGCGGTAAGCTTGTGTTACGGAAACTAAACCATCTAGTTTCCGTAACACAAGCTTACCGCTTACCACGGAAATTAGATGGTTGATAAACTACATATTATACATTTTTTTTTTGTAAATATATACATATTATACATATAAACACCCAGACCGAGACAAATTATACAATGTACAACTTGCCCCCGGTGGGAATCGAACCCACGACCTCCCGAGTTCACGGCAACGTTTGTTACCACTAGACTACGGAGGCGCCTTAGGCAAATAGCAAAATTAAAATAATAGCAACGAAATTAATTTCGTGTCGCCATTTCACAGGCAAAGCTGGGTAAAACAGGTAGTATTAAATAATAATAAAAAACAGCCAATCTTCTTTTAAAAACGATTTTCGACGAGTTTATTGGCAACATTTATTTGTACGACCTCTCAAAAATTCATAAAGTTTTGAGATGTTGACGATAAAATGAACACACACGCTGTTGCATGGCTACATAAAATTTAGTGTTCAGCAATTTTGGGGGTTCATTGACCTAAACATAACAACTGGGCATTTGTGATTCGATAATAGACGAAAAATACAAACATGTCAAGTGCAGGTTTTTTTATGTAAATTACTTTTTTATGGATATTGTTAGGCAAAAGTGGTGTTTTTTTAATAATATTCTACAATGTGAATAATTATGAAAAACAATTGTGCATGTCTGCCGTCAATACATTTTTGGAAAGAGCTTCCAAGACGATATTAACGGAATCATACAGTATTCGGTAGTGGGTAAGGAGAGCCTTAACTAAATACTGCATGAAGAATGGTGGATGGTGAGCGTCTTATTGCGCAATAAATTAAAGAAAGGAGGCCTTCTTTTCAAACCAGCATATTGTCAGTCGCAAGCCCGAAACACAATTCTTCCCATCTCTGATCCACAAATGAAAAGTAATTTTAAATTATTATTATTATTATTATATTTCTTCGAAGTGCACTTAGGCAGGAATAATAATCTTTTAATTTGCTGTATTGTATGTGTATTATTATTGTTTATATGTAGTTTATATGTATGTATTTGCATGTAGTATTAGTATGTAGATATGTAAATATTATTTATTTAGGTATCCCGTCCGTCCTTGAACCATCAGGTCTTTCACGTAGTGATGGTAAAAGGCCGGATGGTATGTCACTTGTACCATGGAGTGAGGGAAGATGTCTTGTTTGGGATGCCACCTTTGCCGCTTGCCACAAAATACCATAACTACCTAAAACATAATATTTCTATTATAATTTAACGAGTAAATGCGGCGAGCGTTTTAGGTACCCTTCCTGGTGGTAAGCCCTTAGTTAATTTTGTAGAATACTTTTAATTTCAAGGTATTTTTAGTTTAGTTTTATTTATAATTAGTTTTTTAATCTATTTTATTTTAATATTTTTGTATGTACTTCGAATAAATATATTATCTATTTAGGTATCTAAGTATGTATTAATCTATATATGTCATTTTATTGTTTAATTGCTATTGATGTCACGAAGGTTTGGTTGTCATAGAATGCCTGCGGCATTAAGTCCGCCTTTGTACTTGAGATTTAAATAAATAAATAAATATTGTGCGAGCTAGAGGGAAGCAAACCGTTAAACCCACTAAAGCCAAGTCACTTGCGTGTAAGTCAAAGTGTCATAAAAAGTTAGTGTCAGAGAACGTTTCTATTGGCGAAGGAGCCGCGGGGAAATTCTTGTATTTTCGGGGGTCCCTAACAAGCGAGCCCGACATGACCGGAATATTTTTGTCACCAATTTCCTACGGTGAACGGCTTAACGTGAGAGAAAGTTACATGATTTATCTCACCAAGGCGGGTCGATTTAGTTGTAAAGATGTGTGTTCTTGTAGATATTTATTTATTTATAAATTTTATTGCACAAAGTACAAAGGCGGACTTAATGCCCGAAGACATTCTCTGACAGCCAAACCTTGGGGACAAATTTGATCAAATGTAGGTGTAACCATAAAGATAATACGAGAAATAAATTACTATTTAAATTAACAGCAAATTAATATATTCTTACTTACAATATATATGGAATAAATATTATAATATCGATTCACTAAATACTAATACATACACTATATTATACATATATACTACTTACTAACGCTCTGTGTGGAGCTATTTAGAAAGTGTGAAAACATCAGTTTTTTGAATAATGTTTTGGTAGTTGCTTGCTTAGATACCAGCGCTGAAAGAAATATTAATAATAATAAAATCATTTATTGTCACAAAAGGTATAGAGATGTAAAATAGGTGAACAATATAGGGTGATGTGTTTGTGATGCCTAAACGAGGGATATCAGTGCTCTTCCGTATTATAATGTTACAACAATAAATGATGTATAGAACAAAGATAAGATAATATATTTCATATCTCAGTTAGATTTTTCATAATATTACTATTATCTAAAAAGGCCCCGTCAGAATTTATTATATTAATAGAATTTTAATAAAAAAATCCGAAAATTCCCCGCATGGACCTCAAAAGTAAAAATCAAAAATGTTGCCACTAATAAATAATCTGAATTCGCAGTACAGAGTGGAGGTCTATGACCCTGTGATGATGATGATGAAGCAAAATCTGATTAACTATCATTATTACATTCTATTATTCTAGGCGCGGTGGTGGCTCGGTTGTAAGAACGCGTTCCTTAAATCCTACAAAGGTCGGTTCAAACCCACCCGGCATGTGCCAATGAGAATTACACGTTAAGCCGTCGATCCCGGTTCTAACTAACTAATACCAACAATGGAATCGTTAATAAAGAAAATAAGAGGCGAGCTGTTCGAATTATGAACGATGCCACTATATCTGGAACTCTCGAATTCCTGCAGCTTCGCCGAGATGTAGCTTCTCTGAGCGTGTTCTACCCGCTATAATAATAATAATCTTTATTTTCAGGCAACAAAATGAATATACAAAAGGCTCATAGATATATACCTTAAAAATTAAAATATATATCAATAAAATATATGTCAAAGTAGTACCCATTGGGTACGGCGACCACTTTCTGACGAAGGCTGACACTATACTATACTATAGTGAGTGCTCTGGAGAGCTCTATAACCTAATTCCCTCCTTTCCATTCCGCAACCAAACCACACGCACAGGTCAGAATATGCACCCACATACCGTAGTCACCATACCTTCGCGTACGTATAAATTTGGTGACTCATACATCTGTCGCACAATAAAGATGTGGAATACTCATCCAGCCTCTGTGTTTCCACTTTTCTATAACCTGAAGTCCTTTAAGCGAAGTGTGAAAAGGCATCTAGTCAAGCCGGCATAGTGTTAGGGACTGATGTCGGACATTAGTGTCTGATTCCAGTTGCTAACATTCATTGGTCATGCGTGCCACTTACTATCAGGTGCAAGGTCACATATCGTGCAAGTAATATATATATATATATATGTATAATTGTCATTAAAAAAATGGCATGTAGTCACATGCCGAGGTGTCCCTCCGTTTGATAGCTAAAAGGAATAATAAAGTGGAGACGCCATTAAAAAATTTTCAAAAAACAATGTCAGACCTTCACTGTTTGACATGGGCCTTACAGATATTTCTGGAGAAGTTGGACTACACTCGCCACGGGATTCAAGCTTTACAAGCCTCTTATAGTGTTAGCTAAACTTCAACTGATATTTTAATATAAATAAATATTTTAATTAAATGAATAAGAAATTTAGGAAATATTTATTTTGGCTTTTATCAAATCTATACTTGTATATGTAGTGTCCGCCATCTTAAGTTAAAACATGTGGATTCGTTTGTTACCTGCGCCTCCCAAACCATGTCAAAAAGATACTATATTTTATGTTATTTTTATAGGCGTAAGCCCACTTTTTCTGCTGTACGGAAACCTCAATTTCATGTCGGTGTTTTAAGGGGGTCTTGGTGTTGTAAATGTAACGCCTACGACAAACAGGTTATTATTATTATTATAAACTCTTTATTGAACAAAAAACTTTAAAGTAATGTACAAGGGCGAACTTAATGCGGCATTTTATAACAGCTAACCTTTGGGAGTGTGGTAGAGGATTGCAGGGTTTATTATAATAAATATACAACTACATACACTAAATAATAATCGTTATATAATATTATTTAAATAATATATATACTTTTTATTTTTAATTATTATTAATTTTAATGACAATTTATAAATAACTCACAAGTTGGTATTAGTGGCACCGAAACCGACGGCTTAACGTACTCTCCGAGGCACAGAAACGGTTGTGCTGTAAATCTATGACAAATGTACGTAAGAATAACGTATTTGTCATTTGTATCAAATGCCAAGTTTAACATTAGTGAAATAGTAAAAAAAAATCTTTAACATTTACAATCAGACCAGCCAACCCATCTGGCGTGGTGAGTGTATACCACGGACTATAATAACCATTAGCCTGTGTCTTTCCACTGCACGCGGTCTTTTGTAACCCGCATCATCAGCAATCACACGCACACCGGCGACCTTTTTTAGATCATCTGTCCATTATTATTATTATTAAATTCTTTATTGCACAAAATCAGTGTACAAAGGCGAAGATTAATGCCTACAAGGCATTTTCTAATATCTAACCTTTGGGAGAGTGTGAGATTAAGAGTAGTGCTGATAAAATCAAATTTAACAATATCTAATATACTACACACACTACTTACTAATAGATACTTACACTGTTACATAGATTACACATATACTTATAAATAAATGCATACATACATAGATATTATGCCAAATATATATTTTTAGCCTGATGACGACTCCTGTTTGTCTAGAAATAAAGCAGTGACCAAGCGCTTAAAAACGTGGACAGACGGCGTGTCCATCTGGCGAAGGGTCGTCCCACTCGGGGGTTGTCCCAATCCTGTGCATGGTCTCCACTCTAGAACGCGTTTGCCCCATCGGTCGTCGGTTCTGTCATGTGTCCAGCCCACTCACTCACTTCTGCTTGCTAATTTGGAAAGTCATTTGTCAGTAAATCAGAGAAAAATCAAGTATAGCTCTCTTTATAGCTCGCTAAGCGATCTTAAACTTGTCGATAAGACCCACCGTCAGTGTCCACATCTCTGCTCCATACGACATTACGGAGAGAACGCATTGGTTGAAGACTTTTGTCTTCAGAGATTGTGGTATGGACAATGAGAGGATATGCTGGAGTTTCCCGAATGCCGCCCATCCTGACGCTGAAACTAAACTAAAAATTCTATAAAGGTCGGTTCAAACCCCCCCAGCATGTAACAATGAGAAATGAATCAATTGTCATAGATTTACAACACCCCCGCTACCGTACATTGACGAGCTTGCCACTTGTCATGATTGGCCTATAGTAAAGTTGGCTAAATATGAATCCGCTTCTGTTTTATAAGCGTGGTTTCTGACCACCCCGCTAGGGACACGGTCGTGATGATACTTCACTTTACTTACCACTTTAGCCGTCGCGTCGGTCCCGGTTCCACTAATACCAACTTGTAGAATCATTAATAAATTGTCATTAAAAATTGACACCAGATCCCGTCTGGCTAGCGTAATGAGTATAGGCCAATATCTCCAGATATATTTTCTAGAAGGCCCATCTCAAAAAGTGGATTAAATAAAAATATGAAAAATAAAATAAAAGCCTGGAAATTGTACAAAAGGGTATGAAACTACTTAAAATTAAGGGTATTTTAATAGAGTATTGTGGATTGGTTTACTCATCATTTACTTATCGGCTACAGATCAAATTAACTGTACGGATCCGCAAGTTATTTATAAATGGGGGTCCGGACCGAAATCAAATCCGAATCTATCGCTTACCGTCACCGACCCGATTTTAACATAAACAGGTCGGTTGTTACATTTTAAAATATAGTAACTGTCAAGTCTTAAGGTGGATATGTCAGAATACGCATGCGAGTAGAGTTAATGCAGTAGAGATGAGGTCGTTGCGTTGGATATACACCGTCACTTTGACGGACGGCACACGTAATGACGAAATACGCAAAAGGGTAGGTATTAAAGAAAGCATAGTGACAAAAATAAATAAAGGCATGCTCCGATGGTTCGGACATGTTGAAAGGATGAGTAAAAAGAGATTGACGAACCAGATATATAATGAAAAAGTCGTGGATCACGATCAAATAAATAAAACGATAGCTGAAGGTGCATTAAAAAGCCATCGAAACAAACGGGCATGTATGAAAAGGTTGATGAATGTCGAAGAAGCGAAAGAGGTATGTCGTGATCGTGACAAGTGGCGCTCAATTGTCTCTGCCTACCCCGTAAGGGATTTAGCGTGAAGATATGTATGTATGGATGTGAAAATAATAAAAAATGTCCTAAAGTACTCAGAGCCATTTTAATTCGCACATACTGCATGGAATTTATAAAAGAGCAAATATTTTTATATAATATTTGACTGCCTCCGTGGTCTAGCGGTTAAGTCCGTGGATTTAGACTCGGGGGTACCGGGTTCGATTCCTGGTCGGGACACAATAATATTTATTAATGTAAATAAATACATTTAATTAATATTAAATTTATTTGTGATATTTCTCGGGTTTGGTCGCTGGAGACATCGACGAGCTTGCCACTTGTCATGACTGGCCTATAGTAAAGTTGGCTAAATGTGAATCCGCTTCTTTATAAGCGTGGTTTCTGACCACCCCGAAAGGGATACGGTCGGCTAGACCACGATATGCGATAATGAAGGTTATATTCTGCTGACTGATCCTTTATTGTCAATCCCTGTTTTCCCCTGACTTACCGGGGCACCTAGAAAGTTACTAGGTTTTAGCAAAGGTGAGCTGGGTTACTTGAAATATTCTTCGACACGGCCGTCCTGTCGAGGCCTATACATCACTTAGGACGCGACGGTACATAAATCTGCGCCATCGGCCGTTATTTGTAGTCGCCACGTGAACCCCGGTTTCGGGTGAATATTAACGATATTATCTTTGAACTATATACAAGGACCGGGCATTCCAAATATTAAAAAATAAAAATACTGTAATTTACCTATAATAGTTCTTTAAAACACTCTACACATTTAGGACAAGGCTAATTTGGTTGTGGGTCATCTTATTGTATTTGAAAGAAAGAAAGAAATAAAGAAAGAAAATATTTATTTCTATCGTTGTATAGAAATAAATATTTTCTTTCTTTATTTCTTTCTTTCTTTCAAATACAATAAGATGACCCACAACCAAATAGCTAACACAATAATATAATAATATAAAAAAAAACAAAAAAATAGACAAGATAAGTGTATAAAATAAATGAGTGAGCTGCTGCAACAATTAAAAAAAAAAATCATATTAGCTGCGACTACAGTTTGCCCATGTTTTTCTTTTACCCAGTATCGACACATGTAAAAAACTACAATGTAATAACAAAACAACAATTGCCCACATTTCTTTGCAAAAAAATAAATTGATATATACTAGCAATATAAATATATATATGACACATACACACACATATTTCTTGTCTTAAATTCCAATTTAAATGCTCTTGGGACTGCGATGTAGCGACTGCGCGCCGTACCTACAAAGTCACGTATGTAGGTTGCGTAGGTAACGTCAGCATCGCTTTCAGAACTTTTGTTCATTTCATTTGATGAGGTCTCTATTATATATAGTCAATGATATTACCTTCAACTTGAAAATACTGCCTCCGTGGTATGAGACTCGGGGCGTAACGGGTTCGATTCCTGGTCGAGACACAATAATTTATTTAAATTATATGTGATACTTCACGAGTTTGGGACGCTAGAGGCATCGACGAGTTTGCCACTTATCATGATGGCCTAATAGTAAAGTTAGCTAAATGTAAATCCGCTAAATAAAATTAAAAAATAAACAAGCATGGTTTACTATCACACCGTAAGGGATACGGTCGTGATACTTACATACGATACTTTACTATACTAAGTTAGTTTAGTAGTTAGTTTAGTTTCTTGGAATATATGATTTATAGATTAATAATAGCTATAAAATAAAACTACAAAAAAAAAAAAATACCATTATTTACAAAACCTATTTTTAATATAAATCGTGTCGGCGTAATATAGTAGCAAGAATGCTGGCCGCTTTCCACGTTGAATCGCTATGCTGATTCTCTCAGCGAGGAAAGAACCAACTCTTTTTTCACCGGAGCAGAAAATTAGACGAGAAGTGATGTTCAAAAAAAAAATTTTTTTTCATTTGTTTCTACACCAAAGGGCACAAACACGTGGTATTTTTAACCTGTTAACAAATAGTTTTCAATCAAATATCTACTAAATAAACTTGAAACAAATTGCAATTTTAGGTTATCTATCATTTTGTTATACCTAACTATAAATTAACTTAACTACGGAGTATTTGTGTATTTTACTTACATACACAAGAGAATCTTTGGCGAGCCAATAATTCGAATTGAATGCCTGGAACGAATATTAAGTCAATAGATATCGCCAATTTTCCACGAGTTTAGTCGCGTCGCAATTTCTCGCCAATTGAGCAATCGCATCGATACTTGCTGGAGGGGGACGTCTGGAATGATGCATCGTCCAAATTATCTTTAAGCTTACATGCTAAATAATTCTAAATTAAAATAAAAACTGCTGAGCATACCCCGTTTGGGTATGAACTTTAGTCAAGGAGAAGTCTAAACGGCTGACGTAAAAGTCTGGAGACAGGAAGGCTGGCAATTATTTTATTATTAAGTATTATTTATTACAAAGTATTTTATTATGTTTAAAAATGTTTATACTGGATGTGGTTATAATACTAGATTCTCACAAAAGACAGGATACAATGAATACCAGTGTTGTATCCTATGCCTAAACAATTAAAAAAAAAACTGTCAAAGATTGTCGTCGTCGAGTCGCCGTGCCGAGAGTTCGGGCTCGCGATAAAGTTATCATTTAAAGTCTGTTTCACAACTTAAAACTAGTAAATATAAAGTGTACCAAATTTGCCGCTGTTTTATTCCACCGAATATGGTGTCAGAAGTGGGATGATATATAAAGATGTCGAGGAACAAACAAGATTCAGAAAAAGGTACGTCAAGCACATTCCAAAGTATGGATTTTTTATCTCAAAATTTCAACAATCTATCAAAATTAGATGTAAGCATTGGTGGTAACAATGCTGCTGAATGGAAAAAATGGTGGCAAACCTTCGAGTTATATATGATAGCCACAGGCTTGGAAAATGCGCCGGAAAAACGCAAAATCGCAATTTTGCTACACACGATCGGGTCAAAAGGCGTAGAAATTTTCAATTCTTTTGAAATAAATATGAACTTCCTTATCAAGGAATTGCAGAGATTTTTAGGTATGGTCAATTATTTAGGTCCTTTCATTGATAATATGTCAGAAAAGACACAAAATTTAAGAAATCTCTTAAAGAAAGATAGTATTTGGCTATGGGATGAAAACTGTGACAAATATTTTAGTATGTTAAAGCAAACTATTACTAATACACCAGTTCTTGCTCATTATAATCCAAATATACCCTTAGTTTTATCAGTCGATTCATCAAAGTCAGCACTAGGAGCAGTGATCATGCAAAATAACAGACAGAAAATGTTATGCACATCCAGCAGTCAAACAATAGTCCAAGTCACAGAGGCAGGTCAAAGAGTCCACACAGACGCAGTCAAAGTCAACGTCATATCAGTCATCGGGATAATTCAAGTCAACGTCATATTAGTCAAAATAGTCAAAAATATTCTTAAAAAATGTCATGATAGTAAGTCAGATCCTTACTTAGCACTGTTGCAATATCGTAACACTCCCAAAGCAAATTATCCGTCTCCTGCACAATTACTTATGTCAAGAAATTTAAGAACAAATATTCCTGTATTAAATAAAAAATTAAAACCTAATGTAGTCAAGTTTAATGAATATCAAAAATGTTATGAGAAAAATCGTCAAAGTAGTGAGAATTATTACAATCAAAAAACAAAGTCATTGCCAATATTAAGTCCAGGAGATCAAATATATTTCAAGAAAATGCCAAATTTAGATTGGATATCAGGTAAAGTCATAGAAAAATTAAATTGTAATAGGTCATATATCATAGAAGATTCATTAGGCAGAAAATATAGGAGAAATAGAATACACATAAGATCGGGATGTAATAATCTATGTGATAATGAGAGCATTCAGTCCAATGTCGGTCCGTCAACAAGTCAACATGTAGGAGTTCCACTTCAGGCAAACAGACAGTTGGATATTCCTATAAATGTAAATCGTCACTATTATGTAACAAGGTCAGGACGCAGAGTCCGAAAACCTGATTGGCTAATATTGTAAATTGTTAGCAATATAAGTTGTTAATTTTAAGTTAGTTTTTATATAGTTATGTTTTAAGTTTTAATAAGGAAGTTCATATTTATTTTTAGTTTGTTTTTATTATTTAGAAGTCATAATTTTTATTTTCACCTAAATTTATATAAATTAGTTTTCTTTAAAAAATCATTATCTTTATATAAAGTCATAGTTAAAAAGGGGGATGTTGTATCCTATGCCTAAACAATTAAAAAAAAAACTGTCAAAGATTGTCGTCGTCGAGTCGCCGTGCCGAGAGTTCGGGCTCGCGATAAAGTTATCATTTAAAGTCTGTTTCACAACTTAAAACTAGTAAATATAAAGTGTACCAAATTTGCCGCTGTTTTATTCCACCGAATAACCAGTACAACAACTATTATAGTAAAATAACTAGAAAGTTCTTAACTCCCATTATACTCGTATTTAATAATATTATGCCCATTGATGACTGTTTAAAAATGACAAAAAAATAATTTAAAGGAAAATTAAAGTTGCTTTTGCTAAGTAAATACTAACTACTAACAGTAATGTGATTTCATGTTAAATAACTTTGTGTTTTGACAAATATAGTGTAAAAATTTAAAAAATAAAATGAAAATAGAGTGTACTATTCGCTAACAAACTGCTATGCAGTTTGGCGTATAATTTTAAAAATGTAAATAGTTTATGTTTTTATCTGAATAAACGATTTAATATAAATAATTTTATTTATTTAAACTGAAAGGACAGAGACAGGCATGTGCACTTGGAAAACGCAACAGAGTAGAAGCAGATTAAATTATAGTTTAAAATATGTCTTACTATGAACAATAGTGCACACTTTGTGCGATACAAAATTTCGTAAAGTATCACCTTGGCCAGGTATATACGAAAACAACTGTATTATACTGCGTGGATTTTATTAAAGAGCAAATATTTTTATAGCATGATCTAGAATAATAATAAAGAACTACGTATTTTTTATTTTAATTATCCAGTAATAAAAACTTAAGTTACGATGCAGAGATGTTATCCTAAAAATATCGCCACTTATACAGTTACTGTCTATTTAGTGTCTCGGCTGTGGGCTAAATTGATTAATAATAACACTCCCTAGCCTTTAGGTATTTATCACAATCGATATCGCGATTTCAGTGTTATGTTTTTTAGATAATGATTTTTATCCATAAAAAAGTGACCTATTTATTTTAAATAGAGGTTCAACTAATGACACCTTAAGCCTAAAATATATTTATTTGCTCTTTTGACAATTGCAAGCAGTATATTTTTATATATATATTTTTTTTATTTTGGCTTTAAAAGTGGCGCGGGAGTTACTGATCATAAACGTGTTAGCCTCGCTATACAGAGAAAAAAAAATCCAGTGTCATTGCGTACCTTATATTTTGTTTTATTGCTATGTAGTAATTTAAATTGTCGTTGACATCCGTCAAAAGGACCAAAGTTACCGACATAGCTCCCAAAATTAGCAAGAAGAATCGGCAATGGGTCGGACACGTCTGTTGTAGAACGATAGAGTAGACGGGTTCTGAAGTGGAGACGGGAAGAGACAGAGTGGGACGACCTCCTGACGCTGGTGGGGGCTGAATGTGGGAGGCAGGAGATCGTGTGAAGTGGCAAGCCTTGAGATCTAGCAGTGGAGAGACACTGGCTGATGATGATGTTTATGAATCAAACTATTAAACATCGTATGTATAAAGCATACTACACTATTGATGATGCACTCCAAGATAACATAGCATAACACATTTATTTATTGTTTTTTAATTTTTTTTATTTTTGCACTAAGCATTTGATATTATTATTTAATTAGTGCTAACTATAATATAAGACTGACAAGGCCCTTTTACAGCCGCAACAATTTGACATTATCTCCGTAAAAATATAATAATTTAATTCGAAGTTTGTCATTTTTTGACATTTGAATTAATTTTATATAAGTTAAAAAAAGAGTTCTTCGCGCTATTTTGCGTGGACATGTCAAGTGCAAGTTTTTGTTTTGTAAATTAATTTACTGTGGATATTATTGGTCAAAAGTGGTGTTATTTTGTTTAATAATGTGAATAATTATAGAAAACGATAAATTGGACTTTAAATATGGGGCACAAGTTGCAGTTTATTTTTTGCGGTTTTCCCGCGCTGTCAACTCCCATATTTTACCCGACCTGTCTGAGCAGTGGATGGTTCCGCGAGTGACTCCAAGAAAAGCATCAAATTCTGCAGCATCTGGAATTTGATGATGACCTCATTAACTCATTAAAAAGAAAAATATATTACGTCAGACTTGGCTGTATGGGCTAGACCCTTTGCCTTCCTTATCATCTCATTCATCATCCATCGGGAGAAGATAACCAAAAAAAAAACAAGTAAAAAAAAAACTTATATAAAAAAACGAAAATTAACAACGCCCCTATACAGCCGCATCTAATTTTTAGTTTCATCATCATCATCATCATCAGCCTGTGTCTCTCCACTGCTGGATATAGGCCTCCCCCAAGGCTCGCCACTGCACGCGGTCTTTTGCAATCCTCATCCAACCCCCACCAGCGACCCTCCTTAGGTCATCCGTCCATCTGGCGGGGGGTCGTCCCACTCTGCGTCGTCCCGTACGTGGTCTCCACTCCAGAACCCGTTTGCCCCATCGGTCGTCGGTTCTGCGGCAGATGTGTCCGGCCCATTGCCACTTCAGCTTGCTAATTTTGAATGCTATGTCAGTAATTTTTAGTTTAAATAATATTAATGTATGTATCTTCTAAAGGTACTGCCAGTTCTGCTCTTTGCTTCTAACATAACCAGGCACGATTTAGTTAGGTAGTTAAATTCAAATATCGAATGTAGAAATTGATGTAATCATGGACCTAACCAAATTCTGGTGGGAACGTTCGGTGACAAATAAAGAATAATAAGACAAAACAATTAGATTGCAATTCAACGTGGATCGCCATCGATAAAAATATGTCATCTTTTAATTTACTAATTATGTTAAAATATCTAAAGCAAATCATTAGGTATTTATCAAATAGCTTAATATAAAATTCAATAGGTACTCATCAAAATGCAAAAAGAAGATTGCTTCGAACTTAAGTTGATATGCAAATAGGATAGACTATACTCGTAAAGTTGTTTTATTATAGATAGTAAAATAAATTGTAATACGTCTGATTTGTTTTTAGAAAAAATATAACTACATTCTTATCTGCTGACTCAGGGTTCTAACGGTTAAGACCGCATTCAAACGAGGTACTGGAATCGATTCCTGGGGCCTAATTCTGGCGCTTTTGAATTGTGTGTCTTGTTCGACATATTCGAATGAAAAGCGATATATCTCGGTAGAAAAATGTCAGTTTCATTCAAAAATTTGGAAGGCTCGAGTATCGTGTCCCTGGGTCTAATTCAGGCGCTGTCAACTTGTGTGTCTGTTCGACATATTCGAATGAAAAGCGATTTATCTCGGTAGAAAAATGTCAGTTTCATTCAAAAATTTGGAAGGCTCGAGTATCGTGTCCCTGGGTCTAATTCAGGCGCTGTCGACTTGTGTGTCTGTTCGACATATTCGAATGAAAAGCGATATATCTCGGTAGAAAAATGTCAGTTTCATTCAAAAATTTGGAAGGCTCGAGTATCGGGTCCCTGGGTCTAATTCAGGCGCTGTCGACTTGTGTCCCGGTTCGAACTATTCGAATGAAAAGCAATAGATCTCCATTGAAAACTATTTACAGTCTCATTCGAGCGGGACATGCATGTCGAAAGCGCCAGAATTGGGCTGGTCGAAATAACAAAAATATAGGAATTCTATGTGACAATAATAGTGGTGGAAGCTAATGGTGGTATGTTTGTAAAAAAACTATCATCACGATCGTACCCCTTGCGGGGTCGTCAGAAACCACGCTTATAAAGAAGCGGATTCACATTTAGCCAACATTACGGTAGGCCAATCATGTTGTCTGTAAGATTGCCTTGTTTTTCAAATAAATTAAAATAAGATGGCGGTTCGAACACCATGACGGTGTGTTTATCCGAAATAAATATACATTTCTACAATGACCACGGCCTAAGACATCATTTGGTCTGTTAGAAACCTTTCCAAAATTCCTTGATGACTGTAGCCTCGGGTATTGTATGTAAGAGAGTATTGATGTTGCGATTAATAAACGTATTTTCTTGTCGCGTTTGGATTGCGACAGAATAGGGTAGGGGTTCAAAAATACCAACCTTTATAATTAGCCTATTATTGCATAGCCCGGATAAACATCGACCTTCGGCTCCTCCAGCCTCGCCGTGCACCCCACAGCAGTAGTATGCTATATTTCCTAAGGTACCTCATTAATTTTAATCTTAATGAAATGCTCAAGCCAACTAATGTATTTAAAATATAGTGATAGTGATATTATTATACCTAAAGAGCTCCTCACAATGTATATATAGTAGCCAATATAGTGTGTAGTATAGGTATTATTGTGTACATATTTGTATGTGTGTATTTATTTTAATATCTATTGTATTAAATATTAAATGAATTTGCCTCCGTGGTCTAGCGGTTAAGTCCGTGGATTCGGAGGTACCAGGTTCTATTCCCGGTCGGGACACAATAATATTTATTAATGTACATAAATACATTTTATTAATATTTAAATTTATTTGTGATATTTCTCGAGTTTGGTACGCTGGAGACATCGACGAGCTTGCCACTTGTCATGATTGGCCTATAGTAAAGTTGGCTAAATGTGAATCCGCTTCTTTAGAAGCGTGGTTTCTGACCACCCCGAAAGGGAAACGGTCGTGATGATACTTTACTTTTTATCGAAAACCGTCCGGTTGTAGAATCTACGAATTTCCCTTAAAATTGGGAATCATAAGCGCGCTCTCGAGTCGTTCCCCGAAGTCACTGTTCAAGTCACTGGAGGGTTCGTACACACGTAGATCTTCGGCGAATCACAACTTCCATTATTATTATATGGTTATATCACAGCTTATGTAAATAAGTATTTATTCACTAGTATATATTGAAGTCTAATATTTTTCTATTAGTTTTGATAGCACCTGCCTTATCTTGTCGTAACTTACGTGCGTAGTATCCTCGAGTATGCATTACAGTTATGGAACCCTAGATACGCTGTTTATATCACACGAATAGAATCTATTCAAAAGAGATTTCTGAGATATATACAATTTAAAACTAAAACCTATGATTCGAGCTACGATCAACGATGCAAGAGACATCATTTGCTGCCACTTGAGACGCGTCGTAACATTGCAGACACAACTTACCTTGTCGATGTTGCGCGAGAGAATGTGGACTCTCCTGAGTTATTAAGCAAAATTCTATTACGTATACCCACCAGAAACACCAGGCAAAGTCCACTACTGTTTATTCCCCGTTTCAGCACAAATTACAGGCGTAACGCGTTCTTTATTAGGGCAGGTGAGTTGTTCAATAATCTTAATATTAATATTGATCTTTTTAATTCTACTACTACGTGTATAAGACGCGCGATGACCGACGAGCACTTCAGGCGAATAGAGGTTGTTTTGGTAGTATGGCAGTATTGAATTGTACTATTTTATATGATTTTTTTTTTGTATGTAAATTCTCATGTTTTATTATTATTTTTTGTTCAAGGTGTAACTATAAGTGGAAACTGTTAATTGGCTTTATTGTATCCAATCTTGAGCCTACTAGTGTAAAATAGCTGTAAGTTTTCCAAGCATAATAAATAAATAAAATAAAATAACTGCTTTAGTTGTCCCAAAGGTTTGACCAGTATAGAATGTCTAGCGGCATTAGGTTCGCCTTTGTACTTTGTACAATAAAGTTTATAATAAATAAATAAATATGTCTTTAACTACACAAACTTTATCTACATTACCTTGATCGTATTAAGTAATTATTTTTTCCACCGCTTTACTTGTCGAATACCTACTTATTTCCCCATAGTGCTGCCGTCAAACGCATAGATCCCAATATTAGCCGGTTGTTTCATTTTGTCCTAGGGCTGTCACCTTATACTCACTTAGTAAAGTAAAGTATTATCACGACCTTTTCCCTTTCGGGGTGGTCAGAAACCATGCTTATAAATAAGCGGATTCACATTTAGCCAACTTTACTATAGGCCAATAATGAAACTCGAAAAATATCACAAATAAATTAAATATTAATTAAATGTATTTATTTACAATAATAAATATTTTTTGTGTCCCGACCAGGAATCGAACCCGGTACCTCCGAGTCTATATCCACGGACTTAACCGCTAGACCTGGAGGCAGTACGCACTTCATTCATTCATTCATTACAGCCCCTAGAACACAGCGTCCTAGACCTCCACTGCTGGAGATGGGCCTTCCAGAACATATATCTGGAGAATTTGACCTACACTCGCCACGCTGGCCAGACGGCTTACAGTACGCACTTAAATAATGTTAAACGAGATGAAGCTCTGTAAAGTATAAGGGTCTTTTAGTGATAAAATTCGCAACATTCTGGAAATAATAATAATAATTTATTTTATTATTATTATTTTCCATTATAATTATTAGTCTTATAAAAAAAATCTCTAATAAAAATCTCTCGCACAGTCCAATATTTTGAAAGATTTTTTAAGTCTGCGTGTACTTTGATAAATGTAGTATTTCCTCTTAGTAAATTTTACATAAAAAAAAATATTACTATATTTTTAAAGTATTATCATGACCTTTTGGGGCGGTCAGAAACCACGCTTATTAAAGAAGCGGATTCACATTTAGCCAACTTTACTATAGACCTATCATGACAAGTGGCAAGCTCGTCGATGTCTCTAGCGTACCAAACTCGAGAATATTACACATAAACTAAATATTTATTAAATTTATTTATTTAAATTAATAAATATTATTGTGAACCGACCAGGAATCGAACCCGGTACCTCCGAGTCTAAATCCACGGATTTAACCGCTAGAACATGGAGGCAAAACTATATTATTATAAATTTAATTTGTTGACAACCCTAATGGTTTAAAGGGGCGGGATAACTGCTGCAATCAGTGCAGGTCGGCTAATGATTTGTCACTGTAGGCAGCAATATGAGGGATTCCCCCGGAGACCACACTCCCTGAATCTGACACTAGCAAAACTCATTATACACAATTCATTAGTATGTTATAACAGATGCAGTGCATAATGGTATTCCATCGTATTATATCGGAAAAGTTCGTATTTATCGTGCTCTCTCTTTCTTGTCGTAATGTTTATTTTTTTATTTAAATCTTTATTGCACAAAGTACAAAGGCGGACTAGGCATTCTATTACTGTCAAAGCTTTGGGACAACAAAAGCAATCAAACAATGAAAGGTAGGTGCAATTACAGGCTTAATTAGATAATATAGATTATCGCGCAATAGAAAAAAAAGGAGGCCTCCTTTTCTTAAACCAGCCAATTGTCGGTCGCAAGCCCGAGACACCATTCTTCTCATCTCTTACCCACACACGATGGACCCGGCACCCGCACGGTGAATCCATGGAATGCTTAGAAATTTGTCTTCTCACATATATAAATTAATAGATATTTAGGTACCTAAATAAATAATATTTACATATCTACATACAAACACATACATACAAGTATAACTAAATGTAATACTATCTATAACCATAGACAATTATACAATAACATTCCCTTATCTATCTATACACTCGTATATAATGTCTGTGTGTGTGTGTGTTCCCTATGCATTGCAAAACTACTTGACCGATCCGGATGAAACTTTGGGAATATGTTGTGTGAACATCGGAGTAGGTTTCTGACATATTAGATTTCATAATAAGTAAATCTTAATATATAAAACAAAGTCGGGTTTGTTAGAACACTTATAACTCGAAAACGACTGGACAGATTTTCACGGTTTTTAATTTGTTGGATTTGTCTCTGTCCCGAATAGCAGAATAACTATACATAAAATTGTAAAATTGAAGTAAAAAAAAAAACAAACAAAAAGTTCGTGGGTTTCGTATCTGTTAAACTATGTTGGTTGTCAAATATATATGGGTGCGTTCAGAAATTTATATCAAGCTTTACCATTCAATGACTGTTAAGCCGTAAAAAGTTCGCCGGAGCAGCTAGTAATATATATATTATTATTGCAAATAATACATACTTTTTACGAATACAATAAATAGGTGGTCTAGTGGTCACAAACGTTGCCGTGAACTCGGGAGGTCGTGGGTTTTGTATGTATATATTTACAAAAAAAAAGTATAATATGTAGTTTATCAACCATCTAGTTTCCGTAACACAAGCCTTGTAGCTTACCACGGAAACTAGATGGCGCTGTTTGACCTGTCTGGAAATATTTATTATTATTATTTTATTTATTTATTTAAAACTTTATTGCACATAAATATACTAAGGCGTGACATAATGTCGCTTGACATTCTCTGCCTGTCAGACCTTCGGGACAACGAGAACATTTATGTGAGGTAGGTGCAATATATCACCACACTGGTAGGCGGACTGATGGTGGTAATTTGCCCAGTCTGCCGGGGCGGGGAAGTATCCACCGTTCGTGCTGATAAACCCAGTAAAGTGTATCCACACGTTTCGGAATCAGGCTCGAATTGCCGTCTGCCCAGTCAAGTCGACATAGTGTTAGACTGATGTCAGTCATGAATGTCTGATTCCAGTTGCTAACATTCATAAATCTACGAAGACTATAATAGCGGTTGACATTGACGTCTGTTAGTTAAAATATTCCTTAAATAATAAACGTGCGCTTTAAAAAAACAGAATTCCGCTGCTGGACTTTTTTTTTTTTTTTTTTTTTTTTTTATACTAGCACGACATGTGACCCTGCGCCCACCTGATGGTAAGTGGCGCGCAGGGTCCATGAATGTTAGCAACTGGAATCAGACCCTTATATCCGACATCAGTCCCTAACACTATGCCGGCTTGACTAGATGCCTTTTCACACTTCGCTTGAAGGACTCCAGGTTATAGGAAAGTGGAAACACAGAGGCTGGAAGAGCATTCCACATCTTTATTGTGCGACAGATGTATGAGTCACCAAATTTATAGATACGCGAAGGGATAGTGACTACGGTATGTGGGTGCATATTCTGACCTGTGCGTGTGGTTCGGTTGCGGAATGGGGAGGAAGGAATTAGGTTATAGAGCTCTTCAGAGCACTCACCATAGTATAGCCGGTAGAACACGCTCAGAGAAGCTACATCTCGGCGAAGCTGCAGGGATTCGAGAGTTCCAGATATAGTGGCATCGTCCACAATTCGAACAGCTCGCCTTTGTAGGACATTGAGAGCATCTGTGAGGTACTTGGCTGAACCATCCCAAAGGTGTGAACAGTATTCCACGCATGATCTGATCTGTGCTTTGTACAGCAACAGTCTGATTGATGGCGGAAAAAACCGCTTCACCTTGTTCAGTATTCCGAGCTTTTTTGACGCTGTTTTGGTGATGCTCTCAATGTAGTTCCGGTGGTTAAGGTCTGAGCGTATTTCCACCCCGAGGATGCTGAAGCTGGGCTGTAGATCCAGCGTGGTGCCCTGAAGAGTGGGGGGAGGAGAGAAGGGGGACTTCTTGGCCGTCAGCGCGCATGCCTGGGTCTTGTTGGCTTTGAACTGGACAAGATTTTGGACACCCCACAAATATATTTTGTGAAGGGTGTCGTCCAGTTCTGCCGTCATAATACGCCGTGATTCCTCTAGTTGGCTACCTCCCAAAGCTCGGGGACTTAGATACCTCCCGTGGGCCGTGCTGTCGTCTGCATAACAATGAATGTTGCCCAGAGACAACATATCATTGATATGCAGAAGAAAGAGTGTTGGTGATAACACAGAGCCCTGCGGTACGCCAGCGTTCACTGACATGAGATCAGACACATTCCCGTCCACAAGGACACGAATGCTGCGCTCATGCAGGAAGCCAGCTATCCAGTCCACCAGCCGTGGGGGCAGACCATATGCCGACAACTTGGAAAGCAAAGCCTTGTGCCAAACCCTATCGAAGGCCTTGGAGATGTCCAGACTGACCGCCAATGATTCACCAAATTTATCCATTACCTCACCCCAGACATGGTATACGAATGCCAGAAGATCACCCGTTGAGCGCTTTGGACGGAATCCATATTGGCGGTCATGGATTACGGAGTGATCTTCTAGATATTTAAGGAGTTGGGCGTTAATAATTCGTTCCATTGCTTTACACAGTACTGAGGTTACGGCAATGGGGCGGTAGTTGGAAGGGTCTGAACGATCTCCCTTCTTCGGGACGGGCTGCACATTGGCCACCTTCCAGGTTTCCGGCACAACACCAGAGGAGTATGACTGACGGAATAGGCGCGTGAGGACTGGAGTCAACTCAGGTGCACATCTCTTTAGAACTATGGCTGGGATACCATCAGGACCATTAGCCTTGCGAACATCGAGCGGTCGGAGCACTGCCCGCACATCACACTGCCGAATGCGTAGATCACGCATTGAAGTGCCGCAATCAGGCAGTGTGGGGGGCTGCGCATTCCCGTCGTCGAGTCGGGAGTTAGCCGCAAAGAGTTTGCCCAGATAATCGGCTTTCTCCTTAGCGGTGTGGGCTAATGATCCATCCGGATATCGTAGAGGTGGCAATGAGGAGCGACAGAAGTTGGTCTCTACAGACTTTGCCAGCTGCCAGAAAGTGCGACTGCCTCTCGGTTGCGCGGCTATGTCTCGGCCAATCTGAGAGACGCGCTGGGACTGAGCTCTGACAAACACCTTCCTGCAGGCCTTAGAAGCTTTGTTGTAAGCTGACTTTAAGGAACTGATATTGGGGTCAGAGTGAGCCCGACCCCTCACCCATGCCCGGTATGCAGCATTTTTTGCTGCTACAGCCGAGGCACAATAGGTGTTAAACCAAGGTTTGCTTTTGCCGCTGCTGATGAGTCTGGAGAAGGGAATATAATATTCCATCCCCAGAAGTATCTCATCAGCAACGGCAACCGCAGATCTGGATGGGTTATCGTCCTTAAAGCAGCGGAGCCTCCAAGGGATGGATGCGTAGTACTCACGCAGTCCATCCCAGTCTGCTGACGAGTAGTGCCATACGATACGCTCAAAGTCCTTTCGAGGAGGAGGTGGAGCGCGTGGCACTGTCGTAGCTACCAGGCAATGATCTGAGCCACCGAGAGGGGCTAAAACTGATACATTATACCCGGCAGCATGACTCGTCAGCAGTAGGTCAAGCGAAGAAGGTGTATGTCCGGCTACATCTGGAATCCTGGTGTTCTGGGTTACCAGTTGTGTCAGACCGTATGTCAGAGCAAAGTCATGAGCAGTTTTTCCCGCATGGTCGGTTTTAGGGGAACCCAGCCATTGTGAATGGTGAGCATTAAAATCCCCCAAAAATACCATTTCGGCGGTAGGAAACCGCTCCTGCGCATCATCTGTCGCTCGACTCAGGTAGTCGAAGAGCTGAGTTGTCTCGAAGTCTCCCCTATGGGATCGGTAAAGGCACACGTAGATCCGAGACTGATGCCCCAGATCCACATGCACCCGAAGGACAGAAAAGGAGGAGTCCTCCATGAAACGAAGACGGCGACAACAGACATCATCGCGGACATACAGGCATACCCCAGCCTTCGCATGGAAGGACTCTTCCAGCGAGTATCCGGGGTAGTGTAGGTATGATGTGTCCGCGGGCTTTAGTATCTGTGTCTCCGTCAGAAAAAACATTGCCGGGCGCGTCGTCTCGAGGTGATGATGAACGACGTCGAGATTGGCGTGTAGACCACGAATGTTTGTAAAATCCACGCCAAACTCGACGGTGGGGGTGTGCACCGCTGTATTATGCTTTTTCTTAATCTATTAACTGTACCTATATATGATTTAAACCGGCTCAACTGTAACACATTTTCCCATTCCTACCAAAGATTACCGAATCGAATGTCGGTACATTTTTTTTGAGTTAGCTGACATATTGAGAAAAAACATTGACTTATATAAATATATTTTTATTACAGTCCCTAGAACACAGCGTCCTACACTCGCCACGCTGGCCAGACGGCTTGGCGAGGATATGATGTCATTTTTTTTTGTGACAATTTATTAAAGATTCCACAAGTTGGCATTACTGGAACCGGGACCGACGGCTTAACGTGCTCTCCGAGGCACGGGAACGGTGGTGTTGTAAATCTATGACAAATGTACGTAAGAAAGGTGTATTTCTCATTGGTACATGCCGGGAGGGTTTGAACCGACCTTTGTAGGATTTAAGGTACGCGTTCTTACAACCGTGCCACCGCCGCACCTATATAAATATAACTCCCGGTTTTACCAGTGAGAAATAAATAGATATACTTCTGTATTTGTATCAGAATTACACAACAACAAAAACATATATAAATTTCTGTCAACCTAAGTTCATCTGAGCACGTCAAGCTGCCGGTCCCAATTCCACTAATACCAACTTGTTAAATCGTTAATACGTTGACATAAAAAAATTACAATAGTTGTTATTTTACTATAGTAGGTAGTTGAGAACGGTGGAGGCTCGGTTTTAAGAACGCTTTCCTTAAAAATTCTAAATAGGTCGGTGCGAACCCCGGCATGTACCATTAAGAAATACCCTTTTCATACGTCGGAGAGCACGTTAAGCCTTCTGTCCCATTTTTACCAATATCAACTTTTAGAACAGTTAAATTATTTTAAAAAAATGACGTCCCTTGCAACACGTCTAGCCAGAGTATAGCGAGTGTAGGCAAAATACTCCAAAGAAAAATCTGGGAGGCCCATCTCAACCATGGAAGCCTGGGACTCTGTCTTCTAAGGGCTGTGATAATTATGTTGAAAGTCCCAGTGTTAATATAGGTCAATGAAAAAGTAATAAGTTTTGGAGTGTGACGCGTCCTGCTGCCGATCGTTCATCTGTCACTCGCATATGCTAACTTACTAGTAATGAGATTTCCACAGACTCTCGGGAAATATCCGATAATGTACATTACATAGCGGTGCTATAGTTTCTCCATGTGAATTATTAAGGGTGGACACACAAACTACGATGTTGTTTTAATTATGGTGAAAACTTTGTGTGTGTAGCTTATGGTTTGGTTTAAGTGAAGTACAATATCATTCCGACTGTATCCTTTGCGGGGTGATCAGTCTAGACCAAACAATATTTTAAATACAAAGTGAAATAATTAATTACAATTTGATCTTACGAGCTCTTTTGTATTGCCACATTACATTTTTTATTTTTTACAATACAATATAATATGAATTGAACAACAATAATAAAAGTTGTCCAAAATATAATAAAATGCATATTTACCAGGCATTTTATGAATAATAAAATTATTTATTTTATACTAGACCTTGCCTACAAGCTAGTCAATTAATTTGACAGTGTATTATAAACACCAAGTCCAAAAAATAAAAGTAAAGTATCATCACGACCGTTTCCCTTTCGGGGTGGTCAGAAACCACGCTTATAAATCAGCCAACTTTACTATAGGCCAATCATGACAAGTGGCAAGCTCGTCGATGTCTCCAGCGTAAACTCGAGAAATATCACAAATAAATTAAATATTATTTAAATGTATTTATTTACATTAATAAATATTTTTATTGAATTTATATCCCGAGTTTGGTACGCTAGAGACATTGGCGAGCTTGCCACTTGTCATTATGCCTATAGTAAAGTTGGATAAATTGGAATCGGCTTTTTTTCTGATCACCCTGAAAGGGATACGGTCGTGATGATACTTTATTTTCTATTAAAACTAGAAGTATATGACAATGTCGTCGCTTGTTAGTATGCTATAGGTCGTTTAGTTTGAAGTGTCGGGTGGACCGAGTGCACGTGTCCTTTTGAACGTCTGAGAATGTCACACGAAGGATTATTCAGTGCAATGCAAGCAGTCTGTTTGCCTTCACCGTTATAACAAGGCAAGTCGGCGATTTCTCAAATATTATTATTATGCAGCCCTATTCTGATTTACTAATATTGTGTGAAGTAAACTTTGTCTGTGTATTTCTATCATCATCACGCCTATATTACTGGACCTGCAGCCCTATTCTGATTTACTAATATTGTGTGAAGTAAACTTTGTCTGTGTATTTCTATCATCATCACGCCTATATTACTGGACCTGCAGCCCTATTCTGATTTACTAATATTGTGTGAAGTAAACTTTGTCTGTGTATTTCTATCATCATCACGCCTATATTACTGGACTTGCAGCCCTATTCTGATTTACTAATATTGTGTGAAGTAAACTTTGTCTGTGTATTTCTATCATCATCACGCCTATATTACTGGACCTGCAGCCCTATTCTGATTTACTAATATTGTGTGAAGTAAACTTTGTCTGTGTATTTCTATCATCATCACGCCTATATTACTGGACCTGCAGCCCTATTCTGATTTACTAATATTGTGTGAAGTAAACTTTGTCTGTGTATTTCTATCATCATCACGCCTATATTACTGGACCTGCAGCCCTATTCTGATTTACTAATATTGTGTGAAGTAAACTTTGTCTGTGTATTTCTATCATCATCACGCCTATATTACTGGACCTGCAGCCCTATTCTGATTTACTAATATTGTGTGAAGTAAACTTTGTCTGTGTATTTCTATCATCATCACGCCTATATTACTGGACCTGCAGCCCTATTCTGATTTACTAATATTGTGTGAAGTAAACTTTGTCTGTGTATTTCTATCATCATCACGCCTATATTACTGGACCTGCAGCCCTATTCTGTGCTATTCTGTCATTTAGCCGCAAACGTTATTAGTGGATTACGTCAGAGGTTGCGTCATAATTACAAAATATTATTTATTATACACCCCAATAAATACTAACTTCTTATCACGATAGATGGCGCATGATAGATGGAACCTAATATAACTGTCAGCTGCATAGAAAACTTGTATTTTTATTAAGAAATTAATTATTTTCTGGATATTATGCCGAAGTGAGCAGTTTTCAAGGATACAAAGCGAAATCAAAGATATGGTGATCTTAAAATTGTCGTTCTATTAATAAAACCTTTTTTTCTTTTTAAAGACGGTTTTCGCTTTCTTAATTCATCTTTTAAGGTAGGTAACGTTAATTTAAAATACATTTTTCTGTTAAATATATACACACAAATCTTTTTTCAATTAGTTTTTTCTTTTTTGTACGTAAAGCACTCGCAACTAAAACTAACCCGCCTTCGTGAGCTAAACAAGTGAGCACGTAAGTGGGTTCTGATAAGCTCTCCCCGTGCGGTTAGTTCTCCAATAGTAAACCCCACTGATACCTGGATGGCTACTCTCAAATCTTAAAGATTCAAACATTTGTTTTGGAATAGATATGAGTTTCATTTACCTTTTGTTATATTAACAAAATTAGGTTTTTTATTTTATTTAATGGATATAATATTATATACCTACTTACATCAGTTACATTAAATAAAATAACCTAAATAAACAAACCATTATATCTATTCCTAATATATTTTAAAGAAAAAAAATTCGAAATTTATATCTTTTGTATTTCAGAGTGGTTTGTTTCACATTCGTATAAGTATCACCTCGGAACTGCAAATCCGACTCAAACTAGTTCCATCCGGCTGAAACTGGAATAAGTAGCCGTCACACACTTGTTTTCTTACGGCTGGAATACAGGGAATAACATAGACATTATATAATAGAAGAGAGAAGTTGCTTTAAAAACAGTTTTGGGGATTACCTACATAATACTTACCTACACTCATCGATGTCTACACTTAAACCCATGTCCACAACGGTTCCTTTACTCTGTTATTTGTTCTAGCCATTGATGTATATAGATAGGCCTATTCAATACAAAACGCAGTCTAAAAACGTGCCGCTTGCCACGTGTCCCTACCAACTTTGGGGGCCAATTTTCAAGTAATAAATGTCACATGCGATATTTGTCGGAAATTCTGTCACAATGCATGCTATAAAGACTAGTTTCACTCGATATAAATATTAGTATGAAGCGCTCTCATAGCTTGCTAGCTCGCGACTGTTGGTGCAGCTACATGACTTCGATTAGTTTTGCGGGAACGTTTTTATATCAGTGAGGGCCTATCTATATACATCGATGGTTCTAGGTTTTACATTCTTCATAATAATATATTCTCCCCGGACCAACAGACACATCGTTTCGATTGTAAATGTTATTATTTAAACTAATAAATAAATAATTAAATTACTTGATTTCAGTTAAAGAATGCATATTATAACAAAATAAATTGACAAACTTATTCAAATTATATTTCGTTCCAAAAGTGTATTTTTTTTCTAATATGAAAGAGACATATTTATTTATATAGTACACACAGCAGTACATATATTATCACACACATAACATAGTATAATTATAACTTATCTAATGTATGTACCAATTAAATGTCACAGCATTCACCAATATAAAAAGAAGAAGTTAGAAACAGTAATTTAAAACAAAAAAATAAATTTAACAAATATAACATAAAAATATGACTTCTAAAATAAAATGATATATATTTTTTAAATACTCGTAGAACTATAAGGGAAACATAAAAATTACACAAAATTAGACTTATGGATGTTAAAAGTGCTAGAGCGAATGAGTAGCGATATTTTTAGGAAATCTTTTCTGCATCGTAACTTAAGATTTAATTACTAAATAATAAAAAAAAACAATACATAGTTCTTTATTTTTATTCTAGATTATAATATAAAAATATTTGCACTTTAATAAATTCCATGCAGTATAGTGAAAATAACATTACCATTTACAATTTTTTCATCATTGCACAAGTAATACAAAAATATCCCGAAATCAATGTTGTCTATGCCAAAATCATTAAATGTTATAAAATATTAAGAAATTGCGTAATCCATCAGATAATGATAAAAACATTAAAGATGAAAATAGTGCATATAAAAATGTCTACGTTCATAAAGAAATAAAAGAAAAAAATAAAACGCGAACTCTGTGCATACTCGATGCAGGGGTGAAGGAGGCTCGACGCAGAACAGAAAAAAAAGAGGTGAAATATCACAACACAATGTTGTACCAGTAGGAGAACCAGCTATCGTCTAATTCACACAAATATAATAGGCTAAGGTTATTTATTTATTTGTTTAAAACTTCATTGTAATTAACAATCGGCTAACATAATGCCGTAAGACATTATCTGACCGTTGACAGTTGGATTAGATTTATTTATTAGATCGAGGATAGTAAAATGATATTAAGAAAATATTTTTTAATCCAATAAATACCATAAAAATAAGTAATACTTATATAAACAGACATATACTTAAATAGTATATACATAACATTAATACATAAACTACTGGTTTTAAGATAATAATATTATCATAATACCACAAAACTAACTACTCACCAGGGTCTCCAGGTTTCACAGTAACAGTCAAAGACAAGGACTTGATAAAGTGAGTGTAAACTCTCCTTTTAAATAACGCTCTGTTAGAAGCTTGTCTAATGCTGACAGGTAGGCTGTTGCAAAGAGAGGAGGCAGTAGTGACAAAGGATATAAAGACGTAGTTGGTGTGATGAGAAGGGTTGAAAGAACAGTAAAATGAGGAGCGAAGTGTTCTATAGTGTAGGGAGCAAAAGTTATGGGGCTTAACAAAAAGTCTATGTTGATCAAAAACCCAATATAATACTGATATTTATTCTCCCACACACCGACGGATCCGGAACCCGCATGATAAACGCATGGATTGCCAAAAAATATTTTTTTACATTTCTTATATATTTGTTTTAATGCCTCCGTTAAGGCTGTAGATTGAAACGTGGAGATGCTGGGTTAGATTTCTGGCCGAGAACACAAAAATGAATGTTTAATTTATTTGTGACATTTCTGGATTCTGGTACCCTAGGGACTTTCTACGAGAGACTTGTCGTGATAGGCCTATAGTAAAGTTGTCTAAATGTGAACTACAATTACCAAGCGTGGTTTCTGACCACCCCGCAAGGGATACGGTGATGATGATAGTATACTTAACTTTTTTAAATTCTATATTTCACTAAATCTTAAAATTAGTAAATTCTTACATACAGGCGAGTTTAATGCCTAGGCATTTACTTAAGTAAATCAATTTAAAAATATGGCTTTTTTATCTTTTTGTAACCCATTGTAGCCGACGATAATTTTTTATTCTTTTTATTTAAATATACGTCACATTTTGATGTTGTCTACCATTTAAAGACGAATAAACAGTCGCAATCGTGAATTTGCATTAAAGATCACTTTATTATAGACGTCATAAATAAAGTGAAGATTACGGTTACAACCATATGCATATTATAGCATTTGAAGACAAACAAACATTAAAAGCGTTGGACTTGGACAGCGACGACACATAAGTAGGTGAATGAATAAAGCTCTCGGGGTTTCAGTCCTCTTACGACTTCTACTAATTTATTTCTATTCTGTAAACGCGACAAATGTGGCTTGTTCAGAATAAAGTTACGGATATGCAGGAAATAGTGTTTTCTATTTTCTTTTCAATTTGGTTTGCGGAAAACTTGTTACTGGATTTTCTGAAATATACAAATATAAAGTTGGAATTATTTTTTTTGTATTAATTTTATAAATGAAAAAAATATATACATAATATAAAATAATTATAAACTAATGGTTTAATTTAATTCAACTAAACGTAGTAAAAAAATAAACTAACTATAAATATCAAATGTACTCAAGTGACGTTCCATTCGTTATAGTCCCAAAAATACTGGCAACATTTCCCCTCCGTTTGATATGACTTAATATACATATGTATATGCTGGAGAGCGGTGGTAGCTCGGTTGTAAGAACGCGTTCCTTAAATCCTACAAAGGTCGGTTCAAACCCACCCGGCATGTACCAATGAGAAATACACTTTTCTTACGTACATTCGTCATAGATTTACTAGTTTGCAAAATCTTTGCATCACTTACTGAAAGAATTGGGCCTAAGCAGGTCTGCCATCAATACATTTATGGAACGAGCTTCCAAGACGGCATTAACGGAATCATACAGTATTTGGTTGGGTAGGGAGAGAAGTAGAATGGTGGATGGTAAGCGTATTATCGCGCAATACAAAAAAAAAGGAGGCCTCCTTTTCTAAACCAGCCTATTGTCGGTCGCAAGCCCGAGACACCATTCTCCTCATCTCCTACCCACACACGATGGACCCGGCACCCGCACGGTGAATCCATGGAATGCTTAGAAATTTGTCTACTTTCTCTCTCTCACCACCGTTCCCGTGCCTCGGAGAGCACGTTAAGCCGTCGGCCCCGGTTCCACTAATACCAACTTGTGGAATCGTCAATAAATTGTTATTAAAAATTGACATCATATCCTCGCCAAGCCGTCTGGCCAGCGTGGCGAGTGTAGGCCAAATTCTCCAGATATATGTTCTGGAAGGCCCATCTCCAGCAGTGGAGGTCTAGGACGCTGAGTTCTAGGGGCTGTAATGAATGAATAAATATGTTTGGGAAAAAAATATTGATAAGTTTACTATTTACTGATTTTAAGCTGTGTCCCTTACGGGGTGGTCAGTAACCACGTTTCTTTTTATTTTTTCATTTATAGAAGCGTATCAACATTTAGCCAATGTCCATCATGAAAGGTGGCAAGCGTGTCGATGTCTCTAACGTACCAGACTTAATAAATATCACAAATAAATTATTGTGTCCCGACCAGGAATCGAACCCAGAATCGAATGGAGGCAGTGAGGCCTGAAAAAAAACTTCATTTATTTATTATTTTAATTTATTTATATATAGTAGTATAGTATCATCACGACCGTTTCCCTTTCGGGGTTGTCAGAAACCACGCTTATAAAGAAGCGGATTCATATTTAGCCAAACTTTACTATAGGCCAATCATGGCAAGCTCGTCGATGTCTCCAGCGTACCAAACTCGAGAAATATCACAAATAAATTAAATACTAATTAGATGTATTTATTTACATTAATAAATATTTTTGTGTCCCGACCAGGAATCGAAACCGGTACCTCCGAGTCTAAATCCTCGGACTTAACCGCTAGACCACGAAGGTAGTTTTTTTTTACATATAATAGTTTATGTATGTATAACGTCTGCCCAAAAAAACTTTCGATGAATAAAAAAGCGACAGTGAGTTATGTTAAAATTGGCCTCGTCAAACGAAATTTTATATATGCAGTATAATACATCTTGATGCTTTTGCATAATCATGCAAATTACTACCTACGCACTTAATAAATATCTCTACAAATACATTCTGAAAGCGAAAGTATGATATTTTGATAATCAAAATTTGTACACCTACTTGCAGAGTAAATAAAAACTATTTTTTTATTTATTTAAAACTTTATTGCACTATGTACAAAGGGCGGGCTTAATGCCGCTAGGCATTCTCTAGCAGCCAACCTTCGGGACAATACAGAACATTACAGTCATAAGGCTAGGTGCAAACGATTGTAAGAAACGTAGCCAAATAAATTCATTTAATCTTACATACACTAGATATTAAAATAAATACACATACATACAAATATGTACATAATAATACATATTCTACACCATATTGGCTACTATATACTACATACAATACATACTTATATACGTTGTTGGGAGCTCTTTAGGTAATGAAAGTGAACCAGCTTTTTAAACAGCGGTTTGCTGAGTGCTTGGCGAATTTCAACAGGTAAATTGTTTCAGAGATTTGCGGCCACTACTACACTATATAGGTACCTATTTATCACATTCCATACAAATAAATTACGCCAAGCCGTCGTCTGGCCAGCTGGCGAGTGTAGGCCAAATTCTCCAGATATAATGTTCTGGAAGGCCCATCTCCAGCAGTGGAGGTCTAGGACGCTGTGTTCTAGGGGCTGTAATAAAAAAAAATTTTATTCCATTTCATTTTATTTTTCCACTCCACTCCACCCCACTTCACTTAACTTCACTTCACTACATTTTACTTCATTTCATTTCCTGTTGTTCAATTAATCTGCAGCAGTAGATGATAACAATCATTTGGGAAGATAAAAAAAAACAATAATTTAATGACGCTTAAAATTTGCAAGCTATGCTCGGTATTTCTCTCAGAAATAAATTAATTATTAATTAAATGAATTTTCGAGTATTTACATAAATAATTATTTTTGTGTCCCGGCCAGGAATCGAACCCAGTACCTCCGTACAAACCACGGCATGTACCAATGAGAAATACACTCATCGATTTACAACACCACAGTTCACATGCCTCGGATAGCACGTCAAGCTTGTGAAATACACACATCAAAAGTGTCTAGGGATCAACATACTCGTATATTTTTGCAATAACTTTTCTCCTGATTGATATTCATTAAAATTTTCTTTAAGGATTGATCAAATAAAATGTTTTCGTTTGTCTACAGTAACGATAAACCAAGTCACCTTTGCATTAGTAAAAAAAATTGCCATTTTCCTAATAAAGGGATTTTTGACATTTGAACCACTAACATTAAAGTTCGAAAAAAAGACTGAAATAACAGTTTTTTTTTTTAATTTTATTGGGTAACTTAAACAATTAATAATCCGTGTTTCTACCGCGAACACTAACAACACAAGAACATCGGTTTGGCATACTCAAAATGAGTTCATCCAAATCACGCTGTGGAATGGCCGCCCATGTTCGTTGCAACAACAAAAAAAGGTCTTCTTGCGACTGGATACCCTCCATATTCGGCAGAGCTCTTCTCTGAAGAATATCCCATGCATGCTCAATCGGGTTCAAGTCTGGCGACTGAGCAGGCCAGGGCAGGACATTGATGTTAGCTGCGGCGAGAGTCTGTCTTACAACTCTTGCGGTGTGCGGTCGTGCATTATCATGCATTAACTGAAATAAGGGACCGATATGCACTTGTAGAGGAACGATGACGTCTGATACAACCGTCTCAGCATAAATTTGAGCGTTGAGGTTGCCTCTGATCCAAATCAACTCAGTTCTTCCGCCGATCGAAATACCCGCCCATACCATGATGGTTCCACCACTATAAGGATGGACTTCCTGGCAGGATTTTAATCGCTGTTGGCGTCCAGGGGTTCTCCAGTGTCGTATACGTCTTGTATCCGGCCTCATACCAAAACGAGACTCATCAGAAAAGCACACGAAACGCCATTGTTCTTCTGTCCAATTTCTGTGTTCAAGAGCCCATTGATATCGAGTCCTACGATTGTGCATTGCTATAGGTGGTACCCGTAGCGGTCTTCGGGAATGAAGGTTCACTTCATGCAAGCGGTTTCTGACTGTTTGGTCGCTAATTAAGTTCCCTGAAGAGCGATGAAGGCTCACGGCTAACATCATGGCGGTTATTGTTGGAGTTCTTCGAGCTGTGATTTGAATGTATCGGTCTTGTCTCCGTGTGGTGCAGCGATACCGTCCTCCATGGCGCTCAGCCACGGTACCAGTGGTTCGGTAACGTGTCCAAAGTCGACTGATAACACTCTGACTTGTATTCAGAGCTAAAGCCACAGTACGTTGCTGGGAACCAGTTCTATCATTCCCACGGCTCTGATCATTTCTTCCCTGCTTAAATGACGTCGCCGCTCCATAATAACGTTGGTTTTAATCAGTAGTAGGGAAACAGTAGCACTAATAATGTCTTCAATGCGTCTTATGTTTTTATAGGGAAAATATTGACAGCTGATTTTCATCTTTTACTCGAATTTGATTGACAGTTCCTGTTTTAAATTATGAAATGCACCAAAAAGGATCCATATAAATTTATAAAATCATAAATTTATTACAAAGCCACATCTCAATCACAAGAAATCCGCATAAACATGCTTGATCCCTAGACTTTTTTGATGTGTGTAGTAATAAATTGCTATTGAAAATTGACATCAGACCCTCGCCAATTCTCTGGCCAGTATGGCGAGTGTAGGCCAAATGCTTAAACAGTGGAGGTCTAGGACTCTGTGTTCTAAAGGGTATGATGATGATCATGAAATGCCAGGGTTCGAAACGGACGTCCGCGATCAGGTGCTGCTGTAGGGGCCTGGGACCCTGGGATTTATTGTTTTAAAATTGGCAGAGGTTTCTGCGTTTTGTCGACTTTCGGGTCGCACATAGTCTATCTTAATTCTGACTTGCCTAGTGGGTTACTGCTGTACCAGGTATTGTAATCTCATAGGTACTGATAACTAAATTTAAAAGGTTATTAATTGATCGTTGTGGTGCAGTTCTGTATACCTATGTTTTATTTTGTAAATCTGATACTGCTGAGTTTTCCTTGCAGATTCCTTTCTCAGTAAGATTAAACATTAACAGGTCACTGGAATCTGCTAAGCTGCTGGTCTTCTCCTAACAGTTTACTCTGGACCACTTTGCTGCTTAGTCTTCCACTAGCAGGAGTAGAATCATTTAAAATAATTTAAGTAATGACGTGTCACAAATGCCTGTAAAAGGTTTACGTGAATAAAGATATTTTGACTTTGACTTTAAAAGCTAATATTTTTAAAAGTTGCCAAACGAAGGTTTTTTTCTAGGTCTAACGATTAACCCTCAATGTTTACTAAATAACCTTATCGCTCAAAACTTATGCCAATGCCTAGTACGTTATTGGTTTCAGCCTACGTTCACAATAGGTGGGATCAAGCCATGACCGGGAGAGATACACTCATTAAATTAATGTAAACCGGTCATTTCATACAATTAATTGTTTTGTTAGATTTTACGTTGTCATTTGAGCTATTAATTCTTATAGCCTTAATTAAATATTTGTAATAATATTTTAATTAACTAAATGATGAAAACAAGTGTACTGGATAGCGCTATTGCCTTCCTCTATATTCTGCAACCGAAACACGCCAAAATATGATATATATCCATCGATGTATATATCGTAGCCACAATTCCCATGCATACATACTCGTCTAAATTTGGCGACTCTCACGCTGAAGATATGAAATGCTCTCCGAGTCCTTCAAGCGATGTGTAAGAAATAATCTTGATAGGCCGGAATGGTTTGCGTGATTTCAAACTGCCAATTTCAAACCTACTGCCATTGATTTGCTCCGCACGATTTTCTACCAAGGGCGTGTATTTAACCTGTGAATGTAGTAATTAAAGTCGTGTGCTAACAAATTAATTAAGTTGCAAGCGTCATAAAAAAGTCGTTTTTTTTTTAAATACAAATTTGAACTAAATTATCGACTGATGTCCAAGATCGAATTATTCAGTGAACTTTCAACGCAAAAAAAATTTGGACTAAACTCTTAAAGAATATAACAAACATCCTGTTAGGCAATTTGAATAAGACAAATGGTATCATACTTACTTCCTCTATTCTTTGTAATTGGATTTCTTGATAAATAATAAAATAATAGAAAACGGCGTTTTAAAAGTCTGGTTTGGACTTGGATCTAAGATTAGATTGAAAAGCAGTGATATTACGGATCCACGTCTTAAACACACAAACCGCCGCCGTCTAGCGCAGGCTTTAGTTGCAATGAATGACCAGGTAGGTACATATAAATCAACGGATAAAGTTTTGCCCGTAGGCGCGACAAAATAGAATTGGAAATAAATTCTATTGTCTTCGAATTACCCAATGTTGGTAACACCTGCCACGCGAGTTACCGATGTCGTTAAATATTGTTTCATAATTTTATCATTACCTTACCTAATTCATGCACTCGCAATTTCGACATTCCTCGTTTATTAGATTTTATTATGGGGTCAATGAACTTATTAATTATCAAATTTAATGGTGACGGCCGTAAATGGCTTGCAGCCGCATTATGGATCTTTAACCGTAAAACAACTCAAATTGTAGTACTATTAAAGTTAATATTCAAATAATATTTTATATAATATATAATTTTGACATACTAATACATACTAACTGCCTTCGTGGTCTAGCGGTTAAATCCGTGAACTTAGACTCGGAGGTACCGGGTTCGATTCCTGGTCGGACACAAAAATATTTATTAATGTAAATAAATAAGTAAGTACATTTAATGAATATTTAAATTATTTGTGATATTTCTCGAGTTTGGTACGCTGGAGACATCGACGAGCTTGCCACTTGTCATGATTGGCCTATAGTAAAGTTGGCTAAATGTGAATCCGCTTATTTATAAGTGGTTTCTGACCACCCCGAAAGGGAAACGGTTGTGATGATACTTTTTTTACTTTACTTTGACATACTCTAATAATGATATGCTCGGCATTAATTGTGCTAAAATTGGCAGTAGGAATAGTATAGTATATTACCTATAGTCACATCATATATTGTTGTAACATTATAACACGGAAGAGCACCGATATCCCGCACTACAGGGCAACCTCGTGTAGGTATCACAAACACATCACCCTATGTTGTTCACCTATTGTACATCTGTATACTTTTGTGACAATAAATGATTTTATTATATTATTATAGTATCATCACGACCGCTTCCCTTGTGGAGTGGTCTTAAACCAAAATTTTATAGAAGAGAATTCATATTTAGCTACCTTTACTAAACATCACATCATGACAAGTGGCAAGCATACATTTTATATACATACATTTATAACACCTCCGTTCCCGTGCCTCAGCACCTTATACCGTCGCGTGTCGGTTACTTGTGAAATCGGTAATAAATTGTCATTAAAAATGTAATCAGACGCGAGGGTCCATCCCGTCTGGCCAGGCAGCGTGGCCAGTGTAGGTCAAATTCTCCAGAGAAGTCTGGAAGGTCTGTCTCCAACAGAGGAAGTGTTTTGTATTCTCGGGGCTGTGATGTCATCATCATCATCAGCCTGTGTCTCTCCACTGCTGGATATAGGCCTCCCCCAAGGCTCGCCACTTCACACGATCTCCTGCCACCCTCATCCAACCCCTACCAGCGACCTTCCTCAGGTCATCCGTCCATCTAGCGGGGGTCGACCCACTCTGCGTCTTCCCGTACGTGGTCTCCACGTTAGAACTCGTCTACTCCATCGTTCATCGGTTCTACGATAGACATGTCCAGCCCATTGCCACTTCAGCTTACTAATTTTGAAGGCTATATCGGTAACTTTGGTTCTCCGACGGCTGTGATGTACATCTAGCTAAATTATATACAACTATTATTGTCGACTTTTGTAGTTACGTATAAGAGAGAGTTTGCCATGTTGGCCCCAGAAAAGTTGACTAAAAGAACCCGTATTTTCAAGACTGGTTTCTGACCTTGTAATTACATTGACTTATTTTTTCTTTAACTACTTACTCAAGTACAAAGCGAAATAAGAAACATTGAAAGAGAACAAGTTAAATATAACTAGCTGTTTGGCCCGGAATTACCTAGTGATACAGTACTCCGTGGATCTAGATGCGGAGGTACCTAGTTCGAATCTGGGTCAGGAAACATACATACATACATATCTTCACGCCAAATCCCTTGCGGTGTAGGAGAGACAATTGAGCGCCACTTGTCACGGTCACGACATACCTCTTTCGCTTCTTCGACATTCATCAACCTCTTCATACATGCCATCGTGCTCTCTCTTTCTTGTCGTAATGTTTATTTTTTTATTTAAATCTTTATTGCACAAAGTACAAAGGCGGACTAGGCATTCTATTACTGTCAAAGCTTTGGGACAACAAAAGCAATCAAACAATGAAAGGTAGGTGCAATTACAGGCTTAATTAGATAATATAGATTATCGCGCAATAGAAAAAAAAGGAGGCCTCCTTTTCTTAAACCAGCCAATTGTCGGTCGCAAGCCCGAGACACCATTCTTCTCATCTCTTACCCACACACGATGGACCCGGCACCCGCACGGTGAATCCATGGAATGCTTAGAAATTTGTCTTCTCACATATATAAATTAATAGATATTTAGGTACCTAAATAAATAATATTTACATATCTACATACAAACACATACATACAAGTATAACTAAATGTAATACTATCTATAACCATAGACAATTATACAATAACATTCCCTTATCTATCTATACACTCGTATATAATGTCTGTGTGTGTGTGTGTTCCCTATGCATTGCAAAACTACTTGACCGATCCGGATGAAACTTTGGGAATATGTTGTGTGAACATCGGAGTAGGTTTCTGACATATTAGATTTCATAATAAGTAAATCTTAATATATAAAACAAAGTCGGGTTTGTTAGAACACTTATAACTCGAAAACGACTGGACAGATTTTCACGGTTTTTAATTTGTTGGATTTGTCTCTGTCCCGAATAGCAGAATAACTATACATAAAATTGTAAAATTGAAGTAAAAAAAAAAACAAACAAAAAGTTCGTGGGTTTCGTATCTGTTAAACTATGTTGGTTGTCAAATATATATGGGTGCGTTCAGAAATTTATATCAAGCTTTACCATTCAATGACTGTTAAGCCGTAAAAAGTTCGCCGGAGCAGCTAGTAATATATATATTATTATTGCAAATAATACATACTTTTTACGAATACAATAAATAGGTGGTCTAGTGGTCACAAACGTTGCCGTGAACTCGGGAGGTCGTGGGTTTTGTATGTATATATTTACAAAAAAAAAGTATAATATGTAGTTTATCAACCATCTAGTTTCCGTAACACAAGCCTTGTAGCTTACCACGGAAACTAGATGGCGCTGTTTGACCTGTCTGGAAATATTTATTATTATTATTTTATTTATTTATTTAAAACTTTATTGCACATAAATATACTAAGGCGTGACATAATGTCGCTTGACATTCTCTGCCTGTCAGACCTTCGGGACAACGAGAACATTTATGTGAGGTAGGTGCAATATATCACCACACTGGTAGGCGGACTGATGGTGGTAATTTGCCCAGTCTGCCGGGGCGGGGAAGTATCCACCGTTCGTGCTGATAAACCCAGTAAAGTGTATCCACACGTTTCGGAATCAGGCTCGAATTGCCGTCTGCCCAGTCAAGTCGACATAGTGTTAGACTGATGTCAGTCATGAATGTCTGATTCCAGTTGCTAACATTCATAAATCTACGAAGACTATAATAGCGGTTGACATTGACGTCTGTTAGTTAAAATATTCCTTAAATAATAAACGTGCGCTTTAAAAAAACAGAATTCCGCTGCTGGACTTTTTTTTTTTTTTTTTTTTTTTTTTATACTAGCACGACATGTGACCCTGCGCCCACCTGATGGTAAGTGGCGCGCAGGGTCCATGAATGTTAGCAACTGGAATCAGACCCTTATATCCGACATCAGTCCCTAACACTATGCCGGCTTGACTAGATGCCTTTTCACACTTCGCTTGAAGGACTCCAGGTTATAGGAAAGTGGAAACACAGAGGCTGGAAGAGCATTCCACATCTTTATTGTGCGACAGATGTATGAGTCACCAAATTTATAGATACGCGAAGGGATAGTGACTACGGTATGTGGGTGCATATTCTGACCTGTGCGTGTGGTTCGGTTGCGGAATGGGGAGGAAGGAATTAGGTTATAGAGCTCTTCAGAGCACTCACCATAGTATAGCCGGTAGAACACGCTCAGAGAAGCTACATCTCGGCGAAGCTGCAGGGATTCGAGAGTTCCAGATATAGTGGCATCGTCCACAATTCGAACAGCTCGCCTTTGTAGGACATTGAGAGCATCTGTGAGGTACTTGGCTGAACCATCCCAAAGGTGTGAACAGTATTCCACGCATGATCTGATCTGTGCTTTGTACAGCAACAGTCTGATTGATGGCGGAAAAAACCGCTTCACCTTGTTCAGTATTCCGAGCTTTTTTGACGCTGTTTTGGTGATGCTCTCAATGTAGTTCCGGTGGTTAAGGTCTGAGCGTATTTCCACCCCGAGGATGCTGAAGCTGGGCTGTAGATCCAGCGTGGTGCCCTGAAGAGTGGGGGGAGGAGAGAAGGGGGACTTCTTGGCCGTCAGCGCGCATGCCTGGGTCTTGTTGGCTTTGAACTGGACAAGATTTTGGACACCCCACAAATATATTTTGTGAAGGGTGTCGTCCAGTTCTGCCGTCATAATACGCCGTGATTCCTCTAGTTGGCTACCTCCCAAAGCTCGGGGACTTAGATACCTCCCGTGGGCCGTGCTGTCGTCTGCATAACAATGAATGTTGCCCAGAGACAACATATCATTGATATGCAGAAGAAAGAGTGTTGGTGATAACACAGAGCCCTGCGGTACGCCAGCGTTCACTGACATGAGATCAGACACATTCCCGTCCACAAGGACACGAATGCTGCGCTCATGCAGGAAGCCAGCTATCCAGTCCACCAGCCGTGGGGGCAGACCATATGCCGGCAACTTGGAAAGCAAAGCCTTGTGCCAAACCCTATCGAAGGCCTTGGAGATGTCCAGACTGACCGCCAATGATTCACCAAATTTATCCATTACCTCACCCCAGACATGGTATACGAATGCCAGAAGATCACCCGTTGAGCGCTTTGGACGGAATCCATATTGGCGGTCATGGATTACGGAGTGATCTTCTAGATATTTAAGGAGTTGGGCGTTAATAATTCGTTCCATTGCTTTACACAGTACTGAGGTTACGGCAATGGGGCGGTAGTTGGAAGGGTCTGAACGATCTCCCTTCTTCGGGACGGGCTGCACATTGGCCACCTTCCAGGTTTCCGGCACAACACCAGAGGAGTATGACTGACGGAATAGGCGCGTGAGGACTGGAGTCAACTCAGGTGCACATCTCTTTAGAACTATGGCTGGGATACCATCAGGACCATTAGCCTTGCGAACATCGAGCGGTCGGAGCACTGCCCGCACATCACACTGCCGAATGCGTAGATCACGCATTGAAGTGCCGCAATCAGGCAGTGTGGGGGGCTGCGCATTCCCGTCGTCGAGTCGGGAGTTAGCCGCAAAGAGTTTGCCCAGATAATCGGCTTTCTCCTTAGCGGTGTGGGCTAATGATCCATCCGGATATCGTAGAGGTGGCAATGAGGAGCGACAGAAGTTGGTCTCTACAGACTTTGCCAGCTGCCAGAAAGTGCGACTGCCTCTCGGTTGCGCGGCTATGTCTCGGCCAATCTGAGAGACGCGCTGGGACTGAGCTCTGACAAACACCTTCCTGCAGGCCTTAGAAGCTTTGTTGTAAGCTGACTTTAAGGAACTGATATTGGGGTCAGAGTGAGCCCGACCCCTCACCCATGCCCGGTATGCAGCATTTTTTGCTGCTACAGCCGAGGCACAATAGGTGTTAAACCAAGGTTTGCTTTTGCCGCTGCTGATGAGTCTGGAGAAGGGAATATAATATTCCATCCCCAGAAGTATCTCATCAGCAACGGCAACCGCAGATCTGGATGGGTTATCGTCCTTAAAGCAGCGGAGCCTCCAAGGGATGGATGCGTAGTACTCACGCAGTCCATCCCAGTCTGCTGACGAGTAGTGCCATACGATACGCTCAAAGTCCTTTCGAGGAGGAGGTGGAGCGCGTGGCACTGTCGTAGCTACCAGGCAATGATCTGAGCCACCGAGAGGGGCTAAAACTGATACATTATACCCGGCAGCATGACTCGTCAGCAGTAGGTCAAGCGAAGAAGGTGTATGTCCGGCTACATCTGGAATCCTGGTGTTCTGGGTTACCAGTTGTGTCAGACCGTATGTCAGAGCAAAGTCATGAGCAGTTTTTCCCGCATGGTCGGTTTTAGGGGAACCCAGCCATTGTGAATGGTGAGCATTAAAATCCCCCAAAAATACCATTTCGGCGGTAGGAAACCGCTCCTGCGCATCATCTGTCGCTCGACTCAGGTAGTCGAAGAGCTGAGTTGTCTCGAAGTCTCCCCTATGGGATCGGTAAAGGCACACGTAGATCCGAGACTGATGCCCCAGATCCACATGCACCCGAAGGACAGAAAAGGAGGAGTCCTCCATGAAACGAAGACGGCGACAACAGACATCATCGCGGACATACAGGCATACCCCAGCCTTCGCATGGAAGGACTCTTCCAGCGAGTATCCGGGGTAGTGTAGGTATGATGTGTCCGCGGGCTTTAGTATCTGTGTCTCCGTCAGAAAAAACATTGCCGGGCGCGTCGTCTCGAGGTGATGATGAACGACGTCGAGATTGGCGTGTAGACCACGAATGTTTGTAAAATCCACGCCAAACTCGACGGTGGGGGTGTGCACCGCTGTATTATGCTTTTTCTTAATCTATTAACTGTACCTATATATGATTTAAACCGGCTCAACTGTAACACATTTTCCCATTCCTACCAAAGATTACCGAATCGAATGTCGGTACATTTTTTTTGAGTTAGCTGACATATTGAGAAAAAACATTGACTTATATAAATATATTTTTATTACAGTCCCTAGAACACAGCGTCCTACACTCGCCACGCTGGCCAGACGGCTTGGCGAGGATATGATGTCATTTTTTTTTGTGACAATTTATTAAAGATTCCACAAGTTGGCATTACTGGAACCGGGACCGACGGCTTAACGTGCTCTCCGAGGCACGGGAACGGTGGTGTTGTAAATCTATGACAAATGTACGTAAGAAAGGTGTATTTCTCATTGGTACATGCCGGGAGGGTTTGAACCGACCTTTGTAGGATTTAAGGTACGCGTTCTTACAACCGTGCCACCGCCGCACCTATATAAATATAACTCCCGGTTTTACCAGTGAGAAATAAATAGATATACTTCTGTATTTGTATCAGAATTACACAACAACAAAAACATATATAAATTTCTGTCAACCTAAGTTCATCTGAGCACGTCAAGCTGCCGGTCCCAATTCCACTAATACCAACTTGTTAAATCGTTAATACGTTGACATAAAAAAATTACAATAGTTGTTATTTTACTATAGTAGGTAGTTGAGAACGGTGGAGGCTCGGTTTTAAGAACGCTTTCCTTAAAAATTCTAAATAGGTCGGTGCGAACCCCGGCATGTACCATTAAGAAATACCCTTTTCATACGTCGGAGAGCACGTTAAGCCTTCTGTCCCATTTTTACCAATATCAACTTTTAGAACAGTTAAATTATTTTAAAAAAATGACGTCCCTTGCAACACGTCTAGCCAGAGTATAGCGAGTGTAGGCAAAATACTCCAAAGAAAAATCTGGGAGGCCCATCTCAACCATGGAAGCCTGGGACTCTGTCTTCTAAGGGCTGTGATAATTATGTTGAAAGTCCCAGTGTTAATATAGGTCAATGAAAAAGTAATAAGTTTTGGAGTGTGACGCGTCCTGCTGCCGATCGTTCATCTGTCACTCGCATATGCTAACTTACTAGTAATGAGATTTCCACAGACTCTCGGGAAATATCCGATAATGTACATTACATAGCGGTGCTATAGTTTCTCCATGTGAATTATTAAGGGTGGACACACAAACTACGATGTTGTTTTAATTATGGTGAAAACTTTGTGTGTGTAGCTTATGGTTTGGTTTAAGTGAAGTACAATATCATTCCGACTGTATCCTTTGCGGGGTGATCAGTCTAGACCAAACAATATTTTAAATACAAAGTGAAATAATTAATTACAATTTGATCTTACGAGCTCTTTTGTATTGCCACATTACATTTTTTATTTTTTACAATACAATATAATATGAATTGAACAACAATAATAAAAGTTGTCCAAAATATAATAAAATGCATATTTACCAGGCATTTTATGAATAATAAAATTATTTATTTTATACTAGACCTTGCCTACAAGCTAGTCAATTAATTTGACAGTGTATTATAAACACCAAGTCCAAAAAATAAAAGTAAAGTATCATCACGACCGTTTCCCTTTCGGGGTGGTCAGAAACCACGCTTATAAATCAGCCAACTTTACTATAGGCCAATCATGACAAGTGGCAAGCTCGTCGATGTCTCCAGCGTAAACTCGAGAAATATCACAAATAAATTAAATATTATTTAAATGTATTTATTTACATTAATAAATATTTTTATTGAATTTATATCCCGAGTTTGGTACGCTAGAGACATTGGCGAGCTTGCCACTTGTCATTATGCCTATAGTAAAGTTGGATAAATTGGAATCGGCTTTTTTTCTGATCACCCTGAAAGGGATACGGTCGTGATGATACTTTATTTTCTATTAAAACTAGAAGTATATGACAATGTCGTCGCTTGTTAGTATGCTATAGGTCGTTTAGTTTGAAGTGTCGGGTGGACCGAGTGCACGTGTCCTTTTGAACGTCTGAGAATGTCACACGAAGGATTATTCAGTGCAATGCAAGCAGTCTGTTTGCCTTCACCGTTATAACAAGGCAAGTCGGCGATTTCTCAAATATTATTATTATGCAGCCCTATTCTGATTTACTAATATTGTGTGAAGTAAACTTTGTCTGTGTATTTCTATCATCATCACGCCTATATTACTGGACCTGCAGCCCTATTCTGATTTACTAATATTGTGTGAAGTAAACTTTGTCTGTGTATTTCTATCATCATCACGCCTATATTACTGGACCTGCAGCCCTATTCTGATTTACTAATATTGTGTGAAGTAAACTTTGTCTGTGTATTTCTATCATCATCACGCCTATATTACTGGACTTGCAGCCCTATTCTGATTTACTAATATTGTGTGAAGTAAACTTTGTCTGTGTATTTCTATCATCATCACGCCTATATTACTGGACCTGCAGCCCTATTCTGATTTACTAATATTGTGTGAAGTAAACTTTGTCTGTGTATTTCTATCATCATCACGCCTATATTACTGGACCTGCAGCCCTATTCTGATTTACTAATATTGTGTGAAGTAAACTTTGTCTGTGTATTTCTATCATCATCACGCCTATATTACTGGACCTGCAGCCCTATTCTGATTTACTAATATTGTGTGAAGTAAACTTTGTCTGTGTATTTCTATCATCATCACGCCTATATTACTGGACCTGCAGCCCTATTCTGATTTACTAATATTGTGTGAAGTAAACTTTGTCTGTGTATTTCTATCATCATCACGCCTATATTACTGGACCTGCAGCCCTATTCTGATTTACTAATATTGTGTGAAGTAAACTTTGTCTGTGTATTTCTATCATCATCACGCCTATATTACTGGACCTGCAGCCCTATTCTGTGCTATTCTGTCATTTAGCCGCAAACGTTATTAGTGGATTACGTCAGAGGTTGCGTCATAATTACAAAATATTATTTATTATACACCCCAATAAATACTAACTTCTTATCACGATAGATGGCGCATGATAGATGGAACCTAATATAACTGTCAGCTGCATAGAAAACTTGTATTTTTATTAAGAAATTAATTATTTTCTGGATATTATGCCGAAGTGAGCAGTTTTCAAGGATACAAAGCGAAATCAAAGATATGGTGATCTTAAAATTGTCGTTCTATTAATAAAACCTTTTTTTCTTTTTAAAGACGGTTTTCGCTTTCTTAATTCATCTTTTAAGGTAGGTAACGTTAATTTAAAATACATTTTTCTGTTAAATATATACACACAAATCTTTTTTCAATTAGTTTTTTCTTTTTTGTACGTAAAGCACTCGCAACTAAAACTAACCCGCCTTCGTGAGCTAAACAAGTGAGCACGTAAGTGGGTTCTGATAAGCTCTCCCCGTGCGGTTAGTTCTCCAATAGTAAACCCCACTGATACCTGGATGGCTACTCTCAAATCTTAAAGATTCAAACATTTGTTTTGGAATAGATATGAGTTTCATTTACCTTTTGTTATATTAACAAAATTAGGTTTTTTATTTTATTTAATGGATATAATATTATATACCTACTTACATCAGTTACATTAAATAAAATAACCTAAATAAACAAACCATTATATCTATTCCTAATATATTTTAAAGAAAAAAAATTCGAAATTTATATCTTTTGTATTTCAGAGTGGTTTGTTTCACATTCGTATAAGTATCACCTCGGAACTGCAAATCCGACTCAAACTAGTTCCATCCGGCTGAAACTGGAATAAGTAGCCGTCACACACTTGTTTTCTTACGGCTGGAATACAGGGAATAACATAGACATTATATAATAGAAGAGAGAAGTTGCTTTAAAAACAGTTTTGGGGATTACCTACATAATACTTACCTACACTCATCGATGTCTACACTTAAACCCATGTCCACAACGGTTCCTTTACTCTGTTATTTGTTCTAGCCATTGATGTATATAGATAGGCCTATTCAATACAAAACGCAGTCTAAAAACGTGCCGCTTGCCACGTGTCCCTACCAACTTTGGGGGCCAATTTTCAAGTAATAAATGTCACATGCGATATTTGTCGGAAATTCTGTCACAATGCATGCTATAAAGACTAGTTTCACTCGATATAAATATTAGTATGAAGCGCTCTCATAGCTTGCTAGCTCGCGACTGTTGGTGCAGCTACATGACTTCGATTAGTTTTGCGGGAACGTTTTTATATCAGTGAGGGCCTATCTATATACATCGATGGTTCTAGGTTTTACATTCTTCATAATAATATATTCTCCCCGGACCAACAGACACATCGTTTCGATTGTAAATGTTATTATTTAAACTAATAAATAAATAATTAAATTACTTGATTTCAGTTAAAGAATGCATATTATAACAAAATAAATTGACAAACTTATTCAAATTATATTTCGTTCCAAAAGTGTATTTTTTTTCTAATATGAAAGAGACATATTTATTTATATAGTACACACAGCAGTACATATATTATCACACACATAACATAGTATAATTATAACTTATCTAATGTATGTACCAATTAAATGTCACAGCATTCACCAATATAAAAAGAAGAAGTTAGAAACAGTAATTTAAAACAAAAAAATAAATTTAACAAATATAACATAAAAATATGACTTCTAAAATAAAATGATATATATTTTTTAAATACTCGTAGAACTATAAGGGAAACATAAAAATTACACAAAATTAGACTTATGGATGTTAAAAGTGCTAGAGCGAATGAGTAGCGATATTTTTAGGAAATCTTTTCTGCATCGTAACTTAAGATTTAATTACTAAATAATAAAAAAAAACAATACATAGTTCTTTATTTTTATTCTAGATTATAATATAAAAATATTTGCACTTTAATAAATTCCATGCAGTATAGTGAAAATAACATTACCATTTACAATTTTTTCATCATTGCACAAGTAATACAAAAATATCCCGAAATCAATGTTGTCTATGCCAAAATCATTAAATGTTATAAAATATTAAGAAATTGCGTAATCCATCAGATAATGATAAAAACATTAAAGATGAAAATAGTGCATATAAAAATGTCTACGTTCATAAAGAAATAAAAGAAAAAAATAAAACGCGAACTCTGTGCATACTCGATGCAGGGGTGAAGGAGGCTCGACGCAGAACAGAAAAAAAAGAGGTGAAATATCACAACACAATGTTGTACCAGTAGGAGAACCAGCTATCGTCTAATTCACACAAATATAATAGGCTAAGGTTATTTATTTATTTGTTTAAAACTTCATTGTAATTAACAATCGGCTAACATAATGCCGTAAGACATTATCTGACCGTTGACAGTTGGATTAGATTTATTTATTAGATCGAGGATAGTAAAATGATATTAAGAAAATATTTTTTAATCCAATAAATACCATAAAAATAAGTAATACTTATATAAACAGACATATACTTAAATAGTATATACATAACATTAATACATAAACTACTGGTTTTAAGATAATAATATTATCATAATACCACAAAACTAACTACTCACCAGGGTCTCCAGGTTTCACAGTAACAGTCAAAGACAAGGACTTGATAAAGTGAGTGTAAACTCTCCTTTTAAATAACGCTCTGTTAGAAGCTTGTCTAATGCTGACAGGTAGGCTGTTGCAAAGAGAGGAGGCAGTAGTGACAAAGGATATAAAGACGTAGTTGGTGTGATGAGAAGGGTTGAAAGAACAGTAAAATGAGGAGCGAAGTGTTCTATAGTGTAGGGAGCAAAAGTTATGGGGCTTAACAAAAAGTCTATGTTGATCAAAAACCCAATATAATACTGATATTTATTCTCCCACACACCGACGGATCCGGAACCCGCATGATAAACGCATGGATTGCCAAAAAATATTTTTTTACATTTCTTATATATTTGTTTTAATGCCTCCGTTAAGGCTGTAGATTGAAACGTGGAGATGCTGGGTTAGATTTCTGGCCGAGAACACAAAAATGAATGTTTAATTTATTTGTGACATTTCTGGATTCTGGTACCCTAGGGACTTTCTACGAGAGACTTGTCGTGATAGGCCTATAGTAAAGTTGTCTAAATGTGAACTACAATTACCAAGCGTGGTTTCTGACCACCCCGCAAGGGATACGGTGATGATGATAGTATACTTAACTTTTTTAAATTCTATATTTCACTAAATCTTAAAATTAGTAAATTCTTACATACAGGCGAGTTTAATGCCTAGGCATTTACTTAAGTAAATCAATTTAAAAATATGGCTTTTTTATCTTTTTGTAACCCATTGTAGCCGACGATAATTTTTTATTCTTTTTATTTAAATATACGTCACATTTTGATGTTGTCTACCATTTAAAGACGAATAAACAGTCGCAATCGTGAATTTGCATTAAAGATCACTTTATTATAGACGTCATAAATAAAGTGAAGATTACGGTTACAACCATATGCATATTATAGCATTTGAAGACAAACAAACATTAAAAGCGTTGGACTTGGACAGCGACGACACATAAGTAGGTGAATGAATAAAGCTCTCGGGGTTTCAGTCCTCTTACGACTTCTACTAATTTATTTCTATTCTGTAAACGCGACAAATGTGGCTTGTTCAGAATAAAGTTACGGATATGCAGGAAATAGTGTTTTCTATTTTCTTTTCAATTTGGTTTGCGGAAAACTTGTTACTGGATTTTCTGAAATATACAAATATAAAGTTGGAATTATTTTTTTTGTATTAATTTTATAAATGAAAAAAATATATACATAATATAAAATAATTATAAACTAATGGTTTAATTTAATTCAACTAAACGTAGTAAAAAAATAAACTAACTATAAATATCAAATGTACTCAAGTGACGTTCCATTCGTTATAGTCCCAAAAATACTGGCAACATTTCCCCTCCGTTTGATATGACTTAATATACATATGTATATGCTGGAGAGCGGTGGTAGCTCGGTTGTAAGAACGCGTTCCTTAAATCCTACAAAGGTCGGTTCAAACCCACCCGGCATGTACCAATGAGAAATACACTTTTCTTACGTACATTCGTCATAGATTTACTAGTTTGCAAAATCTTTGCATCACTTACTGAAAGAATTGGGCCTAAGCAGGTCTGCCATCAATACATTTATGGAACGAGCTTCCAAGACGGCATTAACGGAATCATACAGTATTTGGTTGGGTAGGGAGAGAAGTAGAATGGTGGATGGTAAGCGTATTATCGCGCAATACAAAAAAAAAGGAGGCCTCCTTTTCTAAACCAGCCTATTGTCGGTCGCAAGCCCGAGACACCATTCTCCTCATCTCCTACCCACACACGATGGACCCGGCACCCGCACGGTGAATCCATGGAATGCTTAGAAATTTGTCTACTTTCTCTCTCTCACCACCGTTCCCGTGCCTCGGAGAGCACGTTAAGCCGTCGGCCCCGGTTCCACTAATACCAACTTGTGGAATCGTCAATAAATTGTTATTAAAAATTGACATCATATCCTCGCCAAGCCGTCTGGCCAGCGTGGCGAGTGTAGGCCAAATTCTCCAGATATATGTTCTGGAAGGCCCATCTCCAGCAGTGGAGGTCTAGGACGCTGAGTTCTAGGGGCTGTAATGAATGAATAAATATGTTTGGGAAAAAAATATTGATAAGTTTACTATTTACTGATTTTAAGCTGTGTCCCTTACGGGGTGGTCAGTAACCACGTTTCTTTTTATTTTTTCATTTATAGAAGCGTATCAACATTTAGCCAATGTCCATCATGAAAGGTGGCAAGCGTGTCGATGTCTCTAACGTACCAGACTTAATAAATATCACAAATAAATTATTGTGTCCCGACCAGGAATCGAACCCAGAATCGAATGGAGGCAGTGAGGCCTGAAAAAAAACTTCATTTATTTATTATTTTAATTTATTTATATATAGTAGTATAGTATCATCACGACCGTTTCCCTTTCGGGGTTGTCAGAAACCACGCTTATAAAGAAGCGGATTCATATTTAGCCAAACTTTACTATAGGCCAATCATGGCAAGCTCGTCGATGTCTCCAGCGTACCAAACTCGAGAAATATCACAAATAAATTAAATACTAATTAGATGTATTTATTTACATTAATAAATATTTTTGTGTCCCGACCAGGAATCGAAACCGGTACCTCCGAGTCTAAATCCTCGGACTTAACCGCTAGACCACGAAGGTAGTTTTTTTTTACATATAATAGTTTATGTATGTATAACGTCTGCCCAAAAAAACTTTCGATGAATAAAAAAGCGACAGTGAGTTATGTTAAAATTGGCCTCGTCAAACGAAATTTTATATATGCAGTATAATACATCTTGATGCTTTTGCATAATCATGCAAATTACTACCTACGCACTTAATAAATATCTCTACAAATACATTCTGAAAGCGAAAGTATGATATTTTGATAATCAAAATTTGTACACCTACTTGCAGAGTAAATAAAAACTATTTTTTTATTTATTTAAAACTTTATTGCACTATGTACAAAGGGCGGGCTTAATGCCGCTAGGCATTCTCTAGCAGCCAACCTTCGGGACAATACAGAACATTACAGTCATAAGGCTAGGTGCAAACGATTGTAAGAAACGTAGCCAAATAAATTCATTTAATCTTACATACACTAGATATTAAAATAAATACACATACATACAAATATGTACATAATAATACATATTCTACACCATATTGGCTACTATATACTACATACAATACATACTTATATACGTTGTTGGGAGCTCTTTAGGTAATGAAAGTGAACCAGCTTTTTAAACAGCGGTTTGCTGAGTGCTTGGCGAATTTCAACAGGTAAATTGTTTCAGAGATTTGCGGCCACTACTACACTATATAGGTACCTATTTATCACATTCCATACAAATAAATTACGCCAAGCCGTCGTCTGGCCAGCTGGCGAGTGTAGGCCAAATTCTCCAGATATAATGTTCTGGAAGGCCCATCTCCAGCAGTGGAGGTCTAGGACGCTGTGTTCTAGGGGCTGTAATAAAAAAAAATTTTATTCCATTTCATTTTATTTTTCCACTCCACTCCACCCCACTTCACTTAACTTCACTTCACTACATTTTACTTCATTTCATTTCCTGTTGTTCAATTAATCTGCAGCAGTAGATGATAACAATCATTTGGGAAGATAAAAAAAAACAATAATTTAATGACGCTTAAAATTTGCAAGCTATGCTCGGTATTTCTCTCAGAAATAAATTAATTATTAATTAAATGAATTTTCGAGTATTTACATAAATAATTATTTTTGTGTCCCGGCCAGGAATCGAACCCAGTACCTCCGTACAAACCACGGCATGTACCAATGAGAAATACACTCATCGATTTACAACACCACAGTTCACATGCCTCGGATAGCACGTCAAGCTTGTGAAATACACACATCAAAAGTGTCTAGGGATCAACATACTCGTATATTTTTGCAATAACTTTTCTCCTGATTGATATTCATTAAAATTTTCTTTAAGGATTGATCAAATAAAATGTTTTCGTTTGTCTACAGTAACGATAAACCAAGTCACCTTTGCATTAGTAAAAAAAATTGCCATTTTCCTAATAAAGGGATTTTTGACATTTGAACCACTAACATTAAAGTTCGAAAAAAAGACTGAAATAACAGTTTTTTTTTTTAATTTTATTGGGTAACTTAAACAATTAATAATCCGTGTTTCTACCGCGAACACTAACAACACAAGAACATCGGTTTGGCATACTCAAAATGAGTTCATCCAAATCACGCTGTGGAATGGCCGCCCATGTTCGTTGCAACAACAAAAAAAGGTCTTCTTGCGACTGGATACCCTCCATATTCGGCAGAGCTCTTCTCTGAAGAATATCCCATGCATGCTCAATCGGGTTCAAGTCTGGCGACTGAGCAGGCCAGGGCAGGACATTGATGTTAGCTGCGGCGAGAGTCTGTCTTACAACTCTTGCGGTGTGCGGTCGTGCATTATCATGCATTAACTGAAATAAGGGACCGATATGCACTTGTAGAGGAACGATGACGTCTGATACAACCGTCTCAGCATAAATTTGAGCGTTGAGGTTGCCTCTGATCCAAATCAACTCAGTTCTTCCGCCGATCGAAATACCCGCCCATACCATGATGGTTCCACCACTATAAGGATGGACTTCCTGGCAGGATTTTAATCGCTGTTGGCGTCCAGGGGTTCTCCAGTGTCGTATACGTCTTGTATCCGGCCTCATACCAAAACGAGACTCATCAGAAAAGCACACGAAACGCCATTGTTCTTCTGTCCAATTTCTGTGTTCAAGAGCCCATTGATATCGAGTCCTACGATTGTGCATTGCTATAGGTGGTACCCGTAGCGGTCTTCGGGAATGAAGGTTCACTTCATGCAAGCGGTTTCTGACTGTTTGGTCGCTAATTAAGTTCCCTGAAGAGCGATGAAGGCTCACGGCTAACATCATGGCGGTTATTGTTGGAGTTCTTCGAGCTGTGATTTGAATGTATCGGTCTTGTCTCCGTGTGGTGCAGCGATACCGTCCTCCATGGCGCTCAGCCACGGTACCAGTGGTTCGGTAACGTGTCCAAAGTCGACTGATAACACTCTGACTTGTATTCAGAGCTAAAGCCACAGTACGTTGCTGGGAACCAGTTCTATCATTCCCACGGCTCTGATCATTTCTTCCCTGCTTAAATGACGTCGCCGCTCCATAATAACGTTGGTTTTAATCAGTAGTAGGGAAACAGTAGCACTAATAATGTCTTCAATGCGTCTTATGTTTTTATAGGGAAAATATTGACAGCTGATTTTCATCTTTTACTCGAATTTGATTGACAGTTCCTGTTTTAAATTATGAAATGCACCAAAAAGGATCCATATAAATTTATAAAATCATAAATTTATTACAAAGCCACATCTCAATCACAAGAAATCCGCATAAACATGCTTGATCCCTAGACTTTTTTGATGTGTGTAGTAATAAATTGCTATTGAAAATTGACATCAGACCCTCGCCAATTCTCTGGCCAGTATGGCGAGTGTAGGCCAAATGCTTAAACAGTGGAGGTCTAGGACTCTGTGTTCTAAAGGGTATGATGATGATCATGAAATGCCAGGGTTCGAAACGGACGTCCGCGATCAGGTGCTGCTGTAGGGGCCTGGGACCCTGGGATTTATTGTTTTAAAATTGGCAGAGGTTTCTGCGTTTTGTCGACTTTCGGGTCGCACATAGTCTATCTTAATTCTGACTTGCCTAGTGGGTTACTGCTGTACCAGGTATTGTAATCTCATAGGTACTGATAACTAAATTTAAAAGGTTATTAATTGATCGTTGTGGTGCAGTTCTGTATACCTATGTTTTATTTTGTAAATCTGATACTGCTGAGTTTTCCTTGCAGATTCCTTTCTCAGTAAGATTAAACATTAACAGGTCACTGGAATCTGCTAAGCTGCTGGTCTTCTCCTAACAGTTTACTCTGGACCACTTTGCTGCTTAGTCTTCCACTAGCAGGAGTAGAATCATTTAAAATAATTTAAGTAATGACGTGTCACAAATGCCTGTAAAAGGTTTACGTGAATAAAGATATTTTGACTTTGACTTTAAAAGCTAATATTTTTAAAAGTTGCCAAACGAAGGTTTTTTTCTAGGTCTAACGATTAACCCTCAATGTTTACTAAATAACCTTATCGCTCAAAACTTATGCCAATGCCTAGTACGTTATTGGTTTCAGCCTACGTTCACAATAGGTGGGATCAAGCCATGACCGGGAGAGATACACTCATTAAATTAATGTAAACCGGTCATTTCATACAATTAATTGTTTTGTTAGATTTTACGTTGTCATTTGAGCTATTAATTCTTATAGCCTTAATTAAATATTTGTAATAATATTTTAATTAACTAAATGATGAAAACAAGTGTACTGGATAGCGCTATTGCCTTCCTCTATATTCTGCAACCGAAACACGCCAAAATATGATATATATCCATCGATGTATATATCGTAGCCACAATTCCCATGCATACATACTCGTCTAAATTTGGCGACTCTCACGCTGAAGATATGAAATGCTCTCCGAGTCCTTCAAGCGATGTGTAAGAAATAATCTTGATAGGCCGGAATGGTTTGCGTGATTTCAAACTGCCAATTTCAAACCTACTGCCATTGATTTGCTCCGCACGATTTTCTACCAAGGGCGTGTATTTAACCTGTGAATGTAGTAATTAAAGTCGTGTGCTAACAAATTAATTAAGTTGCAAGCGTCATAAAAAAGTCGTTTTTTTTTTAAATACAAATTTGAACTAAATTATCGACTGATGTCCAAGATCGAATTATTCAGTGAACTTTCAACGCAAAAAAAATTTGGACTAAACTCTTAAAGAATATAACAAACATCCTGTTAGGCAATTTGAATAAGACAAATGGTATCATACTTACTTCCTCTATTCTTTGTAATTGGATTTCTTGATAAATAATAAAATAATAGAAAACGGCGTTTTAAAAGTCTGGTTTGGACTTGGATCTAAGATTAGATTGAAAAGCAGTGATATTACGGATCCACGTCTTAAACACACAAACCGCCGCCGTCTAGCGCAGGCTTTAGTTGCAATGAATGACCAGGTAGGTACATATAAATCAACGGATAAAGTTTTGCCCGTAGGCGCGACAAAATAGAATTGGAAATAAATTCTATTGTCTTCGAATTACCCAATGTTGGTAACACCTGCCACGCGAGTTACCGATGTCGTTAAATATTGTTTCATAATTTTATCATTACCTTACCTAATTCATGCACTCGCAATTTCGACATTCCTCGTTTATTAGATTTTATTATGGGGTCAATGAACTTATTAATTATCAAATTTAATGGTGACGGCCGTAAATGGCTTGCAGCCGCATTATGGATCTTTAACCGTAAAACAACTCAAATTGTAGTACTATTAAAGTTAATATTCAAATAATATTTTATATAATATATAATTTTGACATACTAATACATACTAACTGCCTTCGTGGTCTAGCGGTTAAATCCGTGAACTTAGACTCGGAGGTACCGGGTTCGATTCCTGGTCGGACACAAAAATATTTATTAATGTAAATAAATAAGTAAGTACATTTAATGAATATTTAAATTATTTGTGATATTTCTCGAGTTTGGTACGCTGGAGACATCGACGAGCTTGCCACTTGTCATGATTGGCCTATAGTAAAGTTGGCTAAATGTGAATCCGCTTATTTATAAGTGGTTTCTGACCACCCCGAAAGGGAAACGGTTGTGATGATACTTTTTTTACTTTACTTTGACATACTCTAATAATGATATGCTCGGCATTAATTGTGCTAAAATTGGCAGTAGGAATAGTATAGTATATTACCTATAGTCACATCATATATTGTTGTAACATTATAACACGGAAGAGCACCGATATCCCGCACTACAGGGCAACCTCGTGTAGGTATCACAAACACATCACCCTATGTTGTTCACCTATTGTACATCTGTATACTTTTGTGACAATAAATGATTTTATTATATTATTATAGTATCATCACGACCGCTTCCCTTGTGGAGTGGTCTTAAACCAAAATTTTATAGAAGAGAATTCATATTTAGCTACCTTTACTAAACATCACATCATGACAAGTGGCAAGCATACATTTTATATACATACATTTATAACACCTCCGTTCCCGTGCCTCAGCACCTTATACCGTCGCGTGTCGGTTACTTGTGAAATCGGTAATAAATTGTCATTAAAAATGTAATCAGACGCGAGGGTCCATCCCGTCTGGCCAGGCAGCGTGGCCAGTGTAGGTCAAATTCTCCAGAGAAGTCTGGAAGGTCTGTCTCCAACAGAGGAAGTGTTTTGTATTCTCGGGGCTGTGATGTCATCATCATCATCAGCCTGTGTCTCTCCACTGCTGGATATAGGCCTCCCCCAAGGCTCGCCACTTCACACGATCTCCTGCCACCCTCATCCAACCCCTACCAGCGACCTTCCTCAGGTCATCCGTCCATCTAGCGGGGGTCGACCCACTCTGCGTCTTCCCGTACGTGGTCTCCACGTTAGAACTCGTCTACTCCATCGTTCATCGGTTCTACGATAGACATGTCCAGCCCATTGCCACTTCAGCTTACTAATTTTGAAGGCTATATCGGTAACTTTGGTTCTCCGACGGCTGTGATGTACATCTAGCTAAATTATATACAACTATTATTGTCGACTTTTGTAGTTACGTATAAGAGAGAGTTTGCCATGTTGGCCCCAGAAAAGTTGACTAAAAGAACCCGTATTTTCAAGACTGGTTTCTGACCTTGTAATTACATTGACTTATTTTTTCTTTAACTACTTACTCAAGTACAAAGCGAAATAAGAAACATTGAAAGAGAACAAGTTAAATATAACTAGCTGTTTGGCCCGGAATTACCTAGTGATACAGTACTCCGTGGATCTAGATGCGGAGGTACCTAGTTCGAATCTGGGTCAGGAAACATACATACATACATATCTTCACGCCAAATCCCTTGCGGTGTAGGAGAGACAATTGAGCGCCACTTGTCACGGTCACGACATACCTCTTTCGCTTCTTCGACATTCATCAACCTCTTCATACATGCCCTTTTGTTTCCATGGCTTTTCAACGCACCTTCAGCTCTGATTGTTTTATTAATTTGGTCGTAATATGTGAGTCTTGGTCTGCCAGGGCCTCTTTTACCCACAACTTTCGCATTATATATCTGGTTCGTCAATCTCTCTTCATTCATCCTTTCAACATGCCCGAACTATCGAAGCATGTCTTTCCTTATTTTTGTCCCTATGCTTTCTTTCATACCTACCCTTTTTCGTATTTCGTCATTACGTATGCGGTCCGTCAAAGTGACGGCGCATATCCGACGCAACGATCTTATTTCTACTGCATTAACTCTACTCTCATGCGTATTCTGACATATCCACGTCTCGCTTCCATACATAAGTGTTGGTACCAGCATGGCATTGTATATGGCGAGTCGAGCTTTGTCACTGACATTCCTACTGGCGATCAGTGACCCCAGGGCACCGTTGACACTATTTTCCGCGTTCACTCATCTTTCAACATCCCTATCATACTTCCCATCCGCAGTGAAAACACTGCCCAGATATATCATTTCATTTACTTGTTCTAGAGTTTTATCATCAATCTTTATCGTCACGGTTGTCATCCTTCTTCTTTCAAACACTTCTGCACATCCCTCTTTAATTTCTGTGACTAGTGATTGCAATTGTTGTTCGGACGATGCCATGAGAACAGCATCATCTGCATAAAGCAGGCAGTTCACCAATAAATCAATTATTATATTTATTTAACTTCTTTGTGTTATTTCTCGAGTTTGGTACGCTAGAGACATTGACGAACTTGTCATGATGGGCCTATAGTAAAGCTAATATGAATATGTTTCTTTAAGAAAGTGTGGTTTCTGACCACCCCGAAAGAGATACTGTCATAATTATATTTTACTTCTTTTCACTCATGGTCAGCCGACGAAACAATTCAAATGACGTTCTGTATTAATTACATTTTTTTACCCTTCATTCTTCATGAACGATGGAGTAGACGAATTCTAGAGTGGAGACCACGTGCGGGAAGATGCAGAGTATATCGACCCCCCGCTAGATGGACGGATGACCTAAGGAAGGTCGCTGATGGAGGTTGGATGAGAGTGGCAGGAGATCGTGTGAAGTGGCGAGCCTTGGGGGAGGCCTATACCCAGCAGTGGAGAGACACAGGCTGATAATGATGATGATGACCCTTCATTCCTATAATGCTAAGAAAATGTCCTTAAATTCATAGTTCATACTAAAAATACTTAACTCAAACTACTTAATAATAAAAAACATAATTTAAATAGGGAAAAACTTAATAAAATAAATATAAATAAAAACCTTGCTCCAAATCACTACCAATGGGCAAAGTGCCAAGGATACTGACAGCATTGCCGCGTTGAATGGCAATGCTGATCCTTTGGCCCAAATATTGCTGCCCATCCCTCTTGTCTCCTTAGATGTTAACGAGCTGTTTTGGCACCGTCTTCAAAATTCATATATATATATATATACTATATACAAATAAACCACTTACACGATGTGTCGTAAAAAAACATTTATTTGAAAATATTTACAATTAAATTTAATATTAATACTACGGATAGGGATATAAGTCCCGTCCGCGTGAAATTGTGGCAAGAACGCTGGCTGCATTTCCCCGCTATACTGATTCTTTGGGCGAAGAAAGAGCCGGAGGAGACGACAAGACGCGGTGTTATGTCTATACTCCATGGGCCCAGAGTTTCTACAGCAAACGACACAAATATGTAATCAAAAATATCAACAATATTCTTGTATTATTATTTAAAGTTTAGACACAGAAAGACTTAAGACACAGTAAAAATCACGTCGAAATACTTCTGAATATCACTGTTCACGTCTTATAAACAAACACAAACGCATATTTTGAATAAGTAAGATTGAGATCAACAGGTTTGCGTTAAGTTGTTACGTGTACGTATTTCTAAACATCGTCGCGGTTGGTGAAGGCGATCGGTTGTCTCGATTCGACAGCGACGCCTCGACTCAGGCGCACGTATCGCAACTTGAACGGACCAATCATGTAAATATAGATTTTAATTACTTTATTTATCGTGTTTTGTATATATTTCATATATATATATATATTGTATGAAACGTTTTCTTGGGAATATCTCTGATGGGACGTCTCTTGATGACATTTTTATTTATAGATAGTTAATTTTTTTATTTGTGTATTATTGTATGTAATTAGTAATGGCTAATTGTAATTTACTTTTAATATAACTAATAAATAAATAAAATATAAGTTATTTAACTATTGACTTTTATTGAGGAACTGTCCTAAAAAATGTATTCCGGATAAGGTATTAATTCAAGTGACGATTAAAAAATACTTGATTAATGTATTGGAGCACTAATTGATTTTAATTAATAAGTAATTTGTAAATAGAGATAACATTTTTTTTGTATGTTAATTTTGTATTTCTTTTGTTACAGATGCAGTTATAAAGTGATATTGTTTGTTCGTTTGTTTGTAAAACAGACGTGAACGAGAAGAAATTGTGTGTTGAAATGTGAAATTAGTGCTTTCGGTGTTTCGAGTGAATTTCATACGAATGTATATTTGAGTGAAGTGGATATTTTCGAGTGAAAGTTTTCAGTGGATTACAAACATGGAGACGGAGGAGCTAACGAAGCTTGTTGACGGGATTTATAAGGTAAGAAATTTTCTAAATATATACGAATTTGCAGTATTTTTTGACGTTTGTGTAAAGTATAAAAAAAAGTATCATCACGACCGTTTCCCTTTCGGGGTTGTCAGAAACCACGCTTATAAAGAAGCGGATTCACATTTAGCCAACTTTACTATAGGCCAATCATGACAAGTGGCAAGCTCGTCGATGTCCAGCGTACCAAACTCGAGAACACAAATAAATTAAATATTAATTAAATGTATTTATATACATCAATCAATATTTTTGTGTCCCGAACAGGAATCAAACCCGGTACCTCCGAGTCTAAATCCACGGACTTAACTGCTAGACAACAGAGGCAGTTAGTGTATTGCTAAGAAATAATAGTTATGCAACCATTCTGGCCAGCGTGGCGAGTATAGGCCAAATTCTCCAAATATATGTATGTTCTGGAAGGCCCATCTCCAGCAGTGGAGGTCTAGGACGCTCTGTTCTAGGGGCTGTAATGAATAGTTATGTAGGAGAATAAATGTGGAGGTTTTAATCAAGGTTCTTGTGTTATCATTTTCGCATCGCTTCAAATATTACTTAAGTGGTGGCACGGTTGTAAGAACGCGTTCCTTAAATACTACAAAGGTCGGTTCAAACCCTCCCGGCACGTACCAATGAGAAATGCACTTTTCTTATTTACATTTGTCATAAGTTTACAACACCACCGTTCGGTGTCTCGGAGAGCACGTTAAGCCGTCGGTCCCGGTCCACTAACACCAACTTGTGGAATCGTTAATAAATTGTCATTAAAAAAAGCCGTCTGGCCAGCGTGGCGAGTGTAGGCCAAATTCTCCAGATATATGTTCTGGAAGGCCCATCTACAGCAGTTGAGGTTTAGGACACTGTGTTCTAGTGGCTGTACTGATAGTAGAATAAATGTGGAGGTTGACGAGAAAAGCATCAGCCGTTCAATAAAACCAACTTAACGTGATATTTAGTGGCTTTAATGACATAAAACGAATTAAAATGAAAAATATTAACACTACTATATAACAGTCAAATGACACTGTTGACATTTTCTAATGTTTTTCAATACAAACAAAATACGGTACAAATTTCACAGATCAATCAATCTACACACATCAAAAGTGTCTAGGGATCAACATATATTTTTGCAATAACTTTTCTCCTGATTGATATTCATTAAAATTTTCTTTAAGGATTGATCAAATAAAATGTTTTCGTTTGTCTACAGTAACGATAAACCAAGTCACCTTTGCATTAGTAAAAAAAATTGCCATTTTCCTAATAAAGGGATTTTTGACATTTGAACCACTAACATTAAAGTTCGAAAAAAAGACTGAAATAACAGTTTTTTTTTTAATTTTATTGGGTAACTTAAACAATTAATAATCCGTGTTTCTACCGCGAACACTAACAACACAAGAACATCGGTTTGGCATACTCAAAATGAGTTCATCCAAATCACGCTGTGGAATGGCCGCCCATGTTCGTTGCAACAACAAAAAAAGGTCTTCTTGCGACTGGATACCCTCCATATTCGGCAGAGCTCTTCTCTGAAGAATATCCCATGCATGCTCAATCGGGTTCAAGTCTGGCGACTGAGCAGGCCAGGGCAGGACATTGATGTTAGCTGCGGCGAGAGTCTGTCTTACAACTCTTGCGGTGTGCGGTCGTGCATTATCATGCATTAACTGAAATAAGGGACCGATATGCACTTGTAGAGGAACGATGACGTCTGATACAACCGTCTCAGCATAAATTTGAGCGTTGAGGTTGCCTCTGATCCAAATCAACTCAGTTCTTTCGCCGATCGAAATACCCGCCCATACCATGATGGTTCCACCACTATAAGGATGGACTTCCTGGCAGGATTTTAATCGCTGTTGGCGTCCAGGGGTTCTCCAGTGTCGTATACGTCTTGTATCCGGCCTCATACCAAAACGAGACTCATCAGAAAAGCACACGAAACGCCATTGTTCTTCTGTCCAATTTCTGTGTTCAAGAGCCCATTGATATCGAGTCCTACGATTGTGCATTGCTATAGGTGGTACCCGTAGCGGTCTTCGGGAATGAAGGTTCACTTCATGCAAGCGGTTTCTGACTGTTTGGTCGCTAATTAAGTTCCCTGAAGAGCGATGAAGGCTCACGGCTAACATCATGGCGGTTATTGTTGGAGTTCTTCGAGCTGTGATTTGAATGTATCGGTCTTGTCTCCGTGTGGTGCAGCGATACCGTCCTCCATGGCGCTCAGCCACGGTACCAGTGGTTCGGTAACGTGTCCAAAGTCGACTGATACTTGTATTCAGAGCTAAAGCCACAGTACGTTGCCGGGAACCAGCTTCTATCATTCCCACGGCTCTGATCATTTCTTCCCTGCTTAAATGACGTCGCCGCTCCATAATAACGTTGGTTTTAATCAGTAGTAGGGAAACAGTAGCACTAATAATGTCTTCAATGCGTCTTATGTTTTTATAGGGAAAATATTGACAGCTGATTTTCATCTTTTACTCGAATTTGATTGACAGTTCCTGTTTTAAATTATGAAATGCACCAAAAAGGATCCATATAAATTTATAAAATCATAAATTTATTACAAAGCCACATCTCAATCACAAGAAATCCGCATAAACATGCTTGATCCCTAGACTTTTTTGATGTGTGTATTAGGACAATAATTAAAGTCTGAAAATAAAACTCGATTTTTTTACAAAACTTAAATTAATAAGTCGGCATAGTGTTAGGGACTGATGTTGGTCATGAGTGTCTGATTCCAGCTGCTAACATTTATGGACCTCGCGCGCCACTAATCATCAGTTGGGCGCAAGGTCACACTCGTGGTAGAAAAAAAAAATAGGAAAAAAAACCCATTTTATACAGCATTACGCAGCTGTATAAATTTTTTCATTTTTTATCCCATCACTGCATAACTCGGGCTTGTCAGTTTATTATATATTTTATTCATTTATTTTAATATATTCATGAAAATACTAAAAATACAATGAAGAGTCCGTACATCCGTGCACCTGTACCTTTCCAAAAAATCCCAAGGTCGCGCTTCTCAAGTACCTAACAGGTTTAGGAAAAATACAGAACGGAAATAACTAATAGAAAGCTGAAAGAGCGGGGAATAGCAATTGGTTACAACACTTACTTTAGCGCTCACCTCTGTAATCTTTATTCGTGAGCCGTACTTTAGGTATAAAATTTAAGTATATTTAGATACGAAACAACATGGTCCTTCGAGCCGGATGGAAGGACCATGTTGGGGACAATCGGGAATTTATAGCTGGATAAAAAAAATCTCCGGAACTTTTTCTATAAATTTTAAGTATATTGAGATACGATGCAACAAATTACAACGAACGGTTGATAACTCACAATTAACACAATGCCTTCATAGGAATGAACAGCCAAAGGCAGTGTTGTATATTAAAAATTAAGGCGTATACACGTTAACATCATGTCTCGTCTACAGTAGCAATTATAAAAAAATAGCTGACAAACAATTAGTTGGTATTAGTGGAACCTAATCCGACGCGGACGGCTTAACTTGCTTTCCCGAGTACGGGATCATAGTTTTTTTTTTTTTGTATTATCGAATGTTATTTATTCGAAAGAATATTTACAAAATATAAAATAATAATTACAAACGACCTAAATAAAACTAATCAAATTAAATTACTATAAACTAATCCTAATAAAAAAACTACCTAATTATAAATAAAAAATCGTTCAATCAAGAGACGGTTATTAAAAACTTTTTCACTATGTGTAAAGTCGGACCTAATGCTCCTAAACATTCTTACTAGGTCAACCTTAATAATAATAAAACCATAATATCCCATGAACATTGTACGAGTATGTGTGTGTGATTGTGATTTCGGTGGCTTTTCCGCACTTAGTCTCCATTGGACCATTGTGCGTGACCTTTACTCCTTCAGCGGAGCCATCCGATCTCCTCCAGGAAGGCCAGGAGACCCGTTACGTTCCTGCAGACTTCCGGAAGAGTCCTCGCAGTCTGGAGGAACCTCAGTCTAGGCGCAGCCACACTGTCGCACTCCATGAGCACATGCGCGGCCGTCTCCTCCTCCGCCATGCATCCTCTACACAGTGGGCTATCTGTAATGTTCAGAGTATGGAGATGTTTGTTAAAGGCACAGTGTCCCGTCAAGACCCCCACCACTATTCGATTGTACGAGTATGTGGGAGGTAGATGCGAATATAAACATATAACAAATGTACGAACGAAAAGTGTATTTTATCGTTGATCCACCACTGCGCATATGTTATGTTTTTAATACCATTTATTTCTGTTCTGTGCCCAAAATAGACCTAAAGGCCGAGGGAGTTTAATCAACGATTTCTATTCACGTGATAAATATTTAGATGCGACACGTTAAAACGTTTTTTTATTCCGGTTTTAAACGAAACTTGTGTCTGTAATGTGAAAGTTCTTTATCACTAACTACCTCATAGCAGTTTGTTAATACTAAGGTCGTTATTGAAAAAGAAAGTGCCAATATTGTAAATCTACTTTTTAAGAAGTCGTCATAGTGGTTATTTATTTATTTAGTTAAAAAACTTAACTAAGTTTCGTTTGAATGCAAGAAAAACCAAGGTACTAGTGTTTAAATGGAGAAGGATGACAACCGTGACGATAAAGATTAATGATGAAACTCTAGAACAAGTAAATGAAATTATATATCTGGACAGTGTTTTCACAGCGGATGGGAAGTATGATAGCGATGTTGAAAGAAGAGTGAATGCGGGAAATGTTAACGGTGCCCTGGGGTCACTGATAGCCAGTAGGAATGTCAATGACAAAGCTCGACTCGTCATACACAATGCAATGCTAGTACCAACACTTATATATGGAAGCGAAACGTGGATATGCCAGAATACGATGAGAGTAGAGTTAATGCAGTAGAGATAATGTTTTTGCGTTGGATATGCGGCATCACTTTGACGGGCAGTATACGTAATGACGAAAAACGCAAAAGGGTAGGTATTAATCAAAGCATAGTGACTAAAATAAGGAAAGTCATGCTCCGATGGTACAGACATGTTGAGTTAAGAAAGATTGACGAACCAGATATCTAATGCGAAAGTCGTGGGTAAAGAGGCCCTGGCAGACCAAGACTTACCTATCAAGATCAAATAAATAAAACAATAGCTGAAAGTGCATTAAAAAGCCATCGAATAAAACGGGCATGTATGAAAAGGTTGATGAATGTCGAAGAAGCAAAAGAGGTATGTGTCGTGATCGTGACAAGTGGCGCTCAATTGTCTCTGCCTACCCCGCAAGTGATTCATTTTTCATTTCTGTGACTAGTGATTGCAGTTGTTGTTTGGACGATATCATGAAAACAGCATCATCTGCATAAAGCAGGCAGTTGACCACTAGATCAATTATTTTTATCCCACAGTTACTCTCTTTCTCTCTCTGTTTTTAGGCATTTGTCGAGATATAGGGTAAACAATCTGGCGGAAAGCATACAGCCTTGTTTGATGCCTATTTGGGATTCAAAGCAATGCGACATACCTTCCTCCACCCGCACACAAGTTACATCCCTTGTGCAGGAACTGAATAGCTTGTAGCAGTTTGTCATCCACTCCATACTCCGGCAATATATCCCAAAGCTTATCTTTAACAACTGTATCAAAAGCCTTCTCCAAATCCACAAAAGCACAAAAATCGATTTTTATTAATCTTGTAATAAAACTGCATAGGTAATCGTTATATTCATTAGGTAGTTACTTTTGCTTAAGGTGTGTTTGAAGTGTCCAAATAGCACCAAAATGTTAGTTCGTGAGTCGGGTTCATTAACACCTGTCAGCAGCTTTCACTTTTAAATTTGAAAATGGTTACATATTGGAAACTAGTTATTTTATTATAACATTGATCCAAGTTTGTGATTAAGTATTATGACTCGGACCTTTATTTGTCGCGGTTTTTTTGAAGCATCATCACGACGATTATGCATTTTTTACTTTTTATTTTAGTATAAATAAGTGGTAGGCATGATGGTGGTAAATAAACCCTGAATAGTGTGTAACCACTCAGAGTGATCAGGCTCAAATTGACGTCATGCCCAGTCAAGCCGGCATAGTGTTAGGGACTGATGTTAGTCATAAGTGTCTAATTCCAGTTGCTAACATTCATGGACCTCGCGCGCCACTTACAATCAGGTGCAAGGTCACTAGTATATTTAAAAAAAAAAACTAAGCCTGTGTTGCACCAAATATCAAATATACGTCTCTGTAATTGTAACTATTAACGTTAAAAATGTCGTGGAAGATCCAGTTTTCTTTTGAAGGTCAGACGCCATTTTTTATTTTTATCGTTACATTAACATACAAAAATATAATAAAAATAGATATTTGTTTTCTCTCACAAAGCATAAAATTAGTAACAATGTTGTTAGAGGCGGCAAAAAACTAGCTTAGTCTGTGATAAAGCTTTTCAGGTCCTTCTGACTCAAACTTAATACTTGTATTAATAAATACATGTATAGTGTAATGTACTATAGGGTAATGTAATATATATATATGTGAGTTATATTATGTTGTATCTATATACTTTTCGATACGCTTTCCTTAAAATCCTACATAGTGGGTTCAAATCCCCGGCATGTAAAAAAAAAAGTATCACCACGACCGTTTTCCCTTTCAGGGTGGTCAGAAACCACGCTTATAAATAAGCGGATTAACATTTAGCCAACTTTACTATAGGCCAATCATTACAAGTGGCAAGCTCGTCGATGTCTCCAGCGTACCAAACTCGAGAAATATCACAAATAAATTAAATAATATTTAAATGTATTTATTTACATTAATAAATATTTTTGTGTCCCGACCAAGAATCGAACCCGGTACCTCCGAGTCTAAATTCACGGACTTAACCGCTAGACCACGGAGGCAGTTTGTACCAATGAGAAATACACTTTTCTTATGTATATTTGTCATAGAATTACAACATCACCGTTCCCGTGCACCGACAGCAGGTTAAGCCGTCAGTCATTAATAAATTGAAGATATTTTTTTTTTATTGTTGCTGTGTAATTCTGTATTTGTTTCATTTGTAAATTTGATATAACTGTGTGACTTAACAGGTCACTGGAATCTGCTAAGCTTCTGGTCTTGCTTGATTTAAAGTAAAAAAAAAACATAGTTACATTAGACGTGCGGGCGCCTTCAATAAATGTGTTTAAAAATCTACTTGTTGCTCACTTTTTAAATAAACAAAATAATTTGTCATGATAACTACAAGTACCTATGCATTGTAATATTTATTTATTTCCTTAATTTTTATCGTGAATGATTGTACCTATGTAGTGTGTTTATATATTCATACATAATATATATTTATGTTTATTATATATATTAGTTTAATTATATATCATGTAAGTATTTATGTAGTAGTATTTATTTTTTCTTAAGTAATTATATTTATCCTAATGCACCCGCAATCCTCTGCCACACTCCCAAAGGTTAGCTGTTATAAAATGCCGGAAGGCATTAAGTTCGCCCTTGTACACTACTTTTAAGTTATTTTGTGCAATAAAGAGTTTATATATAAATAAATAAATAGTTATGTGTTTGTTTAGTTAATTAAACCATCTGTTAAAAGAATATAAAAAAGCTATATTGAATTGGGTATAACTGGAATTGAATCGAAGCGAGTTGAAACGAGAAAGTCATGGATGAATAGATACAGCTGTAGAGGAAAGTGAAACACAAAATTATATGCTACGAGATCAATTTACTCAATGGCGAACGGTCACAGACATAGCTTATTGGCCAAACTTATATTTATTCATTTGGAGCTGTTGGACAGTATTACAATATTATCAAACAATATAGAATACATAAAACCATATATATCACAATATATATATATATATATATATATTCCACACAGTATATATATATATATATTCCACACAGTATATTGTGTGGAAATTATTAAAGAGCAAATATTTTAATATTATAATCTAGAATAAAAATAAAGAACTACGTATTTTTTATTTTTATTATTCAGTAATAAAATCTTAAGTTACAGTCCAAAATAGTTTTCCTAAAAATATCACCACTCATACTGAGCCTAATCAAGTAGGTAGCGGTAGAGGTCGACGATCGCGCGAACGTTGACTTACTCAATTGTTTCTCGCTCTATTTCGTCTCTTGGCTGTGGTCGAGATTAATTAATAATAACACTCCCTCAGCCTTCAGGTATTTATCACGATGGATATCACGATTTTTGGACGAGGCCTTATTCACCAGGCAGAAGTGTTCTGTTTTTCAAATAATGATTTTTATCTTTAAAAAAATGTGACCTTTTTTATTTTAAATAGAGGTTCTACCAATGACACCTGAAGCCTAAAAAATATATTTGCTCTTTTGACAATTACATGCGATTTATATATATAAAAAAAAAACATATTTTGTCAGAATTACTACAAGCTCTAACATATTTGACACCCATAAGTCTGACTAATTCAGAAGAAAAGACAAATTTCTAAGCATTCCATGGATTCACCGTGCGGGTGCCGGGTCCATCGAGTGTGGGTAAGAGATGAGAAGAATGGTGTCTCGGGCTTGCGACCGACAATAGGCTGGTTTAAGAAAAGGAGGCCTCCTTTTTTTTATTGCGCGATAATACGCTCATAATATTATGATTATTCATGTGTCACGAAATTTTTTTATATTTCCGGAACGAAATTTAATTTGAATGAGTTATAAAAATGCTTAATAAAAAAAAGCAATCATTTATTTACTTTCCAATACATAACTTATTAAATAGCCCGCCAAACTGTAACCACAGTTTGTTGGCGGAGACAATTACTCTCGAAGCTTGATAATAAATATTTTATTTATTTATTATTAAATACTTTATTGCACTTTACTTAAAAGTATGTACAAAGGCGAACTTAAAGCCATTTCGGCTTTTTCTACCAGCTAACCTATGAGACAGTATAAATATGTGGGGTGCAATTCTAACCAATAAACTACATAAATAGTATGAATACATAGACTACATAAATACTCATCAATATATAAGTATTATAGAAGATATACATATATGAGGATAATATATTATTAGGAAGTAGAAATTTGTGGAGTTAAAATATATTGTTCTGCTTGTTTAAAAGAAAGTATTAAGTAGTTTTTTAAAGATGTGAATGGAAGGAGCTTGTCTGATGGTCAGTGGAAGTTTGTTCCACTGGCAAGCAGACGATACGGTAAATAAATCTGAATATCTGCTGGAAGTGTGGGGTGGTACTTATAGTAGGTACATAAAAAAGATGCGCGGGCGCCAACCACCCTCCCCCCGCGCGAACAACCCGCCCGCCTACAGGTACCATTTATAATAAGAAACACAAGTGATTTACCATGACTTTCACAGTTTTATTCCTCGAGCGTAGTGACGTGCCCAAGAGTCCCTTCATTTGACAGCTGGTAGGAATAATTGATTAGAGGAGCCGTTGAGAAAACGTCTAAGAATATACATAGTTCAATATTTAATAGTTTTTTATTCAATTTATTACACTTCAGTTCAGTTTACACACAAATTTCTATTTTTTTTCAATATTTTTTTTAACTACCCTCATCCGGCTCAGATGTTTAATCACGTGCAAATGAAACTCGACTTGTTCTCAGTCGTATAATCTATTCACAAAGTGTCAACAAAAGTCTTAATTATAACATTGGTATTACTACAAAGTTCACGCCAAACCAGGTTACGTTACGACGGTGGCGCCATCTAGTGGTATATGTATCGAACTACATACAAATAAAATTAAACAGGTACCAAGCGTCTAAGTAGTAAATAATATTCAGTCCATACATTTAGGTCAAAGTTGACAGAATAATCCTCAAAAAGTTTGTTAGCAATCAGTGAGTTTGACGAACAGTTTCCCTATTTTATCCCCCACCGCTTAATCCGCCCTTTCTCCGTGTTTACTGTGTCTCACAATAACGAGACTACGTTACGAAACAACTAAGTAATTTCCTACATGTCCGTGGTAATTGAGGGACTAGTCTTATAAAAAATATTTTATTTATTGTCAGACACGTAAACGAATGCACTCCGATTCAGATTTGGCTTCAATCTTACACTGATGAAGAGTCATCTTAGACCCCCCTTCCGGGGAAAACGGGAGTCTGTAATGAGGTGTTGGCCTCCTAACAGAAGTAGCATTCGCTGCACGTATTAATAATTAGCCATTCCTATTGTCACGAAAGACGTCCAATGATCCTTGGAACAATTTATGTTTTTTACATTTAAATTATACATTATTTATTCCTCAATGTATAATAATTACTGCGTACAAGGGCAAACCTAATGTTTTTCGAAGCTTACATTTCGGTGTGCCGTAGGAAAATGAAACATTCGTTTATATGGATTTAAGATCTTATAATTTGGTCCTTTCATTATGACGGACACATTTCCTTTCGGACGAGCCATGATTAAAGATATACATACGAGTATGTTGAAAAGCTTAATTAATCTAAACAAACTTAACGGGTCCAACTTTTTCAATCACTCAGAGACGCTCAATTGAGTCTGTTTATACTTATTTAAAAAATATTAATAATAATAATAAGAATAAGAATAATTATTTATTTCGGTACAAAAACCATATCGTGTTAGTAGCAATAATAACTTAAAGAAAACTATTTTAGTAATTAATCTAAAATCTACATACTAATTTATTTGTCCATAATTTTAGGAGCATAAAGCAATGCTCATGGATATTCTTTAAAATTATATTTTTAGTGTCCATTATGCATTTTCTAAATGAGGCCATACGATGTCGGATTACTAATACCGGCAGACGTGCCTCGGCAAACATGCTGGATGCACTACACCACCTGGGGAGCCGAAACAGAATTCTTAAGGCATCATTGTATTGCACCTTCAGTCTTCTGTACGACTCCCGACAGTAAGCGTTAAAAAGAGATATTTTAACAGCACTTGTTTTAACAACATTTAATAACACATTAACTTAACTTGTCCGAGTGGAATTTTGTGATTGATTTTAAACTAATTTCCCGATGAGCTAGAAACTTGAAATTTGTACCATAGCTCAGAAGTAGATATAAATGTAACAAAATATCAATTGACTACATATTATAAAACATAGTCCTCCGCCGCATCTGTCTGTCTGTTCGCGATAACCTCAAAATCAACTATTGCACCGAATTTCATGCTGTTTTCACCATTAGATAGGGTGGTTCTAGAGGAAGGTTTAAGTATATAATTTATAAAGTTTTTTATATATTAACGATATTTATTGGAGGTGATGAAAAGTCCGCGATGGCATATGAATAACATACTATATCCATTTTAATTCCAAAAAAAATGGGCAATTACAAAGCGGATATATGGAAAGCTATTTTTAGCATACGGTATTAATCCTTATCATTTTTAATACGTCAGTATTTCAATAATATTTTTTTCCTTCGCATATATGTACATGTATATATTTGTTTTAATGCAACTGATTAAGAAGTTGAGCATTAGTCCGTTATAAAAACATGGTACAATAAATATTTATTTATTTATTTATTTCAAAACTTTAATGCACAAAGTACAAAAGGCGGACTTAATGCCCGTAGACATTCTCTGACAGCCAAACCTTTGGGACTAATTAGAACAACTGTAGGTGCAAGGAAAGTATAAGTGACACATCAATTAGATATAAATACTTAGATAATAAACTTACTTATATATAATCTACTTATAAATATACTAAATACTAATACATACACAATAATAAACATACATATAAAACTTACAAATTTTGTTGGGAGTTATTTAGAAAATGTGAGTAGACCAGCTTTTTAAATGATGATCTGGTAGATGCCTGCCTTATGGTAATAGGTAGATTGTTCCACAGATTTGTAGCAACAACCGCAAAGGAATTCGAAACAAATCCGGAATGATGAGATGGAACGGAAAGAAGTGAGTTGTGAGAAGATCGGAGAGATTTTATAAACATGATCACTCAGGTAATACATTTCAGTTCCTACCATCTGTACGCCGACGATGTCCAACTTTCGCTTCACTTCAAGATGGACGATATACAAAATGCTATTCTCAAAATGAATAAGGATCTTGAAGCTATTAAAATACAGTCACAAAATTTAGGTCTACTGGTAAACCCCTCGAAGACGCAGGTGATGATCGCTGGCTCGAGGCAAATGCTGTGCAAACTGGACCATATACCTTTTACCCCATTAATGTTTGACAATGTGTCACTTCCTTTTTGTCAGCATGTGAAAAACCTAGGACTTCACATAAGCAGTGATCTCTCCTGGAATCACCACGTCTCCGAAATTTGTAAGAAAGTTCATGGCAGCATGCATTCGTTGAAACGCTTACAATATTTTATTCCTTTTAAGGCAAAGTTAATGCTAGTCAGTTCGCTGCTTCTTCCCATAATAGACTATGCAGATATCTGCTATCCCGACGTCACTGAAGAGCTACTGAACAAACTCGATCGTCTGCTCAATTTATGCATCCGCTATGTATACGGCTTGCGTAAATATGATCATATCTCTCATTTTCGTAATCAGTTGAAATGGCTCAATATCCGCTTTCGAAGATCTACCCATCTCCTCGTGTCTCTGTATGGTATCCTGAACAACCCTCATGCGCCTGCATATCTTAAATCCCGTTTTGAATACATGTGTGATACTCACAACCTTCCACTTCGCTCTTTACATAACAACCAACTTAAAATCCCATCCCACTCCTCTAGCAGATATTCAGATTCGTATACTGTGTCTGCAGCCCGCCAGTGGAACAGGCTACCACTCGCTATTAGACACGCGCCGTCTGTCCACGTTTTTAAGCGCTTGGTCACTGCTTTATTTCTAGACAAACAGGAGTCGTCATCAGGCTAAAAATATATATTTGGCATAATATATATGTGTATATACGTTTATTTATAGGTATATGTGTAATTTATGTAACAGTGTAAGTATCTATTAGTATGTAATGTGTGTAGTATATTCTATATTGTTAAACTTGATATCAGCACTACCCTTAATCTCACACTCTCCCAAAGGTTAGATGTTAGAAAATGCCTTGTAGGCATTAATCTTCGCCTTTGTACACTTATTTTGTGCAATAAAGAATTTAATAATAATAATAATAAAAGAAGAGAGATAAGCGAATTTGTCCTTGAGGTATTTCGGTGTCGCAGGCTCATTTAAAACAGAGTAAAGGAGACAGAGGACTCTAAGATTCCTGCGACAGCGAATTGGCAGTCACTTCAACCTAGCACGATACTCGGAGATGTGATCATATTTACGTAAGCAATAGATGAACCGGATACATGCATTTAGTATACTGCGTGAAATTTATTAAAGAGCAAATATTTTTATATTATAATCTAGAATAAATATGAAGAACTACGTATTTATTATATTAATTATTCAGTAATAAAATCTTAAGTTACAGTGCAGAGAAGTTTTCCTAAAAATATCGCAACTCATACTGAGCCTAATCAAGTAGGTAGCTAGAAGTCGACGATCGCGCGAACGTTGACTTACGTAATTCTTTCTCTCTCTAATTTCGTCTCTCGGCTGTGGGCGTGATCAATTAATAATAACACTCCCCAGCCTTTAGGTATATATCACGATGAATATCTCGCAATAATGTTAATACAAACCTCATTGATATCGCGATTATCAGATGCGGCCTTATTCAACGTGCAGTAGTGTTGTTTTTCGGATATGTTTTTTTTTTATTTAAAAGTGACCTTTTTATTTTAAAAAAAGGTGTTATTAATAACCATCGATGTATATAGATAGGCCCTCACTGATATAAAAACGTTCTCGTAAAACCAATCGAAGTCATGTAGCTGCACCAACAGTCGCGAGATAGCAAGCGTCGAGAGCGCCTAATATTAATATTTATATCGAGTAAAACTAGTCTTTTTGTATGCATTGTGATATAATTTCCGATGAATAAAGCATGTGGCATTATCCTGCTTGTCAATTGCCCCCCAAAGTTGGTAGGTATACAAAGCAAGCGGCACGTTTTTAAGAGTGCGTTTTGTATTGAATAGGCTTATCTATATACATCGATGCTAATAACACAAAGCCAAAAAAATATATTGTTTTTTGGCAATTACACGCGGTATATATATTCGAAGTAATATAAAAGTAAATAAATAACACTAAACTAAAAATACCTATGAAAATGTAACTAAAAAAAAAATATCCGTATAAATCGTCAGGTTACTATCACGTATTGTGCCCATATAATGACGTCATATACCCTTTATTCAGCCCTCAGTTTCAAGAAACATCAAATTAGATCCACTATTATAGGCTTTGTACATGTCTCAATTACTGATTGATTAAGGAAAATCATTTAATTAAATTGCTATTCCAATTCAATCAGAATCCCAATACGAACACCACATTTCTAATTTCACCAAATGCAATATCAGAAGCAGAATACGTATGCACATTGCACAATATGCACATCCGTAGGGGAAAGCGGGGTAATAAGGAACACCCAGTATTAATAGATCTAAAATAATAAAATAGAGTTACAAATGCATCAACAGTCATTGCAAGAGTGACGTTTATAATATACCTAGATCATAATCGTGTCGACACTTGCTAAGCTGCTGGTCTTCTGCTAACAGCTTACTTATTGGACCACTTTGCTGCTTAGTCTTCCACAAGCAGGAGTAGAATCATTAAAAATAATTTAATTAATGACGTTTCATAAATGCCTGTAATAGATTTACATGAATAAAGATATTTTGACTTTGAACAATCTTCAAAATAAACTATATAATAAAAAACATTATCGTTACTTTTTTTCCGAATGCATGTGGGGTAATTGAGAACAGGGGGGAATAGAAACGATATGGGTAACTGGGCGTTATTATACAGAGCGGCGACCTTTTTCTGGTAATTTAAATATAATTTTATTCACTTGCTTAAAAGTGTTATTTAAGAACTGCATAATTGGTGGTAGCTTTTCTTTTGCTCCTAACACCGAAGATCTTTAACATCGTATCTAGTTACAGTCTTACTTTGGTAATTTCAAGGCATTTAAAACAATTATCTAATGTTAAAACATTTTTATATGATCAATCAACTGATTAGGAACGTTCCCATTCACCCTCTTGTCCAATTTAAATAAAAATGGCCGTGACTCGTAATATAATGTAGATATAATAGATGTTTAAACGAATCTCTCTCCTTATTTGCTCCTCAATATGAACTATTGTTCATTCTCGGGGACCTTAACATCAACTGCCTCGGTACACAGGGTGATATTTTTTTACCCCCAATATTTAAGAGCTTAACGGAATCTTATGATCTTCAACAAATAGTAAACAAACCCACAAGAATTGCGTCTACGACTGAAACTCTAATTGATGTAATTTTTACTAGATCTAATATTACGCCGATTTCTGTAGTAGTTCTCCATAATGACGACTTGAGCGACCACGGACTTGTGTTATCGAAATTTAATATTGTAACGCAAAAGCAACTTCCCCGCACCATTACTTACAGACCTATAAACTCTAATGCGAACCTAATTAGTGAGGCCGCTATGTTCACTCCTTGGGAGTTTGTTCTTATGTATAATGGTGTCAACGATATGGTATCTATGTTTAACATACTTATTATCGACTTATTCGACACTTACGCACCTATACAATCCAAAACAATTATAAAACCTTCGACACCATGGATGACTGATACTATAATAGATATGAGACGTACTCGAGATAAAGCCTGTCGTAGGGCAAAGAAATGTAAGACAGATTCTGCTATTCAGCATTACCGTGATATGAGAAACACATACAACTCGGCCGTTTTTAATGAAAAGAAAGCGTATTATTCTCATTTTTTTAACGACAACAGTAAAAATAGTTCAGACATGTGGAGTAATGTGAATCGTATCATTAAGCCATTTGATAGAAAAAGTATTCCAGATCATTTGGCTGACCCCAATGCACTTAACGATTATTTTGTCAATAGCATACCCCATCAACCAGCTGACACATCACAGGTATCGAAATTACTAATAAATACACATTCTAATTCAACATTTAGTTTTAAAGAGGTCTCAGATACCGATATAATGCGTTTTATTACCGCATCTTCATCTTCAAATTCTATGGGAAGTGATGACATATCTATGTATATGATAAAGCTAACACTGCCTTATTCGATGCCAGCAATAAAAGCTATTGTTAATAAATCACTTGTATCTGGTGATTTTCCAGATTGCTGGAAATGTGCCACAATTATACCTATTCCTAAAAAAAACAAAGTGGAAGAAGTAGGTGATCTGAGACCTATCAGCATTTTACCGGCCCTGTCTAAGATTGTCGAAAAATCAGTACAAATGCAAATTATCCCATACTTAGAATTTTATTCAATTATACCATCGTTACAATCCGGTTTTAGAAAAAAATACAGCACCACTTCCGCACTTCTGCATATAACCGATGATATATTAAATGCTACAGCAGAAGGAAAAGGAACTTTGTTGGTGCTTCTAGACTTTACCCGTGCTTTTGATTGTGTCAATGTGCAACTTTTAATTGCTAAACTAAGATATTACGGTTTTACCAGTGCCGCGTGCAGCTGGTTCGAGTCTTACTTCCTCGGTCGGACACAGACGGTACGGTTGACAAATGGCGCGGGTATCCGGGTCAACTCCGGACCGCTCCCTGTGACTAGGGGCGTGGTCCAGGGTTCGATTCTTGGGCCCACGCTTTTTGAAATCTATACCGCTGACATGACAGTAGAAATTACACGGTCTAAGTATCATCTTTACGCAGATGATACTCAATTATATGTTCATACTGCTCCAAATACTAGTGACGTCTTAGACGCGACTAATAAACTTAACAGTGATCTCGATGCTATTTCTCAATGGTCCCACAAACACGGTCTTATTCTAAACCCCAAAAAAAGTGTTACTATAACTTGCGGCACTAAGCATCAAGTTGATAATATAAATATAATTAACCCTGCCATTAAAATTAACGATGCTTTAGTGCCCAGAGAGAAAACTGTGCGTAACTTGGGGCTCCTTATGGACGAAAATCTTAAATTTGAACATCACGTTCAGCAAAAAATTGGTAAGTGTTTTGGGTCACTAAAAACCCTGTATAGGATTCGCCCATTCTTAAATGCTAAGATTAGATACAGGCTGTGCAATAGTTTAGTTTTGTCTCACCTTCAGTATTGCGACATGGTTTTCGGACCATGTCTGTTTGTAAAGACAATTAAGGCGATTCAAAGAGTCCAGAATGCATGTTTACGTTTTTGTTACAGTATACCTAGAAGGGACCACATCACGCCGTATTTGGTTGAAAAACAAATCCTTAATATGGAAAATGTCAGAATATTAAAATACTCATGTTTCATCTACACTTTAATAAACACTCAATGTCCTGACTATTTGCATAGTAAGTTTGACTACAAGTCGTACAAACGATCTTTCAGACACAGAGGTCTTTTGTTTAACCTTCCCATGTACGGCCTGGTAGGCGCCCGGGGCTGCTTCAAGCATGCCGCTGCCAAAATATGGAATGATCTTCCACCGCCCGTTCGGGACGCGATAGTTACAACGTTACCCACTTTTCGTAAAATGTGTGCAGCATGGCTGCTTGTGAAGCAGGCTGGGGCAGCTCCCGTCTAGGTTTCTGTTTTTTATAATAATAATTATAAATTATAATAAATATTTATGTTCATGGTGTTTTTTCTTTTTAATTTTAAGTTTTTTTTTTAAATTTTGTTTCATTATTGTTTTATAACTTTTATTTATATTACTGTTCCACTAAATTTAAATGTCGGCTATGGTATAATAACAGAGGTTGTTGGAACCTGCTTCCAACACCATTTTCTGAACCATAGACCCTTTTGTCATTATATCTTTGTTTTATTTTTTAACTATATTTTTTATTTTTATTAACTATTTTTGTGACAAATAAAAACTGATTTTATTTTATTTTATTTATTTTATTTTATTTATATCTTTTGGTAAGCTTCAAACTTGATGGAGTCAATAGCAGATAGTATTAATATGATGTCAATTAATACCAACATCAATGCAATATCAATTACTACATACGACGAAAATTACCATCCGTTTGCGACGCAGTGACGATTGACGCGTCTCTTAAAAGTGAAGTTGTAGTATGCGGAAGTATCAGTTACCTCACTGTTCCCTATTACCCTCCGGTCTTAATTACCCAACTTTCCCCTAATTACCGTGTTGGTATAATTGGCATAATATTCCGAGTGATGGGACTAGTTCAGAATTATAAATAAAATACATAACGGTCAAGAAGCAAATTAGATTTATTAACTACACCTCGTGTTTCAATTAATTGATTAACCACCAACTACGATAATAATTTTACGCCTATATATATATATATATATATATGCCACTTATATATATATAAGTGGCAAGCTCGTCGATGTCTAGCGTAATATCACAAATAATTTAAATAAATTATTGTACCTATTGTACCTTCACGCAATGTTTTTGACGTACAATAATTTAGCCCAAAGCCGTATAACGACTTTAGTTATTTCAAGTACTTACCTAAAGTTAAAAGGTATAATTAGGGAGTGGTGTGTTGCCCTTAATGGGTAAACCACAGTTCCCCCACTGGGCAGAAATATTACCCTTAACCATAGTCAAGTAATTTTGTACTAAAAATTCTAGACCTATATGCATGGCCCGGATACAATTTAATTCATTTTAATAGATTTGGTTTTTGGGTTTAATTTCTGGTCGAGAACACAAAATTATTACTTTTTTATTACTTTAATCTTCGTGTATTACCGTACATACCCACCGGACTTTGATTAAGTCAATATCATTTAAACAAAATTGTACACAATATAAATTTAACCTTAAAATATCTGTCTAGCCTGGAGAGTGCAATGTGAAGACAAGGACAGAACTGGAGGGTAGTAGTGTCATAGGAACATCAAGACAATAACAAAAAATAACCAAAAATATACATACATACATATCTTCACGCCCTTGCAGGGTAGGCAGAGACAATTGAGCGCCACTTGACACGATCACTTCTTTCGCTTCGTCGACATTCATCAACCTCTTCATACATGCCCTTTTGTTACATAAGCTTTTTAATGTGCCTTCAGCCGGTGTTTTATTTATTTGATCGTGATATGTGAGTCTCGGTCTGCCAGGGCCTCTTTCACCCACAACTTTCGCATTATATAGGATATTATAAATATTTGTGACGTTTCTAGAGTATGGTACGCTAGAGACATCTACGAGTTTGCCAGTTGTCATGATAGTAAAGTTGGCTAAATGTGAACTCGCTCCTTATAAAAACGTAGTCCCTGATTACCAAGGGATACAATCGTGATGATGAGTGAACAATTTTTTGAAAAGTATTGCACATGGTAATTTGCCCAGCCTGCCGGGGCGGGGAAGTATCCACCGTTCGTGCCGATAAACCCAGTAAAGTGTATCCATACGTTTCAGGATCATGCTCGAATTACCTTCATGCCCAGTCAAGCCGGTATAGTGTTAGGGACTGATGTTAGTCGTGAGTGCCTGATTCCAGTTGCTAATATTCATGGACCTTGCGCGCCACTTACCATCAGGTGGTGGCACGGTCTCATGTCGTGCTAGTATAAAAATAAAAGTCAAAACAACTGACCGGTTCGGGAGTTTGACCAGCGTATTTAAATGACTAGGCTTTGTATAGGTCAACGTCGCTAAAATATTAGAGGCGTGTGAAAATTACGGCTATTATTGTGCACCGAATTATGTCACCGTTGAGTATTATCTACTAGTTTAATGTTGATCCAGGCTTAACTAAAATAGGATTAAGTAGGTATCATCACTAGTGTTGCCCAAAGCAAGATCAAGACTGGCCAAGTCTTTTTAAAATTGACCTTGTGAGACATTAGTGTCTGTCCGCAAACTATTATTTGGAGAACAATTTAAAATTTGTAATGGTTATAGATCTTGTTGACCAACATGCATCCAAAAATGTTATCATAAGTTATTACAAAAACTCTGTAGGTATTCTATAATGATTAATATGATGTTTTATTTATCAATACGTACCTGAAAATGACAGGGCCACATCGGAATGTGTCGGAATATTTAATTGATTATTGGATGCTGTTTTATTTTGTTTTTATTATAATAGGTTATTAAATTAGAAGGATAATTATCTATATTTAACCGTGTAAATATAGCGCAATAATGGCAAACTTTAGACTTCTTAAAAAAAAACTTGGGATAGGGATATAAGTCCCGTCCGCGTGGAATGATGGCAAGAACGCTGGCTGCATTCATTTCTGAATTGCAATACTGATTCTTTGGGCAAAGATACAGCAAGCCCTCGTGTCACAGTGTTATGTCTCTTCTAAGTCTTCTTACAAAAAAAAAAAAAAATGTAATTATTAAAATACAATATAATTGCAATTCCAGTAAAAAATATATATTTGTATGTATGAATATTTGGGTGCTTGAGACGTTATTTTTTGTATGTTATGATGACTTCATTGTTGATACAAAGAAAACCTGATATCAATGACAATTGAATGTTATTCACACATTGTGGTATGAGTATAGTCGCATGGACACTACACAAATTCCTAGTCATAAAAGTAAATTATTTAGTGTGAACTCATATATTATTTGTATCAAAGTTTCCAACAACATAACTTTTTTTTTTTTTTTTTTTTTTTAATACTAGCACGACATGTGACCCTGCGCCCACCTGATGGTAAGTGGCGCGCAGGGTCCATGAATGTTAGCAACTGAAATCAGACCGTTATGTCCGACATCAGTGATACGAACGATGTGCTTGAGTTTAGTTCTTCCTTTACAAATGTGGTCAAAATTTTATTTGTAGTCAGTCCCTTTCTGGCTCTTGCAATAGAAAGACTTACTGCTTCACGGATAACACCGAGGACTTTGTCATGTCGGCGTGAGTAATAGCCCTTTTCTAGAAGAGTAACGCACCCTACAAATGTGTAGTGTGTGTTCCTATGGCAGCACCACACAATGTACAATTCATTTCCGTAGCTTTACCCCACCTTACCAGATTACTCTGGTCAGGGAGGGACATTTGAAAAGCGTTTACTTAGAACTTCAGCAACGCCGGAGATCAATCGTACATTAATGTGTGTCACTTCAGGGCTGAATGGATGCAGAAATCGCCCAAAGTTTGTCAGTCAATTTGAACTTCTAGAGTCATCGCGTGCACTTGTATTCATGCTCTTCATCTTTCCTGAGGAAGATTGATTTTAGTAAAATCATTATATTTCTTTTTGGTATCTTTCTCTGTTTAAAATTAGGTTAATGAAGAAGAAGACAAATTTCTAAGCATTTCATGCTTATCATTATTCTTTGGGTCTAAGTTTTGTAAGTTCGGAGTAGGCCTCTAACCACTACGGTGTGTGCATTGTAAGAAGCTATTAATAATTTCGCTTACACACACAATACTAATGTTTAAATTCATTTGTCATCAGCTGTAGCAGGCTGTCGGCGTCTCATGTTATTACATTTTACATTTAAGCCTATTGCACACGGAGACAGGACAGTAGACAGAGCAGTAGCTAGCATAGATTTTTAACACCCTTAAATTATGAAATATATATTTATATATATTTGTGTTATTAATTGTTTTTTTTATTATATTGGATTAATTAAAAATAGGCAAGCACAAATGATTGTAAAATAGTGGATTCCGTTATTTATTAATTTAAAAACATTATTGCATAAAGAACCTAATGCCATGCATAATGTCAGACATTCTCTGACAGCCAAACCTTGGGGTCAACTTTTAACAAATATAAGAGCAATTATAGAAGATAATAACAATAATATAATTATTGATTGAGATATTAGTACTAGCCTAGCGTACCAAACGCTAGAGACATCGACAATCTTGCTACTTGTCATGATGGGCCTATAGTAAAGTCGGCTAAATGTGAACTCGCTCTTTACTATAGTGTGGTTTTCGATACGATCGTGATGATACTTTTATAACTAATATTAAAAAAAAAATACCTTGCTCGGTTGTAAAAATGCTTTCCTTATAATTCTCAAATGTTGGTTCGAACTCCGGGATGTACCAATGAGAAATTGTTTCTTTGACGTACAATTGTCATAGATTTACAACACCACCGTTATTGCACCTCGGAGAGCACGTTAAGCTGTCGGTCCCCCACCCATACCAACTTGTAGAATCGTTAATAAATTGATTCGCACATTTATTATTTATTGTCGTTGTTGCGATATCGAAGCTTTACTGTCCATGTCGACTGTCCTGTCTCACTGCGCTGTCCCTGTGTAAAATGGGTATAAATTTTGGAAATAAGATCTGGGAAGTACATCTGGAAACTCGCCCCAGAGAATAAGGAGACATTTGTCTTTGTTGCGATATCGCAGGGCGCATCGCAAGAGATTTCCCTTCCAAAATGAGATTGCTTCACGAAATTTAACGTGCTTTAACATAGACATATACACTAAAGACTGTCTCAAAAGTAAACGTTTCTTTAAACGATTTTTAACACATCCATAGTCAGGATGTTTCCTGATGTTGCCGTGATGCTGGTTTATATTTAGAATGTTAAGCCTGATATACAACCAAACAGTGGGATGTTCCGTTGGTGCAGGGTGTCCATAACTTTTTGACTCAAAATTCTGCCAGTGACATCGATCGTGCTCGTCTCCTCGCTGTTTCCGACATCGATTCGGGTCACTGGCTACATGCCATCCCTAGTAAAAATTTAGGTACATTGTTGGACAATAACACTCTTAGGATCGCCATGTTCCTCCACTTAGGGGAGAGGATATGCGTTCCCCATATTTGTTCCTGTGGCAGCAACGTTGATCAGCTTGGCCACCACGGCCTGTCTTGTTTCAAAAGTGCCGGTCATCGTTTCCGCCACGGTTCTGTTAACAATGTGATCCATCGGGCTTTGGTTACTGCCGGAATCCCATCAGTTCTCGAACCGTCTGGGATCTCTCGCAGTGACGGTAAAAGACCCGATGAATTGACCTTGGTGCCTTAGTCGATGGGACGAGCATTGGTGTGGGACGCTACTTGCGACACCCTTGCTAGGTCTCATCTCCAGGGCACCTCTGCCAGGGCCGGGGCTGCAGCGGACTTAGCTAAAAAGGCCAAACGTCGCAAATACGAGTCGATTAGCAATGACTTCGTGTTTGTGCCTTTTGGTCTTGAGACAATGGGTCCGTGGGGGCCAAGTGCAAATAAGTTCTTTAAAGAGGTGTCTAAGCGCCTGGTTAATGCTGTAAGTGACAACAGGGCTGGCAGTATTCTCGCGCAGCAAATCAGCATTGCTGTGCAGCGGGGGAACGCTGCAAGTGTTCTTGGCACACTGCCACAGGAACAAATCATGGGCGAGTATTTTTATTTGTAATTAGTTTTCTAATTTAGTTTAAATTTTTATTTTATATTGTTTGTATATTACTTCGAATAAAATTTACTCAAATACTAAATAATTAAAATTTCAAGCTCTACGAATTAGTCGCAATCATTAACTTTCTTTACCATATTATTAGTAGCAATGACAACGCCTTTTTACAGCTATTAGTGTAGATTGTATTTATCTGGTAACAACGAAGAGGTGGTGGGCAGACTTATGGTGGTTATTTGTCCAGCCATCCAGGGCGGGGAAGTATCCACCGTTCGTACCGATAAATCCTGTAAAGTGTATCCACGTTTCGGGATCAGGCTTGAATTGCCGTCATGCCCAGTCAAGCCGGCATAGTGTTAGGGACTGATGTCAGTCATGAGTGTCTAATTCCTGTTGCTAACATTCATGGACCTCACGCGTCACTTAACATTAGGAGCGCGCAAGGTCACATGCCGTGAAAGTATATAAAAAAAATAGTAATCCCTTTCGGGGTGGTAGAAACCATATCATTATTTTTTTCTTAAAGAAACAGATTAATATTTAGCCAACTTTACTATAGGCCCATCATGACAAGCTCATCGATGTCAAAATATCACAAATAAATTATTGTATCCCGAGCAGGAATCGAACCCGGTACCTCCGTGTCTAAATCTACTGACTTAACCGCTAGACTATAATCATAACATCATTAGTAAAATAATTAATTTGTAATCTGACGAAAACAAATTTATGTAATGGTGAATCAATAAATGAAATGAAAATAACGCAGACTAAAACGTGCCGGTTTTCAATACGAATCTACCAATCGTTTGCAACTACGCACTAATAGACTTTTGCGATTTAGATTGGTTCTGTGCGGACGTTTTTATATCAGATATATTTATAAATATCGATGGTTGTAATAGACAAGAGTCTAATATATTAATGTATATTTTAAATTAAAAGTAAATATAAGGCAACTGAGCAATTATATATTTCAGATCTATTCTTGCGAATTTATTCTGAGAATGCTCTACTTTCAGGAGTCTTATTATATTGACTGAATGATTGAATTAGTAAAATGGCTAAATACATAATATACATTGTATAATGACAAATTTATTATAAAAACAAAATATTTATTTCCTTTGGTTATCTTGTAACAACTTGGATATTGTCAACACTAAAATAATATAAAACAAAAACATAAAAAAAATATAAAGAAACATAAGTTAGGTAATCATGGTTGGACCGTAACAGGTAAACAATCCAGATTTATGTGTGTTATTGTCATAAGCAAGGTAATTGTAACTTAATAACTACTTAATATAAGATCGTGGCTGTAAATAGGCCGTGTCAACTAAATATAAATTCGTGGCTGTAAAAGGGCCGAGTCAGCTTACAATCTAACAATAATAATAAATATCAAATCTTAATACTAGTTCGTGGCTGTATACGGGCCGTGTCACCTTACAATGTAAATAATAATAATATGTCAATTAAACACATATTCGTAGCTGTAAAAGTGCCATGTCACAAATAAATATATCAATATGCTAAAGTTGTGTTCCTTAAACATAATTAAAATCTTTAGTTTGTCCTTATTATTACGTCGATGGTTGGTAGGTAGTATGTAAATTTGTGCCGTAACTCCCGCTGGTTCGTCCCGAGCGTGTCGTGTGATTTCCTTGGACACCACGAGGTCGACGTGGCATTTATTCCTTCGAGGCACCTTCATTACAGCGGCTCTAGAATGGTGCGACAAAACGAATGCACAAAATGAAAACGTAAAAAATCTTGTCATATTCAGTATGAGACCGATTCCAACTGCCTCCGTGGTCTAGCGGTTAAGTCCGTGGATTTAGACTCGGAGGTACCGGGTTCGATTCCTGGTCGGGACACAAAAATATTTATTAACGTAAATAAATATATTTAATTAATATTTAATTTATTTGTGATATTTCTCGAGTTTGGTACGCTGGAGACATCGACGAGCTTGCCACTTGTCATGGTTGGCCTATAGTAAAGTTGGCTAAATGTGAATCCACTTATTTACAAGCGTTGTTTCTGACCACCCCGAAAGGGAAACGGTCGTGATGATACTTCTCTATCTATCTATGTATACAGGCCATAGAACAGTAAAGATTTTACGTACGTCTTGTTTAAAGCGGTGTCATTTTTATATACTCGGAAATATGCAAAAAGTAAAGTATCATCACGACCGTTTCCCTTTCGGGGTGGTCTGCTAGAAATGTAGGATGGGATATTAAGTTTGTTGTTATGAGAAGAACGAAGACATTCAAAGTGTGTTTTAAGATAAGAAGGAGCTATAGGGTTGTAAATAATATTGTATAGAAAGTGAAGAAGATGAGCTGACCTGCGAAAGCGTATTAGACAATTTAACTGTGTACGAAAATGGGAAATATGGTCATACTTAGGCAAGCCGAAAACAAATCGGATGCATAAGTTATTTAATTAATCTTCAGTGAAATCGGAGTGATTAAACAAAAACAAATGTTTTTAAAAGTTATTGATTGATCGATATACATATATGATAAGTTTTATGGCTATCGTCTTTACGAGTACAATGCCATTAAACTATCTTATGTCATTCATTCATTCATTCATTACAGCCCCTAGAACACAGTGTCCTAGACCTCCACTGTTGGAGATGGGCCTTCCAGAACTTTATATCTGGAGAATTTGGCCTACACTCGCCACGCTGGCCAGACGGCTTGGCGAGGATTACTAATAAACTATACTTATGTCATTACTAATAAATTATTGGTTCGGACGCCAGTAGTTTTTCGAAAGGTTATAATAATCTGAGTATTTTTTCTTAGTGTAGGGAAATTAGTGTTGCCCAAAGCAAGAAAATGGTCTTGCACACCTAATCTTGGTCATGGTCTTGCGCAAGAGTCTCGCAAGACTTCTGCAAGACTCTTACTCTAACTCAATATATATATTATTTTCCAATTGTACTAAGGAAATCTCTCTACGCAATGTCTTTAGTGTACCAAACTTGAGAAATATCACAAATAAATTAAATAATTTATAGGCGCGGTGGTGGCTCAGTTATGAGAACGCGTTCTTTTAATCCTACAAAGGTCGGTTCAAACCCCCCCGACATGTACCAATGAGAAATACACTTTTCTTACGTACATTTGTCATATATTTACAACACCACCGTTGCCGTGCCTCGGAGAGCACGTTAAGCCGTCGGTCCCGGTTCCACTAATACTAACTTGTGGAATCGTTAATAAATTGTCAATAAAAATTGACATCATATCCTCGCCAAGCCGTCTGGCCAGCGTGGGGAGTGTAGGCCAAATTCTCCCGACATATGTTCTGGAAGGCCCATCTCCAGCAGTGGAGGTCTGGGACGCTATGTTCTAGGGGCTGTAATGAAAAAATGAATGAATTGTGTCCCGACCAGGAATGAAACCCTGTACCTCCAAGTTTAAATCCACAGAATTAACCGCTAGACCTCGGAGGCAGTAGGTATACTAAGATAACTAAGATTTAGGTATACTAAAATAAAATTATTTGCAAACGAGATCTCCCAAGTTCCAAATACCTAAACGTTACTGCACGACCAAGACCAAGATTGGGCTACACTAATGGAAATCAAACATCCTGCATGTGTAAGAATAACGATCATCTCTGTCAAGCAAAAAACGTCCCATTCTAACCCCTCAGCTACAAGTATTCGGTTGATAACGTAATCGAGTTTAAGGTTAAATAGGGTTTTTCTTTATCAAGAAATTCGGTTAGAGATATTTTCCTTACCGAAGTCATTAGCATCTCTTGATAAGCTGGGAACTTAAAGTATGCATCACATTACAGCGTTAACGTTATTAGTGGATTCCGTATTAACGTCAGAGCTTGCGTCAAAATTACAAAACCGTACTAGCCTTCATACTCTCCCAAAGGTTAGGTGTTAGAAAATGCCTTGTAGGCATCTTCACCTTTGTATATCTTTATTCGTGCAATAAAGAAATTAATAATAATCAATCAAATCAAATCAAATAATTTATTCAGTAAATAGGCATTATTTTTAGCACTTTTATTACACTTTATATTTATAATTTTATATAATTTACTATATTATTACTATACTATAATATTTACTAGTGATCAAAACAAAAACATAATATCAGCTGAACAACTCAATAATTGGTAATGGATTTAAAATTATTGGTTAGGAACAGTAGAAACCGCCTCGTCAAATTATAAGTAATCTATTTATTGAAATAATAATAAATAGCAGCTGTAAATTGGCATTGTCATACTTAATACTAAATGACAAATATTTATTCGAAGTAGATACAAAAATATTAAAATAAAATAGATTAAAAAACTAATTATAAATAATACTGAACTAAAAATACCTATGAAATTAAAACTAAGTATAAATTAAGGGCTTACCACCAGGGAGGGTACCTAAAACGCTCGCCGCATTTTCTCGTTGAATTATAATTGAAATATTCTGTTTTAATACTAAATTATATTATTATTATTTACTACATAATAGGTATATGCATAGAACGGATTCCATTATATTGTTTGCGCTTACCTAATTAATGGAATACGTCTGTTGGAATGTATTTAAAAGCTATGCTAACTTTGGTCCCTTCGATTTCTCTTAATTGGAGAACTACCAAGCAAGCTCTCTATAGCTCGCTTGAATTTGTTGGAATTGTCAGTGTCCAATTAAAAGTCATACTCTCGCAAAGGTACTTGGTAGTTTTTATAACTTTTAACCTCAACAATTGCCACGACAAACCGTAAATCTTGTATTCAAATTGTGAACTAGATATTCAATACAATAACTGCAAGCCTTAACATTGTAGAGAATGCAACGACATAGGTATAAAAGGAAGAGTACAACAAATGCAATTCTTAACAATTTAGGACCAACTAAAATTTAGAACACGCTCTAAAATTTTATAGTGGCTTATCTGAATCTTAGCAAAAGCATTTCTTGTTAGTATTTTCATTATCTGTTTTTACTTACAGTCCAAATAACTTTGCTAAAAGCTTACACTTCATTTATTGGTTTAACTCTTATTTTCGCTGGCGCCAGCAACGTGTTCATGTAGATGATGTCTACTCTGACTGGTGTCAGATGACAACTGGTGTTCCGCAAGGCGGCGTATTATCTCCCTTACTTTTCTCGGTATTTATGAACACCATATCTTAAGTAATACAATTTAGTTCCTACCATCTGTACTGACGATTGCTTTCATTGTATGTTAATGTAGCTGATATTAATGATGCTCTAGAAAAACAAGGACCTAGAAGCCATACGCTTACAATCAATAGGTCTTGCCCTTTTAGTAAATCCCAGCAATAACCAAGTCATTATCATGGCTCGAGGCCTTTACTTAGCAGATTGGACTCGAATTCGCTACCACCACAAACTTTTCAAAATATTCCACTTCCTTTCTGTGATGTTATATTAACTTTTAATATTTCTGTCATTGAACCTATAATAGTTATTTGTCAGAAAGTGTCTACAAGCATCCGCCTTTGTACTTCGTGCAATAAAGTTTTAAATAAATAAAATAATATAAGTAAATATTATAAAAAATCTTGGGCTCCACATGACCTATGATTATGTGACCTTAACCTTTAAGAGACTAATCTGAAATAAAATAGAAGCTGTGTAACTGTTTAAAATGGTTTAGTTACTATTGTTATTGTTACTACAAATTTTCTACTTTGTTTAACTTACTTATCTTTTTAATATTTTGTCTTCCTTCTTCTGTATATTAATGAAAGTAAGTGTTGGCCCTAAAGGTCTTTTTTATGTTTTTAATTATAGCACTTTAATAATAATTTCAAAGTCAACATATCTTTATTCACGTAGACCTGTTACAGGCATTTATGAAACGTCATTAATTTAATTATTTTTAATGATTCTACTTCTGCTAGTAGAATACTAAGCAGCAAAGTGGTCCAATAAGTAAGCTGTTAGCAGAAGACCAACCGCTTAGCATATTCCTGTAACCTGTTAAACGAGCGCCATGGTTCGTGCGTAATTCCGTCTTAGCTCGAGATTTGGAGATGCCTACTATTGAGGAGTTTGTCGTTGGACTGACTAAACGTATGTTCTCTTGGGCCGACAACGGACACTTCAAGCATCTCCAGAACATCGCTCCGTCTTGTGCACGGCCCCCCAACGGAAGACCACTTCCTAGAGAAGTACTCCTGGAGGAGAGCTGAAGCAGTCGAACTTAGCCCCCTGGGTTCGTGAGCCACACGGGCGCTGTTATACTAGTAACGGCGCCCAGCACTAAACGTGCATGAATTACCGGCGGGTGGTTACCCGCTGAGATCCTGCCGGGGAAAACGGGGGACTGTCCCCATCCCCAACCCACGCCCATTACGCATCCGGGCCTGGACGACCCCACTGTCTGTGAACCTGTTAATTTTTAATCTGACTGAGAAAGGAATCTGCAAGGAAACTCAGCTATATCAGATTTACAAAATAAAACATATACAGAACTACACCACAACTATCAAATAATTAATTACTGTTTATGCCACAATAAAATGAAATAGTTTAGACACAAGCTTAATGGTTTCAGGGTATTGTTGGGGCTGCCACGTTATTGCAGTGCGTCCGGAATGTTTGCAGAGAATCGTGTTGATAGTTTTTCTGCTATCATGCGTAAACGCACTGCATCTCTAGTCAATAGAACTAGAGGCAGCACCAACAATATGCTTAAGGTCATATCGGATAAAGTGGACTGTCCAATACAGTATCACTTTATTAAGATTCACACAAATTGACACGTGTACAAATAAGTATTAATAAGGCACTAACATAAAATTTTAGTTTACTAACTTTAATGTAAGCCATTGTTACTAACATAGTGATAGGTATACTAACAAAAATGGATTGTAATTATCTGTTAAATTGAATATATTATTATTATTATTATTATTAACGGAATTTATTAATAACGTTTGCGCGTAACTAATGGAATACAGCTGCTGGACTGTCGTGCTGGCTTACAAATATTTATGGCAAATGCTGATATTTTGGTAACTTGGTATCTATATGTCTATGGCAAACTCCCAAAGGAAAATCAGTGTCCGCACTTATTTGAATAAGAATAGAGTAGCTCGCCAATCTCTAGGGATACAGTGTCACTGCCCCAGCACGCTTTATTTACGATAACCACTTATATTGTATTAGAAACTTATACTATATATCCATTGATGAAAACTTCGGTGCAGTAGTTTTTCAGTTTATTGCGAACAGACAGACAGACGCGGTGGAGGACTTTGTTTCCTAATATGTAGTGATAGTGGTTAAAGTGGTGGATAGTTGATAAAGGTTAGTTGGTAGAGAATACATTTACGGTATTTAGATCGCCTATGTACCTGCACTTGTTTTGGTTTTGTACAATAAATCATTTATTAAGTATTGCATAGCTTTTATCGCGGGCTTTGAGCGCGGCGACCGAATCAAGAAATTCCGTAAAGAAAATAAACCTAACACCCCCCCACTTTGACCGGCACATCGGTGCGGCGTTGAAAGCCGTGCATCGTCTAACGTCGTTTCAGTTCAGACTTCGGCACGGGTTTGTGTGCGTGCAACTAGACGTATGCGTGTAGACTAGCTGCTAACTGCTCATAACTGATTCCATCTCTTTTAGACTCAATGCTAGGTGAGGCAGCGTGCTTTTTGGCCGCGTTCACGAGTAATATAAAAAACTTGAATTAATATCAAAGAAAAAATAATACTGCATAAATAAAATAAATAAATAATTATAATTGCAAAAGTTGATAAAAAATGCTATGCAATAGCTTTACCGCGGCAGTCCCCGAGTGCCACACGTATTTTATTATTATTATTATTATTATAGTGGTGTCTGTTGATATATTTGCTCTTATTATATCTGACCGTGTTGTTTTTTTATATACCTTTGTACCAACTTAACGTTACGCAAATATCTCTTGTTTCTAATAATATACTATATTGCTTTATTTTATTGCAAAGTGCTGTGGGCAGATTTTCCCATTTCTGGAATTAACCGCTTACCGTATGAAAAACGAAAAAAGACTCACCCGGTAGCTTCATAATAACTGTCAGCGGGATTTAATATCTCTTCCATTTGTCCGGATTTCTACCGCAAGGCAATTTCCTTCCCAAAATTGTATTCCGAACGAAAGCGCGTAAAACTCCGTCAACTAAATACATATGAGACCCAACAGACAAATTTTATTTATTTTTCGCAACATACCAGAAATGTTTTATTATCTTTTGATGTTTGGCTTTGACCTACTTAAAGACTGGGAAATTGATTTTTTTTTGTATATTTAAATTTTATTTATTAGGAGCCTATAAATAAATAATAAATAAATATTTCCAGACAGGTCACACAGGTTACTCGATATAGCCACAGTAAGGGAATCTGTGGCCGAGAATCCAGGAATTAAACATTTCTACAAGCACTATGCGATTTTTTAAAAATCTGCATTTGCACGCGTACAAGGTTCAATTGGTAAAAGTTAAGTATCATCACGACTATTTTCCTTTCGGGGTAGTCAGAAACCACGCTTATAAAAAGCGGATTCACATTTAGCCAAACTATAGGCCAATCATGACAAGTGGCAAGCTCGTCAATGTCTCCAGCGTACCAAACTCGAAAAATATCACAAATAAATTAAATGTATTTATTTACATTATTAAATATTTTTGTGTCCCGACCAGGAATCAATTGGTGCAAGAAATAAAGCCATTTTTTTCTTTAAAATCAAATCCGGCGCTCTTGTTGGGACATCATATATATATATATATATATATATATATATATATATATATATATATATATATATATATATATATATATATCAACAAAACGCTCACCATACACTATTCTCTCCACCCAACCAAATACTGCATGATTCCGTTAATGCCGTCATCGTCATCATCATCAGCCTGTATCTCTCCACTGCTGGATATAGGCCTTCCCCAAGGCTCGCCACTCCTGCCACCCTTATCCAAACCCCACCAGCGTCCTTCTTCAGATCATCCGTCCATCTAGCGGGGAATCGTCCCACTCTGCGTCTTCTCGAACGTGGTCTCCACTCTAAAACCCGTCTACTCCATAGTTTATCGGTTCTGCAACAGACATGACCAGCTAATTGCCACTTCAGCTTACTAATTTTGAAGGCTATATCGGTAACTTTGGTTCTCCGACGGATTTCCTCGTTACAGACTTTATCCATCATAGAATTACCGTTGAGCGACCTTGAATTTGTGGACTAGACCCATTGTCAATGTCCACGTTTCTGCTCCGTACGATAGCACTGGCTGTAAACTCTCGTCTACAAACAAGAAAGAAAGAAATAATAATATTTTATTTGCCACATATCAATAAACAAATAAAGACTGGTAGTATACACAAGATGTGTGGTGACAAATAGGGAATCAGCTCAGCATAAAGCTGCGACTCTGGGCCACAGCGCTGATTTTCGGCTAATCCCTTGTTAGGAGAGGTGCTAATATACAAATATATAGTGTGGTGTATGTATGTACGCATAGAAAGATAACTAATACATTAAAATATGTATAACAAAATTATCTTAAAAACAAACTATAAAATATAAAGAAGGTATGCTGCTACAGTAACTGTTGGTATGTCAAAAGAGAGTTTTTATATATATTAATAGAATATAAATACTGTTTAATATTGGTATGTTTGATAAAAAGATGTGGCGCAGCTTCCCGAATGCCGCCAATCCTAGCTGAAGAGCCTAATTGTATAGGTCTGTCCAAGGTAGACGTAATGCCTTACATTCAATAAATACCCGGTTTTTGCATATAAGTCTGTTTTGGTAAGCTTTTATTTCGATAGGGCCGTATCTTTGTTTTGAGAGATCTCATCGGAGTTTGTAATGTCGGGTCGCAGTCAATTCGTATTTCCTACAATTTTATTTGATACCTTTATTTTATTACGAATTATATTTAACAAAAAATGGGAACGATATATCATTTTCGCGGCCTTTATTATTTACATAAACCTAATTAAAAGTTTGATTATAATTTGGAGTGAAATAGGTAACGAATACATAGTATAAAAGAAGAATAATATAAATAAAACAAAACAATAAAAATAGGGAAAAGTCATTCTGTCATCATACGGCAAGCAACTACTAGGTCATCTTTTAAAAAACCTTTAAAAAACCTCTTAAATAACTCCTGACAGCGTTAGTAAGTAGTATATATGTATGTGTAAAAAAGAAAAAAGTATCATCACGACTTTCTCTCATCATTTTCAGAGTGGTCAGAAACCACGCTTATAAATAAGCGGATTCACATTTAGCCAACTTTACTATAGGCCAATCATGACAAGTGGCAAGCTCGTCGATGTCTCTAGCGTACCAAACTCGAGAAATAACACAAATATTAATTAAATGTATTTATTTACATTATAATACTTTTGTGTCCCGACCAGGAATCGAACCCGTTACCTCCGAGTCTAAATCCACGGACTTAACCGCTAGACCACGGAGGCAGTTATATGTGTATTATTAGTATTTAGTATATGATGTAAGATTATTAATCCTTGTATATTTATAGTACATATTATTATTGTTTCTATGATTGCACCTAATAACATAATTGTTCATATTTGTCCCTAAGGTTTGGCTGTCAGAGAATGTCTTCGGGCATTAAGTTCGCCTTTGTACTTTGTGCAATAAAGTTTTTTGAATAAATTAATAAAAGAGGTAAGATTAGGCAATGAATTGATATTACAAATAGTTTAGTCGCCGATAAGGAATTTGCTTAATATTGCCTCCGGTTACCAATTAGATGCACCAAAATAGCAGATGAGCAAGATATACATATATATTTCTAGGGTTAAGACCAATTGACGAAAAGCTTTGTGACTCAAACAGATGCCAAAGTGTAGAGACGGCTTTAAGGTGTAAATAAACTGTCATTCACTTGGTAAAGAAACTCGAAGCGGGAGAAAGTGGGGCCGGACACTCCCCGACCAGATTGTTAACAACATTTTTCTTTTAAATGCCCAAATGTCAAGCTGATTACAGTTAACTGCTTTTTGTTATTCCTAACGCACTGTGTCTCTAGTCTGTTTCTTCAAACGCGAAGGTAAATGAAACGAAATAATTTATTTGTCAGAAACATGATAGGGATGTAAATTATTATATGTAATTATAATAATAATAATAATAATATAATTCTTTATTGCACACAAAATATAACATATAAAATAATGTACATAGGCGAGCATAATACCGTATGGTATTCTCTACCAGCTAACCTTTGGGAGAGTGAGAAATTATTATAATGGGTGCAGAGTCGAAATAAGAATAATAATAATAGTTAAAATCAATCATAAATATACCATAGTAAGTAAAAATAACATTCCAATATATAAATATGTCATACGATATAATAAATACTTAAATTAAATAAATACTAATATAATAATTATCTATGTCAAGATGTGGAGATTAGATGTCATTTTGTTTTTTGAGAAAGTATGTAATTAATAAATGTTTGAATATATTTAAAGACGGGGCCTGTCTAATAGATAAAGGTAGCCTGTTCCATTGGCGGGCTGCAGTAACAGTAAGAGAATCTGAATATCTGCTGGAAGAGTGAAGAGGAATTGAGAGTTGATTGTTGTGAGTAGAGCGAAGGGAGCGGGAGTGCGAGTCACGCAGGTACTCGAAACGATCACTAAGATAAGGGGGCGTTTTGGGATTATTAAGAATGCCGTATAAAAAGGTAAGTATGTGTACAGATCTGCGAAAACGGATGTTAAGCCACTTTAATTGAATGCGAAATTGAGAGACGTGATCATACTTACGCAAGCCAAATACATAGCGAATGCATAAGTTGAGAAGACGATCGAGTTTATTCAGTAGCTCCTCGGTGAGATCGGGATAGCAGATATCTGCATAGTCAATAATGGGAAGTAATAAGGAAGTAACCAGCGTAAGCTTTGCTGAGCGCGGGATGAAATTCTGGAAGCGCTTAAGGGAATGCATGGAACCAAAAATTTTTCTGCTAATTTCGGATACTTGATAGCTCCATGATAAGTCACTGCTTATGTGTAGACCAAGGTTTTTGACGTTCTGACAAAGAGGAAGCGACACATTATTGAAATATAATGACGGGAGAGCCCCGAACCCCAACCTGCCCACCGCCTGTTTCGTACCAACAATAAGCACTTGTGTTTTTGATGGGTTTACTAATAGTCCTAGATTTTGGGAACTAACTCGTAGTGATTCCAAGTCCGCATTCATTTTGGTGAACGCTTCATGAATGCCGTTACTGTCAAAGTTCAGGTATAACTGCAAGTCATCGGCATACAAATGGTAGGAACAGAAATTAATTGAGAAAGTTAACGTATTAATGAAAACGGAGAAGAGTAATGGAGATAATACGCCACCCTGCGGAACACCTACAGTCACTGGACACCATTGTGAAAAAACGTCGTCCAAACGAATGCGCTGTTGGCGCCCGCGAAGATATGAAATAAACCACTGTTGTACAGTCAGCGAGATATTAAGAGACCGTAGCACTGCGATGAGGATATCATGATCAACGCAATTGAACGCATTACTAAAGTCTAAAAGGGAAAGAAGAGTAAGCTTTCGATCATCCATAGCAGACCGGATATCATCAGTGATTTTTACGAGAGCTGTTGTCGTGCTATGGGACGGCCGAAAGCCGGATTGAAAAGGATTTAGAAGGTTGTTAAGATGAAGAAATGATGCAAATTGATGATGGACTACTCGTTCAAGCACTTTGGAAAGGAAGGGGAGGATAGAGATAGGTCGTAGATCGCAGAAGTCAGTTGGAACCGATTTTTTGGGAATAGGGACGATGTAACTATTCTTCCATAGATCAGGGAAGGAACCAGAGGAAAGTGAAAAATTTATTATATGAGTGATGTATGGAATGACAGTGGGAATTAATGGTGTGAGAAGCGAGCGTCCAATATTGTCGTGACCAACGGCTTTGCTGGTCAATGAGAGAATAATCTTAGATACCTCACTGGCTGACACGGGCTTAAACGAAAAAGAATCAATGTTTGGAATGGCAGTGGAACAGATCTGTGAAATAGTCACGGCTTTCAGCTCAGGATCAATAGTTATAGGTGGTGATGAAAAATACTGATTGAGGCCGTCAATATCTACAGAGATGTTTGTTTCGGCTTTAGATTTACCAAAACCTAGCGTTTTTAAGAATTTCCACATATTTTGCGGGGAAGAAGATTCAATAGATTTGTGAATATACCGGCGTTTTGCGTTCCTACACATTTGGTTTACACGATTCCTTGCAGCTTTAAACTTGACCCAGAGATCATCATTTGGCACCTTTTTATGTTTTCTTCTGAGTAAATCCCTCCACCTCATTGCCCTTCGTATGTTTTCATCCAGCCATGGTGCTGGAGGGCGCTTCATGCGTACTGGACGAATTGGGGCATGCTTGTCGAAAAGCCCAAGCAGTAGGCGGTTGAACTCCGAGACCTTCCCATCCAATGTTACCTCATCAATTACCCTGCTCCAGTCTGCGTTATTCGCATCCGCCTGAAGCGACTCCAGGTTCATTCGAGCAAAGTTACGTTGTAGAAGGATTTTAGGTTTCAATTTAGGGATTTTAATCTTATACGAGGCATATATGAGGTCGTGGTGAGAGAACCCTGGGGCTAGGAATTGGCCATGTGAATGAATTCTGTCAGGATTAGATGTGAGAATAATGTCCAAGAGACTATGAGAATCATTCACATGGTGGGTAGGGTCAAGAGGAAGAAGCGAGGCGTTAACGGAAGAGCTGATTAGTTTGAGTTTTTTGCTGCGAGAATCATTCTTTAACAGGCATGTATTAAAATCGCCCATAATAAGGTAATGTTCAAAAGAAGGGATATGAGTCTCAAGCAACTCCTCTAGAACGCTAAAGTAATTAAGAGAAGGTGGGGCATATACTACACCTAAGAGGAATTTTACGGAATTAAGATTTAATTCAAGGAATAAATGTTCTGAGGACGCACTGTATGGGGAAGGTGATTGGGAAATACTTTTGAATTTTATGCCTGAGCGAAGATATATGGCTACGCCTCCGCCGCCCTTACCTGTGCGATCATTTCGAATGAGAGTAAAGCCAGGAAGAGAAAAGTTATGAGAAGGAAGAGAAGGTTTTAGAAAGGTTTCAGAAATAAGGACAGCATGAATATGTTGGCTGACAAAAGTTGTGAGAAGATCAGAATAATGGCTGGCAATGCTTTGGGCGTTAATGTGGCAGACATTCAGATTCTTAGGTGACGAAGGGAGAGTGTTGTGTAGCAGGTCGCCTAGCAGAACCTCGTCTTGACTGGCATCAGATATATCCGCAATAGATGAATCACATGAGAAGTATACATCTGAATCAGAGTTTGACATAGATCAATGATAAATAAATTATTATACAAAAATTAAATAAATATGATATATAATAATAGGTAGGTATATATATAACGATAATAATACAAATGGATCTGCGACTGGTAATTTACTAACACTCTACTGCCAGTAAACTGTAACAAATATGTATGAAGTGCTAAAGTTATAAACATTATAATACATGGTAAGCCGCGCCACCGGTAACGTGTAGCATGGGAGAATACATTGGGACTTATATCCCTATTCATAGTATTAATATTAATTTTATTTTGTATTTTCAAAATATTTTCGAATAAATTATGTTTAAATTAGTATGAAGACATTAATTACAACAAATAGATACTCGAAACCAATGCTGCGACCAACTTCACGACAAGCAACGCTTACCACTAACTAAACTAGGTAATAATAATTAAAAACTAAATAGCATATAAAAAAGAAAAATATAAAAATAACAAAGACTCAATGGGACGTTATGCAAACTAAGAATGATAATAATAAAGGATTGCTGTCTTCGTAAACGCGCTTCATACGTCAGTTTGACAGTTACACAGAGACAAATTTTGTTTTGTCATTGTATTTTGGAAGTTAAGTTGGTTAAGTTCACTTTTGATTTGTAGAAAGTAGGTAGTCTATTATTATAAATCTACAAGTTATGGCTAGTGTAGAAATACTACAGACAAACGTTATAAATTGTCACCGAAATAACCAAAAGGGTGGAACCAATGTTAGCGTGGAAGCAATGCAAATTAAGTTATGAGTATTGTGAGAGAAATAATTATTTGTTCACTACATTATTAAGGAATTATCTTTATAATTTTAGAATTCATTCACCATACAATAAATAATGTCTATCCTAATAAAGTTGTGACTAATATAAAATTATGTTTTATTGGTTTGTACCAAAATGAAATTATTATGATATAGAATGAACTTGGAATTGTGTTGTTTTATTACCTATTTTGCCTATTCAATTAGTATTAGGAAAGAAAAAGAAAAAGTTAATGGAAGCGCCTTGCAAGTGGTGACTCGGAGAACCTAGGTTTTGTTTTTGATGTTTCTGGCAGGACGGCGCCTTACCTCGGCTTGGTCTGGCTCAGGTTGAGCATCTGAATATTTTTCTATGAGCACTTTTAGGTTTGTCATGGATGTAACTTTCTCCTTAGAACCATCCTGGAGCTTTATATATATGTTATTATCCTGAGACCAGCATCGGGTCATACCAAAAGCGCGCCTACCATCTGCAAGCAACTGACGCCTTTGGGCTGTTAGAAATTCTGCAACTGATATGTCCGAACCCTTCAGTTGTGACTTGCAGCGCCAGATCCCACTACGCATAGGTAACTTACAGAATTTCACCAGTATAGGACGGGGCCGTTGAGTTGTTTTGCTTTTTTCAAGTCTGCCCAACCTATAACATATCTGCAGATCTGCACCACTGAGTTTGACATCAGCATAGTGCTTAGATATAGCGCCACACAGTACCCCTGCCACATCCTCGCCAGTGCTTTCTGGAATACCTCGGAACAGAAGAAACTTCCGGCGGCTTCTATTTTCAATATCATCAGAGGCATTGACAATCACAGAAACTTGAGCTCGGATTAGACCCACAGCCTGGTACATTACAGCCTTGAACTGTTGGAAATCGAGATGAAGCTGCTCGATCGTCGGGGATGAGTTGGAGGATGAAGCGGCCTTGAGGCGACCCTCAAAACCCTTCATGCATTCATCCAATTTGTTTTCTAGGCCTGTTATGGCGGAGAGTGGTTCGGCACTAGCAGTTGCCTTAGTAGGGGCCATGTCTTGAAGGTAAACTGAAGAGATGAGAGTAACAAACTGAAGAGGTGAATGAAGTTAGGCAGTAGAGTATTTGAAGGTGATAATTTATATCATCACCTATGCACAAAAATGAGATGTCACAAATCGCACACTTTAAACTAATATACACTGATTATTATTAATTTAATTATTAATATTATTTAGAGTAAAATATTATATTGTTGATTTCTCGGACTACCCGCTAATTGAATCACATGCTTCGCTATTTCTAGCATACAAATATTTATTCAGTCACATGACTTTGTCGACTAGTGTCTAGGTATTCTTTTGTCGAATAAAAACATTTATTAACCAGCATTTGTTTGACTCTTAATTTGAATAGATTTTTTGGCAGCTACCTTATAGTAACTGGAAGCTTATTAAATATCTTTATTGCCATTGCATAACAATTTCGGCCATATTGAGTACTTTTATGCGCTGGAATAATTATTCTACTAGGATAACGCGTTTTATAATTGCAATTATTCCCTAGAGTTTTAAAAAGTTCCGGGTGGCTTTTTAAAAATAAACAGTATTCAAGTATATAGATAGAAGGAACAGTCAGTAATTTTAGTTTTATAAATAAAGGACGACAGGAAGTCATAGGAGGTGTGTTACAAATAGCACGATTGCATTGTTTATGTAAGGTAGTCAAAATAGTAGATTTTTATTATTAAATAGCCACAGAGGAACATCCTCTGATTATGCTCAACGGTGCGCTTCTGCAGGTAGTGCGAAATTTTAAGTACCTCGGGCATATTGTCACGGTCGACATGTCTGATGATACAGACATGAAGAGAAAGCGAAGGGCGCTGGCAGTCAAGGGAAATATGCTCGCACGCAGATTCGCTCGTTTTTACGATTTTTACTTGAGAGTATGACAACGTGTTCAGAATGCTGCTTCGGCTGCTGCGCTTCTGCTGTTCGTCTGGAATGTTTGCTGAAACTAACAGCCATCCGGGGGTTATTCCCAAGAAAGTCGCTTCTTATTTCCAACGCGTGCGGAACAGTAGAATGCCCAATCCATGATCATTGGATTAAAATTATATTGAGTGGATATGTATAGGTTAGTACTTAGTTTTAGGATATATTTGTGTGTAAATTAATTGTATTATTGTACGAATAGAAATGTATAAAATAAACGATATCGAATTGTTTTTTTTCTATCAAATTATTATCCTCTCAAAATTTTAATTATAAATAAATTTACTGCCTCCGTGGTCTAGCGGTTAATCCGTGGATTTAGACTCTGAGATACCGGGTTCGATTCCTGGTCGGGACACAAAAAAATATTTATTAATGTAAATAAATACATTTAATTAATATTAAATTTATTTGTGATATTTCTCGAGTTTGGTACGCTGGAGACATCGACGAGCTTGCCACTTGTCATGATTGGCCTATATTAGTAAAGTTGGCTAAATGTGAATCCGCTTATATAAGCGTGGTTTCTGACCACCCCGGCAGGGAAACGGTCGTGATGATACTTTACTTTAAATAAATTTAAAGATTTTAATCTAATAAACATTAGGTTTAAGATTGTGTAAATTAAATAGATAATTTTAATATTTGTACGCTTCAAAAGGAGGGCACTTAAATGCGCATGTATTAAATAGTCAGACAAAAGAACCTCAAACATATCATTTTTAGCGCTAGTTTCCAATACGACTTTTATGGGTTTTTTTTTTAAAGTTTATTACGAGTATAAAATAATACGACTATTATTATTTTTTATTTATTCGATTGCTGTTTTTATCTTATGTTTTTTTTTGCTGGAAGCGATAATGTCCTTTTTAACTAACAGCCCTATTCTGTTACTTAAGCGCAAACGTTATTAGAAGATTTCGTTATTTAGGTAAGAGCTTGCGTGATAAATACAAAATATTAAATATAAATATAAATATTTCCAGACAGGTCACACAGCGCCATCTAGTTTCCGTGGTAAGCTACGAGGCTTGTGTTACGGAAACTAGATGGTTGATAAACTACATATTATACTTTTATTTTTTTTGTAAATATATACATATTATACATATAAACACCCAGACCGAGACAAATTATACAATGTACAACTTGCCCCCGGTGGGAATCGAACCCACGACCTCCCGAGTTCACGGCAACGTTTGTTACCACTAGACCACGGAGGCGGTCAATTTAATTCAATTATTTAATTCTCAACTCTATAAGCGCTCGACCTTGACAGCGGCCGTGCAAATATCAACCTTAATAGCGTGATATATGTATATATATATATATATATAGCTAACGGATTCCATTATATAACTTTTACGTTTAAGTAACGGCCACGTGCTGAACTAACTAAAAATTAATGTTAAACGTCGACTTATGACTATATTAGGCATATATTATAAGATAATGATTTGACGGAGTTTCTTTGAGTGTTTCCGAAACTGCCTAAACTGTTATTCATACTTAATTTATTTCCTTACTACTTACTTTCTTTATTATCTAAATTTTAGCTTGCTTTCATAGTTTCCTATATGTGAAAACATATTAATGGTCTGTAGATATATGCTTGATTTTGTAATTAGTGTTTAAGTACTGTTTGTTTTCCAATAAAAATAAAATAATAAAAAATAGTGACAAAAATGACTGGTAGAGTGCATATGTATTTTATTATATTGTAAACAGTTTTTCTTGTAAAATAATAATCATTATAACATTACATATGTTACAATACAAAAGAGCCCAAAAAGGCCAACTTCTAATAATAAATGATTTGACTTTGACTTTATGCCGGGTGAAACTTGCGCTACAACAGACAGAAAATATCCACCACTTTGACAACAAAAGTTTTGTGCTTAAAGTAACAGACTGCCGCCGCTGAAAACTCACTGTGTGATAGGTACTGTTGGTGTATATATCAATAGCATATACTAATACATACATATCTTCACGCCAAATACCTTGGGGGGTAAGCAGAGACGATTGATTACCTAATGCAACTAGAAAGGAAAAAGGAAAGAAATAAATCATTGGACATATATATATATATACATACATATTATAAATATTACTATATATAGCATATACTAATACATACATATCTTCACGCCAAATACCTTGGGGGGTAAGCAGAGACGATTGATTACCTAATGCAACTAGAAAGGAAAAAGGAAAGAAATAAATCATTGGACATATATATATATATACATACATATTATAAATATTACTATATATAGCATATACTAATACATACATATCTTCACGCCAAATACCTTGGGGGGTAAGCAGAGACGATTGATTACCTAATGCAACTAGAAAGGAAAAAGGAAAGAAATAAATCATTGGACATATATATATATATACATACATATTATAAATATTACTATATATAGCATATACTAATACATACATATCTTCACGCCAAATACCTTGGGGGGTAAGCAGAGACGATTGATTACCTAATGCAACTAGAAAGGAAAAAGGAAAGAAATAAATCATTGGACATATATATATATATATACATACATATTATAAATATTACTATTATTTTCTACTAATTTAATTTTGACCTTTTTATTGTTTTGGTTTTTGACATTAATTACCTACTGACTTTTTTTTATAATTAATTTTCATAATAACGAAACAAATGTATTCTTAAGTGTATATTCAATGCATTGCACTGATAAATTGTGATTGGGGGTCGGTTTCAAAATCACCTCCTTTTCTCATCCTTATATGTATAATTACTGCACTATGATTGAGAATCCACCTCCTAACCTTACTATTGGAATGGTTGTAAAAATGGCAAGCTGTATGCTCAATTTTCTGAGATGAAGTCCAGATCTTAGTTAGTTGTTTGTATCTGTTTATATTTTGGTATGTCTGCATCTTGTTATGGACATCTAATAAATAATAATAAATAATAGATTGAGCGCCATTTGCTACGACGACATATCTCTTTCTCTCCTTCGACATTATAATAATAATAAATAAATATTTCCAGACAGGTCACACAGCGCCATCTAGTTTCCGTGGTAAGCTACGAGGCTTGTGTTACGGAAACTAGATGGTTGATAAACTACATATTATACTTTTTTTTTTGTAATTATATACATATTATACATATAAACACCCAGACCGAGATAAATTATACAATGTACAACATGCCCCCGATGGGAATCGAACCCACGACCTCCCGTGTTCACGGCAACGTTTGTTACCACTAGACCACGGAGGCGGTCAAACATTCATCAACATTTAAATGCACCTTCAGCTATTGTTAAATTTATTTAATCGTGATAAATAATTCTTGTTCTGCCAGGGTCTCTTTTACCCACAACATATACCTACCCACATATACTCGAACTGATGAATAAACAGCGTAAAGCCGTTATAATGACCTTAGCTATAGCCAGGCACGTCCAACTGCACTTGGCATGCATGCCGCGCTCCCGGACTACAAGAACCTAATATATTTTTTGCTTAGTCAAGGTGTAAATTGCTATATCGATTACCTTTAACTATTTCTATAAATTTAAGTGACTAGTGCATTCTCTCGAATACCGTCCACTTACAGAGGCGAGCTGTTCGAATTGTGGACGATGCCTCTATATCTGGAACTCTCGAATCCCTGCAGCTTCGCCGGGATCATAGTGTAGCCGGTGTTCTACCGGCTATACTATGGTGTGTGCTCCGAAGAACTCTATAACCTAATCCCTCCCTCTCCATTCCGCAACCGAACCACACGCACAGGTCAGTAGGTATATGCACCCACATACCGTAGTCACCATCCCTTCGCGTACGTATAAATTTGGGGACTCATACATCTATCGCACGATAAAGATGTGGAATGCTTTTCCAGCCTCTGCGTTTCCACTTTCCCATAACTTGGAGTCCTTCAAGCAAAGTGTGAAAAAGCATCTAGTCAAGCCGGCATAGTGTTAGGTACTGATGTCAGTCATGAGTGTCTGACTTCACTTGCTAACATTCATGGTACTTGCGCGCCACTTACCATCAGGTGGGGCCAAGGTCACATGTCGTGCTTATTCCATGTTTCAGATAGTTTATCTATTTAATTCGAAAAATAATATAATTTAGCCCTAATTCTCAAACACACTGCCTCCGTTGTCTAGCGGTTAAGTACGTGGATTAAGACACGGAGATACCGGATTCGATTCCTGGTCGGGACACAAAAATATTTATTAACGTAAATAAATATATTTAATTAATATTTAATTTATTTGTGATATGTATTTCTCGAGTTTGGTACGCCGGAGACATCGACGAGCTTGCCACTTATCATGATTGGCCTATAGTGAAGTTGGCTAAATGTGAATCCGATTCTTTATAAGCGTGGTTTTTGACGAAAGGATCGTGATGATACTTTACTTTTTTTCTTATACAAGATGAATGATGTTTTTTTTTTCGAATATTCCTTTGAGTTTTCCTGTTATACCTACATGTATAAAATCAGGTATACTTACATTAATTTAAACAACATGCTACAATGCTTTTTTATCAGGATATAATCGTAAAATCGTACGCCCCAGGGAAATAGGGGAGTAAATATTTCCCCTGAATATAAGATTGCTTCCTTTGATTTGTTATGAGAAAGGAAATTTAATTGAGTCACGAATCCTATTTTTATTTATAACTAGTGACGCGTAATGCAAATTAATCAGGTTATTTATACATATATTGTGGCATTTGTTAAAATATTATAATCTAGGATACAAATAAAGAACTACGTAAATTTATTTTTATTATTCAATAATAAAATCTTAAGTTACGGTGCAGAGTCGTTTATTTGTTATTTATTTATTTTTAGAAAAATCACAGCTTATAACTAGATCATAAAAATTACAATATTACTTATAAATTATTAGATCTTAAGCCAGAAAGATTTTATATTATTTGTACAGTTTATTTCTCCAAAACAGTGGGTTAAATAAAAAAATAAAAAAAAACATTAGTAAAAAAAAATTATAATAAAATTAAAATATTTACAAATAGCTATACAAGTAGCATAGGATTATTATGATATTAGTGAGTGAAAATTAGTTAATCATTATATTATATAGAAATAATAGGAAACAAAGGAAAGATGTGCATAGCTTTAGATCGTTTTCTTAAAATATCGCCTCTATTACAGAGCCTAATCAAGACCAACAAAACAGAAGGTCGACGATCGCGCGAACGTTGACTTACGTAATTCTTTCGCTCTCTATTTCGTCTCTCGGCTGTGAGCTAGATCAATTAATAATAACACTCCCCAGCCTTTAGGTATCAAATCAAATCAAATCATTTATTTCCTTTATACAACACTTGGATATTGTCAATACATTTTTTCTCCATAGTTTATTATTATTTAGATTATAAAATAACCAGGACCCATCATATCAGCTCATCATCTTCGACTAAAACACTGTTGCCATAAACAAGTTTTTGCTTAAAACTAGGTAGTAGTAATTCGTGGCTGTAAAAAGGCCGTGTCAGCTTATAGACTAAAATAAATTACATATATTAGGTTAATAAATTATTTCGTAGCTCTAAAGAGGCTGTGTCAGCTTACAATCTAAATATACAAAAAAATTGTATTAAACTACAATATTTATGTCAATAAATGTAAATTCGTGGCTGTAAGGGGGCCGTGTCAGCTTACGATCGAAATAATAATAATTATTATAATTGGTATTTCAACTTAATACATATTCGTGGCTGTAAAGGGGCCATGTCAGCTTACAATCTAAAATAATAAAATTAAGAATGTTAAATTAAACTAAATTCGTAGCTGTAAAATGGCCGTGTCCAGCTTAATAGCTATTAGTAAATATATGAAAACAAATTCTATGCAATGGTATCTATTAGTGCATCCCTAAGTTGGTAATAACTTTTTCTTATTAAAATAGATTTAACCTTACTTTTAAACTTTAAATATTCTAAACATTTTATATCTTTAGATAGTTTGTTGTATAGTTTGATACCATTGCACAGTAAGCTCTTCAATTGGATGGATATCGCGATTTTCAGACGCAGCCTTACTCACATCTCAAAACAGCTTGTTTTTCAGTAATCAAACTCGTAAGCATTTCTGAACATGACGTTTTAAATATGATACCTAAGTACTAGTTCTTAAACTTTTGAAACGACAGAGATTTCAAGACTTGATAACGTAATAAGTCTATTTAATGCATGGTTGGAGAAACCAGAATGAATAATGAACAGTCTGGCCAAAGATCTACCAACCATAGATACCGCATTAAATACGAATTAAAATTAAAACTCGGTATTTCGACCGAACCCAGCTAAATACTACGCATAAAGACCCGTTAAAATTATAAAAACTATTATGATGTGCGCAAAATTTTAAAAGTAGAGAGTTAAAAGTTAAAAGTTAAAAGTTTAATAGTAGAGAGTATATCAGGCTGATCTAGATAATAATAAAACATACCAGTACGCCAACTTCTAATTTTGAATGCCCACTAAGTTTACGCATCAGACAATGGGATCGTCCAGGCTAATGAGGCTGGTAATTCATGCAGTTTTGGTGCTGGGCGCGCCGTTACTGGTGTAACAGCGATCGTGTGGCTCACGAACCCAGGGGTCTAAGTTCGACAACTTCAGCTGTCCTCAAAAAGCACCTCTCTAGGAAGTGGTCTGGAGATGCTACAAGTGTTTGTTGTCGGCCCTATATAGCATACGTCAAGTCAGACCAACGACAAACTCTTCAATAGTCGGCATCTCCAGATCTCGTCACGCATCACTCATGTTAGTAACGCTTATTTGTGGGCACCCCAGCGCTGCATCTATAATTTTAAGTTCATTGGGTCTGGCATTAACTGAGGCGAGCAAACGATTTGTTACCTCCAGGCGCGGGTCACACAGTCAACGGCAGACAATTTGACTTTTTGCTCGGGTAAGAAAACTTTTTCATTTCGGCTATTTTAGTTATGTCAAAGTTATATCAATATACAAATCAAAGTGCGCTAAAAGACGAGGATTTGGTACTATTGTAAACAAAATATGTGTTTTTACATTATTATAGATTTTAGAACGTTACCTTAATAACTTTAGTCAATGTTAGTGACGTCACTTAATAATACGAAGCCGTGTTCGATTTGACAGCGAAGAAAGGTGCGCTTTTTATGAAATAAAGTAAAACAACCGCATACAGCCCCAAGTCGAGAATAAGGTACGTGTCGTCATTCGGCAGCCATTTATTTTTATTTAGTATATAATAAAATATAAGTAAATATATTTATTATTTATAATAATTTTTATTTTGTTTTTTCTTCATTTTAGTTTTTAGTTATATTTTTATTTATTAATTAGGTTTATTTTTATTAATAGTAATTTATGTTTTAAGATGTAAATTTTAGTTTAATTATTTTTTTATTTTTTTTAAATCATTGTACCTTATTTTCTTCGAGTAAATATAAACAATTTAAAACACATTTTAAAAAAAAATCAAGTAGCCTATTATTTATTTATTTATATAGTACACACAGCAGTACATATATTATCACACACATAACATAGTATAATTATAACTTATCTAATATATGTACCAATTAGGTCTCACAGCATTCACCAATATAAAAAGAAGAAGAAATTAGTAACTTATTACTGTTAAAACAAAAAAAAAAAATAACAAAACTAACAAATTTACAAAATATGACATAAAAATATGACTTCTAAAATTAAATTATATTATTGTCTTACTCTATCCTGCAGCCCTGTTCTGTTACTTACACGCAAACGTTAGTGGATTTCGTTATTTAGGTCAGAGATTGCGTCATAATTACAAAATATTATTAAATTCTTAACTCTATAAGCGCTCGACCTTGACAGCGGCCGTGCAAATATCAACTTTAATAGCGTGATATATATATGGTTAACGGATACCATTATATAACGTTTGCGCTTAAATAACATAATAGGGCTGCTGATTACCTCACTTAAAAGTTTTTTTGTGTGTCACACACAGTCGTTCTTTTCGCTCCTCTTCCAATAATCAACTTATAATTCCACAACATTCTTTCAGCAGATGTTCCGATTTGTATACAGTATCAGCAGCTCACCAGTAGAACCGACCACCTCGTTTTATTCGTAAAGCACCATCTATCATTAATTTTAAAAATTTGCTTACCAAACACTTTTACAAAAAGCAAGACGAGTCTACATTACTTGACAGAATCCGTATACTATTGTATGTAATAAATTTATATATATTATTTATTTATTTTATAGTATTATACTTACTAAATATACCGTCTTTATTACCGTTTCCCTTCGTGGTCAGAAACCACGCTTATAAAGAAGCATATTCACAATTAGCCAACTTTACTATAGGCCAATCATGACAAGATGTCTCTAGCGTACTAAACTCTAGAAATATCGCAAATGAATTAAATATTAATTAAATTTATTTATTTTAATTAATAAATATTATTGGGTTCCTACCAAGAACCAAACCCGGTGAAAGTAGTTTTCACAATAAAAATCTTTGTCGAATATTAGTGGTCATGCACCCACAACCCCTGCTCATTTCTCTTAAAGGTTCAGACAGACAGCGAAGTCATCCAGACCCGGATGTTCAATGGGCCTGGGTTGGGGATGGGATAATCTCCCGTTTTACCCGGCAGGATCTCGGCGGCTGACTACCCGCCGGTGATTCAACGCACCTTTGGTGCTGGGCGCTGTTTCTACTACAACACCGCCCTTGTGGCTCACGAATCTAGTCTCCTAGATTTGTCTACTTTAGTTCCTCTCCAAGAGCGCCTCCCTAGGTAGTGGCCTTCCCTCCGGGGGCCTTGCGAAAGTTGGAGCGATATCCTGAAGATGCTTGTAGGATCCGTTGTCAGCCCGGTAAAACATACGTTTAGGCCGACAACAAATGCCTCCTGTGAGATAATGTGTTTAGACATTAAGCTCGCCTATGTACTGTAAAATTATTTATTTTCTTTATAATAAAGTATTTTTCTATCTATTAAGGGCCGGCGCTGCCAGTAAAAATAAACGAGTTTAAAACAAAGAAAATTCCGGCTAAATTCCAGTTAAACTAAACAGAAGAACGTGGAAACCGCACCCGAATTTTTATTGTATAAATGTTCGCTGTAAAGTTCCTCGCAGTCAAATTCTGTTCTTTTCAGCGCAAACGTTAATAAACACAGAAATATTTTAAACAAAACAAAATGGCGACCGTTATCAAAGTTGATATTCTCCTCTTACAACAACCTACTTTAGATTTCTCATTCCTCAACCATCACTGATTCCTTTACTGTATCTTCGGGTGGCCAGTTCTATTTAAACGTCTGATAACCACATCGTTCCTGTAGAAACAGAATAAAACACTATTTAAAGAATAAAATCTAAATTTAACCTAAAAAAATAATAATAATAATAAATAGAAAAAAATAATAATAATAAATATAATAATAATAATAATAAAATTCTTTATTGCACACAAAATATACAAAATAAAAATATGTACATAGGCGAGCATAATACCATGAAGGTATTCTCTACCAGCTAACCTTTGGGAGAGCGATAGATTTATATGATGGGTGTATGAGATTTTTAGGTAAATGTAAATATATTAGAATTAAATAATTAAGTACGTAAAAATATAAATACTTTATTTAATACAAAAATATTAAATACTTACAAAAAAAATAGCTCCTCCAAATCGCTGTCTTGTGGCATGGTGCCCAAAACACTAGCAGCATTTCCCCTTTGAAGAATAGTATCATCACGACCGTATCTTCCGCGGTGGTCAGAAGCCACGCTTTTTTTTTAAAGAAGCAGATTCACATTTAGCCAACTTTACTATAGGCCTAACATGGCAAGTGACAAGCTTGTCGATGTCTGTAGCTTATCAAACTCGACAAATAACACAAATATTATTAAATAAATAAACAAACAAGCCGTCTGGCCAGCGTGGCGAGTGTAGGCCAAATTCTCCAAATATATGTTCTGGAAGGCCCATCTCCAGCAGTGGAGGTCTAGGACGCTGTGTTGTAGGGGCTGTAATGATGATATTAAATAAATTATTGTGTCCTGACCAGGAATCGAACCCGGTACCTTCGAGTCTAAATGCACGGATTTAACTGCGAGACTACGAAGGCAGTTTTTTTTAATACTAGCACGACATGTGACCTTGCTCCCATCTGGTGGGAAGTGTCGCGCAAGGTCCATGAATGTTAGCCATTGGAATCAGACATTCATGACTCACATCAGTCCCTAACACATATACCTACACTATGACTGGGCATGACGGCAATTCGAGCCTGATCCCGAAACGTGTGAATACACTTTACTGGGTTTATCGGCTCGAACGGTGGATACCTCTCGCCCCGACAGACTGAGCAATTTACCACCATCAGTCCTCTCCAGCTATTAAATATGTACAGTGAGCTAGACTATTTAAAACTATGTATTTATGTAAGTTGTAATGTGTATGATGTCCTCCTCCTTGCGTCGTTTTCCTCAATGATGAGGGTCGTGACCCCTCCTCGGATCACTTTGTCCCGGACGATACTGCGCCATCCGGGTCTGCTCACGGCGGCGTGCAGGGCCTCGTGGACTTGGGTGTGAAGTGCGGTGCGGATCTGGTCTCTCCATCGTGTCGGGCTCCGGCCACGGGTTCTCTTGCCTTAAATTTTTACCATGATTACCAGCCTTTCCAGATTGCCAGAGCTTTTACGGGCTATATGACCAAAATACTCAAGGACTCGTTGCAGGCAGATGGAAGAGAGCCTGGTAATGACTTTGAGCTTCTTAAGTATTGATGAGTTTGTTCTGCGCGCTGTCTACGGGATGCGCAGCTTCGGTCGTTGCCTCTAAGAGTCCAGGTTTCGGCAGCATACAGGAATATGGAGAAAACGAGACTGCGGATAAGTCTTATTTTGGTCCTGATAGTGATGTTATGATCCCTTCTTATTCCCTTTATCTGGCTCATAGCGTTCTTCGCCATGTCTATTCTTCTGTGTACTTCCGTTTCACAGGGCCGGTGTTGGAGATACTTGAGCTCAGGTATGTGAAGTCAGTAACATGTTCCAGATTAAGCGCCCCAGTGAGCTCAAGTTTCTTAATGCGATCCACCACCATGATCTTCGTCTTCCGTTTAATAATCTGAAGACCCACGTATGTTGCCTTTGCGCTCCATTCGATTAGGTAGCTTTGCCATTTTGGCTTCAGATGTATGATGTACTCGTATGTAAATTTAAGTATTGTATGTATAGTTTATGTGTGTAGGTATAATGTGTAGTAAAATATAATAATAATAAATAATAAATATTTCCAGACAGGGCACACAGCGCCATCTAATTTCCGTGGTAAGCTAGGAGGCTTGTGTTACGGAAACTAGATGGTTGATAAACTACATATTATACTTTTTTTTTTGTAAATATATACATATTATATATATAAATACCCAGACCGAGACAAATTATACAATGTACAACTTGCCCCCGGTGGGAATCGAACCCACGACCTCCTGAGTTCACGGCAACGTTTGTTACCGCTAGACCACGGAGGCGGTCAAATATAAGTCGTTATTTAGTATATTTTAGCGTTAAAACTATTGGTTAAGACAAATTGACATTTAAAACCGACACCGCTCCACTCCATAAGCTGTTGAAATAACAAAAAAGAGTGAAGTTAACTTGTTTATTTATTTAATAGAAAAACAATTGACATTTAATACATATATAGACACAAATATAGAAACAGAATGTCATTTACAAGTTTTCACTAGTAGCGTTAGAATAATACATAATTATGAACGATGATAGCATCTACAAACTATCACTTCATGCAATAAACTGATAACTGTACAACAAAAAAACTTATATAGTTTAAAGAACCTTAAGTTAAACGCATTTCTCACCACTATCGTCTCATGAAATATATGCGAAATGTACGATATGTCTTTAAAAAAACGGACGATATTAAATAAAATGAACAGTTATCCGAAGTACCTATGGTACCTAAGACTGTCCTCATGTCAGTCATCAGTTACTGATAACAAAACTAGAACAACTAGGTACTTACATCTAGATTAAATTTTCCATCCGATTGTTAACTTTATTAAGATTATAAACTCATTATAAGGAAAAATATATTTTAGAACCCACCGGATCCGTCATAGACAAATACACTTTTACAGACCGGCAAAATAGCTAAACAAATCGATTTAGGTCCAATACTATATCACGATATTTTATTTTATCTACATGGACTTCCTTTGGTTCTAAACTAACATTTGCATAGGGGTAAACTACATTACTGTTGGCTCCCCTCCAAAGATTGGCATGTAATATTTAATGAAAAATATTATCATGTTTTTTTTACTGGTGCGATGGAAAGTATCTAAGAAAGAAGGAAAAGAAAGGTACTCACTGAGTTTATGATGTACAGACACGAGAACAGTCCAGAAGTCCTGCTCCCCTATAAAATTAATCAAATTGACTTGCGCGGTTTTGTTTGCTAAGCAACGATTTGCGGCTCCGTGCTAAGAATGTATTTTTAGCATAGCTTTGTAGGTTCATTCAGAGATATTAGAACCCGCGAAAAGAAGATTACTAAATCAATCATACAGTTGGACGACAGACATGTCTTTGCATTATGTCTATGGGATGTAGAGCATAAATTTTATTTTCAAATCCGCTTAAACTTCGACTTGGAACAGGCTCGTTTATCAGATTTTTTCAGCGTAAACAGTCTTAAAGGCCGGTGGATGGAAAAAAGTCGTATATTTTTAATGCTGTGTAAATAAAATAATTTTAAGCAATATCTATGTTTGGTTTATTCGTTCTTTAACTTAAAAATAAAATAACTGTTACTTAGTCGCAAACGATTCCAATAAGTGGATTTCATTATTTACGTCAGAGATTGCGTCATAATTACAAATTATTTTTCAATGGGGTGTATCACTTAACTTTTTATCACGATAGATGGTATCCAATATAACTGTCAGTTGCATAGAAAATTTGTATTTTATTACAAAATTTATTATTTTCTAGATATTATGCCGAAGTGAGCAGCTTTTAAGTGTACCAATCGAGATTTACAAGCGAAATCAAAGATATGGTGATCTCAAAATTGCCGTTCTATTAATTCAACCTTTTTTCTTTTTAAAGACGGTGTTCGATTTCTTAATTCGTATTTAAAGTTTTTAAATGGAGCGTATCAGGCAAAGCTTTTTGTAGATGTCGCTAGCGGCACTGGTACCTTATTTATAGCTATGACGGATCATTTTTTAAATGTTTTTGTAGTTTTTTATTTTTATAACAACTAAAATAATTTTAACGTTACCTACCTTAAAAGACGAATTAGGAAAGCGAACACTGTCTTTAAAAAGAAAAAAGATTTAATTAATAGAACGGCAATTTTGAGATCACCATATTTTTGATTTCGCTTGGAAATCTCGATTTGTACACTTAAAAGCTGCTCACTTCGGCAATATAACCAGAAAATAATATATTCGTAATAAAAATACAAGTTTTATATGCAACTGACAGTTCTATTGGGTACCATCTATCATGCGCCATCTATCGTGATAAAAAGTTAGTGATACACCCTATTTATAATTATAAGTAGATATTTACTTACTACGTAATAACTGGTATGATTAGGTACATAGAAATCAAGGCCAAAGGTATAAAATATCAAAGGATCTGTTCTCCGTTCCCACAGAAGTAAACATAAAGACTTACGTTATCAGAAGCTATTGTCTTACGTCATCTTGATTAAATTAAGTGTGTTTGCGTAATGAAAAGGCGCCCTTTAGCCCATAGTCGGTCGCAAGAACGAGATACCATTATTCTTCTCTCTTACTCACACACGATGCACCCGACAACCACACCAATCTATGGATAGTTAATGAATTACCTCCTTATTGAAAAATAAAAATATTATTAAACACACCGTGTTATACTTAATATAGTACTTAGGCTGAGTTACACCAAAATTGTTTTTATTTATTTATAATAATTAAGAATCTGTTATTGTAGCATAATCTGGTATTGTAGTTTAAAATGGCGTCGAATGTATTAGTTTTATTTTGAAAGTCAGCCGTCAGCTGGTACAATCGATGTAATTTTTAACTTTCATCATTAAAATTTTATTTTTTAACGATTTCGTTTTGGTACAAATTATCTATTTTCAAGTGAACAGTTAAGGATAACTTCCGGCATTATGGATTCTTAGCAAAAGTTTGTTTCTATCAAAGTAAAGTATCATCACGACCGTTTCCCTTTCGGGGTGGTCAGAAACCACGCTTATAAATAAGCGGATTCACATTTAGCCAACTTTACTATAGGCCAATCATGACAAGTGGCAAGCTTGTCGATGTCTCCAGCGTACCAAACTCGAGAAATATGACAAATAAATTAAATTTTAATTAAATGTATTTATTGACATTAATAAATATTTTTGTGTCTCAACCAGGAATCAAACCCGGTACCTCCGAGTCTAAACTGGGACTTAACCGCTAGACCACGAAGGCAATTCTCTGTTTTTGTTATGATTAAAGTTTAAGATGCCGTCAAATTATAAACATTTGTTCGAAAAAAAATTTTACAAAATAAAAAAATATATATGAAAAGTAATACTTCCGCGTGGAATGGTGGCAAGAACGCTGGCTGCATTTCCCCGCTGAATTGCAATACTGATTCTTTGGGCGAAGAAAGAGCCAGCCCTCTTGTCACCGGAGGAGACGACAAGACGCGGTGTTATGTCTTTTAAATGCCGTCGTTATTATTAATATATCTAATACCTACATATTAAATAAAATACATTTTATATTAGTATCAGACATAATTATTTACTTTCATTAATTGTTGACATACATCAAATATGACAATACGTTTCTAATAGCCAAAGACGTATCAGGTCTCCCCCCTAATTTTGTACATAAGCACTTCTTATTATTTGGTTGATATGTCTTTTACATATTTCTCCTTCATCTGTTCTAATTGTGTAATGTACTAATCCATGCTTATGCACTACGTTTCCAAACTTCCAAAATCTGTTATTATTCTTGTAAAATAGTACTTGAACTCTATCGCCCACATTAAAACTTCTTGTGGGGTTTATAGGTTCGTTTACAGTAACCGAAGAACTCAATGGGGTTTTAATGTTGTCATCCTGAATTTGCATCATCGCATCCAACTTTGTTCTTATCTTGCGATTGAACATAACATTATATGGGCATTCTCCTGAAGAATTTGGTGTTCTACGTAACTGTACTAAAATGGTTTGTAATTTACTGCTTAAATCCCCCTTTTCATATTCCATACATTTGAGAGCAATTTTCAAAGTTTGTACTGTCCTTTCCGCTTGTCCGTTAGTTGCTGGATGGTAGGGAGCTGAATGTTTTTGTACAATATCATAATTCATTAAAAAGTTTCTAAATGTTGTTGATGTGAATTGCGGTCCATTGTCAGAAACAATTGTATAGGGTAAACCAAAGGTTGAAAACAGATTTTTAAGTTGTTTAATACACCATTCTGATGTAGTAGTCTTAGTCGGTATAGCTTCAGTCCACTTTGTATAGGCATCGACAACAACAAAAATATAATATCCAGATATTGGACCAGCAAAATCAACATGGATTCTTTGCCAAGGTCCTTTTGGTAGTTCCCAGTGATGTTGTATATCCTTAGGCGGCATCTTTTGTTTTAAACAACATTCTCTGCATTTTTTTACTAATGTTTCTATATCTCTGTCTATTCCATGCCAATAGCAATAACTTCTAGCCAGCATTTTCATTTTTACCATACCTATGTGACCTAAATGTAATTCCTGAAGTACCTTATTTTGAAAAATTTTTGGAATAATTACCCTTGTTCCTTTTAGAAGGCAATCGTCTTGAACAGTAATTTCAGTAGATAAATAACCTAGTTCTTTCAAATTTTTACCATCCCTTAATGCTTCCAAAATTGGCTGTAATTCTAGATCTTTTCTTGTCATATCTGCAATCTGATTTTTGTGAAATGGTAATATATCAATCTGACTATTCTGATATATGCAACTACGATCTGAATAATTAAATGGTGCTAAATCAATTGGAAACCTTGAAAGGTAATCTGCATTATAATGTTCTTTAGTATTTTTATATTCTATTTTGTAATCGAAACCAGATAAGAAATGTGCATAATTAAATAATCGCATAGTACTCAGTGTAGGCAATGTTTTATGTGGGTTAAAAATTGAAACTAAAGGTTTATGATCAGTGATCAAAGTAAACTTTCTTCCATAGCAATATTGGAAAAACTTCTTTAGCCCCCAGTATATAGCAGTTGCTTCTTTATCTATCTGGCTATATTTACTCTCACAGTCAGTTAGAGTACGTGACGCGAAATATATAGGCCTTTCCTTACCATCTGGCATTCTATGTGAAATCACTGCTCCTAAACCAACTGGAGAAGCATCTGTAGCTAAAATAAGCGGTAAATTTGGATTAAAATGTATTAATATCCTTTCACTCATTATTTCTTTTTTAATATCATTAAAACTATTATTGCATTCTTCTGTCCATTCAAATTTGTTGTTTTTCCTTAGTAATAAATTAAGAGGATAAACTATTGTAGCTAAATGAGGTATAAACTTATTGTAGTAATTTGCCATACCTAAAAATGTTCTTAATTCATTAATATTGTTTGGTGCTTTTGTTCTGTCTATTGCTGTTATCTTTTCTTTTGATTTATGTAAGCCGTGTTCATCGATAATAAAGCCTAAATAGCTTATGTTTCTTTTTAAAAACTGGCATTTATCTTTATTAAGTGTTAGATTGTTCTTCTTAAGCAAATTAAGTATGTTACGTAATCGTTGTAATAAATCATGTTCATTTTCTCCTTTTATTAAAATATCATCAAAGAAACACATCACACCATCTTGCCCTTGTAGCATTTTATCCATAAACCGTTGCCATTCATTAGGTGCAGTCTTCACACCAAACATCATTCTGTTTACCTTATAAGTTCCTTTATGTGTACTAATAGATTGCAAAATAGCGCTTCGTTCATCCATTTTCATATGTAAATAAGCTTGAGTGACATCTAATACACAGAATATTTTACCTCCATTCATTTTTGCAAAAATATCTTCGATAATTGGTATAGGGTAGTTTACATCTTGAATACATTTATTAAGCGTAACTTTATAATCAGCACATAGCCGAACATCACCATTTGCCTTAATAGACGGTACTATTGGTGTTCCCCATTCAGAGTTATCTATCTTTGTAATTATTCCCAAGTTCTCTAATCTGTCAATTTCAGCGTCTATTTTATCTAATAATGCATACGGTACTCGACGTGGTTTAAAGTATATCGGTTTTGTGTTATCAACTAGCTGTAATGAACAGTTATAATTTGGTATTTCTTCAATTGTTTTGTCAAATAGTTCTTTATATTCACTTAATAATGTTTCTAGTTCCTGTGTTGTATTTGTATTCGTTTGTTGACTAGTAATCGTTTTAATTTGCGTTAATTCTAAATTTAGTTCTCTCATCCATTCACGTCCAAAAATTGTATCAACATCAAGTTTAATTACATATAATCTTCCATAAAATATCTGTTTATTATACATACATTTAACATATACTACTCCCATTGGTTCAATAATTTCCCCTGAATAAGTTTTCATTTTTATATTAGTTTTGTATATTTTCTTGTTTATATTTAATTTATTAAATTCTTTGTAAGAAATTGAACTAAGTGCTGCTCCTGTGTCTAATTCCATACATATTTCTTTATTTTCAATAGTAACATTTACATTAAATTTATCATGACTTCTTGAAGATATAATATTAATATCACACAACTCTTCGTTGTTTTCATTTGTAAAATTATCATTTTCAACTTGAAGCTCATTTTGTTCTAATGTAGGTTTTTGTAAGCAAACCGAGGCTAAATGACCAACTTTACTGCATTTTTGGCAGATTTCGTTAATATAACGACAATTATTAGCCCGATGATTTGAGTATCCACATCGAAAACATTTGTTTATTAAACTATTAAAAGTAATACTGGGTTTATTTGTAAATTCTGGCTTCTTCTTTTTATTTAAATTAGGAACATATTTCTTGTAAGTTTTATGTACAGGGGTAATGATAGAAGAATTCGTCATCTGTTCGTTTTCGCATTTCGCGAATTCAATAGCTGTAGCATTTCCAATCACTTCATTAAAAGGTATAGGTGTTCTTATTTGTAACAGCTTTGTTCTAATATCTGAATCTTTTAATCCTTTTATAAACTGTATTGTTAATAATGTATCAGTTAAAGACTTTCCACACGTACATTTAAATTCGCATTTATCAATTAATTTCTTTAATTCTGTTGAATATGTCATAATATTTTCATCGTCGTTTTGGATTTTTGTAATAAATTTGTGTTGCAGCGCCCATACACTAGGTCGAGGTTCCAAATATTCTTCTAAAGTTCGTACTAATTCAGTAAATGATTTTTCTAAAGGATTGTCAGGTGAACACAAATCGTATAAGTTCTCGTGTATCTTTGGTGTAAGAGCACTTAGTAATGTGTAAACTTTTATTTTATCATCAGTATAATTCCTTAGTAGCATGTGAATTTCTAATCTTCGAATGAAGTTTTTGAATGACTCATCGTCTTGTAATGGTAGGAATTGTAAATTTGATGGTTTAAAACCCCTCGGGTTGTCTGGTAAAGTTTGTTCATTAACTGTACTTGAAGTATTGGGTCTGACTGTACTTTCAGTAGAAATTGTCAAAGGTGTAATTAATGTGTTTATACGTACTTGAAGGGTTGTAAACTCTTCTTCAATTGTAAATCGTACATCGAATTCATGTTCTAATCGTTCATCTTCCGTTAAGCTTTCGATTATAGTTTGTGCTTCACGGAAATTGTCCCAATGTTTATTAATGTTATGTTCACGTATTTGTAGTTCTGTGTTCGTTAATTCTCGTACCTCTTGTAATTGTCCACGAAGTCTTGTAAGTTGACCGCGAATAGTTGTTCGTATTCTTTTAGCTTTTTGTAATTCGTTCATTATTTCATGTAAAATCTCCACTTCCTCGTCGCCACTAATATATCTAATACTTACATATTAAATAAAATACATTTTATATTAGTATCAGACATAATTATTTACTTTCATTAATTGTTGACATACATCAAATATGCCAATACGTTTCTAATAGCCAAAGACGTATCAATTATGCCGACAAATGTATCAGATTTATTTTGGAAGTCAACTGTCAGTTGCTACTATTGACGCCTTTGTTAACTTTAACTATTACAATTACGACTTCGTTTTGGTACAACCCATCCCTAACTGTTCACTTCTGAATAGTAAATTTATTTTGAGAAGCCAGAAATTTTTGTTTCTTCCGACATTATGGATTCTTAGGATAAGTTTATTACTCAATAGAAGCCAAAGACATTTAAACAATATGTGAATTAAAGCTAGGACAATCGTCTCAAAATTAATTGGTCTATGACAGTGCATTGTCGTATTAAGGCCCGTATTAATGAAATAAATCTGAGTCATTAATAGCAATTACCGAGAGATGGCAAAGAAAATGTCATTACATTTACAAGACGCGTCAAGGCAACTGTGTCGTACTTATAAGGAAGGGTAATCTCGATGACTACTGTATTCAAGGAACGGCCATTTGATAGTACATTTTAGTCTTCAATTTTTTAAGCTGATGGTACATATATTATGATAACGTCTCGGAATAGCGACTGTCACCTAATTGTTTTGTTGCCCAACCGAACCACTCGCACAGGCCAAAATATGCATCCACATACCGTAGTCTGTCTACATCTGTCGCACATTGCTCTCCCAGCCAGTGTGTTTCCCCATTCCTATAACCTGGAGTCTTTCAAACGAAATGTGAAAAAGCATCTTTATAGGCCGGCATAGTAGTAGGGACTGATGTCGGTCGTTTAAGGCTGGCGTCAGTTGCTCCCATTCTTGGACCTCGTTCCGCTACAATCAGGTGGGCGCGGTGTCACATGTCGTGCTCAGTATTTAAAACAAAAAAAAAAACGCGAAATGTATGACGGGCGTCGCTTATCGCCGTATTGAGTATCGTGGTGCAAGGTACGCAGTTGTCAATCGCGGGCCGGGTGAGCGAGTGGCATCCATATCCATAACTTAATGACTGAAGACAAATATCTTTAACCAATGCATTCTCCCCTTAATTTCGTATTGAGCAGAGACGTATTTGTCAGAAAACCAAAGTCACTAGCTTTCAAAATTAGCAAGCTGGAATGGCAGTGGGCCGATGGGGCAAATGGGTTCTAGAGTTCTCAAACCACGTACGGGACGACGCAGAGTGGGACGATCCCCCACCCCGCCAGATGGACGGATGACCTAAATAAGATAGTTGGCTGGGGATGGATGAGGTTTGCAAAAGACCGCGTGCAGTGGCGAGCCTTGGGGGAGGCCTATATCCAGCAGTGGAAAGACACATGATAATGCAGTTTTGATCTTAAACGTAATCGGCCTGGAGTCTACTTTCAGCATTTTTCGATATTCCTCGTCGTATAAATAGAAGCAATACACGTCCATTTAAAAAAAAAAATTGATTAGCCTTGAACATATTTCGTCAGGCAACTCATCATCGCCGCTTTTTTTATCCTATCTTATTTATAACAAGTGGTTTTCATTCGGATCACCAATCAGTGAACAATATTTTACAAATAAAACTAACATACATAATTTGTAAAAATGATTGGGCTTTAAATGTAAGTCAATGAGTGCCTAATCTCCAACATTTTCATATTTGCACAAATTACGTTAATTCTGAATGCTCCGAGACATTTCCATTACATAATACTGCGATTTTAGCGCGGAAAAACGAAGCGTGGATTCCCAAAACCTAAGCCGGCACGAATAATGAACGATGACCGAAGTATAGTTCTACCGGCTATACTATGGTGAGTGCTCCGAAGATCTCTATAACCTAATTCCTCCCTCTCCATTCCGCAACCGAACTACACGCACAGGTCAGAATATGCACCGACATACCGTAGTCACCATCCCTACGCTTACGTATAAATTTGGGGACTCATACATCTGTCGTACGATAAAGATGTGGATTACTCTTCCAGCCTCTGTGTTTCCACTTTCCTATAACTTGGAGTCCTTCAAGCGAAGTGTGAAAAAGCATCTAGTCAAGCCAGCATAGTGTTAGGGACTGATGGCAGTTATAAGTGTCTGACTTCAGTTGCTAACTAACATTCATGGAACTTGCGCGCCACTTACCATCAGGTGGGCCCAAGGTCACATGTCGTGCTAGTATAAAAAAAAAATAGAGCTATTACGAACCGCAAAAGCTAAAATATACACCAACACCCATTATATGTAAAATAGGGTGGGACTACTCGTCACCAAGTCACTGCGACCAGTGACCTCCCTAGACTATAGTTTGTTCGCTAGCTTCAAAGAACCTTAGTATGGGCTTAGGAGCGAGGCGTCGGGGCTTCACCTGTGAGCACCCAAGATGGTTCTTCGCTTGTGATGCAGGGCATAACAGTCGCAATGGAGATGGACTGGTGTCTCAGACACCTCGCGACAGAATCTGCACTTATCTGTTTCTACCAATTTGTTATCGTGTTCCATTTACAAAAAATACTAAGACAACAGTCGACCAATGTTACGGTAATTATATCATAAAATGTTCTACTTTTTATTGCCTTAATAAAATTACTACGTAACATAGTTCCATGGTATTATGAAAACTTATTCATTGCATAATATTATGAATAGACACGTATCATGTTGAATTTATAAACATAAAATATATTTGTTTAATTGTTCGAGATGGACCGATCAGGTTAACGCAGCAATGCATCATCCCCTAAATGAGTGCTTTAGCATGGCTGCCACTGATTAGATAGATAGATAGATAAATTCTTTATTGCACAGAAAATAAAACATTTTACAGTACATAGGCGAGCTTAATGTCTAAAAACATTATCTAACAGCTAACCTTTGGGAGTTGTGAGCAGGGATTGTGGGTGCATGACCACTAATGTTTGACAAAGAGTTTTATTGAAAACAACTTATAACTAAAATATATATATATATATAAATAATAAAGCTATGGTACTTATCTACTGATATATACATGAATAACACATAATTATACCTACTATATAATAAATAAATAATATATACATATATATATAGAAGTCTTTTTTTTTTTACTAGCTCGACATGTGACCTTGCGCGGCCACCTGATGGTAAGAGGCGCGCGAGGTCTTTGAATGTTAGCAATTAGACTTTTATGACTGACATCAGTCCCTAACATTCCAGCCTGATCCCGAAACGTGTGGATACACTTTACTGGGTTTATCGGCACGAATGGTGGATGCTTCCCCGCTCCAGACTGCGCAAATTACCACCATCAGTCCGCCTACCACTTAATAAAGTCTACAGACAGTTACAGCCTAACCAATCAGCTTTCTACAAAGTTAATAGAATTATTACGTGCTAAAAGTTTTACAGGAACATTATATTATAATTAATGTAAGATTTGTTGAATTTATATTAACTTAAAACGATTTACGTAATTGAATCAAAAAGCGGCAATTAATTTTCTTTAACTTAAAAAAGTCTTAAAATATTATTAACGTTATTAAATTCTAAAGTTAATGTTGACAAAGCGACACTGGCGAACAATGGCAAAACGTAATTAATAAAAAAATGGTTGGTCATTCTTTTTAACTTTAACTAAATAATAATGTATTTTTTAAATATCACATCGACGAGCTTGCCACTTGTCATGATTGGCCTATATTAAAGTTGGCTAAATGTGAATCTGCTTATTTATAAGCGTGATTTCTGACCACCCTGAAAGGGAAACGGTCGTGATGATGATGATAATCACAAATCATTACAGATGTAAATTTTTTATGTGGTTGTCATTAATTGATAATAATATATATAGACTTTTAATATGTATTTAGCGCTCTGTTATAAAATGCACCCTATGTTTCGCGTAAACAAGGCGTCAGCTAAGTACCTACAGTGGATGATGCAATAATTTATATTATTATACGTGTCCATGCGTTTTCAAACTCAGTTCAGGATCAGGCTTTGTCACGGGCACATCTAAGAAAAATAAACAATCTACAAAGGAAGAACACGTTGTTTTAAAAAAAGTCTCCATGTTCCAGTAACAGCTCGCTAGCTGTGATAAATGACTAGGCGTCTACCTATTTCCGTATATTTCTTTCTTAGTAATGTATTTCTTCGTTTTTATTATCTAGAAGTATCGTGAGTTAGTTTAACAGGATTGTATTCATAACGACTGAATCTTATAAGCGTATTTAAATATTTATAGGGATTATTATCATTACAGCCCCTAGACCACAGCGTACTAGACCTCCACTGTTGGAAATGGGCCATCCAGAACATATATCTAGAGAATTTGACCTACACTCGCCACGCTGGCCAAACGGTTTGGCGAGAATATGTTATCAATTTTTAATGTAAATTTATTAACGATTCCACAAGTTGATATTAGTGGTACCGGGACCGAAGGCTTAACGTGCTCTCCGAGGCACGGGAACGGTGGTGTTGTAAATCTATGACAAATGTGCGTAAGAAAAGTGTATTTCTCATTGGTACGTGTCAGGTGAGTTTGAAAGTGTTCTTACAACCGAGCCACCACCGCACCAGTTTATAGGGATATATGACCTTTTTTAATTTTCGATAAGACGGATTATTTTTAATTAGATCAAAATATCCATTTTGCAATATACTCATTTCATAATTTTATAATACCAAATGATTTATGTCCTCTCTGTGTGTGTGAGTGTATAGGACACTCTTAGGCTGTGTGGGATTTTTTTAAAAGTAATAACCTTGTTTTTTGGTTATGTAATTACCTACCATAAAATGAAATAAATATATAGCAATATCAATAAATTCAAATGTAAACGTAGGCAGCCAATTCTGAATGTAGACGTATAAAATTATTAATTTTTATGTATCTATCTTTTTGAACAAATTGAAATAGAATTTTAAGTTAAGCTGTTACTAACACAATATGGTTTTAACATGAGATAATTTTATTTAATCTTTTTTTTCAGGTATGTAATAAGAAGCGTGGTATGTACGCAGTCTTTGGATTGCAGTATGTATGTTGTATTTAGAAGAGGTAAGTATGTCTCAATAATGTTTTATTTGTCACGTAATCTACATCCAAATTACTAAAATGTGTCGTAGCGTTTGGTAATAAATAAAATAATTAAAGTTTATGTTTTTAAAGTGAGAACTTTAATGCGGGCGCTTGGTTGGGGACCTATTTCGTTGAACGTACGTCCGTACGTCAGAACAGCGCTCAAGGGGAAACAGCGCGGCGGGGAAGCAGAAGAGGGGCAGATAGGCGCGCGCTGCGCGTATAGTCGATGCCTATCTCGCTCCTTCTTTCTCTTTCTTTCTTTACGCGTCTGCGCACGCAGCCACGCGCTTTCATTTAATCTCCATATTTCTACCAACTACGAAATCAATAACCTGCAAGTTTAGTTCTCACTTTTGCGGTACGTCACTCCCGCGACGCACCCGTTTTTTATTTTTATTATACGTCGGATTGGTTGACTTGTCACATTTTAAATAGGTGGTAGGCGGATGGTGGTAATGTTCCCAATCTGCCGGGGCGGGGAAGTATCCATCGTTCGTAACGATAAACCCAGTAAGTGTATCCACACGTTTCGGGATCAGGCTCGAATGCCATCATGCCCAGTCAAGCCAGTATAGTCTTAGCGACTGATGTTAGTCATGAGTGTTTGATTCCAGTTGCTAACATTCATGGATCTCGCGCGCAACTTACCATCAGGTGGGCACAAGATCACATGTCGTATAAAAAAAAAATGCAAGTTGCGTCGAGTTAAGTTAGTTAATTTAAACCTGCGTAATTATTTTAATGTATTTAGTAGTAAATACGTTTTGCCATCTTACATTAGAGCAGACAGGCCCCATCGACAAGTAATGGCATTTGAAACATTAGACCTATTCGTTTTCCCGCCAAAACACTTACGCCACCATCTTGACAACTACGAATGACATTTCACAACGGTTCACCAGAACGTATTGTTCCATTTGTTTTTGCCCCATACAAATGCTGATTAGCGCGAAATTTCAATTAAGTCAGACACACACGTAGAAAAAAAATACAACTTCTTTTCAATAACAACCTCGCGCTCACTTGATGTTAGGCCAGAAATATTAGTGTCGAAGGTCGTAGTCGTTTTTTTAAAAAAAACTAAACGCAACCATTTTTTGAATAACAAAAACTAGTTGCGGAAACGGTTCTCGTTGAAACTGGTTTTAAGACGGTGCGGCGGCGATCGTAAGAAAAAACGTAGGTTATCAAACTAAACATATGTGATGGAAACGGTTGTAGAATATACCTACGTTTTTTCCAGTAAAATGGTTACAGATGTAACAGAACTGAAACTGCATAGAACTATTAACCCTATAGTTCGTTAAATTCGTGTGTTAAACACACTTTAGAAGTTTAATTTAAAAATAAACTAAGTATGGCCAGCGAGTGCCAAGTGTAAACCAAATTCTCCGGTAATTTCTGGAAGACCCACCCCCAACTGTGAAGTTCTAGCACTCTGTGTTCTAAAGGCTGTGGTGATAATCATGAACTTTATAAATAATATATTTAATGTTAAAAAATACATAATACTTTGTAAACTGGAAAGTGTTGCGACAAGTACAACTGAATGGTAATTCGCGTAACGAATATCGTTTTGGTCCACAACTAAAACGGTTCCATCGATTCTTTACAAAACCATCACTATTATACACTGACGGCTCACATCATCCCCTAACACTATGATACTGTTAGTGCTTGTCCTCACTATGTCAAGCAATGACGCAATGGTCTTGCGTCTTATAGCAAACAAGTCATCTGTATGCCGCAAACATTGCCGCCGCACTACAGTCTAATAGCGTGGCAGCCCCCAACAATATCCTAAAGCTATTATTTTCTTGTACGTAATAAAATATTTTTTTATTTAAAATATAAGTATTATTATTATTTGAACATGCTATTATCTCTTTGTACGTGTGTGAAAGTCTTTAAACACAGAATAGGTAACATGGTGCCTCACTTTTGTGGTCGGAGAGCGAGTAAGGAAAATACTTTTGTTTTTAAAACCGCACGTTTGTCCACGTCTTGTTACCAACCGTGACCTAGCACCCAACTCAATAACGTCTAACACAATGACTTATATACCTACTAGTATACATTTGTATGGACCTGATGCGTACATGGAGACGTGCATTGGGAACCATATGACAAACAAATATTATTTTAGTATGACGACGCACGCCTCTAATAGATGTGGCGCTTAGATCAATTCGTAATTGTATGTAATTAGTTTATTGTTAATGTAATTTAGAAAAAGTTATAAATAATAAATATTTCCAGACAGGTCAAACAGCGCCATCTAATTTCCGTGGTAAGCTACGAGGCTTGTGTTACGGAAACTAGATGGTTGATAAACTACATATTATACTTTTTTTTGTAAATATTTACATGAGTGAGTGGTTCTATCCTTCATAAGGATTAGAGATTTTCTAAAAATACTTTTTAAGCCGTCATAAAAACATGGTACCTACATAAAAAATATATATGTAATTTTTATGCATTTTTCACTTTAAGTCCAAACTTATCTCTTAAACAATTGCTCATCGGGAAGTTACTTTAAAATCAATTACAAAATTTCACCCAGACAGACATACAAGAATCAAGTTAAAGAATTTAAAAATATATTAACATTTTAAAACATTTTAAAAATATATATAATTAAACAAAAAAATATATATATGTACTAGCACGACATGTGACCCTGCTCCCACCTGATGATAAGTGTAGCGCAAGGTTCATGAATATTAGAAACTGAAAACAAACAGTTATGACTGACATCAGTCCCCAAAACTATGCCGGCTTGATTAAATGCTTTTTCACACTTTGCTTGAAGGACTCCTTATAGGAAAGTGGAAACACAGAGGCTGAAAGAGCATTCCACATCTTTATCGTCCGACAGTCCCCAAATTTATACGTATGCGTAGGAATGGTGACTATAGTATGTGGGTGAATATTCTGACTTGTGCGTGTGGTTCGGTTCCGGAATGGATAGGAAGGAATAACACAATCGAGCTCTTCATAGCACTCACCATAGTATAGCCGGTAGAACACACTCAGATAAGCCACGTCTCGGGGAAGCTGCAGGGATTCAAGAGTTCCAGATATAGTGTCATCAAAATAAAAGTTTGTGGGTAAATTAACGGATTTAATTTCATACATTGTGTCAAATGAGAATTTGAATATTGTGAAACACGTAAATCTGATTGAAATTTCAAACATGCAGTAGTGTAGGCACATAACTGTCGCGCTATTAACTGGCCAGGACACGTACATTACAACTTGCCGTACAAATATTTATCCACGAAATTTACATGTTCGACGAACGGAATCCTAATCAGTTTTGAGTTAGATTATTGACGATACGTTCACCTAAGAGGATTGACTACTATACTTAGGATTGGGCATTCTCAACTTTATTGAAGTTCACTCTGATCTAAGAGGCGTCGTTTAACACAATCGAATCGGCCGTCGAGAAACGTGGCAAAAAAGTGGCCAACAAACAATTTTTTTTTTTAAGGAAATATCCACAATTTGAAAGGGTTATTCTGACGGTAAATGATTCATGATGAATACCAAAACTTTCTGGATAGAAATGTCAACACAGTTTGACAAGTTTTGATCAACTGTCAAACCATAGACAGCAACCATAGATAGATAGATAGATAAATTCTTTATTGCACAATAAACTAAAACACATTTAAATGTACATAGGCGAACTTAATGTCTAGTGACATTTTCAACCAGCTAACCTTTGGGATAGTGAGCAATGATTGTGGGTGTATTAATAATTCAGCATAACAAAATAAACCATCGAATCACATCGAATAACAGGTCTCTGGAATCTGCTAAACTGCTGGTCTTCTGTTAACAGCTTACTTATTGGACCACTTTGCTGCTTAGTCTTCCACTAGCAGGAGAATCATTCAAAATAATTAAATTAATGACGTTTCATAAATGCCTGTAATAATAAAGATATTGACTTTGACTTCGAAACTTCTCATGCAGCTAAAAAACACCATATACAAGCTATACTATGGTGAGTGTTCTGAAGAGCTCCACAACCTTATCCCTTAAAAAGATAAAAATTCTTTATTTGCATAAATGTTAGTTTAATTTACAGGTCTTATAGTAAACTAACTTAACGTAACAACATTTGCCAAGTAAATTGGCGAGCAAATATATCAAACATTAATATATATTTTAAAATTTTAAATAAAATATGTCCAAAAACTTACATGTAGGTATTCATACAATATTGTCAGCTTAAACTTTAGGTATTACAATTGTCAAAATATTATTTTAAATTATAAAACATCTTTTCTTTTAACCAAATTATTAATTAATTTTTAAAAACATTTTTTCCCAACAGTTTTAAATTGTTAAGTAATTTATTATAAGTTCGTATACACATAATTAGGCAAATTTTATTACATTTAGTTTTCTTAGGATTTATATCTATAATAAGATCATAGGGGTTTCTCCTACTTCTAGCGCTGAAATCTCTTCTGTAATAATAAATAAATTTAATGCTTATTTATTCTTATAGGCGTTAGTTAATTATAAAGTTTAAATCACCTTCGCCTTACCGCAGAATCCTAACTTCATTACAAGGTAATTTGAAACTCACGAGCGCAATTACATGAATTTTAATTACGAATATTACAGGCTGAGGTAGAGAGATGATATTTGAAGAATTTCATTATAGTGAAACCATTGACCTATACATAAGGACCGCGACATAATACTTGTTTTCTTGAAAATGCCGCGGTTTAAGACTAAAGTAAAAAAAAATATGTGTCACTCAAATGATGATGAAATGATAAAACGCGGTGGTGGCTTGGTTGTAAGAACGCGTTCTTAAATCCTAAAAAGGTCGGTTCAAACCCCCCCGGCATGTACCAATGAGAAATACACTTTTCTTACGTACATTTGTCATAGATTTACAACACCACCGTCCCCGTGCCTCGGATGGCACGTTAAGCGATAGAATCGTTAATAAATTGTCATAAAAAATTGACATCATATCCTCGCCAAGCTAAGCCAGCGTGGCGAGTGTAGGCCATATTCTCCAGTTATATGTTCTGGAAGGGCCATTTCCAGCAGTAGAAGTCTAGGACGCTGTGTTCTAGGAATGTAATGATGAAATGATTCAAAAACTTTTTTTTTTAGTAAAGTAGTAATATTTATGATAAAAGTGACAAAACCTATTTTGGTATAGACAATTAAAAATTAAGGAGAAACATCTATAAATAACTCTGTAGTAAATTTATTTAGATACAAATCTATAACACTTTAAAAATACAAAAGACTACCTATAAATACATATTAAGAGTAATGTATATGTTATGTTTTTTTTTGCGCCCACCTAATGGTAAGTGGCCCACGAGGACCATGAATGTTAGCAACTGGAGTCAGACACTCATGACTGATATCAGTCTCTAACACTATGCCGACTTGACTGGGCATCACGGCAATTCGAGCCTGATCCCGGAACGTGTCGCTACACTTTACTGACTTTATCAGCACGAACTGTGGATACTTCCCCGCCCTAGCAATTAGTCCGCCTGCCACCTAGTACTCGTTAACAGCGGTGGTGGCTCGGTTGTAAAAACACATGTCCAATAAGAAATACAATTTCCTTACGTAGATGTGTCATAGATTTGCAACACTACTTACTGCCGTTTGAATTCTACTTAATGCAATAAAGTTTAAATATATATAATATAAATTGTTATACCTTAGTATTTTTTTTATTTTCCGCCTTTTTATGTCAATTTTAATTGTTAAAAAAAAAACTTTGTTTAATTTTTGTATGTCTGTTGTAACGCGTGTACGAGGCCATAACTTGTGGGTAAATCAAAATGCCCGGTAATTATATCTTAGTCAATGAGTAAAACTCATCCTGGCCGCGGTAGAATTCATTCCGTTTGAGACGTCCAACTGTAAACCGACTTGAAATTTGATTGAAGTTTTTTGAAAGAAAACTTTCGTTATTATTTCTCGTTTCGCACAATGCAAAGGAAAAGTACTAAGTAAGGTTCGCTCCCACTGCCGGCAAGAAGCGAGAAGCGATTAGCTATTTCCTTAGCTTACGACATATTATATTATATATTGTCTGTGAACTGGTAATTTATCCTAATTGTTAAACTGGAACTCACGAATCCCGAAAATTTGGCTTCTCTGAGCGTGTTCTATACTATTGTGAGTACTCTGAAGAGCCCTATAACCTTATCCCTTCCTCTCTATTCTGCAACCGAACCACACACACAGGTCAGAATATTCACCCACATTACTGCACCATCCCTTCGCCTATAACCTGGAGTCCTTCAAGCTGCAAAAGCATCTAGTCAAGCCGGCATAGTGTTAGGCACTGATATGTAATTTTAGTTGCTAACATTCATGGACCTTGCGCACCGCTTACCATCAGGTAGGCGAAAGGTCACTTGGGTGCTAGTATAGTAATAAAAATACTTTTTGATGAAATAAAAAATCTCCGCTTCTTTATAAGCGTGGTTTCTGACCACCCCGAAAGGGAAATGGTCGTGATGATACTTTTTTTTTTTTTTTTAAACTAATGATTTTTGAAGATATAACTATTAGAAAAAAAAACACGTATAATTTTTTATGTTTGGTTCATTACGCAACAAAGCACAGTTTCCGCATATATATTTTTTTTTATTTGACGTAGTTCTATCTGCCAATTCACAGACGATAGTCTAATTCAATTCAAATAATAAAGACGGATAAGTCTGGAGACAGGAAGGCTGGCAATTATTCCAATGTAGCGTTGCTGTACAGAGAGGAAATGTTGACAGTCTCTTCGGGACTATCTATGATGCGACATCTCTGGAGGACATGTATTATTTATAGTGATCATTTTATTAGGTTTCATTTATATTATTTAAGTAGTTTTTAATTGCCTATAATTAATTTACATAAATTATTCCTTGACCCAATAAATTTATATTTACATCAATGAGTTTCATCACTATGTTAAATAAAAAAAACTTTTTTTTAGTACCTAACTGTATATTTTATTATATCATTTTTTTATATACAAATACAATAAAAATACAAAACCATGTAAAGAAACACATCGTCATTTTAATTATTATCACCTCCACTGTTGGAGATGGGCCTTCCAGAAATTTCAGGAGAATTTGGCCTACACTCGCCAAGCTGGCCAGACGGGTATGCAAGGGTCTGATGCCATTTTTAATATTTACGATTCAAGTTGGTATTAGTGAAAACGGGACCGTCAGCTTAACGTGCTCTTCGAGGCACGGGAGCGGTGGTGTTGTAAATCTATGATAAATGTACGTAGAAAAGTGTATTTCTCATTGGGACATGCCGGGATTCGAACTCACCTCTTTAGGATGTCAAAGAAAGCGTTCTTGCAACTAAGCCACCACCGCTCTCGGGTATTTTAATAATAAAAATTAAATAAATAAATTCGCATGTATTATATTCGCTTACCGTTACTAGCCGGCAGTGAGACCAAGGCTTTAAGTAGACCGGCTATTTTACGATAGACTATTGAATGGCAACTCTCTCTTTGCATTACCGCACTTTGTTCGAGACTCGATAAGTTGGTCCTGGCTTAATTGAATTGTCCAGCCTTGCAACTTGGTACTGGGAATTCAACTGCATTAAAAGTTAAAAAAATACTCATCGAGATTCAAAAACTTTGAAAGAAAAAACGTAATTGCACTATACTTAAAACTTTATATACTAGCACGACATGTGACCTTGCACTCACCCGATGGTATTGGTTAAGTGGTGTGCGAGGTCCATTAATGTTAGCAACTGAAATCAGACAATCATGACACCGACATGACAGCTATTCGAGCCTGATCCTAAAACGTGTGGATACACTTTACTGGGTTTATCGGCACGAGCGAACTTCCTCACCCCCGAAGACTGAGCAAATTACCACTATCAGTCCACTACCTATTTGTTGTTTTCGTTGAAAGTATGTGCCATTTTTATTTTCAAGGACAAATAATATTGTAAGCTTGCCAGGGTGATATTTATATAGAAATAACACCACTGGAAACAAGACTTACTTGTAGTGCAGCAGCGCCCAGGTCCTTAGACGTCTGGGAAGAAATCTGCAAAATTACACACTCATTGCTTCAATCCTCTACTTTGCTGTCTTCTCTCATATTTAGTACTTGGCGTAATCCCCGACAAAAGAACCGAACATTTATTCATCATCATCATCATCAGCCTGTATCTCTCCACTGCTGGATGTAGGCCTCCCCTAAGGCTCGCCACTTAACGCGATCTTTCGCTACCCTCATCCAACCCCCACCAGCGACCTTCTTTAGGTCATCTGTCCATCTGGCGGGGGGTCGTCCCACTCTGCGTCTTCCCGTACGTGGTCTCCACTCTAGAACCCGTTTGCCCCATCGATCGTCGGTTCTGCGGCAGATGTGTCCGGCCCATTGCCACTTCAGCTTGCTAATTTTAAAAGCTATGTCTGTAACTTTCGTTCTCTGACGAATTGACGAATCTGAACATTTATTATTGGTACCCATAAAATCAACAGCTCTTATAATAACCCTATTATCCGTACGTGTCGACTATTTAATGACCTTTCCAGCGATACTGTGAATCTAGGCATTTTCAACCCAAATGTTAGTCTATTTAAGAGACAAGTGTTATTGATTGTAAACTAACGTAAAGTGACTTTTTACTATTTTTATATTGACTTATACTAATATAATAACCTATGATGTAACTTTCAACATAAATTGACATTAATAATAACATATTTATTCTCGTATATAGTATTAATATATTGATAATGATGAAATGGATGAAACCTAAAATTTTAAAACTGAAAAACACAGTTGACTCTAATAATCCAAGTAGCTATGTGTAGCATGCCGTGTACACTGCCCTTGGGTTGCAATTTCGACCTTATGAATTATTGTAAATATGTGCTTGATATGTATTAATTGTAACCTGTTAGTGTACCTTAAATAATAAATAATACATAAAATATCAGTTAACAGAAGCTAATGTTTGTTGCTTTGATTGATTGATTGCTTTAAACGGCCAAAGTTGCAACTCGCTTTCAATCAGATAAGCGTATTAAAAAAAACATAATTGGACATTAAACGCATTTAGCAGTAGAGTTTCTAAATTGTCAAATCCATTGCGGTTAAACACCGTCCTAACGGAGTGGGTTTGCGGCAAGATAACCACTGCGAGACATTGCGGAATCCACCTGCGATTGGATCGCAAGGAATGCGGTTGCTATCGTTGACTGGCTGCGACTGTGCAAGTTAAATTATACACCTTAGACCTATACATAAAGAACTCGGCTTATAAATGTATAAACCGTTATTCATGTCAGTGTGCAGTCCCTAAAACGACAAAATCCCAAATTTTTGCTCAATAAGAGCCACGGCCTGACGGGTTGACAAGGGTCTTTTTAAAAATCCAACAATAGACAATGTTTATCATTAGTAGGTATATATATATATAGTGTTGTGTATATATTATATTGTATTGTTAATATTTTATTTATGTAGGTTATATGTATGTAATTATTAATAAGTATGTATATGTTATCTGCATTAAAATTCTTCAAGTTTATTTGGTATTGCACCTACCTTATGTACTTACTGCTTTCGTTGACCCAAAGGTTTGACCGTCATAGAATGTCTAGCGGCATTAGGTCCACGTCCTAGGCCTCCATTGTTGGAGATGGGCCTTCTAGAACATTTCCAGCGGATTTGTCTACCGTTCGTGCCGATAAACCCAGTAAAGTGTATCCAAACGTTACGGGATGAGGCTTGAATTGTCGTCATGTCCAGTCAAGTCAGCATGGTGTTAGGCAATGAAGTCAGTCATGAGTCTCTAATTCCAGTTGCAAACATTCATGGACCTTGCGTGCCACTTACCATCAGGTGGAGGCAAGTCACATGTCGTGCTAGTTTAAAAAATATATATAAAAATGGCGGAAAGTAACTTCAAACGGTAAACTATTGGAAAATGCTCATTCATATAATAAGATTATTTGTAATGAATCTAATGCTTTTATTTTAATTTACTCTTACTTAAATAGCAAAATGGCAACAGCTTAGTCGGTGGCACTATAAAATTTTACATATTTTTTTTTATATTATTAGGTAAACCATACAGCACTTAACATTATTATTGGCAGAATGGTAACAATTTGCCTTTAGAGGTTCACACAAGTAGCATGCATTTGCTTTTTGTACAAATATGTAGCGAAAATAAAGAGAAAAGCACTGTCGACAGACAACCCAAACCCATAAATACATACACTTTAACCCATATAAGCCCGGGCCATCCGCCAGCAACACGCCCCTCCCTACCACACCACAGTGTGCTTAGTATAAGATGCAAGTTTCGAAAAACGTAACTGCTGTAGTTTACGTTTTTTATTTTACATTGCGTGTTATTGCAAGTTTGGCTATAATAACAGGCAATGAACATCGAAAATTCAGTAAAAAAACTACTACTATAGTTGCGTTTACGAAACTTCACTGTCACACTAGGCATACAGAACTATATGTATACATATTTGTATCTAGAGATTTAGTTGACTAGATTTAATAAAGATTTTCAAAAAACAAAGGTAATATTTTAGGGCCACCGTAATTAGGTCCATGTAATACGGTGTGTAATTTCTGAAATCTCTCAGAGCGTAGCCTTTTGAGAAATTCCGTTTTTGTTGTTATCAATTAAAATGCTTGCTGATTGCCGCGTACCTAACTAATTCCAAAACAAGGTTTGATAAAAATCTAATAATATATTTAAAAGAGAATAATAATAGCTTTATTGGCGCGGTGGTGGCACGGTTGTAAGAACGCGTACCTTTAATCCTACAAAGGTCGGTTCAAACCCACCTTTGAACCCAAATGAGAAATACACTTTTCTTACGTACGTCATAGATTTACAACACCACCGTTCCCGTGCCTCGAAGAGCACGTTAAGCCAGTCCCGGTTCCACTAATGCCAACTTGTGGAAACGTTTATAAATTGTCATTAAAAAAATTACATCATATCCTTGCCAAGCCGTCTGGCCAGCGTGGCGCCCATCTCCAGCAGTGGAGGTCTAGGACGCTGTGTTTTAGGGGCTGTAATGAATGAAATAATAGCTTTTAAACGATAGTGTAGGAAGTATCTTTTAATCTAAAAACAGATATTCACCATCACGATTCTCTCCCGCTTTTTAGTGTGATATTTTCAGTTATCTGCGTCCGTGGTCTAGCGGTTAAGATTTAGAAGTGCAAATATCGGGTCTGAATTCTTTATATATTATATAATATATAATAAATATAAATAAAATATTGTACTAATATGTATTCGAAGTAATGTACAAAGTTTGACATCATCATCAGCCTGTGTCTCTCCACTGCTGGATATAGGCCTCCCCCAAGGCTCGCCACTTCACACGATCTCCTGCCACTCTCATCCAACCCCCACCAGCGACCTTCCCTAGGTCATCCGTCCATCTAGCGGGGGGTCGACTCACTCTGCGTCTTCCCGTACGTGGTCTCCACTCTAGAACCCGTCTACTGCATCGTTCATCGGTTCTACGACAGACATGTCCAGCCCATTGCCACTTCAGCTTACTAATTTTGAAGGCTATATCGGTAACTTTGGTTTTCCGACGGATTTCCTCGTTTCTGACTTTATGCATCAGAGAAATACCAAGCATAGCTCTCCATAGCTCGCTCAGCGACCTTAAATTTGTGGACGACACCGACCCACTGTCAGTGTCCACGTTTCTGCTCCGTATGACAGCACTGGTCTTCAAACACTGGGTTATGTTTGATAAGAAGATGACATTTCTCAGGTTCACTAGAGACATCGACGAGCTTGCCACTTGTTCTATACATCTAGCTAAATGTGATACGAAAAAAAAAATCTTCGACAAAAGAGATCCTATTACATTATTTATTACAATGAATGTATTTACCTACATATATAGGAGGTGTAACAAACAACGTTGTTATGTATTAACTGTTACAAATACAATTGTATCTAATATCTTTAATAAACAATCCCAAATAAACATACCTACATGTATTTTATTATGAAGAACAACAAGATCAAAATGTGTATTTATTTGCCATGATATACCTACATATTAAACAGCGTTATGTTGCTTGTCTTTGCTTATGGAGTTTAGTGTATGAGTCTATATTATAAACCTAAACACCTCATTATATAATAACATTTATACTGCAATAATCTTAGTCATCATTTTAAAAACACGCGTTTTTAAACAACTTCGGGGATAGGACATTCCCCTGACGCACGCCACTGCGCAAGTAGATAGCTTCTGTATGCTGACCCTTAAAATGGACGGTCATAGTATCAGAGCTATAGAAACATCTCAGCTCCTAAACGTATCGATAGTCTATTATTATTAAGAGGTGCTGCCAGGATTTCAGAACAGCAGGTTTCGATGGAGTCGAAGGCTTTCTCTAAGTCCACAAAAGCTAGACTAGATTTGTTCACGTAAACCTATTACAAGCATTTGTGATATGTCATTTTTAAATTATTGTACATAAGTCTACTCCTGCAAGTGAAAGACTAAGCAGGATTAGGCTGTTAGCAGAAGACTGTTTTTACAGATTCCATTGTTAATGCTTTATCCGATATAGAACATAATCTGCTAGGAAAACTCGGGATATAAATGAGATAATAGATATAGAAACAATAAATTATAGACGAGTATGTATTTATTTACTTCTTAGAGTAATACTATCAATTTAGTAGTAGAGGTTCGATTCCTGGTCGAGACACAATAATTAATAATAAAATCGTCTAGCTTGCCCCTTGTCATGATTCGTGAGAAATTTGGCACCTCTGCACACGTTGACATTCCGCAGCCTCCGCCGCGCGTGCTCGTATTAAATATAACCTATGGTAAAGGTTCCACACGCCCTGCCCGTTGTCACGTGCAGCAAATGCTACTTCTGATAGGAGGCTAACGCCTCGGTACAGATTCCCGTCTCCCCCGGAAGGGAAGGTCTGAGATGTTGTTGTTTGTATTAGCAATATATGAGATTAAGTCATTCAGGACATCTCCTTTACAGAAACATATAGAAGCCAAAAAGCCCTTTAACTTAACAACTCCCGAATAATACCCCAATATAAAATAAAGTAATTTTTAATATACGGAAAATCAATATTTGTTCAGTATAATGTAGATATAAAGTAACAATATTCTAATTTTGTTCCATAGGGATTCTGTAGAGAACCCTTTGAAGTTTTTTTCGAATTCCAAGTACTAATATATTTACCTCATTGATCTTTTTATACACTTACCTACATACTAGAGAAAAGTTATCACATACATAATAATACTGCCTCCATAGTCACGCGGTTAACATCGTAGATAATAAGAAGATGCTGGATTCGATATCTGATCGATCAAAAAAAAATTATTTTTTTTAGAGCCTGGTATTCTAGAGACATCGACGAGATTGCCACTTGACATGATGGACCTATAGTAAAGTTGGCTAAATGTCAACTACAGGCAAGGGATTACGTTCGTGATTATTATTTTTTTCGTTTATTTGCATTATTGGACTATTTGTGACGTCTTTGGGTGCTGAGGATCTAGCAAATTTTAAATATTATGAAGTACTGTGGTCAGATGATGACGCTATGCCTATGTTTGTCTCAGAGTTCCAAGGAACAATTCTATTAAATTTCATCAAAATCGGGTCAGCTATATAGGCGAGAGAAACAAAATACAAGACACAGATATTATTTCAGATTTTAATATAAGTAGGCGCTGCTGCATTACAAGCAGATAACCTTATTGGAAGATGTGTTTTTGCTCCGTTTGGAGTTGAAACTCTCGGGCCGTGGTGGGGGCCAAGTTCACAGGAAATTTTGAAGGCATTGTAAATACTGCTCGTCAATACCTCAGGAGACAAGAGGGCTGGGCAATATTCTGCCAGTAACCTTGGCAGTTTGCACATTGGTAGCGATTTGAAGCATTTTTTGATTGATAATATTTTATTTTTCCTTTGTTTTATTTTATTTTTATGTTTTATTGTATTTTTAATTATTAAGTAGTTTTTAGTTTATTTAATAATTTAGTTTTTTTTTATCATTGTACCTTACTTCAATCAAATAAATATAAGTATAGATTAGCGACTGTACCTTGACAAATTTTAGTAGAGGAACTAAAATATCAAGTCAATCATTCTACAATGGCGTGATAAATTTAACCTTGTTATTTAAACTACATACTTAATAATAACTTTTAGGTACTTGTTCATACCAAACAACAGCGAATGGCCACCGGTTAAAGACAATAGGTTTTTAACAAACTACATTCATACATCATATTACTATCGTAGTTGGGTCCAATTTTGTCTTATAGCTTTGTCAGAAATGACGCGGCCTTGTTTAGCTAATGAAGTTGTAAATGCTAGTTTATGATTGTTGTATGACACACGAAATTAAGCAGATAGCATAATGCGATGTGGTCCAATCATACATTTATCTGGAAGCATTCATATCGAATAGCGGTGGATGCGAGGAGGAAATTAAGCGTCGAATGGCAGTGTCGAATGTCGATAGGCAGGCTGAAGACAATATGGAGGAACCGTAACATTGCGAAAGGTACTAAAATCCGGCTGGTCAGAGTTGTGTTCCTTATTTCATGTATCATGTTAGAACATCAAGACTTCGACCGTCAAATACCTGGATTGCATCATTAACAGGACGATAACAATAGATGAAATGGGCTGCCACGGTGTCAATCAGGCGAAGGCGGCCCGAGCCATGTTATGCCCTGTTATGAATTCCAGCTTGCCGCTCATATTGAAGGTTCGGATCTACAAGATGTTTAACCTTTCCCGACTCACCTATGTTGCGCCAGCCTTGCACCACCAAGACTAATATGGACACGATCCAAAGCCAGCAGAACATATCGCTCAGAGTGGTCTCCCGAGCACCATCATTTGTGCATAATTCCGTCATAATTTTAAACTATTATTCAATTCTTAAGTCTATAAGCGCTCGACCTTGACAGCGGAAGTGCAAAAATAAACTTTAATGTGATATATATTCCATTATATAACGTTTGCGCTTAAGTAACAGAATAGGGCTGCTGGGTTCGTGAGCCACACGGGCGCTGTTATACCAGTAACTCTCTAGTGATGTGGTATAGCATGAACAGAGTTCAGAACAAACGAGTCCATACTGGAGAAACTGGTAATCAGACAGCGCCTGTCCTCAATTTATTTATTATCGTACAATCACGCATTCTCACTTTCTTCGGACACGTGTCGCAGCGTGAAGATAAATCAATTGAGCGCCTGGTAGTTCAGGGGGATAGTCGATGGCAAGAAGGCCATGCGTCTTACATAAGTTTGACAGGAAGACAGTTCGAGAGAAGTGGCGACGGCTTGTTCAGTTGTCACAGTTGCTAAAGCTCTTTTTTTAATACGCAAATTCATCAATAATACGAACCCAGCCTGAAGTGCCATCGCGGGAGGTCGCATGCCCGACTTACCGTGGGGTCTTATACGCCTTAAGACGTCTCGTAATAAAACCCTATAAACCGTCTCTCTTTCACTGTTTGCCCTTTACTGCTAAGTTTGAGTCGTGGCTACTAACATACACCTGACATTTATATTTCATTCAAAGTCGCAATAATTAAGTTAAAAGAACACTTTAGAATTAATCGGACTTTATAATAGTTAAATCTTCACAATTACAGAAACAAAAGAAGTTTGAAGTTCTGAAATAGTTTCCGCTCGGAATAATACGGGTAGCAGAAGAACATCGACCAAAGAAAGTACAAATCGAACTAACAACTCTTCGCTCATTAAAATTACTTCTCCCGATTGTAGTCGGCTAAATTTAAAGACTAAAACTCAAGACTTATATAATAAATACCGGCTGTCTCTTACTAAATAGCTGTTTGTTTAAGATTGTCATAAATTGTGGTTATTTGTACATTTTTGGTTACAAAAGAGTTCTTACAATTCACCCCGGAACAGGGGCCTAATTCTGGCGCTTTCGAGTTGCGTATCGGTTTGAAATATTCGAATGAAAAGCGACAGATCTCAATAGAAAACTGGCTATTTATTGTTGTTGTGTAATTCAGTGTAATTATTTGTGTTTTCCTTGCAGATCATTTCTCAGTCAGATTAAACATTAACAGGTCACTGGAATTTGCTAAGTTGTTAGTCTTCTGCTAACAGCTTACTCCTTGGACCACTTCGCGGCCTAGTCTTTCACTAACAGGAGTAGAATCATTAAAATCTAAATAATTAAAATTATGACGTGTCACAAAGTCTGTAATAGGTTTACGTGAATAAATATATTTTGACTTTATAAATACGTGAATAAAGATATTTTATTAAATAAATAAATAAACACAAACGTTATTATACCCTCGCCACCCCGTCTAGCAAGCGTGGCGAGTGTAGGCTAAATTCTCCAGTAATTTCTGGAAATTACGTTCTAGGGGCTTGCTCGTTAGGGGTTAATTAGTGTTAGGTGAAGGCACTATTAATTGAAACACTGATAACTGTTAAACACATCAGTAATAGTAAAATGCGTGAGCCGGACATCAAATATGAGTCTTCGGTTAAAACTCTTTTATTTCCCAGACAAGGACTTAAGAGATGCATTGTTAAATTAGTAACAAATTGCAAAGCGTGATTGTGTTAGAAACTTTGCAAGAGAAATAGCGGGGGCTTAGAATTTCCTTGCCAACTGCTTCTTTAATTGAAATACCTAAATTTTTAATTTAAAAGAATATTTTTTAATTCAATTAGATGTCTAAATACTATGCTACAGAACTTTGCAGGAAAGGAAAGTCCCGTCCCAGTTTAAAGGTGATAGGTGGTATGCGGACTTATGGTGGTAATTTGCGCAGTTTCCCGGGGCGGGGAAGTATTTACCGTTCGTGCCGATAAACCCAGTAAAGTGTACACGTTTCGGGATCAGGCTCGAATTGCCGTAATACCCAGTCAAGCCGGCAGTGTTAGGGATTGATGCTAGTCATGAGTGTCTGATTCCAGTTGCCAACATTCATGGACCTCGCGCGCAACTTACATGTCATGATAGTATTAAAAAAAAGGCAATGATCCAAAAAGTCCAAACCACATTAAACACAAACCCATTGTTGGAAAGATTTAAGCCTCGGTATTTGGTTTTTGATGGGTGCAGAAGGCAAGGGGTAACCAATGCACTACTATAGATTTAGTTATTTTAAAAAATATATATATATCGATTTAGTGTAATTGAGACCCCACAATACCGGCCTTCCTAGTGTGGGTCTCCAATAGAAAAACATATACATAGGATTTTATTGGAAATAAACGATTATTATTATTAATACAATTTCCGAACGACCTTCGTGTCATCAATACTTACTTAGTCACCTCGCGTATTATTATCGAAATATTTAATTGATCAGTGTATATTTCGCGTGTGAAACTAGTGTGCCGTCCGCAGTGTTTTTCGCCTCATCAAATTCATACATTAAATCACTTATTTGCTTACGGAATTCGCTAATAATCAACTAAAATCTACGAAAGAAGACATATAGATAGTGACAACTAGATTTCTATAGCATTTACTTTGACGTATGACCAGCTGTTTTTGACTGTACGACTGACAACTGTTGCCTGTCATTACTCATCTGTCATCAGTCTGTCCTGACGCTTGTCACTACTGTCACTTGTCATTACCTGCTGCCTGTCAACTGCCACCTGCTGCCTGTCATCTGTCACTGCTATCTGTCACCTGTCATCTGTCACCAATTGCCTGTCACCTGTCGTCTGTCACCGGCTGCCTGTCACCTGTCATCTGTCACCTGCTGCCTGTCACCTGTCATCTGTCACCTGCTGCCTGTCACCTATCGTCTGTCACGGACTATCTGTCATAAGCATTTTTACTTTTTTTGGGGTCCAAGACATTAGTCCCTTGAAGTACGAGTATAACGCACATAACCTCATTAATTGAAATTGCTGAGTTTAACGCGATCCGAAATAAATAAATTAGACACCCAAGTTTGTGTTCAGATTTAGACTGACGACGCAAACAACAAAATAATGTTTACTTGCAGCAGATGTAAGTCATCGGTAAATGATGCCGTTAAGTGCAGCGTTTGCCATAATATGTTCGACTTTTCTTGTGGAGGTATAACAGAGTCTGGTTATAGAAAATTGGGGGGTCGCAAGGCTACATGGCGTTGCTCTGGCTGTAAAGTTTCTGGACTTTCATCTCCCACGCCACCATCTCTCGATTGCCTTATGGAGGAGATTAAGAAAATGCAGATGCAACTGGCTATCCTGCCCGGCCTTGCCAATGATATTAAATCTTTAAAATCAGACTTGGCCTCCCTTACTTCCTCTGTCGAAGGTGTTCAGTCCCATATCGAGGGTTTTTCTGCTAGAGTGGACTCGATTGAAGAACGTGTTGCAGTCATCGAGGAGGTCAACTCTGAACTTGCTGATATCAGAATGAAGTGGGTGAAGCTGGAGGAGGAATCCAATGATAGACAGCAGTTCGCTAGGATGAACAACGTTGAGATAAAGGGCATCCCTCAGACTAATAATGAGAATCTCCTTGATATCGTTACTAAAATCGGGGCCCTGGTTAACTTCCCTATCTCAGTAGATCAAATAAATTATGTTACTCGTGTTCGGACCCGGGGACCCAATAATGAGAAACCTATTATTGCTTGTTTTGTGAACCGATATATAAAGGAAAACCTCGTTGCTGCCGCTCGACCATTCAAGTCTCTTAATGGCGGGCAAATGGGACTCAATAATGACCGCCGTATATATATAAATGATCACCTGACTGTGAGTAATAAGCAGTTGCTCACAAAGGCTAAATTATTGACCAAGGATCGCGGTTTTCAGTTCATCTGGGTTAGAAACTGTCGCATATTCGTGCGTAAAGACACCTCTTCTCAAGCTTTTTTTATTGGAACAGAACGGGATTTGAAGAAGATCTCATAGTCTCAATTTTCCTTATTTGTATGCATGTTATTTGTAATCACTTTAGTTTTAGTTTCATGTTTTCGAGGGATCTGGTCAAGTATATGCTATTGGTTGTTTTATTTTATGTAGTTGTCTGGTCCTCTCTAGATGTCAATCATTGCTTTTATTACAGAAATATATCAAACATTTTATCCAGGATAACTCACCTTACGAGTATATACGATATTTTTTTTACTGTAGTAGTTAATTCTTTTTATATTTTATCAGCTAACATATTTATTTGCAGTATTATTTTTCTGCCACGTAATCCAGTCTCTTATTTTAAACTATTTATATCATTGTTCTGCTCTCTGCTTCCTGGCTGTGCACCTCTCTATTATTTACTTTATGCTCCTACTTGTCGCGTACCCTTGCGTTCTCACTTTGAATTTGTCATTGTTGTTACAATGATACTTGATAATGGATAATGCTTTGAAAATCTACTTTCAGAACGTAAGAGGTTTGCGAACAAAATCTAGCTACTTTTTAAGAAACATTTTAATGAATTCCTATGACGTAATCTGCCTAGTCGAGACGTGGTTATTGGAGGGAATCAATGATGAGGAATACTTTGATAATCGCTATATTGTTTTTCGACGAGATCGAAATTATGCTAAGACCGGCCAGTCGCTGGGTGGTGGTGTGCTTGTGGCTGTGCGTCGTGAGATTGCATCTACCGAGCGACCCGAATGGAGATCTTCTGCGGAGGACTTGTGGTTGACTCTTTCACTATGTGGTGCTGATAAGCGGACACCATACAAACTTCATGTCTGTGTACTTTACTTGTGTGCCCAAAATAATGGAAAATCATTCTCGGAACAGATGACAGCCTTCAGCGATAGATTGGGTGAAACTGTACTGGCCTCTCCAATGGATAAATATGTTATTCTTGGGGATTTTAATATCAGCAATATCAATTGGGTTGCTGATAGCAATTCTGTTGGATTTTCACCTTTAAATATAATAGGAAACTACCAAACTAATCTCTTTGACACATTCGACACTTGTAATTTTATTCAGTTTAACGATGTTAAGAACAAATACGGCCGTATTTTAGATCTTGTCTTCTCTAATGACTTAGTCAATGTTACCCTTTGCCCTGACGCCTTGGTAGTCGAAGATCCCCACCATAAAGCATTGTTGATAGACGCAAAATTTGCGGAGGTTCATTTGCTTAAGGAGGCCCCAAGATTGAAGTATTTTTACAACTCTGGTAACTACGAATCTATCTGTACTGAGTTGAATGAGGTGGATTGGCTACATGAACTACAATCACGGAGTTTTTCAGATGCTCTGAAATTATTCTATAGTTCACTATATTCTGTTCGTGACAAATATGTACCCCACAAAAATACCTTGTCATCCAAATTTCCTCCCTGGTATAACTCAGTTCTCAAAAAAATTCTTAAGGAGAAATTTAAACACTTTCGTAAGTTCAAAATCTACGGTAATCTTGCAGACCACCAATCATACTTATTATTGCGTGCTAGATCCAAGGAACTTGAGATTCATTTGCACAGTGCTTACATAGCTAAGGTGGAGGCATCTATTATGAACAACCCTCGTTATTTCTGGTCCTACATCAAGCAGAGAAGCAAATCAACCTCAATGCCTTCTACAATGATTTATGGTAATTGTACTGCCTCATCAGGTAAAGAAATTTGTAATTTATTCACCTCCTACTTTAATGACAGTTTTACCAGTAGAGATGCCGATAACCTGAGTTGTTCTCAAGAATCTCTTGCGACTATTTCCAGCATAGGATCTATTAATATTAACTCCGTGAACGTATTCAGACTGTTGAATACTGTTGACACTAATAAATCCGCAGGACCTGATCATATCTCTCCTGTATTTATTAGAGGTTGTGCGAAAAGTATTAAATACCCCCTCACTTACCTTTTCGACAGGTCTCTTAAGGAGGGAACTATGCCCGATATTTGGAAGACTGCATTTGTCACTCCTATTCATAAGAAGGGTCCTAAAGATAGAGTTGACAATTACAGACCAATTTCAAAATTGTGTATATTCGCTAAAATCTTTGAAAAAATCGTTTATACCCAAACCTATGCTGCCTTAAAGCAGGTCTTTAGCGTCAATCAGCATGGATTTCTCAATGGAAGGTCAACAGTATCCAACTTGATTCTCTCCAATGATTATGTTACGGATAAAATGCAGAAGGGAGGGCAGGTGGACGCTGTTTACACCGATTATAGCAAAGCATTTGATAAAATTAATCACTCTATTCTACTTGCTAAGCTCAACAAAGTCGGTATCCACGGTTGTCTTTACAGATGGTTCTGTTCGTATGTGGATAACAGATCTCAAGCTGTCGTCTTGGGTGGTTATGTATCCAACTGGTCTAATATTCCCTCAGGAGTCCCTCAGGGGTCACTACTTGGCCCATTACTCTTCACAATCTTCGTGCAGGACATCGAATCATGTTTTCTATCGTCCAAGGTTGTTTTATTCGCTGATGACATGAAAATTCTGAAGCCTATTGCGGACAATTCTGATGTCTCCTGCCTGCAAGCCGACCTGTTGCGCTTGGATGAGTACTGTCAACTTAATAAACTAGATTTAAATGTGTCAAAATGTATCTGTATCTCGTTTACTCGTAAGAAGGCTCCGATTTTGGCCAAATACTATTTAAAGGGCATTGAACTGTCCCGGACAAATGAGGTCAGAGATCTGGGTGTTGTTCACGACTCCAAACTTCTATTTGACAACCACATCAGTAACATCGTCTCGAGAGCGTCTAAGTCTTTAGGTTTCGTCATTCGTATTTCCGCTAACTTTAAAAATATTAAGACTTTAAAAATTTTATACTGCGCTTTTGTTCGAAGCCTGTTAGAGTACGCGTCGCAGGTTTGGAATCCCAGGTATGAGTTGCACAGATCTAGGATTGAGAGAGTGCAGAAACGTTTTCTTAGATTTGTTTGCTATAGAACTGGTCAATTGAATCTTTCATATGAACAGAGATGCATTAAGCATCATATTTTGCCGCTTCACGTACGTAGGGACATTGCAGACGTTATATATCTTATCAACATTTTAAGTGGGCGGGTGGATTCTCCCGAACTCCTAGGTAAAATTGGTCTAAAAACTACCGGCCTACGAACTAGGAGCACTTCCGTTCTGCATGCCCCTATGTGCTTTACCAATTACAGACAAAGCTCGTTCTTCTGGAGGTCATGCAACTATTTTAATTGTAACTGTTCGGAACTTGATTTGTTTAATACGAAGCCAACGTTTGCTCGCAGCTACTTGACCAGATTGTACTGTACAACCCATATGCCTTAGCTGTGTACCCACAACTGCTTTTATTAATTGTTGTTGTTTATTTTTTGTAAGTTTTCTTTATTTTATGTTTGTAGTCCATTTGCGGTAACTTCTAAATGACCCTTTATGTTTCCATTTATTTTTTCCAAATTTGTTATTAGTCGTTAGTTATCCTTTAATAATTAAATAAATTAAATAAATAAATAAATACTATCCCAAGAAAGTAGTCATGAAGGTACAATCTAAGAATATTAAGTGGCCATGCGATCCGCTTAGTAACCGGCGCCTTACTGCGTCCAGGGCATGCGGTGCGAAATTGGTTACCGGCCACGGCAATGTAGGAAACCAGGCATCCCATGGAAATTGGACTACTGGAAACGCAGTAAAAATGCGACGTATACAAAAGATAGGTACATGGACATAGATGGTACGCGGTCTTCTCCAGGAAAGTTTCATATTGTAGAATCAATAAATCCATCCTGGAGAAACTGGAGATAGGTCAGCGCCTTTACTCAATCGTACAATCACGCATTCTCACTTACTTTAGACACGTGTCGCGGCGTGGAGATACATCTATTGAGCGCCTTGTAGTTAAGGGAAAAGTCAATGGCAAGAGGATGCGTGGTAGGTCTCCGATGAGATGGACTGACCAGGTTAAAGCAGCAATGGATCACCCCCTACAAGAGTGCTCCAGGAAGGCTGCAGTTCGAGACGAGTGGCGACGGCTTGTTAAGCATGCCACTGACACTCAAGTGACGACCACGACCACTCTGCCAAGAGTGTAGCGACTAAGAAGAAGAAGAAAACGCATTTGTTAGGCCGGCATAGCGGTAGGGACTAATGTCGGACTAACTAAATAATAATAATAATTATTATTTTGAGATACAGTGTATTTAAGATATACGTCAGTTGTAGGTACTAACTATAAGCTCAGAACTTCACAACCTTTTTTCTTTAAAACAATGGGTGCACTTTTTAAAGGATTTCTTAAGCCTTGCTAGCAAACACTTGTAAGGTAAGGTACGGAAAGTTCAGAGCACATAAAACATAGTCTAGAAGCTTAGTGCTGAAATATAATTGCTTACTTATGTATTATGTAATGGGAAACTTTTAGCTACCTGCAGCGAATTAAAAGCTAACTAAAAGTAAAATTAAGTATCATTACGACCGTAATCACTTGTTGGGTTGGTCAGATGCTGCTCCTTTTTTAAGGAGAGAGTTCAAACTTTATTTTAGGCTCATCATGACAAGTGGCAAGCACGTCGTACTAGACTCGAGAAATGTGACAAATAAATTAAATTAATGATTATGTTATATTCCACTCTCCAGCGGAAACTGTGAAAGAATCTGAATATCTGCTGGAAGAATGGGTAGGGATTGTTGGGATCGATTCGTGGTCGGGACACAAAAATATTTATTAATGTAAATAAATATATTTAATTAATATTTAATTTATTTGTGATATATCTCGAGTTTGGTACGCTGGAGACATCGACGAGCTTGCACTTGTCATGATTGGCCTATAGTAAAGTTGGCTAAATGTGAATCCGCTTATTTATAAGCGTAGTTTTTGACCACCCCGAAATATCACGACGATCACATTTAGCCAACTTTACTATAGGCCAATCATGACAAGTGGCAAGCTCGTCGATGTCTCTAGCGTACCAACCTCAAGAAATATCACAAATAAATTAAATATTATTTTAAATTAATAAATGTTATTGTATCTCGACCAGGAATCGAACCCGGTACCTCCGAGTCTAAATTCACGGACTTAACCGCTAGACCACGGAGGCACTACTTAAACTACTTAAAAGTGAAAATTAAAATAAAAACTAAACCCAATACAAATTTAGTAAAAAAAAATCTCTAGACGACCCTTTAGGGTTACTCCCAAGAAGACTGTAAACATTTCTCCTTTGTATAGCGAGGCTAATACGTTGACAGAAATAATTGCCAGCTTTCTTGTCTCCAGACTTTTCCGTTAGCCGCTTGGAGAACTCCTTGGCCAGACACTTGGCTGAGTGTCCCCGTGGGCCCATCGTCTCGACCACAAACAGCGCAAATTCGTAACCTGTACCGAGACTTGCACACCTTGAGGTCGCCTGGATGTGAGATGGGGCTAATGTGTAGACACATGTCGCATCCCACACCAGTGACATATATTTTTTAAGTTTTTCGTGCAATAAAGAGTTTATAAATAAATAAATCTGCGTGTAACCGCTAGACCACGGAGACAATCAACCAAAATTCAAAACTTAACTAATAAAATCAATATTAAAACTTATTTATTATCAATAACAGTATTATTATTAATTATTAAATTTTACAAATTGCTATTGTATTTTCCAAGTAATTAATTTATCAAACAATAATAAAGTTCGTACTAACTTTGTTAATAATATCTTTGATGTCGTATGGGGAATAATTGGAGTACCCTAAAACACTTAATAATTTAATATCAATAATTCATAATATTTTTTTTCGCGGCGGAAAATGCGGAGTATTGGCTGGTGGCGCGGGTTTAGTGGACTGTATCTAGGTGCGGGGTTTGCGATAATCTTCAACCTAGATACATAGACGATACTATGATAATCTATTTATTTATTTATTTATTAGATCTCCAACAAGATGTACACCAATTCATTACAACATAATAAGAATAATATGGCGCTAAGTGCCACCTTAATTATAGGAGATTACAGCATTCAAATTAGAGTATATATACAATTTTAATATAAATTAGATTAAGTTCAATTGGTAAAAAATCTATGTAAGGCAATAAAATTTTATAAAGTAATAATTTATATAAACATAATAATACTTAAAAATATAATTAAAAATAAAAATTTAAATTAAAATACAATTAATAATTACACATTAAAATACCCTAACAATGAATCGTGATTATCAAAATATATTTGTTTATTTGAAAGCAGACGGTCACAAGAACATTATATATAAAAAGTTAAACATGGTTATAGACCGGGAGATTTAACAATTAATATTATGTGCATACATTAAACAAGTAATAGGATATTGTATATATAAATATATATATATTGGACAAAGTCTTAAAAGGAGAATTGTCATTTTTGATAATTATATTTCTAATTATTGACATAATTACAATGTGTCAATCAGTAGCTCCAAGGTATTTTAAATCTTCTAAAAGAATAGGTAAAACAATAAAAAAAATACAAAATAGAAACAAACAAACAATAATAACAACTGAATGTATGTAGGTATATACAAACTGTAAACTCTATATAACGACACTGAATGGACTGTGCATTTTATTGCGTTATAGAGAGTTGTCGTTAAATGGAGAGAAGAAAAATCAGAATTGGAAGACAAGCTAATTGATTTCGACGCTTTAAGAAGTTTGTCGTTAAATCGAGTGACGTTACATAGAGTGTTCGCGCCGATCGCGGTAATTCGACCAATTTTGGATGGTTAGGCGTTATTGTGATTGTCGGTGCATAAACAGACGTCCTAATTTGTTACCCCTATACCCTTGTCCTATCTCTTTCTCCCCGCTTCCTTTCTATATTACCCATCCTGCTCACTTGTCCAAAGGCCGGCGCTTGCGCACTGAAGAGAGGCAGTGCCTATATAACTGGCCGCGCAGCATGCTGGTCGTAATCCTCGAATCGTGATAGTCGTCGTCGTCATCGCGCAGTCGTTGTTCTACAGTCGTCATAGAAAACGCTAAAGAAATCGCCGCGATCATTGTTTTCGCCCGCATTCGCCAAACCCGCAAAATTAGTGTAAGAACAATTTATAAGTGCTGGTACCGAGGACATCAGGTGAGTTCCTTTACCAGTTTCATTTCTAGTTTGTTTATTGCACCGATTATCATAGTATCGTCTATGTATCTAATTTGAAGATTATCGCAAACCCCGCACCTAGATACAGTCCACTAAACCCGCGCCACCATAGAGTTTACACTGTATATCAATTTTGACTCTTAGTTTTAGCGCAATTTTTTCATTTCAATAAAATAAAGTCAATATATTTACTATTTTATAAGGTTATAGGAAAACTGGGTCTGATTGTTCGGCTTGATGTGTGTAGGCCTTAAAATAGGGGTAGTAGGGGCTCTAGTGGGCGCGTCACGAAGTCTGCCCCAAGCAATTTGGTACCAAATGTCGTCCCTACGTGCCTCACAAATAAAGAGGATAAGCTGACTTCTATTACAACACGAATTGTGTCGAAGCCTTTGATGAATGCTCGACACATTTCGATACAATGTATTCGTGATGCTGTGATCTTTATTTTTGTGTTTAAAGTTCCATCGCGGCCATAATAAATAAGCTGATTCACATTTAGCCAACTTTACTATTGGCGCGGTGGTGGCTCGGTTGTAAGAACGCGTTCCTTAAATCCTACAAACGTCGGTTTAAACCCACCCGGCATGTACCAATGAGAAATACACTTTTCTTACGTACATTTGTCATAGATACAACACCACACCGTTCCCGTGCCTCGGAGAGCACGTTAAGCCGTCGGACCCGGTTCCACTAATACCAACTTGTGGAATCGTTAATAAATTGTCATTAAAAATTGACATCAGATCCTCGCCAAGCCGTCTGGCCAGCGTGGCGAGTGTAGGGCAAATTCTCCAGATATATGTTCTGGAAGACCCATCTCGAACAGTGGAGGTCTAGGACGCTGTGTTCTAGAATCTGTAAATACTATAGGCCAATTATGACAAGTGGCAAACTTGTCGATGTCTCTAGCCTTACCAAACTCGAGAAATATAAAAAATAAATTATTAATTAATTAAATTTGATTTATTTAAATTGATAAAGTTGGCTAAATGTTTACCATGTATTTCTCGTATACCATGGAGTTATTATTTTTTTTTAAATCCTAAATTCAGATTGTCGGTTACGATGTTCTTAAAAAGAGACGAGTCAAGCAAACGAATTTCGTCTCTAGCTTATTGCTTTTGAATATAAAATGGATGAAGATAAGAAATTTTGGGAAGAAAAAATTGGGGTGCGAAAATAGATGCGCACTTACAGAAATTAAGTAGGCATCGGAATAGGAAGAGGGGAAAAGTGAAGTTTGTTTTCCTAATATAAAACCACGACAGAAGGCACGACATGTGACCTGAAACGACAATTTTAAACCTTAAGACCGTAACTTTAAGATTCTAGTTTCAATTACTGTCTTAAAGCATGTAGTAAGTTAAAAATATACATTGACACTAAGTTTCTTTGTTAAATACATTTTTTTTCCACAATCTAAGAAAAAAAATAGTAAAATATACATATTTTTTTAGTACCTACAGTCAGTTAAAGTTGGGTGGGGTATTTATTTTCAACACTGTTCGGCATGCGCGGTGGTTCCTCGGTTGTTAGCTTCCCTTAAATCCTACAAAGGTCGTTTTAAACCCCCCCGGCATCAATGAGAAATACGTATATTTGTCATAAATTTATAACACTACCTTTCCCGTGGCTTAGAGAGCGCGTTAAGTCCCGGTTCCACTAATATGGAGTTCTAGGACGCTGTGTTCTAGGGGCTGTAATGAATGGTAATGACATCTGACATCCTCTTCCAAACTGAAGCAGTTGGCTTAGAATTTAAGGTTACTGGTTACAGAAGTGCTCTTCAGGATTACATAAGAAAAATAAGAATAGAAAAAAGTAAAGATTTGTAACAACAGGAGAACCATCACAGCATCACATTTTCTCGAATAAAGAGATTTACATACTGACAGACAGCGAAGATATTCCGTATGTTTAATAGGCCTGGGTTGGGATGGGATTATCTCCCATTTTCCCCGGCAGGATCTCGGCAGTTAACTACCCCAGATTCGTATACTTTAGTTCTTCTGCAAAAGCGCCTCCCTAGGCAGTTGCGTCCCCTCCAGGGTGCGGAGTGATATCCTAAAGATGCTAGTAGGATCCGATGTCAGCACTGTAAAACATACGTTTAGCTAGATCGACAACAAATGCCTCGAGCGATATATTCTGCTGACTTTGGATCTTGTCCCTGTTGGTTTTGGCAAGAAGATGATTCCACGCTGGCAGTAAGTCAGGAATGGATGAACATCTTGTAGATCTGCACCTTCAACCTGAGCGGCAAACTGGAGTTCATTACAGGACGTAACATGGCTTAGACTGCCTTCGCCGGACTAACGTGATGGCATGCCATGTCACCCATTGTTAACGTCCTGTTGCTGATGCGGCCCAGGTAACATTGACAGAGTCTGTATGAATATCAACTCTAAAATCGAATGACAGATTTGACCTTTTTACTATTCGTAAACTAATATTAGTACCTACGTTTAGTATAGTATGTTTCATATCAATATGGTTTATGTAAATCATGTCTACTGCCAGTCAAGTAACCAAAAGACAAAATAACAGTATAATTTGAAAAAGATTTTTCTGAAAAAGCTCGGTATCTAAATTTTGTAGAAAGAAGCAAGGCCCATGCTCGTGTAGACCGCCCTATAAGATTTACGTCTGCTACGCAAGCAATAAGCGGCCTACACCATAGGGTGTTGATCAGAGACGGATATATGAGTACATAGAAACAGACGATAGGACTAGTTTCAAATTCCGATACAAAAGGTATGACCTTTTTTACCCTCTTAACGTAACTTAAGTATGTACCAGTACGTTTTTTTCCTTTATATTGATTAAAGGTATAAAATATATTCCATTTAAATTCACAATTTTTCATGAAAAAAAAATCCGATTAAAATTATGACACTCTAATAAAAAAAGAAAACAGTCGGAAAGTGATAAAAGTAAAAAGTTAATTATCATCACGACCGTTTCCCTTTCGGGGTGGCCAGAAACCACGCCTATAAATAAGTGGATTCACATTTAGCCAACTTTACTGTAGGCCAATCATGTCAAGTGGCTAGCTCGTCGATGTCTCCAGCGTACCAAACTCGAGAAATATCACAAACTAATTAAATATTAATTAAATGTAATTATATACCTTAATAAATATATAAAATTTTTTTTTGGAAAGAGATTATTCTCTCCTTAATCAAACAAGGCGCCAACAATTACAATTTATTCTATTTTAGGGGTAGGGAACCGTTATGCCGTCGAGCGAGGTACGCTTAGATTGCAAGCAAGCATTTTCTCAAATACCTGTACCTATCAAGTTTCGCCAAACGTATAAAGATAACAGCGCACACTGTCAATGACCACGCTTTTTTTTAAGTAGCGTATATGTACTTTATGACAAATCACATGCTCGTCGATGTCTTCGGCGTGTTAAATTCACAAGTGTCACAAATATATGTTTCTGTTCCCGACCATGGCCCCGATTCTCGCGCCTTCGACATGCATATCTGCTCGATTTGCTCGAATGAAACAGACAGTTTTGCATGGAGTTCTGTCGCTTTCCATTCGAATATTTCGAACCGTCAAGCAAGTCGAAAGCGCCAGAATTACGCCCCAGAAACCGAAGCCGGATTCTCAGAGTCTAATGTACGGTCTTAATCAAGATAACGGATATATCCTCTTTAGGGCCTTTCGATCGATGGTCCTAATTCTTGCTAGTGTCACTAGCACGCACAAACTCTGTTATCGAATCAAGATTGAATTGAGAACATTTCAACAACAGGATTTTGGAAGAAGTATAGGAACAAATTTGCGGTACTTTACGTCACGGAGTTTGTGAGTGCTAAAGGTACTCCAACAGCTGATAATCGATATTGACTTCAAAGAAATAAAAAATAACAATTAAATAAATAAATAATGATGGTTATCTATTATTATTTTTTGCCTGTTCAAATATGATTCCGTGACTGTGACATAGAAAAGCAAGTAAGAAAGAAAACTTATTCTTTCGGCCAAGCACCTAAGTATATGTCTACGGAGAGTCGTTATTTTAAAATGTATGTCTAAATTCAGTGAAAAATAGCTTTCCGCCTACCAGTGAAGACTCTTATATTTCAGCGATGGCCGTGTGTTGAATAAGAAAAAAATGAAGAGGGTATGATAACTTATTTAAAGCGGGGACTAAGTGTTTATGTCGCAGGACGAGCCTTTTGAATCTTAATGAGATTAATATTTCTCTTTTAAAAAGTAAAATATCTTCTTTCTACGAGAATTCGCTTCTTTTCTTATACTGGCACATGATGCTAAGTGGAGCGCGAGGTCCATGAATTATTATTATTTACGCGGCGAACGAGTGCCTTCACTCCGTAGCCACGACTCAGACTTAGCTGTTAAGGCACGCAGGGCCAACAGTGAAAGAGAGACGGTTTATAGGGTTTTAGTCCGTAGGCGCCTTGGGGTCTCCTTAGGAGGCCTCACGGTGAGTCGGGCATGCGACCTCCCGCGGTGGCCCTTCAGGCAGGGGGCGTATCATTGATGATTTATCGATTCACTGTCTTTAAAAAGAAAAAAAAAATATTATTATTAAATTCTTTATTGCACGAAAAAAATGTACGAAGGCGAAGATTAATGCCTACAAGGCATTTTCTAACATCTAACCTTTGAGAGAGTATGGGATGAAGGCTGATATAAAATAATAAGATTACAAATAATATATGTACATACTACATACTAAGAAATACGTACACTACATACAAAGACATGCATATACTAAATACTAATAAATACATACTCCAAATCCTAATAAATACATAGTATAAAAGTATATATTTGCCAAATATTTATTGTGAGCCCGATGCTTGTTTGTCTAAAAATAATGCAGTAACCAAGCTTTTGAAGGCATGTCTAATAGCCAAAGAATATTATCAACTGAAATCAGACACTCATGACTGACATCAGTCCCTAACACTATGCTGGCTTGACTGAGCATGACGGCAATTCAAGCCTGATCCCGAAATGTGTGGATACACTTTACTGGGTTTATCGGCTCGAACGGTGGATACTTTTCCGCCCCAGCAGACTGGGAAAATTACCACTATAAGTCCGCCTACCACCTAATGTACTGAAATAGTTTCAAGGGGTTGCATAGTCAGGTCTATCTAATCATACCTCTATGGAACTTGTTTGTTGATTGTGGGTATGTTGTGATTTGATGAACTCGCGAAGTAATGCTATAAATCCTGGTGGTAGGATTGTGACAAAAGTATGTTGTTGTGTTTATTCTTGTTTAAATTGTTTTAATTACTTGTGAATTTATGTAATCGTATGGTTTAATTTTAATTTTATAGTTTTTTTAGCAGTGTCAGTGTCGTTTTGTGGCAAATCTGAGTGGGTATTTATGTTATTTGGTTAGGTTGTATTGTAGAAGCAACTGATGCCTAGGTTAACCTATACCTCACTCTGTGGGGGCAGGGGTTGTAAATGTTGTTTTTTTTCCTCCACCGAGTGTGATATAGGATATATTTTGCACTACTAATAGCACTGAATGTTTTAGTACTAAAAGATCAACTAAAATTGTAGCGGAGACTGCTCCCCGAGATACAACATAATGGTTCGGGGAGCAGAGTTCTGTATCTCTTGCTTGCTTACTTGTTTTGATATTTTTTTTTCCTGTACCAAATTTTGTAACTCAATTTACTTTTGCTTCAATAAACGATTTTACTTTACTTTACCTATCTGTTGTTCTCGTTGAAAGTATGTGCCATTTGCAATTATGTCAAATGCCAATTTTTACTTTCAAGGAGAACTAATATTGTAAGCTTGCCATGGTGATATTTATATAAAAAATAACACCGCTTGAAATAAGACTTACCAAATCACTCTTAATGCATTTATGCACACATTACACACGAGCTAAAGTAATCTTTTATATTCTTTTCTGTCGCTTAAATAGCGTGCACACAGTGACAATCATTGAAATTCGGCACATCCTCTCATCGTCAATACCATAATGTTTAAAGACAAAAGTCAATCAGTGCGTCCTACCCGTGATGTGGTACGAAGCAGAGATGTGGACATCGGCAGTGAGTCTCATCAAACATTAAGGATCGCTCAGAGAACCAAAGTGAAGTGGTAATGGGTCGGATACTGGGGCAAACGGGTTCTGTAGTCGAGATCGTGTACAGGACCATGCAGAGTGGGACGACCCAATGCAGATGGACCGATGACTACATCCAGCAGTGGAAAGACACAGTCTGATGAAATATTTATAGTATTCGTAGTTTTTTTTTTTATATTTCCAGGTATGTTACAAAGTAAAATCAGACACTCTCAATTAACATCAGTCCTTAACACTATGAGGGCTGGATAAGTTCCTTTTTCACACTTCGCTTATAGGAATAGCGAAACACACTGGCTGGGAGAGTGGCTATTTGGTGGTACCTACATATTTTGGCCTGTTGCGGAATAGAGAAGCAGGGATTAGATTATGGAGGTCTTCAGAACACTTTAGTAAAAGACGCTCAGGTCTCGACGAAACTACGGCGATTCGAGAGTTTTAAATACTGCGATGACTTCCACTGTCAGAATCAACCGCCTGCTGAAGGCTGCTCGTTAATAAATGTATTAACAATTAATAACACAGAAAAAGGTGCAAAGATTTTGCTGGAATTGCTTTTATAGCAAAACACGTAAGGAGTTATTTTTCTTAAGTAAAACAAAATGATAAAACTGAGGTAGTGTTAGGTCGGCCTAATTCTATGGCCACATTACAAAAAGCCAATGCATTTTTCCTTTTTACCCCAATATTCAGGGATCTACTCTGAAATTCCGAATAATTAACTGACATGTCTTATATCTGATATACTTTATAAATAAATCGATAGTTTAGGCAAGTAAATTGATTTAATAGGGCATGTGGAATCTACAAATGAAATACATACATACATACATACATATCTTCACGCCAAATCCCTTGCGGGGTAGGTAGAGACAATTGAGCGCCACTTGTCACGATCACGACATACCTCTTTCGCTTCTTCGACATTCATCAACCTCTTCATACATGCCCTTTTGTTTCGATGGCTTTTTAATTCAGCTTCAGCTAATGTTTTATTTATCATGATCATGATAGGCAAGTCTTGGTCTGCCAGGGCCTCTTTTACCCACAACTTTCGCATTATATATCTGGTTCGTCAATCTCTCTTCGCTCAAGACCTCATTTGTACTGCATTAACTCTACTCTCATGCGTATTCTGACATATCCACGTCTCGCTTCCATACATAAGTGTTGGTATTAGCATGGCATTGTGTATGGCGAGTCGAGCTTTATCACTGACATTTCAACTGGCGATCAGTGAAGTAATTATAATTATTGATTAATAATTGTGGACGATGCCACTATATCTGGAACTCTCGAATCCCTGCAGCTTCGGCGAGATGTAGCTTCTCTGAGCGTGTTCTACCGGCTATACTATGGTGAGTGCTCTGAAGAGCTCTATAACCTAATTCCTTCCTCTCCATTCTGCAACCGAACCACACGCACAGGTCAGAATATGCACCCACATACCGTAGTCACCATCCCTTCGCGTACCTATAAATTTGGGGACTCATACATCTGTCGCACAATAAAGATGTGGAATGCTAAAGTGTGAAAGTTATCTAGTCAAGCCGGCATAGTGTTAGGGACTGATGTCGGACATGAGTGTCTGATTCCTGTTACTAACATTCATGGACCATGCGCGCCACTTACCATCAGGTGGGCGCAAGGTCACATGTCGTGCTAGTATAAAAATATATATGTATATATTTAGTTATCGTAAATTATGTTTTATTTTGTGGGATTGCAGAGTGTGTGAGAGAGAGAGAGTACTTGGTACCTTTTAATCATGACATTTACGTTGGAAGAGTTTTTAAAGATATTTTTATCGATTATTAATAATAATAATATACGTTTATTCAAAGCAACTAGGCTCACTTGTTAATTACAAAATCCTTACAACTAATGTTAGTATAAAAATTAAAATAAAAGTAAAAAATATGATAATATTAAAACAATATGACCGTGCAGTAACCACTCCGCCCCCCACCAGTCTGACAGGATGCACCTCACTCCCGCCAGACCATATCATCTTCAGGATACTGTTAGTGCTTGTCCTCACTCTGTTAAGTAATGATGCAGTGGTTTTGCGTCTTATAGCAAAGAAGTCATCTGTATGGGCCTGCGCAAACATTGCCGACGCACTACAGTAGCGTGGCAGCCCCAACAATATCCTGAAGCTATTATTGTACTGTACACGTAGGGCGCTGATCGATGCCTGCGTAAAGTTGGTCAATAGACTGCTAATATAGAAAGATTGGCAGTTAATTATAGTTTGTACTATTTTTTAATGATATTTTTTTTTGTTAGTTCAGGGTAGGCCCTATACTGGCATGTGAGAGGGAAGGTACGTGCTAATGTGTTTTATGAGCTCTGGAGCAGGAATTCCGAGCCGAATATTTGTAGTATTGGGCCAAAATGTTCAAAGCATCAGCCGTCGACTACAGAGGAAATTTTCATTCCAATCCTTTAGAAATTAGTTACTTGACTTAGTTCTAAAAACCGGGCTATAAAGTACAAATTAAGGTGGGTTTAGACCAAGCGAACAAAGAGCTTTAGCCAGAACAAAGCGTTGGTAGTTTTTTTTTGGGTAAACGACAGCCAAACATATAGTAGGTACCTCACAACTCACTTCTTTCCATTCCATCTCATCATTCCGGATTTGTTTCAAATTCCTTTGCCCGTTGTTGCTACAAATCTGTGGAACAATTTACCTATTAACATAAGGACCAGATCATCATTTAAAAAACTGGTCTACTCACATTTTCTTAATAGCTCCAAACAAAATTTGTAAGTTGTATATATGTATGTTTATTATTGTGTATATATTAGTATTTTGTATATTTATAAGTAGATTATATATAAGTCTATTTATATCTAATTGTTGTGTCACCTTTACTTTCATTGCACCTACAGTTGTTCCAATTAGACCCAAAGGTTTGGCTGTCAGAAAATGTCTACGGGCATTAAGTCCGCCTTTTGTACTTTGTGCATTAAAGTTAAGAAATAAATAAATAAATACCTACTACTAACATGAATTGGTTGGTGGAATGATTTAAATTTGACAAAACTATAAACTCTGATAATAAAATACTGAAACACGGTGTCTAGGAGACTACCACATCAGGTGCAGAGGGTTAACCTGGTCAGTCCACCTCATCGAAGACCTACCATTGGAGATAGCACTTTTAGAATTCATTATAAATAGATTGGTTGGATCTTAGAAGTATTTGTCCATCAATGAGAAAGACATACAATACAAGTTACATTAGAATCACAAGGTCAAGTAGGCGTCATCGTAACTATCAATTTTATCTAAAGAATGCAGCAACATGCAGGTGTATTGCCACGCCTCGGAATGCGCCGCATCGTTGAAGGCTGTTTACATTCCGACTTACCTCTATTTACTGTCTAAAATTTATAGTAAATCTATGGTTGTATTACGAAAACTGTCGAAGCTTGCAATAAAATGTGGAGGCCGGCCGCACACGGAAGCATTATTTTTGTTTAAAAAATTACAACACTATTAGGCCATCTACACAATAAATTAAATTACTAACAAATATGTAACATTATTTTATTTAAAAAACAGATTTTAGTTTTGCCATCTTTGCTTGCCCCACCATGATTGCCAATAGTTTTTTTTGTTGTTGTGTTCTCTTTTCCTGATGGATGATGAATGAGCTATGAAGGCAAATGGTCTAGCCCATACAGCCAAGTCTGGCGTAATATATCTTTCTTTTTTATGATATAATGAGGTTATCATCAAATCGTAGATGTTGCAGAATATAATATGGGAGTTCACAGCGCGGGAAAAACGCAAATAATAAACTGCAACTTGTGCCCCATATATAAAGTCCAATTTATCGTTTTCCATAATTATTCACATTATTAAACAAAACAACACCACTTTTGACTAATAATGTCCACAAAAACGTAATTTACAAAACAAAAACTTGCACTTATCATGACCGCGCAAAATGGCGTGAAAGAGTCTCATTTTTTTTTAAATAAAACTAACACACTATTCTTAGACGTTTCCGCAACGGCTCCTCCACTCAATTATTTTATCCACCTGTCAAAAGCATTCTTCAATGTTGCCAGAAAAAAAATATTTTATCGTTAATATTTAAAATGGTAACATTGCCTTTCTTGATTTGTATAGTTAACAGCTAAGAGTACCTTAGAGATTGAAGGAACTTGTTTGACAGCTGGAAGAAATGGTTGAGTAGAGAACCCGTTGAGAAGACGTCTTAGAATATGGGTTAGCGTATGAATTTAATAAAAATAATTAACATTAACCTAATTTTTTTTTTAATGATGAACTGCCTCCGTGGTTTTTCGGTTAAGACCGTGGATTTGTTCTCGGAGGTACTGGGACTGATTCCTGGTCGGGACACAATAAATCATTTAATTTATTTGTATTATTCGAGTTTGGTACGCTAGAGACATCGACGAGCTTGCCACTTATCATGGTGGGCATATAGTTAAGTTGGCTAAATGTTTTTTCTGAATACCCCGGTCGTAATAATACTTTACCACTAAAAATACAGAATAGACGTACTAGTAATATATGTTTTAGAAGCTACATGTAGTTTTGATAAGACTACATGCTCTTGATTACTAAAATAGCAGTAACTGATCGCAACCGTGCACGCCACCGCGGACACAAGTTTTGCTTAACCCTCTGCAGCTGATGTGGTAGTCTCCTAGACACTGTATTTCAGTTTTCTATAACCTGAGTTTAATTTTGTGAAATTTAAAATATTCCACCAACCAATTCATTATTAATACTTTATAAATATTCGAAGTTTAATAATATTTTTTACTTATTAAACTAAAATTTTCGTTTTAAATGAACAAAAGACTAATTACCAATATTTTGTATAACTAACAAAGTGAAAATATAAAAATACGTTGTACGATATTTATTTATGTATATAAAATATAATGCACGTTATTTAAAGATTTATATGTATAATGATTGCTACTTATAAAGGTGTCCACAAGTCTATCATCATCATCACAACAGCATAGAACCACAGAGTCGTAGACCTCCACTGTTAGATGGGTCTTCCAGAATTTGCTGGAGAATTAGGCCTACACTCGCCACGCTGGCCAGACGGGTTGGCGAGGGTCTGATGTCAATTAATAATGACATTTTATTAACGATTCCAACTTAGTATTAGTGGAACCAGGACTTATGGCTTAATGTGATCTCGGAGGCTCGGAAACGGTGGTGTTGGTAATCTATGACAAATGTTCATATGTTTTAATGTGTTAAGCTAGTGGTCTTAACGTCCAGTTAAATTGTTAAAATTAAGCCACGTCAGTTGCAGAGGGTTAAATGTGCCGCTGTGCGTACCTCTAGTGTGCGACCAGCCTAACAAATGATTACACATCTAGCGAAGAATGTATCCACTCGTATGTTTAAAGATAGTTAATTAAATGTTGCTGGCAGGTGCAAAATAATAGCGTGCGTTTGCATAATGTGACTTAATATTTTGCGCAAAAATATTTTAATGTTATCTGATTGCATTTCAGCATTCTTTCCACACTTGGTTAAATAATTAATTAAAATAAACGTTCGATTAAATAAATAAATATTAAAATAATAATATATTATTTTTTATAGTATCCGGAGCAGTAAGTAGAACATGATGACCATCATTTGGGAAAAAAAAAAACAACTAAAATATTTTATAAGTATAAAATAATGCTAAAAATAATAGCTGATGTATGCATTGTCACACAGACACAATAATAAAAAAAAACAAATGTCACTTAATATATGTATGTCACTGGACAAGTGGCTAATGACAATAGACCTAGACTATGGCGATAACTGACAATTTTATGAACTTTACACCAATGCTTGATATAGTGCAATACGCTTCGAGATTATTAATCAATAATAATAATATATGTATATACAAGTAGCTACTGTATAGAGGTTCGCTATGCAGCTGCTGTAAAATGGCATTGTAACTAATTACAAATTGGATAGCAGACAATATTTTTTTAAATTCCGTTACCTTCGAGTCTAAATCCACGACTTAACCGCTAGACCACTGATGCAGTTATATTTATTTATTTGTGTATTAATTTAGGTTTTTTATTGTTTCAGAATATCCTCGACAAATTCAACCCAGGTGCCCGGCAGATGATCACAGCTGGAAAAGCTTATTTAAAAGCTCTTCATGGTTAGTGACATTTGATTTGATTATCCCTCCTTGTGTCGTTTTCCTCAATGCTGAGGGTCGTGACCCCCTCCTCGGATCACTTTGTCCCGGACTATGCTGCGCCATCCGGGTCTGCTCACGGCGGCGTGCAGGGCCTCGTGGACTTAGGTGTGAAGTGTGGTGCGGATCTGGTCTGACCATCCTGTCGGGCTCCGGCCACGGGGTCTCTTGCCTTCAATTTTTCCCGTGATTACTAGCCTTTCTAGAGCTCTAGCCAGAGCTTTTACGGGCTATATGACCAAAATACTCAAGGACTCGATTTGATTATATAGATATATAATTTATGAATAAATAAAACAAGTCAAAATTAGAATAGTTTTTTTAAATAACTTTTTATGAATTTTGAACACACCTTAAATAAATGAATCGCAGGTTTTAAATTAAAGTAATACTTGCACATAATGACATTTGACAAATACCAATACTTTATATACCTACCGCGTGTAATTGTCGAAACATCAAATATTTTTTTTAGGATTTGAAATAAAAAAGGTCACTTTATTTTAAATAAAAATCATTATCCGAAAACAAAACACTACTGCATGGTTATTCTATTATTAAATCTCGCCTACAGCCGAAATAGAGAGAGAAATAATAACGTAAGTCAACGTTCGCGCGTTCGTTGACCTCTCGCTACCTAAGTAGGTATTAAAGTATTAATCAAGTGATTAGGCTCTGTATGAGTAAAAACTTGTCTGCGCCGTAACTTAAGATTTTATTACTGAATAATTAGAATAAAAAATACGTAGTAATTTATTATGTAAAGGCTTTAACAATCTGCTTAAATTTTGGGACAATTTTTTCGGTGGAGATCATGGCACACTTTGCCCTGATGCATCGCTTTTGAGCTTAAAATACCATGTCCCTATTTGTAGATGTTATTTGTATTTTTGTAGAAAATACTTACGGTAAAAGCAAGTTTTCAATCTTCTTCTTACGGTGCCATCTCCTATCGGAGGTCGGCTATCATTAAGGCGATTTTTATTTTGCTGGCCGCTGTGCGGAACAAGCATCTTCTCTCCGGTCTTCTGGAGCCTTGTATCTTGCCTTGCATATCGAGCTGCAGCAAGCTATACTTTTTATTGGGCATGATGTGTCCCAAGTACTCAAGTTTTCAATGACTTATTTATAATACTTTAAATTGTATTATTATTATTATTTTGAGTTCAGCAAGCGGCGCAAGTATTTAAAAATACATATTTGTGCCGTTTGCTGTAGAAACTCTGGGCGCTCGGAGTCCAAGCGCAATAAAGTTTTTAAAAGGCAACACCGCTTGTTGTCGTCTCCTCCGGTGACGAGAGGGCTGGCTCTTTCTTTGACCAAAGAATCAGTATTCCAATTAAGCGGGAAAATGCAGCCAGCATGCTTGCCACCATTCCACGCGGACGGGAAATACAGCCAGCGTTCTTGCCACCATTCCACGCGGACGGGACTTATTTATATCCCTATGTTTTATTTAATATTTTGTAATTATACTCGTATATATATATATTTTTAAATAAAATCATATTGTATTAATACCTAAAATGACAATGGTTCTAAATTTGTGAATGCATTTTATTACTGACAAATAAAGATATACCGCTGTGTAATCATTTTACGTAGAAATATATTGTTTTCTATTTAGCAGGGTCATCTTTCTCTCGATATTTTTGTTATTTCCTTGTTAAGTAAGATTGTTGTTGTTTTCTTTGTGTTATTTTTAACTTATTTCTAATAAAAAAAAGGCTTTTTAATCCATGAAGTCCATATCGGGCTAATCAATGATATACAAGTCAATGAACACAGTGCCAATGAATTCACAGTCGTAAGCCAGATTCGTGTATATGTACAATTTGTATAACCCCAAAGTCGGTCGTACCGCTGGCTTCCAGATCTAGAGCAGGCTTGCTGTGCCAAATTGTCTCAAGCATAGCTTATCTTTAGGAGCATTAAGCTGGAAACATATTAATCAGATGAGACTTACGACTTAAATAGGTACCTACTTCTAATCTGTTCTTTTAAACATGTTTGACAAACGTCTAAATTAATTTACATTACGGAAGATAAGTGTATTTCTCATTGGTACATGCCGGGATTCGAACCGAACCTTTTTAGGATTTTAATAAGAGCGTTCTTGCCACCGAGCCACCAGCGTCAAAACAATACTATAGTTTAATTATGCTCCTTGGTTTTATAGGTATTTTACAACGTCCGTGCATGACAACGAATGATTTTTTTGTGACTAAATGATTAGACATGTCATTAACATTAGTTGCCTTCCGACAAAAGGGTTTAATCTGAACTTAGTCCAGTATGTCTTGTTTTAAGCGGAGTTATTTTCATATAAATATCACCATGGCTTACAATATTAGTTCTAAATTGGCATTTGACATCATTGCCATCAACGATCGCCTTCAACGAGAACAACAAATAGGTGGTAGGCAGACTGATGGTGGTAATTTGCCTAGTCGGGGAAGTATCGACCATTCGTGCATAAGCCCAGTAAAATGTATCCACACGTTTTGGGATCAGGCGGGAATAGCTGTCATGCCCTGTCAAGCTGGCATAGTGTTAGGGACTGATGTCAGTCATGAGTGTCTGATTCCAGTTGCTAAACATTCATGGACCTCACGCGCCACTTGCCATCTTCTTCTTCTTACGATGCCATCTCCTATCGGAGGTCGGCTATCATTAAGGCGATTTTGATTTTGTTGGCCGCTGTCCGGAACAAGGATCTGGTGCTCATCCCGAACCACTCCCTGAGGTTCTTGAGCCAGGAAGTGCGTCTTCTCCCCGGTCTTCTGGAGCCTTGTATCTTGCCTTGCATGACGAGCTGCAGCAAGCTATACTTTTTATTGCGCATGATGTGACCCAAATACTCCAACTTCCTTCGCTTTACCATTTTCAATAGTTCAACGCTTTTGTTCATTCTCTGCAAGACAGTTTCGTTTCTTACTCTGTCCTTCCATGATATCTTCAACATTCTCCTGTATATCCACATTTCAAAAGCTTCTAACTTCTTCGACATTGTGTTTGTCAGGGTCCATGATTCGACACCATACAGGAGAATGGAAAATATGTAACATCGGACGAGTCGGCATCTTGTAGGAAGTTTAAGATTGCGATTGCAGAGAAGGTGGCTCATTTTAACAAAGGCGTTTCTAGCTTGTTCTATGCGGCATTTTATCTCAGTACTGTGATCTGCTTCTTCGTTCACAATGGAGCCTAGATATTTGTATGATTTAACTCTATCGAGCGGTTGGTCTTTAATGTAAAGCGCAGCAGTATTGTCGACATTTGTCCGTCCGACTTGCCATCAGATGAGCGCAAGATCCCATAAAAAAATAGGCTACTAAAAAAAACGCGTCGTGTCGCATATTGTTTCCGGCTTAAATTTCAGGGCTGTGCAACAATAACATTCTTTATTGCATTCTTGATATATAACATTCTTTATTGCATTCTTGATATAGGACTAACGTAATGGCACTCCTAATGTGGGTTCTAAAATTGAGAACTTTTATAATATCTTCATCAGAGCCCCTAGAACACAGAGTCCTAGAATTCCATAAGTGGGGCTTTCTAGAGAATTTGGCCTATTAAATCAATCTTCATTATATTTTTCATACATACCCTTATATTCGACTATGTACAAAGATCTTCTCTAGCAACCAATCTGGTGGTAAAAAGAATGGAGACTTACTCCGCATTCTTCGATAGCTCCAAGGTACTCCTTGTAGGGTACGATACGCCACCATAGCATCAAGGGTTGTAGCAAAGTTTATGAGCACAATTCACGGTTTAATTTATTTGTTTAAAATAAATATAAAATAAAATTAATAATAATAGGATAGGGATATAAGTTCCGTCCGCGTGGAATGGTGGCAAGAACGCTGGCTGCATTTCCCCGCTGAATTGCAATACTGATTCTTCGGGCGAAGACAGAGCCAGACTATATAATATACATATATATGTACATTTAAATAAATATGGGTTGAGTAGCATTTACCGGTTCACCGTTCAAATATATAATTCCAACTGACAGGTACGTCGCGAAGTCAACTCGTTTAAGGTGCGTTCGCGTATTTCTCCATCTCTTTTACTCGTAAGTCTTAAGTATAGGGAATAAAAGGGATGGCTATACTCGTACAAAAAGCATTAGCATATTACTAAGATGAATATGTACTGAACAATCCAAAGCATTTTGATTATGAGGTAAACCCATAATTTATAATAATAATACATACACTTATTCTAAAATACATACAAAAATATGTATACAACAATACATACATATATTATACACATGAAAAGCTTTGACTGTAAGAAATATATAATATGCTATAAATAATATATATATATATATATAAATAAAAAAGCCAATCCGCCTTTTATCCTTTATACAATATATCTTACATACGCTGTTGGTAGCTATTTAAGTATGGTGAATATATCTACGAGTACCATTTAAGTTTTATCTTAAAGAGTGATCTATGTGGCGCTTGGTGAATTTTCACTGGTAACTTTTTCGATTGAAGCTTCAACCATTGTTCTGTTTATTTATTATTATAGCCCTTAGACCACCACTTCTACCTCCACTGCTGAAGATGATCCTTCGATAACGTATTTATGGAAAATTTGGAGTACTAGAGCATCACGCTCACAAAAAGTATTTCAGTGCGTCCTTCCCGTAATGTCGTACAGAGCAGAGACACGCATACTGACAGAAATTGAGCTCTTATCGAGCTGTGGAGACAGCAATTTAATATTGATCAGAGAACCAATGTTACTGATATAGTTTTCCAAATTAGCAAGCAGAAGTGGCAATGGACCAGACAGATCTGACGCAGTAACGACAAAAGATGAAATACATGGGTTCTAGAGCGGCGTCAAATCGCGGAACAGTTAGGCGAATGTCCTAAAGATGATGGGTTGATTGAGGGTTGAAAAGGTTACATGCAGGGGCGAGGCCTACATCCAGCAGTGAAGCGAGGATAATGTAAATTACTTCCTGTCGTCCTTTATTTATAAAACTAAAATTACTGACTGTTCCTTCTATCTATATACTTGAATGCTGTTTATTTGTAAAAAGCCACCCGGAACTTTTTAAAACTCTTGGGGATAATTGCAATTTTAAAACGCGTTATCCTAGTAGAATAATTATTTCAGCTCATAAAAGTACTCAATATAGCCGAAATTGTTATGCAATGGCGACAAAGATATTTAATAAGCTTACAGTTACTATAAGGGAGCTGCCACTAAAACTGTTTAAATTAGGAGTCAAACAAATGCTGGTTAATAAATGTTTTTATTCGACAAAAGAATACCTAGACACTAAGCTCGACAAAGTCATGTGACTAAATAAATATTTGTATGCTAGAAATAGCGAAGCATGTGATATAATTACATATAATAATTTACATCCCTGTACCTACCATGTTTCTGACAAATAAATTATTTCATTTCATTTCATAAAATAATGTTTTTTTTTATTTGCAGGTGCCGCGGCTGCATCCCGTTTATATGTGGACGCTGTTGGTAAGCTGGGCCGGCAGGCGCAGCAAGGAACCTGGGGAGGATGTGCTGATATAGGTGATTATAAAACTTTCACGTGTAATACCGTTCTTACCTTTGGGATGGTTCCACTAAGTCCAGGGCCATCTTCAAAAAGCTGGTTTACACTCACCTTTTGAAATCCCAATAAAGTCCTTGTCTGTAGGTATCGTCCAAAGTTGTTGTATTATAGTGTAGTACTTATATGTATGTATATTGACGTCGTATATGTATTGTATATACCCACTTATATATGTAATTTAATACTTTAGTTGTAAGTATATTGTATTTTATTTTTTTCCTTAATATTTGTTGTTTATTTATCATAACATTACCTCTTATGTTTCAATGTCCCGAACGTTGATTGAAAGACAGTGCTTATAGGCATTATATCCGCCTTTTGTTTATTTAATAATATTTTTTTTAAATAAAAAAATTAAATAAATAAGTAACAGATGTTCTCAATGTCCGCCAGAAGCGGGCGATTCGGATAGTTGACGACACCACTGTGTCTAAAACCCTCAAATCGCTGCAGCTACGCCGAGACTTGGCCTTCATAAACGTATTCTACAAGCTATACCACAGAAGAGCTCAACAACCTTATACCTTGTTCTCTATTCCGCAACCAAACCACACGCACAGGTCAAAATATGCACTTACATACCGTAGCCACTATTATTTTAGGTACATTTACATTTTTACATTCTCTTTTTTTCAGGCACAGCTCTTATGAAGGTAGTTGAGGTGTACAGGCAGATCCAAGATCAACAAATGAATATTGTGAGTTAATAAAATTTAATGTTGTTCCATTTTCATTTTGTTTCCGCGAAAGTTCGATTAACGTGGTTCTTTGATTGCAGTTGAAGGCGTTCTACGTAGATTTATTGGTGCCATTGGAAACGAACTTGGAGAAGGATACTAAAGTTGTGCAGGTATAACTTTATTTGTCTTATTCTAGCTGACTGTTTGAAAATTTACTTCAAAATTATATATTGCTTTACCTTAAGCGTCATACAGGGTTATTAAACAAAACAAAAACCATTAGTATTCACTAGCCGTCACCCTTTATAATATATAGTATATAATATTTAGTGTATGTACGTGGCAATGCTGCCCATTGGCAGCGATTTGGAGCATTTTTTTTATTTATAATAATTTTTATTTAAATAAATAAATTTATCTGTTTGTCATCTGAGGAACGCCTCTTAGAGATGAGCAATATTTATGAATATTGGTTAAGACCCTCGCCTACCCGCCTAGCCAGCGTGGTGAATGTAGCCTAAATTCTCCAAAAATATGTTCTCACCAGCATTCGAAGTCTTAGGGCTGTACGACTTTGATGAAAATCTTTACCTTCAATCACTAACCTGACCTGAATTTCTCGTTACCAATTTCTGTCGTCCACTCTTAGCTCTTCTCAAACCAATCAATCATCTACAGTAGTCTACACACTTTCAGCAGGTATTTAGATTCTCTTACTATCTCGGCTGCTCGCTAGTGGAATAAACTTCAACTTGTGATCAGACAAGCTCCTTCTATCTTCATCTATAAAAACTTGTTCTTCAGTCACTTTGTTATTGCTTATGTAAAGGTAAAGTATCATCACGACCGTTTCCCTTTCGGGGTGGTCAGAAACCACGCTTATGAATAAGCGGATTCACATTTAGCCACCTTTACTATACGCCAATCATGACAAGTGGCAAGCTCGTCGATGTCTCCAGCGAACCAAACTCGAGAAATCTCACAAATAACTTAATTTTTAATTAAATCTATTTTTATTTACATTAATAAATATTTTTGTGTCCCGACCAGGAATCGAACCCGGTACCTCCAAGTCTAAATCCACGGACTTAACCGCTAGACCACGGAGGCAGTTTGCTTATGTATATGTATTATTAATATATATATATATATGTATATATCGCCAGTGTGTATACATATATTACATAAGTATTTGTTTCAATTATTATGAATTGTTGTTGTATATATTTATTTTATTTTTTTTGTTTTTATTTACATCACGGTAGCTCTCTTATCGCCATCACAAAAATTAGCTGTTAAAGAAAGACCTAACACCGCGTTTTGTCGTTTTATCCGGTAACAAGAAGGCTAGCTCTTTCTTCGCACAAATAATCAGTATTGCAATTCAGCAGGGAAATGCAGCCAGCGTTCTTGCCACCATTCTACGCGAACGGGACTTATATATATATAGTATAAATATAATTTTTGTATATATATATTTTTCAAATTTATTAATTAAAAGTGAAATATAATAAACAAACGTTTGTCCCTTATAGCAGCATATATTTGCAAGTAATCAGGAATATTTTTTCAATTATTTTTTTCCTATTTTCTTTTCAGTCGGAGCAGAAACGGTTTTTGCAACAGCACAAATTGAGATCAGAGAGCTACAGCAAGGCTGCAGCGACTATCAAAAAGCAACGCAAGAAAAAAACCAACATGGCCAAGGCTGGCTCTGCCATGGATAAGGAAATGAAAGTATGTACATTAAAATCACGTAGACATAAAATCTAAGGACTGACCTAACAATAGATTTGAAAATTACCAAAGCAGTGGCCCTAAATATATATAAAAAGGCAATCTTCACTTAAGACTTTTCTAAGTGGTAAGCAGACTGATTGGTGGTGGTAATTTGTCCAGTCTGCTGGGGCGGGGAAGTATCCACCGTTCGTGCCGATAAACCCAGTAAAGTGGATAATTTTAATTGCTTCTACTCTGTTGCTATATTAAATAAATAAATTAATTAATTAATTAATTAATAAATAATCACAGCCCCTAAAACACAAAGTCCTAAACCTCCACTGTTGGAGATGGGCCTTCCAGAAATTTCTGATGAATTTAGCCTACACTCGCCACGCTGGCCAGACGGGTTGGCGAGGGGATTATGTATTCAGTGTGTATTTATAATAGCATTTTTTTATTCTTATTTTTTTCGCTTTAACAGTATTTATTATTATTATTAAAGCATATGACAAAAGTGTTAAAGCTGATTGACTACATTTATTAAAATAACACTCAGATATGGAAAAAAACTCAGCGAAAGTTTCTGTCGAGAACCTTAAACTGCGCAAATACGCCAACCTCGGTTACAGGTTAAGTTTGAAGTTTAGAGTTCAGGTTGCATAGTTTTGGCCTTAAAGAAATTTTATCGTTGGGCCGGTCCTTATATCACGTGTAAACACAACTCTAATTATTTATTTCAATATTGAATCGAAATATTAATCCGATTTCATATTTATTTACAGAATATGCAAATATTGGAAGAGGAGAAGACAAAATTGGATGCTTTCTGCGAACAAAGCCTTAAGAACGTAAGTCTACATAATTGTATTCGATGTTTTTCATTTCGATTGTATTTCCAAATGTCGATGTTTTATTTATACAAACTAAACAACGCCATAATAGTATTAGTACAAGATCCAGAGCTACTTCTATGCTATTATTGGTACAAGTGTATCATTACATCACAGCTAGACCACATAGTCCTAGACCTTCACAGGCATTACGCGTTGGCGAGGTTCTGATGTCAAATTTAATTAATCAAATCAAATCATTTATTTCCTTTGTTTATCTTGTGACAACTTGGATATTGTCAGCACTAAAATAATATAAAACGAAAACATAAAAAATATAAATAAACACAAGTTAGGTAATCATGGTTGGACAGTAACAGGTAATAATCCAGATTTATGTGTGTAATAATACCATTATTGCCGTAAGCAAGGTAATTAATAACTACTTAATATAATCGTGGCTGTAAATAGGCCGTGTAAACTAAATATAAATTCGTGGCTGTAAAAGGGCTGAGTCAGCTTACAATCAAACAATAATAATAAACAAATCCTAATATTAGTTCGTAGCTTTTATTAATGATTCTACAAGTTCATACCTTGTGGAATCAGGACCGACGGCTTAATCTTCTCCTCACGGGAACGGCGGCGGTGTTATAAATCTATAACAAACTTGCATTTGTTTTGGAGTTTGTACTCCATATACTTCCTTATGGAAGGCGTTCTTACAGTTCTTACCAATGCTCTTTATACTAAGCTCATAAGTATACCTATATAATAATGGTTTATATTATCAATATAATATCAAAATAAAGTTTGCTCGTTCGAGAACCATCTACGTGTGCCCTGCTGCCTACGAGTATAGTCACAATTTACGGAGCTCGCCTGTGAACATCGGTAGCCTGGCGGTTAAGACGGCGGGCGGACCGCGGCTTCCTTGACCGGTTCAAATCTCCCCGGATATTGACTTTATTTTTAATTTTAATTTTTGTTTTTTTTTTTTATTCCATTCGTCATTTATTTATTTTGTAAAGTATTTATAATTTAATTTAATTTTTGTGATAAATTGTATTATTGCATAATGTCATACTTAAACAAACTTGGCTCTAGTTACAATAATAATAATTCAGTCTCAGCCACTGGCCACAGCCTAATTTGTAATGCGGGGTAGGCAGTAGAATGAGCCGAAGCGGCGATGGGGTCCGCAACCCATCACGCATGGCCTAAAAAGCGCGGATTGAGGGCAGATGAGTGCCGTTTTGGCACCTGGAATGTCCGAGGGGGGATGAATGATAAGATGAATGAACTCCTAGATACGATGAATGAAATGAAGTTGGATGTAATTGGCGTGACCGAGACCAAGCGGAGGGGTAGTGAGATGCAGGACTTGCCGGGAGGGGGGATCGCGCTCTGGTCGGGAGTGGGAGATAGCGATCGCGGTAGTCAGGGGGTGGGCATCTTACTATCCGGTCGCTTGGCCGACAGTATGTACGAGTACTGCCTGGAAAGCCCAAGAATACTCTGGGTTCGTCTTAAAATAGGCCTTAAAAAGTTATTTGTGGTCGTGGTGTACGCACCTGTTAGCTCAGCACCACAGCTGGAACTAGAGAATTTTTGGAACCAGGTCAGGACAGTTCTAGATTTGGCAGTTGGGAACGAAAATATAATATTATGTGGCGACTTGAATGGATGGGTGGGGACACGTCGTGCAGATTACGAAACGGTCCTAGGTGATTTTGGAGATAGGAGAGTAAATGATGCAGGTAAGCTTATTCTTGACGTGTGTTTAGAAAAGAATATTTTTGTGTCCAACACAATGTTTGCTCACAAAGATATTCACATGTATACAAGAACGATGAATAGTGAAAAGAGTATGATTGATTTAATAATAGTTGATGAAAGACTGCGAACACAGACTCTGGATACCAGGGCGTATCGTGGGCCAGAATTGGGAACAGACCACTACCTAGTAATCACTAGGATTAGTGGCCTGTTCACAAAATGGCGCCACTGGCGATCAGGTGGCAATATGTCAGCAGTAGAGAGAATAAAGAGTGAAAAGTTACAAGATGATAGTGTGAAAGAGGAGTATATGAAATGCGTCAAAGATAAACTTATCAACTTAAAAGATGTGAGTAAAGATGTAGAAGAGTGTTGGAAGTACCTAAAAAATGGTATGGTAGAATCGGCAAGAGAAGTATGTGGAGTAGCAAAAAAGCGAGCAACCAAGGGTGACGCGTGGTGGGATCAAGAGGTCAAAGATTCGGTAGAAAGAAAGAAGAAAGCTTGGATAGATTACGTTGCTTCGCTGAATATGAATGAAAGTATAAAAAGAGAAAAAAAAAGAGTTGTACCATCGCTGCAAGAATGAGACTAAATCTTTGGTTAAGGAGAAGCGTGAAAGATGTAAGGAAATAGGTGAAAATAGGATGACGAGCAACTTTAAGGAGAACTCCAAACTTTTCTGGAGGGAAGTTAGGAAGGCCAAAGGTTGCTTGTCATCTTATCGAATGAACAGAGTGAAATCAAAAAGCGGTAACATTCTTGCAAACACAAATGAGGTGTTGCAGCGATGGAATGAATATTTTAGCGAGATGTATGCTAGTGGTACTCCTAACGACGTCACGACGGGTACTTTACCTCCAGAGCTATCCACAACTATAACGTCCACTTTTGAGGAGGAAATAAGTGTGCAAGAATTGCAATCGGCAATTAGAAGCCTGAAATGTGGCAAAGCAGCGGGAAAAGATCGAGTGCTCGCTGAAATGATCAAATACGGAGGTATACCGGTCTGGAACGCTTTCCACCTACTGTGCAACCTTTGCTGGCAGGAGGGAAGAGTGCCGGAGGACTGGCGGCAATCAGTCATCGTTCCTTTATACAAAGGTAAGGGATCTAGATTGGACTGTGCCAACTACCGAGCGATTAGTTTGATCAGTTTGGCGAGCAAGATGTATGGCAAGATTCTCACGAAACGCTTGCAAGAGAAGACTGAAGGTCTTTTATGGGAGGCACAAGGAGGCTTTAGACCTGGAAGAGGATGCACTGACCAAGTCTTTTCGCTCCGCAATATCACAGAGAAGTTTTTGGCCTTAAACCAGAAGGTTTTCTGTGCTTTTGTGGATTTGGAAAAGGCTTTTGATAGAGTTGTAAGAAAGAAGTTTTGGGACATATTGCCGGAGTATGGAGTGAATGACAAACTGCTACAAGCTATACAGTCCCTGTACAAGGGCTGCAAAGCTTGTGTGCGGGTGGAGGGAGGTATGTCGCCTTGCTTTGAATCCCAAATGGGCGTCAAACAGGGTTGTGTGCTTTCTCCTAGATTATTCACTCTATATCTCGACAAATGCCTAAAAAGAGTAAGAGAGAGTGACTGTGGGATAAAGATGAGTGATCTAGTGGTGAACTGCCTGCTTTATGCAGATGATGCTGTTCTTATGGCATCGTCCGAACAACAACTGCAATCACTAGTCACAAGAATGAAGGAGGGATGTGCAGAAAAAGGACTCCGTTTGAATGCGAGAAAAACCAAGGTACTAGTGTTTGAAAGAAGAAGGATGACAACCGTGACGATAAAGATTGATGATGAAACTCTAGAACAAGTAAATGAAATTATATATCTGGGCAGTGTTTTCACTGCGGATGGGAAGTACGATAGGGACGTTGAAAGAAGAGTGAACGCGGGAAATAGTGTTAACGGTGCCCTGGGGTCACTGATCGGCAGTCGAAATGTCAGTGACAAAGCTCGGCTCGCCATACACAATGCCATGTTGGTACCAACACTGATGTATGGAAGCGAGACGTGGATACGTCAGAATACGCATGAGAGTAGGGTTAATGCAGTAGAAATGCGGTCGTTGCGGCGGATATGTGGCGTCACTTTGGCGGACCGCATACGTAACGTCGAAATACGGAAAAGGGTTGGTATGAAGGAAAGCATAGGGACAAAAATAAGGAAAGGCATGCTACGATGGTTCGGGCATGTTGAAAGGATGAGCGATGAAAGATTGACGAACCAGATATATAATGCGAAAGTTGTGGGTAAAAGAGGCCCTGGCAGACCGAGACTCACATATCACGATCAAATAAATAAAACACTGACTGAAGGTGCATTAAAAAGTCTTCGTAACCAAAGGGCATGTATGAAGAGGTTAATGAATGTCGACGAAGCGAAAGAAGTATGTCGTGATCGTGTCAAATGGCGCTCAATTGTCTCTGCCTACCCCGCAAGGGATCTGGCGTGAAGATATGTATGTATGTATATTATCATACAACCCCTATAACACATAGTCCTAATCATCCACTGTTCGAGATGGGCCTTCTAGAATTTTCTGGAGATATTGCCCTATTTTCGACGTTATGGCCAGACTGGTTGGTGGCTGGTCTGATATCATTTTTAATGACATTTCATCAACTATTTCAGAAGTTGGTTAATACGTAATGTAAAACCGGCTTTACAGGAAGAAAAAATGACCTGAACCAATTTGCAGAGCAGCTCGTCCCATAGTCGTTGTAATTTTAGTAAATTTGCAACCGACATGCTACCGACCAGGCATCTCTGGATCTGACAAGTACGACGGCTCCACGGAACCCAAAGATGGGTTTGTGATTTTCTGTAGGGCTCGACAATACTATGTACGGACGACAGATACGCTGGCAGTGCTCTCTTGAAATTTTGCGGGTTCCCAGACCTCCGAAGCGAATTGGCAGCGAAGCCTGGGCCCATGTATGGTCGTTCATGTGCTTGTAATCTTACAATTAAACAAATCCCGATGTATATAAACAGTAAAGAGAGATTATGATACCATCAACAGTATATAAAACTATCCTTTTAGGCAATGACTCAAGAACGTCGACGCTACGGATTCGTTCTAGAACGACAATGCTCCCTTGCTAAACACCTGCTCGCCTACCATTCTTCTGGAGCCGCCTCTTACAACACTGGTCTAGATGAGTGGATGGAAGTTTCACGAACCCGAGAATATCTACCACCCAATGTTGAAGCTATGTTTGTCAGTCGTATGAGGGTAAGAAATTTAATATTTTCGTACTTTAATAATATTCTATTTATAATAATAATAATAAAGCCAATCACTCCTTAATTAATTAACATATGCAGTTTTTACATAATCAACACAATTTCTATTAATAAATTCAAATATAATAATACTAGTAAAGTATCATTCCTTCCACCACCACGCTTTTGGCGAAGCGGATTTACATTCAGCCGACTTTACTATGGTTTAGTTCAAGGTCGTTTAGCGAGCTATAAAGAGAGCTATGCTCGGGGTTTCTCTGAAGGATAAAGTTCGAAACTTTGACATGCGTCAGAGAACCAAAGTTAATGACATCTTTTTAAATTAGCAAGCTGAATTGGCAATAGGCTGGACAGTGGACACGTCTGTTGCAGAACCGATGAACGATTGATTAGACGGATTCTGGAGTGGAGACCAGGTACTTGGCAGAGTGAGACGACCCCCCCGCCAGATAGACAGATGACTTGAGAAAGGTCGCTGGTAGGGGATGAATGCATATCGTGTGTGAAATGGCGAACTTTGAGGGAGGCTTATACCCAGCATTAAATAAACATCTCAAAGTATAATATGATATTTAATAAACAAAACTAAAAATCCTCTCGTTTACAGCAAGTGTCATTCTGGGCCGATGAAGAAGTATACGCGAGTCCAAGACTTGGCGATGATGACGACCGAATCTCAATAGGTTCAGCTCTTCGAAAGACCAGATCTGTAGACGCTTCCTGTCTTGATGTCAGGTCCATTGCTGATCTTGGATCTCCTACTCAAGGACTATCTCGTGCCAAATCTGACTTCAATTTGCAAGCTAGTCTTCATACGAATGAACAAGGTAACATTTGTACTTAACATAACTACGCTAAATTAAACAGATACAATATACTTCTAAAATTTAACTTAAAAATGAATATTGAAGGACATACCTACAACGATAAATTACATTTTAACGCTTGAGTTGACCAACATCAAGACATAATATGTTACCTGTCATCAAAGACAGTTAAACCATGTTTTATAGCTGTGTTTATTGAAACATTGTTAACTTCCACGAATCACATTAATAAATTGTTCAACAAGTTGAAAAATCAAAAAGTGATGGGGTCACCCCTAAACCTTTATTCGGTTACAAGCCTGAGTCTAATTCCACCACACGCGATTGACCCGACATTCATAAATTTTATTTATTTTTATACGTAAAGAAACGGATCACAATCAATTCAATTCAAATATTTCTCAATAACTGTTTAGGTTCTAGTTTGTAATCCAAAAGCAGCGTATGCTTATTGTGATTAGCCACTACTTAGTTATTTCATTTGAGTGATTTTATTTTAGTAAAACATGTTAAAAGAAAAATAATAGTAATACTAAGCAATTTGTTTACTTTGCTTACAGAAACCGACCGAATTGCAACCCGTCCATCGTCCTTAGCCCCTCCAGCTTTGGCTCGCGACCCTCCTCTAGCCCGAGCCATATATCCTTACGCAGCAGCCGGAGACAACCAACTTAGTTTCCAACAAGGAGATATGGTAGCATTGCTCGGTGAACGCACCAAGGGATGGCAGTATGGGGAAAACTTGAGGAATCATCAGGCTGGATGGTTTCCGCTTGCCTACACTGAACCCATCGCTAATGATGAACCTGGGTAATTTTCTTTTCTACAATACTTAATCAATAAGGTCAATACTTTCATCATCATTTACAATGTCACTGCTAGATGTGGGTTTTCATTTTCGTTATAGATATCAGAAGTGTGAGATAGGATTAGCAATAAGAGTAGAAAAGTATTTGCACTTACAAATACTAATATTTGAGCTGCAACGTTCATTGCTTTTTGTGGCATTCTGTCACGATCGCTTCGATTATCGTTGTTAACTATCAGGTGTGTGTTTTACTCCATCGAACATTTGTTAACAAATCCAACTGAACCGATTGTGTATTTTAAACAAATTCCTGATGTAATTGTGAGATTTATAAATTAGAAAACATAATACCAAATCTCACTGAATATTTTACCAAAGTTTGGTCAGTTAAAGACATCAATAAATGTTATGCCTTTTATTTACAGAGCTAATTCTCCAGCGCGTTGGTCCGTTGTGCAAACCCCAAGTGATTTGCCTCCAGCACCTATAGCCCACGCGCAAACCACTGCTACCATACATGGGCACACGCACGCACATCCTCCTACAAGAATGTTTGGGGATACTGTAACAGCACATCATGTTACCAAGGTTTGTTTAACTGCAGTAGTAGGTAATTCTTCATATCTACGCTCAAAATGCAATTGACGTAGAATATTCTTAGTTATGCTTAATTAACGTCTTAGCAACTAAAACATTAAACTACACTTATTAATGTCAAGCTAACACCATGGTATGTTGACAACTAGTCTTCTATGCAATGTCTCAAATTCTCAAATTTTATTTTATTTAACCAAAATGCTTGTATGATACACTACCCTTTAATGTAAATTTAATGTAAATTATATATTGCAATTAAATCTACAATAATATATAAATCTTCTCTTATTTTGTTCTAGGGTCGTTTTGGTGGAGGATCTCCAGGACTTCCCCCTACTTTACCAGCTCCGTCTCCAAGTGCATTGAGTTCTTCAGTCAGTGCCACATTCCATACGTCCACACCAACCGCCGCAGCTGGAAGTGCTATCAAAAACTCCACCTCAGCTGCAAGTTTTACAACACACGCTGTTATTGAACCGAGAAGTTTTGGGCCACAAACATTGCCTTTGAGATCACAGGTACGAGAATAGCCACATAGTTGTGTTTCTTCTGAAACACATTTAGCGCCATGTGTGTCTTTTAAAAATGCAGTGTCACATTTTGGGTAACGTGTTTCTTTCTGGTCGCATGTGGAAATCTAGTTGGGGGCAAGTGTAAGGAAACACATTATCATTATTGCTATGTATCCTCTAGCCTTCCGTGTTTAAATTTTGTGACCATAAGTTTCGTTAGGCAATTATTTCTGCCAACGTGGAAATGTTGCTGACGAATGGGACTACTTCTGACAGGACGTCTTGAAAGGATATTTTTTATTTATTAATCGTTTATGCTTTATTAGGTTTAGTTTATTTCCACTAGTTAAGTAGTTTCTAACTTCGAATACAAATATTACCTCTCATTAATTATTTACCTCTATGCCAGTTCGACGATTTAAATAATAATAATAATAAAATTCTTTATTGCACACAAAATATACAAAATAAAAATATGTACATAGGCAAGCATAATACCATAAAGGTATTCTCTACCAGCTAACCTTTGGGAGAGTGATAGATTTATATGATGGGTGTATGAGATTTTTAGGTAAATGTAAATATATTAGAATTAAATAATTAAGTACGTAAAAATATAAATACTTTATTTAATACATATTACATAAATTCGACCTACACAAATACTTATATGCCTAAATACAATCTATATAATACTTATATAAATAAATATAATAAATACTAATATGTCAAGATGTCGAGATTAGGGTTCATTTTGTTTTTTAAGGAAGTGTGAAAATAATAGTTTTTTAAATATATTTAAAGACGGAGCCTGTCTGATAACTAGAGGTAGTCTGTTCCATTGACGAGCTGCAGACACGGTAAGAGAATCTGAATATCTGCTGGAAGAATGAAGAGGTATAGAAAGTTGGTTGTTGTGCGAAGAACGAAGAGAACGGGAGTGAGAGTCGCACAGATATTCAAAACAGGTTTATTAACTCTCTAACAAATTGGTATCAATTTTAGGGTTTCAATGGAACATGTTTCACGATTGTAATAAATCGGCGATATAATTTTAAGGTTTTGCTGAGCAGATTTCTGAAGTTACTAATCCACTTAGAATCGGTAACTGAATCCTTGTTGTCATTTGTTCACTTAATACAGAAATTTGTATAAGAACGCGGCCATTTAAGTTAATGCCACTAAGGAACGTTAGCGGCCCTTCTATATTGCTTTCTTTGTTAATAAATTGACAATTAAAACCTAATTTATTTCAGGCAGCAACGAATAAATCTGGGCCACAGAAGACAGTAGTAGCTGCAGTTGGAGCGGCTGGTAACATTTCTTTGCATAGCTCAAATGATTCCGGTTTCTCCAACGAACCTCCACCACAACCTGACATCGATTATAGCGACGAAGAAGCTCAACGATTAAGAGTTCCAATAAGGTATGATTTTATATCACTTGTTAGAAAATAATATATTAGCTAAATTTTATGCTTATTTCGCTTTTCTTTTAGTTTATTTATTTCTGTAGTTCGCTATGTTTTTTATAATTTCTTTTTTATTTTGTTTTTAGTAAGGCCATGCAACAAAGCAATGAACAAAAAGCTCACTTATTGAAAACTCAAAGTTTAAAAAGAGGACCTCGTCCACCAAACGCTAATGGTTACCTAACTGATGATCAACAGCTTATGATCAGGAACATGATGGACATGGATCAAAATTCACAACGAGTAAAGAGAACTAAGTCTTTTTGGAAATTTGGAAGAACTACTTCTGAGGAAATCATGGAAGGAATGTCACTTTGGCAACATAGAGATATAGTTGATACAGTACCAGAGTACAAAAAGAAAATGCTTGTGAAGTTACAAAACGAATTAAGACCTGCTCCAGAAATACCAACCTCAAGAATACAAACACCAGAAAAACAGCAAATAAATGAAAATGTTCAAAAGCCTAAAGAAACGATTGATAGGAAAGATATTAAAGTGACAAATGGCATGCGTCAAGCTAAGAGTATGGGAGAAATTCAGAACGCAGAAAGAACTAAGAAAAGCAGCGATACTCAACTTATCCCTCAAGGGCTACATAAAAAGAGTATGTCTGAAAAGTCTATAATGGAAGAAAAAGTTGAAGAGCTAACACGAAATGAATCAAGATCAAATCACTCTGATATGACGAATACAAGCACTATCAAAACAAACTTCGAAAACAGTTTTTACAATGATGAAACTGGAGAAGGCTATGTCATGAAAACAGTGAAACGTCGAGAAATTTTGCAAAGATATGATAATGATAGTGGTTCGGAAGTTTCAGTAGCATCCAGTACTGATCCGTATGATTGTATTATAGTAGACGACCATATGGCTTCCAGAAAACAACAAGAAGTCAGTCATAGAAAACAATCTCAACCTGAATCTGATAATAAGAAGCAAAAAGAGACGACTTACATTGCAGAGTTTGAAGAAATTGAAATAAATCCAATTAAACCTCATGTTCGAGCAACGTTGTCATCAGATAAAACCAAAAAGTCCTCCAACGAACGTAGATCGCCTCAGGGTATGGAGTTCAAAACTTTCAAGGATTCTACTAAAGAAATGCAATCATTTACAGCTTCGTCTGAGACCCTAAAGTACAAAGATAATGATCAACATACTGATCGCTATGGTATACCAACTGATAGGAATGCTAATGGTTACAGAAGCGATCCCAATTACAATGATCACGATGAAGGCACCTTGAAGTACAAGAAACGTTCGAGCCAAGAAGAAAAGAACATACGTCAACATCAACAATTTGAAAACGGAAGAGGAAATAAAGAAGGCAATAAAAAAGATTATCCACAAGCTGAAGTAAGAACGCATAAGAAAGAGTTTCGAGCTTACGAAAACAGAGAACCAAGAGTGGACTATTCTTTAGACAGAAGAAACGTAAGACGCAATGAAACTGAAAATTTCTCAGAAGTGAAGAATCCCAGAAAAAGAGATAGAGGCACTAGAAGTTATGACGACAGTTCTCTGCCATACAACGGACGTCGCTCTGAGAGATATTATGAAGCGAATATTTCTTACTTTAGCGACCAAGAGCGTCGCGATTCGAGATATGATTATGACACTGATTCTAAGAAAGCTGAGAAATCTAAACGTCAGGAGGAAGCAAGATTGGAAGCAAGACGTTTCGCTGATCCAAGGACTGAAGGTTACAGCGAATCAGATGACCAAAAGTTCAACGATGCCATGAAACAGCAACGACCACAATTGCTGCCACGTACAAAGTTATTAAAACGTAATGAAAACTCAGAGCTGCCAGAAGATGGTCATACTTTTGGACCTTGGTTCGATCTGTGGGGTCGAGAAGCAATTTACAAATGAGTCAGGTTTTTTATTTGTTTTCTTTATATATGAGTTAATTATTATTATTTGCTATTTTTGTATAGTTGTAACCTTTAAGTTTATTATTTTATACACTGTATATTTTTTATTGTTTTTTTTTTGTAAGATACTAACACCGTAGTTTAAATTTAGTTATGGATTAGGTGCATTTTGGGTTCTTAAACGAATTTAATTATATATTTAACTTTGTTACCGATTGCTCAACACAGCATTCTTAAAGGTTTTTTAATAAAATGTAATTATAGTGGGAACTTACGTTTGACATAAGTTTTTCCATTCGTTTCGCTAAGAAGCGGGTAGAATCACATCTGTGAAAGATGAAACTTACTAAGATTTGACATAAATTCCAGTGTAAAGACGATGTTTTATGTGATCATTGTAAATTTCGAACTTATACTCTTTAATCACTCAGTCAATATTGGGTCTTACCTTAATTACATTACAATTACTATTAAAAACTAGAATATCTGGAATGATCTCCGCGTCTCGCAATCGCGATAATTCTGCAAGCATATTTACTCGCCCAATGGCGCGTTTAAATTATTCGGTCAATTACAGTATCTCCAAGGTTGACCCAAGATTTACTTAGTGAATAGTTAAAATTAAAGATGTTTACCTTTAAACTATTATATAAAGCCTCATAGTAAAAGTGATGTATTGATTTATTTCCCAGATATCTGATGTTAATAATTATTTACGAGGCCTCATATTTAAACCTAATGTTAACTGGTTAACATTAGGTTTAAACTTACAGTAAAATTGATGCATTTATTTATTTCCCAGATATCAGTGTAAAACATATGTTACTAATTATTTACGAGGCCACAAAGTTAAAACTGATGTATTTATTTATTTACCAGACATCAGAGTAAAACTCATGTTACTAATTATTCACGAGGCCACAAAGTTAAAACTGATGTATTTATTCATTTACCAGACATCAGAGTAAAACTCATGTTACTAATTATTCACGAGGCCACAAAGTTAAAACTGATGTATTTATTTATTTACCAGACATCAGAGTAAAACTCATGTTACTAATTATTCACGAGGCCACAAAGTTAAAACTGATGTATTTATTTATTTACCAGACATCAGAGTAAAACTCATGTTACTAATTATTCACGAGGCCACAAAGTTAAAACTGATGTATTTATTTATTTACCAGACATCAGAGTAAAACTCATGTTACTAATTATTCACGAGGCCACAAAGTTAAAACTGATGTATTTATTTATTTACCAGACATCAGAGTAAAACTCATGTTACTAATTATTCACGAGGCCACAAAGTTAAAACTGATGTATTTATTTATTTACCAGACATCAGAGTAAAACTCATGTTACTAATTATTCACGAGGCCACAAAGTTAAAACTGATGTATTTATTTATTTACCAGACATCAGAGTAAAACTCATGTTACTAATTATTCACGAGGCCACAAAGTTAAAACTGATGTATTTATTTATTTTCTAGATATCAGAGTAAAGCTGATGTTACTAATTATTTTCGAGGCCACAAAGTTAAAAAAGCTGATGTTACTAATTATTTACGAGGCCACAAAGTTTAAACTAATGTATTTATTTATTTACCAGGTCCCAACAGTTTGCTACAGTAAAACTGAGAAAAGCGCTCACAAACGACAGGTCATCGCCTGCTATCGAATAAAGTTATGCTATTTAATAAGTAATATTAGATATGTAATTACATAAACCATGTATTATTGTACAGTTAAATATTCATAGTCTAACAAAATATATCACATTTTATATAAATATACCGAATGTTGTTTCATTTTTTACCATTGTAGAATTAAGTTGCAAGCATTGAGATATAAGTTCTACGTATGCACCCGACACATTTTAGAAAGTCATGCCAAACTTCCATTAATTATATTAAATATTTTTAAAACATAGTTTTTAAATAACTACAATTTTAACTAGTGTAGAGTAAAGAAGCAGCACATTGCTCGCAGTTGGTATTAAAAAGGTGGAATGTGTCAAAATCTACACTGACAGGTGACGTCTTAAATATGTGCAAGGCAAAGGATGTCGATTGCAGCCAACAATATTTATTCCTTGGCCGCATGTAATACGATCGTTACACTAGGCTTGCTAGTTTTTTTTGACTCATATTATTTTCTTTTACTAAAAATAGTGTGGCAGCCCCAACAACATCCTGAAGTTATAAGCTTTGACAATACAGTTTATACACTCGTAATGACTATAGGCGAGTTTAGGTTACAATTATCATGACTTGGGACGAGGGGTATGCCAATTAAAAAACACTTTACAGTTTTTCACTACAACCATCGTAAAGGCTCAGGTAGGTAATAAATAATTCCTAAAGCACAAATACCATAATAAATCAACGTAATCCTACAAATAAATGCAAATAAACGAAACGCGAATTGAAACATGAAGGCAAGCTCAATTGTCCCGGCACCCTCTTTTAAAAACTTTTCCTCTTTTCTATTTACCTTTTTTTGTAGACATATTATGGAAGCACAAGCCCATTAATATTTTACTTAACAAAAGGAGTTGTCGCGCCATTTTCGACGGTCATGTTAAGTGCAAGTTTTTGTTTTATAAATTACTTTACTATGAATATTGTTAGTCAAAGGTGGTGTTGTTTTGTTTAATAGTATGTAGGTATGCATATTAAGCAATTGTGTTATATTAGATTATTTGTTTTATTTGATGAATAAAAAAAACATAATTAAATAACGATCCCGAAAGTTGACAGCAAAACTATTTTTTTGCAATTTTACCATGAGCCTGACACTATGGTTAATTTTAGTCCGGTCCTTATTATTAAAATAAATATACGTCTATGTGTTTTTCTTTAAAAACTGAAAGTCCGCGAAGCCTTTAGTAATGTTATAAAGCCTTCCTGAATGTGGCTTCATTAATTTTCATTTGATCCTTTAATGGATGACAAAAAAATGTTGAATAATACTTTAAGAAAACTCCATTACTAAATTAAATCGTACCTATGTATCTAATAATAATATTATATTTAATTAGATAACTATATTTTATTTCATTGTTTGTATACCTACTACTACAACCTACAAAATACTACGCTTAACATCAGGCGTGTGATCCTGGACGCCAGCGTCCTCTATAAGACTTGTAACAGTAGTTTTAATTGCCCGGACATTTTACAAAAGATACTATTTTGTGCCCCTACAAGAAGGACCAGATCTCGGTCGCTGTTTGTCATACCACGAGCCAAAATTATTTTTTGCCCGAAATTTTTTCCCGAATTTGGCAAACGGGCGCCACTCGCCAGCTTTTCAGCAAAGTGTACCTATAAATAAATAAATAAATATTTTTTAATATATATTATTTACTTGTTATAAATAAATTAAAATAACTAACGCAATAAGGAAAATAAATCTAAATTCCCGTCAATATGCTGCGGTAGGGAAGGGCCCTACAATACTGGATGATTTATTTGATCCTTCCGGAAAATGGCCGGAATCTAGGCCCGTCCTTAGCGTCTCGACAAAAATATTGTCTACTATTACGGTCCTCCTAAATCATAACTGACTTTTTTATATTGCAATTTAGATCAATAACATAAAAAAATATTTTCAGATCTATTCAGATACATATCGTTATAAAGTATCATCACGACCGTTTTCCCTTTCGGGGTGGTCAGAAACCACGCTTATAAGTAAACGGATTCACATTTAGCCAACTTTACTATAGGCCAATCATGACAAGTGGCAAGCCCGTCGATGTCTCCAGCGTACCAAACTCGAGAAATATCACAAATAAATTAAATAATAATTAAATGTATTTATTAACATTAATAAATATTTTTTGTGTCCCGACCAGGAATCGAACCCGGTACCTCCGAGTCTAAATCCACGGTCTTAACCCGCTAGACCACGGAGGCAGTTTCGCAGGCCACATTTCGTTATAGTTTATAGTCCATTTGTCACTTAAATATGTTCATTAAAAATTTGCAATAAGCACACAATTAAATATGTTAGTTGGCTTAAGCATTTTATTTTATTTTATTTATTTTATTTTCATTTATTTAGGCAACAAACAGTCAACATACACAAACAATAACACAGATAAACAAAATCGTCACTCTGGCTTGCAAGATGATGAAGGCTTTGCCGGCACGTGACAAGTTTGAACATCTGTGTAATAAATTAATAACAATAAGAAGACATTGAGAGCCAAAAATATTTTATACATAATAGAAGCTAAACACAAATACTATGGAAAGAAAAAAAAAACTGGATATAAAAATAAAAACAAGGATAGAGTAATAATGCAAACATGATTTAAAAGATACTTAAATTAACAGATGCTATAATAGTAATTTATAAATACTTACTTATAATACTAATTACGGATACAACAAACTACCAATCATAAACAGTAATTTTTGAATAAACTTGAATTAGAAATAAGTGATTTTATTATTTATCAACAGTGAGATTGTAGTAGGATAATATTATCTAGCCAACTGAAATATGCAATGATGAATGCATAAATGTTGGGACCCGGCAAGTTCAAGTTCAGAGCAGCGAAGAAAATACACTCCTCTTCACTACTCTGGAACTGGTACCGAACATGTCTATCTCAGCAAATTCATCATTGCACATTTTTAAAGTTCGAGTAATGAAATTGTTACGAGTATAATTCTTTTTGAAGTGAGGTGGTACAAACATATTTTTAGGCTTCGAGGTTCGAGCAGTTTATGAAGTTTTTTTTTTCCTTTAGACTATGCAAATTTAATTAATATCTTAGGAGATGTAGCAAATATACGGGCAGATCCGGGTAAAACGGGTAAAGTATTATGTTCTAAATCTTAAAACAATTTAAAAAAGAAATGCTTCTTTGTGTTTTCATGACAATTTCTTTATATACTTCACGGACTAAAAGACGAAAAATTAATGAAATATTCAGACTTTTTTGTGAGAAAAGTAGGTAGTAGTAATTAGGTATCTAGAAATCTGCTTTTTCTTTACAAAAGTCGAGAGTCGAGGTTCTTTGAGTGCACAGGGCGACAAAAAGTGCGACAATTATGTTCCAGGGACTCGAACAGGAAGCTAGCTGGGAATTTACTGTCAAAGACATTTCAAAAATAAGAGACATACATCTGTTAGTATACGGACCGACCCAAGATTTGAAATTATTGTTGTTTTTTATACTAGCATGACATGTAACCTTAAACCCATCTGATGGTAAGTCGCACGGTCCATTAATGTTAGCAGCTGGAATCAGACACTCATGGCAGATATCAGTCCCTAAAACTATGGCGGCTTGACTGAGCACGACAGCAATTCGAGCCTGATTCCGAAACGTGTTGATACAATCTACTGGGTGTCGGCACGAACGGTAGATATTTCCCCGTCCCGGTAGACTGAGCAAATTACCACCATCAGTCCGCCTACCACCTATTTGTTGTTCTTGTTGAACGTATGTCCATTTGCAATGATGTCAATTTTAACAGCAAATATCTTATACCATAATAAAACCTACCTACTTTTAGATATTAAAATTACTGGCTGTACTGTTATAAATTTGTTATTCTACCTAGTTCTTTAAATTAAAACACGGCTATAACTAGGTGTCCTATTTGACTGTAGTGGCTACAACTAGATATAACAATCTCAAGTGGTTAAACGTAAGCGTGTCTATCTAAATATCTAGTTGTATCCAGTATAAAGAAGGCTAGACCTTGTTTTAGTCGTATGCAACCAGCTACACCTAATATTAAAAAAAGTATAGTATTATCACCACCGTATATTAAAGAAGCGGAATCACATTTAGCCAAATTTACTATAGGCCAATCATGACAAGTGGCAAGCTCGTCATGTCTCCAGCTTACTAAACTCAAGAATATCACAAATAAATTATTGTGCACCGACAAGGAATCAAACTTAGTAACTCCGCGTCTAAAGCCGCTAAACTACGAATGCACATAGGCACCTAGAATTAGCCGTGTATAAATAAGATACACCTAAGTTTAACCAACTACTAACCGTAACCACATGTTGTCTGCCTAATAGATCCTCTTCACGCCTAAACCACTTGTAATTTTCGATAAAATTTGGCAGATATGTTTCTTGGAACCCAAGGTTAAACATTATGATAGAAAGTAAACATGACATGTGACCACACAGACAGCTGAAGGTTTCTTTTGCTCTCTATTACACGGGCAATGCTGGGACAAACTAATATTACGAAACTGGAATATAACGCTAGATTTGCAGCTTCCCGTGCACTTCTCGCAATTTCGAATTGCAATTTAGGGCCAAGATGTTGTCGACACAAAATGTATTAATAGGTCGGTCGGTATATGTTACGTCTATGTTAAGGGAATTTAAAATCGCGGTGAGAGCGAGTTTCACTGAGCAAAGGGGACGACTTAGTAATTGCAATTTTATTATTCGAAGCATACATTATTTAAGACTATTTATTGCACAACCAACCTGCCAACCCGTCTGGCCAGTGTGGCGAGTATAGCTCAAATTCCCTCCTTATATGTTCTTAAAGACCCATGTCAAACAATACATACATACTTATACAATATTATAAATAAACTTACATCACAATATACTTACTAACTTATTGGGATAATAGACCATACTTGCCTGATGCTAGAGTGGAGACCACGAGAGGACGTTCCAGACTGTGACGACCCGCCGCCAGATGGACGGAAACAAAAGTGAAGAGAAACAGGCTGATTGATTTCATCAGTCGCGTTCCTACGTGTATATACGAATGAAGAAACATAGGTGTGTTTAGTTTTACTGTGGTCCTATTGAACAAAAAAAAAATGTTTTATTTAATTTATTTATTTTCCTTACTTTACTCGTATATTTAATTATGTAAATAATACAAATTTTACTGTGGGTAATGTATATAAATAAACAAATAAATAAAATAAAAAACGTTTATTGTCTAAAACGATTTCAATTTGTATATTTGTATTTATGTAGATAAGTATTCGTATGGTTATATGTAAGTATATAATTGTTATTTATTATTTATTTAAAAATATATATTTTATTTTATTGGGTACTCGCGGAAGGATAGCGTCGCGGATCCAACTATGTAATTCGCGATAAGTTCATCGCTGCAGGAATTACGGTGTGAGGGCGGCCAATTCATGGTCCGTGCCACCCCATATCCTATGCACGGCTATATCCTGGAGTACTGTTGGGTGCATATCTTAATTGTGTAAGTTGTATCTGTTTTGCGATGAATAAACGTATTTCTTTCTTTCTTTATAAAAAACGACGTATATCGTTCACAATGACAAACAAACTATATATAAATGAAAGAATTCCTCCCGTTCGACATAAAAATCAATTTGCTGTGCAAATCGAGCGAAAACACCAATGCTTTCCAAGTCATCGAGTCGCGGGCTTCTTCGCCTGGAAAAATCAACAGTTCTGTTGAAAATATATCCACCTAAAAATAGATTAAATTAATATTATAAATAGGTAGCTTTGTCTTTTTGTTTAAGCTCTTACGGCCGGTTGCAGAAAGGTAAAAAAAAAAATACAAAATATTATCATTTATCTAAAAAAAATCTCCTCCGTATTCTAGCGGTTAAGTCCGTGGATTTAGACTCGGAGGTACCGGGTTTAATTCCTGGTCGGGACACAATAATATTTATTAATTTAAATTATTAATATTTAATTCATTTGTGATATTTCTCGAGTTTGGTATGCTAGAACATCGACGAGCTTGCCACTTGTCATGATTGGCCTATAGTAAAGTTGGCTAAATGTGAATCCGCTTCTATGTAAGCGTGGTTTCTGACCACCCCGAAAGGGAATGTAATGATACTTTTATACTATATTTATTTACATTAATAAATATTTTTGTGTCCCGAACAGAAATCGAACTCGGTACCTCTGAGTCTAAATCCACGGACTTAACCGCTAGACCAGGCAGTTAATAAATGTACGGGTGTATAGTTAAAATCAATGATAAGGGTAGTGAGGTTATTTGGCAGCACTCTCGACTAGTCGGGCTGCCAAACAACCACCGCGCTTACGTGATCACATATTAAAAGCATAATATTTATAATCCCAATATAGCTGACAAATATATTATGTATGCTGTGGGGGAGATTTCCAACTCCCTCACCCGTGGTACATGAGTGGACTGTATATTGTGTGGGGGGGGGGGGGTTTGATGACGAGCCAGCTCCGTGAAGTCCAAAGAAAGGGGCAGAAGCACTTACCTCTTCCAGCAGCAGCTGACAACGTCTCAGTGGAGTCGACCCCAGGGTTCCAGAAGAATGCCCTTCTGATGCTAAAACTCTTTTCACAAAAAACTAATAATCCAATTTCCGATCGATAAATATACTCGCGTGGCTATTCAGCAGACACTGCTGCATCACCGAAAAATTGAGCACACACGGTGTGACGTCACCGAAACACAAATAGTTGACGTCCGCCGCCGACCGAGGCTGAGGTGCGACTCTCCCCACCGATGGGTCATAGAACTGGCTTTAACATATGCTCTATAGCAAAACATGACTTTAGTCAAAATCACAATATTTATTTCCATAGGTTATCTTTAACAACTTGGATATTGTCAATATTAAAATAATATAAAACAAAACACAAAAAATATATAAACAAACATAAGTTAGGTAATCATGGTTGGACCGTAACAGGTAAACAATCCAGATTTATGTGTGTTATAATAGCATTATAAGCAAGGTAATTGTAACTTAATAACTACTTAATATAAGATCGTGGCTGTAAATAGGCCGTGTCAACTAAATATAAATTCGTGGCTGTAAAAGGGCCGAGTCAGCTTACAATCTAACAATAATAATAAATATCAAATTTTAATACTAGTTCGTGGCTGTGCTTGAATTTAATTTTAATTTGACTCGGCCACTGTACCAGCCACGAAATTAATTTAAGTTAATTTGATTTTATTATAATTAGACATTATATTATAATTATTTTAGATTATAAGTTGACACGGCCTCTATACAGCCACGAAATTGTTATAGTATTTTTTTTTTTTTTTAATTAAGTTTACTAGTTAGTTTAATAAGTTAACACGGCCTTTATAAAGCCACAAAGTTAGGTTAAGCTGCCGTACTTGTTTATGGCACCAATGTCACTTACTTATTTCGGTCCATCCATAATTTAATTTTTAATTAATTTAAATATATTGTATTTTATTTGTAAAAATTGACAATATCCGAGTTTTACCTGTGAACCAAATGGAAATAAATAATTTGAATTGAATTTGAATTTACAATGTAAAGTGTACAGTATTTGGCTGGTTAAAATCAAAAGCAACAATATTATTAAAACTAAGTTACATCCCATTTTGGCTTCCTTTTTACCTGACGCAAAGAAGGTTCATGTTCCTATCAGCCTATGTATGTATGTTACTTTGTGACACAATGGAGACCAAACGCGTTGGCCAATTTTGATAATTCTCACGTTAATCAATTCGTCTTCATCACGCGAGTGTCATGAAGCTATGACATTAATCAAATTTCGTTAAGGCGACAACCAGACGCCATATTGTGGAAAATAAAAAAATTGTCGACAAAATATATTGAGTCGAGTATCGTCGAATAGGTATTTGAAAATCATGTTGGGGTTTCTCTGAGAATTTTTCATTTAGAGTGACCATTTAGGATCTATAACTATTTAATTGGTTTTTATTTAAAAAATCTAAGTCCTACCTACATTTACCTACCTATTTTAAAGATATAACAATGTTAGTATAATAAATTAATAAGTATCATCACGACCGCGTCTCTTTCAAGGTGGTCAGAAACCACGCTTTCAAAGAGCCCATCATAATGTACCGTCATGATCGTAGAACAGTGTCAGATTTAAAAAAATACCCATAATTTTGCATATATATTTGTATATAGTTTTATATTGTTTGTGGTCTGTAATTTATAGTGCAAATATTAGAAAGGGTTCCAAAATGAAATCTAGAAGGTTTGCACTTATTATGAGACTTAAAAAGTGACAAAAAAACAGTCGAAATGACAGTTGAATGGCCGCCATGAAAATTTTAAATATAGCAGATCCGTCACTGTTCTACGATCATGACGACATGTCGTGCTCAGTATAAAAAAAAAATCGGTTACGCTCAGTAGTTTGACATTGACTATTTATTAACACGGGCGTATATCTCTCAATGAAAAAAATAAATATTGCATAATTAACCATCTTATAACAGACAGCGATAACTAAAAAGTATAAAATAAAAATAGTTAATTTAAAAAATAAAAGTTCCCGACTGCGTAAAAAAATAACTAGAATTAAAAACTGAACATAAATAAATAAAAACTAAAAAAAAAAAAACAACCGAAGGGTTCCGTTATAAAAAAGTTTGATAACCGCTTAAACTACATCAATGAAACTATGTATAATGTAAATATATATTCTTAGTTTAAAATATTTTTTGCCAAATATTTCGCATCTCTTTGGAGTGGCGTCATCAGTGACAGTGAAGAGTTTTCCTAAAACTATTCGGTCTATTGATTTAAAAACATGGGAAAGCTCTTTTATATGGCAGCTTGGTGCATACTATAGCCCTGGTCTGAATGTAATGCATTAGGTTTTGTCTAACTTGTTTTGTAAATTTATTAATATCGAACCAACAATGGACATAACATACTGATGATGTTTTCCATGATGCGCGAGGTGATGATGATATTTTTCTAAATAATAAATACAAAACTATATAGTGCATTGCCTTTACCATTGCTAAAAGAAATAAAATTACTTTTTTCAAAATTTATGACAAAGACCTTCAGTCACTGTCACTGATGACGCCGCTCCAAAGAGATGCGAAATATTTGGCAAAAAATATTTTAAGCTTCAATTTATATATTTTACCAAGTAAGAAACACATCTAACACATTTTATTTGTTGCAGATAATCTTAGTTTAATTAACATAAATGTTGTTAACTTTATTATAAATTCGCGGCGGACAATTTAAGTATTTAATTTACGTTTCCCCAATGATTTTGAAGTTGCAACCCCATGGGTGACCTTGGAAAAACGCTATTTTGACGTAAGGTCGGCTATGATCGGAGAAACTCGGGCTGAAAGTGGTAGTAAATAGAAAAATAAAAATAAAAAATAACAGAATTCACTATTTTGACAATCTAACATTTCCGACTAACTAACAGAATGGCTGCTGGTCTCTTTCCATCATCACGGACTATATTAATAGTAATTTATATTGTTTTTAATATTACATTGTTAATTCGAATAAATAAATAAATAAAGACTGTAATAGCTGCAAGGTTTTTTTTTAACAAACTTAAAGAGGGCTTGTCAATATACTTGAAAGTTGTCATCTCTGGGGAGGACAAGACACGTGTTCCCAGAGGGTGGACAAAGTTTCCTGTACGGAAGAGGGAAATAGAGGTTTGTGTCCGGTAATTTATCAACGTCCAAAAACAATGACATTGACACATTCGCGGCTCGACCAAATAGGGAATGATTTATTTTATAGGTAAATGTTGGTTAACCGCGACTCGCGTTTTGTTTAGGGAGACGTGATCTCTTTTAGTACAAGATCCTAAGCTACCTACACCGGTCGGTTATCAGAATGAAATCTAGTATTATATTTATTTATTTATTTATTTACTATAGGTACACAAACAGATCACAATCACAATCAGTTCACATTTTCCAGCAATTTCTTAAGTTCTAGATTGCAATCCAAAAGCAGTGTACACAGCTTGCTTATTGTGATTTAGCCATGACATAATAACACAAAAACAATTATTTATTTACTTTCCAATACATATAACTTTTGACTAAATAAATATTTTATTCGAAGTAATATACAACCAGTATAAAAGAATTACAATATAAAAGCTACCTAAATAATAAAATTAAAAACAAACTAAACTATAAATAAAAAATGTCCTCTAGAGACGTCCCATCCGAGATAGTCCCATGGAGACTGGCAACATTTCCCCTCTGTATAGCGAGGCTAATATGTTGGCAGAAATAATTGCCAGCCTTCGTGTCTCCAGACATTTCCGTCAGCCGCTTTGACAACTCCTTGGCCAAGCGCCTCGCTGACGGTCCCCATGAGCCCATCGTCTCGACCCCAAACGGCACAAACTCGTAACCGGAACCAAGGTTGGCATATTTGCGCAATTTGAGGTTCTCCGCAGAAAAAGCCGCTCCCCCCGCACCTGACGAGGTCGCCTGGATGTGAGATGGAGCTAATGTCCCACACCAGAGATCTGCCAAGTCATTCCGTCAGGTCTCTTGCCATCGCTCCGCACAATCCCAGATGGTTCTACTCGTAAGATTGCGGGTACACCAGCAGTGACAAGAGCCCTTCGGATGATGTCGTTGAGAGCCACGTGACGAGGAATGCGGCCAGCACTTCTAGCACAAGAAAGCCCGTGGTGTCCGAGATGATGGACTGGTTCTCCGCATCGACACTGGTGCGGGTGGACAGTCCGGGCTCCGGAATAGTTTAGGGGAGGAGCCGTTGAGGACATTGTCTTAGACTACAGGTGTAAGCAGCAAAGCGGTCGCAGAAGACCAGCAGCTTTATTGTTTAATCTGACTGAGAAAGGAAGTAAAACTTAATGTCAATTCATTAACGATTCTACAAGTTGGTACGAGTATTAGTGGAACCGTGACGATACGGCTTAACGTGCTCTCCAAGACACACCAAATCTATGACAAATGTATGTTTGAAAAGTGGATATCTCATTGGTACTGACATGCAGGGGCTGAAACTGGGACGTTTTTAAATTTTAATGAGAGGGTGGTGGCACCTTGCCACTGATTTACTTTGTAAATAACTAGAATAAACTAGAACTCAGTACTTTAAAATCAAATATGAATATTTTAGCATTCCAAATCCGCATTGTCGGGGTTTGACAAAATGTATTATGCGAATTGATTTCAGCATAAAATATTGCCTGTAACTTTAAATTGATAGCCCTACTTTGTTAGTACAACCGGGACTGTTGGACATTGGCTTGCTGAAGAATACATTCCGAACTAATTTTGTAGTCGGACGAGTCATGGTCCAGACACAAATCTTTCATTAAATTTTTTCTGTTTACAATTTTCTATTCTCTATCTTTGTGATACCGAAATACCCCAAGAGCTCATTTACTTATCATCTTCATTCCACGATAAGGTAGGTAGCTAAAGCAGGGCATTCTCCGCAATTAGTCTCTCTGAGACCGTTTTGCGTGACCCCTATTCTGATATTTAGTCGCAAACCTGTATAAGTGTTTGTTTAAGGATTTTTCGCGGCCATATCAAGTGGAAGTTTTTGTTTTGTAAATTACTTTACTGTGGATATTCTTAAATCAAATCAAATCAAAATAATTTATTTCCATTAGTTCTCTCGAAACAACTTGGATACAGTCAGAACTAATAAAATCAATACATTTTTCACAACATATGTACTAATCAAAGTGGTAATAATGGTTGGACCGTAAACAGGCAATAATCCATATCTATGTATGCTATGCACAACATTATTGCTATAAGCAAGTAAAACTAACTAACTTAGAAACTACTTAAATAAGATCGTGGCTGTAAAGAGGCCGTGTCAGTTTACATTCTAAATACTTAATAATTATGATGTATAGAAATTATATACATATGTCAGATAATTTATAAATGTATAGAACAAAAAAAAAAAAAAATAAAAAAAAAAAAAAGGACGTCATCTTATAATCTAAATACTAATAATGATATGTCAATTAAACATAAATTCATAGCTGTTAATGGGCCGTGTCACCTTAGTCAAAAGTGGTGTTGTTTTGTTTAATAATGTGCTACAATGTGAATAATTATGGAAAACAACAAATTGAACTTTACATATGGGGTACAAGTTTTAGTTTATTTTTTGCGGTTTTCCCTTTGTTTTTGGGGGCTAGATCCTTTGCCTTCCCCATTACCTTATTCATCCTCCAATCCATTTTTAAATAAAACTATACATAAAATTATTCACCCATGATTTGTTAATGAGGCAGTGTGTGAATTGTTGTGCGAGAAAACTGCATTAACCAGACATTAGAGACAGACCTTTAAAAATCGAACTCGATGCCTCCGCGTCTAAATCCGCTAGACCACGGTATATTAAATGGCAGTATATAGAAGATGGTATGTCTTCTCGAGTAGGTCAATGGTCGCGCCTAGTCCGTTATGGCCCCACTTGTGTCGGTGCCAAGTAGTCCGGGGTTTTGGCCAAAAATCTCCGATTGCAAGGCACACGGCACAAAAGCTCGATTCAACTTTTTGGCCTTAATGTAACTGGGTTAATGTCTCTTTGCACTTTTTGCTTCAAATTGTGTTTAGTAAATACAATTCGGTTATTCTTATCGCTTCAACTGGCTTTGCTATTTAAATCCTGAAAGCAAATGCGTTTCATATTTGTCTTGAATTATCGCATAATTTCTGATAGCATCTAGTGATCTATTGCGTCTTGAGATTGAATTCTGATAATATCTTGAAAATAAAGTCTTGATTTTAAAAAAATGCATACATAAAATAATATTTATATAATAATAGAAAAGGAATAGGCTGTATGGTATTTAACGCCTTTGTCCATTTATCGCTTAAACAGAATAATATTAATACTACGGATAGGGATATAAGTCCCGTCCGCGTGGAATGGTCGCAAGAACGCTGGCTGCATTTTCCCGCTGAGTTGCAATACTGATTCTTTGGGCGAAGAAAGAGCCAGCCCTCTTGTCACCGAAGGAGACGACAAGACGCGATGTTATGTCTTTTAAAAACTTTGTTGGGCCCTTTTTTAAATATACTTACGCCGCTTGCCGGACTCCGCATTTTCCTCCGCGCCCCCCGCTTTATGCACTGTCCTGAGATGCGACGCGGCGAGGGTGCGTCGGTACGTGGCGTCCCACACCAGAGCACGTCCTCGTTCTCGCCGTCATCTCGGGTAACTCTTGCAGGTTCCAGAAGAGCTGGAACCTTAATGGTCGCTAGAGCACTTTTATTAGTATTGTTAAGGAAGCTGTTTGCTAAGCTGTTAGTCTTCTGCTAACAGCTTACTCCTTGGACCACTTCGCTGCTTAGTCTTCCACTAACAGGAGTAGAATTAAAAATTCTAAATAATTTAAATAATGACGTGTCACAAATGCCTGTAATAGGTTTACGTGAATAAAGATATTTTGACTTTGACTTTGAGCCGTGGCTGGAAAACCTGCCCGCACTTTTGGAACAGGAGAGTCCATGAAGTCCAAGACAGTCGACATTCTTTCCCCACGAACCTTCATCCTTTTCACCTGATTGGTTAATTCGTACCGCAGTCAATACAATGCCACGATACAAACTTGAAAAGTTCGTATTGAATTGGTTCTATACATATACATAGATAACCTGATGACTCGAGGAAACCGTTTAATCTGTCAATTCAATAAGAAGAATGAACAACGTGTTATAATAAAGTCTCCCCACATAATAATCGCATGACCGAGCAAAATGCATACATGTATGAATGTTGTTATCTTGTAACATTCAGTTCGCTGCCTCAACACATCTAGGGGCACCTTAAACCTAGCCAAGGGTAAACTTCCGAATGCAGCGACATAGATACCTACAACATTTTTGGAGTTTTGTGTTATTATATATTTGTGTTACGGAGCTACTGTGTGTTATTTCTTGCAGGCATCGATATTAATTGGCGGATTCTATTCTGAGCTATGGGTTGGGTGTATATGGACGCACTTTTAAGACCTATCTAGATAATGTGAAACACCTTAAAATTAGACTTATTAAGTATTTGGCAAACAAAAAAACAAAAAATGATTGTAACAGAGAATATGATAAATTGTATGGTATATGTAACATTATGGAAGTACACAAAAAAGTTAATTATATGAGATTGTTGCAACCCACAGCTGTTAACTACTATGGAGAGAGAACATCACAATACATGATTCCTAAACTCTGGAATGAGCTGCACTGGTTGGCAGAGAAACCTGAGTTGACTAAGCCAGTTGTTAAAAAATACCTAAGAAGGTTTTTTATTGACCTGTTATACAATACATAAATAAAATTGTAATAGTAACCTCTGAAACACTAAAAACATAAATTGTTACTAACGACGACCATTCTCGCCAACAAACCTTAATGGTTTGGCGAGATTTAATGATTTAAAAATAATACTTAAAACAAAAAAAAAAAAAAAACAATTCACTTCGTGTGATGATGATTAGTGAATAACGGTGCCGTCTAAGTTCTAGAACTAGTAATTTTCTTCACTTAGCACAAGTCGCCAATATCAACTGAACCATAACTTTAAAGTTATAAGGTGCTTGTCCTAATTGAATGCGACTATGCAATCATCGGTTCACGCGATGGCATCATTTCATTATAGCCTTTAGAACACAGCGTGGAGGTCTGAGGTTGGAGATACCTTACAGAACATATATTTGGAGAATTTGGCCCACACTCGCCACGCTGACAAGACGGGTTGACGAGGATGATGTCAATTTATTAACGATCCACTAGTTAGTTAGTGGAACCGGGCGGCTTAACGTCCTCTTCCAGGCACGAAAACGGTGGTGTTGTAAATCTATTACAAATGTAATACAATATAATGTGGCTCGAACGACTTTTTTTTTTTGTTCGATTGGAAAGCTATCTTGCCAACGAGCTACCATCACACTTCACAACGCCAATACAATTCGTATAAAGGTGATGATGATTTGTAAATATCAATGCCGTCTAAGTTCTAGAACTGGAACTTAGCTTCTTTGCTTAGCACTAGTAACCAATATTAATAATCGTTCGCGTTCGTCTTAATTGAATGCGACTATGCGATGTTAGCCAGTTCGTGCTATGTAATATTAGGAGACCTATTCGACAATTATTTATTCATTTTGAAAAACTAAGGTTTGACAATTATAAATTATAACAAACATTTTTAACTACCTAAAACGAAATATTTTCCTTATTATACAACGAGGAAATGCGGCGAGCATTTTAGTTGGTAAGCCTTTAGTTTATTTTTAATTTCATATGTAATTTTAGTTTAGTTTTATTTATAATTATAGATAGTTATTAAATTGAGGTCATATACCAATCCGTTTGGCAAGCGTGGCGAGTGTAAGCCGAATTCTCCAAAAAATTCAGGAAGGCCAACCGTGGACATCAAGGACTCTTTGTTCTGAGGCTGAGATGATTATTAGACGGGTCACTAATATTATCGCCCTACACTTGTATATAAACGTGCGTAATAAAAGGGTATGTATGAAGAGGGTGATAAATGTCGACGAAGCGAAAGATGTATGTCGTCATCGTGTCAAGTGGCGCTCAATTGTGTTTGCCAACAAATGTCATGTATATTAATTACGTTTGTATCTACTAAAGAAATAAATATTAAATTTTATACATATATTTTTTAAACTATAAATTTATAATTTTAATATTAATTTGATTTTATTATAATTATAATTTGTCTCGAGAAATCATGCAATCAATGACATCCTGTCAAGGGCGCTAATATCGCCTGCATCCTCGAACCATCAGCGATAGTTAGGTCTGAAGTCGTTGATTCCATACAAACGAGGTCGTGCACTGGTTTGGGATGCCACATGTTTTGATACACTTTGTCCGTCACATGTGACATCTAGCCGTAAGAAACCCGGGGCTGCTGCGGAGTCAGCCGCGCGCCTTAAACGCAACAAACACGCGGAGATCATCATTAATCACTACTTTATCCCATTTGCAGTCGAAACAGTGGGTCCGTGGTTCGAGGAGGCCCTGGCGTTCTCTCGTGAGCTTGGGGAAAAACTCTGCTTGGCGACGGGTGACCCTTTGAGTAGAGAATATTTTTCTCAAAGGGTCAGCCTCGCCGTTCAACGGGGGAACGCAGCGAGTGTCCTCGGCACACTACGCCCATCGGACGGTTATAATTTTATTTTTAATTTTTTAAGTTTCATTTGTAGTGTGATTGTTTTTTTTGTTTATTTAATGTTAGGTTTTCTTTTTAATCATTTAATATTTGAATTTGTACTGTTTTTATATTACCTCGAATAAATATAAATTTTAGGAAAGTTTGCACCAATTTTATTCACGCGTGATCTCGTATTCGCTTTCAGTTAGTCGCGGAAGATTTTATGCTGTCGCTGACTTCAGAAGTGTAGCTTAAGTATGAGACAAACTTGGTAAGATGAACGCAAGAGAGCTAATACATATTGCATTAGATACATACCGAGTTGCTTGTAATCCGCGACACTGTTTCTACCTTGTTGTTTTAAAGAGATTTTTAGTTGGGAAAGGAGGATGGACAATAATGTATGGGAGTGTCCCCAACGACCAACCAAACATAATGTCGTTAAAAATCTCTTTTTATAACTTAAATCCTTCTGGGAGGAAAGTTTCAGCGGAAGAAAAACCAATGTTATATACATATAAATAAAATAAATTTAATAAAAAGGATGAGACGATGAATCCAAGGGAACCCTCAGCCAAGCACCTGGCCACGGAGTTGTCTAAACGACTGACGGAAAAATCTGGTGACAGGAAGGCTGGCAATTATTTTTGCCAACGTATTAGCGTTGCTATAGAGGGGGGAAATTAGGGCTTGGAAATATTTCTGATTGGGCGTCTCTAGAGGACATTTTTTGATTTATAGGTAGTTTACAAAATCAGTATGAGAATTAGAAAGTATCATCACGACCGTTTCCCTTTCGGGGTGGTCAGAAACCACGCTTATAAATAAGCGGATTCACATTTAGCCAACTTTACTATGGGCCAATCATGACAAGTGGCAAGCTCGTCGATGTCTCCAGCGTACCAAACTCGAGAAATATCACAAATAAATTAAATATTAATTAAATGTATTTATTTACATTAATAAATATTTTTGTGTCCCGACCAGGAATCGAACCCGGTACCTCCGAGTCTAAATCCACGGACTTAACCGCTAGACCACGGAGGCAGTATGAGAATTAATTCAAAATTAGAAAGCTGAAGTGACAATGGGCCGACCGATCTGCCGCAGTAACTAACTAGATGTATAAATATATACTACGTACCAATTATATACTTATATAATCGTATAAACTTACATACATACATAATATGCTAACTTTATTAACTTAACTTTAATAAATACCTTTAACTATTTCTGCTTTTTAAGAAAGTACGAAGATAGTAGATGCCTAAATATGTTTAACGAAGGTGTCAGTCTTCAAAAATACGTCTGCTCGTCAACAGCTTCTTCTAATGTACTTACTAGTTAGCCGAAGACCAGCAGCTTAGCAGATTTCAGTGACCTGTTAATGTTTAATCTGACTGAGAAAGAAATCTGCAAGGAGAACTCAGCTATATCAGATTTACAAAATAAAACATATACAGAACTGCACCAAAACGATCAATTAATAACCTTTTAAATTTAGTTATCAGTAACTATGAGATTACAATACCTGGTACAGCAGTAACCCACCCGGCAAGTCAAAATTAAGATAGACTACTTGCCCATGTGCAACCCGAAAGTCGACAAAACGCAAAAACCTCTGCAAATAATCCAGCATCCCCCCGCTCAACGAGACCCTTAGGATGCGGACCGGGACCCGACACACGTGCCACCACTGCAATGACCTTCTAAGGAAGGGACGACCACCGGACACGCCACACCATGAGAACCTGAACACTAACCACTAATACTAACCTTCGAGACACACACAAGCATCAACATAACTAAAAATGTATAAAAAACGCTTTATCGATTTAGACTCGGAGGTACCGGATGGTCGGGACACAAACATATTTATTAATGTAAATAAATACATTATTTAATTTATTTGTGATATTTCTCGAGTTAGGTACGCTGGAGACATCGACGAGCTTGCCACTTGTCATGATTGGCCTATAGTAAAGTTGGCTAAATGTGAATACGCTTATTTATAAGCGTGGTTTCTGACCACCCCGAAAGGGAAACGGTCGTGATGATACTTTTTTATTGATATACAATAATAAAAACAATTCAAAAACCTTATCATTTTCCTTGTTCCTACTCTTCAATAAACCAAAAAATATCAACAAACCAAAATATTTAAATGTAATCACGAATACAGAAAAAATGGTCACAAAACCGTGTCGTTTAAAATAAAAGAATGATGAATGTGTAAAGCTTTTTTCCTTGACACGAGATCTCTTAGGGAGGCCAGTGGCGGCTTCGAGGGGTCTACTCTAATGTTTCTATCTTCTGTAGATACAAATATGTATATTTGTGTATTGTATAGTTAGGTTTGTTTATGTGGTCTGGCCATGGTCTGTGGTCTGGCCGCAGAATTTGGTTACCGACATCTATTGTTATTTGTGAAAACCATTTACAAGGCTAGCCAGTGAATGTTGCATTTCATTCGCCCGTGTTCCGCTTGATGGCGCGGCAGTCGTCGATAAGACAGCCGTGCTGCTCGCTTCGCAACAGTGTGCTTCAGACTATAGCTCGGAAACGTTGGTGGGCCTTGTGTCCTCGGGAAGACCACCACCTCCACCACTCTGGAGTACGCTCAAATTGCGCCGCTCTAATGATAATACCATGTTTGCGAATATAAAGTGTTCAACTGCATTTTCAAACCCGCACCCGCACCACTGATATACCGCACCTGGATTGTCTCGAAGCTGCCCTGCAGGATGATGCGTGGCTATTGGAATCCTCGTCATTGCTAGTTCAAGAAAGTGGATTTTCTACAGGTAATTCTAGACTTGGAGTAACTTTGCACTGTTGTGACCCGACCAGGTTTCTCACTGCTGGAGCTATCGAAGGCCGCGAACCAGTATTAACAAAAAAACGCAAAACCGCTACAACATTATGTGTGTAGGCATAATGTGTAGTACATTATAATTAGTTAAGTCACTTATTAACTATATAATTAAAATTTATATTTTTTTCATCCTGCCTATTATCACCTTACTCGAATGCCTACTGGCATTGTAGCTCGCCTCTGTACTATTTTTAGTAAGTGCATTAAAGAATTGAAATAAATAAATACATTTAGGACATTATACCTTATTTATATATTTATTTATTTATTATAAACTTTATTGCACAAAGTACAAAAGCAGACCTAATGCCGCTAGACATTCTATACTGGTCAAACATTTAGGACAACTAAAGCAGTTACGACAAGATAAGGCAGGTGCTATCAAAACTAATAAAAAATATTAGACGTCATTATCTATTTATAAATAATTACTTATTTACATACTAATGCATACACAAATACATACAAATAAAACTACATATATACATCGCCGGATTAGAGCGAAAACCAACTAACTATTTGTTTAGTAAATTCACTTACACCAGTCGTTTAAAAAACTTCGGCTTTTTCCAGTGATAAAATCAACTAAGCACTGTGACGCTTAGTTATGAAGATAGTAGGTCTTAAAAGCAATTAAACGGTTTTATCCGAAAACGTAAATACAAAAGTGTATATTGCCGCCATGAGTTGCGCGTGGTCGACTTTCGGCGCGGGTTATCGTCGACTTGTAGATTTACGCGCATGCGTGTTGTTGCTCTCGCTCTCACCGCCGTAGGCGATGTGAGACGCCAAGAGTAGCCTATTCGAGACGCACCACGGCTACATCGCCGACGACAACACCGCGCGCGCCAATCTTAACGCTTAATTTTATTTTGTATATTTTTGTTGTAATTGTGAAGTTGTGAAACTCATTAAAGTAGTTTGGTATTGAACTTTATCGTCTATCATTCATCCCTGAGCAAGCTCTACCATAAAAGTAATTAAATGTGCATAATTATTTTGTGCAAAAATGGCTAACTTAGTTGTTTTTTATTCTAACACTGCGTGTGTAATATATAAGTACAAAGTTTTTTTCAAGTCTGAGGGTAATTTTAAAAATGTAGTCTATTTATACTATGAAATAAAATTAAACTAATTTTGCACATTATTTCATATTAATATACCTACCAAATTTATAAATAGCAAAAACATAACGATTTACCTCGATTTTTATATGATATATGAAGGATATAACTCCAAATTGTCCGTAATTTTAATTCATATAAAGTTAATTGACTACACATTTATTTTCTTACATATTGTAACTATCGCCTGTTGCCAGTAGTACCCCAGAGTCGACGTCGCCTGTCGTCGTGTTTACCCCCGGAAAGTAAATGTCAATAAAGTACAAGAGATCTCCGAGGGAAGCCAGGCTCAACGCTTTGTTTTCTATACTCAAATAAATAACTCAAAATAGCCTATTTTTTACTGTTCGAGTAGGAAGGCTACGGCCATAGTCTGTTTATTTAATCGCAGACGTTAGTTTGAAGAATTGTAAATTCCTTTATTTAAAGTCAAATTTAGCGCGAGGTTAGACGAACTTTCGTCAAAATTGTAAATGCCTCCGTGATCTAGCGGTTAAGTCCGTGGATTTAGACTCGGAGGTAACGGGTTCGATTCCTGGTCGGGACACAAAAAAATATATTTATTAATGTAAATAAATACATTTAATTAATATTTAATTTATATGTGATATTCCTCGAGTTTGGTACGCTGGAGACATCGACGAGCTTGCCACTTGTCATAATTGGTCTATAGTAAAGTTGGCTAAATGTGAATCTGCTTATTTATAAGCGTGGTTTCTGACCACCCCGAAAGGGAAACGGTCGTGATGATACTTTACTTTTTTCGTCAAAAATACTAAATGGTATACCCCGTGTAGTTGTCAAAAGATATTTTTTAGGCTTCAGGTTTTTTATCTAAAAATGGCATCTGTTTTAAAAGATAAAAATCATTATCCCTAAAAACAAAAAAACTACTGTATGGTAAATAAGGTATTTATCACGATCTATATCTATTGTGATGATATATAAAGGCTGGGGGATCTTTTGACATGTTTAACGTATGCCTATGAAGCACGTCATTGCCTTAAATACCCAAAGTGACAAACTAACTACCAATCACGTGGAATATATCAAAATGTTGATTTTAATCATGCTTTTTGCAACCGGCCGTAAGTGTTATTATTAATCGATCTCGTTTACAGCTGAGAGAATTACGTATTTTTATTGTAAGTCTTGTTTGAAGCGGTGTTATTTACATTAGTTTTCCTTGAAAGGAAAAATTGGCATTTGACATCATTGCCAATGATGGAAGATACTTTCAACGAGAATAACAAATAGGTGGTAGGCGGACTGATGGCAGTAATTTGCCCAGTCTGTTGGGGCGGGGAAATATCCACCGTTCGTGCCGATAAGCCCAGTAAAGTGCATTCACACATTTCGGGATCAGGCTCAAATTGCCGGCATGCGCAAAAAACAGTCGGCTACTGAGCCTTTGTTTGGGAGAGATGGGGTGACCCATCGGTCAGGGAGACCCGGAGAAACAGTTGTCCCGCTGGCCGCCCGCGGCATAGCACAGGGGCCCACCGATGAGAACCATCATCGACTGGCTGCCTCATCATGCTGCGCATAATCCCGGGTGCGCTTGTTGTGCCGGTTGGTGACCAGATTGTGGGGTCCCAGCAAGCACTTCCGGAAGTGTTCAGGGGCCCGACGAATCAGCCAATATTTCTCCAAGCAGCCCAAGGCCTTCATTTGGCTCCACGCACACATTTTTCTAATTCTTTTTCTATCCCAACTCATTGAGTCTGATCTCATGTCAGTGAACGCCGGCGTACCGCAGAGTTCTGTGTTGTCACCAACACTCATTCTTCTGCATTTAATGATATGTTGTATCTGGGCAACATCATTGTTATGCAGACGGCAGCACGGTCCACGGGAGGTATCTAAGTCTATTAGTTTCGGAGCTTTGGGAGGTAGCCAACCAGAGGAATCACGGCGCATTATGACCGCAGAACTGGACGACACCCTTCACAAAATTTATTTGTGGGGTGTTCAAAATCTTGTCCAGTTTAATGCCAACAAGACCCAGGCATGCGCGCTGAAGGTCAAGAAGTCCACATTCTCTCCTCCCCCCACGCTGGATCTACAGCCCAGCTTTAACATTCTCGGGGTGAAAATACGCTCAGACCTTAACCACCGGAACTACATTGAGACAAATAGTATTTGTTAGTCAATAAAATGAGTTGGTAAATCAGAGTAAACAGAACGAGTAAGTTTATGTATTGTAGTGTTTTTGTTTAGTACTTTTCCACTTCAGTTCGATCCATATTGTATGAGTTCTCACTAAAGAAGCTCGCAGTTTCTAAAGCTTTCGATCCCGATAACCGTAGACATGAATATATTTTCATCCTTCTCGAAAGACGACGTTTTGTTCTTAAATACGTGCGACTAAAATTTTCTATAAAGAATACGAAGGGCGCGCAATCGGCGATGACTCTGCCTGAATTAAAAAAAAAGGAATTCAGGCGCCAACATATGTGTTTTTAATTCAAAATAATGTTTACATTGATATGCCTTATCATAATGTGGTGTTACATACATACATATCTTCACGCCAGATCCCTTGCGGGGTAGGCAGAGACAATTGAGCGCCATTTGACACGATCACGACATACTTCTTTCGCTTCGTCGACATTCATTAACCTCTTCATACATGCCCTTTGGTTACGAAGACTTTTTAATGCACCTTCAGTCAGTGTTTTATTTATTTGATCGTGATATGTGAGTCTCGGTCTGCCAGGGCCTCTTTTACCCACAACTTTCGCATTATATATCTGGTTCGTCAATCTTTCATCGCACATCCTTTCAACATGCCCGAACCATCGTAGCATGCCTTTCCTTATTTTTGTCCCTATGCTTTCCTTCATACCAACCCTTTTCCGTATTTCGACGTTACGTATGCGGTCCGCCAAAGTGACGCCACATATCCGCCGCAACGACCGCATTTCTACTGCATTAACCCTACTCTCATGCGTATTCTGACGTATCCACGTCTCGCTTCCATACATCAGTGTTGGTACCAACATGGCATTGTGTATGGCGAGCCGAGCTTTGTCACTGACATTTCGACTGCCGATCAGTGACCCCAGGGCACCGTTAACACTATTTCCCGCGTTCACTCTTCTTTCAACGTCCCTATCGTACTTCCCATCCGCAGTGAAAACACTGCCCAGATATATAATTTCATTTACTTGTTCTAGAGTTTCATCATCAATCTTTATCGTCACGGTTGTCATCCTTCTTCTTTCAAACACTAGTACCTTGGTTTTTCTCGCATTCAAACGGAGTCCTTTTTCTGCACATCCCTCCTTCATTCTTGTGACTAGTGATTGCAGTTGTTGTTCGGACGATGCCATAAGAACAGCATCATCTGCATAAAGCAGGCAGTTCACCACTAGATCACTCATCTTTATCCCACAGTCACTCTCTCTTACTCTTTTTAGGCATTTGTCGAGATATAGAGTGAATAATCTAGGAGAAAGCACACAACCCTGTTTGACGCCCATTTGGGATTCAAAGCAAGGCGACATACCTCCCTCCACCCGCACACAATGTGGTGTTATTTTGTGAAACTAAATATTGTGACAGTAGAGAATATTCAAACCGCCTCCGCGTGTTGTAACAAATTTGTCTGCAATTTTTTTGTTATTTCCCGTATTATTACTTGTTCTGTGAATTCCTGCGATAAGAATCGCGCTATTCCTAAGCGGCTAGTGAATGGTCGCTATTGGACCAATCAGAATTCAGCATGCGAATACGTTCGCAGACAACGCCAATTCCTGGTCGGGACACAAAAAAATATTTAATTTCTTTTTTAAATCCCAGAGTTCGAGCTTGCCACTTATCATGATGGGCCTATAGTAAAGTTGCCTACATGATATTCATTACAGACCCTAGATCACAGCGTCCTAGACCTCCACTGATGGAGATGGGCCTTCCGGAACATATATCTGGAGAATTTGCCCTACACTCGCCACTCTGGACAAATTCGTGCGTCGTCTGGCGGCTGAGGCGACAGATTTCCCTATTGTGAGAAACCTGGCCCCTCTGCCGGACGCCAGACAATGCTACGTTCGTCACCTGCTACCAATCACGGAGTCGTAATCGCGGCCCTGCCGCCAGGCTTGTATGATTCAAACTTTAATGGTTACCCTATGCCCTGTCCTCTGTAAGAAGGCAACTTGACACAGATTACCCACTCCCACCAGCGGCGATGCGAGACCAGTTAGTAGTATAAAGTTATCAATCGTTACTTTGAGTTTCATTGGTTCTACGACCCCTAAAATGGTGACCCCGACGTGATGAAGTATAAACAGTCCTTCGTATATATTTCTATGTCGATATATTCTTTTAGACACCTACAGGATAAGAAAGTTTTCTTTTGGAGCTGTCTTAAGTTAAATTTGTTTTGTCTTGACCTAAAGGGCTGCTTACGAAAGTTTGGGCTACACCGAATGCGTCGGTTGGAAGTTAACATTGCGATTTTCTGTTTTTTTTTATTTTTTATTTGTACCTGGCTCATAGTTGCTAATATTTACTTGTTTTATTGATGCCTCTGTGGTCTAGCGGTTAAGTCCGTGGATTCCTGGTCGGGACACAATAATTTATTTAATATATTTCTAATATTTGTCGAGTTTGGTACGCTAGACATCGACGAGCTTGCCACTTGTCATGATGATGACTATAGTAAAGTAGGCTAAATGTGAACTTACTCCTTATAAAAGCGTGGTTTCTGACCACGTCTGTATTAATCGAACCGGTTCAGACGGCATAAAGTGCTCTCCGAGGCACGGGAACGGTGGTGTTGTAAATCTATGACACAGCACGTAATAAAAATGTATTCCTCATTGATACATGCATTCATCATCATCATCATCATCAGTCTGTATCTCGCCACTTAACGTGATCTGTCGCTACCCTCATCCAACCCCCACCAGTGACCTTCTTTAGGTCATCTGTCCATCTGGCGGGGGGTCGTCCCACTCTGCCTCTTCCCGTACGTGGTCACCACTCTAGAACCCGTTTCGTTCCTCGGTTATGCCCATTTATTGTTTAACTACGTTGTTATTGAACATTTCGTTAACAAGAAAGCCTATGCAGCCTTGGGAGGTCAGGTCGCCTTCGCGGTAGTATAGCAGGTTTCCGGAGTCTAGGGTTATGGTGTTCTCGCCCTCTCTTCTAAATTCTGATAAGCCCATATTGTGTCATTTCAACCTGCTTAACTTCGCTTCCAGTTCTTCCAAACTCTACCGCGTTCTCAGAGTCCGGGTTTTATAACTATTTATTTTATTTATTTATTAAAAAAACACTCTTGGTCAAAACGTTTTGGGGTCGCTGTCAACCCGAATAAGTGCCAGTCGATCATTGTTGGGAGCTCTCGATTGCTTAGCAAAGTTGACTTAAATAGTATTGACCCACTTCGGTTTGACGGCACGCCAATTCCGTTTAGTCACGAAGTGAAGAATCTAGGTGTATATCTAGATTCTGATCTAACCTGGACTACCCAGGTTAACAACACGAGTCGTAAAATATTTTCTTCACTGCACGCTCTCAATCAATTTAAACATTTTCTGCCGTTAAAAGCTAAAATTACCCTCGCTCAAAGCCTTCTACTTCCTCTTCTCGACTATGGTGACGTGTGTAGTGTCGATCTCTTAGAGGCGTTGCTCAACAAGATATCCATATTACCATATCATATTATCCATACTTAACTGTTGTATCCGATTCATCTTTTCCCTTCGCAAATATGATCACATCTCTGAGTATCGAACGAAGTTAAAGTGGCTACCAATTCGCTGTCGCAGGAATCTCAGAATCCTCTGCTTACTTTTTTCTATTCTTAACGAGCCTGCGACACCCAAATACCTCAAGGACAAATTTGCCTATCTTTTCTCATTTCACGATAAGTCTCTTCGCTCCTCACACAACTCTGTTCTGTCTATTCCATCGCACCACTCTGGGTTCATGAACGATTCTTTTGCTGTTGTTGCCGCAAACCTGTGGAACAAGCTGCCGGTAAATATACGACAAGCATCCAACCGAAGCATTTTCAAAAAAATGGTATATTCATATTATTTAAATGGCTCATAACAACTCATTTAGTTTATTTATTATATTATTATATGTAGTGTATGTATTAATGTTATGTAATGTATGTACCTAATGTATTAATAAAACGTTATGTGTATGTATTATTAGTATTTAGTTTATTATAGTATTTAAACTGCCTCCGTGGTCTAGCGGTTCAGTCCGTGGATTTAGACTCGGGGGTACCGGGTTCGATTCCTGGTCGGGACACAAAAATATTTATTAATGTAAATAAATATGTACATTTAATTAATATTTAATTTATTTGTGATATTTCTCGAGTTTGGTACGCTGGAGACATCGACGAGCTTGCCACTTGTCATGATTGGCCTATAGTAAAGTTGGCTAAATGTGAATCCGCTTATTTATAAGCGTGGTTTCTGACCACCCCGAAAGGGAAACGGTCGTGATGATACTTTATAGTATTTATTATTGTAGTTTAGATAATATTGCATATTTATTACGTAATCATATTTCTCTAATTGCACCTACCTTACGTCTTTAATGTTCTACAATGTCCCTAAGGTTGGCTGTCAGAGAATGTCTAGCGACATTAAGTCCGCCCCTTGTACGAGTATATATTGTGCAATAAAGTTTTAATAAATAAATAAAATCCGAAACAGCAATACATTTTACAAAGCAATACAATTAAAATGTTACATGCCAAACCAAAGGTTTCACCGCTTAAAATACATTTATAATCTGATCTACAAGTAAATTACATTTTGAATCGAATTTAACATTAAATTAAATACAAACTTAAAGTACAAATTATTAAACATAAACTGAAATAAAAATTACGTCCAAAAAATATATAATAATAATAATGAAACAAAACTAATAAATAATCAAAATGTCACAAATTGCCATAAACACATCAAGTACTATGTGAAATAATATGAATGAGTGTGTAAAGTGTATAGTGTGTATGTATGTATTACATTATCATTATATATTTGTCACCAAAAAAAAAAAAAAAAGATTTATTAGGAAATAATAATAAATAAGAAAAAAAAAAGAAAGCTAGTAAAGTTCGTTGGGATGGTGACCGAGTCTTCGCCGGGGATTCTTAGCACCCCCTGCCCCACCGAATCCTCGATGCATACATGCCGATGGCTGATACATGCCTTGGTTCGACCTTCTTGCGATTTTTTAATGAAAGCGTTCTTACAACAGAGCCACCACGGGTCCACCACCATGTATTAATCCGTAGATGCATAGCGTCAAACCCTCGAAAGGAGTTGTTTGTAATGCCCAGTTCTCAACTATAAGGCAATCGAATGTAAATAGGCTTTCGTAACGTATGAACGGTTAACCCGATGTTGGTAACATTTGTCAAATCTTAGTCCGCGGGGGTCCGACATTAATAACCGCTCGTGGTCTGATCCGTAATCACCCGCCTCCACTTCAAACACCCTTATACTCCTTAATGTAGACGTAATCAAAATTTACAATGGACAAATTATTTTACGTAACTTCTCTCATAGGAGTATTAACCTATAGGACATTCATCAATCCCTGATATAAAATGTAAAAAGAAACCAGTAGATCCAAAACAGAAACAAAATTTGAACAAACCTGTATTTTTTTTAAAGAAATAACATCAAGAAAAAAAACAACAATTTAAAGAAGGAAATATCTAGAATTGAATAAAATTTAACTTTACCTACTTTACCTATTCTTGAGTAGGTAAAGATGGCTGGTTAAAAGTATAAATAAATAAATAAATGAATCATATGCGTCTAAGTCATGTTTTTTTTTTTTTTTTTTTTTTTTATACTAGCACGACATGTGACCCTGCGCCCACCTGATGGTAAGTGGCGCGCAGGGTCCAGCAATGTTAGCAACTGGAATCAGACCCTTATGTCCGACAGCAGTCCCTAACACTATGCCGGCTTGACTAGATGCCTTTTCACACTTCGCTTGAAGGACTCCAGGTTATAGGAAAGTGGAAACACAGAGGCTGGAAGAGCATTCCACATCTTTATTGTGCGACAGATGTATGAGTCACCAAATTTATAGGTACGCGAAGGGATAGTGACTACGGTATGTGGGTGCATATTCTGACCTGTGCGTGTGGTTCGGTTGCGGAATGGAGAGGAAGGAATTAGGTTATAGAGCTCTTCAGAGCACTCACCATAGTATAGCCGGTAGAACACGCTTAGAGAAGCGTCCCTCCACCTAAGGGAGAACATCTATATTCATGTGGCAGTACCGTTGTTCAGCTTAGCAACCACGACATATCATGTCAGAAAAGTATGGGTTATTGCTTCTGCCACGGGTCTATCAACAATCCACTTTGATGGGCTTGGGTTAAAGGGATCTAATCGGATCTCGACCCATCTGGGATATCTCGTAGATGACGGATTAACGTTGGTGCCCTGGATGATGGGTCGAGCATTGGTATGGAATGTTGCAGCGGACTCGGCTGAAAAAACCAATCGTAGCAAATACGCAGCTATGAACAATGATTACGTGTTTTTGACCTTCGGTCTTAAGACTTTGGGTCAAGTACTAAGAAGTTATTTAAAGAACTGTAATGGCGTGAGTTTGGTGGACTGTATCAAAGCGCAGGATTTCAGTAATCTTCAATTTAGATACATAGACTATAATAATTATAATCGGGTCCTCGACGCCTTGCACACTTGGATTATGTATCACTCATTTTGCTTGTTTAACGAATGCGGTTACAACAATAAACGCGGCGACTTCTTCAACGACTATCATCTCTAGGCGTCGAGAAAGAGACAGAACGAGGTATTGGGGTAATAAATTAGGAATATCTGTTTATGCACCGACAAATCACCATATCGCCTAAGCATCTTAAATCGGTCGAATAACCGCGAATGGCGCGAACGGACTGAGTAAGTCACAAGAGGGCTGGCAGTTTTCTCGCACAGCAAATCAGCATCTCTGTGCAGTGGCGGAATGCTGCAAGTGTTGTTGGCACACTGCCACATGAATGGTTTATTTATTTTTTATTTATTTATTTTAGAAAAAATCACAGCTTATTATATTAAACATATAGACAGAGTAGCAATAGTGGAACACAAGCCAAAGAGATTTTATATTATTTAGACAAAACAATTAAAACAGAAATAAGAGTAAAATATAGTTATTAGATTTAAATTAATAGTGCAATTGAATTGTGACTAGCAGAAGTAAAAGAATAATAATAATAATAAATAAGTGAAAACCAATAGGTTAATGATTATTTACCTAAGACAAAATGAGTGAATGAGAGGCAGGAGCAAAATTATACTATATATACGTGTATAGTAGTATTCGTATATTAGCAAGCGAAGTGTATTTGTAAAGTTAGTCCGGGATAAGAGTTGTCTTGATACTGCCTCCGGTGATTAGTTAGATGTATCAGAGTAGAACATGGCTAAAACGTTAATATAGATAAGTCATTTACAGTAATCTAAACAGGTGAATGAATGAATGAATGAATGAGGTGAATATTTTTATTTATAAGATCATAGGTTTTAATGTAATTGGATACAAGCCAGGTCTGATTAGTTGTTAGGACTACATAAGTTCGTGTTGGAAAGTTGTGCGCGACAGCTCGACCGAAGTTAGTTGGGTCACCCTTAAATCTGTTTCTTTGTGACTTATAAGTTATTCCAAACGCGGGTTCATAAAATCTACTCAACTTAAATATATTTAATAAAAATATAAGTGAAAGCGTGACTGTGTGAAAAAGTTTAAAATCATCATAGCCACATTATCCACTAATAATGATGGGCCAGGCAAAAAAATTAATAGATTTAACTGCCACCGTGGCATAGCCATAAGTCCGTGGAATTAGACGCGAAGGTACCGGGTTCGATACCTGGTCGGGATTTAATTTATTTGTGGTATTTCTCGAGTTTGGTACGCTAGAGACATCGACGATCTTGCCACTTGTCAGGAGTTAGTCAAATGTGATTCTGCTTCTTTAAAAAAGAAGCGTGGTTTCTGACCACCCAGAAAGGGATACGGTCGTGATGATACTTTACTTTTTTAAATAGATTTACAACACCACCGTTCCCGTGCCTCGAAGAGCACGTTAAGCCGTGGGTCCCAGTTCCACAAATTGTGGAATCGTTAATAAACTGTCATTAAAATTTACATCACACCCTCGCCAACCCGTCTGGCTAACGTGGCGAGTTTAGGCCAAATTCTCCAGATATACGTTCTGAAAGGTCCATCTTTAACAGTGGAGATCTAGGACTGTGATAATGATGATGATCAACAACAAAATTACAAAATACTAGTTTTTTTTAAGGTATTTGTTACAATTTGCCAGTGTCAAAGTTAGGGGAAAAAAAATTGGAACAGGATCAAAAGAATAAATAATACAAAAATGGAGAATTAATAGGTTAGAAAATGCCTGGCCATAATGGCCATGTACAATTTTAGTGCAATAAAGTATTTAAAATAAATAAAATAACAAATAATTATTATATACAAAAATAAGAGAATAAATAATGAAATTATATGCAATTACATAGTATCATCATCATCACGACCGTTTCCCTTTCGGGATGGTCAGAAACCACGCTTATAAATAAGCTGATTCACATTTAGCCAACTTTACTAAAGGCCAATCATGACAAGTGGCAAGCTCGTCGCTTACCAAACTCGAGAAATATCACAAATAAATTAAATATTAATTAAATGTATTTATATACATTAATATAAATTCAGCTAGGCGCTGCTAACTTCAGCAAAGAAGCCGATAGACGCATTCAGCTAGGATGGGCGGCATTCGGGAAACTTCGACATATCTTCTCATCGTCCATACCACAGTGTTTGAAGACAAAAGTCTTCAACCACTGCGTCCTCCCCATAATGTCGTACGGAGCAGAGACGTGGACAATGACAGTGGGTCTGGTTCACAAATTCAAGGTCGCTCAGCGAGCTATGGAGAGAGCTATGCTTGGTATTTCTCTGATGGATAGAATTCGAAACGTTGAAATTCGTCAGAGAACCAAAGTTACTGACATAGCATTCAAAATTAGCAAGCTGAAGTGGCAATGGGCCGGACACATCTGCCGCAGAACCGATGACCGATGGGGCAAACGGGTTCTGGAGTGGAGACCACGTACGGGACGACGCAGAGTGGGACGACCCCCCGTCAGATGGACGGATGACCTAAGGAGGGTCGCTGGTGGGGGTTGGATGAGGATTGCAAAAGACCGCGTGCAGTGGCGAGCCTTGGGGGAGGCCTATATCCAGCAGTGGAGAGACACAGGCTGATGATGATATACATTAATACATATTGATTCGCTTTGAAAGGCGTTCTAGTTGCGTTATCATTTACTTAAAACGTACAGTAAAACGCACTTTGCTTTCTATGCGAATACGGGGTGGCAGGCATTGCCAACGCTAAAATAGTAATCACTAATAAAACAAACGAGCCAGCGAGTTAATAATTAAGCTGAAAAGATCTTAATGGTTATACCTATTCTCCAGTGGAATTGGCGAAATAAATCACAGCAACTTGCACCTGATGGCGATGACAGAATGAAAAATCTGTGAAGCCTTCACGATCAAAGATTAAATAAATTTTTACTTCCCTATACAAAAAAAATGTTCTCACGAATACTTAGATTTTTATTAGGAACGTCTCTGATTTTCTGATTATTTTATATATAGTTAGTTTTGTATTTAATGTTTATAAAAAAAGTAAAGTATCATCACGACCGATTCCCTTTCAGGGTGGTCAAAAACCCGCTTATAAATAAGCAAATTCACATTTAGCCAACTTTACTATTGGCCAATCATTACAAGTGGTAAGATCGTCGATGTCTCCAGCGTACCAAACTCGAGATATATCAAAAATAAATTAAATATTAATTAAATGTATTTATTTACATTAATAAATATTTTTGTGTCCCGACCAGGAATCAAACCCGGTACCTCCGAGTCTAAATCCACGGACTTAACCATTAGACCACGGAGGAGATTTAATGTTTATTATTAATAAAAATCAAAACTGACATATAAATTTAAAAAAACATAACAAAATGAGTTCCAACAAATCATTGTTTGTTTTTCACTTTATCAGTTAGGTTAATTACGTGCCTTATTGAAATGAAATAGAATGGAACGGAGCGGAAAGGAACGGAACGCAACGTACAGTAAATGAACGGAACGGGACGGAATAGAACGGTACGAAATTTAATGGAACGGAGCGGAATTGAATGGAATAGAACGGAACTAAACGGAACTGAATGTAACGAAATGAAACGAAATTAAATGAAATAATTATTATAGGTCAATGAGTAAAAAATATTTTCCAATAACCAGCGATGTAGTCTTCCACGAAATAAATTATTTGGAAATTATTTATGGGAATATTATTTAAAAAATCTTTGTTATATGGAACAGATTTTTTTTCACCAAGCTAAGATTACATTTTGGTATACGAGTGTATATAAATCATGCTTGTATTGGCCTCTTGACTCTTTTTGAGTCAACTTTTGAAAATAATTTTGGATATTGTCTGACAAATATGGCTATTTGTTTTATGGTAATACATAGTGTAGGCTATATGTTAAATTTTCTAAATAGTAGTTAGTATCTTAAATAATCTATATTTTTTTATTTTTTTATTAAATAACTATGAGTAATTCTTACTTGGTAAAATATATAAATTGAAGCTATAAAATTTTATTGCCAAATATTTCGCCTCTCTTTGGAGCGGCGTCATCAGTGACAGTGACTGAAGGTCTTTGTCATAAATTTTGAAAAAGTAATTTTATTTCTTTTAGCAATGGTAAAGGCAATGCACTATACAGTTTTGATTTATTTTTTAGAAAAATATCATCATCACCTAGCGCATCATGGAAAACACACTTTATTTGTTGCAGATAATTCTTATGAGTAATTCTTGTTACATAAACTTCCATTAGATTACGGAACTATAATAAAGCTTAAAAGAATCTAGATTTTCTTCCTAGCAAATTGAATCAGCCTTTCGTTCAATATGCCAGCACTTCAGTGATGTACCAAAGGATGCTGATGAGATCCACAAACACAGCCGGGTGCAGTTGACGAATTAGCTCGTTATCTAATTAGACGATGTCACATACATATATTTGCGGGCCAGCATTGGCATATTGATACAAATTATTAGTGCGACGCTGCCTCTGTAGTCTAGCGGTAGGGTTGCCCAACGAAAGACCAAGACCAAGACTGGCAAAGTCTTGGTCTTTTATTATAAAAAAAAAAAACTTGTCTCTGTCTAAATCTTGTTCTTGCACTCCTAATATTAATTTTGACAGACTCTATGTCTGACTGAAAATGTATATTTGTTTCAAATTGTAGTAAGAAAACCTTGTCAGACTTTATTTATTTATTTATTAAATACTTTATTGCACTTTACTTAAAAGTATGTACAAAGGCGAACTTAAAGCCATTTCGGCTTTTTCTACCAGCTAACCTTTGGGAGAGTGAGACAGTATAAATATGTGGGGTGCAATTCTAACCAATAAACTACATAAATAGTATGAATACATAGACTAGATAAATACTCATCAATATATAAGTATTATAGAAGATATACATATATGAGGATAATATATTATTAGGAAGTAGAAATTTGTGGAGTTAAAATATATTGTTCTACTTTAGTGTCTGTCCGCAAACTACTATCTCGAGAACTACTGGTCCGATTTACTAGAATTTTGGAATGGTTAAAGTATACAATTAGTAACCAATATTTTTAAAAAAATGTACAAAGCGATAGTTTTGGACATATTTTAAGTCATCTACTATAAGGATTCGATATTTTTACCACTAAACCCTAACAAAGACAGACATGATGTCAGTCCGGCGCAAGGAACATTATACAAGAAGAAGCTTGACTCCATACAAGAAAAGTGCTCCAGTTTTAGTAGCGCTACTACGGGTGCACACCGAACTAGAATTGGCGGCAAATTTTTAAATTCTTTGTTTTTTTTAGTATATTTTGTTTATTAAAGCATCCTTAATAATTGATCAATTTATTAATTTCGATAGTTACTATATAAAAATCAATAAAAGCAATTTAAATTATTTATTCGGAGTAAATTACAAAGATTAAAAAATAAAATAAATTAAGAACTAAATTATAAAAACTAAAAATTAATAAATAAAATTACGACTATTCGATGGGCGTAGTGTGCCGAGGACACTCGCTGCGTTCCCCCGTTGAACAGCGAGGCTGACCCTTTGAACAAGATATTCTCTACTCAAAGGGTCACCCGTCGCCAAGTGGAGTTTCTTACCAAGCTCGCGGGAGAACACAAGAGCCTCCTCGGACCACGGGCACATTGTTTCAACTGCAAATGAAATGGTGATTGATGATGATAAAAGCAGTGTTGATACAGAAATAAAGTTAATAAATGTATAAATGCAGCTAAAAATAAACACAGGCAAAATAAAGATAAAACAATGTAATAAGGATTTAAGAAAAATGTGGGTAAACATAAACAACTGGCTAGGTAAAACTTATTTATTTATTCGTGTAAAAATTTACAGCCTTTGCAATATTATGTATACAAAAAATATCTAATCTCAAAGCCTTACAAATTTTCACTGTTAGCTATAATGAAAAATAATAAAAATAAGTACCAACAAAATCAGTACAATAACAATGAGATATGAAATAACAATTGCATTTGTATACTGATCCCGTTTTACAACTTAAGAATTATACAATAAGGATAATATTAATAATGTTATAATGAGATGCATGGGAAAAGTAGTGGGCTACGGATGTACCTTTCCAACATACCTAGATCAAATTAATGCAAATTAGATTCTTAAAATCGCTGGTAATAAAATATATAAAACTAAAGTTTAGGCAAAATTACGATAAATTATTTGTGTATTGTAAAACACTACCTGTTGAAGAAAAAGTAAAATTATTAATAACATTAGAAGAACAAATTAATTATACAAACAAAAAACAAATTATTTCTCAACATATTGTTACTAGGAGACATACAGATAGAGAATTGGTGGAAGGGAACATCCGTGGTAACTACTACGGCAGGAGGACGCGAGAGTATCTACTTCCCAGAATACAAAATAGTCAATCTCAAGAAATAAGAATAGAAAAACTTTCCAAATTGACATATAAAAACAAAATTAAGTGTGGTTTCTGACCACCCCAGAAGGGATACGCTCGTGGTGCTTTTTTTGTATCTATATAAAAAAAAAAAACTTTTTTTCTTAGGTTGAATTTTGTTTTAAATGTAATATACTCAGAATATATACATTTATTCGAAAAAATATTTACAACATATAAAATAAAATTAATATTAAGGATAGGGATATAAGTCCCGTCCGCGTGGAATGGTGGCAAGAACGCTGGCTGCATTTCCCCGCTGGAGAGCAATACTGATTCTCTGGGCGAAGAAAGAGCCAGCCCTCTTGTCACCGGAGGAGACAACAAGACGCGGTGTTATGTCTTTTAAAAACTTTTTTGCGCTTGGACTCCATGGGCCCAGAGTTTCTACAGCAAACGTCACAAATATGTAAAATATACTTGATTTATCTCATAAGAAACCCGAGAAGCTGCAGAGTCAGCTCCATGCCTTAAACGTAATAAGTACTCTCGTGATCTTGGGGGGAAAACTTCCCTTGGTGACGGGTGACCCTTTGAGAAGAGAATATTTTGTTCGAAGGGTCAGCCTCGCCTTTCTACGAGGGGACGCATCTAGTGTCTTCGGAACACTACGTGCATCGAACGGTCATAATTTTAATTTGTAGTTTAGTTTATTTTATTTAGTATTCAATATTAGTATTAATAATCAAGAGGGCGCTGTGCTCGCGCGGTGTCAACACGGAAATTAATGTGCTCCGTGTATTTTTAATTTAAATAATAAATATAAAGTGTTAATCTATCGAAAAACAGTAAATATAATAAAAATACAAAGTGAAGAAACTGAAATAATAGTGAAAGTGTTAAAGAATTAGTGCTTTAGTGCTTAAATTCAATAAGATCTTAAGTATAAGGAGTATCTACTACTCATTTATTCAAAAACATCATTGGCATCGCACAATTCTACGTGTATTAACTAAAATACCAGTGATAATGAGAAAGTGAAAGTTATTTAGTGCTTAAAATGACAAAAAAGTGAATGAAAGTGCGGGTAATTAATGGACTTGACCAAATTTGTTTAAATGCTTCGAGAATATTCGTACGCCGCTATCGATACCAAAGCATACGATATTTTCGCTGTTCAAACTATCGCTTTAACAGCTCAGCCCACAGAACGTCTGCCGCGGTAAACCTACGGGCGGTGGTTCAAATCCAGTCGGGTGTCGTGTTTTTTTCATTTATTTGTTATCAATATTCATTGCTCCGAATATTTAAACAACGACATCTAGTGAGTGGACATAAAATCATATAAATAAAAATGAAATAAATTAAAAAAAAAAAAAAAAAAAAGTAGAAGCTTGTATAACGTCCGTGACGAGAGATATAATTTAAAGTAATAAAAATGAACAGCAAAGCCTCAAAAATTATTCCTACACGGACTCAAACTACAAAAAACTTGGAAAATAAACTATCAGAACAAGAATCGAAGATTATTAGCATGGAAAGTAGCATAAAAACATATGAATTACTAATATCAGATTTACACAGAAGACTAAGTGAAAAGGAGAAAAAATACAAGGCACTGTCAGAAGAACAAGAGCAAATGCATGCAGTCCAAGAAGAAAATAAAACTTTACGCGCAAAAATAGATGACTTAATGAATATAAATAACAAACCATATGACAAGAGAGTTGAAGAACCACGTAAAATTAAATATTCATTATACAAAAACAAAAAAATATGCAAGAAAAATTATAAACAGATTAGAAAAATAAAACGACTACAGAAGCAAAACTCACGAATATGTAAAGAAAACAATATACTGAGAAAGGAAAAAATCACATCAACAAAAGATAATAAAAGACAGGAAACAAACCAATCTAATATAAAAAATAAAGATAATGTGTGCAGCACTGCCAAGAAAAAAATAGTTATTTTTTCAGACAGGAATGGCAAAGGTTTAGGAGGATTTATAAACGATAGACAGTCGATGACCTATGACATTGTTAATATATGCAAACCTGGAGCTACAATTGATGAAATTTTACTATCATATGATCAATACACGAAAGATCTGAACAAAGACGACATTGTTATAATACTGATCAACACGTATTATTCTAGTTTTAGTGCTGCAAAGTATGATCAGATGTTAAGGAATTTATTAAGAAATGGATATGAATATAGAATTATAATTACAAACATAAATAACAATGGGTATAGAAACAATAATGTGGATAAAATTAACGAAGTAATATTAAATTTTGCAAAATACAATCATTCAATTAGACTTGTGAACCTTAAACCTACACTGGATAAATACAATATTATAGATAACTTTAATCTAATCAACTATTATATCACTAATCTGCTACCGACAACAAACCTAAAATTCATTAAATGTACCAGTCAAACTAATAATGCAATACAATGTAATCAGGTTTTTTGTCAGGGGCAGAAACATTTACAAATAACATAATTATAACTCACAGTAATGTACAAAGCATACGAAACAAAATTGAAGATCTAGAATTGTTAACTTATAAACACAACTGTGATGTACTCTGTTTAACTGAAACTTGGATTAAAGCTGCAAACATTAGCCATATAAACATAAGTAACTTTATGCTAAGGTCCTATTACTGTAGAGCTAACCATAATCATGGCGGTGTTGCCATATTTGTTAAAAATAACATAAAATTTAGAGTTCGCAATGATATTAATAAACATTCTCAAGAGTTACATTGTGAAGTAACTGCTATTGAAATAAAAAAATCAAAATTAGTTATTGTATGTGTTTATCGCGCTAATTATGATATCAAAGTATTTTTGGACACTATGTCACAGGTATTAGCATCAGCGACTAACGATAACAAAAAAGTTATCATAGCTGGAGATTTTAACTTAGATCGTATCAAAAATAACAATAATGAACGTGACTTTCGAAATGTATTGTATAATTTTAATGCACGTTATTTGTTAAAAAAACCAACCAGAATATGTAACAATACAGCTACTTGTATTGACAACTTTATTGTCAACTTTAAGGATAAAGGCTTAAAAGCAGATGTGCTTAATTATAACATAGCAGATCACAAGGTTATACAACTGGAATTAAATTATACAAATACGAGTAGACAGGTCATAAAAGATGTTGTCAATAAAAACTTTAAATTTAAGGGAAGAATTCTAACAAAATCAAATATATCATATTTCCATTACCTAGTATGTACTGACAAAAACTTTATAAACGATGTTATGACTATTCAGGACGCTAATGACAAAGCAAATTTTTTTTTATCAGGTCTGAAACATTACTATAATATTGCTTTTCCAAAAAAAAGTATACAGTATACCAATAAAAGCAACTGGATAAATATGGAAATATTACAACAAAAAAAAGCCATTAAAGATATAGAAGTAATGCAAGAAATACAACCAACAGATGAAAGTAAAATAAAAATACGTAAATTAAAAAAACAATTAAGAAAACAAATGTTAATCGCAAAGAAAAATCACTACTCTAAAATAATCAATAAATCTACAAATAAAATAAAATCGTCATGGAAAATAATAAATAGTAACGTTAACAATAATAAAATAAAAAATGACATAGACTGTATAATAAATGATCATGGTGATATTATACATAACCCTAAATTTATCTCTGAACTGTTTAATAATTATTTTTGTGGCGTAGCAACTAAATTAACAGAAAAACTAAATATTAACATGCACTCCAGTCTTAATTATTTATTGCAAATAAAACAACCGCTGGATAAATTTAATTTCTCAAAAATTTCTTTCAATACACTATCCTTAATAATTAAAAGAATTAATAACAAAAAATCTTGTGACATTTATGACATGGATTACAGAATACTAAAATTAATTATGACTAATGATAAATTATGCAATCTTTTATTGGACATTCTAAATAAGTGTATTAAACAGGGAGTTTTCCCCGACAGTTTTAAAATCGGCAAGGTAATACCATTGTTTAAAAAAGGTGAAAAGGACAAACTAAATAATTACAGACCAATATGTATATTACCTGTATTATCAAAGATATTGGAGACTCATATGAAGAATGATATTATTAATTACTTTGAACGACATGAACTATTCTCAAATAAACAGTTTGGTTTTAGGTCAGGAAAAACCACAGCAATGGCTGTAAGAAATGTCGCAGATTTTGTGTTGGGGTCCTTGGATGAGTCACGGAAATGCGCGAGCATATTCTGTGATTTATCCAAGGCTTTCGATTGTTTGCGCCATGACATTCTCATCAGTAAACTACAATACTATGGTTTTTATAACAATAATCTTGATTTAATGAAAACATACCTGAAAAATAGATGTCAAAAGGTGTTAGTGAATGAAGTTCTTTCAGGTGATGCTGTCAATATCGTTGGCATTCCACAGGGTTCAATTTTAGGTCCAGTATTATTTCTAATCTACATTAACGACCTGCCTAGTAATATACCTGCACCCGCAGTTGTCAGCTTATTTGCTGATGATACTCACGTAGGATTAAATGGTGCCAATGAAGTGGAGTTGAATGGCAATATAATAGATACAACAGCTATTTTAGAATCATGGTTTGAGGCAAATGGCATACTACTTAATATAGAAAAAAATGTAATTGTTAAATATACTACCACAAATAGATATAATTTAAATAATATCGTTAAAAATACATTTCTAGGGTATACTATAGATAATACATTAAGTCATAAAGGTCATATAGAAAAAACCTGTAAAAAAACTAGCATCTGCGAATTATGCCTTAAGTAAGCTAAAACATTTGGTTGATTTTGTCACCTTAAAAACAGCCTACTACGCCTTTGTTCATTCGATAATTGCTTACGTTATAACCATATGGGGTAACGCGGCAGATATTCGAAAAGTGTTCATACAACAAAAGAGATCAATTAGAATATTGTTTAATATAAAAGCCAGAACCACAGTACGAAATTATTTTGTTGATGCCAAGATTATGACAGTCACGTCTCTGTATGTATATAGTTGCTTACAGGAGGTTCATGGGAAGCTAATGAACTTCCAAAAATATCTAGTTTGACTAAGTATAACCTAAGAAACAAGAATGAAATCTATATAAGGCAAACCAGGTTAAGAAAAACGTTTAAACAAGGTTTGCAGTTGAAAATTACATTATACAATAAACTACCTGAGATTATAACTAGACTACAACCGAGTGAATTTAAAACAAAATTGAAAATCTTTTTCCAAAATAATGCTTTTTATAACCTGTCAGAATTTATTGACATGCCTTTGACGGAAAATTCTTTTAAATAGTTGTATAGTTTTGTGGTCTTATGCCTTCTACTGTATTGTGTTCCTATGCTCCTTTGTCTACGATGCATGGTGTTAATAGCATTACTGTTATCATTTTAATATTTGTTAACTGACATACCAAAATATAACGATTGTTATATAGGTGAAATATACAAATAAAAAAAAAATAAAAAAAAAAAAAAAAAAATCTTAAGTAATATTTGCCCCTGTGTCTAGTCTATCAGATATACAGCTCCGGTAAAAGCTTGATGCATATTGAGAACGAGCGAGATACGTCTAAATACAGTAAGATAAGCATATCTAATTGAACTAACGAACTCGTATTCATGTCTTTGACTTCTGCAAGTCCAGAGAGATCATATGTGTTTAAATTTATGTACAGCATTTGCGTAGTATAAATATCCCTACAGATATTTACAAATTAATATTAATTAAATTAAATTGAGTACTAGGTATTGTTATTATTATTCTTAATTTTTGCTGTTTGTTTTTGACTTTTTAATTAATGTGTATAACTACTAACATAGTTCTAAGTTGGAATGTTACTAATAATTATGGAATTAATTCTGAAATAAATAATTTATTATTATTATTATTATTAAAACTATCAATTCGTGACTTTTTGCAAAAATATTTAAATCATCGATCAAATCAAATCAAAATATTTATTTGCAATAAATGTGTTACAATATATATGTGTCAATAAAATTTGGCTCAACACATTTAGCCATGGATACAGCATGCAAATTTATTGATCAGACTTACATTATATATACAAACTTATGCTACATAATTATAGATAATATATATATATATTAAACCCTCTGAAACCTACAAATTTATTTAAATTAGGAATTTAAAAAAATCTGAGTATAAAATGTTTTTACAGTTTGACTATATATATATCTTACTTTAACATTTATTATTATTTAACCTTCTTATACAATACTTTTTGATTGTAAATATTCTATCAAACTACAAAATACAAAAACGTTTATTTGTTCCCAAAAATTGTTTACATCATTTTTTGGAGGAGCTCTGATCCCCAGACTAGAATTCTCTGGGTTAAGCTGAGGATCAGTTTCTTCCTTGGTTACATTTTATTATTTAAGAGTATAAATTTTATGCCTCAATATTATTTTTGTTTTATTATTTATTAAAAGTAAAAACATTTTATACTCAGTTTTTTTTTTATAAATTTGTAGGTTTCAGAGGTTTTAACACTCGCACAATCAAATATAAAAAAAAAATAGTCTATGTGTACTTTTGTGAATTATAGTCTATTAACCTTTTAGGAAACAAAATTACGGACATTTTCATATAGGTACTTAATTTTAGATAAAAAAATAATAATTTTGGCCTACTGGAGAGTGTCTGCCTTCGTGGTCTAGCGGTTAAGTCCGTGGATTTAGACTCGGAGGTACCGGGTTCGATTCCTGGTCGGAACACAAAAGTATTTATTAACGTAAATTTATTAATATAAAATTATTTCTCGAGTTTGGTACGCTGGAGACATCGACGAGCTTGCCACTTGTCATGATTAGCCTATAGTAAAGTTGGCTAATGTGAATCCGCTTATTTATAAACGTGGTTTCTGACCACCCCGAAAGGGAAACGGTCGTGATAATACTTTTTTTTTACTTTACTGGGAGAGTGTCTGATGTCAATTCAAATGTCAATTTATTAAAATGTTGTTGGTATTAGAGGAACCGTCGCCTTAGGCTTAGCGACGAACGTAGAAGCTTTATTTTGAAGGTCTGCCGTCAGCTCGTATATTCGATGCCGTTTTTAACTTTAACCGTTACAATCACAGAACCTCTATAGGTACAACCCAGTCTTAACTTGCTCTCCGAGTCACGGGAACCGTTCTATGATTTTATAAAAATAAATAAAATAAAAATCCATTTTTGTCACATAACATTATCGCACATTTTATATAAGAAAAGTGTATTTCTCATTGGATTACCAAGAAAATATATATTTTTTAAATTTTAATTTATTTATTTATTTAAATTCTTTAATGCACTTAAAAATAGTACAGAGGCGAGCTATAATGCCAGTAGGCATTCTTTACCAGCTAACCTTGGGGATCGAGTAAGGCAGTATGAAAAAATAAGAAATTTTAATGATACAGTTAATAAGTTACTTAACTAATTCTAATATACTACACATTATACCTAAACACATGAACATACATAAACCATACATACAATTATACATACAAGTACATCATATACATTATAACTTAAATAAATACACGGTTATTTAAATAGTGTTTTATTCTGTTTCTCCAGGAACGATGTGGTTATCAAACGTTTAAAGACGCTGACAGACGGTGCACGTCTAATGGCCAAGGGCAGCTTATTCCACTGGCGAGCCGCAGATACAGAAAAGGAACCAGTGTATCTGGTTGAGGAATGAGAATGAATCTTAAGTTGGTTGTTGTAAGAGGAGCGAAGGGCACAGTTGACACAGTTCACACACTTATTACAAAGAAATTCGAAGCGTTTATTACATGTTTTAGTAATTCAATTTAGTTTTGTACTCTTATTATTATGATTGACATATATTTAGTTTTGCAAATTGTTTTTATTATTGACATTTTTCAAATTTATTTCTTTAATATTTTTTATAATAGAAATTACAAGGCCCATTTACAGCCAATTCAGCCTAACCTCAATTTAACGTTATGATGTCATCACTATCTGGCCAGGTATTCGACTATTATATTGTTTTCTAGTATTGTTTATTTCTTTTTTTTTTTCATTGTTTTGTCCCTATGGTGATAAATAAAAATAGGATTGAAAGCGCAAACTTTTTTGGATTAGCATTTGTACAGCCGAGCCACCACCATTTTTATTAGAATATAAACATTTTGTTAAATAATTATTCGAACGATTCACCGAAAAAATATTATGTGGTCCTGCGATATTTCTGTTCACTGTACTTAAGTCTGTAGATATAAAGCGAAAAATTAAGACAAACCATTTTAAACGTCTCCCCTTTGCTCTTGACGGTAAACGGCTGTTAACCCCCACGTGAAGAAGAAAGGATTTAAATCTCCGCCACCTGCAGTCTTACTCCCTCACCGGAGACATCATATAAACGGACAGGCCCCACGATGCCATTTAAATTATTTAAATATTCTTTATTTTATGTTTGTTTTATAAACCTACCATAATTGATACAATGTCCCGAAGGTTGATGGTAAGAGAATGCCAATCGGCATTACATACGCCATTACATATTACGCCTTTTGTTAACAAAACAATAAAGTTTTTAAATAAATAAAATAAAATAAAACCATAATCCCACCCCATAGTTCGTTCACCGTATCATCCGCTCGCCAGTAAAACAAGCTCTCACTCATGATCAGACAGGCTTCTTATTTGTTCTTTTACGACATGTGACCGTGCTCCCAATTTATAGTAAGTGGCGCGCGAGGTCCATGAATAAATACAGTAGAAAAAAACGCGCTTTACTTTACTTATTTTTTTTTTTGTACTATGATGTTGAATTTTTATAGATATGGTTTTGTATGGACGTTATTATAAAATAACGTTACACGCTCACGAAGCTGTCGGCCATCTCGTCAACACTTTCAGTGGTTTCCCATCCGTCCAATCGATTCTGCAGCTCCAATTGGAACCGCTCTGACCCTAACATAGTTTATCGCAGTGACGGTCTGAGACTGGCCTTCATCATGCGATACTTCTCAAGCTTGTAGTTTATAATTAGGGAGCCTCTTACAAGCCGGTGATCACTGCCGGTGTTAAACCTGTGAATCACATAGGCATCCCAGAATATACGCCTTTTGTCCGTCATGATAAAGTCAACCTCATTTTTAGTATTGCCGTCAGGGCTTTGCCAGGTCCACATCCTTTGGGGCTTCTTCTTGAAATAAGAGTTCATGAAGCCCCTGCATTTCGAGGAAGTTGACCAGCATTTGCCCCCCGCGTTTTTTCTGCCCAAATCCATGTGGTCCGTCAATTCGACGCCGTCGCGTACTCCCACTTTAGCATTGAAATCTCCCATAACAACGGTGAAGTGTGTTTTGGCGGAATTATGAAGAGCCTTGGTGACATCTTTATAAAACGCTTCAACAATTTCATCCGAGTATGTTGAAGTGGGCGCGTAAACCTGTACAACCTTAATGGAATATTTCTTGGTAAGTTTTAGTACAACGTACGCCACCCTCGGCGACACTGGTGATCTCCACTACGTTATTATGGAACATTTTGCTGACAAGAAAGCCTATGCCGCCATGGGAGGTTTGGTCGCCTGCGCGGTAGTGTAGCAAGTTTCCGAAGTCTAGGGTTATGGTGTCCTCGCCCTCTCTTCGGACTTTTGATAACCCCAGAACGTGCCATTTCAATCTGCTTAACTCCACTTCCAGCTCTTCCAAACTCTCTCGCGTTCTCAGAGTCCGTCTCGGGTACTTATCTGATTTTACAAATAACTTAGAAGACACACACACATAAAAAATCAAGGGCCTAATCCAGGGATCCTTCCCTCAGGCAAGACTAATTCGTCAAATCTAATTCATTATCCATTAACCATTGTTGTGTAATCTCCTCGCTGATAAAAGAATTTACGTCTAGGTTTATCTTTTAGTATCATGTGCTGAAGATATTCCTGCACAACTAAAGCCTTGTGATATTGATTTCCGGGAATAAAGGGTCAGCGCACACATCGACCTTTACATCTGAATTAGATAGGACGGCGAATCTATAACGAGTAGATGAGGTGCGTAGCCTACGTCCTTTAACATGAACTTAAAGAGCTTCAAGCCATTTCCCTGTCGTGATGTTCTGCCATTATAAAAAAAACCGAGACACACATGGTGTCAAATGGTTTTAGTTCGTCCACCTTGTTATGTAAGTAGAATTCTTTTTTTGCTAATTTTAGATATCCAAACAATCTACCTCCATCCTACAAGTCCTTATTGACATATATCATGCAATTAGGCTTGCACAATGATGTTGTCGTAGTTGCGGGATGGTCCAGCCCAGATTGTAGGCCAAGGTTATTGATAATGTTCTCAATAATTTTTGTTTTCTTCCTCCTTCCTCCCCGGCGATTTTGGATGGCCTTTTGAGTTTTTTCAACGTCTCGCAGTACCTGTCCGAATTTATTGTGGTCCCTTTAGGCATAAACTCGGTAAGCAAGACGCCTTTTCGGTCCAAAAATATCGTAGCCATCACTACTATCGGCCCAGGCGATCAGGGATGGCGCTATTGTTTCGACTGTTCTTTTATTTCTAGAGTGACGTAGTGACACCACGTTTCATCTCCCGTAATAATGGAGTCCAAGAATTCTTCGGTATTCTCGGCGCATCTCGAAGAAACCTCTCGCCACACTTGACTAGCTTTATTCTTGTTTTAAATAGGTATAATTTATTATAGTCATTTCTACTTACGTAGCTTCGGTTAGACGTTTTTAAATTTGTATTTTTTCCCTGCCGCGTTTGATGTTTTTAGAATCAGGGACCAGAGCTCCCGATAGTTTTGTGATGATTTTTGTAAATATGTGATATACCTGCATATTGAAAGGATTAGACCAAATCAAGTCCAAGGAACACCTAAACTTAGTAAAAAAATATATATATTATATTTTTTTTATAAAATTATTATTTTTGCCGGGCCTGGTATTATGTCTTCGCCCCCAGTATTAAACGTCTTCTTTGTGCATGCTTATTGTTTCATTTTCTCTAAGAAAACATTGCTTTATTCATTTTTTAAATAGGTATAATTTATTATAGTCATTTCTACTTACGTAGGCAGACGTTGGCAGGAACATTTCCATTCTCCTGATTTATGTATGAATAATTGTGATATAATTAATACTGAATTATTGAAAATCTGCACATCACCGATACATGGCGATGCATACTTATATTAGGGGCAAGTAAAAATAAGATTCCCACATTTTTTTCAGGTGTAAGGCATTTATTATTGTAATAAATAGTATACCATCTGAAAGCTTGTACTTTAACCTATTTTTTTACGTAGTCGCCAGCTTTTTTTCTACGCATTTTTGCTGACGAGTTATCCACTTCTGAAAACCCGCTTTGAAGAACTCCTCCGCTAGGCCGCCGTTGAACTTGGTGACCGCCAAGTGGAAGTCGCTGGAAACAAGATCAGAGCTGTAGGGGGCTTGATCAAGCAATTTCCAGCCTAATTTGTCCAGTCGAGCGGTGGTCTGTCGAGAGACATGCGGGCGCGCGTTGTCGTGGTGCAGCCTAACGCCCTTGGTCAGTCTTCCTCTCCGGCGATTTTGGATGGCCTTTTGAGTTTTTTCAACGTCTCGGTTTTTCCGCACAAGAATCTTCGCATGCTTCACCCAGACGAACTGAAAATCCCACTGATTAGCTGCACTTTTGGCTTTGGACAATAGCTGTTTGTTTTGAACTGTCAAGTGCTCATTGATATAAATCTTCTCAGCACCCTGAAGTCCGAAGTCGTTTGGAGATAATGGTCGACGAGTCCCACGGGCTGCGGCCACGAAGTCTTCCTTCATATACCTGTTTATGAAGGCGACAATTATTGATTTGGGCTTTGAGCTTGTAGAATCACGCGATGGTACCCTTGCAGCGTAGTTAATATTATTTTTTGATATAGCAAAATTTCACTTTGAGCCGATATTCATTACAATTTCAAAAAGGTTTTCATTATGCTTTTGGGGAAAGCCCTTGAGTTCAACATTATTTCCCCTAGCCCACTGATCCCGGTCGTTGTGGTCACGCTCCATCCTCGCCAATCGCAGTTTAATTGGCTCAACATCAGCCTGCCCTTCCTCCACCTTGATTCGCAAATCCATGTCCTTAATTTGCGCATAAATTCCAGTGGAGGAGTTCTTAAGTTCAGCGATATCATCCTTTAGTCCACGAATATCATCGGCTAAGTTAAGCAGTGGTGCTAGTTTCAAGTCAAAGTTTTGTACTGACGGTGAGGACGGAGTAGATGGCAATTTCTTACAATCGGTACACCTCCATGTAGCCTTGCGATCACCGAGCTTACGAAACCCGTGCTCTGTGATCCCCGCACACGAGTAGTGAAAGTTTAGGCAACATACTGTGCACATAACTGGATCGACGACTTCAGTATTGCATTTGCCACAGGTGACCATTTTAAGGCTTGAAATAGTTTGAATATCACTGAGTTATTGGTTACAAACAATAAGCAGGCAGACACGCACACAGAGGAGCGGGGTTTCGAGACGTCAACCTTCAGTGATCACTCTGCCTCGTAGATAAGTGCACGCGCACAATATTTATAATAATAATAACCATTTTTATTATTATTATTATAGGCCAATCATGACAAGTGGCAAGCTCATCGATGTCTCCAGCGTACCAAACTCGAGAAATATCACAAATAAATGTATCATATATACATTATTAATCAATATTTTGTGTCCCGACCAGGAATCGAACCCGGTACCTGCGAGTCCAAATCCACGGACTTAACCTCTAGACCACGGAGGTAGATAATAGTAACAAGTGGCGCTCAATTGTCCCTGCCTACCCGGCAAGGGATTTGGCCTGAAGATATGTATGTATCACCTAATGCAATTACTAATACCGGTGATTTTTTTTTGTCTAAATCATCTGGTTCGATTTCCGGCTAGAAGAATATTTTTTTCTAAAATCTAATGATTCAGTTTTAGTTGTTATCAAAATCGGCCTCGGTGCTCCTCGAGACAGGATTTCATAATTAAAATTAAAAAATAATTAAATAATAATAACAACATAATAAAATGCCTTAATAAAAAATTAATTTAGTCATTTATTTCTAACAAAACTTTTAATTAAATAAATTATATTACATTAAAAATAAATTTAACCTAAAAAAACCTGAATAAAAAATATTTACTTAAAAACAAAATAGCTCCTCCAAATCGCTGTCCTCCGGCATGGTGCCTAGCAGCATTTCCCCTCTGAATTAAGATACTTAATTTTTAAGAGAAAAAACTGCCAGCCTATTGTCACTAGAGACCTCAATTTCAGTTCTGATCCCCCCAGGCCCATCGTTTCTACATATAACGTCAAAATAAGTAACTATTGCAAATCGATTCATATTTTCGACGCTTGCTGATCAGCGCTTGATAAAATTTTAAAAACACAAACTCATCAGAATGAAGCAATGGAAATATAATAAGGCTGACAACTTGCAACCGCACGTACCAGATGAAAGGAAATGGTTTTCTGAACAGATTACCAGACCCATTTCCTAGCAACAGGAACCGACTCTGATTTCGACTAAGTTAATTAAAGACGAAAAACGAAATCTCAAATGTTTGTTTACGTTGACTTTGATGTCTTTGGGTATTTAATTGAATTTGCCTTGTATTGTAATAACATTCATCCATCCCACCATCGCCCTGCTGTATTTCCTTTCTGGACTTCACGACCCAATTTTCATCCAGTAAGTGTCACAGGAGCGGTGGTGGCTCGATTGTAATAACGCGTACTTAAAATCCTATAAAGGTCGGTTCAAACCTACCCGACATGTACCAATAAGAAATACACTTTCCTTACGTACATTTGGCATAGATTTACAACACCCGGTTCCACTAATGCCAACTTGTGAAATCGTTAATAAATTGTCATTAAAAAAAATGACATATCCTCGCCAAGCCGTTTGGCCAGCGTGGTGAGAGTAGGCCAAATTCTCCAGTTCTGGAAGGCCCATCTCCAGCAGTGGAGGTCTAGGACGCTGTGTTCTAGGGGCTGTAATGAATACAAATAGAAATCGTTTAATAACACAAAAGAATGTTGGTTCGTTATGGTGAACCAACATTCTTCTGCTGATGGTCCAGAAGATCATTGTTCATCGTCGTCCTTGTCAGTCACTCGATATAGCCAATCTGTGGCCGACAATTCCAAAACTTCCATTCAGTCAAAAGAGCGCAGGCAGATTCTCCAGACACCAAGCCTAAAATGAGTTTATAAAGAGAAGTTTATGATCTGCTAAAATCCCGTCCGGCCTTGAACCATCAGGTCTTTCACGTAGTGATAGTAAAAGGCCGGATGGTATGTCTCTTGTACCATGGAGTGAGGGAAGATGTCTTGTTTGGGATGCCACCTGTGTGGATACCTTTGCCGCTTGCCACATTTCCTTTACATCAAAAAATGGTCATGGTTCGGTTGCTCATACAGCCGAATTTAAAAAGCACATCAAATATAGCATTAAACAAAATTATAACTCTGTGGCATTTGGGGTTAAAACAATAGGGGAATATTCTCTTGATACCCACAAAGTCATAAAAAAACTGGGTAAACGAATTTTCCAAGAGTGTGGCGATCCCAAATGCCATAACTACCTAAAACAGAATATTTCCATTATAATTCAACGAGAAAATACGGCGAGCATTTTAGGTACCCTCCCTGGTGGTAAGCCTTTAGTTTATTTTGTAGAATAGTTTTAATTTCATAGGTATTTTTAGTTTAGTTTTATTTATATTTAGTTTTTTAATCTATTTTATTTTACTTTGAATAAATATATTTTGATGTATTATATAAATAAAAAATATTAATTAGAATACTCTATTTTATTTTTATCGAAATATCATTACGACCATAAACTCAATGGATGGTCAATACAAGACCAATAACAATTTCGCTTCACCATTTTTTTTGGTTCCTGTGTTATTTATTATTATTAATATGACCGGTTATATTAGTCAACGAAGCTTTTCGCGGTTTGTGAGTAAGAAAATAACATATAAATTTTATCGTACATTAAGTCTGATAATTTGAACCGAGATAATTTGTAAAATGTCAAGGGAATTTGTGTAATTGGAGCTGAAATAAATACGAGCTAAAAACCTTAATTATTTATATGATAAATTATGACTAGACTACAACTGTTTTTTTTTATTTAAAAGATATTACAGAGTTTAAGGTTGATAGTACATAGTATAAAGAAGATTAAATAAAATAATATATAAATTAATATAGGATATAAATAAAAAGTAAAAGTAAAGTTATCATTATATACTCCTTTCGTTCGGGGTGGTCAGAAACCACGCTTATAAAGAAGCGGATTCACATTTAGTCAACTAAACTATAGGCCAATCATTTTATTTTTATTTATTTTTATTTATTTATTTATTTACAAACACGTAAACCTAACATAACAGCCTAAGCCAATTCGTTAGTAAGTGTTCTTCACATATGGTTAATACAATAAATATACAAAAATACCTAAATAATTAGCAGTAACAATAATAATTAATCAATGCTCACTATATCCTAAAAAAGTTTTTGCCACCTTTTTAAACTCAGTCTCCGTGCAAGAAAATAAGTCAAACAAGGAAAACTTCAGTGACGACCCATTTATAATGCCGAGTGATTTTAGCAACGGCGAAGTCTCGTGTGCTACTGTGCGCGTCTTCGGCTCCTTAAATAGCGGCTGCATAGTACGCATATACTGAAACCTCGTCAAGTGGCAAGCTCGTCGATGTCTCCAGCGTATCACAAATAAATTAAATATTAATTACGTTTATTTATTTAAATTAATAAACATTATGATGTCCAGGAATCGAACCCGGTACCCCCGAGTCTAAATCCACGGACTTAACCGCTAGACCACGGTGACAGTTATATTATAAATAGTGTTATTATAAATTAGATACTGTAACGGGTACATGTAGGTTACAGAGTTTTATTTGCATTTTAAGAAAGAATAGTATTGTCAATATACGACAATGACAGGGTTGATGGGTTTTTGTTTTAAAAGAAGAAAAAAAGGAAGATCGAGGAGCTCGGAAATAAATATCCATTTAATTATTTTGGAAAACTTACAGCTAAAATACATGTATATGAAAGAAATATAATACTATAAAGCCGATAACTAGAATTCACAGATAGACAAACTGCTAGATTTACTAAACACCTGGATATATTTTTGTCAGATGCAATGCTATGATGAAACTGAGCAAATGTTGATTGTTGTGAGGTAGATGTATAATAAGTATTGTTTTTGAGAGCATTATCATAACATTTAATATTGTTTCAACTTTTTAACCTTGATTCTATTGTTTAGTTTTGGTTTTAATGTATTTCCTTTTTTTTTTCAAACACAAATTGTAATTTGTATTTAGTCTGAGGGATGCAATCTGGCGACCTGAGATACAGATATCATTCGGATATCCACTTCAGGCACCAGATCTCAAGCCCAGATTTTTATATTTTATTTTCTGTAAACTAATTTATGTCATTAGAGAGAAATAAATGATTTTTATTATTATTAATGCCAGATTTTTTATGTGTGTAAATAGTTCTATACTTACCAATTTTTGTGTATATATATATATATTATTTAAGTAATACTATGTAACGATTATTATGTGGTTGTATACATATTCATAATAATAATCCCATCGATGTATATAGATAGGCCCTCACTGATATAAAATCGTTCCCGTAAAACCAATCGAAGTCATGTGCACCAACAGTCGCGAGATAGCAAGCGTCGAGAGCGCCTAATATTAATATTTATTTCGAGTAAAACTAGTCTTTTTGTATGCATTGTGATATAATTTCTGATGAATAAAGCATGTGGCATTATCCTTGCTTGAGAATTGCCCCCCAAAGTTGGTAGGTACACAAAGCAAGCGGCACGTTTTTAAGAGTGCGTATTGAATAGGCTTATTATGCATTAAGTTCGCCCTTGTATATTACTTTTAAGTTTTTTTGTGCAATAAAGAGTTTATAAATAAATAAATGCCAGATTAATTGATTCTAAACAATTCAATGTAGATGCTTGTAAGGGTATATATATAGCGAAATTCAATTTAGACGAGACCCGCAAACTCGAGGGCCGAATCAAATAATCTATATTTAATATCAAAAGATAAACAGAATGAAAAAGATCAGCACGTTTCACAAATGTAAGCGATACATAGACCTACTTAGAAGGACCAGCCAAACAATACTAGGTCCGGAGTTAGTCAGGGATCAATACTGGGTCCGCTTCTCTTTATCCTGATGGTCAACGACCTTGAGAGTGTGGTAAAGCATTCAAAGTGCTTTCTATATGCTGACGACCTTAAGCTCGTCCATACCATTGGTGACGCGGAAAATTGTAGGGAGTTGCAGGAGGACGTAGATGCAGTACATAAATGGAGCATTGAAAATAAGCTTTTGTTCAATAAGGCCAAGTGTTGTTCTATGTCATTTACTCGATCGATGCACCCTCTGATTGGCAACTATAGTTTGGGCATCGATCGCATTAATCGGGTTGAAACAGTCAGGGACCTGGGTGTAGTTTTTGATACCAGGCTTACGTTTAATGACCATATAACAGGTTTGGCTAAAGAGTCCTTTCGTAGATTGGGATTCGTGATTCGCAACGCCAGGAGTTTTCAAGATGTCAGGACCATTAAACTTTTATATACATCCTTGGTGCGGTCTAAGATTGAGACTGCTTCGATGGTTTGGAACCCACATGAAGCTCAATACATACTACTTATTGAAAAGGTGCAAAAAGCGTTTCTCCGCTTTACATACAAGATGCAGTATGGATGTTACCCCTTCATGTATCCTACTAAATTTCTCTTAGGAGCACTGGGCTTTAATTCTCTTGAGACTAGACGAGACTTTGAATCACTTATATTGATTTGTCGAATGATTCGTGGTGAATGCGACTGTCCTGATTTGTTGTCGCAGGTGTGCCGCCTATTTGTGCCTAACAACTATATGCGAGCGCGTCACCACCAGTTGCTGGCATTGCCATTATTTCGCACAGTGGCGCACGATTCCTCGCCTCTGCCTCGCGCACTCCGCAGCCTAAGGAAGCTTCTCGAGACGACACCACATCTAGATATTTTTGCTGATCATCTGCATATTCTGAGCAAGGCATTCTTTAAATTTTGTGAATAATTAATTAATTATTTATAAGTTAAAATATTTGGATTTATTTATTATTGTTATTCTTGTATTAATTTATCATGATGTAGAATTGATTGATTTATTTATATACCTACTTACTCACTTTTTATTCTAATTTTATTGTCTTGTATTAACTTTATTATTATTTCATTGATTTTATTAGTGTTGAATTTTGATTTATTTTATTACTATTATTTATTTGTCTTTTCTTTCTTTTTATATTAATTAATATAACTATTGTTAATTTTAAAGCTTCATTAATATTAATATTTGTATATTAAATTTAAAAGATTATAGGTATATTGACAATCCATTTATAATTAAAATGTATGTATTAATTATAAGAATGACTGCATGGTAAATTGGGCTTTACTGTTAAGCCATGTAATGTTGTATTAATAAATAAATAAATAAATAAATTCATTTTTTTTAGTTCATCATCATCATCATTACAGCCCCTAGAACACAGCGTCCCAGACCACTGCTGGAGATGGGCCTTCCAGAACATATATCTGGAGAATTTGGCCTACACTCGCCACGCTGGCCAGACGGCTTGGCAAGGATATGATGTCAATTTTTAATCTGTATTAGTATTAATCTGTACTTCGGATGCAGATCCCGGTTGTTAATGCTGTCCGCGGTGCTGCAGTCAATTCTACAGGGCTACATCACATCTCACTCACTGTTAGGGTACACTTTCCTGTAGTTAGGGCAGCCAAGAATTATTTAATTTAGAAATATTTTTAATTTAATTATTAATTTAATCTTTAGTTTTTTTTTTCTCTTTTTTAATTTAATTTAATTCGATATTGGATATCTGTAGTTTTATTTGTGTTATTGTTTTTTGTTTAATTGAATTTCTATATCTTTTGGTTGTATTTCTTGTTTTTTCTCCTTTTCTTTGACACCTAAGTATCAGTAATAAAGTATGTTTCCTAATTTGGCCAATGTATAAACTCAATTATATACTAACCTTTATGTTCTGTAATGTGCTGTGGAAATGAATGAATAAATAAATAAATAATGACAATTTATTAACGATTCCACAAGTTAGTAGTAGTGGAACCGGGACCGACGGCTTAACGTGCTCTCCGAGGCACGGGAACGGTAGTTTTGTAACTCTATGACAAATGTACGTAAGAAAAGTGTATTTCTCATTGGCACATGCCGGGTGGGTTTGAACCGACCTTTGTAGGATTTAAGGAACGCGTTCTTACAACCGAGCCACCACCGCGCATTAATTATTTAATTATTATATTTATATATTTTTTTATATTAAATCCATTAATATAGTTTTTTTTTTAATTAGTCGGTTGAAACCCCACCTGCATGCACCAATGAGAAATAGACTTTTCTTACGTACATTTGACATAGATTTACAACACCACCGTTCCCGTGCCTTGGAGAGCACGTTAAACCGTCGGTCCCGGTTCCACTGATACCAACTTGTGGAATCGTTAATAAATTGTCATTAAAAATTTACATATCCCCTCACCAAGCCGTCTGGTCAGCGTGGCGAGCGTAGGCCAAATTCTCCAGACATATGTTCTGAAAGGCCCATCTCCAGCAGTGGAGGTCTGGGACGCTGTGTTCTAGGGGCTGTAATGATGATAATGATGAATAGCAAATTCAGGCCGGTTCATATAATTATGTCTATGAAGTGAGTTAATAAAATGAGCACAATAGGACTATCATTCTAAATAATGTTGGAAATAGAAAGAGGAAAGATTAAAATGAAGACTCCCTTTCAAAGACGTAGAGACTGAAACTTCTTTGAAAGAGGAGGCTCTATACAGAACTAGAATATTGCTACCAAAAGGTATAGGTTTATAGTTTTAAAATGCTATTTCTTGCATATTATTTATTTATATAACTTGGAGACAAATTTGACCATATATTTTATTTATTTTATTTTCATTTATTTAGGCAACAAACAGTCAACATACACAAACAATAACACAGATAAACAAAATTGTCACTCTGGCTTGCAAGATACTAAAATTGAAAACTAATACGAGTCATTAGTATTAAAAAGTAGGTGCAATCATAAAGATAACAATAATATAATTAAGGAAATATAATAGCAAATTAATATATACTTACATCATATATAATATTATAATATCACTAAACTAAATACTAATACATACACATCATTATACATAAATGTCAAAATTATGAGGGATCAGCTGAAAATCAGCGCTGTGACCGAGTGTTGCAGCTTATTGCTGAGCTGATTCCCTATTTGTCACCACACTATCTTGTTTGTTATATTATCATTATTATTTTTTACTGCTTGTGTTTTTTTTTTGTGACAAATAAACTTTTTTTCTTTCTTTCTTTCTTTCTAAATATATATCCCTTTCAGCACGATCAATACCAAACGTGCGTTATTAAAAAAAAAAACTAGGCGTCGCCAAAGTCTCTTCTGCCACTTCGAAACAGCCACGATAGTTCATGCACTCATAATAGCTATTTAGTAATAATACACACATCAAAAGTGTCTAGGGATCAACATATATTTTTGCAATAACTTTTCTCCTGATTGATATTCATTAAAATTTTCTTTAAGGATTGATCAAATAAAATGTTTTCGTTTGTCTACAGTAACGATAAACCAAGTCACCTTTGCATTAGTAAAAAAAATTGCCATTTTCCTAATAAAGGGATTTTTGACATTTGAACCACTAACATTAAAGTTCGAAAAAAAGACTGAAATAACAGTTTTTTTTTTTATTTTATTGGGTAACTTAAACAATTAATAATCCGTGTTTCTACCGCGAACACTAACAACACAAGAACATCGGTTTGGCATACTCAAAATGAGTTCATCCAAATCACGCTGTGGAATGGCCGCCCATGTTCGTTGCAACAACAAAAAAAGGTCTTCTTGCGACTGGATACCCTCCATATTCGGCAGAGCTCTTCTCTGAAGAATATCCCATGCATGCTCAATCGGGTTCAAGTCTGGCGACTGAGCAGGCCAGGGCAGGACATTGATGTTAGCTGCGGCGAGAGTCTGTCTTACAACTCTTGCGGTGTGCGGTCGTGCATTATCATGCATTAACTGAAATAAGGGACCGATATGCACTTGTAGAGGAACGATGACGTCTGATACAACCGTCTCAGCATAAATTTGAGCGTTGAGGTTGCCTCTGATCCAAATCAACTCAGTTCTTCCGCCGATCGAAATACCCGCCCATACCATGATGGTTCCACCACTATAAGGATGGACTTCCTGGCAGGATTTTAATCGCTGTTGGCGTCCAGGGGTTCTCCAGTGTCGTATACGTCTTGTATCCGGCCTCATACCAAAACGAGACTCATCAGAAAAGCACACGAAACGCCATTGTTCTTCTGTCCAATTTCTGTGTTCAAGAGCCCATTGATATCGAGTCCTACGATTGTGCATTGCTATAGGTGGTACCCGTAGCGGTCTTCGGGAATGAAGGTTCACTTCATGCAAGCGGTTTCTGACTGTTTGGTCGCTAATTAAGTTCCCTGAAGAGCGATGAAGGCTCACGGCTAACATCATGGCGGTTATTGTTGGAGTTCTTCGAGCTGTGATTTGAATGTATCGGTCTTGTCTCCGTGTGGTGCAGCGATACCGTCCTCCATGGCGCTCAGCCACGGTACCAGTGGTTCGGTAACGTGTCCAAAGTCGACTGATAACACTCTGACTTGTATTCAGAGCTAAAGCCACAGTACGTTGCCGGGAACCAGCTTCTATCATTCCCACGGCTCTGATCATTTCTTCCCTGCTTAAATGACGTCGCCGCTCCATAATAACGTTGGTTTTAATCAGTAGTAGGGAAACAGTAGCACTAATAATGTCTTCAATGCGTCTTATGTTTTCATAGGGAAAATATTGACAGCTGATTTTCATCTTTTACTCGAATTTGATTGACAGTTCCTGTTTTAAATTATGAAATGCACCAAAAAGGATCCATATAAATTTATAAAATCATAAATTTATTACAAAGCCACATCTCAATCACAAGAAATCCGCATAAACATGCTTGATCCCTAGACTTTTTTGATGTGTGTATACTGGTGGTCGAAAAATAAAAATAAAATCTCTTCTCGAGTTTGGTACGATCATCAACGAGCTAGCCACTTGTCATGATTGGCCTATAGTAAAGTTGGCTAAATGTGAATCCACTTCTTTATAAACGTGGTTTCTGAACACCCCGAAAGGGAAACAGTCGTGATACTTTTTACATTATTCTTGCCCGCCCGCACACATTCAAAAGGTGGCGTTTTAAAACGAGAGATCTATACTAGGAAGTTGCGGAAAATATTCTCAAAGGATTAAGTTTATTTGTATGTATCCTGTTTGTTACAAAATAATAACAAATACGAATAAAGTGTTTGAAACGAAATATACACAAATCGTATTTAATACACGTTTAACGGTTGTGCATCTCTCTCGCTCGCACAATCCAGCTTTAATAAAGATTATTCAAGTCTGAGTGTAACTTTGAGAAATGTAGTCTATTAACTTTCTAGGGAATTTTAATTACTATTTTTTTTTTTTACTAGCGCGTAAAATTACCTTGCGTCCATAAATGTTAGCAACTGGAACCAGACACTCATGTCCGATATCAGTTCCTAACACTATGCCGACTTAACTAGGTGCCTTTTCACACTTCACTTGAAGGATTCCAGGTTAGTGGAAACACAGAGGCTGTAAGAGCATTCCACATCTTTTTTGTGCGACAGATGTATGATCCTCAAATTTATAGGTAAAGTCAATGTCAAAATATATTTATTCACGCAAACCTATTACAGGCATTTGTGACACGTCATTAATAAATTATTTATAATGATTCTACTCCTGTTAGTGGAAGACTAAGCAGCGAAGTGGTCCAAGGAGTAAGCTGTTAGCAAAAGACTAACAGCCTAGCAAATTCCAGTGACCTGTTAATGTTTAATCTGACTGAGAAAGGAATCTGCAAGGAATCTGTAAGGAAAACTCAGCTATAGCAAATTTACAAATGAAACAAATACAGAATTACACAACAACAATAAGTACGCAAAGTGATGGTGACTACTGTATGTGGATGCATATTCTGACCTGTGCGTGTGGTTCGGTTGCGGAGTGGAGAGGAAGGAATTAGTATGCCCTCAAATCGCTCGTGCAGAATATCCAATGTGGCATGAGCTGTGGCACGTAGCGTCTCGTCTTGTTGAAACCACATGTCGCTGGTGTCCAGATCATCCAGTTCAGGCCAAAAGAAGTTGGTAATCATCGACCTATAGCGCTCGCCGTTGACATTGATGGCCTGGCCAACGTTGTTCTCTAAGAAATATTGACAGATGACGCCGCCAGCCCAAAATCCACACCAAACAGTGACTTTGAGCAGTTACTGACTGCCGACATCGCTTGAAGCTTGAAGGAGTCCAGATTATAGGAGTGAAGAAAGCACACTGACTGGGAGAACATTCTATATCTTCAGTGTGACACAGATGTTGTAGCGATTATTATCGACAATGACCAAGGATGAACGTTTTCGGCTTCAAACGACATCCTTTGCCTCACACCATTTTTAAGAAAACAACTGTCAGACGGATTCGCTTCTTTTTCTCGCGGCAACAGCTGCATCGAACTAGCCTAGCTTAAGCTTTTTTAACAATTACTACTTTAATTATAAATCAGTATATTTTTCACATTTCTCTTCTGCGAGATATTGTCACCCCCTGAGCTTGGGTAATTATTGAATAGAAAATAGTACGCGGTCACTTCATGACCACGTGCAGTGACTTTAATTTATTTTGTGCACCACCGCTGCAGTCTCACCATCTATCTGGTATCTTGTCTTGGTGTAGACTGAAGTGGTGGTGGATTTGGAGATAGAAAGTAACGCGTGTTCCCCGTGCGTTCCAGGGTTCTATGTCTGGACTTTAGAGCTGGGACCCAGCTTGAGAAGATAACCCCGCTGCCCAGGATCCCCGTGACGCCTCGTTGTCCGCTTGGGATCGGCAGCGCTCTTCGGGTCCCCATCTTCAGGCTCTCCGAGGGAAGGTACCCCTACGTACGGTCAACGGATGCATAAAGAGTGATAGGGCTAAGTTTTGGCTTACGACCCTCCCTTTATATAATTGTAGATTCTCTTGCTCTGTTAACTTCATCTTATTTAATATATTAACTTCATTTGCCTTAATTCCTTTGTTTTATTTTAATGTCCCGCATAACGTGACAATGTAAGACTTTTGAGGTGCGGTTGCGGAATAGAGAAGAAGAGATAAGGTTGTGGAGCTCTTTCGAGCACTCACCGTAGTATAGCTTCAAGAACACGCTCAGGGAGTCCACATTTTGGCAAAGCTGCAGCGATTCGAGTTTCACACCCGTATTCTAAGACGATTCCTTCCGGCTGTTGACACCAAAATTAAGTTTCTGTAATAGTTACGATTTAAGTTAAAAATAGAGCAGGAGCGACAGTTTTATTTTGAAGGTCAGCCGTAAGCTGGTACATTAGACGTCATTATTATTATTTTATCGTCTCAATGGGGTGTACCAGGCAAAGCTGTTTCTAGATGTCGCTAGCGGCACTGGTACCCTGTTTACACCTATGACGGATCCTTTTTAAAATGTATTTGTAGTTTTTTATTTTTTATTTAACGGTACCTAACTTAAAAGACGAATTAAGTAAGCAAACACCGTCTTTAAAATAACAAAAAGGTTGAATTAATAGAACGGCAATTTTGAGATCACCAATCTTTGCTTTCGCTTCGAAATCTCGATGTGTACACTTAAAAGCTGCTCACTTCTGCATAATATCCAGAAAATAATAAATTTCGTAATAAAAATAAATTTCTATGCAACTGACAGTTATATTAGGTACCGTCTATGATGCGCCATCTGTCGTGATAAAAAGTTAGTGATATACCCCATTACAGAGACTTAATTTTAGTTTGATAATCGTCAACTATCCGAATCACCCGCTGTCGAATTCCTGGAATCCTAGAATAAAAATGTTGAAAAACTAGCAAAAATTTATGTTGAACATATCTTCTACTTTACATGAATAGACGTTTAACGATGTCCGAATCGCCGGGGAAATTACAAGCTAGTTGAATGGCTCGTTACACAGAGGGGCAAATGAGATAAAACGCTGGAAATATTTTCATGTCTTCTTTTAAGCATTATTGCTTATTTCTTAAACACATTTTCTTTAGTATTGACTGCTTAATTGACTAGGTATTTTTTATTTATTTAATGTACTTCTCTGTTATTGATCGTATAAGTTCCTACATATAAATGTAATCAGGTAGGTAAGTAAACATCACCATGACAGCTTACAATATTAGTTGATAAATAGTTAATAATAAAATGGCACATACTTCGAAAACAACAAATAGGTGGTAGGCGGACTGATGGTAGTAAATTGCCGGAATGAGCGGGGAAGTTCGTGCCGATAAACCTCGTAAAGTTTTGGGATCAGGCTCGAATTGCCGTCATGCGCAGTCAAGCCGTCTTAGGGACTGATGTCAATCATGAGTGTCTGATTCCAGTTACTAACATTCATGGACTTTGCGCGCCACTTTAAACGTAACTGCCTCCGTGGTCTTAGACGCGTTGGTACTGAGTTCGATTTCTGGTCGGGACACAATAATTATTTAATTTATTCGTAATATTTCTTGAGGTCGCTGGTGCTGGTTGGATGAGGAAGGCAGGAGATACAATACAAATACAAAATACAAAATATTTTTTTGTTCATAAAAGTACAATTAACAAATTGATTTACACACTGACTCCTAAACTGAGTCTAACTAAGTTAGACCTGTCATTTAGGATCCCAGTTACTTCCATTAGATATACAAAAAAGATACAATACGTAGTGAAAACTGTTAACAATAAAAATATTTACTATAAATAAAGGTATTTTAATTAAAACTTAATTTAAGGTGGGTAAGTAAACTCCATAGAAGCCTGGGAACAGCTACTCACATTTCCTTACAGAATTCTTCATGCAAAAAAAGAAACTAATTCTACCGCAAAGTTAACTTTAACCAATCAAATAAAACAAAATTGTAATAGTCCCCATAATATTCAAAATTTAGATTTACACAATGTTAAAAACTTGAAGAAGTCAAATTTTAATGTCTATAAGCAGGTTGAATCTAAAGTCAGTGAGGGAGACCTGAAGGGTGCTGCGGGGCTTTTATTTTCGAGTGATGTGATCGCTCCAGATACCCCTGACACCGTAGCAGCTCTCGCCAGCAAACATCCATCTCCTCTAATAAATGATCTTCTTCCCGATCCTCCATCTACCTCAGACCTCACCCTTCAAGTTACGTCAGATCAAATCTACCAGGCTATTTTATCCTTTAGAAGTGGTTCAGCTGGAGGATTAGATGCACTTACACCTCAACATTTAAAGGATCTCCTATGTTTTTCAGTTGGAGATACTGGTGAAAAACTCTTGGAAGATTTAACGGCCTTGGCAAATCTTATGTTGGCCGGTAAAGTCAACGCAGAAATTACGGACATACTATACGGTGCTAACCTTTGTGCTCTATTAAAAAAAGATGGCGGAATCAGACCCATAGCTATCGGCACTACCTACCGCCGCTTAGTAGCCAAAATTGCTGCTAAGAAAATTTCAGAATACCTCAAATCTTTTTTTCAACCCTTTCAGCTTGGCTTCGGTTCTAAAGGAGGCTGTGAAGCTATTGTCCATTCCCTACGTACCTTTTTATTAAATAACGGCGGTGAGGTTTTATTAAAGGTCGACATAAAAAATGCCTTCAACTCTGTAGACAGAAATGCCATGCTGACAGAAGTTAAATCACATATACCTTCTGTTTTCAATTTTTTGTGGCAATGCTACAGCTCCCCGTCTAAGTTACTATATAAAAATCATTTAATCTCTTCTTCAGTTGGCTGTCAACAGGGTGACCCTCTCGGCCCAGCGATCTTCAGTTTAGCGATCCATTCCATCATTCAAAATTTAAAGTCTAAATTTAATGTCTGGTACCTTGACGACGGAGCTCTGGGAGGAGACATCCATACTGTTTTAGATGACCTTTCCACTCTAATCGACAGCTTCAAAAAAATTGGTCTTAGTCTAAATTTCTCAAAATGCGAAATTTTCGTCTCTGCCCCGGATACACTAAAAATATCAGCTATTGAAAAATTTAATAATATTGCCCCAAATATTAGTGTGTTGGACAAAACGTCGCTCCACATACTAGGCTCTCCGGTGTTCGAAAATTCTTTTCCTTCTTTCATAGATAAAACAATTGCAAAATTTAATCTCTGCTCCGATCGTTTATTAAAAATAAATTCCCATATGGCCTATTACATCATCCGTCATTGCCTTTTTGTCCCAAAATTTACCTATATTCTAAGATGTTGTCACATTTGGAATGTTCCCCACCTTTTGCTTATTTTGGACAACATTGTTAAAAAAACCCTTTCATCCATAATAAACATTTTTTTCGAAGACAGATCCTGGTGCCAGGCATCGTTGCCAATCCGTTTCGGTGGTATAGGTGTCCGACAAATTTCTAGCGTGGCTTTACCGGCTTTCTTATCATCTGTCCATAGCACTGAAAGCCTTATAAACAAAATTTTAGTGAAATGCTTTACCTCATATAATATTTCATATATGGCAGAATCTGTAAGCGCGTGGAAGCTTGCTTGCCCCAATACGTCCGTCCCGACTCTCACTACATCACAGCGCCGGTGGGACGAACCGCTTTGCCGATTGGTACGGGATCAACTTTTAAATACGTCAACCAATATGGCAGAGCGTGCTCGTCTTCTGGCGGTGTCGAAGTGGGAATCGGGACTGTGGCTCCAGGCTCTCCCTTCATCTTTTGTTGGAACTCTTTTCGACAACAAATGTTTCAGCACCATAACCAGCCTACGTCTAGGAGCTCCTTGCACTTTTCCACATCGCTGCCAATGTGGAGACAACGTCGGGGCACTCGGCCACCACGGCCTTTCCTGCAGCAAGAGCACAGGTCGCATCCCAAGGCACGCCTGTCTCAATGACGTCATTCGTCGGGCCCTTGTGTCTGTGGGTTCGCCAGCAATATTAGAACCCAGTGGCATGGCCCGCGACGATGGCAAGCGGCCCGACGGAATGACGTTGGTTCCATGGAGGATAGGTTTGCCTTTAGTGTGGGATGCCACCTGTGTGGACACCCTGGCGCCTTCCCACTTGTCCTTGACTTCTAAGGACCCAGGCGCTGCTGCATTAAAAGCAGAGAACCTCAAGCGGCGGAAATACACTCAGCTTATTGGGAGATGTGTTTTTGCGCCGTTTGGAGTTGAAACTCTCGGGCCGTGGGGACCAAGTGCACACGAAATTTTCAAGGCGTTGTCAAAACAGCTCGTCAACACCTCGGGAGACAAAAGGGCTGGGCAATATTTGGGCCAAAGGATCAGTATTGCCATTCAACGTGGCAATGCTGCCAGTATCCTTGGCACCTTGCCCATTGGCAGCGATTTGGAGCAAATGTATTATTTATAATATTTTTTATTTAGTTTTTTCTTCATTTTAGTTTATATTTTTATTTATTAATTAGGTTTATTTTTATTAATAGTAATTTATGTTTTAGGTGGGTAATATAATAAATAAATAATATTAATTATTTAATAAATTAATATAAATACTATAAGTGCTTAAAAAATAAATAAATAAATAATATATACATATTGTGTTTGTACAATATATAATGTTAGGTTAGCAGCAGAAAATGCAGTTACTTAGTTGTATATTGAGTTTAATAATCAGTATTTAGGTTTACATATTTCATTCTTAGATACCTACATAAGTATTTAAATGTTTCAGTTTATTATCATTATGGTTTCTTTACAATAATTCATCTATTTAATACATAAGAATAAATTTTCTTTTTCAGCATAACTCAGTTCTTGCAAGTATTTCTTGACTTTAATTTTACATGTTTTAAAATTAAGGGGATATATATTTAGGGCTTATATATATTATATATTCCAAAGGAATCAAACTTTCAAAAACTTTGGGATACACCATTGGTACAAAATACCTATAAACATTTGGCTCAAAATCCAATCAGTGATCAACATCGCGCCCGGCTTCTGGCTTCAGTAGAAAAGGAATCCGGCCACTGGTTACACGCACTGCCTTCTGCGAACCTCGGCACACTGCTTGACGACGAAAGTTTCCGTATCGCCGTTGGTCTACGGTTAGGGGCACCATTATGTATCCTACATCGATGTCCGTGTGGAAAGGAGGTCGACTGTCTTGGAGTTCATGGGCTCTCCTGTTCCAAAAGTGCGGGCAGATTTTCCCGCCACGGCTCCCTTAACAATACTATAAAAAGGGCTCTAGCCACCATCGAGGTTCCAGCTCTTCTAGAGCCTGTTGGAGTTATCCGAGATGATGGCAAGAGACCCGATGGTATGACGTTGGTCCCCTGGGAACGGGGACGTGCTCTAGTGTGGGACGCCACGTCCGTCGACACCCTTGCCGCGTCGCATCTCAGGGGGACAGCGCATAAAGCGGGAGCCGCGGCGGAAAATGCGGAGTCCAGCAAGCGGCGCAAGTATGTAAGTATATTAAAAGATTACATATTTGTGCCGTTTGCTGTAGAAACTCTGGGCCCATGGAGTCCAAGCGCAAAAAAGTTTTTAAAAGACATAACACCGCGTCTTGTTGTCTCCTCCGGTGACAAGAGGGCTGGCTCTTTCTTCGCCCAGAGAATTAGTATTGCAATTCAGCGGGGAAATGCAGCCAGCGTTCTTGCCACCATTCCACGCGGACGGGACTTATATCCCTATCCTTAATATTAATTTTATTTTATATGTTGTAAATATTTTTTCGAATAAATGTATATATTCCATTTAGGGCTTTGTTTATTAAATTATACAATCTAGGACCAGCAACAAAAGAATGACGCTGAGCAAGTTTGGTTCTAGGTTTGACGGTACGACAAACACGGTCTCTCCTGCGTATCGAACCACTGAGATCTTGTGAAGTGGCGAGCCTTGGAGAAATTCATCAACATAATTATAAATACTAAACTACTAACTATACTAAATACTGTATACTATAAATATATATTTATTTAAGTTATAATGACAATGCCATAACTACCTAAAACAGAATATTTCCAGTATAATTCAACGAGGAAATGCGGCGAGCGTTTTAAATACCCTCCCTGGTGGTAAGTCCTTAGTTTATTTAAATAATAAATAAATATTTCCAGACAGGTCACACAGCGCCATCTAATTTCCGTGGTAAGCTACGAGGCTTGTGTTACGAAAACTAGATGGTTGATAAACTACATATTATACTTTTTTTTTTGTAAATATATACATATTATACATATAAACAGCCAGACCTAGACAAATTATACAATGTACAACTTGCCCCCGGTGGGAATCGAACCCACGACCTCCCGAGTTCACGGCAACGTTTGTTACCACTAGACCACGGAGGCGGTCGATTTTGTAGAATAGTTTTAATTTCATAGGTATTTTTAGTTAAGTTTTATTTATAAGTAGTTTTTTAATCTATTTTATTTTAATATTTTTGTATCTAGTTATAATGTATTTGATAATTATTTGTGTAGATTGACGTTAGTTTAAGTTAATATTTTCATCCATTTAATTTTTAGTTTATGCATGTAGTGTACAATAGTTTTAGGTTGTTAAATTTAACTTGTTTGTTTTTGATTTTGATTATTGTTGTAATTTAATAACTGTTTGTTGTACCTATTCTAAATAAACAAAATAAATAAATGTACTTGTATCTATAATTGTGTATTGTACTCGTATGTATAGTTCATGTATGTAGGTATAATGTGTAGTATATTATATACAACATACGGCCTGACTAGACGTTTGTTCTATCGGGCCGACAATGGACACTTCAAGCATCTCCAGAATATCGCTCCATCTTGCGCTCGGCCCCCCAACGGGAGACCGCTTCCTAGAGAAGTGCTTCTGGAGGAGAGCTGAAGTAGTCGAACCTAGTCTACTGCTTCGTGAGCCACACGGGCGCTGTTACACTAGTAACGGCGACCAAGACCAAAAGTCCATGAATTGTTGGTTAGTTGAAGTTGGTTACCCGCTGAGATCCTGCCGAAGAAAACGGGGGAATGTCCCCATCCTGGTAGACGCTTGTTATTAAAGAGATTGACATACACTAATAGATTTTTTTATAAATATTAATATGGATTTTATGTTCACTAATAGTAGCGTCAAGAGCCAGTGTGCAGAGTAAGGAGCTGTGAGGTCCCTGGAGACAATGTGCTCGTACGAGTCGCGAAGTCAATCCGCTCGTTACGCTGGCTGCGTTTATACTTCGAGTCGTATGGCGCCTGGTAAGCGATCTCCGATACTACCAATAGAAAAAGGAAATAAAAGAAGATGATCTAGCGGTTAAGGCTATGGATTCAAATGCAGAAAAATTCAAAGGGAAACGGTCGTGATGATACTTTACTTTTACTTTTTGTAATCGATCTTAGACGATACGTTTTCGGACGATTGTGCACATAATTTTTGAATAATTTAAACGTTTTTGTATTTGTTGTATTCCTCGCCAATCCGTCTGGCCAGCGTGGCGAGTGTAGGCCAGATTCTCCAGATGAATGTTCTAGAAGGCCCATCTCCAACAGTGGAGGTCTTGGACGCTGCGTTCTAGGTGCTGTAATGAGTAATGAGTATTTGTTGTTCAAATATGTGTTTGTGGTTTTAGTTGAAAACGAGTTGTAATTTACTGGTGCATCCAGGTCCTAAGTTGGTTGCCTGGACGCGGGGTGGAAGGAATACAGGATGGTGAAAGACTCACGTGCAGGGTGGTTCGGACTTCTCTTACTTCCTATCCCAAAGACTACAGCGGCGCCGCTTCTTCTTTCTTGATGTGAACACACTTTGCACAACACCAGGAATAGGAAGGACACTAGCACACTTCACACTTGCTACAGTAGGGGCTTGAAGAGCTACAGTTTTGCATAAAACGACACAATACAGAGGGGACGTCTACAGTGACATCTACAGACTACAGTGTTGAACCTTCTTCAACGACTTCAGATTGACGACTCGTAAAATAATGGCACTGACACACAGTTAGGTGTTGCCAGATATATAAAGGTTTCCCTTAAAATTGGGAAACTACAGTTGAGAGTGAACATTTACACTTAAAAATAACAACTGATGACGCCCTTGTTCTGAGCTAACTCTTTGTTCGTTTGGTCTAAATCCACTTTTAACGGCACAATCTTGATAGTGATTTAGCGGAACATTTTATAATGGAGCTCCTAGTATTTTAATTAAATATGTAGGTACCTAATTTGTCTTTAGGAATTTAGCATAAAAATAAGCATATAATATGGTCACTGAAATATTAATAAACTATGTTCGCACCGAATTTGTCAAAGAATTTTGAACTGTCCAAACTCTGTATGAAATGATATGTTCTGAATAGTTGGGGATCCAGTCAAGAGAAACAGATGGAGAGAAACATGGACGTATATATAAATATATATATTTTATTTTTATACTAGCACGACATGTGACCTTGCTCCCACCTGATGGTAACTGGCGCGCGTGGTCCATGAATGTTTGCAACTGAAATCAAACACTTATGACTGACATCAGTCCCTAACACTATGCCGGCTTGACTGGACATGACGGCAATTGCAGCCTGATCCCGAAACGTGTGAATACACTTTACTGGGTTTATCGGCACGAACGATGTATACTTTCCCGCCCCGGCAGACTGGGCAAATTACCACCATCAGTCTGCCTACCACCTATTAAGGACCTATTATAAGGACCGACCCAACAATGGTATTTATTATCGAAAATAATAGATTAAAACAAATAAATCGCATTGACATACCACGGGCTTGATAACTACACCAAAGAAATAATTTTATAGGTATATGTTATTACATAGCGACTTTAACAGTCGGGACCCATTGTTGGGAGGATTTGAGCCTGTATGGGTTTTTAAAATGCTTCGCCACTATGTAATAAAATATATAAAATTTATTGAACCTTTTGGCTTATTTTTCTTTTTCTAAATCGAGTTTTTTTTTTTAAACTTTTCATTTTATTTCACACGGGCTTTGATTAAAATCACTCTGTTACCAGGCGTTTTACACCAGTCATCTCTGGAGATTGTACACGAGGTGTGCTTTTAACACGATTCGTGTACAATATAATAATATCTTTAGATGCCTACTAAAGTTGCCCTGGAGGTGTAGTCTGGTATGTTTTCTGAGAACAGAGTCGATGACTTCTTTGCCATACTCCGCAAGCTGCACGCCTCTTTTGTGGACCGACTGAGACGGTCAGATAACGCAATAAACAGGTTACGCAATATAAGTTAATTTAGATTATAGTATAGAATTATTGTTGTAAATTAATTATGGGTTTTCGAAATGCCAAAAAATAAAAATAAAAAATTTTAATAAATAATTTCATATTGTTCGACTGTAACTTACATATATGTCCTTGGTCTAAAAGTTTCTATATTAGCACCCTCCGACCGCTGCCAACTTGATCCGTGCCACTCGTTTAGATATTTCATATTGTATTCTTGATTTTGCATACCTCTTTCTGTTTTCAAGGCACTTTATTGGTTAGGTTTTATTAGCATTAAATAGCTATTCAGCGGGGAAATGCAGCCAGCGTCTTACCACCATTCCACGCGGACGGGACTTATAATCTAAATAATAATTTAATTCATTTATTTAAATTAATAAACGTTATTGTGTCCCGACCAGGAAACGAACCGGGTACCACCGAGTCTACACGGACTTAACCGCTAGACCACTGAGGCAATCTAAATGCTTAGTAATTTGTAAATTAAAGCGCTAAACAGTTATTGCGTAAAAAGAAGAATAAAAAAAAACCCTGAAAATGCATAATCCAATGATAGTAGCCGGAATAAATTATTGGACAATTGAACCATTTGTGGACTGGGATTTTCGCATTTCCCCCCAAAATAAGGAAAATCCCGCGTAGACCGTTGTTTTATTGCTTGGGTCGAATACATAAATCTTAGCGAGAGTTCTTGCGACGAGAAAAGCACCCCTCAACTCAACATATTTCTGGAGGAGGCGTATATCTCCACACTATGGGCGCTATCAACAAATATAATTTAAACAGCAAGGACTTTTTTATTTTATTTTAAATACTTTATTGCACTAAAATTGTACATAGGCGGGCTTAATGGCCAGGCATTTTCTAACAACCAACCTTTGGGAGTGTGGAGAAACTATGCATGGGTGCAAATTTATTATAATAAACTACATACTAATAATACATATAAGAATAAATAAATACATGAATACATACATATAACTATAAAAAGCTAAAAATAAGCCTACACATATATATATACTACAATAAGACTACACACACTAATAAACAGTAAATGATAAATTTAAAATATATATATATATAAATTAACACAAAAATAAAATGTAATATTAATTTAAGAAACACTGTTTTGCTTGTTTAGAAAGTAGGTGGTAAGTAAACGTTTGAAAATATGAACAGAGGGAGCCTGTCTGATCGTCAGTGGGAGCCTGTTCCATTGGCGAGCGGATGACACAGTGAACGAATCTGAATATCTGCTGGAACTATGAGACGGGATAATGAGTTGATTATTCTTATTTATTTATTTATTTATTAGATGCTCATAACAAGATGCAGTCATACCAAAATATAAACAGATACATACAACTAAGATCTGGACTTCATCTCAAAAATTTGAGCATACAGCTTGCTATTTTTACAACCATTCCAATGGTTTCTTAATCATATTGCAGTATGAGAAAAGGAGGTGATTTTGAAACCGACCACCAATCACAATTTATCAGTGCAATGCATTGAATATACACTTAAACATACATTTGTTTCGTTGTGAGAATTTATTATATAAAAAAAAAAAAAAAAAGAAATTGTCAGTAGCTAATTAATATCAAAAATCAAAATAATATAAAGGTCAAAATCAAATCAAATGAATTATAATATTTCTAATAGGTATATGTCCAATGATTTATTTAATTCCCTTTTCCGTATTAGGCAATCAAATGAAATTAGGATCTATTCTTATAATGTCTTGGATACTTTTCTTAAGGTGCACAAGCCTGGAGTCAAATATGTCAATTAGGTCACTATGTTTCCTATTTATGTCATCAAAGAAACGGCACACTCTAACCATAGGGTTGAAGTAAGATGTGTTGTTAAAGTATGTTTTAAGTACAAAAGTTCTAGGTGTGCGCGTGCGGTAGTATATGTTGAAGTTCAGCAGGGATAGGAGGGCTTCTGAGTCAACTTGGTAATGTATCAGTTTGTGCAAATATATTATTAAATTATTCTGAGAAGAACGGAGAGGGCGATCGTGAGAGTCACAAAGAAATTCAAATCGACATTTTAAATACGAAGGTGTTATCGGATTGTAGAGGATGGAGTAAAGAAAGACAAGAAGATGTGTAGACCTGCGAAAACGGATATTGAGCCAATTTAACTGTTTTCGAAAATCGGATACATGATCATACTTAAGCAAACCAAATACGTAGCGTATGCATAAGTTGAGAAGGCGATCCAGTTTATTTAGCAGCTCTTCTGTGAGATCAGGATAACAAATATCAGCATAGTCTACTAAAGGGAGCAATAACGAGTTTACTAACATAAGCTTCGCCTTGAACGGAATGAAATACTGAAGTCGTCTCAGCATATGCATGCTGGCTTTAGGACTTAAAGGAGCTGGTAGACGTGTGTCTGTTTAATATTACCAGCGAAAGTGAAATCACATTATTATTTTCAGATAATTCACAGCTTATATGAAGAAGTATGATAATTTGATAATTGACAGCTCACAATAGGGATGGGTCGTGTAAATTTATTCGATTAACGATTTATTATTCCATAGAACTTGGAATCAAACTATCGATAAACAAAAAAATGTTATTCCAATATTTAAGTTTCAGTATTTCACTGCAAATAGATTATTTAAGTACATTTTTATGCACGACGTTTTTAGTTTTTCCATCTTTTGCCAAAACATAAAGAGCATGGTCACATAGTTACCCATGGACAATTGCAAATGCTGCTTTCAGGAAAAACTGCACTCTGAAATGGCAAATCAGTCGGAATTATTGGAATACCGGGAATCCAAACATTTTCTCCTTTTGCCATTCCAGTCATGACTATAGCTTTTATAATGTATCCCAGATGTGTAATTTGTAGCCGTGTACAATTACATAGCCTTGGCGCGTCTAGATTTCTCATTTACAGCACTGGAACACTATCTTTCAGCCTTAACTTATGGAAAAGCACTCGTGATAATTCTAAAGAGTGTAGAAACTTGTTCATTGGCCATAACATTGTCTACTGAGAGGTATTCGACAACATCCCCCTCCACGTCTGGCATGATTTGTTCGTTTACATGGTTAACTATCTGTTAAGACCAAATGTTCTAACATCAGTTAACCGACCACGGAGAGGAGCCTCTCCGCGGTCGGATAATAGCTTTAAGTTTAAATATATATTTTGGTACCGCGGAGTCATTGTCGGGCATTCGCGGTTCATACACGCATCTATAGTAATAAACGCATCAAAAGAAATACAGTCCCTCATTAACATAATTCACCAGCCAGGGCGTAGTATCCTACATCATCGTCATCCTACAACGGGCCTTGGCCCCAACACTATCCATCCCCTATTTCAACCCCTCACAGTCATTTTTTCATATTAAAAAGTAGCCTTTTTTTATTTTTTCATTTATTTAGGCAACAAACAGTCAACATACGCAAACAATATCACAGATAAACAAAATTGTCACTCTGCAAGATACTAAAATTGAAAACTAATAAATAATATGAACCACTAAGGGGCCCCTTTAAAGGCTTTGCCGGCACGTGACAAGTTTGAACATCTGTGTAATAAATTAATAACAATAAGAAGACATTGAGAGCCAAAAATATTTTATACATAATAGAAGTTAAACACAAATACTATGGAAAGGACAGAAAAAAAAAACTGGATATAAAAATAAAAACAAGGATAGAGTAATAACGCAAACATGATTTAAAAGATTTTCTCAGTTTATTGACTGTCTAGACTATCTCTGTACCAAATTTCATTTAAATTGGTACAGTAGTTTAGGCGTGATTGCGTTACACACATTACAAACATTGACAGGTCATTAGAATCTGTTAAGCTGCTGGTCTTTTGCTAACATCTTGGTCTTTGGACCATATTGCTTCGTAGTATTCCACTATCAGGAATAATTTAACCTGTAATAGGTTTACGAGAGTATGACGAACTAATATTAGATAGTACTCGTACCTTTTATTCAAAGTTATAGAAATCCTTCGGGCCAGACAGGCAGAAAATGGCATGCGACATTACGTTCTATTCTGCAACAATGTTTAAAATAAATATTGCTACTTTGTTGGCCAAGCTTTTGATTTCCAAGCTGGGAATGCGCTTCGAGACAAGTAAATTTGTTTGCGTGGAGTTAACCACAAACATTTTGATGGCGGCGGACCGCAATCCCGATCGTATACACACAACTTCTTGGGATAACGACTGTACGTAATTAAGAGCGTATCTTTCCCAAAAGTTATGACCAAGCCTCGGAAAAGACGCTTTCAAAAGATAAGACTTGGCCATATAATGCTAGAGTTACGATTCAATAACGCTGGCCATGCGTGGTGGATAATTCGCCGTCCTCAGAGAACAAAATGTTAATTACAAAAAAACAACACAGAAAAATAAATATAAATAAATAAATATTTCCAGACAGGTCACACAGCGCCATCTAATTTCCGTGGTAAGCTACGAGGTTTGTGTTACGGAAACTAGATGGTTGATAAACTACATATTATACTTTTTCTTTGTAAATATATACATATTATACATATAAACACCCAGACCGAGACAAATTATACAATGTACAACTTGCCCCCGGTGGGAATCGAACCCACGACCTCCCGAGTTCACGGCAACGTTTGTTACCACTAGACCACGGAGGCGGTCAAATAAAACACTTTTTGACGATTTTTTTCGCGAGAGTGAGTGGAGGAGTGTTGTCTCGATTGTAAAAACACTTTCTTTATAATAGTCATAAGGTCGGTGCGAACCCCGGAATGTAAAACAGTATCATCACGACCTTCCCTTCTTCGTGGTCAGTAACCACGCTTATAAAAAAGCGGATTCACATTTAGCCAACTTTACACATTTAGACAAGCTCATGTTTCTAGCTTACCAAACTCGAGAAATATCACAAATAAATAAAATATATAATATTTTAATAAGTTTTTATTTATTTAAAATAATAATATTTTTGTGTCTCGACCAGGAACCGAGTCTAAATTCACGGAATTAACGGAGGCAATGAGAAATACACTTTTCTTACGTACATTTGTCATAGATTTACAACACCACCGTTCCCGTGCCTCTGAGAGCACGTTAAACCGTGTCATTTGGTCACGGTTCCAGTAATACATTTATTTTATTTATTTATTTAAATTCTTTAATGCACTTAAAATAGTACAGAAGCGAGCTATAATGCCAGTAGGCGTTCTTTACCAGCTATCCTTGGGGATCGAGTAAGGTGATAGGCAGGACGAAAAAAATAAGAAATTTTAATGATACAGTTAATAAGTTACTTAACAAATTTTAATTAATAACACATTATACCTACACACATAAACATACATAAACTATACATACAAGTAGATCATATACATTATAACTTAAATAAATACACAGTTATTTAAATAGTGTTTTATTCTGTTTCTTCAGGAACGATGTGGTTATCAAACGTTTAAAGACGCTGACAGACGGTGCACGTCACATCTTGTGGAATCGTTAATAAATAGTATTGATATACAAATAGCTAGCGAACTCTTTGGCTTATAGCTTGATTTTTAATGTTGGTCACACTTTAAGGTATTTTATAAGACACTCCATGATTTTTTTATGATTCACGAAATTACACCAAATGATTATTATTATTGTTAAATACATCATCACCACAGCCCCTAGAAATACAGAGTTCTATTCTCCAAAATTTGGCCTACACTCGCCACGCTAGCCAGACAACCCTTCTGACGGTCCGATATAATTTTTTTTTTCAACAAAATTTATTAACGATTCCTCAAGTTAATATTAATAGATCCGGGACCAACGGCTAAACGTGCTTTCTGAGGCTTTATTGAAATGGATAGTTTGTGTGGAACGACCGACCAGAGCTATCACCTTAATGTACGTGCATATAATCATAACCTCGTAATGACATAGTAAAGCATCTGTGAACATCAAAAAGCCGCCTACATTGAACCACAATAACACAATTTCACCCTCCATCGTTCATTATTAAAGAATCTCACGCATTCACCGTTTGTCTACATCAGTGGTTCTCAATCTGTGTTCCGCAAACATTATAATATACAAATACAAAATATTTTATTGTTCATAAAGGTACAATTAACAAATCGATTTACACACTGTCTCCTAAACTAAGTCTAACCTGTCATTTAGGATCCCAGTTACTTCCATTAGTTATACAAAAAAGATACAACACGTAGTGAAAACTGTTAACGCCCCCTGCAGGACAAAACACTGGTGTGGGGGCCAACAAATGTCATATATGTTACGTTTTTATCTACTAAATAAATATTTCATTTCTTTCATTTCATTTCTAACAATAAAAATATTTACTATAAATAAAGGTATTTTAATTAAAACAACAGGTGGGTAATATAATAAATAAATAATATTAATTATTTAATAAAATAATATAAATACTATAAGTGCTTAAAAAATAAATAAATAATATATACATTCGACGAGCTTGCCACTTGTCATGATTGGCCCATAGTAAAGTTGGCTAAATGTGAATCCGCTTATTTATAAGCGTGGTTTCTGACCACCCCGAAAGGGAAACGGTCGTGATGATACACACACACATATACATATTGTGTTTGTACAATATATAATGTTAGGGAAAATGTATATTGAGTTTACTAATCAGTATTTAAGTTTACATATTTCATTCTTAGATACCTACTTAAGTATTTAAATGTTTCAGTTTATTATCATTATGGTTTCTTTACATTATTTTATCTATTTAATACATAAGAATAAATTTTCTGTTTGAATTCAATATACCAGATGAGAACCTCAAGCTGCGCAAATACGCCAACCTCAGTACAGGTTACAAATTTGCGCCGTTTGGGGTCGAAACGATGGGCCCATAGGGACACTCAGCCAAGCGTCTGGCCAAGGAGTTGTCCAAACGGCTAACGGAAAAGTCTGGAGACAGGAAGGCTGGCAATTATTTCTGCCAACGTATTAGCTTAGCTATACAGAGGGGAAATGTTGCCAGTCTTCTGGGGACTATCACTGAAGGGTCGTCTCTAGAGGACATTTTTTACTTATAGTTAATTTTTTATTAGGTTTAGTTTATATTTATTTTAATTTTTACTTTTAAGTAGTTTTAATTTATATTGTAATTATTTTATACTGTTTGTATATACCAGATACATTAAATGTATAACAAGACAGAGTACGAAACCAAACAGTATGAATCAAAGCTATACCAATCGGTAAAGAATGAATTAGTGTATGACAGTCATTGCTGGTTATGGTTGTGTTGGGACAATACGCCAAACTGCGTGTCAACTGCCTGGTGTTCCATACCACATGTAATTGCCAAAAGTGCTAGTATTTTTTTTTTAGATTTTAGATGTCATTTGTAAAAGAATTTCGTTTCTTTTTCATTTTTTAAAGATTAAAATCATTATTCGAAAAATAAAACACTACTGTATTACTGGTGAATAAGGCCGCGTCTGAAAATCACGATATCTATCGATAAATATCTAAAGGCTGGGGAGTTATTTGCGCTATCGTCGACATTACTTGATTAGGATCGGTATGAGTGGCGATATTTTTGGAAAAACTTCTCAACTTTAGGGAAACTGAATATTTCAGAAGTTGTCGTTAAGAAATAATTGCGAAACTCGATCATAGATGGCGCTAATTTCAAATTTACACAATTATAGCCTTAAAAACACTAGGAATAAGGTTGACGTTGGCTCCAATTAATGCTCAGTTGACCATTAGACAAAAAGTTCATCATGTTAACAAATTATTACTAAAACCTTCCTATCTTCTTCTATTATTGTTTTCGATGTTACAGGTATTTTCTGTAATTATATTGCGGTTTATTTCTTCAATAATTTAATCTATTACTTTGTGGTTGTTGTAAACAAATTTGCACACAATTGATGTATTGTATTTTACAAGCAAAAATAAACTTTCATTTTGTTCATTTCATTTCATATCATATCCAATCTATCCGTTGGTAAAAACAGCCTGAAAAACGGTGCAGTAGTTTTTGATTTCATCGCGAACAGACAGACAGACGCGGCGGAGGTCTTTGTTTTTTAATATGTAGTGATATAAATTTTAATTATAATTAACTTAATATCAAAAAAATTTAAACATGTTTTCAAATAGAGGTTGAGAACTACTGGTTATTCACAAAGGAACAACTTTTCATAGATATCGTGCTAAGACATGCATAAAGACAGATCCAACAATTTATATTTAGGGCCAACGATATTGGTTGTCATAAAACAGCGCACTTATACGTATATATATATAAGGTGCAGTTCATACTTAGCCAACTCTTAATAAGTCGCAAAAGTTCGTTTGCCACAACACTTTTAAGATCGGGCCTATTATTTTTCTTAATTGAGGTTCATAAACAGTAACACTATCAGCGAAAATTCCGACGTTTCATTCAATTCAAAACTTACGACACCAACTGCTTCCTCTCGAGACCCAACGAAAAGCTGCCAACCTCTCATTACTAATCAAAATATTGAATGGTTCCATCGATTGTTCCGAATCACTCTCAAAGATAGGCCTTCTTGTAACTACATATAAAACTAGAAAACCACGCATAGTACGCGTGCCCGCGGCCTCGAGCAACTACAGACAAAACACATATAAACGCAGAGCATGCAACGTACTAAACGAGCTTATATCTTGCTCCAAACAAGAGTTAGATCTAACACAATGTTGCGATCATCATCAAGGCAACATTTTAAGCAATTTCATTGTAATTTCTGATTGTAACCGACATTGCATATTTATTTAAGTTACTTTGTGATTTCTATCAGTGGAAATTTGTAATTGGCTCAAAGAATCCTATGAATATTGTGTATCTAATTGCAATGGCTGTAAATTTTCCAACTTATAAATAAGTAATGGAAATTTTGCCATTCAACGTGGCAATGCGCGTGGTTATCCCTGGCACTTTGCGCATTGGTAGCGATTTAAAGCAAGCTATTAATTTATAATATTAATATTTTATTTTGTGTTTTGTTGTATTTTTATTTATGACTGCCTCCGTGGTCTAGAAGTCCGTGGATTTAGACTCGGGGGTACCGTGTTCGATTCTGGTCGGGACACAAACATATTTATTAATGTGAATAAATACATTTAATTAATATTTAATTAATTTGTCATATTTCTCGATTTTGGTACGCTGGAAACATCGACGAGCTTGCCACTTGTCATTATTGGCCTTTAGTAAAGTTGGTTAAATGTGAATCCGCTTAGTGGTTTCTGACCACCCCGAAAGGGAAACGGTCGTGATGATACTTTACTTTTGTATTTTTATTTATTAGGTAGTTTTTATATAGCACTCGTAATTTTTCCTTTGAATAGATATATCACCTTTCCTAGCTCTTAACTTAAACCTTTAGGGCCAACGTGTTCGGTCTATATGTAGACGTCTACGGATATGTACTACTTACCAAGATGCCGGCTTGGGGCTGGAGGACGCCTCATCGGGTCTGAGTGCACCCACAAATAACAAGGACTTAAGGGACGCATAATGTTTTATTATACCCGTTTTATAACCGCAAAAGAAAGTAATTTTCTACGCTGCAGGGAGAAAAAAACTGTATGTATTTTGTATGTTGGTTTAGCGTGATTCTGTACGTCTTTTAACTGGGCCGTAAGAAACTTGTGTTATTGACTTATTATATTTGACCGGGCATTTTTATCGCCATTACATCCCCTCTAGCATGGGCTGTGGCAATAGCAAGGTTGAAATGTCAAGTGTCTAATTTGAGTTAGGTGACAAAATAGCAAATATAGGATTACTATATACGCACAAAAACAATTTAAATTAAAAAAAAAAACATGGCAACCTTATAGCAATGCTGGACTTTTGCCAGACCTGTCATTGTTACACAAAAAAATTTATGTGAATCACGTATCTTTATCTAACTATTTTAAAAGCAAATACCGGTTCGATTTTTTGGTTAATATATTTATATTTTATTCTACGCCATCTCTGTGACATTACATTTTCAATTTCTTTTTTTGTCCCCAACTCCGATGATGAATGATGCTTGAGACGATTGGAAAGGCGCAGGGTCTAGCCCATACAGCCAAGTCTGAATAATATTTAATGAATTAATGAGATTATCATCAAATTTCAGATGTTGCAGAATTTGCTCAAACACGTCGGGTATAATGTATGAGTTCACAGCGCGGGATAACCGCAAAGAAATAAACTGCAACTTGTGCCCCATACTTACAGTCCAATTTATCGTTTTCCATAATTATGCACATTATAAAATAAAACAAAAAAAAAATACTTTTGACTAACACTTCACTAAACTTGCACTTGACATGTCCGCAAATGACGCTTATTATATTAAATTATTTATTTATCCTGTTAATTTCTCCTAAATAGTGGGAAAATACTAAAGAAAAAAAGGAAAATATATATAAACATTACTAAGAAAAATAGCAATAATAATTCATTTGTTATATTTCACGAGTTTGGTTCGCTAGAGACATTGACAAGCTTGCCACTTGTCCTGATAGGCCTATAGTATTAAAAAGCGTGGTATCCCGAAAGGGATACATACAGTCGTGACGATACTTCACTAATTTGATTTTATTTATTTCTCGTTTGTTAATTATTATTTTATATTTTTATTTTTTATTTTTGTATAAACGTGATTACGTTTAAAAGATAAAATTAAATATAAATATTGAATGTCGGGTATAATATTTCAGGTCAATGTTTCATGCATTTTTATTAGAACTGTCAGATCTAAACTAAAACAATTTGCCACAAAGTAGTTTTATATTTTAGTAGACGGTGGACATGAATATTTTATTTTAAACATCGTTTTGGTTTTTGGGAATAATAATACAACTTGTATATAATAACGAACCAATATTTTGTAAAGTAATATATGTATATTAAAGTATGTCTAGGCATTAACTGCCGACGGACAGACCTATATATTGGTGGAATTTATTAAAGAGCAAATATTTTTATATTATAATCTAGAATAAAAATAAAGAAGTACGTATTTTTTTTTTTTATTATTCAGTAATAAAATCTTAAGTTACGGTGCAGAGAAGTTTTCAAAAATATCGCCACTCATACTGAGCCTAATCAAGTAGGTAGCGAGAGGTCGACGAATGCGCGAACGTTGAATTACGTATTTCTTTCTCTCTCTATTTCGTTTCATCATCAATTATTAATAACACTCCCCTTCCTTTAGGTATAGCGATGGATATCGCGATTTTTAGACGCGGCCTTATCACCATACAGTAGTGTTTTGTTTTCGGAAAATGATTTTATATAATAAAAAAGTGAACTTTTTAAATTTAAATAGAGGTTCTACTAATGACACATGAAGCCAAAAAAAAAATTTGCTCTTTTGACAATTACAAGCGGTATAGGCTTAGTTCGGCTGCAAATGCTTGTTTTCCTGTACCATAATGCATGATGGTATACTCGTATGTTTGAATCTGGGCATTTAGCCGGTTAACCTAATGATTTCACGGGCCTTGATCAAGTAAGCATATTATTATATTAGTAATGTATGAACAATTATTCTTCATCATTATCATTACAGCCCCTAGAACAAAGCGTCCTAAACCCCCACTATTGGAGATGTTGGAGATAGAACATAATGTAACGGGTACATGAAGGTTACGGAGTTTTATTTGCATTTTAATAAAGAAGATCCGGCTCGAAGGACCAATGTTAAGGGTCTATAGTGGACCATTAAATTAAATAAGAGCGGACTGTATGGTAGGATTTATTAGGGCTTATTATTTGAATGAGTGTAGTGGCGTGTTCGCCTGCCCAACGACGACTGGTCGGACGCCAGCGCAAAACGGTCGCGGTTACAATATCGCGAACAAGCCCCTACCACAGCGTCCCAGACCTCCACTGTTGAAGATGGGCCTTCCAGAATATATATCTGGAGTTTTTGGCCTAAACTCGACACGCTGACCAGACGGTTTGGCAAGGATATGATGTCAACGTTTAATGACAATTTATTAACGATTCCACAAGTTGGTATTAGTGGAACCGGGACCGACAACTTAACGTGCTCTCCGAGGCACTGAAACGGTGGTGTTGTAAATCTATGATAAATGTACGTAAGAAAATTGTATTTCATTCGCGCCATTTTGCGTGGACTTGTCAAGTGCATTTGTTTAGTAAATTACGTTTCTGTGGATATTGTTAGTCAAAAGTGGTGTTGTTTTGTTTAATAATGTTCTACAATGTAAATATTTATGCAAAACACTAAATTGTACTTTGTATATGGGGCACAAGTTGCAGTTTATTTTTTGCGGTTTTGTGAACTACCATTTGGCTATAACGCCGCGAGTAACTCCAAAAAAAACATCAACTTCTGAAACGTCTGGCATTTGATGATAACCTCATTAACTCATAATTACGTCAGACTTGGCTGTTTGGGCTAGACCCTTTGCCTTCCCTATCACCTCATTCACAAAAACATTCTAATTTTATTGCTTTTCATAAGCCAAATTCTATCAATTTGTGTATTAAACTTAAGTTACGTTCTTTTCCGATCCTACATTAGTTATTGTCCCCGAACAATATTCGAATTACCGTCACAGTGGAACTAAAGTTGCATCAAACAAATCGAATGGAATAGTTGTGGACTTTTTTTAAGCCCTTCATAACTAGGTTAATTAAAGTTATGCAGTGTTGCATATGTAAAGAAAAAGGTACTTAAAAATGGAGAATTATGATCAAAAGGTACTTGTCTCCATCACGACAGCAGCTTTTAAAGTTCGTTGCAGAAGAAACGATTGTTTCCAAAGCCTTTAGAAAATACTACTTGGACGTAGTTATGCAAACTACAACCAACCGAAAATATTTTAAAAAACCATATTTAGTTCTATCTATGGATCTGGAGATGTCTACTATTGAAGAGTTTGTCGTCATCCTGACTACACGTATGTTCTATCGGGCCGATAACGGACACTTCAAGCATCTCCAGAATATCGCTCCGTCCCCCCAACAGAAGACCACTTCCTGGTAAAGTGCTCCTGGAGAAGAGCGGAAGTAGTCGAACCTAGACCGTTGAGGGCGTTGTTATATCAGTAGCGCCAAATTACTAGCATGGTTAGGATATCAATCCTGCTCTGGGAAACGGGGGAATGTCCCAATCCCTAATCCAGGCTTGGATGACCCCAATGTTTGTATGTCTTCTATCTATTCATTTTAAGTTCAAGCTATTGTACTGCTCTGATATTATTAAATAGGAGGTCAAATAATTGGTTGTTTTTAAATGAATAATCTATAATGACAATTGAGTTGTTAATTCATTATCTTCTTTCATCAAATAATAATTTTAATATAAATATTTAATATATAATATTTTTCAATTACCCCATACGGAAGGACCCAATGCTATGCATATATCTTACTTTTGTTTGCTATAATATGCTAACTATTAAATAATTATGTATTAAATAATAATAATAAAATATTTTTTACACTAACATCACAGACCTCCACTGTTGGAGATGGGCCTTCCAGATATTTCAGGTGTAATTTTTTTAATGACAATTTCTTAACGATTCCAAACGTTGGTATTATTGGAACCGGGACCGACGGCTTAACGCGCCCTCCGAGGCACGGAAACTATGGTGTTGTAAATCTTAGTTAAATGTACGTAAGAAAAATGAACCTCTCATTGGTACATGCCGGGGATTAAACCCGCCTTTTTAGGATGTTACGTAAAGCATTCCTGCAACCGAGCTACCACAGCTCTCTCAGTACGAGTATAAGATTATTAAAATATCACCAAAGAAATAAGCTGAATTGATTTTTCTACAGCTAGGTAGCTTTATTACGAAAAACTTTCTGCCATTATTTGGATTGGTTCTGGTTTGCGTAACTGCATCCAATTTAAAACGAGCCTTCTATTTTGAGAGCGGTAGAGTTCAAAATGGTAAAGTTTTTACCGATTCACAGGTGTCGCTCGGTAAAGTCGAGGCAAACAATGCAAATTGACTAATACTAAAGTACTGGGCTTTTGAGTCACAATTACTCAAACTAATATTTTTGATTAGTAGATAGTCGATGCTACAAATCTATGGAACAATCTCCTGACCAACATAAGGCATGCTATAATCAATTACATTACATTACAGCCCCTAGAACACAGCGTCCTAGACAGTGTATCTTATATATTATATAGGTGTAAAGAAAAATCCGCGATGGCATATCTGTATCTCTTAAGGATAACTTATTATATCCATTTTAATACTTTTAAAAATAGGCAATTATGAAGCGGTAATTGGTATTCTATATAAAACAGTAATTTCAACCCGTCTAGCCAGCGTGGCGAGGGTAGGCCAAATTCTCCAGAAATTTCTGGATGGCCATCTCCAACAGTGAAAGCATATGATGATGATGATGATGTATAAATAAAAACGTCAAAATCATGTCAAAAATTCCAAAGTTCTTGTATGGCAATGGAGAGAGAAGACAAATTTCTAAGCATTCAATGAATTCACCACGCGGGTGTGGGTAAGAGATGAGAAGAATGATATCTCGGGATTGCGACCGACAATAGGCTGGTTTGAAAAGGAGGCCTCCTTCTTTATTTTCTTGCGCAAGTCTTCTCTCCCTACCCTCTTTCCATTAATGTATTGACACCAGACCTGCTTAGGCCCAATTCTTTCAGTAAGTGGTGAAAAGATTTTGCTGGAACTCCTCTCGCACCAACTTCTACTGCATAAAACTGAGTCTTGAACCCGTTCCTGTTCATTTCTTTAGTAAGATCATAATATTTGTTCGGCTTTATGTTGTGGTCTTTTGGAATATTTGTTTTCCACAGAACGTTAGGTTCAATAAGAATAACTTTTTTCAAGTTCCGAGAAAACACTAAGAAGTCTGGCCTATAGGCTGATATTTATTTATTTATTTAAATTATTTAATGCACTTAAAAATAGTACAGAGGCGAGCTATAATGCCAGTAGGTATTCTTTACCAGCTAACCTTGGGGATCGAGTAAGGTGATAGGTTGGACGAAAAAAATAAGAAATGATACAGTTAAAAAGTTAATTGCCTAATTTTAATTAGTAACACATTATACCTACACACATAAACATACATAAACTATACATACAAGTAGATCATATACATTATAACTTAAATAAATACACAGTTATTTAAATAGTGTTTTATTCTGTTTCTCCAGGAACGATGTGGTTATCAAACGTTTAAAGACGCTGACAGACGGCTAATGGCCAAGGGTAGCTTATTCCACTGGCGAGCCGCAGATACAGTAAAGAAATCAGTGTACAGCTAGTTCATATAATGATGTTTAAAATTAAATGTATCCATGGAAATTTTTTTTGGTGCCCAGGATCGAGGGGTGTTTGCATTTAGTTTTCGCACTTAAAATCATCGCATCGGAAACTAAATTCCGGTCTATACATCTAGGTCAATGATCCAAAGCGTGTGCCGAAGTCAGCCAGCCAAAGAGACATTCAAGCTTTTGAAAAACAAACTTTTATAATACGAAACTGTACTATAATGAACTTTTAAAATTTATAAAACAAGCAACAATCGTTTATTAACAAGCTCAACTGACGTCACTTACTCCCATTTGGAACTAACTGGCAGTAGAGTAACATATCTTTATCACAGCCCACAGAACACAGAATAATAGACCTCCGCTGTTAGAGATGGACCTACCCAGCTAATAGAGTTGGTTACAAAGATTAAAATTTAGGCAGAGGATTAAAACCAATGAGGAAGATATGTACGGTATAAAGACGGTGGAACTAGGAAACTATGTCTAACTGACGCAATTGAATTAGTAGCAAGTCAATATTAGGCTAGCTATAGCCGCACGTGCGCCTTCTATTAATTGTGTCTCGCTCGCGTCCAACTGTGTTAAATTATATTTCATTCAGTAACGACGTCAGTGCGTAATGCAACTGTGTCGATTTTCTCTTGCGTGTTGTTTTCTCCTTTTGCTTTAATCAAAATTATGAAAAAAACTTTCAAAATATTGGTCCTTATAATCGACGCTATCAGCTGGTGCAATAATATTGGGTTAGTTCTGCTTAAATAGTTATAGCCCAGGGGCGGGGCGCTCCGGGGTGATCCCTATTTAGCGTGCCTTAATCTCGACAGGCAATGGTTGCTTGTTTTACCTCGCGTAGCTGACCTTCCCCGACTATAGGACCTATGGACCATTGATACAAATGTCGTCAGTTCTAGTCACGCCACGACCTCCAGAAGCTCACGCGGCAAGCGACGGCCCTCTGGTGGCTTTCGATTTCGATAGCCTGGCCATGAACTGCTCGATTGTCTCCATCTTCAGGTCATCGTGTTGCGTATAAACGACGGAAAACGACTGTCGCGCTCAAGAAAATATTAAATAATTTATTTTTTAATAAATCCAAAGATTCATATTTTAACAAAATTAATTGGCTCCGAGATCAATCTGCATTATTCTATATTCCTCGTATTTTGGAATTTAGTATACACACCTCAAAGTTCGGTTCAGGTTACGCATTTGCGCCGTTTGGGGTCGAGACGATGGGCCCATGGGGACACTCAGCTAACTGGCCAAGACCAACAGGGACAAGATCCAAAGTCAGCAGAACATATCGCTCAGAGTGGTTTCCCGAGCGCCATGGTTCGTGCGTAATTCCGTTTTAGCTCGAGATTTGGAGATGCCTACTATTGAGGAGTTTGTCGTTGGCCTGACTAGACGTATGTTCTCTCGGGCCGACAACGGACACTTCAAGCATCTCCAGAACATCGCTCCGTCTTGTGCACGTCCCCCCAACGGGAGACCACTTCCTAGAGAAGTACTCCTGGAGGAGAGCTGAAGCAGTCGAACTTAGCCCCCTGGGTTCGTGAGCCACACGGGCGCTGTTATACTAGTAACGGCGCCCAGCACTAAACGTGCATGAATTACCGGCGGGTGGTTACCCGCTGAGATCCTGCCGGGGAAAACGGGGGACTGTCCCCATCCCCAACCCACGCCCATTACGCATCCGGGCCTGGACGATCCCACTGTCTGTCTGACTCAGCTAAGCGTACGGCCAACGGCTAACGGAAAAGTGTAGAGACAGGAAAGCTGGTAATAATTTCTGCCTCCATATATGGTGTTGCTGTCTCCTTGGAGGACATGTTTTTTTTATAGTTTTTTTTTTATCATTATCACTTTCTTCGGACACGTGTCACGGCGTGAAGAAACATCCATCGAGCGCTAGGTAGTCCAGGAGAAAGTCGATGGCAAGAGGATGCGTGGTAGGTCTCCGATGAGATGGACCGATCAGGTGAAAGTTGCAATGGATTATCCCCTACATGAGTACACTAGGAAAGCCGGGGTCCGAGAGGAGTGGCGACTGCTTGTTAAGCGTGACGACCACTCTGCCAAGAGTGTAGCGACTAAGAAGAGGAATTCAATTTTAACTATTTAACTATATTATAATTTAATAAACGGTATACACCACACTTAAAAAAACATCATTTAAATGTAAGCAATGATCACACATACATTATGTTTGAGTTTATTTTTAAAACATTTTTAGTCACAGCTGGTGGCAGCGTCAGTCTGGATGTGATAAAAAAGTCACACAAAATATGCGCATAAAAGGTTCTCATTAATTTGATTTGCTAAATGTTAAATGGTAATTTCATGGATTTAAATTAACCTATTTTGTCTCCACTAACCCACGTTATTAAAATTATTTATTAATAAAACATTACATGGCTTAACAGTCGAGATCAATTTACCATACAATCAACTTAAAATTGTCAAAACCAAAACGAAACAAAATGGAGTCTTGAGATGGATGTCCGCATGGATTTGTTTTTTTATTTTATTGTCTGTTTACGCAAATTTAAAGTTATGTTTTTAAATGGGGTGTATCACTAACTTTTATTCACGATAGATGGCGCAATATAGATGGTACCTAATATTACTGTCAGTTGTATAGAAATTTTGTATTTTTATTACGAAATTTATTGTTTTCTGGATATTATGCCGAAGTGAGCAGATTTTAAGTGTACAAATCGAGATTTCCAACGGAAATCAAAGATATGGCGATCTCAAATTGCTGGTAATTCAACCTTTTTTTCTTTTTACCGACGGTGTTCGCAATCTTAATTCGTCTTTAAAATACATTTTTCTGTTATCAAAATAAAAAACTACAAAAACTTTTTTAAAATGATGCGTCATAGGTGTAAACAAGGTACCATTGCCGCTAGCGAAAGCTACAAAAAGCTTTGCCTGATACACCCCATTGTGCAACGTAAATCTATAAATTGTGTTTAAAGAATATAATACAATAAATGTGTATTAAATGTTTATTTATTTATTTAAATTCTTTAATGCACTTAAAAATAGTACAGAGGCGAGCTATAATGCCAGTAGGCATTCTTTACCAGCTAACCTTGGCGATCGAGTAAGGTGATAGGCAGGATGAAATAAATTAGAATTTTTAAACATACATAAAATATAAATACAAGTACATCATATATATACATTACAACTTAAATAAATACACAGTTATTTAAATAGTGTTTTATTCTGTTTCTTTAGGAACGATGTGGTTATCAAACCTTTAAAGACGCTGACAGACGGTGCACGTCTAATGGCCAAGGTCAGCTTATTCCACTGGCGAGCAGATACAGTGAAGGAATCAGTGTATCTGGTTGAGGAATAAGAAGGAATCTTAAGTTGGTTGGCAATGCTGTTACCTAATGTGTAAAAAGTGTTTCATTATCATCACAACCGTTTCCCTTTCGGGGTGGTCAGAAACAACGCTTATAAAGAAGCGGATTCACATTTATTGGCTTCGGCAAAGCTTGCTTTTTTGACAGGTTTTTTATTTATTTATTTAAAAACTTTATCCATATATATAAAAATAAATGTCTGTGTGTATGTATGTTCCCTATGCATTTCAAAACTACTTGACCAATCGGGATGAAACTTTGGGAATATGTTGTGTGAACTAGGAAGGTTTCTGACATAGTACTACTGTTCTCCGATAGGTGCCGCACATCACCGCTGATTTGTGGGGCATACCGACCGAGGGTACATTTATTGTTTTACAGCTAGTTGTCGAGTTCTTCGCGCCATTTTGCGTGGACATGTCAAGTGCAAGTTTTTGTTTTGTAAATTAATTTACTGTGGATATTATTGGTCAAAAGTGGTGTTGTTTTGTTTAATAATGTGCTGCAATGTGAATAATTATGGAAAACGATAAATTGGACTTTAAATATAGGGCACAAGTTGCAGTTTATTTTTTGCGGTTTTCCCGCGCTGTGGACTCCCATATTTTACCCGACGTGTTTGGGCTAAATGCCGCGAGTGACTCCAAGTAAAGCATCAAATTCTGCAGCATCTGATATTTTATGATCCCCAACTCGGTTATGAACTCTGTTATGAACATATATTATGCAAATAAATTACGTGTTTAGGACTGATGTATTCTGTACAATGTCCTTTAGACAATTAAAAAAAAAATTACAGCTAGTTGTTTAATACAAAACGCGTATGTAATGCCGCTTGGCATTTTCTCACCATCAACATTTTTCAAAGGTTTTGGGTTGAAACTATAGTCAAGGCAAGAATCAAGGAAGCCTATGCTAGTCGGGATGGTCTATCTTTTATTTGATCTCATTGAATGTAGGTAAGGCTAAAATATAAGCAGCATTTTCTAAATCATAAATAAACCTCGCAAGTTTATTGATTCACGAGCACCCTTCATTGCCACGTGTCGGCACATCCATCAAAACCTCTTGAAATATACCGGCCACCCCTGCTTTAACTGCCGTACGCTTGAAAATAATACAAGTGAGTAAGCCAATATATATTTTATTCAAAGTCAAATAACCACCTTCTAATAAATATATATACTTTCATGTAAATGTAGCAAACTTTATTTTTTTCTCTCTGTTTTGTTCTCCCGATAGATGATGAATGAGGTGATTGGGAAGGCAAAGAGTCTTGCCAATACAGCCAAGTCTGACGTAGTATACTTTTCTTTCTTATGAGTTAATAAGGTTATCATCAAATTCGAGATGTTGCACAATCTGATGCTTTTCTTGGAGTCACTCGCGGTATTATAGCCCAAACACTTCGGGTTCACATGGGAGTTCACAGCGCCCCATATATAAAGTCTAATTTATTGTTTTCCCTAATTATTCACATTGTAGCAAATTATTAAACAAAAACAACACCACTTTTGACTAACAATATCTACAGAAAAGTAATTTACTAAACAAAAACTCTTAACAACTCTTTTGTTTTAATTTGTGCGGCAGAATGGGATGTCAAAGCGTTGACCCTCTCAATAGGTACGATATTAATTATAAATAATGTTATAGATACATGACTTGCGTTAAGCTGCTAAGCTGCTGGTCTTCTGCTAACAGCTTACTCATTGGACCACTTTGCTGCTTAGTCTTCCACTAGCAGGAGTAGAATCATTTAAAATAATTAAATTAGGCCGCGTTCGTTTTAAGAAATGTTAGCATGAAAATACCACTTTTTTTAGCACAAGTCGTTCGTTTAATGAAAATTCTAACATTTAATAAAATTAATATAAATATAATAACTAATTTCGTATGTCAGTACCGTGTTGAAAGGAAGGTTATTGATGTTACTTTTTGACAGATGTCATTAACATATAAAATGGGATGTTTACCATTTTTATATACTTTATAGTTTTCTATTATATTTGTTAAAAAGGTATTTTAAACGATTTTATGTAATAAATTCAAAGAGCATAATAATATCATGTGTATAATAAAACATGAACGAAAACATTTGTAAAAAAGTAGTCTCACCGCTCGTTTTATTTAAGAAATTTGTTAAAAAAAGTGGTATTTCTTAACTAAATCGACATTTCGCGCTAGTTTATGAAGTTGCTACGAAATGTTGGAAATGTTAGGTATAAAACGAACGCGGCCGTAATGACGTTTCATAAGTGTCTGTAATAGGTTTACGCGAATTAAGATATTTTGACTTTGACTTTGTTTATTATGGGATATATTAATGGGAAAAAAATAAAAAAATGTGTATGTCTATAGATACAAAAAATCCATCCCTGTTTATCATAATTGCCGTCTACCGGTGGAATGGCCACGACCGTTCTAAAAGTAAATTAAATTGGCTGTTAGGTCTTGTTTAAACAAACGTACCACGGGAGTGCTCAAAGCTGCGTTTACAAGCACCCTACGGTACGAATGCACTTTAAATTCTATGGACGCCATTTTGGTAACACGAGCATATAACAAATTGATGTGGTATCGAACACAATAAAAATAATACACGAACAACAACTGTACAACTGTATAAGAAAAAAACTAATACACAAAAACTAATTTACAAACGAAACATATTACAGTGATCCACACACTTGGCACTGCCAGACATGTGCGATCTCGTAACTACATAATAAAATAGCAAGTGTATGCCGATTACAGCACAATCTACATAGTAATAACTGTCTTATCTACGCAGTGATTAAAACTCGGAGACTAACTGACATACAATGAAAAGCGATAAATATAAAATTAAAATTAAAAACGTATATGAAATTAAAACCAGTAGAATAATAAATCTTAAAGTATTTACAAAAAATATTTTCCTAGGCATGCATAAATAAAGAAAAACTAATATATCTTCAAGCTAACAAAAAATAACAGAAATTTAAATCGCAACCTTCAAAAAAATGAATTATTGGCAACCCTCAATATTTCCCAATGCAATGTATGAAAGTCGATAGCTCTTGTACAATAGTATATAAAACGTAGTAACAATTAAAATAACAAGATTAGTCGGTGTAATTATATTTCTTGTGTGTGAGTGTGTGAAGCGTGTAGTCTGTGTGTGTACTTGTAAATAAAAAAATTACATCGCATACATAACAAATTGATTAAAAACGATTTAACTACGTATGCATAATTAAAGAGAAGTTTATGGTCTGCTAAAATCCCATCAGGTCTATCATCTACGTAGTAATGGTAAAAGGCCGGATGGTATGTCTCTTGTACCATGGAGTGAGGGAAGATGTCATGTTTGGGATGCCGCCTGTGTGGATACCTTTGCCGCTTGCCACATTTCCTCTACATCAAAAAAGGCTGGTTCGGCTGCTCATACAGCCGAATTCAAAAAGCACATAAAATATAATAGCGTTAAAGAAAGTTATACTTTGTGGCTTTTAGGGTTGAAACAATGGGGGTATATTCTCTTGATAGCCACAAATTCGTAAAAACGAATTTTTCAAGATTGTGGCGACTCCAAATGCCGTAACTCTAAAACGTAATATTTCCCCTATAATTCAACGGTGAAATGCGGCGAACGTTTTAGGTGGTAAGCCCTTAGTTTATTTTGTAGAATAGTTTTAATTTCATAGGTACTTTTAGTTTAGTTTTACTTATAATTAGTTTTTAAACTATTTTATTTTTATATTTTTATAATAAAGCGTGATCCATAAATTAAATTAAAAAAATAAAACTAAGTTTTTGTGTAAGAACTTAAGTTCGTTTGGGCACATACTTTATTAACTCTGGCAACATTCAATTGCAATATTGTAAGGTTGGCAACAATGTCAATCTAAACGAAAGTACAGGAATTGTTTTAACTAACACTGTGTTTGACTTGTTGCTTTAAGCGCTTTTATTCTTATCCAGCAATCTTTTTCAGATCATCCGTTCATCAGGCGGGGGGTCGTCCCACTCTGCGTCTTCCAGTACGTGGTATCCAGAACCCGTCTACTCCAACCGTCATCAGTTTTGCGACAGACGTATATGACCTCCTTCAGCTTACAAATTTTGAAGGCTATGTTGGTTGGCCTAACTTGTGTACCAGACCCACTGCAGCACTGTCTGCAACTTACCAAATGCTGTCCATAATAGCTAAATGCGTCTATCGGCTTCTTTGCTGAAGTTGGCTATGCCTAATGAAGACATTTTTTTAAAGTATTCCATCGGTTCACCGTGCGAGTGCCGGGTCCATCGTTTGTGGGAAAGAGAGATGAGAATGGTGTCTCTTGCTTGCGACCAACAATGGGCTGGTTTACGAAGTAGTTCTCCTAATATGTAGTTACCATTACATGTCATCTCTTATCCAAGTACCAAAGCATAGATTAAATAAAATATCAAAAAGCTTCTTGTGTCAATGTGTCATAATAACCTCTCTGTAGACACAAAAAACTTAGATTATAATATGTACAAAGATAGAATTAAAACTATTCTAATCAACAAATCATATTACACCATAGATAATGCTTTAAAAGAGGAATATATTACTTTCATATTTTTTTATTTATTATTATTATTATTTTAATTATGACATTGTACTACTGTATTGTACTTATGTGTGTTATCAAAGTATGATAACATTCATAAGTTTTTTATATTTTTTATTTAGTTTTTAAGTGACAACGCCCTTTTACAGCTGCTTATCTTACATAATGTAACATTTATTAATATATTTTGTGACATTTACTGACATCTAATTTAATAACGTAGGTTTAAGTAGTATAGTAACCGACAACGCTCTTTTACAGCAGCATCTACATTTAGGGAGTGTATAATTTACATAGTTTTAATTAGGTAATGACGATGGCTGTTCTTTGCACTGTCGATCTTTTGCTATCCTTCCATGATATGTGAACTGTTAATTGTATAACTGACAAAACCAAGTGTACGTGTATGGTGAATAAATGAATTGAATTGAATTCTGCTCCTCTCCCTACCCAACCAAATACTGTATAATTCTGATGGTCTTTTCAATGAAGACCGTTAGAATTATATGTTATTAAATTTAATTATATATTTTTTACACAACTTCAGTCTCTTTTTACCAAATGTCAAATCAAGAAAGAATGACAGAGACAACTTGATCTCGAATTGTAATATTTAGTTTTTTTTTTTTTTAAGTTGCTTCCTGCATGAATGTAGCATGTTGCCCTTCTAATTGAATTTCGGACTCGAACGATTCAAACAGATTTTCTAACATTAAAGTTTGGTACGTTGAATTTTACCTACATTTAGATGATTTGTTTTTTTTATTTAAGAGCCCATTACTACCATCAAGGACTCAACTAGATTAATAGTCACATACAAAATTCCTAAGAAAAAATGGCAAACGGACCTCTACGTACATGCTATCTCTTTCTCTTAATAATATACGACAAACAAAGAGATCGGTCAGAAATAAAATAACATAAGTAAATGCTATTAAATATTTATCATAAAATCAACCTAATTAATTTAAACATAAGTTATAAGTAATGTAAATAAGTAAGTAGTAAAGGTCTTTACTAGCAGATTTTTCTGTTTTCTGGGTCCATATTTATATAATAAAATTAATAAAGAGATAGCTATATATCAATGCACTAAAGTGATATGTAGAAAGAATGTCATACAATGGCTACAGTCTCTTGACTATAATACAACTGAGGAATTACTGTCAATAGTAAAGTAGGAATGCGATAATAACAAAGTGTGTAAAGTTTACACACCCTCTTACACACACTCACACACTTACATCATAAACAAAAAGAGAATCTCAACCACACAATTTTTAATTTATTTTTCTTTTTGTGTACATTTTGTTTATTTTATTATTTTGTAGTTAAAAGTAATAATATATTTAAAAGGGTGTCTGGGCGTTGACTGCCGACGGACAGACCTATACATATAGGCTTAGTTCGGCTGCAAATGTCTGTTTTTCTGTGCATGCATAATGTTATTGTTTTCATATCTTGTAACTTTTTTACTGAATAAAGATATTATTATTATTATTATTAAATTACCTACAGCCCTCTACATTTTAACACGCCACACCCTGTTATCAAACATATCACAGTATTTGAAAATGAAATTCGTTTTCAACCAATGGGTTCTTCTAGTATTGTCGTACGGAGCAGAAACGTGAACCTTGACAGTGGGTCTGGTCCACAAGTTTAACGTCGCGAGCTATGGACAAAGCTATGCACATATTATTTAATAATATTTCTTTAAGATAAAGTTCGAAATGTGGTTCGTAGCGTCCAAAATTAGTAAGTTGAAGTGGCAATGAGCCGGACACGTCTGTCGCAGAACCGATGGTAGATGGGTTCTAGAGTGAAGACCACGTACAGGAAAACGGAGAGTGGGAAAACCCTCCGCCAAATGGACGGATGATCTGAAAATGGTCGCTGGTGGGGGCTGGATGAGGATGGCAAAAGATCGTGCGAAATGGCTAGCCTTGGGGGAGGCCTACATGCAGCGGAGAGATATAGCCTATATCTGATGATGGAGTTTATATACCTATTTCATAAAAATAATTATATTACTAAAATTTTATGTAAATATAATCATTCATCATTACAGCCCCTAGAACACAGTGTCCTAGACCTCCACTACTGGAGAAGGGCCTTCCAGAACATATATCTGGAGAATTTGGCCTACACTCGCCACGCTGGCCAGACGGCTTGGCGAGGAATAAATATAATATAATAATAAATATAAATATAATATTTTATAATAAATCTAATGTAGATACTTAACGTGTACGTTTTAATAAATATAGTAATTGATCTTTGCAAGTTATTATGAGATTCCATTCCATAATTTGCGCTAGTTGTTTTCCTATGAGCCGCTGTTTTGTCTCCTTGCACATAATCTATCGTAATTATTGACTTATGTATGAACACCGCGGCGTATAAAATGACGCGCTTTTTCTTAAGATCCATAATGCGGATAAGAGCGCTAACGCTTGCCATGTTATGATGGGCCTATAGTAAAGTATCATCACGACCGTTTCCCTTTCGGGGTTGTCAGAAACCACGCTTTATAAAGAAGTGGATTTACATTTAGCCAATTTACTATAGGCCAATCATGACAAGTGGCAAGCTCGTCGATGTCTCCAGCCCACCAAACTCAAGAAATTCACAAACTACTTATTTTTATCAGGGCTTTGGACATAATAATGAGAAGATGCCTTAAGGCATAAAGCTCGCCTATGCGCTTAGTTTTAAGTTATTTAACTTTGTGCATTAAAGAATTTTTACTATTATTATTATTAATAATGTCCATGCCAGCCCTATTGTAAGATTCCGACAGCTTACAACTAACGGCATCGCGCGCCTCCTCCGTCCACACAGACAAACCTGTAGAGGAGACGGAAGGCTCGCGCGAATCCGAACACAGCCCCGCAAACTTCAAAACCTAAAGCTAGTTAAATATTAATACACTACTAATATATAATTAATTATCTCTACAAGCTAAATAAATATCTATAATATTAAATAGCATTCTAGCTGAAGCAGACGTTGATTCGGATAGAATGCTATTAAATGCACCGACCGCTTCCACTCTTAAACCAATCCTAATGATTTACAACACTACAGTAGTACAGTTCCCATGCCTTAGAGAGCACGTCAAGCCGTCGATCCCGGTTCCACTAATACCAACTTTTGGAAGAGTTAAAATTGACATCAGCGCGGGCGCCCTCGTGGCGAATGTAGACGAAATTCTAAGAGCTGTATTGAACAAAAAAAAGGTAGTTAGCCTAGGCTGTAATTATATAGGTCATTGTTTACAATTAACCATCATAATAACCTAATGACAAGTTTTAATTATTGCTAATTGATAATCAATTTAACAACTATTTGAATTGTTACAACCATAATATATCGATGACAGAACAATCAATCATTGTAAGGGCCATTTTGACAATATTGAGTTATAGCTAAGTACAGTCAATAAAAAGTAAGAATGAAAAATTTAAACGAGTAACTTAAAGTGGCAATGGGCCGATGGAGTAGACGGGTTCTGGAGTGAAGACCATGTACAGAAAAACGCAGAATGAGAAAACCCCCTGCCAGATTGACGGATGACCTGAAAAGGGGCACTGGTGGTGGCTGGATGAGGGTGGCAAAAGATCGTGTGGAATGGCGATCCTTGCGGGAGGGACATGGGCTGATGATAAAGGTCCAACTGGAAAATGTAGTTAAGTGAAAAGGGGAAATAGGGCTATTTGAGGGAGAATATGCTGCTTACGTGGTGTAGTGGGTGGGTTCGATTCCTGGTTCGATAATTTATTTGTAGTATTTCTTAAGTTTGGTTCGCTATCGACATCGACATACTTGCCACTTGTCATGATCGGCCTATAGTAAAGTTGGCTAAATGTGAATCCGCTTATTTATAAGCGTGGTTTCTGACAACCCCGAAAGGGAAACGGTCGTGATGATACTTTACTATAGGCCCATAATATGATAAGTTAATAATGATAGTTAAGTTGGCAAAATGTGAATACGTTTGTTTAAAAATAGTATGGTTTTTGACCACTCCGAAAGGGATGCGGTCGTGAAAGAAGGTTACGATTTTTTAAGGTAGAAAACGGATTTTAGCCATTTAAGGCGAAAATTGACCTCCTAGTGGAAAATGTTGCTCACATAAGTTGTAGATAATACTTTTGTATCTTATATGTCAACATAACCATGTACATGTATATAATGTACTTGTATGTATGGTTTATGTGTGTAGGTATAATGTGTAGTATATTAAAATTTGTTAAGTAACTTATTAACTGTATCATTAAAATTTCTTATTTTTTTCATCCTGCCTATCACCTTACTCGATCCCCAAGGTTAAAATCTGGTAAAGAATGCCTACTGGCATTATAGCTCGCCTCTGTACTATTTTTAAGTGCATTAAAGAATTTAAATAAATAAATAAATATGTCTAAACCGTTTAATACATCAAAGTTTAGTAGTAGAAAATTTAATAATAATTGTCATTAATACGACAATGACATTGTCGTTGGATTTTGTTTTGTAGAAAAAAAAGATAGGTCGACAGAGCGAGTATTTTTATAAATATTAAGATTAAAATAATAATTCCGGTTAAAGTCAATCGCGTAATAGTGTCCCGCGTAGGAAAGTGTTTAGTTTTTGTAAATTTGTAATTACCTATATCGAAAATATAAAGTATAAAAAGTTTTATGTATTTTTAATAAAAAGGAGTTCCATAGAATCCTCTCCGTAACAAATAAAAGCAACTACATCCAACCGCAGGCGTTGGATAATCCTGTGACAGCAAAGGCAGGTTACAGTGTACCTACCTATATATAATAGGTATATAGAATTATTATCTTCGGTGTTTTTTCGGATTCTGTGTTCTGGATGATGTTTATAATCTGATTTAAAAAATAAAAAATGTCATTTATAGTATTTTTATTATTGTAGCATTTGTGGCAATTATGTGGTAGGTATTATAGCAGAACAACTTTATTAGATTTCCCGTTAGCATTGATATTGCATTGATAACTTAGTTTCAATGCACCATGTCACGCGAATAGTCATGATCACAAGTAGTATATTGACATTGTTTTAAAATGATTTATCTGAACCAGAATAGTGTTGTTTATTTGATTAGTGTTTTAGTACGTTTTTCTACACAAATAGGTATAACAAGAATTCCAAGTTTGTTTTATGTTGCCCAAATAGTGTTTTTTATTAAATTAAGTATATTATTGGCAAAGAAATCAAATATGAGTAGGTATAAGACAGAGTGTCCATTGGGTTTTTTTTTTTTTTTATACTAAATTTACATTTTTTTTTTCGTTTTCAACATTGTTCTTCTCTTATCGAAGAAGAACGTATGCACTTCCGTAGCAGAGCATGCTTGTGGGCATATTGTCAGTGAAACAAGAAAATAAATGGGGTGTATCAGGCAAAGCTTTTTGTAGATGTCGCTAGCGGCACTGGTACCTTGTTTACATTAAAAGACGGATCCTTTTTTAAATTTATTTGTAGTTTTTTATTTTTATAACAGAAAAATATATTTTAACTTAACTTTACCTACCTTAAAAGACGAATTAGGTAAGCGAACACCGCCTTTAAAAAATAAAAAAGGTTGAATTAATAGAACGGCAATTTTGAGATCACCAATCTTTGATTTCGATTAGAAATATCGATTTGAATACTTAAAAGCTGCTCACTTCGACATAATATCCAGAAAATAATATTTTCTTATTAAAAATACAATTTTTCTATGCAACTGACAGTTATATTAGGTACCATCTATCATGCGCCATCTATCGTGATAAAAAGTTAGTGATACACCCCATTGGTCAGTAAACATATTGTTTTTAAAAACTCTTATAAATTAAAATTAAAATATAGAAGTTTTACTATTGGAAATTCATGTACTCGTAAAAGAGTAAAAATATAATGAAAAATACCTCACGGACGGGACTTAATATCCGTAATATTATTATTATTTTGTAAATATTATTATTAATCGAATAAATGATATAATTTACTCCTTGACAAAATAGGACTTCTAAGTTATACAATTGCCCTGCCTCACAGGTCAGTGCGAGAGATGTGTGCCAGTAGAACAGTGCCCGGTAGTCCAGCAGCTATCCCGGAGTGACCAGGCGAGGGTTATGAGGGAACTGACTTGTGACGTCAGCCCAGGGTCGAGGACCACAGTTCCCTATGGATTCTCACCCATAGCAGCAGGAGACCATGTAAGTACCTTTTTATTCATTCACTGTGATGCTGGCGCTATAAACTGTCTGTATTAGCTTGATTACCATTAATGTCAAAAATTACAGTGGCTTGGTATCGTCCTCTCCTTTTGATTCCTTCCACAACCATTACCTATCGATAATCAAACACACTAGGTATTTAAATAAACGCGGGAACGTAAGCTACAACGGTAAATATGGTGTATGCTTACGCCCTCTGGTTAAAACGGGTTGAGTTAGAAGAGAGTTCGGTTTCGTCGCCCGTGGAACTGACACCGTTATAATCAAATATTAAAACATTGAACAATACTTCTAATAAAAATATTTTTTTATTCCCAAGTTGTCCAAAAGGCTGAAGGAGAAATATGGAAATAGGAAGGCTGGCAATTATTTTTGCAAACGTATTAGCCTCGCTACACAGAGGGGAAATGTTGCCAGTCTTCTTGGGACTATCACCGATGGGACGTCTCTTAAGGATATTTTTTATTTATAAGTATAGTCTACTTACTAGAAAAAAAATTGTCATCAACTTGAAACAAAATATAGTCTAACAACTTACTAGAAAACAAATATAGTCGTCAACTCACTAGAAACAAAATATAGTCTATCAACTTACTAGAAAAAAAAATTGTCTTAACTTACTAGAAAACAAATATAGTCGTCAACTCACTAGAAACAAAATATAGTCTATCAACTTACTAGAAAAAAAATAGTCATCAACTTTCTATAAAACAAATATAGTCTTATCATCTTTCTAGAAAAAAAAATAGTCATCAACTTGAAACAAAATACTTAGTTATATTTTTTATTAATATAATATTAATAATATTTTGTAAATATTATGTTTTAAATACATTTTTTTAATTTAAAAGCAAATTATTTTTTAGGTATGCTGCTCCAATATAACTCCGAATAGATTTCCAAACTCAGTTTCATCCAGTAGTAATCAACCAAATCGGCGTTTTAACGGGAACCAATTTGGTGCAAGCCCTGGCGGACTACAGAACCGTAGTCTTAATGGATTGCTACAGAGTAGAAATCCAAATACTAATATTAATACACAGCTAATAAACGGCCAATGTAAGGTTTCAAGTTTCCCGCCAAATCCCAATTCTGGATGCTGTGGAAGAGAAGAATCTGATGGGGAAAGAACCACTGGTAAGTTCCGTAAATTGTTGTAACTAGTCCCTTTAAGCGTAGGTACCTTTTCTGGGTACGTCTAATAACGATTGGTTTATTATAGAATACTAACAGTAGATTATCGTGCGGTGGCATAAATATGTATATTGCCACGTGATTAGTAATTAGCTTGTCAATTTGGTTGTGTTCTCTTCTCCCGATGGATGATGAATAGATAGGGAAGGCAAAGGGTCTAGCCCATACAGCTAAGTCTGACGTTATATAGCTTTTTTTCTTATGAGCTAATGAGGTGATCATCAAATTCCATATATTGCAGAATTTGATACTTTATTTGGAGTTACTCGCGGCATTATAGCCCAAACACGTCGGCTATGATAGGAGAGTTCACAGCGCGGGAAAGCCGCAATAAAGTAGCACATTATTAAACAAAACACCACCACTTTTGACAAACAATATCCAAAGAAAAGTAATTTACAAAACAAAAATTTGCACTTGATATGTCCGTGAAAAATGGCGCGAAGAACTTCTGCCAATTTGGTTATTTTAGCCAATGACGTGTCAAAAATCTTTCTGCAAGTGACTAACAAAAAATATTGATTATGTGGTCCGAAATAAATAATGATTCATTACAGCCCCTAGAACACAGCGTCCTAGACCTCCACTGCTGGAGATGGGCCTTCCAGAACATATATCTGGAGAATTTGGCCTACACTCGCCACGCTGGCCAGACGGCTTGATAAATAATGAGGAATCATGATTATTTATTTATATATAGGTAGGTATTGGAACTAGAAAAACACAGAAATAAAAAATCATGGCTGATTAAAACGTCGCGTCAGCAATCTAGCTATATACAACTATGTATAGCTAGCACTGTTGAAGAATCCATTAATAAATAAATGATACGAATAATGGTAGTTTGCATATGTTAAAATATTTATTTCAGGGAGGTATATTAATCTGGTTTTATTTGAAGGAAATAAGGTACAATGATTTAAATATATTGACTAAACTAAAAACTTACATGTTAAAACATAAATGACTATTAATAAAAATAAACCTAATTAATAAAGGGAGGTTAAAATTTAGTATCCGTTATAGAATCGGTAATCCTCTTTCGTATCCCATTCGTTTGCAATTGTTGCTGCAAATCTCTGGACTTAGCATTAAATTTTATATTTCAACACAAGCTTCAAATCGAGCTATCTTCAAAAATTTAGTATATAGGTACTTCTTGTCAACGTAACTGTTTCAATTTTCCTATTATTATATATATATTTTCCCCTTTTTCATTTGCATCAACACCATCATTATTTCTATATTATTTTCCTTATCGTGTAAGTGGTTTAAAGTCAAAGTCAAAATATCTTTATTCACGTAAACCTATTACAGACATTTATGAAACGTCATTAATTTAATTATTTTTAATGATTCTACTCCTGCTAGTAGAAGACTAAGCAGCAAAGTGGTCCAATAAGTAAGCTGTTAGCAGAAGACCAGCAGCTTAGCAAATTCCAGTGACCTGTTAATGTTTAATCTGACTGAGAAAGGAATTTACAAAATAAAACATATACAGAACTGCACCACAACGATCAATTAATAACCTTTTAAATTTAGTTATCAGTACCTATGAGATTACAATACCTGGTACAGCAGTAACTCACCAGGCAAGTCCGAATTAAGATAGATTACATGCCTATGTGCAACCCGAAAGTCGACAAAACGCATAAACCTCTGCTAATTTAAGAACAATAAATTGAACGTGTTCGGCAGAGGTCCCAAGCCCCCCCCACAGCAGCACCCGATCACGGATATAACGCATGTGCCAGCCATTCCCCCGCTCCACTAGGCCCTTAGGGTGCGGACCGGGACCCGATATTTTATTTGACTCGATGATTTATTTGTATATTTATTTTGTGTATATAGTATATAATATATAATTTATTTATGTACGTGTTATATTAATTAGTAAGTAAATATTGGTATGTATCTATTGACTTACTTAATATTGCACCTACCATGTCTAAATGCCCTAAAGGTTTGACTGTCAGAGAACAGCAGCATTGTAGATAGTGCAATTAAGTTTTTAAATAAATAAAATTAAATAAGAACTCAATTCTTAATAAAATATTAAAAACTTCAGATGATGGAGTCACTATACCTATGCCCAGCACATCACCAGCACCTACTAGCCCAGCACGCTCTACCTCTAGCCCACCACGGTCGACATCTAGCCCAGCACGTGCTACTTCTAGCGCAGAACAGCCTACCTCTAGCCCAACACCAGCACGAATCTCTAGCACCACTTTAAATTGGATGAACTATTTCATGGGTCGCACTACCTCACAGGCACCGCGTGTCAAACGGTCTAACGAAACCTTTAACGTTACGATTGACAACAGAATTTCAGGTTTGTTGTTTTTTGTTAAATATATAACGATTTTAATAAAATATAGATTTAGAAGTCACAAATATTTTTAAATACATAATTCTCAGCACATCACCATATTTATTTATTTAATAATTAAAGTGTTGATTTTTTTATTTTTTTTTATGTTATCTGTTGTTAAAATAATAAATAATAAATATTTCCAGACAGGTCACACAGCGCCATCTAGTTTCCGTGGTAAGCTACGAGGCTTGTGTTACGGAAACTAGATGGTTGATAAACTACATATTATACTTTTTTTTATTGTTGTAAATATATACATATAAACACCCAGACCGAGACAAATTATACAATGTACAACTTGCCCCCGGTGGGAATCGAACCCACGACCTCCCGAGTTCACGGCAACGTTTGCTACCACTAGACCACGGAGGCTGTCTATAGTCAAATAGAGCTCTTGTCTATACCAATAATTCAAAACCTTTATATTTCCTTTCATTTATATCAAGTTTAAATATGACATTAAAATAAGCACCATCCGTGAAACCAAAATCAACAAGTTGGGTTGTTCTTGGTATATTTCTGATGCTGATCAGTTTTATTAAAAGGGCAACTAATAGTATATAATAAGTGAGGGAACCAATTTGTTTTTTTTATGTGTTCAAGGTGTCTGTATAGCCCTTTTAAAAGACTAATCGGCATCATACTAAGGCCGCGTTCGTTTTAAGAAATGTTAGCATGAAAATACCACTTTTTTAGCACAAGTCGTTCGTTTAATGAAAATTTTATCATTTTATGCTAATTTCGTGTGTCAGTACCGTGTTGAAAGGAGGGTTATTGATGTTACTTTTTGACAGATATCATTAACATATAAAATAGTTTGTTTACCATTTTTATATACTTATAGTTTTCTATTATATTTGTTAAAAAAGTATTTTAAACGATTTTATGTAATAAATTCAAAGACCATAATAATAGCATGTGTGTTAGATGGCATGGTATGATAAAACATGAACGAAAATACTTGTCAAAAAGTAGCCTCACCGCTCGTTTTATTTAAGAATTGTTAGCATTGTTAAAAAAAAAGTGGTATTTCTTAACAAAAACGACATTTCGCGCTGGTTTATGAAGTTGCTACGAAATGTTGGAAATGCTATAAAATGAGGCTATAATAATATAATATAAAATAAGGCTTCAAGTGTCATTGGTAGAACACATTTTTGAAATAAAAAAAATATTTTTTTTTAAGTTAAATATCATTATCCGAAAAACAAAACACTCACTAGTCTATTGTGAATAAGGCCTCGTCTGAAAATCACAATATCTATCGTAAGGGCCGGGGAGTGTGACAAGGTCACATGCCGGCCGGGTGGCGCGGGGCGGCAACTTCGCTTGAATCTCAAGGCACTTTTTTACGCAAATCAAGGTCAGAGCGATCGTCGACCTTTCGCCACCTACTTGATTAGGGTCAGTATGAGTGGCGATATTTTTAGGAAAACTTCTCTGCACCGTAACTTAAGATTTTATCACTAAAAATAAAGAAAAAAATATGTACGTCCTTTATTTTTATTGTTCTAAGAATTTATTCGAAAAAATATTTAATTTAAATTTTTAAATATAAAATAAAATTAATATTAATACTAATAGGGATATACGAGTAAGTCCCGTCCGCGTGGAATGGTGGCAAGAACGCTGGCTGCATTTCCCCGCTGAATTGCAATACTGATTCTTTGGGCGAAGAAAGAGCCAGCCCTCTTGTCACCGGAGGAGACGACAAGACGCGGTGTTATGTCTTTTAAAAACTTTTTTGCACTTGGACTCCATGGGCCCAGAGTTTCTACAGCAAACGGCATAAATATGTAATCTTTTAATATACTTACATATTTGCGCCGCTTGCTGGACTCCGCATTTTCCGCCGCGGATTTTTTTTATTTTATTTTATAATATATAAATATATAATCTTTAATAAATTCCACATAGTACAAGTATATATAAAATTGATTTAATGCAAGTTATTTTTAATACTACTTTTATAAAGTAGTATCATATAAATCTGTACCCATATTTTCCCTCGCGATCTAGACATAGCCTGATTCGGGGTTCGCAGTTCACTTAGAATTAAGAATTATTGCCACTGGTCGAAATATATTGATTTTGTATGGTAAAAATTGAAATAAATGTTGCCAGTCTTCTTGGGACTTCTTTCTGTCTCTAGAGGACATTTTTTACTTATAGTTTGTTTTTTATTAGGTTAAGTATATATTTATTTTAATTTTTACTTTGAAGTACCTTTATAAAAAAATAAGATAAAATAGAAAAAATAAATAAACATCTCTTTTATAAACGTGCAGCTTGCTTTGTGTACCTACCAACTTTGGGGGGCTATTCTCAAGCAAGGATAATGCCACATGCTTTATTCATCGGAAATTATATCACAATGCATACAAAAAAACTAGTTTTACTCGATATAAATATTAATATTAGGCGCTCTCGACGCTTGCTATCTCGCGACTGTTGGTGCAGCTACATGACTTCGATTGGTTTTACGGGAACGTTTTTATATCAGTGAGGGCCTATCTATATACATCGATGGTAGATTATCACTTTTAATGTTAAAATTATTTAAGGTGGAAAAATAACTGAAATCGACCAGTTTCCATGGACAGTGCTGCTGCAAGCCAAGTTTAGATATGATCAGGGGGTCCAGGCCTTCAATTGTGGAGGATCGCTTATTAGTTCCAGATATGTATTGACTGCGGCCCACTGTGTTCATGAACAGGGTGTTCCACTCGAAGAGTAAGTAATACCTAGTCTTGCCATGAATATTGTTACAACGGAATCATCGTTTTTTTCTCATCATCGACAATATTCCATTCGGGGCATGTAATGATCATTGTTCGTTTCATGTAGTCCTTATATAGTAACTAATAACTTTAAAAAATTTACTCTCCTCATAGCTCTGCTTATTATTGGTCTATTATATTCACGAATTACGCCTTTAAAAATATTGGCCGAGATTTTTTATCGAGACAAGTGCTTTAAACAACCAACTCGATAAAAACAACAAAACCTCATCGAGTAGGATTCAAACGTGATTCAAACAGAGGGAGTTCTTCGATTTCTTTTTATTCTTTCATTGACGGACAATGAACAATGTGTCTGTGCAAACTCTACAGTTCAACCTTCCAGTTTGTGTCAATTATACGTTTCTGTATAGACAGACATATCTACTCGCACGTATAAATTCCGACAATGGAAGACCTTTTGTTACTATATTGTAGTATTTAAGTATGTCTGTCTTTTGTGGACTACTAGAAAGCCTTCAAATCCATCGACCTGGGCTGGTACGTGCTGAAGAGTCTCCATATCTCCGCGACTATAACCAGTCCAGCTACAAGGTATACCAAACCTATCCAACTGCGCAGAGCCGTGTGACAGCCGGATGTTATATCCCCGAAGCTGTTCAAAAACGCGTCAAAAGATGTGTTTAAAATGCTGGACTGGAATTACTGCGGCATAAATGTCAATGGAGAATACATTTCACACCTCCAATTCGCAGATGACATGTCATCATGACCAGCTCGCTCCAGGATCTTAGGGGAATGCTAAACGGCTTAAATGTGGCTTCCCAGCGGGTTGGTTTTGGAATGAATTTGGACAAGACGAAAGTCATGTTCAACGACCATGTTTAGCTGAGACTAATCTGAGTGGGTAACGTCACAGTTTTTCTACACTACCACTTTAGCTAAGAAGCTGATGCATTCAAGATTCAACTAAGATGGGCGGCATTCGGGAAACTTCGGCACATCCTCTCATCGTCATACCACAATGTCTGAAGACAAAAGTCTTTAACCAGTACGTTCTCCCCGTAATGTCGTATGAAGCAGAGTCGTGGATACTGACAGTGGCTCTGGTGCACAAGTTAAAGGTCGCTAAGAGAGCTATGAAGGGAGCTATGCTGTATATCTATATACTTGTATATATGCTATATATTTATATCCTATATGTAAAAATCTTTAATAGTTCTTAGAATATTTAATATTACTTATCTATGTGAAATTGTCAACTGTTGTTATTAAAATAAATAAATAAATATTTCCAGACAGGTCACACAGCGCCATCTAGTTTCCGTGGTAAGCTACGAGGCTTGTGTTACGGAAACTAGATAGTTGATAAACTACATATTATACTTTTTTTTATTTTTATATATACATATTATACAGATAAACGCCCAGACCGAGACAAATTATACAATGTACAACTTGCCCCCGGTGGGAATCGAACCCACGACCTCCCGAGTTCACGGCAACGTTTGTTACCACTAGACCACGGAGGCGGTCATGAATAAATAAATAAATCTTTTATTTCTCTGATGAATAAAATTCAAAATGTTGATATTCGATAGAGAATCAAAGTTACGTCTGGGGAAACGGGTTCTAGAGTAGACGACGTAGACGGATATCCCAAATACCTTCTTGCTGGTTTGGTTGAGGATTGGAAAAGCCCGCTTGTAGTGGTGAACCTTAGAGACAGCAGTGGAGAGACACAGGCTGATCATGAATGATGATGAAACATGGGTAGACCCAAGAAAAACATGGGTAAGCTGGAGTCGCACTAACATAAATATTTATTTGAAGTGGCTCAGTGAAAATCTGAAGCAGAAATGTTTTTTCAGCGTGGAGATATACTTAGCTGAATTTGACAAGAGTACGTTTCCTATAGACTGTGTGAACAGTTACGGCGAGAGAAGATGTGTTGAGAACATTGTAATGCATGCCGAGGATGTTGTCATACATCCGGAGTACGACGAAACACTGCTGCAGAATGATATCGCCTTACTTAGACTCCAAGGAAACGCGCCTTACAATGGTAAGTAACTAATCAACTTGAAAATATATAATACAAATGATTTATTAGCAATGTAAGGTTTTACAATATATGTTAACAAACAATCGTGGAACATTATTACAGGATTTGCAAAAGTATTTTGGTGATGGTTTTTGGTGTGTGGGACAAGGCAGTTAAGCCTTTATATATATATATAGCATCGATTAACACAGAATTATCAGGAATGGTTTTTCCAGCGGGGTGAGGCGGAGTGCATAATCGTCCGAAATCGAATCGTCTAAGAACGATTAAGTCTGTCAGAAATGTCAAAAGCTAGGCGGAATGACGAGTTATTTCTGACAGACGTAATCGATCTTAGATGATTCGTTTTCGGACGATTGTGCACTCCGCCTCACCCCGCAGGACGGAAATCAGTAACGAGGTGTTCTAAGTAACAACGGGCAGGGCGTGTTCACATTTAGCACGCTCGTCGATGTCCCTAGAGCGCCAAAGTCGAGAAATATCAAATAAAAAATAATTGTGACCCAACCAGGAATCGAACCATGTCTAAATCACATATGCATACTCTATATGAAGTACTTATAAGTCAATGCTTATATTTCTTTCCAGATTTCATCCGACCAATATGTCTACCATCTTTCGATATAGACTCGACAACCCTGCGAAATCTCCCCCTATCCGTAGCCGGATGGGGACGTAATGGCCCTTTTGTTTCAAACGTCAAACAATACACAGTGGTCAATTTAGTACCACAAAACGAGTGCAGGAAAAACTACGCTTATTTGACCAGACGACACCTCTGTGCGGCTGGCAACTCTGGTGAAGACACGTGCAAAGGAGACTCAGGTGGTCCTCTCATGATGACGTTTGAAGGAAAGTATTTTATTGCTGGTGTTGTGAGTGGGAAGAGAAAAGATTCGCCGTGCGGTAGCGCTGTGCCATCGCTTTACACTAATGTGTATCATTATATGGAATGGATGGCAAATGTTATTAAAAATTAAGAGACCATGGGTGTTTTAAATATCAAAAATGTAAATATAAGTTTGTGTTAAAGAATTGGACGTGGAGGATTTGAATTATATCTTCTTGTTTCTCATGTGAGCGTTCCTTGTTTATATCCTCTCTTATTTCACCCCTAGTTCCATTTCCTACTAATAATGAAATATTACCTACCCTACTAGAATTAAGAATTTATTAAAGATTCTACTTTATTTTAATAACTAAACATGTTCTAAACTACTTAAATAAAATTAAATAACTATAAACTAAACCTAATAAGAAATAAAACTAACTATAAATAAATAATGACATCTCATCAGAGATAGTCCCAAGAAGACTGGCAACATTTCGCCTCTGTATAGCGAGGCTAATACGTTGGCACAACGTTTGCACAACTTCTTGTCCAGGCGCTTCGCTGAGGGTTGGCGTATTTGCGTAGCTTGAGTTTCTCAGCAGAAATCTCCGCACTTCCCGCGCTGGACGAGGTTGCCTGGGTGATCATCTACTTGTATATAATAAACGAAGTAAATTTTATATGATATCATTGGCTCGTTCATCGTAGATAATAATGTTTGAATATAAATATAGCTAAGTATCTTTTCAAGAGTGTGGCGATCCCAAATGCCATAACTACCTAAAACAGAATATGTCGATTATAATTCAACGAGGAAATGCAGCGAGCGTTTTAGGTACCCTCCTGGTGGTAAGCCCTTAGTTTATTTTGTAGAATAGTTTTAATTTCATTTGTATTTTTAGTTTTAATTTATTTATAATTAGTTTTTTAATCAATTTTATTTTAATATTTTTGTATCTAAGTACTTCGAATAAAAAGTCTAGTATCCTAATACATGTATACAATACTTTATTATTTAGTAGTACTATTAATTTAAACTACTTAATAATTAAAAATACAAAATATATACATGTATATATATAAATAAATAACTTGCTCCAAATCGCTACCAATAGGCAAAGTGACAAGGAACTGTGGGAAGGGCAAGGGTGTCCAAACAGGTGGCATCCCACACTAAAGGCAAACCTATCCTCCATCAGGGGTATTAGCGTCATTCCATCATGCTGCTTGCCAAATAATCAATCTAAAAGTGGTCGACGAACACGACCATAACAGGCAAAACAAATTCATTCCGGACCGATTGGTCTAGCATTGATTCTCATACCATTTGGTTTCTGACCCTGAGTTGTTATACAGTTAATCTCTCCGTTATTTTAAGCTCATTATATAGCGTACAGTTAAATAGATTTGAAACGCTGATAAATCGATTCAATCTGTCCATTGTTGTCTAATTCAGATAATCATTAGATTACAAACCTACCCTTTTTTCAGCGAAATAAATCTGTTCAGCTATTGAATTTTTAGCCATAATTTTACCATCGAGCACACTTCCGTAAGCAGTCAACTCTGGCCGCTCACTCACAAAGAAATTTAGCTCTGTGTACATAGACGTATACTTAGAATTGGTCCAAAACAATTTCTTTGGCCCTGCAAAACAAAATTAATTAATCTTACAAAAATTACTAGGTACGAGTATTAGGATATTATTATTATAACATGAAGTCGAATAAAAATTATGATCTCACAGAAGAAATGATTAGGAACGGATTCAAGTCTTAGCTTTACGCAGTGAAAGCGTTACGAGAGAAGTTCCAGCAAAATCTATGCATCACTTACTGAAAGAATTAGGCCTAAGTAGGTCTGCCGTCAATACATTTATGGAACGAGCTTCCAAGACGGCATTAACGAAATCATACAGTATTTGGTTGGGTAGGTAGAGGAGTAGAATGGTGGATGGTGTGCGTATTATCGCGCAATAAAAAAAAGGGAGGCTTCCTTTTCTTAAACCAGCCTATTTTCGGTCGCAAGCCCAAGACACCATTCTTCTAATCTCTTACCCACACACAAAGGACCCGGCACCCGCACGGTGAATCCATTGAATGCTTAGAAATTTGTCTTCTAATGTTGATGGACCATTAATTGATTACGTAAGACAATTTAGATGTTTTTTTTCTTACAAGGGGGTGAGATGTCGATAGTGTTAAGGATTAAGGATCTTATTATTTAGTAAAATTCCAGAAATTATTAATTATATTTATTATCATGTAATACACACTACGTCTCCGTGATTACTTAACAACCTTCATTCAAAACTATTAAATTATAAATATGTGAACACCAGCCAGTCGTTAACAGATAGTTCGTAAAATTCCAAAAATGCGCAAGTATAAGATTATTCCCGTAGATTATTCCACTTCCCGACTGACCCCTGGACTGAAAAATATTTAAGTTACATACATTAGATAATATGTAAAAGTAGATTTTAAATATTTATTTTCTGTGAGTTCCTGCCAATTCGTCCAAATTTTGACCTTCATTACAGCCCGTAGAACACCTAGACCTCCGCTGTTGGAGGCCCATCTCCATCTTCAGATCATATATCTGGAGAATAAGGCCTACACTCGCCACGCTCTGCGATAATACTATGCATCTCGCTCGCAATCCAACGTTTCGAAAGATTCAAGTCTGATTGTACTTTTAATAAATATACTCTTCTGGCAAATAAAATTACAAACATTTTAACATAATTTTACTATCATATACCTAATTTTCGACATACAAAAATAGCAAAAACCTTTATACGATATATCTCTGTTTTACCAAAATAAATCTAAATGGATTTAAATCTAAAATGTCCGTAATTTTATTTCATAGAAAGTTAATAGATTAAATTTCTCAAAATTACACTTAGACTTGAAAAATCTTTAAAAATGTTGGATTGTGCAAGCGAGAGGGATGCAAAGCGGTTAAACCCAAATCTGCATCCAATCTCAAAGTCAAAAGTCAAAATATCTTTATACACGTAAACCTATTACAGGTGTTCATGAAACGTCATTAATTTAATTATTTTGCATGATTCTGCTCCTGCTAGTAGAAGACTAAGCAGCAAAGCTGTTAGCAGAAGAAAGCTTCGCAGATTCCATTGACCTGTCTATGTTTAATCAGACTGAGAAATTAATCTGCAAGGAACACTCAGCTATATCAGATTTACAAAATAAAACATATACAGAACTACACCACAACGATCAATTATTAACCTTTTAAATTTAGCTATGAGTACCTATGATATTATAATACCTGGTACAGCAGTTCCCCACCAGACACGTCAGAATTAAGATAGACTCCATGCAAGCAGAAAGTACTTCGTATCACTAATTTCACTTAACCTTGTATTTAGTGCCAATAACTCATCAATAATTAATTGTATAGGACGGTCGAAATTGTTTATGTCTTTGTTTGAGTGCCTTCAACCGTGAATAAACTTTTATGAACTGAAAAATATAGCTTCAGAATTTTGAGAGCTCTATTTTGTGCAAATTTTTTTCAGTGTTGCTGGCAGGCTTGTCTGCGCTCACTCGCGTTAAATAGCATAGTACATTGACTAACATGTTTGGACCGGTTTTTTATTATTTTTAACTTAGGAGTAGTTAAGATTAAAATAATAATTGTCAAAAAAGCATTTTTTTTTACTTTAGCAGCCCTGTTACTTAAGCGCAAACGTTATATAATGGATGCGTTAACTATTAAAGTTGATATTTGCACGGACGCTGTCAAGGTCAAGCGCTTATAGAGATGAAAACTAAATAATATTTTGTAATTATGATACAAACTCTGACTTAAATAACAAAATCACTAATAACATTTGCGACTAAATAAAAAAGGACATTATATTTTAAAGATAAAAATAATTATCCGTAAAACAAAACACTACTGCATGGTGAATAAATCCGCGTCTGAAAGTCGCGGATTGGATATCGTGATAAATACTATGAATTGATCTCACAGCCGAGAGACGAAACAGAGAGAGAAAGAATTACGTAAGTCAGTCAAAAGGTTGGTTGTTAGAAAATGCCTGGCCATTAAGCCCGCCTATGTACAATTTTAGTGCAATAAAGTATATAACAAAAAAAGAAAAAAAAAAAAAAAAAAAAAACGATCGCGCAATCGTCGACCTTTCGCTATGGATATCGCGATTTTCGAAAGCGGCCTAATTCACCATGCAATAGTGTTTTGTTTTACGGATAATGATTTTTAACTTTAAAAATAGTGACCTATTTTATTTCAAATAAAGATTCAACTAATGGCACTTAAAGCCTAAAAAAATATTTGCTCTTTTGACAATTAAACGCGGTGTTCTATCGGTTGAGTCTGTGGATTTATGTATTTACACTCGAAGGTACCAGGTTCGATTCCTGGTCGGGACACAATAAATTATTTAATTTATTTGTGATATTTCTCGTGTTTGGTACGCTAAAGTCATCGACGAGCTTGCCACTTGTACTGTAAAGTTGGACTATAGTAAAGTTGGCTAAATGTGAATCCGCTTCTTTATAATATGATGATACTGTACTTATTTCTATTCTTAGAATGTAACCAAAGTCTACAACAACGCATTTACGTGTACATGTGCATCGTTACCGGTATCTTTATATAAATCAATGTTAGACTGGATCCAGCGGCGCCAAGTGTTGCCATGATATATCGTTTATAAAAATAAACACATAACACATTAATGCATACGATTTTTATTAAAGGAACCTGTTCTAATTGTTTTTTTTAATGTTACTTGATTTATAACTGCCTCCGTGGTCTAGCGGTTAAGTCCGTGGATTTAGACTCGGAGGTACCGGGTTCGATTCCTGGTCGGGACACAAAAATATTTATTAATGTAAATGAATACATTTAATTATTATTTAATATATTTGTGATAATTCTCGAGTTTGGTACGCTGGAGACATCGACGAGCTTGCCACTTGTCATGATTGGCTTATAGTAAAGAAACGGTCGTGATAATAATAATAATAATAAAAATCGTTTATTTACTTAAAAAAACTAGTACATTTTTTAGGAATTGGCCACTGGTGCCCAAACAAAGTTAATCTGAATCTCAGGCACCAGTTCCATTACACAAATCAGTATAATAATATACAATACAACACATATAGAATTTTAGCTTTTTTTCCCACTTAGTTTATAGTATTTCTTACTTTTTACTATTAGAAATTACAAATTGAATTATGTACCTACTATTTTAATATTTGTAACAATTCTTCTGTTGCTTCGTAGTTTAATTTATTTAATCAAGAACTTAAAATAATTTTTCATTTATTATATTCAGAGAATTTACATTAATAGCGTTATTAATTTTGTTATAGAGATAAACTGCAATACAGGCAGTCTTAAATAATTTAGGATAAGGTGATGATACTTTACTATACTTAGCAAAGTCACATGTCGAGCTATTTAAAAAAAAAAGGAAGATAAGAATATTTCTCATTAATACATGCCGGGGTTCAAAAGCATTTTTACAACCAAGCCACCACCGCACTTTTTTGTACTAACCCACCTAAATTACGAGTAATCAAAATGCTTAGAATGTTATTAATTAAGTAATAGAAATAAGAAAATCCAAACCACTGTAATGAGGGATACATTGGAGAACATGACATTAAAATGCCGAATGCTTGAACTGCGATGGCAATAAAGGGCTTCATTTCAGCACGGATAGGTTTTGGAGAGATTAAATCTATTGAACGGAAACAACGAGATCAAATAAGATAAGAGCGGGCATTCGTTGCCAATTACACACAAAATATTTGTTACGCCACCTATAGTACTTTTATTGTTGTTTATTATTATTATACCGCGTGTAATTAAAACATTATTAATTGATCTCGCTCACAGCCGATAGAAGAAATAGAGAGAGAAACAATTACGTAGGTCAACATTTGCGCGATCGTCGACTCCTCGCTACCTGCGGCTAGGCTCTGTATGAGTTGCGACATTTTTAGGATAAGTTTTCTGCACCGTAACTTAAGATTTTATTACTGAATAATTAAAATGAAAGATACGTTGTTCTTTAATTTTATTCTAGATTATAATATAAAAATATTTGCTCATTAACAAATTCCATCATTATCATTACAGCCCCTAGAACACAGCGTCCTAGACCTCTACTTTTGGAGATGGGCCTTTCAGAACATATATCTGAAGAATTTGGTCTACACTCGCCACGCTAACCAAACGGATTGGCGAGGATCTGATGACAATTTTTAAAGACAATTTATTTACGATTCCACAAGCTGGCATTAGTGGAACCGGGACCGACGGCTTAACATACTCTCCGAGGCACGGGAACGGTGGTGTTGTAAATCTATGACGAATGTACGTAAGGAAAGTGTATTTCTCATTGGTACATGCCGGGTGGAATTAAACCGACCTTCGGATTTAAGGAAGGCGATCTTACAACCGACCCACCAACGCGCCAGATTTGCTCAGGGTCAATGTTCCTTCCTATCCTCCTTTTATATTTATTTAATTTCAGTGAAATTTAAAAATATAAAGTCGCCCCTCCCTAATCCATGCCAACGCCTCCCATTTCTTTTTGGGCCCCTTACCGCCCCCCTCTAGGCGTCCAGCGCGGTGCCCACATGGAGGCATTATCGCCAACTTTAAGAAAGACTGCTGACTAGCAGGAGTAGAATCATTCGATATAATTTTAATAGTGACTTGTGACACAAATGTCTGTAATAGGCTTACGAGAATAAAGACATTTTGACTTTGTTCTAACGGGGTTTGTGCGTGCTAGAGCTACAGCTCTGTTTATTTTGTGCCGATCCATTTATGTCTATAATGTTTCTACAAATTGTAGCATTGATTTTACATAAATTTCCTACATTATGGCCGAATCAAGGCGTTCGTATGCGCTTTATTCCAATGCAATTAGGCCTAATTTGGAATGAAAATGTTTTGGCGGTTACGTGGGCGACTGTACAGGGATTCGCGGTAGAACTGCCGATATGTGATATCGACGCTGTTGACGAAAAACGAAGTAACTTTAAAAAATACTTGTCGCTTAAATGTAATTAATTTAATTTGACGCAAAAATAATGTTATAATTATGAAAAAAAAAACACATTTAATTTATCGAACCTGCTGCACCACAGAACTTAGAAAGTTTTGAGGCATTGGCATCCTTCTCGCTCGCACAATATCAACTTGCTAGGAAATCAAATAACAGACATTTTACACATATAATAATGGTGGATGGTGAGCGTCTTAATAAAATAAAAAGAGGCCTCCCTAGTATACCATTCTATGATCGGTCGCAAACCCGAGACATCATTCTTCACATCACTCTTTCCCACACACAATGGACCCGGCACCAGCTTTTGCCATTTTTCTCAGTCTAAGATTAGGTATATGAAAGTGAAAATATGCCTAAAATGTCTGTAATTTTATTTTCTAGTAAGTTGATACTACTCGTACATTACTCATACTTGAAAAATACGAGAGCGAGCAAAAGCGTTAAAAGTTCTATGGCCCAGCAGATTCAAGAAATGATAATAATATACGGTTATTCAAAGCAACTAGGCTCACTTGTTAGTTACACAACCCTTACAACTAATGTTAGTATAAAAATGAAAATAAAAGTAAAAAAATATGATAATATTAAAACAATATGAATGTGCAGTAATCACGCCGCCCCCCACCAATCTGACAGGATGCACCTCACTCCCGCCAGACCAGAAGCCGCACGAAGCAGCCAATGCACGGCGAACCATATCTTATATCTAATTTATTAAAAAACTTTCTTTTTTTAATAAATTATTATAAATATAAAAAGTAAAGTCAAACAGATTTAATTTTATCAAAATCAAAATAGTTTATTTCCATTGGTTCGCTTAAAACAACTCGGATACAGTCAGAACTAATAAAATAAATACCATTAATAAAACATATGTACTAAACAAAGTGGTAATAATGGTTGGACCGTAAACAGGCAATAATCCATATTTATGTATGTTAGGCACAACATTAATTACTGCTACAAGCAAGTAAAACTAACTAACTTTAAATTATGCTGTCGTTACGATCAAGAGACAATTATTTTTATTTATTATGTTTTACGTCAACACTCTTCACAATTATATTTTAATTTATTTTATGTCTGTTACGACTTTTTGCAGTTACAGCGAACGATTTGAGTTGCTTGGTGGTGGCACGAGGGAGCCCCATGATAGCACGGACAAATTATTTGACACCATTGGCTTTAGTTTTATGTTTACGGGTGTTGGATTTCAATGATATATTTTCGTATTTTTTTTACCTAAAAACTCATTTAAATATTGATTTATTTCGTTCAAATTCTATAAAGATTAGTTTTTGACTAAACTTGATATGTTAAGAGGAAATAAATATTTGTATTTAAAAGAATAATATGCGAGGAATATTATATGCTAATCGGAAAGTGCACTAAAACGTAGTTAACGTCACTTTAAAGGGCCTAGATAAGTTACTTAAATGACATCATTAATTTTTGGATATTTAAAAAAAATATAAAAAATAAATAAAAAGTTATTTCGATTGTTTTATTGATAAGACTATTGTTATTTTTACTATATTATCATTATCATTACAGCACCTAGAACACAGCGTCCTAGACCTTCACTGTTGGAGATGGGCCTTCCAGAACTTATATCTGGAGAATTCGGCCTACACTCGCCACGCTGGTCAGACGGGTTGACGAGGAATTTTACTATATATTACTGTGGATACTGTAATAGCATGTGGTAGTTGCCTGTAATTGGTACAGCATCTGGTTTCTGTCTTAGTTATAACTGACGACTCTAATAATTAAATTTAAAAAAAAAAAACTTAAAATAAACTTAAAACTCTTAAATTGTAATATATTTAGAATAATTTATGTAAAAATACATGTATAACTATGAATACAATTTAACCCAAAACCCCATACAAGATGAATGGATTACGTACAAAATATAAAATATTAATTACAAACTACTTAAATAAAATCAATAATAATAAAAAAACTATACTACACTACAAAAAAAAACTACTACAAAAAAAAACTACTACAAAAAAAAACTATACAAAAAATGTTCTCAAGAGACGTCCCATCGGAGATAGTCCAGGCAACATTTCTCCTGTGTAAAGCGAGGGTAATACGCTGGCAGAAATAATTGCCAGCCTTATGGAAAAGCCCTTTATTTTATAAACAACTTAATTACACAGCAATAAAACAAACAAAAAAAATTTTAAATTTAAAATATCATCTAGAACGTCCCATCTGAGATACTCCCAAGGAGACTGGCAACATTTAATAAATAAATAAATATTTCCAGACAGGTCACACAGCGCCATCTAGTTTCCGTGGTAAGCTACGAGGCTTGTGTTACGGAAACTAGATGGTTGATCAACTACATATTATTATTTTTTATTTTTTTTGTAAATATATACATATTATACATATAAACACCCAGACCGAGACAAATTATACAATGTACAACTTGCCCCCGGTGGGAATCGAACCCACGTCCTCCCGAGTTCACGGCAACGTTTGTTACCACTAGACCACGGAGGCGGTCGTGTATTTCCCCTCTGTATTTGACTTGTCGCTTTGAACGTCGTTCGACTTGGCGTTTGTCTATGGTTTTTATACAAAATTTGGTAAAAACAAAGCCAGCTTTGCTTTATTTGCTTTCAAGTTGAACATAGCATATAAGACTAATACGTTGGCAGAAATAATTGCCAACCTTCCTGTCTCCAGGTTTCCGTCTGCCGCTTCGACAACTCCTTGGCCAGGCGCCTAGCTGAGTTATTCATTATGTTTACTTGGGTTTTTCTATAATATTTTTATATGGCGATCACACCTGCGTTACAGACAACGCTACAGTGAACGCTGAACGTAGAACTGAATGCTGACTGCCCGCTGAATAGGGTGTGTTCGGTGCCTAAACCGAAACCGTTAGTAATATAAAAAATGGCCGAATAATCCATCATCTCGAAATCGATCAGTTTTATTGTTTTAACACACACGGTTAAGAGAAAAGGGCCGTTCTCGGTTTTGCTGTCAATGGCGGATATTCGGCCGACACTTTTAAGAGACAGTAGGACTACCATCAGCAATTTTTCCTGTTTAATGTTTCATACCAAACATTAACATACCATAACATTTTCAATTCCAGCAAATTCTTTAACTATTCTTCAGTTTATTTGCACATAAATTCTTGCCAACCACGCGTGGCGTTTAAGAAGGCGTATAGATTTATATTTTACGAGTAATGTTAGTTTTAGCGTACCTTAAATCCTACAAAGGTCTCGGTTCAAACCCAACCGGCATGTACCAGTGAGAAATACACTTTTCTTACGTACATTTGTCATAGATTTACAACACCACCGTTCCCGTGCCTTGGAGAGCACGTTAAGCCGTCGTCCCGGTTCCACTAATGCCAACTTGTGGAATCGTTAATTAATTGTAATAAAAAATTTACATCATATCCTCGCCAAGCCGTCTGTCTGGCCAACGTGGCGAGTGTAAGCCAAATTCTCCAGTTCTGGAAGGCCCATCTTATATTTAGATTTATAAGTTATATATCTATGGGAATTTTGTATTTTGATGCCTGAAATAAAGATTATTATTATTATCATTATTAACACTTTTTAACCTCTCGCTCGGACAATACAAGTACAACATTTTTAAAGATTATTCAAGTCTTGATTGTTGTTTTTTTAGAATTGTAGTCTATTAAATTTCTAGAGAATAAAATCACAGACAATTTAGAGGTATATTAACTGGCTAAGTTTGGGCGATTTTTGCATCCTGAAGTAGCGTACACTAATATACAATTGATCTCCGGCGTTGCCAAAATTCTACCCAAACGCTTTTCAAATGTCCCTTCCGGACCAGAGTAATCTGGTAAGGTGGGGAAAAGCTACGGTAAATCCATGGAATGCTTAGAAATTTGTCTTCTCTATACTGTATTAACTATAATGGAATCTGCTAAGCTGCTGGTCTTTTGCAATACCTAAAGTAATTTAAAAAAAACACATAACCAGCCCCTAAAGTTTTTGACAAAAAATAACAGTTGCTACTGGGTCTTAAAAGAAGGGCACTCCTGGGAAATCTGCAAGCCCTCGGCCTCTGTCTGATAATAGTGTTTGTACATTTGAGAGTTCTTCAGAGGGATTGTGTTCCGTTAATGGTTACGTCGTCAAGAGCTGGCCTGCATTGTGCGTAATTCGAGACGTACATTCAAGTGCCTAGCGATTTAGTGATATAGCTATAAGTCCATTTTCTACAGAGATTATAATAAAAATTAAAACAGGCTACTGACTACTTTGGAGGGATTTTGTTTCATTAATAGTAACATAGCTAGCGTGGTGGTGGCATGGTTGTAAGAACGCGTTCCTTGAATCCTGCAAAGGTCGGTTCAAATCCCCCCGGCATGTACCAATGAGAAATATACTTTTCTTAAGTACATTTGTCTTAGATTTACAACACCATCGTTCCCGTGCCTCGGAGAGCACGTTAAGCCGTCGGTCCCGGTTCCACTAATACCAACTTGTGAAATCGTTAATAAATTGTCATTAAAAATTGACATCATGTCCTCGCCAAGCCGTCTGCCAGCGTGGCGAGTGTAGGCTATATTCTCCAGTTCTGGAAGGCCCATCTCCAGCAGTGGAGGTCTAGAACGCTGTGTTATAGGGGATTTAAGGTACGCGTTCTTACTACCGAGCCACCACCGCGCCATTTCATTTCATTTAGGAAAATTCAATAACAAATCATTTAATTTGGAGTCAAATACATTTCGTCATTATATAAGACTTACACCCGTATTCTAAGGCTAAGTTGCACCAAAATGAAATTTCTGTAATTGTTCAACACTTAGCCTGTACAGCGCATAAAGCGGAAGCCGCGGCGGAAATTGGGGAGTCCGGCAAGCGGCGCGGCGCAAGTGTTTATCCACATTAAAAGATTACATATTTGTGTTGTAGAAACTCTGGGCCCATGGAGTCCAAGCGCAAAATAGTTTTAAAAAGACAACACCACATTTTGTCGTGTCCTCCGAGCTGGCTCTTTCTCCGCCCAAAGAATCAGTATTGCAATTCTTGCCACCATTCCACGCGTTTCGTAATTTTATTTTTCGAATGTAATGGTTTAGTTTAAAATAATGATTGACGATGTTTGTAAACCTGTCATGGTTTCGGTTAACTTAACACGAATGCAATTTGTTAATGATTTCGTGACGTGTCCATTAGATCATCAGTTAATTATCTCTGTCTCCCACAGGCTGGTCACAGCTGATGGACAGTCTAGTGTAATTAGTATTGCATTAAGGTTCAGTCCCATCCATCAATAAATATATGTGAATATAAAAGAAATTGTAACTTGCATTCTTGTCACACATAGGGTTATGGGCACCAACAGTAACAATTTACACGTATAATTAATTCACTCTGATGAGAACGGACATCGAAATTTTATAAATTTGTAAATTTATTAAGTTAGGTTAAGTTACTTTGTAAATTTTACCAGTGAAAATTTGTAATTGGCTTATAGAATCATACTTACATTGTATATTTAAATGCAATGGCTGATTTTTTTTTCCAAATAATAAATAAATAAATCATCACGACTTTTGGGGTTTCACGCTTATAAAGAAGCGGATTCACATTTAGCCAACTTTACTATAGGCCAATCATGACAAGTGGCAAGCTCGTCGATGTCTCCAGCGTACCAAACTGAGACATATCACAAATATATTAAATAATAATTTAAATTATTTATTTAATTTAATAAATATTTTTGTGTCCCGACCAGGAATCGAACCCGGTACCTCCGAGTCCTATTTTATATATGCATATTTTTTTGGAATATATTTAAGGACAGTGCATCATAGCTTCTTAGATGTATAAATAATATATATCAAAACATAAAAAATAAACAAAGTTATACCTAGCTTGTTCTAAATTTTCGACCCCTGCTAATGTGTGTGCGGAAGATATCCAAAAGGTTCTGAAACGAGTCTGCTTCGAGGGGGCACTGTAACATATTCTTTCGGTCAAAATCTGGCAACGAAATAGACCTCGACAAATTTTATATAACACGGTCATGTCAGTTACAATTCTTCGGTCAGTAAGCTTATGTAGTGTGTGTACAGTTTTTCGTAGGATAGGTGTTCAGATCTACGTAACTATTTAATTTATTTCTATTTTTCAGTTTTTACGGAAAAACACCATCCCTAGAAGTAGTTGTAAAACAATTCACTGACGATATGAATAGTGTTACTCAACAGCCTATATAAGGTATGTCAAAAAAGCTTGGATATATGACAACTACTTAGCATCTCGCTTCACTTGGCCTTTCCTAGTATATGATTTCAACAAAAGCCTATTATCAAGTCTGGACGCGGACGTCATAAGAACATTGAAGTGTTGGCTTGGATTAGCTCGGGTGCTGACTCCTCAACATTCTATAGAGGACGGAAAACCTTCGGAATGGATCTGAAAAGACCATCTGAATTATACAAACACCTACGTATAAGCAAATATCAAATTCTAACCAGCTCCCAGGATAATACAATTTCATCCCTTCCAAAAGACCCTCTGGTCTCAGATATGGAACCGAGACTACTATTCTTCAAGAAATTCATGACAGGTGCCCAGACTGACAAATGAGGCATTGGCTGGAAGCATTGATGATGGCGCTAGGCAGTCTCTGACTTACTTTAGGACATTTAGACAGGATAGGTGGTAGGTGCAATTAAAAATTAGGTGAAATTGAAATAAAACAGAAATATATTTATAATATAAATATATACATACCAATATCTACATACAATTTACATACTAATACATTAATAATTTATACTATAGATATACTAATATAACATAAATAAAACTACTTACATGTATAACTAATATAAAACCATCCTATAATCTTTTGAATCTGAAAGACAATTTCCTTAAAAGCTGACGTTTTTTGGCACTTTATCAACACATGCCCGTTATAACAATAAAAATAGTGAAATGAATTCATCATAAATATGCAGCGACATCCGAAACTCGTTTCATATGTATCAGCATCGACCTATAGAAATTGGGACAGTCCAATAACACGTTTTAATCGGCGATAAAGTGGCCCTAAAAACTGATGTAGACCAGTGTTAAATAAGTCATGATGTAATCAAGTTAGAATCGAGTAAAAAACCACTTGCTTTCCCCGAGCAAATAAATTAAGGATCGCTCAGCGAGCTATGAAAAGAACTATGCTTATTTCTCTAATGGATAGAGGCCGATAGCTTATCGTGCTCTCCGAGTGGATTTGCAAATTTATTACAAAAAGTAAAGTGTATTTCTAACTTTTGGGAAAAGTGAGCAGGGATTGTGGGTGCATGACCACTAATGTTTGTTAAATAATTTTATTGAAAATCAAAACATTTATTTTCTAGAATACGGTACATATTGTGGCTAGTAGTAGTAGTTTTCCGGCGTATCCTGCCGTTATGCAGCGTGAAAATATTTATAGTTATATAATAGTTTATAGTCAATAGTTTCAACACACCTAATACATAAAAAAAAAACAATAAATGAACAATAAATTACATTTCCATTACCTACTTATATTATGTCAAAGATTTATTATGATATTATTTATGACAATAATTTAATTATCCTACTCAAGTACATCACTAAGAAATTCCTTATTTGAATAGTATACCTTTAGTACCAATAGCTTAAATAACTTTTTTTGAAAATCCCTTACATTTAATGCTTAAAACAACATAACTAAAAAAAATATTAAAATATAGCTATGACTTATCTACCGATATATACATAAATAACACATAATTTTACTTACTACATACTATATAATAAATGTACAATTAATACAATCTATAATATAATATACGGACTCTGTCAAGTTATGTAGATTCGTCTTGCTTTTACTAAATGGGACCATTGTACCAACGATAATTTAGATTCCTGGGCTTTTCCGTGCAATATGTAGGTCTGTGGATATCAGTACTGGACGAAGGATCGTGTTTTGTATTCCCACTTTATTATTTGCTATAAGGCTCTCGAAGAAGCAAGTTCGTAAGGATTTAACTGAATAAAACGGGTAAGTTTTATAGTCGTATATACTGTATTATATAGATTTATACAGAATTTAGACTAACTTATCGTAAGAACAGTCATTTTTAAGATCCTACAAATTAATCAGAAACCAGTCTTTTTTAAGAGCATGGTTACATCTAGCCAAGATTACCATTAGCCCGGGCAACGAATGATTATAGAAGGAAATGACAATATATATTTTGGGCTATATTTGTGATGTGATAAAAAAATATATTTTTTTTACTAGAATGAAATTACCTTTCGTCCACCTGATGGAAAGTGGCGCGCAAGGTCCATGAATGTTAGCAACTGGGATCAGACAACAGTCCCTAACACTATGCCGGATTGATTAAGCATGACGGCAATTCAAACCTGATCTCGAAACGTATGGATACACTTTACTGGGTTTATCGGCACGAACGGTGGATACTTCCCCGCAGACTGGGGAAACTACCTCCATCAGTCCGCCTACCACCTATTGATAATGAATTAGTACATTCTATATATTTATTTATAAGACTAATGTAATGTTTACTATATATTGGCTACCAATTCGCTGTCGCAGGTATCTTAGAATCCTCTTTTTTTCTATTCTTAACGAGCCTGCGACACCGAAATACCTCAAGGACAAATTTGCCTATATTTTTTAATTTCACGATAAGTCTCTTTGCTCCCCACACAACTCTGTTCTGTCTATTCCATCGCACCACTCTGGGTTCATAAACGATTCTTTTGCTGTTGTTGTCGCAAACCTGTGAAACAAGCTGCCGGTAAATATACGACAAGCTTCCAACCGAAACATTTTTAACAAAATTGTATATTCATATTATTTAAATCATCATCATCATTACAGCCCCTAGAACACAGCGTCCTAGACCTCCACTGCTGGAGATGGGCCTTCCAGAACATACATCTGGAGAATTTGGCCTACACTCGCCACGCTGGCCAGACCTCTTGGCGAGGATATGATGTAATTTTTTATGACAATTTATTAACGATTCCACAAGTTGGTATTACTTAGTGGAACCGGGACCAACGGCTTAACGTGCTCTTCGAGGCACGGGAACGGTGGTGTTGTAAATCTACGACAAATGTACGTAAGAAAATTGTATTTCTCATTGGTACAGGCCGGGTGGGTTTGAACCGACCTTTGTAGGATTTAAGGTACGCGTTATTACAACCGAGCCACCACCGCGCACATTATTTAAATAGTTCTTAACAAATCATTTAGTTTATTCGGTATATTATTATATGTAGTGTATGAATTATTATTATTATTATTATTTAGAAAATAAGTTGACACGGCCCCTTTACAGCCACGAATTTATTTATGATATAAGTAATTCACGGTCCACCCATAATTTATAATATTAATCTAGTTTATCTGTTAACTGAAAAATGTATCTTACAATATCCAATTGGTACAATGTGAACCATATGGAAATTAATAAATTGAATTGAATTGAAATAAAAAGTTACGTAACTGAGTTTATGCGTAGAACTATGACGATCAAATTGAAAGTCAAAGTCAAATAGTTTTCTGTTATTTTCAATGTTGAAGTTTTCAACTAACTACTTCTCAACTTCTATAAACTTCATTTTATAACAACTTTAAAAATCGAATTGGATACTTTTCTAATAAAAATATAGAGGCAACAAAGTTGGAATGTAAACAGCATTCATTTTATTTTCTACTGACTCAACGAATTCCATAATAACATTGACATGTTATGGACTAGGTCCAACAATAAAATTTATTGTTACCGACTTTGGTCCTAAAATGACAAACGTCAGATCAGCTCAAAGACTCTGCAATTCGTTGCACTATAGGCGAATTAGCATCATTTTATCATCAGCTTAATTCTACTAACTTTGTGTCTATTAAGCTTAAGTTATTGTTAAGAACTGCCTCCGTGGTCTAGCGGTTAAGTCCGTGGATTTAGACTCAGAGGTACCGGGTTCGATTCCTGGTCGAGACACAAATATTTAATTTATTTGTGATATTTCTCGAGTTTGGTAGGCTGGAGACATCGACGAGCTTGCCACTTGTCATGATTGGCCTATAGTAAAGTTTGGCTATATGTGAATCAGCTTTATAAGCGTGGTTTCTGACCACTCCGAAAGGGATACGGTCGTGATGATACTTTTTATGTTCTTTTGCGTTCCCACATTAGTTATTGTCACCGTGCGATATTTTCCTTACCTACAAAGTGGAACATAAAACAATTGAATGGAATAATTGTGTTTTTTTTTATTTTTGTTGTGGCTCAAACAATCTCCCATATCTGAAAGCAGTGGTGGCTCGGTTATTTATAAGAACGCTTTCCTTGAAAATAAAAAAAAACCTCAATAGGTCGTTTCTAATCCTGGCATACAATGGCAATGAGAAATATACTTATCTTAAGTACATTTGTCATTTATTTACATCACCACTGTTTCTCGTGCCTCGGAGAGCACGTTAAGCCGTCGGTCCTGGTTCCACCACATGATATTACCTTGTGGAAACGGTAATAAATTGTTATCAGATCCTCGCCAACCCGTGTAGCCAAATGTGGGCCAAATTCTCCAGATATATGTTCTGGAAGGCCCATCTCTAACAGTGGAGATCTAGGACGCTGTATTATAAGGGCTATTAATGTATAAGGGTTGGTCATGACTTCAACATTATATTACACGGGCAATGCTAGTTAAATTAATAACTGGCTGGTAAAATTATATTATTGGCACGGTCGTTACATATAAGTCAGTGCATAATGCATATTTATGCATACAATCCACTCAGACGAGGATTACTGACGGTATTTATGATATGACACTTCATAATATGGCTCTACGCGACCACAGTATAGGAGATTCCAGTCCTAAATTTTAGGGTATTGTCACACTTATGAGCTATACGAGAAAATAGTAGGTACCCGAAATATTAAAGATAGCGAATATTTGCAAAGACATTAAATAAAGATGGGGTCCAACAATCTGAAAATAAGAGCTTTTTTTTTACTATATCATATTTTTTCATTACAGCCGCTAGAACACAGCGTCCAGAACCTTCACTGTTGGAGATGGCCTGTGCCAGCCATGCGGTTGGCGTGGATCTAATGTCAATTTATAATAACAATTTATTAACGATTCCACAAGTTGGTGTTAGTGGAACCTGGACCGACGGCTTAAAGTGCTCTCCTCCTCACAGGAAAGGTGCTGTTGTAAATCTATCCCTTTCAGCACGACAAAAAATGTTTTAGATTTTGAAAGGGGTATAGATAGAAAAAATTCTTACATTTGTGCGTTGTAGTTTTCTGTCGTGCGTTGGGCAATACATTGTAAATAGCCACTTTTGCATATTTTTTCTTTACTAGTCCTAACAATTTAATAGAGATAATTACGAAGTAGCTAGATGAGAGTCGAACTATGAGCCGTTTCGGCGGTAAAACAGACATTAGCGAGACGGCTAGATTTTTTTTAAATAACGCACGCTTAGTATCTTCCTTGCTGAAAGGGCTATGACAAACGTACGTAATAAAAGTGTATTTCTTATTGGTACATGCCGGGGATTTGACCCGACCTTTGTAGGATTTTAAGAAAAGCGATCTACATCCGAGCCACCACCGCGCATTTACTGTGCAATTAAGTCATTTGGAAAATAAAATATATAGTTTTTGTATATATATAAATGTAAATACAAGTTAGCCCAAATCCCCAAACAAGGTGACTGTGTCCTTTATTATTTTCTTGGTTTAGTTTTTTGTTTCCTAATCATGTTTTATTTGATTATATAATAATAAATTATAATTTTTTTTTTTCTTAACAAGATGGTTTTAGTAGTTTATTTCATTTACTTTATTACTTGAAGTAGGTAATATTTTAGTTATTTTCGTTTTTTTTTTTTATTACGTCTAAAAGGAATTGTATGTTTATTATATATATTTTTTTTAAATTGTTTCAGCTTTAGTTTTTCAAATAATATTTAGTTTTTGTATACTTATTGAAAATTTTATAATTTTGTTATTTCTTATAGGCAATAAAGGCTACTGTGATAATGTGGTGGTCGCCTATAATAGGTGCAACATCTAACTTCTGATTTAGTGTTAAGTACAAATAAGTGTGTGATGTTAGCACTGTTGGCTACCCTATTATAAATAAATAAATGCATTTAACAAAAAATGTTTTTTTAGCTAAGTAAGCTTGCTTCTAATAATTAATGTCTTAACGCATGATACATTGACGTTACCAACCATAGTATCAACTTACATGTGCTTAGTGTTAAAAAGCGTCGCTAACTAAAATCTATAGCTAACAACTTTATATCTTTATCTCGCTTATAGCTTGCAGTGACACCATAGACTTAGAAGCGGTTTTTTTCTTAAGCTTCAAATTTCTTTCCGAGAATTGCGGGTAGGTAATGGTTAACACGTGTATGTCAAGTATCTATTTGTGTTTAATAATGGATTCATTATTATATAAGTTTTAATTCAAGCGTGACACGTCAAAATTGCGAGTAAGTGACTATTTTTTTTTTAAATGCTTTATTGCACAAAGTACAAAGGCGGACTTAATGCCCGTAGACATTTTCTGACAGCCAAACCTTGGGGACAAATTTGAACTATTATAGATGCAATGAAAGAAATATTTTATTTATATTTTATATACATTTATTCGAAAAAAATATTTATAACATATAAAATAATATTAATATTAAGGATAGGGATATAAGTCCCGTCCGCGTGGAATGGGGGCAAGAACGCTGGCTGCATTTCCCCGCTGAATTGCAATACTGATTCTCTGGGCGAAGAAAGAGCCAGCCCTCTTGTCACCGGAGGAGACGACAAGACGCGGGTTATGTCTTTTAAAAACTTTTTTGCGCTTGGACTCTATGGGCCCAGAGTTTCTACAGCAAACGGCACAAATATGTAATCTTATAATATACTTACATACTTGCACCGCTTGCTGGACTCCGAATTTTGCGCCGCGGCTCCCGCTTCATGCGCTGTCCCCCTGAGATGCGACGCGGCGACGGTGTCGACCAGAGCACGTCCCTGTTCCCAGGGGACCAACGTCATACCATCGGGTCTCTTGCCATCATGTCGGATAACTCCAGGAGGCTCTAGAAGAGTTGGAACCTCGATGGTGGCTAGAGCCCTTTTAATAGTATCGTTCAGGGAGCCGTGGCGGGAAAATCTTAATTTAAATTTTATTTATTATTTATTTATCTATTTATTTATTCATTTACATATTCCACAGTTGTCCTTTACAAATCAATATTTACATTAAAATGTTTACTTAACACCTAGCCAATTACGGAATAACATTATTATCACTAAACATATAGGATTACAAACAATTTAATAAGATTTAATAATTTAAAAGAGACAATAATATAAAAAAATCTGCGCATCATTATGTTAAGTGTATATGTGAATGTGTATGGACAGTGTAGGTGTGTTAATATGTAAGTGTGAGTGAGTGAAAAATGTGTAGATTCGTACATTGTACATATCGTATGGTTATTAAATATTTATTCCCTGCCTTCGTGGTCTAGCGGTTAAGTCCGAGTTTGCTTCACTAGAGATATCGAGGAGCTTGCCGCTTGTCATTGTTGGCCTATAGTAAAGTTCGCCAAATGTAAATCCGTTTCTTTATAAGCGTAGTTTCTGACCACGAAACGATCGTGATGATACTATTCCCTAATATTAGGTAATACAATATTTAGATAATAAAATTAATGACACTGAGCTCATGTTTGGTAGTTTTTTTTATATTGATTATTATGCTGATAGATTTTTTTATTTTATTTTTATTATCTTTTTGCTGTATAGTTTAACATTTAGCTTTATTATTTTAATTTGTGACTTTGTGTTTTGTGCGACAAAGTTTTTAACATTATTGTGCGATTGTGATGACCGTTGCTTCTCCGCACTTATGACCTTGAGACCCATGAGACCTTTGTGCGTGACCTTTTAGTTCGTTATCGGAACCATCCAATCTCCTCTAGTGCGGCCAGGATACCCGTCACGTTCCTGCAGACCTTTGAAAGAGATCCCGCAGTCTGGAGGAACTTCAGTGAATATGCACTTCTGCATAGCCCTTTATAAAAAAAGCGTTTCTGACTATAAGGGATACAGTCGTGATGATACTTTATTATTCATAAAATTCAACGTATTAGCCTCGCTATACAGAGGGAAAATGTTGCCAGTCTCCTTGGGACTATCTCGGATGGGACGTCTCTAGAGGACATTTTTTATTTATAGTATAGTTTATTTTTAATTTTATTATTTAGGTAGCTTTTAATTTATATTTAATGTACTATAATTATTATCTTATCTATTTAAAAAATCATAAAATTATGTCAATGGTGTAGCAGTTCAGCGGTTCTCAATTTTTTGCGACGATCCCTTACCAGAACTGTGCGACGCAAATAACAGTTACGTGTTTATCAGCTTATGTATGTATGTCCTTTGTGGCACACTGGAGACCAAACGCGAGCGCCGATTTTTTCTTTAGTTTTTATTTTTTTTTTAATCTATCTTGTGTTAATTGATTTTTTAGGTATTCATTTTTAGTTTTTATTTAAGTTATTTTTTTTATTTTAGCAAACCATGTCAATATCCCGCGTGGTAGCTATAACTGGATGTGATGGGGGTTTAGGATGGGCCATTGCAGCTCGGTCGGCCAGGGAAGGCTTGGTCACAGTCGCGGGCATGTATCAAGGGTCGGACACAGCGGCTGCGAAGGCCTTGGCCCAACTTAATGTGCATCCGTGCCCATTAGACGTGACTAGCCAAGCCAGCGTCTCATCCTTTGGCCAGTATGTTCGGAAACTTTTGATGGAGAATCCGAATTACCGTAAGTTATTCATTATAATTATTTATTTAAGTCTTAGAACCATCTGGGATTCAGAGCGATGGCAAGAGACCCGACGGAATAACTGTTGGGCCGTGGAAACTTGGCAGGTCTCTGGTGTGGGATGCGACGTGTGTAGACACATTAGCTTCACGACTCGTCAGGCGCGGGGAGAGCGGCGTTTTCTGCGGAGAACCTCAAATTGCGCGAATACGCCAACCTTGGTACCGGTTACGAATTTGCGCCGTTTGGGGTCGAGACGATGGGCCCATGGGGACCGTCAGCGAGGCGCTTGGCCAAGGAGTTGTCAAAGCGGCTGACAGAAAGGTCTGGAGACAGGAAGGCTGGCAATTGTTTCTGCCAACGTATTAGCCGAGAGGTAAAATGTTGCCAGTCTCCTTGGGACTATCTCGGATGGGACGTCTTTGAAGGACATTATTTATTTATAGTTTAGTTTATTTTTAATTTTATTATTTAGGTAGCTTTTAATTTGTATTTAATGTATAATAATTTACTTCGATCGAATAAACTTACATGTCTATTGTTTATAATATTAACCTGTGTCTTAACAAATAAACAATTTAGGTAAACTTAATTGCACACAGTTTTTTTTCTAATACTTAACTTGATTGACCAGGTCTGTACGCTGTAGTCAACAACGCTGGCGTTATGACCATAGGTGATTTGGAATGGAACACTCCCAATATTATGGAGAAAGTGATTGACGTCAATTTGTTGGGGACACTGAGGGTCACCAACAATCTCCTGCCGGATTTAAGGCGGGCTGCTAAAGAGGTGGGAACATCCTTCTTTTACTATTATTTCTGACAGACGTAATCAATCGATCTTAGACGCTTCGTTCTCGGACGATTGTGCACTTCGCCTCACCCCGCAGGTAGTCTTTGTTCTGTTTATATACTTGGCAGGCTTAACTTTACCATTAAGCACTCTAGGCAGATGCCCAGGGCCCTGCGATTGATGGGAGTTCCCCTAATTCCTCCCAGATCGCCTGACGATAATCTATATTGAATTTAATAGTATCATCATGACCGTATGACTTCAGAGTAGTCAAAAACCACGGTTTTAAAGAAGCTGATTAACATTTAGCCGACTTTACTATAGGCTCATTATGACTGGTGGCTCGAATTAATTATTGTATGTGTATTATTATCTGTTACAGTGTATTCTGACCAGACCACGAAGGGATACGTTCGTGATGATATTTTTCCTGAGAATTACCAACATACAGACAGACATATTTTCTCTCAATAATATTAGTAATATATTTTTCCAGGGAGTCAAACCGCGCGTGATAAACATAGTAAGCCATTGCGGGACTCAGCCTCTGCCAGGGTTTGCTGCATATGGAGCCAGTAAGGCAGGGGTGTTAGCCATGACGAGGTCCTTACATATCGAGCAGCATCCCTATGGAGTCAGCTCTGTGGCTTATATACCAGGTGCGTACTGTCTGATCTTATACCAGGTACATAATCTTGTCTTATAACCAGTACGAAATTTCTTCTTGTCTTGACAATGTTTCTTATACTAGGTCAATACTGTCTTGTCTTATACCAGGTATGTACTGTCCTGTCTTATCTTTAACTAGGTCAGTAATGTATTGTCTTTTGCCAGGTAAGTACTGGCTTGTCTTATACCAGGTACGTACAGTGTTCTAACTGCCTTCGTGGCTTAGCGGTTAAGTCCGTGAATTCAGACTCAAAAGTACCAGGGTTTGTTTCCTGGTCGGGACACAAATTATTTAATTTATTTGTGATATTTCTCGAGTTCGGTACGATAGTGACATCGGCGAGTTTGCCACTTGTCATGATGGGCCTATAGTAAAGTTGGATAAATGTGAACTACATTAATAGTAAATAGCGTGTTTTCTGACCACCCCGGAAGGGATACGGTCGTGATGATACTTCTGTCTTATCTTATACTATGTCAGTACTGTATTGCCCTTTGACAGGTAAGTACTAGCTTGCCTTATACCACGTACCTACGTACTGTCTTGTCTTATACAAGTACTACTTTGTATCATACCAGATACGTATTGCCTTGTCGTATGCCAAGTACGTACTGTCTTGTCTTATAGCAGGTCATTACTGTCTTGTCTTATACTGGGTAAGTACTAACTAACACAAGATATTGTGTTGTACCTGATACGTGTGGCCTTGTCTTATACCAAGTACGTACTGTCTTGTCTTATACCAGGTATGTACTGCCTTAAAGTGTCTTATGCCAGGTATGTACTGCCTTAAAGTGTCTAATGCCAGGTTTTAGTTTTTTTTACCTACCTGTCTATAATATAATTAATCCTTCAAGGGTAAAAATATTTTTTAATGCTTTCCAGGTGGATTTGTGGGACAAAGCAATTTACTATCGCAACAAGCAGTCGACGGTCAAGCAATGCTGGAAAACTTGGACGAAGAACAAACGTCAGTTTACGGAAAACGGCTAACAGCTCTGATGAATTACCTAAACCACGTTCCAAAAGACGTTCCCTTCGATTCCGTGAAAGATATAGCGATAGTGGAAGAGTTCGCCAAAGCTTTGACAGATAGCTGCCCAAAACAAACGTATAAGATTGAACCCTGGCGGTATAAATTGTACCACACCCTATTCAGCCTAAATTTGCCGATTAAAATTCACAACTGGTTAACGCGAAAATTTCTGTGCTTCCCGCAACAGTGAATAGTAATGTTTTTCGTTAATATTAAAATTGCATTGTTTTATTTTAATATAAAAATATATATATATATTTAGGGATTAACAATTATTATTATTCCAAAACATAAACCAACATTTAAATACCTATATAGCAAGACAAGGCAAGAACTGCGGTTAAGTCCGTGGATTTGGACGCGGAGGTAACGGGTTCGATTCCTAGTCGGTCTACAAAAAAAAAGTGTGATTTTTCTCAAGTTTGCTACGCTAGGGCATCGACGAGCTAGCCACTTGTCATGATTGGCCTATAGTAAAGTTGGCTAAATGTGAGTCCGCTTATTTATAAGCGTGGTTTCTGACCACCCCAAAAGGGAAACGGTCGTGATGAGACTACTTTTAATATTCATTCTTAATTGATGATTACATTTACCATCTATACTGTCTAAATGTCCTAAAGGTTTGGCTGTCAGATTAAGTTCGCCTTCGTTCATAGGACAATTAAGGTTTTAAATAAATAAATAAAAATAAAATAAAGAAAACTATGTATTTTTATTTAATCATTTATTATCATTATTTATTTAACAATACAAGATGAATAGGCCTTAATTTTATGTCATATATCGCAAACAATTTATTAAAAAATATATATAAGGTTTAATTTCCTCTCCAGCCAGTGAACGATGGAGACCTGAAACAAAATTAAAATTGAAAAATATTGATCAGTTTTTCCTAATAGTCTAAGATAAGTCTACCGAGACACGATAATAGTAACCTAAGCACGCTTAAAGCAGTTCCGAGACATGCATAAACTGTATTGCCAAAGCTATGTGACGTCACAAACTCTGAACGCTGTCAGTTGTTTGTCATTAATGTCATTACGTCGCGCGCCATTTTCAAGCAGGAAATAAACAAAAAATGTTTGTAACACGGCGAGTTATTTTAAAAGACTAAAATAAATTTAATACATTAAATGTTACATATGGGAAAACGAAAATGCCAACAGAGGTGAGTTTGTTAGTATTCGTACTTAAAGATGTGGTTATCCGCAATTTAACTTCTTTACATAATAAAAAAACTATTGTGATAGGAATAAAAATGTAATTTAGTCCGTTCCGAATTGATATCACGCTCTGAGCATCCAAATCGTCATATTTGGTTCGAAACGACTGTCAGTTGAAATTTATTCTAAGCGCTCTGAGCATGATTCGGAACGAGGGGTAAGTACGATAGCCGCGGCGCTTGTGTAGAATTTTAAAATTATATCAATAAATAATAAATATTTCCAGACATTTTTTCCATTCCATTTCACACAGCGCCATCTAGTTTCCGTGGTAAGCTACGAGGCTTGTGTTACGGAAACTAGATGGTTGATAAACTACATATTATACTTTTTGTTTGTAAATATATACATATTATACATATAAACACCCAGACCGAGACAAATTATACAATGTACAACTTGACCCCGGTGGGAATCGAACCCACGACCTCCCGAGTTCACGGCAACGTTTGTTACCACTAGACCACGGAGGCGGTCAAACATATATGGTCGTGTCACCTTACAATCTAAATAAAATTACAATGTGAAATAAAAATAATTAAATTTAAAAAATAAGTTTGTGGCTGTAATAGGGCTGTGTCCACTTTAAGTCAAAAATCATTAGTACATACGTATTAAATGGTGGACTGGAAGCGGCTTGCTGTAGTCCCGATTGTTGAGCTAAATTCCCGAATCCGATGGTATTTTGTGTTGCCAGATTCTCAAATCTCATATTAGACTGAGTTGGTTGGCCGAATCCTGAAGCTGAAATAAAAAAAATCAGGTTTAACAGTTAAGAAATATCACAAATTAAATATTATTGTGCCCCGACCGGTAATCGAACCCGGTACCTCCGAATCTAAATCCACGAACTTAACCGCTAGACCTCGGAAGAGTGATGATGAAGAATTTAAACTTACTTGGTGAGCCGAATCCACCTCCTGGAGAAGTGCTACCGAAAGCCGAACCTCCAAAAGTGGCCGCTCCGCCGAAACCACTCGACGGACTCTTGTTAAAGTTGCTAAAACCGAATCCACTCGATTGACTTTCTCCGCCACCACCGAAACTATAAAAAAAAAACAAAAAGATTAAGAAGGTTTACGATTAACAGGGTTTAACGTTTAAGAAGGTTAAACGTTTAAGAAGGTTTAACGTTTACGAGGGTTTAACGTTTAAGAGGGTTTAACGTTTACGAGGGTTTAACGTTTAAGAGGGTTTAACGTTTACGAGGGTTTAACGTTTAAGAGAGTTAAACGTTTAAGAAGGTTTAACGTTTAAGAGAGTTTAACGTTTACGAGGGTTTAACGTTTAAGAAGGTTTAACGTTTACGAGGGTTTAACGTTTAAGAGAGTTAAACGTTTAAGAAGGTTAAACGTTTAAGAAGGTTTAACGTTTAAGAAGGTTTAACGTTTAAGAAGGTTTAACGTTTAAGAAGGTTTAACGTTTACGAGGGTTTAACGTTTACGAAGGTTAAACGTTTAAGAAGGTTTAACGTTTAAGAGAGTTGAACGTTTAAGAAGGTTTAACGTTTAAGAAGGTTTAACGTTTAAGAAGGTTAAACGTTTAAGAAGGTTTAACGTTTAAGAAGGTTTAACGTTTAAGAAGGTTTAACGTTTAAGAAGGTTTAACGTTTAAGAAGGTTTAACGTTTAAGAAGGTTTAACGTTTACGAGGGTTTAACGTTTAAGAGGGTTTAACGTTTACGAGGGTTTAACGTTTAAGAGGGTTTAACGTTTAAGAAGGTTTAACGTTTAAGAAGGTTTAACGTTTAAGAAGGTTTAACGTTTAAGAAGGTTTAACGTTTAAGAGAGTTAAACGTTTAAGAAGGTTTAACGTTTAAGAAGGTTTAACGTTTAAGAAGGTTTAACGTTTAAGAATGTTTAACGTTTACGAGGGTTTAACGTTTAAGAGGGTTTAACGTTTAAGAAGGTTTAACGTTTAAGAAGGTTTAATTTTTAAGAAGGTTTAACGTTTAAGGTTTACCGTTTAAGAAGGTTTAACGTTTAAGAGGGTTTAACGTTTAAGAGGGTTTAACGTTTAAGAGAGTTAAACGTTTAAGAAGGTTTAACGTTTAAGAAGGTTTAACGTTTAAGAAGGTTTAACGTTTAAGAAGGTTTAACGTTTAAGAAGGTTTAACGTTTAAGAAGGTTTAACGTTTAAGATTTAACGTTTAAGAAGGTTTAACGTTTAAGAAGGTTTAACGTTTAAGAAGATTTAACGTTTACGAGGGTTTAACGTTTACGAGGGTTTAACGTTTATGAGAGTTAAACGTTTAAGAAGGTTTAACGTTTAAGAAGGTTTAACGTTTAAGAGGGTTAAACGTTTAAGAAGGTTTAACGTTTTAGACATATTTCCAATTTCATATACCTACTTAATTTTAGACAGAGAAAAATAGGAAATACATTTATAACGATTTTACTCAAATTTATCAAATTATTATTTTATTTCTGGAAGGCCCATCTCCAACAGTAGAGTTCTACGAGCTGTGATGTTGATATGAGTAGGAGTCAGCATCTACTCTATAATATTGTTACTAAAGTAGATTGTCAATGCTTGGTAGGCATGACACGGGTCAAATAGAGACAGACGCTAAATTCTTCTGACCCCAGTGAGACCAAAGGGTTATTCACTTCCATTGGGAAATATTGAGGGTTGCCATTTCTTATGTTAAATGACATCTGTCAAAAAGTAACATCAATAACCATCCTTTCAACGCGGTACTGACATACAAAACTGGCATCAAATGTTAGAATTTACGTTTTTGACCGTTTCCCTTTCGGGGTGGTCAGAAACCACGCTTGTGAATAAGCGGATTCACATTTAGCCAACTTTACTATAGGCCAATCATGACAAGTGGCAAGCTACCATACCAAACTCGAGAAATATCACAAATAAATTAAATATTAATTTAATTTATATTTATTTACATTAATAAATATTTTTGTCTCCCGACCAGGAATCGAACCCGGTACCTCCAAGTCTAAATCCACGGACTTAACCGCTAGACCACGGAGGCAGTTAGGGGCTGTAATGATGAAAAATTATATATCAAAAAAGGGAATTCTCAGAACTATAAGCGCAGAAAGATGAGGTTTACAAAACGAATTAAATAATATGAAACTTACCCAGTAGGTTGTCCGAAAACTGGTTTGGAACCAAAAACAGATGAGCCGCCAAATGTAGGAGCTAAAACAATAAAAAAACTATTATAGAATAACTGCCTCCCTGCTTCAACGGTTAAGTCCGTGGATTTAGACTCGGAGTTACCGGGTTCGATTCCTGGTCGGGACACAAAAATATGTATTAATGTAAATTAATACATTCAATTTATTTGTGATATTTCTCGAGTTTGGTACGCTGGAGACATCGATTAACTTGCCTATAGTAAAATTGTATAAATGTGAATCCGCTTATTTATAAGCGTGGTTTCTGACCACCCCGAAAGTCGCCATTATACTTTACTTTACTATTGGTCTGGCCGCAGAATTTAGTTACCGCCATCTATTGTTATTTGTGAAAACCATTTACAAGGCTAGCCAGTGAATGTTGCATTTCATTTCGCCCGTGTTCCGCTTGATGGCGCGGCAGTCGTCGATAAGACAGCCGTGCTGCTCGCTCCGCAACAGTGTGCGTCAGACTAAGCTCGGAAACGTTGGTGGGCCTTGTGTCCTCGGAAAGACCACCACCTCCACCTCTCTGGAGTACGCTCAAACCGCGCCGCTCTAATGATAATACCGTGTTCGCGAATATAAAGTGTTCTACTGCATTATTAAACCCGCACCCGCACCGCTGATATACCGCACCTGGATTGTCTCGCAGCTGACCTGAAGGCTGATACGTGGCTACTGGAATCCTCATTATTGTTAGTTGAAGTAAGTGGATTTTCTACAGATAATTCTAGACTTGGAGTAACTTTGTACTGCTGTGACCCGACCAGGTTTCTCACTGCTGGAGCTATCGAAGGCCGCGAACCAGCATTTAAAAAATCGCAAAACCGCTACAACAACTATAGATCTCCAAAGAAAACAGCTCATAAAATTTTCAAAAAAAAAACAAAATTCTTTATTACATAAAACAACAACGATTTTGCACCTCTCTCTCTCACAAACCAATATTTTTAGGTCAGAGTGTACTTTTGACAAATAAAGTCTATTTATTTATATAGTACACACGGCAGTACATATACATACATATATACAGCCTATCACCTTACTAGGAAATCAAAAAAATCAAGTTCCGAGAATAGATACAGCTAGTTCATCTGGGATCCTATAATGATGTTCAAATGTATCCATGAGAATATTCTAGTCTGATGCAGCGCCAAGGATCAAGGTGCGCAATATTAGTTTTCTATTTTAATAGTGAAATTACGTCCAAATGTTTTTATATTTTTTTATATTAGCACTTGTTACCTGATGGTAAGTGGCGTGCAGGGTCTATGAATGTTAGCAACTGGAATCAGAGACTTATGACTGACATCAGTCCCTAACACTATGCCGACTTGACTGGGCATGACGGCAATTCGAGCCTGATCCCGAAACGTGTGGATACACTTTACTGGGTTTATCAGCACGAACGGTGGATACTTACGCCCCGGCAGACTGGGGAAATTACCACCATCAATCCGCCTACCATCGATTTAAATGTCTATTATTAAATTCTTTATTGCACAAATTTAGTGTACAACGGCGAAGATTAATGGCTACAAGGCATTTTCTAACATCTAACCTTTGGGAGAATGTGAGATTAAGGGTAGTGCCGATATCAAGTTTAACAATATAGAATATACACATACTAATAGATACACTGTTACATAAATTACACATATACTTATAAATAAACGTAAATACATATCTATTATGCCAAATATATATTTTTAGCCTGATGACGACTCCTGTTTGTCTTGAAATAAAACAGTGACCAAGCGCTTAAAAACTCTATTCTCTTCAAAAGTGAAAAGTGGATTGTGCATGGGATTGTGCAAGGGATTGTGCAAGGGATTGTGCAAGGGATTGTGCATAGGATTGTGCAAGGGATTGTGTAAGAGATTGTGCATGGGATTGTGCATGGGATTGTGCAAGGGATTGTGCATGGGATTGTGCAAGGGATTGTGCATGGGATTGTGCAAGGGATTGTGCAAGGGATTGTGCAAGGGATTGTGCAAGGGATTGTGCAAGGGATTGTGCATAGGATTGTGCAAGGGATTGTGTAAGAGATTGTGCATGGGATTGTGCAAGGGATTGTGCATGGGATTGTGCAAGGGATTGTGCATGGGATTATGCAAAGGATTGTGCAAGGGATATAAAAATGGTAAATCTTCTGAACGCAATTACGTGCGTTTAATTAAATTAATTAAATGTTGAAGTTGTGGAAGTTGGTGCGAGAGGAGTTCCAGCAAAATCTTTGCATCACATACCAAAAGAATTGGGCCTAAGCAGGTCTGCAGGAGATACATTTATGAAACGAGCTTTCAAGACGGCATTAACGGAATCATACAGTATTTGGTTGGGTAGGGAGAGGAGCTAAAACTAAAAGCTAAAAACTCTATAACCTAATCCCTCCCTCTCCATTCCGCAACCGAACCACACGCACAGGTCAGAATATGCACCCACATACCGTAGTCACCATCCCTTCGCGTACATATAAATTTGGGGACTCATACATCTGTCGTACGATAAAGATGTGGAATGCTCTTCCAGCCTCTGTGTTTCCACTTTCCTATAATTTGGAGTCCTTCAAGCGAAGTGTGAAAAAGCATCTAGTCAAGCCGGCATAGTGTTAGGGACTGATGGCAGTTACGAGTATCTGACTTCAGTTGCTAACATTCATGGACCTTGCGCGCCACTTACCATCAGGTGGGCCCAAGGTCACATGTCGTGCTAGTATAAAAAAAAAAAAAAAAAGTAGAATGATGGATGGTGAGCGTATTATCGCGCAATAAAATAAAAAAGGAGGCCTCCTTTTCAAACCAGCCTATTGTCGGTCGCAAGCCCGAGACACCATTCTTCTCACCTCTTACCCACACACGATGGACCCGGCACCCGCACGGTGAATCCATGGAATGCTAAAAAAATGTGTCTTCTATTTAGTGCACCGACTTGATTAATATGCATAGTACTTACAAGTATGTTAAATAGGTTTCACCATTTTCTCTTCAAAGCTGTAGAAGCTGTTATTTGCATACAAAATTAATTAATTAATTGTAAAAGCAATTAAGCACCTATTACGTACATTAATTTATATAATTCGACCAATAAGATAGCTGCAATTTTTAATATTGTAATTTTAAAATGATCAGGGCCAATACGTTGATTCCTGATTGGCTCTGATTTCCGAAGGTAAACTATAAAAAGTATCATTACGACCGTATTCCTTTCGGGGTTGACATTTATCCAACTTTACTATAGGCCCATTATGACAAGTAGCAAGCTTGTCGATGTCTCTAGCGTACCAAACTCAAGAAATATAGAAAGAAAGATAAATAAATAAATATCATAAATAAATGGTTTTGCCCCGACCAGGAATCGACCCGGTCTGTGACCTCTGCGTCTAAATCAACGGACTTAACCGCTAGACTACGAAGGCATAATAAATAAACAGATGACCCATGAATTTCGTAAAACCTAAAATTTAGTTTTGGCAAAACAGAAAAATGGGATCAAATTTTGATTTTGACGTCGAAATTTTTTTTTTGAGAAATTTCATTTAAAACAGTCCAGTATTATAGACGTGAAAGACGGACAGACAAAGCTTTTTGACATTATAATATTAGTATAGATACTGATACGTACAAGTTTGTTGTTGTGGGGTTCCAAATGGACTTTGGACAGCTGAGGGGCTGACAGGACCAAAAGCTTGTCCGGGGGGGACAGTTGCACTAAAACTACCGCCAGACGTATTGCCGAATACTGACGCGGCTTGGGTGGGCTGACCTGAAAAATAGACAATTTTTTTAGCAAGCCATGGATTCACCGTGCGGATGCCGAATCCATCGAGGGAAGGAGAATAGTGCGTTGCGACCAACAAATTTTCTATTATCGATAAATAAATAAATAGTAGGTTGAGCGAACTCGACTATGATTGGTCAGTTATTTCCTAGAAATAAAAGTAAAGTAAAGTATCATCACGACCGTTTCCCTTTCGGGGTGGTCAGAAACCACGCTTATAAATAAGCGGATTCACATTTAGCCAACTTTACTATAGGCCAATCATGACAAGTGGCAAGCTCATCGATGTCTCCAGCGTACCAAACTCGAGAAATACCACAAATAAATTAAATATTAATTAAATGTATTTATTTATATTAATAAATATTGTGTCCTGTCCAGGAATCGAACTCGGTACCTTCGAGTCTAAATCCACGGACTTAACCGCTAGAAATAAAACTTGCTAAATTTAAAATGTTGAAGTATGTATAAATAATATTAAATATAAAAAAAATATTTCCAGACAGGTCACACAGCGCCATCTAATTTCCGTGGTAAGCTACGAGGCTTGTGTTACGGAAACTAAATGGTTGATAAACAACATATTATACTTTTTTTTTTGTAAATATATACATATTATACATATAAACACCCAGACCGAGACAAATTATACAATGTACAACTTGCCCCCGGTGGGAATCGAACCCACGACCTCCCGAGTTCACGGCAACGTTTGTTACCACTAGACCGCCTCCGTGGTCTAGTGGTAACAAACATTGTGACCGAGTGTTGTAATTAGTACTTACCAAAAGTTGATCCAAATCCTGAAGAGGAAGTGGTAGCGGCGCCCCAAAAGCTGTTATTAGTATTTTGGCCAAATGTGGTGCTTTCCCCAAAAGCATTGGCAGCTGGTTTTTGGCCAAACGTATTATTGGAGCCAAAAACGGACCCACCGCCAAATATTGACCCAGCAGACTTATTGCCGCTGAAATTTAAAATAATAAGTCAACACGATTGTATGTGATAACGCTAGGTTGTGATGTCAGGACCACGATATTCATATTTAAGCCGCGTTCGTTTTATAGAATTTCCAACATTTCGTAGCAACTTCATAAACCAGCGCGAAATGTCGTTTTTGTTAAGAAATATCACTTTTTTTAACAATGCTAACATTTCTTAAAAAAACGAGCGGTGAGGCTACTTTTTGACAAGTAACAAATAATAACAAATCAATTGACAATGTATTATGGTCTTTGAATTTATTACATAAAATCGTTGTATTGTAAAAAAATATAATATAAACTATAAAGTATACAACAATGTAAACAAACCATTTCTTATGTTAAATGACATCTGTCAAAAAGTAACATCAATATCCCTCCTTTCAACACGGTACTGACATACGAAATTAGCATCAAATGTTAGAATTTTCATTAAACGAACGACTCGTGATAAAAAAGTGGTATTTTCATGCTAACATTTCTTAAAACGAACGCGGCCTTAGTCAACTTTCATCATCGTCATCAGCCTGTGTCTCTCCACTGCTGGACTAGGCCTCCTACAAGCCTCGCCACTTCACACAATCTCCTGCCACCCTCCTCCAACCTCACCAGCGACCTTTTTCAGGTCATCCAGCAACTGCCTCCGGGGTCTAGCGGTTAAGTCTGTGGATTTAGACTCGGAGGTAACGGGTTCGATTCCTGGTCGGGACACAAAAATATTCTTCATTACAGCCCCTAGAACACAACGTCCTAGACCTCCACTGTTGGCGATGGGCCTTCCAAAGCATATATCTGGCGAATTTGGCCTACACTCGCCACGCTGGCCAGACTGATTGGCGAGGATCTGATGTCAATTTTTAATGACAATTTATTAACGAATCCACGAGTTGGTATTAGTGGAACCGGACGGCGTAACGTGCTCTCCGAGGCACGGGAACAGTGGTGTTGTAAATCTATGACAAATGTACGTGCGTACGTGCCCGTCCAGTACGTAAGAAAAGTGTAAATCTTATTGGTACATGCCGGGGGGGTTTGAACCGATCTTTGTAGGATTTAAGGTACGCGTTCTTACAACCGAGCCACCACTGCTACAATACATTTAATTAATATTTCATTTATTTGTGATATTTCTCGAGTTTGGTGCAGGATACATCGACGAGCTTGCCACTTGTCATGATTGGCCTATAGTAACGTTGGCTAAATGTGAATCCGATTATTTATAAGCGTGGTTTCTGACCACCCCATAAGGGAAACGATCGTGATGATACTTTCTATCCGTCCTTTTGGCGGGGGGTCGTCCCACTCTGCGTCTTCCAGTACGTGGTCTGCACTCTAGAACCAGTTTACTCCATCGTTCATCGGTTCTGCGACAGACAGCTTTACTACAGTCTTATTATGACAAGTGGCAAGCCCGCCGATGTCTCCAACGTACCAGACACGAGAAATATCACAAATTAAATAAATGAATGTTTCTCGACCAGGAATAAATCTATCCCTTCCCATCACACAAACTTTGTTTCCAAATCTTTTGTTGTGTCATCTTCATCCCTGTGGAACAACCTTCCTGTTGAAGTCAGACAAGCACCCAGCAGGCCAATATTCAAGAAAAGAGTGTACAGTCATTTTTATAAGTCCCTAGCTTAACTTTTTACTGACTTTAATTAATCTATTGTATTATTTTTTTATTGTTAATTTTACGATATTAAAAATTTAATGAGATTCTCGCCAACTCGTCTGGCCAGCGTGGCGAGTGTAGGCCAAATATATGTTCCCAAAGGTCCACCTACAACAGTTGAGGCATAGGACGTTGGGTTCTAGGGGATGTAATGAATGAATATAATATATCATCACGACCGTATTTGGGGTAGTTAGAAGCCACGCTTTAAAAACGATTAAGATTTAGCCAACTTTACTAAAGGCCCATCTTGACAAGTGCTTAACCGATAGACCACGGAAGAAATTAAAAATAGAATTAAATCGAGTTAAGATTAGAATAAATAAATCAAGAAATAAACAATCTAAAAGTTGATAGAACTTACCTTAAACCAAAGATATTTCCAGCATTACTTCCAGGAGAACTAGTACCAGATATGTTAGCAGAAGCGAACATACTAGATTCTGCTCCTCCGAAAGGAGAAGCTTGAGATTCGGCTGAAGACCCGAAGATAGCTTGGTTGTCACTTTGACCCCCAAAAACTGAAGAAGTAGTCGTAGTAGCTGAACCGAATATCGATTGACTTGTTGTAGGCGCAGAACCAAATATAGATCCTGGAGTTGAACCGAATATCGATTGGGTTGTTGCCGCAGTAGAACCGAATATTGAAGCTTGATTGGTTGAATTTGTACCAAAAACTGATGCAGTTGAAGTTCCGAAAGGAGTAGCTGACGAACTAAATACTGAAGGTTGTGTAGTCGAATTAGTTGAACCGAAAGCTTGAGTAGTTGGCGAACTAAATACAGAAGGTTGAGTAGTCGGCGAACTAAATACGGAAGGTTGTGTTGTCGACGAACTAAAAACGGATGGTTGAGTAGTTGACAAACTAAATACCGAAGGTTGAGTAGTTTCCGAACTAAATACAGAAGTTTGAGTCGTCGGCGAACTAAATACAGACGGTTGGGTAGTAGAATCGGTTGAACCAAAAGCTTGGGTTTTGGCTGCCGTTGATCCAAATATAGATGATTCAGTTGTTGTTTTTGATCCAAAAATTGATGATTGTGTTGTAGTTGATGCAAACACAGAGGCCGTCGTTACGGCGGAGCTAAAAACTGAAGCTGCTGAGCTAAAAACTGAAGCAGCTTTTGAATCAGAAGAGGTTGTATTAGTTGATCCAAAAATTGAAGACGTTATTGGTGTAGGCGTAGTTTCTGTTGTTGATCCAAAAATAGATGCAGTAGTATCAACATTAGCATCAAATATTGACTTAGCAGAATCTGTGCTGGTCTTTAAAGTGATAGTAACTTCTGGTGTTGATTCTGAAGCTGTTGTTGAACCGAATATTGAAGGTTTTGAAGATGAGCCAAATATAGATGCAGAAGTTGGTGACGATGGAGTCGCGAATATTGATCCTTTAGGTGACACAGCTTCGCCTATAATGAATAAAACGGATAGGTTTATAAGTTATTTAGGCATCTAGGAATAGTTTGTGCGAAAACCAACACTGTATTAAAAGCTTTAAGATCAAGAGTCATGCAAATTATTTATATAAATATATATATATATATATATTAAACTTTGAAACATATGTCCTTGTTTTCGTATGTAAACTTCACAGCTTACTATCAATTTATAAATAAAATATCAGAAAAATATTTTCATTTTCATTATTTCGCCTGAACTAGTTTATTTATTTACTGTGCAACAAATAATAATAATAATAATATACAAAAAAACCATATAAATTTACCCACAAAATTCTAGTAAAGATATTATTGTATATGTTACCTGTTGCTGCTTGAGCTGCAGCAAATATTGACGAAGGTGTTGGACTAGTCGGTGTATCTTTGACTTCTGCAGGTTTTGGTGGTAAAGCTGTAAATAATATTTTAAGAAATAATAATAAAAATATAGGAAGGTAATATTGTCCAATCAACATGAAAAAAATATTAAAACCTATCCGAGTTACCTTTACCGACCTTATGTAGTGAACTTTTAGAGGTGATAATGGATTTTTATGATTGTCTTTAGACTCTAGACCTTGTGTCGTAAAAAGTGGCATGCAAAAGTTATAGACAATGAAAAGTTCTACGATTATTCCCATAACCTAAAATATACGAGAAAAATCGAAAAGCACAGATTTTTCCTAAATAATATATAAAATTTAATTTCCTAATAATAGGTGTTTAATTCGATTTATTTGATTTAAGTAGTTTGTAATTATTATTTTATATTTGCAAATATATTTTTTTAACAAATAAACTCAAGGATTTTTTTTGTTAAAATGTCTACTTATAGATGGTGTAAAACATTACTATAGGTACATATAATTTGCCAGTTAATGTGAATAACTGAAAAAAAAACACTGATGAAGTCAAAGGAGGTAAAAAAATGGCCAAAAAACTACAAATTCCTATGGTTTCTATCATTGCCTATTATAGTAAAGGTTTTAAAAATATATATATTATACAGACTAATAAAAAAAGTAAAATCTATAATTACTTACTATTAGATATTTCCGACAATCCAAACACCGATTTAGCTTCAGTTGATTTAACATCTGTTTTAGTTTCACTTGCCACTGGTTCAGCTACTTTTTCTAGTTTCAGTGCAACTGGCGTAGTGTTTTCTTTAGATTTCACTTCAGTTTTATCTACTGTAGTTGAAGCAACTGGTTGTGCTTGAGGACCGAAGAAGAATGGTTTTGTTGATGATTGTTTATCATCTTTTGGTTCAGTTTTTACAGTTACTGAATTTGTGTTTTCAGCTTTTTTAGAGTCATTTGTCAATAATTCAGCTTCGTTAGATTTTTCTGATATTTTTTTGGAGAAAGCAGGTATGGAAGGAAATTTATCAGTTGTACTGGTAGGAGCAAATAAATTTGTTCCTGATGTTTGGAATTGACCAAACGGCGATGCGTTGCTTGATGCTAAAATAAAAAGAGGAAAAAAATATACAAATACAGATGAATTACAAGTTTAAAGGAAAGTGCACGTAAATATATCTACGATGATAAAATCATAGACTTACTAATGTTTATCGCTGCACTTTAACTAGACTAACTACACTTTAACTAACGCTTGTCAAGTTTCAATTAGATCAAAAGTGTTTTTTCACTAGCAACAAAAACGTTAAATATAAGCTGTTTACTCGAAAAAAAAATGGACAACAATCCATTTATTTTCAAACAATGGCTACAGTTTTATCGGCCACGTTTGATGGCTAGCTTCCATCTTATGAATACCAATTTCGAGGATTCCTTGAGGGATCCTGTTTGACAGCCGGAAGGAATAGTTAAGTGGAGTAGCCGATGAGGACACGGGTTTAAAATTTTACGTACCTGAAAGTGTTGGCGAACAAATATTAAGTCCCATAAACGAATTATTGGCATCTTTAGTCGGTTCTACGGTTTTCTTTTGAAGTAAGTCCTTTAAAACATTTGAAGTGGGTTGTATGGTCGAAGGGGGTTGTATGGTCGAAGGGGGTTGTATGTTTGAATTTGTTGTACTGAGAACACTGGGCACTGGTTTTGGGATTGACAGTATAGGTTTTTCAGGTTCTGAAAATTATAATTATAAACTATTATTACTCGTATGTCGGGTCCCAGTCCGACCACGTTCGATTTATTGTTCTTAAATTAGCTGAGGGGTTGCGTTTTGTCGGCTTACGGGTTCCACACGGGCAAGTAGGCTTTCTTAATTCTATACCAATAGACAAACCTGGTAGGGTACAACTGTACCAGGTATCGTAATCTCATAGGTACTGTAACTAGTACGTGTAGGTTACGGAGTTTCATTTAAATTTTTAACTGAGAATAAATCAAATAAACTACGAGTATTATGAGATATTGGAACGTCACCTTAAAACTTTAGTCAGCGTGAGTGACGTCACTTAATAGTAAATATTGTAAATTGCTACACAAGTAAATTTGATTAAATAAGTATTTTAGCACAAAGTAAAAGAAAAATAAATTGGAACCTACTTTTATAACAGCAAATACGTATGTTAGTGTAGTAAATTTGGTGTTTATTTACTATTACGTGACGTCATCCGGCAGCCATTTTCAACTGCAAACTTTCCGAACAAAAAATTAAACACTATATTTAAAAGTCGATTTAGAACCATAAAAATTGACAAGTAGATTATTATGAAGTAAATAAATAAAACTAAAATTAAACTTACCATTACTAAATAATGTTCGTACAACGCCAGCATTAGTTGAAGGTGCAGATTTTGACGGTAATACAGGAGTAGCAAATTTTTGTACTTCTGGTTTTGGCAGAACAAATGGTTGGAAAAGTGGTTGGACTTCCTTTACGCTTTGCTTCGTTTCCTTTTGAACTTTATATAAAATAACACAATTAAAATTGAATTAATTTCAGACAAACATATGTTAAGAACTCTTAACACTTTAGCATCCCTCTTGCTCGTACAATCCAATATTTTAAAAGATTTTTCAAGTCTAAGCGTAATTTTCAAGTCTAAGTGTAATTTTCAAGTCTAAGCGTACTTTTCAAGTCTGAGCGTACTTTTCAAGTCTGAGCGTACTTTTCAAGTATGAGCGTAAATTTGATAAATGTAGTCTATGATCTTTCTAGGAAATAAAATTTCGGACATATTTTTACTTTCATATACCTAATTTTAGACAAAGATAACTAGCAAAAACAAACAAACATCATTATAGGCCCATCATGACGAGTGGCAAGCTCGTCAATGTTTCTAGCGTACCAAACTCGAGAAATATCATAAATAAATTAATCGATCAGGAATCGAACCCGGTACGTGGTCTAAATTTACGAACTTAACCGCTAGACCACGGAGGCAGGCAAATATAAGATGTTTGTTATATTATGTCTGAGCAATGGATGAAGCCAATGTCTACCTTGATTAGTGTTTTTAAGATTATAATAAAATTGTGCGCAACTAAAATAGCGCCATCTATGATCGAGTACCCGAACTTTTTCCCAATGACTTCCTTATTTAAAGAAAGTAAACTTCTAGAATGATACTAACGAAAATAAACTGGATCGAGGTTCAATTGACAAAGAATAAGTGTTGTATATTACACGTAGATCGGCATATTGTCTGTAAAATAACAGTTTGAAAGTGCACGTCGAATATTTTTTATATACTAGAACGACATTGACCTTGCCCACCTGATGGTAAGTGGCGCGCGAGGTCCATGAATGTTAGCAACTGGAATCAGACACTTATGTCTGACATGAGTGGATACACTTTACCACCCCGGCAGACTGGGCAAATTTCCACTATCAGTCCGCCTACCACCTATTTGTTGTTCTCGTTGAAAGTATGTGCCATTTGCAATGATGTCAAATGCCAATTTTTATATTTTATATAAAAATAACACCACTTGAAACAAGACTTACTGACACTACCACAACCGACAATGCACTGACGTAGACTAATTATGTGACAAGTCCTTACATCTTTTGGCTTCTTGAACCAACATAAGAAATAAACAAATTATTACCTTGTACTTGCCTAACTACTACTTGCTTAATTGGCAGATCAGATTTAGCAGGCACTTGCTCCTTAACAACTTTTTCTTTCAGCATTCTCTCATAGTTAGATCTCATTGTTGCATAATGTTGTCTCATTTCTATATTAACTGGTTTAATTCTAACAGTTTTGTGATTGGCAAGCATTTCTCTAAGTGCGTCCAATTTCTGCGGAGTGAGTCCGAAAGCTAAAGGCTTTTTGGTTTCTGGCTCAATGCTCATGTTAAGTAGATTTTTAGTCAGTTTTGACAATGGATCCCTAAAATTTAACTATTATTTAACATTAATAGCGATAATTAGACACAGTTACGCAAAAAGGATCCAATCCACATTTTTTTAGAAATTTAATTATGAATGCCAATTAGGTCCTTAGAATGATCTTTAATATCAAAAACGATCCAGATAAAAATACTGTTATTGACATATTGTACTAATCAAAGTTTCAACTTCATGGCCTAACTTAAAATTATGTGGATTGGATCCTTTTTTGTTTCATTCATTCATTAGAGCTTCAGAACACAGCGTCCTAGACCACTGTTGTCCACTGTTCCATAGGCCTTTCAAAAAATATATCTGAAGAATTTGGCCTACACTCGCCACGTTGGCCAGACGGGGTAGCGAGGTTTTATTGTCAATTTTTAATGACAATTTATTAACGACTCCAAAAGTTGGTTTATTAAAACTGGGTTTATCGTCACGAACGGCCCCGGCAGAATGGGCAAATTACCACCATCAGTCCGACAACTATCTATAAAGAAAAAAAACCAACCAGTTTTATTTTCTTTCAAATGTTAGTTTAAACAGTAGAATCAACCCATACTTACTTTTACACGTACTTTTGTATAACGAGTTTTTCCGCGGCAACGTGTCGGGTTGTTTTAGAAGTTCTAAAATTTTTTTTTGGAACATATTTCTATGTACCCACAAAATATTATTTTTTTGTCAACCTAATAGTTCAGTAAAATAAACAAAGTACTAAGCTATACTAACTTTTTAAAAGGCGTACTTCTGAGTAGCGAGGTTTTCCACGGCAAAGTGTCGCATTGTTTTAAAGTGTGTTTCAGAGATTTCAGTACTGCTTCTTGTCGACTTAATATTTCTTGCTGTTTTACTAGCGGATGATAAATATCATCCAATATGGGACGAATCATACGCGGTGTGCTCCTAAAAATAAAAATTAAAAGCTATACCATGTGTAATTTGTATTTAGTTATAGTCTAGTTTAGTATGACAATGCCTTTATACAGCAGCTATAATTTTAAGTTACCCTTTTTTTATAATTGTTCTAGCTTATAGTATGACAATGCCTCTTTACGGCAGCTATTATCTTAACTGACATTTGCATTTATATTTTTATTTTTATAATTGTGTCTGTCTTAGCTTATAGTATGACAATGCCTCTTTACAGCAGCTATTATCTTAACTGACATTTGCATTTATATTTTTATTTTTTATAATTGTTTCTGTCTTAGCTTATAGTATGACAATGCCTCTTTACAGCAGCTATTATCTTAACTGACATTTGCATTTATATTTTTATTTTTTATAACTGTTTCTGTCTTAGCTTATAGTATGACAATGCCTCTTTACAGCAGCTATTATCTTAACTGACATTGACATTTATATTTTTATTTTTATAATTGTGTCTGTCTTAGCTTATAATATGACAATGCCTATATACAGCAGCTATTATCTTAACTGACATTGACATTTATATTCTTATAATTGTGTCTGTCTTAGCTTATAGTGTGACAATGCCTATTTACAGCAGCTATAATGTTAGGCGTTATTCTGTATTTATAATTTTGTTATAGTGTAATGAACTCCCATATTATACCTGACGGGTTTGAGATATAATGCCACGAGTAACTCCAAAGCATCAAATTCTGCAACGTCATTACGTCAGACTTGGCATGGACTAGACCCTTTGCCTTCCCTATCACCTCATTCATCATCCATACTTTATTTGTTGTGTAAATTATACATATTTTTTCCTTGGTTTTGTTATATATTTCTTACATAAATTTAGTTAAATGTATATATTATTATTGGTATTTGTGTATTAGTATGTAAATTATTGTTATGTATGTTTAAGTATTTGTTTTTATTTCTAAAGCACCCGCAATCGTCTACCACACTCCCAAAGGTTAGCTAGTATAAAATGCCGTGAGGCATTAAGTTCACTGTTAAGTTTTTAAGTGCAATAGAGAATTTATAAAATAAATAAAAATCCATCGGGAAAAGAAAAAAAAACAAAACAATCTTAACCAATTGATTGAATTAAATTATACTTTAATGCTGGGGTAAAACACATGTTAATATTAAAGGCACGCTGCCTCCGTGGTCTAGTGGTAACAAACGTTGCCGTGAACTCGCGGAGGTCGTGGGTTCGATTCCCACCGGGGGCAAGTTGTACATTGTATAATTTGTCTCGGTCTGGGTGTTTATATGTATAATATGTATATATTTACAAAAAAAAAGTATAATATGTAGTTTATCAACCATCTAGTTTCCGTAACACAAGCCTCGTAGCTTACCACGGAAATTAGTTGGCGCTGTGAGACCTGTCTGGAAAAAAAAAAAAAAACTAAGATGGGGCCTGGTTTTAAGCAATATCTTTTAAAATAATAGTAAAAATACAAACTTGTCTGTATCATTTTCCTCCTGCGCCAGTAGATTCCATTTGTGATCCAGAGCTCTTTGCGCCTGATCCAATTGCGACTGGACGTGGTATATACGGTTATTGATTGAAGTCATCCGCTTCGTAGTCAATGGATCCGGTTGGTTGTATTGTTGGAGCTCTTTAGATCTAGACAAATGTACAATTATATTCATACATAAAATTATATATTACACACAATGCATAGCGGTGATGGCTCGGTTAAGCCGTCGGTCCCGGTTCCACTAATACCAACTTGTGGAATTGTTAATAAATAAAAAAATAAAATAAAAATCTTTATTCGAAGTCAAAGAGTTCAAGTTTACATTTTATAAGGAAGTAGGTATAAGACAAATATTTAACGCAGATCATAGAGTGACGTAAACTATCCACCAGTATTTGTAAAACCCTGCAACCCGAACGAAGAGTACCTGTGTTCCGGGAAGCAGTATTCATTGAGTGCGGAATGAGTATGATTCGATATATGTATTTATACACCTAAGAAACTATGATAGAATAAATAGATATTAAATGAACTTTAAGCAATCATAATAATATTTTTATTTTTTATATTGAATAGAGAAAATATAGTATTTATATAAATAAAATAAGATACATATAAGTAAGATAAAAAAATTGACATCATATCTTCGCCAAGCCGTCTGGCCAGCGTGGCAAGTGTAGGCCAAATTCTCCAGTATGTTCTGGAAGGCCCATCTCCAACAGTGGAGTTCTAGGACGCTGCATTCTATTGAATTCAATTCGTTTATTTTTGCAAGTAGGCATAGGACAAAAAGATATGTATTCTGCACTTTTACACGTCAATTTTTACAATATTGATATAAAACGATATAATTTTATAGTACATATCGGTGAATCTGGAGCAGTACATGATAACCATCATTTGGAAAGAGAAACAATAGGGGCTGTAATGATGATGAAATGATTTTGATTACAGTATACTATATTTTTATTTTACTAATGTTTAATATTTTTATTTTTTTTTAGTATTCAACCCACTTTTGGAGGAATGGCTTAAGATCTAATAATCTATAATACTGTAATTTTATGCCCTAGTTATAATCTGTGATCTTTCTGAAAATAAATAAGTATATACGAGTACTCCAATACACCAAGCAAGGAGGAGTCAGAAACACTTTAATAATTACAAATATTAATCAAAATTTAAAGAAAAAGCCACGAACTATATCAGAATACAATAAAATATATTTTTTAATATTCCAAATATTAAGACTACTAAACTGCCTCCGTGGTCTAGCGGTTAAGTCCGTGGATTTAGACTAGGAGGTACCGGGTTCGATTCCTGGTCGGGACACAAATATATGTATTAATGTAAATAGATACATTTAATTAATATTTAATTGATTTGTGATATTTCTCGAGTTTCGAGAGACATAGACGAGCTTGCCACTTGTAATGATTGGCCTAAAGTAAAGTTATTTATAAGCGTGGTTTCTGACCACCCCGAAAGGTAAACGGTCGTGATGATACTTTACTTTTTTTTAAGACTACTTACTCGTCATAAGTCCTAGCTTCTGCGACGACTGCGCAGGTGCGGACCAAATCCAGTTTCAGTTGTACGACAGCAGAACGTAACTCTTCTATCATACAATCCTGTTTCAAAGTGTCCGGCGCCAACAAACTCAGATCTAGCGACGGTTCAGATGTGTTAACTTCATTCGCTATCTTTAAGGAAAAATAAAACTATTGTAACTTAAAGGTTAAATCATACATTTATCTGGGAGCATTGATATCGAATGGCGGTGGATGCGAGGAGGAAATTAAGCGTCGTATGGCAGTGTCGAGGTCTGCTATGGAGAAGCTTAAGAAAATATGGAGGAACCGAAACATTACGAAAGCTACTAAAATCCGGCTGGTCAGAGCTCTCGTATACGCATTTTCCTGTATGCTGACGCTGACGTGAACCCTGCGCGAAACTGAAATAAAACGGATTAATGCTCTAGAAATGTGGTGTTGGCGGAGAACGTTGGGCATATCGTGGACGGAGTTCCGAACCAAAAAATCCATCCTGGAGGAACTGGAGATAGGACAACGCCTTTCCTCAATCGTACAATCACGCATTCTCACTTTCTTTAGACACATGTCGCGGCGTGGAGATACATCCATTGAGCGCCTTGTAGTTCAGGGAAAAGTCGATGGCAAGAGAATGCGTGGTAGGTCTCCGATGAGATGGACTGATCAGGTTAAAGCTGCATTGGATCACCCCCTGCATGAGTGCTCCAGGAAGGCCGCAGTTCGAGACGAGTGGCGATGGCTTGTTAAGCGTGCCACTGACACTCAAGTGACGACCACGACCACTGTGCCAAGAGTGTGGCGACTAAGAATAAGAACTTAAAGGTAATTCCATTTAGAGGGTTTTACGTTTTTGCACCCCTCTCGTTCGCACAACCCAATTTTAGACAGGGAAAAATAGCAAAAACATTAATAATAATAATAAATTATTTGTTGAACAAAACACAAACAAGTGCAGGTGCAGTTGAAAGTTGATAGTTAAAATTATGTATTACGATATAATGTAACTGTTTCGGCCGACAAATCGATCGAATGCATTTTGTATCTAGGTAGACACGCATGGTGAGGGGACGGGGGGGTTAGGGGGGCTCAATTCGCCACTCCGGCACTTCTTCGTTCCAAACCAAAGAGAGTGAAAACTAACAGCGCTAGTTGCGGTCGCCTTGCAACAAAATCGCTCGATGTGTGTAACAAGTGCTCAGTGGGGGTTAAATCTGGGGTAAGTCACCAACCAGCTTACTCTAGAATACCAGGTGCATCGCTGCAGAACCCGCCTCGCCATACAAACGGCTAAAAGCGCCGAATTATTTGTGGCGTCCACAGTAACTATGGGGTATATCAGGCAAAGCTCTTTGTAGATGTCACTAGCGGCAACCTTTACACTTATGACGCATATTTTTTTAAATGTTTTTGTAGTTTTAGGCCGCGTTCGTTTTAAGAAAATACCACTTTTTTTAGCACAAGTCGTTCGTTTAATGAAAATTCTAACATTTGATGCTAATTTCGTATGTCAGTAACGTGTTGAAAGGATGGTTATTGATGTTACTTTTTGACAGATGTCATTTAACATAAGAAATGGTTTTTAAACGATTTTATGTAATAAATTCAAAGACCATAATACATTGTCAATTGATTTGTTATTATTTGTTACTTGTCAAAAGGTAGCCTCACCCACAGAGTTAAGGAAGCAGAGATAACATATAATTTAGTCGTATAACCATATAAGTTGCGCTTACTCACTCTCATCGCAAAGATCATATAGCTATCTCACTTTCTCAGTTCACATACACACTGCATAAACGAGCAACCGTGGCATTTTATTCATTGAAACCATTAGCCATATTCATAGACAATAGCCAACAACAGCCAACTCAACCATCTCGACTTATTATTGTGAATATTCATTATTTAACTAAAATTATATCTTAAAAATTTTGCTAAATCATGGTCAAGTGTAGTGCTTATATGTGCGACAGTGCAAAACATAAAAAAGTGCTAGGAATAACCTTCCACAAGTAAGTTTTAAATGTTGACACCATGCATTCAAACACAAAATTCAATAAAATTAGTGATTATTCTTGTAATTTCGAAATATGTGAGAGACAGAAGATATATTTCATTGTATTCTAACGAAATAAAAATAATAATCTTACAATTTTCGTTGCTTTATTAGAGAAAAACGTAGAAATTGTTGCAAAACAACAACATTGACAGTTCCATCAACACAGAAATTTATAATTTTTATTTTATTTTTTTACCGTTTTATTGTTGTGACCGCCTCCGTGGTCTAGTGGTAAATCCGATGGAATTGTATCCACAGAGTGCCCGCAGTGCGTAGATTCGATTCTTACCCAAGGCAAAAAATATTTATACGTTTTTCGCTTAGGTGGTCTGGGTGTCCATACTAATATTATAAATGTGAAAGAAGCTTTTTATGTATGTGTGTGTGTATGTCTGTTTTTCCGTCTTTCACGCCTCTATTCATCATCACAGCCCCTAGAATACAGAGACCTTGACCTCCACTATTGGAGATGGGTTTTCCAGAAATATTTCTGGAGAATTCGGCCTACACACGCCACGCTGGCCAGACGGGTTGGCGAGGGTCTCATGTAATTTTTAGTGACAATTTCTTAACGATTTCACAAGTTGGTATTAGTGGAACTGGGACCTACGGCTTAACGTGCTCTCCAAGGCACGGGAACGGTGGTGTTGTAAATCTGACTAATGTATGCAAGAAAAGTGTATTTCTTATTGGTACATGCCGGGGTTCGAACCGATCTTTTTTGGATTTTAGGGAATGCATTCTATCAACCGAGCTACCTTTTTGGTTTGGTTTCTGTTATTTCTAGTACTCAAACCTTAGTTGCTCCGCTAGAGACTTTTGATCCATATAAGAAACAGGATCGATCGGCATAAAAACAAAAGTTTTTTGCTGACTATACATTTTTCCAAAATCTGTGAATGAAGTTCAGAATATCTCAATAAGTTATGGATGGTCTCCTAGGAACGTTTTCCTGTAACTTTAACGGTTAAGGCCTGCCCTTACTGTCCCGTCTCAAAAATCCACCCAGTATAGATACAATACTTAGATTTATTTCATACTTACAAAACATTTATGGAAGTTAAGTTATAAAACAATAATTATGATTACTTTTTCAGAATAATATGAGAGGGGTTAAGTACAGAGGAGTTCGGTATCTCTTCAAGACCCAGATACCACTCGCCATCCGGCCCAAAATTGGCGTGTCATTGCTTTGAATAATATATGTAAGAAAATATAAATAAACGATTTTATTATATTATGTTGTATTTTTTTAAAAACCATATAGCTAAAAATACTCATTTCATTATTTTCATCGTAGAACACAAAACCTATCTTTTCGAAGTGGGCTTTATACACTGATTCGGGACAGATTTGTGAGCGATATGCATAATTATACTTATATAATAATATTTTGACATTTCGCAAATGAGTGCGGTCCTGTCTTCTGTATTAGTGTGCGAACATTAAATGTGTGTGAGAAATGCCACGCTTTGACCGCAGTTAGATCACCTCTGCTTCCCTATCTCTGTGGCCTCACCGCTCGTTTTTTTTTTTTAAAAGTTAGCATTGTTAAAATAAGTGGTATTTCTTAACAAAAACGACATTTCACGCTGGTTTATGAAATTGCTACGAGATGTTGGAAATGCTATAAAACGACCGCGGGGTATGTACGTCGCGATGTACCTTGAGTTTGACAGTTCTATTCCTTGAGCCTAGTGACGTGTCAAGGCGTCTCTCAGTTTGACAGTTGAAAGGAATAATTTATCGGAGAGCCGTTAAGGAAACGTCTAAAATAAGGCTACAAAATTACATACCTGCACTTGTGTGTTATAGGATTTAGTCATAAAGCTATGAAGCTCATTTTGGAAGACATTAACTTCCTTAACTAGCATGCTAGTAAGTTCCTTATTAGCTTTCATAGCTGCGCGTTCCTTATCCTCCTCTATGACGTGCGCGTTGTGTTCCGGAGAGGCAGGCATATTGGGTTTCGGGCCTTGACTTGCAATCTCTTCTGGTTTTGGCAACTGAAATAAGGAAATTAAATTGGGATCATTCCTTTTTCTTATATTTTAAGTGCAACTGTTAAATTTTATATATTTACTTACGGAATCGAAAACTTTAGATTTTTTATGGGGTCTAAATCTAGACTAAAAAATCTAGTTTTAAATTTCATCAGAACACACCGTCCTAGACCTCCACTGGAGATAGGATACATATATACATATATCTGGAGAATTTGGCCTACACTCGCCACGCTGGCCAGACGGCTTGGCGAGGATATGATGGCAATTTTTATGACAATTTATTAACGATAAAGTTAGTATTAGTGGAACCGGGACCGACGGCTTAACGTGATCTCCGAGGTACGTGAACGGTGGTTTTGTAAATCTATGACAAATGTATATACTAAAGAAAGTGTTCTCATTGGTACATGCCGGGGAGGGTTTGAACCGACCTTTGTAGGATTTAAGGAACGCGTTCTGACAACTGAGCCACCACCGTGCTCAGTTTATTAATTTATTTAAGGAGTAGAAACATATTATTACAGTGATCAATAGTTATAGAATACAAACTAATTAATACCTTCAGGATCACCCACTTAGATTTAGTATATCTTAAATTACTATCTTAAATTAAAAATAATATTAATTAATTGTACACTTAAAGCAAAATCAAGCTGACAAATGGAGTAAAACAATAAATATCTTACAGCAATGTAGAAACCCTAGCATGTAATATAGGATATTTATAATATAGATACCTACATACATAAACCTATATGTATACATTTATATACATATATTCATACATATAATACAATAATACTGAAAAATATAATATTTATTAATTAATACTTAAAAGAAATCACATTTAATTATTTTAAGTTTTAAATATTGTGTTTGAATTTACGCTCGGAAATGCTGCAGTTGCAAATAGCTGCCGGATGCGTCACGCACCCCATGTTCGACTTGGCGCTGGAAGCGTTTTTTTTACTTTATTTCGCTTTCAAAGTCGTTCGAGTGGCATTTTCATTCACTTAAGCAATAATTCAGTAATTGAAGCGAGTTTTGCTTTGCTTTCAAATCCAACACGAGCATGAATGTCTATGTTTGTATGTAATGTGTGAGTGTGTGTTTGTGTGTTGTGAGTGAGTGTGTGTCTATATCAGCTTGAGTCCGCGAAGAGGCCAGACTACCTAACGACAGCTAGAAATTATATCATAACCATCACAGCCCCTAGAATACAGAATCCTAGACCTCCTCTGTTGGAGATATACCTTCCAGAATATATATCTGTAGAATTTGGCCTACACTCGCCACGCTGGCCAGAAGGGTTGGCGAGGGTCTGGTGTCATTTTTGTTGACAATTCATTAACGATTTTACAAGTTGATATTAGTGGAACAGGGACCGACGGCATAACGTGCTCTCCGAGGCTCCGGAGCGGTGGTGAAGACAAATTTATAAGTATAAATTTCATGAATTTAACGTGCGGTTGCCGGGTCCATCGTGTATGGGTAACAGATGAGAAGAATGGTGTCTCGGGATTGCGACCAACAATAGACTGCATTACAAAAGAGGCCTATCGCACCAACTTCCACTGTGTAAAGCTGAGTATTGAACTCGTTCCTGATCATTTCTTCTGTGAGATCATAATATTTATTCGACTTCATGTTGTGGTCTTTTGGAATATTTGATTCCCACGGAATGGTAAGTTCAATAAGAATAACTTTTTTCAAGTCCGAGAAAACACTAAGATGTCTGGCCTACAGGCTGATACAGCTAGTTCATCTGGGATCCTATAATGATGTTCAAATGATACATGAGAATTTTCCAGTCTGATGCGGCGCCAAGGATCAAGTACATTTATGACAAATGTATGGAGAAAAAAATGGATACTTCCGGCGCATTGTAATTAATCAATGTACTATTAATTAAAATACTTACAGGTTGTATCTGCGGTGGCATAACAGTTGCCGGAAAAGATGGTGGTTTTGCTTCATATTCTGGTAAAGTTGGTGTGTGTGAAAAACTCGAAATTTGGGCTTGGGAAAATGTAGTCTGAGCTAAAGGTGCCTGAAAAACAATAGAAAAGAACGGATAATAAGATACTCAAGAAGAAGAAAAAAAATACTCAAGGATGGCACATGATTTTTTTATAAAGGGTCTTCCAACAAAGACTTCCGAACTTTGACAGTTGATAGCGGCCATCTTGTTGAAGCTATATCTGTCAAATTAGGCCGCGTTCGTTTTATAGCATTTCCAACATTTCGTAGCAACTTTATAAACCAGCGTAAAATGTCGTTTTTGTTAAGAAATACCACATTTTTTAACAATGCTAACATTTCTTTAAAAAAACTTTTTGACAAGTATGACAAGTAACAAATATTAACAAATCAATTGACAATGTATTATGGTCTTTGAATTTATTACATAAAATCGTTTAGAATACATTTTAAACAAATATAATATAAACTATAAAGTATACAACAATGTAAACAAACCATTTCTTATGTTAAATGACATCTGTCAAAAAGTAACATCAATATCCCTCCTTTCAACACGGTACTGACATACGAAATTAGCATCAAATGTTAGAATTTTCATTAAACGAACGACTTGTGCTAAAAAAAGTGGTATTTTCATGCTAACATTTCTTAAAACGAACGCGGCCTTAGTTGTCATTTTATTTATTTATTTATTTACTATAGGTACACAAACAGATCACAATCACAATCAGTTCACATTTTCCAGCAATTTCTTAAGTTCTAGATTGCAATCCAAAAGCAGTGTACACAGCATGCTTATTGTGATTTAGCCATGACATTGTCATTTCAATTTAATTATTTCATTTCAGTGAAATATGTCAAAAGGAAAATAATAATATTATTAAAAATAAAAATGGTTCATTACATAGCATTCAACAACACGTGCAAATAATAAAATTGTTTTATCAAAATGGATGTTCTGTTTTAAAAGACCCTTTATATGTGAAATTAATTTAGTATAACTAATGCGAAATACATACAATATCAATATATCATTTTATTTCGTAAATATATAATAATAATAATAATTTTATGTCATACCATAAATTGAGCTACAGGCTGTTGAAATGTTTGAACAAACGGTTGTGCAACTGGTTGTGCTACTGGTTGAGCTATCGGTTGTACAACTGGTTGGGCAACTGGTTGGACAACTGGTTGGGCAACGGGTTGGGGAACGGGTTGAGCAACAGGTTGGGCAACTGGTGCAGGTGTAATTGTTGCCTGTACTTCCCCAGGTATAGAGCTAAAAAAAAGTATTAGAAATTTGTATGGTGTGTATAACACAGAAAGGTAACAAACGTTGCCGTGAACTCGGGAGGTCGTGGGTTCGATTCCCACCGGGGGCAAGTTGTACATTGTATAATTTGTCTCGGTCTGGGTGTTTATGTATAATATGTATATATTTACAAAAAAAAAATTATAATATGTAGTTTATCAACCATCTAGTTTCCGTAACACAAGCCTCGTAGCTTACCACGGAAACTAGATGGCGCTGTGTGACCTGTCTGGAAATATTTATTTATATTTTTATTTATTTTTGTAGATCGCTAGAGGCAGTGAGTTGAATATGTGACGTATACGACGTTTCTCATTATTTGTGGTTTTTATTGATATTTTTTATAAAGTTAACGTTAAGAGGGTTAACGCTTTAGCACCCCTCTCGCTCGAACAATCCAATTTTACAATTATAAGTTTATATTTCAAAAAATGTAGTCTTGTTAACTTTCTAGGAAATAAAATTATGGACACAGAGATAATCATAGAATCCCTCCGCTTAGGGGAGAGGATATGCGTTCCCCATATTTGTTCCTGTGGCAGCAATGTTAATCAGTTTGGCCACCACGGCCTGTCTTGTCACAAAAGTGCCGGTCGTCGTTTCCGCCACGGTTCTGTTAACAATGTGATCCATCGGGCTTTGGTTACTGCCGGAATCTCATCGGTTCTCGAACTGTCTGGGATCTCTCGCAGTGACGGTAAAAGACCCGATGGATTGACCTTGGTGCCTCGGTCGATGGGACGAGCATTGGTGTGGGACGCTACTCTACTACGCTACGCTACTTGGGACCCTTGCTAGGTCTCATCTCCAGGGCACCTCTACCAGGGGCGGGGCTGCAGCGGACTTGGGTGAAAATTCGATTAGCAATGACTACGTGTTTGTGCCTTTTGGTCTTAAAACAATGGGTCCGTGGGGGCCAAGTGCAAAGAAGTTCTTTAAAGAGTTGTCTAAGCGCCTGGTTAATGCTATATGTGACAAGAGGGCTGGCAGTTTTCTCGCGCAACAAATCAGCATTGCTGTGCAGCGGGGGAACGCTGCAAGTGTTCTTGGCACACTGCCACAGGAACAAATCATGGGTGAGTATTTTTATTTATAATTAGTTTTCTAATTTAGTTTTAATTTTTATTTTATAATTTAATTCTTTTATATTGTTTGTATATTACTTCGAATAAATCATAGAATTGTTTTAGAACTAAGAGAAATAAATAAATGTTTTTGCTATTTTTGTCTGTCTAAAATTAGATATATACAACGTCACTCAATTTAACGACAAACTCCCTAAAGCGTCGAAATCAATTGGCTTTGGTTGGTTTAGCTTGTCTTCCAATTCAGATTTTTCTTCTCTCCATTTAACGACAACTCTCTATAACGCCATAAAATTCACAGATTCTTCAATGTCGTTATGAGACACGATAATAGTAACCTAAGCACGCTTAAAGGTGTTCCGAGACGTGCTTAAACTGTTTTGCCAAAGATATGTGACGTCACAAATGACATCATTCCTCAGACTCGCTCAGACTGCTCACAATATCGAGGTAGAAAAAACTATAATTTTATGAATGAAAATGTGATTTGGACCGTTCCGAATTGATATCACGCTCTGAGCATCCAAATCGAGATATTTGACTCGGAACGACTGTTAGTACCATATTCATTCTAAGCGCTCTGAGCTTGATTCGGAATAATAAATATTTCCAGACAGGTCACACAGCGCCATCTAGTTTCCGTGGTAAGCTACGAGGCTTGTGTTACGGAAATTAGATGGTTGATAAACTACATATTATACTTTTTTTTTGTAAATATATACATATAAACACCCAGACCGAGATAAATTATACAATGTACAACTTGCCCCCGGTGGGAATCGAACCCACAACCACCCGAGTTACCACTAGACCACGGAGGCGGTCGGAATGAGGGGGTAGAGTTTACACTGTATATGGAAGTGAAGATATGTCTAAAATGGCAGTATTTTTTTTCCTAGAAATTTGATAGACTACATTACTCAAAACTACATTGAGACTTTAACAAATATATAAAAATATATGATTGTGCGAGAGAGAGAGAGATGCTAAAGTGTTGAACCCTCTTAACAATATTTTTGTATTAACTTAAAAAAGAAATAAGTGATATTATTATTAACAATGACACTGAAGTAGTATAGTAGAATCTATAATTTTAATGTCAGCACAAGTCGTTATTGTTACCTGATCATTTCATTAGCAGGTAGTATCAATTGTTGCGGCGGAGTACACAACTCTGGTACATTATTGTTCAAATTGACCACATTAAATATGACCAACAATCCGGTGTGGGATAATACCAGTAACAATGGCATATGAGGTAACTCGCCTTCTCCTAAAATATATATAAAAATCATTAATAAGCATTTGTTATTTTAACGCAAGTCATAGTTGATAAATATTGTACAAATTTGAAGTAACATAGCGCCATCTAGTGATTTTATTAGTTTGGATTGCTCATATTTAACCGATTCAAATATTAGATTAATAATGGTGTAATCATCAGCCTGTGTCTATCTACTGGGGGGATATAGGCTCGACACTTCACACTGTCTCCTATCCAACTTCATCCATCCCCCACCAGCGACCTTCCTCAGGTCATCAGTTTTGCATGAGATGAGTCCGGCCCATTGCCACTTCAGCTTGCTAATTTTTAAAGCTATGTCGGTAACTTTTGTTCTCTGATGGATGTTTACGTTTCGAATCTTATCTTATGAGATTTCCTCTAAAGATATAACTATCTCTTCCTATGGTTACAAGCTATGGCTCGTTGAGTTACCTTGAACTTGTGGACCAGACTTATTTAATTTTTTTTATTTAAAAACTTTATTGCACTATGTTCAAAGGGCGGGCTTAATGCCGCTAGGCATTCTCTAGCAGCCAACCTTTGGGACAATACAGAGAATTTTGATTAAGAGGTAGGTGCAAAGGGCTCAAACATGAAACTTAATTTAAAGGAAAAATAAAATAAACTTATTCTATGATATCATAATACATATTAATATACATACAAATATGTACACAATAATACATATACTACACATTATACATATTTACACATTAATATACTACATACTATATATCTTACATACGCTGTTGAGAGCTATTTAAGTAATGTGAATATACCATTTTCTTAAAGAGTGATCTATTGGGTGCTTGGCGAATTTCTACTGGCAAATTGTTCCACAAATTGGCGGCCACTACTGCGAAGGAGTTTGACTGAAAGCTGGAGTGATGAGATGGGATAGATAAAACAGAATTGTGGGCCGAGCGAAGTGACCTGTTATGAAGTGATGAGAGATAGGTAAACTTGTCCTTGAGGTACTTCGGTGTTGCAGGATCATTGAGAATAGAGAAGAGCAAACAGAGGATTCTGAGGTTCCTGCGACAACGAATTGGTAGCCACTTTAACTTAGCGCGATACTTACTGTAAGTGTCAACGTTTGTGCTCCATACGAACGCACTGGTTGAAAACTTTTGTCTTTAAACACCGGATGTTTGATAGGAAGATGTGATGTAACTTCCCAAATGGCGCCCATTCCAGCTAAATGCGTCTGTCGGCTTGGTCATTGGATGGTCTATTCTAGGTAGACATATTTCTGAACAACTTCGAGATCGATTCGAAGCAGATTAGTCTTAGCATGACATGCTCCATTATTTCGAAGTTCTACTCAAATTCAAGCGCAAGTACCATGATTTATGGAATAACTATTTTAATAAAATATCAAAAGATAAAGGAATCTGGTACAAAACACGTGGTGAGACTTTTCATATGCCATGGTTTTTTGGCATTTCGCCTTCACTATGAAAAAGACTGCTTCACCCAACTGTGAAGTTTGTGGTGATGTAAAACACATCTTAAGGGATTGTGCCACGAGCCAGGGCGCAAGGCAATACCTGATACAACATCTAAAATTGAATCCATATAATACGGGTGCCTTCAATTTGGTGCTAGCTGACCCTTGTTCTCAGTCGGCTAGGTTAGTATTTAATTTTTTTAATATTTATAATAAGAATAGGCAGATGGAAAACTGATAATTGTTTGTTGATTTAGGTTAAGTTACGATGGGGCTGACATGCTCAATTTGGGTAAAAGCACCTAATAAAATATGTTTTAAAAAAATGTCATGCTCCTTGAGTGTGACTATTGTTTGGAGTTCTTCGCGCCATTTTGCGTGGACATGTCAAGTGCAAGTTTTTGTTTTGTAAATTAATTTACTGTGGATATTATTGGTCAAAGGTGGTGTTGTTTTGTTTAATAATGTGCTACAATGTGAATAATTATGGAAAACGATAAATTGGACTTTAAATATGGGGCACAAGTTGCAGTTTATTTTTAGCGGTTTTCCCGCGCTGTCAACTCCCATATTTTACCCGACGTGTTTGAGCTATGGTGCCGCTAGTGACTCCAGAAAAGCATTAAATTCTGCATAATCTGGAATTTGATGTTGACCTCATTAACTCATAAAAAAGAAAGATATATTACGTCAGACTTGGCTGTATGAGCTAGACCCTTTGCCTTCCCTATCACCTCATACATCAACGGGAGAAGAAACAAAAAAAAAAATGTCATGCTCGTTGAGCGTGACTATTGTTTTGTCCAAGTTCATACCCGCTGGGATGCCACATTTAGGCCATCCAGCATTCTTACAATACTCTAGCTAGCTAGAAATTATGACTATGGCGTAAACATATCCTATGTGTCTTACCCCAAGGTAAATTATACAATGCTGTAGTGTCAAATGACAATCCCACAGGATAATTATCTTCTTGGCTACTTAATGGCAATTCTGCTCTCGCTTCATCCATCTATAACAAATAACAATAAAGCATAGTTTAGCAAATGCCAAAATGTCAGCTGGCTGCCGTCCCACTGTATCAATTACGATCATATTGTGTCGGTAAATAGTGTGTTGCCATAGGAACTGCTAGACACACACTTGTAGGGTGCGTTACTCTTCTAGAAAAGGGCTATTACTCACGCCGACATGACAAAGTCCTAGGTGTTATCCGTGAAGCAGTAAGTCTTTCTATTGCAAGAGCCAGAAAGGGACTGACTACAAATAAAACTTTGACCACATTTGTAAAGGAAGGGCAACGCACGAAAACTAAATGCAAGCCCACCTTGGCGCCGCATCAGACTGGAAAATTCTCATGGATACATTTGAACACCATTATAGGATCCCAGATGAACTAGCTGTATCAGCCTATAGGCCAGACATCTTAGTGTTTTCTCGGAACTTAAAAAAAGTTATCCTTATTGAACTTACCGTTCCGTGGGAATCAAATATTCCAAAAGACCACAACATGAAGTCGAATAAATATTATGATCTCACAGAAGAAATGATCAGGAACGGGTTCAAGACTCAGCTTTACGCAGTGGAAGTTGGTGCAAGAGGAGTTCCAGCAAAATCTTTGCATCACTTACTGAAAGAATTGGGCCTAAGCAGGTCTGCCGTCAATACATTTATGGAACGAGCTTCCAAGACGGCATTAACGGAATCATACAGTATTTGGTTAGGTAGGGAGAGAAGTAGAATGGTGGATGGTGAGCGTATTATCGCGCAATAGAAAAAAAAAGGAGGCCTCCTTTTCTTAAACCAGCCAATTGTCGGTCGCAAGCCCGAGACACCATTCTTCTCATCTCTTACCCACACACGATGGACCCGGCACCCGCACGGTGAATCCATGGAATGCTTAGAAATTTGTCTTCCTCTCTCTCTTTGCTAAAATCCCTAATTTGACTAATAAATAAGAATGCCCATAGGTAATCTGTAATTAGTTTTATTTATTTAACCAGATCATAACGACAATTGACAAAAACTTTTTTTACGTTAATAATTATATAGTATTATTTCTTAAACCAGCCTATTGTCGGTCGCAAGCCCGAGACACCATTCTTCTCATCTCCTACCCACACACGATGGACCCGGCACCCGCACGGTGAATCCATGGAATGCTTAGAAATTTGTCTTCTAGTATATAAGTAGTATTATTTAGTATATTAAATAGTATATAATTATATAGTATTAAACCAGCCAATTGTCGGTTATAAGTGTCGGTGTTTATAAGTCGTGGAGTAAGACAGGGCTGCATACTATCTCCACTGCTGTTTAATATTTATGCCGAAGAGATATTCTCTGAAGCTCTTGAAGACACTAGCATAGGAATTGTTGTCAATGGGAGACCTCTTAATAACATCCGATATGCAGATGACACAATTCTTCTGGCAGATACCTTAAACGATTTACAGATTCTGCTAAATAGAGTGGAAATGTAAGCGCCAACTATGGTTTAAACACACGGACAAATGTCGACAATACTGCTGCGCTTTACATTAAAGACCAACCGCTCGATAGAGTTAAATCATACAAATATCTAGGCTCCATTGTGAATGAAAAAGCAGATCACAGTACCGAAATAAAATGCCGCATAGAACAAGCTAGAAACGCCTTTGTTAAAATGAGCCACCTTCTTTGCAATCGCAATCTTAAACTTCCTACAAGATGCCGACTCGTCCGATGCTACATATTTTCCATTCTCCTGTATGGTGTCGAATCATGGACCCTGACAAACACAATGTCGAAGAAGTTAGAAGCTTTTGAAATGTGGATATACAGGAGAATGTTGAAGATATCATGGAAGGACAGAGTAAGAAACGAAACTGTCTTGCAGAGAATGAACAAAGGCGTTGAACTATTGAAAATGGTAAAGCGAAGGAAGTTGGAGTATTTGGGACACATCATGCGCAATAAAAAGTATAGCTTGCTGCAGCTCGTCATGCAAGGCAAGATACAAGGCTCCAGAAGACCGGGGAGAAGACGCACTTCCTGGCTCAAGAACCTCAGGGAGTGGTTCGGGATGAGCACCAGATCCTTGTTCCGGACAGCGGCCAACAAAATCAAAATCGCCTTAATGATAGCCGACCTCCGATAGGAGATGGCACCGTAAGAAGAAGAATTGTCGGTCGCAAGCCCGAGACACCATTCTTCTCATCACCTATCCACACACGATGGACCCGGCACCCGCACGGTGAATCCATGGAATGCTTAGAAATTTGTCTTCTTCTTCTTCTTCCCACCGATATAATTGGAAAAATATGTACACTTTGAAATCCAGTGGTTTATCTACAGTGTAAACTCTATATAACGACACTGAAGGGACTGTGCATTTTATGGAGTTATAGAGAGTTGTCGTTAAATGGAGATGGAATCATTGTATGGAAGACAAGCTAAACCAATCAAAGGCAATTGATTTCGACGCTTTAGGGAGTTTGTCGTTAAATGGAGTGACGTTACGAGTTTACACTGTATAATAAAGTACCTGATCATAATAAAGAACCTATAAAATTAATATTGCTTTGTAACTATTTCATACATAAATTTTAACCAATTGACTGTTTAATTAAATTATATATTAATGCTGGGGTAAAAGAATTGTTTTTTTTTTATACTGAGCACGACATGTGACACCGCGCCCACCTGATGGTAAGCGGTACGCGAGGTCCAAGAATGGGAGCAACTGACGCCAGCCGACATCAGTCCCTACCACTATGCCGGCCTATAAAGATGCTTTTTCACACTTCGTTTGAAGGACTCCAGTTTATAGGAATGGGGAAACACACTGGCTGGGAGAGCATTCTACATCTTTAGCGTGCGACAGATGTAAGAGTTTCCAAATTTCTATGTACGCGTAGGGATAGTGGCTACGGTATGTGGATGCATGTTTTGGCCTGTGCGAGTGGTTCGGTTGCGGAATAGAGAAGAAGGGATAAGGTTGTGGAGCTCTTCAGAACATTTACCGTAGTAGGCAAATCCTCGCTAAACCGTCTGGCCAGTTCTGGAAGGCCCATCTCCAGCAGTGGAGGTCTAGGACGCTGTGTTCTAGGGGCTGTAATAAAAAAAAAATTGGCTAAATGTGAATCCGCTTCTATATAAGCGTGGTTTCTGACCCCGAAAGGGAAACGGTCGTGATAATACTTAACTTTTTTAAATACATTTAATTTATTTGTGACATTTCTCGAGTTTGGTACACCGGAGACATCGACGAGCTTGCCACTTGTCATGATTGGCTTATAGTAAAGTTGGCTAAATGTGAATCCGCTTGTTTATAAGCGTGTTTTCTGACCACCCCGAAAGGGAAACGGTTGTGATGATACTTTACTTTACTTTTTAAATTAAATTATTATACCTACCGAATTGGTGCTGGCTTTTATTGAAAATAAGCAGAAAAATAAGTACTTACTGGACACCATTGTAGCCAATTGTTATTATCAGCAGATCCAAGAGTAGCAATTTCCATACTATTTGAAGATGAAGCCAGAATCATGTTCCTTAAAAAAAAACATAAGCCTATAATATCATATGCACCTATTACTGAAAGAAAAGAAAAGGTCTGCCGTCAATATAATTATGAAATATTATATTCCAAGACGGTATTAACGGAATCATACAGTATTTGGTTAGGTAGGGAGAGGAGTGGAATAATGGATGGTCAGCGTATTATCACGTAGTAAAATAAAAAAGAAGGAATCCTTTTCAAACCAGTCTTGTCACAAGCCCGAGACACCATTCTTCTCATCTCTTTCCCACACACAATGGATCCGGCACCCGCACCATGGAATGCTTAGAAATTTCTCTTCATTCCAAAAGATTACAACAAATATTGAAGTCGAACAATGATTATGATCTCACAGAAGAAATAATCAGGAACGGGTTCAAAATTCAGCTTTACGGAGTGAAAGTTGGTGCGAGAAGAGTTATAGCAAATCTTTGCATCACTTACTGAAAGAATTGGTCCTAATAAAAATACATTTATGGAACGACCTTCCAAGACAGCATTAATGGAATCATACAGTATGCTCGCGCCTATTTAATTTAAATGGGTTATTTGTCATTTTTTTAGTTGGCACACTTTTAATATTCCCTCCGTTTCCGCTTCTCGTTAGCAGTGCACACTGCACGTCACTCTGCGTTATGGTGTCTCCGCCGACGCGTGCCACCGCACCGCTGTTATATTTAAATTTCGTTATAAAACCGCAAAATACTTTGAGTGTGTACTTTTACCATCAGAACTATAATTCCTCGTGAAATTTGTGTTAGTGTTTATGGATCCACATCAGCCGAGAAGACGCCTGAAGGTTAGTGCACGCTTTTCTTTTCCTGGAGACAGATCATTTCTCTAATTTCTCCGCACTGTCTCCACTTTCTCTTTTCCTACACCTTATTATTAGTGTGTCCCGCAGGTCCTTCGAATTTTTATATATTTAAAATTAACCGCAAAATTAAATTCGCATCAACCCAAATAGTTGCCGCACGCCACATGGGCTTGGCCATTTTGGCCACCCCACAGTTTGGTTCTTCGAACCGGATAAATTACCAGTATTTGTTATGTTAAAATCGTTAGTTTATACATAATTATTAGTAGTACTATAGTGTTTGTCGGAATTGCTAAGAGACACGTTTTTTTATTATTTTCGTTTTTTAAACCCGCACAGCTTCTCTAAATAGGTTCTTAGTAATTTATAATCATCTTTAGATCATACAGTACACGTAAATATCCTTACATTCATTTAATTCCATAATCTCAACAAGTTATCGAAGAAATAACGCGAGTAGGTAGGACTAAATTCGCCGCGACTACGCGACCCGCGCGCCGCGCCTTATTGTAGGTATTTATTTTCGTCTCAGGTCATTGACTTATGTTTTTGTTCCGGTCCTTTTTATAGTAGTAGATTTTGGTTACTTTTTTATTTATTATTTCGCACTTAAAATCATTTTTCAATATTTACATTTTATTTAATATTTATCTTAATCAATTTCTTTCTTATTTTCATCACGTTTTTTATTTCTTTATTAATTAAAAATGTCTTCGGAAGAATCTAAACTAGAAAATAAGTTGGTTCTTTTGCAGACCAAACGCAACGCAAAATTTGCTAGATTAAATTCGATTTTCGATTTATCTAAACTAGCTCATACAAGTGATGAGAATGAGGAGAATTTTCTTGCTACAACCGAGACTTTGGATGAGTTGAGAGCAGACTTCCAAAGTCTTATGGATTCGTATTCTTCTGTTTCTTTGTCATTAAAACCTAACAAGATAGTTGATTATCAACCGTGGACGGTCTTTGAAGACCTTTATTGTCGTATTAAACGCGTTATTAATAAGCTAAATAGTTCTCATGCGCCCGCGCCGTCTACCCCGCGAGACTTGGATACCGTAATGAATAACAATGACTTATGTATATCTAGGTCCCGGCCTCGGTTACCGCCGATCGAGTTAATGTCTTTCGACGGTGATATACGTAAATGGCCATTATTTTATAGACAATTTTTAGACGTCATACATAATAATAATTCTTTATCTGACAGTGAAAAGGTGCACTATTTAATAGGCAAGCTGTCAAATAGGGCTTTGTCTGTATGTGCCGGTATGCCTCCAACTGCCGAGAATTATTCTATTATGTGGTCAACGCTTATTGAGAAGTATGAGGATACCCGCTCGCTTGCCACGTCTTATCTAAATCAGCTGTTCGATTTCAAACCGCTCGCCTCTTCTAGTTCGTCTGGTCTTGATCTGTTTATTGAGAGATTCGCGTCAGCTGTGCGCGCTCTCAAACAATTGAACCTTAACGACTTGTTGGATTTTGTTTTGTTATATCTCGCGACAAAGAAAGTAGATCCAGAAACTACAAAATTGTTTGATATGTCTGTTCGTAAAGAAAACATACCAACATATGATAGTTTTATTTCCTTCATTAAGGAACAGTCAAAAATATTATGCCGTATAAATTGTGAATATTCCCCGCTCAATAAACCTACTACAAAACCGCATAGATCTATCCCTACTCCTAAAACTAATTCTTTTGTCTCATCGTCTAGTAGTAATAGCGATGTGTGTGTAGCTTGTAAAGGGCCTACACACGAGCACATGTATGTGTGTCCGTCATTCATTAAGATGACTCCGCGTGAACGATATGATTTTGTGAAAAAACATTATTTTTGTAATAATTGTTTAAGTACAAAACATAAGTTTTCTTTTTGTAAATCTAAACGCTTTTGTTCTCATTGTTCTCAACCGCACCATTCTTTACTTCATTTTAATAATAAAACTAATCGTGTTAATATAACGCACGGTAGTAATATTATTACACCCGCACCGCAATCCCATAACGAGTCAGTTATGGCTTCCAGTTCTTCTTCTAGTCCCGCACTCGAACCCGCTACCGCCGCCGTCCAGTGTGACTCTGTTGCTATGTGCAATATGTCTCGTGGTGACGTCAGCGCAACTGTAACGACTACACTGCTGGGTACAGCCAGAGTAGTTGTGCGCGACCGCTATGGTCAGCAGCATTACGTTCGCTGCTTGATTGATCCCGGCTCACAGTGTGACTATACGAGGGGCGTTCAAAATATTCTCGGTATGTGGATAAAAACAAACAAGTACGAAAAGTTTGATATTTTTATTTTTCAATATACTCCCCCCCTATGTTCATACACTTATAAGATCGATCAATTATTTTTTTTAATCCCTCATAAAAATATTTTTTATCTTTGGTGTAAAAATGCTCCTCCACGGCCGTCTTCAACGCTTCATCGTCAGAAAATTTATTTCCACGCAGATCCTTTTTAAGATTGGGAAACAAAAAGAAGTCGCTTGGGGCTAAGTCCGGACTATAGGGTGGATGAGTAACAGTTTCAAACCCACATTCAACAATAGCTGCCTTGGCAATATGAGCAGTATGGACAGGGGCGTTGTCATGCAGAAGCAGAACACCTTTGGTTAACTTTCCTCGCCTCTTTTCTTTGATCGCATCTCTTAATTGACGTATAACGTTAGCGTAGTACTGCCCTGTGATATTTACACCTTTTTCTTTATAATCGATAAGCAAAACTCCTTCACAATCCCAAAATATTGTGGCCATGACCTTGCCAGCTGACGGGATTACCTTGAACTTCTTGGGATGAGCTGAACCCTTAATGTGCCACTGCATGGACTCCTGTTTGCTCTCTGGGTCATAATGATGAACCCAGGTTTCATCTCCAGTAACTATTTTTTGCAGCACCTCATCGGGATTTTCACCACACAGGTCGATAAAATCTGAACAGCAAGCCACACGCATATCCTTTTGAAGAAGCGTCAGCATTCGCGGAACCCATCTTGCACTTACTTTTGACATATTAAGATGGTCATGTATAATGTCATGTACGGTACCAATAGAGAGATTGGTTACTTGAGCTATAGATTTTACCTTCACTCGGCCGTCTTCCAATATAAGTTTTTCCACTTTATCAATATTTTCTTGTGAGGTAGCCACTACAGGCCGGCCAGGTCTAGGGTCATCTTCAATACTCTCCCTTCCACGCTTAAATTCGCTTGACCATTTTTGAATAGTAGATAAAGAAGGAGCAGACTCACGGTAAACACAATCCATTTCCTCTTTTATGGTTTTTTGATTTTTACCCTGTTTTGTCAAGAATTTTATGACGGATCGGTGCTCTAATTTCGTTAAAATTGTTAATTCGCTCATGGTGTTCATGTTTGTTCGGCAATTGCAGAAAAACAAAAGAACATCTCGGTTCCAATTTTACTTTTTTTTAATGTCAATGGATGAATCTTAGCGGCCAGTAACAAATATATATATAAAAGAGGTTGTAACGTATCAATACCGAGAATATTTTGAACGCCCCTCGTATTTCTATATCGTGTTGTAATAAACTTTCTCTTCCTATTTGTTTACAAAACCGTTATTCCGAAGTCCAGGGTATCGGTGGTACGTCACAGAAATTATTAGGCATTACATCGCTCAATTTCTCGTCCACCTATAACAGTAACGTTTATTCTATTCGCCCGCTTATTGTACCTCGCGTTACTGGTTTGTTACCCGACTCACAAGTAGATGTTTCGCTTCTCGATAAAATTAAAAACCTACCGCTGGCCGATAATCATTTTGACAAGCCCGGTGAGATTGACATTTTATTGGGAGTGAATATTTTTAGTGAGATATTATTGTCGAATAAAATTACTGGTTCTATAAACTCACCATCCGCGCTTGAAACTACGTTAGGCTATATTGTATTAGGTGATGCGCCCAGTGTTTTATCTACGACACGTATAAGTACTACACAAAATAATCTTGCTGTAGTACAGGAACCGCTCAATAAACTTCTGGAAGAATTTTGGAAACTAGAGGAAATTCCCGCCAAAACTTTTCTCAGCCCTTTAGAACAGGACTGTGAAGACATATTTGTTACAACAACCACCCGCTCGTCTGATGGTCGTTACTCGGTTGATTTACCTTTTTGTCAATCTCCTAGCAAACTCGGTACTTCTTTTCAGCTCGCGAAAAAGCGTTTTCTTTCGCTTGAACGCAAGTTTGAGAAGTCGCCCGAGTTACGTAGGCTTTATAGTGACGTCATCCAAGAATATCTCGATAAGAAATATTTATCATTAGTACCGCATGAACTTGCACTTTTACCCGGTTTTTACATACCGCATCACCCTGTCATTCGTAACGACAAGTCAACCACCAAGCTGCGCATTGTTCTGGACGCCAGCGCCAAGACTGATACAGGTTTGTCGTTGAATGATATACTTTTAACCGGACAGAATTTGCAAGCGAATATATTTAAAATATTACTTGATGTACGAGTCTTTCGTATCGCATTCTTTGCCGACGTTAGGCAGATGTACTTATGTATAGGAGTACATGAACCGCACCGCAAGTACCAGCGTGTATTATTTAGATTTTCAGCTTCCGACCCGCTCCAGACTTACGAGTTCAACCGCGTCGCCTTCGGCCTTCGTTCGTCACCGTTTCTTGCTCTTCGTACTTTGCGACAATTAGCAAAGGACGAAAGAGACAAGTTTCCATTAGCTGCCGCAGTGTTAGAGAGAGATGTCTATATGGACGATCTTGCGTCCTCAGCGTCTGATTTGTCAGATGCTGTTACGATTTCCAATCAGCTGATAGGACTGTTTAAGGCCGGTGGGTTCGACTTAGTGAAGTGGTCGAGTAACTCACTCGAGTTACTCGAACACATTCCCTCTTCTCATCGTCAGTCTGAGAACATTTCTTTTGATAGTGACAATGAGTTTAAAATTTTGGGTCTGAATTGGATTCCCACTTCCGACAATTTTAAATTTATTGTTACCCCCCCGCAACGCTCTTGTACGAAACGAAATATTTTGTCTGCTACCGCTAGTTTGTACGATGTGTTAGGATTGGTCGGTCCAGTTATTTTGTTCGCTAAGCTCCTGATTAAGGAGTTATGGTTGCTCAAGGTGGACTGGGACGAAGAGCCGCCTTCACATATTATACGTCTATGGCAATCTTATGTCACAGAGTTACCGCTTATTTCTAATCTCTCATTCCCGCGCCATTTCGGTATCGAAAAGATGTCCGAGGTGTCTCTGATAGCATTTGCCGACGCTAGTGAAAAGGCGTATGGCTGTGTTATTTATATTCATGTTGTCAATGGCAACAACCCGCCTATTGTTAAGTTAGTTTGTGCTAAATCCCGCGTCGCTCCTGTTAAGGTGGTAACACTCGTCGTTTAGAGTTGTGTGCGATCGTCTTAATGTCTAAATTAACCCGCCTTGTTATAGATTGTTTATCGTATCATCACGAAATCAGAAATGTATTCGCATTTTCTGATTCGACCGTCGCACTGTTTTGGGTACATTCTCACCCACACAGATTCAGTACTTTTGTCGCCAATAGGATTGCCGAGTGTCAGTCTAATCTCGAGACAGAATGTTTTTACCACGTTTCTGGAATCGAGAACCCGGCTGATTGTCTCTCGCGAGGTCTGACACCCGCACGGTTTGTCGAACACGAGTTGTGGCAGCACGGCCCATCGTGGGCTTCGTTGCCGATTAATGAGTGGCCGATTAAACCTTTTACCTTAAGTAAATCAGACCTACCTGAAACTAAAACCGTTTCTCATGTCGTCACTCAGCCTGACGAACATCCTTTACTCGCGTTAAGCAGTAGATTTTCCAATTGGCATAAGTACTTACGCTGTATTGTATATTGTTTAAGGTTTATGAAAAAACTTCCCCGCAACAATGTTATAACTATTTTAGATTTAGATGTCGCCGAGACTACCGTCTTGCGACATTTACAAAACTTTTCCTTTTATTTAGATATAAACAATCTTAACAATAATAAATTATGTTCCCCCGCTATCCGGAAATTATTTCCGCTTATTAAAAACGATATGCTAAGAGTTGGTGGGCGATTACGTAACGCCGACATTAGTTATTCGCATAAGTATCCAATACTTTTACCTAAATCCGGTCATGTTGTCGATTTGATAATAGATTATTATCATCGTACTAACCACCATGCCGGCCCGCAACTTCTTTTGTCAATTATCCGCCAACGGTATTGGATCTTATCAGCTCGACGTATCGTTAGAAGTCGCATTCATAAATGTAATATTTGTTTCAAGCTTAGTCCGCGAGCAACGTTCCCGCCAATGGGCGACTTGCCTGCTTGCCGGCTGCAAGAGTGTAAAGCGTTTATGCATACTGGCGTCGACTACGCTGGGCCGCTTCACATAACACTCACACGCAAGCGAGGTGTACGCACACAAAAGGCGTACATATGTTTATTTGTTTGTCTCGTTACGCACGCAGTTCACATAGAACTTGCGTCGGACTTAAGTACCGCAACATTTTTGGATGCTTTCAAGCGATTCGTATCGAGACGTGGTCCGTGTAAGTTTGTCTATAGCGACAACGGAACCAATTTTGTTGGTGCTAAGTCTTATTTAGACGAACTTTACACGTTTGTTAGGTCTTCGGAGTATTATCGTACGTTTTCCGATGCTCTCGCTAGTCACAGGATAGTTTGGAGATTTAACCCTCCCAATGCACCTCATTTTGGGGGCATTTGGGAATCAAATGTTAAAAGTGTAAAAACACATTTGTTTCGCGTCATCGGTAAACAGATCTTGACTTACGAAGAGATGCTAACGGTTCTAAATCAAATAGAATCACTCCTTAATTCGCGACCACTTTATTTATTAAGTTCTGATCCATCAGAACCTTCCGCTTTAACACCTTCTCATTTTCTTACCACCGCACCGCTCGATTGTTTTCCAGCTGCTGACGTCAGCGCTGAAAACTCGAACTTACTTACTAGGTTTACTCTTTTAGATTCCCTCGTCCAGTCGTACTGGAAGAGATGGAAGTGCGAATACTTACATAACTTACAAGTTAGAGCTAAGTGGAACACGCCTAGTAATCCTATCGCTATAGGCACTGTAGTTATTATTTCTTCAGACAACGTCCCGCCCCTACAGTGGCCTTTAGGTATCGTTACGCGTCTTTTTCCCGGTAAGGATGGTATCGTGCGTGTAGCTCAAGTTAAGACTAAAACTAGTACGTACGAACGTCCGGTTGTCCGTCTGTGTCCTCTGCCGACACAGTGATCAAGTCTCTTAGCAATACCTACAATTTAGCTATAGGATAGTAGTATTAAGTTATTTTATTTATTTTTTCTTTATCCGCATCTTTAGTTTATATTTTTTATTTTTGCTTAGAAGGGGTTCCTTCTAGGCCGGGGGGATGCTCGCGCCTATTTAATTTAAATGGGTTATTTGTCATTTTTTTAGTTGGCACACTTTTAATATTCCCTCCGTTTCCGCTTCTCGTTAGCAGTGCACACTGCACGTCACTCTGCGTTATGGTGTCTCCGCCGACGCGTGTCACCGCACCGCTGTTATATTTAAATTTCGTTATAAAACCGCAAAATACTTTGAGTGTGTACTTTTACCATCAGAACTATAATTCCTCGTGAAATTTGTGTTAGTGTTTATGGATCCACATCAGCCGAGAAGACGCCTGAAGGTTAGTGCACGCTTTTCTTTTCCTGGAGACAGATCATTTCTCTAATTTCTCCGCACTGTCTCCACTTTCTCTTTTCCTACACCTTATTATTAGTGTGTCCCGCAGGTCCTTCGAATTTTTATATATTTAAAATTAACCGCAAAATTTAATTCGCATCAACCCAAATAGTTGCCGCACGCCACATGGGCTTGGCCATTTTGGCCACCCCACAGTATTTGGTTGGGTTGGTAACCTTCACTTGAGTGAAATGTTGGATGGTGAGCGTCTTGTTGCACGTCTTGTCCACTTTTTCTTTTGCTAAGAAACAATACGTCGGAAGTGACATTTTTTTTTTTGGCTTCTACATACCAATTGGCTATTTTAATATTGCTCTCCGAGGAACGGGATCGGTAGCATTGTAAATCTATGACAATAGATTCGGTGTTTGAACCCAACTTGTTACGGAAAGAGTTCTTACAAAAGAGCCATCACTGTATAATCTATGTTTGAGCTAGAAAAAAAGTAACTCACCATTGAGGTATCCCCATGAGATAATAATACCAAGGTCTACTGGATCCCATACTGTAGCAAACATCGTCGTAATTCAAACAAGATGGCGCACCTGCTTTAGGCGTATTTACTATTGCAACCACTGAAATAAATAAAAAACACATTTTATATAAAATAAATAAATTCATCATTAATATTAGATTCGCCCAAATGTTTGGCTGAATATTAGTATTCAGTATGTTAGGCGTAGATTTTTTATATGTTTGTATTAGATAAAATTGTTTCGGTTGCCGAATAATTACCGGTTTTTAATTGTTAATTATTTTTATTCGAAATAAATTACTATACAATAAATTTAAATTAAAAGCTAATTAAATAATAAAAATAAAATAGTCCCAAGGCAACATTTGCCCTCTGTATAGCGTAACTAATACGTTGGTAGAAATCATTGTCAGCCTTCCTGTCTCTAGACCATTCCGTAAGCCGGTTTGACAATTTCTTGGATAGGCGCTTTGCTGAATGTCCCATGGGCCCATCGTCCCAAAAGGTGCAAATTTGTAACCTGTACTAAGGTTGGCGTATTTGCGTAACTTGAGGTTCTCAGCAGATACAGGCGCACTCCCCGCCCCTGAAGACGTTACTAGCTAATGTATCTACACAGTTCACATCCCAAAGCTTCAACGACACAACAGTCATTCCGTCGGGTCTCTTACTAGCCTTTCGGACTTCGGATGATGTCATCTGCTCTGAAATTTCTCCAGGATGTGAATGTAGCTATTCCCAACAGCTGATACCATAATTATGTCCAAATTTGTTTAAGAATGGTTTTCTAAATAAGGAGTTTGTCAATGTTACTTAGATGTGAGTTACTGCCTATCAACCAATACATACTTCTAAGTTTGGTATCCAGCTGCTTGCATTTAGTCCATATGTTTATGCCATGTGAGTTGACAGTCCAGGTGCATTCAAAAAATTGTTGATTGTAAAGTTACTGTAGCGCAGGTTTTGCGATTTAGCGTGAAAGTAACATGCGCCGATTCTGGTTGGGTCAACTTTAATTCGCCAGAGATCCAGCCATTGTTCCGCCTCATCTACATATATGTATCTGCAGGTGCAACTTCAAGGTCTTTATGTGTTGCTAGCATTGCTGTATTGTCTGCATATATAGCTGTTGTGGTATGACTGTTGGAGGTAGGTCTGATGTATAAATTATAAAAGACAAGTCCAAGTATGCTACCCTGCGGCACACCTGACTTGATGTCATAGGGTTCAGATTTTTAATTAATAATTTAAATTCATTAATATCACATTATCAATAATATTACTTTAATAATAAGACGTAGGGAAACATAAAAAAGCACTCGCACAACTTTATTTTGCGCGGTGGTGGCTCGGTTGTAACAATCCAGCACAGTTTCCACTTAAATAATATATTGCTAAATGACACACAAGTTGTGGCAAATGACAACTCTCCAGCACAATCTTGTCATGCGCATGACACATCTACTTCTTATCGAACTAATAACTAAATATATAGAAAAATACTCACCTGGCCGATTATTATCAGAAGTATTTCTATAGACTATAGCAAATTGGTATGTCGATATCCAATGTATAGCTAGACATTCTACGGGTGTCCCCTGAAATAGGTTTGGAGCGGGAACTGTCTTCATTGGAGACAAGTCAGGCTTGTACTGACAGAGTGTACCATCATTATTTCCGACTACAACTTGCTTGCCTTTTGGGCTCCAACAGACACATCTGTAGTAAAAAAAAATGTATTTAGTGTGTTAAAATTATAAGAGCTAGCAAAATATCCTCTAAATAAAGGTGGCTTCTAGCAGAAAGAAAACGATAATAATATGTGGTAGGTGGATTGATAATGGAACAAGCTCCCACTGACCATCAGACAAGCTCCCTCCGTTCACATCTGTAAACAATTACTCACCACCTTTTTTCTAAATAAGCTGAATAGTGTCTCCTAGTTCATTATATTAATCACTTATGTTATGTATTTTATCCTTATCATTATTATTATTCTAAATCAACTGTTACTTTAACCATGTGTGTACTAATTTAACTTAATTATAATATATATAGATATGTAGGTATTTATGTATATATTTATTCAGTATATGTAATATTAGTATGTAAGTCTATTATAATAAATTGCACCCTTCGTTGTTACCTCTCCACACTCCCAAAGGTTGGTTGTTAGAAATTAATTTGCCCAGTCTGTCGGGGCAGGGCAGCATCCATCATTGATGCCCGTAAACCTAGTAAAATGTATCCTCACGTTTTGGCATTAGGTTTGAATTGCCGTCATGCCCAGTTAAGGCGGCATTGTGTTAGGGAATGATGTCAGTCATGAGTGTCTGATTCCAGTTGCTAACATTCATGGAACTGGCGCGCCACTTACCATCAGGTGGGGGCAATGTTATAAGTCGAGCTAGTATCAAAAAAAAAATAAGTAAGGATTTGATAAAAGGTAATAACAATAAATTATTTATTGTACAAAACCAAAAATGAGCGAGTACATAAAAATAAGTTTTTTTTCATTAAATAGAAGTTTTTAATTTTTATATAGTAGCACATCACAACATTTAACCTTGCATGGTAGCAACTGGAATCAGACAGCTTGATCCCGAAACATGTGGACCACTATACTGTGTCTATCAGCACGAACGGTGGATACTTCCCCGTCCCGGCAGACTAGGCAAATTACCACCATCAGCCCACCTAATACCATACTAATTTTTTTAGAAATTGCCGCGCTTTTTTGTTATCTACTTTCATCAGTCAGACTCTATATAAATACACTAATAACTAACTACATATATAGAAAAAACATATAATACCTAGCTTTAGCAGCAATGGTCTTGATTTGGCCAGTTGTAAGTGTGGCCACTAGTAGAGAACCATCAATGTATGCTATAGCAATCATGTCAGGAATGCATGGGTTCCATTGAAGAGAGGAAATTTGGGCAGATGTCCCTTGCAATTGGAGAAACACTGCTGGTGTTGCATTCTAAAACAAATTAATAATAATTAAATGAGATTAATCAAAGGAAGAGTGGTAGTAAAAGTATTGATGGCCGACCTGCTTAGGGCCAATTCTTTCAGTAAATTTATTATAAATGTACTTGAGTAAACTGACTGCCTCCTGGTCTAGCAGTTAAGTCTGTGGATTTAGATGCAGATGTACCGGGTTTGATTCCTGGTTGGGGACACAAGTTTTATTTTATTTTATTTGGGTACAGCTAATACAATAAATTAAAGACTATGTTAATGACTACAAGCTAATTAAAAGTTACCACGCATAACAAAAATACAAGTTAAAAAAAGAAAAACCGAAAGTAATAAAAACTAAACTAAAAATAGTTATACATTTAAAGTTACAAAATTAGAAATTATATTGCTCCTCACGGAATAAATACTATCACAAAATAAGTCAATGTCTAAATTGTGACTTCGTAAATTAAACAATGATACTGCTCTAGGTATATAACTATTCTGCCTATAATTGCTATGAGCATGAGGTACACATAGTAGATCTGAAGCACGCAAGCAACGGACTAGTGTCCTAAGACCATGTATTTCATTTATTTGTAATATTTCTCGAGTTTGGTATCCTAGAGACATTGAAAAGCTTGCAACTTGGCATAATAGGCATGTAGTAAAGTTGGCTAAATGAGAATCCGCTTCTTTAAAAAAAAAAAGTTTCTGAGTACCCCAGGATAAGTTTACTCAAGAAACGTGTATTTCTTATGTTTACATGCTGGGTTCGAAACCATAATCTTTAATTTGAAAGCATTCTCATGACTGAGCCACCATCATTAAAAAATAAATTACTGTATATATATAATTATTATATATACAACCTATATTATATATATTACTATATACAAACCTGGTTTTGAAATTCGCTTATTTTGTAGACACACAGTGCTTGGCCTCCAGTAACAACCAGGAACTCCTGATCACAGCTGACAGATATGTGTGTGGGCTTCTCCCGGAGGGATAGCGACAGGTGTGGTGGTGATGCACATTCTTTGTCACACAAATCCTTTAGGTAATACACTGGAAAGACAAAATAATGTTATTTTATTTTATTGGAAACTTGTTCCAAAAAGTTAAGAGAGGATAGGAAAGGACAAATATCTAAGCATTCCATTGATTCACCATGCAGGTAGCAGGTCCATTGTGTGTGGTTAAAGATGAGAAGAATGACGTCTCGGGCTTAACTTAAAGGTATTGACGGCAGACCTGCTTAGACCCAATACTTAGTAATAGTGCTACCCACAAGTGTGTGTCTAGCAGTTCCTATGGCAGCGCCACATAACATACAGTTATTTGTCAAAGCTTTCCCCCACCTTACAGTTCTGTGTTAGTTGTGTGTAGGGAAGAGATAGAAACTGTGTCTGAAATTAAAATTGCTGGTTAAAAAGGTGGCCTCTTATTTATTCTACAACATCACAAAAATACTTAATACAAAAAACACATCTTAGTCTTGCATTTTTTCTTCGTCTGCATATTTACCCTCAGATTATGCAGCCTTTTTGAACAAATAAGGCCTCCTTAACTAATGACATGCCTGATTAAAATACAATACATAAATTTCATACTGCAGGCTCAAATTTTATATCAGATCCGAACAGGTTGAAAAAAAATGGTTACATATTAAATTTAAACCTGTAAATTTTTATTTACTGGATCTTATGGTCATAAAAATATCTTTTTATACTTATATAGCAAACAAATATTTTTTTGTTTTAATTTTTGCATTGAAGCTTTCCGACTGATCTTCGAGGTTATTTTTTAGAACTATACAACAAAAACTTACAGTATCTAATACTGAATTTACTAGGTTAGGTCCCTTCACTTACAATCACCTCTTTTTTTGACCTCATTCCTAATCAATTTAGCACCTTATTACATTAATATTAATTAATTTAATAATTCCAATAATATATTTAATTTTAAAAACTATTCATTTCTATAACTGTTTCTTGCTACATGGGGTGCCTGTCCCACTCCCCCTCTTCTGATCTGGTACAAAGTCCTTCTATACTGCATCTTCCACACATGTGTAGCTTGCTTTAAGTTTTAAATACATATTTTCAATAAGCATATACTAAATATGCCACAGGATTCTAAAGCAACCCTGCAGTTTATTGTTTACCTAATAATACTCCTTCTGGTGAAGCTATGAAGACCAAACCAAACTTGCTGGCAGAAGTTACAAGGTTATACCCCGGTTTTGGCAAGGAATTCGCACCAAGTACCTTCACACTTCTTTGCAGCTTATACTGCAAGTTCTGAAATTAATATTTTAAGAGAATTAACACCACTTTTTCTAGATATACCGACTTTAACCTATATTTTTATTTATAAAGAATGTAATTACTTACTCTCTCGTCAACTGCGCTTGGGGCAAATTGAACTTCCATAATGAAAATGTTATTTCATAATTAAATGAAATCTTAAATAAGAATATACTTCATAATACCATTAAAAAGCTGAAAAATACAAACAGCAACCGGAAAAAACGAGCGAATTATTTTACGACTGACTGATGACATTCAGTCAGTGAAATCAGTAACAAACAGCATTCAGTCAGTCAGTTTGTGCTTCAGTGACCGAACTGAACTGATGAATCAGCAATCGAATGAATTTCTAGGGTAAATCATAATCTGTGGTTAAATCTTCAGCTATTGGCCAAAGGACAAGAGCACATCATTATTTAATAAAATAGTATTGCACCTATTTAGGTACTTTAAATTTGCATTACAACTTTACCAATAAATTATTTTTAAGTATATAGTGTAGCTACATTTAATTGATTAAATTTATCATTATCTGTTATAATAATAGAAATCTAAATAGGTAACCATAGCTATTCGCCACTTGATACAGCTATTAGTTATGAAGAAGAAGCAGAGATTAACCACTAATATGCAGCATTTTGACTGCATACTTTTTCTATGTGCAGAGTTTAAGCTCTTTTATTGCATTCTAAAATATATAGAAGTATAAATTTATAGAAACTAATATCCTAAACCAAATTAATAGATAAACCTAAAAGATAATTACGTTATAAATGCCTCAAATACTTTATTAATTGTTTATTTTTAGACCAACATCTAACGAAACAATTCTTTATTTATAAACATATGCCACGTTTGGATATTGACGTCAAGTCTGGATTCCAAGAAAAATAAATTAAAAAAACAAAATTGGTGAAGTAGTTTAGGCATGAAGGCGAATTAAATAGGCAGACACAGACATACGGTCCTGGAGTCACATGTCAGCCTACGTCTCTTTCTCAGGGTTCCAGGAACAACTCTGCCAAACTTTGTCAAAATCAGCTCAGTAATATAGAGGTAAAGACGAGACAAAAAAGACACAGATAAAACATCTATTACATGTATAATATTAGTATAACAACTGCAACAACTGCCTCCGTATTCCAGCTGTTAAGTCCGTTGATTTACACTCGAAACTAACGGGTTCGATTCCTGGTCGAGACTATATCACTATATTGATCCTGTGATTGACTTGTTTAAGCGCTTTTTATCACTTATTTGTCTTTGACTTGGCGTTTATCTATGGTTTTAAAATCCGGTAAAAACAGCAAGTTTTGCTTTATTGGCTTTCAAGTCGAACATAGCATAAGTAAGTAAGTATAACTACACTATTTTACATACCTAAACATTTAATATCATAGAAAAAAAAAACTATAAAATATTTTAATAGTTATCAGTGAATAATATGATGTTTTTTAGAAGTTAAGATAAGTTGGTTCGTTAGTAATAGAAAGGAAGTTTGCAAGCCGGACTGCGGCCAACAAAATTCCAATGTAAGAAAATGTTGGGTTTGTTAGCAACTTCTTCGGATATAATGAACTCAAAGTTAGTCAGTTCGATGATTGAGTTACTTGTAACTTCTTTGGTTTTTAATGAACTGTAAAAGCCAAAAAAAAATATTGATGTGGGACGATTTGAACCTAATGTATTATATTAATAAATATTATTTTCATTGTGATTACAAAAATTGGTGATAGGCATAAAAATTGGTGCCCAATCTGTCGGGGCGGGGAAGTATCCACCGTTCGTGCCGATAAACCCAGTAAAGTGTATCGACGCGTTTCGGGATCAGGCTTGAATTGCCGTCAAGCCCAGTTAAGCCGGCATAGTGTTAGGGGCTGATGTCAGTCATGATTCCAGTTGCTAACGTTTATGGACCTCGCACGCCACTTACCATTAGGTGGGCGCAAGGTCACATGTCGTGCTAGTATAAAAAATAAAACCTGTACAATGTACCTACATGTCAGATAATTTATTATCGACCAGAGCAGTTCGCAAGTAAAATACACTCATTGGACTTGCAAACTGTCAAATGTTTAGGTTTAACACAATGATATTCCCCGTCGTGATCACGGAATGAAGCTAATGAGAAAATCCAGCAATACAAATATAGGATATCACTTCATGAATAACAGAGTTGTAAATATGTGGAACAAAATACCAGAAGACATATTAAAGTCCTCAACTGTAAACACTTTTAAAAACAAACTGGACAAGTGTCTAGTGACAATCGAAATAGACTATGGTGATAACTGTCAATTTTATAAACTGTACACCAGTGCTTGATATAGACATATCAGCAATGCGCTGCTCGCCTATTAATCAATAATAATAATAATTTTAAAAAAACTTCTATAAAAGATTAACAATGTGTTTGACTTGTCGCTTTAAGCGTTTTATTTCGCTTTGAAAGTCGCTCGACTTGGCGTTGCTCCAAGGTTTTCATACTATTTAAACAAAATTCGGTAAATAAAGCGTTAAACGCTTTGCGTTGCTTTCAAGTCAAACGCATAAAAGAACTTTCTGCTATGTTCGACTGGAAAGCAAATAAATGAAAACTTGATTTTTTTAATCATTTTTTTGGTAAATTTTGTTTGAAAACCATAGACAAACGCCAAGTCGAACGACTTTCAAAGAAATTAAGTGAAAGAAAGCCCTTAAAGCGACAAGTCGAACATAGGGTTATAAATCAAAATAATATAAATAAATATATAATAAATATAAATATTTCCAGACAGGTCACACAGCGCCATCTAGTTTCCGTGGTAAGCTACGAGGCTTGTGTTACGGAAACTAGATGGTTGATAAACTACATACATATTTTACTTTTTTTTTTGTAAATATTTACATATTATACATATAAACACCCAGACCGAGACAAATTATACAATGTACAACTTGCCCCCGGTGGGAATCGAACCCACGACCTCCCGAGTTCACGGTAACGTTGGTTACCACTAGACCACGGAGGCGGTCTATATATAAACTATAAGTTTCATTTTTTATATCTAAAGTCATATCTCTTTAAGCGAATACCCACCAATATAATACAGTCATAATTATACTTTAATATTTTTATTTTACCTTAAGCAAACAATGCTCATTAACAAATTGGCTTGCAAATAGACTTGTTTGGATAATATACGTGTAGCACTTAACTTTAGCATTTGGTGACGCGAAACACGGCGAGCACTCGGGATTAAATGAGTCGCATTAGTCTCCCCAAGCAATTACAGCCGCAAAGGGAATCCTCCACCTCGCCGAGATTGGACATTTTCCACTTTTCCACAACATAGTACTGTCTTAATTGCCATTTTTCAAGTCAGAGTTACCTGAAATGGTCGCCTGGAAATTAGATTTTTCCAAGTCCATTTTTAATGCTGCTCTATCAGGTTCGCAAAGTAGTCCATTTATGAGTATCGTAGATTAACAAGTTTAATTATTGAAACTAATAATAGTTAACTACATATCATATTATAAAACAAAATCCTCCGCCGCGTCTGTCTGTCTGTCTGTTACTACAAAACTACTGCACCGGCTGTTTTCACCAATGGATAGAGTGGTTCTCGAGGAAGGTTGTATATAATTTGTTATTTTAATACATTAACGATATTTGTTGGAGGTGTCGGAAAAAAATAAGACGTCTGGGAGCTTCCAACGAGAACAATTTCAATGAGATATAACAAAATAATGTATGGTGGAATTGTGTATCTTATATACTTAGGTATACGGGAAAGCCGCGATGGCATATGTCTATCTTTTAAGGATAACATACTATATTCATTTAAATACTTAAAAAAACAGGCAATTATACATTATTACAATACATTAATAATAATAATAATAAATAAATATTTCCAGACAGGTCACACAGCGCCATCTAATTTCCGTGGTAAGCTACGAGGCTTGTGTTACGGAAACTAGATGGTTGATAAACTACATATTATACTTTTTTTTTTTGTAAATATATACATATTATACATATAAACACCCAGACCGAGACAAATTATACAATGAACAACTTGCCCCCGGTGGGAATCGAACCCACGACCTCCCGAGTTCACGGCAACGTTTGTTACCACTAGACCACGGAGGCGGTCAATTATTAATTACAATACATTAAAATGTAACTTGTGGAATCGTTAATAGATTAACATTAAAATTTACATCAGACCCTAGCCAACCTGTCTGGGCAGCGTGGCTAGTGTAGGTCATATTCTCCAAAAAAATATTCGAGAAGGTCCATCTCCAAGTGGAGTTCCAGAACTCGTGTGTTCTGAGGCTGTGATTTGATGATGTGTATAATTTATCTTGAGACAATGGGACCATGGGGGCCAAGCGCTAAGAAGTTATTTTAAGAACTGTCTAAGCGGCTGGTTAACGCTGTATGTGACGAGTTTTTTCGCGCACCAAATCAGCATCGTTGTGCAGCGGGAGAATGCTGCGAGTGTTCTTGGTACACTGCCACATGATCAAGTCATGGGTGAATATTTTTATATATATGTAGTTCAGATTTTATTTTTAATTTAGTTTATAGTTTCCATGGGGACCGTCAGCGAGGCGCTTGGCCAAGGAGTTGTCAAAGCGTCTGACAGAAAGGTCTGGAGACAGGAAGGCTGGCAATTATTTCTGCCAACGTATTAGCCTCGGTGTACAGAGGGGAGATGTTGCCAGTCTCCTTGGGACTATCTCGGATGGGACGTCTCTAGAGTACACTTTTTATTTATAGTTTAGTTTATTTTTAATTTTATCATTTAGGTAGCTTTTAAATTATATTAAATGTACATAATATGTTAATGGGGTGTATCAGGCAAAGCTTTTTGTAGATGTCACTAGTGGCAATGGTACCTTGCTTACACCTATGTTGCATCATTTTTTAAATGTTTATGTAGTTTTCATATCAGAAATATATCAGAAAAAAAATGTCTTTTAACTTAACGTTACCTACCTTAAAATACGAATTAAGAAAGCGAAAACAGTATTTAAAAATAAAAAAGGTTTAATTAATAGAACGGCAATTTTGAGATCAGAATATATTTGATTTCGCTTAGGAGCCTCGATTTGTACACTTAAAAGCTGCTCACTTCGGCAATTTCCAAAAAATAATATATTTCGTAATAAAAAGAGGTTTTACAGACAGTTATATTAGGAACCATCTATCATGATAAAAAGTTAGTGATACACCCCATTAACTTCGTTTAAAAGTTTATATATTTTTATTATTATTTTAACCATTGTACTGTTTTTATTCTTAATAAAACAAAAACATCTATCATTGAAAACAATAAAAAAATATACATTTTGACAATTGAAGTATTGTAAAATGTCCTGTGTAACAACGATTTAAGGGCCCTTTAAATGCTCTTGAATACTGAACGACATTCATGCAGTTATCAACGATTTAAAGAGCCCTTTAGTTTTACGGCAGGTATTTTAAATTTCAAATAGCGAATAAATGCTATACTTGTATAGGTATATTAATTTCCTTTACTTCAGACGGTTGGGATGGGATCTGTATGTCTCCTGAGTAAAGAAAATATACAAATATATACAAAAGTATTAGTATTAATTGTACTCCGGATGCAGATCCCGGTTGCTGATGCTGTCCGCGGTGATGCTGTCAATTCTACAGGGCTACATCACATCTCACTCACTGTTAGGGTACACTTTCCTGTAGGTAGGGCAGCCAAGAATTATTTAATTTAGAACTCTTTTTATTTAATTATTAATTTGATATTTTTTATTATTATTAATTTAATTTATTATATTAATGGATTTCTTTAATTTTATTTGTTTTATTGTTAAATTGAATTTCTATATCTTTAGGTTGTATTTTTCTGTTTTTTTTTCTTTGACACCTAAATAAGTATCAGTAATAAAGTATGTTTCCTAATTTGGACAATGTATAAACTTAATTATATACTAACCTTTATGTTCTGTGCTGTGGAAATGAATGAATAAATAAATAAATAAATTCACAATGCTTTTATTACAGCCCCTAGAACACAGCGTCCTAGATCTCCACTGTTGACCATAGACCTTCATAACATATATCAGGAGAATTTGGCCTACACTCGCCACGCTGGCCAGATGTAGCGAGGATCTAATGTAATTTTTTAATAGCAATTAACGATTTCACAAGAACCGGGAATGGTGGTGTTGTAAATCTATGACACTTATAAGTAAGAAAAGTGTATTTCTCATTGGATGCCGGGGGGGTTTGTACCGACCTTTGTAGGATTTAAGCGTAAAGCGTTCCTACATCCGAGCCACAATACTTAAGTTGGATTAATTAATTATAGATTATTGTAGTGTGATACACACCTAATTAGTACATAGTGTACAACATACTTTATGTGAGCTGACCATGCACTTATGCAGGTGTGCATGAGTCAGACAGACGCCAAGCGACTATGTACTTATTTACTTCAGTAATAAAGGAACACCAGAAAACTTCGGTTGTTTCATTACTCCTGTGCATCCTCCCACACTTCATTATATTGGACCAGAAATAATAATTGACACTTTATTTATTTTTAATTTACTTTTTTTCTATTTTTTTTATTAGTCGTTAGTTATCCTTTAATAAAAAAAATATATAACTAAATATGTATATGAAGTAGTGAAAAATATGATGCCCTTCGGTATATGATGACTTGGTATAAGTATATATATTTATAATCTTAAATAATAGAAATAAAATTAAATATAAACTGTACAAATATTTAAAATAAAATAATAATTAAGCTAATAAAAATGTATAAACAAAATTAAAAATAAAACTAAACTATATTATCGTATAATAATATTCACCCATGACTTGATCGTGTGGCAGTGTGGCAAGATCACTTGCAACATTTTCGAAAACACAGCCAAACCTCTTGTCACATACAGCATTAACCAGCCGCTTTGACAGTTCCTTAAAGAACTTCTTAGCATTTGGTCCTCCCGGTCCCATTGTCTCAAGACCAAAAGGGGCAAACACATAGTCATTAGCAACAAATTAGTATATGCGACACTCAAAGTACCTAGGTAGATATCCATCTATCTAAGGAATTTGTCACATACCTAAATGCCCTGTAAACAGAAGATTTCCAGCTTACCGCTCAGGTAGAAAGTCTATCATCTATAAAATTTTCATCCGTTTCCGTCTCACCTATGCTACGTCACCATCTTCTGGCCAACCACCAGGGACAAGATCAAAAGTCAACAGAAGTATCGCTCAGAGTGGTCTCCCGAGCGCGGTGGTTCGTACCTAATACAGCTGGAGATCTGGAGATGCCTACTATTGAGGAGTTTGTCGTCGGTACAGTAGTATGTTCCATCAGGCCGATAAGGGGCAATTCAAGCATCTCCAAAATAATTATAATGACTAATATTACTAAATAAATAAATATATACTAAATTAACACTATAAGTAAAAAATAAAATGAAAAATAAGTTAGAACAAAAAATTAAAACATTAGGTACTTAAAACATCGATGTATATTATAGGCCCTCACTGATATAAAAACGTTCCCGTAAAACCAATCGAAGTCATGTAGCTGCACCAACAGTCGCGAGATACCAAGCGTCGAGAGCGCCTAATATTAATATTTATATCGAGTAAAACTAGTCTTTTTGTTTGCATTGTGATATAATTTCCGATGAATAAAGCATGTGGCATTATCCTTGCTTGAGAATTGCCCCCCAAAGTTAGTAGGTACACAAAGCAAGCGACACGTTTTTAAGAGTGCGTTTTGTATTGAATAGGCTTATCTATATACATCGATGACTTAAAACCTTATTTAAGTAAAATCGTGTCTGCGCTGGCAAGAACGCTGGCCGCATTTCTTCGCTGAATCTTATCTGAGCCAGGAAATAACCAGCCCTCTTGTCACCAGAGCAGACAATTAGACAATTAGACGAGGAATTAAGTTTAAATTGACGTTTTAAAAATGTTTTAGCGTTTTAACTCCACAGGCCTACATTCTCTAGAGCAAACGGCACAAACACGTAGTCTGTGATAGGTACGTATTTGCCCCACTTGCCAGAATCAGCGTTTCCAGCTGCGGCTCTAACTTCTGAATTTGATTGTGTATGCGAAATTAATAACCATAAAATATTTTTATTATTTTTATTATCAAGCTATTTGTACATAGTTATCATAAAACTACAATTATTAAACAAGTAATTTTAAAGCAGGTGTTAAACAATAATCGAGGATACAACCTCATTTCAATAATTAGGAACAACATTGAAAACTGGAAGAGTATTTCTGAATACATCAGGTTTCGGCAAAATCTTATCAAAAAGCTTTATACCAGATTTCTTAATTATATCAAGCTTTCTTGTCAATGATGGAATTCCATAGGTCAGCGCAGGGGGGCCATATTCTTCAGCTGGTGGATATGGGGCCAGAAGTGGAGGGTACGGCGCATTAATGATCGGCGCAGGAACGGAAATTGGGGTTGGTGGAAAGCCAACAACTTGGTTTGAAGATAGCCCGAAGAATGTAGATGTTTCTCCAATAACGAATGGTGGGTTAAATATCGGAGCTGGGGGTCCATAAACTTCAGCTGGTACCGGAACTTCTTCAATGACGATTGGCGCAGGAATCTCAGGCACGACCAAGGGAGGTAGAACTGGAGCTTGAGGAATTGGAATAACTTCTACAGGCGTATGTGGGACAGGTAAATCGTTAACTACAATTGGTGCGGGAATTGGTGGGACTATTAAAGGAGGTAGGACGGGAGCAGGAGGAATGGGGATGACTTCAATAGGGTGGTGGAATACAGGCTCAGGAATGCTATAAACTTCCGCAGGTGGGTATGGGGCTGGTACGTCTTCAATGACAACTGGTGGGGCAATTGGTGGAACTATTAAAGGAGGTAGGACGGGAGCAGGTGGAATTGGGATGACTTCAATAGGGTGGTGGAATACAGGCTCAGGAATACCATACACTTCAGCGGGTGGGTATGGGGCTGGTACATCTTCAATGACAACTGGTGGGGCAATAGGTGGAACTATTAGAGGAGGTAGGACGGGAGCAGGAGGAATTGGGATGACTTCAATAGGGTGGTGGAATACAGGCTCAGGAATGCCATACACTTCAGCGGGTGGATATGGCGCTGGTAGGTCTTCAATGACAACTGGTGGGGCAATTGGTGGAACTACAAGTGGGGGTAGGACAGGCGCAGGAGGAATTGGAATAACTTCTACGGGAGGGTATGGTGCGGGTACGTCTTCAATGACATATTGTGGCTCAATTGGTGGCACTACCAATGGGTGTAGGATGGGTGCTGGTGGGATTGGTAGTACTGAATGATCATAAAATACAGCAGGAGGATTGTAAACTTCAGCAGCTGGATATGGAGCGGGGACATCCTCAATGATTACAGGCGGAGGAATTTCTGGAACCACTAATGGTGGGAGAACTGGTGCTGGTGGGATCGGAATTTCAACCGGGGCGGGGATCGGAGGAGGAAAAAATGGAGGCAGAATAGGTGTTGGTGGTGGGATTGGGATGAAATTTGGGCGATCAATTACAACGCCAGCGGGAAGGCCATATGTATCAGCTGGGGGTCCGAAATAATTCGCTGGAGGGTATGGAGCTGATATAATCCCATTTCCCAAACTGAGAGACACAGTGCTTAGCACTCCTAGTATTCCAATTAGAATCTGAAAATAAAACAAGAAAAATCATGAAATAGAGCTATTTTAAACCTGCTTCCGTGGTCTAACGGTCAAGAGTACCAGGTTTGATTCCTAGTCGGGACACAATAATTTATTTTGTGTGATATTTTCTTAAATCTGGTACGCTAGATCGGCAAGATTGCCACTTGTCATGATAAGCCTATAGTAAAGTTGGCTAAACGTAGTTTCTGATCACCCCGCAAGGATTAATGTCGTGAAAATACTTTACATTGAAGAATGAAACTATTACGTTGAAACTTTTTTTTTCTTAATTGCATGTTATGTTATATGTCAAAAGTGTTAGGGACTGATGTTGGTCATGATGTCTGATTCCAGTTGCTAACATTCATGGACCTTGCGCGCCACTAATCACCAGTTGGGCGCAAGGTCACATATAGTGCTAGATATAAAAAAAGAAATTAAAGAAAGGTAATTTAACTTTAGAATAATGTAACTATAGGCCTCAAAGCCCTTACTAATTATTCGGCTGTTACAAATTATTTGAATTATTGGAGATTTTTTCTAACGAGAATCTCTTATTTTGATATAGAATTATTCTTAAAATTATACAATTAAAATATACACAATAATAAATAAAACAATTTACCACTTACCATTTTGTGTGGGAGTACCAGTGCTTCTGTATGACTACATATTTTTTTACCCGTTTATATATTAAATCTAACTTTATATTTCGAAATCACACCTAATTAAAGATCTAGTATTTTGTCAGCTTGAAACAATTAGGTTGGCTGTTGAGTTATTTAAAGTACTTACAAGTAAATCCGGTTGCTATTTATGTTAAATCTAACGAAAAAAGTAAACACAGAATTTATTTTCCAATAACTCAATACTCTCCCTTATTGAGTGATTCCCTTCTTCCAACCTGGCTATCCAACCCAGGTAGGATATTGGGACTTCACAGTCCGCACGCTGTGTTTGATTGTCGCTTTTTTTTACTTTAAAAGTCGTTCGACTTGGCGTTTGTCTAAGGATTTTATACAAAGTTCGGTAAAAAAAGCAGGCTTTCTATTCGATATGATAGGCATTGCCCCATATGTTATATTATAGATTTTAGAAGCAATAATAAAACAGCCATTGACAAAACCTGAAGTGCCTGTCACTAACCTAACAAGTCAAACACTGTACCGGACTTAAGAAATGTCTTAAATAAATTAGTTTATGTTGTGTTCTCGACTAGCAAATTCTGGCGCTTTCGACTTACGTGTCAGTTCGAAATATACGAATAAAAAGTGACAGAACTCCATAGAAAAATGTCCGTTTCATTCGAGCAAATCGAGCGGGCATGCACGCGAGGAGGGGGAACATCCATGGCAACTACTACGGCAGGAGGACGCGAGAGTATCTACTTCCCAGAATACTAAATAGTCTATCTCAAGAAATAAGAATAGAAAAACTTTCCAAATTTACATATAAAAACAAAATTAAGAAAGAACTACTCGAACAACTGAGTAGCAAAATCGATAGATTATTTGTGTAAAAAAAACCGAATCTATTATAGTTGTGTTTTATTTTATTTAATGTTTAATAAACTAAAGTGTGCTAGTATATCATTGTAATGAGAGCTATCTGCCGATAAACTATTTTATAGTTTGGCAGAATAATGTTATATTTAAATGTTATGATATAAGGAAAAATAAATAAATTAAAAAAAAAGAAAGATCAAAAATATTAAAATAAAATTGCTTAAAAAACTAATTATAAATAAAACTAAAACTAAAAATACCTATGAAATTAAAGCTATTCTACAAAATAAACTAAGGGCTTACCACCAGGGAGGGTACCTAAAACGCTCGCCGCATTTCCTCGTTGAATTATTATGGACATATTCTGTTTTAGGTAGTTATGGCATTTGGGATCTTTGTAAAATATATCATCAACATCATCAGCCTGTATCTCTCCACTGTTGCATGTAGGCCTCCCCCAAGGCTCGCATCCAACCCTTCTTTAGGTCATCTGTCCATCTGGCGGGGGGTCGTCCCACTCTGCGTCTTCCCGTACGTGATCTCCACTCTAGAACCCGTTTGCCCCATCGTTCGTCGGTTCTGTGGCAGATGTGTCCGGCCTATTGCAACTTCAGCTTGCTAATTTTAAAAGCTATGTCATTAACTTTCGTTCTCTGACGAATATCAACGTTTCGAATTCTATCCATCAGAGATATACCAAGCATAGCTCTTTCCATGGCTCGCTGAGCGACCTTGAATTTATGAACCAGACCCACTGTTAGTGCCCACGTCTCTGCTCCGTACGACATTACCGGCAGGACGCACTGGTTAAACATTGTGGTATAGACGATGAGAGGATGTGCCGGAGTTTCCCGAATGCCGCCCATCCTAGCTGAATGCGTCTGTCGGCTTCTTTATAAAAAAAATATAACTAATATAAAATCCTGGTAAATTACATTTTCCAAGTTAGCTGTGGTGGTGAAAAGAAAGGAGACTTACTGCGGGTTCTTCGATAGCTCCAAGGTCACTGGTTGTAAAGCACGACACACCACCATAGCATCAAGAGTTGGAGCAGAGATTATGAGCACACACAATTCACAATTTAAAGTCTTTTATTTTTAATAAATATGGGTTGAGTAGCGTTCACGGGTTCACCGTTCAAAAAAAATATTCCAACTGACCGGTGGGTCGCGAGGCCGACCCATTTTTTGGTGCGTTTACGCATTTCTCCATCTCTTTCACACGTAAGTCTTATGGATAAGGAATAAAAGGGATGGATATACATAAAGCGTGAGATTGTTCTAGAAGCGTTATACTACATAGATAATTACGAGTATGTATATGTATATATATATAAAACGGCGTTAACATTATCCCCCGGCCTGAAGAGTATGACTTCAGAACATATAACAAAAAAATAATAGCGGTAATAGCGTTGCGAATATTGATAAAAAAGTAATGTAATATGAAAAAAACTCAAATCTAAAAATGTATATAAAAAAAAAAGAAGAAGAATTTACTGACGCGGTAACGGGCAGAGACGTACGACAGGACGTACGTAACAGCCCATCTTGGTTTTAACCTTTACGGTGCGAGTAACTCCATCCTTACCAGGATACAACTCCTGGACCACGCCCAGTGGCCAATTGAGTGGTGCAGAATTGTCATCGCGTATTACCACGACACAACCAATAGTGATGGGATTGGATGGAGTATTCCATTTTTGACGTTGCTGCATAGAAATCAAATATTCTAAGTTCCACCTATGCCAGAACGATTGAACTATTTTATTTAATAGCTTATAGCGATTGAGTCGATTGTCAGTAATTCCATACACATCTTCAGCGGGTAAATATTTTAATGGCGTAAGATTTAAAAAATGAGAGGGGGTTAATGCTGAGGGTTCAGAAGGGTCTGAACTAAGCGAACACAGAGGACGGCTGTTCAAGTGCTTCGACTTGTATAAGAAGTGTTTAACTCCTCGTATGTTAAAATTTGCGTTCCGATAACTCTGAGTAACTGCGTTTTGACTGATTTAATATTATTCTCCCAGATCCCACTGAAATGTGGAGATAAGGGAGGATTGCGTTTAAATTGAATGCGTGATTCGGACAAATTTGGCGTTAAATAATTATTGTGCGTTTCTGACGTTAAAAGCGTATACAGTTCGTCTACTTTGCGTTTTGCACCAACTAAATTAGTGGCACCATCACTGACGATCATAGACACGGGTCCGCGCCTACTTATAAAGCGTTTGAAAGCCGCTAAGAACATATCAGTACTGAGGTCGGAGACTAGCTCAACGTGTACGGCTTTGGTCGTGAGGCAAATAAATTAACACACGTATGCCTTTGAACTTTTAACCCCACGACCGCGATAAGGAGTAACAAAATATGGACCTGCGTAGCCTACGTCAGTGTAGACGAAACATTTCACCTCACTTACTCGGAAGTAAGGCAAGTCTCCCATAATAGGATTACTACTTTTGGGTTTTAACTTAAAACAAACATTACGGCTCTGAATGCGTTTGCGTATCATGCGTCGAGCAGCCAGAACCCAATAACTCTGTCTTAGCAAGGCCAATAACAGGTTGGGGCCGGCATGGAAGTTAGACAAATGAAAATAGTCTACTAGTAAATGAATAATAACATCCTTCGCGGGTAAAACTATAGGATTCTTTTGCGTAAAAATTAAGTTGAGAATTATTGAGTTGACCTACCTACCTACACGAAGTACCTATGTTATCGTTATCTACTTATACATTTAATTTTCTCAAAGCCGGACTACAAACCTTTCCTGACTTGAGAGCGAAAATAACTGAGCTAAAATGTTTTAATTCTATAGCGCGAATTATAATGAGTTCAGAGTGTTCCAAATCTTGGACCGTTATTGAGCCGCGTGAAGTAAATATTTTTGAAAATCGTAGTACAAAACATAGGGCATGCAATAACTTTGTCCATTTGGATATACGGTTGGCCAACACATAGACAACGCTGTCTTCGACAACGTCGTGTACGGTCAGAGCAACAATTTTTGCTTCGGGAAGTTCGTCTTCTACAGGCGACCTACCGAATGCAGAAACGGGCCAATCGGAGCGGGGGAGTATTGCCCAACTTGGGCCATCAAACCAAAATGTATTATTTAAGTGTTTACTAGGAGTGACGGGTCGAGAAATAATATCTGCCGGATTGTCAATCCCGGCGACATGAAACCAATGTTTTGTGGGTAGAAGTTAATTTATTTGAGAAATTCTGTTAGCGATAAAAGTATGATACTTATAAAGCGGTGCGTTAATCCACGAAAGAGTTACAGTGGAGTCAGAAAATACTACTATATCAATTATATTAGTGCGATCAAACATCGAATCTCTCACAGCAACAATTAAATTTGACAATAAAAACAGCGGCGCATAATTCCAGTCGAGCTAGGCTGACTTTCTTTTGTGGCGCTATTCTGGACTTGAAACAAAGTAATTTTACTTGTTCCAAGTCTGAGTTTACCTGGCTGACCCTAACATACGGCGACTGCGAAATCCAACAACATGTTATGCGAGTTTTTGAATATGCCAATATGGCGCGGAAATTTTAATTGTTGGAGCAGGTGCAGTCCTGAAACTGCACCCACTGAGTACGTACATGCTCAGGAGCGACTTCATCCCAGTCCAGGTTTAAAAGAGGTTTAAAGAGTGCAGGGGTTGTGGAGAGTATATTACGTTTAGTGCAAATAGTATTTTCGAAAATAATAATAATAATTATAATATTGAATATTGAAGATCTATTAATTTGGGAATGAGTAATGTGAGCTTGAGTTTAGAGTTAGGTTAGAAATTAAATTAAATATTTATTTTTTTATGAGTTATTCGTAATGTGGTATTATTTCCATTACGAATGAGGGCGTAATTAGCGAAGCGTTTTTCCATGTTTAATAAACGTAAAATTGAGATATTTTCTGAGTTAACTAATTCAGATGCGTTGAGTTTAAAAGGCAGACGAACGGTGTACCCACCAGTGTCATCGCGAGAAAAATGACTTATAAAGTCGCGTTCACATGATAAGTCCTGAGGACAAATATGTTTTTTAATCGGAATATTTTCTAGTTCCACAAAGCGTTGCGTTAAACTATCTAATGCATGCGAATCGTTTGTCGCATGAAAAGAAATATTTTCGTTTGCCGGAGATAAACAATTTGCTTTTCCCATGAGTACATAGCCTAGGGTTGTTTCCATTCCGACTACAGAAGAGTGAGCGGATGTAACTTTATTATTACCCAGTAGGAATGGGAACAACTCGTTACTAATTATACAATCTATGTCAGAAGGCGAGTAGAAATTATTATCTGCGAGGGGTAAATCATGTAGGTGTAGTAAGTCATCGGTACGTACCGTGAGGCTAGGAATTTTGTCTGAAATACTGTCTATTACCCGGGCATCAATATCGTATTTACAGCGAGCGTCATACCGAGAATAAATAGTCAGACTGGTACGTCCTAATGAGAATTTCTCAGTTTGTCCGATGCCTTTTATTGTAGACGTTACGGGAGAAATATTTAGGTTGAGTTTGTCACAACACGATTTCGTAATAAAATGCGAAGTCGAACCACTGTCTAAAAGCACCCTTATATTATGTTTTTGTCCTATATTATTTTTAACGTAAACAACTGCAGTCGGTAACATCACAGCTGTTTTCAGCGTAGTGAGTAAAGAAAGAGACGGAGCTGCAGGTGCGAGCGGCGCGGCGGTAGGCTGCAGCGCGGCGGGTTGAGAGGGGCTCGTGCTAGCGCAGATATCGTTACTGCGATGCGCGGGCGCAGTCACGGGTTCGATTTCCCGGCGAGGCAAATCTATATGTAACAGAGTATGGTGCGTGCGTCTGCATACACTGCAGTTACGTTGTGACTTACAGTATTTCACATTGTGAAAACCTAAACAATTTATGCAAAAGTTATTGTTTCTTGCATAATTGTTCCTTATTTTTGGGTCGAGTTTTATGAACTCTTCACATTTGAAGAGAGCGTGCGAGTCTTGAGTTTTACATAATTTACATTTATTATTTGAGTTTGAGTGGCTATTATTAGCGAAAAAAGATTGTACATAGTTTTTATTAGGCCTATCATATGGGGTTTTATTTGTACTTTTATTTTTAAATTGATCTTTATTGTTCGTGTGATAAGGTTTAGAGTTTCCAGCGTTGCGTAGCATGTATATCTTACTTTGTTCAGATACAAATTTTCTTAATGAATCAAAGGTAGGCAGTTTCGAGTCGCGATTTGCTTGTTCATATAACGTAACTGTATCATTGTCGAGTTTTGTTAATGCTATATGCGTTATGATAAAATCTGACAAATTATCTAGCTCTAGTTGATTAAGGGCTGCGTGGGCGGAACAAAAGGTTTCAATAAATGCGTCTAGTGAGTTGAGTGAAGGAGACTGACTTGATTTGAAGTTCAACATTTGTTCCAAATAGATGACGGCTAGTGTGCGTTTATCTTGGTACTTCTCAGTGAGTGCTTGCCATAGAATATTATAGTTACTTGCTACGGGAGGGATCCCTGCACAAACTGTAAGCGCCTTGCCGCTTAATTTGCCAACTAGATACTGAATTTTCTCAGCATCTGATAAACTTGTGTTGTTGTGAATCAATGCAGTAAAATTTTCATAAAACATGGACCATCTGTTCGGTGTTCCATCAAAAGACATGAGTTCCAGTGCCGGCAACTTTTTATTTAACAAATCAGAGTTATTTTGTTTGCTAGAGGAAGCGTTGTGTTGTGGCAATCATTACAGCCCCTAGAACACAGCGTCCTAGACCTCCACTGCTGGAGATGGGCCTTCCAGAACATATATCTGGAGAATTTGGCCTACACTCGCCACGCTGGCCAGACGGCTTGGCGAGGAATGTTGTGGCAATACACGAGACGAACTGATATCACATTCTACACTTTTAATGTGACAATACAGCTCATCGAATGACAATAAAGATGTAAAATCAGCCTTTGCCTTTGGGTTATGAGTTAATATTGCTAAGTTGAGTTGTTCCATAATCTCAGAAAATTCCTGTCTAACCTTATCTATGGACTTTATGCGGATAAGGAAAGTATTTCTTTCCCTTTCTGTAGTTAGGCTTAAACTAAGATCAAATATGTTTTGAATTAATTTAAATAAACTTTCCTTTTTAGCGTTAAGCATGGCAATTGTAGCGGTTGCATTTCTGTCTTCTTTTTCCGACATTTTTTTTTTTTTTAAGTTAGGCGTAAAGAAATATGTAATTAGAGTAGCGTTATTGTTATTATAAAGTTAATCAAGAAATGCAATTCGTTTACGGAAAAGTGAAAGATTTTTTTTTTTAAACTGAATTATTAATTTATATGTACCTAGGAATGTTAACCCCGTTAATATATAGGTACGGTGCGTGTTATAGATAACAAATATAAGGAGATAATAATATAAAAGTAAAAGATGAGAGCGTAAGGAGTGAGTGAAGTGGGTAGCGTAGCCGAGTTGCGTTTTTTTTACTTTTTTGAGTAGCGGTTTTTTATAATAAATAAATTGCGTATAATATAATAGGGTGTGTGAGGAGTAGCGGGAGATCAGAGGTATTCGGTTTAAAGAAGGACCAGACTTATGGTGGTGAAAAGAAAGGAGACTTACTGCGGGTTCTTCGATAGCTCCAAGGTCACTGGTTGTAAAGCACGACACACCACCATAGCATCAAGAGTTGGAGCAGAGATTATGAGCACACACAATTCACAATTTAAAGTCTTTTATTTTTAATAAATATGGGTTGAGTAGCGTTCACGGGTTCACCGTTCAAAAAAAATATTCCAACTGACCGGTGGGTCGCGAGGCCGACCCATTTTTTGGTGCGTTTACGCATTTCTCCATCTCTTTCACACGTAAGTCTTATGGATAAGGAATAAAAGGGATGGATATACATAAAGCGTGAGATTGTTCTAGAAGCGTTATACTACATAGATAATTACGAGTATGTATATGTATATATATATAAAACGGCGTTAACAAGCTGCATTGCACATTTTGAATTTTAAAATGGCATCTAGTTTAAAACTGTTAGCCAGGTGGAAAGCAATGAATGAAATAATAGTGTTCGTGTCGAGTCCCTGAAATTTATGGCTCCAACTGAAATGCAACGGGCACCTACTTTACCACATGCTTACTTCTCTCGTATTTTTTCCAAGCGATATTCATTTAAAAACTAAGTTCCACTGAAGCGCTTGCTTAAAGCTACCATTCGGGATGTGAATAAAAACGTCAATGGAACGACTAGAATCAGCTAAAGTAGATCAGTAAGAATTAAATTCAAAACTTTTCTAATAAGAGTTTTCCCATTTTTCAGAACATTCAATTCAATTGAAGAAAATAAGAACACTTTTGTTTGTTTCATTTTGTTATTACAGTATATTATATATGCAATTTATTGAAAATTGTATCTAATTTAACTGCTTTTTTGAAACCATATAGGTACCTTTAAACCATATAACTTGTTTTAAAATCAAGATATTACTATTTTCCAGAATACTGTGTACAAAATAATGTGGTATTATACATAATTTCCGACGCATTCTACCGCTAGCGGCATGAAAATATTAAACATTTATGTTATAAACTTAATATTACATACACATATACATATATATATACATGCACACATACATACACATATACTCATCAATAACAACTATATAAAATTACTATTATGTATTTATTTTTAATTTTACTTTATTATAATGTCAATGTGTCAAATTAATTTAAGTCAATAGTTATTTTATTTTAATAATTTAAAATTGATATCATATCTTTAAAAAAAAAAAAAAAAAAAATATATAACTAAGAATAAGCAATAATAAATAGTTGCTAGGTCTATGTCAAATTTTCATCGAAATATTCCTTGTTTGAATAATATGCTTTTTATACCAGAAGTTAAAATAACCTTCCTTGGAATTCATTGTTTCTTAACTGTATCAATTCATAGGGCAAATGGTTACAAATCTGTATTACCATGCAGTAACAGTTCCTAGAATGTAGTTCTAAACGCTAAACCTACCTTAGGCATAATTTATTTTTTATTCTTTGGCTACGGTAACCCATTTCGCGATTAGTTTTAAAGAGACTTGTGTATTTGCGTACAAATAATCACATTTCGTAAATATACAGGCTTGGTATAGTTAGTATATCTATTTTTAAAAAAAAAACGGTTTGCAGCTATCCGACTGATTTAAGTTGTATAGTGCTCGAATACATTTTTTTTTGAGTTTTTATTACCCTACCTACGTCCACCGAGTTCCCCATACAATAATTCCATACCTAAACAGAGACGATACATATCCGTGGTACTTATTTGCTTTCAAGTCGATTTTTTTTTTTTTTTAATTCTTTATTGCACCAAAACTTAAAATTAGGTACATAGGCGAGTTTAATGGTTAGGCATTGTCTGACAACTAACCTTTGGGATGGTGAGAGATTATGGGCAGGTACAACAATCTAATAATATTAGTCTAATTTATAAATACACTACATACCAAGCAATTGCATAAATTACATGCAAGTTTATGAACATATACATACATATATATATATATATATATATATATATATATATATATACACATATATATACACACAAATAAACATAAGAGTAGGTACAAATATTCAATGTGTACCTACTGGTTGCAGTGTGCTCCTGCTTATCATAGAAATAGTTATATTGAGACTGACAATCGTTAATAAATTGTCATTAAAATTGACATTAGATTCTCGCCAACCCGTCTGGCCAGTGTGGCGAATGGAGGCCAAATTCTCCAGATTTATATTCTGCCATCTCCAACAGTGGAGGTAGGGGCTGCACTAAAACTAGTCACTGCATAAGGGTGTGGGATCAAAATACATGCATTTAATTATTCTCTCTAACAGTTTTGGCAGCTATTAAGTTTGTTTTAGGTCTTTCTTATCCTTAGCTAGCTTAAATTTCGGCTAACTTTTTTTTCCATTTTAATGTTATGTGTTGGTACTTTCAATTTTGCTATTGTAATATTTCATTGTATTGACCCGTAAAGATTTTAAGAAATGAATTTAAATTAATTTACTTTCGAATTAACGTAAATAGGCTATATTGTATGACAATTTGGGTATTGTATTATAAAACGTCTTTACGGAAAACCCAATAACAGAGAAATCGCAATTTTAGTTACAAAAATGGATGAATATAATTTTATTTTGGAAATGACTTAATTATTGTCGTAATATGTTTTATTTTGTTGGTGTTTTACTTTTATACCCTAATTTATATTGCAAAAAAAAAGGATTGTTTCTCTATCTTTATCCCAAATCATATACAAATTGTATGATTTATAACTATTATTGTACATAGAAGTCTTTGTTTAAAGGATGTGAAAACGTCTACAAAAATAATAAACAAATAAATTTTATTAATAAAGGATTCCTAACAAAATGCATTCCTATTAAACAAACAGTATTTTTTTTTATAAACCACAACTTATTCAATTTAATTCAGTGTCTGTTTAGCAACTACTTTAAAAGGCGAAAAGGGACCAATAAAAAACAAAATCTACAAAATATAGGTATAAAACATAGACATACGAGGGGCGTTCAAAATATTCTCGGTATTGATACGTTACAACCTCTTTTATATATATATTTGTTACTGGCCGCTAAGATTCATCCATTGACATTAAAAAAAAGTAAAATTGGAACCGAGATGTTCTTTTGTTTTTCTGCAATTGCCGAACAAACATGAACACCATGAGCGAATTAACAATTTTAACGAAATTAGAGCACCGATCCGTCATAAAATTCTTGACAAAACAGGGTAAAAATCAAAAAACCATAAAAGAGGAAATGGATTGTGTTTACCGTGAGTCTGCTCCTTCTTTATCTACTATTCAAAAATGGTCAAGCGAATTTAAGCGTGGAAGGGAGAGTATTGAAGATGACCCTAGACCTGGCCGGCCTGTAGTGGCTACCTCACAAGAAAATATTGATAAAGTGGAAAAACTTATATTGGAAGACGGCCGAGTGAAGGTAAAATCTATAGCTCAAGTAACCAATCTCTCTATTGGTACCGTACATGACATTATACATGACCATCTTAATATGTCAAAAGTAAGTGCAAGATGGGTTCCGCGAATGCTGACGCTTCTTCAAAAGGATATGCGTGTGGCTTGCTGTTCAGATTTTATCGACCTGTGTGGTGAAAATCCCGATGAGGTGCTGCAAAAAATAGTTACTGGAGATGAAACCTGGGTTCATCATTATGACCCAGAGAGCAAACAGGAGTCCATGCAGTGGCACATTAAGGGTTCAGCTCATCCCGAGAAGTTCAAGGTAATCCCGTCAGCTGGCAAGGTCATGGCCACAATATTTTGGGATTGTGAAGGAGTTTTGCTTATCGATTATAAAGAAAAAGGTGTAAATATCACAGGGCAGTACTACGCTAACGTTATACGTCAATAAAGAGATGCGATCAAATAAAAGAGGCGAGGAAAGTTAACCAAAGGTGTTCTGCTTCTGCATGACAACGCCCCTGTCCATACTGCTCATATTGCCAAGGCAGCTATTGTTGAATGTGGGTTTGAAACTGTTACTCATCCACCCTATAGTCCGGACTTAGCCCCAAGCGACTTCTTTTTGTTTCCCAATCTTAAAAAGGATCTGCGTGGAAATAAATTTTCTGACGATGAAGCGTTGAAGACGGCCGTGGAGGAGCATTTTTACACCAAAGATAAAAAATATTTTTATGAGGGATTAAAAAAAATAATTGATCGATCTTATAAGTGTATGAACATAGGGGGGGAGTATATTGAAAAATAAAAATATCAAACTTTTCGTACTTGTTTGTTTTTATCCACATACCGAGAATATTTTGAACGCCCCTCGTAGGATCGTCGCGTCGTCGCTTAAAGACGAACGAAGCGTGCGAGTGAGACCTCGAGGATAACCACAATAGCGTGTGCTAGAAAGAGTGAGCATGAAACCAACCGATTACGCCAAATTATTTTTTGACGTAAATAAATAAAAAAAAATTATATGGGAATTTTCAAATGTTATACTCGTATATGCAAATAGTGGTTTGGATACTAGCATCCGTCCTTAAGTTAGGCAGCACGGTGGTGGCGCGAAATTAAAATATTTTTAGTTAAAGCTGGCAATAAAGCTGAATTTCTTTAGAAAATTTCTATAGAAACTGAGTACTAAATGGAAACGAAAAACTAAATAAAACATGAATATTTACTATTTAATTCTTTAATAACTTCCCTTAAAATTAAAAGGCGCTTTGTAGTCCTTTTGAACTTAGCTCTTAAATTTCTTATGAGCTTATTTTTTTCCAAAATCTTTCTTTTAAGATGTGTATTACAGTGCAGAAGTTTCTGTTTTCTTGAAGTTAATACTTCAGTTGAAGGACATTGGGTCTTCTGATGTTGGTGGAGTGCGTTCTCTAGATGGAAACGTAGTGTCCTTATCCACATAGGAAGACCCCTTAGCGTAATGCTAGTAGTATGTCTTATGGATATTATTAGTCAAAAGTGGTGTTGTTTTGTTTAATAATGTGCTACAATCATCGATGTCTATAGATAGGCCTATCCAATACAAAACACAGTCCAAAAACGTGCCGCTTGCGACGTGTACCTACCAACTTTGGGGATAAATTCTCAAGCTATGATAATGTCACATGCAATATTTATCGGAAATTCTTTCGCAATGCATACTAAAAGACTAGTTTCCCTCAATAATATTGTTAGGTAAGCGCGCTCTACGCTTGCTAGCTCGCGACTGTTGGTGCAGCTACATGACTTCGATTGGTTTTGCAGGAACGTTTTTATATCAGTGATGGCCTATCTATATACATCGGTGGCTACAATGTGAATTATTATGGGAAACGATAAATTTGACACGGTATATGGGGCTAAAGTGACAGTTATTTTTTGCGGTTTTCCCGCGCTGTCAACTCTCATATATCCGACGTATTTGCGCGATAAAGTCGCGAGTGACTCCGAAGAGCATCAAATTCTGCAACATCTGGAATTTGATGACGACCTCATTAACTCATAAAGTTATTATTATTGAAATATGTTTTTTTAAAGCCTAAAATATGAAAGTAAATGACGAGGAGTGATTATTTAAATATAGAAAAGTAAAGTAAAGTATCATCACGACCGTTTCCCTTTCGGGGTGGTCAGAAACCACGCCTATAAATAAGCGGATTTACATTTAGCCAACTTTACTATAGGCCAATCATGACAAGTGGCAAGCTCGTCGATGTCTCCAGCGTACCAAACTCGAGAAATATCACAAATAAATTAAATGTATTTATTTACATTAATATATATTTTTGTGTCTCGACCAGGAATCGAACCCGGTACCTCCGAGTCTAAATCCACGGAATTAACCGCTAGACCACGGAGTTAATATTTAAATGTATTGCTGCAAAATGTATCGATATTACTATGGAACATCTCTAAATTTTACTCACACTAGAATAATTACGCACACTAAAATAATTAACTTTTTGGCGTGTTTTGCAATTTGCTTTGTTGATCTTGTTAGTATTCTATATCTATGGTCCATTTTAGTGGCAATCTTTACTCTTTTTTCATTGTCTATAGCTGTATCAAGTGGCTAATATTTGTGGCTTTTGGACCATTTAAAGTTTTTAGTTTGTGTCTAACATGAACGAACGAATGAATGAACATAACACATTTATACTGTCAGTCAGTACTCAGTATCATTCAATATCGTTCATTCATCATATCACAGATTATATAGACATCATCATATGATGAAAAACAATATTTTAATAAAAAGGTTTAAGAGTTTAATTTATTAATGTTTTATGTACAATATAACTTTTTAATTACTTAGATTTATATATACAAATGTAGTTCTGTGTTGTCAAATATAAATTAAAAATCATGAAGCAACAAATATTTCTCACATTGTTCCCATGTTTGTTTTCAATATTTGTACATGCATCAGACGATGCGAAAGTGGAGAAGGTGGTTTCTATAGATTGCAGCTCTTTGAGGTTAGGACAGTACATTTGCCCGAACCCTGGTATAAATCAGATTGATCCAGAAACTCAACAGTTCAAAGGTTGTACGAAAGGAAAAGATATTCCTGAAGATGGCGAAGCTGAAGGTAAGAACTTTACTATTATTAGCCTAATTATCATCATCATTACAGCCTCTAGAACACACGAGACCACCATAGCCAGAAATGGGGCTTCCAAAACATATATCTGGAGAATTTGGCCTACACTCACTAAACGGGGCAGATAGATTGGTGAGGATCTGATGATAATTTCACAAGTGAAATATGGACCAAAAATTTAATGTGATTTCCAAGGCATGGGAACAGAGCGAAGACAATTTTCTAAGCATGCCCATCATCATCCATGCATTCACTGTGCGGGTTTTGGGTCCATTGTGTGGGAAAGAGAGAAAAGAATAGTGTCTCGGGCTTGCAACCAACAAGTTTGGTGTACAAAGGAGGCCTCTTTTTTAATATAGGGAAAATTAGCAAGCTGAAGTGGCAATGGGCCATACACATCTGCTGCGAAACCAATGGTTAACAGGTACCAGACCATGTCCATAATGATGCAGAGTGAGACATCACCCTGTCAGATGGATGACCTGAAGAAGGTGGCTGGCAGGGGTTGGATAAGGGTTGCAAAAGACCGCATGCAGTGGTGAGACTTCGAGGAGGCCTATATCCAACAGTGATGAGACACAGGCTGATGATGAATATGAAATAGTAATACCTATTATATTTGTAGTTGATGTCTACCTGTTTTTTTCTATTTTTATGAGTTACACACATTAAAAAAGATATGTCGACTTGCATAGCTTCCCTGAAGTTGGTTAAAAACCTAAATACCAGACCTACTTAGTTTATATATACACAGTTTATATATACATTCCTATTATTTTCAGTTCAATGTATTGCTGCCGATGGAATCATATGCAATGAAACTAACAATTCTACATTTAAGAGAAAGATGCCTTGTAAATGGACGTAAGTATAAAATCCGAGAGTCGCTGTGGTACTTAAAATCCAAAAAAGATGCTGTTTGAACCCCAGAATGTATCTTTTTGTACATACATTTGCCAAAGATTCAATTTTTTTTTGTAAATTTTAATATTAACTTACTGGCTTTGCCTATGTTGACAGCGACTCAACATTAATTTTGTTCTGCATTATTTTGAATTTGCTATTAAGCTTGTTCCTAAGGATTCATTTAATTTGCATGGTGTAAAGGGAAAAACTTATACAGTAAAACCTTCCTTGAGAACCACTCTATCCATTAGTAAAAACAGCATGAAAATCGATGCAGTAGTTTTTGAGTTTATCAGAACAGACAGACAAAAGCTGCAGAGGACTTTGTTTTATTTAAAATAGTGATAGTTGAGTGATAAAGGTACTTTAAATAAATACTTCATTTTCTTATAAAAAATACTAAAGAAAATCAAATTGTTAAATATTTAATTTATTTGTGATATTTCTTGAGTTTGGTACGCTGGACACATCAACGAGCTTGCCACTTGTCATGATTGGCCTATAGGTAAAGTTGGCTAAATGTAAGCGTGGTTTCTGACTACCCCGAATGGGAAACGGTCGCGATGATACTTTACTTTTTTACTGGTACAAAATACCAAACACCAGACACATTAAAGTCCTCAACTGTAAAAACTTTTAAAAACAAACTCGATAAGTGGCTAGTGACAATCGGAATAGACTATGGTGATAACTGACAATTTTATAAACTTTACACCAGTGCTTGATTTAGGCATATCAGCAATGCACTGCTCACCTAATAATGAATAACAATAATAAACTACTTATCTATTAATAGCATTTTTCTTCAAAAAACTTAATTTATTTTCTTTAACTTTAATATTGTGTTTTAGGAATGGCTATTCATTAGAGATAGCATTGTTATTATCAGTATTCCTGGGCATGTTTGGCCTAGATAGGTTCTATCTGGGTTACCCAGGAATTGGGCTGGCCAAGCTATGTACCCTGGGATTCATGTTTCTTGGCCAATTACTGGATATTATACTGATTGCTGCACAGGTAAGAATATTGTATTTTTCCCCTACTTACTGCGTCCATGGTCTAGTGATTAAGATGCATAGGTACTGAGATTGATTCCTGGTCGAGAATACAAAAAATATATTTGATTTGTAACGTTTCTCGTTTGTTGTGATGGCTATAGTAAAGTTGGCCATAGTTAATGGCTGCGAATAAACCCATATATGTTATCATAAAATTAACATAATAATATTATTAACGTTTTGTTGCACGATAAAATAAAAGAGGCCTTAGTAAACCAGTCTAGTGTTGGTTGCGAACCTGAGAGATCCCATTCTTCCCACATATGATGGACCCAAATGCTTAGAAATTTGTCTTAATTATTTCTTGATCTTCCAAGACGGCTTAGCGGAATCATTGCTTGGGTAGGGGAGGAGTGGAATGGTGGATCGTGAGTGTCTTGTTGCGCAATAAAATTATAAAGTTTGTAACCCAGCCTATTGTGAGTCGCAAGCCCTAGACATCATTCTTCTTATCTCTTCCAAAAAGCTCACATTTCTTCTTTTCCTCCATCATGCCATCTTGAAGACCTACTTTAAGCTTCCTTCTTTCAAGTGGTACAAAGCTTTTGCTGGTTTTGCACCAAACCAGTCTGTCACTATTAATATTTTCTGTGAGATCATAATATTTGTTCAATTTCATATTGTGATGTTTTCGAATGTTTGTTATTATCATTACAGCCCCTAGAGCACAGCGTCCTAGACCATCACTGCTGGAGATGGGCCTTCCAGAACATATATCTGGAGAATGTAGCCTACACTCGCCACGCTGGCTAGACTGCTTGGCGAGGGTATGATGTCAATAATTTATGAACAATTCCACAAGTTAATATTAGTGGAACCGGGACCGACGGCTTAACATGCTCATTGAGGCACGGGTATGGTGGTGAAGATGACAAATTTCTAAGCATTCCATGGATTCACCGTGCAGGTGCCGGGTCCATTGTGTGTGGGTAAGAGATGAGAAGAATGGTGTCTCGGGCTTGCGACCGACAATAGGCTGGTTTAAGAAAAGGAGATACTAAGAATTAATGATAGATTACAGATTATTCCTAAATATGTGTATAATACAAAAATGAAAGAGAAACATATTTTACATAATTGTGTTGCCGCGAAACTTAAAAGAACATAATTTTGAATCCAAGAATTTAGCACGTAATTAGTTTTAATGTAAAATATGATTCAATATTTACGAGTAGGTAATTACGATCATTAACCAGCTCATGTGTATGGGCTAGTTGAATTTATCCTATCCACTTCTGTTGTTCATAAGTGACCAACGATTGTGAATGTCTAGATTATGCTTATTAAGTTAAATAAAGTGTAAATCTATGACGAATGTATGTAAGAAAAGTGTATTTCTCATTGGTACATGCCGGGTGGGTTTGAACCCACCTTTGTAGGATTTAAGGAACGCGTTCTTACAACCGAGCCACCACTGCACTCGCACCTGTGTTTGTTATTATTACTATATTATTATTGTAACTTTCAGGTAGTAGGCCCGGCAGATGGTTCTGCATATGTCATACCGTTCTTTGGAGCTGGAGTTAAAGTGATCAGAAGTGACAATGAGACATACCTGCTGCCCCAAACAGACTGGCACAACATCACCTGACAGTGGGGGAAGATTTCCTTCCACGATGAAGAATATGACTGGACTTGATAGTGTCATAAAATAATAATATATTTTGAGAATGTTGGGATCAGGCATCTTATAAAATGAATTTTGTATTGTCTGCCAAAATTATCAAAAGGCTGAGATTAATAAAGCATAATAGGCAATATGAACGATTCTTTTTGTTGCTTTTAAAGATAGATTATTATGCACATACCTTATAAATTATATTAAAGCTAGAAATAAATATTTTCCATACAATGAAAAATCATGTTCGACTTAATGCTTTAAACGTTTTTTCTACTGAATTTTGTTTTAAATTGAAATGTTACTCGAACGCTTTTCAAAGCGAAAAAAAGGTCAAACGGCCCTAATAGGTACCTATCTTTATGACGTCACAACACATTAGTGTGGTATGTTTGGTAGTTTAACCTCTCGTATACGGTCGTGATGATAATTTTACTTTAGTTTTGTTTGTGTTGTGTGACGTCTCAATATTTTCCAACCACGAGTAAAGCATTTTTGATCTAAATTCAAGTTTCTGCATTTTTTTTTAATTCTGACAAAAAAAACATTAGAAACACATTTGTAATAAAAAAATATATAATATATTCCATATCTAGTTTTTTTAAGTTAAGCAGCCTAAAGTAGATCTCAGCCTTAATATTAGGTTTAGCTTTTAATAATATTTTTCTATTTTTCTTTGTATATAGTTATAAGTACTGCGCAAGGGCGTCGCTATGGGGGGGGGGGACAAGTTATAAGAAGGTTGGAAAAAATTGTTTGTAGTGAAAGTATAATAATAACACCTCAACTTAGTGGCCATTTATTTATTCCAATAGAGGGGTCGACTGTCTTATTTCTTTAAGAGGGAGTCTCGATAGTTTTTACGTATGATTATAAGTTAAGATTATTTAAGTGGCAGATGGTTTTGAGTCCTTGGACTGATTTAAATCTTTTCTTTATCTTTCATTATCTAATATGTAGAAATAATTTATAGAGAAGATCGACTCCCCTCTCCCCCCTAAATTTTGTGCAATCTCAAAGGTACTTTAAAAACATACTAAATTGACTTAAATTGTCTGGCCATAGAAAGCATAATGTACGAGTGTGCACAGATTAGGAAATAAACTAATATTTATTTGTATGGAATATTATCTTTTTTAGCTCACTCGGGCATTTTTGGCACACAAATTTATACACTAATTATATTATGCAATGTAAATATAGTAATTAAAATATCATGAATTTAGTTGTTGTGGTTATGGTTATGTTGTAGTTAGAAATACACTTTTCTTACGTTCATTTGTCATAGATTTATTGTCGAGTCCGATAGAGTTATTGTCGGTCCCGATTTCACTTATACATAATTGACATATATATATATAACATTATATCCTCGCCAGCATGGGTGTAGGCATAATTCTCCAGATATAATGTTCTGGTAGGCCAACAGTGGAGGTCTAGGACGCTGTGTTTTAAGGGCTGTAATGAATGAATGAAAAAAGAGAACTCGCTTAACGAATAAAAGCAACATTTCATTAAAAGCTTGTTCAATCTAGATTTAAACTAATTATGAATGCACATAACGTAAGAGTTTAGGACTTTAAGTTACTTTGTGTTTGGCTAAGGGGGACAGCTGGACTCCCCCCTCCCCCCTTGGCGACGCCCATGTTTGCGGTCAATATACGGTTAATAATGCCGGGTTTCTGAGGATAGACGTTGATCGTTTTTGTTATTCGCTAGGTATTTGACTTGTTACTTTTTTCAAGCCAATGATGTGCCTTAAAATCAAAAAGATATATAGAATCTTTTTGATTTTAAGGCACGTCATTGGCTCAAAAAAGTGATAAGTGACAAGTTTATTGATCCCCTCAAAAACCCAGTATAATAAAATACTTGTACAGTGAGCTGATTTTGTTCGCAATACGAATTGTTACCTATATAAATGTTTATAATAGACTTTAATATGTTGTTTCATTTATTTTCTGCCTAACAACAAGCCCCAACGCCTGTGTTTGACTTGACGTTTGTCTATGGTTTTTCTTATAAAATTCGGTAAAACAAGCAAGCTTTCGCTCTAATATTTTCAAAGATTTATTTTTGGAAATAAAACACAATTAACAGAATATAGAGATTTTATTAATATTTTTTTTGTTGATTTAAATTATTTGTTTAGAAATATATTTACGAGTATGTCATTATTAATAAAGTTATTTCTGACGCATTTAAAAGTTTTTAAATTCAAAATGCTTTTTTCGGCGTGTTCGACTGGCTCAATCTTTCTCAAAATGGGCGATAACGCCTCCTTGTGGGGGCTGCAGCCCTGTAGCGCTATTCTGATACTTAGCGCTAACGTTAATTATTTATTTTGAAAGAAAATAATGTTATATTAGTGGAATCCCATAAATAACGGAACTGTCAGTGTAAAACACTATTAAAATTCGTATTCTCGTATAAAGGTTTTCACTACAGATGACAGCAAAATAGTTACGATGCGTTCATTTAAAAAAATATATATATATTTGCCATATTTTTGATTTATTACCTAATGTGTGTTATAAAACTATGTTTAATGTAAATATATAATATAAATATAAACTTTAATATAAATTCGCGGCGGACAATTTAAGTATTCACGTTTTCCCTAGAAATATATAGTGAATTCTGTTATTTACTACTTTTAGCTCGAGTTTTTCCCATAATAGCCGACCTTACGTCAAAATAGCGTTTTTCACTATTTCAAGGTCACCCGTGGGGTTGAAACTTCAAAATTATTGAATTAAATAAATTAAGTAACAGAATAGCTACAGGTGTCATTGCTAGAAGAAACCCTTTTTGATATAAAAAAGGAAACTTTTTTAAAAATATAAAAATCATTATCCGATAAACAAAACACTACTGTGTGGTCAATAATGCCGCGTCTGAAAATCACAATATCGTAATAAATACCTAAAGGCTGGGGAGTGTTATTATATATATTATTAATTGATTTCGCCCACAGCTGAGAGACAAAATTAGGAAGAATTAAGCCAACATTCGTGCGATCGTCGCCCTCTCGCTACCTACTTGATTAAGTTCAGTATGAGTGGCGATATTTTTAGGATAACTTCTGTGCGCCGTAACTTAAAATTATATTACTGAATAATTAAAATAAAAACTACGTAGTTCTTTATTTTTATTCTAGATTATAATATAATAAATATTTGTTCTTTAACAAATTCCACTCAGTATAATATCTAATAAATACTATTGCAATGGTTGTGATTTTGGTTAATGTATTGCTGGTTGGGTTTCTTGTATGGATAAATCTGTGGTTGGTGCTATGAGTGTAAATATCACAGGCAATGTTGATAACAGTGGATTGTCATTTTTTTCCAATAATCTTATCCAAGAAAGTAGACTGTCTCTTGATGATGTACCTGAAATAGAGCATCAGTAGTTAAGAAAATGAGTCGCGTGACTTTATTAAATTCCATAAATTTGTAGCAACTACTGCGAAAGCGATAAATCAAGGGAAACCAAAAACTGCCTTCAATGTCTAGTTCTTGGATTTAGACTCTGAGGCACCTGTTTTGATTCCTGATCGGGACACAAAAATATTTATTAGTGTAAATAAATACATTTGGTACGCTAGAGACATCGACGAGCTTGCCACTTGTCATGATTGGCCGGCCTATAGTAAAGTTGGCTAAATGTGAATCCGCTTATTTATATGCTGTTGGAGTTCCAGATAAATAAACAAGCTCCCACTAACGATCAGACAAGCTGCCTCCGTTCACATCTTTGAACAATTTTTGTTTTCTAAATAGGCAGAATAGAGTGGGGACTCATCACTATTAGTTCAATTTACTGACTTATGTTATACTAAATCTTCTGTTACTTTAACCTTGTGTGTCCTTATTTTAACTTAATTATAATATATATCTAGTATATATATATATTATAATTAAGTAGTACTTTGCCCGTGTAGACGGCGAAATGTCAGTCATGATTGTCTGATTCCAATGGGGTGTGTCACTAACTGTTTATCACGATAGATGGCGCATGATAGATGGTACCGAATATAACTGTCAGTTGCATAGAAAACTTGTATTTTTACTACGAAATTTATTATTTTCTGGATATTATGCAGAAGTGAGCAGCTTTTAAGGAACCCTCTCTGAAGTCCTGGAGGAGGACGGGGAGGAGGATGTCATGCTTGCACTGTTTGCGGACGACAGTGCCTACTTCAGCTCTTCTCCAAACCAATATGAGGCTGCTGATAAAATGCAGGACCTCCTGGATCTTCTCCCTGCGTGGTTGGACAAGTGGCGTAAGTCCATTAATGTCGGCAAAACTGCCGCATTGATGACATCCAGATGCCGGCTGCCTCCACCACTGCAACTTCGGGGACAGAACATCGAGTGGACTCCGACCGTCAAATACCTGGGCTGCATCATTAACAGGACGTTGACAATGGGTGAAATGGCCTGCCACGCCGTCAATCAGGCGAAGGCGGCCCGAGCCATGTTACGTCCTCTTATGAATTCCAGCTTGCCGCTCAGGTTGAAGGTCCGGATCTACAAGATGTTCATCCGTTCCCGTCTCACCTATGCTGCGCCAGCCTGGCACCACCTTCTGGCCCAGACCAACAGGGACAAGATCCAAAGTCAGCAGAACATATCGCTCAGAGTGGTTTCCCGAGCGCCGTGGTTCGTGCGTAATTCCGTCATAGCTCGAGATTTGGAGATGCCTACTATTGAGGAGTTTGTCACTGGCCTGACTAGACGTATGTTCTATCGGGCCGACAACGGACACTTCAACCATCTCCAGAATATCGCTCCGTCTTGCGCACGGCCCCCCAACGGGAGACCACTTCCTAGGGAAGTACTCCTGGAGGAGAGCTGAAGCAGTCGAATCTAGCCCTCTGGGTTCGTGAGCCACACGGGCGCTGTTATACTGCTAACGGCGCCCAGCACTAGAAGTGCATGAATTACCGGCGGGTGGTTACCCGCTGAGATCCTGCCGGGGAAAACGGGGGAATATCCCCATCCCCAACCCAGGCCCATTAGGCGTCCGGGCCTGGACGACCCCACTGTCTGTCTGTGAGCTTTTAAGTGTACAAATCGAGATTTCCAAGCGAAAGCAAAGATATGGTAATCTCAAAATTGCCGTTCTATTAATTCAACCTTTTTTTTATTTTTTAAGATGGTATTCGCTTGCTTAATTCGTCTTTTAAAGTAGGTAACGTTAAGTTAAAATACATTTATCTATTAAAAAAATGTAAAACTACAAATAAATTTAAAAAATGATTAATCATAGGTGTAAACAAGGTACCAGTGCCGCTAGCGACATCTACAAAAAGCTTTGCCCATTACAACATTCATGGACCTCTCACCATTATTCTTTTAGTGCAATAAAGAATTTTTGAATTGAATAATAAATGCTACTATAAGTTCACAATATTAAAACATACAACATACATACCTGTTGCACAGATAGAGAGTATAGTTCCATCATCTTGTTCGTGTACTGAATTACATTTGGTAGAAGGCAGTTTGGTAGATCCCATAAAACCCGGAATTCCTATAGGCTTTTCCAGTTTTGAAACATCTAAAAAAACTTTTAAATTATATGATAGATATATATATCATCACGACTACATCCCTTACAGGGTGGTCAGAAACCACGCTTTTAAAAGGAGCGAGTTCACATATAGTCAACTTTACTATAGCCCCATCAAGACAAGTGGCACGCACGTCAATGTACCTAGCGTATCAAACTCCAGAAATATCACAAATAAATTGTTGTGTCCGGACCCGGAATCAAACCCAATTCTAAATCCACGGACTTAACCTCAGAGGCAGTTCATTATATATTTATTTTTTCCAAAAAAATAGTGTAAAGGTAAATTATCATCACGACCGTTTCCCTTTCGGGGTGGTCAGAAACCACGCTTATAAATAAGTGAATTCAGATTTAGCCAACTTTCAATCATGACACAGCAAGCTCTTAGTTCTTAATTTTTATTCTAGGTTGTAATAAATAAAAATATTTACTCTTTAATCAATTTCACGTAGTATACGAGTATATCACATCTTTAAATTTTCGCCTTCAAATAAGGTTCCTTTTGAGCATGCCAAATCTAATCCAATTTTTCTTACACTTGTTTTAAGCCTCGGCAGGAAATCTTCAGTTCCTTAAGCGAATTATTTGCCTTCAATGGACTCATGGCGTGTTCACAAGTGGATTTTAAAGTTTTAAATAGAGGATAAAGTCACAGGGAGCCAAATTTGGCGAGTACGGTGGCTGAGCGATGGCTCTAATTTCGTGTTTGGCCAAAAAATAAGCCACAATCATGCTGAAACGTGATGGCGCATTATCATGGTGAAAAATCCATTAATTTTCCCCTCACAAATCGAGTCTTTTACAACAAATTGCTTACCGTAGATGCCTTAGGCCAAGTGATATTCCTTATTGACCGTTTGACCCTCTGAAACGAATTTATGTTAAACCACACCACGGTAATCGAGAATCACCTTCATTTTCGACCAGCTTTGATGTGGTTTATTTGGTTTCGGCTCATTTTTGGAGAGCCATTCACCAACAGAAAGATGATGGATGTATTAACAAAATAACATACCATCTACGTCGGTGTCATCAATCAGATCCGGTCGTGTTTTTCCGAACAAAATGAAGTAGGCAACGGATTGTTCCTTAAGGTAGACGTTAAAGGGTCCCTTAATGACGAGGGGTTCTTCTAAGGGTTGTTCCGATAACAACTGTTGCTGAGCTGGACTTTGAGCACTTACTATCCAAGTTTTGTCTAGACATGCTTCTATTTCTTCAGTCTAAAAACAAGTTAAGAGAATTTAAGGCTTTGTACAATCCAAGATAAGAAGACAATTTTCTAAGCAATAATAATAATAATAGCATATTTAATAGACATAGCCGTACCTAACACTCATAACCTAATAACTACACATACAGAAAAAAATACACAGAGACCTTGCAATAGAGCTTAAATCCCAACTCAAATTAGAAAAAGTAACAACTGTACCCATATTAATATCTACGACCGGAGTAATACCCAAAACAATACATTAAAACTTGAACGTGAACGTCATTAGGTAAACCGGTTAAATACTGAGATTCTTTAATACACATTACATAATAATAATAAGATCTTTTATTGCACACAAAATATAAAAATATGTACATAGGTGAGCATAATACCATAATACAGTAAAGAATTTTATTATTATTATTAATAATTTATCTAAAAATGCATATACCACATGATTTTGTAGTCTAGTCTTACTCTAGACTTATATGTTATTCTATTGATAGAAACAAAAAACTTTGAAACCATATGTCGGAGGTGGTTGGTAGAAATAATTGTCAGCCTTCCTGTCTTCAGACTTTTCCGTCAGCGGCTTTTACAACTCCTTGGCCAGGTGTCTTGCTGATGGTCCCCATGGGCCCATTGTCTCGACCCCAAACGGCACAAATTCGTAACCGGTACCAAGGTATTCGCGCGACTTTAGGTTCTCAGCAGGATACGCCGCACGAGTTCGCCTGGATGTGAGATATAGCTAATGTATCTACACAAGCCATCTGACCAGCGTGGCGAGTGTAGGCCAAATTCTCCAGATATATGTTCTGGAAGGCCCATCTCCAGCAGTGGAGGTCTAGGACGCTGTGTTCTAGCGGCTGTAATGATGATCTACACACATTGTATACCACACCAGAGACCTGCCAAGTATCCACTGCCCAATAGTCATTCTGTCAGGTCTCTTGCCATCACTCTGAACAATCCCAGAGGGTTCTAAGGTTGCTGGTACGCCAACAGCGACAAGAGCAAATTCTATCAATAGAATAACATTCAACAGTAGTCTAACATAAGAGCATACAAAGACACCCCTCATAAGCGTGAATACAATTTAGCCCAAATCTCCTTACAAGATGAATGATATTCTTTGTCTTTTTCTTGGGTTTGAACAATAAATAAATTGAATATCTCCAGAAATATGTTCTAAAGACTCAGGACTCTTGAGTTCTAGTTTCTGTAATGATAAAAACATTCTCACCTGCCACACATTAACTTTAGTATCAGCATCTACAGAAGTTATTCTCTGAATAGCTAGAATCGCCAATTCTAGGGTATCCTTAGGGAGTTCCGGAGGTAAATGCCAAGGACTTAGGTTCCTAAACTTGGGCATCCAGTACATCATTCTCCAGTACTTCCTTAAAGGAATACCTCTCCTTCCAAACACGTTAAGGAGTATTTCTTGTGTTTCAATGTCTGGTATTACTCCTGTAAAAAAATACATCCTGCCATTGAAACAATCACAACCATTATAGCTATTGGTAATGCTACTGTGTAACTGTTGCTTTTTTGGTTGAACAGAGGCAGTTGTGAACAGTCCATCTTCTGTAACTTGCTATATATGTCATGGATACCGAGGCACAAACCTTACCCCCTCAAGGATATCACAGTAGCCTTATATAAAATTACTGAAATAAGTTTGCTATGGCAACAAGAGACTGCAGGAGACCAGTGGAAGGTGAGGAGAGGAACATTTTAAATCTGGTTTGATTCTTGGTCAGAAAAAAAAACCACAACATTGTCTGGTTTTTTTTATAGATGGATGATTAAAAAATCATTAGTGATACAACTCCCTCAGTTTCATGCCCGACTATAAACTCTCCCGAGGAGTGCCCATATAATCCATTAACCATTGGCATGTTGTGCCTTTACAGCTAAGTCTAGTTGTGGCTATGAGAGAAGACAATTGTTCACCGAGCAAAATTATTTGAGTAGGTACCTTAAACAATTACATTTGAAATGTTTTTCTAAAAAACACTTATAATCATACCATTATCTTCCATTTGTTCCAATAAATCTACTGCACACTGCTGTTGTTTGGGATAGTGCATAAACTCGGCTTGAAATATATTTGTAGGAATGAATCTTCCTTTAGGCAACACGTCCAACAGGGCTTTATAAACTTCCAGATCTTTTTGAACCCCAAATTCTTTCATTTTAGTCAAAGCTGCATAAATAAATTCAACATGTCCCCGACGTCGCTGGTCTTGCTCTTCAAACATTTTCACCAGCTCTAAATACGTCTTCTTGTCCCTTTTCTCAATATTAACAAACGGATCGTAAATTACCATTTTCTTCTCCGTATTCTTCCATCGTTTTATAAGCATAGGATTCGGTTTTGTTCTAATAATATTTTTCACCAGTGAAGTAAACATTTTGTACTAATAATTTAGGAACGAAAATAGTACTCAAGTATTTAACATCACATTATCATTTATAGTTACTTAGTATACTTTTATAAAACTATAGATACTGCAGTATTTGTATTTTAAAATATTCTCATAAGCTGTGCTCATAACAATCAAACATAACCTTAAAGTTAGCGTTCCAAAATATACAAATAATTCCAATGTATAAAGTTACTAAAATAATGTATAATATTCTTTTATTCATAGATCTCTATACTCTGTATTCAAGTATTGCTTATAGCGCTTTTTTTAATGAGTCTTACTTAAAAGCGAAATGAAACGTTACAAATAGCCGGTCGTAATATAATCTTTTGTTTTAATAGGAGTAATATATATTCTAGAACCAATAATAAAATTTGGTTCGACACTATCTGTCATGACGAACGAATGAACGTTCAATATTCTTTCATTCGACTTTACATTCCGTCGAAGTCGTTCATTATTTCATTCAATCCGTCCCGTCAGTTCTTATTTTAACATTGAGGGGATGTGACGCGCTCCTGTTTATTTTTCTCGTCTTCTAATACGCAAATGCTTTAGAAACTGAATTTAAATATTAGTTTTAGAAGAAAGAAGGTTCTTCGTTCACGGTCGTAGTACTTGAACATTTTATAGTGGTTTTTGTTTGCATTTTAGTTTTATATACAATTAGTGTATTCATTATAATGTGTAAAATATTCGTTGGCGCTTTTACAGTATTCTTTCTACTTAGTTTAACAGGTGAGATTTCCTTATTTAATTATTTATTCAGTCTAATATTAGTATGTTTGCAAATTGTGTAATACCCTACTGATGTTCTAAACACAACTTGTTATAGTACCGTCAACTTGTTTTTGTGATGTAATAAAAACAACTAAATTATTTTTATAAAAATCACGTAGGTACGAATTCTTTTAAAATTACTTTGATATCTACATAATGTAGGTTGCCTATACGTAAATACATACCTAGGGTAAATTTTCAGCATTTGGCCACTTAAGGACTTGCAACATATCTTGCACATATTTAATTGAAAACCACAGCTATTAGCCACTTGATACAGCTATTAGCAATGAAAAAAATCAGAGATTATCCACTAAAATGTCTAATTTCCGGTGGGATGTGCAGAGTTTAAGATCTTTTATTGCATTCTAAATTAATATAAGTAGGAATTTATTAAAAGAATAGTCCTTTATTTATATATGTTTTACCCGGTTTTGCCCGTGTAATATAGTGGTCGACAAATATGCCTCAACGTCATTAGCCTAGTTTCCAAGAAACATATAAAATTTTATTAAATCCGTCAAGTAATTTAGGCATGAGGGCGAATCAAACATATATTTGAGTATGGTCTTTGGGTCACATGTCGTGGTCGGATGATAGCCTAGCTATGAGAGTCAAAGGTTTCTTAGAAACAACTAGCAACAACTTCCAAATTTCATTAAAATCAGTTCAGTATAGTAGGCGTGAAGAGGGACAAACTGACAGTCACACTGACACACAGCTTCTTTTACATATTAGTATGAATAAGTATTAACGAAACAACACGAAAAAAAAATGCCGTTATATTACTTTGGCCTATGATTAAATCCCTAAAATTAGATTTGCTAATAATTGATAAATTCATCATTTTGGTATGATTATTTCGAAACCGTCTAATAGCCGTAGGGTCACATGCCAAGGTACATCTCAGCCAATTTTAATTAAAATCGTCCAAGTAGTTTAGGCATAAAACAAATTAAATCGGCTGACAGATACATGTCATGATGACACTTAACTTCCTTAACTTAACCGCTACACAATGGAGGCAGTTCATTCTGCCAAATTTCACCAAAATCGGTTCAGTAATGCGTGATGGCGAGCCAAACAAACATAATACGTAATTTGTCCAGTCTGCCGGGGCTGGGAAGTATCCACAGATAATCCCAGTAAAGTGTATTCACGTTTCGCGATCAGACTCGAAATGCTGTCATGCCCATACACTCAAAATATCGAGTAGGCTATCCACCATATGTCTTTGTAGGATACTTCAGTACTTCGGACACATGCCAGAAAGGGAGGAGATAGCCTAGAAAAACTCCTTGTCTTGTGGAAGGAAAGAGACCAAAAGGCTGAAGCCCGGTGCGGTGGTTTGACGAAATCCGCTCTAGCAACCATGATGCTGCGCATGCCGTTGAAGATAGGAACGGGTGGCGCAGTATCATCAGCACACTAATTCTTCAGGACGTCACGACCCTCAGTGTGGTAATACGATGCAAGAAGGAGAAGGCTTATTATTAATAATAATAATACAATTCTTAATTGAAAACTAAATATACAAAATAAAATGATCTACATAGGCAAGCATAACTTCCAGCTAACCTTTGGGAGAGTGATGGATTTATATGATGGGTGTTTGGGGGAGATTTTCAACTCCCTCACTGGGTTAGTAGATTGTGTGGACTGTATATGCTTGGGGGGTTCGATGACTAGCCAGCTCCGTTAAGTCCAAAGAAAGAGGCAGAAGCACTTACCTCTTCCTATGGATACTGGCAGCATCGCCAAGTTGAATGGCAATGCTGATCCTTTAGCCCAAATATTGGCCAGCGCTCTTGTCACCTATATGTATGTGTACACGATCTATAGTTTAGACTCCAAACGGCGCAAAAACCCATCTTTAGATAGGTATATTTCCGGTGTTTGAGGTTTTCTGCTTGTAATGGAGCAGCTCCTGGGTACTTAGACGTCAGGGACAGGTGGAAAGGCGTCAGGGTGTCAACACAGGAGGCATCCCACACTAAAGGCAGACATATCCTCCATAGTCATTGACCAGCGTCATTGCATCGGGCCATACATGCATGTACATACAAGGGCCCACCGAATAACGTTGTAGTAAGCAAATAAAACTGCTATCAGAATTCGCTAATTGTATTTGATTTGTTCCTATTAATATGTACAAGAAAACTTATTGCCTTGAATGTAGTAGCCAGTTAATAACAATAATAAACCAGAGGTTGCCGCGGCGGTATAGCTGGCGTCTACTTCGGCGGAATATCGGCTGCTTCTTGCCTGATATGGTGCTCCATAACGTCATTGAGGCTGGCGTGCCTTGGGATGTGACCTGTGCTCTTGCTGCAGGAGAGTCCGTGGTGGCTTATTATTATACAATAATTAATTCTAAGACCCTAGTTCTAGTTTTAATTCTCATACGGGTTTTTAGTGTACAAAATAAACAGTATACACACCTACTCATTTACGATAGTCTATTTGGCAACGAACCAAACAATAATCACTTGCGTCTATTTTGGTAACTATCTAATTCATTATATGTATAAAAATAAATTAAAATACTTATTACGAGTACATATATCAAAGGTTAGTTGGTAGAAAATGCATTTACGGCATTAACGCCTATGTACCTGCACTTGTTTTGGTTTTGTACAATCAATAATTTATTATTATCATATACTTACGTAGTACCTATAGGTAAGAAGAAATGATCAGCGGGGTGAGGCGGAGTACACAATCGTCCGAAAACGTATCGTCTAAGATCGATTACGTCTGTCCGCAATGTCAAAATCTTGGGCATTCCGCCATTTACATTCACATTTCTGACAGACGTAATCGATCTTAGACAATACGCTTTCGGAGGATTGTGCATTCCGCCTCACCACGCAGAAACGGATTTAAGACTCAACTTTACGCAGTGGAAGTTGGTGCTAGAAGAATTCCAACAATATCTTTGCACTACTAACGTTTAACGCTATTGCATGTCTCGCTCGCACAAAATATTTTAAAAAAATTTTCAAGTTAAATGTACTTTGGAGAAACTTTCTGGGAAATAAAATTATAGACATTCAAGGAAAGTCGTTATAGATATTATTGTTATTTTTCATTGTCTAAAATTAGGTAGGTATATCCCCGTCTAGTTTTCTGTTTGTTAATTAATTTTTTCTTGGTTTTTTTTTTCATTTGTGTGATTTTAGTTTTAATCAATTTTGTTTCATTTTTTTTTTATATAACTTTTATTTATATTACTGTTCCACTAAATTTTAGTGTCGGCTATGGTATAATAACAGAGGTTGTTGGAACCTGCTTCCAACACCATTTTCTGAACCATAGACCCTTTTGTCAAAATATCTTTGTTTTATTTTTTAACTATATTTTATATTTTTATTAACTCTTATTTTTGTCACAAATAAAAACTGATTTTTTTTTTTTTTATTTTATATGAAAGAAGACATATTTCTAAGCTTTCCATTCACCAGTGTATATGAGAAAAATGGTGTCTAGGGCTAGGGCCGACAATATGCTGGTTTACAAAGGAGGCTATCTTTTTTTATTTGATTCCGCAACAAGACGCTCACCATCCACCATTCTACTCCTCTTCCTACCTAACTAAAAACTGTATAATTCCGGTAATGCCGTCTTGGTAGATTTATCATAAATGTATCTCGTGCAGACCTGCTTAGGTCCAATTCTTTCAATAAGTGGTGCAAAGATTTTGCTGGAACTTCTCTCCCAGCAATATTCACTTGAAAATAATAATCATCATTACAGCCCCTAGAACACAGCGTCCTAGATCTCCACTGCTGGAGATGGGCCTTCCAGAACATATATCTGGAGAACTTGGCCTGCACTCGCCACGCTGGCCAGACGGCTTGGCGAGGATTTGATGTCAATTTTTATGACAATTTATTAATGATTCCACAAGTTGGTATTAGTGGAACCGGGACCGACGGCTTAACGTGCTCTCCGAGGCACGGGAACGAAAATAATAATAATAATAGTTTATTTCAATAAAACCTAATACAATTTGGCTCTTATGATAAGTTACAATTTATTGTGTGTTACAAACATAAAGATACTACTGTCCCTGAACAAAGTGGTCTTGTGTTTCAGGCAGCATTGCTTGCATGCAAAACACCCGATCTCTGGAATAATGGAGTGATTATTTTAATAATTGTATCATAATATTTTTAAAGTACCTATTCTGGTACAAAGACAAAACCTAACCGGGAGAGTTGCATTGGTTCCAACTTAAAATAACAAATTTTATTAATTAATTTTTTAACCCAAAAGCTGCAAATTAAAGTAAATATACTTATAAATGAAATATAAAAATAATAATATATACATAATATAAATATAATAATTCATAAAAATATGTCAAAAATGACCATAATTTTATTTCTTGAAATTTAGTACCTAGACTATATTTCTAAAAACTACATTCACACTTGTTTTATTTTTAATTATTGGTTTGTGCGGGCGAAGGGAATGCAAAAGTGTTAAACCATCTTAAATTTGTTAAATTTAAACCCGTTCCATAAAAAGAGTGGTTTTTGACAAAGATATGTTATTTATTATAAAGAAATATTTTTATTAAAGGTATTTCTAAAACGCTATAAGTACAAACTACGTGTTGACCAATTACAAATTTGACATCACACACATAGCTACTGCATAATCGGCTTCATTGACTCAATAAAACTCTGAAGGCGATGGCCTACTTCGTACAAATACTCATTGACACGGACGTTGATATAGAGACCAGACAAGCGCACACTTACAGATGCTATTAGTAAAGTATCATCACAACCGTTTCCCTTTCGAGTTGGTCAGAAACCACGCTTATAAATAAGCGGATTCACATATAGCCAACTTTACTATAGGCCGATGATGACAAGTGGCAAGCTCGTCGATGTCTCCAGCGTACCAAACTCGAGAAATATCACAAATAAATTTATTTATTTAAATACTTTATTGCACTTAAAAACCTAGTACATAGGCGAGCTATAACGCCATAAGGCATTCTTCACCAGCTAACCTTGGGGATCATGTAAGGTGATGGGCAGGATAAAGAAAAATATTAAAATAGCTTAAATTAGTAAATAAACATATACATACACAATATAAAAAACCAACACACATACATACTATATAATACATACATACATAAACATACACTATAAATAAATATATATATAAATATATATATATATATATATATATATATATATATAAATAAAAAGTCAAACAACTAATTCGAGAGACATACATTCTGTTTCTCAAGAAATAATGTGGTTAGAAGGTTTTTAAATACGTTGACGGACGGTGCACGTCTTATGGCCAGGGGTAGCTTGTTCCACTGACGAGCGGCAGCAACAGTGAAGGCATCTGAATATCTGCCAGAGGAATGCGAAGGAATCTTTAGCTGATTGTTGTGAGAGGAGCGAAGAGCACAGTTGTGCGTATTAGAGAGAAATTCAAAGCGGGATTTAAGGTACGAAGGTGTTTTAGGGTGATTGAGAACGTTATAATGTAAAGAGAGAACATGGACAGACCGGCGAAAGCGGATATTGAGCCATTTTAACTGAAAGCGAAAGTGGGAGACATGATCATACTTACGCAAGCCGAAAACGTGGCGAATGCATAAGTTAAGCAGACGGTCGAGTTTATTCAGTAGCTCTTCAGTGATGTCGGGATAGCAGGTATCGGCATAGTAGAAGACCAGATATGTGTCTCTTATATACTTAAAATAATTATTTTATTTCAATAAATAAAGTAGGTTCTATTTAATTAGATATATATATGTCTATGTAATGTCAATTTTCCATCGACATTTAATTTATAAGGCTTTCTATTTTTTTACATTAATTATTTTGTTTTATATACCTACCTTCTTTTATGTAATGGAGCTTTTGTTTTTTTAAACTTTAACCATATACATATTAATGGTTTCATTAATTAATACAAACAATATAAAAGAATTACAATATTAAATAAACTATATTAAAACAAAATCTAAATTTAACCTAAAAATAATAATAATACATAGATAATTACAAAAAAACCTCTTCGTCTTGTGGCATAGTGCCCAATACACTAGCAGCATTTTCCCTTTGAATGATGATACTTAATTTTTAGGAGAAATAACTGCCATTATTGTCACCAGAGACGTCAATGAGCCTTGGAACAATTTCTTTATAAAGGCTTTAAGTTCCGATCCCCACGGGCCCATGGTTTCTACAGCAAACGTCGAAAAAAAGTAACTATTGCAAATAGTTTCATATTTTCGACGCTTGCTGATCTGCGCTTGTTCCGCTGCAACACCAGCTGTAACAGAAGTTCCTTGAAGTTGGGAAGGGGCTAGGGAATCCCAACAGGTAAAATCCCATACCAGGGATTGACCCAATCTCCAAGGAACTAATGTCATTCCGTCTGGACGCTTGCCATCGTCTCGACTCAGACCGGTTGGTTCTAAAATAGATGGGATCGAGACAACTGCAAGCGTCCTACGAATGAGGTCGTTAATGGCGCTGTGACGGAAAAACTTAATTAATTAATATAACGTTTGCGTAATAAACGAACTAATAAAATATAAATCTTTCTGTGGTAATTATTCGTATAATATTTTATAATTTCTCTCGCTAAGATCGCACAGTGTTATCGATAAAACGTACAGTAAATAAAGTGGTGGTCAGAAACCACGCTATTTTTTTCTTCTTTTTTTAAGAAGTGAATTCTCATTTAGCCAACTTCACTATAGACCCATCATGATAAATAGCAAGCTCGTCGATGTCTCCGTAATAAGTCCCGACCAGGAATCTGACCCTTCGATTCTAAATCCACTTAATCCAAACCGCTAGACTGGTTTACGTTAAGTTATCTTATTTTTATTTATAGTTATTTATTTCTTACAAACAGTACTTTTAAACGAATTACAATATTAAATCATTCAAAAGAAAACCTAACATAAAATAAACTACAAAAAGATAAAATAATAAAAAAATATATATTTATTTATAACTGCCAACTGGCAAAACTAAAAATACTTATTATTTGTTTTATTGATATCAAATTCCTAGCAAAGGTCTCATCTGGATTTGAAATATAATCCGAATAGTTTAGGGTGCGATTGCCGACAGATGAGATTGTTTCATCCAAATTTATTGCTCCCCCAGGCAAGCTTAGGCAGTTACTGTGGAAACACACAAATAAGTACCCGACAACTTTGCTTTGCCTCCAAATTTTAGAAATCAATTTTAATTTGTTTAATCCTAGTGTCTAACTAACAAATGCGTTTTACGCATAAACTGTGCATTTTCAGAATTTATAAATAATACTCAAACTGCCTTGAGCGGTGGTTGCTGGAGTCTAAGATCACTTTCCTTTTTAAAAAAACCTAAATTGGTCGGTTTGAACGCCGGCATGTACCAATGAGAAATAGACTTTTCTTACGTACATGAAGTGGTGGTATTGGTCAAGATTTGGCAACACGTACTGAGTATATTTTTACTTCCATGTAAATTTTAAACAGAGAAAAATAGCAAAAACATTTATAAAGACATTCCTGTATTTTACTAAAATTAATGTATGATTGATACGATACGAGTATACCTCTTTAGTGTGGGATGCCACCATGTGGACACCCTGGCGCTTTACCACTTGAACTTGACCTCTAAGGACCCAGGCGCTGCTGCATTACAAGTAAAGAACCTCAAGCGGCGGAAATAGACCTTATTGGGAGATGTGTTTTTGCGCCGTTTGGAGTTGACTCTCGGGCCGTGGGGACCAAGTGCACATGAAATTTTCAAGGCGTTGTCAAAACAGCTCGTCAACACCTCGGGAGACAAGAGGGCTGGGCATTATTTGGGCCAAAGGATCAGCATTGCCATTCAACGTGGCCTTTGCCCATTGGCAGCGATTTGGAGCAATTTTTTCATTTAAAATAATTTTATTTAGTTTTTTCTTTATTTTAGTTGTATTTTTATTTATTAAGTAGGGTTATTGTTATATTTATTAATAGTAATTTTTGTTTTAAAATTGTAGATTTTAGTTTAATTATTATTATTATTTTTTTTAATCATTGACCTTACTTCCTTTAAATAAATATATAGGTATATACATCTAAAATATCCTTAATTTGATTTCCTCATAAGTTAATTAAACTTAATAACTTCAAAAGTACACTCTTGAAAAACCCTTTTACTCGTAACAGTATAACGCTACTATCTACTAAGAAATTAGTAAATTACCGTCTAGATTTGACTATCAATCAACTATCATTAACTACGAAGAAAAGCTCCACGGACTATATTATTAATACTGGTAATAATTCCCATTTTTTCTAACAAAAGTTCGGGTAAAGTCAGTGGGACGCTTTGAGTTACTGTATAAGACATTTAATCTGTTTCTGTAGTCGGATGAGTTATGGTCCAGTCACTAATCTTTACTTAGGTATCAAAGTTTTAAAGTTATACCAATAGTTTATGCGAACCGCATACGTAACGACGGAATACGGAAAAGGGTAGGTATAAAAGAAAGCATAGGGACAAAAATATGGAAAGGCATGCTATGATGGTTCGAGCATGTTGAAAGGATGAGCGAAGAAAAATTGACGAACCAGGTATATAATGCGGAAGTTGAGGGTAAAAGTGGCCCTGTAGACCGAGACTCACATGTCACGATCAAATAAATAAAACAGTGGCTGAAGAGAAGCAACTAAGCGAAAGAGGTATGTCGTGATCGTGTCAAGTGGCGCTCAATTTTCTCTGCCTACCCCACAAGGGATCTGGTGTAAAGACATGAACCGATTGTTCGACAAAATTTTGACTGGAAATGACACGTTTTAAATAGTAGGGAAAAATAAATGCCATAGAAGACCATTTATGGTTCTCAAAACGTAATTAATATAACTACGCTTCGTAAGTTAATAGACTATATTTCCCCAAAATACACTCGTAATAAATCTTTGGAAATGTTTGTTTGTATGAGCGAGAAAAATGCAAAAGCGTTACAAAAAAACAAAAAATGTAATCTTCAAGATCTACTTCTTTTAGTAACTCAATGGTTGGACGTAGAAAAAGTTATCCCATTCCGCAAAAATGACAAATGATTGTGTGCGGGGGCCGGAGACATAGCGAAATGGCCGATTTGCTGTGCCATCATTCATCGCTTCGTTTCTTGGTTCAGATTCCTGGGGGATTCGCCTTCATAGACTCGTTACTTTGAGACAGAATGGCGTGGACATATAGTAAAAGAGACAGGCCCAACATAGTTTAAAAAGTATATATTTAAGCCACTATATCGCACACCTAAAAACAGCACTAACTCAAAAAAACTCTTTTTCGTAAAAGGCGTAAGTGTTTAATGTATCCTATGTTTTATTTTATCTCCAATTTGTTTGCGGAGGGCATGCGCAAATATATATATATATATATATATCGTATACGTCGATAGGTATTGAGATAAGGAATTCGATGGTGTGCATAACCCAAAAAAAATGTTTTTGGGTTAACCCCCTTTAGATCTAGGTGTGCGATATGTAGTTGTAGGGATTGATGTTAATTGACAGTGACTGATGTCAGTAGCAGTAGCTTCTATTCTTAAAGTTCAAATTGTCACTTTGTTGTTTTTTTTAGTGTCTTAAAGGACATTGTACAGAATACATCAGCCCTAAACACGTAATTTATTTACATAATATATGTTCATAACAGAGTTTATAACCGAGTTGGGTATCATCAAATTCCAAGTGTTGCAGAATTTGATGCTTTTCAAGGAGTAATTCACGTCAATATCGCCCGAACACGAAGGGTATACGGGAGTTCACAGCGCGGGAAAACCGCAAATAATAAAGTGTAACTTCTGCCCCATATACTCGTATAGAGTCAAATTTATCGTTTTCCATAATTATTCACAACTTAGCACATTATTAAACAAAACAACACCATTTTTGACTAACAATATTCACAGTAAACTAATTTACAAAACGAAAAACTTGGACTTGACATGTCCGTGCAAAATAGCGCGAAGAACTCTTGTCGCTTTGTTGCTTGAACCTGTCTCTTTACATTTAAGGGTTACCAGCATAAAAAATACGGCTTTTAGATTTTTTACTGAAGACAAATAAAACGGCTTTATTTTATTTCATTTTTAAACTTCTATTTGTTGTTAGAGGAAACAGCATCTCTTAAATCTCACAACTTCGTCAATCTTTCGTAGATCATCCTTGCATCATGCGTGGACTATCGGAGCATGCCTTTCATTATACTCGTAGGCATCAAGTCTACTAAATTAAATATCTACTTATGTGTAATTGTCAGTTCACAATTCATCAGCCTTAACTGCTTCTGTGGTCTAGCTGTTAAGACCGTGTATTTAGACTCGGAGGTACCGGGTTACCTGGTCCCTCATAATAAAATTTAATAATTCAAATAAATAATTTTAATTAATATTCAATTTATTTATATAAGTATAAGTAAAGTTTGGTACGCTAGAGAGATCGACGACCTTGCCACTTGACATGATTGACATGATTACTAACGTTAGCTAAATGTGAATCCGCTTCTTTATAAGCGTGTTTTCTGATCACCCTGAAAGGGAAACGGTCTTGATAATGATCATCATCAGCCTGTGTCATCACACCTACGTCCCACATCTTCTTTAGGTCATCCGTCCACTCTAAAACTTGTTTGCCCCATCGTTTGTCGGATCTGCGGCAGATGTCTCCAGCCCAATGCCACTTCATTGTCACTTTAACTGACAATCAAATAGGTCCTTCTCTTTATCCTAGAAAAATAAAATACAAAAAAAATAAAAAATTAGGCTGGTCCTCAAATATTCATGTCTATGTGAAAAGACCATTTTTTGTTATGTCCCCGAAGACTGTAGTCTTTTCGGTCGTTTTACAATCAATAAAATACTAAAGCTCTCGTTAAGACAGCAATAATGAGTTTTGTTGTTATCTTCGTGGGTTTTTATCCCTTCTTCTTTCTCCTCTTAAACCTTGCTGAAAGACATAATGACCACATTTTCTTGCGGGGTCCGAAACACATTCAGAAAAAGCGGATGCATTCCAATATTTAAGATACATTCGAAAATTGAGAATAGATTATCAAAAAAGAGAATAAAGATAAGATAGAGCGGGCATTGATTGTTTTTTTTTTTTTTTAATATTTGTTACATTATTTTATACGCCATCTTCTCATGCCGTGTTTCAAGTGCACGTCGAACTAGACCATAACCGGCAATGCACTTTTAGACTAATTATTATGATTCTCATACCTTGACTTTTTGCCCCATCTTATTGTCTTTGGTGCTTGTACAGCTTTGATAACTAGGGGTTAATTCTCGAGCAATATACATATATAATAAGTCAGATAATATTAGACATAGTTGAACTATGATGATTAACAAAACGAAGTTATTTTTAAAAATTACTGGGTGTTATCATCGCAGAAAACTGACAGTTATATAGTTAACAATACTAGGAAAAGTCTAGAAGCGATATTTTTTTTTGTTTATTTGAAGTGTAAAATACCTTTTTTTGTTGTTGTTTTATAATACTCCAGTAAAAAAAGTTGCAGCTGCAAATGAGCTTTGTCAAGAATATATTTAAATTTTATTATTATAATAAGTCACATTTAAATAAATAATTACTGCTGTAAATGGGCATTGTCAAATATTACTGCTAGATACTTAATATCAGGTCATTGGAATCTGCAAAGCTGCTGGTCTTCTGCTAACAGCTTACTCTTTGGACCGCTTTGTTGCTTAGTCTTTCTCTATCAGATATCCTTACTAATATTATACATGTGAATGACGCTGTGTCTGTCTGTATGTATGTACTTGTATGTTTGCCTCGCCTTTACGCTTATATTACTGAACTGATTTTGATGTTATTTGGCAGTATTGTTCAATGGAACCCATATATGGACATACCCTATATTATGTCATCATATAACTACACAGCCATTTGTATGTCAGTTTGTTCGTCTTACTTTCACGCCTATACTACTGAAGCGATTTAAATCAAATTTGCAGAATATGTTCTTTGGAGCCCAGCAGCCGAACTTATGCACAAACGTTACATTGTCAAAATAGTAGATTATGTTTTTTACTATTTACGTTTATCCCGAGTTTTGCCGATTAGTCACTCATAGAATTAACTTAAAAATCATTGGTAGAACGTAAAATGAATATTGTCTGCGGAGCTTATAATTGATTGAATAAACAATTTATTTATTTTATTTATTTAAAAACTTTATTGCACTATGTACAAAGGCGGACTTAATGCCGCTAGGCATTCTCTGACAGCCAAACCTTTAGGACATTTAGATACCTAGTATAGATGGTAGGTGCAATCATCAATTAAGTTATTCTTAACAGTATACTTCTGTATCTTAATACATACATAACAATATAACTAATACATATACAAATACATAAATACGTAATATATAAATATATACATATATATATAAACATAAATTACATCATAAATAAACAATAATATAAAAATAAAACTACTTACATGATGAGGGAACAATCTATACAATAAAGAAAATTCAACTTAAATATTGAATATAAATATTGAATAAAAAAAAGATACTTAGACTTACACTTCTGGTATATTCTGTTACCTGTGGTTGACACCATTTGACGTCTACTACACCTGTCGCTATTACTCTTATCTATGAAAACGTAAATCTCGTCACATTACCCAAATATTGATAAACGCGTATATATACGTAGGTGTTTCTGTGCCAATAATAGTGGATTGAAAGTGTTTTCAAAAGTAAAGTATCATCACGACCGTTTCTCTTTCGGGGTGGTCAGAAACCACGCTTATATATAAGCGGATTCACATTTAGCCAACTTTGCTATAGGCCAATCATGACAAGTGGCAAGCTCGTAGATGTCTCCAGCATACCAAACTCGAGAAATATGACAAATAAATTAAATATTAATTAAATGTATTTATTTACATTAATAAATATTTTTGTGTGCCGGCCAGGAATCGAACCCGGTACCTCCGAGTCTAAATCCACGGACTTAACCGCTAGACCACGGAGGCAGCGAAGTGTTTTTGCGCAATAAAAATGGGCTCTAAAGCCCAGCTTGTTCGCTCACAAGTCCCAGACTAAGAATCCATGGATTGCTAAGTTTACCTTCTTCAGAAGCTACCTATCTAGTTTAACACTGGTCATCCAAATAATTTAAATAGACATTAATTATATAATAAAACGGAGCATATAACTACGATTAACTCCGTAGTCTCAGAGGTACCGGGTTCGATTACTGGTCGGGACACAATAATTTATTTGTAACATTTCTCGAGCTTTACCAAACTCATAGCTAGAGACATCGACGAGCTTGTCACTTGTTATGTTCCTATAGTAAAGTTGGATAAATGTAATATGTGTTTATAAAAATAAAAGGTAGGCCAATGGTCTCAGATTTAATTAGTCTATGACAGTGCTTTGCCGATTATGGTTGTGTTCGACGTACACTTTCAAATTGATTATGTAGTTTTACTGACGAATGATGGCCTGTATCCTCGGAAGTGTAAATACGTTCTTCTTCGACAAGATGAGAAGAACAAAATAGATTGGCTTAAAAAATAATATAAGTAGGTACCTAACAAACTTTTTTTGACACTTGAACTTTTATTACTTTTTTTTTAAATTATTTTTTAAGTAAGATTCTCATTGCTCAGACAAAACCATAGAAACCATATCTATTCGAATAAATATTCTACAGCGTTCCACAATAGCTATCAAGGCTGATCCCTTCAATCGTGAGTATAAACGATTCAATTGGCGACTAGAACATTGAGTATGACGCAGGCTTTTAATAAATTGGTCGACGATACATCAAGACTGCGAGAGAGTGTGTGTTGCATTCATTGACGTGTATTTGAGACCAGTCTGCGATATTTACTTTCACTTATGGCTTGGCCCTAAAACGACAGACATACATGCCCGTACATGAATTTACCTAAACTAAGATTGAAAGATTTTTTCGTCAAAAAATATAAAAAGGACACGGGTACAACTGCGGAACATAAACCTTTTGAAATTATTTTAATAGAAAGTCGAGAAATAAAAATATTTTAAATTAATAAAGTAGTAAAATATATTTTTAAATCAAATCAAATCATTCATTTCCTTTGGTTATCCCAAATAACACTTGGATATTGTCAATACATTTTTTCACCATAGTTTATTATCATGTAGAATATAAAATAACCAGCAGCTACTATGGGTGGACCCATCATATCAGCTATACCATCATCTTTGACTAAAACACTGTTGCCATAAATAAGTTTTTGCTTAAAACTAGGTAGTTAATATTAATTCGTGGCTGTAAAAAGGCCGTGTCAGCTTATAAATATAAAATATAAAATAATATTAATATTAATACTATGGATAGCGATATTGCAATACTGATTATTTGAGCGAAGAAAGAGCCAATTAAATAGTCATTTAGTGTGAGTATTTGATAGATTATTATGTCGTTTTATTTTTTTCTTCCCACAAGTACTAATTGAATAGTGATTATTTTTGATATTGTAACTGATTAACATTTAAAGAATAAAGCATACGTCGGGACTGCGAATATAGATTTATTTAATACAGTGACAACACTATTCAGTTTGTTTTTGAACGAATGTGACAGGTTCAATCGGCTAAAATTCTCAACTTTTTATTAAACCTTTAATAAAATAACAAATTATTCTGAGTACTTTTGAGATAATATAAATATTATAAAAAATCTAACCGATTTACTAATATGTAGATTTATATAGATGTGTATTTAAAACCAGTCTGACAAAGGATCTATTGTTTTGACCATATAACGCGGGCAAACACAATTAGAGCTTTTGTGTTGCCAATGTTAAAAGAGATTATTATTTACAAAGAAAAGATTTAATGTGTGTTATATTTATTTATTTTAATAACTGCCTCCGTGGTCTAGCGGTTAAGTCCGTGGATTTAGACTCGGAGGTACCGGGTTCGATTCCTGGTCGGGGCACAAAAGTATTTATTAATGTAAATAGATACATTTAATTAATATTTAATTTATTTGTGATATTTCTCGAGTTTGGTACGCTGGAGACATCGACGAGCTTGCCACTTGTCATGATTGGCCTATAGTAAAGTTGGTTAAATGTGAATCCGCTTATTGATAAGCGTGGTTTCTGACCACCCCGAAAGGTAAAACGGTCGTGATGATATTTTACTTCTTTTTACTTTATTTTAATAATTTGTTGATTTTTTCCTATATCAAATCTAAGATTGCTTACAATGTACAACTTTTGGCCTTTCTAATAAAACTAACTTTTACTAATAATTTGCCCTAAAATTACTTACACGTATTTTGCGTATGTATTTTATTTTTATGTATTTGTATTTGATTTTATTGGTCTATAATTTGTTGAGTAGAGAAAAAATATGCATTATAGCCTCCCTATAATTATATATATTTAAGTATATTAGTCATACGTAGGTATACACGTAAGTATAGTTGTACACCCACAGACTTCACAAATCATTTATCATTATTAATTTGTTATTCTCTTGCAATAAAAAAATGTCCAACTAATAATTGGTATATAAAGTGTCTAAATCATCACACACTGCCGTCATGATCTAGCGATTAAGTCGGCGGATCAAAATAAAAAAAAACTTAAATATTTTTTTGTGATATTTCTCGATTTTGGTACGCTAGAGGTTGACAAGCTTGTCATGATGGGGCTATAGTAATGTTGGCTAAATGTGAATCCGCTTCTTAAAAGGCATGGTTTCTGACCAACTTGCTAGGGATTACAGTCGTGGTGATACTTAACTTTCATCATTATACACTCTTCCTTCTTTTCAGAAAACCATCCTTGAACTTCAACCCAGCTTTAACATACTTCTGGTTGAAATGCGAAACAGTGTTTCCTGCCTAGTTTCCTTATGCTGTAAAAAGCACAGATAAGGTCATGCGTGGAATACTGTTCTCACCTCTGGTATAGTTCCGCTAAGTACTTTATGGATGCTTTCAATGTCTGGCAGAGGCGGTCGATTTATATAGTGAAGTCTAAAACTCTGGAATCCCTGCAACTTCGCTCGCAGAACGGCTTGTATTCTGCAGAGCTCCATAAACTTATCCCTTCTTCTCTATTCCGCAACCTAACCACAAGCATGGACCAAAATATTCACATCCATACCGTAGCCATTATCCCTACGCGTACACTACATTTGGAAACTGTTACATCTGCCGCACGCTGAAGATGTGGAATGCTCTCGCAGACAATTTTTATTATAAAATAATAACTTTCTAACGTCATATTTTGAACGTTTATTTTTATTTCGTTGTACTTTACTTTAATTTACAAAATAATGACACAGTAATAATTTAATTATATGTCTTACCACATGTAGTATTAGATTGTTTTGTTAGTAATTACTTGCACTCTGCTTGTAATCCGTTAAAACTCCCTAAGGTTAGCTGGTGGAAAATGCCTTACGGCATAAAGCGCATGCACGGCACATAATTATTATTAATAATTATAATCGTTTATTTCAATAAAATCCTATGTTCATGTTTTTCTATTGGAGACCCACACTAGGAAGGCCGGTATTGTAGGTCTCAATTACACTAAATCTAAAATTTACATAAATTAAATTATATTATCAGTTAATTTGGTTTTTGGGCAATAAAGTTTTTTTATTATTATTATTATTCGATTGTAATATGAACGCTACACACAATAATTAGGATTGGCCCTTAATAACAGGTCTATGGTTGCATTGTTATACACTGACACGTTTAAAACATCGTACGATCTTTTCCAGCCAATAGGAAATCGCTAAGAAATTCGAGTTTAAATTCGAAAGCGAACCGTATTTCGTCTGCAAAGATATGGCATTTCAATAACGGACCCAACACTAAAGCACCTATTAAAAAATACCATAACCACATCTATCATTCATTTTAATATAAGCTTTATTGAAAGGGTATAAATGTTAGTTTAGAATAAAACAAGCTTTCGTGTTACGCAAAGTTTTTGCAGTTCATTAAAAATAACCTACCTGCGCTTGCACACGATAGAATTGTCTCACGATAACCTATCAGCGAATGAATGGGCTTTATTCAAAAGTGTAAATTGGTATGAATTGCCGTGAAAATCTACTAATAGTTTGGTTGGTTTACTCGCTGTACTAATCTACGAGTATGAATGAATGAATTTATAAACGCGCGCGTGTGTTTTTTGTATAGCGTAGGTATAAGTATATTTTATTATGTTTTCTTAACTAATATATGATATCAAAACGACCGTTTTCCTTCCAGAGTGAGAGAAACCACCCCTATATAATAACAATAATAGTTTATTGACACAAAAAATATACATATTGAACAAAAAAAAAAACAAAATTTACAGTATTGTACTTGCTTAATTTAGTAGAAGACCTCTGCCCCCTATACTAAGGTTGCCCTGGTCTTATAGGGGACAGCTAGTTGACAATAAGTAATGAAAGTGGTCTTGCTGCAGAGTCGTTCAGTATAATCGGTAACGAGTCCAATTTCACACGCCTTATGTCATACTCAATTTTTTTTAAAGTTAGGGCGAGGCGGAGTGGACAAATCGTGCGGTCTACACAACTAACTTATATATATTTTTCAAGAACTTTTTATTTCAGGCACACAGGTTTTTTCATCGATTACGTACGTAACGTATAAGTCATGGCTTACAGATTTAAGATATTTAAAAAGTTAATGTTTTTGGGCATTCTGGGCTAAAGAAGCGGATTTACATTTAGCCAACTTCACTATAGGCCAAACATGACAAGTGGCAAGCTCGTCGATGTCTCCAGCTTACCAAACTCGAGAAATATCACAAATAAATTAAATATTACGGAATAGAATTGTTAACACAGTTTGACATTCTCAGCTGTTAAACCATAGACAACAACGTTAACAACCATCCGATTTAATTAATTAGTTTTGATATAGTTTAAAAACATTTTATTCTATTTTTTTAAATGTAATTCTCCTTTCTCCGGTGCATCCATGGACTGCTAAGAGAACACAATTGTCCTATTCTAATTGTTTATACCATTATTGACCACGTTGTTGTTCATATCCGAGCACGTGTTCACCTTTAGATATATCTTGAATGAAATGAGTTATGTCGTCAGATTGGATCTCGTGTGGGGCCGATGGCGGTTGCTCGCGCACAGCCCCGTGACACCCGATAGTCTGCGAACTGTTGGAGCGCGCGTATGACGAGAGTTTATTGGAATAAATAACCTTTTAACATTGACTTATCAAAATCTCGAACGTAAATTTTTTAAAACGTTTTTTACATCTAAGTTATTACATAACAAGACCAATGATATATTTTTTATTGATAATTTTAATATGTATATATATTAAATATATGAAAGTGGTCTAGTGTCTCTTAATTCCGTGGATTTAGACTTGGAGGTACCGGGTTCGATTCCCGGTAAATATTTAATTTATTTGTGACATTTCTCGAATTTGAAACGTTAGAGACATCGACGAGCTAGCAACTTGTCATAATGAGCCTATAGTAAAGTTGGCTAAATGTGAATCAGCTTCAATAAACAAAAAAAAAAATACGTGGTTTTCTTTTATAAATAAGGAGAGTTAGCTTAGCTCTCCTCCAGGAGCACTTCTCTAGGAAGTGGTCTCCCGCAAGACCGATGTACTGGAGATGCTTAAAGTGTCCGTTGTCGGTCCGATGGAACATATGTCCAGTCAGGCCGACGACAAACTCCTCAATAGTAGGCATTTCCAGATCTCCAGCAGAAATTACGCACGAACCATGGCGCTGCATAGGTGATAACGGAGACGGGAATGGATGATTGTAGATCCGGACCTTCAACCTGAGCGGCAATCAATCAATAAATCGGCGACTGGATCGGCGCGGCGGGAGGGTCCTTAGGTTGGCGTCCAGAGGACCTGGAGGCCTTAATCAGAAGATTGATCCTCGTCGTGAACAGGAGAAGATGACCAAAAACTACTATCATCACGACCGTTTCCCTTCCCAGGTGGTCAGAAACCACGCTTATGAATAAGCGGATTCCCATCAAAAACACGTCGATATCTCTAGCGTACCAAACTCGAGACTATCACAAATTAATTTATTTAAATTAATTAATATTATTGTGAGGAAAAGAAGAACAATCAATGCAAATCTAATATTTGATCTATTTGTTGCCTAAACAGTCCTTGATGTCTTCTTTCTCAGTATCTGAATGACTTTTAATTCTGTTTTTAACATTGAAAGTTCCAATACTATCTTCTATTATTGTCATGGCCGTTTTTATACAAAAATATCAGCTTTATCGATCGACATTTGACCCTTTAGTCTTAAACTTAAGTTACATAAGTTTAAAAAAGATTAAAGGACATCATTCATCTTGTTTGGGGATTTGGTTTAAATTGTATTCTTAATCAAATACGAGTCTATTAGTAATGACTACATATTTGTGCCTTTTGGTCTGGCGGAAAGAGACCGAGAGGCCGTAGTCCGGTACGCTGGTCCGACCAAATCCGCTTCACCACCAAGACTAGCTGTGCATGCCGCCGAAGACAGGAACCGGTGGCGTGCTATCATCAAGGCGCACACCAATTTATCGGGCGGTCACGACCCTCATCAATGAGGAAACACGACGCAAGGAGGAGGTCAACTCAAAGTCAAAGTCAAAATATCTTTATTCACGTAAACCTATTACAGGCATTTATGAAACGTCATTAATTTAATTATTTTGAATGATTAAGCAGCAAAAGTGGTCCAATAAGTAAGCTGTTAGCAGAAGACCAGCAGCTTAGCAAATTCCAGTGACCTGTTAATGTTTAATCTGACTGAGAAAGGAATCTGCAAGGAAAACTAAGTTATATCAGATTTACAAAATAAAACATATACAGAACTGCACCACAACGATCAATTAATAACCTTTATATTTAGTTATCAGTACCTATGAGAATACAATACCTGGTACAGCAGTAACCCACCAGGCAAGTCAGAATTAAGGTAGACTACATGCCTATGTGCAACCCGAAAGTCGACAAAACTTGGTCTTGAGACAATGGGACCTTGGGGGCCAAGCGCTAAGAAGTTCTCTAAACAACTGTCTTAGAGGCTGGTTAACGCTGTATGTGACAAGAGGGCTGGCAGTTTTTTCGCCCAGCAAATCAGCATCGCTGTGCAGCGGGGGAATGCTGCGAGTGTTCTTGGCACACTGCCACATGATCAAGTCATGGGTGAATATTTTCATATATGCTAGTTTAGATTTTAGTTTTATTCTAAGTTATATATGCATTTTTAGATAAATTATTGTAATAAGATTGCAAATAAATGTATACATGTAGGTTTATGTAAAATTTTAATAATATTTATTCGAAGTAGGTAATTCGATACAAAAATATTAAAATAAAATTGTTTATAGGCACGAACATGGATACTTCCCCGCCCCGGCAGACTGGGCAAATTACCACCATCAGTCTGCCTACCACCTCTAAGTATACCTCGGCGAGTGTACTGAAGAGCTCCATAACCTTATCCCTTCTTCTTTATTCCGTAACCGAACCACCCAGGCCAAAATATTCACCCTGGTATAATAGATATGCTATGGTAGCTACCCCTACGCGTAGGTACTTATAAATTTGGAGACATCTGTGGCGGCACCTTCATCACGTCGGGGTCACCAGAGAGACTCCCAAGTCTTTTAGAATAAAACTGTTTGTTCGGTAGTAATTATTTATTTAATGTCAATCGTGTATTAATATAGCCAGAAACTAGGATTGGGAAGTAGTTGGTCAGACCAGTGTGGTATCCTCACTACTTTCCAGGTCATTCAACTTAGCCCACATGGGTCGGTCCAACCCGTGACCCTTGTGGTGAATGTACCGTTCTGTGCCGCCACACATCTATCGCAGGCTGAAGATGTGGAAACTCCCCAGCCATTGGGTTTCCCCGTTCCTATAACCTGGAGTCCTTCAATAGTGGTAGGGACTGATGTGGGTCGTCTGGGGTTGGCGTTTACCGTTACCGCTTACCATCAGGTGGGTGCGGTGTCACATGTAGTATAAAATAAAAAAGTTTTCCCATTCCCAAAAACTAAAACTTCAAGCGAACTGTAAAATTAGTGGTAGAGACTAATGCCGGTCGTAAGTGGCTGGCGTAAGCGCGATGTCCAGATCAGAATAAAAAAAATATTTTTTAAAACACGTGGAACAGCAATCATTATTTGCTTGCCGTGACTGGGAAAATTTTAATTGCAATCAATCACAAGCACCGGCAATGCGAGCGATGTAAATAATGAATGCAAAAATATTGATTGCATTGACTTTACTTTTATTTATATCCTCCTTGCGTCGATCTCCTCACTGCTGGGGGTAGTGACCCCCTCCACGGATCACTTTGTCCCGGACGATGCTGCGCCATCCAGGTCTGTTTACGGTTGTAGATAGTTTTGGTCAGACCAGCGTATGGGGCTTCGACTTTGATAACAAGCCTTTTCAGGTTACCAGATCTTTTACGGGCTATATGGCCGTAATACTAAAGGACTCGTTTGAGGCAGATGGAAGACAGCCTAGTAGAGGTATTGAGCCCTTTCGGTATTGACACATTGGTTCTTCGCGCTGTCCAAGGGATACGTAACATATGTACGTCTCCAGCACGACATCTCAAAGGCATTGACGTGGCTACGATTACCGGCTTTGACAGTCCCAAGTTTCAGCGGCATAAAGATATATAGAGAATCAAAAACTGCGTATTAGTCTTGTTCTGGTCTTGAGGGTGATTTGCCGATTATTTTTCGAACCTCTGTGCAACTCAGCCTTATTGTTCTATGTGTTTCTACTTCAATGGTTGTAAGCCGAAACCACGCGGTTGCCGGGTCAATGACATGGTTGTTAAGAGTTGTGACAACAATGCGTTATAAAAAATGGGAATGGCATTTAGGAGTGGTAATAAAAAAAAACGGAACTTACTAGACAAATGACCTGAATCATTCCTGCAAAAAGGCGCGAAATTAAATGAAACAAAACGAAATAATAATAATAATTGCTTTATTGTACAAAACCAAAACAAGTGCTGGTACATAGGCGAACTTAATGCCGTAAATGCATTTTCTACCAACTAACATTTGTGACTGAGATATGTAATAAGCAGAAGCAGAAGAAAAATGATTATTGAAATTATTTATTACTATATAAAACACACATTAATTATAAACATATAGTACTTATACATGAATAAATGTCCTACATAAACAAATAAATATATAACTAAATATAAAATACATACGCATATATAAAAAATGAGTTATGGCGACTTATTCTGCTTGTGAAATTAGTATGTGTATAGCTTATCTTTAAATATTTTAAGAGATGGTGCCTGTCTGATAATTAAAGGATGGAGGAAATGATTGTTTATTTGCTATTATAAAATACAATGTATGCTGAGATGGAGTAAGGTCCGCTGGCGCTAACCAGAGCGATATTCTGGAGATGCTTGAAGTGTCCGTAGCCGGCCCTAGAGAGCATACGTCTAATCAGGCCAACAACAAACCCTTCAATAGAAGGCAACTCCAAATCTCGAGCGATGACGGAATTACGAACGAACCACGGCGCTCGGGAGACCAGTCTGAGCGATATGTTCTGCTGACTTTGGATCTCTTTCCTACTTTATTTATTTATTGCACAAAGTACAAAAACGGACCTAATGCCGCTAGACATTCTATGACGGTCAAACCTTCGGTACAACGAGAGCAGGAAGGTAGGTGCAGTACTAAATAAACTTGATCTTGGCCAGAAGGTGGTGCTGGGCTGGCGCAGCATAATCAACTATGTGCAGCGAGCATACAGCGCCCTACGAGTCCAGTATAATAATGGTTCTAGGGTATTGTTGGGGCTGCCACGTTTTTGCAGTGCGTCCGGAATGTTTGTAGAGAATCGTGTTCATAGTTTTTCTGCTATCATGCGTAAACGCACTGCATCTCTAGTCAATAGAATTAGAGGCGGCACCAACAATATGCTTAAGGTCATATCGGATAAAGTGGACTGTCCAATACAGTTTCACACAAATTGACACGTGTACAAATAAGTATAAATAAGGCACTAACATAAAATTTTAGTTTACTAACTTTAATGTAAGCGATTGTTACTAACATAAATAGTATACTAACAAAAATGGATTGTAATTATCTATTAAATTGAATATATTATTATTATTATTACGGCGAGACCACTCTGAGTGATATGTTCTGCTGACTTTGGATCTTGTCCCTAAGTTATTTATTTATTGCACAAAGTACAAATTCTATGTCCTTCGGGATAACGAGAGCAGGAAGTACATAAGGTAGGTGCAGTACTAAATAAACTTGATCTTGGCCAGAAGGTGGTGCCGGGCTAGCGCAGCATAGGTGAGACTGGAACGGATGAACATCTTTTAATCCGGACCAGCCGTAAAACTTCAGTGGTGGTCCCGACTCTAAGTCAGTTATCAGTAGCCGGTGTCAGTTGCTCCGATTCTTAGAATTCTAAGAACTCGCAAAGTAATCGAAAAAAAAAACAATAGTACTTAAATTGATATATGTTTTGTAACAGTGTTTAAGTGCGCGTGAGAAAGTGACACGTTTATTTGTTCTTGTCGCCACATCTAGTAGACAAAAACCGTCATAATCAAATCGAAATTCTGAAAACATTTATTTATTTATTAAAACTTTATTGCACACTATGTACAAAGGAGGGACTTAATTTCGCTAGACATTCTCTGACAGCCAATCTTAGGGACACTGTAGAACATTAAAGACGTAAGGTAGAGAAATATGATTACGTAATATGTAATATTAACTAAACCTTAAAAATACCTACTACAATAATAAATATCTACTCTTATAATAATCTAAATACTATAATAACAATAATAATTACTTTTCTCAGTATAATTTAAAAGATATATCATAATTCATTATGTTTTTTTTTTGTTTATATACTAGCACGACATGTGACCTTGCAGGTGGGCATGAATGTTAGCAACTGCAATTAGACACTCATGACTAACACTATGCAGTTAATAATCGTCATATATATATGTATATATATAGGTCTGTCCGTCGGCAGACACCGCTCAGACACTATTTAATATATATTATTACTTAAAATAAAAATATATGTTTATTCGAAGTAGGTACTTAGATACAAAAATATTAAAATAAAATTGATTAAAAAACTAATTATAAATAGAACTAAAACTAAAAATACCGATGAAATTAAAACTATTCTACAAAATAAACTATGGGCTTACCACCAGGGAGGGTACCTAAAACGCTCGCATTTCCTCGTTGAATTATTATGGACATATTCTGTTTTAGGTAGTTATGGCATTTGGGATCGCCACACTCTTGGAAAATTCGTTTACCCAGCTCTTTTATGAATTTGTGGGTATCAAGAGAATATACCCCCATTGTTTCAACCCCAAATGCCACAAAGTTATATATATATAGTTATTATATATATGTATGTTATTATATGTAGTTATTATATAGTTTTATAGTTATTATTACTTTACATTTAAAACAAAAGAAAAAAATGTGTGGTTGAAGTTTTGTGGATGAGTGTGTGTAAGAGTTATAGATACTAACAATACATACACACAACGTTTTATTAATACACCAGGTACATACATTACATAAGACTGACCTTAGTTAACCTTAAGACTGACAGCAGTCACCGTGCTGTTATAACTCAGTAAAATATACCACACTTTCAAGAACGCGATTTCCAAATTCGTTTCAGGCGTTATTGTTCTAAGCTTGAAATTAAAAAGTAAAAAAAAATATATCATTACGACCGTTTCGTTTTCGGGGTGGTCAGAAACCACGCTTATAAATAAGCGGATTCACATTTAGCCAACTTTACTATGGGCCAATCATGACAAGTGGCAAGCTCGTCGATGTCTCCAGCGTACCAAACTCGAGAAATATCACAAATAAATTAAATATTATTTATTTACATTAATGAATATTTTTGTGTCTCGACCAGGAATCGAACCCGGTACCTCCGAGTCTAGCACCACGGAGGCAGTTAAAAGAAATTGAAATTAAAATACAAATATAATTGTTTTGCTGACTGTCTCTTTCTTGTTAACAGGTGCAGTAAAGGAGAAATGCAAAAACGAAGACGACTTGTTGCAGCGCTGTTCCATCGCTCTTCCAGTTCTTAGTTCGCCAGAAATATCTTTTGCACTCACTAGAGAAGAGTTAGACAAGAGTTGTATGTAAGTTGATCATGTATGTCTGTTTGACCGCCTTTTACGCCTATATTACTGAACCGATTTTAATTAAATTAGACAGTATTATTCCTCGAAAATGGACATGCTTACTAAAAGCAACAAACTTTCCCGCCATTTTAATTTCAGAAATAATAAATAGCAAGGAACAATATAAATTATTTATTTTTTTATTTAAAACCTTAATGCCGTTAGGTTAGTCGACATTTGGAACAAAAGAGAGATAAAAATAAATCTAGGAGTAGATGCAAAAATAATTACTAAAAAAGAATAAGTTAATCTGACGTAACCTAATATATGAAATATTATATATATACTGATAGACATACACATTATTACATACATAATATGATAAATAACTACTATACAATAAAAACATATTTAAAATGCATAACCATAAAACAAACAAAAAAGAGAATAGTAATTACTATTAATATTAAAAAAAGAGCTTGCTCGGAATCATTATCAATGGGCAAAGTGCCAAGGATACTCCCAGCATTGCCACGTTGAATGGCAATGCTGATCCTTTGGTCAAGTATAGTATTGCCTATAAATATTAACGCCTTAAAAAATTATATGCACTTAGTTTTTATTAGTTTCATGTCCAAACGCCGCAAGAACATTTAATGCAGCAAGGGTCTAAGGTCCTTAGACGTCAAGGACAGGTGGGAAGGCGCCAAGGTCAAGTCTAGTCAAGTCAAGATATCTTTATTCACATAAACCTATTACAGGCATTTGTGAAACGTCATTAATTTAATTCTTTTGAATGATTCTACTCCTGCTAGTAGAAGACTAAGCAGCAAAGTGGTCCAATAAGTAAGCTGTTAGCAGAAGACCAGCAGCTTAGCAGATTCCAGTGACCTGTTAATGTTTAATCTGACTGAGAAAGGAATCTGCAAGGAAAACTCAGTTATATCAGATTTACAAAATAAAACATATACAGAACTGCACCACAACGATCAATTAATAACCTTCTAAATTTAGATTAGATATGAGATTACGATACCTGGTACAGCAGTAACCCACCAGGCAAGTTAAGATAGACTACATGCCCATGTGCAACCTGAAAGTCGACAAAACGCAAAAACCTCTGCTAATTTAAGACAATAAATTGAACGTGTTCGGCAGAGGTCCCAGGCCCCCGCAGCAGCACCCGATCACGGACGTAACGCATGTGCTAGCCATCCCCCCACAGGTATCCACATAGGTTGCATCGCACACGATAGGCGGATCTATCCTCCATAGTACCAACGTCATTCCATCGGGCCGCTTAATTCCAGAAATTGTTTTGCAATTCAAAGTAATTGAGATATAAAGAAAAAGATAAAATATTATATAATAATTAATAGTCTTACTATTATTAAAAAAGCGTAATATTATATCCATCTAACAATGAAAAATAACGTATGCGGACCGTTTACGGAATACGAAACCCCGCACATTATGAGTATTTCCTTATCCACACCGACCATAAGTGTTGAAATAAAACGCGGAGACGATTTGGTAACTTCGTCACAAAAGCGCCTGTTTCTTTGGCCCTATTCCAAGTGTCATCGAATGGCACAGTCTAAGGCTAGGTTTACATGGGTATACAATGAACGATTTATTGCGGGATAAATCGCAGTACAAACGAAGCTGGAACGGATTTATCATTAATATAACATAATACTCGTATACCGCATTACAGGGCCACCGCGTGTAGGTATCACAAACACATACCCTTATATTGTTCACCTATTTTACATCTGTATGCTTTTTGTGACAATAAATTATTTAAACTTTCGCGCACATTCATAAGTAATAGTTTTTTATAATTTTAACGGGTCTTTACGTGATTTACCTTAGAGACATATTTCTCCCGACGTTTCAGCCAATTTGCATTGGCCGTGGTCACGGGTCGACTGAAATATAAATTATTTTATTATTGTTATTATTGCTTACTAGTTTTCATGTTTCTGGTTTTTGTGACAGTGATATTTTATGGCAAATCTGAGTGAGTGACTATTTATGTTATTAGGTTAAGTATTGTAGAAGTAAAATGCAGGGGGTGGAAATTTACGAAAAGCAAATGTTAAATTTGATTGATATAGAAAGTGGCGCCGCCTAGTAGTTGGTAGTTAGAACTAAATTCGTGTCTGTGGTTTGAACGTAATAGGTTCTTTTTGAAGGGTTATAAGAAAGTGGAACATTGGCTGGAAGAGCATTCCACATCTTTATCGTGCGACATATGTATGAGTCCCCAAATTTATACGTGCGCGTAGGGATGGTGACTACGGTATATGGGTGCATATTTAACCTATGTGTTTGGTTTGGTTGCGAAATGGAAAGAAAGAGATTTGGTTATAGAGCTCTTCATAGCACTCACCACGTTAGTATAGGGATTCGAGAATAATATTATACAACCTACGCGGTGGTGGCTCGGTCATAAGAACGCGTTCGTTAAATTCTACAAAGGTCGGTTCAAACTCCCCCGGCATGAACCAATGAGAAATACACTTTTCTTACGTACATTTGTCATAGATTTACAAAACCACCGTTCCCGTGCCTCGGAGAGCACGTTAAGCCGTCGGTCCCGGTTCCACTAATACTAACTTGTGGAATCGTTAATAAATTGTCATTAAAAATTGACATCATATCCTCGACAAGCCGTCTGGCTAGCATGGCGAGTGTAGGCCAAATTCTCCAGATATATGTTCTGGAAGGCCGATCTCCAGCAGTGGAGGTCTGGGACGCGTATTGTGTAAGTTATTAGTATCTGCTGATGTATCGTTTCATACTCGTAATAAAATACACAATATTTTAAAATTTTGCGTGCTCAAAAATCGAATTTCGTATGTAATACTATTCAGCGAGATTTATCCTGCGAAAAATCGTGCGGTGTATTGCCTTATGAACTGCACCTAACTAATAATGTCTGTTTACCTTTAGTATCTATAAATACATGATACGAATGATTACTGACGTTCACTATCACAAAGGAAGTACGTCAGCAATAATCACGAATAATTAATTAATTATCAAGTCCATTGAAGATTGGCGGATTAATTTAATTGATACTACTTACTTAACGATTAAGATGGATTGTGAATGGGTTGGCGAATGTATGGAAAGGTTTAGGAGACTCTTTCATTAAGAGCCCGTAGTACTAATAAAAAAAAATAAAAAAGTAGAGTAACATCGACCGTATCCGTAAAGAGATATTGAAGAACCAGATATATAATGCGAAAGTTGTAGGTAAACGAGGCCCTGGCAGACCAAGACTCACATATCACTATGAAATAAATAAAACAATAGCTGAAGGTACATTAAAAAGCCATCGAAACAAATCGGCATGAATGAAGACGCTGATAAATGCCGAAGAAGCAAAAGAGGTTTTTTTTTTCCTTTCTTTATTCTAGCACGACATGTGACCTGTTAGCAACTGGAATCGGACACTCATGACTGACATCAGTCCCTAATCCCTAAACGCGTCAATACACTTTACTGGGTTTATCGGCACGACGGTGGATACTTCCCCGCCCCGGCAGACTGGCCAAATTACCACCTATTATCAGTCCGCCTATTTGTTGTTCTCGTTGAATATATGTACATATTAGTATGTATATATTTATATTACAATTATATTTCTGTTTTATTTAAATTTCATCTAATTTTTAATTGCACCTACCACCTATCCTGTCTAAATGTCCTAAAGGTTTGGCTGTCAGAGAATGCCTAGCGGCATTAAGTCCGCCTTTGTACATAGTGCAATAAAGTTTTAAAATAAATAAATAAATAAATGTACCTACCATTTGCAATGATGTCAAATGCCAATTATTACCTTTAAGGAGAACTAATATTGTAAGCTTGCCATGATGATATTTATATAAAAATAAAACAAGACTTACTGATATATCGTGATAGTGGCACTCAATTTGATCTGCCTACCGCGCAAGGGACTTGTCGTGAGATATGTATGTATGTATGTATGGGTTTCAAACTCTATTGTTTATAGCTCTTTGTACAATACAATATTACCCTGTATAATATAACTTTGCACTAGTGTGTGTAGTGTGTAATGCTTTCACCGCGCGACCTGTACCTACCTACAACTATTATTTGGACACTCAGCCAAGTGTCTGGCCAAGTAGTTGTTCAAACGGCTAACGGAAAAGTCTGGAGACAGGAAAGCTGGCAATTATTTCTGCCAACGTATTAGCTTAGCTATGCAGAGGGGAAATGTTGCCAGTCTTCTTGGGACTATCACTGAAGGGTCGTCTCTAGAGTACATTTTTTTTTATTAGTTTTAATTTATATTTATTTTAATTTTTACTTTTAAGTAGTTTTAATTTATATTGTAATTATTTTATACTGTTTGTATATTACTTCAATACTATTCTTTTAAATTTATTGTTTTCTTTATCTGTCAGACATCTTTATTTGTTAAAAGTCAGAATAAAGGTACTATAAAATAAATAATGTACTCATGGTACTGACTCTTAAGAGTTGTTTTCCGCAAGATCGGAGAGAAGAAAAACGAACCAATCAAAATGTCTATTTACGTTTCTCTTGTTCATTTTACATCAGCAGGTGGCTGTGATTGGTTCATTTTTATTCTAGACAATGAAAAATAAAACTTATATGTTATTTTTTTTTATTTGCTACATACATTAATTACTTACTATTATTAACACTAGCTGTTTGACCCAGCGTTGCTCGTGTATCACGAAAAAAATCCTTTCTAATTTCTGTCAAATATCACTAAAATCTGTTCAGTAACAGAGGCGTGGCGAATTCAAGAGGCAGATTATAATAACATAAATAAATTATTGTGTATCCACCAAGAATCGAACCCGGTACGTCCGCGTCTAAATCCACATTGTATAATCATTATTAATTTATAATTAGTTTTCTAATTTAGTTTAAATTTTTATTTCATAACCTTTGTATTTTACATCGATTAACTGCCTCCGTGGTCTAGCGGTTAAGTCCGTGGGTTTAGACTTAGAGGTACCGGGTTCGATTCCTGGTCGGGACACAAAAATATTTATTAATGTAAATAAAAATGCATTTAATTAATATTTAATTTATTTGTGATATTTCTCGAGTTTGGTACGCTGGAGACATCGACGAGCTTGCCACTTGTCATGATTGGCCTATAGTAAAGTTGGCTAAATGTGAATCCGCTTATTCATAAGCGTGGTTTCTGACCACCCCGAAAGGAAAACGGTCGTGATGATACTTTACTTTACTTTTTTTATTAAACACTATTTAATTAACAAAATTATAACTTTGTGGAAATAATATATCTATTTATTTAATTTCAGAGAACTCAAAGCTGGCATACGTTGCATAGATAACTACACAAATGTTTGCATGGACCACAAAGAAAGGACTATGTTTCGAAAGATCTACGCCGGCATTACGGGCGTGGTTACGGAGCTGTGCGCCAGAGGAGAGTACCAAGACGAGTACCTGAGACACGCAGATTGTGTGAAGAACGTTAGACCGGAATACGAAAAGTGCAGCAAAAAGTACGAGGTCACGTTGACTAGTCTAAGCAACCATCAGCAAAGCGAGCATTACGAGACGGACCAGAAGGAAACGAGACATGAAATGAATTTAAAAACAGTTTGTTGGTAAGTAAATATTCAAAAGAGAAATTTAATTTCCTTGGTGCCACTCATGACAGAACTTTACGTTCTTCTTCTAACTCCACGCTCTCCTTCCCCACACATCACACCGCATTCGTTTCCAAGTCGTTTGCGGTGGTGGCTGTGCATCTTTGGAACCAGTTACCGGTGGACATCCGTCAAGCTCCAAATAGAACACTATTTAAGAAACTGGTCTATGCGCACTATTTAAATTTACCATAAGCTTAATACACTCTCTGCTATATTTATTTCTCTCATTATAGTCATCATATAGTAGGTATATTATATTTATGTATATTCATAGAACGTATGTATGTAGTTTTATTTGTGTGTATTTGTGTATGTATTAGTATGTAAATAAGTATTTATTCACTAGTATATATTGAAGTCTAATATTTTTCTATTAGTTTTGATAGCACCTGCCTTATCTTGTCGTAACTGCTTTAGTTGTCCCAAAGGTTTGACCAGTATAGAATGTCTAGCGGCATTAGGTCCGCCTTTGTACTTTGTGCAATAAAGTTTATAATAAATAAAATGTAATTATTCAGACAGACATTCACACAACAATATCAGCCACGCGGAAGTAACATTGTCGACAGACATCAGCCCAAACACTATGCGGGCTAGAAACTTGACTAACTAAAAGCAGTTATTTAAAAAAAACGGCTTTATATTTTTATCTAAAAATCCTAATGTAAATCAGGTTATAATAAATTCATAGAACTTCCTTAAATGTCAAAAAAATAGAACGCTTAACGAAAATCAAGTTATCAACCGCATATTTAATAGTAGCCGGCTTTGCCTGTAATGGTCGCATTATTGGCGACAAAATAACTACTTCACGTGGCTCTGGGGTTGTGACGTGACGTGCTTAAACAACGACGTCATATAGCCCGTGTTCTAAGGAACATATCTAGCGAATTTTATTAAAATCGGTAAAGGCATAAAAGCAAATCATCCGTCAAAATCGGTTTAGTAATATAGGCCACCCTTGCCAAACGAGAAGGTTGTTGTTTGGTCAGCGTGGCGGGTGTAGGCTAAGTTCTCCAGAAATTTCGGGATGCCCATCTCCCAACAGTGGAGGTTTAAGGTTTATTTATTTATTTTTATTTATTTCAAAACTTTATGCACTAGGTACACAGGCGGACTTAATGCCGCTAGGCATTCTTACTAGTCAACCTTAGGGACAATTTAGAGCATTTGTTATGTGAGGCTGGTGCAAAATATAATAGGAGCATTAAGATTTGTAAAAAAAAAAAAAAAACAAACTTAAATACTAAATCTAATATACTATATACAAAACTATATATTAATCAGTACGTATACACTAGACTACATACTATGATTATACTCGTATATAAATAGAATACATAGGTACATATAAATAATAATACATACATATTTATATAATACAATATCATATACTTATATATCTATGTAATGGAGCTATTTAGGAAACGTGTAAAAACCATTCTTTTAAATAACGATCTGTTTGGCGCTTGTCGGACATCTACAGGCAGGTTGTTCCACAAGTTTGCGGCAACAACTGCAAAAGAGTTGGACATAAAGCTAGAATGATGTTTAGAATTATGATGACTATTAAGGTCTAGGGGCTCTGATGAATATATGTGAGTTATGCCAAAAATCCCTAATTGCGAGATAAGCAAGGACTTACAATAAACATTTCTCTCATATTGACATATGTAACCTTTAAAATATTTTGAAACCGAAATGACTAAAAGTTTAATTCAGAGGATTACATAGACTCACACTTACAATCACAAATTACAATCACATCCACACTGTCACAATTACACATACATTTTGCACACACTAATACTAACGCCTTAGCACACAGGAGAACTTAACGTTGTTTTATATTCATTAATAATTAAAAAAAATATTTATTTCATACTTAAATTAAATAAACTATATTACAACAAAATCTAAATTTAACTTAAAGAAATAATAATATAAATAATACATAGAAAATAAAAATTAAAAACTTACAAAAGAAATCCTCCTCCAAATCGCTGTCTTGTGGCATGGTGCCCAATACACTAGCAGCATTTCCCCTTTGAATTATGATACTTAATTTTTGGGAGAAAAAACTGCCAGCTCTATTGTCACCAGAGACGTCAATGAGCCTTGGAACAATTTCTTTATAAAATGCTTTCAGTTCCGATCCCCACGGGCCCATTATTCTACAGCAAACGTAAAGTAAGCAAAAAAAGTAACTATTGCAAATTGTTTTATATTTTCGACGCTTGCTGATCTGCGCTTGTTCCGCTGCAACACCAGCTCTAACAGAAGTTCCTTGAAGGTGGGAAGGGGCTAGGGAATCCCAACAGGTAAAATCCCATAACAGGGATTGACCCAATCTCCAAGGAACTAATGTCATTCCGTCTGGACGCTTGCCATCGTCTGGACTCAGACCGGTTGGTTCTAAAATAGATGGGATCGAGACAACTGCAAGCGTCCTACGAATGAGGTCGTTAATGACGCTGTGGCGGAAAAAGCGACCCGCACTTTTGAAACACGACAGCCAGTGGTTACCGTGCACATCGACATCTTTGCCACATGGACAACATTCATTAGTTGGCATTAGTTAGGAATTTTGTAGACTAGGTTTAACTTTAAGCGCAGTTAAATTTGTAACTAAATAAATAAATATAGGCGTAAAGGCGAGACAAAAATATAGGTACATACATTCAGACACACGGACCCACAAACAGGTTTCTTTTATATTTATAATATTAGTATAGATTTATCGGAACGAGAATAATATTTTCGATCCTAAAATAACTTTAATGTTTCATGGTCAAATGGTTTTGTGGTAGGGTTCCGAGTTCAGCGAGTTTTGGCGTTAAAGTCTATGAATGAAAATCAGTATTTGGTTGGGTAGGAAGAGGATCAGACTGCGCTTTAAGAAATGGAGTACCGCCGCAGGAATGCCTTATTGTTAGCTAAACCTTAAATATTGAATAGGGGTCGTTAAATATTCCCGACTGTCTCAACGTTTCATTGACATGTTTAAGAGATTTTAAAGCTTGTGCTTCCCTCGCTCGCACAATACAACATTTTTAAAGATTATTCAAGTCTGAGTAAAAGTATCATCACGACAGTTTCCCTTTCGGGGTGGTCAGAAACCACGCTCATAAATAAGCGGGTTCGCATTTAGCCAACTTTACTATATGCCAATCATGACAAGTGACAAGCTCGTCGATGTCTCCAGCGTACCAAACTCGAGAAATATCACAAATAAATTCAATATTAATTAAATGTATTAATTTACATTAATAAATATTTTTGTGTCCCGACCAGGAGTCGAACCCGGTACCTCCGAGTCTAAATCCACGGACTTAACCGCTAGACCACGGAGGCAGTTTGACTGTATTTTTGAACAATGTAGTCTCTCAACTAACTTTCTAAGAAAAAAAAAAACCTATTATATGCCCTAGTCAGAAGACTGTGTTCCAGGGGTTGCTGGTATAATACGGTTAGTCAGATGACGAAGAATATAAGGCGAAATTATTTGCTACATTAAAACATTTGATTAGGAGTCAATTTGGCATTAACCTCGTTCGATATTGAGAGATGATTCACTTCTAAGAATCATTACAGCCAATAACATAACTGACTTCAACTTCTGACCTGTATCCCTGTATGTAACCTTATCAAAATCATGTGAGTGCAATTTAAGTACCAGGATATTTTATTATATATTATTATTTTATTTATATTTTATTTTTACATATTTGTGCCGTTTGCTATAGAAACTCTGGGCCCATTGAGTCCAAGCACAAAAAAAGTTTTTAAAAGACATAACACCGCGTCTTGTCATGTCCACCGGTGACAAGAGGGCTGGCTCTTTCTTCGCCCAAAGAATCAGTATTGTAATTCAGCGGGGAAATGCAGCCAGCGTTCTTGCCACCATTCCACGCGGACGGGAGTTATATCCCTCTCCTTAGTATTAATATTTATTTTATTTTATATTTTGTAAATATTTTTTTCGAATAATATTTTTTTTATCATTATTGTTTATTTATTATTATTCTTTATGTCACCGAACGTTCCCACTGGAATTTCATTAAGTCCATGATAACATAAATTTCTACAATACATATTACAATTTAATTAACTGTATCGTGCCTGAAGAGTGTTATGTTAGAAGCAAAGAACAGAACAGCCTTTTGAAGACATAAAATTATATTATTTAAAAGTGACAAGGCTGTCACAATTTATTAATAAGTCAAAAAAATAAAAACTAAATTAAGTCTATTTATATAAAATTAAATTTAATGTCAAAAAATACAAACTTAAAGCCATCAGGTCTTTCACGTAGTGATGGTAAAAGGCCGGATGGTATGTCTCTTGTACCATGGAGTGAGGGAAGATGTCTTGTTTGGGATACCTTTGCCGCTTGCCACATTTCCTCTACATCAAAAAAGGCCGGTTCGGCTGCTCATACAGCCAAATTTAAAAAATTATGTTCAACAATATTAAACAAAATTATAACTTTGTGGCATTTGGGGTTGAAACAATGGGGGTATATTCTTTCATTCTCACAGTTTCGGGAACAGGCTCGAATTCCGTCAAGCCTAGTCAAGCAGGCATAGTGTTAGGGACTGGTGTCAGTCATCGGATAAATAAAGAACTAACTAACTTAACTGACACGGCCTCTTTACAGCCACGATCTTATTTAAGTAGTTTCTAAGTTAGTTAGTTTTGCTTGCTTGTAGCAGTAATTAATGTTGTGCCTAACATACATAAATATGGATTATTGCCTGTTTACAGTCCAACTATTATTACCACTTTGATTAGTACATATGTTTTAATAATTGTATTGATTTTATTAGTTCTGACTGTATCCAAATTGTTTTAAGCGAACCAATGGAAATAAACTATTTTGATTTTGAAAGCTAAGTAATCAGCGATTTATTAGCCTAATCTATCCATTGGAGGTAATTATGTGTGTAGATAACTTCCCCTATTTTTTTTCTTCTACTTTCGCGCCATTAAACTCTCTTCAGAAAGGGCTTCCGAAATTATGGAACTTGGAGGATTAAGTCGGCGTTTGAATTGTTTTGATATGGTAATGACTTTCTAACTTCGCTATTCATTTAGGGTGTATTTTATTACGTTTCGTGAATAAATACTATAGATATTCTTATTGGAAGAGTTGGGTTGCCACCTACCTACCACTTTTTTTACTGGTGACAATTAAAACTGCTTGATTCTATGACAACCAACGTTTAGATTTCTTCAAAATGACTGCTCTCAAATCACGTAGATCCATACATGACCTTTTACTATTACATAAAATTGCAATGGATGTATCGAACTCTTGTAACATATTTTGTAACTTTTGACCGCCTCCGTGGTCTAGTGGTAACAAACGTTGCCGTGAACTCAGGAGGTCGTGGGTTCGATTCCCACCGGGGGCAAGTTGTACATTGTATAATTTGTCTCGGTCTGGGTGTTTATATGTATAATATGTATATATTTACAAAAAAAATGAATAATATGTAGTTTATCAACCATCTAGTTTCCGTAACACAAGCCTCGTAGCTTACCACGGAAACTAGATGGCGCTGTGTCACCTGTCTGGAAATATTTATTTTTATTTATATTTCCTTGTCAGTATCCTATAATATTCCACGTCGTCGTATAACCAAGATCCTGTGCTGTCCTCCCTCAAGAACTAATGTAGGTTCACATTCGTCAACATCCCGAATGTGCAACACCTAAGTAGTCTCTGCAGTACCAATAATGATATAGACATATTTCATGACCGTTACAATGTATTCAGAAAAAATGTTCTCGAACATTTTAAACCATCAATATAGGAGTATGAGTAGCTTATAATTTATTTAACAAGCGTTTTGTTTTCGTTTTTTAAGGTACCAAATTTATGCAATTTTTATGTTTACTTTATTATAGTTCTATTAAAAAAGAAAAATGTATAATTTTATTTTAGAAGTCATATTTTTATGTTATATTTTGTATATTAGTTAGTTTTTGTTTTTATTTTTTTGTTTTATCAATAATAAGTTTAATTTCTTCTTCTTTTCATATTGGTGAATGCTGTGACACCTAATTGGTACATATATTAGATAAGTTATAATTATACTATTGTATCGTCCCATCTACGCTGATTTTTATATTATTATTTTTTATATAAAAATGTATTTTGATAGATTTTAGACTTTGACAATGTTGACAATATACAAACAACTATCATCATCATCCCTTTTGGGAGCTCATCATTCACCGACCACAGCTTATCATCCCCAAGCTAATGGGCTAATCGAGCGATGGCACAGGACATTAAAAAGTGCTATAATGTGCCACGCTACTGAGCGCTGGGTCGATGTTTTGCCACTAATTTTACTTGGCTTACGATGCGCATACAAAGATGACGTTAAAGCCACACCGAGTGAATTAGTTTATGGACAAACACTTAGATTGCCAGGTGAAATGATTTCGGACACTAGAGGCACTCATAGCTGGGCATTAACTCGTTAATCCGTTAATCGTTAATTAACGAAGTTAACATTTTGATTAACGGGTTAACTTTTAAGTTAACTTTTAAAAATGTTAACGGAGACGTTAACTTCCGATAATATGCAGAAGTCCGTTAATCGTTAATCCAATGCCACTATTTATCGCACGGCACCGCGGTGTGGCCGAAAAACAGGTTCAAACAAGTATGAAACGACAAGTGCCGGGCGCGGCGGCGTGTGAGACAAAAACAAAACTAGATATATTTTGCCGGCGCGTGCGAGTAAGAAAACTGCGAAGTACTAGCGCCAGTGCTTAGAGTGACGAGTGTTGTGTTTGTTGTTATTATAAATTACTGTCAGTGATAATTTGCGTGTTAATAAAGAAGAGTGCAGTGTAATTAGTTAGATAGAAAAGTGTACTGTGCAGTGTAGTGATAAAACTATATCATGGAAGACATGGAATCGGATTTGTATCCAGATCAGGCCAGCAAATACTTTGAAACAACATGTAAGAAGGGTACATGAGTCGCAATACGTACAGTTTGAAGAGATTGTTAAGGCGGGCTCTAACCGAGGCAAGAAAAAAATAGAACTCATTCTGACAATATTATATATTAACCTGTTAACTTCCAGAACCTAAACCAACAGGTTTTATAAGTTCACTAACGCAACGATATAAAAATGCAATTTTACACATATTAACGGATTAACGATTAACATTAACTTCCGTTAATTCTGCCAAAATGTAACGCTTTAACGTTTAACGAAGCTAACTTTTTTTGTAACGGATTAACGATTAACGAAGTTAACTATTTGATTAACGGTGCCCAGCTATGGAGGCACTTATCTAAATCAATCCGAATTTGTAAAATTACTTAAAACTAAAATGCAATCAATACCGGTTTCCACAGCACATCATACCAAACAAAATATTTTTGTGCACAAGGATCTGAAGACCTGTTCACACGTATTTATAAGACATGATGCTGTTAGAAAGCCATTACAACCACCATACGACGGACCATATTTGGTGATCGATCGCTGTAACAAGTGGTTTAAAGTTGAAATTAAAGGAAGTTTTGTTAATGTTTCGGCTGACTGAGTAAAACCAGCATACATGTTGCTGGACCCCGACTCTAGCTCAGTCCCCTCCACTTCCAGGAGTCAGACGATACCTTCGGGCCTTTATATTATTATTTTTTATATGAAAATGTATTTTGATAGATTTTAGACTTTGACAATGTTGACAATATAACAAACAACTATCGAAATAAAATACGCTTATTTTATTTACTAGTTTAAGATCTTCTATACTATGTTAAGTGTGTGATAATATATATCCTGCTGTGTGTACTATATAAATAAATAAAATCTTTATTTTCTAAAACTGTCTAATACTGAACAAGGTAAAGCGGTTCTTTTCGCCTTCTATTACACTTGCTGTAAAAAAGCACAGATCGGATCATGCATAGAATACTGTTCTCACCTTTGGAATGATTCCGCCAAATACCTCACAGATGCTGTCAATGTCCTACAGAGGCGAGCTGTTTGAATTGTGGACAATGCCACTATATCTGGAAGTCTTGAATCCCTGCAGCTTCGCCAGGATGTGGCTTCTTTGAGCGTGTTGTAACAGATATACTATGGTGAATGCTCAGAAGAGCTCTATAACCTAATCCCTTCCTCTCTATTCCGCAACCGAACCACACGTACAGGATAGAATATGCACCCACATACCGTAGTCGCCATCTCTTCGCGTACGTATAAATTTGGAGACTCATACATCTGCCGCACAATAAAGATGTGGAATGTCTTTTAAGCGAAGTGTGAAAAAGTATCTAGTCAAGCCGGCATAGTCTTAGGGAATGATGTCAGTCATGAGTGTCTGATTTCAGTTGCTAACATTCATGAACCTTGCTCGCTTCTTATCATCAGATGTGGGCAATGTCACATGTCATGCTAGTATTAAAAAAAAGCTATTAAAGGGCTTGATGTCTGGAGCAGTGCATGATAACCATCATTTGGAAAGAGTAACAATAAAATAACAAAAAATAAATAAATTCTAAATACAAAATAACACTTAAAATTATAGCTGCTGTAGATAGGCATTGTCATACTAGTTTCTATAATTTTAACGGGTCTTTACGGGATTTACCTTAGATACATATTTCTCCTGACGTTTCAGCCAAGTTGCATTGGCCGTGGTCACGGGTCGACTGGAGCTATGCGGTGTAGTGTCGTACATACTGGGCGGCAGATGTAAACCTACCCACTTATCACTTAACTTAAAATCACGACACACGACACCAGGCGATTTATCCCGGCGTCGAAACCTATTGATTACTGGATTGCACGATGAAGATTGTCACACTATGAGCTAAGACAGATACTATTACAAAAATATAAATGTTAGTTACGATAATATTTATTTATTTCAAAACTTCAATGCACAAAGTACAAAAGACGAACTTAATGCTCTCCTGACAGCCAAACTTTTGGGACTAATTTGAACAACTGTAGGTGCAATTAAAAGTATAAGTGACACAAATACTTCGATAATAAACTTACTCGTGGATAAATACAATTTTGAAAAAAAATATTCGAAAAAATATTTACAAAATATAAAATAAAATTAATATTAATACTAAGGATATAAGTCCCGTCCGCATGGAATGGTGGCAAGAATGCTGGCATTTCCCCGCTGAATTGCAATACTGATTCTTTGGGCGAAGAAAGAGCCAGTCCTCTTTTTCAACGGAGGAGACGACAAGACGTGGTGTATGTCTTTTAAAAACTTTTTTGCACTTGGACTCCACTTGGACAAACTTACTTATATATAATCTATTATCTGCAACAAATAAAGTGTGTTAGATGTGTTTCTTACTTGGTAAAATATATAAATTGAAGCTATAAAATTTTATTGCCAAATATTTCGCCTCTCTTTGGAGCGGCGTCATCAGTGACAGTAACACTGTTTGTCATAAATTTTGAAAAAGTAATTTTATTTCTTTTAGCAATGGTAAAGGTAATGCACTATACAGTTTTGTTTTGTATTGTTTTGTTTTTTTTAATTATATTTTATATATAATCTACTATAATAGCTGTTCTAATAACTGTAAAGATGTCTTTCTCTCTAATAATAAGTTAACAATTTAGGATGATGTAATTTTTAGATGTTATATAACGCTTTCCGATAAATGGCGATGACAAAGGTTTTTGTCCAAGACTTATTTTCGTGACAGCTTCGTAACTTTTTTGACACTTTCCCCTAAGATAAGAAAGTAATAAAGCTCCATTCACATGAAATTGAAACATTGACGCTATTTTTTTGAAAATATCAAGGCCAATTGCAGAAACAATGATTAAAATAACACACAGTGGAGTCGTCCAGGCCCGGATGGCTAATGAGCCTGGGTTGCTGTTTTTTTTTATTATATGTATTTTAGGTATGACAATGCCTGTTTACAGCAGCTATAATTTAAGTGACACCTTAAACTGTTTTTGTTTTAGCTAAAGTATGACAATGCCTTTTTACAGCAGCTATAATTTTAAGATTATAATTATGAATATTTGGGTTGTAATGTGCTGCTCCAAATACAAGCTATTTCCCAGAAAATAATCTTTTCGTTATATTGATTAATTTTTTTGACATGTAAAAGCGCAGAATACATTATATTTATTACTTACAAAATACTTAAAATAATTCAAATAAAATACTAGCTTGACAAGTGGCCTTGCAACTGGAATCAGACTTTTTGATTGACTGGGCATGACGGCAATTCGAGACTGATCCCGAAACTTTACTTGGTTTATCGGCTCGAACAGTGGATAGTTCCCCGCCCCGGCAGACTGGGAAAATTACCACCATCAGTCCGCCTACCACCTAGGTATTTATTGTTCTCGTTCAATTTAATTCATTTATTAGATACATTAAGTAAAGTAAAAAGTATCATCACGACCGTTTCCCTTTCGGGGTGGTCAGAAACCACGCTTATAAATAAGCGGATTCACATTTAGCCAACTTTACTATAGGCCAATCATTGCAAGTGGCAAGCTCGTCGATGTCTCCAGCGTACCAAACTCGAGAAACATCACAAATAAATTAAATATTAATTAAATGTATTTATGTACATTAATAAATATTTTTGCGTCCCGACCAGGAATCGAAACATGAATAATATGATGGTAAGATACATTAAGTACGGTACATAATATGTATAACTGTATAACTGATGTTTACCATTCATGGCAGGATAGCAGATACCATTAATAGCAAAGTACAGCCATCGTCATTTATCACTTAACACTATAAACAATCAATACCTACATAGATGCTGCTGTACAAGGGCGTTGTCACAAAAAAAAAATGCCTCCGTGTTAAGTCAGTGGATTTAGACTCGGAGGTACCGGGTTCGATTCCTGGTCGGGGCACAATAATATTTATTAATTTACATACATTATATTTTAATTTATTTGTGATATTGTGAGTTTGGTATGCTAAAGACATCGACGAGCTTGCCCCTTGTCATGATTGGCCTATAGTAAAGTTGGCTAAATGTGAATCTGCTTTTATAAGCGTGGTTTCTGACCACCACGGAAGGCAAACGTTCGTGATGATACTTTACTTTTTTCTTACCTAATAAATATTATTATGAAATATTCATAATAACTGTCACAGACATGAGTGTGATTCCAGTTGCAATATTCATTGACCTTGCGCGCCACTTACCACCAAGTGGGCGCAAGGAAACATGTCGTGCTAGTTTAAAAAAATATATTGTAAAAAGCATTTGGTGTGCAGTTTTTGTTTATCTTTCCCGTCCGCGGCAGGACGCGGCCAACTGTGAATCCTGTCACATTCGCAAAATATACTGACAAACTGCATGGCCAGTGTTGCCCACTCCTGCGTAAACAAAGATACGAGAAAAACCACACAGATTTTGGTGACTCGTATAATATATTAAAATTAAAAAAAAAACTTATTTAAAAAAAACGGGCCTTATGCTTACGTTTGACTTGCGTGAGATGGCTCAGTTGTAAGAATACCTTTAATCCAAAATCGGTTCGAATTCTGGCATGTGATCACGGGTAAAATCGAAGGCAAGAGGCCCCGTGGCCGAAGCCCGATACGTTGGTCTGACCAGATCCGAACCATACTTAACACCCCAGTCCACAGTGCGCTGCATGCCGCCGTGTGCAGACCCGGATGGCGCAGTATCGTCCGAGACAAAGTGATCCGTGGAGGGGATCACGACCCTCAGCATTGAGGAAAACGACGCAAGGAGGAGACGTACATTTGTCATAGATTTACAACACCACTGCACGTTACACCGTCGGTCCCAGTTCCACTAATACCAACTTGTGGAATCGTTAATCATTAAAAAAATACAATACTCTCGTCAAATTCTTCATTAATTTCTGGAAGGCTTATCTTCAACAGTGGAGGTCTATGAATTTGTGTTCTAGCGGAGAGTCTTCTCATGGAATGTAGAGAGATAGGCAAATTCGTAGGCAAAGTCGGTGGTCGCTTTTAAAAACAAACTTAAAATATATTTGTTCACATCTCAACAATCATTGCAGCAGCACGCCTAATTAAGAAAACTAGGACTATTTTATTTTTAAACTATTTTGTAAACATTATTTTTTCTTTAAAAAAATAGCCAAATTATATAGCCATAATTTTATGTATATTATATTATTTATTTTAAGGACAAGTTTTATTTTATTTTATTCTTTATTGTATAGATTGCTTATTCTAATTACAGTTGTGTGTACATGTCATGATGATGCAATCTGCCCATATTGTGGGCATACAATATGCTTATGTCAATAGATATTTATTTACAATATTTATTTGTATATAGTTTATATTTAATATTGTTCTTGTCAATTTATTGGAATACAATGTTAATGTCAAAATTATGAGGGATCAGCTGAAAATCAGCGCTATGGGCTAGTGTTGCAGCTTATTGCTGAGCTGATTCCCTATTTGTCACCACACTATCTTCTTTGTTGTATTATCATTATTATTTTTTACTGCTTGTGTTTTTTTTTGTGACAAATAAACTTTTTTCTTTCTTTCTTTCTGTCTTTCAAATTTCTCCTTGTATTGTACGTGTAAGACAACTTGTAGTATGGTTTTGTTTTATCAAAGTTTTTCTTTTCAGTTCATTCCAGGAGTACTTGACGTGCTCAGAGAGGACCGTCCAAAGCTCTTGCGGCAATGAAGCAGCACTTTTCACTAGCAAATTCCTTAAACGAATGGCGTCCAACATTATAAAGGTATAATATTCAACGCATGCACAATGTGACTAATATCCGGCTCGAAGGACCATTTTATATAATTACTAACTGCTCAACCCAGCTTCGCACATGTAATTTAGTGGGCGTCAAGACAAAATCAGGTGGCTATTACGAGTATGTCATGTTTATAGATATTGATTGAAAAATTTTAACAAAATCTGTTCTGTATTTGAAGTCGGGACATACACAGAGACAGGCAAAGCTTCTTTTACATTCGTATTATTAATATCTGAGATTGGTGTATAATAGATAAGATCATTTCACGCTTTTCCCACCTCTGAGATGGCCTTACAGATGCTCTCAATGTCCTGCAGAGGCGGGCGATACGGTAAGTGGACGGCACTACAGTATCTAAAACTCTGAAATCACTGCAGCTTCGCCGTGAAGTTGCCTCTCTGAGCGTATTCTACAAGCTTTACCACGGTGAGTGTTCTGAGGATCTCCATAACCTTATCCCTTCTTCTCTATTCCTCAACTGAACCACGCACAGGCCAAAAAAAGCACATACCATAGCCACTATCCCTGCGCGTACTGATAAATTTGGAGAATTTTACATCTGTCGCATGCTGAAGACGTGGAATGTTGTCCCAGCCAGTGTGTGTAAATTAATTGACTATGGATATTGTTAGTCAAAAGTGGTGTTGTTTTGTTAGATAATGTGCTGCAATGTGAATAATTACGGAAAACGATAAATTGGACTTTAAATATGGGGCTCAAGTTGCAGTTTTGTTTTTGCGGTTTCCCGCGCTGTCAATGTCCCATATTATTATACCCGACGAGTTTGGGCTTATAATGCTGCAAGTGACTTCAAGAAAGCATCAAATTCTACAACATCCGGAATTTGATGATAACCTCATTAACTCATAAAAATTTAAGATATATTACGTCAGACTTGGCTGTATGGGCTAGACCCTTTGCCTTCCCTATCACCTCATTCATCATCCATCGGGAGAAGGAACACAACAAAAAACAACCAATAAATTTCAATTTACGAGTATTTGAATAAACAGTAGCAATGTGTAAATTAACTTAACTACGTTTTTATTATAGCGATGGCTCTAAAAACTCTCTGTTTTTTATGATATCTATAAACTTAACAAGTTATTTAATTATTGTACACATTTTGTAGGCAAAAATAAAATTGCAAACTAATAAAATATACAGAAGTAGAAATCAAATGACGTCATTCATCTTGCATGGGGATTTGGTCTAATGTGTATTCACAGTTAAATATTTATTTATTTAAAAGAAATTACACACATTAAGGTTGATAGTACGAGAAGATTAAATTAATAAGCTTAACCTATTTCCATTTCATACATACATACATACATATCTTCACGCCAAATCCCTTGCGGGGTAGGCAGAGACAATTGAGCGCCACTTGTCACGATCACGACATACCTCTTTCGCTCCTTCGACATTCATCAACCTTTTTATACATGCCCGTTTGTTTTGATGGCTTTTTAATGCACCTTCAGCTATTGTTTTATTTATTTGATCGTGATGATAGGTAAGTCTTGGTCTGCCAGGACCTCTTTTACCCACGACTTTCGCATTATATATCAGGTTCGTCAATCTCTTCTTTCTTCACTCATCCTTTCAACATGTCCGAATCATCGGAGCATGCCTTTCCTTATTTTTGTCATTATGCTTTCTTTAATACCTACTCTTTTGCGTATTTCGTCATTACGTATGCGGCCCGTCAAAGTGACGCCGCATATACGACGCAACGACCTCATCTCTACTGCATTAACTCTACTCTCATGCGTATTCTGACATATCCACGTCACGCTTACATTTTATACTAAGATATAATACACAAAAATATATAATAAATGTAACAATTACAAAGATTTTGTTATGCTGTGAAATAAAGAAGGCCTCATTTTCATGTCTATTATCGGTCTCAAGCCTGAGACACCATTCTTCTCATCTATTACGCAAACACGATGGACCCGGTACCCTAACGGTGAATCCATGGAATGCTTAGACATTGTCTTTTACAGCCTTATTGGTAGCTCTAGGTATGGACCCTCGTCAATCCGTTTGGCCAGCGTGACGCGTGTAGACCAAATTATCCCGAAATTTGTGGAAGGCTCATCTCCAAAAGTGACAAGAGGTAGAACTTCTGTGTTCTTGGGCTGTGATGATAGTGATAGGTATGGATGTAGAATTGTAGATGTACGAAAACTACAATCATTTGCGATATTTATTTATTGTTGCATTAAATATTTTAATTCGCAATTAGCAAATAGTTGAATCTGTCGAAATATTGTGCTTCTCTGAGTCATGCACTTATATGTAGTGACCAGAGCCCACCATCTGTCGAAATAATATAATTTTAGCCATAGTTGTCGTAATGTTATATTATAAGTAGCTAAGGATATACAAGGTGAAGTATCATCACAACCGTTTCCTATTCGTGGTGGTCAGAAACCACGCTTATAAAGAAGCAGATTCACATTTAGCTAACTTTACTATAGACAATCATGACAAGTGGCAAGCTCGTCGATGTCTCCAGCGTACCAAACTCGAGAAATATCACAAATAAATTAAATATTAATTAAATGTATTTATTTACATTAATAAATATTTTTGTGTCCCGACCAGGAATCGAACCCGGTAAGTCCGAGTCTAAATCCACAAACTTAACCGCTAGACCACGGAGGCAGTTAAAAGCATCTTTATAGGCCGGCATAGTGGTAGGGACTGATGGCGTCAGTTGCTCCCATTCTTGGACCTCGCATCCGCTTACCATCAGGTATGATATGTCACATCACGATATCACATGTCCTGCTCAGGATATATTAAAAAAAAAGTTTTGACAGACAGCGCATTTTCGATAAAATAATTATTTGAATTAACTAATAACAATAGTTTCCTGTAGCCCTATTCTGTAACTTAAGCGCAAACGTTATATAATGGAATCCATTAACTATATTAAAGTTGATATTTGCACGGGCGCTGTCAAGGCCGAGCGCTTATAGAGTTGAGAATTAAATAATATTTTGTAATTATGACGCAATCTCCGTCGTAAATAACAAAATCCACTAATAATGTTTGCGACTAAGACCGCGTCACAGAAGGGCTGCTGGTTATTTAGTTTTATTTAAAGTCAATGTTAGCAAATATAATGGTTACAATACAAGTTAACGAGTGTTGAATTTGCTATTTAATCAAAAATTGTATACAATTATTGACGTGGACGAATTTCACATTATTTTCAATAAATATTTCGAAATAAAATTAATGGCCCCAGCGAGGTTATAAATGTAAAATAATCTTTGTTTGCATGTTTGTTCAGCCTTTACTCCGAACACACTGAACCGATTTAGGTGAAATTTGGCAGAAATATTCCTTGGAAGCCAGGGACGGAAATAGATATACTCGTATTCATTCATTTATTACAACCCCTAAAACACAGCGTCCTAGACCTCCACTGCTGGAGATGGGCCTTTCAGAACTGGAGAATTTGGCCTACACTCGCCACGCTGGCCAGACGGCTTGGCGAGGATATGATGTCAACATTTCATGACATTTATTAACGATTCCACAAGTTGACATTAGTGGAACCGGAACCGACGGCTTAACGTGCTCTCCGAGACACGGGAACGGGTGGTGTTGTAAATCTAGAACTTTGTAGGATTTAAGGTACGCGTTCTTACAACCGAGCCACCACCGCGCCTTATATATATACTCATATATGACGTGGAAATACCACACCCACAACATATGATAGATACAGAAGAAATGGTAGAGGGAACGGGTTCAAGGCATAACTTTATGCAGTGGAAGTTGGTGCGAGAGGAGTTCCAGCAAAATCTTTGCACAACTTACTGAAAGAATTGGGCCTAAGCAGGTCTGCAGGAGATACATTTATGGAAAGATCTACCAAGACGGCATTAACTGAATCATACAGTATTTGGTTGGGTAGGGAGAGGAGTGGAAAGGATGGTGAGCGTATTATCGTATAGAATAAAAAAGAAGGTGGTTGCAAACCCGAGACACCATTTTTCTCACCTCTTACACACGATGGACCCGGCACCCGCACGGTGAATCCATGGAATGCTTGAAATTTGTCTTCTTATTTGTATAATTCGCCTTCACGCTTATATGTATATACTGAACCGATTTTGATAAAGCTTGGCAAAAATTATACTTGACGATCAGGAATGAGAAAGGAAAGGACTGCCTCTGTGGCGTGGTCTAGCGGTTAAGTCCGTGGATTTAGACTCGGAGGTACCGGGTTCGATTCCTGGTCGGGTCACAAAAGTATTTATTAATTAAATTATTAATATTTATTTCATTTGTGATATTTCTCGAGTTTGGTACGCTGGAGACATCGACGAGCTTGCCACTTGTCATGATTGGCGAATAGTAAAGTTGGCTAAATGTGAATCCGCTTCTATATAAGCGTGGTTTCTGACCATCCCGAAAGAGAAACGGTCGTGATGATGATGATACTTACGATCAGGAATGGATATGCGGTATAAGACGTCAAGATCCTAATAAGACATGTGAACCTACGGCCACCTGAAGGATTTTTTTTCGGACCACTATATTACACGGACTACTATACCTGTATAGACGGATACCTATATAGACGGATACCTATAGGGTGACTATATGCTTTGTACTTTAGACTAATTTTGTTCATGTGACAGCATCGTGGACCAGTTTGGTCACCACAGCCTGTCTTGTCAGAAAAGTGCTGGTCGTCGTTTCCGCCACAGCTCTGGCAATAATGTAATCCCAACGTCTGGGATCTCTCGCAGTGATAATAAAAGACCCGATTGACTTTGCTGCCGTGGTCCATGGTGTGGGATGCTACTTGTGTCGACACCCTGGTCTTATGTCCTGGGCACATCTGTCAGGGCTGGGGATGCTGCGGACTCGGCTTAAAAGGCAAATGTCGCAAATACGAGTCTTTTGCTAATGACTAAGTGTCTGTGCCTTTTTGTCAGAGTTTTATGGATTGTATTTACTTTAGTAATTTAAGTAATTTTCATATATTAGTTCAACCGTCATCACCTTTCATGATCGCTAAGGTTAGCTGGTGAAGAATTCCAAACGAGTATGGCGTCATACCTTGCCTATGTTTTTTAAGTGTAAAAAAGTAAAACAAAGTATCATCACGACCGTAGTTTGATTTCGATTTTTTGAAGAAACGGATTCACATTTAACCAACTTTACTAGCCCATTATGACAAGTGGCTCGTCGATGTCTCAAGCATACCAAACTCAAAAACAACTGCAATTAAATTAAATAATTGTCTGGAGTCTCGGCTAGGAATCGAAGCCGGTACCTTTACGTCTAAATCCACGAAGGCAAAATAAAGTATTTAAATAATTTAGGTTTTTTTTTTCATTATTTTTAAACTTCTTTTCAGAGTTTCTGTCTAGAATTCCGGGGAGAAGAGTGCAGATCGCCGGACAGCGCGCACGTGGGTACCATTAGTTCTCTTCTATTATTATCTTCTTTCACAGTACATCTTATTAGAAACAATTTCAATCCAGCGTAATCTTCGAGAACATTCTGAGAACTTATTCTTTATACATTCTCTCTCAGTGATCAATTTGGCTGGTCCATAAGGCACCTGCCCACTAAATGATTATATACAGGGTGGAAAAAATTAACATTACCCTAAATATAGGGAATTATTAAAAAATATATATTTTAGTATAATTTAAATTCAATACATTAAATATATAACAAGACAAATAGTATGAGAATCAAAGCTAGGCCAATCGGTTATGGTCGTATTTGACGTGCACTTTAAAACTAATGATATTATTTTGTTATTCACGGCCAATAATCCGACCTGCGTGCTATGAAAGTGTAAAACATGTTATATTATTATTTAAAATAAAATAATAATAAATAAAATAAAATATTTATTTCTATATTATCTATGGCCAGTTGTAAAAAGGCTGATTATCTTTTGACATGTTTAACGTATATCAAAATATTGATCACAGATTATTTTAAGCACCTTTCAGCAACTGGCCGTTAATCGCTGTGTTCTCATCTAAGTACAGTTCGTTTTTTCCACTCTGTAATTGTTGTAATTGCAAATTTCAAATGATTTAATTAAAATGTTTTTAATTATTTAATTAATTTGTTTTTATACTTAAGAAAACAGGTAGCTAAGTCGCAGTGTTACATTTTTGTTAAAGTTCCTTATTATTATATGAGTATAAAATAGCTCAATATATTTTGCCGTATAGTTTTAAGTGTTACGAATTTGAAGCTAATAGTCCAAGCGACCTTCACCGAATGAGTATTAAAAAAAATAATAAAAAAAATATATCTATTAACTAAACCTAAAAATAATAAATTAACTATAAATAAAAAAGTCCTCGAGAGACATCAAAAAGACTGGCAACATTTGCACTATGTATTGCGAGGCCAATACGTTGGCAGAAATAATTGCCAGCCATCCTGTCTCCAGCATTCTCTGTCAGCCGATTGGACAACTACTTGGCCAGGCGCTTGACTGAGGGTCCCCATGGTCCCATCGTCTCGACCCTAAACGGCGTAAACTCATAACCTGTACCGATCAGCTTGAGGTTCTCAGAGTTTACACCAGAGAACTGCCAAGTCATGCTGTCGGGTCTTTTGCCATCGCTCCGCGCAATCCCAGAGGGTTCTAGGATCGCGGATATTCCAGCAGTAACAAGAGTCCTTCAGATGATGTCGTTGAGAGCCGCGGGACGAGAAATGCGACTGGCACTTCTAACCGAAGAAAGCCCGTGAAGTCCGAGATGTTCCACTGCTTCCCCACACTGACACGTGTAGGTGGACAGTCCGGGCTCTGAAACGAAGACACACTGCCATGATCGATGGAGTATCAGAATGAATTCTATTTTTAGGAAAATATATCCCAACAATTTAAGTGATTAGTGAAATACCTAGTGTAATTGGCAAAAGAGCAAATTTATATCATTTTAAGGCTTCAGGTGTCATTAGTAGAATCATTATCCGAAAAACAAAACTCCCCTGCATGGTGAAGAGCCGCGTCTGAAAATTTAGTCAATAAAAAAATCCATCGTCATAAATACCTAAAGGCTGGGAAGTGTTAATATTAATTGATCTCGCTCACAGCTGAGAAACGAAATTAGAGAGAGAAAGAATTACGTAATCGTGCGATCGCCGACCTCTTGCTACCTACTTGATTAGGCTCTGTATGAGTGGCGATATTTGTAGGAAAACTTCTCTGCACCGTAACTTAAGATTTTATTACTGAATAATTAAAATGAAAAATACGTAGTTCTTTATTTTTATTCTAGATTATAATATAAAAATATTTGCTCTTTAACAAATTCCACGCAGTATATTTAATGATAACATTTTATATTAAAAAAACAAAAAAATACACTATGTGATAGTGTGTATTTTATTTTATTTCTATACTGAGCACAAGAATGGGAGCCACTGACGACCGACATCAGTCTCTACAACTATACCGGTCTATCACGATGCTTTGCTCAAAAGCATTATTGTTAAACGTCAAACTTAAGGAAACATTTGGAATCGCACCCATTTAAAAAATGAGTATTTTTTTTCAATTTTTTTTTTTATCTAAATCGGCTGCTAGTCTTTTTTAAACAATTTTAGATATATACAAATACAAATCGTTTATTAACACAAAATAATGTTGTTTCGTTATGGTGAACCCTGTCTCCCCTTCATGAGCTGTGCTGTATAACAGGAGACAGTGTCTTCCAATAATGATCATACAAAAAAAGAATGGAAAAAGAGGTTACACAAATAACTACAAAAATAATACAAAAATAAAATATACAACATATAAAAATATACCTCGTAGTTTAAAAAAGTAGTCTAAATATCATTCTTTATAGCCTTCGTTAGGTAACCAATCACAGTTGCATTTGTTTGCGTATTTTATCATGGAAATTCTGATACTTAATCGGTGAAGGTCGTTTTTTAGGTATTTTGTACTATAAGTATATTTTAGAGCATAGACATCATAAAATCAGGTCATTAATACAATTTGAAACTTCCTAGCCGGCATAGTGATGTTAGTAATTGTGTGTAATAATGGTGTGTATAATTTTTAATTATTATTATTAAACCTAAATGCTGGAAATAGTGTTTACGAATACGACATAACAATTTAATCAACTGTTTTTACCGTATCTATATAATTAAAAAAATAAGTTAAGTTATCATAATAAGTGACATCATTCATTTTGGCCTGTTTTTGTGCTACTTGTAGTTGTGTACAATATTTTTTTTTTTTTTAACTTAGAAAATGAGGAGGTTACCAATTCGACTGTATATTTTTTGTTTTTTTTTGTACGTTACGCGATTTCTCCGCCAATTATTATCAATCGATTATTATTATTTTTTTTTTGTTTGAAGACCATGCTTCAGAGGTGGTCCCATATAATTGTTATAGTATCAATAATTTAGTTGATTGGCATTTAAAGCCCTTGCTTATAGGTATATATATATTTTTTTAATTTTTTAGGCGGTTTTTTTTTTATTGTGAAATTAAGTTATTTGTAAAATAAAATATGTAATTTTCGTTTCATTCAAGTCCTTTGATAACTACTAGAGCTGTTATTGAGTGTGACATATGGCACACTAAAAATAAAGGATTTTCTACTTAAATTGTAATCTTGTTAGAATAATTTATATAAATAAATATATAACTAAAAATTAGAGATGAAACGGATATCCGGTAACTATCTGATATCCGGCCTTGTTTTTACTATCCGGCCGGATACCGGATAGTAACTCAGAATCCGGTCGCTTGCCAGATAGTTATATTCAAAACATTCTCATTATTTTATACGAAGAAAATGATACCACACTACGTTATGGACAAAAATGTTTATTTTATTATTTATTTATTTGTGGGAAAATTTACAGCCTTTGCAATATTATGTATACAAAAAATATCTAATCTCAAAGCCTTACAAATTTTCACTGTTAGCTATAATGAAAAATAAAAAAAAATTAGAACCAACAAAATCAGTACAATAACAATGAGATATGAAATAACAATTGCATTTGTATACTGATCCCGTTTTACACCTTAAGAATTATACAATATAATAAAATTAATTAAGTGCAACAACAAGTATTAGTGTAAGTTGGTACTCAAACAACACTTTACAATTTTTTACAAGAAACATAAATGAAACATAAGTAATAGAAAAATATATAAAATAAACTAAAACAAGGATCAAATAAATAATTTAAAATAATAATAATGTAATATTTCAACATTTTAATGGACATCTACTCAATATGCTCATCACAGTACTCTGTAGTCAATAAACGTCTGAGGGGGGAAGGAGATGTCTCAAACAGGTCGACATCCAAACGTTGTAACAAGTCATTAAAACCTCTACATGTTCTAGGGATATAGGAGTTAATTCTATAGTTAGTAGTTATTAATTAGCTTAATACTCAAATCTTACAAGTGGCAAATTATGGCGAATGAATACCAAATTTTCTGCATTTGTTGGTAATAATAATTTCAAATCAAACTGGTCGCGTCATGTAACGCGATAAAGGGCCGAATATTCGGTTGCCGGATATCCGGCGCTCCGGCCTCGTAGCTTGCCGAATATTCAGTAACCGGTATCCGGCCAAACCACAATCCGTTTCATCTCTACTAAAAATTATCCGAAAAACAAAACTACTGCATGGTGATTAAAGCCGCGTGACATATATATATATATAATTTTCTTATATTGTAACTACTTTATCCTTCATTTGTTTCCTGAAAACGGGCTTGCTGTAAGCAAACAGATCGATTTGACTAAAATGTTTAATATATGTTCTGGCTAAACGGGTAAATGTTGAGTTTTGTCCATAATTCGTTCGGTGGAAGGTTACTTGAAGTAATGAAGAATATCTAGTGTGTCGCTTTGGTGCACAATAGCCCACAGTACTCACCATCGACGGACAATCAACTCGACTTTTGACTATATCATATAGAAGCATCATATCCTGTACAATTCGTCTTTGTTTTATTTTAATTTATATTTGTGTTTTGCACACTACGTTATGGACACAGTTTATTTTAATAATCACTCGACAAAAATGTTTATTTTATTAATTAGCTTAATACTCAAAATTTACAAGTGACAAATTATGGAGAATGAATACTAAATTTTCTGCATTTATTGGTAATAATAATTTCAAATCAAATTGGTCGCGTCATGTAACGCGATAAAGGGCCGAATATTCGGTTGCCGGATATCCGGCGCTCCGGCCTTGTAGCTTGCCGAATATTCAGTAACCGGTATCCGGCCAAACCACAATCCGTTTCATCTCTACTAAAAAATATCCGAAAAACAAAACTACTGCATGGTGAAAGCCGCGTGATAATCGGGATATCCATAGATGTATATAGATAGGCCCTCACTGATATAAAACGTTCCCGCAAAACTAATCGAAGTCATGTACAGTTGTTCTCTTCGCTCTTCCTCTAATAATCAATTAAAAATCCCGCCACATTCGTCCAGCAGATGTTTAGATTCTTATACAGTATCAGCAGCTCGCCAGTGGAACCGACTCCCTCTTCATATTCGTAAAGCACCATCACTGATATGTTATAAAAATTTGCTCACTAAACACTTTCACAAAAAGCAAGACGAGTCTACATAACTTGACTAAATCGGTATAATATTGTATGTATCTATATATATATATATTACTGTGCAATAAATAATTTATCTATCTATCTATCTATGTAGCTGCACCAACAGTCGCGAGCTAGCAAGCGTCGAGAGCGCTTCATATTAATATTTATATCGAGTGAAACTAGTCTTTATAGTATGCATTGTGACAGAATTTCCGATAAATATCGCATGTGACATTCATTGCTTGAGAATTGCCCCCCAAAGTTGGTAGGGACACGTGGCAAGCGGCAAGTTTTTAAAGTGCGTTTTGTATCTATTTACATCAATGTAAATACCTAAAGGCTGGGAAGTGTTAATATTAATTTATATCGCCCACAGCCGACAGACGAAATTAGAGAGAGAAAGAATTACGTAAGTCAACGTTCGCGCGATCGTCGACCTCTCGCTACCTACTTGATTAGGCTCAGTATGAGTTGCGATATATTTAGGAATACTTCTCTGCACCGTAACTTAAAATTTGTATACTAAATAATTAAAATAAAAAATACGTTTTTCTTTATTTTTATTCTAGATTACAAATTCCACACAATATATTTAATGCCAACTTATGCATACAATTTAGCACATATCCCAGTACAAGATGAATGATGTCCTTTATGATTTCTATACGATGAATTTTAAGCCAAAAAGTGTCACTTTGTAGTCTGTAAGACTGAAAAAAGCTTGGTCTTATCGTAGCCCTAGAAATGCTTGGGGCTTATTTTAGCCTCAATTGAGGGAATATGTAACTATATAATTTAGTTTAACAGCAGCTCTATTCTGTTACTTAAGCGCAAACGTTATATAATGGAATCCGTTAACTATTTTTATACTAGTACGACATGTGACCTTGCCCCCACCCGATGGTAAGTGACGCCCGAGGTCCATGAATGTTAGCAACTGAAATCAGACACTTATGACTGACATCAGTCCCTAACGCTATGCCGGCTTGACTGACATGACGGCAATTCGAGCCTGTAGATACACTTTACTGGGTTTATCAGCACGAACGGTGGATACTTCCTCGCTTCCGGCAGACTGGGCAAATTACCACCATTAGTCCGCCTACCACCTATTAAATACCACTATATATATCGCGCTATTAAAGTTGATATTCGCACGGCCGCTGTCAAGGTCGAGCGCTTATAGAGTTGAGAATTGAATAATATTTAGTAATTATGACGCAATCTCTGACGCAAGTAACGAAGTCCACTAATAACGTTTGCGACTAACTAACAGAATAGGGCTGCAGGGCTCATTGCTTTTGCATTGCTCTCGTTTGCACAATCCAATATTTTAAAGAGTGTACTTTCTATCAGATATTCTGATTCGATCACCGTATCTGCCGCACGCCAGTGGAACACGACAAATAAAAACAAACAAAACAAAAATATTTTATTTCTTTAAATACAAGTTTAAATAGTACATTTCCTGGATCCCCCTTTAAGTTTAGTTAGATCTGTATTGGGGGACCCCGCTTAAAATTAAACATAATAATATTGTACAAGAATGTGTTATTTTAGTTTTATATGAATGAAAATATGTATATTATGTGTTATAAGGGTTAAGCTTATCTATAAGTATTTATTTATATATGTATATAATATGTATATATATTTTTTATTATTATTAGTGGTTTTTTGGTTTTTATATGTAGTAATGTGGTCTCTTTTTTATCATAAGGTTAGCTAGTTTCAGACTACCACTGACTATCAGTCAGGCTCCTTCCGTTCATATCTTCAAACATTTACTTACCACATACTTTCCGTCCGCATTCACGTCAACATCCGCTTTATATGCGTCAGCATATTCTCACTATCTTCGTTGGAGTCCCAAACAACCCCCTTTCCCCATTATACCTTAGGGAACGTTTTAAATTTCTTTGACCTGCGATCTACCCAAAATAACCTCCTTGCTATTCCTCTCCACCTCGACAAGTTATTCAAATTCCTTTACAGTTACCGCAGGGACTCTGGAACACTCTCCCTCTCTCTCTTGTGTTGTGTTCCACTCTCGAGCTGCGGAAACTATAATCTAAATCTAAATATTTGTTTATTTTCCAAGGTCAAACGACATTATGTCCAAAATAGCTTTAATTATGTCGTTATCTGATTGTCTCAGTCGGTCCACAAAAACAAGCGTGACGCTTGCAAAGTATGGCAAAAAAGTCGTCGACTCTGTTCCCAGCAAACATACCAGACGCACTACACCTTCAGTGCAACTTTAGTATGCATAAATGCATTATTATATTGTACACGAGGCGTGCTTTTAACATCTCCAGAGATGACTGGTGTAGAACGCCTGGCAGTATGCAACGAGTGATTTTAACTTGTGTAGAGCAACGAGCAAACCTTCGAGCCAACATATTGCTGTTGGACAGCGAGTTATGTACCTAGGTACCAATTCCCCAGTTATGTATCATCTACGAGTATGTTCTGGTGTTCAACAGCACACGTATACAATAATGTATTTGGTTGAATTCAGCTTCTTCTTCTTGTTACTCTCCTTGGAATTTGGACATCATGTAAAACTATATTGACCCCCTCCGTGGTCTAGTGGTAACAAACGTTGCCGTGAACTCGGGAGGTCGTGGGGTCTATTCCCACCGGGGGCAAGTTGTACATTGTATAATTTGTCTCGGTCTGGGTGTTTATATGTATATAATATATATATTTACAAAAAAAAAAGTATAATATGTAGTTTATCAACCATCTAGTTTCCGTAACACAAGCCTCGTAGCTTACCACGGAAACTAGATGGCGCTGTGTGACAGCTTTACTTTTCTAGGCTCAATCCATGATCGAACTCTTCGCTCTTCTTCTAACTCCACCCTTTCCATCCCTTCCCATCACCGCATTTGTGTCTAATTCGTTTACTTTTGTGGCTGCAAATCTTTGGAATGACCTACCTTTACGTATTAGGCAAGCTCCAAATCGAGATTTATGTCTCTTTTCCATTTCCTAACTATGAGGATTGTAGCAACATCATATTTCACTTCCCTCATCATGTAAGTAGTTTTATTTTATATTATTATTTATTTATTATTAGTAGTAGTATTAGTATTAATTATTAGTATGTAATATTTTATTCGAAGTTAATTATAGTACTTACATTAAATATAAATTAAAAGCTACCTAAATAATAAAATTAAAAATAAACTAAACTATAAATAAAAAATGTCCTCTAGAGACGTCCCATCCGAGATAGTCCTAAGGAGACTGGCAACATTTCCCCTCTGTATAGCGAGGCTAATACGTTGGCAGAAATAATTGCCAGCCTTCCTGTCTCCAGACCTTTCTGTCAGCCGCTTTGACAACTCCTTGGCCAAGCGCCTCGCTGACGGTCCCCATGGGCCCATCGTCTCGACCCCAAACGGCGCAAATTCGTAACCGATACTAAGGTTGGCGTATTTGCGCAATTTGAGGTTCTCCGCAGAAAAAGCCGCACTTCCCGCGCCTGACGAGGTCGCCTGGATGTGAGATGGAGCTAATCTACACACGTCGCATCCCACACCAGAGACCTGCCAAGTTTCCACGGCCCAACAGTCATTCCGTCGGGCCTCTTGCCATCGCTCCGCACAATCCCAGATGGTTCTAAGATTGCGGGTACCCCAGCAGTGACAAGAGCCCTTCGGATGATGTCGTTGAGAGCCGCGTGATGAGAAATGCGGCCAGCACTTCTAGCACAAGAAAGCCCGTGGTGTCCGAGATGATCGACTGGTTCTCCGCATCGACACTGGTGGGGATGGACAGTCTGAGCTCCGAGACGAAGGCACACCGCCATGGTCAGTGTATTTCGATGCTGAGGGAAAAGCCTGCAACCAAAGACATGTATGTAATATTGTTATGTATGTATTAATACTGTTAAGAATAACTTAATTAATGATTGCACCTACCATCTATACTGTCTAAATGTCCTAAAGGTTTGTCTGTCAGAGAATGCCTTTAAGTCCGCCTTTGTACATAGTGCAATAAAGTTTTTAAATTAATAAATAAAAATAGGGAAACCTCCATCTGAAACTCAGAATTTCTTTTCCAGAAGGCACTGCTTACTAACTAAAATAAAAAATAAAAAACATGATATTGTGTGAGCAAGAGGAAGCACAAGAGTTAATGCCTCTTAATAGCTTATTATATTTATACCTGAAATTATAAAATGTTAGAGTATGACGCTTAATTTTTCTTGAAAATTATTTATATAAGTAGTTGGAATTGTATATAAAATTGTTAGATAAGAATTAATTATACATATTATAATGTTCATAGGATACGCTCTGAGCATTCTGTGATTGATTTATTTGAAAACAACTGCAGGTAAGCTCAAATATCAATGCAATTAAATTAATTAATTTTTCCTTTAATATTTATATTTTTATTAGAGATTTTTATTTATATGTATTATAACAGAAAAGGACAATGCCGGAAATTGCCCCAGCACGTCCAGTTATGTTAGCAGGTATCAAAAATCCTGTAATCAATATTCAATGTGTATAGTAGTATTACGGCGTAGATCCTATCCGGGCAGCAGTCTTGACATTTCAAAATCGTGTGGTCACTAACTTTTTATCACGATAGTTGGCGCATGATAGATGGTACCTAATATAACTGTCAGTTACATAGAAAACTTGTATTTTTATTACGAAATTTATAATTTTCTGGATATTATGCCGGAGTGAGCAGCTTTTAAGTGTACAAATCGAGATTTCTAAACGAAATCAAAGATATGGTGATCTCAAAATTGCCGATCTATTAATAAAAGCTTTTTTTTTTTTTTTTTTTTTTTTTTAATTCGTATTTTAAGGTAGGTAACGTTAATTTAAAATTATTTTTTCTGTTATAAACATATAAAACTACGAAAACATAAAAAAATGATGCGATATAGGTGTAAAATAAGGTACCATTGCCGCTAGCGACATCTACAAAAAGCTTTGCCTGATACACCCCATGTCGAAAACGTATATTGTTTTTTTTAAATATGTCAAGACAATTAAACTCAAGTTGCTAATTCTTAACCACAAATTGTCAGTGATTAACGTCAATGTTGTATTATTTGATAAACTGACAACGTTTGGCATGCCCGAGCTTGCGTGAAGAAAATCAGTAAATACAACCTAAATAATAATAATAATAATTGGATGTTTAAAGGTTTTTAAAAGATGGAGAAAATAACGCTGACTTACCCATCATTTATTACTGACCTTACGTCATGCAGACACCAAATAGTTGCAGTTCTACACGTGCTATCACATCGGCTGCCGCACAGACTATAAAGGGGAAGCTGGCGCAGGAAGGTACTGAGCGAGACAGAACGTTACGCCGCGAAACAGGGATACGGTGACAGCGCAATAATTTCGTTATGTATGATAGATGTATTGTCAGTGGCAGATGGTTAATATTCGGTCGAAAACTGAATTCATGTGATTTTGCTTCCTCCGGCACATTAAAGTGAGTGAACTTACCTATGATGTAAATGTAACAGCGATGGTGACATCCTGGTAAGGTATGGCTCTAAAACATATCTACAAATGTAAATTACATTTGTCGACATGTAATATAATTGTTTAAAAAACATCAGGCGTTCAATGTTTTTATTGTTAAGTGTTTCTTTCAAAGCATAAATGTGACAGCATATACTCCATACCTGTAAGCCTACACTACGGCTACCTCTGGGCATTTACAATTTGGAAGGGGCGTTGCTCCATATTGAAACTGGCATTGTCCTTTAATTTTTGTAAATTTAAAATTAGCAGGTAAAGGTAAAAACTACTAAAGTTATAGATTTATGTAAAAAAAATCAACTTGTCGAATTTCTTGCATCTTTTAATAGTTTTGTTTAGAAAAACCAACAGGTTGCGCAGTGAAAGAATGTTGCGCGTGTTGCTGTGCATTTGTGTGTGAAACGTGCACACTTAGGCTGCGTTCGTTTTATAGCATTTCCAACATTTCGTAGCAACTTCATAAACCAGCTTGAAATGTCGTTTTTGTTAAGAAATACCACTTTTATTAACAATGCTAACATTTCTTAAAAAAACGAGCGGTGAGGCTACTTTTTGACAAGTATGACAAGTAACAAATAATAACAAATCAATTGACAATGTATTATGGTCTTTGAATTTATTACATAGAATCGTTTAAAATACATTTTAAACAAATATAATAGAAACTATAAAGTATACAACAATGTAAACAAACCATTTCCTGTGTTAAATGACATTTGTCAAAAAGTAACATTAATAACCCTGTTGAAAACACGGTACTGACATACGAAATTAGCATCAAATGTTAGAATTTTCATTAAACGAATGACTTGTGCAAAAAAAGTGGTATTTTCATGCTAACATTTCTTATAACAAACGCGGCCTAGTTAGTTTTAATTAAGGTGTTCGCGATAACTGGATTTGTCTCCCTCTAGCTCGCATGGCCTTATTGAAATGAAAGAGATAGCAAAAACAGTGGTTTGCTTTTGTTTTCAGCGGATTTCGAACTTTACTGCGCAAAAATAAATCAAAATAATAAATACATATTGGTGCGTAATTTCAGTCTGGCAGTTTAATATTATTAACTTATTTTGGTAATTTAAAATAAGTTGCAGTGTTACAGACTTTTTTTTTTCACTTCCTACTTAAATATTAATTATAGATTTGTTTAAGAAGTAATATAGAAACAGTATAAACGAATTACAATATTTAATAATTTAAAAGAAAACCTAATATTAAATTAACTTGAAAATGGCGCGCGACATTATGACAAAAAACTGACAGCGCTCAGAGCGATCTACCTCGATATCGTAAGCAGTCTAAGCGCGAGAAATGATGTCATTTGTGACGTCACACAGCTTGGCAAAACAGTTTAAGCGCGTCTCGGAACACCTTTAAGCGTGCTATTACTATTATCGTGTATCGGAACGAAGAGTAAATTCTTGTTTTTTTGTAGAGATGCTATAAAAAAAAATGTCATCCGTTTCTGCTGGACGGTTTTTGAGAAAATTGTCCGTTTTTTCACTCTTTTTTCTAATATAAAAAAAGTAATCTGGATGCTTTCACGGAAATTACGCACCATTGTTTTAGCTATAGTATTTAAATTAAATAGTACGTTTAGTTTTCCTCACCAAAAGTAATCCAATACCATTTAATATTAAATAGGAATCATTTAGTTTTATATATAAATACTATTTATTCGAAGTTAATAAAATTAAAAATAAACTAACCTATAAATAAAAAATGTCCTCTAGAGACGTCCCATCCGAGATAGTCCCAAGGAGACTGGCAACATTTCCCCTCTGTATAGCGAGGCTAATACGTTGGCAAAAATAATTGCCAGCCTTCCTGTCTCCAGACCTTTCTGTCAGCCGCCTTGACAACTCCTTTATCATTTAGTATAATAATAAAATTGTAAACCTTTTCCCTATTGTCACCAGAGACGTCAATGAGCCTTGGAACAATTTCTTTATAAAATGCTTTCAGTTCCGATCCCCACGGGCCCATCGTCGAAAAAAAGTAACTATTACAAATCGTTTCATATTTTCGACGCTCTCTGATCTGCGTTGTTCCGCTGCAACCTACATTTGTAATTAGGATCCTTAATTATTCGTAGTTTATATTGTAAATTTAAATAGGTAATAATTCCATTGACTAGTTTAGTTAAAGTAGATATTATTATTGTAAATGTATATTATTTCAAAGACGTGGTCTTTAATTGTTTGTTGAGATTATTGTGATTGATTAAATTATAATTTATTGATTTTTATTTTGTTTTTTTTATTTCATCACCATTTTTGTATATAACCCCTTTATACTTCTTTCAGACGCAACTATACACTATACAAAAAAATTAACCGGACTGCATAAAAAAAAATCTGAAAAGAAAAAAATAAACTATCATGAGCATTTGTCCGCACAAATTAATAATAATAATAAATAAATATTTCCAGACAGGTGACACAGCGCCATCTAGTTTCCGTGGTAAGCTACGAGGCTTGTGTTACGGAAACTAGATGGTTGATAAACTACATATTCAACTTTTTTTTTTGTAAATATATACATATTATACATATAAACACCCAGATCGAGACAAATTATACAATGTACAACTTGCCCCCGGTGGGAATCGAACCCACGACCTCCCGAGTTCACGGCAACGTTTGTTACCACTAGACCACGGAGGCGGTCAATTAATAAAAATAAATTAATAAATTAATAAAGAGATTCAGTGACTAAGCGATAATTTGACAAATTCTATAAAATTCATGGACTTTATTCAACTGAGTAAGAATGAACTTAAATAAAAACTTAGAAGATAGAAAGGCTGAACTAATTAAAATAGTTTTATGATTGATACATTAAAGTTTATTTTTACTCAGTTTGGTTTATATTTATTTTTTAGTTCACTCCATTATTCTAATATAAAAATAATATTAAACTTTTATTTCGAACTTTAAATCCAAAAATTGTTAGTAACAATTTTACTTAACCTATATTTAGTATAACTATTCAGTACTAAAAATTCCAATAAAAATTGACAAGGCATCATAAATTTATTTTAAACTACCCGCTACTGGAAGCTGTCTACTTGACTGAATGCAGCTGTATCCAGTGCTCCAGCTGCGGAGAGTCCCACCGATCTATAATATAATATAGTTCCTTGACTTTGTCTTCCACAATATGGCGTCTGGTTGTGGCCTTACTGAAATTTAATTAATGTCATATCGTCAGTGATGCTCGCATGATTAAGATGAGTCGATTGACGTGAGAATCATCCAACCCATGCGTTTGCACACTGGATGCTGGTTGTCCAAAACATATAATTATCATTTTACATGTCATAATTTACAACACCACCGTTCCCGTGACTCGGAGAGCACGTTAAGCCGTCGGTCCCGGTTCCACTAATATCAACTTGTGGAATCGTTAATAAATTGTCATAAAAATGACATCAGATCTGTGAAGAGAAATAAAGGCCGAAATAAACACTGATCTGTTGTAAATAAATATAATAAAATACACAACACAAATTAGGACATGTTTTCCGAAAGTTACTATAAAATACAGTAATTCATCTACTTGTTCCACAACAAGATCCTCGCAAACTTGTCTGGCCAGCGTGGCGAGTGTAGGCCAAATTCTCCAGATATATGTTCTGGAAGGCTCATTTCCAACAGTAGAGGTCTAGGACGCTGTGTTCTAGGGGCTGTAATAATGATGATAATTAATTATAATTTTTATTTTTGGTTTAGTGGTCCGTTTTCATTGCTGCTAAGTGTAGTACTTAGCACTAACTAGGTATAAATGAAACTGTTACTTAATTTAAAAGTCATTAGAACAAAACTCTACCCAAAGTTACTCATTTTAAATAAACTGTTCCCGAACGAAAAGCATTCTAGTGTTGATGAAAGTGCACGTCAAAATGGAGGGACCATTGCATAGATATAATAGTTTTGAAATAAATAAAATAGATAATTGTCATACCTGAGACGAGAATAGATAAACCAGACCCAATAGCATATTGCAGGCTATGATATATGTCTAAAAAGTCCATTCAAAGTTGAAATGTCTAAAAAAATAAATTGGGCTAGCATGAGATACTGATATACGGAGTGATTTTGTATGCCCTTACTCTAGACTAATGCGTTTTTCTATTCTAGAAACACATTACATTTCTTAAGAAATCATATGTCGGAAGTGACAAACATTTTTCGCTTCTCCATACAAATTTTAAATGTATCAGTTTGTATGCAGAAGCCAAACAAACTTTGTCACTTCCGACATATTGTTTCTTAGGAGAGTTGTTTGTTTCTATTAACATATTAGTCTAGAGTAAAACCATACAAAATATGTTAAATTTGTCACAAATTATTTGTTTTATGATAAATTTAAATTATAAATATATGTGAACAATCACACTGAATAGTAGAATCTAGCCAATTGAAATATTCAATGACGAATCTATGGGACCCTGCAAGCTAAACACCATTCTCAAACCAGCGTAGAAAAGACGCTTCTTTTCACTACGCCAGAACTGCCAACAAATTAAATTCAAATATTTTCTTTTTTTCTACTTTAAACATATTTGCAGGTTGTTTTACAAAAAGGTCTTATTAGCATTGTGTTCTCAAAACACCGGCTCCGTCGTCGACAATAATACATTTTCTCATAAAAATAAAAAAAGATTCCATAATACCTAACCAAAATTTTTATGCACGTACCTATGTACAAAAGCAAAACAAACCTAGAATCAATACTAAAAAAAAATATACGGGGTGATTAGAGTAATATGTTATTATATTGATAGAAATAAACACTTTCCTTAAAAAGCCATATGTCAAAATTGACAAAAAAAAATATCTTTTCAATACATAGTGTTACATTTAAAATAGCCAATTTGTATGAAGAATCCAAAAATAATAATAATAAACAAAGCTTTATCTTAAAAATAACAAACTAATTAAATCATAAAGAAAATTAACAATAAGTCCAAATTAAATTATATTAAAAATTTAAAAAAATAGAACGTAAATTTCAAATATAATCAAATATAAAATGGCCTCTCTATTATAACGGACACTATGAAAAATAAAAAAGCCTGTAACGAAAAAGTGCGCTTTCTGTTCGGCGAATTTCAGACAAGTCCATCGTATCTACTCCATTTTTTCCGTACTCTGGGAAAATGGCACATTTTAAAGATGCGAGAAGCAAAAAATTTAACATTCCTTAAAGTATGTATTTTTTCCATTTTTTTTTAAATATAAGTCATCAAATATTATCGATACAGTTCTTAGTTCGTGTGACAGAAGCCAGCCAGTAACCGAATATTATCGATACAGTTCTTAGTTCGTGTGACAGGAGCCAGCCAGTAATCGAATATTATCGATACAGTTCTTAGTTCGTGTGACAGGAGCCAGCCAGTTATCGAATATTATCGATACAGTTCTTGGTTCGTGTGACATGAGCCAGCCAGCTTTTCCATTTGCTTTAAATGTTGCAAAGGAATAAATATAATTGTCCACTGTTATAATACACATATTAGGGCATAAAATGAGTTAGTATGGAGCTGCCTATGTTTTTAATGATCTCTCTCTTATATTATAATATTACCGTCCTTTTGATATTGACCAAATGAGCTTTTTGATTTTGTAAGTGGCAACAAGATAGCTATCTGTCGAGACTACCGGCCCAGGTATATTTTAGATAATTATTTACAAATACTTGTCATGATGGGCCTATAGTAAAGTTGACTGAATGTCAATCCGCTTCTTTAATTTCTCCAGAAATATATTCTGTAAAGGCCCATCCCCAGCAGTGGAACTCTGGGACTCCGTGTTCTAGGGTCTGTGATGAAATGAAAACTGAAAATACTACGAATCATTACCGTCATAAATTAATATTGAAAAATGGTATGAAAAAAAGATCTCTGTAAAATGGCGTCCCCTTTGAGAAATCAACCGTTCTGATGAAAGCCGATTATTTTATTCCGCTCGCAGTTCGTCCTACAGGGGATTGACTAAGTTTTTCAACACTACTCAAAACCCTGAATATTTTACTTCACTTTGAAGATAAACTGTCTCGAGGTTGAACGGTAAGGCCGTGGCTTTAAACGCGAATGTTGATCGGCTATAAAAAAAAAACTAATTAATATTTTTTCAAAGTAAAACTAAACTAAAAATACCAATGAAATTAAAACTATTCTACAAAATAAACTAACGGCTTACCACCAGGGAGGGTACCTAAAACGCTCGCCGCATTTCCTCGTTGAATTATAATGGAAATATTCTGTTTTAGGTAGTTATGGCATTTGGGATCGCCACACTACATGGGGTATTTTCAACCCCAAATGCCACAAAGTTATAATTTTGTTTAATGCTATTATATTTGATGTGCTTTTTAAATTCGGCTGTATGAGCAGCCGAACCGGCCTTTTTTGATGTAGAGGAAATGTGGCAAGCGGCAAAGGTATCCACACAGGTGGCATCCCAAACAAGACATCTTCCCTCACTCCATGGTACAAAGGTTATAAGTTTATTAAAAAGGTTGAACCTTGACATTAACGAATGGAAAACAATACCATCAAATGAGCGCCAAGACTGGACATACAGTACCCCATCCGATCAACCCAATTTTTCATTGTCGATTGTTTGGAGCTTAATCTCATGAATGGCAACTTCGATTTCGTGTTTCAATGCATCTATCGTTTCTGGATGGTTATTGCACTTATTCTTAACGAATCCCCACAAATAATAGTCCAACGGAGTCAAATCAAAGTTCCGAGGCCGCCAATTGGCATCAGCATTTCGAGTAATTATTTGATTTTTAATAACAGTGCGCAAAATATAGATGGTTACTGAATAAATTATAGGTCATTCAAAATGATTTTTATTGGCCTCAATACACGGTACCGGGTTCGATTCCTGGTCGGGACACAAAAATATTTATTTATGCAATTAAATACATTTGTGATATTTCTCGACTTTAGTACGATGGAGACATCGACGAGCTTGCCATTTATCATGATTGGCCTATAGTAAAGTTGGCAAAATGTGAATCCGCTTATTTATAAACGTGGTTTCTGATCACCCCGAAAGGGAAACGGTCGTGATGATACTTTACTTTTATGTCCATAAGCAGTTGTACAGTTTAGTGTGACACTAAAATAAGCCGTTTTCTTGATCGTTACGATTTATTTTATTAACACTAGAAAAAGAAAACCCACATGCAAAGACCGTGTCATTTAGGTGTATTATTTTTATATGCCACAGTAAAAATACGACTAATCTCAGTCATGAGTGTCTGATTCCAGTCGCAAACATTCATGGACCTCGCGCGCTATTTACAAGGAGTTGGGGGAAGGGTATACTCGTATGTCGGGCTATTATAAAAAAAAACATATTTTCATTTTTACGCTTTTTTTACGCTTATAAGCGTGGTTTCTGACCACCCCGAAAGGGAAGCGGTCGTGATGATACTTTACGCTACTAAAGTTGATATTTGCACGGCCGCTGTTAAGGTTGAGCGCTTATAGAGTTGAGAACTGCATAATATTTTGTAATTATATCGAGGCATTTGTATGATTACGTATGTTTTACCGGGCTGACAACGGAGGATCCATCTTCAAGAATCTTCAGGATATCGCTCCTACTTTCGCACGGCCCCCGGAGGGGAGGCCACTACCTAGGGAGGCGCTCTTGGAGAAGAACTAAAGTAGAGAATTCTAGAAGACTAGATTCGCGAGCCACATGAGCGGTGTTATACTAGGAACAGCGCCTAGCACCAAAAGTGCGTTGAATCACTGGCGGGTAGTTCCTGCCAGGGAAAACGGGAGATTTTCTCATCCGAACCGCTGTCTGAAATAAAATAGGCAGGTTTTTCTTATTACTGTCGAGTTGAGTCAATAAATGAAATGCAAATTGAATAAAAAACAACACTTCGATTTGTGTTCAATTTAAATTAATGAGGCTAACATTGGGTTTTAATCTTGGTTTTTGTGGGTGTTGATTTATCTTAGGGTTTTTTTCAATAATATTAATTTATTTAAAATCTTAATTGGACTACAAATAGATTTATAAGTATCTATCAATAATTTTGTTGATTGGCTTTTAAAATATATTTTTTTACTCTTATGTTCTCTTCTCTGGATGATGAATGAGGTGATAGGGAAGGCAAAGGGTCTAGCCCATACAGCCAAGTTTGACGTAATATATCTTTCTTTTTTATGAGTTAATGAGGTCATCATCAAATTCCAGCTGCTGCAGAATTTGATGCTTTTCTTGGAGTCACTCGCGGCCATAGCGACGGGTAAAATATGAGTTGACAGCGCGGGAAAACCGCAAAAAATAAACTGCAACTTGTGCCCCATATTTAAAGTCCAATTTATAGTTTTCCATAATTATTGACATCCATTTTTAATGAAAACAGTAAATAAATAAATAATAAATATTTCTAGACAGGTCACACAGCGCCATCTAGTTTCCGTGGTAAGCTACGAGGCTTGTGTTACGGAAACTAGATGGTTGATAAACTACATATTATACTTTTTATTTTTGTTGTAAATATATACATATAAACACACAGACCGAGACAAATTATACAATGTTCAACTTTTCCCCGGTGGGAATCGAACCCACGACCTCCCGAGTTCACGGCAATGTTTGTTATCACTAGTTCACGTTATTTGTCTTGGTCTTGCATGAGATCAGCTCCTCGCCAAGCCGTCTGGCCTGCGTGGCGAGTGTAGGCCAAATTCCACAGATATATTTTCTGGAGTGGAGGTCTAGGACGCTGTGTTCTAGGGGCTGTAATGGTATGATGATGATTGACGTTGTAGCATATTATTAAACAAAACAACACCACTTTTGGCAAACAATATCCACAGTAAATTAATTTACAAAACAAAAACTTGCACTTGTCATGTCCGCGCAAAATGGCGCGAAGTACTCTCTTTTTGTCTTGAATGAAGTTGTTTTTTTTAAATATATATTTTTAATAATAAAAATATATTTTTTGAATACCTACCTACATCCATTTCCGTTAACTAATAGAAATAAAAACATATGACGACACGGTGGAAACGCGCCCTTACGGTCGCAAGTACGTAAGTTCCTTTATCATTTCATAGCATTCAATTGTTATCAGTTTGTAAACAAAAGTTTGGCACGAATTGAAATCCTTTGAACAGAAATGTTTTTGAAAGTTTGAAAGTCGGACTTCGATATAAGTTTCTTCTTTAAGAGTCGGTTCTAGGCAGACATTTTATCCGGACAACTAACCCTTCGTGTGTTTAAGACGCGGATACACGTTCGTCTTGTGTGTATCCACATCTAGACTTTTTAAGTGCAATTTTATGTTTTATTATTTAAGAACTGCCTCCGTGGTCTAGCGGTTAAGTCCATGGATTTAGGCTCGGAGGTACCGGGTTCGATTTCTGGTCGGGACACAAAAATATTTATTAATGTAAATATTTATTTGTGATATTTCTCGAGTTTGGTACGCTGGAGACATCGACGAGATTGCCACTTGTCATGATTGGCCTATAGTAAAGTTGGCTAAATGTGAATCCGCTTATTTATAAGCGTGGTTTCCCCTCTGTAAAGCTAAGCTGATTTAAATAAATACTACTAAAAAATACTACTAATTCTAAATTAAATCCAGCCATAAGAAACCTGGTGCCGCTGCAGAATCAGCCGCACGCCTTAAGCGCAACAAGTACGCGGAGATCATCATCAATCACCATTTCATTCCATTTGCAGTTGAAACGATGGGCCCGTGGTCCGAGGAGGCTCTTGTGTTCTCCCGCGAGCTTGGTAAGAAACTCCACTTGGCGACGGGTGACCCTTTGAGTAGAGAATATCTTGTTCAAAGGGTCAGCCTCGCTGTTCAGCGGGGGAACGCAGCGAGTGTCCTCGGCACACTACGCCCATCGAATAGTCGTAATATTATTTATTAGTTTTTATAATTTAGTTCTTAATTTATTTTATTTTTTAATCTTTGTACTTTACTCCGAATAAATTGATTGATACCTTAAAAAAAAAAAAGGATATATTTAATAATACGGAGTACAGTTCGAAAGGTGTTGTTGTTATGGCTTATGTTTTTCTTTGTATTCTTTATATTATTATTTCTAGTTTAGTTTAGTTTTATTTCCACAAATAAGTACTATTTATATAAAGTAAAGCCATGTATGGCCAATGTGTTACTTATAAGGTATACCTATGTATTTATTTCTGTAATGAGCTGTGGTTTTTGTAATAAATAAATAATTTTATAATAATTGGCAAAAAATAATTGCCAGCTTTTCTGTCTCCAGACTTTTCCATTAGCCGTTTGGACAACTCCTTGGCCAGACGCTTGGCTGAGTGTCCCCATGGGCCCATCGTCTCGACCCCAAACGGCGTAAATTCGTAACTGGTACTGAGGTTGGCATATTTGCGTAGCTTGAGGTTCTCAGCAGAAACTGGCGCACTTCCCGCGCTTGACGAGGTCGTCTGGATGTGTGATGAGGCTAATGTAATTGAATTTTGATTCTTTACTTTTTTATCTCTTATTTTGTTGTTCGGTGGAAAACCAGTCCACGCTACGGAGGCAAAAGATAAAGACGATGGTTTCTTATTGACCAATTGATTCCAAATTAGCGTGTTCTAACTTTTGGACAAACTTTTTGGGGGAGTTTTTTCTCTTCATTTAGAAGTTAATGTTACTATGTAAGTGCCTTTTCTTATCGTTTGGTTTATTCGCCGGGGTTCGAACCGACTTTTGTAGGATTTTTAAGGACTTACATACGAGCCACGGCTTTTGAGACATGTACTTCCATATTCATTATTTTACCATGTTGAGGGTAACATTAGCAAACTTTTTGTAACAATTCTTATAAACTGCCTCCGTGGTCTAGCGGTTAAATCCGTGGATGCGGTGTTGGCTCGGTTGTAAGAACGCGTACCTTAAGTTCTACAAAGGTCGGTTCAAACCCACCCGGCATATACCAATGAGAAATGCACTTTTCTTACGTACATTTGTCATAGATTCACAACACCACCGTTCCCGTGCCTCGGAGAGCACGTAAAGCCGTCGGTCCCGGTTCCACTAATACCAACTTGTGAAAACGTTAATAAATTGTCATTAAAAAAATGACATCATATCCTTGCCAAGCCGTCTGGCCAGCGTGGCGAGTGTAGGCCAAATCTCCAGATATATGTTCTGGAAGGCCCATCTCCAGTAGTGTGGAGGTCTAGGACACTGTGTTCTAGGGGCTGTAATAATACATTTAATTAATATTTAATTTATTTGTGTTAATTCTCGAGTTTGGTACGCTGGAGACATCGACGAGCTTGCCACTTGTCATGATTGGCCTATAGTAAAGTTGGCTAAATGTGAATCCGCTTATTTATAAGCGTGGTTTCTGACCACCCTGAAAGGGAAACGGTCGTGATGATGATACTGTTACCATAGTCAAAGTCAAAATATCTTTATTCACATTAACCTATTACAGGCATTTGTGACACGTCATTTTAAATGATTTTTCTCCTGCTAGTGGAAGACTAAGCAGCAAAGAAGTCCAAAGTGTAAGCTGTCAGCAGAAGACCAGCAGCTTATCAGATTCCAGTGACCTGTTAATGTTTAATCTGACTGGAAAAGGAATCTGCAAGGAAAACTCAGCTATATCAGATTTACAAATGAAACAAATGTGGTCCAGAAGTGTATACCTACTTTCTATACAGGGGTTATGGTTCCAACAATTTGTTAAATCAAATTATTTATTTCCTTAGGTTATCTTGTAACAAACTTGGATATAGTCAGCACTAAAATAATGTAAAACAATAACATGAAAAAAATATAAACAAACATAAGTTAGGTAATCATGGTTGGACTGTAACAGGTAATAATCCATATTTATGTGTGTAATAATAGCATTATTGTTATAAACAAGGTAATTGTAACTTAATAACTACTTAATATAAGATCGTGGCTGTAAATAGGCCGTATCAACTAAATATAAATTCGTGGCTGTAAAAGGGCCGAGTCAGCTTACAATCTAACAATAATAATAAATATCAAATCTTAATACTAGTTCGTGGCTGTATACGGGCCGTGTCACCTTACAATGTAAATAATAATAATAATATGTCAATTAAACATATGTATAGTGTCTCTCCACTGCTGGATATAGGCCTCCCACAAGGCTCGCCATTTTACACGATCTCAAGCCACCCTCATCCAACCCCCACCAGCGACTTTCCTCAGGTCATCCGTCCATCTAGCGGGGGGTCGACCCACTCTGCGTCTTCCCGTACGTGGTCTCCACTCTAGAACCCGTCTACTCCATCGTTCATCGGTTCTACGACAGACATGTTCAGCCCATTGCCACTTCAGCTTACTAATTTTGATGGCTATATCGGTAACTTTGATTCAGAGAAATACCGAGCATAGCTCTTTCCATAGCCCGCTGAGCGACCCTAAATTTGTGGACCAGACCCACTGTCCACGTTTCTGCTCCGTACGACAGCACTGGAAGAACGCACTGATTGAAAACTCTCGTCTACAAACACTGGGGTATGTTTGATAAGAAGCTTCTCGAATGCCGCCCATCCTAGCTGAATGCGTCTGTCGGCTTCTTTGCTGAAGTTGATATTACATAAATTAATGGAATTAATAAGTATATAGTAACCTATAGATAATGATTTAATTTAAATTAATACGTCCATTCATTACAGTAGCACTGTTTACTTGTTGTATTAGACTCCTCAGTTACGCTGTAAATTAGCTTAAATTGGGACATTGCCCAACGGCCAGGTGACATAATTCAATTAGATTGCAGGCCATTTGTTACCTGCCGCCAAAGCAGAGCTATGCGGTGCCCTAACAAACTGACACGTCTATCTCACACATAGAATAGAAATAACGAGTAGAAAATATCAGTTAGGCCTCGAAACTGCAACAGTGGTGTCCGAACTTACTGGCACTCTCTAATGCTTGTAGCATTCGATTTGTCTTTGTCTATCCAACTTTGGCACGTTGGTGGCTCGGTTCACTTTCCTTAAAATCCGGCCACTGTACCAATGAGTAATAAATACACTTTTCTTGCACACATTTGTTATAGATTTACAAAACTAGCGCTCCCGTGCCTCGGAGAGCACGTTAAGCCAACAACTGCCTTCAATTTTTTTTATATGGTGGTCTAGCGGTTAAGTCCGTGGATTCCTGGTCGGGTCACAATGATATTTATTAATATAAATAATAATAAGAAAAATATTTGTGATATTTCCCGAGTTTGGTACGCTGGAGACATCGATGAGCTTGCCACTTGTCATGATTGGCCTATAATAAATTTGGCTAAATGTGAATCCGCTTCTTTATAATTTTTGATCACTTGCCACGGGTTGGCCAGCGTGGGAACAAATTCGTGGAAGGCCTGGAACAGACAGTGACAGTCGAGGAGACAGAGTTTAAGACAGAGACATTAACTGAAAATCTTTTCGTTGTCCAAAAATAATTAAAGTTAAAATAATTTAAGTAAATATTCTACAAATATACAGAAGTTTTTTTTAGTTTTTTTTTTTTATAATTTACACTATCACATTTATTGTACTTAAAAGTAAACAAATCTACTCTAGAGACGACCCTTCAAGAATAGTGCCAAGAAGTACCAAATTAGATTTAATAATATTATGCCCATTGATGACTGTGTAAAAATGCCAAAAAGTGATTTTAAAGGAAAATTAAAGTTGCTTTTGCTAAGTAAATACTAACTAATACTAATAGTACTTAAATAACTTTGTGTTTTGACAAATATAGAGTAAAAAAAAAAAACAAAAGAAAAAAAAAAAAGAAAAAAAAGTACTATTCGCCAACAAACTGCTATGCAGTTTGGGGTACAATTTTAAAAATGTAAATAGTTTAAGTTTTTATCTGAATAAACGATTTAATAATAAATATTTTTTTCAAATGGCTTTTTCTTTTTATGCAGAATGAATTTTTGAGACGGGACAGTAAGTGCAGGTATCATAATTGTTAAATTTCTGTAACCAAACTTCATTTGCACTCGAAGAGTCTTTTGATAACCGTAACAAAAATAATTGTTTGGCAATAAATAATACCTACTTTGAGTTGATTTATCGTTTTTCCGTGTATGGGAAAAGTTTTTCGCGATTTCTGAAATTTCTAGAGTCAAACCCGAAGCGGTCCAAAAGAGCCTTTTGATCCATATAAGAAACAGGAACCAAAAAGTTTTTGTGAAAAATTACCATTTATTTGCTAGTTTACATTATTTTCAAAATATGTACATATGTTACAGTTCAGAATCTCTTAAAAAGTTATGAATGGTCGTCTAGGAACATTTTCTTATAACTAAAACGGCCTACGATGAACTATGATGCCCTTAGTATTCCGTCTCAAAACAACCAGCCTGTATAAATAATTTTAACATTTTGTTTCAACATTACAGCCCCTAGAACACAGCGCCCTAGACCTCCACTGCTGGAGATAGGCCTTCCAGAATATACGAGTATATCTGGAGAATTTGGCCTACACTCATCACTGCTGGCCAGACGGGTTGGCGAGGATATGATGTAAATTTTTGTCCGTCCTTGAACCATCAGGATTTTCACGTAGTGATGGTATGTCTCTTGTACCATGGAGTGAGGGAAGATGTCTTGTTTGGGATGCCACCTGTGTGGATACCTTTGCCGCTTGCCACATTTCCTCTACATCAAAAAAGGCCGGTTCGGCAGCTCATACAGCCGAATTTAAAAAGCACATTAATTATATTTAACAATATTAAACAAAATTATAACGTTGTGGCATTTGGGGTTGAAACAATGGGGGTATATTCTCTTGATACCCACATATTCATAGAAAAACTGGGTAAACGAATTTTCCAAGAGTCTGGCGCTCCCAAATGCCATAACTACCTAAAACAGAATATTTCAATTATAATTCAACGAGGAAATGCGGCGAGCGTTTTAGGTACCCTCCCTGGTGGTAAGCTCTTAGTTTATTTTGTAGAATAGTTTTAATTTCATAGGTATTTTTAGTTTAGTATTATTTATAATTAGTTTTTTAATCTACTTTATTTTAATATTTTTGTATCTACTTCGAATAAATATTTGTACTATTTAAAAAAAAATAAAAAAAAAATAATGACAATTGTCATAAATTTATTAACAATTCCACAAGTTGGTATTTGTAGAACCGGGACCGACGGCTTAACGTGCTATCCAAAGCACGGGAACGGTGGTATTGTAAATATATGACTGCAGTACGTAAGAAAAGTGTATTTCTCATTGGTACATGCCGGGGGAGTTTGAACCGACCTTTGTAGGATTTAAGGAACGCGTTCTTACAACCGAGCCACCACTTTTTGTATACTAACCTTAATTAATTAATAAGTAATTTAGCTACTGTTATTATTATTTCATCTGTATCTGATATTATTTTTTTCTCTACGAAAGTTTACATTTTGACTCACGGATGATATAAATTTATTTTTGTAGAGCACTGACTACTAGGACACAGTCCATCTAGTCTCGGAGTCAGGTATTAACTATTTGTCGTACATAGTTATTTTTTAGTTCCCTAACTGTAAATGTTGATTAAACTAATATTTTTCATGTTTACAATTTAAATACACGGAACAATCTAGAAGTTGTCATCACCACTAAAAGTGCATGAATCGCCCGCTGTCATTTTTCCGGGGTATAACGGGGGAATGTTCCTAAACCCAACCCAGGCCCATTGACCATCCGGTCCTGGACTACCCCTATGTCTGTCTGTCGCGTCGATGTCACATAATTTATGAAGATTGTTGGTCATTTGTAACAGGCCGCCAGACCGTCAGAGCTATGTTGTGTCCGAACTAACTGACACGACTATATCTCTACGCCAAATCACGGCGTGCGTTAGGGTGTACAATCAAATATATATTTTGATGATTTTACATACCAAATAAATAAAAAAAATGATATTATCTAATAAGACTAAAAGCGGCGGTGGTTCGGTTGTAAGTACGCTTTCCTACCGACATCCTAAAAAACTCTTTTCTTACGTACATTTGTCATAGATTTACAACACCACCGTTATCATGCCTAGGAGAGCACGTTAAGCCGTCGGTACCGGTTTCAAAGCCTGTGAAATCTTTAATAAATTGTAATTCAAAAATTACATCAGAACCTCGCCAACCCGTCTGGCCAGCTCAGAGAAAAAAATCTGAAAGACATATCTTCGACAGAGGAGGTCTAGGATTCTGTGTTCTAGGGGCTGTGATATGATACATACATACTTATCTTCACTCTAAATCCCTTGCGGAGTAAGCAGAGAGACAATTGAGCGCGACTTGTCACGATCACGACATACCTCTTTCGCTTCTTTGACATTCATCAACCACTCATACATGCCCTTTTGTTTCGATGGCTTTTTAATTCACATTTAGTTAGATTTTTTTTGTGGCAACATTGAATTGCATTCCCGTAAACGAAATTGTTCTTTGAGGCGTAGTAAACCCAAAATAAAAATGATAACTAAATAAAAAATAAGTCATAAAACGTAAATTTTAAAAATACCTTCGTGTTTTTTTTATTTTTACCTAAAAATTAAGCAACTTAAACACATATGAAAGATACAGACTTATGTACGTCAAAAGCGCTCGAGCATGAAGTAATTCTAACACAAAGGACATTTAGTATACGGGAACGCAAATTTCAATATTGCTATAACTACATATATCTTACTGAAAATATTTACAAAATAATTAGTTTTTTTAAAGTTAGCAATTACAGTTAGGACGGATTGCCAGTTTAAAGACGAATTATTTTATTTTTAAGTTATTGCATAGCTTTTATCGCGGGCTATGAGTGCGGCGACCGAATCAAGAAATTCCGTAACGAAAATAAACCTAACACCCCCCACTCCGACCGGCACAGCGGTGCGGCGTTGAAAGCCGTGCATCGTCTAACGTCGATTCAGATCGGCAGACTTCGGCACGGTGTTTGTGTGCATGCGACTAGACGTATAGACGTGTAGACTAGCTGCTAATTGCTCATAACTGATTCTATCTCTTTTAGACACAATGCGTGCTTTTTGGCCGCGTCCACGAGTAATATAAAAAACTTAAATTAATATCAAAGAAAAAAAATCTGCATAAATAATTATAATTGCATTCTTCTTAGTCGCTATACTCTTGGCAGAGTGGTCGTGGTCGTCACTTGAGTGTCAGTGGCACGCTTAACAAGCCGTCGCCGTTCGTCTCGAACTGCAGCCTTCCTGGAGCACTCATGTAGAGGGTGATTCAATGCTGCTTTAACCTGGTCAGTCCATCTCATCGGAGACCTACCACACATCCTCTTGCTGTCGACTTTTCCCTGAACTACAAGGCGCTCAATGGATGTATCTTCACGCCGCGACACGTGTCCAAAGAATGCGTGATTGCACATGCAAGGAAAGGCGCTGTCCTATCTCTAGTTCCTCCAGGATGGATTTTTTGGTTGTAAACTCCATAAGTTGAAAAAAAAATGCTATGCAATAGCTTTACCGCGGCAGTCCCCAAGTGCCAAACGTATTTTTTTATTTATAAAGTGTCCTTTCCATCATAACGAACATTAAATCAAGACCATATTACTATTCCTTTCACACACCAAAGTTTTCTACCCTTCCAAGAGGCCCTTCTTTGGCTTCAATCCATTCATAGGTCTAGTTAGTTTTTTTTTTTAGTATCAGTACCTAAGTCTTATTTCAAGCGGTGCTATTTTTATATAAATATCACCATGGCAAGCTTAAAATATTAATTCTCCTTAAAAGTAAAAATTGGCATTTGACATCATTGCAAATGGCACATACTTTCAACGAGAACAACAAATAGGTGGTAATTTGTCCAGTCTGCTGGGTCGGGGAAGTATCAACCGTTCGTGCCGATAAACTCAATAAAGTGTATCCACACATTTCGGGATGAGGCTCGAATTGCCGTCATGTCAAGTCAAGCCGGCATAGTGTCGGCACTTATCATCAGGTGGGCGCAAGGTCACATGTCGTGTTAGTATTCAACAAAAATAGTATGTAGGTATCTGTTTTATTTTGCATTAGATGACAATTTAAGAAACTGGGGTGCGATTTTAAATGTCAGCTGACTTAGCGATCCGTTTAAAGAAATTATCAGAGCAGCTCGGCGCTAATAAAAGTCAAAGTCAAGATATTTATTAATTTTAATTTAAAACCCGTATCACCTTCTTTAAAAGCATCACAAAAGGATTGGGACCGTCCCATTACGATAAAAATGTATAAGTCATTACCTAGGTTGTCTATAACGGAAGAGGCTCGTCTACGAGCATCTTGTGTGAGTGAGGCTGGTGCCTGGCTACGTGCTATACCTTCTCCCTATACAGGCACGCTGCTAGACGCCAGCACACTCCGCATAGCTGTAGCCTTAAGACTGGGCTGTAAGGTATCCGGTCAATATATTTGTTTTTGCGGTGATAATGCAGACGAACTAGGCCGCCATGTCTTATGCTGCCAAAAAAGTGCCGGCAGAATCTCAAGACATCATGCTATTAATTCCTGTCAAGAGCGCTTACAACTGCTAACATCCCCTGCATCCTCGAACCATCGGGGATAGTTAGAAATGATGGTAGGCGTCCGGACGGGATGTCATTAATTCCATATACTAGAAGCCGCGCACTGGTTTGGGATGCCACATGTGTTGACACACTCTGTCAGTCACATGTGACATTCAGCCATAAGAAACCTGATGCCGCTGCAGAATCAGCCGCACGCTTTAAGCGCAACAAGTACGCGGAGATCATCATCAATTACCATTTCATTCCATTTGCAGTTGAAACGATGGTCCCGTGGTCCGAGGAGGCTCTTGTGTTCTCCCGCGAGCTTGGTAAGAAACTCCACTTGGCGACGGGTGACCCTTTGAGTAGAGAATATCTTGTTCAAAGGGTCAGCCTCGCTGTTCAGCGGGGGAATGCAGCGAGTGTCCTCGGCACACTACGCCCATCGAATAGTCGTAATTTTATTTATTAATTTTTAGTTTTTATAATTTAGTTCTTAATTTATTTTATTTTTTAATCTTTGTACTTTACTCCGAATAAATATATTGTTATGATTTAAAACTTTATTGCACTATGTATAAAGGAGACTTGATGCCGCATGTTTTGACTGTCAGTCAAACCTTAAGGACATTTAGACAGAAAAGGTGGTCGTTAATAAATCGTGAATTCCTTGATATAGTGATATAGATAGAGGAACGTGCTACAATGTAGGGTCAAGTCGCCACATTTACAGCGATGCTACAGAAAAGTTAACTCATTTCCGTGAAAAACTCCTTTCAATGTAAACCCAACAACAAACTTAGCTAACACAATCGTACCATCCTTTCACAGTATTTTAGACTTTATTCAGTCGAAATAGGGCTTTTATATTTTTGTTTAGTTTAAAAGAATGTGAAATCAAATGAGTTGACCAACACAACTCTGCGGTCGTGGACGTATAGAGTGTTCCTGTATATATTTATACCGCGCGTAATTGTCAAAAGAGCAAATATTTTTTTAGGCTACAAGTATCATGGGTAGCTTTTTGTAATAATAAAGATAACTTTTTTATAAAAGATAAAAATCAATATACGAAAAACAAAACACTACTGTTTGGTAAATAAGGCCGCGTCTAAAAATTACGATATACATCGTGATAATATCTAAAGGCTGGGGAGTTATACGGCCGGTTGCAGAAAGGATGATTATCTTTTGACATGTTTAAAGTATGCCTATGAAGTTGATCATTGCCTTAAATACCCGAAGTGAAAAACTAACTACCCATCACGTGGAATATATCAAAACGTTAAAATCAAAAAATTAAAGGAGGTTCTCAAAGAGTCCGTTTTTTTATATTTACGCGATTTCTCTGGCAACTATGAATTGATTTTAATGATTCTTCTTTTGTTTGGTAGTTCATACTTCAGAGGTGGTCCCATAAAAGTATTCGCAATTGATTCAGCACTTTTCGAGAAAATAGACTTAAACAACAAAATGAACAAAACACAGATTGTTCAGGCACTTGATCTTACGAGTATGTTACTATAAAGTCGCTTGCTTTATCTTAAGTTCAGGCGGTGGTGTCTATATCTCGCAAGTGATTTTTCACAACCATAGTGTATAAGGTAAACCGAGTCGAATAAAATTTGTCTTCGTTTGAACATTTGGTTTCATTTCACTAACCTTGTCCCTGGTAGAGTATTGTTCACAGATAATGTTATGGTTTGTGGTTCCCTTCAGCAAAAGTCTTTGATGAGGACTTTCAATCCCTTTTTTATTTACTGTTACCTACCTATTTTTGAAGGAGAAAAAAAAAGAACTAAAATACTGTTTGTTTCTATTAAGGATAATAAACATAAAAAATACTCAATATTAGTTAATTAATTTATTAATTTTATCCAGAAAACAAACAGTATTTTTAAATCAAATACATTTTTCATTTAAATACCGACCATGAGTGGTCTGCGAAATAGACTGGCCAAGTATACATGTCCATGTCCGCCGATCACGTACGGAGTCGGAACTCCCGGGGCTTCCTCAGAATATTAGCTACATTTCCTTCTTGTAATTACATTTGCAAATATTTTTGTTTACGGGTTCATATATCTTTCATGCCTGTCGAGACGCGATGTACAGTCTACCAAACCTATTCACTGCAATAAAGGCTTTGGGTACACCGTTACGTCCTTCCCGTAATATCTTGACTCAGTAGGTACGGTCCACAAGTTTAAGATCAGCCAGGGATCTATTATTTTAAGCTGAAGTGGCAATAACACATAGCAGAACCGACGAACGATACCGCAAACTTCTAGAAGGAGCCTGCCAAATGGACGTATGAGCTAATGAAAATCGATGTTGGGTGTTGAATTCGCTATAATCTCGCACAACCGCCCTCTCCCCGCGTTCGTCCCACTTTGGGCGCCAAAGGTGCGTTGAATCACCGGCGGGAGTTAGCCGCCAAGATCCTGCCGGGGAAAACGGGAGATTATCCCATCCCCAACCCAGGCCCATTGAACATCCGGGCCCTGACTCCGCTGTCTGACATTTCCTAAATAAAACAAGCGGTAAGGCTACTTTTTGACAAGTATTTTTGTTCGTGTTTTATCATACCATGGCATCCAACACACATATATATATATATATTTATTATGGTCTTTGAATTTATTACATAAAATCGTTTAAAATACCTTTTTAACAAGTTTAATAGAAAACCATAAAGTATAAAACAATGTAAACTCTAACCATTTCTTATGTTAAATGACATCTGTCAAAAAGTAACATCAATAACCCTCCTTTCAACACGGTACTGACATACGAAATTAGCATCAAATCTTAGAAGTTTCATTACGAACGACTTGTGCTAAAAAAAGTGGTATTTTCATGCTAACATTTCTTAAAACGAACGCGGCCATAGTGCCTTATTTATACTTATTTGTACACGTGTCAATTTGTTGGTTATAGTGAAACTTAATAAAGGGACACTGTATCCGATATGACCTTAAGCATATTGTTGGTGCTGCTTCTAATTCTATTGACTAGAGATGCAGTGATAGCAGAAAAACTATCAACACGATTATCTGCAAACATTCCGGACGCACTGCAAAAACGTGGCAGCCGGACTCTTAAAGCTCGCCTATGTACTGTAAAATGTATTATTTTCTGTGCAATAAAGAATTTATCTATCTATCTATCTATTATGTGTAAAGGAGCCCTATTTTAATATGTAAATCATGCGGTAGGAAAAGGTTTTAAGTAAATATATTAAGAGAAAATGTAACTACAGACAAATCAGCTTAAAGACGCTTTTGTGTTTGTAGTAGTGTAATAATATAATATAATAAAACTGAAATACTACCACAGTCGCTTACAAGTAGCGTTGGAAAGTTAGAAGTGTCATGCCATTTTGTTTTTTTTTTACTGATGATATTGTCTTCATTGTAATTTGTCCAGTTTTACAGCACATCGCTGTGTCGAAGGCACAAGTGAGAGCCGCGTGTGCCGCCAAGTCGTTAGTTTGTGGATTTGTGCTAAAACTGTACAAAAAAAATTGTAGTTAATTTTTATTTATTTATTTAAAATCTTTATTGTAATTTACAATCGGCGAACATAATGAAGGCATTCTCTGACCGTTGACCGTTGGGACAAATGAGATTTCTTCATTAGATCGAGGATAGTAAAATGATATTAAGAAATTATTCTTATTCCAATAAATACCATTCCACCAGTAAGCAATTCCTATGTAAACATACATATACTTAAATACTATATACATATATAGATAACATTAATACATACACATATACATAACATATTTTTTATCAATTACTAGCTGATCCGGCGAACTGTACCGCCTAACAGTCATTGAATGTTTGTAAACCTTAGTTAGGACGTCGAAATCCACAATGTCAAATGCTTATACGCAACGACTGAGTAACTATATATACGAGTATGCGCGCCACCTATCGGATAACAGTAGTACTATGTCAGAAACCTTCGCCGATATTCACACGACATACTCCCAAAGTTTCATCCCGATTGGTCAAGTAGTTTTGAATTGCATAGGGAACATACATACACACAGACATTAATTTTTATATATATAAAAATTAATTAAAGACAAGTTATACAATTTTTTACACCATAAACAGAATTACCATAACTTTCTACTATGTACTTAGATATGTATTTATTATTTATGTATATATTTATTTAATATGTAGGATATGTATATTTAATTATATGTATATTTTTGCTTACAAAATTTTAATTAATAATATTACATTTTTCGTTAATATTTTCAGTGTTTTCAGACATATTCACACGTAAATTATATAATTAACGGAAGCAATGCATATCTAGCAAAATTGTAAATAAATCTGACCAAATGCCTACGCAGTGAGAAGAAGTATTGTTATGATGTCGATTATGTGGTTCTATCCTATTTCTAGGGGTGTTTCCTCCATGTTATGTTCTGTGGAGTGCAAGTCTGTTATCCCGGAACCCCCCCGAACTGTGAATACTTTGTTTCTATTTTAGAGGACTTTTTAAATAACTTTTATTGGTTATATTTTTATTAGTTAAGAAGTAGTTTATTTATATATAATTTTATGTTAGGAAGTGCCTCACAACCGGAATTCTTTCAATGTCAGCAGTGTGACGACGGACGCTTTTTCAAAGGACGAAGAGGGCTTAAAATTCACACAACACGATGTCATTCCCTTCCTTTATCATGTCCACTAATAAGTCAACCTTCAATTTCAGCTAATTCAACATTCAACAACAATAATAATGTACCGACATTCGATTCTATCATTACCCGCCTCCATCTCACCACACCAGTGGTCAAACGGATTCCGAGGGGAGCACGGATTTCGTTGGCTGGATCCCTGTCTATGGCAATCCAAAATTGTCTATCCAATACTCAAGCTGCATGGGAAAACCTATTATTATTTGCATTCAATCATTTCCACATAAATCAAAAAGAAAATGGTTCATTGACTTCAAAACTAAAATCAAATTGTTCTAACCCTAAATTACCACAATATCACAACTCATCTTCCTTCAAAAATTATAATATTAAAAATATAATTGAGAGTAAAGTCATGGATGGGGACCTACGAAATGCAGCTCGAATTCTTTTCTCCAGCGACACCCTTGCATCCTCTAACAACGAAACGCTTGAAGCCCTCCGCAGTAAACATTCTTCACCCGACCCAGCTTCTAATCTGCCAAATCCACCTCCCCAAAATTCAGTTTTTTTACAAATCAATGATGAAGACACCATCGCCGCTTTGATGTCATTTCCAAATGGCTCTGCTGGTGGCGTCGATAGTATAACGCCACAACATCTGAAAGATTTAGTAAGTAGGTCAGCTGGCGACGCTGGCAGGAGACTCGTATCTGACATAACAAAATTATGTAATTTAATGCTCTCTGGAACAGTTCATCAGGCCATATTACCATTCTTGTACGGTGCGAGACTATGTGCCTTCAACAAAAAGGAAGGCGGCATTCGGCCCATTGCTATAGGAAATACATTCCGCCGCTTGTCGTCAAAACTAGCTTGTAGACACATAGTCTCTACTCTAAGAACCAAATTCCAACCAGTACAGGTTGGATTTGGCAGTAAAGGAGGCTGTGAAGCAGCAGTACACTCCGCGCGCACTTTCATTGCATCAGATGAGGTGGAAGTGCTACTCAAAGTCGACGTGAAGAATGCTTTTAATTCCCTAGATAGGACCACCCTGCTCAACGAAGCTGCCTCACACATTCCGGATATCTTCCCATATATCTGGCAATGCTACAGTTCTCCTTCTAAATTATTTTACCATGAGCATTGTATTGAATCAGCTGTAGGCGTTCAGCAGGGTGATCCACTTGGTCCAGCTCTATTTAGTCTCGGTATCCATCATTGTATATCATCCCTAAATTCAAAATTCAACGTTTGGTACCTAGACGATGGAACCATAGGAGGTAAAGCGAATACGGTAATCAAGGACCTTATCCACATTAAACAAGCCTTTCAGGAAATAGGTCTCGAGTTAAATCCTTCAAAATGCGAAATATTTATTAGTTCTAATTTATCAAATAACATTCCATCTATTATCAAAAAATTTAACGAACATGCTCCTAATATTAAAATCCTTTTTAAAGATTCGCTTTTCCTCCTAGGTGCACCGCTCTTAAATGAAGGTATAAAGCCATTTTTGGATAATAAATTTAAACTTTTTTCTGAAAATTCAAACAGATTGGGTGTTTTAAATTCGCATATAGCATTTACATTACTAAAAAACTGCCTTTTTGTTCCAAAATTAATATATGCACTCCGCGCAAGCCCTATCTGGAAATTTCCGGCCCTGCTCGATCAATTGGATGCCACCTTAAAAGAAACTCTTGAAAAAATTCTAAATTTATCATTTGATGAAATTTCTTGGTCCCAAGCAACCTTGCCTGTTAAATTCGGTGGCATCGGCGTGCGAAAAATTTCTAGTATTGCTTTACCGGCGTTCTTATCTTCGGTGCACAGTGTTCAAGATTTAAGTTCAAAAATCTTAAATCAAAATCGTATTGAATTAACATGTGCACTGGAGGCAATTAGAGCCTGGAAAATAAAATGTCCCAATGATGATATTCCAAAGGAATCAAACTTTCAAAAACTTTGGGATACACCATTGGTACAAAACACCTATAAACATTTGGCTCAAAATCCAATCAGTGATCAACATCGCGCCCGGCTTCTGGCTTCAGTAGAAAAGGAATCCGGCCACTGGTTACACGCACTGCCTTCTGCGAACCTCGGCACACTGCTTGACGACGAAAGTTTCCGTATCGCCGTTGGTCTACGGTTAGGGGCACCATTATGTATCCTACATAGATGTCCGTGTGGAAAGGAGGTCGACTGTCTTGGAGTTCATGGGCTCTCCTGTTCCAAAAGTGCGGGCAGATTTTCCCGCCACGGCTCCCTTAACGATACTATAAAAAGGGCTCTAGCCACCATCGAGGTTCCAGCTCTTCTAGAGCCTGTTGGAGTTATCCGAGATGATGGCAAGAGACCCGATGGTATGACGTTGGTCCCCTGGGAACGGGGACGTGCTCTAGTGTGGGACGCCACGTGCGTCGACACCCTTACCGCGTCGCATCTCAGGGGGACAGCGCATAAAGCGGGAGCCGCGGCGGAAAATGCGGAGTCCAGCAAGCGGCGCAAGTATGTAAGTATATTAAAAGATTACATATTTGTGCCGTTTGCTGTAGAAACTCTGGGCCCATGGAGTCCAAGCGCAAAAAAAGTTTTTAAAAGACATAACACCGCGTCTTGTTGTCTCCTCCGGTGACAAGAGGGCTGGCTCTTTCTTCGCCCAGAGAATTAGTATTGCAATTCAGCGGGGAAATGCAGCCAGCGTTCTTGCCACCATTCCACGCGGACGGGACTTATATCCCTATCCTTAATATTAATTTTATTTTATATGTTGTAAATATTTTTTCGAATAAATGTATATATAATTTTAATTAGTATGTATTTATATTTCATAATTGTTGATCACAATATTATTTCTGCACCCGCTTCTAACGGCTCCCCATTCACAAAGGTTAGTTGGTACAAAATGCATTTATAGCATTAAGCTCGCCTTTTGGTTCTACTATTTTTGGTTCTGTACAATAAATAATTTATTATTATTATATACATTCAGTGTTATTTTTTTTTTTTAATTTATTGTTTTCAAGATACACAAAAATACATCAACAATATTATATAGCCGTCCACAAAAACCTTTAAGGTTTATCTGGGTACGGCGAGTCACTCACAATCTATATGAGAAATAATTCTGCTATTGACTCATGTAAAACTTTTTAAACTTATATTTATATTTGTTATTATCAATGTATGTTCTTTGGAGCTCGGCGGGCATATCATTAAGATATGCTGAAGTTACATAATTCAGCATTCTTGTACCATAAACATTATTTGCCCCTGGAAGTTTAAACTGTTTTACGTAATTGAGAATCCTTAAATTACGAGACCGCTTGTATTTCGTTAGTTTTTGTGAGATATTAATTTCAGTGAGAATGGTATATTTAATTTTATCGTGGATACTAAGTACGTTGCAATGTTTAAATAGATTTAATATCATCATCAGCCTGTGTCTATCCACTGCTCGCCATTTCACATGTAATATCGTAATCGTAATCCAGCCCCCGTCAGCGACTTTTTCAGGTCATCTGACCTGTCTACTGTCCAACGGACATGGGTTCTGCGATAGACGTGTTCGTCCCATTGCTATTTCAGTTAACAAATTTTGAAGACTATGTCCTATCCATGTTTCGGACTTTTTCTATTAATACTGAACATAGCTCTCTCCATAGCTCGGCAAGAGACCTTTAACTTGTGGACCCAATGTCAGTGTCGATGTCTATGCTCCGTACAACAATATTGGAAGAACGCATTAGTTAAAAACACTGTGGAATGTCTGATAAGAAGATGTGGCACAACTACCAGCCTCCGTGGTCTAGCGGTCAAGTCCGTGAATTTAGACTCGGAGGTAAAAAAATATTTATTAATGTAAATAAATACATTTAATTTATTTGTGATATTTCTCGAGCTTAGTACGCTGGAGACATCGACGAGCTTGCCACTTGTCATGATTGGATAGTAAAGTTTGCTAAATGTGAATCCGCTTATTTATAAGCGTAGTTTCTGACCACCCCGAAAGGGAAACTTTCGTGATGATACTTTACTTTTATTTTAATATAGGTACTTAAAAAGTATTTCTTTGTTTATTTATCTGCTGATCGTACTACAAACACAGAAACATTTCCAAGCTGATTTGTCTGTACCAACATTTTAGTCAAAGATTAACCTAATTATAATTTCCGCTGAACAATTGTAGATAATTACTTTACGAGTACATTAAAGACCATTATGTTTTAATTAATGACAATTTATCATCACGACCGGCTTCCATGATCAGAAAGAAATAATAGACGTTTTTTTTTAATATTCAATTCCTATAAATCAGAAACCTTACATAAGATTAGTTTATATTATAAGTTGCGTAGGAGTAGCGGGAAAAAGGGGTAGGGGTTCAATAACACCAGTCTTTAGGACTTGCTTATGGTAACCTTGTTGTGGCTTGGTAACCCAACAGTGGGGTGCCGATTAAGGAGGAGGGAGGAGGAGAAAAATTAAGAACAATAAGAATGCGAAGAAAACATCACAGCATTACAATAATAATAATATTATATTTAATTACACCATTATGTTAGTAAACTAAAATTTTATGTATACTTATTTGTACACGTGTCAATTTGTCGGTTATAGTGAAGCTTAATAAAGTGACACTGTATTGGACAGTCCACTTTACCCGATATGACCTTAAGCATATTGTTGGTGCTGCCTCTAATTCTATTGACTAGAGATGCAGTGCGTTTACGCATGATTGCAGAAAAACTATTAACACGATTCTTCAAACATTCCGGACGCACTGCAAAAACGTGGCAGCCCCAACCTGAAACCATTATTATACTGGACTCGTAGGTCGCTGTATGCTCGCTTCGTATAGTTGACCCACAGACTGCATGAGTAGAAGGATTGGCAATAACAATATAAATCAGTAATCGCTTTTTAGAGTTAAAAAGTCAAACTCTTTAAATTAATTATAAAATCTCAATAAATAACTGTTGTAGACCTAACGTGGGGTACAAATAGGAGGGAAGGATATTACATGTGAAAAGTAATTCGACACAAACTTAATAAGAAAATGTAATAAACTCATCCCAACGAGTTACAGTGGAGTGGCATGCGGAGTTGCGGAGTCCAGTATACGCTAAATATTTAGATAAACAGTGGTTTTATCCGAGAATGCGTTATTATTCTTAAAGCGTAACCCCATTGAAAAAATACTAATTTTAAATGTAAAAGTAAAGTATCATCACGACCATTTTCCTTTCGGGGTGGTCAGAAACCATGCTTATAAATAAGCGGATTCACATTTAGCCAACTTTGCTATAGTCCAATCATAACAAGTGGCAAGCTCGTCGATGTCTCCAGACAAATAAATTATTTATTTATTTATTTAAAAACTTTATTGCACAAAGCACAAAGGCGGACTTAATGCCCGTAGACATTCTCTGACAGCCAAACCTTAGGGACAAATTTGAACAAATATAGGTGCAATGAAAGTAACAGTATTATACAATTATAGGATAATTCAACAAATATTATATACCTACTTATATATTCTTATATATGTATTACAATATCAATATACTAAATACTAATACATACACAAACTTGTACATAAACATACACAAATACAACTTACTAACGTGGTTTAGAGCTATTCATGAAGTGTGAATAGACCAGTTTTTTAAACGACAATCTATTACTTGCCTGCCTTATGTTTACTGGAAGATCATTCCATAATTTTGTGGCAGCTACTACGAAGGAGTTGGAGACAAATCCAGAATGATGTGAGGGAACAGAAAGAAGAGAGTTGTGAGAAGAACGTAAAGATTTATCGTGGAAAGAAGAGAGATAGGCAAAATTGTCCTTGAGGTATTTCGGAGTCGCAGGCTCGTTTAAAACAGAGAAAAGGAGACAAAGAACTCTAAGATTTCTGCGACAACGAATTGGCAGCCACTTCAACTTAGCACGATATTCAGAGATGTGATCGTATTTGCGTAAACAATATATGAACCGGATACACGCGTTGAGTAACCGATCCATCTTATTGAGCAGCATCTCTGACATATCAATGCTACACACGTCACCATAGTCGAGGAGAGGAAGGAGAAGACTTTGAGCAAGGGTAATTTTAGCTTTTAACGGCAGAATTTTTTTAAGTTTATTAAGAGAGTGCAGTAAAGCGAAAATTTTACTACTAGTTTTGGTTACCTGAGTTGTCCAGCTTAGATTAGAATCAAGGTATATACCAAGATTCTTCACCTCGCTAAAATAAATATTAATAAAATATATTTATTTACATTAATAAATATTTTTGTGGCCCGACCAGGAATCGAAGCTGGTACCTCCGAGTCTAAATCCACGGACTTAACCGCTAGACCACGGAGGCTGGTTGTGCCACATCTTCTTATCAGACATACCACAGTTTTTTAACTAATGCGTTCTTCCAATATTGTCATACGGAGCAGATATGTCGACACTGACATTGGGTCCACAAGTTAAAGGTATATGTATTACGAACATGAATATACTTCTGTGCCTGAACTAAGTGGTCATGTGTTTCAGGCAGCAGTGCACAGGTGCAAAATCACCCGATTTCTGGAATAAAGGAGTGATTATTTTATTAATTGTACGATGATATATCCATCCATCCATCTATGCTGGTAGAAAGACAAATATCCAGAAACCGGGAGAGGTGCATAGGTAAATATAACAAAGTTTATTAAATTAAATTTCAACCCAAAAACTGAAAAGTAAAGTAAAATATATAAATAAAATATAAAATATATATACAATATATTAATAAATAAAACCAAATGGTTTTATGACCTGAAAAGTAAAGTAAAATATATAAATAAAATATATATACAATATATTAATAAATAAAACCAAATGGTTTTATGACCTAAAAAAGGTCGCTGGTGGGGGCTGGATGAGGGTGGCGGAAGATCGTTGAAATAGCGAGCCTTGGGGGAGGCCTATATCCAGCATTGGAGAGACACAGGCTGATGATGATGATGATTCATTTTATGTTTGTGTATAATGTTATTTATTTATTTGAGTACCTACTTTGTTACTAATACTTGTTGTTACACTTAATTACTTTTATTATATTGTATAATTCTTAAGTTTTAAAACGGGATCAGTATACAAAGTAATTTCATATCTCATTGTTATTGTACTGATTTTGTTGTTTTTTTTGTATACATAATATTGTAAAGACTGTAAATTTTCCTACGAATAAATAAATAAATAAGAATATAACCGGTATGTAAATAAATAATTAAAATTACAAACATTCTGTTATTTTTTTATATTTTCATCTGCCGTTAATGTATATTCTTTATTTTCACATATTCTATGGTTTCGTTCATAATCATCATAACTGGACGCGGCGAACAAGGCAGATTTTTCCACTCTTTTGAATACATTATCCATTCAAGACCGGACTACGCTGAAACCATATAATTTCCCTTCATTATGTGACTACTTTTCTTCATATTTTCGCGTTTTAATAAAAACGGGTATCACAATTTCTAGCCAATTAAAGATTTTTACCCAATTGCGCGAAGAAGGGTTATTATTATTATTATTTATTTATTGAGAATCCAACAGCGTTTCAACTTTAATAAATTAAGTACTTACAAATTAACAATTTTAGACCACTAACAGAAATCCACATATAATATTAAAAACTGTGATAAGTGATACAAAATAAAAGAAGTAAAAATTAAAAAGTTAAAAATACATATTTAAGAATTTAAAATGTAAAATTGACTGCATAAAATTTGAAAAAATAAAAACTAAATCCTATTTTTCAGTTGAACAGTTATAATAATGTAATGTATTAATTACTCCTACACGTATTATTATATTTTTAATTATGGTCCATGCATGTTTGTGTAAGTATGAGAGTGAGTGCATGTGTTTGTTTAAATGAGTGTGTGTGTGCGTGTGTGTTTTAGTATGTTTATTTAAAGTTTATTTGCAATTATCTCCTAAGGTTATGTGCTTATCAGCCTATGTACACAGCCTTTGTGGCACACTGGAAGACAAACGCGTAGAATGATTTTGGTGATTCTCACATCAATCGATTTGTCTCAATCACGCGAGTGTCACTAAAGATATGACATTATATTGTGTTTTTTTTTATAGTCGTCAAACTATATTGAGTTTAACAGTAACGGTTGAGAAGCACAGAAAAATAAAAATAATTTGTTCTGTGTTGAGAAGATTTAAGCCGGTCTCGGTTGTTAATGACCCATTAAAGTAGCTATGTAATAAAATGAATAAAATTATTTAAATGGTGTAGTTAAGCGATTTATTTATTTCTTTTTGCTTGAATAATATTGGTATAGATCTACAACTATGGCCGCGTTCGTTTTAAGAAATGTTAGCATGAAAATACCACTTATTTTAGCACAAGTCGTTTGTTTAATGAAAATTCTAACATTTGATGATAATTTCGTATGTTTTTACCGTGTTAAAAGGAGGGTTATTGATGTTACTTTTTGACAGATGTCATTAACATATAAAATGGTTTGTTTACCATTTTTATATACTTTATAGTTTTCTATTATATTTGTTAAACAGGTATTTTAAACGATTTTATGTAATAAATTCAAAGACCATAATAATATCATGTGTGTTGGATGCCATGGTATGATAAAAGATGAACAAAAATACTTGTCAAAAAGTAGCCTCACCGCTCGTTTTATTTAAGAAATGTTAGCATTGTTAAAAAAAGTGGTATTTCTTAACAAAAACGAAATTTCGCGCTGGTTTATAAAGTTGCTACGAGATGTTGGAAATTGTATAAAACGAACGCAGCCAAAGTTAAATTTACAATATGTTAAAATAATGCAGGAAATATTCCGATGTGCTTTAAATTTTATGGTAAGTAAATAAAAATAAAGCAAACGAAGTAAAAAGACGAACAGTGATCAAAGCCACGTACGGATAGCTATATTTTAAAACGTACTAAAGGCCTGAGCACGGTTTAGAGCCAGCAGTCTAATTCCCCTTTAGCCGCAAATGATATCATAACGTAATCACTGTACGGCGCGGATTGGCGCAGAGTGTTGCGGGTTGGAGACAGTGGGGCAGAGTGATCAAAGTGGCGCGGGGTAGCGTGGAGTGGCGCGGGTTGGATACAGTGGTGCGGAGTAGCATGGAGTGGCACAGAGTGGTGTGGAGTCGCGCACAGTGGCGCGGTTTGGACACAGTTACCTCGCAATACGTGAGGGGCGACGTAATCCAAAGGGATAGCAGATGGAACACTGGACGAATTCGTGCGTCGTCTGGCGGCTGGCATGTCCGTACGCGCAGTGGCGACTTGTAATAAACCTGGCCCTCTGCACGCCCGTCTGCCGTACATCAAACAATGCTACGCTCGACATCTACTACAAATCACGGAGTCGTAATCGCGGCCCCGCCGCCAGGCGCCTATACTTCAACCTTTAGTCGGTTACCCCATGCCCTGTCCGTAGTCACGGAAAGCGAATGCAATACCTTGATACAGACAGGGTGAGAAGACTGTGCGTATGGTTCGGTTGCGGAATAGAGAAGAAGGGATAAAGTTGTGGAGCTCTTCAGAACGTTCACCGTAGTATAACTTGTAAGTATAAATTTTAGACACTGTAGTGTTGTCCACTATCCGAATCGCTCGCCCTGCAGGACATTAAGTGCACCTGAAAGGTAGGTACTAAGCGGAAGCATCCCAGAGGTGAAAACAGTATTCCACGCATGACCTTATGACTTTCCTTTTAACCCAGGGTTGGAAATAAAGTCAATAATAAAAACATAACATGTTTGACACAGCCCTACAATTAAATTTTCACTGACCACCACTATATACGGTGATTTTCCCTGCCTCCGTGGTCTAGCGGTTAAGTCCGTGGATTTAGACTCGTAGGTACCGGATTCGATTTCTGATCGGGACACAAAAATATTTATTTATTTAAATAAATACATTCAATTAATATTTAATTTATTTGTGATATTTCTCGAGTTTGGTACGCTGGAGACATCGACGAGCGTGCCACTTGTCATGATTGGCCTATAGTAAAGTTGGCTAAATGTGAATCCGCATATTAATAAGCGAGGTTTCTGACCCCCCGAAAGGGAAACGGTCGTGATAATACTTTTTTTTGTATGCTAATATTTTATTCTATCGATAGAAACAAGCAACTTTTACTAAGAAACAAAAGCGACAAAAAATCGGAAGTGACAAAAAATAATAATAAAAATAAATAAAATCTAAATAAAATAATAGCTTAGTTTCTATCAATAGAATCAGATACTAGTCTAGAGTAAGACGATACAAAATCACGGGGTATATATTACACAAGCAGTGCCGGGCCCAACAGTTATAGTTAATAGAATGGTAATTGTTCTACAATCCGTGCTCGGCGCTATGTTTTGTGATGTTCATCGTTTGGTTGTTATTTTTATTCGCTAAATAAATTCCAATGGCACCGAATCACGTGAGTTGGATCACGTAGCCAGTCGTTCTGATGAAACGCTATAATCCAATCAATTATTGCTCTCGTGCCTCCATTTGCAACAACGTGCACTGAAAAAATTGATAACTTTTAGCTTTTGGCCATGGCCATTTTATCTAATTTGTATAAGAATCGTGCTGATTCTGAAAGCTTTTTTTTTATACTAGCACGACATGTGACCTTGGGCTCACCTGATGGTAAGTATCGCGCAAGGTCCATGAATGTTAGCAACTGAAGTCAGAACTCATGACCGACATCAGTCCCCAACACTATGCTGGCTTGACTAGATGTTTTTTTACACTTCGCTTGAAGGACTCCAAGTTAAAGGAAAGTGGAAACACAGAGGCTGGAAGAGCATTCCACATCTTTATCGTGCGACAGATGTATGAGTCTCCAAATTTATACGTATATACGCGAAGGGATGGTGACTACGGTATGTAGGTGCATATTCTGACCAGTGCGTGTAGTTCGGTTGCGGAATGGAGAGGGAGGGATTAGGTTATAGAGTTCTTCGGAGCGCTCACCATAGTATAGCCGGTAGAACACGCTCAGAGAAGCCACATCTCGGCGAAGCTGCAGGGATTCGAGAGTTCGAGATATAGTGGCATCGTCCACAATTCGAACAGTTCGCCTCTGTAGGACATTGAGAGCATCTATGAGGTACTTGGCGGATCCATCCCAAAAGCTGAAATAACTTGGCATAAACTGTGGTAATAAAATGTTATAATTAAAACTTCTTTCCTCGCCAACCAAATTTATTTAATACTTCATTTATACATATATAAAATAAATTAAGTACGTATTATTATTATTATTTTTGCTGTTTGTTTTTAACTTTTCAATTAACGTGTATACGTACACATAGTTCTAAGTTAAAATGGAATTAACCATTATGGAATTAATTCTGAAATAAATAATTTATTATTACTATTATTATAAATAGCCGTAGTAACTAAAATTAGCTTACATCCTACTCCGAGGGTATTCTATATTCACGGCGGTATATGAATAAGTCAATCATTGACATTATATATTAGGACCGACCGTATTTATATATTTATTTAATACTTCATTACTCAAAGACAATGGCGGGCTTTAATGCCAGACATTCTATCATAGCCAACGATTGAACAACTTTAAACTTCTGAAGAGTAGGTGTAGAAATATTAAAACAAAAATTAAGAGTAATATTTTATAACTAACTACATATAAATATATAATATACTAAATAATACATAAACAGTAATTATACATACATAATTATACAGTAATTAGACATCATTTGCTGCCACTTGAGACGCGTCGTAACATTGCAGACACAACTTACCTTGTCGATGTTGCGCGAGGGAATGTGGACTCTCCTGAGTTACTAAGCAAAATTCTATTACGTATACCCACTAGAAACACCAGGCAAAGTCCACTACTGATTATTCCCCGTTTCAGCACAAATTACAGGCGTAACGCGTTCTTTATTAGGGCAGGTGAGTTGTTCAATAATCTTAATATTAATATTGATATTTTTAATTCTACTACTACGTGTATAAGACGCGCGATGACCGACGAGCACTTCAGGCGAATAGAGGTTGTTATGGTAGTATGGCAGTATTGAATTGTACTATTTTATATGTTTTTTTTTGTATGTAAATTCTCATGTTTTATTATTATTTTTTGTTCAAGGTGTAACTATAAGTGGAAACTGTTATTTGGCTTTATTGTATCCAATCTTGAGCCTACTAGTGAAAAATAGCTGTAAGTTTTCCAAGCATAATAAATAAATAAATAATAATATACTTACAACCTTTGAGCTAAGAAATAAGAATAAACCATTATTTGGAATGTTAATCTAGTGATGCTTGTCTTATATTTTATGGTAGATTATTCCACACAAAGTGGCAACAACTACAAAAGAATATAAAACAAAACTAGAATTATGGAAAGGGACAGAAAGATGAGAGTTGTGGAAGGAACGAAAAGATTTGTCGTGAAAAGATGAGAGAACGGCGAACTTGTCCTTGATGTATTTTTGTCGCCGGCTCGTTTAAAACTAAATAAAGAAGACAAGTACTCTAAGATTACTGCAACAACGAATTGGCAGGCACTTTAACTTAGTGCGATACTCAGAGATGTGATCATATATATGCATATTATGCGTAAACAAATCAAAAATAACATTAAAATTTATTAATGTAAAGCTTCCGTATCTTCATCTTCTTGTGGTCATAGAAGTACCCATTAGGTACTGTGACCACCTTCTGAGGAGTACTAGAAGCTTCAGTGGACGGTGCCGGCGTCCCTGCTGGGGGTGGTGCAGAGGGAAATAACCGGCCCATCCTGTTGAGCAACACCTCTGAGAGATCGACACTACGCACGTCACCACAGTCAAGGATAAGAAGAAGGAGGCTTTGGACAAGGTTAATTGCAGCTTTCAATGGCAGAAAATTCTTATGTTTATTGAGAGAGCGCTGTAAAAAACGCTTAGTATTTAGTTAAAGATGTAAAATAAAAGCCTCCTCCAGACTGCCTCCGTGGTCTAGCGGTTAAGTCCGTGGATTTAGACTCTCGGGTTCGATTCCTGGTCGGGACACAAAAATATTTATTAATGTAAATAGGTAAATACATTTTAAATAATATTTAATGTGATATTTCTTGAGTTTGCTACGCTGGAGACATCGACGAGCTTGCCACTTGTCATGATTGGTCTATAGTGTGGTCTGGGTGTTTATATGTATAATATGTATATATTTACAAATAAAAAAGTATAATATGTAGTTTATCAACCATCTAGTTTCCGTAACACAAGCCTCGCAGCTTACCACGGAAATTAGATGGCGCTGTGTGACCTGTCTGGAAATATTTATTATTATTATAGTAAAGTTGGCTAAATGTGAATCCGCTTATTTATAAGCGTGGTTTCTGACCACCCCGAAAGGGAAACGGTCGTGATGATACTCCTCCAGACTCTCGCAGAGAACACCCGAGAAGCTTAAAAAGTGGGATCTTTCCTTCTCATACTCGCGCTGGCCTGTTCTCAGATTGATATCAGCTTTATTGTCATATTCAAATGGTTTCAGAGAGGCATTACAGCTCTTCTAATTACGCGGGATTGATGTGCTGGATTGCTCAATCCCTCACTCTTAATTCACAAACTTAAATATATGTCGATGCATTGCAAGCCGGATACGGGAATAAAACGTCCAAGAGTACGTGCTCAATGCATCCAGCGTCTTCCTTCGATGACACCGACAAACTTGCTCCAACTAAAAGCTGAAAGAAAATTCACTCGCCAACTGACATCAATTTTCTTTCCTTTTTTCATCTATAAAGGTCACATTTGCTTGTGTTTTTGTTAAGATACCTTTGTAGATTTGGCTCTTTAGGCGGTAATTTTGATATAATAAAAAAGCCATCCTCGTCGGGTAAAGCTCTAAAGTAAAGAGTATCGTGATATAGTGCGTGGTGGTCAGAAACCACGCTTATAAAGAAGCGGATTCACATTTAGCCAACTTTACTATAACACAATCATGACAAGTGGCAAGCTCGCCGATGTTTCTGGCGTACCAAACTCGAGAGATATCGCATATAAATTAAATATTAATTATTTATTTATTTTATTTATTTAAAAAACTTTATTGCACAAAGTACAAAGGCGGACTTAATGCCCGAAGACATTCTATGACAGCCAAACCTTAGGGACAAATTTGAACAATTATAGGTGCAATCATAGAAATAATAATATATACTAAAATTATAAAAGTTTATGTTTTTTTTATTATTTATTTTTATTTATGTAAATTAATAAATATTTTTGTGTCCCGACCAGGAATCCAACCCGGTACCTCCTAGTCTAAATCGACGAACTTAACCGCTAGACCACGGAAGCAGATATTTTTTAAATCTATTTCTTCTTATCCTGGGCTTCGTTCATCCAGTGTTATCCTGCTTTGTTTACTATCTTGTCCTCCTTAAGGAAATATCCTTAGGTCTTCCATGTAGTAACTACTTTAGTCCATCTGTTATCCTTGAGACGTGTCACGTGACCAGCTCATTTCCATTTCAATCCTTGTGAGTGTTATAACGCTATGTATAAAACTATGATTTACAGTACACCCAATAGATAGTGGCAGAAACCGTTAGATTGAGCTAAACGACCTGAATAATTCTTATAAAAACACGCAAATATGACTTACTTTTCACAATTAATTAAATCGGTAATAGGAAGTTTTGTGTATAGAAAAACACTTGTATAAGTACAGATTTACACATTATTCTGTATTTGGTACATTAGAATAATCGTTTAGTTGATCGTAAAAGCTAAGATTTCCCATTTCATAGTAACAATGTAGCTTAACTACCATACGTGTGCATTAGGGCACTAAGAAAGAGCTTAGTGCTGCGACGGCGTACTTAACTTTCTCTAGGATAGACAAACATAACAGTATAAGATACGTAGAAGAGCTAATTTCACCGATCTGTGATCGGAATGAAATCCACTTTTTATATAATAAATTACGCTAACAAAAGCAACGGTGATAATTTTAAATAAATAAATTTAAAAAACATTTATTGTCACATAAAAACATTACACAGTCTTATTATCTTAAACAAAAGTGACAAAAGGAATCAGGTGTCAGCTGTTGTCGTGCATTTGTACAAGTACACCTGCACGACGCTGTTTTTCAACCTGTTCCCGTACTCAAGTAGTGATTAAAATTTTAAAATGACATGTTTTATATATAAATGAAAAACTAAATAAAAAACTAACAAAACTATACAAAACCATACAAAAAAGCTAAGTAAACATTGCAGTGCATGGCAGAGTAGATGAATGAGGTTCGCTTCGTTAAAAATAATATTAAATAATATTTTATATTTCTTTATTTAAAAAAATAGTTACATTAGTAAAGTATCTTGAGATGCGTACAAAATGAACACTACATATTTCCAATTGTATTGCTCGCTGGACCCCAAACCATGAATTTTCGTCTTGGGCCCCAGCTGCACTAGCTACCCTAGTTTTCTACAGTTATTTATTTCACATGAATTTTAAAATTAACGTGGTACAATTTAATTGGTAAAGTATATAATCTTTATATATAATATTTATATATAAATATAAACAAAAAAAAAGTAATAATAATAATTCAACGAGGAAATGCGGCGAGCGTTTTAGGTACCCTCCCTGGTGGTAAGCCCTTAGTTTATTTTGTAGAATAGCTTTAATTTCATAGGTATTTTTAGTTTTATTTATAATTAGTTTTTTAATCAATTTTATTTTAATATTTTTGTATCCTAATACCTACTTCGAATAAATATAAACATATATACTGCGTGGAATTTCTTAAAATACAAATATTATTACATTATAAATAAAGAACTACGTATTTTTTATTTTTATGATTCAGTAATAAAATCTTAAGTTACGGTGCAGAGAAGTTATCCTAAAAATATTGCCACTCATACAGAGCCTAATCAACTAGGTAGCGAGAGGTCGACAATCGCGCAAACGTTGACTTATGTAGTTCTTTCTCTTTCTATTTTCTTTTCGTCTCTCGGCTGTAAGCAAGATCAATTAATAACATACTCCAGCTTTTAGGTATGTATCACGATCGATATCGCGATTTTCAGACGCAGTATGCATCATACAGTAGTATTTTGACAATTACACTAGTTTTTTTTTTTTTTTTATTTAAAAACTTTATTGCACTATGTACAAGAGGCGGGCTTAATGCCGCTGGGCATTCTCTAGCAACCAACCTTCGGGACAATGAAACGATTTGTGTTGTGAGGTAGGTGCAACCATTAAATAGATTAAAAGGTAATTCAAGTTAAATCTAAGTATTATATCTATCTAAGGTGTTGCTCAAAAAGATGGACCGGTTACTAAATACCTGTATCCGGTTTATCTTTTGTTTACGCAAGTACGATCACATCTCTGAGTATCGCGCTAAGTTAAAGTGGCTACCAATTCGTAGTCGCAGGAACCTCAGAATCCTCTGCTTGCTCTTCTCTATTCTTAATGAGCCTGCGACACCGAAATACCTCAAGGACAAGTTTGCCTATCTCTCGTCACTTCATAACAGGTCACTTCGCTCGGCCCACAATTCTGTTTTGTCTATCCCATCTCATCACTCTAGCTTCAAGTCAAACTCTTTCGCAGTGGTGGCCGCGAATCTGTGGAACAATTTGCCGGTAGAAATTCGCCAAGCGCCCAATAGATCACTCTTTAAAAAGATGGTATATTCACATTACTTAAACAGCTCCCAACAGTGTATGTAAGATATATTGTATGTAGTATATATATATATATATATATAGTGTGTAGTATATGTATTATTGCGTACATATTTGTATGTATTGGTGTGTATATTAATATGTACTGTTTTATCTTAGATTAAGTTTATTTAATATTTTTAATAAGTTTCTTTTTTAAGCCCTTTGCACCTACCTCATAATCAAAATTCTCTGCATTGTCCCAAAGGTTGGCTGCTAGAGAATGCCTAGCGGCATTAAGCCCGCCCCTTGTACATAGTGCAATAAAGTTTTCAATAAATAAATAAATAAAAATATATAGACAGATACATACTAATATGTACACAATACTACATACTATATATATATATATATATATATATATATACTACTACTGTGAGAAACTGTTTAAATAATGATCACTGTTTGGCACTTGACGAATTTAAATAAGAATTAGTATGCAACGATTTGTTATTTATATAAATACAATTTCAACAATAACAGATAGATAGATAGAACACATAATAAGTTGAGCAACTTTTCAACCATGAGGAAAACCTAAAGAAAAACTTCAAAATCAGTAACATAATAAAGATTGAAGGATTTTTACCAAATATAGTGTTGGCTTGTGACCCGTCAGTTGTGATAGACATCCAGAATTGTTGAGCCAAGACACTGTACCTCCGTCAGCGAGTCTAATGCTGGCCATAGACTGGTGAAGTTATGATGCAATAGCAGCGAGCGAACACGATTGAATTGTTCAAGGTCGATTTTTTTACATTTAGGTACTATACTTGTCCTAATAATTCTATAAGTGTTCGAATTTATCCCCAAGGTTTGTCTGTCAGAAAATGTCTGCATTAAGTCCGTCTGTGTACTTTTTGCAATACAGTTTTTAAATAAATTAATACTCGATACAATCATAATTTTAAATATCAGCGGCCGAATTTATGTCAAAATAGGGGCCTAACAAAATTCGTATCCTAGAAAATAAATGATTTGATTTGACTAATTGTAACCTTCAGTTTATAATATGGAAATCTAGAGAGATGACAAGCTAGTATCTTCAGCAAAAGACAGAAATAATATTTTTGCATCAAAACGGTTTGAATATTACTGCTATATCACGGGAGTTAAATATATCACGTTTTAATGTAAGGTTTTGAATTAGAAGATATACAGACTAGGGGCAGCTACTAGGTTTCAGAAGTAGAAATAGAAAGATGGACTATATTTACTGCAAAGCAAGTGACTGAGTTGGTGATTAGATAAAAAAAAAACTGAAAAAAAAAAACCCTATTTTGTAAAAAGTTAAGTATCATCACGACTATATAATAATAATAATAATAATAATATTTCCAGACAGGTCACACAGCGCCATCTAGTTTCCGTGGTAAGCTACGAGGCTTGTGTTACGGAAACTAGATGGTTGATAAACTACATATTATACTTTTTTTTTTTTTGTAAATATATACATAATATACATATAAACACCCAGACCGAGACAAATTATACAATGTACAACTTGCCCCCGGTGGGAATCGAACCCACGACCTCCCGAGTTCACGGCAACGTTTGTTACCACTAGACCAGGGAGGCGGTCCTAAAAAGTGGTGGTCAGAAAAAAGTTCTTTAATATTTTTTTAAAGATTGCATTCGCATGTATTAAACTTTACTATCCCGACAAGTGGCAAGGTCGTCGATTTCTCTAGCGTAACACACTCGAAAAATATCACAAATAAATTAATTTTAAAATAATTTAAAATGCTTATATTTTACGTACATTTGTCAGAGATTACTAACGTTCCTGTGCCTCAAAGAGCACGTTAAGCCACCACCAAATCGTATTGTCTCTCTCATCTCCATCCATTCTGGCCAGCGCGGTAGCGTGGCGAGTGTTCACCTAAGCCTCGAGATACTCGTATATGTTCTGGAAGCCCAGTCTGGGACACTGTATTCTAGGGGCTGTAATAATAATGAAATGAACTACTAGATTATTAGGCATTATCTATATTGTATACAACATACACACATATCACGCCAGGTTCCTTGCGGGTTAGGCAGAGACAATTGAGTGCCATTTGACACGATCTCTACATACCTTTTTCGCTTCTTCATACATGCCCTTTTGTTTCGTTGGATTTTTAATGCACCTTCAGCTATTGTTTTATTTATTTGATCGAGATAGGCAAGTCTTGGAAATACAAATAAAGAAAAATATGTTTCATTATTTGTTCGCGCAGGAACGAGCGAGCACTTCGTCTGTCGCCATCTTAATAGATTTTAGCTACATTTATTATTCTACCCTTTTCATAGTAACAGCATTACTTAGCCATATTACACTCGACCTTTCGTAAACTTATTTTCCGCTCTGACAATGCTGTACCTTAACAGGTAGGTTTAACTTAAGATTAATCATTATAGCCTCTAGTCTCTACTACTGAAAATGGGTCTCCCAAGACATATTTCTGAAAAATTACGGACATTTTGGACATATTTAATAAGTAGGCGGACTGGTGATAGTAAATTGCCCAGTCTGCCGGGGCGGGGAAGTATCCACCGTTCGTGCCGATAAACCCAGTAAAGTGTATCCACACGTTTCGGGATCAGGCTCGAATTGCCATCATGCCAAGCCGGCATAGTGTTGACAGATGACAGTCATGAGTATCTGATTCCAGTTGTTAACAATCATGGACATCGCGGGCCACTTGCTATCAGGTGGGCGCAAGGTCAAGGTAAAAAGACCATATGAATTATATAAACATCTACGAATAAGAAACTATCAAATTCTAACCAGCACCCAGGATAAAACAATTTCATCCCTTCCAAAAGAGATGGAACCGAGATTCACCAAGAAATTCATGACAAAAAAGACATTGGCTAGAAGAAAAGAAAAAGTGACAAAGAGGTTATAAAATTCTCCTCAATGAAAATCAATAAATAGCATGAATACAGAGTGCACGCGATGACTCTAGAAGTTCAATATGACTGGGGAACTTTGGGTGATTGTTGGAGGGATCCAGCCCTGCGAAGTGCCGCACACTAATATATGATTGGTCTCCGGCACTGCTAAAATTCTACCTAAACGCTTTTCAAATGTCCCTCCCGGACCAGAGTAATCTTGTAAGGTGGGGAAAAGCTACAGAAAATAACTGCAGATTGTATGGTGCTGCCATAGGAACTGCTAGACACACACTTGTAGGGTGCGTTACTTTTCAGTAAGTCATTCTATTGCAAGAGCCAGAAAGGGCAAAGTACTATAACCACCCCGATTCTTGGCGCCTATCCGACTGCAAAATTCTCATGGATACATTTCAACATCAATATAGGATCCCAGATGAACAACCTGTATAAGCCTACATCTTAGCATTTTCAGGAACTTTCCGTGGGGATCAAATATTCCATAAGATCACAACATAAGTCCATGAAATGACTGAGACACGGGTTTAAGACTCAACTTTACGCAGTGGAAGTTGGTGCGAGAAGATTTCCAGCATAATATTTGCACCACTTACTGAAAGACTTGGGCCTAAGCAGGTATGCCGTCAATACATTTATGGAACGAGTTTTTAATTCGGCATTAACGGAATTATACAGTATTTGACTGGGTAGGGAGAGTTGTGGAATAGTGGAATTTGCGCAATCAAATAAAATAACCAGCCTATTGTCGGTTTTTTAATTCTTCGGTAATTCTTTATTGCACAATAAACAAAAACACATTTAAATGTACATAGGCGAACATAATGTCTAGTGACATTTTCTACCAGCTAACCTTTGGGATAGTGAGCAATGATTGTGGGTGCATTAAATCATTAATTTAAATCGAGATTAATAATAAAAAATAAAAATCCTTAACTATAACTATCAACTAAAGCTAAAATACTTATACACTATATATAAATATATAATAACACAAGTACATATAAATACATAATAAATATATATAAAATACATACAATATTATACCAATTTTGAGAGGTTATGTCGACTCGTTTTGTGAAGGTGTCGAAAAATATAAAAAAGTATCATCGCGACCGTATCCCTTTCGGGGTTGTCAGAGACCCGCTTTTAACGAAGCCAATTTACATTTAGCCTACTTTACTATAGACTCATCTAGACAAGTGGCAAGCTCGTCGATGTCTCTACCGTACCAGACTCGAGAAATATCAAAAATCATTGTGTTCCGACCAGGAATCGAACCCGGTACCTTCGCATCGAAATCTACTGTATTAACCTCTACACCACGAAGGCAGTCATGCCAATAACCGTTATCAATACCTTTGCAGCTATTTTTTTTTCTCTCAGCTCTTTCACGTCTTTTGATAACTTAAGACGCTTTTGAATAAAAATAAATAAATAAAAATCCATTCATTGTCACATAATAATATCACATAGTCAAATTATTTTGAACAATTATAATTATTTAGATTGTAAGTTGACACGGCCTTTATACAGCCACGAAATTATTATTGTTATTTTTTATAATTTGACATTAAGTTATAATTATTTAGATTGTAAGTTGACAAGGCCTTTATACAGCCACGAAATTAATTTAAATTTATTATAATTATACATTATGTTATAATTATTTAGATTATAAGTTGACACGGCTATAATGCCCCGAATTTAGGTTAAGCTACAGTACTTGCTTATGGCAGCAATGTCACTTACTTATTTCGGTCTATCCATAATTTAATTTAATCTTTTAATTTATTATTTGTTGCTTATATTTTTTTTTTAATGAAAACAAATTTCTAAGCATTCCATGGATTCACCGTGCGGGTGCCGGGTCCATCGTGTGTGGGTAGGAGATGAGAAGAATGGTGTCTCGGGCTTGCGACCGACAATAGGCTGGTTTAAGAAAAGGAGGCCTCCTTTATTTTTTATTGCGCGATAATACGCTCACCATCCACCATTCTACTTCTCTCCCTACCCAACCAAATAATAATATTGTAAATAATTTGTAAAAATTGACAATATCCGAGTGTTACATGTGAACCATATGGAAAAAATATTTTGAATTGAATTTGAATTAAACAAAATGTGACAAAAGGAACAACGCTGTTTTTCAACCTGTTCCTGTTCTCATCTGTAAGGTAACATCCCAGAGGTAAAAACAGTATTCCTCGCATTACCTATGTGCTTTATTATAATTTACAATAATGTATATTTAAATAAAGGTATAAATAGCCCAGTCCTAACGTAAAGGTTAATATATTAAAACGTTTTGTTCGTAATTTTTTAATATTTGATTACACCGTGACAGTGAAGTAATATTACTAGAACCGACACAGTGAACCAGATGTTTGTGCCACGATTTGATGCCGCGTCATCAAAATCATTTTCACTTAATTTATTAAATTAATATAATTTAAAAATCAGAAAGAAAATATGTATTTGCACACAACAGCTAATACAATAGTAAAAGAGGCAATATAAAATATAAAAATACTAAAAAAATAGACAAGGTAAAATACAACACAATTAACTAAAATAAAATTACATTAGGTGCGACTACATGAAGTAATCTCATTATGGCAAAAGACCCGATGATATTATGACGTTGATGCTTTGGTTTGGGGCACCATGTGTGACCTCCTCGCCGCGTCGCATATAAGGGAGACCGCGGCTAGAAATGCTGAGTCCGGCATACAACGCAACTGTGTATCCATATAAAAAATATTACATATTTGTGTTATTACAGTTTTAAAAAGTCATAATAACATATGTTGTCGCCTCCCCCGGTGACAAGATATCTTTCTTCGCCCAAAGAAAATGCAGCCAGCGTAATTGCAAGTACTCCACGCGGACGGGACTTAGTTTCGTATCCGTATCATTAATTGTATATTTTGTAAATCTCGCTCGCATTTATTTTATTATAACTCAATTTTACAAAATTTAACTTCAATCAAACTGCGCTGCATGTTTTTATTGTTTGGTTTATCTAAATGTTTAATATTTTTTGGAAAAAAATAATTTACAAAATATAAAATAATAATTACAAACACTTAAATAAAAATAAACAAATTCATGAACTAAACCTAATAAATAAAAAAAAAACTATAATTACAAAATGTCCCCAATAGACGACCCATCAGAGATAGTCCCAAGAAGACTGACAACATTTCTCCTCTGTATAGCAAGGCTATTACGTTGGCAAAAATAATTGCCAGGCTTCCTGTCTTTAGATTTCTCCGTCCCGCTTGGACAACTCCTTCGTCAGACGCTTGGCTGAGGGTCCCATGGGCCCATCGTCTCGATCCCAAAAGGTGCAACCTGTACCGAGATCGAGGTTCTCAGCAGAAACCGACGCACTCCCTACGCTGGACGAGGTTGCCTGGATATGTGTTGGGGCCAAGGCCCTTTCTAGGATGACTCGGGTTACCCTGGCTGTGAATTATGTGAAAGATGGACTGTATTTCATTTGATGCGTTTATTTCTGTAGATGCGTGTATGTACCGCGAATGCCCGACAATGACTCCGCGGTACCGAAAATATACTTAAATTTAAAGCTATTACCCGACCGCGGAGAGGCTGCTCTCCGTGGTTGGTTAACTGATTTTTTCGTTTTTTTTTTGTTTTCTTCCTCCGATGGATGATGAATGAGGTGATCCAAAGGGTCTAGCCCATACAGTCTGACGTAATATATCTTTCATTTTTATGAGTTAATGAGGTCATCATCAAATTCCAGATGCTGCAGAATTTGATGCTTTTTTTGGAGCCACTCGCGGCATTATTGCTCAAACACGTCGGTAAAATATGGGAGTTGACAGCGCGGGAAATCCGCAAAAGTCCAATTTATCGTTTTCCATAATTATTCACATTGTAGCACATTATTAAACAAAACAACACCACTTTTGATCAACAATATCGACAGTAAATTAATTTACAAAACAGTAACTTGCACTTGACATCTCCGCGCATAATGGCGCGAAAGACTCCGTCGGTTACCTGATGTTATGACATTTGGTCTTAACAATATGAGATGGGGCTAATGTGTCTACACATGTTGCATCCTACACCAGAGACCGCCCAAGTTTTTACGGACTAACGGTAATGCCGTCGGGTTTCTTGCCATCGCTACGCACAATCCCAGAGGGTTCTAGGATAACAGGTACTCCAGCAGTGACAAGAGCCATCCGAATGATGTCGCGAGAGCCGTGTGACGAGGAATGCGGCCGGTACTTCTAGCACAAGAAGGTGTCCGAGATGTTGTTTGGTTAGGATGACATAATGTTTTAGCGCGCTGTTTTTGCGACACGATTTTTGTTTGGATCAGTCTCTCTATAAGTAGTAATTATATCTCAATGGAACGAGATGTTTTTTTTTTTTAAAAGCTTTCCACAATGGAAAAGTTACAGCCAAAGTTATTCAATAATTAAACTTTTACTTGGAAAACGTTCGTATGAAATATTTCACCACATTTTATATTTCTACTAATAATAATTTATTATGAGATTCGTGGGCCTGCTTACGGATAGCACAACGCCGTATGGACTCAGTAACTTTTGTTCAAATTTAAATTCATTTATTTCTTACATTCAATTGTTTTACATTTCTGTGACGGTAAACAGACCTTAACCACCGGAACTACATTAAGAGCATCACAAAAACACCGTCAAAAAGGCTTGGAATACTGAACAAGGTGAGGCTTCCAGCCTCTGTGTTTCCACTTTCCTATAACCTGAAGAAGGGGAGTAAGGGGAGAACGGTACCCACATCTTAACCGGCCCAACTGTCAACCTCACCTGCACGTGGTACTCCCTGCTAGACAACGGACGAGGCTCTGACGACCGAGCCATGGCGGTATAACCATAACCCTAATCGGGAAACCGGTTGGAAGAGGCTACAGAGAGCCTTGGGGTCAAAATAGGTCCTAAAAGTTCTGGTGCAGAAGGCAAGGGGAAACCACTGCACTACTATCCCAAGAAAGTCGTCATGAAAGTACAATGTAAGAATATTAAGTGGCCATGTGATCCGCTTAGCAACCGGCGCCGTACTGCGTCCGGGGCATGCGGTGTGAAATTGGTTACCGGCCATGGCAATGTAGGAAACCAGGCATCCCATGGAAAATGGACTACTGGAAATGCAGTAAAAATGCGACATATACAAAAGATAGGTACATGGAATGTACGCGGTCTTCTTACTCCAGGAAAGTTGCATATTGTAGAAAAAGAATTAACCCGATGTGAGCTAACTATTTGTGGCCTTAGCGAAACTCATTGGAAGGGCAATGGTCACTTTGACACTGAGATGAGCACTGTCTACTTCTCTGGCAATACTAGCAGTAGCAAAAATGGCGTTGCTTTCGTCATCCCAAAGCAAATAAAAAACTGTGTCCTGGGGTATGAACCTGTAAGCGATCGAATTCTGAGTATAAAACTCAAGGCGACGCCAGTTAATGTAAACATCATACAGGTTTATGCACCGGCCAGTACAAGCAGCGATAACATAGACAACTTTTACACAGAGCTGGAGTCCACCATCCAGAAAATTCCAAAAAGAGAACTATTGTTACTTACTGGTGATTTTAATGCGAAAATAGGAGCAGACGCCCACATCCTTAGTAATTGTGCAGGAAAGTTTGGCCTCGGAAAACGCAATGAGAGGGGTGAACGTTTAATACAATTTGCATCTGAGAATAGCCTAGTCATATCAAATAGTTTCTTCCAGAACTACCCCAGAAGACTCTACACGTGGACATCACCTGGCGGTATTCATCGCAATCAAATTGACTATATCATGATTGGGTCGCGATGGAAGACCTCTGTCCGAAATACCCACACTCTCCCTGGTGCAGATTGTGGGTCCGATCACCAACTTTTGATCTCCAAAGTGCAGTTAAAACTGAAAGCAGCTAAAAAACTTAAAAATAAAACCAGATTTGAAGTAAGGGATAGCAAAAAGTTTATGAGTGCACTTAAACATAACTGGAGTCAATGGACAAGTGTCGATTTCATATCAGAATCACCTGATCAGTTATGGCAACGAGCAAAGGATTTGATAGTTAACGCAGTTAAAGAGTCGAAACCATCTATGGGAACACGTAAGCGACAGCACTGGATAAGCGATGATACTTTTGTCCTAATAGAGGAAAGGCGTAGATTAAAAGCTATGGGAGTTGATGTAAGAATTCAAAACAAGATGTCTGCTCGGATTCAGGCAACATGTAGACGAGATAAAAATGCTCAGCTTCAAAAAATTTGTGCAGAAGTCGAAGCGCATGCTGATAAACATGAAACCAGAGACCTACACCAGAAAATTCGATGCATTACAAAGACTCTCACTTCCAGAGCATGGGTTATTGAAAACGGTCACGGGGAGACCGTTACAGAAATAGATGCGATTTCTGAGGCTTGGAAAGGCTATTGCCAGTCACTGTTTGAGGATCCAGAATCACGTTGCTTCGATTCGACTGAACCAGAGGACAAAGAGATTGAGCCAAACATTCTCAAGGACGAAGTAAGAGCTGCAATTAAACACCTAAAAAATGGAAAAGCCACAGGTAAAGATTCTATCCCGATTGAAACCATCAAAGCTTCGGGAGACTATGGCGTTAAGATCTTTCAAACTCTATGCAACAAAATATGGCATACAGGTTCTTGGCCGCAAGAATGGGCTCACACTGTCTTTGTCCCACTGCATAAAAAAGGTTCTACAAAAATGTGTAGTAACTATCGCCTTATTGCTTTGATATCTCACGCAAGCAAAGTTCTACTACACATATTAAACGAGCGTCTTAAGAGTTATTTGTCAAAAGAGATCGCGCCCGAACAAGCCGGCTTTGTAAAAGGTAAAGGTACCCGTGAGCAAATCCTGTCAGTACGCCAAATAATAGAGAAAGCCAGAGAGTTTAACAAGCCGACGTATATTTGCTTTGTTGACTTCTCAAAGGCGTTTGATTCCGTAAAATGGCCCATGCTCTGGAAAACTCTGTTGGAAATGGGTACGCCAAAACATCTAGTGCACCTACTCAGACGTCTTTACGAAGATGGAACAGCATCAGTAAGAACAGATGAAGTTTTATCTAGCCACTTCCACCCCAATGCTGGAGTTCGACAAGGATGCATTATTTCCCCGCTTCTGTTCAACATCTACACAGAACTTATAATGAGAATTGCCCTTGAAAACTGGACTGATGGAGTAACAATTGGTGGACTAAAAATCTCAAATTTGCGATATGCGGACGACACTACATTATTTGCAACAAGTATTGGTCACATGGAAGAGCTGTTGCAAAAAATGGAGTCAGTCAGTCTTAAGTTCGGCCTTAAAATTAACCGCAGCAAGACAAAGGTAATGATTGTAGACCGTGCCAACGATAACTGGCCAGAAATTAAACAGATAGCAAAATGCGATGTTGTCCAATCATACATTTATCTGGGAGCATTGATATCGAATGGCGGTGGATGCGAGGAGGAAATTAAGCGTCGTATGGCAGTGTCGAGGTCTGCTATGGAGAAGCTTAAGAAAATATGGAGGAACCGAAACATTACGAAAGCTACTAAAATCCGGCTGGTCAGAGCTCTTGTGTTCCCCATTTTCCTGTATGCTGCAGAGACGTGGACCCTGCGCGAAACTGAAATAAAACGTATTAATGCTCTAGAAATGTGGTGTTGGCGGAGAATGTTGGGCATATCGTGGACGGAGTTCCGAACCAACAAATCCATCCTGGAGGAACTGGAGATAGGACAACGCCTTTCCTCAATCGTGCAATCACGCATTCTCACTTTCTTTGGACACGTATCACGGCGTGGAGATACATCCATTGAGCGCCTTGTAGTTCAGGGAAAAGTCGATGGCAAGAGAATGCGTGGTAGGTCTCCGATGAGATGGACTGACCAGGTTAAAGCAGCAATGGATCACCCCCTACATGAGTGCTCCAGGAAGGCTGCAGTTCGAGACGAGTGGCGACGACTTGTTAAGCGTGCCACTGACACTCAAGTGACGACCACGACCACTCTGCCAAGAGTGTAGCGACTAAGAAGAAGAATAACCTGAAGTACTTCAAACAAAGTGTGAAAAATCATCTAGTCAAGTCTAGTGTTAGGGACTGATGTAGGTCAGTCATAAGTGTCTGATTCTAGTTGCTAACATTCATTCACAACTTACTCGCCACTTACCATCAGTGGAGTGCAAGGTCACATGTAGTGCTAGTACATAAAAAACTACCATAGTTTTAGTAGGTATTGCCCGAGGGCGTATAAGTATAAAAATGTAAGTAGCAAGTACCTACAACTGACCCGAAGATATTTTTTTATTATAATTTTATTGACTTGACCATAATTTCAATGAAGCTATAATGAATGGTAACCTAAATCGATGCCCATTATGTTACGGTATAGCACGACTGTCCAGATATTCTAGGAAATGTAACGTTTTGTAAAACGCGATACAGGGATATACCTCTCGCCTCCTGAACACAAGCTACAGCTCTTGTATAATGACTGTATGGGATGTAGCAGTTTGTCATCCACTCCATACTCCGGCAATATGTCCAAAGCTCCTTTCTTACAACCATCATCAAAAGCTCTTTCCAAATCCACAAAATCACAGAAAACTTTCTAGTTTAAGGCCAAAAATTTATCTGTGATATTGCGGACCAAAAAAACTTGGTCAATGAACTCTCTTCCAGGCATAAAGTCTCATTGAGCCTCCCATAAAATACATAAAACAGTGATTATAAATATAAACGAATGAGAAAAAAATTACATATTTTTAAATTTGCCTTTAACTGTTATCCTGGGATTGAAGCATCAGGTCATTGTGAAAATTTAATGGTAACAAATCGTGATATATTTTTATTTTGTTTGAATTACCGGCACAATTTAAAATTGATACTCAACTAATATTTCTTGCAATTCCGTGTTACAGTTTTTCTTCCTAATACAGCGTTTTGTCATCCATCAACAACGAGTAGAAGTAACCAAGTTAGCGCTCAGAAAAATACCGCACAATATTAACTAAAATGTACGTATTCCCGTCAACGCGGAGACGTTGTTATTAAGAACGATGTCCCAAAACAAAGAGTCATGGCTCTTATCAACATGGGATGGAACATTGTTAAACATATGTATATTGTATATATCTTCAATCCAAATCCCTTGCAGAGACAATTGAGCGCCATTTGTCACGATCACGACATACCACGTTCGCTTCTTCGACACTCACCAACCTCTTCATACATGCCCTTTTGTTTCGATGGCTATTTAATGCACCTTCAGCTATTGTTTTATTTATTTTTCGTGTTGAGTTCTTTCAGTAAGTGGTACAAAGATTTTGCTGGAATACCTCTCGCACCAACTTCCACTGCGTATAGCAGAGTCTTGAACCAGTTCTTCGTCATTTCTTCTGTGAGATCATAATATTTGTTCGACTTTATGTTGTGGACTTTTTTTTTTAAGTCATATGGTACTATAATTTATTCCAAGAAAATACAAAAATATTAAAATAAAATAGATTAAAAAACTAATTATAAATAAACTAAACTAAAAATACCTATGAAATTAAAACTATTCTACAAAATAAACTAAGGACTTACCACCTGGGAGGGTACCTAAAACGCTCGCTGCATTGCCTCGTTGAATTATAATGGAAATATTCTGTTTTAGGTAGTTACGGCATTTGGGATCGCCACACTCTTGAAAAATTCGTTTACCCAGGTCTTTTATGAATTTGTGAGTATCAAGAGAATATACTCCCATTGTTTCAACCCCAAATGCCACAAAGTTATAATTTTGTTTAATGCTAATATTTAATATGCTTTTTAAATTCGGTTGTATGAGCAGCCGAACCGACCTTTTTTGATGTAGAGGAGATGTGGCAAGCGGCAAAGGTATCCACACAGGTGGCATCCCAAACAAGACATCTCCATGTGGTCTTTTGGATTGCCACGGAACTTTAAGTTCAATAAATATAACTTTTTTCAAGTTCAGAGAAAACTGTATGTCTGGAGATAGAACTCGTATTATACAATAAAATATTATTATTATTAATTATACTTACCTTATTCTAAGATGTTTTCTCAACAGCTCTCCCACTCAACATTACCTTCCAGCTGTCAAACGGTTGGGCCGATGATGGCTCGGTTGTAAGAACGCGTTCCTTAAATCCTACCAAGGTCGGTTCGAACCCACCCATGTACCAATGAGAAATATCTACACTTTTCTTACGTACATTTGTCATAGATTTACAACATCACCGTTCCCGTACCTCGGAGAGCACGTTAAGCCGTCGGTCCCGGTTCCACTAATACCAACTCGTGGAATCGTTAATAATCATAAAAAATTACATCAGATCCAAAGTGTAGGCCAAATTCTCCAGATATATGTTCTGGAAGGCCCATCTCCAGCAGTGGAGGTCTAGGACGCTGTGTTCTGGGGCTGTAATGATGATGATGAATGTCAAACGGAAATGAAGTTTCTGTAATAGTTACGATTAAAGTTAAAAAAAGAGCCGAACCGACCGCTTTATTTTGAAAGTCAGACTTAATAAACTAAAGTTATATTTATCTGTGTTAAACTGATCGTTTACTCTTTTCTCTATTTTTAACCTTAATCCTATATTATAGTGTGTATTTATTTATATATGTAATTATATGTATAGTTTTATAGATATACTCGTATATATTATAATGTATGATATGTAGTTTATTTAGTATTAGTATAAATTATTATTTTTGTTAGTAAATACTTGGCACTTTGCCTGTAATCCGTTAAAACTCCCAAAGGTTAGCTGGTGGAATATGCCTCACTGCATAAAGCTCGTGCATGTGCACAGGACATTAATTTTAAGTTAATTTAGTTTTTGTGCAATAAATAAATTTTATTATTGTTATTTTTTATTTGATGATTGAAATGTTGAGTGTAGATTGGTGTAGCTTTAATTCTCATACCATTTAGTTTCTGACTGCCTCCGTGGTCTAGCGGTTAAGTCCGTGGATTTTGACTCGGGGGTACCGGGTTCGATTCCTGGTCGGGACACAAAAATACATTTAATTATTATTTAATTTATTTGTGATATTTCTCGAGTTTGGTACGCTGGAGACATCGGAGACCTATAGTAAAGTTGGCTAAATGTGAATCCGCTTATTTATAAGTGTGGTTTCTGACCACCCCGAAAGGGAAACGGTCGTGATGATACTTACTTTACTTACATTTAGTTTCTTGCTCTGTCATGTTCACCAACTCTTAGGCATGATGCAGCTTGTTAACTCATGTCATTTCAAAGTGTAAGTATTGTCTATAAATATGAGCCTAAGACGAAAGGGTGAAGCAATTTATAAAGTTGTAGTTTACTTGAGAGGGTAGTATTTGAGTGAAACTTTGGTAACGCCGTGTTACTTGGCAGTTTAAGTGTTAACACTGGGCCGCTTTAGCTCCGTATGGGGAACGTTTGGCCAAGTTTTTTAGGTTAATTGTTTTCTTTGGTTTGGCAAATATGAAATAATTTGCTTAGTTGCCAAATTTCTGTTTCGTAAAGGGCAAACGTTCTGTAAAGGAATTATTTCACAAGAGCTCCACAAACTTATTTATCAATTCTTCTTTATGCAAAATCAAAAATCAAAATGAGATCATTGGTTTTTGAATAAGTACATTATTTATGGTGGTCGCCATGTCCTACGCCATTGGACATACAATATTTATATACACAACATTATATAATTTTACGTTTTTTATGTTGGTGATGGGCGAGGCATGCTAAATGTTCCTCTCAAGTTTCAAAAAGATAGTCTGCTACGCTGTAATAGTATTTGTTAGATAGAAAGCCATGAAGCTTTGACTTAAAGACTCTCATGTTCTCGACTTCACGGATGGATTTGGGAACTTTATTATACTTATAACATTTTTGCTAAAAAAAATCGTTTTGGATACTTTTGTGCTTAATAGATCATTGTGACGCGCGCGAGTACGATATGAGAACATAATCAAATTATTTTCTCTCAGACCTACACTACTGGAGATGGGCATTCCAGAACAGGGCATATATCAGGAGAATTTGGCCTACACTCGCCACGCTGGCCAGACGGCTTGACGAGGATATGATGTCAATTTTTAATTACAATTTATTAACGATTCCACAAGTTAGTATTAGTGGAACCGGGACCAAAAGCTTAACGTGCTCTCCGAGGTGGTTTTGTAAATAAACCTGGTCTTCTGCTAACAGCTTACTTATTGGACCACTTTGCTGCTTAGTCTTCTACTAGCAGGAGTAGAATCATTCAAAATAATTAAATTAATGACGTTTCATAAATGCCTGTAATAGGTTTACGTGAATAAAGATATTTAGACTTTTGACTTTCATTTTCTATGACAAATGTACGTAAGAAAAGTGTATTTCTCATTGGTACATGCCGGGTGGGTTTGAACCGACCTTCTTAGGGTTTAAGGAACGCGTTCTTACAACCGAGCCACCACCGCGCCCCAACCAATTATTATATGTGAACAGGGTGGGACTACTCGTCACCAAATCACTGCGACCAGTAATGAATTACCCAACCAAACCACATCCATCACTTTCACAGTCCTAGACCTCCACTGTTGGAGATGGGCTTTTCAGAATTTTCTGGAAAATTTGGTCTACACTCACCTCTTGACAGGTTTGTGTTGACTGCTTAACTTAAAAGTCACGAGACACGGATACGGTGGTGTTGTAAATACGGCAAATGTTCGTAAGAAAAGTGTATTTCCGAGCTTGCCACTTGTCATGATTGGCTTATAGTAAAATTGGCTAAATGTGAATCCGCTTATTTATAAGCGTGGTTTCTGACCACCCCGGAAGGGAAACGGTCGTGATGATACTTTTTTAAAAGTGTATTTCTTATTGGTATATGCCGGATTTCGAACCCATCTATTTGATGTTAAGGAAAGCATTTTTACAAACTGCCACCACCCGTCACCAAACCTCGTGACCAGGCTTAAATATGCACACTCATTCCGTAACATTCCGACGTACATAAATTTGGAGACTCTTACATCTGTCGCATGCTGAAGATCTGGATTACTCTCCAAGCCAGTGTGATTCCTATAACCTGGAATCACAATATGGCGTCTGGTTGTAGCCTAAATAAAATTGACGAAAGTCATATCTTTAGTGACACTCACGTGATGAAGACGAATCGATTGACGTGAAAATCAGAAAAATCGGCCAACGCGTTTGGTCTTCAGTGTGCCACAAAGGAACAAACAAACATACATACAAAAGCTGATAAACACATAACCCTTCTTTGCGTCGAGCAGTCGGGTAGTGTTCTTGATAGGAAAGTAAACTGACAAGAGGTTATGTTGTCGAAGAAAAACGTGTTAAACTCCCGCAGCACGCAGGCGTAGTGTCCGTGAAACAACGAAATAATTGTTAGAAAATGCCTGGCCACTAATTCCGCCTATGTACAATTTTAGTGCAATAAATAATTTAAAAAAAAAAAACTGCCTCCGTGGTCTAGCGGTTAAGTCCGTGGATTTAGACTCGGAGGTACCGGGTTTGATTCGTTCGTCGGGTTGTTAATGTAAATGTATTTATTTACATAAAATTTATTTATGATATTTCTCGAGTTTGGTACGCTGGAGACATCGACGAGCTTGCCACTTGTCATGATTGGCTTATAGTAAAGTTGGCTAAATGTAAATCCGCTTATTTATAAGCGTGGTTTCTGACCACCCCGAAAGGGAAACGGTTGTGATGATGATAAAAAAATTTTGAAAGGCCGTCCAACACGGCCAGAACCGGCAATGACCGTCATACACTAACTCATTCCGTACCGATTGGTCTAGCTTTGATTGTCATACCGTTTGGAAATCTTACCCTGTTTTGTTAAATATTATTTAAAAACATAACATAGCGTCGTTCCAGATCCAATGCAAATAAAAGTTTATTTTAATAGCTATGTTAGAATCTCCAGTAGGTAAACAACAACGTTGGTTAGGTCAGTTATTTCGATGTATCTACACCGTACCGCATGTCGACCGCACGCGCCGCAGTCGGGGGCTCCGTCTAGCAATTTAGTTGCGGCCGACCGCAGTCCGCCGCATGACTGTCCGTGATCATATTCAGGAATATCTAATGTCACAACAAAATAATAATACTTACAAAATTAAACTATCATTACGAGCGTAATAAAACTACGACTAAAGCGAGTTTATTCTTACATTAGTATTTAGTAACTTTTTTTTTTTCATTTTCCTTTTTTTTTTTTTTAATACTGAACACAACTTCGCGCCCACCTAATGGTAAGCGGTACACGAGGTCCAAGAATGGGAGCAACTGTCGGAGCACTATGCCGACATAACATTAATATTTTAATTTGTTATTTACGTCAGCTTGCGTCATAATTACAAATTATTATTTAATTCTCGACCTTGACAGCGGCCGTGCAAATATCAACTTTAATAGCGTGATATATATATAGTTAACGGATTCCATTATACATTATAACGTTTGCGCTTAACTAACAGAATAGAGCTGCAGGTTATAGGAGTGGGAATATAAACTGGCTGTGAGAGCATTCCACATCTTCAGCGTGCTACAGATGTAAGAGTCTTCAAGTATAATAACAATTATATTATTTTCTTTCTTTCTTTCTAACAAAAGCGGCAAGCTCTTTGAAGTTTTACCTAAGAGCTCATACAAGAAGAAAAAAAAATCTTAGCATGGATTCACCGTTCATCGTGTGTGGGAATAAGATAGAAGATAAATATCAATCAACTTTATTACATGTATTTTCCTATATAGAACTGAATAAGTTTCATTTTGGTGTGTGCCTTCGACATTGCGACCCCCACCCGCGTTGGCCCTTCAGGCAGGCATCATTGATGATTTATTGATTCACCAAAAAAAAAACGACTTTCATGTCCGTTCGATTCGCTCGAATGAAACTGACAGTTTTTTATGGAGATCTGTCGCTTTTTATTTGAATATTTCGAACCGATACGCAAGTCGAAAGCGCCAAAATTAGACCCCTGGGTCTGAGAATGAATAGGCAATGGCCATTTTTCTTTTAAAAAATATTGTGTGATGGATCTTTTCGTACTAATATGAACTTGTGTTGTTAACAATCCTGGCGAGTGTAGGCAAATTCTCCATATATATGTTGTGGAAGGCCCATCTCCAACAGTGGGTGTCAAGGATGCTGTGTTTAGGGTGTGTAATGCAATATGATGTCATGTCATGACCAGGGATCGTACCTAATGCAACATCTAAAATTACGCCCGTAACCGCTTAGCCACAATGGCAGTGAGATGGCAAAATTCTGGTACAATTTCCAATGAAATTTCCGAAATAGATTTTCATTATTGCACTGCAGCGTGGCGGTAATAGTCTATTTAAATATGATTAATCCATACTAATAATATAAATAGGAAAGAAGGCATGTCTGCATGTATGTTTGTCTCTCCTTACGGCTAAAAAACATGAACGTTTCGATAAAATTTAGAAGAGATGATCCTTGGAATCCAGGGACGGAGATATGACGGCCATCTGTCTCTTTGTTTGTGTTGTTTTTAACCTATACTACTGGATCAATTAAAAATTGTAGAGATCTTCATTAAAGTCTAGAACAAGTAAATTAAATTATATATCTGGGCAGTGTGTTTCCACTACGGATGGGAAGTATGATATGAACGCGGGAAATAGTGTTGATAGTGTGCCCTGATGTCACTGATCGCCAGTCGAAATGTCAGTGATAAAGCTAGGCTCGCTATACGCAATGCCATGCCACTATACGATTCCACAAGTTGGTATTAGTTGAACCAAGGCCGACGGCTTAACGTGCTCTCCGAGGCACGGAACAGTGTTGTTGTAATTCTAAGACAAATGTACGTAAGAAAAGTGTATTTTTACTGGTACTCATACAAACCCCGACGGTTTAAACCCACCATTTTAGGATGTTAAGAAAAGCGTTTTTACAACATATTGCAGGTATTTGTGACACATGATTCTACTCCTACTAGTGGAACACTAGCAGCTTAGCAGATTCTAATGACCTGCTAATGTTTAATCTCACTGAGAAATGAATCTGAAAAGAATACTCAGCTATATCAGATTCACAAAATAAAAACAGAAAAACCAAAATCAAATTCAAATAGTTTATTAATCAAAAATACTTATTACTAGGGTGTTATCGCTCACAGAGCGACGAGAAATATTAGCCAAGATCATTGATAGCTAATATAGAAATACGCGCGGCGTAGCCGTTGGGAAGAGGGCGCTAGTGTAGGGGAAGTATAAAAGGAGGAAGAGCATTTAATCAAGGCAATCGGTCCTACTTATACTAAGGGTTTCACAAAAAAATAATCCTACAGAAGATGTAGGTAGGTAGAAAAAAATATATACATATTGTGTAGCTATTATGTAACTTTGTTTCTACCTACTCGAATATGTTTTTTACAGTATAACACAGCAGACGTATTCTAATGGTGTATAAATAAGCGGATTCACATTTAGCCAACTTTACTATAGGCCAATCATGACAAGTGGCAAGCTCGTCGATGTCTCCAGCGTACCAAACTCGAGAAATATCACAAATAAATTAAATATTAATTAAATGTATTTATTTACATTAATAAATTTTTTTTTTTGTGTCCCGACCAGGAATTGAACCAGGTACCTCTTAATCTAAATACACGGACTTAACCGCTAGACCACGGAGGCAGTTTTGAAATAAATACTGAACCGATTTTGATAAAATTTGGTGGAGGTGCTAAGGGATCGAAAAGTTACCATCTGAACACATGTGATAGGGTCACAAACTGTAAGTTTTTATCCTGACCACGATACTGTATGAGTAAAGCCGGAACAAATATCTAGTTTCGCATAATGTTATTGTAATTCTGTGTCGGAAAATGCAGCTCAATTTACATGAATATCTGTACAAAGCGCTTGTTGGTTCTATATTAGTTAGGTAGTATGCAAATGGTATACGTTAGTACTAACTATTAAAGACAATCCTTTTCAAACCTAAGAGGCAAACAAATATCTTAGAATTCCATGGATTCACCGTGCGGGTGCCGAGCCCATCGTGTTTGGGAAAGAGAGAGAGAGAACGCAGCAACAACCGCAAAGGAATTCGAAACAAATTCAAGTATATTAATATTAACAAGTAGTAGAAACAGCCTCCGTGGTCTAGCGGTTAAGTCCGTGGATTTAGACTCGGAGGTACCGGGTTCGATTCCTGGTCGGGAAACAAAAATATTTATTAATGTAAATAAATACATTTAAATAATATTCAATTTATTTGTGATATTTCTCGAGTTTGGTACGCTGGAGACATCGACGAGCTTGCCACTTGTCGGGATTGGCCTATAGTAAAGTTGGCTAATGTGAATCCGCTTATTTATAAGCGTGGTTTCTGACCACCCTGAAAGGGAAAACGGTCGTGATGATACTTTCTTTACTTTACTAATAAGTAGATTATTTATATATAAAAGTAAAGTAAAAAAAGTATCATCACGACCGTTTCCCTTTCAGGGTGGTCAGAAACCATGCTTATAAATAAGCGGATTCACATTAGCCAACTTTACTATAGGCCAATCATGAAAAGTGGCAAGCTCGTCGATATCTCCAGCGTACTAAACTCGAGAAATATCACAAATAAATTGAATATTATTTAAATGTATTTATTTACATTAATAAATATTTTTGTTTCCCGACCAGGAATCGAACCCGGACCTCCGAGTCTAAATCCACGGACTTAACCGCTAGACCACGGAGGCAGTTTTTCTATATCATTCATCATCATGGCCAGCGCTCCGAGCGGTGCCCACGACAGTGGAATCAATCCGCGCACCGAGCGGTCACACGTTTTCTCTCTCACAATTTTCAAAGCCTTTTTACTCAAGTAATTAACTGAATTTCTACTTCTACAATAAACCATATACAGTCCGTTAAACAATCTTTAATTGAGACCCGCAGCAGTATCCGTGGTTAGCAACACAGAATAGGGACTGACGACTTTACAGTCATACATACATACAGTTTGTAATAATTAGGCGGATGTAGCAGTAATCAACTCTTGGCGAACAGACTGTAGAATTAAAACGTTAGCCGTGAAGGTATTTTAAAGTTTCAGTTCTGAAAGTTACAGTCGAACACTTTGGACTTAAGACTTGTCGAGAGCTGATCTTGTACCGAAATCCAGAGAACATTGCACTCTCTACACCTGTCTTAAACAAACTTAAACTCACATCTATAGGTAGTACTTTGGTAGATATCTATATATAAAAAAAAACAAACGCTTAGTTATATGTTGTAGTAACATATTTTGGTTATATCAATATAATATATTATGAACATATACATACACTTGCATGTAGTTTATGTAATTGCTTGGTATGTAGTGTATTTATAAATTAGACTAATATTATTAGATTGTTGCACCCTGCCCATAATCTCTCACCATCCCAAAGGTTAGTTGTCAGAGAATACCTAACAGGCATTTAATTCGCCTATGAACCTAATTTTAAGTTATGGTGCAATAAAGAATTTAAAACAAAATTATAATATAATAAAGTTAACTATGTTAGTAGAATTTATTTATCAATTAAAAATAGTATACAGTATTTACAATAGATAAAAAAATATATTTCAAATCTCTACCAACAAATATTTCATGATTAAATGTACCAAGAACACTGTCTGCACTCCCACTAAGTTTCAGACCGATTTTTTCCCCTTTTTTAAATAAAATGTTTTGATTCTCAGCACCAACTGTCAGCGATAATGGACTGTAAATAAATAATTAAAGTCTCATCACATATCATGTTTTTCACCAATTTAATTTACCAAACTAGGTTGCTATAAAAAAGAAAATCTATCTTCAAAAAAAGTGACATGGAATAATTATAAAAATATGTGTCCGTCACACCAAGGACCTAATGATTATATTGTGAAAGGAAGGAATATATATAACCATTTGTTAGACTTGAATATTTATCGTGTTTAGTTTAGATGCGGCGGCAGTGCCTGGATAAATGCTTGTAGAGTAAATATGTGTTGCTGCTAAAGTATCGACACAAGTAGTATCCCAGACCAATGATATGCGATTAGACCGAAGTATAATATTAACGTTATACATTATCTGGACGTTTTCCGTCAATCCTTGTCAAATTTAAAATGTATTTATCTTATAGTAGTAGGTAACCTTCGGCATGTAAAAGTAAATACTTAATTTAGTCACAATTGTACCTACAAATTCGTTTTACATTCACGTCCGTACTACGAGTTCTCGTGAAATAGAGCCAAAAGTACCATCACGATCGTATCCTTTCGACAAAACCACACATTTTTGTTAAAAGAAGCTGATTCACATTTAGCCCAATGATCAGACAAGTGGCAAGTGGCAAGCTCGTCGATATCTCTAGCGTACCAAACTCGAGAAATATCGCGAATAAATTAAACAAATTGTGTCCTGCGGGGTGAGGCGGAGTGCACAATCATCTGAAAACGTATCGTCTAAGATCGATTACGTTTGTCAGAAATGTAAAATCTTGAGCATTCCGCTTTACCCCGCTGAATCGATACCGGGTTCGAGTCTAAAATCCACATACTTAGCCGCTAGGCCACGGAGACATTTAATAGAGGTTAATAGATTTTTAAAATTAAAGTACCACCACGACCGTATCCCTTCAGGGTGGTTTTATTTATTTATTTATTCGGAGAAAAAAACAGAAATTATACATACAAATAGGCAAGGATACAAAAAGAAAGAGTCATAAGTTACATTCGAATCACTTCCTTTGATATTTCTCACTATACTATAATAACAATATACACAGAACATATAGGAAGATAGTTTGGTGGTTTGAGTACAACACGGACCTAATTATCGTTATATATATATTTTTTACCAGTTGCATTAATAAACCATTCAATCAACAATTTTGCTGATCATCAATAAGTACCTTAGTGATATTGGTTTTGTAACTGCTGCAGCTTTGTGTGAACATGTCGACTGTTTATTTGGTTATATGATAAAGCAATACTATAGATTTGTACCTAAGTAGTAACCAAGTTATCAGGTGCATGGTGTCCGTTTTCAGGAAGTTTTGAGGAACTTCATTGATCTAATCTGTGGTCTTGTTGTTTTGGTGTTTTGTCTTTCTATTTGATATTTTTAAAAAAATAAGTGTAAAAACTTTGTAATTGAACGATTAAAGTTTTGTTTATTTTATTTATTTATTATTTACTTATTCCACAGCTTATTTTACAAATAAATATTTACATTCAAATAATTACCGAACACCTAGCCAATTACGGAATAACATTATTTTTACTAAACATATAGCATGAACGGATTATTTACAATTTAAACTATTAAAAAATAGACATTAGAATAAAAATAAAGAGACAATAATAAAAAAAATCCATCTACGCATCATTATGTAAGTGTATGTATATGTGAATGTGTATTGTCAGTGTAGGTGTGTGAAGGTGTAAATTGTAAGTGTGAATGAGTGAAAATGTGTAGATTTCATTGCATTGTGCATATCTAATGTATTATTTACATAGAACTACACCTCCATCCTGCTCAGAATCCTTCCTCTGAATTAGTGTTTAGACAGACAGAAGGGGTCGATATCTGTAAACAATTAATTGTATCTTCTTGTTATTCTGCTCACAACAGAATTAGATGCGTAATTAGTTCGGGTGCAAGCGGGGACAAAAAGATCCCGATGTCTAGTATTGAAGGTTGGCACTCTGATACGTAAGATATTGGCCACCAGCTTTGAGTTCTCAAGAGCCCCGCTACACACGTCATGCAAGTTGAAAATAAAATGGAAAAAGCAACCACAGCTTGGTTGTATGTGCGCTTTACTTAAAATCCTAAAAAAATCGGTTCGAAACAAAGAAAAATACACTTTTCTCACGTACATTTGTCATAGATTTACGACACCAAAGTTCCCAGGTTCAACGTTCAACACGTATCAGCAGCTCGAAGCGAACAGACTACCATTGTTTATCAGACAGGCACCGTCGAACGAACAAAACGAATCCTAATCACCTGACATATTATTAGTACCTATATATGTATATATAGTTATTTATGTATTTATCTTAATTATGTATTATTATTTTTATGTAAGGTATTATAAATAAATAAATAATTCCAGACAGGTCACACAGCGCCATCTAGTTTCCGTGTCAAGCTACGAGGCTTGTGTTACGGAAACTAGATGGTTGATAAACTACATATTATACTCTTTTTGTTGTAAATATATACATATTATACATATAAACACCCAGACCGAGACAAATTATACAATTTACAACTTGCCCCCGGTGGGAATCGAACCCACGACCTCCCGAGTTCACGGCAACGTTTGTTACCACTAGACCACGGAGGCGGTCAATATATCGGTGTATATATTATACCTATTTATTTACATAATTTAATTCTGGTTTTTACTATATTATTTCCATTTTTTACCTCCGTGGTCTAGCGGTTAAGTCCGTGGATTTAGACTCGGAGGTTCCAGGTTCGATTCCTGGTCGAGACACAATAATATGTATTAATTTAAATAAATTTAATTAATATTTGAATTTATTTGTGATATTTCTCGAGTTTGCTTCGCTGGAGACATCGACGAGCTTGCCACTTGTCATGATTGGCCTATAGTAACGTTGGCTAAATGTGATTCCGCTTCTTTATAAGCGTGGTTTCTGACCACCCCTCAAGGGATACGGTCGTGATGATACTTTACTTTTTCTTATTTCTATTTTCACACTCTGCGCCCATAATATAAATCTCTCACTCTCCCAAAGGTTAGCTGGTAGAGAATACCTTCATGGTATTATGCTCGCCTATGTACAACACTTTATATTGTATATTTTGTGTGCAATAAAGAATTTTATTATTAATATTATTCCCGTGTCTTGGAAAGCACGTCAAGCCATCGTTCCCGGTTCCACTAATACCAACTTGTAGAATCGTAAATTGTCATTAAAAATTTACATCAGACCCTCACCAAGTCTGACCAGCGGTGGCGAGTGTAGGCCAAGTACTTCATAAATTTCTGGAATCTCCAACTGTGGAGGTCTAGAACTTATCAGGTTTCAGATCGGCACTCAAAAAGCATATGTTAATATTACAAAAGACTTCACAGCAACTTACCTAACCTTATTATATTTAAACTTTCGCGCATATATAATAAATAAATAAATATTTCTAGACAGGTCACACAGCGCCATCTAGTTTCCGTTGTAAGCTACAAGGCTTGTGTTACGGAAACTAGATGGTTGATAAACTACATATTATACTCTTTTTTTTGTAAATATATACATATTATATATATATAAACACCCAGACCGAGACAAATTATACAATGTACAACTTGCCCCCGGTGGGAATCGAACCCACGACCTCCCGAGTTCATGGCAACGTTTGTTACCACTAGACCACAGAGGCGGTCGATTCGATATTCATAATAGTATTTATAATTTTAACGGGTCTTTACGCGATTTACCTTAGAGACATATTTCTCCCGATGTTTCAGCCAAGTTGCATTGGCCGTGGTCACGGGTCGACTGGAGCTATGCGGTGTAGTCTCGTACATACTGGGCGGTAGATGTAAACCAACCCAGTGACGATCGGTGGAAAGTATCTTTGGGTCATGCGGCACCACGGCCAATGCAACTTGGCTGAAACGTCGGGAGAAATATGTCTCTAAGGTAAATCGCGTAAAGACCCGTTAAAATTATAAAAACTTATTATATTTATTAATATACTATTGTTTTTTCTTGACTATCACTTATAGTATTAGTTTATTTATCATAATATTATTTATTTATTCTATTCCTATTTGTTCAAGTGTTACTTCCGATTTAGTAAATGGTACTCTACATCTCTGCGACCCGTGACTTACCTAACATAAGGCATCAGCTGAAAATCAGCGCTGCAGCCTCGGCTGTAGCATATGCTGAGCTGACCACCTATTTATCGGTTCACCTGTATGTATGTTTCGGTATATAGAATGGGCTTACATTTAGATGTATTCCTTGCATATTTATTTTTTTGTAATCATTGTAATTGTTGCGATAAATAAAGTATTTTCTTTATTTCTTTCTTTCTTAGAGCTGTGTTTCTAGAGTCTTTAGTGATGGTAGTTATATTTATTTATTTTATTTATTAAAACTTTATTGCACAATATATACAAGGGGCGGACTTAATGTCGCTAGACATTCTCTGACAGCCAACCTTAGGGACATTGTAGAACATTAAAGACGTAAGGTAGGTGCAATTAGAGAAATATGATTACGTAATAAATATGCAATATTATCTAAACTACAATAATAAATACTATAATAAACTAAATACTAATAATACATACACATAACGTTTTATTAATACATTAGGTACATACATTACATAACATACACTACATATAATAATATAATAAATAAACTTAATGAGTTGTTATGAGCTATTTAAATAATATGAATATACCATTTTTTTTAAAATGCTTCGGTTGGATGCTTGTCGTATATTTACCGGCAGCTTGTTCCACAGGTTTGCGGCAACAACAGCAAAAGAATCGTTCATGAACCCAGAGTGGTGCGATGGAATAGACAGAACAGAGTTGTGTGAGGAGCGAAGAGACTTATCGTGAAGTTATACACAGCGTTGATTGTATCAGCTGACGGCTGACTTTCAAAATAAAACTGATACACAAGATGACGCCATTTTAAATTTTAATTCAAAATCAAAATCAAATATCAAATAAATCAAATAATCTTTATTTACAAACAGTTATACATGAATTTCAATCAGGGGCCTGAACAAGGGTCTCTGGGACGCCTGGATCTCTGGACACCCTGCACTTCCGGTCGCAAACAATATTGCAAAACAAGGCGCTTGCAGATAGAAATAATTTTAACTAATATTTATTTGAATACCTACTTAATATTACAAATTATATAAAAAGAGAAGGTTTAAATGAGTTAGTGTGGGTGTGTGTATGAGTGTGGTAGTGTTTAGTGTGGGTGTGTGTATGAGTGTGGTAGTGTTTTGTGTATGTATGCATGAGTGCGTGTTTTGTGTAAGTGGGCATTAACGTGTTTTTTTTTTTTTTTTTGTATTATTATTATTTTATTTTTATTACCTTAGAAGCAGTTTTTCAGTATTATCGTAGTCAAGAAGAAACAGCCAATTAGTCACTGCATTTCTTACATCTCGTAGCATCATTGTATGAATCTCGAGATTTGAGTTAATTTTGTTATACAAGTACGCCGATTACAATTAATTAATTAATTGGTACAATGACAGAGAAAGAATTTGGAGGTTTGGCTAAATGTGAATATGCCTCACGGAGGCGTCTAGCGAACTTTAATTACAAAGACTTGATTTTGGCGCAACTCAGCTTAAGGGAAGTTTTTGCAATAGTAGTATAATTACTTCGTTAAATAAAACTGCAAATTTACACTTAAAATAGGTACTTTAAAATTAATTTGATTCGTTCATCGCTTTCATGAATTTATTAAATTTGTCGCCGTCCTATGTCGACATTTTGCGTTAATGTTTTTGATTACCGTCAGCCTCGTCGATGGACGTGACTGCCAAAATTCACTCCACTACGGGTTATAGGTTAAATCTCTATTGAATTAATGCGAGCGGGGAAATACAAATGACATCATCCAATTTGGGCTATTTTTGTACTACTTGGTTATTTATCCGAGCTTGTTACTTCACCTATAAATACAGGAATTTATGGAACTTAAATTAAATTATTTTACTCCTGCTAGTAGAAGACTAAGCAGCATAGTTGTCCAAAGAGTAAGCTGTTAGCAGATTTCAGTGTTAATGATTAATCTTTTTTTTTAGCTATTGCATAGCTTTTATCGCGGGCTTTGAGCGCGGCGACCGAATCAAGAAATTCCGTAACGCAAATAAACCTAATACCCCTCCACGAGTAATGACATATCTCTTCGCTCTTCTTACAACTCCCTTCTATCTGTTCCCTCACATCACACTGCATTTGTCTCCAACTCTTTCGTAGTAGTTGCTACTAATTTATGGAACGATCTTCCTGTCATCATACGGCAAGCAACTACCAGGTCATCTTTTAAAAAACTGGTGTATTCACACTTTTTAAATAGCTCCTGACAGCGTTAGTAAGTAGTATATATGTATGTTTATGTATAATAATGTGTATTATTAGTATGTAGTATATTGATATTATGATATATATGATGTAAGTATATATCAATCCTAATAAATTAACCTTTATGATTATAGTATTATTATTATTTCTATGATTGCACCTATAATTGTTCAAATTTATCCCTAAGATTTGGCTGTCAGAGAATGTCTTCGGGCATTAAGTCCGCCTTTGTACTTTGTGCAATAAAGTTTTTTAAATAAATAAATAATATAAAAAACTTGAATTATTATCAAAGAAAAAAAAAACTGCATAAATAAAATAAATAAATAATTATAATTGCATAAGTTGATAAAAAATGCTATGCTTTACCGCGGCAGTCCCCGAGTGCCACGCGTTTTTTTTTTATACTAGCACCTGTGAACTTGATCGAATGTTAGCAACTAGAATCAGACACTCATGACTGACATCAGTCCCTAACACTATGTCGGCTTGACTGGGTATGACGGCAATTCGAGCCTGATCCCGAAACGTGTGGATACACTTTACTGGGTTTATCGGCAAGAACGGTGGATACTTCCCCGCTCCGGCAGACTGGGCAAATTACCACCATCAGTCCGCCTACCATATTTAAATATTTCATGTCACGTGTTTTTTTCTACTTAAAAACTAGTTAAATATTTGACTTTTGAAACAAAACACTTATTTTATATATGATTAAAGTACGAGTACAACAAAAAGTGCCAAGAACCTGAAATCTGACTGAGAAACGAATCTGCAAAGAAAACTCAGCTATATCAGATTTACAAAATAAAACATATACAAAACTACACCACAACGATCAATTAATAACCTTTTAAATTTAGCTATAAATACTTACTTGTCATGATAGGCGTAGTAAAGTTCGCAAAATGTGAACCCACTTCATGAAAAATCGTGGTTTCCCGGAAGGGATAGTGATCTAGCGGTTAAGTCCATGGGTTGAAAGGCGGAGATACCGGGTTTGATTCCTGGTCGGAACACAATCATTTATTTAATTAATTGATATTTAATTTGAAGCAAGGTGACTCGGTTGGCGTTCCTTAAATGTTACAAAGGTCGGTTCAAACCGACCCACCATGTACCAATGAGAAATACACTTTTCTTACGTGGATTTGTCATAGATTAACTGCTAGACACACACTTGTAGGGTGCGTTACTCTGCTAGGAACGGGTTCAAGACTCAGCTTTACGCAGTGGAAGTTGGTGCAAAAGGAGTTCCAGCAAAATCTTTGCATCATTTACTGAAAGAATTGGGCCTAAGCAGGTCTGCCGTCAATACATTTATGGAACGAGCTTCTAAGACGGCATTAACGGAATCATACAGTATTTGGTTGGGTAGGGAGAGAAATAGAATGGTGGATGGTGAGCGTATTATCGCGCAATAAAAAATTGACTTCATATCCTCGGCAAGCCATCTGGTCAGCGTGGCGAGTGTAGGCCAAATTCTCCAGATATATGTTAAGGCCCATCTCCAGCAGTGGAGGTCTAGGACGCTGTGTTCTAGGGGCTGTAATGATAATGATGATTTGTATTATTTCTCAAATTCAGACGAAACTTAATTGCTCAGTAAAAATAATATTAGTCCTACAAATAAAAGTATCAAATCTACTATTTTATTTTATTCGAAGTAAAATACAACCAGTATAAAAGAATTACAATATAAAAGCTACCTAAATAATAAAATTAAAAATAAACTAAACTATAAATAAAAAATGTCCTCTAGAGACGTCCCATCCGAGATAGTCCCAAGGAGACTGGCAACATTTCCCCTCTGTATAGCGAGGCTAATACGTTGGCAGAAATAATTGCCAGCCTTCCTGTCTCCAGACCTTTCTGTCAGCCGCTTTGACAACTCCTTGGCCAAGCGCCTCGCTGACGGTCCCCATGGGCCCATCGTCTCGACCCCAAACGGCGCAAACTCGTAACCGGAACTAAGGTTGGCATATTTGCGCAATTTCAGGTTCTCCGCAGAAAAAGCCGCTCTCCCCGCACCTGACGAGGTCGCCTGGATGTGAGATGGAGCTAATGTGTCTACACACGTCGCATTTACATTTATTTTATTGTACACTGCATAAGTCCAAAATGGATGATGTCATTTTGAAAATAAAATAAATCCACTATTTTGACAATCTAACGTTTGCGCAGGTTACCAACATTTATGTGACTTAAGAGCTTTCCAATTTAACTTAAAATAAACTATTAAAGCAAATTCAATAACATTGAAAACCCTCTTGCAAGTGAAATATGGAATTTAACTTCGACGTTTACCTTAACCAAACACACGGCTTAAGTTCTGGGCACACCGGATGCGTAAGTTTGTCAAGCCCTTCGAAGACAGAACATCGTAAACTAGAGTCGGATTCAGAAGCTAGTTCGCCGCCCCTTAGTGAACTAGGTCCCTCTTATAGTTTTTTTGGCTCCGAGCATCTGTCTCGAACCTTACACCCGTATTCAAAATTTAAAAATAAAAATATTTTATTAATAAATAAAGCCTAACACAAAATAGCTTAAAAATATTACTTGTAACATAAAATAACAAATAAAAAACAAAATACAACACTACTTCAAAATTAAAATGAAGTAATGTAGGGGCAGGCTGGTGCTTTAACTAATAATGTGCCCTGGGCTCCAAAACATGGGATCTGTGCTATGGAGGCCCAGTGCTTTCCCATCTACTTAATTATTTCTTCCAGCTGTCAAACGGTCTGATTATAAGGATATCTGAAAGTGTAGGTAGATTTTAGACCGTAATGTAAGTTCATAATTAGAAACAGACGTTATAATTATTTTTATACACAATTTTCCCGTTATTGGAAGGCATAAGGCCGATCCTATACAGCCAGTTTTTGTCTTTTTTTCTAAATGAGGTTCCCTTGGCGAAACACGTTTGACAGCTGGAAGTTTGAGTGAAGGAACCGTTGATGGAACGTCTTAGAGTATGTATGTATTGAGTTTTATTTTTATACAAGCACGACATGTGACCTTGGGCCCACCTGATGTTAAGTAGCGCGCAAGGTCCTAACGGTTAAGTTCGTGAATTTAGACTCGGAGGTACCGGGTTCGATTCTTGGTCGGACATAATAATATTTATAAATTAAAATAAATAAATTTAATTCATATTTATTTGACTTGTTCACTTGACATCATCATCATCTGTCCAAGTCTACCCGGTGTGGCCAGCCTATAAAGTCGTATTACAGGGGAAAACTCGCATGCCCGTGTAAGCTTCCTAACTAGGCAATAAATATAGGAAAACCCTGAAATATTGCGTTAGTTCAACAAGCAAACCATTTCAGCCTTTGTTTCAGCGAAATCGTAATCCTCTTATATTTGTAAAGCATCATTACGACCGTAATACCTAGGGGGGCGGTCAGAAACAACGCTTCTTTTAAAATTTATTTATTTATTTATTTATTTAAATTATTTAATGCACTTAAAAATAGCACAGAGGCGAGCGATAATGCCAGTAGGCATTCTTTACCAGCGAACCTTGGAGATCGAGTAAGGTGATAGGCAGGTTGGAAAAAAAATAAGAAATTTTAATGATACAGTTAATAAGTTACTTAACTAATTCTAATATACTACACATTATACCTAAACACATAAACCATACATACAATTATACATACAAGACAACATATACATTATAACTTAAATAAATACACGGTTATTTAAATAGTGTTTTATTCTGTTTCTCCAGGAACGATGTGGTTATCAAACGTTTAAAGACGCTGACAGACGGTGCACGTCTAATGGCCAAGGGCAGCTTATTCCACTGGCGAGCCGCAGATACTGTAAAGGAATCAGTGTATCTGGTTGAGGAATGAGAAGGAATCTTAAGTTGGTTGTTGTAAGAGGAGCGAATGTTGTGCGTATTACAAAGAAATGACATAATTCCTTTGTCAGTTACTTACCTTGAAAATAAAAATAATCCTAAAAAGGTCGGTTCGAACCCCGGCATGTATCAATGAGAAATACACTTAAGTACATTTGTATTTGATGTATTTGATTTACAGCACCACTGTTTCCTGTGTTTCTTAGGAGAGCACGTTATGCCGTCGGTCCCGGTTCCACTAATATCAACTTGTGGAAACGTTAATAAATTGTCATTAAATATGACATCAAAACTTCGCCAACCCGTCTGGCCAGCGTGGCGAGTTTAGAAATTCTCCAGAATTTTCTGGGAGACCCATCTCCAACAGTGAAGGTCTAGAGCTCTGTGTTCTAGGGGCTGTGATAAAGCTCGGAAAGTCATTTGACTAAATAAATATTTCTATGCTAGAAATAGCGAAGCATGTGATATAATTACAAATAAAAATTTACATCCCTGTACCTACTATGTTTCTGACATTTTTTTTTCATTTCAAAGAAAAGCTGTGTATTAAACCCGTTCAAGGCATTTGATTTTTTTTTTCGTTCTTTTCTCCCGATGGATGATAAATGAGGTGATAGGGAAGGCAAAATGTCTAGCCCATACAGCCAAGTCTGACGTAATATATCTTTCTTATTCTTGAGTTAATGAGGTCATCATCAAATTCCAAATCCTGCAGAATTTGATGCTTTTCTTGGAGTCACTCGCGGCACCATAGCTCAAACACGTCGGGTAAAATATGGGAGTTGACAGCGCGGGAAAACCGCAAAAAAACAAATTGCAACTTGTGCCCCATATTTAAAGTCCAATTTATCATTTTCCATAATTATTCACATTGTATCACATTAATAAACAAAACAACATCACTTTTAACTAATAATATCCACAGTAAATTAATTTACAATACAAAAACTTGCACTTGATATGTCCACGCAAAATGGCGCGAAGGACTCTCCTCTCAAGGCATTTGAATTATTGTCTTCAAAATCATAAAAAACAGCTAAGATTTTTTTTTATCAGCTTATTAAAGTTTTAAAAATGTTAGAGTGTGCAAATTGTATGATGCGGAATGTAACAAGCCTCTTTAAGTGCTTTTTGCTTAAAGTCCGAAATTAATGTTGCCAACTTAATTATAGAAAACAAAGCTTAATTTACGTTGAATTTATTTCTCGTTTATCTCGTCTTTGATGTCGTTCAGAAAGTAATTTTGTATATTTCATTCTTTTAATTTCAATCAAAATTGGTTTTGCCATTATAATAAATTCTGCATTCGTGGCTCTGTGGTCTAGTGCCTTGGCGAACGTCATGTATTTTTGTCATTTTTTTTTCGTTTCTCACGTTTGTAAATGGGGTGTATCAGGCAAAGCTTTTTGTAGATGTCGCTAGCGGCAATGGTACCTTGTTTTACACCTATATCGCATCATTTTAAAATGTTTTTGTAGATTTTTTATTTTTATAACGGAAAAAAGTATTTTAAATTAACGTTACCTACCTTAAAAGACGAATTAATTTAGCGCACACCGTCTTTAAAAATAAAAAAAAAATTATTAATAGAACGGCAATTTTGAGTTTGATTTCGCTTAGAAATCTCGATTTGTACACTTAAAAGCTGCTCACTTCGGCATAATATCCAGAAAATAATAAATTTCGTAATAAAAATACAAGTTTTCTATGCAACTGACAGTTATATTAGGTACCATCTATCATGCGCCATCTATCGTGATAAAAAGTTAGTGATACACCCCATTAGTGCAACCGGACGCACGGGAACGGTGGTGTTGTAAATAGACACGTAGAAAAGTAAACTTTACCGATCTATCATTTAAATAAAATCCAATTTTTATGTAATTAAATATAAAAGCAATAGTGATGAGTTTTGAAAAAGAAAATCTTTTAAATTCGTTTGAAAAAGAATTTGTTTGACATATTTTTTTTTTGTTTTTTTTTTGTCTGTTTATTAATAAAATGTATTGACCTAAATTTAATTATATAATGATGACTAGACTTACTAGATAGGAATATATTTTAAATAAAAACAAATTTTGCATGCCACAACAATGGCTAAATGTGCAGAGCCAACTTACTAACCATATTACCGTACAGCAAATAAACTATTTTGAATTTGAATTTGATGGGTTGCCTAACGAAATATATTTAACGCTATTTATTCTAGTTTTATATTTTATTTGTTGAAAATTTTTGGGTCCAATTCCCAGCTAAAATATATCAATTTTAATATTTTTTTATCCTTATTGTTTATTCGAAGGAAGTAAGGTACAATGATTTAAAGAAAAACTAAATTAATAAAAATAAACCTACTTAATAAATTAAAATACAACCAAAAACTAAAACTGCCTCCGTGGTCTAGCGGTTAAGTCCTTGGATTTAGACTCGGAGATACCGGGTTCGATTCCTGGTCGGGACACAAAAATATTTATTAATGTAAATAAATACATTTAATTTATTTGTGTTATTTCTCGATTTTGGTACGCTGGAGACATCGATGAGCTTGCCACTTGTCATGATTGGCATATAGTAAAGTTAGCTAAATGTGAATCCAGTTATTTATAAGCGTGGTTTCTGACCACCCCGAAAGGGAAACGGTCGTGATGATAATACTTAATAAATAAAAATACAACCAAAAACTAAAATAGAGAAAAAACAAAATAAAATATTATCAAGTTTTATCCTTTATCAAGATCGGCTTATGTATTTCATATATTTTCTATATTCTTTGTAGTTTGGACAGTAACCATCCACGCCACTTGAAAAAAACAACCTGTATAGCCTTGAGCTTATAGGAGTAGAGTACTAAAGTGGGATACACGATAGGATCCCAAAAATCCCAAATTTATTTACTATTATATAAGCATAGTATATATGTATAGATTATTATTATTATATAAATACATAATACATTTATTTAACATTAACACCTCCTCTTGTGTCTCAAAGTTGTTTTTCTTGTTGTCCTTCAGGTTAGTTGTTTGAAATGTACGTGAGTTGGGGTGTTGGCATAACAACAGCGTTAGTAGTGCATCACATGACATGTAATGCGCAGCTGACTGAAGCTGAGCCAAGACCCTTGCCACATCATGCTGATTTGAATTCTAAATTGTTATTTTCACTAATTGTAATGTTTTGTATGTTTAAAAAGTTTATTTTTAATGAATGTTCTGCGGTCATTTTGACAAAACTGTTGTATCTGATGAGTGTGTTGAGATTTTTGAAAGTTTTTTTTTTGAAACAACGAGTTTGATTACCAGTACGAAAAATATCACCGGTGACTATATAAAGACCAATGTCTATATAAAGGTCTAGGATATAACTATTGTTAATATCATAATAATGTAACTCGCAAAGTTAGGAACTATGAAGTGAAAGGATAAGGGGGTCTACTTTAAAAGTACTAAAGTATACGACACAATGGCGTATTATAAATAACTGACTTTTAAAGGAATAGCTTTCTTTTTGTTTTGTCCTTTGTTTTTACTTGTTTTATTTAGTTTTTTGTTTGTTTTAGCTGTAAAGTTCATGCAATTATAAATATGTGGTTAACGTGGTGAGTATAGAATTATCTTATAAATCTTATTATTGTTAAATGATAAAAACCTGTGCAATGTTGACCCTAATAAATAAAATTAAAAAATAAAATTATATTGCCTGCATATGCCTTCTTCATATCCATGGTCTAAAAGTTAAGATCGTGGATTTAGACGTAGAGGTGAGGTACTGGGTTCGATACTGGTACTGTTCAAGACAGTGAAAACAATAATTGTACACGGATTGCTGCACACGTTTGAAATGAAAAAAAACTATTTGCACAAAAGTCGAACCTGGGTTACAGTCAATCTGCCTTCCGTCAAAGCAAGTTGACCGAAACATCATCGACAGAAATATGTATCCAAGGTATATTGCACACTGCGTATATCCTAAAAAAATAGGTATATCGCACACTGTTGCAGCCAGAGCGACATCTAATACGCGAGGCGCGGGGTCTGGGTACCATAGGTAGCCATAGGAGATACGGTGAACAGCTGATAGTGCAACCCACGGCCTTGAAGTGCGAGGTCACGACACTCAATACAATTTTTAACAAAAAAATCTTAGCCGATAACTAGGTTGCTAGTCTTAAGCAATTTATCTGATCAACAGCCGTCATATATGATCCGGTTAAAAGGCTGCCCCCCCCGTCGCTTTTGTTTGGGCATGTTATAAGGATGAGAGATTGAAGAACCAGATATTTAATGCGAAAGTTGTCAGTAAAAGAGGCCCTGGCAGACCAAGATTTACCTAATAAGGAGCCTACGAAACAAAAGGGCATATATGAAAAGATTAATGAATCTCGAGAAAGGGAATAACGTAAGTATAGATCGTGACAAATAGCGCTCAATTGTTTTTACCTACCCCACAAGGGAGCCGGCGGCGTTTAATGAGGAATCCAATAATTAGGCTATATAAAAAAGCGCGATGTTCGAGTGGAAACATTTTTAATCTAGGGATGTGATATCATTAAACACGAATGTTTAAACAAAATACTATTAAAAAGTATCATCACGACCGTATCTTTTTCGGGGTGATCAGAAACCACGTTTATAAAGAAGCGGATTCATATTTAACCAACTTTACTAGGCCCATCGTGATAAGTGGCAAGCTCGTTATGGTTAAAGACAACGAGATCAAATTAAGATATATTTGTTATATATTTAATGTCTCTTAAAAATCAAATCGTTTTTGTCCAGTGCTATGGACTCTATTGTATCATAAAAAAAGATATTTTTTTAACCAAAAACTGTTATGTCTTTTTTCGGAGTTTCAGAGTAGACCCTCGGGTATTATGAGATAAGTTGAGACTTAATAACATAATGAAGTCGAGCAGAATTTATTATTTTGTTACCATCTCCGTATAATACACTCGGGGGCAATGAAAGTGGGGCACCACCATATAGAGTTGATAATTTCAAAACCGTGCTTATTCCGCGTGTTTCACAACAGTGCAGTCTGACCACTTTGTCACGTGCGTTGTTTGGATAAGTGTATTTATTTAAATCAATTATATTACAATTAACATATTATTTTAATGCTAAATCAACATCATATAAAATAGATCCAATTTAGGCTATTTTTATACTACTTGTACAATAAAAAAATAAATAAAAAAATCAATCATTTATTTACTTTCCAATACATATAACTTATTAAATAGCCTGCCAAACTGTAACCACAGTTTGTTGGCGGAGACAATTACTCTCGAAGCTAGTTTCGATACAAAATTTTCTGGAGAATTTGGCCTACACTCGCCACGTATCACTAACTTTTTATCACGATAGATGGCGAATGATAGACGGTTCCTAATAGAACTATCAATGCATATAAAACTTGAATTTTTATTATGATATTTATTATTTTCTGGATATATTGCCGAAGCGAGCAGCTTTTAAGTGTACAAATCGAGATTTCCAAGCAAAATCAAAAATATGGTGATCTCAAAATTGCCGTTCTAATAATTAAATCTTTTTTTCTTTTTAAAGACGGTGTTCGCTTTCCTAATTCGTCTTTCAAGGTAGGTAACGTTATTTTTTTATTTTTTTTGTTATAAAAATAAAAAAAAACTACAAAAACATTTTAAAATGATCCGTCATAGCTGTAAACAAGGTACCAGTTCTGCTAGCTACATCTACAAAAAGGTTCATAATGAAAATTTATTAACTATTCTACAAGTTGGTATCAGTGGAAGGGTTTGACCGACCTTTGTAGGATTTCACTTACGCAAATGCAACAACCTAGTCTTTAATGAATGTTATTGGGTGACATTTCTATAAAATACCACGTCTGTCAAACTTATGAGTGACTGTTTTTTTTTTTTTATGACTGGCATCTAATTAATATTATTACTAGAGCTGTTATAATGATTGTAATCTTGTAAGAATAATTTATCTAAAAATGCAAATAGGTATTTGAAAAAAAAAAAAACATATCTCTTACAAGATGAATGATGTCTTTTATAATATAACTTTTGCAAATGTATATAAAATTATTTATAATGTTTTTTTTTTAAGATCTATTTACATTTTTTTAAAATGATTATTTTATTTTAGATGTCACATTACAATATTATAACAAAAATGTGACTTCTAAATTTTTTTTTTTTTTTTTTTTTTTAATTGAATAAATTTTGTTAATTTTAGTTTTAAAAGTAATTAGTTTCTAATTTATTTTTTATTTGTGAATGCGGTGACACCTAATTGGATACATATGTTAGATATGTTATAATTATATTATGTTATGTGTTTGTTAATATATGTAGACTCAGAGGTACCGGGTTCGATTCCTGGTCGGGACACAAAAATATTTTTTAATGTAAATAATAATGTAAGTAAAATATACATTTAAATATTATTTAATTTATTTGTGATATTTCTCGAGTTTGGTCCGCTGGAGACATCGACGAGCTTGCCACTTGTCATGATTGGCCTATAGTAAAGTTGGCTAAATGTGAATCCGCTTATTTATAAGCGTGGTTTCTGACCACCCCGAAAGGGAAACGGTCGTGATGATACTTTACTTTAATATATGTACTGCTGTGTGTACTATATGCTGTGTGTGTGGACCGGCTTCGTGGTCTAGTGGTAACAAACGTTGCCGTGAACTCGGGAGGCCGTGGGTTCGATTCCCACCGGGGGCAAGTTAAACATATAGTAGTTTCTAAGTTAGTTTAGTTTTACTTGCTTATAGCAATAATGTTGTGCATAGCATACATAAATATGGATTATTGCCTGTTTACGGTCCAACCATTATTACCACTTTGATTAGTACATATGTTGTAAAAAATGTATTGATTTTATTAGTTCTGACTTTATCCAAGTTGTTTCGAGAGAACCAATGGAAATAAATTATTTTGATTGATTGATTTGATTTGATATAAACAAAGTAGCAATAGTATAATATGTACACAAGCCTCGTAGCTTACCACGGAAATTAGATAGCGCTGTGTGACCGGTCTGGAAATATTTAATATAAATAAATAAATTTCGATATAAAAGTTGTTTGTTTCTTCAATAAAGTCTAAAATAAAGAAAGATACAAAATGACGCGGTATATCGCATGCGACATTATTTCTCCAGCCCGAGAATTTATCGATTAACTGTCGATGTTCAATTAAGTACATCGAATATCCATTTTACTCAGTGCAGAGGTTGTGTTTGGTGTACCGCAAGGCGTGAGATTGACGTGTATTGGCCATACAACTCCGGTGAAAGCCGATGATTTATTCAGATTTTTCAACAGAAAAATGCAGCTCCCCGTCACCTGGCAGTTTTAAATGCAAAACTCGGAATGGTGTGTGAGGATCAATTCCATTGAACATTTCTGTTGTGTCAAGGAAAAAGGGGATAAGTACAAAACTTGAACTTTTCACTAGAGGCAAATTAAGAAAACAACTCATTTTATAATTAGAAAATTGTAATTAGTAAATGTTCAATTTCATTAGTCGTATACTTTAGGTACGAGTCGACTCATCTCACTATGCATAACTGAATTATTGGCGGTAAAAGCGCGATACTGAAATAACTCGATTGAACTTTTTTTACTTATTTATACATTTACGACTAGGCCCTTTATGTACGTAGGGGTGTAAAATAAACTGTACAGTGTATAGACTCATCTCCTTATTACATTGACGCATATAAATGTTTTGAACCAATAGGTGCAATATTCTAATTTTTAAATTTTTCGACTCATCTCCTTTTTCCTTGACACCACAGATTTTATAGCTCCCTTAAATTCGCTATATGGTTTCAATACAGTAAACAATTACATTAGCGATGCAAATGTGAAATGCAATGCAAAAGTGAGAATTAATAATAAATAATTTCGACATTCCTGTTACAAAATAAATTAAATATAAAATAAAAGCAAATTTATTTATTTATATTGAAGTAATATACAAACAGTATAAAAGAATTACAATATAAATTAAAACTACTTAAAAGTAAAAATTAAAATATATATAAACTAAACCTAATAAAAAATAAACTATAAGTACAAAAAATCCTCTAGAGACGACCCTTCAGTGATAGTCCCAAGAAGACTGGCAACATTTCCCCTCTGTATAGCTAAGCTAATACGTTGGCAGAAATAATTGCCAGTTTTCCTGTCTCCAAACTTTTCCGTTAGCCGTTTGGACAACTCCTTGGCCAGACGCTTGGCTGAGTGTTCCCATGGGCCCATAAAATAAAACCTATAAGTAAAAAATGTCCTCTAGAGACGACCCTTCAGGAAAAGTCCCAAGGAGATTGGCAACATTTCCCCTTTAAATAGCGTAACCTGTACCGAGGTTGGCGTGTTTGCGCAGCTTGAGGTTCTCAGCAGATACCGCCGCACTTCCGGCGCTGGACAAGGTTGCCTATATGTGAGATAGGGCTAATATGTCTACACACTTCCCATCCCACACCAGAGACTTGCCAAGTTTCCACGGCCCAACGGTCATGCCAAGGGTCTCTTGCCATCGCTCTGCGCAATCCCAGAGGGTTCTAGGATCGCGAGTACCTAATCTAGCACAAGAAAGCTCGTGGTATCCGAGATGTTCCATCGGTTTCCAATACCGACACAGTTCGGGCTGCCAAGTACAGTATTTTATCATCATCATCATCATCAGCCTGTGTCTCTCCACTGCTGGATATAGGCCTCCCCCAAGGCTCGCCACTTCACACGATCTCCTGCCACTCTCATTCAACCCCCATCTTCCTTAGGTCATCTGTCCATCTAGCGGGGGGTCGACCCACTCTGCGTCTTCCCGTACGTGGTCTCCACTCTAGAACTCGTCTACTCCATCGTTCATCGGTTCTACGACAGACATGTCCAGCCCATTGCCAGCTTACTAATTTTGAAGGCTATATCGGTAACTTTGGTTCTCCGACGGATTTCCTCGTTTCTGACTATATCCATCAGAGAAATACCAAGCATAGCTCTCTCCATAGTCCGCTGAGCGACCTTAAATTTGTGGACGAGACCCACTGTACTTTATTATTTAGTATTATTAGTATTTTATATACAGATTCAATTATTTTAATTAAAATTAATGAGTTGACTACGCAAAAGATTTATTATTAGCAATGTTTTACTTGTATGTGCTGGTTCAGGTGTTTTATCTTAATTCGGCTACCAAAAGTTGTCCATAAATTTCCTTAAGTTGAGATAAAAGTTGCTAACTCTCCGACAAGCTCGTCCAAACTTTGATGAGTGTAGCATTTATTCCTTGTTAGTAACAAATCTTCGTAATTAAAAGATGGTTTACACTTTCAGACATTAGGTACCTAGATGCGCAATATAACAATGTTGTTTGAAGAAAATCGAGAAGGAGGAAGGATGGTAGGTGTCAAAGTAAAAATGTCAAAGTCAAAATATCTTTATTCACGTAAACCTATTACAGGCATTTATGAAACGTCAATAATTTAATTATTTTGAATGATTCTACTCCTGCTAGTAGAAGACTAAGCAGCAAAGTGGTCCAATAAGTAAGCTGTTAGCAGAAGACCAGCAGCTTAGCAAATTCCAGTGACCTGTTAATGTTTAATCTGACTGAGAAAGGAATCTGCAAGGAAAACTCAGCTATATCAGATTTACAAAATAAAACATATACAGAACTGCACCACAACGATCAATTATTAACCTTTTAAATTTAGTTATCAGTACCTATGAAAATACAAGGTGGTTCAACGAAGTCGTCTATATGAGGCAGACCAGTGCGATCGCGGTGAACGAGTGTCTTTACTTGTAGCTGAGACTTAGACTTAGTAAAAGCACACAGGTTGAACTTTTTCTAAAGCTATCAAAATTCCTTTATTCTTCTTTTCCATTACACAAAACTTGTTAACCTTAAAAAATACTTCTCGGGCTGCTATTCTAAACTTTACGCTCTATAAATACTCACGATGCACATTTTTAGTTCCAGTTTTATTCGCAGGACTTGAGCGGTGGCCTTGACTCTGTACAGAATTCAAAGAAAGAAATGTTCGCGGCATTTGTCTGTCGATATGAAGAGCCCTTAACGCTTTGGAAACATGCAATGATTAATGATATCAAAGTAAAACTGTGTGTTTGTCAGTTTACCTTGTGTTTAAATTTTGTGTGTAATTATAGCAACAAAATTTTGGTAATTAATTTGTATAGCTAATCAATCTACAGCATTGTGAAGTACTGTCTATTTGAGCTAGTCACACTAATCACTAATCAGATCTTAACCACCATAATTGATATTGAGTGCATCATCAAATCAGTGTCCAAAAAACTGGGGAAACTGAACGGTTTTTTCCACCTGCACTCAGATTTATGCTTTATAAAGCACAAGTAAGGTAATGATGATAATAATGATCAATGATGATGCCTTAAAAACGAACACATTACGTGAACACTTATTTTTCTTATTGTTTATTTTATTATTATGACCTTTATATTATAAATTAATATTTTAGAGCTTAAGGTTCTTATTTTATAACGACAACGCCCATTTACAGCTGCTTTCTTTTAGTTATTCTTTGTTATCATTGTTATTATTTTTTACATTTAATGTGATTATTTATTTTGACATACACAATTTTGTACTTTTTCTTTTCATTAAAATAATAATTATTTAATTTTAATATAGTTTATTTTCTAGATTTTAAGTAATAACACTCTTGTACAGCAGCATCTATTGTTTTTAGTGTTAAGTGGTAAATGACAATGGCTGTTCTTTGCTATTAATGGCATTCTTTTGCTATCCTGCCATGATTGGTAAACAATAGTGTGTATAACTGACAAAACCAAGTGTACTTAATGTATCTTATGGTTAATAAATGAATTGAATTGAATTGAATGCTTCAAATACTGTTCTCACATCTGGGATGGTTCCACCTTACAGATACTTTCAATGTCCTGCAGAGGCGGGCGATTCGAATATTGGACGCGACACTACAGCGTCTAAAACTTTCGAATTTCTGCAGCTTCGCTAAGATGTGGCCTCCCTGAGCGTGTTCTACAAGCTATACTACGGTGAGTATTCTGAAGAGCTCCACAATCTTATTCCTTCTTCTCTATTCCGCAACCGAACCACACGCACGGGCCATAAGATGCATCTACATATCGTAGCCACAATATCTACGCGTACATATAAATTTGGAGACTTTACGTCTGTCGCACGCTAAAGATGTGGAATACTCTCCCAGCCAGCGTGTTTCCCCATTCCTATAACCTGGAGAGCTTCAAGCGAAGTGTGTAAAAGCATTTTAATAGGCCGGCATAGTGATGGAGACTGATGTCGGTCGTCTCAGGCTGGCGTTAGTTGCTTCCATAACAATGTTAACAAAGAACCTCAAGCTGCGCAAATATGCCAACCTCGGTACAGGTTACGAATTTGCGCCGTTTGTGGTCGAGACGATGGGCCAATGGGGACACTCAGCCAAGCGTCTTGCCAAGGAGTTGTCCAAACGGCTAACGGAAAAGTCTGGAGACAGGAAAGCTGGTAATTATTTCTGCCAACGTATTAACCTCGCTATACAGAGGGAAAATGTCTTCTTGGGACTAACCCTGAAGAGTCGTCTCCAGAGGACATTTTTTGCTTATAGTTTATTTTTATTAGGTTTATTTTATATTTATTTATTTTTTTACTCCTAAGTAGTTTTAATCATTTAATTAATTTATTTAGTTTTCTAACTTATACATACAATGTTAATTTCTTATTATATTAGTCAGACTTATTATATACACATTTATATTAAAACATATATACAAATTATTATTAAAATACACATAGGTAATAATATTTAAAAAATATGGTTTAAATTTTCACTTAGCGATGTCGCGCTCAGTATATAAAAAAATATTCATAAACACCTACGAGTACACTCGCTCTAATCAACGTGCAAAGTACCCTCAAGGCATCCTCAGAATAAAGTCGATAGAATAAAGAAATAAGAGTTACTCGATGGCTCCAATAAAAAATGTAATTGGCTCTCAAGTCTTTAAATCCAATAGAAGCAAAAAACATTAATATTGTGGAATTGGAAACGTCAGAGTCATCATTTGTTACCGTGAACCTAAGATATATGTGGCTAACCTTATTGCGCCATGATTTATTGTATTTAGTTACCTATATCAAGTCAAATGTGCTGAGAGATACTCTGGATATAGAGATAAAAGAAACATAAATTTTGACCTCTATACAAATAACCGGTGCAACAATAAAAAATAAATATATATAACTGTTACAAGGCAGGAAACATTTCTGCATAATTGGGTTTTCTTTCGCCACCCTGGCCTGACGGATTGATGAGGGTCTGATACCAATTTTATTGTCAATTTCTCAATGATTCGACTAGTTGGTATTAGTGAAACTGGGATTGGGTTTTGTAAATTATGATTCATGTGACTAAAGCCTGTAAGAGCGAAACGCCCATGAGTAACTAATTTGTCTCTGAAAACTATGGGTTTGTATAAAAATGAGCGCACGTATCGATTCGACCTATTCAAATCAAATCAAATCATTTATTTGGTTAGCATAACACTTGGATATTGTCAATTCTTTTTTTTTATTATTATTATTAAAATACTTTATTGCACTTTAACTTAAAAGTATGTACAAAGGCGAACTTAAAGCCATTTCGGCTTTTTCTACCAGCTAACCTTTGGGAGAGTGAGACAGTATAATATGCGGGGTGCAATTTTAACCTTATTTAAAAATTCGAAATAACTACATAAATAGAATGTTTACATAGACTACTTAAGTTTTTCATTGTTTTTATTATTTAGACAAGATAACTTTAAAATTACCAGCAGCTATATGGGTGGACCCATCATATCGGCTATACCATAACTTTTAACTAAAACATTAAACAAGTTTTTCCTTAAAACTAGGCACTGAAAATTGATTCGTGGCTATTAAAATGCCGTGTCAGCTTATAGACTAAAATACATTACCCATGTCAAGTTAATAATTAATTCGTGGCTCTAAAGAAGCTGTGTCAGCTTACAATCTAAAAATACATACAAATAATACGAGTACAGTTGTTGCTTTTTTTGGAAGATTAAAAGGCTAGACCGGTAATGACACTTATTGTCGTGTGATTATTTCGTTGACCCAGTTAATATATTAAGTCAATGAACATGAATAAATCAGACAGATGAGAGCAGTCGGTGCTGACCTAAGCCACGATGAAATCTTTATTTATTCAAAATGTTTCATAAACTGATTCCGTAGTCTAGCGATCACGATGGATTTACAGGTAGACGTGGTGTAGCAGGTTCGATTCCTCACTATGTAATCTTTTTTTTAGTCAATATGTTTCATAAACTGATTTCGTGGTCTAGCGATCAGGACGGTGTTACTCGTAGACGTGGCGTAGCAGGTTCGATTGATGGTATCATCAATTAGGAATTAACTTGATCGTAAGATGGTATAATCAGTATTATATGATCCCAATGTCCCAAAGGTTAAAGGGTAGTATTTAAATTTTATTTTCTGTATTTGATTATTTATTATTCATTATGGCTATTCCATAATTGTATTAATACATAGTTTGGGCTGTTTCTGTTGTTTCGTATTAAGCTGTCTGACAATGATTGTGTTGTCTTGTTAACTGTAAAAAGTAAAAGTAAAGTATCATCACGACCGTCTCCCTTTCGGGGTGGCCAGAAACCACGCGTTTAAATAAGCGGATTCACATTTAGCCAACTTTACTATAGGCCAATCATGACAATTGGCAAGCTCGTCGATGTCTCCAGCGTACCAAACTCGAGAAATATCACAAATAAATTAAATAATAATTAAATGTATTTATATTATATTAATAAATATTTGTGTGTCCCGACCAGGAATCGAACCCGGTACCTCCGAGTTCTTAATCCACGGACTACCGCTAGACCACGGAGGCAGTTAACTGTAGGTAACTAATATTAGTTATAAAGTATTATATTAATTTGTTTGTGTAAATTGACTTAACCAAGTATTCCAAATGGTGATAAATAAATGAAACGTGCTACGCAAGTATAAAACACGTTTAAAAGAAGAAATCTGTTAAAATAAAATACCCACCAAATTATTGCGGCCGTAATGATACTTTGCCTTCAGATTTCATACGAAACAGGCAGGTTTTTGTTTTAGATTATGGTTTAGAAATACTTTTACAACTACCCACATCTTGTTTGTTTTATATAAAAAATATATATAACGGATAGCAGTAAATCGTATATCGTATCTTTTATATGAAAAGGTAAAAAAAAATACAAGGATAATAAAACAGTGTTTTTTCATCATTCCATAGATTCACCGTGGGGGTGCCGGGGTCATTGTATGTGGAAAAGAGAAAGGAGAAGAATGGTGTCTCTGGCTTGCGACCGACTATAGGATGGTTCACACAGGAGGCCTTCTCTTTTTATTTCGCAACAAGACGCTTACCATCCAACATTCAGCTCCTCTCCCTACCCAGCCAAATACTCCATGATTCCGTTTCTACCGTCTTTTTTATGTATATACTAAACACGACATGTGACATGACGGTAAGCGGTAAGCGAGGTCCAGAAATGGGAGCAACTGATCCAGAAAAAATCTTTCAGAAAATGGTGCAAATATTTTGCTGGAATTCCTCTCGCACCAACTTTCACTGCGTTAAGCTCATCTGCTGGGCTTATCTGAAGTTTCATCAAGATCGATTTTTAATATAGGTATCTAGGTATTAATTCCACAATTACTGTTATATATATTATAGTTGTTTACATGAAGTAAACATTACCTTATTACCGACTAACCCCACTTTTGGGGATCGTGACTCCGTCGCAGTCCATCCACTACTCGTTTTCAGTGATTGTGGTCCTCGGCGCAGTAGATAGCTTGGTGTATCGAAATGTTTAAGCGGTCAGTCACCAGGCTGGACCATTGTTTGGGGCTTCTTCTTGTTCTTTTACCGTCTACTTTTTCCGTTACAATTTTTTTTTCAGATTGTCGGCACCACTGTGGCCAAAATATTGCAGAATTCGGGTAAATCAGACGGCAGAAAGTCTTTGTTATGTTATGTTATCTGTATGATCAGAAAGGACAGCCTAGAAATACTCCTTGTTACTGGAAAGGTGGAACGAAAGAGACTGAGAGGCCGAATCCCGGTGCGGTGGTCCGACCAAATTCGCTCCACCACCAACACTAGCGTCCATGATGCTGTGCATGCCGCCGAAGATATATAGGAACAGGTAATGCAGTATCATCAAGACGCACACCAATTCACGGAAGGTCACAATGCTCAGTAATGAGGAAATACGACGCATGTAAAATTTAAAAAAGCAGTTGATTTTTTTACCTTTAACGTTGGTGGTAAACAAATTAGCATGCAAATGACATGAATATGAATTCAAAAGAAGGCCGCGTGTGTATTTTTCATTAAAATAACAAAAAATATACGTTGTGGGTACATCAAAGCGTTCTCTAAATAGACTTAAATACATTTTTAATTAAAGACTGTGAATCGCAAAATCGCCTAACGATTCGACCCCAGGCTGAAGGGCCACCGCGGGAGGTCGCATGCCCGCATCACCGTAAGGCCTCCTAAGGAGACCCCAAGGCGCCTGCGGACTAAAACCCTATAAACCGTCTCTCTTTCACTGTTGGCCCTGCGTGCCTTAACAGCTAAGTCTGAGTCGTGGCTACGGAGTGAAGGCACTCGTTCGAAGCAAAAGTCTACTCAACGGAGCAGACCCAACCTTAGGGGTAGGGGTCTGCGGTGGAGCCATCGAGGGGGAAATGGGGGACGAAGACAGCGGCGGCTGGATCGGCGACTGGAACGGTGGTGGTAGGGTCGGGGGGTCCTTAGGTTGGCGGCCAGAGGACTAGGCGGAGGCCTCAATCAGTAGATTGGGTCATCGGTGTCGTACAGACCACTTCTGGGGCGACGCCTCTTCTAGAAGGATTTGAGGTCGTAAGAGCAAGCCTCTACTATGAGAGGGTTTGAGTGAGTACTCGCCTTGGAGAAGTAGCGTAGGGACGCTTTCCGCAGCCACTTGGAGATGGGCTCGATGCTGAGGTCGTGATGGAGGTAAACTAAATACATGCGGCGGTAATCTGTTACTTTAAGGTTAAACTTTAGAAAGGTGGATATTTTATTTAGGTACTGTTAGTTTTAGCGCGGGTTTAGACGAGCAGCGAAGCCACCTTAGAGAAGACAAACTTTGTGTTCTGTAACAAGTAGATTAATTACCATATTTATAACAAAACCGATGCGGAAACGACGACTGGTACTTTTCTGACAAGGCAGACCGTGGTGACCAAGCTCACCTACAACGACGCTGCCACATGAACATGTTGAATACAAATTATTTCCCCTAATCTTACGGACATGGCTATTTTATTACAATTGTATGAAAATTAATAACCTCATTCGTAGGACGCTTGCAGTAGTCTCAATCCCATCTATTTTAAAACCAACCGGTCTGAGTCGAGACGATGTCAAGCGTCCAGACGGAATAACATTAGTTTTATGAAGATTTGGCCAATCCCTGGTATGAGATTTTACCTGTTGGGATTCCCTAGGCCCTTCCCACCTTCAAGTCACTTCTGTTAGAGCTGGTGTTGCAGCGGAACAAGCGCAGATCAGCAAGCGTCGAAAATATGAAACGATTTGCAATAGTTACTTTTTTTCGATGCTTGCTGTAGAAACGATGGGCCCGTGTGGATCAGAACTGAAAGCTTTCTATAAAGAAATTGTTCCAAGGCTCATCTCATATCACCTGGTGACAATAGGGCTGGCAGTTTTCTCACAAACATTAAGTAGTTCGGTATTTAAACATTAACTTTCATAATGAAGGAAAGCATAGGGACAAAAATAAGGAAAGGCATGCTACGATGGTTCGGGCATGTTGAAAGGGCGTGCGAAAGTTGTGGGTGAACTGGCAGACCGAGACTCACATATCATGATCAAACAAATAAAACACTGACTGAAGGTGCATTAAAAAGTCATCGTAACCAAAGGGCATGTATGAAGAGGTTAATGAATGTCGACGAAGCGAAAGAGGTATGTCGTGATCGTGTCAAATGGCGCTCAATTGTCTCTGCCTACCCCGCAAGGAATCTGACGTGAAGATATGTAATTATTCCCTAATTCTGGCGCCTGCGACTTACGTGTCGGTTCGATATATTCGAGTGAAAAAGGAACAGCTTCATTCGTAAAAATGAAGTCGACAGCAATGTAGGGCTCAAACTTTATGTTAGAAGCCTGGGACTTACATAGGTCAATTAAGCTCGAAACTGTTAACTTTTAAGCCGATTATGTATATTGTGTTATAATAGCGGAATCATCCTAACGAATTATAGCGGTGTTACATTAATAATCCGCATAATTGAAATTTGTTGTCCAAATCCTTTGGATAAACAATACGGTATATTAGTATTAATGATTTAGGGCAAATAATCGTTTATTTGTTTGAAAACTTAATTGCATTTGATGTTAGGTAAATGATTAAACTGGCATTGATTTTTTATTATTTTTATACTGAACATGACATGTGACATCGCACCCACCTCGCGGTACGAAGGTCCAAGAATAGGAGCAACTGACGCCAGCCACTAATCACCAACATGTGGTGGCCTACCACTATGCCGGCCTAACAAGATGCTTTTTGTCTTTTTAGGGTTCAGTAAAAGTATCATCACCGTTTCCCTTTCGGGGTGGTCAGAAACCACGCTTATAAATAAGCGGATTTACATTTAGCCAACTTTACTATAGGCCAATCTTGACAAGTGGCAAGCTCGTCGACGTGCGTACCAAACTCGAGAAATATCACAAATAAATTAAATATTAATTAAATGTATTTATTTACATAAATACATATTTTTGTGTCCCGACCAGGAATCGTACCCGGTACCTCCAAGTGTAAATCCACGGGCTTAACCGCTAGACCACGGAGGCAGTTACAATGTTATAAAATAATGGGTAGAAATACGACAATGCGACACAAACATGGTGTTATTTTCTGTAGAAACAATAGATATATCATTGCGGGTGGTGGAACGTTCTGCGGACGGGCAGCGTCGATATTTATTGCTCGGAACAACTATAAAATGTTACAAACTCACATTAAAAAGACTTAAATGGTATTACATTTTGTTGTCCGAAGAATTTTATTTTATAGCTTCAGCTCAGATACTTAGTAGAATAAGAACCGTTGTACGTACTTTGAAATATAGTTTTCTATCAGTTTTCATTGAATACGACCGATTGCAAAAAGGCAGATTTTTTTTTTTTAATTTATTTATTTATAATAGGGTAGCCAACAGTGCTAACATCACACACTTATTTGTACTTAACACTAAATCAGAAGTTAGATGTTGCACCTATTATAGGCGACCACCACATTACCACAGTAGCTTTTATTGCCTATAAGAAATAACAAAATTATAAAATTTTCAATAAGTATACAAAAACTAAATATTATTCGAAAAACTAAAGCTAAAACAATTTTAAAAAATATAATATACTTAATAAACATACAATTCCTTTTAGAAATAATAAAAAAAAGTATCGAAAATAACTAATATATTACCTACTTTAAGTAATAAAGTAAAATAAAATAAAATTAAATTAAAATTATTTTTATAAAAAAAAAAACATTCAAAAAATTGACTTTTGACATGGTTAACGTATATGTTCGTTTAGCCGGACAAATCGCATCGTGCAAGCCGAAAATCTAGTATACTATCATCCCGCACGCATCATGCGTCCGCATATATCATGCGGTACCTACCGCAATGGTTTTGCAGAGATATGATGTAAGTAACGCAAAGAAACATTACGAAAGCTACTAAAATCCGGCTGGTCAGAGCTCTTGTGTTCCCTATTTTCCTGCAGTATGCTGCAGAGACGTGGACCCTGCGCGAAACCGAAATAAAACGGATCAATGCTCTAGAAATGTGGTGTTGGCGGAGAATGTTGACCATATCGTGGACGGAGTTCCGGACCAACAAATCCATCCTGGAGGAACTAGAGATAGGACAGCGCCTTTCCTCAATCGTACAATCACGCATTCTCAATTTCTTTGGACACATGTCGCGGCGTGGAGATACATCAATTGAGCGCCTTGTAGGTCAGGGAAAAGTCGATGGCAAGAGGATGCGTGGTAGGTCTCCGAGGAGATGGACTGACCAGGTTAAAGCAGTGGATCACCTCATGAGTGCTCTAGGAAGGCTGCAGTTCGAGACGAGTGGCGACGGCTTGTTAAGCGTGCCACTGACACTCAAGTGACGACCACGACCACTCTGCCAAGAGTGTAGCGACTAAGGAATTTTAGCAAAACATTAATAGATAAAAGAAAGTAAAATACCATACCAACTATCCCTTTCAGTGAGAAACCAGGCTTTTTAAAGAAGCAGATTTATATTTAGCCAACTTTACTATAAACTATTCATGACAAGTGGCAACCCGTCGATGTCTCAAAATCACAAATAAATTATTGTGAGCCGACCAGAAATCGAACCCGGCACCTCCGCGTGTAAAGCCGAAAAATTTTCAAATTTAGCAAAACGGTTAAAAACTCCGTTGCTATTTTAGTGTATCAGACATTTAATTAATTATTGATTACAACTTAAAAGTAAAAATTAAAATAAATATAAACTAAACCTAATATTTTTTATTAACTATAAGTAATAAATGCCCTCTAGAGAAGACCCTTCAGGGATAGTCCCAATAAGACTGGCAACATTTTCCCTCTGTATAGCGAGGCAGAATACGTTGGCAGAAATAATTGCCAGCTTTCCTGTCTCCAGACTTTTCGTTAGCCGTTTGGACAACTTCTTAGCCAGACGCTTGGCTGAGCGTCCAAATTACTTATTAGTATAGTCGTCGTCTCGCCTTCACGCAATTTACTGATCCGATTTTGATTATATTTGGCACAATTGTTACTTGGAACGTTGAGACGGACGTAGGTTATATGTATATCTATGTATCCATATTCAAAAAGTGCATATTTGTGCCGTTTTTTGTAGAAATTCTGAGCCCATGGAGTCCATCCGCCAAAAAGTGTTTAAAAGATATAACACCACGTTTTGTCGTCTCCTCCGGTGACAAGAGGGCTGGCTCTTTCAACAGGGAAATGCAGCCACATATTGATATTTTATTAGTGCGGTGGTGGCTCGGTTGTAAGAACGCGTTCCTTTAATCCTTCAAAGGTCGGTTCAAACCCACCCGGCATATACCAATGAGACACTTTTCTTACGTTCATTTGTATTTACAACACCACCGTTACCATGCCTCGGAGAGCACCTTAAGCCGTCGGTCCTGGTTTCACTAATACCAACTTGTGGAATCGTTAATGAATTGTCATAATAATTGACATCATATCCTCGCCAAGCCGCCTGGCCAGCGTGGCGAGTGTAGGCCAAATTCTCCAGATATACATATGTTCTGGAAGGCCCATCTTCAGCAGTGGAGGTCTAGAACGCTGTGTTGCTAGTGCTAGGGGTTGTAATGATGATTGGTATTTTGCGAATAAATTATAATTCCTTTACGCCTAAACTAATATAAATATTATTAAATTTGGCAGATTTGTTGATCCAGGAATGGGCTTATACCCATATGACTTAGGGATAGCGTAGAATATTATCAACCATTTAGGGTTTCAAAAATGAGGTTAATTGTTATATAAACTGTTGGCATTGATACATATCATAGTTGGACCCTCTGAGAACAGGAACCTCAAATACCAAGTCATTCGGTTGCCTTGAATATACATTTTAAGCATTGGCTCAAATCTTTATACGATGTGTTTGGCGGATAATCAGAGGTGAAACAACAAACTCGAAGGTACTATTTAAGCGCTATTTAAGGAGCCGATGACGCGCACAGTAGCACACGACTGCAGGGAGGGCTTTGACTTGCAGGGAGATTGAGTATAAAAAGGTGGCAAAAACTTTTTAAGGATATAGATCTCTCTTTATTATTATTGTTACTGCAAATTATTATGTATTTTTTGTATGTTTATTGTATTAACCATATGTGAAGAACACTTACTAACGATTTAAAAAAAAATAATAATAATATTTATTTACTTTCCAATACATATAACTTATTAAATATCTCGCCAAACTGTTACCACAGTTTGTTGGCGGAGACAATTTACTCTCGAAGCTTAATATTAAATAATATATATTTATAGTAGGTACATAAAAAAGATGCGCGGGCGCGAACCACTCTCCCCCCGCTCGAACAACACACACTTATTTCCTCCGAAGATTATTTTAAATTGGCTTTAATTGGCTTAGGCTGTTATCCTAGATTTACGCATTTGTTAGCTATATGGTCTGTGCGCGTTTGTAAACAAATAAATAAATAAACGATTTGACAAAACATAGCGTTTTCCTTGTGTTGGATTTATGGCTGTAAAGTATTAAGTTAATAAAATATATGCCCATACGAAAGTTACCATGGCTTCATAACGACAGAAGTTTTCTTGCCAGTCGTAAAAACAACTGCTAAAGTGTATTTGTGTAAGTGTAAATTGTCTCCTAGCGTAAATAAAACTTTATATTTACCGCGGTTTTCCTTCAAAATAACATGCTTGGGAAACATTTAATGAAACCGGAAACGTTTGTCATTCTTATTATTAAACTGTTCATTTCTTTATTTATGTACTTTCTTGTTAATTATGTCATTTAGTAATTTTGACAATGTGTATTCTTCAACACTACTTTTGCTATTACTAAGTGGTGTGGTGAGAGGGGTTCACTTTTATGTCCAAAGTCGATAGTGATCTATAATAATAATAACATGAATAATAAATAAATACTTATTAATTACTAGAATTATCTGCAACAAATAAAGTGTGTTAGATGTGTTTTTTTACTTGGTAAAATATATAAATTAAAGCTATAAAATTTTATTGCCAAATATTTCGCCTCTCTTTGGAGCGGCGTCATTACTAGATTAATTATTAAATTATATGTGAAATTTACTTATAATAATAATGCAAACAAATACGTATATAAAATAGTAATAATAATAATATAATACAATAAATACATAAATGAACAATTAAATAAACGTACACATATACAAAATTTACTATCTCAAAGCATGAATTGGGTCATTTTGCAATTTAAGGAAATGACTGTAGACCAAGTTTTTAAAGATGGAGATAGAAGGAGCTTGTCTGATTACCAGCGGAAGCTTATTCCACTGGCGAGCAGGCGAAACAGTGAGAGAATCTGAATATCTGCTTGAAGAGTGTCGAGGGATGGAAAGTTGGTTGTTCTGAGAAGAACGAAGAGGGCGACTGTGCGAATCGCACAGGAACTCGAGTAGAATCATTGCGTCATGTAGCCTATGTCTATTCCTGGGCTCCAAGGAACATAAATTACCACTAGATCCCTCATCTTCACCCCACTGTTACTGTTTTTCACTTGAGATATAAAGTTAAGATTTTAAAGCACACAGCAGTTTAACGCCCATTTGGTATTTAGCAAGGTTACATACTTACCTTACTTTACAGCCCTTGTACAGAGAGTCAATACATAAGTAAAAAAAAAGTAAAGTAAGTAAAATTCTGTTCTATCTATCCCTTCTCATCACTCTGACTTTCAGTCTAACTCTTTTGCAGTAGTGGCCGCAAATCTGTGGAACAATTTGCCGGTAGAAATTCGTCAAGTGCCAAACAGATCACTTTTCAAAAAGATGGTATACTCACATTATTTAAACAATTCCTCACAGTGTAAGTAGGAGTATATATATATTGTATGTAGTATTTTGTACATATTAGTATGTATCTGTCTATATAGATATAATACTTAGATTTAACTTGAATTACCTTTTAATCCATTTAATGGTTGCACCTACCTCACAACACAAATCGTTTCATTGTCCCAAAGGTTGGTTGCTAGAGAATGCCTAGCAGCATTAAGCCCGCGTCTTGTACATAGTGCAATAAAGTTTTTAAATAAATAAAATAAATAAAAATTGTTTATTGAAGCAAAAGTAAATTAAGTTACAAAGTTTGGTACAGTAACAAAAAAAAATCAAAACAAGTAAGCAAGAAAGAGATACAGAACTATTCTCCCCGAACCATTATGTTGTATCTTGGGGAGCAGTCTCCGCTACAATTTTAGTTGATACTCGTACTAAAACATTTAGTGCTATCAGTAGTGCAAAATATATCCTACAACACACTCGGTGGAGGAAAAACAACATTTACACCCCCTGCCTCCACAAAATGACTATACCTCATCTAATTTAGACATTAGTTCCTGCCCATATATATCCTGCACATATGTGGGAATAAGGTCTAAACTGTGAACATTAATTTACCTAACTATCTATCGCACAATTCCTACAAGATGCTGACTCGTCCGATGCTACATATTGACCCTGACAAAGACAACGTCGAAGAAGTTAAAAGCCTTTGAAATGGATATACAGGAGAATGTTAAAGACATCATGGAAGGACAGAGTAAGAAACGAAATGGTCTTGCAGTGGATGAACAAAAGCGTTGAACTCCTTAAAATAGTAAAGCGAAGAAAGTAGTATTCTTCTTCTGATGCACGAACTTCTTACAAGATTCCTCAAACAAGGTTGATTAAGATTCAGTTGTTTTGTATGTATTTTGTCCAAAAAGTTTTCGTACTACAAATTGTGTAGTAAAGGTACGGGAGTGGGTAGATAAAAAAACATGTTGTCATAGACAAGTATATCAATCATTTTAGTAATACAAAAAAGATGTTCATTCAATTTCAAAACTCCCAAAGGTTAGCTGGTGGATAATGACTCACGGCATAAAGCTCGCCTGTGCACATTATTTTAGTTTTTGTGCAATATTGTTTTTTATTTTTATTATTAATTAATATTTCATATAACTATAGGACTACTGTGTCGTTGACTACGTTCATTAAGGTGCCAACGGTCGGTCAAGTATGTTTTTAATGAACAAAAAATGCGAGTACTGCGCAACACTGTCGACCCGACGACAGTAATATCTTCGCTTTTAAGTTCTGAAACAGCGTAACTCAAATTGCAATAATTATTTTTAAAAAATCGTAGGCGAGTGTATCATGGTTGTAAATAGGCATGATTTTTAAATACTAATCACGTTGTTCAGAAGTATTTACTAACTCCAAAAAGTATAGGTCGCGTTGGCATCGTACAGTTGTGTAGGTACGTCCTTATATTTTGCGTGTGTTCGTCTATGTTACTTTGTGAGACGCACAAAAGAAATGGCAAAAAGAAAACAACAGCTTGGTGATTGACAATTTGTTTTTATTACAACAAGCAAATACATACACTGTGACCTAGCGGGTTACGGCCGTAGATTTAGACGGCGGTACAGGTTTCGATTCTTAATGACATCACAAAAATAAATATTGTAATTCACATTTTGGGCAAACATAATTCTGGTGTTAAAAAAGATTATTAATTAAACATAAAACTAATGCTCCTGTTACTTACGCGTATATTATACATATAATGGAATTCGTTAACTATATTTAAGAGTATTACAGTTATTATTTACACAGACGCTGTCAAGATCGAGGTGCCATCCAAGATGGACAATCCTGTCTTGTTATTAAAAACTTAAATACATATAAAAGTAATAATTGGAATCTTTGTAAATGTTGCAGTGTGCGAGCGAGCAAACATTAACAATCCTCCTAACTAAGCAAAGGATTACGATCGTAATGATTATTTTTGTATAGTATAGTACAATCGTACGTCGCGTATTGAAAACATAAAGACAGACGGTAACAATAATAATAACAATAAATGAACTTACAGAAACATTTTTATTGTTTCCGATTTATATAAGATGCATACCCTAATAACTAAACATACAGAAGATACCAAATACTAAGAGACCTAGCATGTTCTTAGCGAGGTGGTCAAAAGCATGTTTATAAAGTATGAAACTTGCAATAGAATCTAAAGCACAACTAAAAAAGGATAAGTTCCGTCCGCGTGGAATAGTGGCAAGAACGTTGGCTGCATTTCACTGCTGAATTGAAATACTGATTCTTTGGGCGAAGAAAGAGCCAGCTCTCTTGTCACCGGAGAAGACGACAAGTCACGTTGTTATGTAATTTAAAAAAAATTGCGCTTGGACTAAATGGGCTCAGAGTTTCTACAGCAAACGGTACAAATATTTTTTTATTTAATTTTAAATTCTTTATTGCACCAAAACCTAAAATTAGGTACATAGGCGAGCTTAATGCCTGTTAGGTATTCTCTGACAACTAACCTTTGGGATGGTGAGAGATTATGGGCAGGTACAACAATCTAATAATATTATTCTGATTTATAAATACACTACATACCAAGCAATTACATAAACTACATGGAAGTATTATGATCATATACATACATATACACACATATATATATATATAAACATATTGCGTGCCAAATATTCAATGTGTATGATGCAGTGTGCTCCTGCTTATCAAGAAACAAGTTAGTGACTAATTGTTTAATAACATTGACAGATGGTGCCTGTCTAATGGCCAGTGGTAGTTTGTTCCACTGGCGGGCTGCAGACAATATGTAATATGTCTCGTTCCCAGATGACCAACGTCATACTATCGGGTCTCTTACCATCCTCTCGGATAACTCCAGCAGGCTTTAGAAGAGCTGGAACCTCGATGGTGGCCTTTTAATAGTATCGTTAAGGGGGCCATAGCGGGTAAATCTGCCCGCAATTTTAAAACACGGACAAGACGGTCGACCTCTTTTCCACAAGGTCACCCCCAATTGACAACCAACGACGATACCAAAACTAATCACAACTTAAATTACAAAATGAACCGTCGTGATAATTTTAAGCCGATACACGTATCATCAGTCCAAATAATTCCCCTCATAGTGGGTACCTACGTCAATGCCGCCAGATGTTTGCAGATTTCTCACAAATATTCAAGAGATTAAAGTAACCGACCTAATTTAATTTATTCATTAAATTGTAAGGTCTGAGATCGTTGACTAACATTTAAGAACTGGGATTTTTATCGTCATTATTTTCCAGACATTTTTGGAACGCGCATCTCCGACAGTTCAGGTCTAGGACTCTGTGTTCTAGAAGTATCACGACCATTTCCCTTTCGGGTTGGTCAGAAACCACGCTTATATATATTCACGGATGCGCGGATGCGGATTCACATTTAGCCAACTTTACTATAGGCCAATCATGAAAAAAACTTAAATTTACTGGTAAAGCTGGTGATCACGGTCAAAATTAAAGGCAAGAGACCCCGTGGCCGAAGCCCCATACGTTGGTTTGACCAGATCCGAACCATACTTAACACCCCAGTCCACAAAGCGCTGCATGCTGCCGTGTGCAGACCCGGATGGCGCAGCGTCGTCAGAGACAAAGTGATCCGTGGAGGAGTCACGACGCTCAGCATTGAGGAAAATGACGCTAGAAGAAGAATTTACCAAAATTATGGCCGCGTTCGTTTTAAGAAATGTTAGCATGAAAATACCACTTTTTTTAGCGCAAGTCGTCTGTTTAATGAAAATTCTAACATTTGATGCTTATTTTGTATGTCAGTACCGTGTTGAAAGGACGGTTATTGATGTTACTTTTTGACAGATGCCATTAACATACAAAATGGTTTGTTTACCATTTTTATATACTTTATAGTTTTCTTTTATATTTGTTAAAAAGGTATTTTACACGATTTTATGTAATACATTCAAAGACCATAATAATATTATATGTGTTGGATGCCATGGTATGATAAAACATCAACTAAAATACTTGTCAAAAAGTAGCCTCACCGCTCGTTTTATTCAAGAAATGTTAACATTGTTAAAAAAAGTGGTATTTCTTAACAAAAATGACATTTCGCGCTGGTTTATGAAGTTGCTACGAGATGTTGGAATTGCTATAAAACGAACGCGGGGTATGTATGAGCCCAGAACCACTGCTATAAGTCAAAGTATAAGAGTAAATAAAAGATATATCTTTATTGGAGAAATTTTGAACAAAGTTGTCGGCAGACGGGCGTAATTAAAAGATTCGCAGCACCAACTTTTAAAGCTGATTCCGAGCTCGAAGCATATAAAATTTTAGAGTGTTCGACGCGATCGGTTTTCCGATCTACTCTCTATAGAGGCTGATAAGTAGCTTCCTACTTAATAACTAAATAGTGTTGGGAAATACTAAAGAAAATAATCGATAAAAAATATAATATTTTATTTTTAACTTTAGATTATTTAGAATTGGATGTAGTTACACATTGAGTTATTTTTTTATGGTAATGACGCTGAATGTTAGCAACTGGAATCAGACAGACACACAGGACTGTCATCAGTCCCTAACTCTATGCCGGGTGACTGGGCATGACAGCAATTCGAGCCTGATCCCAAAACGTGTGGATACACTCTATACTACATAGTTTATCGGCTCGAACGGTGAATACTTCCCCGCCCCGGCAGATTGGGAAAATTACGACCATCAGTCCGCCTACCACATTTTTGTTGTTCTCGTTGAAAGTATGTGCCATTTGCATTGATGTCAAATGCAAATTTTGATTTTCAAGGAGAACTAATATCATAAGCTTGCCATGGTGATATTTATACAAAAATAACACGCTTGAAAGAAAACTTAGTAAGACATTGAAGTTGGATCTGAGATTAGTTAAAAAATTACATCATTCATCTTGGGTTTTGGGCCAAATTATATTCACAAAATCTAAATTATATAAACAAGATTATAATTTAAGTAGAAAATAAATTTATTTTAAATATTTTTGTTAAAATATATATAATTCTTTTTATAAAGATGGAGATCGAAAAATCACCTGACGATACGACCACCAGCCTGAAGGGCCACTGCATGCCCGAATCACCGTGAGGCCTCCTAAGGAGACCCCAAGGCGCCTGCGGACTAAAACCCTATAAACCGTCTCTCTTTCACTGTTGGCCATGCGTGCCTTTACAGCTAAGTCTGCGTCGTGGCTACGGAGTGAAGGCACTCGTTCGCCGCGAAATATATCATCATGATAGCTGTACTAACTTACAAAAACTACATATTTCCAAATAACTTAATTCAAAGTCAAAGTCAAAAGTCAAAATATCTTTATTCACGTAAACCTATTACAGGCATTTATGAAACGTCATTAATTTAATTATTTTGAATGATTCTCCTGCTAGTAGAAGATTAAGCAGCAAAGTGGTCCAATCAGTAAACTGTTAGCAGAAGACCAGCAGCTTAGCAGATTCCAATTGCACTGTATATAGTAATTGCCTTCATGGTCTAGCGATTTAGTCCGTGGATTTATATTCGGAGGTTCAATTCATGGTCAAGATACAATAATATTTATTAATTTAAATAAAATACGAATTTGCGCCGTTTGGGGTTCGAGACGATGGGCCCATGAGGTCACTCACCCAAGCGTCTGGCCAAGGAGTTGTCCAAACGGCTAACGGAAAAGTCTGGAGACAGGAGAGCTGGCAATTATTTCTGCCAACGTATTAGCTTAGCTATACAGAGGGGAAATGTTGCCAGTCTTCTTGGGACTATCACTGAAGGGTCGTCTCTTGATTTTTTACTTATAGTATATTTTTTAATAAAAGTTAAATAATATTTAATTTATTTGTGATAATTCTTGAGTTTGGTACGGTAGAGACATGGACGAGCTTGCCACTTGTCATGATGTGCCTTTAGTAAAGTTGGCTAAATGTGAACCTTCGCCTGTGTACCATTCGTGTAAACGTTGCTTGAGAAAACGATCTAGTCTGTAATCACCTTTATATGTATCTCCAATTTCCAAGGTCGAATCGAATACGGATGAAGTAAATTAGATTTGGGCTTAACAACTTTGTATGAGAGGTAATGGCATCACGATTTTTTCCAGTTTCTCAGAATTCTTATTTTGTTGAAAATTGCTGTTTTTGTAAAAGCTTAGTCGTAACAAATTGTTACTATGTAATTTTATTGTCGAAGTATCTTTGGTATCAAATTATCATCATAGCCCCTCAACACAGAGTCCTAGACCTTCACTGTTGGAGATAAGCCTTCCAAAAACTTGTAGCGTTACGACTTAGGAATAGTGTTGCTAATAGAAAAATAAACTATTATCTAAAGTGTTTGTATTAAAATAAATCCTACAATAAAATACCTATAAATAATAATAAATATAAAAACATACATTTATTCGAAAAAAATATTTACAACATATAAAATCATATTAATATTAAGGATAGGGATATAAGTCCCGTCCGCGTGGAATAGGGGCAAGAACGCCAGCCCTCTTGTCACCGGAGGTCTTTTAAAGCGTCAACAAATCAGATGTTGACGATCGCGCGAACGTTGATTTACGTAATTTTTTCTCTCTCTATTTCGTCTCTCGGCTGTGGGCGAGATCAATTAATAATAATACTCCCCAGACTTTAGGTATTAATCACGATGGATATTGCTATTTAAAGACGCGGCCTTATTTACCATGCAGTAGTGTTAGGTTTTTCAGATAATGATTTTTATCTTTAAAAAAAGTGTAATATTTTGCTCTTATGACGAATACACGCGGTATATATTGGGGTGGCCAAAATGGCCAAGCCCATGTGGCGTGCGGCAACTATTTGGGTTGATGCGAATTAAATTTAGCGGTAATTTTTAAATATATAAAAACTCGAAGGACCTGCGGGACACACTAATAATAAGGTGTAGGAAAAGAGAAAGTAGAGACAGTGCGGAGAAATTAGAGAAATGATCTGTCTCCAGGAAAAGAAAGCATGCACTAACCTTCAGGCGTCTTCTCGGCTGATGTGGATCCATAAACACTAACACAAATTTCACGAGGAATTATAGTCCTGATGGTAAAAGTACACACTCAAAGTATTTTGCGGTTTTATAACGAAATTTAAATATAACAGCGGTGCGGTGACACGCGTCGGCGGAGACACCAAAACGCAGAGTGCCGTGCAGTGTGCACTGCTAACGGGAAGCGGAAACGGAGGGAATATTAAAAGTGTGCCAACTAAAAAATGACAAATAACCCATTTAAAATTAAATAGGCGCGAGCATATATGTCTATGACAAAAAGCTATTATTAGGGCTGCTTGTAAGTTTTCTAAAGTTGTACGCCTCTCGTCGATTTGGAATTAAATAGAATGTAAATGCCTGAATTGAATTTTAATGAGTTTTTTTCGCCCAATTTCGTATTATTTTCGATAAGTCCTTTTACGAATGTACCTAATTATCAAAAGGCCGACCTATATTTTTAAATGCTTTCACCACTCGCCACATCACTTTGCCTTAGTTCAAAATCATAATTAAAGCTTCTAGAACAGAGAACTAGAAACTTAGTTATTATTATTAGTTATTGTAAGCACCAAATTCTATTATTTTTTTATTTATTAATTCCAATGACTGTCTCCACCCAATGTTTTTGGATGGGACAGTCAAACCTTGCAGCAATAGTTTTTAGAATGCTCCTGTTACTACTTATCGCGTAGAAGTCCTAAACATACCCAACGCACTTCAGCGCCTCGGCAGTCCCAGCGGCATTCTGAAGGCATTGTTGTACTGCACGCGCAGAATATTGTAGGCTCGGCGCGTATATGATGCCCACAATCCGCTCGAGTAGGATGTTTGTCAGAACGCTCTCCTTCCCCACACATCACACCGCATTCGTTTCCAAGTCGTTTGCAGTGGTGGCTGTGCATCTTTGGAACCAGTTACCGGTGGACATCCGTCAAGCTCCAAATAGAACACTATTTAAGAAACTGGTCTATGCGCACTATTTAAATTTACCATAAGCTTAATACACTCTCTGCTATATTTATTTCTCTCATTATAGTCATCATATAGTAGGTATATTATATTTATGTATATTCATAGAACGTATGTATGTAGTTTTATTTGTATGTATTAGTATGTAAATAAGTATTTATTCACTAGTATATATTCAAGTCTAATATTAGTCTATTAGTTTTGATAGCACCTGCCTTATCTTGTCGTAACTGCTTTAGTTGTCCCAAAGGTTTGACCAGTATAGAATGTCTAGCGGCATTAGGTCCGCCTTTGTACTTTGTGCAATAAAGTTTATAATAAATAAATAAGGCTTTACTGGTTCTGGACATCGAGCAAACCTGCGAGCGAGCATACTGTTCCTAACCGCCAACTGTACAGAACGCCAACGCGTATATTTATATATTTATCGCCATAGGATCCTATCGGAACACTCGGTTAAGTCATATTTTCTAAATAACAATGCTAAACAAAATACCTGGCCAGATATGGTGATACAGTATGGCAAGGAACAGCCCCAATTATTATTATTTTATTATTATTATCTCTATCTCTTCCACTTCTAAGCCTAATAATTATTATAATATATAATAATTGACCGTCTCCGTGGTCTAGTGGTAACAAACGTTGCCGTGAACTCGGGAGGTCGTGGGTTCGATTCCCACCGGGGGCATGTTGTACATTGTATAATTTGTCTCGGTCTGGGTGTTTATATCTATAATATGTATATATTTACAAAAAAAAGTATAATTTGTAGTTTATCAACCATCTAGTTTCCGTAACACAGGGCCTCGTAGCTTACCACGGAAATTAGATGGCGCTGTGTGACCTGTCTGGAAATATTTATTTATAATTTAGGTCTAGTTTGTGGCTGTAAAGGTGCCTCGTCGGGTATTTTAATAAATTGTAGTTAAAATGGTTACCTGGTATAGTGGTAACTCTGGTACTCTCTTAATATATTATATATTTTATTTTATTAAAATAATAATTATTATTTTATTATATAATTTTAATATAGTTTATTTTCTAGATTTTAAGTGACAACGCCCTTGTACAGCAGCCTCTATGTAGGTATTGATTGTTTGTAGTGTTAAGTGTAAATGACGAGTTCTTTGCTATTAATGGCATACTTCTGCTATCCTGCCATGATTGGTAAACAAGAATATGTATAAGTGACAAAACTGAGTGTACTTAATGTATCTTATGGTTAATAAATAAATTGAAATTGAAAAAAATAAATTGAAATAAAAAATTCATATTTTTTTTGTATGTAAATGGCAACCAATGCCGGCTCTACCTTATTTGATCTCGTTGCTTAAAGTAAATTATAATTATTGTTTCGAAACAAAACTTACACTCCTGGGTTGGTATTTAGAGAAACTTATTAATTTGTTAGTTAACTTACTGCATTTCTGTTTATCCTTCTGGATGCAAAGCGCGAATGCATAACTGAATAATTAATTCTTTTCTGCTGGGAAAGTATAAACTGGTCTTTTCAACTTCAGCGAAACATCAGACTTTAAAACAGTTACTCGTTTACAAGATCAAATATAAGACAGAGTGGGCAATGTTTGTCATTTACATACAAAAAAAAAATATTTATTTAATTAAGATTTATTTAAGTTTCTTATTGACAACTGTTTTTACTTAATAAAATATTTTTTAGCATGCAAATTTTGACATTAACATTGTATTCCAATAAATTGACAAGAACAATATTAAATATAAACTATATACAAATAAATATTGTAAATAAATATCTATTTTATTTTATTTATTTGGAATAACAAACAATTGTACAATAAGGATACCATACAAATATAGATTACATAGTACAGGTAATTATATAATTGAGTTGACCGCCTCGTGGTCTAGTGGTAACAAACGTTGCCGTGAACTCGGGAGGTCGTGGGTTCGATTCCCACCGGGGGCAAGTTGTACTTTGTATAATTTGTCTCGGTCTGGGTGTTTATATGTATAATATGTATATATTTACAAAAAAAAAGTATAATCAACCATCTATTTTCCGTAACACAAGCCTCGTAGCTTACCACGGAAACTAGATGGCGCTGTGTGACCTGTCTGGAAATATTATTATTATTATTAATTATAGTATTAAAACCGTAATCCACAGATAGGATATATAATTATAGAATGTACAAAGTTATATATATATATTTATAAAGAGATAACTATTAATATTCTGTTACACAAAAAAATGACATTCAAAACTAAATAAATATTATGAAAAAAATAAATAAATGTAAAAATATAATAATAATTAAAAAGCCTATATAAATTTAATATATCTATTGACATAAGCATGTTGTATGCCCATAATATGGGCAGATTGCATCATCATGACATGTAGAACTGTAATTAAAATGAGCAATCTATACAATAAAGAATTTTGAAGTTTTGAATTTGGAATTTATATATAATTATCACCATAGCAAGTTACAATATTAGTTCTCCTTGGAAGTAAAAATTTGACATCACTTACTTACAACGAGAACAACAAACGCCTCCGTGGTCCAGTGGTAACAAACGTTGCCGTGAACTCGGGAGGTCGTGGGTTAACCGATCGGTGGAGATCGCTCCTACACATTTAGCTATTACTATAGGCAAGTATCAGTCACTCTTCCATGTTATTAACGTAACAGACTAAATAAGTGCATTTTTTTTTTGTGTTTGCTCGACCAGGTTTCGCACCTGCAACCTCCGTTAATTCATGGATTGCTAAAAAAGTATATTTTTAAACGATAACAGATTTTTTCTCTAAATGTTTTATAGCACGCAGCAAACTGCGCATAGTGCAATTAAGATTTTAAATAAATAATTAAATCCACTTTTTATATAATAAAATACCGGTGTGAAGTTAGCGGCCAAAAGTTTTCTGCCAACATAACTCGACCAAATTGAAAAGTCACTATTTATTTAAAATTAAATGTCACACTATTAAGCACTTTAAAGCGCGCTGGCATAGCTTACTGGGTAAATAGGTTCATTATGCATCATTATTATGAGTTTTACAATAATAAAATCAGTAATAAAAATTTATAAAATTTTAAAATTATTTTAAGTTTAATACGCCATTTGAGCCCTCAATCCCCTGTGTAAGGGACGATGACGTACTACATTATAAAGAAGGCTTCAATACTCATTGCTGATAAAAGGCCCTGGGTGATCCCGCGTCTATTTATTGAGATGTGATTTTTTGAAATTACACTAATGATGCATAATGAACCTTTTTTAAATAAATAGTGACTTTTCAATTTGGTCGAGTTATATTGGCAGAAAACTTTTGGCCGCTAACTTCACACCGGTTAATAAAATAGGTTAATAAAAGCAACAGTGATGGGTTACCTAACAAAATATGTTCATGGCTTATTTTATTTATATATATAATTTTGTTTGTTTTTATTTTTTTCACTTTATGATAGTATAATAATCAATTTTTGAGAAGTAATGTCAAACGTCAAACTTAAGGAAACTGCAGGAATCGAATCCTTTTTTGTTGTTCTTCAGGTCCGAGTTTCATATATAAAGAAAAAGCATGGTGTCTGACTACCCCGTGAAGGATTAAAGTCGTGACTATTTTATACAAACAGAAGCGACTGGCGCACTGTTCTAAATGAAAATGTATTTGCGTTTTATCTTCATTTAAATGTAACAAAATTGTAAAGTTTATTTGCCGTTCTAAATATTTTTCGGTCGGACGTCTAACTTTGTTTTTGTAAAAACTCCAGCTCTATTGTTGTGAAACTTTCAATAAACTGTGTATGTATCAGCTGTATTAGCATCGCTCGATGCGTTATTGTAGCGGAAATATTTTTTTTTAGGAACTAAATTCTTTATGGTACTAGATTTTTATAAGGGACTAAAAAGTATTTAAAATCTCTAATCCTTATGAAGCATAAAACCACAAACAGATTGAAGACAAATTTCTAAGCATTCCATCGATTCACCGTGCAGGTGCCGGGTCCATCGTGTGTGGGTAAGAGATGAGAAGAATGGTGTCTCGAGCTTGCAACCGACAATAGGCTGGTTTAAAAAAAGGAGGCCTCCCTTTTTTATTTTATTGCGCGATAATGCGCTCACTATCCACCATTCTACTCCTCTCCCTACCCAACCAAATACTGTATGTATACAAACGTTTTATAAATTATCCTGTAAATTCATAAGTGCTAACTTTTGATAGCTTTAAAATATTTATTAATTCATTTACTTATTTCACAGCTGTCTTTTACAAATAAATATTTACATTCAAATGATTACCGAACACCTAGCCAATTACGGAATAACATTATTTTTACTAAACATATAGCATGAACGGATTATTAACAATTTAAACTACTTAAAACAAAAATACTTGTAAGATTGGGAACGTAAAACATATATGACCGCCTCCGTGGTCTAGTGGTAACAAACGTTGCCGTGAATTCGGGAGGTCGTGGGTTCGATTCTCACCGGGGACAAGTTGTACATTGTATAATTTGTCTCGGTCTGGGTGTTTATATGTATAATATGTATATATTTAAAAAAATATATATAATATGTAGTTTATCAACCATCTAGTTTCCGTAACACAAGCCTCGTAGCTTACCACGGAAATTAGATGGCGCTGTGTGACCTGTCTGGAAATATTTATTTATTATATTCACATAAATAGTGTTAAAGGTAAAACAGCGAGTTGTGATAAAAATGCTCCAAAAATCGCCATTTTTTATTAATACAACTTAATATACTGCGTGGAATTTATTAAAGATCAAATATTTTTATATTATAATCTAGAATAAAAATAAATAACTACGTTTATTTTTAATTATTCAGTAATACAATCTTAAGTTACGGCAGTAGTTTTTCTAAAAAAAATTTTTTTTTTTGACAATTACATTCGGTATATTACCTAGTGCCCTAATGCTCGGTTGTAAGAACGCTTTCATTAAAATCCTACAAAGGTAGGTTCGAACCCCCCCCCCCCCCCCCGCATGTACCAATGAAAAATACACTTTTCGTACGGACATTTGTCATAGATTTACAACACCACAGTTCCCGTCGCTCGGAGAAATCGACCCTCACCAGCCCGTATGGCCAGCGCGTGGCGAGTGTAGGCCAAATTCTTCGGAAAATGAAAATTCCATCTCCAACATTAGAGGTCTAGGACTCTTGTGTTTTATGATTATTATCTACGTCTTAAGAATGATTTCTGAGAATGGCAAACATATACGCATAACGCAACTAAGCGATTAGTTGCTGGAATAATAAGAATTTAGTTTTGAATAACTTCTATCGGTTAAAAGTTTCTTATAACTTGCAGAAAATGAACTATTTAGAAAAGTTATTGTATGGATTTTTTTTTTATATTTTGAGTGTCATTGATTATAAATATATACCTGGGCTTTAATTACTAATTATTGATGGCTACCGATATTAATTAAATAATAATAATTACACGGGTATTACAGTAATTATGCAAACCATGTCAATATAATTTCTTCTTATAAGCGCTTAAAATTAAAAAGTCATATCTTAAATATTTCTGTCTTTGCAATAAAACAATTATTATTATTACAGCCCCTAGAACACAGTGTCCTAGACCTCCACTGTCGGAGATGGTTCTTCCAGAACATATATCTGGAGAATTTGGCCTACACTCGCCACGCTGGCCAGATGTAACAATACTTATGTATAATAAATTATTATATATCCTTACTAATATTATAAATGGGATAGTAACTCTGTCTGTCATGTGTTACGCCTGAACTAATTTAAATGAAATTTGGTACAGAGATAGTCTAGAGCCTGAGAAAGAACATAGGCTACTTTTTAATGCGAAGAAAAGGCTGTAAGGGGATGAAATAGGGAATGAAAGTTTGTATGGAAATAACGTCATTTTTAAAGCTAGAAGCTTGAAAAATATTTATTTGGTTTTTGATTAGATAAAAATAAATACGACATTTATAGTTTGTAAAAATTTTACCAAATAAACAAAAAAGTAATATGTCGATAACACGGATGAGCTAAAAATAATATCTATCCTGATCTTGAAATAAATATGGGCAATAATTAAAAATGCTCCCGAAAGTCACTATTCCATTCGCGGACGAGTCGCGGGAACAGCTAGTATATATATAATTTACTAATAGTTAAATAAATACGTTTATTCCTTTCTCTGCCGTCCTGTGGATTCGAATGACTAACCCTGTATTTGACCTTTTTACTGTGTTGCGCTTTTGTTCACTTTAAAAGTCGTTCGTCTTAGCGTTGCTATATTTTTATATAATTTAGGAATATTTCGGTGAAAAAAAGCGTTGAACGCCTTGCTTTGCTATTAAGTCAAACACAGGGTAAGTGTACCAACCCGAGTAGCCCCGAATGCGCCCGAGACCATTTCAAATATCCCGCCAAGCGGTCGGTATACAATTAGTCAGTCATTATAATTCATTTTTAACAATTAAGGCCGCGTTCGTTTTAAGAAATGTTAGCATGAAAATACCACTTTTATTAGCACAAGTCGTTCGTTTAATAAAAATTCTAACATTTGATGCTAATTTCGTATGTCAGTACCGTGTTGAAAGGAACCCTCCTTTTGATGTTACTTTTTGACAGATGTCATTTAACAAGACATGGTTTGTTTACATTGTTGTATAGTTTATAATATATTTGTTTAAAATGTATTTTAAACGATTTTATGTAATAAATTCAAAGACCATAATACATTGTCGATTGATTAGTTATTATTTGTTACTTGTCATACTTGTCAAAAAGTAGCCTCACCGCTCGTTTTTTTTAAAAGAAATGTTAGCATTGTTAAAAAAAGTGGTATTTCTTAACAAAAACGACATTTCACGCTGGTTTATGAAGTTGCTACGAAATGTTGGAAATGCTATAAAACGAACGCGGCCTAAGAAAGTATATATACTTTAAATTAATTAACACAAAATTGTAAATAATAAGTTTGGAGTCTATTATTAATGTAATTAATAACACACTACTGTTTTATAAGTGTTTCATTAAGTCCTTGGTACTCAACCAGCATAGTAGGATTCCTGCAAGTGATATTGCTACATACTGTCCCAGAAGAATAAACAGACTTTGTGGTAGCCGTAAGTTTAATACAAAATACTCAAATAATCCAGCAACATTTCTTTCTCCGTATCTTTATAATAAACTAAAATATATTCTATGTGGGAAAAACTGCATCAGTGATTGTTGCCTCTAAGTTATCAATATGTTGAAGACTTATTAAAAGTCATAACCTAATTTGTTGGCTATTACTGTATTGTTTATTAAATGACTCTAGTCTAGGCTTTTATTATGTATTATCGTTGGTGGATAAATTATTACAATATTATTAAATGACTGGTCATTGCATACAAGTCAATGGTATAAATACGTTTATGAATTAGGTGTAAATGTGAGCTAGATACTACAAAGTGCAAAGTTTTTGTAATTTAACTTTAGTGTGATTTAGGTGTCGGTACTAACCTGACAGGTAAGTGCGGTGGCCCGGTTGTAGGAACGCTTTACCTAAAATAAATATTTCTTTTTTTCATTTTCTCGTCGGTCCCGGCTCCAAATATATACGGTAGGGGCTGGCATACGTCCTAGAACTCCACTGTTGGAGATGGGCCGTCCAGAACATAGAAGTATATTTGGAGAATTAGTCGAGGTTGGCGAGAGTAGGATGTCAGGACCGGGACCGTCGACGACAGCTTAACGTGGTCTCCGCGGCACGGGGATGATGGTGTTGTAATCTATGACAAATTTATCTAAGAAATGTATTCCTCATTGGTACATACCGGAGCGGCGCGACGTGGGCGCGGTGGTGGCTCGGTTGTAAGAACGCGTTCCTTGAATCCTACAAAGGTCGGTTCAAATCCACCCGGCATGTACCAATGAGAAATGCACTTTTCTTACATACATTTGTCATAGATTAACAACACCACCGGTCCCGTGCCTCGGAGAGCACGTTAAGCCGTGTCGGTCCCGGCGAGTGTAGGCCAAATTCTCCAGATATATGTTCTGGAAGGCCCATCTCCAGCAGTCAGACGGGTTGGCGAGGAATCTCGCATTCACATGGAGACCTTTTTCTGCATATCCCTTTTTCATTTTATTTCATTTTACAAACGTAACAACATAGAATGAACTATTTGCAATTTGATTTGTATATGCAATTGTGTATAGTTTAGTGCGTACATTCATTTTAAATGATAACAAAATTCAATTCACTTTTCCCTTTGTCCGCGGACCGCCATTGTTCTATTCAAAACATATTTTAATGTTTCACGTGAAATATTGATATCATTATTTTGGCTAAATGTACCTTTAATGTAACAAACAAAGATAAATAAGTTTATTAAAGTAACATAAAGTATTTATTTATTTAAAATAGACTTAATGACAAACATATTCAATTCAATTCAATTCGTTTATTTCTGTAATTAGGCATAGGACAAAAAAATATTGTATTTTGCACTTTTACATGTCAAATTTACAATAAGTATACTTTAATATTAGGCTACATAATTTCGCAGCATTCTACCAGGTAGAACGCCATGAAACTACACAACCTTACTTAAATGTAGAGCAGTGCGTTACAATACAAACATTTTAAAAAAAACCTACGTGAGTTATATACACAATAATGCCACACAAAACTACACTTATAATTAAAGCTGCTGTAAATAGGCATTGTCATCTTATCAAATAATATACAAATATAAAAAATATAATTGTCACTAAATATAACATATTCTGACAAGCAACCTTTGGGAGTGTGAAAAGTTATATATAGGTGAAATTTCATTTTATATTATAGGTCACTTACATAATAATATTACATAAAAGATTTACACGTATATGAGGTCTTTTTTTTATTTTTTATTCTAGCATGTCATGTGACCTTGCGCCCACCTGATGGTAAGTGGCGTACGAGGTCCATGAATGTTAGCAACTGGAATCAGAAACTCATGACTGACTTCAGTCCCTAACACTATGTCGGCTTGACTGGGCATGACATCAATTTGAGCTTGATCCCGAAACGGGAGGATACACTTTACTGGGTTTATCGGCAAGAACGGTGAATACTTCCCCGCCCCGACAGACTGGGCAAGTTACCACCATCAGTCCGCCTACCACCTATTCAAAAATTATCGCAAATTTGGTATTTCTTAATTCAGTGTTTATTTATTAATGAATATCTATTATGCCCCCTTCAAAGTAATTACCCTCAGATATAATACACTTATGCCAGCGATTTTTCTATTCCTCAAGTCAAGTTTCTGGTGGATTGCTTCGCGCTAATTGCGTATAACTCGCAGGTAAATTTCTATTTTGACCGTACTACCAAGTCGCAAGTCATGATGCACGACGCCCCTGCAATCGAAGAAAACTGTGGTAATTTTCCCAGACTGCCGGGGCGGGGAAGTATCCACCGTTCGTGCCAATAAACCCAGTAAAGTGTATCCACACGTTTCGGGATCAGGCTCGAATTGCCGTCATGCCCAGTCAAGCCGGCATAGTTTTAGGAACTGATGTCAGTCATGAGTGTCTGATTCCAGTTACTAACATTCATGAGAACATTTTATATAAACGTTGATTTTGTCCAAGGTAGCTTCACCAAAACCCACAGTCAACATTATATACACCATATAATTAAAAATGAAATTTAAATATTAACACATGAGTCAACGTCGAAATTCAAAACTACTTAAAATTTAATATAAACCAAACTAATAAAAAAAAACAACCCTACAGGGATAGTCCCAAGGAGGCTGGCGTTTTGTTTACACATTATTATTAAATTTTGACTTAACCGAGTATAGGGTATAGGGTTCTATGGCGATAAACATATAAATAAAAATAAATAAATAAAAACCTCTCCATTCCGCAACCGAACAACACAGCCCTATTCTTAACGTTTGCATATAACTTTGGTGAACTTTTACAGTTATTACGCTATTAAAGTTGATATTTGCACGGACGCTGTCAAGGTCGAGCGCTTATAGAGTTGAGAATTGAATAATATTTTGTAATTATGACGCAAGCTGTGGCGTAAATAACGAAATCCACTAATAACGTTTGCGACTAAGTAATAGAGCTACAGGTCAAAATATAACACTACGCGTACGAATAAATTTGGGGACTTATACATCTGCCGCACGATAAAGATGTGGAATGCTTTATCAGCATCTGTGTTTCATCTTTCCTTTAACCTGGAGTCCATCAATCAAAGAGTGAAAAAGCATCTTGTTACTGGCTAGCGTCAGTCGATGCCATTCTTGGACCTGCCGAACCGCTTACCGTCAGGTGAGTACGATGTCACATGTCGTGTTCAGATATATATATTTTTGCCTTAAAATAATAGTATTAGAACTTTACGTGTTACTCGTACATGGCAGTTCGTTTTCTGAATACTGCTTCTGAAAACAATTAGATTTGCGGAGAAATGAAGGCTGATTCGACCTTCTAAGCGTGTTACAATGGAAGAAAAAACGTACACACAGTAACAAGGTTACAGGAGCTATATTTTGATGTATAGTCGTACAAACCGGCTCTCAATTTTTTTTTATTGTTTAACAATTTTATTCAAAGGTAATTATAGTACATTAAATATAAATTAAAAGCTACCTAAATAATAAAATTAAAAATAAACTAAACTATAAATAAAAAAATGTTCTCTAGAGACGTCCCATCCGAGATAGTCCCAAGGAGACTGGCAACATTTCCAATCTGTATAGCGAGGCTAATACGTTGGCAGAAATGATTGCCAGCCTCCCTGTCTCCAGACCTTTCTGTCAGCCGCTTTGACACCTCCTTGGCCGAGCGCCTCGCTGACGGTCCCCATGGGTCCATCGTCTCGACCCCAAACGGCGCAAATTCGTAACGGCGCAATTTTTTTTAAAATTAACAATAGCCAATCACACATTACAATTTACACACACATACAAACAACATTCATAAAGCCTTTATGTTTATCGATTTAAATTTTTAAAGTAATTAAAATTACTAACTTAATATAAACTATAGCCTTCGTGGTATTCCTTGCGTGGTGGTCAGAAACCACACTTATAAAGAAGCGGATTCACATTTAGTCAACTTTACTATAGGCCAATCATATCACAAATAAATTAAATATTAATCAAATTTATTTATTTAAATTTATAACTATTATTGTGTCCAGACCAGGAATAGAACCCGGTACATACGAGTCTTAATCCGGATTTAACCGCTAGACCACGGAGGCAGTCGGGACACAATAATATTAATTAATTTAAATAATAAAAAAAATATATACGAGTATATAATTTATTTGTGATGTTTCTATCTTCTATGTGTATGTGTATATCTAGGTTAATTAAACATAGGTACAAATTTGATTTACAATGCCAATTGATAGCTTGCTGTCACAAATTCTCTTCCCATTTGGCTATATGACCAGCAGTAATGTTCAACCTATGTCTTTGGTTCTCTGATTTTACGTCTTTATAAATTTTGAAATGGAACTTTGAAAGTTTAGTTTTCTGAGAAGTTGTGTAATAGCGGCCGGAGAGAAATCGTTATAATATTTATTACTGGGACAGCTGGCAACCAAGAACCTAATAACGTTAAAAAACGTGACATAGGTTATGGTGGGTTTCCATGGGAATCAATAAGATACATAATATAATAATAATAATAATTGTCAACATTTCCCTTCTGTATAGCAAAGCCGGTTTTCTCCATATTCCTATATGGCGCTGAGACATGGGCTATAAAGTCGCTGACCGAAAACGTATCGATGCTTTTGAGATGTGGTGTTGGAGAAAATGCTGAGGATCTCGTGGACTGAGCATCGAACTAACGTATCGATCTTAAACCAACTACACATATCGACTAGGCTATCCACCATATGCCTTCGTCGGATACTCCAGTACTTCGGACACATTGCCAGAAAAGGAGGGGATAACCTGGAGAAACTTTTTGTGACTGGCAAGGTGGAAGGAAAGAGACCGAGAGAAATCCGCTCCACCACCAACACTAGCGTCCATGATGCTGTGCATGCCGCCGAAGACAGAAACGGGTGGCGTGCTATCATCAAGACGCACACCGATTCATCGGGAGGTCACGATCCTCATCAATGAGGAAACACGACGCAAGACGTTTGACTGAGGGTCGCCATGATCTCATCGTTGACCCCGAACAGCTCAAACTCGCATATCGAAGTTGGCGTATTTGCGCAGCTTGAAGTTCTCAGCAGAAACAGAGACTATCAATATGCGTAATTGAGTGGCGTGTTGGATTTCAAACCGTTTGGAAACTCAATGTCAGGACGCCGTGTGAAAAACTACATGCATATTTGACATTCGTGACCTTTTGGAATGTGCTAACGCCATTTGGAAGGCTTCGTCTTAATAAATTTCACGTCTGCATTATGTTGACGGTGTGCCGAGGCCTTAAGTCTTGTTTTTAACTTCAGTTACACTTGACCGATGCATACAAAACTTTTTTCATATCACAGTAAAGTTTACCCGTGTGTGCTTTATCCTTAACTTCCTGAATTTTCTGCAATATGGAAAAATCCTTCGCAAACTATAAGAAATCCAATCTGCATAGAGCCATTGCATAAAACGCAAAAGTATCTTCACTACCGTAATCCTCTGGTGAGAACATACTTTTTTTACGCGACTTCGCGACGGAAAGAAGTTTGTGTTTATCAGTTATATATTATATACATAAACTGATAAACACAAACTTATATATGTATATGGTGGAAAGCTTTGTCACGCTTTTTATTGGGTCCCGATTGTTAAATCTACTATGTAATAAAAGATATAAAATTATTTCATGTGGCGGCGCAATCTTGGTGGTGAGGTAGAGGTATGGAAGGAATACTAGGGTAAACTTTAAGAGTATAATAATAAACAAACAGAAATATAATAGAACAATAATATGTGACAAGCAAAAGCTAAAATTCAAGTCTATATAAATATGTCAACTTCAAACGTCTTAATTGATTTGACAACTTATGTTTCATAATATTTCAATGGTGTAGTTAAGCGCTTATCAAACTGTTTGACTTCTAATGACTACGTACTCGTATTTGTGCCTTTTGGTTTTGAGACAATGGGGCCAAGTGCATCATTGCAAATGGCACTTACATCCAACGAGAACAACAAATAGGTGGTAGGCGGACTGATAGTGGTAATATGCCCAGTCTGCCGGTGCGGGGAAGTATCCACCGTTCGTGCCTATACACCCAGTAAAGTGTATCCACACGTTTCGGAATCGGGCTCGAATTGTAGTCAGCCCAGTCAAGCCGGCATAGTGTTAGGGACTGATGTCAGTCATGAGTGTCTGATTCCAGTTGCTAACATTCATGGATCATCATTCAGGCAAGGTCGCATGTCGGGCTAGTAAATAAAAAAAAACGCGTCGGTCCCGGTTTCACTAATACCGACTTGTAAAAACGTTAATAATGTCATTAAAGTTTGACATGAGACCCTCGCCAAACTGTTTTGCCAGCATGGCGAGTGTAGGCCAAATTCTCCAAAAATTTCTGGCAAGCCCATCTCAATCAGTGGAGGTCTAAGACCCTAGACCTGGGGCTGCCATGATAATACTCGTAACAGTATATCTGTGCAGCAGGGGGGATTCTGCAAGTGTTCTTGGCACACTGCCACATGATCAAGTCATGAGGGAATATTTTTATTTCTAGTTTATTATACCTTCTTTCGAATAAATATAGTGTAAATATGGATTCCATTCAACAAGTAAAACTTTTGCGCTAAAAAAATGGACTTCGCCTGCTGGAATTGAACCCGGTATAAATCTAGGCGATAACCGCTAGTCTACAAAGGCTGTCACTGTATAAATCTCAGAATCTAACTTCCAAACTTTGTCTTTTGCATTTAATACCTCTAATGGACCTCAAATTTAATTTATTAGTGACTTGTGCCTTACAAATAAAGATTTGAGATTGTCTAAATAATATCGCAAGACGCATTAGATCGGATTAAACTTTGTCGGCTAATTGTCGAAAGAAATGCACTTTTTTAATACTGAGTATGACATGTGACATCGCGCCCACCTTTTAGTAAGCGGTACTCAAGGTCCAAGAGAGAAAGTCACTGATAGCCACAAACCAACACCCTAACGTTATACCGGCCTATAGATTCTTCACAATTCCCATTAAGACCGACGATATAAATACCTATGTATTTTAAATAAAGTGCAAGCAAAAAGGAATTAAAAACTTAAAATCGTCGTCATCATAAAACATCCTTAAAACCCCCACTTGGAGATGGATCTTCCAGAAATTTCCGGATATTTTTCCTACACTCGCCACACTGGCCAGACGGCTTGGTGAGGATCTAATGTCAATTTTTAATGGTAATTTAACAACGATTTCCCTAGCCCCTTCCCACCTTCAAGGAACTTCTGTTAGAGCTGGTGTTGCAGCGGATCAAGCGCAGATCAGCAAGCGTCGAAAATATAAAACGATTTGCAATTGTTACTTTTTTTCGACGTTTGCTGTAGAAACGATGGGCCCGTGGGGATCGGAACTGAAAGCTTTTTATAAAGAAATTGTTCCAAGGCTCATTAACGTCTCTGGTGACAATAGGGCTGGCAGTTTTTTCTCCCAAACTTTAAGTATCATAATTCAAAGGGGAAATGCTGCTAGTGTATTAGGCACCATGTTACAAAACAGCGATTTGGAGGAGCTATTTTTTTTGTAAGTATTTAATTTTCCTTTTCTATGTATTATTATTATTTTTAGGTTAAATTTAAATTCCACAAGTTGGTATTAGGAGAACCGGCTTAATGTTGTAAATCTATGACTAAGAAAGGTGTATTTCTCATTATTAAATGCCGGGGTTCGAACCGACATATATAAAGGAAAGCGTTACTCCATACTACTTAAAATACTAACAGCCTATTGCAGAAAGGATAATCAAATTAAAACACCCTTCCCACTTTGGTTATTTCAGCCAATCACGTTCCTTAAACGCTTACATTAAATTAGATTAAGTACAATATTTAATTTTATGTTTTTAAGACGTGTTTCATATTTTTTATTAAGCTTTTTGTTTGTCTAAACTTAGAATTTAATTTAATTTGATTTTATATTTTTTAATTATTTATATATATATATACCACTTGTATTTTGTGCATGTTGTGGCACCTAAAGGTGGTACATTTATCGTTGAATTTATGTCCTAGTTTTTAAGTAAGCAATAATGTAACCGACCACTGGTTGTCCTTAAATAAATAAATGTGTAAAGATAAGCATCCTTTCTGTTGCAACCGGCTGTTAGTCTACAAGTATATAGCGACATTAAATAGTAATAGGCATTTATGAATCTGTCTTCGTAGTTTGTGATATTTCTCGAGTTTGGTACATTTGAGACATCGACGTGCTTGCCACTTGTCATGATGATAGGCTTGAATTGGTAGTAGGCGGACTGATGGTGGTAATTTGCCCAGTCTGCTGGGGCGGGGAAGTATCTACCTTTCGTGCCAATAAACCTAGTCAAGTGTATACGCTTCGGAATCAGGCTCACATTACCGTCATGCCCAATCCAGCCGGCATGGTTTTAGGGACTGATGTCACACACAAGTGTTTTATCTAACCTATAGTAAAGTTGTATAAAAAATCTGACCACTCCAGAAAGGGTACGTTCGTGATAATGATGAATTTACTAAATTATAAGTCCGTAGAACAAAGAATTTAAAATACTTTAAATGTATAATAATTCATGAAAATATAGCCATGTATTAATTAGCGTGGCGCTGCTGGAGTTTTGCTCGGCTGGGCTTATCGTATTATGCCAGAACGAGTGGCCACTGCATTTCTGCAGGGGTTGTGTAGTCAGCACATTATCTACAGCTTTTAATTAGCACCCAAAGACATATAAATAATGGGCCTGTCCAAAAAATATGTTTATTTAATGCCAGACACCCTGGCTGTTAACGATTCCACAAGTTGGTATTATTGGTCCCGGACCAATAAAATATTTTTTCAATTAAGAAAGAAAATGCTGCCAGCGTATTGAGCACCATTTCACAGGACATTGATTTGATGAAGCAATTCTTAAAAAAAAAAAAAAACTTATTTCATATCATAAATAAAATTATTCGTAGGCTACCCAACTCATATTTTACTAACTCACTACACTATACCCACACATTTCATCCACTACACTAACACTACCACACACACTACACACACCTCATTTATTTTACTATTTTAAAAAAAAACCTTATTTACATATCATAAATAAAATTATTCGTAGGCTACCCAACTCATATTTTACTAACTCACTACACTATACCCACACATTTCATCCACTACACTAACACTACCACACACACACCTCATTTATTTTACTGTTTTATATTTATCATATAAACTTAACTTTGATTATAACGACTTTGTAAATAGTTCATTACCTTAATAATAATATAGTTAAAATTTAAAATTAAACTAAACCTTATGTAAATTGACAAGCTACACATAAAAGTAAAGCGACACATAACTTTGGCGCCAATAATTGTACAAGTTTTGTTGGTACACTGTGTGTATAACGGACGTAATAACATTAGGGGATTAAAAAGGCTTTTTATGTCTAATATCATGAAACGTCAGTATTAAATTCCATTTAGCAGGCGTTTATGTTGAACAATGCAACCTACCCAAATTCTTCTTGGGGTTGACTTTCCAATCGTGGGGTGCAGTTGCACAGTTAGCCTGAATGGAGAAAATATCATTATTCTCCCAGTTATTAATGCGGGTTTGCGTAGAGCGCGTCGCTTGACGGTTAGGGAGTCAACCCTTAGACATATTGTTTCTCAATCTTTAACTTTCAAACCAGTGTACCTTATTCCTCGAAAAACGCATTTATTATTATTATTATTTACATTATAAATATTTTTAGGTTTAATTTAATTTTTAATGTAGTATAGTTTATTTAATTTATTTTTTTCTAAATGAAAACATAATTGATCGAACCTTATAGGAGATATTATTAAGTTAAATACCCACCAACTTACGTTATGTTGTAAGACTTACCTTTAAGACTAAACCAGTGGCACGTTGGGATTCTCACACTGAGAAATTATACCCAGTTATTTAATGTTTCGTATTCCTTCCTTCATAAAATATTAATATCCCTTTTACAGGAGTTTTGACATTTTCTTACTGACAGAACCTCGTAGTATCATAAACGAATGAGTTAATTTAATTAACGGCATTGTATTTGTAAAGACTGATCTTATCGGCCGTACTTTAACTGTCTCCGTGGTCTCGCGATGCATAGTCGTAGATTTAGACGCAAAGGTACCGGGTTCGATGTCGGGTCACAATTATTTATTTGTGATATTTTTCGAGTTTTGTACATCAAATTTGAGACATCGACAAGCTCGCACATATCATAATATGTATATATGGATAATGAAGTTGACTATGTCAATCCACTTCTTTAAAAGCCTGGTTTCGGGTTCGTGATGATACTTTACTAATTACCGGAGTAAAACTAAAAATCATTTTATCTGACGAATGCAAAATTAGACACTAAAGAAATGAAATAAACTACACTACAAATAAAACTTTAAAGATATTAATTTATTGTTGTTGTGTAATTCTGTATTTGTTTCATTTGTAAATCTCCTATAGCTGAGTTTTCCTTGCAGATTCCTTTCTCAGTCTGATTAAACATTAACAGGTCACTAGAATTTGCTAAGCTGTTAGTCTTCTGCTAACAGCTTACTCCTTGGACCACTTCGCTGCTTAGTCTCCACTAACAGGAGTAGAATCATTCCTAATAATTTAAATAATGACGTGTCACAAATGACTGTAATAGGTTTACGTGAATAAAGATATTTTGACTTTGACTTTAAAAACTATCAAAATAAACACTATAATTATAACCGTCTGATGGGCTGGACTGTACTGTGACTAATTAATTAATTAATTAGACACGAAATTGTTAAAACCTCGAAATTACATCTCGATGTGTGTTTCTGTAATTTTAGGGCCACCGTGTGGAACTGGGCCAGTATTTATAATTTAGGTATATGTTACAACTACTTAAATATTTTCACTGCATTTGCTTATCTTTCGTTTACATGAGTACCGATTCGAATTTTTAGGAACAGTATTTATCGTTGCTTCTGCATGGATAATTAATTCTGTAACTATAACCATGTGTGTACTTATTTTAACTTAATTATAATACATATATTATAGGCATGTAGGTATTTATGTATATATTTACTTCGACTTACCTCAGGTTCTAAAGACTTGTTCATTTCCTCCTTTAGCAGAACAAATTATGCAAAAAACACATTGACGAGCAGTAAAACTATATAATGATTGCTTGGTTAACGTGGACATATTTGCTTGCTCTAAGTCAGTGTATAGGAGCAGAGTACGTGAGATAATTAGTGTTTTTTACTTTCTTTTATAGTTAAACTGTATTTTGAAATAATAATAAGTATAGTTCTCTTTCACAGTTTAGGTACTCCAGGTCTAATACCTATGTATATTGTTTGTTATATAAATTGTATTGTGACTGTTTGTTACCATAATAAAATAAATAAAACAAAATATTTATTCAATATAATGTAATAGCGGTTAAGTCCGTGGATTTAGAATCGGAGGTACCGGGTTCGATTCCTGGTCGGGACACAAAAATATTTATTAATGTAAATAAATACATTAAATTAATATTTAATTTATTTGTGATATTTCCCGAGTTTGGTACGCTGGAGACATCGACGAGCTTGCCACTTGTCATGATTGGCCTATAGTAAAGTTGGCTAAATGTGAATCCGCTTATTTATAAGCGTGGTTTCTGACCACCCGGAAAGGGAAACCCTCGTGATGATACTATATATATAATATATGTAATATTAGTATGTAAGTTTATTATCCCCGTAATGTCGTACTGAGGAGACATGGACACTGACAGTGGGTCTGGTTCACAAATTCAAGGTCGCTCAGTGAACTATGGAGATAGCTTGGTATTTCTCTGATGAATAGAATTTATTCATCTATAGGATTTTGTGATATTTCTCGAGTTTGGTACGCTGGAGACATCGACGAGCTTGCCACTTGTTATGATTGGCCTATAGTAAAGTGGTTGTGGTTTTATTCAAATTATAGTTATGATTGTTCGCATTGATAGTTATTTCGGGCGTTGTAAGGGCTTGTCACAATCATAATAATCACAGCACTTAGAACACATAGTTAAAGACCACCACTGTCTAAGATGGGTCTTTGAGAACATATCTGATGAATTTGGCCTACACTCGCCACGCTGGCCAGGCGGGTTGGCGAGGATTAATTTAATAACGATTCCACAAGTTGGTATTAGTAGAAGCGGGATGTGTTGTAAATCTATGACAAATATACGTAAGAAAAGTATTTATAATTGGTACTACATGCTGGAGCTCGAACCACTGTAACTTTTTTTTTGTTCGATTTGACAGCGATCTTACGACCATGTCACTTTCAGGGTGGTCCGAAACCACGCTTATAAATAAGCGGATTCACATTTAGCCAACTTTACTAATGACCAATCATGACAAGTGGCAAGCTTTTCAATGTCTCTAGCGTACCAAACTCGAGAAAATCGCAAATAAATTAAATATTATTTAAATGTATTTATTTACATTAATCAATAATATTGTGTCCAGGTCAGGAATCGAACACGGTACCTCCGAGTCTAAATCTACGGGCTTAACCACTAGACCACGGAGGAGGGTGTGAAGAAAAAACGTCTTGTGTTTAACGAAATTACTCTTTGCGTAGCAGATACGGATCTGTCGTAGTGCTAAGGGGACTCGTAGTGTATTCTCGTAGCACAGTAAATACTCATTTGTTACTCAGTTTACATTGTAGGCAATTAATTTGGTAGAAAATACGACAGGAATAAGTACATTTCAACATAGCCCCTAGAACATAGAGTCCTAGACCTCCACTGATGGAGATGGGCCTTCCAGAAAATTCTGGAGAGTTTGGCCTACACTCACCACGCTCTGGCCAGACGGGTTGGCGAGGTTCAAAGTCAAAATATCTTTATTCACGTATACCTATTACAGGCAATCATGAAACGTAGAAGACTAAGCAGGAAAGTTGTCCAAGTCGTTAGCAGAAAGACCGGCAGCTTAGCACTATTCTACGGAAAGACGCAGAGTAGAACGACCCCCGGATGACCTGAAGAGGGTCGATGGTTGGGGTTAGATGAGAGTGGCAAGCGATCGCGTTAAGTTGCGAGCCATGGTGGAGGCCTACATCCAGCATTTTACAGCCACGAATATTAATTAACATTAATCCTATTAGAATATAAGATGACACGGCCCTTTTACAGCTATAAATGTATGTTTAATTGACATATCATTATTATTATTTAGATTATAAGATACACATCCTTTTATTTTATTTATTATTATTATTATTTTTTGTTTTATAAATTTATTAATTATCTGACATATGTATATAATTTTTATACATCATAATTATTAAGTATTTAGAATGTAAACTGACACGGCCTCTTTACAGCCACGATCTTATTTAAGTAGTTTCCAAGTTAGTTAGTTTTACTTGCTTGTAGCAGTAATTAATGTTGTGCCTAACATACATAAATATGGATTATTGGCTGTTTACGGTCCAACCATTATTACCACTTTGATTAGTACATATGTTTTAATAATTGTATTGATTTTATTAGTTCTGACTGTATCCAAATTGTTTTAAGCGAAACAATGGAAATAAACTATTTTGATTTTATTTTGATATGATGATGATTAACGTACTATTTGAATATTTTGCATATAAGGAACTCATTATTTTAGCGGCCGGACTGGAGACCATCAATAACTTGACGGTATTCTCTCATCGCTATCTACTCGATACTCTAAGATTAATGACTTTAAATAAATTCTACACATTTTCGATGAAGATGTTTTGTTTTAATTAATCTATTTTTAGAAACGGTGATAATAGGTGATTACCTAACGCCGAAATTAAAATTTGGTTTTAAAGGGGTCCCTATACGGTTAATATTGCTTAACAAGCATTTACGAATACATGCTTGACAAATGACAAACAAATTTGACGTGATTTAAAGACAACGTCTAGAATGTAAATCAATTAATATTTATTCGAAGACAGGGATATAAGTCCCGTCCGCGTGGAACCATTCCATCGCAAAAACGCTGGCTGCATTTCCCCGCTGAATTGCAATACTGATTCTTTGGACGAAGAAAGAGCCAGCTCTCTTCTCACCGGAGGAGACGACAAGACGCGGTATTATCTCTTTTAAAAACAATGGGTCCAGAGTTTATACAGCAAAAATATGTAATCTTTTAATATACTTACATACTTGCATCGCTTGCTGGACTCCACATTTTCCGCCGCGGCTCCCGCTTTATGCGCTGTCCCCCTGAAATGCGACGTGGCGTCCCACACCAGAGCACGTCCTCGTTTCCAGGGAACTAACGTCATACCATCATCGGGTCTCTTGCCATCATCTCGGATAACTCCAACAGGCTCTAGAAGCCGTTACTAGCATGTTAATGATCCGCACTCATTTTCATTTTAGTCGCCTTATTACACTGACGACCGGTTGCAATAAGGACGATTAAAATAATCCATGATCAACATTATGATATACTCGTACACCACGTGATCGTCAGGGAGTCATTTTGATTATTTGAGCCAGTGGGTATACGTTGAACCATAGATATAGAATACTAAGCGACGACGCGACGATCCTATGTCTATGCGTTGAACACGTCGAATGACAATCAGCCTTTCTGTAACTGGCTTTGAGAATGTTGCTTCACAAGCATGCATCTAAATGGCTAAACATGCCTGACAATCTTACAAAAAAATATGTTTCATTGTAGTTTACTTATCAAGCTTCGATTTAACCGCAAATAGATTTTTATCTGTTCCAAAAGTGCGGGCAGATTTTCCCGCCACGGCTCCCTTAATAATACTATTAAAAAGACTATCCACCATCGAGGTTTTAGCTCTTTTGGAGCGTGCTGGAGTAATCCGAGATAATAAATAAATAAATAAATATTTCCAGACACAGCGACATTTAATTTCCGTGTTAAGCTACGAGGCTTGTGTTACGGAAACTAGATTGTTGATAAACTCAATATTATACTTTTTTTTTAATATATACTTATTATACATATACCCAGACCGAGACAAATTATACAATGTACAACTTGCCCCCGGTGGGAATCGAACCCACGACCTCCCGAGTTCACGGCAATGTTTGTTACCACTAGACCACGGAGGCGGTTAAAAATAATGGCAAGAGATAGTGAATATATTTTGACTTTGACTTGGAACTATAAAGACTTGGTTTTGGTGCAACCCGGCCTAAGTAATCAGCTAAGTTAAATACGGACAAATGTGTGGCTCAGGTGCGAAACAATCCAAACAGTGTTCAAGCAAATAGTCGTACAACACAAAACTAAATACTCAACTGTTTCACGTTAGTCTAGCGGTTAAGACGTATAAGGTTTGATTTCTGGTCGGGACATTAATAAGAAATAAAAAAAAAACGCTTAAGTAATAAATATATATATTTTTTTGTTTTTTTTTTATTCATTTTGGTAAACCAATAGTCGACAATATTGTAGTAAATATTATACAGTAAATTCACTAAGAATTATTAAAGGTTTTCACATATAAATTTAAAGTTAAGTAATAAAGAGCAAGAGAAGAAAACGTCACTGCATTACTATTATTTTCACCATTACAGCCCCTAGATCACAGAGTCCTAGACCACCACTGTTTTTGTATTTATTAAATGTTTAAGGACAACTTACAGCTAGATATATAAAATATATATACAGTACATATGGGTAGTGTATGGCTATTGACAAGTTGCCACCAATAGGTAAAATTACATAATTAGGTGGTGCTCGCTGCAATAACAACACGAAACCTAAAGTAAAATTAACCTAAACTAAAAACTAAGAACAATAAACTATATGTAAATATAATACTATTGATGAGAACCACTGGCGAAACGTTTCGTAAGAATGCGTCGTGTAGCTGTCGGAGATAATATAAATGGATCCAAGTCGTTGCAGTACTCATTAACATAACTGCATGTCCTGCTTATGAACGAATTATGTTGGTAGTTAGTTTTGGAGAATGGGACAAGAAATAATAAGAAAGAAAGAAAGAAGGTTATCTTCATAAATTTTGGAGTATTTGGGCTACACTTGCCACGCTGTCCAGAAAGGTTGGCGAAGGTCTGATATCAATTTTTTATGGCAATTTATTAACGATTCCACAAGTTAGTATCGTGCTCTCCGAGGCACGGGAACGGTGGTGTTGTAAATCTAGGACAAATATCCGTAATAAGTGTGCATTTCTCATTGGTACATGGTATTCGAATCCATCTGTTTAGGATGATAAGAAAAGCGTTCTTACAACCGAGTCACCACTGCTCCACACACCTATCACACTAACGACAAAGGAACCCAAAATAAATTTAATAGTCTACTTTTTTGTACTGTCTCTGTGGTCTAGCAGTTAAGACCGTAGATTTAGATGCGAAAGTACTGGGTTCGATTCCTGGATTGGACTCAATAATTTATTTGTGATATTTCTTAAGTCTGGTACGCTAGAGACATTGACGAACTTTCCACTTGTCATGATGGGCCTATAGTAAAGTTGGCTAATTGTAAATCCGCTTTATTAAAAAGAGTGGTTTGTGACCCGCCCGAAAGGGATACGGTCGTGATGATACTTTAACTAATACACTTTTCTTACGTACATTTGTCATAGATTTACAACACCACCGTTCGGAGAGCACTTTAAGCCTTCGGTTCCACTAATACCAACTTGTGGAATTAATATTAATATTACTAATAGTATTTATTTGAAGGAATAAAGATAATAATAAACAATTATACCGCCTCCGTGGTCTAGTGGTAACAAACGTTGCCGTGAACTCGGGAGGTCGTGGGTTCGATTCCCACCGGGGGCAAGGTTTACATTGTATAATTTGTCTCGGTCTGGGTGTTTATATGTATAATATGTCTATATTTACAAAAAAAAAAGTATAATATGTAGTTTATCAACCATCTAGTTTCCGTAACACAAGCCTTGTAGCTTACCACGGAAATTAGATGGCGCTGTGTGACCTGTCTTTAAATATTTATTTATTTATTTAATTATTTGTGAAATGAATAATAATTATTAAAATTATTATTTAATATTTTTTATTGTAGATTTAAAAATAATAGTATTGTTTCATTTTATGCTTTACTATAAAATTAAAATAAATTATTAGTTTTAATTGTAATGTAGTTCATTTTATTTTTATTTCTTTATATAATATTAAGTTTTTTTAAATATAATTATTTTAAATTATAAACTAAAATTTTGGTATTTGCTTACCATAAAGTGTGCTCGGGTCACATTGAAGGTAGTATAAAAACAACGGTGAACTATGCATTTTCTAAGAGGTCTGGGATACCGGAGCTGCTGTTAATGTTTAATACCTTTCCGTTTCTTCGCTATAAAAGACTAAAATAGGGCATTGCATTTTATATGACTGCCTATGTGGTTTAGCGGTTAAGCCCGGAGGTATCGGGTATCGATGCTTGATAAGCCACATTAAAATAATTTATTTTATCATTATTAAATATCATTTATTTGAAAAAAAAAAAAAATATATAAAATAACATTAATGTCCGCGTGAAATAGTGGCAAGAACGCTGGCTGCATTTACCGTCCGCGTGGAATGGTGGCATGAACGCTGGCTGTATTTTCCGTACGCTTGTAATTGTGGCAAGAACGCTGGCTGCATTTCCCGTCCGCGTGGAATAGTGGCAAGAACGCTGCCTGCATTTCCCGTCCGCGTGGAATAGTGGCAAGAATGCTGGCTGCATTTCCCCGCTGAATTGCAATACTGATTCTTTGAGCGAAGACCAGAGGAGACAACAAGACGTGGTGTTATGTCTTTTAAAAATTTTTGGCACTTGAACTCAGTGGGCCCAAAGTTTCTACCGCATACGTAATATGTAATCCTTTAGTATGGATACATACATACCGTATACATTTGACCGCCTCCGTGGTCTAGTGGTAACAAACGTTGCCGTGAACTCGGGAGGTCGTGGGTTCGATTCCCACTGGGGGCAAGTTGTACATTGTATAATTTGTCTCAGTCTGGGTGTTTATATGTATAATATGTATATATTTACAAAAAAAAAGGTATAATATGTAGTTTATCAACCATCTAGTTTCCGTAACACAAGCCTCGTAGCTTACCACGGAAACTAGATGGCGCTGTATGACCTGTCAGGAAATATTTATTATAAAAAATGGCGTCCCACACCAGAGCACGTCCTTGGTCCCTGGGGACCAATGTCGTATCATTATCATTTTTCTTAAAAAAATATATATGCCATATGATCAAGGTGAATATTTTTATATGTAGTTAAATTTATTGTAGATTACCTTAAGTACATCTGCCTTTGTTTTTATGTGATAATTCTAATTTAAAAATAAAGCGTTGTATTTGGCAACCCTAATGCAAACTGGCTGCAATGTTTATGTGTTTTCTTTCTGGCGCAGTCTCCCGTTTCCAGATTATGAGCTGATAAATCGCTATATAAATCCAGACCTCTGTACCAAACACTAACTTTACTGCTGGTTACTTTGTTTGAAAATCTACTTAAATAAACACCTTTTACATAGATAGATTTTATATCCAACTGCCTCCGTGGTCTAGCGGTTAAGTCCGTGGATTAAGACTCGGAGGTACCGAGTTCGATTCCTGGTCGGGACACAAAAATATTTATTAATGTAAATACATACATTTAATTATTATTTAATATATTTGTGATATTTCTTGAGTTTGGTACGCTGGAGACATCGACGAGCTTGCCACTTGTCATGATTAGCCTATAGTAAAGTTGGCCAAATGTGAATCATATACTAGATATATGTAGGGTATAGCGGTGGAGGCTCGTTCTAAGACTGGTTTGGTATCAACCAATAAGAAATACACTTTTATTACGTATATTTGTCATAGGCTTACAACACACAGACGTCGGTCCCGGTTCCACTAATTCCATTTGTGGAATCGTCAATAAATTGTAATTAAAATTTTATATCAGACCCTCGCCAATCCGTCTGGCCAGGTATGGGGAATGTATTCTGCAGAAATATTTCCTGGAAGACCGATCTCCAACAGTGGAGATCTAATACTATGTGTTTTTGACTGTAATGATGACGATGATGATGGTGAATAATGATTCAGACGTATTATTTAGCCATCCAAACAGTAGTTTTGGTTGAACTTGCTTATCATTATACTATACACGACATGTGACATCGCACCTGATCACGAGGTTCACTGAGATGAAACCAACTGACGCCAGCCACTAACAACCAGCATCAGTCTCTACCACTATGCCGGCCTAACAATGCTTTCTCACACTTCGCTTAAAGGACTCCAGGTTATTTTTTATTTATTTAAAAACTTTATTGCACTATGTACAAAGGGCGGGCTTAATGCCGCTAAGGCATTCTCTAGCAGCCAACCTTTGGGACAATGCAGAGAATTTTGATTAAGAGGTAGGTGCAAAGGGCTCAAATATGAAACTTAATTTAAAAGAGAAATAAAATAAACTTATTCTATGATATCATTATACATATCAATATACATACAAATATGTACACAATAATACATATACTACACACTATATATCTTACATACGCTGTTGGGAACTGTTTAAGTAATGTGAATATACCATTTTCTTAAGAAGTTATAGGAGTGGGGAAACACACTGACAGGGAGAGCATTCCACATCTTCAGCGTGCGACAGATGTAAGAGTCTCCAAATTTATGAGTACGCGTAGGGATAGTAGTTATGGTATGTGGATGCATATTTTGGCCTGTGCGTGTGGATCGGTTGCGGAACGGAGGAGATGGAGCTCCTCAGAACACTCACCGTGGTATAGCTTGGAAAACACGCTAAGAGAGGCAACGTCACGGCGAAGTTGCTGTGATTCGAGAGTTTTAGACACTGTGGTGTCATCCACTATCCGAATCGCCCGCCTCTGCAGGACATTGAGAGCATCTGTAGATAAGATACTTAGCGGAACTCATGACCTTATCTGTGCTTTATACAGCATCAGTCTTGGTGCAGGCGTGAAAAAACTATTTATCTTGCTCAGTTGTGGGTGAAAGAGGCCCTGGCGGACCGAGACTCACATATCACGATCAAATAAATAAAACAATGACTGAAGGTGCATTAAAAAGCCTTCGTTACAAAAGAGCATGTAATCAACATCGACGAAGTGAAAGAGGTATGTCGTGATCGTGTCAAGTGGCGCTCAATTATCTCTGCCTACACCCCAAGGGATATGGCGTGAAGATATGTATGTACATTCTTTAGTACCTCGAGTTTTTTGGACGCTGTTTTGGTGATGCTCTCACAGTAGTTTCTATTGTTTAGGTCTGAGCGTATAATGTTAAGTTCATCAAATTAGTCTTAAATCTTAGCAAATAGTTTATGAAACCCCTGACGATTTGATCGGTCGAGTTGTCACGGCCAGCTGGCCAGTGGAGGGTGAATGATTATTTCATTTCGGTTGGACTTGTGGGTACCCAAGAAACTTCATAATAGTTCTAAATTCCAATTTGTACTCTCAAGTTTCTATAGACGTATATCGTCAGTGAAAACTTCGTTGTTTTGATTTATTTTAATAGGAAAAACAGAAGCAGTCTCGAAATGATAAAAGAGTACATTTATTTTCTCTCTGTTACCATGTAAATTAAAAAAGTAATATTCAGCCAAGGAGCTTTCTAAACGGCTGACGAAGAAATCTGGAGACAGAAATAAATTACTTCTGCCAATGTATTAGCCTCGTTATACAGAGGGCAAATGTTGCCAGCTTTCTTTGGACTATCTCTGATGTCTTTGGAGGATTTTTGTAACTTATAGATTGTTTTTTTTATTAGGTTTAGTTTATAGGTATTTAATTTTATGTGGTTTGTAATTATTATTTGAATATACTTTAAATACTGAAAAAAAAAAAAAAAAAAAAGTTTTATTACATATTTTTTTTTTTACATTTTTTTTTTTTCCGTGTTAAGTTGTAATTTGCATTTATTTTTTGTTTACTTTTGCTTGTTTGTAATTGTTATTTGTGTAGATTTACTTTAGTTTAAGTTAATATTTTCATCCATTTAATTTTTAGTTCATGCATGCAGTGTACAATAGTTTTAGGTTGTTAAATTTAACTTGTTTCCCTTTGTTTTTGATTTTGATAATGGTTGTTATTTAATAACTGTTTGTTGTACCTATTCTAAATAAATAAATAAATATGATCCACATTATTTTGACAGGAAGATTAAAAAAGGGGACGGATCCTGTAGCAAGGGTTGTGAGATAAAGCAGATTCGAGAATATTATTTGACATGAACAAGAATTCAAGAACGGGATCAAGTGAGGTAGATTCCTAAATCGTCATTTGTATTTTTTTATTGTGGGCGTAGTATTTCTGATAAAAAATTACAGCTTTGGCAGCTCAAATCGGAGCAGGTAGTGTTCTTAGAACACCCCCAATGAAAAACATTATACGGTTATGTTACGCATTACCTATTATTAGGGTAAATAAATATAAGTTATAAAAGACATCACTTATCTAATTTGTATTTAAGTAAAAAATAACCCTTTATTCAATATAGTTTAGGTGTGAAAATGTTTAAAACATCATCATGCTTTCATAATGTACTCGTACTCTAGTACTAAAGGTCTTCATTGATACGAAAACTACAGATTTTGTTTTCCAAATAACTAAATTGCACATTAATAAAATTTACATTTTTTTATTATCTATGCAGCACAAGTAGTTCAAAATTAGTCAAGAGTTGTATGTCGCAAGGTAATGAAGATATTATATCCCTAGGAATATCACGAAATCACGGAAGATGTCGAATACTCTCAATTGTTTTTTTTTTTTTTTAATTTCCTTTAAAGGACATTGTACAGAATACATCAGCCCTAAACACGTAATTTATTTGCATAATATATGTTCATAACAGAGTTCATAACCAAGTTGGGGATCATTAAATTTTAGATGCTGCAGAATTTGATGCTTTACTTGCGGCATTATAGCCCAAACACGTCGGGTAAAATATGGTAGTCCACAGCGCGGGAAAACCGCATAAAATAAACTGCAAGTTGTGCCCCATATTTAAAGTCCAATTTATCGTTTTCCATAATTATTCACATTGTAGCACATTATTAAACAAAACAACACCACTTTTGACCAATAATATCCACAGCAAATTAATTTACAAAACAAAAACTTGCACTTGACATGTCCACGCAAAATGGCGCGAAGAACTCCCTCTCATTTGTTATCTTTTCCTCCAGAAAGCATCTAGTTTTTTTTTTCTATTCATTACAGCCCCTAGAACACAGCGCCCTAAACATCCACTGCTGGAGATGGGCTTTCCAGAAAATATATCTGGAGAATTTGGCCTACACTCGCCACGCTGGCCAGACGGCTTGGCGAGGATATGATATCAATTTTTAAGGACAATTTATTAACGATTCCACAAGTTGGTATTAGTGGAACCGGGACCGACGGCTTAACGCGCTCTCCGAGGCACGGGAACGGTGGTGTTGTAAATCTATGACAAATGTACGTAAGAAAAGTGTATTTCTCATTGGTACATGCCGGATGGGTTTGAACCGACCTGTGTAGGATTTAAGGAACGCGTTCTTACATCTGAGCCACCACCGCACAGAAAGCATCTAGTAATATGGCAAAATACTAACATATTTTTATTGATAACGTCGTTCCACTAGACTAACTGCAAGCTAATCATCAATCAAATATTAAAATGTTGATCATGGATTATTTTAATCATTCTTTTTGCAACCGGCCTTATTTCATAACAAAAAAGTTATCTATACCAGTAGCAGTGCAACGTGGCAATGCAGCAAGTGTTCTTGGTACGTTAAATCATGAAATTATCGTTGGTAGAGATTTTAAGAAATATTTTATCCGTTATAAATATTTTCTTTAAAATTTTTAATAATATTTTTTATATAATATTTCTGTTCCTTGCTACATATATACGTCTACGGCACAGAGAGAGTTTGCCTAGTCTGTTTCGTCCAGTGGTGCCCGCCGGGGCGTGATAATATTCACTCCACTCACCGTGCACTCTCATTGTCCGCTCGTTTGGTTAGCAGGATATATCGTTTAAAGTTTATTGTTCATGCCCGTTTGAGTGTAGATCTACAATTTGTATTACGTAGAATTCTACCAAGTATCTATGTATTTGCGGACTAGAATATATCGTCGGTACAAATCTATACCGAAACTTCCCCGAAATCACGTGTTTTGAGTTAAGTATGCAGAATAGTAGGGAATTGTAAAATATTTTTTAATGATTAACGGAACTACAAAAAAAAAATGGTTTATAGAAAGGAAACGATATTATTCTGTTATACAAAATAATATTTTTTCTTATTATTCCTGTTTTACCTAAACTTTAAACTACAATTACTCAAAATGGTATATTTTCAAATTTTGCATAACTTTACTTAATAATAGTAACGTTCCTTGTTACTGTTTTTGACAGGCGATATTGCTAAATCGCCAATTAATTATTAAAAAAAGGAAAAAGGTCATTATTCTTATGATTCGTTAGTAGAATGTATGAACAAAATAGAATAACGAGCTTTTGGCGAACTACCTACTTAGATAGTGAAAATACAAATTCAAGACCGATCTACAGCTAGCTGGCTTTGAAAAAGTTTTACTAGTCAGTTAATATGTTGAAATTCAATTGAAAATACTAAATACCAAACAATATTCTACATTGCTTCATGAACAGTAGTTGCATCTTCCGACAATCAACACCATGGACGGCCTCTAAATACCTAGAGGTCAGGCAGTTCACTTTTTCAAAAACGTAACTGCTTGTACACGCTTGGCTTTAAAAACGCGCAATGTACATTGACAATTCAATTAAGAACCTCAATTAATTCTGAGAGGCATACTCAGCTATTTCTATTTTTCTTTTATCGTCAAAGATAAATATTTAGCCTTTTTGGAATAAGCTTTAGAGCTAAAATATCCAGGGGACGGTAATAAACTTAGAGGAAAAAAAAACTAATGTAGAAGTTAACATGAACATTTACTATTTTTTGTTGGCAACACTAGATGAACCTGTCATCAGTCACGGTCCCTGATGGCTGTCAGTCAGTGATTGCCAAACAAAATTGTGTTTGCGTGCAGCGTATCGCAAACTTTCGTGTAAAATGTTTGAAAATGTGCATTTAACACGTTATAACTAACTATATTATGTTGTAATTAGAAATACCTTTCTTTTTATCGTAAATATGTGTGATAGCGACGACGCAGGGGACAGTCCCCATGGGACTGTGGATCTTACTGGATTTCTATTTGGTAATATTGATGAAACTGGGCAATTGGAGGATGATGGGCTGCTGGATGTGGAATCTAAGAGAATGCTATCGTCTCTTACTAGACTGGGGCTTGGTTCTATCTTATCTGAGGTCCTTGACGAAGCAGATCTTGCAAAAGACGATGACGAGAAAGGTAAAGTAAAAAAATGATTTTCACCTAAAATAAATTATTGTCAATTTTTTATTCCTACACTAGTTGTTTGACCGGCTTCCCTCTTATATAGTAGCTATGAAGAAAAACCTATATATGTGGCAACAGAAAAGTCTAGAGACAGGAAAGCTGGCAATTATTTCTACCAACGTTGAAGCTTAGCTCAATGATGTTAACCTCATTGGCTTAGCTATACTTGGGACAGACAACACTTCTTTCCCATTTATATTGTTAGTAATATTTTTTTATTGTAGGTAGTGTTTTTTAATATAATAGGTTGTATTGTAGACCTACTTTACTTAGGCTAAATTCTTATACTATGTGCAAAGATATTACTTAGCGATTTAAGGTTGCCTTTGACGAGCCTTCCAACAGACCAAATCACGTTTACTTTAATTTGTTTTGTGCCGCCGCCAGTGACAATGACAACTTTATAATCTTGTTGATAATGGCATCCTTTAGTCATAAAAATGACTGAATTGTATTAAATTTATCTGTCAAATTAGTGATTTTCGCAAACTAATATTTAACAACTAAATATAAGTTCTCAACATAAGTTCTCAAATTAAAATAGCACCATCCTTTGGAACTAATGATATTGACCAAATCAGATTTTTTATTTTGTAAGTGACATCATTTTATGACTTACCAACTTAAATCCCTAAGATAGTGATCTGTCGAGACTGCCACCCCTGGTATTCCTATTGCACTAACTTCCAATGCTTTTTTTTTACAGATTATGAAAACATAATATATTAACAATGAAATAAAAATTACAAAACTATAATAAAACAAAATCTAAATTTAATCTAAAAAATAATAATAATAATAATAATACATAGAAAATAAAAATACATACAAAAAAAATAGCTCCACAAATCGCTGTCTTGTGGCATGGTGCCCAATACGCTAGTGTAAATGTATAAAGCTGAGTCTTGAATCCGTTATAAGCTATCAATATCAATATATTATATATATATATAATAAGTTCATTTTACTATGCATTTCTACATAAATATTCATTGTTAAGTAAAATTTTTTCTTTTATTTTCAGATTTTACATTAAAAAGTCCATCTGCAGTTGATTTTTTTGATATAGACGATGTTGCTGAGGATCAGGTATACACTCATTTGTAATCAAACGAAATCTACTATTATCTTTTATATTTTATTTACAAAAATATTAATTGTCTTCCTCATCTGCTGCTGCATCTGACAAGTTCCATATGCATTGGTAACAACCGGCTAGAATTTTCTATATGGTCACACAATTTATTTCTTACGGTCTTAATCCATATGGATTATTAAGCTTATTTCCAGTTATGTTAAATACAGTCTCAAGGAGTCTAATTGCGAAGAATGCCCAGCGTTATCTATCTATTCAGTTTGAATATCACAAAAGGAATTTTCAAACCCATAGAGAATAAAAAGAAGATTATGTTTAGTGCAAAAAATAATAATATGCACATAATATGGAATTTGGCAGGTGCAGATGCTCATTGGTTTTGTGTTTTATAGTATTTGTATGCTAATTATTTTAAATATTGTTTACTTTATGTCTGGCTTCTTCATTCTTGCTTTCTCTGCACAATTAACAGCTGTGTTTTCTTTTGTCATAATAAGTAATAATTCAACTGTTAAATTTAATAAACTTATGTTTAATCAAATTTCTTTAAATATTAAAGATACACTAATCTATAAAAAATAACTTCTTTTATTCCTTTAATCATTTGCACTAACATACATATGAGAACTAGTTTAAGACGGTGCAACCCTCATCTCTAAAAATATTTAGTTTCTTATATAAAATACTTGCACTAACAATGTGTAAATAACAAAACTAATTTAAACTTAAGCTGAATCCTAACCCTTGTGTTAACACATAGGATTGTGTTGAGGAGCCGGAAGAAGACTTGGGCCTGGCAGACCCCGTGGGTAATACTGATTGTCCACAGAGTCAAGGGGCAGACCAAACAGATTATTACAATACTGAACGGGGAGATGAGGGCTATGAAGGGGATTTGGAAGGCGATGAAGGATTAATGCCACCTCCTTCTGCTATTCCTGGGTAAGTTTTGTTTGGTTGTTAAGCCTTTTCTATTCAAAAAACAACAATTTATAAACAATTCCTCAAATTGTATTAGTGGAACTGTAACTGTCGGCTTAACATGATCTCCAAAGAACAGAATCTTTGGTGGTTGTACGGAATTGCTTAAGAGAGAACTTGACACCTTGCATTCCGCCATGGCCAGTGATGTTTGCATTGGTTTAAGCATGAGCTTTCCTCATTTACAAAATAAGCAACGTTTATAGGGTTTTGTTTATGATTTCATTATCTACAAGTATATTTTAAAATTATGTCATCAAACTTTCAGCCAACAAGACTTGGGTCAGCCCAAAAAGCTAGAAACCCCCCTAGCTGCAATGTTGCCATCTAAATATGCCAATGTTGATGTTAGAGAGTTATTCCCAGATTTCAGACCAGATAAAGTGAGTAAAACATAAATCTTAAAATAGTATTTATTTTAAACAAAAATAAAATAATTTTACAGACTTTGCAGCAGTATTGGTAACATAAAAGTAAAAAAATCTTTATTGCACACTTAATCATCAATACAGCCCCTAGACACAGCATCCTAGACCTCCACTGTTGGAGATAGGTCTTCCAGAACATATATCTGGAGAATTTGGCCTACACTCGCCACGCTGGCCAGGAGGCTTGGCGAGTATATGATGTAAATTTTTATTGACAATTATTAACGATTCCACAAAATGGTATTAGTGGAACCGGGACCGACGGCTTAACATGCTCTCTGAGTCACGGGAACAGTGGTGTTGTAAATCTATGACAAATGTACGTAAGAAAAGTGCATTTCTCATTGGTTCATGCTATTTGAGCCGACCTTGGTAGGATTTAAGGTTCGAGTTCTTAGAACGGAGCGCCGCACAATTAATATCTAAGATGAAATAAAGTACATAGGCGAGCTTAATACCTTAAAGGTATTCTCTAACAGCTAACCTTTGGGAGAATGACAAAAGATCTTGTGGAATGCAGCGTTAAAGTGAAAAAATAATTATAACTAATAGCAATAAATAACTATGTCACTGGTGTGTCATTATATTAAATTATTATAATCATTATATAAAATCAAAAATTTTCAATATCGTGCTGACAGCTTCTATAGTCTAGCGGTTAAGGACATAGATTTAAACGCCGAAATTCTGAATTCGGTCCCTGGTTGAGAACACAAACATATTTAATTTATTTGTGACATTTCTCGAGTACTCTTACTCTCTGATGTGCTAGAGACATCAATAAGCTTGCCACTTGTAATGAACCTATAGTAAAGTTGGCTAAATGTGAACTAGCTCTTTAAAAAAGCGTGATTTCTAATCTTCCTGTTAAGGTTTACGGTCCAGATGATAGTAAACATGACATTTAACTAATTTTCTGTTTATCAGGTACTTTTATTCTCCCGTCTATTCGGTCCGGGCAAGTTGTCCAGTCTGCCTCAGATCTGGCGCGGAGTGAAGAAGAGACGTCGTCGTAGAAGAAGTGGTAGTGCCGGCAGTGACACTCCTCCTCCCCCACCTGACCACGAGCCGCAGTATGCCAGTGACGATGAGGATAAATTATTAAGGTTAGTTTTACACTATATTTCCTCCTAGTTTGTTTAAAGAAAGGTAGTTCCAGTACACTCCCACTCCTCACGGTCAGCAAAGCAGTCGTCAAGGACTTGTAAAGACTTGTAATAAACATGAGTGTCACTCAAACAATTCAAGTAATTTAAGATGGTTGATACTCGTAAGCTTGCATTTCTCTCGCTTGTATACCCCAAGGATTTTTCAAGAGTGTAAAATGTAGTCAATGAGCTTGCTGAGATATTAGTAAAATAGAGGAAAATCGCAATTTTTATTCTAGCAGGATGATTGCGTCCAACTGATGGTAAGTGTCGCTCGAGGTCTATGAATGTTAGCAACTGGAATCAGACACTCATGACTGACATCAGTCCCTAACACTATGCCTGATGCTGAAACATGTGGATAAACTCTACAGCGTTTAGCAGACTGGGCAAATTACCACCATCAGTCCGCCTACCACCTATTTGTTGTTCTCGTTGAAAGTATATGTCATTTGCAATGATGTCAAATGCCAATGAAAACTACGCTTGACACAAGACTTTTTTGGAAACAAGACTTAGTTAAGGTCAAGGTAACGGTTACGTCTATGGATTTAGACTCAGAGGTGCTGGGTTTAATTCTTGTGATATTTATTGAGTTTAGTACTCTAAAGACATCAACGAGCTTGTCACTTGTCATGATGGGCCTATAGTAAAGTTGACTAAATGTCAATCCCGCTTCTTTAAAAAAATGTGTGGCTTCTGACCTGATTTTCTTTTTTTTTACATTTACTCTTGTAAAAGAGCTTTAACACAATGTTTTTTTTATTTTATTTAGACCAGTTGAAGAAAACAGTCATTCAACCTCTGGTGGGGATATGAATGGTGGTTTCGGTGATAGGTCCCAAAGGCCCACCACTGCACATTGGCGGTTTGGGCCCGCACAAGTGTGGTATGACATGCTGAATGTGCCGGAATCTGGAGAAGGATTCAATTATGGCTTCAAAAAGGTATGAATATAGATTTACTATACCTACTTTGATTTTTGTAAAAACATTCCTGAATTTCGGATATTTTTTTGTTAAATTATTTATTTTTAACTTTCAATATACATTTTTCGTCAAAAACATTAACAAATAACAGAACAAATTTATGAGCATTCCATGGATTCACCATCCAAGTGTTGGGTCATCGTGTTTGAGAAGCTTGTTGCAGCATTGCAGAGATTTTGCTGGAATTCTTCTTGCACTAACTTCCACCGTGTAAAGCCTGAATCCGTTCCTGATCATTTCTTCTGTAAGATCATAATATTTGACTCACGTCCAGTTGCAGAAAAAGGCAGATTATCTTTTGACATGTTTAACGCATGCCTATCAGAAACGTTATTAGCTGAAATAACCTAAGTGACAAGCTAACTACCAATCACATGAAAGCTTTTGTAAGTAAATAAATAAATAAAAATCTTGATAATATTTTCTTGCTGGAATCTGCTTAGCGAATGTTTTTAATCGAACGACAAGTAACAAATTTCTGTAAGTTTAAATGATAAAAATATATTGAATTTAATTTAGTAAGCTAGTTGTTAAGTAGATCGTTATTTCCAGGCTCCAACTCCCCCTCCAGATGCCGAAGCCAATGACAGTCCTGACAGTGGTTTCCCTGATGATGCTTTCCTCATGGTCTCCCAACTACAATGGGAAGATGACGTCATATGGGATGGAAACGAAAATAAACATAAGGTAAAATAAACACAACTATGCAGTTGCATTTCATAAAATAAACACACAATAAAATCTAAAAGGTTTACACAAGTTATACACAATTTATAAAACAAAAACTTACACTTGACATGTCCGTGCAAGTTCTACTCATTTTACCTATTCTCACCAGTTAATTACAAACTATGTTTAGCTTCATAGACTTCTCACCAGTAATTACAAACTATGATTAGCTTCATAGACTTCTCACCAGTTAATTACAAACTATGTTTAGCTTCATAGACTTCTCACCAGTAATTACAAACTATGATTAGCTTCATAGACTTCTCACCAGTTAATTACAAACTATGTTTAGCTTCATAGACTTCTCACCAGTTAATTACAAACTATGATTAGCTTCATAGACTTCTCACCAGTTAATTACAAACTATGTTTAGCTTCATAGACTTCTCACCAGTAATTACAAACTATGATTAGCTTCATAGACTTCTCACCAGTTAATTACAAACTATGTTTAGCTTCATAGACTTCTCACCAGTTAATTACAAACTATGATTAGCTTCATAGACTTCTCACCAGTTAATTACAAACTATGTTTAGCTTCATAGACTTCTCACCAGTTAATTACAAACTTTGTTTAGCTTCATAGACTTCTCACCAGTTAATTACAAACTATGTTTAGTTTCCTTGAACACTCATCAGCGAACTACAAACTATGTTTAGTTCGCTAAACCAATCACCAGCGAACTACAAACTATGTTTAGTTCGCTAAACCAATCACCAGCGAACTACAAACTATGTTTAGTTCGCTAAACCAATCACCAGCGAACTACAAACTATGTTTAGTTCGCTAAACCAATCACCAGCGAACTACAAACTATGTTTAGTTCGCTAAACCAATCACCAGCGAACTACAAACTATGTTTAGTTCGCTAAACCAATCACCAGCGAACTACAAACTATGTTAATATAATTACAAAATATTATTCAATTATCAAGGACCTATTTTTTTTTCAAACCTATGTATGTTTGTTCCTTTGTGGACACACTGAAGACCAAACGCGTAGTCCGATTTTAATGATTCTTATGTCAATGGATTAGTTTTAATTACGCGAGTGTCACTGAAGATATGACATTATTCAAAATTTCATTAAGGCGACAGACAACCAGACAGAAAAATAAAAAAAATTAAGACGACGAACTATTTTTTTTTTATACTAGCACGACATGTGACCTTTCTCCCACCTGGTGGTAAGTGGCTTGCGAGGTCCATGAATGTTAGCAACTGGAATCAGAGACTCATGACTGACATCAGTCGCTAACACTATGTCGGCTTGACTAAGCATGACTGATCCCGAAACGTGTGGTTACACTTTACTGGGTTTATCGGCACAAACGGTGGATACTTCCCCGCCCCGGCAGACTGGGGAAATTACCACCATCAGTCCGCCTACCACCATAAAATGTATCTATATATCGTCGAATAGTTTATTGTAATTTTAGTTTTTATTTATTTCTTTCAGTTTTTAATTAAAGTTATTTTTTACGCAGTCACCCGACTTTTTATTTTTTATTTATATTTTTTTAATTAATTAACTTTTTTTAAAGGTATTAGCACGTCTGAACAGTAAAACCAATGCAGCAGGTTGGGTCCCTACTTCAGTGAGTCGTACTGCCCAACAGTTCTCCCATGGAAGACCACAACCACCCACTCCTCTGCAAGCCAAACCTTCTACGTAAGTGACAAAACTATATGCCATCTCTCGAACCCTGAGAAAATGTTTTTTTTTTTTTTAATTATGTTTTTGTAAATTTAACAGCATTACTCTTTTAATAAAATTTTAAACCATAATTGTGAAAATAATAAACTAAAAAAGTGCATAAAGTCGTGACTAAGTTTTTTAAAATATTTTTTAAATTTTCTCTTTGAATAATAGCATATACACTATTATTAGATTATTATGAACTGCCTCTATGGTCTTGCGGTTAAGTCCTTGGATTTAGACGCAGAGGTGACGGGTTCGATTTATGATATTTGGTATGCTAGAGACATTGACGAGCTTGCTACTTATTATGATGGGCCTGAATTTAGTAAAGTTGACTAAATTTAAATCCGGTCCTTTGAAAAAGTGGATATACTTTATTTTTTTTTCTTTAAAATATGGTTTTTGAAAGTGAAAATATGTCTAAAATTACAGTAATTTTATTTTCTAAAAAGCTTAATTAATATTAATATAATTTCCAAAAGTACCCGCAGTTTAGAAAAATTATGTAACTACCCTCTTTATAAATTAAAATTACATTTCAGTGCAACAGGCCCAAGTAACAGTCAATCGGCAGACGGCGAAGATAACACATGGTACAGCATATTTCCTGTCGAAAACGAGGAATTAGTCTACGGTACTTGGGAAGATGAAGTTATTTGGGATGCAGAGAACATGCCCAAAATACCCAAGCCAAAGATATTGACTTTAGATCCAAACGATGAGAATATTGTACTCGGAATACCTGATGATGTAGATCCGTCAAAAATTACAAGAGGTTAGTCCCGGAGCATTCAATTATGACTATTATCGTCTGACTAAGTTGCTTAAGATTTTTCTATGCAATGGTATTAAGCTATTTAAAAAATTAACAGCAGATGTAACAAATATAGAATTTGTAAAATATTCATTACAGTCCCTAGAACACATCGTCCTAGACATCCACTGCTGGAGATGGGCCTTCCAGAACATAGATCTGGAGAATTTGGCCTACACCACTCGCCACGCTGACCAGACGACTTGGCGAGGATATGATGACAATTTATTAACGATTCCATAAGTTGGCATTACCGAGCCACCACCGCGCCATTGTAAAATATAATAATAAATAAATAATCCGCTTCTTTAAAGTGTGGTTTCTGACCACCCCGAAAGGGATACGGTCGTGATGTTTAATTTCAATTTTGTTTGTAGAAAGTGGTCCAGCACCTAAAGTGAAGATTCCTCACCCACACGTGAAAAAATCCAAGATTTTGTTGGGCAAAGCCGGCGTCATCAATGTACTGCAGGAGGACGCGCCTCCGCCACCGCCCAAGTCACCCGATCGAGACCCCTTCAATATATCTAACGATGTGTAAGTAAGTCGTAGGGTCACATGTCTTAGGTTTTAGTAAAGTAAAGTAAAGTATCATCACGACCGTTTCCCTTTCGGGGTGGTCAGAAACCACGCTTATAAATAAGCGGATTCACATTTAGCCAACTTTACTATAAGCCAATCATGACAAGTGGCCAGCTCGTCGATGTCTCCAGCATACCAAACTCGAGAAAATCACAAATAAATTAAATATTATGTAAATAAATATATTTACATAAATAAATATTTATACCTCCGAGTCTAAATCTACGTTCTCGCTACGCTAGACTACGGAGGCAGTCTAGTCTTAGGTTTTGACGTCTTATATATCATGTCCATTCCTGAATTTCAACGACACAGACAGTGGGGACGTACAGGGATTGGGACATTCCCCCGTTCTTCTCGGCAGGATCTCAGCGGGAAATTCATGCACTTTTAGTTACCGTTACTGGGATAATAGCGCCCGTGTGGCTCACGAACCCTGGGACTCTGGAAGTGGTTTTCCATTGGGAGGCTGGAGCGATATTCTGGAGATCATACGTCTAGTCAGGCCGACGACAAGATCCTTAATAGTAGGCATCTCCAGATCTCGAGCTCTGGCGGAATTAAACAACCATGGCGCTCGGTAGACCACTCTGAGCGATATGTTCTGGTGACTTTGGATCTTATCCCTATTGGTCTTGGTCAGGGACCTTTCAAAACTCAAAGTCAAAATATCTTTATTCACGTAAACCTATTACAGGCATTTACGAAACGTCATTAATTTAATTATTTTGAATGATTCTACTCCTGCTAGTAGAATACTAAGCAGCAAAGTGGTCCAATAAGTAAGCTGCTAGCAGAAGACCAACAATAAAATAAAATAAAATAAAAATAAACGGCAAGCTGGAATTTAATCAGTGCACAGCGAGCAACAAGTTAAGACGTGTGTAGATTGTTTGTGCTATGACGAACAGCAAAGAATTAAACATAAATACTAAATACGTTTGCATGACGGTTGGGTTAGGGTATCGGATCAAACTGGATTATCTGTGAACGAACTTAAGAAAAAGAAGAATTCTTTAATGGCGACGTACGGAGGACATGTACGAAAAATTCATTCACCATCTTCTTTAGCGACATTTATTAAATTTTATCTTTGTATGATACGCGTGTAGATACATATTATTTAACAGCGGAAGCGGCTTTTAAATTTAGAAGATTGAAGAAGAAGAAGATTCGGTGATTAAAACCGCAAGTGATTAGACTAGAGGATACATGGCAAGCACTTGCTGATAGCTTCTCGGGCGAGACCTCTCGGCAAGGCTTGAGACTTGACGATAGCACTGATTCAAGAGTATACTAAAATAAACGGCGCATTTTTTGTTAACATACTATATACAAACAAATATCTATTGACATAAGCATATTGTATGCCCATAATATGGGCAGATTGCATCATCATGGCATGTACATACGAGGGGCGTTCAAAATATTCTCGGTATGTGGATAAAAACAAACAAGTACGAAAAGTTTGATATTTTTATTTTTCAATATACTCCCCCCCTATGTTCATACACTTATAAGATCGATCAATTATTTTTTTTAATCCCTCATAAAAATATTTTTTATCTTTGGTGTAAAAATGCTCCTCCACGGCCGTCTTCAACGCTTCATCGTCAGAAAATTTATTTCCACGCAGATCCTTTTTAAGATTGGGAAACAAAAAGAAGTCGCTTGGGGCTAAGTCCGGACTATAGGGTGGATGAGTAACAGTTTCAAACCCACATTCAACAATAGCTGCCTTGGCAATATGAGCAGTATGGACAGGGGCGTTGTCATGCAGAAGCAGAACACCTTTGGTTAACTTTCCTCGCCTCTTTTCTTTGATCGCATCTCTTAATTGACGTATAACGTTAGCGTAGTACTGCCCTGTGATATTTACACCTTTTTCTTTATAATCGATAAGCAAAACTCCTTCACAATCCCAAAATATTGTGGCCATGACCTTGCCAGCTGACGGGATTACCTTGAACTTCTTGGGATGAGCTGAACCCTTAATGTGCCACTGCATGGACTCCTGTTTGCTCTCTGGGTCATAATGATGAACCCAGGTTTCATCTCCAGTAACTATTTTTTGCAGCACCTCATCGGGATTTTCACCACACAGGTCGATAAAATCTGAACAGCAAGCCACACGCATATCCTTTTGAAGAAGCGTCAGCATTCGCGGAACCCATCTTGCACTTACTTTTGACATATTAAGATGGTCATGTATAATGTCATGTACGGTACCAATAGAGAGATTGGTTACTTGAGCTATAGATTTTACCTTCACTCGGCCGTCTTCCAATATAAGTTTTTCCACTTTATCAATATTTTCTTGTGAGGTAGCCACTACAGGCCGGCCAGGTCTAGGGTCATCTTCAATACTCTCCCTTCCACGCTTAAATTCGCTTGACCATTTTTGAATAGTAGATAAAGAAGGAGCAGACTCACGGTAAACACAATCCATTTCCTCTTTTATGGTTTTTTGATTTTTACCCTGTTTTGTCAAGAATTTTATGACGGATCGGTGCTCTAATTTCGTTAAAATTGTTAATTCGCTCATGGTGTTCATGTTTGTTCGGCAATTGCAGAAAAACAAAAGAACATCTCGGTTCCAATTTTACTTTTTTTTAATGTCAATGGATGAATCTTAGCGGCCAGTAACAAATATATATATAAAAGAGGTTGTAACGTATCAATACCGAGAATATTTTGAACGCCCCTCGTACAACTGTAATTAGAATAACAATCTATACAATAAAGAATTTTGAATTAGAATTTGAAAAAAAAATATCAATATTAAGTACGCGTACTTTAATGCTACTGCCTTTCCACTCGGTTTCTTAACATTTTGATCCCCACCCTTTTTTCCGATTCCGTCCATTTGGGGTTACTATACGAAAAAGTATCCACATTGCCTAAGGAGAAGGGCCAGACGGGTTTGCAAGGATCTGATGTCATTTTGTAATGACAATTTGTTAATGATTCCACAAGTTGGAATAGTGGAACCGGGACCGACGACTTAACGGCTCTCCGAGGCACGGGAACAGTGGTGTAAATTAATCTTTTTAAACTTTCGCGCATATTCATAATAGTTTTTATAATTTTAACGGGTCTTTACGCGATTTACCTTAGAGACATATTTCTCCCATATTTCTTACCATATGTGAAAGGAGTAACGGATAAAATTGGTACAGCTTTCAAAAAGTTATCTATCAATGCTGTGTACACCCCATTCTCCAAAGTAGCAAAACACGTACGCACCCCAAAGGATGTCATTCCTTTCCAAACGCCTGGCGTGTATAAAATGGACTGCAGCTGTGGGAGTTCATATATTGGCCAAACTACGCGCACAATAGCCGAGAGGGTCAAGGAACATATAGCAGCTGTAAAAAACTGCCAATTAAACAAGTCAGCAATAGCAGAACACCTAATGGATAGTGGCACAAACCATTGGATTGAGCTGCATGACCCAAAGATACTTTCCACCGATCGTCACTATTACCCTAGAATAGTACGTGAAGCGATCGAAATAAAGAAACACAAAAATTTCAATCGAGAGGGGGGTTATAAGCTATCTTCATCATGGAATCCAGTAATCAATAGGTTTCGACGCCGGGAAAAATCGCCCGGTGTCGCCAAGGATTTGTAAGTGTCGTGTGTCGTGATTTCTAAAAACTTTTAAAGTGATAAGTGGGTAGGTTTACATTTACCGCCCAGTATGTACGAGACTACACCGCATAGCTTCAGTCGACCCGTGACCACGGCCAATGCAACTTGGCTGAAACGTCGGGAGAAATATGTCTCTAAGGTAAATCGTGTAAAGACCCGTTAAAATTATAAAAAACTAGTGGTGTTAATGTAAATAAAAAGTAAATTCTAGATGACAAATGTACGTAAGACATGCCGGGGGGATTTGAACCGACGTTTATAGGATTTTAAGGAGCGTTCTTACCACCGAGTCACCTTAATAAATAAATAAAGATATAATAAATAGGTATTTTTATATAATTTTGTTTTCAGATATTACATGCCAAAATCTCAAAATCCTCGTCTAAAAGTGGCCGGTGGCCAGTTGATACAACACAGCACCCCCGTCGTGGAACTAAGAGCACCCTTCATGCAAACACATATGGGACCAGCGAGGTTTGTGTTACACTTCCTAGAATTTCCTCCACTACTGGGGATGGGCCTTCCAAAAAAACTCTTGAAAAATTTGACCTACAATCGCCACGCTGGCCAGACAGTTTGACGAGGGTCTGATGACAAATTATTAACGCTTACACAAGTTGGTATAATTGGAACCAGACCCGATGTCCCAACATCCCCTAAAGCACAGACGCTGAAACCTCCACTGCTGAAGATGGCCCTTTCAGAATATACTTTGCCGATTTTTTTTTTGACAGCAAACAGTCATTTACATAATATTACAAACATAATTACCATTAACAACATCTTGAGTTTCGAGAATTTACACAAAATACAATAAACGAAAACACCAACACAGATTAACAATTAAGCAAAAAATTAAATGATTAACATCAAAATTGAATTGAAATAGTAAGTTTGTCACGTTATGCGGGACATTAAAATAAAACAAAGGAATTTAAGCAAAGGAAGTTAATATATATCGGGCTTAATGTCAAAATCTATTTTTGACAGGTGACGTCTTAAATAAATGCAAGGCAAAGGATGTCGATTGCAGCCGAAAACGTTCATCCTTGGCCATTGTCGATAACAATCGCTACAAGTTATATCATAGCAGAAACAATATTACTAACACTACATATATAAGCAGCTACACATTAGAAATGTAAATTTGATCTACACTCGTACGCTGGCCAGACGGTTTGGCAAGGGTCTGATGACAATTTATAAACGCTTTCACAAGTTGGTATTAGTGGAACCGGATCTGAAGTCCTAACATCTTCTAGAACGCTAAAATCTAAACCTCCACTGTTGATGATGGCCCTTCTGGAGAATTTGGCCTACACTCGCCACGCCGCCGGATGCGTCAGCGAGGATCTGTTTTCAATTGTAATGACAAGTTTACGTGCATTCCTCTTAACGAGAACAGTGGTGTTGTAAATCTATGACACATTAGGATTTCTGACGTTGGAGTATTTGGGACACATCATGCGCAATAAAAAGTATAGCTTGCTGCAGCTCGTCATGCAAGGCAAGATACAAGGCTCCAGAAGACCGGGGAGAAGACGCACTTCCTGGCTCAAGAACCTCAGGGATGAGCACCAGATCCTTGTTCCGGACAGCGGCCAGCAAAATCAAAATCGACTTAATGATAGCAGACCTCCGATAGGAGATGGCACCGTAAGAAGAAGAAGAAGAACATTCCGGAGTTCGAAGGGGTTTTTACAACCGAGCCAACTGCTCTTTAGCGAGTCTGACACACGTCAATTGATTTATAGGTTACGCGCTTTCCACCGTCCTGCTCTGCGTAAGGTATCCTCTGGTCCACTGGCCGCGCCCGGACCGCATCCCGTACAGCCACTACTTAAACATATCAGAAAGAAGGCCAAGGTAAGACTAAACATCACTTCATTCTCTAATTAATTAATCTACGAGTATATGTTTAGTTGTTAGCTGATATGGCGTTTTTACAGCCACGATTTTTTATTTATGGACATTATTAGATTGTAAGCTTACACGGATATTTTACAGACACGAATTTATATTTATGGACATTATTAGATTATAAGCTGACATGGACCTCTTACAGACACAAATTTATATTTATGGACATTATTGAATTGTAAACTGACACGGACTTTATACAGACACGAATTTATATTAATGGACATTATTGGATTGTAAGCTGACACGGACTTTATACAGACACGAATTTATATTTATAGACATTATTATTGGATTGTAAACTGACACGGACTTTATACAGACACGAATTTATATTTATGGACATTATTAGATTGTAAGCTGACACGGACTTTATACAGACACGAATTTATATTTATGGACATTATTGGATTATAAGCTGACACGGACCTCTTACAGACCCGAATTTATATTTATGGACATTATTGGATTGTAAGCTGACACGGACTTATACAGACACGGATTTATATTTATGGACATTGTTGGATTGTAAGCTGACACGGAGTTATATTTATGAACATTAATATTATTATTATTATTAGATTGTTAACTGACACGGACTTTAAAGCCACGAATTAATATTAGATATTATGGACATTATTGGATTATAAGTTGACACGGACCTTTTACAGACACGAATTTATATTTATTGTCATTATTGGATTGTAAGCTGACACGGATTTTATACAGACACGAATTTATATGTATGGACATTAATATTATTTTTATTAGATTGTTAACTGACACGGACTTTACAGCCACGAATTAATATTATGTACCTACCTTTATGTGTATATAAATATACAGTTATATATTGCTTTGTCTGTAGCAACGCGAAGCCGAGCGTTTAGCTTCGGGAGGCGGAGACGTGTTCTTCATGAGAAGCCCTGAAGACCTGAGCGGTCGTGACGGTGACCTGATCCTGGTGGAGTTCTGCGAAGAACATCCCCCCCTCATCAGCCAAGTCGGCATGTGCACCAAGATCAAGAACTATTACAAGAGAACTGCTATCAAGGTACATACTAACCAGTTTCTAAAATAACGTAAAATTTTGTAGACAACGGCGACTTTTCATTTTAATCGTCTCAATTACATAAACTTAATTTGAGGAAATGTCTTGGAATATGGGTGTAAGAACTATTAAAGGTTTTTACATATAGGTTTTATAATTAAGTACAATAGCGAAAAATAATAATAAAAACTTGTTACAAATTAATTTATACATAAAAAAGTAAAGTATCATCACGACCGTTTCCCTTTCGGGGTGGTCAGAAACCACGCGGATTCACATTTAGCCAACTTTACTATAGGCCAATCATGACAAGTGGCAAGCTCGTCGATGTCTCCAGCGTACCAAACTCGAGACATATCACAAATAAATTAAATATTAATTAAAATGTATTTATTTACATTAATAAATATTTTTGTGTCCCGACCAGGAATCGAACCCGGTACCTCCGAGTCTAAATCCACGGACTTAACCGCTAGACCACAGAGGCAGTATAGAAGATAAATTGCGGATTCCACATCTTAGAGTATGAAAACTAACAAACACACCTCTTCGGCTTTTTCAGATTTATTTGGAACGTTTACTATTATTAATTTATTTTGGTCTTCTAAAATAACTTGCCGTGTTACAGACATTATTATTTACTTCCTACTTCAATATATATACGAATTACAATGTTAAATAATTTTAAAGAAAACCTAATATTAAATGGCGCGCGACATAATGACAAAAAACTGACAGCGCTCAGAGCGATCTACCTCGATATTGTGAGCAGTCTGAGCGCGAGGAATGATGTCATTTGTGACGTCACATAGCTTAGGCAATACAGTTTATACACGTCTCGGAACTCTTTAAGCGTTGTTGCGGCGCGTCCGACCTCTTTTGACAGACTCTGACCTCCTTTTTGACTGACAATATTGGAGGACTATTTTATTTGACAGATTGTTAGAATTCGACTTTTTACTCAGACTTGACCAAGACGAAACAATTATAAATATTTTTATTTAATTTTATTTACACTGGAGACGACACTAATATGACGACAAATCTATTATGTACCAGGCGGACGGTATAAGCGTGCTTAGGTTACTATTATCGTGTCTCGGAACGAGGGGTTAGTTCGCGAACCTATTGGTTAGCGAACCGCTCAGTAACAGAGCGCGATTATGGCTTTAGTAATTATATTATTTATTTGTTTATTATTGTCTTATGTAATAGTCCGATAATTGTTTTTTTATAATTTTTATTAAATAAAGTGTGAAACAAAAACTAAATAATAAAGCTATAAATTGACATTGCGGTTTGGATTAGACGTTTTGGGGATTGCAGCGACACCTATTTCTCCCCTTTCTGTGTTAATAGATAGGGTGGTTGGGGATCTGGTTGTGGTTTGTGGGATGGGTTCGCTAGTGTGTCTGGAGCGACGTGCGCGAGTACTTTGCGACCTTCGTCTATTGTCTCTTCTGAGATTGCTAGGTCTAGTGGTTTGCGAGCCGCTCAGTAACGGAGCGCGATCGTCTGACGGTTGGTTCGCAAACCTATTGCTTTCGGATTCTTCGTCTGATACGCTTTGTTCTTGCGTTGCTGGTATTGAAGGTGGAGACTCTGCATCAGCGTTCTCAACCTCCCTGGGCTGTTCATCATCAGGCTGTGGAGTGGATCTCCTCATCATCCTCATGAAGCGAGCCGCTCGGACAAATGGATTCTCTCTCTGCTCCATAAACGTTCCACCACCCTGTATAGTGGAGCTGGAGGAGATGAGAGGTTCCTGACTGGAGTCTGAGTCAGAGTGAGAGGCAGTACGACGTTGTCTTCTCTCTCCAATCGCAAGCACTCGACGTTTGCAAACTGGACACACTCTCCGGTTCTGAGTCAACCAAGGATCTATACAGGCGCTGTGATATGCATGTGCACAGGGGAGTACCCTCAGCAGATCTCCGTGGGTGTAGTCGTCGAGACAGATGGCACAAGTGTCATAAGGATCTCCCTTACTGAATCTGCACGTAGGAATACGTCGGAGAGAGCGATGTGGCAAACGATGTCGAGCTGCATGCAATTTATACATAATTACACTAATTAATGTTACTGATTGATTCGATATAACGAGGCATTCACTGACGTTTGATATTTGTTGCTTTGGAGTTGGAGAGATCAATGTCCAACTACTTGGGGATAATTGCAATTTTAAAACGCGTTATCCTAGTAGAATAATTATTCCAGCTCATAAAAGTAATCAATATAGCAGAAATTGTTATGCAATGGCAACAAAGATATTTAATAAGCTTCCAGTTACTATAAGGGAGCTGCCACTAAAACTATTCAAATTAGGAGTCAAACAAATGCTGGTTAATAAATGTTTTTATTCGACAAAAGAATACCTAGACACTAAACTCAACAAAGTCATGTGACTAAATAAATATTTGTATGCTAGAAATAGCGAATCATGTGATATGATTACATATAATAATTTACATCCCTGTACCTACCATGTTTCTGACAAATAAATTATTTCATTTCATTCCTCTGCAGGGCGTTAAATTCGGTACAAACTCTCAAATAATATATGAATATTGCAGGATAGCGGACCGAAAAACTTCAAATATGGCGAAGTTGCGTACGCGCATACCTCTCCGTTCTTAGGAATATTGCCTCCCGGAGCGACGCAACCTGTCGTAGAGAATAACATGTACAGAGCACCCATCTACGAACACAAAATGCCACAGACAGATTTTCTTATCATCAGAGCCAGGTAAGAGTCTACAAAAAAGTATTAGAAGATTAATAAATACATAATTATATAAATATATTTCCACCACATGTATAGCTTCTCAAATATTGAAGTGTACTTTATATTTTGCAAATAAAACAAGTTAGAAAAAAAAAGTAAAGTATCATTACGACCGTTTCCCTTTCGGGGTGGTCAGAAACCACGCTTATAAATAAGCGGATTCACATTTAGCCAACTTTACTATAGGCCAATCATGACAAGTGGCAAGCTCGTCGATGTCTCCAGCGTACCAAACTCGAGATATATCACAAATAAATTAAATATTAATTAAATGTATTTATTTACATTAATAAGTATTTTTGTGTCCCGACCAGGAATCGAACCCGATACCTCCGAGCCTAAATCCACGGACTTTAATAAAACAAGTTAATAAAAAAAATTAAAACACCCGATAATTTTTTTATATTTTATTACGTAGGTAATTGGCGCAGTGGTGGCTCGGTTGTAAGAGCGCGTTCCTTAAATCCTACAAAGGTTCGGTTCAAACCCACCCGGCATGTACCAATGAGTAATACACTTACGTACATTTGTCATTGATTTACAACACCACCGTTCCCGTGTGAGGAGAGCACGTTAAGCCGTCGGTCCCGGTTCCACTAATACCAACTTGTGGAACCGTTAATAAATTGTCATAAATAAATTACATCATATCGTCGCTAAGCCGTCTGGCTAGCGTGGCGAGTGTAGGCGAAATTCTCCAGTTCTGGAAGGCCCATCTCCTGCATGGAGGTCTAGGACGCTGTGTTCTAGGGGCTGTAATGAAAAAATGAAAAATGGCTGTCGGGGCTTCGTAACAGTCTTTGTATCATCTTCCCCTCCCTGGTGTTCCTATTTACGTTCCTTCTTCAAACCGTTTATGTCAAGAATTTAAATTTCGCGCGCCCTGTCATCTTGCGTGTCACGTGACCTAAGTGACACCCGAGTCTAGCGCCAATGTGGCCAAGGCGAGAACTAAGCAAAAAAAAGTTTGTTGCTAAACGTGTGCGTGCGTTTTGTCAAAAACTATTCACGAAGAGTGTAAATAAAAAGTTTAAGCATCAAACGGAGTAATCAGAAGTTATCCTGCATCCCGATCCTCACTTAAGTCCTCTTTTCATGCCTTTCCGTTGCTTGTTTAGATATTTATCGCCGTCTCAAATAAGCAGGTTTAGGTGTTCTCTGTGGAATCAACATCAGGCCTCTTGGTCCAGCCTAAATTCTCGCAAACCAAAGAAAGCCAAAGTCAAAGTCAAAAGTCAAAGTCAAAATATCTTTATTCACGTAAACCTATTACAGGCATTTATGAAACGTCATTAATTTAATTATTTTGAATGATTCTACTCCTGCTAGTAGAAGACTAAGCAGCAAAGTGGTCCAATAAGTAAGCTGTTAGCAGAAGACCAGCAGCTTAGCAAATTCCAGTGACCTGTTAATGTTTAATCTGACTGAGAAAGGAATCTGCAAGGAAAACTCAGCTATATCAGATTTACAAAATAAAACATATACAGAACTGCATCACAACGATCAATTAATAACCTTTTAAATTTAGTTATCAGTACCTATGAGAAAACAATACCTGGTACAGCAGTAACCCACCAGGCAAGTCAGAATTAAGGTAGACTACATGCCTATGTGCAACCCGAAAGTCGATAAAACGCAAAAACCTCTGTTAATTTAAGAACAATAAATTGAACGTGTTCGGCAGAGGTCCCAGGCCCCCACAGCAGCACCCGATCACGGACATAACGCATGTGCCAGCCATCCCCCCGCTCAACCAGGCCCTTAGGGTGCGGACCGGGACCCGACACACGTGCCACCACTGCAATGACCTTCTAAGGAAGGGGCGACCACCGGACACGCCACACCATGAGAACCTGAACACTAAGAATGACCTTCGAGACACACACAAGCTAAACATAACAATTACTTCCTAAGTACCCAAATGCTGCCGTGCAATTCCGTTAACAAACTTATATATTAGTTAATAAAATAATAAATACAAAATAGTAACTAAATGTTACATAAAAAATAATTATATTATAATAATAAGGTAATAAAAAATATTACTGTATCACAATAAACAGTATTTACTAATTAGTCAATAATGTATTAGTAACTAATTGTTACATTCAAAATATTTATAAATCAAAAATAAAAACAGATTATTAAAAAAGAACCTAATGTGCTATTAACTAATTCTCTAATCTTTGCAGAGCGGCAATATTCCACACATCTTTGTCATTAATAAAATCATTAATTTTATAATATGCTTTTGCAATTAGAATTTTCTTAATACTACTCTTAAATTTTGTTTCCCCTAATTCTGTTACAGGTTTTGGTAATTTATTATATAGTCTAATACTATTAATCACAAAACTTTTATTTGTTTTTTGAAGCCTAAATTTAGGAATATAAAGCTTGTCAGCATTTCTTAATTTGCGAGACTGCATGTCTCCATTTTTTTTAAATAACTTTAAATTATTCCTTACATATAGAATATTTTCAAATATATATTGTGAAGGCAATGTCATTATATCAATGTCAGGAAATATGCTTCTGAGCGAGTCTCGATATTTCAGGCCATAAATTGCTCGAATGGCTCTTTTCTGGAGAATAAAAATAGAGTCTAAATCTGCCGCTGAGCCCCACATTATGAGACCATAAGTCATAATGCCCAATCACCAATTGTCTATAATATTGATGTTAATCGAAAGCCGGTGTCTCCAGAGCCCTGAGTTGCTCAGGAGTACCCAACATTTGCTTTTATCAGTCGGGACCCATTAAAAACCTAGTCCGGCTCAAATCTTCGCAACAATGGGTCCCGACAAAGGAACATACATACATAGGCAGATAAAAAGCCAGATAAAAAAAACAATAAAAGGGCTACGGGAGATTTTGCGTGGACCTCCAACAGATTTGAAACAAGTGTTATTCCAAGCAAACACGTGGAACGCAATAGTCTAGAGCTCTGCCTCTAACAGAAGCAAAACAAAAAGATTTGTGGTAGACCAGTTCAACACGTTACAACTCACTGGTACATTAGACCTGGTGGGCCGGACTCATCTGCTGCAGAACCGACGACTGTTGGGGCAAACGGGTTCTAGAATGCACCACGTACGGGACGAACCCCCGACAGATGGACGGATGACCTAAAGATGGTCATCGGTGGGGGATGGATTCGTTTACATTGTGTCTGCAGCCCATCAGTGGAACAAACTGCCACTGGCTATTGGCCACATCTTCAAAAGCTTGATAACTGTATTATTTTTAGACAAGCATCGTGCTGGCAAATATATAATTTTATAATATCTATGTTTTTCTTAGGATTTAGTGTATGTATGTCTTAGTATGTATTTCTTAGTATGTAGTATATTGTTTGTTATCTTATTATTTTATTGACCCCTGTCATTCAGAAATATCTACGACAGGGGTCAGGACATCCAAACTAAATTTAAAGTGTAAAAAACATATTTGTTAAATAGTGTCAATAAACGATTTTTATTATTATTTATTATTATTATTATATCAGCACTACCCTTCATCTCATACTCTTCCAAAGGTTAGATGTTAGAAAATGCATTGTAGGCATTAATCTTCGCCCTACTAAATTTTTTTTCGTGTAATAAAGAATTTAATAATGGATGGGGGGGGGGGGGGGGGGGCCTATATCCAGCAGTGGAAATAAACATGCTGATGATGATGTATTTTATTAAAATATTTTTGTAATTTTCGCCTTTTCACAGATAACTTGATAGCAATATAAATAATTTTATATTTATTTCAGACAAGCGTATTACATAAGAGAAGTGGATGCACTATTTGTCGCTGGTCAAGAATGTCCGTTGTATGAAGTTCCTGGACCTAACTCTAAGAGGGCCAACAATTTTGTTAGGGACTTCTTGCAGGTCAGTTCTCTTTATATAGTGATTTTATTTCAGGTAATAAGCAGCGTAAATGTTATGTGACTATATATATATATATATATATATATATATATGTTCTGGAAGGCCTATCTCCAACAGTGGAGGTCTAGGACACTGTATTCTAGGAGCTGTAATGAATGAATGGATAAAAAGACTGCCTCCGTATTCTAGCGGTTAAGTCCGTGGATTTAGATGCGGAGGTGCCGGGTTCGATTCCTATCCTAGTTTGGTACGCTAGAGACATTGACGAGCTTGCCACTTATTAACATCTAAGCATGTGGACGGTATTCAGGACCACGCATCATTAGCCTGATTAAATACGAGAAAAGGCACATGAAGAAGGCTTGTGTATATCGTGGTTTTTCAAATATGAGAGTTGACCCATGATTGACATAAGTGCCTAACACCATACCGGCTTGACTGGGTGTTTTATTTTCGTCGGATTTTTTCCGCCCCGCAAATTTGGCGGGAAAAGAGATCCAGCGTAAGGTGCAAGAATAAGAGGTGTGGAAATTAGGATCACAAGGCTCCGGTGTGGATAAAGATATACTAATATATAATGAGATAGACCCAAGCAACACCCCCGTGGTTCCACAAAACAAATACGGAATGCACTCACCAAAAGCTGCAACCGCCAAGAAATGTCTTGCGAAATCTATGTCGCTCATCCACCGGGCCCGGCTCTTCAAACACGAACAAATATTCACACCCCCTCAGGAGACCGCAAACTACTCCTGGGAGCTGATCTTTCACCACTTTTAGCACAATTAAAGTTAAATTTCACGCCAAGCTTTTTAGCTTCGACCAAAAGCGCGCAAATCCGAATTGTCAGTGTTGCCACACTATTGTTAACCCAGTACCATAGTAGAATACATGCATAAAAATAAAATGTGTGAGTGTTACTAGTAGTAAAACCTAAGCCCTATTCGGGTTCTTGCAAATACTAAACACTGGGCATGACGGCAATTCGATCCTGATCCCGAAACGTGTGGATACACTTTACTGGGTTTATTAGCAAGAACGGTGGATACTTCCCCGCCCCGGCAGACTGGGGAATTTACCACCATCAGTCCGCCTACCACCTATTTTTGTCATTTATTTGTGTTTAATATTTTGTTAAAATTATTTTTTTATTTCTTAAAAAGTGTTTATGTTCTAGTTTTAAAAATGTCTTAACAAATGGCTGAGTGACCTGGGCTTGGTGATACAGGTGCCGGCCCAGGGCGATCAACTTTGTTTTATTTTTCTTTCTGCAGTATTTTAAATGTTATATGTGTGATGGATACTAGTTGTGTTCTATTCGAAATGTTAACATTTAATTATTAAACTATTATTTTAGTTGTTGTTCTCGTTGAAAGTATGTTCCATTTGCAATGATGTCAAATGTCAAAATAACACCGCTTGAAACAAGACCTACTGAATGTAGTCAACCAGCTTTTTAGGTAATAAAACTAGGTTAAATTGACTATTCAGACTGTAATGATGGATGACGAAGATTATTTTCTATGCCAGGTATACATTTACCGATTGTTCTGGAAGTCTCGCGACAATCCGCGTCGTATTAAGATGGATGACATCAAAAGAGCATTTCCATCACATTCTGAGAGCTCGATAAGGAAACGATTGAAACTCTGTGCCGATTTCAAGAGAACTGGTCTCTCGTCTAATTGGTAAGTTAACCTAACCCTCAAATTTGGCGCCTCCGTGGTCTAGTGGTAACAAACGTTGCCGTCAACTCGGGAGGTCGTGGGTTCGATTCCCACCGGGGGCAAGTTGTACATTGTATAATTGGGTGTTTATATGTATAATATGTATATATTTACAAAAAAAAAAAAAACAGTATAATATGTAGTTTATCAACCATCTAGTTTCCGTAACACAAGCCTCGTAGCTTACCACGGAAATTAGATGGCGCTGTGTGACCTGTCTGGAAATATTTATAATTATTATTATTTATTTATATACAGGAATAATATCCGGCATCATTATTAACAGGACGTTAACAATGGGTGAGATGGCCTGCCATGCCGTTAATCAGGCGAAGGCGGCCCGAGCCATGGTACATCCTCTAATGAACTCCAGTTTGCCGCTCAGGTTGAAGGTGTGGATGTACAAGTTGTTCATCCATTCCCGACTTACTTATGCTGCGCCAGCTTGGCATCACCTTCTGGCCAAAACCAACAGAGAGTCAGCAGAGCATATCGCTCAGGGTGGTATCCGTGGTTCGTGCGAAATTCTGTAATTGCGAGAGATCTGGAGATGCCTAATATTTATTGCATTTATTGTCGGCCTAGCTAAACGTATGTTTTACCGGGCTGACAACGGATCCTACAAGCATCTTCAAGATATCGCTTCTACTTTCGCACGGCCCCCGGAGGGGAGGCCACTACCTATGGAGGCGCTCTTGGAGAAAAACTAAAGTAGACAAATCTAGGAGACTAGATTCGTGAGCCACAAGGGCGGTGTTGTAGTAGGAACAGCGCCCAGCACCAATGGGTTAGCCGCCGAGATCCTGCCGGGGATAACGGGAGATTATCCCATCCCCAACCCAGGCCCATTGAACATTCGGGCCTTGATGACTCCGCTGTATGAGGAATAGTATCATATCCGAAATTAGATTTTTGAGCCCGCAACAAATTAACTTCGCTCGAAAATTTAGATTACTATCCGATACATAGGCAGGTACTAAAAGTTACACAATACATTAAAATTTATTTTTTACTAAGGTCGTAGAGTTCGCTTGTTGACAACAATGGCCGACATGTTGAATGAATTGATTGAATGAATGAATGAACATTATATTTGTTTACCGTACCGTCTACAGGCGGCGCTACTTTCTATGTGAACCGAAATTTGTCAATCGTTTGTACTAAATTTCCACCCCCTGCCAACCCTTAAAAGAATAAAAATTTTAAAACTGTAAAAAAAAAGTGGGTATAATTCGGATTAATAGTCGTTGCTCCGCCAGTGCTTAGCACAAGCCATTGTTTAGAACTATCAAAATGTCAGATTTTCAGATTCAGAGCAATGGCTTGTGCTAAGCAATCCGGTCCTTAGACGTATCCTCAATGGCTCCTTCACTCAATTATTCCTTCCAGCTGTCATACGGAGGGACGCCTCGGCACGTAATAAGTAGTTATATAACTTATTAATAAATTTAAAGAACACATTTTTAAAGAAGACAACATGATATTCGTGACACATTAATAACTATAATATGAAAGAGACAGACTTATAAATGTCAAAAGTACTAGAGTGTGTAGTAATTGTGACAAAACAAATATTTAGAATACAGTAACGCAATGTTAAAAAACTAATCTTACCGGAAATATTTTAAATAGTTACCATTTTTTTTTCTATTATGCCTTTCGAAGGTATTTATTTATTTAAAAACTTTATTGTAATTTACAATCGGCGAACATAATGCCGTAAGGCATTTTCTGACCGTTGACGTTGGGACGAATGAGATTTCTTCATTAGATCGAGGATAGTGAAATGATATTAAGAAATTATTTTAATTCCAATAAATACCATAAAAGTAAGTAATTCCTATATAAACATACATATACTTAAATACTATATACATATATACACAACAGTAATACATAAACATATATTATAAATACTATACATAAAAATAGTCAGAAGAAAAATAGAAGCTACAACTAAGAATGCCAATTTCGAGACTCCCTTGAGGATAGCCGTTTGATAGCTGGAATGGTTAAGTGGAAAGGCCACCGAGGAAATGTCTTAAAATACGGATTTAAGAAATGTGTAAAATAATTGGGCCTAAGCAGGTCTGCCGTCAATACATTTATGAAACGATCTTCCAAGACGGCATTAACGGAATCATACAGTATTTGGTTGGGTAGAGAGAGGAGTAGAATGGTGGATGGTGAGCGTATTATCGCGCAATAAAATAAAAAGGAGGCCTCCTTTTCTTAAACCAGCCTATTGTCGGTCGCAAGCCCGAGACACCATTCTTCTCATCTCCTACCCACACGATGGACCCGGTGTCCATGGAATGCTTCGAAATTTGTCTTCTGATTTTTTTATTTATGCTAGTACGACATGTGACCTTGCCCAATGGTAAGTGGCGCGTGAGGTCCACGTATGTTAACAACTGGAATCAGGCACTCATGTGCTTGACGGTAATTCGAATCGGAAACAGTGAAATGTTAAATTCATTTGTCAGGTGGGTACTAAAACCCGAATTCCGCCTGCCGTCGGAGGAGGAGATCCGCGCGATGGTGTCGCCTGAGCAGTGCTGTGCGTACTTCAGTATGGCGTCCGCAGAACAACGGCTCAAGGATGCCGGCTACGGGGAGAAGTTCCTCTTCACCCAGCAGGAGGACGACGACGAGGAAATGCAACTCAAGATGGACGACGAGGTCAGCCATATTGTTTACTGTCAAAGTTAGAAAAAGTTTAGTTCTGACAAATGTAGTCTATTAACTTTCTAGGAAATAATCATTATAATTAAATGAATATAAATTAATTATAATTAAATGCTTGTATAATGTTTATTAGTTTAAGTAACTTGTGTTTCACCTATATTGTTATTATTCTTCTGTAGCGATGTTTTCTTCCTTTGCTTGTTAATTTGATTAATTTAATTTTATGCTTATATGTGAAAACCTTTAATAGTTCTTAGGGAATTTACTGTTTAATATCTATATACAATAGTCAACTGTACGTTTTATAAATGAAAAAAAAATAAAAAATAATTACGGACATTTGTAAAGGAAGGGCAAAGTACGAAAACTAAATGCAAGCCCACCTCGATCCTTAAAAATCAATATCAAAATAATTTTTTTCCATTGGTTCTCTCAAAACAACTTGGATACAGTCAGAACTAATTAAATCAATACAATTTTCAAAACATATGTACTAATCAAAGTGGTAATAATGGTTGGACCGTAAACAGGCAATAATCCATATTTATGTATGCTATGCACAACATTATTGCTACAAGCAAGTAAAACTAACTAACTTAGAAACTATTTAAATAAGATCGTGGCTGTAAAGGGGCCGTGTCAGTTTACATTCTAAATACTTAATAATTATGATGTATTTTATTTTATACAGTTAGGAAAACTTACAGCTAAACAATACTTAAATATAAAGAAAAAAGATAAAGTAAGAAAGGGCTAATGACAAGTTTTCACAGAAATAGACATGGAAACATAGATAAAACTAAACACTGAGTAGACTATTACAAAAATAATGAGATGATATGAGGCAGAATAGGACAAAATAACAATAGAAATAGAACACTTATACAAATCGGCTTAAGGTATTTGTAAAGTAGTCCTGAGTCAAGCCACGTCGGGCAGCGGCTGGGGTAGTACATGATATGTCAATATGTGAGCAATGTTTATTAAAATAGTCAGATGTTCTCCAGATGAAAGCATTCTGCATATAATTATTGGATACAAATGGGATGTAAAAGGTATCCCTGTGACGTGTTTTGCAGAGTGTACTAAAAGGTATATTTCCTAGAATATCTATATCTGGACAGTCGACCTTTCCTCTTATGACACCCATAAGATATGACACGTCGGCGATGTATAGAAATTATATACATATTTCAGATAATTTATAAATGTATAAAACAAAAAAAAAAGTCATCTTATAATCTAAATACTAATAATGATATGTCAATTAAACATAAATTCATAGCTGTAAATAAAAAAATGTATAGGATCCCAAATGAACTAGCTGTATCAATCTATAGGGCAGACATCTTAGTGTTTTCTCGGAACTTGTTCCGTGGGAATCAAATATTCCAAAAACACCACAACATGAATTCGAACTGCCTCCGTTAACCTCTAGCGGTTAAGTCTGTGGATTTAGAATCGGAGGTACCACCAGGAGCTTGCCACTTGTCATGATTGGCCTATAGTAAAGGCTAAATGTGAATCCGCTTATACGAAAGGGAAACGGTCGTGATGATACTTTACTTTTCTATGAATTCGAATAAATATTATGATCTCACAGAAGAAATGATCAGGAACGGGTTTAAGATTCAACTTTATACAGTGAAAGTTGGTGCGAGAGGAGTTCCAGCTAAATCTTTGCATCACTTACTGAAAGAATTGGGCCTAAGCAGGTCTGGTGTCAATACAGTTATGGAAAGATAGAGTTGAATGGTGGATGGTGAGCTTCTTATTGCACAATTAACTTAAAAGTAGGCCCCCTTTTCAAACCAGCCGATTGTCGATCGCAAGCCAGTGACACCATTCTTCTCATCTCTCAACCATACACTGTGGAATCCATGGAAATTTGTCATCTTTGACAGAGAAATTGCAATATTTTTTTCCTCTAATTGAATAAACAAATACAGCGTAAACTCTATTTATTTATTTATAAACTTTTGGGAAGACCAACAACACACAAATACACATTATATAACATATATAAGATTTAGGAGGTCAATTAAAGGTGATAGTAATAGTATGACTTAAATGAAACTCACAAAAATAATAGGAAGAAAGTAGTAACTTTAGAATTTAACAAAATTTAAATTTAATTATAAAACAAAAATAAAAAAAACTTACTACGAGTACAATAAATAATCCTAAATAACACTTTGGTGGTTTGTCGAAGAAATTCGCACTTAACAATCTCCTGACTACCGGAATCGAATGATGGAAAATGTTGATTTCGTATTTATGACTAATACCATTATAGGCGTTACACACACGCCACAGAAATGAATTTTGCCTATAATTTGTTCTTACTGGCTTAAATGCAAATGTAGGGGATGACGCCTTGCTGGGGCAAAGAAATTGAGTTTGCTCAATAATTGGGGACAGTCAACTTTACCTGTGACTATCTTCTTAAGGTAGACAATATCTGCTATATCTATATAACGACACTGAAGGGACTGTACATTTTATAGCGTTATAGAGAGTTGTCGTTAAATGGAGAGAAGAAAAATCAGAATTGGAAGACAAGCTAAACCAACCAAAGCCAATTGATTTCGACGCTTTAGACAGTTTGTCGTTACATGGAGTTTACACTGTATTTCTCAAAATTACACTGAGATCGCGGTGGTGGCTCGGTTGTAAGAACGCGTACCTTAAATCCTACAAAGGTCGGTTCAAACCCACCCGGCATGTACCGATGAGAAATACAATTTTGTCGTAGATTTACAACACCACCGTTCCCATGCCTCAGAGAGCACGTTAAGCCGTCGGTCCCGGTTTCACTAATACCAACTTGTGGAATCGTTAATAAATTGTCATAAAAAATGACATCATATCCTCGCCAAGCCGTCTGGCCATCGCGCGTGGCAAGTGTAGGCCAAATTCTCCAGATGTATGTTCTGGAATGCCCATCTCCAGCAGTGGAGGTCTAGGACGCTGTGTTCTAGGGGCTGTAATAATGATGTATGATGATGACACTGAGATTTTTTGATTCTATTTACGTTTTTTACAGATCAAAGTGGCCCCTTGGAACACGACACGAGCATACATCCAAGCCATGCGCGGGAAGTGTTTGCTTCAGCTAACAGGTCCAGCTGACCCCACCGGTTGTGGGGAAGGGTTCTCCTACGTCAGAGTGCCGAATAAACCAACCCAGCAACCGAATGAGGAGCAACAACCAAAACGGACGGTTACAGGAACCGACGCCGATCTTAGAAGACTCAGCCTTAATAATGCTAAGGCGCTTCTAAGGAAGTTTGGCGTTCCTGAGGAAGAGGTAAGGTGTTATAGTAAATAACGTCTTAAAGCCAGTTCTGTGACCCATGGGTGGGGACAGTCGCACCTCAGCCTTGGTCGGCGGCGGACGTCAACTGTTTGTGTCTCGGTGACGTCACACCGTGTGTACTTAATTTTGGGTGCTGCAGCAGTGTCTGCTGAATAGCCACGCGAGTGTAATTATCGGTCGGAACTGTTACTTGGATTATTAGTTTTATGTGAGAAGAGCTGGTCTTCTTCTGGAACCCTGGGGTCGACTCCACTGAGTCGTTGTCAGCTGCTGCTGGAAGAGGCAAGTGCTTCTGCCCCTTTCTTTGGACTTCACGGAGCTGGATCGTCATTAAACCCCCCCATACCATATACAATCCAGTTGAGGGGAAGTTGGGAAACAAGCAGTTGGAAATCTCCCCCCCATAACGTGTGGCAACGTTTAATATTTCTATCATTAAGCTAAATATATATCTTGTCTAGATCAAAAAACTATCACGTTGGGAAGTGATAGACGTGGTGCGAACATTATCCACGGAGAAAGCGAAGGCTGGAGAAGAAGGAATGACCAAGTTTTCTAGAGGGAACCGATTCTCTATTGCGGAACATCAAGAAAGGTAAGTCATCATCATTGATGGCGTGCGGTCTTTGGTGGTATGTGAATGCGTAATGGGTGGTCACAGTGGACTGTATATACGTAGTTGGCAAACTGCTGGAAAAGAAGGTGATTAGCTCTTGAGCCGATGCGCGACAAAAATTAAACAGGTTCAAAGGGAAACCCGCGTACCTTTAAGCAAACGGTGTGGTTTTACATAGAAATATGAGACTACCATCATCACAGCACCTAGAGCACAGAGTCCTAGACCTCCACTGTTGGAGATGACTCCAGAAATTTCTGGAGCTTTTGTCCTACACCCGTCACGCTGGCTTGGCGAGGTAATTTTTTTTATAACATTTTATTAACAATTCCACAAGTTGGTGTTCGTGGAACCGGGCCTTTACGTGCTCCCCTCCTCACGGGAACGGTGGTGTTGTAAATCTATGACAAAAGTACGTAACATAAGTGTTTTTTCTCATTGGTACATGCCACCTTAATATATAATATAGATAGATATACGGCAGCTTCTCGAGGCGTTAGCGCAGTCTTGAAGGCCGGCAGATGCGTGGAGTGATCAAAGGATGAGTTGAGGATGGCAATGGCCAGAGAGGCGGGTCCAGGTTCCTGTTCTTTGGGCTAGAAAAAAATGGGAAAGTATGCGAGCGTGCCAAAAAACTAGGGACAATAATTTTACTCAGATGGCGCTACCAATCAACACATACAAAAAAAAAACTTATGTGGTATAAATAAAAAATCAATAAACCAAACTGAGTAAAAATTAACGTTAAATGAAATGTGAAAAAACGATCCCTTTGGCTAACAATTTGAGAACCGCTGAATTACACCATTGAAATAATTTTATGATTGATACACACAAAAAAACAAATAATAAATTCTAATGCGGAACATAGTTGAGATATATATATAGTTGAGAGTTAATATAAATTAAAAGCTACCTAAATAATAAAATTAAAATAAACTAAATTATAAATAAAAAATGTCCTCTAGAGACGTCCCCCATCCGAGATAGTCCCAAGGAGACTGGCAACATTTCCCCTCTATATAGCGAGGCTAATACGTTGGCAGAAATAATTGCCTACTGTTACTACAAACAGATATATTTATGGGTCAATCATAAAATTATTTCAGTGGTGTAGTTTAGTAGTACTCAAACTTTTTGCTGAAAGGATTGTATTTTGCGACGCAAAAAGGGTTATGTGTTTATCAGACTTTGTATGTATGTACGTATGTATACGTATGTTTGTTCCTTTGTGGCACACTGGAGACCGAACGTGTGCTCCGATTTTGATGATTTTCACGTCAAACAATTCGTTTTAATCAAGCGAGTGTCACTAAAAATAAAATAAAATAAAATAAACTAAAAAGAAACAAACAAACAAACAATTTCATTTGTTTAGTTAAGCAGTTACCTAACTTTTTGGCGACGGAACCCTTGGGCTTGTTTTTTTTTTATTATAGTTTATTTTTACGCAGTCTGGTTTTTTATTTTACTTTTTGCCAACAAGATAGTTATATATTTAATGTCTTTGCTTGTAGGCATTTGTATATAATTTAATTATTTTTATTACATTTTGTGAACTTTAGGTACAAAGAAGAATGTCAGCGTATATTTGAGCTCCAAAACCGAGTGCTATCGAGCACGGAAGTGTTAAGTACAGACGAGGCAGAAAGTTCGGTCAGTGAAGAGTCGGATCTTGAAGAAATGGGAAAAAATCTTGAAAACATGCTCGCTAATAAGAAAACTACTGAACAGGTAAGAGAATAGTATAAAAATATGCATTAGAAAGTAGATTTAAAACTTGTAAAAAATCCGTTTTATTAAACTGGCCCAGTATTGTAGTCCTACAAGGACCATGGGGATTTCAAACCAACGTTGTCGCCATAGTAAAAAAACTAGACGCTTTATTGACACGTGTTTGCACGAATCTAATCTAAATCATCAAAAAGCTTACGTTTTCTTGTCGAAGAAGAACATGATTTTACACTTCCATAACCCGCATATTATCCGTGAAACAATAAATCAGTTTGAAAGTGCACGTCGAAAACGACTATATCCGGCAATGTACTGTCATAGTGAATTTAAAAACAAAAAAACTATAAAGATTTTGTATTGCACATATGTTAGAAGTCATTTAGACCATGCTTCACGGGTGTGGAGGCTAAACTACATGGTTCACATTAACCGCATCGAACAAATTCAGAAACGCTTTGTTGCCTATATCAATTTCTATATTAAATCACAGACTCGTGACTACATATATTCAAAAACAAAAAAATTAAATAAAAAAAAGCTTGTAATACTCTTAATACATTCATTGATAAAACTGATGTTGATATCTTTCTTGACAAGGTGATAGTGGTGAGAAATGCGAACTTAAGGTTCTTTAAACGATAATAGTTTTTGTTATTGCACAGTTATTAGTTTATTGCATGAAGTGATAGTTTGTAGATGCTTTCATCGTTCATAATATGTATTATTCTAACACTACTAGTGAAAACTTGTAAATGACTTTTTGTTTCTATTTTTGTATCAATACTTGTGAAATAAACGTCAATAATTTTCCTTAATAAATAAATAAATAGACTAATTCATTCGTTGCCAATCAGCTACGCTTTGGTTATCAAACCGTTTAGCTTCTTGCCCCGTCTTGTTATTTATTTAATGGTTAAGCAGTTCATTTACCTTGGCTTGGCCACTATGTATTTATGTCCAATTATATGTATTATCCATTCCTTTCCCACACCTGCGTCTGAGCGAGAGGATCCGCCGCACGCCGCTCGGCTCAGTCTTGTGTCCACCCGACGCGCTAGAACCGTTTTATTTTGTTAATTCGTGTTTAAAGAATTGCTCTCAACCGCTACTGCTTTAGGCTTGGTGTATTGTGAAGGCCTAGTTAGTGTTGCCCAAAGCAAGACCAAGACGAAGATTGGCCAAGTCTTTGTCTTGGTCTTGCATGCATGCTGTATCGCGCTGACCTGAGAGACGACCATCGAAGGTATCTCTTTGCTCACTCCTTCACACCCCCATAGATTATACATCATACCTTATTGTCCAAATATATTAGAATATCCATTTACTTCTTCAGAAACCAATGGTTAGTGTTATTGGAACTCTAGGTCTAATTTTGGTTTAATCTGTTTCATGTATATTTACTTTATGTGACTGTTTGTTTCCAAAATAAAATAAAATAAAAATAAAATTTATTTTGTTATTATTTAGCTATCAATGGAGAGAGAAGAAGCAGAGCGAGCTGAACTAAGAAAAATGATTCTTGGACAGACTGAAAAGAAACCACAAATCAATCAATCAGATCAACAGGAATCACATAAAGGTAAATTTACCGTATTACTTATATTACTAGAACACAGCGTCCCAGACCTCCACTGCTGGAGATGGGCCTTGGCGAGGACATGATGTCAATTTTTAATGACAATTTATTAACGATTCCACAAGTTGCACAAGTTGGTATTAGTGAAACCGGGACCGACGGCTTAACTTGGTGTTGGAAATCTATGACAAATGTACGTAAGAAAAGTGTATTGTTACATGCCGGGAGGGGGGGGGGGTTGGTTTAATCAAATTTTACATACATGTCATTGATACCCAGGGATGGGCATAGACTATAATAATATGAGGTCATTATCAGACAGCGACTAGTGACTGTTATACTAGCGAGTCGAACAGTTCAATCAATTCTAGACTTTTCTTGCATGCTTTATATTGTATCTATCTGTGAATTCTTGTCATCGGCTTTATAGTATTATATTTCTTTCATATACATGTATTTTAGCTGTAAGTTTTCCAAAATAAATAAATAAAATTAAATTCAATAAATTTTCTCATTACAACCCCTAGCTCTGTAAGTGTCTAGTCTAGTTCTAGACCTCCACTGTTAGAGATGTGCCTTCCAGAACATATTTTTAGAGAATTTGTCCAATATTCTCCACGCTGGGTTGGCGAGGGTCGGATGTCAATTTAAAATACTATTTTTTTAAATCAAAGAACTTTCATTTTTTGTTTTAGGTCGAACCCTTCGCATAGTAAGAACCTACAGGGAACCATCAGGTCAAAGATACACTCGAGTGGAATACGTAAGAAAGGCCGCAGTTATTGAAGCCTACACTAAAATCAGATCCACTAAAGACGACACCTTCATACGACAATTTGCTACCATGGACGAAACACAAAAGGAAGAAATGAAGAGGGAAAAAAGAAGAATTCAGGTTAGTTGTTCGTTTATAAAAGAGTAGTTTAATAATAGTAGTTTATAAAACTGTTGCATAAGAAGGGGTATATTATACACGAGTGTGTGTTTAATAGTATCACACGAGTGTTTTAATACCTAGTTATGTGCAGTTTCATACACTAATTTATATACTCTCATACATTGACCGCCTCCGTAGTCTAGTGGTAACAAACGTTGCCGTGAACTCGGGAGGTCGTGGGTTCGATTCCCACCGGGGGCAAGTTATACATTGTATAATTTGTCTCGGTCTGGGTGTTTATATGTATAATATGTAGTTTATCAACTATCTAGTTTCCGTAACACAAGCCTCGTAGCTTACCACGGAAATTAGATGGCGTTGTGTGACCTGTCTGGAAATATTATATTATAATATAATATTGGGATTGAACCTACTAAATAAAAGATAAAAGTTAAAAAAAAATCACACGAAATGCTATACAACAAAACGTATTGAATGGCGCCAATTTTTTTTTTTTTTTTTTTTATGACCATGGTACAGAATGCATAAGTCCTAAACAATGAAATGGCGCCAAAACCTAGTTTATGACCGCGCTGCCATAGACAAGTAAAAATTGGAATCAAAACTTTTTTGTAATGGAACCTTTGCCTTAAAAAAAAAATAAGTGTTATATAATATGTATGATTCTATTTTTAAAATGATTTATAACATTAATTTGTTAGAGAAAAAGTGTTACAATGTGATTCTATTTTTAAATTTCAGCAGTATGTTTATAAAGTATGTCAATATAAATTCGTTTTGAAGTTTCTAATTCGCATTTTACGATATGTGAATAGATAAATATATAAAAATGACGGCATTGTCACGAAGGGGTTGCAATAGCAATGTTGCCTATTGGGATCAATAAAACCAGCTTTAGAAATGAACCTTCCTGAAATTTCTGGATATTTAGGCGAGGGTTTCATGACAAATTTTAATGACTATTTATTTACGATTCCACAAGTTGGTATTAGTGGAACCGGGACTGACGGCTTAACGGTACGGGAACGGTGGTGTTGTAAATCTATGACAAATGTACATAAGAAACGTGTGTACGTACTTATTTTATTTATTTATTCTTTCTTTTTTGTACATGCCGGTGTTTGAACCCGTTTTTAGGATGTTAAGAAAAGTATTTTTACAACCGAGCCAGCATTATATTGGCCTAATATTACGAGTTACAACCGAGCCAGCATTATATTGGCCTAATATTACGAGTTACAACTGAGCCAGCATTATATTGGCCTATAATTACGAGTTACAACCGAGCCAGCATTATATTGGCCTAATATTACGAGTTACAACCGAGCCAGCATTATATTGGCCTAATATTACGAGTTACAACCGAGCCAGCATTATATTGGCCTATAATTACGAGTTACAACCGAGCCAGCATTATATTGGCCTATAATTACGAGTTACAACCGAGCCAGCATTATATTGGCCTAATATTACGAGTTACAACCGAGCCAGCATTATATTGGCCTAATATTACGAGTTACAACCGAGCCAGCATTATATTGGCCTATAATTACGAGTTACAACCGAGCCAGCATTATATTGGCCTATAATTACGAGTTACAACCGAGCCAGCATTATATTGGCCTAATATTACGAGTTACAACCGAGCCAGCATTATATTGGCCTAATATTACGAGTTACAACCGAGCCAGCATATTATTGAGTATGGCCTAATATTATTGAGTATGGTGGGTGTCGGTGACATTCCAATTGCAGCTCCTCAGTGACCGTCTGTATTGAAGTGTGAGGTCTAGCGTAGTCCTGAAGCAGCAGTGGGCTAGAGAAATTGACCAGTCTTGGTTGTTGAATAGCAAAATCTGGTACAGATCTGCCGTAATCGTCTGGCGAGTGTCAACAGCACTGGTAGACCAAACTCTTTCTGAGTCAACTTTCGCTTGGGACATGATTTAGCCGATTCGCCTGAGTTCAACCACAGGATCCATTTTTTATCACAAGTAACAATACGATTAAAAAACGCCAGATATTTGAGATTAAAGTACAAATCGACAAAACGTCATTTTCATATGTAAGGACCTAACTAATATTTGTTGTGTTTTTTTAGGAACAATTAAGACGTATCAAGAGAAATCAAGAACGCGAAAGGTTGGCTGGTAACCCGCCATCATTATTCCCAGAAAGTAAGTTTACATGTTATGTGACTACAATCTTAGGCCGCGTTCGTTTTAAGAAATGTTAGCATGAACATACCACTTTTTTTAGCACAAGTCGTTCGTTTAATGAAAATTCTAACATTTGATGCTAATTTCGTATGTCAGTACCGTGTTCAAAGGAGGGTTATTGATGTTACTTTTTGACAGATGTCATTTAACATAAGAAATGGTTTGTTTACATTGTTGTATACTTTATAGTTTATATTATATTTGTTTAAAATGTATTTTAAACGATTTTATGTAATAACTTCAAAGACCATAATACATTGTCAATTGATTTGTTATTATTTGTTACTTGTCAAAAAGTAGCCTCACCGCTCGTTTTTTTTAAAGAAATGTTAGCATTGTTAAAAAAAGTAATATTTCTTAACAAAAACCACATTTTACGCTGTTTTATGAAGTTGCTACGAAATGTTGGAAATGCTATAAAACGAACGCGGCCTTAATTGACTAAAAGAAAACATCAAATTGTGGTATTTTGAGTTTTTGTAATTTCCATTTTATCCTCCAGAGAGCGACTGTATCTGTATATCTAATTAATTCACCCCTATAAACTACTTGAGTGATTTTAATAAAATATGGAAAAACATGTAACCGTGGAACTAACTGAAGATTTTCAAAGACTCCCTGGTGTTATGTTCATGGATTTAGACGCTGAGGTACCGGTTTTGATTCCTTGTCTAGACATATATATTTATTTAATTAATATGTGATATTTCTCGAGTTTAGCTAGAGACATCTACGAGCTTGCCACTTGTCATAGCTTGTTCGTAATAAAAATGTTTTTTTTCCTCCACAGCCAGTATGTCATCTCGAGCAGACACGATGTCTCCCTCCCCCAGTCTGATCCCTCCTTCGGCCATCAAACCGGACCCGGACGCCTTCATCCCCTCCAGAAGACGGGCCAAACTGAAACCAGACCTCAAGCTCAAGGTTACTGTATGTTGATACTGCATGGTATTTTATTTTACACCTCACTAACATTATTACAGATATAAACATGCTATGCTGGAAATTTCATCTCCAATCAAAAATACTTAGATTTACCAACAAAATCACGCCCACTAAATATTCATTTAAATTAGGCAATTTGTAACATATATCTGTGAAGTATGGCTTATTTTTGTATAGAATTTTAAAATAATAAATATGGCGTATAATAATATCCCTATCAGCACGACAAAAAATATTATGGATATTGAAAGGTTTATTAATAACTTGGAGGTCCTTGTGGTCCAAAATATCCCATAAAAATTACTTATGCATGTGTTTTTATTTACTAGTTATAAAATATAATTAATAAGTAGCTAGATGAGTACACAAACTTTTTTTATTTTATACTAGCACGACATGTGACCTTGTTCCCTCCTGATGGTAAATGGCGCGCAAGGTCCATGAATATTAGCAACTGGAATCAGACACTCATGACTAACATCAGTCCCTAACACTATGCCGGCTTGACTGGACATCGTTTCGAAGCGGCAAAACAGAATTTGGCGACCGCTGGTTTTTTTTTTGTAATAACTCACGTTTGGTATTGTCCGTGCTGAAAGGGTTAAGATCTAGCGGTTAAGTCCGTAGATTTAGACGCGGAGGTACTGGGTTCGATTCCTGGTCGGGACACAATAATTTACAAGTGATATTTCTCTCAAGCTTAGTATGCTAGAGACACTGACGAGCTTGCCAATTCTCCATGATAGGCCTATAGTAAAGTTGGCTTAATGTTTATCCGCCTTTTTAAATGTGTGGTTTCTGATCATCCCGGAAGGGGTAATACTATACATATATGAGGGAAAGACACCAGACGAGCCAAAGTAGAGTCAAACTAACTACTGTATAAACCGGCGGTCAGCAGAATAAACCTTTTTGTAACAATTTTATTAAAAACAGTCAATTAGTTTAGGCGTTAAGATGAATATAACAGACAGACCAACAATTGGGCGAGCCTAGGTCGGTCCCTAGTTTCCTTTTCTGCCAAATTTCATCCAAATCGAAGCGTGAAAGGTAGACAAACATATAATATACTCGTATAGTTTATTATAGTATGTTAATTTAAGCTTGAATGTGCTTTAAATAAGACGTTTTAAAATAACTTAAAGGCTTGAATTATATATTTTTTTTACAATTTGCGCATCTACTAGTTGCGTGGTATTTTTGTTTCGCTTAGTAGTTAGTGCTTAGTTAAAAGAACGCATGTGATTTTAATGACCATAACAGCCTCTAGAACAGGGTTGGTTATAGTATCCAACAAGATCCTACACAATGTATCCCATCCCAATTATTGCAAATTCCTACCACAAAGTCTAGTAGAATCGTCTATGGATCGTGAATAGTTTCGTGATCTACCACTAGAGGCGCCCGAGCCGGTAATGCTTCTACAAGATCCTATACAATTTATCACATCCACACTTATTCCAAATTCCTACCACAAAGTCCAGTAGAATCGTCTAAGGATCGTGAGTAGTTTCATGATCTACCACTAGAGGCGCCCGAGCCGGTAATGCTTTACAAGATCCTATACAATTTATCCCATCCACACTTATTCCAAATTCCTACCACAAAGCCTAGTAGAATCGTCTATGGATCGTGAATAGTTTCGTGATTTACCACTAGAGGCGCCCGAGCCGGTAATGCTTTACAAGATCCTATACAATTTATCCCATCCACACTTATTCCAAATTCCTACCACAAAGCCTAGTAGAATCGTCTATGGATCGTGAATAGTTTCGTCATCTACCACTAGAGATGCCCGAGTCGGTAATGATCCTACACGATCCTACACAATTTATCCCATCGACACTTATTCCAAATACCTGCCACTATCATAGAATCGTCTATGGATCGCGAGTAGTTTTGTGATCTACCACTAGAGGCACCCGAGTCGGTAATGCTTCTACAAGATCCTACACAATTTATCTCATCTACACTCATTCCAAATTCTTACCACTAAGCCTGGTAGAAACGTCTATGAATCGCAGTTAGTTTCGTGATCTACCACTAGAGGCGTCCGAGTCAGCGTCAGTACAAAGTCTAAGCTAAAATTGCCGCAATGTTATAGTGGAATCTCCCAAGCCGGGTTAGAATCTAAATCGTGCTTAAAATAGTTCTGAGAAAGTGAAGTGTGAGAAGAAAGCGTGCCCGTAGCATCACCGTTCAATGATCTCTTCTTCTTCCTTAGTCATTACACTATTGGAGTTGTCGTGATTTCAGCATTAATAGAATGCTTAACAAGTCGTCATTCACGGACTGCAGCCTGCAGGTGCACTTATATCAGTACATCTTATCGGTGCACTACCACGTATCCTCTTTCCATCCACTTTTCCCCTGAACTACCAGGCGCTCGATGAATATTTCTCCACGCTGCAACACCTGTCCGAAGAACGTGAGAAAGCGTGATTGTATAGTTAAGCAAAGACGTTGCTTTATTCCCAGTTCTTTCAGAATTCGGGCTTGTTTGTCCGAATCAATCCACGATATGCCCAAAATTCTTCACCAACACCACATTTTAAGAACATGAGCAAATTACGATCCTTTTTTCGTGACTTGTGTGACTCATATTTTACCTTTTCAGTGTGGAGCTTGTGGTCAAGTGGGACACATGCGGACTAACAAGGCATGTCCCCTGTACACCGGCAGCGGTGCGGGCGGGCCCTCCTCCCCGATCTCCGAGGAGGTGGAGCCGCCCCCCCCGGAGCCGGAGGAGGACGAGATGGGATACGTCGACGGAACCAAACTTACACTGCCTTCCAAGATACTTAAGGTAAGGAAGAGCCATGATGCATTCACATAAACTAATAGTATCATACAGTATTTGGTTGGGTAGGGAGAGGAGTAGAATGGTGGATGGTGAACGCAATAAAATAAAAAGGGAGGCCTCCTTTTTTAAACCAGCCTATTGTCGGTCTAAAGCCCGAGATACCATTCTTCTCATCCCTTACCCACACACGATGGTCCCGGCACCCGCATGGTGAATCCATGGAATGGTTAGAAATTTGTCTTCTTCAATATTCATTTCATTTCATTCATTACAGCCCCTAGAACACAGCGTCCTAGTCCTCCACTGCTGGAGATGGGCCTTCCAAAACATATATCTGGAGAATTTGGCCTACAATCGCCACGCTGGCTGACTTTTTCAATAATTTTGCGCGAATACTGCCTCCGTGGTCTAGCGGTTAAGTCCGTGGATTTAGACTCGGAGGTACCGGGTTCGATTCCTGGTCGGGACACAAAAATATTTATTAATGTAAATAAATACATGTCATTAATATTTAATTGATAATATTGATTAATATCAAATTGTGTTTTGCCGCTCCGTAACAGCCTCGAGCTTCATCTAGCTTGTTTGGCTAATTGTTAGGCTAGTCCATGCTCCTAGTCTTTTTCTAAGAAAACAACATACAATAGTGATTTTAATTTTCATCATATTACTCAACGCACGAAGGTGCACTAGCACATTAGAAAACAACAACGCACGTATATGCGGCTTATAATAGGGTCAAATATGGGACTTTGTGCATTTTGCTAGTGGAAGATTTTTTTCACTATTTTTGTTAGATATTTTAGACCGTAAGTATATTAAAGTTATCTTATACATCCAAAATAGGTTTTGTCGTGCTGAAAGGGTTATGATCCTGAAAGGGTTAATAAAAGAAAGTCTAAATTAGTCTTAAATTTTACTCCTACTAGTGGAAGACTAAACAGCAAAGCAATCTAAATGATAATCTGTTAAAAGAAGAACAGCAGCTTAGCAGACAAATTTATGACAAATCCATGAACTCACCAGGTCCATCATGTGTCGGGAAGTGAGGAGATGATGTCTCGAGTTTGATATCAAAAAAAGTAAAAAGAAAGTATCATCACGACCGTTTCCCTTTCGGGGTGGTCAGAAACCACGCTTATTTAAGCGGATTCACATTTAGCCAAACTTTACTATAGGCCAATCATGACAAGTGGCAAGCTCGTCGATATCTCCAGCGTACCAAACTCGAGAAATATCACAAATAAATTTAATATTATTTAAATGTATTTATTTATATTTATAAATATTTTTGTGTCCCGACCAGGAATCGAACCCGGTACCTCCGAGTCTAAATCCACGGACTTAACCGCTAGACCACGAAGGCAGTTGGTTTTGTTGGCGGGTTTGATATCAAAAACCTTTTATTTTTGCAGAATTCCGAAGAGTTCAAGCGTCGTGGTAGCGGCGGTAGTCGTCGGGAGTTCCGAGCTGGAGGTCGTGTTCGTCGCAGGGGACCGAGCGAATCTTGTGACTATCTGGTGAAGAGACCGGCTGACAGGCGGAGGACTGACCCTCTCGTCACCCTCTCCTCTCTTCTGGAAGACGTGCTCAACCACATGCGACACCTACCTGATGTGCAACCATTCTTATTCCCTGTCAATCCTAAGGTTAATATTTCCAGCATAGTTTCTTCTTGGTCTTTACACTCTTCGCAGAGTGGTCTTGGTCGTTTTGTCACTCTAAACACAGCATACCAAGCCTTTGTTAATTCTATAACTCAAAGAAAAGAAAGAAAGATATTTTATTTGCCACATATCAATAAATAGCACTTAAACAAATAAAGCCTGGTAGTATACACAACGACTGCCTGCGTGGTCTAGCGGTTAAGTCCGTGGATTTAGACTCGGAGGTACCGGGTTCGATTGCTGGTCGGGACACAAAAATATTAATTAATGTAAACATTTAATTAATATTTAATTTATTTGTGATATTTCCCGAGTTTGAAACGCCTGGAGACATCGACGAGCTTGCCACTTGTCATGATTGGCCTATAGTAAAGTTGGCTAAATGTGAATCCGCTTATTTATAAGCGTGGTTTCTGACCACCCCGCAAGGTATGGATTAGTTAGTTCCGACCTACCTCCATGATATTCACGACATTGCTGCCAATTTTCAAGCTCGTGAAACAGCGTAAGATTTACATTCACCTTTGTTGGCATTCTCTTTGGTTTTTTAATAAAATAGTTTATTTTACAGTTGGTAGCAGATTACTACAGGATAGTATCAAGACCCATGGATCTGCAATCGATTAGAGAAAATCTAAGACAGAAACATTACCAAAGCCGAGAAGAATTCCTTGCTGATGTAAATCAAATCGTTGAAAATTCTACACTCTATAATGGTATGTGGCTAAAATATTGTAGCTGTAGCCGTGTATCCACATCTTTCTGTTCAAGCTCGAATTGCCGTCATGCCCAGTCAAGCCGGCATAGTGTTGGGGACTGATGTCAGTCATGAGTGTCTGATTCCAGTTCCTAACATTCATGGACCTTGCATGCCACTTACGACACATGGTGCTAGTATAAAAAAAAAAAAAAACAAGTCTAGCGTTCCAGACTCGAGAAATATTACTATATAAACACACAATAGTCCTGAATAGGAATCGAACCCGCCAGACCACGATATATATAATATTATTCTATGAATGATTAACTTTTGCAGGTCCAACCAGTAGTTTGACTGTGGCTGCTCAGAGAATGTTACAGCGATGTGTCGAGAAACTGGCAGATAAGGAGGACCAGCTTATGAAGTTGGAGAAACAAATCAACCCACTCCTCGATGATAATGATCAGGTATGAAAATACAGAAACATTAGACAGGTTGTGGTCTTATTCTTTTTTTTTTATTAATGTAGAAATAAAAATCAAAATAAGAAAGGGTAGGTATAAAAGAAAGTATAGGGACAAAAATAAGGAAAGGCATGCTACCATGGTTTGGACATGTTGAAAGAATGAGCGAAGAAAGATTGACGAACCAGATATATAATGCGAAAGTTGTGTGTGAAAGAGGCCCTGGCAGACCGAGACTCACATATCACGTTCAAATAAATAAAACACTGACTGAAGGTGCATTAAAAAGCCTTCGTAACAAAAGGGTATGTATGAAGAGATTAATGAATGTCGACGAAGTGAAAGAGGTATGTCGTGATCGTGTCAAGTGGCGCTCAATTGTCTCTGCCTACCCCGCGATATGTCATTCATTTCATTACAGCCCCTAGAACACAGCGTCCTAGACCTCCACTGCTGGAAATGGGCCTTCCAGAACATACATATATCTGGAGAATTTGGCCTACACTCACTACGCTGGCCAGACGGTTTGGCGAGGATATGATGCCAATTTTTTATGACAATTTATTAACGATTCCACAAGTTGGTATTAGTGGAACCGGGACCGACGGCTTAACGTGCTCTCCGCGGCACGGGAACTGTGGTGTTGTAAATCTATGACAAATGTACGTAAGAAAAGTGTATTTCTAATTGGTATATGCCGGAGGGGTTTGAACCGACCTTTGTAGAATTTAAAGAACGCGTTCTTACAACCGGGCCACCACCGCGCCATATAAATATAATAAATAAATAAATATTTTCAGACAGGTCACACAGCGCCATCTAATTTCCGTACAACTTGGTCTGAATCGAACCCACGACCTCCCGAGTTTACGGCAACGTTTGTTACCACTAGACCACGGAGGCATATGTATGTATGTAAAATAAAAAACGTATTAAATATGTATATCTACAAATATAATATATTAAACGTTAACCCCTCTTAATGTACTTTTGTTTTAGGTGGCACTCTCGTTTATATTAGAGAACCTGTTATCCACAAAGCTGAAGATAATGTCCGAAGCGTGGCCCTTCCTAAAGCCGGTTAGCAAGAAACAGGTCAAGGACTACTACAGCATCATTAAGAAACCCATCGACATGGAGACCATGGGGAAGAAAATACAAGGTCAGTCACCCTTTTCAGGTGATCCCATAGAAATGGAAAATGGACTGAGTATTCCCTATTTAGCTGTATAAACTTTCATAAGTGTGAGGGAGATAAAGCGAACGGGCGGCCATTAGTTGTCTCTTTGTTTTTACAGACCTATCATCACACACACATCATTCATTATCAGACAAAACAAAGTCCTAGACCTCCACTAGTACTACTAGACACACACTACAAATCCATCCTGGAGGAACTAGAGATAGGACAGCGCCTTTCCTCAATCGTACAATCACGCATTCTCACTTTATTTTATTTTATTTTTATTTTATACAATTAGGAAAACTTACAGCTAAACAATACTAAAGAAAAAAGATAAAGTAAGAAAGGGCTAATGACAAGTTTTCACAGAAATAGATATGGAAACATAGATAAAACTAAACACTGAGTAGACTATTACAAAAAGAATGAGATGATATGAGGCAGAATAAGACAAAATAACAATAGAAATAGAACACTTATACAGATCGGCTTAAGGCATTTGTAAAGTAGTCCTGAGTCAAGCCACGTCGGGCAGCGGCTGGGGTAGTACATGATATGTCAATATGTGAGCAATGTTTATTGAAATAGTCAGATGTTCTCCAGATGAAAGCATTCTGCATATAATTATTGGATACAAATGGGATTTCTTTGGACACATGTCGCGGCGTGGAGATACATCCATTGAGCGCCTGGTAGTTCAGGGTAAAGTCGATGGCAAGAGGATGCGTGGTAGGTCTCCGATGAGATGGACTGACCTGGCTAAAGCAGCAATGGATCACCCCCTACATGAGTGCTCGAAGGCTGCAGTTCGAGACAAGTGGCGGCTTGTTAAGCGTCGTCCCACTGACACTCAAGTGACGACCACGACCACTCTGCCAAGAGTGTAGCGACTAAGAAGACCTCCATTGTTGGAGATGGGCCTTCCAGAAATTTTCAGAGAATTTGGCCTACACTCGCCGCCAGACAGGTCGATGACGGTCTTCCCTTTCCTCCTTCCCCTACTCTTCAGCACAACGCTAGATTTACAGTCCAGCTTCAACATTCTTGGGGTAGAAATACACAGACTGTTACTGAACAAAGCACATATCAGATCATGCTGTTCTCATCTTTGGGATGGTTCCACCAAGTACCTCATAGATGCTCTTAATGTCCAACAGAAGCAAGCTGTTCGAATTGTGGACGATGTCACTATATCTGGAACTCTTGAATCCCTGCAGCTTCGCCAAGATGTGGCGTCTCTGAGCGTGTATATATGTATGTTTATGTATGTATTAGTATTTACATATAATGTACATAGGCGAGCATAATACCGTTGGTATTCTCTTCCAGCTGACCCTTGGGAGAGTGAGAAATTATTATAATGGGTGCAGAGTAAGAAATAATAATAATAATAGTTTAAATCAATCATAAACATACCAATATATAAATATGTCATACGATATAATAAATAAATAATATTTATTTGATTTTAGCTCACAAATACCACAGTCGCGCTGAATTTCTTAGCGATATTCAGTTGTTGGTGGAAAACTGTCGCGGGTACAACGGACCTACGTCACAGTTCACGAGGCAAGCCGAGGCAATACTCGCTGTCACACAGGAATCGCTAGAACAGGTAATATTACATTCATATTAGACTCCGTGGTCTAGCGGTTGAGTCCGTGGTTTAGGACTCGAAGGTACCGGGTTCGATTCCTAATTGGGTCACAAAAATATTTAATAATTTAATTAACATTCTCAAGTTTGGTACGCTAGAGACATCGACGAGCTTGCCACTTGTCATAATTAGCCTTTAGTAAAGTTGGCTAAATGTGAATCCGCTTCTTTATAAGCGTGGTTTTTGACCACCCCGAAAGGGAAATGGTAGTGATGATACTTTACTTTTATAAGAATTTTTTAGAAGGCACATCTCCAATTGCGGAGGTCTAAATAATAATAAAAATGTCGATGAACTATATTGAGTGTGGTATCATCGAATAGATATTTGAAAATCATTTGGAGGTTTCTCTTATCATTTTTCATTTAGAGTGACCATAATTAATAATAATAATAATATTGACCTTAGGGTGACCTTAGTAAAGCGATAGCAGGGTGATGTGTCTGAGTGAACTACCCTAACGCGGGCAGACGTGTGATGGTAGTTTCTGCAAAAAAAATAATATCTTTTACTATTATCAGCTTTCGTTCAATTTCGTATTCATATAGTAATTGTGTAGATCTATATATAGATTACTCTGTGTATAGATTACCATGACCCAAAAAAATTAAAATAATAAGGCTATTTTGCTTTGACTGGCACCAAATGACAAACATAACTGTTTATAGATATTAAATAGATACATAAGTCGGATATGCGGCGTAACTTTGATGGACCGTATACGTAATAACGAAATACACAAAAGGGTAGGTATAAAAGAAAGCATAGGTACAAAAATAAAGAAAGGCATGCTCCGATGGTTCGGGCATGTCGAAAGGATGAGCGAAGAGAGATTGACGAACCAGATATATAATGCGAAAGTTGTGGGTAAAAAAGGCCCCGTCAGACCAAGACTTGCCTATCATGATCAAATAAATAAAACATTAGCTGATGGTGAATTAAAAAGCCATCGAAACAAGAGGGCATGTATGAAGAGGTTGATGAATGTCGACGAAGCGAAAGAGGTATGTCGTGATCGTGACAAGTGGCGCTCAATTGTCTCTGCCTACCCCGCAAGGGATTTGGCGTGAAGATATGTATGTATGTATGTATAAGTATGAATAATCTTGCCTTGAAGTATAATATTTGCTTACTTTTTTATGATTTTTACTGTTGTACTTGAATAATATTTAATATATTTTATTTAGTACGGCGAGCACGTGAGCCAATTAGAAGCGAATATAGCTCTTGTTCAGCTGAAGATGTTGGAGGAGGCCGAGAGGTCCGAGGAAGAGAACTCTCCTCCTCCCACTCCCACTGACGACGGGAAGAGGGGGCGCGGCAGACCTAGGAAACACAAAACTACTCCAGAAGGTAACACTAGTGCATTAAGAGACGAGTGAGCAAATTAATACACACGTGTATCGTATGATGTTTTTTTACCACACTTGTAAAGAAAAAAATGAGTTATTTAATGTTTTAAAACGACTACAAAACAAACTATTATTTCTACTACGGAAGGCATAGACAATAAAGCTGCAATTCAGGCAAAGACTAATAGTACATTACTGTGGCGGTCTGTAATCCGAAACCGCAGCATAACGCAGGTTCAGGTGCTAAAACGATAACAGAGCTTGAAGGTCGAGAGTTTTAGCTTCAAGAACCAATGCTTGTATAGTGCTTTACCTAAACAATGCATATAATTTAAATAAAACTAAACGAAGCGAAACTGAACTAGACGAAACTAAATTAACTGAAATAAACAAAACTGAACTGAACTATATGACACTGAACAAATATAAACTAAACTTTACGAAATTAAAAAAAAACTGAACTAAACGAAATTAGACAAAACAAAACTGAACTGAACTATACGAAACCGAATAAAAGTAAACAAATTTAAACTTTGCGTAACTAAATGAAACTGAACTGAACTAAACGAAATTATACGAAACTGAACAATATTAAACAAATTTAAACTAAACTTTAGGAAATTTAACTAAACTTAAATAAATATTTTTTACTGACCGTACTGAGTCGTCAGATGTAGGAGTAGCGCTTACTCTGCATTCTTTTGATGTGTCTAGATATTCCCGCGGGTATTTTGGTATACCCATAATTATGTGCCTAGATAATACCGCGGGTATTTTGGTATATCCATAATGATGTGCCTAGATATTACCGCGGGTATTTTGGTATATCCATAATGATGTGCCTAGATATTACCGCGGGTAATTTGGTATATCCATAATGATGTGCCTAGATATTACGGCGGGTATTTTGGTATATCCATAATGATGTACCTAGATAATACCGCGGGTATTTTGGTATATCCATAATGATGTGCCTAGATATTACCGCGGGTATTTTGGTGTATCCATAATGATGTGCCTAGATATTACCGCGGGTATTTTGGTATATCCATAATGATGTGCCTAGATATAACCGCGGATATTTTGGTATATCCATAATGACGTGCCTAGATCTTACCGCGGGTATTTTGGTATATCCATAATGATGTGCCTAGATATTACCGCGGGTATTTTGGTATATCCATAATGATGTGTCTGCAATTAAATGTCTCGCTGCGTGTCGAAGCTATTACTTTACCGTAAACCATAACCAATTAACATTTTTTTTTGTTTTGTTTTAACATATATATTTAACCGTGGTCAAATAAATAAATTAATATTTAATTTATTTGTGATTATTCTCGAGTTTGGTACGCTGGAGACATCGACGAGCTTGCTACTTGCCATGATTGGCCTATAGTAAAGTTGGCTAAATGTGAATCCGCTTTGTTATAAGCGTGGTTTCCGACCACACCGAAAGAGACTAGAGGGAAACGGTCGTGATCATACTTTAATATTTCATTTTTTTGTCTTTACAGGTGGACCAGCAAGAAAAAGAGGAAGGCCGAAGAAGGATCAAAACAGTCTTGAAGAAGGTTTGTTTCTCAATTAATGTACATCCATACTAATATTATAGATTTGGAAGTAACTTTGTATATATGTTTGTTTGTCCGTCCTATCACTGGACCGATTTTGATGACCTTTGGTAGAAACTTTCATAGGGTAAATGACTACGACATGCGACTATATAACTGAATGTAAGAGAAATATCACAAATAATTTAAATATTAATTTAATGTACGAGATATTTATTTACATTAATAAATATTGTTGTGTCCCGACCAGGAATCGAACCCGGTACCTCTGAGTCTAAATCCACGGACTAAACCGCTAGACCACGGAGGCGAAATACGGACAATTTGGAGATATATAGAACGAGCTTCCAAGACGGCATTAACGGAATCATACAGTATTTAGTTGGGTAGGGAAAGGAGTGGAATGGTGGATGGTGAGCGTATTATCGCGCAATAAAATAAAAAAGAAACCAGCCTATTGTCGGTCGCAAGCCCGAGACACCATTCTTCTCATATCTTACCCACACACAATGGACCCGGCACCCGCACGGTGAATCCATCTAATGTTTAGAATTTGTCTTCTTCTTCTAGTAAAAAATAGGAAAATGGTTATAAATATTTTGCAATTTATCTCTGTCTAAAATTTGGTATATGAACATTTAATTTAATAATACTGAGTTTTTTTTTAAATTATTATTTTGACGTTAATATTCTTCAGATCTTCAATACTCTGATAGCGGCAGTTCTGAGTTGGAAGAGGTGGAACAGAAGGACGAAACATTATTAGAGCTGCCTATTAAACCTGGTAATTACACTTTTAAAACTTAGTATTGATATTTATTGTTATTTAAGTCACTGGTTTGTAGAAATTAACTGTATAAATAATATTAAATCTTTTTGGCTTAAGATCTAATAATCTATAATACTGTAATTTTATGTCCTAGTTATAAGCTGTGATTTTTCTAAAAATAAATAAAGTATAGGGGACTTGACTGAGCATGTGATATGAAAAAAAATAATTAAAATAACAACTTGACTTAGCACGTGATATGAAAACAAAAAATTAAAATAACAACTTGACTGAGCACGTGATATGAAAAAAAATATTAAAATAACAACTTGACTGAGCACGTGATATGAAAAAATATATTTACAAAAAAAACTGAGAATTACTCTCGAATTTTTTTACAAAATAATATAACTTTAATCTGTCTTTTTTTTTCAGATGATGATCAAATGAAGACAGATATTCCCTTCGATACGTCAGAGTTCCTAATCAAGAGAGAGGTATGTTACTTAGCACTTTTTAGTACCTTACTTCTAATAAATTTATATTTAATACTTTTTAGACTAGCAAACCTGACACACACGCCTATCAGTCCTTAAAACACTGGAAAACAAATCACTTTCAAAAACACGCCTATCAGTCCTTAAAACACTGGAAAACAAATCACTTTCAAAAACACGCCTATCAGTCCTTAAAACACTGGAAAACAAATCACTTTCAAAAACACGCCTATCAGTCCTTAAAACACTGGAAAACAAATCACTTTAAAAACACGCCTATCAGTACTTAAAACACTGGAAAACAAATCACTTTTAAAAACACGCCTATCAGTCCTTAAAACACTGGAAAACAAATCGCTTTTAAAAACACGCCTATCAGTCCTTAAAACACTGAAAACAAATCACTTTTAAAAACACGCCTATCAGTCCTTAAAACACTGAAAAACAAATTACTTTTAAAAACACGCCTATCAGTCCTTAAAACACTGGAAAAAAATCACTTTCAAAAACACAAAATCAGTTTTAAAACAACTTAATCACTTTTAAAAACACACTGTCCAGCCCTGAAAACACTGGACCATTTCCACAATATGTCAGTTCTGAAAACAAATCTTTTTTTTTTAATACAGCATGTGAACAAATCACTTTTAAAAACACGCCTATCAGTCCTTAAAACACTGGAAAACAAATCGCTTTTAAAGACACGCCTATCAGTCCTTAAAACACTGGAAAACAAATCACTTTTAAAAACACGTCTATCAGTCCTTAAATCACTGAAAAACAAATCACTTTTAAAAACACGCCTATCAGTCCTTAAAACGCTGAAAAACAAATTACTTTTAAAAACACTCCTATCAGTCCTTAAAACACTGGAAAAGAAATCACTTTCAAAAACACAAAATCAGTTTTAAAACAACTTAATCACTTTTAAAAACACACTGTCCAGCCCTGAAAACACTGGACCATTTCCACAATATGTCAATTCTGAAAACAAATCATTTTTTTAATACAGCATGTGATCTCGCGTACCTGATGGTAAGTGGCGTGCAAGGCCAATGAATGTTAGCAACTGGAATCAGACACTCATGACTGACATCAGCCGCTAACACTATGCCGGCTTGACTGGGCATGACTGCAATTCGAGCCTGATCACGAAACGTGTGGATACACTTTACTGGGTTTATCGGCACGAACGGTGGATACTTCCCCGCAAATGTACCACCATCAGTCCGCCTACCACCTATTAAATCAGTTCTGAAAACAATGTTAATAATCCAAAATATGTTTGGATTGATGTCGAATATATTTGTTTTTCTTTTGTAGATTCCGGATGAGCTCCCACAACAGCACAGCGATGACTTTATAGATCTCGACCAACACACTTCAGACTACACATTCCCGGCCCAAGTCAAGGTAATTTAAATTAATCCTATATTCAAGGTCACTGACATTTCGACTGGCGATCAGTGACCCCAGGGCACCGTTAACACTATTTCCCGCGTTCACTCTTCTTTCAACATCTCTATCGTACTTTCCATCCGCAGTGAAAATACTGCCCAGATATATAATTTCATTTACTTGTTCTGGAGTTTTATCATCAATCTTTATCGTCTCGGTTGTCATCGTTCCTCTATCAAACACTAGTACTTTTCTCGCATTCAAACGGAGTTCTTTTTCATCTGTTAGCTAAAAAATAAAGTGTACAAAAATACAAGGATTTTAAATAATATCCATCCAAGAATATGCTACTGCTATTGTAGCAACAGCTGGAAATTCACTCGCGTTTTTGAGATCATAATATTTTTTTGACTTAATGTTGTAAAAATATGTGAGAAGTGAATTCGAATCGAACAAATAAAATTCTTTATCTACTCTCATATCGTAAAATGCGAATTACAAACTTCAAAACGAATTTATATTGACATACTTTATAAACTTACTGCTGAAATTTAAAAATAGAATCACATTATAACACTTTTTCTCTAACAAAATAATGTTATAATTCATTTTGAAAATATAATCATATTATTATTATTATTAAAATACTTTATTGCACTTTAACTTAAAAGTATGTACAAAGGCGAACTTAAAGCCGTTTCGGATTTTTCTACCAGCTAACCTTTGGGAGAGTATAATATGTGGAGTGCAATTTTAACCTTATTTTAAATTTGAATAAACTACATAAATAGTATGTATACATAGACTACTTAAATACGTATTAATATATAGTAGATATATATGAAGATAATATAATATTATTAAGAAGAAATATTTAAATTTAAAATAAACTGTTCTGCTTGTTTAAAAATAAAGTATTAAGTTGTTTTTTTTAAAGATGTGAATTGAAGGAGCTTGTCTGGTATATATAACACATATTATATAATTGTTATATACATATTATATAACACATTTTTTTTTAAGGCAAAGGTTCCATTACAAAAAAGTTTTGATTTCAATTTTTTCTTGTCTATGGCTGCGCCCGCCATTACCCGTCGCGGTCATAAGCTAGGTGTTGGCGCCATTTCATTGTTTAGGACTTATGTATTCTGTACCATGGTCATTAAAAAAAATAAAAAAATCAATTCGTTCAATCATTCAATACGTTTTGTTGTATAGGATTTCGTGTGATTTTTCTTACTCTTTTAACTTTTATCTTTTATTTAGTAGGTTCAATCCCAATGTATGAGAGTAGATAAATCAGTGTATGAAACTACACATAACTAGGTATTAAAACACTCGTGTGATACTATTAAACACACACTCGTGTATAATATACCCCTTCTTATGCAACAGTTTCATAAACTACTATTTAATTGTTCATCAGGAGGAGCCGATGGAACCTGAACTGAAGTTGGATACTCCTTTGGAAACATTACCTCCGATAGAACCACCACTTCTCAAAGAAGAACCTACAGAGAACTGGCAGGTCAGTACTACAGAAGTTACAAATATTAGAAAATATTACCTACTTAACGAACTGTGTTTAAGGGTATACAGGGTGGATTGAAAGTGGGTGTGGATAGCTACTTTCTAAACCACGAGGAATTTTGTAAAGCCCATAAATATATTTAAATTAAGGATTTAAAAAAATCTGAGTGTTAAATGTTTTTTAAGTTAAAGGAATATTTGAAGTCTAAAAGTATTGTATAAGTATTTTAGGTAAATAATAATAATAAATGTATGGATATTTTAGGTACTTATATATAGATATATATAATTTTGTAGCATAAGTTTAGATAAATAAGCGGATTCACGTTTAGCCAACTTTACTATAGGCCAATCATGACAAGTGGCAAGCTCGTCGATGTCTCCAGCGTACCAAACTTAAGAAATATAACACAAAAATTAATTAAATGTATTTATTTACGTTAATTAATATTTTTGTGTCCCGACCAGGAATATTTATTTGATTTGATAAAAGTAAATGTGGTAACAATTTGGTTTTGACAATAAAAAATAGGCTCAGCACATTCAGCCATGAATACAGCATGCAAAATCATTGGTCACACTTAAATTATAGTATATACATACTGCCTCCGTAGTCTAGGGGTAAAGTTCGTGGATTTAGACTCGGAACTACGGGGTTCGATTCCTGGTCGGGACACAAAAATATTTATTAATGTACATAAATACATTTAATTTATTTGTAATATTTCTCGAGTTTGGTACGCTGGAGACATCGACGAGCTTGCCACTTGTCATGATTGGCCTATAGTAAAGTTGGCTAAATGTGAATCCGCTTATTTATAAGCGTGGTTTCTGATCACCCCGGAAGGGAAACGGTCGTGTACTGAACAGTCTTCGACTTTTTTTACCATACTTTGCAAGCGCCACGCTTGTTTTTGTGTACCGACTGAGACAATCAGATAACGACATAATTAAAGCTATTTTTGACACAAGGTTCGTTTGACCTTGGAAAATAAACAAATATTTAGATTATAGTTTAGGGTAAAATTTGAATTATTGTTAATAGTAATAAGGGACATTCATTTATTACACAATTTTATTTAGTTATAGTCTAGTTTAGTATGACAATGCCTTTATACAGCAGCTATAATTTTATGTTACCTTTTTTTTATAATTGTTTGTTCTAGCTTATAGTATGACAATGCCTATATATAGCAGCTATTATCTTAACTGACATTGACATTTATATTTTTATTTTTATAATTGTGTCTGTCTTAGCTTATAGTATGACAATGCCTATATACAGCAGCTATTATCTTAACTGACATTTATATTTATATTTTTATAATTGTCTGTCTTAGCTTATAGAATGACAATTCCTATATACAGCAGCTATTATCTTAACTGACATTGACATTTATATTTTTATTTTTATAATTGTGTCTGTCTTAGCTTATAGTATGACAATGCCTATATACAGCAGCTATTATCTTAACTGACATTTATATTTATATTTTTATAATTGTGTCTGTCTTAGCTTATAGAATGACAATTCCTATATACAGCAGCTATTATCTTAACTGACATTTATATTTATATTTTTATAATTGTGTCTGTCTTAGCTTATAGAATGACAATTCCTATATACAGCAGCTATTATCTTAACTGACATTTATATTTATATTTTTATAATTGTGTCTGTCTTAGCTTATAGAATGACAATTCCTATATACAGCAGCTATTATCTTAACTGACATTTATATTTATATTTTTATAATTGTGTCTGTCTTAGCTTATAGAATGACAATTCCTATATACAGCAGCTATTATCTTAACTGACATTGACATTTATATTCTTATAATTGTGTCTGTCTTAGCTTATAGTGTGTCAATGCCTATCTACAGCAGCTATAATGTTAAACGTTATTCTGTATTTATATTGTTTTAAATTTTATTGTTTCTCTTTCCAAATGATGGTTATCATGTACTGCTCCATATTTACCAATATGTACTATACAATTATATAGTTGTATATCAATATTGTAAAAATTGACGTGTAAAAGTGCAGAATACATATCTTTTTGTCCTATGCCTACTTGCAAAATAAACGAATTGAAAATTGAAAAAAAAAAAAAAATGAAATTTAATAAGATTTTTGTTTTTAGCCGGAGCCAGCAATCCAAGACGACCTTCAAGTGACCGACAGTGAAGAAGAACCGGAAGACGGATTGTGGTTCTAAATTAAAAACAATTATTTAATTTTAGTACAATACCTTATTTAATTGGCAACATTGGGGGAATTCCATTCTGACTCCATAACTTTTAACTTTGATCTGTGCCTATATCACCAGAACTCATATAGCAGTCTAATATTTTGTTAGCCATAGATAAAAGTCTACATTGTTCATCTGATCAAATTTGACCCGGACTGACCAAAAAACATCATTTTTACGTATTGAATGAATAGGCTCCTTTTACAGGCATGCTAAAGCTTTATCCAATTTTCAATATTCTCATCTTTTATTTTTATATTTATTTTTTGCTTATGTGTTGTTATTTTTTTGCTACTATTATTTTTGTCTTTTATTGTCATACATTGTGTAACTTTAACGAAGTCTTCTGGAACACACTCTGTTTCATCAGGTCTAGTCCAGGAGACATAGCACATTTATATATAGGCAAAAGAAAAAAATAGGTCATTTTTTTTTTTTAATACACTTTCAAAGCCTCGGCTGGGATGGAATTCCTTAAGCGAATTACTTTTTATGTTTTTGAGTTTTTAAAACAGGAAAAAGTCACAGAGAGCCAATTTGACGAATACTGTGGCTAAGCGATGACTCTTTGTGTTTGGCCAAAAAATCAGTCTCAATCATGCTGGAATGTGACGGGGCATTATCGTGGGGAAAAATACATGAACGCCCACAAATTTACAACGCCTCAAAACGGCCAAGTAGTATTCCTTATTGATCCTTTGGGACGAATTCATGGTGAACCACACCACGGTAATCGAATAAAACGATGACTTGATTTTCGACTGACTAACGTGTTTTTTTTTCGTGTTGGCTCATTTTTTCAGCGCCATTTGTTAAAAAGTAATGATGTCTTTGATGAATGTAGGGCTCCTCAGCTACGTTGTCAAGCATCTCTTGCGACCAAAGTAAATCGCGTAAAGACCCGTTAAAATTATAAAACTATTATAAATGTGCGCGAAAGTTTAATAGTAAATTAATTAACAAAACAAAAATTGCACTTGACATGTCCGCGCAAAATGGCGCGAAGGACTCCTAATATTGTTTTTAAAACATATTACGCACAGACAATAAAACAAGGCCTTTAATATCGATACGAACAGCACTACTACTACTGTGACAACACTTGTGCAAAATAAATTGTCAAAGTTGTGTCACGGACTTTAGTCACTCAATTAATCATAGCAAAGTTGACAGAGTTTATGAAACTTTATATGCGTTATTATTCTAACGGCCGGTTGCAGAAAGTCTGATTATTTTTTGACATGTTAAACGTATGCCATAAGGCATATCGGCAGAAATAAAAGTGTCAAAATAACTACGAATCACGTGGTGTATATTAAAATGTTGATTATTTTAATCTTTCTTTCTGCAAGCCCGTAAGTCTTTATTATATTTTTTTATTCTTCTATTTGTAATGTCGTTGTTGGTTATAAAGCATAACAAAAATAGTACAGTCTTATCGGGTAACTTTAAGCCACTTTTTGAATATTTACCGTTATACGAGGGTGAAACTGAAAGTTCTTAGAAGATAAAAAACTGAGCAAGTTATTAGTTCAGAGAGCAAATATTTTTATATTATAATCTAGAATAAAAATAAAGAACTGCATATATTTTAATTTAATTATTTTGTAAGCAAATCTTAAGTTACGGTGCAGAGAAGTTTTCCTAAAAATATCGCAACTCATACTGACCCTAATCAAGTAGGTAGCAAGAGGTCGACGATCGCGCGAACGTTGACTTACGTAATTCTTTCTCTCTCTATTTCGTCTCTTGGCTGTGAGCTAGATCAATTAATAATATCACTTACGGCCGGTTGCAGAAAGCATGGTTAAAATAATCTTAGATCAACATTTTGAACCACGTGATTAGTAGTTAGTTTGTCACTTTGGATATTTAAGGCAATCATTGGTTAATAGGCATACGATAAAAATGTCAAAAGATAATCATCCTTTCTGCAACCGGCCGTATAACTCCCTAGCCTTTAGGTATTTATCACGGTGATTCGCAAAATCACTATGTACTATTACTATCTACTATTAATACGATTTTTTTTTTTGGTTCTCTTCCGATAGATGATGAATGAGATGATAGGGAAGGCAAAGGGTCTAGCCCATACAGCCAAGTCTGACGTAATATATTTTTCTTTTTAATAAGTTAATGAGGTCATCATCAAATTCTAGAGGCTGCAGAATTTGATGCTTTTCTTGGAGTCACTCGCGGCACCATAGCACAAACTCGTCGGGTAAAATATGGAAGTTGACAACGCGGGAAAACCGCAAAAAATAAACTGCAACTTGTGCCCCATATTTAAAGTCCCAATTTATCGTTTTCCATAATTATTCACATTGTAGCACATTATTAAACAAAACAACACCACGTTTGACCAATAATATCCACAGTAAATTAATTTACATAACAAAAACTTGCACTTAACATGTCTACGCAAAATGGCGCGAAGAACTACTTAATACGATTTTTTTTTTTTTAATTGTCTTTAAAAGACATTGTACAGAATACATCAGTCCTAAACACGTAATTTATTTGCATAATATATGTTTATAACAGAGTTCATAACCGAGTTGGGGATCATCAAATTCCAGATGCTGCAGAATTTGATGCTTTACTTGGAGTCACTCGCGGCATTATAGCCCAAACACGTCGGGTAAAATATGGGAGTTGACAGCGCGGGAAACCGCAAAAAATAAACTGCAACTTCGGCCCCATATTTAAAGTCCAATTTATCGTTTTCCATAATTATTTACATTGTAGCACATTATTAAACAAAACAACACCACTTTTGACCAATAATATCCACAGTAAATTAATTTACAAAACAAAAACTTGCACTTGACATGTCCACGCAAAATGGCGCGAAGAACTCTCTTAATACGATTAAAACAATATACATTTTGTTTGACAATGACATTCCTTTTTTTTTTGGCTTGACACTTCGAAATTTCAGCCTAATCTTCTTAGCACCAAGGTACAATGGTCGCTAAAAAAAAAATAGAAAAAATCTTGGGGTTAGTTAAGTTACCCGATTTAACTGTAATTTATAGATAAATCATTTATTATGTTATTAAAGTGGAATAAATATGTTATTTTATTTTATGTGTTGGTTTTATTTCTTTTCAATACCTATGAAAGTACAAATTTCTAAGCATTCCATGGGTTCACCGTGCGGGTGCCGTGTCCATCGTGTGTGGGTAAGAGATGAGAAGAATGGTGTCTCGGGCTTGCGACCGACAATAGGCTGGTTTGAAAAGGAGGCCTCCCTTTTTTATTTTATTACGCGATAATACGCTCACCGTCCACCATTCTACTTTCCCTATTCAACCAAATCTTGTATGATTCCCTTAATGCCGTCTTGAAAGCTCGTTTAATTTAGGGAATTCAGCTGCTTTAAAAGTCAGAAACGATTTCCTGGTAATTCCCGGAAAAGGCTAATAAACTACTTTGTAGTCAGTTTGCCGAGAGTTGATACAAAAAACAGTGATTCTCAATTCATTGCAAATTGCGGCCTGCTATGTTATTGTTACCATACTGTTACTACGATACTCATGATGTGTTCGACTTGAAAGTAACGCAAAGTTTTTAACCGAATTTTGCTTAAAGTGTATGAAAACTATAGAGCAACGCGAAAAAATCAAATAAAAAAAAACATTAGCGTGCAATAAGCTCTGTCGCTATTCCGAGACGGTTATCATAATTTTCAACTTTTGGCTAACAGACTTTAAGATCATATTGCACATAAACACAATTTTACAGGTTGAACGAAAGAGTCAATTGTTTATTTATATTGAGTGTCGTCTACTTACCTATCGTTCCGAGACGCGATAATAGTAACCTAAGCACGCTTAAAGGTGTTCCGATACGCGCTTAAACTGTTTTGCCAAGCTGTGTGACTGCTTACGATATCGAGGTAGATCGCTCTGAGCTCTGTCAGTTTTTTGTCATTATGTCGCGCGCCATTTTCAAGTTTATTTAATATTAGGTTTTCTTTTAAATTATTGAATATTGAAATTCGTTTATACTGTTTGTATGTTACTTCTAAAACAAATCTATAATTAATATCAAAGTAGGAAGTGGAAAAAAAAATGTCTGTAACACGGCAATTTATTTTAAAGATCAAAATAAGTTAATAATATTAAACTTTACACATATAAAGATGAATAAACCGAGAGATGTATATTTGTGAGTATCATAGATTTAGTATATATCTATATGTATGGTTAGTATTCATACTCAAAGATATGCAATCCGCAATTTATCTTCCATACATTAAAAAAAAACTATCATTTTATGAATGAAAATGTGATTTAGACCGTTCCGAATTGATATCACGCTCTGAGCATCCAAATCGCGATATTTGATTCGGAACGACGGTCAGTATCATAATCGTTCTAAGCGCTTTTTTCGCAATTCGGAATGAGGGGTTAATAATTTTACTGACGCGTTAAAATTATACGATACGAGCTTTCCTATCTATATAAATAATACAGAATACAAGGTTTTTACACTCGTCGCAAAAATTTGTTTGTTTCTATTAATAGAATCACATCAGACTTAAGTAAGAGCATATACTCGTAAATTCACATCAGATCAGCCTTTCGTTAAAGTGCAAAGTAAACAAGAAATATTTATATTTATTTATAAATTCTTTATTGCACTTAAAAACTTAACAGTGCCTCTCGGCATTTTGTACTAGTTAACCTTTGGGAGTGTGGTAGACGATTGCGGGTGCATTAGAAATAAAAACAAATACTTAAACATACATAACAATAATTTACATACTAATACACAAATACCAATAAAAATATATAATAATAATAATATACATTTAACTAAATTTATGTAAGAAATACATAGTGAAGTATTTTATCCCATCCCTTATTGATTCAACTCATTTCCTGTTTCCTGCAGACCTGCGTAACTAAATCACTGCTTTCTATCGAGTTCGCTGAAGGAACGTGCAAATTGGTAACGGAAATGGCAGGTCTAGCACGGCCGAACCCTTTATTGTACGATATTTCGTTATTTGTGTCGTTCGATTTTAATATGCGGCAACGCCTCTGTAGTTCAGGGAAAGTCGATGGCAAGATATTGCAGACCGCTATTTAAAAGCCTAAATCTTATGACTATAACAGACATGTATATATACGAAGTAGTCACATTTATTAGGACGCACAGTGACCTATTTACTTACCAAAAAGATGTCTTTAAAAGTAGTCGACATCCAAACACTATTGCCTATACTAAGACATAAAAAAGCAGAGTTTTCCATAATAACTCTTACGTTATGTGCATTCGTATTTATAACAAGTTACCAAAGGTTCTCAAACAATTACTGTCAGAGCGTGGACGCTAAATGCAGAGGGCCTAACACCTAAGTCCAAGCTCTGAGCGAAATATATAAACCTAACAATATATAAACTATAGTGGTAGTGTAAAGATAGGAGTCTCACTGCCGGTGTTATTCCCTAAGGCAGCGAGGGAATGGGGAAGATGGTATTCACGTCCAGGTGCGCGGCTTACGCGACTGTGCCTAGAGGAGGCAGGCGGCAAGGTGTCTTGACCAACGTGATGGATCCTAACAGAGGTCGGGCAGGGATTCATGGTGGTGGATACACGTTCGATCGAGCAGGCTCACAAGATCGTACCTACTCGTAGAAGAGGTAGCACGCAAAGGTGTCTTGGGCAACGTGTAGGAAATGAGACAAACAACGTCATGTTGCAATCTGGTTTATTCTTTACTATACACATTCTTAAATAGAAAAACATACACCGACAGCACACAGATACATTAATATTTACTACATTGAAATATATTTGTTGTACAATTTGCTCTCTCAACAATTATGATGAATATGGTCTAGAAACGAGAACACAAGGCATGTTTGGTCAGCTAACTGATTATTGGGTAATATAATCAGTTTAAATCTAGAATCAAGAAGCTATTAACAGTGTTGCTTTTATTCGTTAAGCGAGTTTTATTCATACAAATTTAGAAATTGTAATAAATTGTATTAATCAACTGACCAAAATCTCGCATACGAGTATTATCTTATGCGAGATTTCTTAAATTCATGACATTTTATTTATTACATAAATTATTTTCATTGTATAAATTAGTAATTAATTAAGTTAGTATAAATTTGTGTCCCAGAAATGGCGGAGTATGTGAGCTATTCAAAAACTATGTAGGTACCTACCATATTCCATACAAATAAATATTATTTCATTTCATTTCAAGAGGATGCGTGGTAGGCATCGATGTATATAGATATACTCACTGATATAAAAACGTTCCCGCAAAAAAGTCGAAAGTCAAAATATCTTTATCCACGTAAACCTATTACAGGCATTTATGAAACGTCATTAATTTAATTCTTTTGAATGATTCTACTCCTGCTAGTAGAAGACTAAGCAGCAAAGTGGTCCAATAAGTAAGCTGTTAGCAGAAGACCAGCAGCTTAGCAAATTCCAGTGAAATTCCAGGAAAACTCAGCTATATCAGATTTACAAAATAAAACATATACAAAACTGCACCACAACGATCAATTAATAACCTTTTAAATTTAGTTATCAGTACCTATGAGAATACAATACCTGGTACAGCAGTAACCCACCAGGCAAGTCAGAATTAAGGTAGACTACATGCCTATGTGCAACCCGAAAGTCGACAAAACGCAAAAACCTCTGTTAATTTAAGAACAATAAATTGAACGTGTTCGGCCTCGGTCCCAGGCCCCCACAGCAGCACCCGATCACGGACATAACGCATGTGCCAGCCATTCCCCCGCTCAACCAGGCCCTAAGGACCCGACACACGTGCCACCACTGCAATGACCTTCTAAGGAAGGGGCGACCACCGGACACGCCACACCATAAGCAAAACTAATCGAAGTCATGTAGCTGCACCAACAGTCGCGAGCTTTGAGAGCGCTTATACACTAATATTTATATCGAGTGAAACTAGTCTTTATAGCATGCATTGTGATAGAATTTCCGACAAATATCGCATGTGACATCCATTGCTTGAAAATTGGCCCCCAAAGTTGGTAGAGACACGTGGCAAGCGGCACGTTTTTAGAGTGCGTTTTGTATTGAATAGGCCTATCTATATACATCAATGGTGGTAGGTCTCCGATAAGGTGGACTGACCAGGTTAAAAAAGTAAAGTAAAGTATCATCACGACCGTTTCCCTTTCGGGGTGGTCAGAAACCACCGTTTGGCTTATTGCCCTGTCTTTATTGACCGCCTCCGTGGTCTAGTGGTAACAAACGTTGCCGTGAACTCGGGAGGTCGTGGGTTCGATTCCCATCGGGGGCAAGTTGTACATTGTATAATTTGTCTCGGTCTGGGTGTTTATATGTATAATATGTATATATTTACAAAAAAAAGTATAATATGTAGTTTATCAACCATCTAGTTTCCGTAACACAAGCCTAGTAGCTTACCACGGAAATTAGATGGCGCTGTGTGACCTGTCCGGAAATATTTATTTATTTATTTATTATTATTATTTATTATATTTATATTTTATGTCTTGCAAGTATACACGTACCTAAGTATTATTTGGTGAATGGCCATTGAAATGATAAATGTGACGCTAAAGCGCTTTTCGAGCTTAAATGTTCCTACAAACAGCTATTTGTTCACTTAACAATAGAGTTTAGTTTATAATAGTCTATAAAATACAAAATGGACGACAGAACTGTTCAAATTCGAATATAAATTGTCGGTACATTCGTGAGCAAGGATATTTTGTATGAATTCCTAAAATGTATTCTAAATTAATTAATTTATTCGGAGTAAAGTACAAAGATAAAAAAATAAAATAAATTAAGAACTAAATTATAAAAACTAATTAAAAACTAAAAATTAATAAATAAAATTACGACTATTCGATGGGCGTAGTGTGCCGAGGACACTCGCTGCGTTCCCCCGCTGAACAGCGAGGCTGACCCTTTGAACAAGATATTCCCCACTTAAAGGGTCACCCGTCGCCAAGTGGAGTTATTAATATTTAATTTATTTGGGATATTTCTCGAGTTTGGTACGCTGGAGACATGGACGAGCTTGCCACTTGTCATGATTTGCCTATAGTAAAGTTGGCTAAATGAGAATCCGCTTATTTATAAGCGTGGTTTCTGACCACCCCGAAAGGTCGTGATGTTACTTTTTTACATAACTTTTCACAATCTATAAAAGGTTGGTTGATATAAAATTGTAAGTCCTTAGATCGCCAACCAGTCTGTTGGCCTAAATCTCCCAAAACAAGTCCTGGACTTTTTGTTATTTTATGATATAGGTCAATATCGCTACCATTAATGATATGCCAAAAATTATAAACGACAGCACTCTAGCAAATGAGTCTCGTCCATTTTTAATGTCAATTAATTTAACAACATCGTTTTAATAAAACAGTGAAGGCCGCCATTCGAGGCATTTAGGTACATATTAGTGAGTGCGTATTATTAACATTTTATGTCTGCCCATTAAACATAGCAGATACTGCTTAATTATTGTACACATGCCGGCACGAGTAAAGGCATATAAGTTGGCGAGTACAAAATGCGAAATAGATATATCTCTACCATCTTATAACCGACTTTTCGAACCAGTGTTGCCAACTCCATCCTGGAGTAATGCTTAAAAAAACAGTAAGTTATAATTAAAAGACGGTAAATTGGTAAATCTACAGTTTGTTTTTCCTGTTGTGTTCTCTTCTCCCGATGGATGATAAATGAGGTGACAGGGAAGGCAAAGAGTCTAGCCCATACAGCCAAGTCTGACGTAATATATCTTTCTTTGTTATGAGTTAATGGGGTTATCATCAAATTCCAGATGTTGTGTAATTTGATGCTATTCTTGGAGCCACTCAACGTATAATATGGGAGTACACAGCGCGGGAAAACCGCAAAAAATAAATTGGAATTTGTGAACTATGTATAAAGTCCAATTTATCGTTTTCCATAACTATTCACATTGTAGCACATTATTAAACCAAAACAACATCAATTTTGACTAACAATATCCACAGTAAATCAATTAACAAAACAAAAACTTGCGCCTTAACATGTCCACGCAAAATGGCGCGAAGGACCCCAATTTTCTTTTTTTCTTATTTTGAATTATTTATTAGGGGCCTCCTAGTAGTGTCAGTCAAAATATAATTTAACCTAGATACACATTTTTTTTTCCAGACAGGTCACACAGCGCCATCTAATTTCCGTGGTAAGCTACGAGGCTTATGTTACGGAAACTAGATGTTTGATAAAATACATATTATACTTTTTTTTTGTAAATATATACATATTATAGGTACATATAAACGCCCAGACCGAGATAAATTATACAATGTACAACTTGCCCCCCCTGGGAATCGAACCCACGACCTCCCGAGTTCACGGCAACGTTTGTTACCACTAGACCACGGAGGCGGTCGCATACACCATAAACCAAAAAAAAAAGATTTTTACAATATTATAAAATGAACATCTATCAAACATTTTTGTAACTGATCAATTAATTTATCTTAAAATAGGCCTTGCCTATAAGTCAACGTTTATCATAAATTTTTAGTTTATCCACACATAAGCTAATTATTTCATTTCGCAGACGAACACCAAGTCCCAAAAAAGACTTCTTATGCTATCAGTACCTGGATCCGAAGAACCAAGTCATCATCATCATTACAGCCCCTACAACACAGCGTACTAGACATCTGCTGTTGGAGATGTGCCTTCCAGAATATATGTATATCTGGAGAATTTAGCTTACCCTCGCCACGCTGGTCAAACAGGTTAGCGAGGATGTGATGTCATTTATTAACGATTACACAGAACGTAGAACCGAGATCGACTTCAGGCACAGGAACGATGGTGTTGTAAATCTATGACAAATACACGTAAAAAAAGTGTATTATTCATTGGTATATGCCGGAGGGGTTTGAACCGATCTTTGTAGGATTTTAAGGGAATCGTTCTTACAACCGCACCACCACCGCTTTCAAGGCATAGAATATACTAATTTCAGCTAAAATGGACTTTCCGATCGTAATAAAACTTCAACCATTATAAAAAATAATACTCTATTTTTAAAGGTACTCCAACAATACCTAGGTTTTTTTATGTTATGTTCTTTTATCAGGCCTTTTTATAAGACTGCCTTTATGAATGAAAACATCTTCGGTCTACATATTATAGGCATCCCATGTCGATATCACAAAATGTTAAGCCCGTCACAGACATAACTAGTTATATTTTATTTATATAAAAATGTGCCGTTTTCTGTAGAAACTCTGGGCCCATGGAGTCCAAGGGATAAAAAAGTTTTTAGGAGACAACGCGAGGTCTTGTCGACTCCTCCGGGGAAATGCAGGCGGCGTTCTTGCCACCATTCCACGCGGACGGGACTTATACTCGTATATCCGTATCAATGGGTAATATTAATAGTATATTTTCATTTCAAATAAATATATTGTGTTTTTATATAGTTCTTGTGGGCGATAAAGGACTGTAAGTAAATAGATAAATAGTTTAAGCCCTATCAAATATCATGTTTTGCACTAAGTAAATTTCAGCAACTTGTCTAGCGGTTAAGTCCGTGGATTTTGACTCTAAAGTACCTGGTCGGGACACAAATTTATTTAATTTATTTGTGATGTTACTTAAGTTTAATTGATTATTTCTTTATTTAAATAATTATTTTGTTGTTTCACGGATAATGATCTGAATGAATGAGTATCGATCTGGGTGCTACGGAGGGTTATTCCACTAATCCCCATCGTCAATCACCATCAATGGGGATTTGTAAACTTTTCTTCCACAAATCCTCATTCAGTGCTAATTAAATTGACAATGGGGATTTGTGGAACAAAAGTTCACAAATCCCCATTTTTTTTAAATAAATCAACTATAGTATAATCAAATAAATGTTTTATTATTGTAATGCTTAGACCTTACAATATAAGTAAAAAATATACTACATGCAATATGTCAGGTTGATCACTTTTAAATAATAAACATAACAAACAAAATCTACTAGAAAAATAATTTAAATTATCCATTGTTATCCCAAATACTGGGGAAAGGTTAAGTGATATTTATGAATTAAAATAGAAAATACCACAAATCCCCATTATCAATTTGTTTAGCACTAAATGGGGATTTGTGGAAGAAAAGTTCACAAATCCCTATTGATGGGGATTGTCGATGGGGATTAGTGGAATAACCTTCTACGGATAGCACTTAATCTGTATAAATAAGAAGTTTTTCTATAAGACGTTAAAACGCATCCTGTAAAATTTCTTGTCAGTTTTTTTCGTCGTTGTATTCTATAGATATAAAAGTTATGTGAGTGTCGGGCTTAATCCCCTTTTTCCCGGATAAGTTGGTTAGCACGAAAAGGACATCTTCCAATACCTCTTTTGTGGAGATCTCTTCACTTCGCCGCCTCTCCTTACAATAACATTTCTTTTTCATTGCCAAAATCTCGTGTTACGTTATTTGGGATTTTTTTATAATAATATAATTTGATGTAACTTTTTTGTAGATCACATTAGAGTTCAGGGGCCTGATTCTGGCGCTTTCGACTTGCGTGTCGATTCTAAATATTCAAATGAAAAGCGACAGATCTCCATAGAAAACTCATTGAGCAAATCAAGCGGACATGCATGTCTAAAGCGCGAGAATAGGGGTCCCTGATTGACGACAAGTATGGTGCAAAATATGTTGGTAAAAATAGACCAACACACCAATCACGACTAAATTAATAAAACATTAGCTCCTCCTTATTTATTTATTTATTTTAAGCTTTATGGTACAAAGCACCTAATGCCGCTAGATTCTTTACTGGTCAAACCTTTGAGACAACTAAAGCAGTTACGACAAGATAAGGCAGGTGCTATCAAAACTAATAGAAAATATTAAACATATATAAAATAATACATACTTATGAATAATTACTTATTTACATACTAATACATACACAAATACATACGAATCAAACTACATACATACGATATATGAATCATGATGATGGTCATCATCACAGCCCCTGGAAGACAGAGTTCGAGACTTCCATTGTTGGAGATGGGCATTCCAGATACTTCTGGAGAAGTTGGCCTACACTACCCCACGCTGGCAAGACGGGTTGGCGAGGGATTATAATTTTATCATCAGCTTTTCTCTCTCCACTACCACCCTCATCTAACCCCCATCAGCGACATTCTTGTTCATCTAGCGGGGGATCGTCCCACTCTGCGTCTTTTCGTACGTGGTCTCCACCCCGTCTACTCCATCATTTATCGGTTCTGCGATATACGTGAATATTATATTCCACGTTTTGAAATGTATACATCAAAGAAATACCGAGCATAGCTCTCTCCATAGCTCGCTGAGCGACCTTAAATTTGTTGACCAGACCCACTGTCAGTGTCCACGTTTCTGCTCCGTGCGATAATACTGGAAGAACGCACTGGTTGAATACTCTCGTCTTCAAACACTGGGGTATGTTTGATAAGAAGTTGTGGCGCAGCTTTCCGAATGAATGCGTCTGTCGGCTTCTCTACTGAAGTTGGCTACGCCTAATTGCATAGTCTGTCCAAAGCATATTCTATGTATATAAATATTATATTACCTACTACAATATGATGACTACAATGAATGAAATAAAAACAGCAGAAAGTAAAAGCTTATGATAAATTATAATAAGCTTGACGAATGTCAAATGTATCTAATTCCAAAGATGTACAGCAACAAACGACTCGGTAACGAATGCGGTATGATGTGTGGGGAAGGAGTCCTCACTCGGTATGTAGATCGTATCTTCTGTACAGTGCATCATACGCCGTTGCCTGTGGTTGCGGTCGCAGTGGATAACTTAGTATAATGGGATGTTTAGGTGGTCAGTCACCTGACTAGGCTTCTTCCTCTTGTTATTATCCTTTACTCAGTAATGTTTAAAGTTTTAGTAGACGGGCGGTGGCTTAATAAACAATTTGACTTGAAAAAAAAATGTATGTGTCACCAATGCCACCTCTATCTTATATTTGAACTTGTTGGTTATAATAAAGTCAAGAACACTATAATAACAAAAACAGCATTAATTTAAGAGTAGGTAAAAAAAATTCATTTTAGGTAAGCAATGTTGAAGGCTTTTAGTGAAATCACAAAGAGGTTCATTCCTTTGACTAATTTTAGTGTCACTCGAAAAATTTGTCAAGCAGGATCCGACAAAGCTGAGACCTGCCCTTGTCCCATCTTCTATTAAATAGAGTAAAAATAGCCATATAAATAAATGGACATGCCCTTTGTGTTATGGAACTTGTAAATTAATTACGTTATTTAAATCTTAAGCTAAACATAAAATAAATAAATAATAATGCCGTTCTTGAACCGTTTGAGATCTATCGCAGTGATAGTAAAGGACCCGATGGATTAACTTTACGCCGTGGTCATTTATTGGTGTGGGACGCTACTTGTCGACACCCTTGCTCGTGCTCATGCCCAGCAGCCCTATTCTGTTCTTTATTTTTTTTCATCATTACAGCCCTTAGAACACAGCGTCCTAGACCTCCACTGTTGGAGATGGGCCTTCCAGAACATATATTTGGAGAATTTGGCCTACACTCGCCACGCTGAGTTGGCGAGGAACACTCTAATAATGTATCTGATTATAACTAAATAATTAATATTATAATACATTGCTATATAAAGGTCGCAGTTCGAACCTTCACAAAAGATTTATTTTACTGTATACATATATTGTATTTGAAGTAATGCACAAACTGCTAGCCCTCTTGTCACTTACAGCATTAACCAGCCACTTAGACAGTAGGTACTTTAGAGAACTTCTTATCACTTGGGGGGCACGGTCCCGTTGTCTCAAGACCAAAAGGCATAAACACATACAGACTCGTATTTGCAACATTTGGCCTTTTCAGTCGAGTCTGCAGCCGCTCCAGCCCTAACAAATGTGCCCTGTTCTATTATTTAAGCGCAAAGGTTATATAATGGAATCCGTTAACTATATAGTTAACGCTGTCAAGGTCGAGCGTTTATAGAGTTGAGAATTAAATAATATTTTGTAATTATGACGCAAGCTCTGACGTAAATAACGAAATCCACTAATACCGTTTGCGACTAAGTAACAGAATAGAGGCGCGGCGGTGGCTCGGTTGTAAGAATGTTTTTCTTAACATCCTACAAAGGTCGGTTCAAACCCACCCGGCATGTACCAATGAGAAATACACTTTTCTTACGTACATTTGTCATAGATTTACAACACCACTGTTCCTCAGAAAGCACGTTAATCGGTCTAGCCAGCGTGGCGAGTGCAGGCCAAATTCTCCAGATATATGTTCTGGAAGGCCCATCTCCAACAGTGGAGGTCTAGGACGCTGGTCCTAGATGCTGTAGTGAAAAAAAACAATCTAGTTTTTATTCGTTACATGCATATTCTCTATTCCGCCTTGATCTGTCTAGTCTATATTAAAATATACTGTTGTTTGAGTCTTAATAAATAAATAAATAAATAAAAATATATGTCAATGTAAATAACATTTTGGAGTCCCGCGAGTCTTTTGTACTACAATGTAATCCTCCACGGTTGGTTTACTTTATGATTGGATTAAGGAAAGTTACTACAAGTTACATAGTAGGTAATACCTTCTTTAAAGTATTTGTAAAGAACTTTGTTCAATTTGTATAACTTGATTTTAGTACAGACCCCAGAACACATAGTTCTAGATCTTTACTGCTGGAGATGTGTCTTCCAGATGGGTATTGCTTATGAGTGTTAAGTAGTTAAACAGCCTTATTAAACTATTAAGCTCTATAAAGGTAATTTAATGTTTTTTTTTATGAATAAGAGTAAACATACAAATTCAAATCATTTATTGACCAAAGTTTACATAAATTGCAGACAATTTTAGTGGTACATAATATGAGAGATATATTGTTTACAAAAGTACATCTCTGCTGGGTGGTGTATGGTTGGGTTAGGTTAGGACCCGCGCATTGCTTGACTCCGTTGAGGCTCATTACGGTTACTATAAGATATATAAATCAATAACGTCAGTAAATATAATATTAAAGCATGAAATAAGATAATATATACTATTACTAAATACATATAATAATATCGACGAGCTTGCCACTTGTCATAGAGACAGCAGACTGTCAATATGTAGCTTTCAGCAAAATGTCCTAATTTGTGTTGTGTATTTAATTCTATTTATTTACCACAGTTAATTGTTTATTTCGGCCTTTATTTCTCCACAAAAGTATTTACAATAATGCCGTTTTTCTCTGTCTAAAATTATACACATGGAAAGTGAAAATATGTCAAAAAAAACAACGTAATTTTATTACCTAGAAAGTCGATAGACTACCACCTACATATTCTTAGACGTTTTCTCAACGGATTCGTCACAAAATTTTTCGTTCCAGCTGTCAAACGGAAGTAGACGCCACAATCCAGAATAGAACTGGACGGCGAGTCCTTTTTTTGCACTGCCTAACTAAGCACTATCACTTGGTTGGCGCGAGGTTATGGTTTGGATTTTTTTTTGTTTGTAATTTATTTAACGTGCACTACTTTCACGGCGTTATCACTCGATTCAGAAAGGCCTGAATCGAGGGCGAGCATCCAAAAACACAAGACGTGCTCACGGGATGGGAACGAGAGGAGAACCACTACTGAGTGCCACATGTAAAAATATTGGTTGATACTACTAGATGGCGCTAGGCGTCACCAACGCGAGAAATAGAACTGTCAAAAAGGTACATTGCGATGTACCTTGAACCCTTCTTGAAGCTTATTTATGTCATTTTTTATGGTTTGTTTATTTAAACTTGTATTTCTTTTAAAAAAAATAATTGGTTGTCTTTATTCAGAGAGTTGAGTTTATATGTCAGAGATGCTGCTCAATAAGATGGACCGGTTACTTATAACGCATGTATCCGGTTTATATATTGTTTACGCAAATACGATCACATATCTGAATATCGTGCTAAGTTGAAGTGGCTGCCAATTCGTTGTCGTAGAAATCTTAGAGTCCTCTGTCTCCTTTTCTCTGTTTTAAACGAGCCTGCGACACCGAAATACCTTACGCGGCGAACGAGTGCCTTCACTCCGTAGCCACGACTCAGACTTAGCTGTAAAGGCACACAGGGCCAACAGTGAGATAGAGACGGTTTATTGGATTTTAGTCCGTAGGCTCCCTGGGGCTTCACTAGGAAGCTTCACGGATGAGTCGGGCATGCGAGCCCCACCCGCGTTGGCACTTCAGGCAGGGGGCAAAAAAAAAACCGAAATACCTCAAGGATAATTTTGCCTATCTCTCTCCCTTCCACGATAAATCTTTACGTTGTTCTCATAACTCTCTTCTTTCTGTCCCTTCACATAATTCTGGTTTTGTCTCCAACTACTTTGTTGTTGCTGCCACAAATTTATGGAATGATCTTCCGGTGAACATAAGGCAGGCAACTAACAGATTCACATTTAAAAAAATGGTCTATTCACACTTTATAAATAGGTCTAAACCACGTTAGTAAGTTGTATTTCTGTATGTCTATGTATAAGATTGTGTATATATTAGTATTTAGTATATTGATAATATATTACATATATAAAACTATATAAGTACGTATATAATATATGTTAAGTCATTCTATAATTGTATATTTTTACCATTGCTTTCATTGCACCTTTATTTTTGTTCAAATTTGTTCCTAAGGTTTGGCTGTCAGAGAATGTCTACGGGCATTAAGTCCGCCTTTGTACTATGTGCAATAAAGTTTTTAAATAAATAAATAAATTCACTGCCTCCGTAGTCTAGCAGTTGAGTCTGTAGATTTACACTCAGAGGTACCCGGTTCAATTCCTGGTCGGGACACAATAAATTATATAATTTATTTGTAATATTTATTGTGTTTGGTACGCTAGAGACATCGACGAGCTTGCCACTTGTCATGATGGGCTATACTATACCTAATCGTATAGTAAAGTTGACTAAATGTGAATCCGCTACTTAAAAAAAAAAACACCAAAAAAAAAGGGTGGTTTCTGACTACTGATGATAAAAATAAAGATTGTTATTTCTTACAATTATCCGGAATAAATGGTAAATAAAAACAACGGTAAGCTGATAGGTATAATATCAGCTTAACGAAATACCCGCTATAACGAGCTTTAGGCGATTTCGGCGAAACTCGATGTTTCAGGGACATAAATAAAAACCCCCACTAAGCTCCCTGTCAAGTACAGATCGGGTTTTTTATCGATAAAAACATAAATACCTATATGCCTCTTTCAGGCCAGTAAAACTGTTTTGTTTTACTATACACCACTATACTAAAATGACATAGTAACAATGACAATGCTCTTTAACTATTATTTTTTATTCGATTAAGTGTATATAAAATGAGAATACCCATTTTTGTTGGAGAATAAAATGTTCTCGTGCCAAAATGATTTCTTTTCAATTTGATAGTTAATATATTATTCATTTATTTATTTAATGAAGTAATATACAAACAGTATAAAATAATTACAATATAAATTAAAACTAGGTACTTAAAAGAAAAAAATAAAAAAAATATAAACTAAACCTAATAAAAAATAAACTATAAGTAAAAAATGCCCTCTAGAGACGACCCTTCAGTGATAGTCCCAAGAAGACTGGCAACATTTTCCCTCTGTATAGCTAAGCTAATACGTTGGCAGAAATAATTGCCAGGCTTCCTGTCTCCAGACTTTAGCCGTTTGGACAACTCCTTGGCCAGACGCTTGGCTGAGTGTCCCCATGGGCCAATATATTGTGTTTTCATAATCTGTAATTAATTTTATTTATTTTACCCTAGATAACGACAATTGACAAAAACTTCTTTTACATTTAAAATTATATAGTATCGATTCCGCCGATATAATTGAAGAATTATGTACACTTTGAAATCCTGTGTTTTATCTATAATAAAGTACCTAATCGTATAGATAGTGCTTGGTATAGATGTTTATTCTCTTCTCTCGACAGATGATGAATGAGGTGATAGGGAAGGCAAAGGGTCTAGCCCATACAGCCAAGTCTGACGTAATATCTTTCTTTTTTATGAGTTAATGAGGTCATAATTAAATTCCAGATGCTGCAGAATTTGATGCTTTTCTTGGAGTCACTCGCGGCATTATAGCCCAAACACGTCAGGTAAAATATGACGGAAATCCGCAAAAAATAAACTGCAACTTGTGCCCCATATTCAAAGTCTAATTTATCGTTTTCCATAACTAATCACATTGTAGCACATTATTAAACAAAACAACACCACTGATATTCACAGTAAATTAATTTACAAAACAAAAATTTGCATTTGACGTGTCCGCGCAAAATGGCGCGAAAGACTCTTATAGATAGTGCTTTGCAATGATTTCATACATAAATTTTAACCAATTGACTATTTAATTAAATTATATTTTAATGCGGGGTAAAACAGATGTTGTCATTAAATTTAATAAAAACACAATAATTACGAGTAAGTATATTATTGAATTATATTTAGTTGAGGCACGCTGCAAAAAAGTTGGGGCCTGGTTATGGGCGATCTCTTTTAGAAACCACGCTTAAAGAAGCGGATTAACATTTAGCCAACTTTACTATAGGCCAATCATGACAAGTGGCAAGCTCGTGGATGTCTCTAGCGTACCAAACTCGGAAATATCACAAATAAATTAAATAATAATCACATTGATTTATTATAATAAATAAATTATTGTGTCCTGACAGGAATCACAGATTACAATCACAGTCACATTGATTAGCGGTCACATTGATATTTCTTAAATTTCGTACGATATAGACATCGACAACTTGAATCTTTTTATGATGGTCTTGTGTAAAGTTGGCTCAATTAAAATTCGCTTCTTTAAAAAATCGTGGGGTTTTTAAAAACTATGTACAAAGGGGCGGGCTTAATACCGCTTGACATTCTCTGACAGCCAGCCTCTGGGACAATATAACTTAGATCGAGAAGTAGTTGCGAAGACGATTATTTATTTATTTGTTATCAGAAAAATCACAGCTTATAAATAGGGCATAAAATTACAATATTATAAATTATTAGATCTTAAGCCAGAAAGATTTTATATTATTTACTGTATTACAGTTCATTCTTCCAAAAACAGTGGGTTAAATACTAAAAAAAATAATTACAAATTAAAAAATAAAAATATTAAACATTAGTAAAATAAAAATTATAATAAAATTAAAATATTCACAAATAGCTATATACAAGTGGCATAGGATTATTATGATATTAGTGAGTGAAAATCAGATATAATAATAAGACTGATCATTATTAAATAATAACTATGTTTATCAATAACAGATATACTACATACTAATATTACTTACATACATAAATATACTACATACAATATTTACTTATACAAGCTGTTAGGAGCTGTTTAAGTAATGTGTATTCGTAAAGACTGAATTTTAAAAAAATCGGGTTTAAATTACCAAAATCAAATTATCTCAGTGTAAGTTTTAGGTTCGACCATGAATTCCATTAATCTTAATCATGTCGATATGAAAGTGCTTGCATTAAATATCAAATTGATTACTACGAGAGAAACTTTATTCGATAAATAAGGCCGGTATAAAGTGAGAAGGGGTGATGTCATAGACCTCGATAGAAGGACCGATTAATTAAAGTTTTCTCAAAATATTTTTAGTATTAATTATTAAAAACTAAAAAAAAAAAAAAAAAAAAAGATTATAAACTAAACCTAATAAAAAATAAACTATCTATACGTAAAAAATGTCCTCTAGAGACGACCTTTAGGGGATAGTCTGAATAAGACTGGTAGCATTACGCCTCTGTATAGCGAAGCTCAACGTTAGTAGAAATAATTTCTAGCTTTCCTGTCTCCAGACTTCTCTGTTAGCCGTTTGGACAACTCCTTGGCCAGACGCTTGGCTGAGTGTCCCCATGGGCCTATGGTCTCGACGCCAGACGGAGCAAATTCATAACCTGTACTGAAGTTGGCGTATTTGAGCAGCTTGATGTTCTCAGCAGAAAGCGCCGCAATTCCCGCGCTTGAAGCGCCTGGATGTGTGATGGGGCTAATGTGTCTACACATGTCGCATCCCACACCAATGCCAAGTTTCCACGGCCCAACGGTCATTCATTACTATTAATTCTAATTACGTTTATTTTATACCAAAAAAAAAATATTTTTTTAAATAATAATAATAAAGTTCGTTCACTTCTACTTGTTTAACCTAGAACTTAAATACTCAATCACACGACCTAGGAAAAGCTTAAATTTCGTGTGTGGTTGTTTGCTTGAAAACATCTGAATTTGGTGGCAAATAATAAATATTAGTTTAGGTGATAAATAATTTATAATTAGGCCCACCGGAAATACATCTGCAGGTTTAATTTAAATAACTGATCTTTTATTTAGTATCAAATAAACCAAATTATAAAAGACTGATGTCTTTTTTTAATGTCAATATCAATTATAATATTTATCATTTTGGTATGAGAGAAAAACACCGGCTTCACACGAAGACACAAAAAATCTTTTAAAATAACAATAATACTATAATCACACAATAAGTACTTAAATAATAACTAATTCTTTCACCAACTATTTTATAATAAATTTATTATTTATTTTTACTGGTAAATACACCCGCGCGGTGGAATGCTTAGAAATTTGTCTTTCCTATTTAATTATTTAATGCACAAAGTACAAAGGCGAACTTAATGCCGTTAGGCATTCTATGACAGTTAAACCTCCGAGACAACAAAAGCAATCAAAAATATAGTCAAAGTCAAAATATCTTTATTCACGTAAACCTATTGCAGGCATTTATGAAACGTCATTAATTTAATTCTTTTGAATGATTCTACTCCTGCTAGTAGAAGACTAAGCAGCAAAGTGGTCCGATAAGTAAGCTGTTAGCAGAAGACCAGCAGCATTAGCAATGAAAAGTAGGTGCAATTATAGGCTTAATTAGATAATATATAAATGTATATCATACTGATATATCTTTTGGTATATTCTCTTGATACTCACAAATTCATAAAAGAGCTGAGTAAACGATTTTTTCAAGAGTGTGGCGATCCCTAATGCCATAACTACCTAAAACAGAATATGTCGATTATAATTCAACGAGGAAATGCGGCGAGCGTTTTAGGTACCCTCCCTGGTGGTAAGCCGTTAGTTTATTTTGTAGAATAGTTTTAATTTCATATGTATTTTTAGTTTTAGTTTTATTTATAATTAGTTTTTTAATCAATTTTATTTTAATATTTTTGTATTAAATGAAATTTATACGAATAAAAATATATTTTAAACAATGGGTATATACACAATAAATTGCGTGTAATTAGGTCTAAATCAGAACGTGTCTCGCGTCTGTGTCAATTAAAGATAATATTGGGCCAGTTCTTAGGTAAATCTGTACGTCGATGGGTACTAAGGGTCGAGTGAAGTGCCTCATAGAGACGTGACTCTGGCCCCACTAACGAGGATTGATGTTTTTTAACCTTCGAAAAAATATGAAATAAAATACTGTAAGCCTGTAGGCTGAAACTGAAGATAGATTGATGTTTTACGTAGGTACACAGGGCCTTAAAGCTGCTAATTTTAAAACATTAAACTACAGCTACACAGTGGTGTATAGTTATTATACAGAGTGTTTTGTTGTACTCATATAAAACACAACCTTTCCCATGCCTTGTGGAATCGTTAATAAATTGTCATTAAAAATTGACATCCGACCCTCGCTAACCAAGGAATTTCTAGAAGGTCCATCTTCAACAGTTGAGCTCTTGCTGTGATGAAGATGACATGCCGGGGCTCGACGGAGAAAGCGTTCTATCTCATATCTCTAAAATCTAATCACAATTAGAGCCTCCGTGGTCTAGCGGTTAAGTCCGTGGATTTAGACTCGAAGGTACCGGGTTCGATTCCTGGTCGGGACACAAAAATATTTATTAATGTAAATAAATACATTTAATTAATATTTAATTTGTTTGTGATATCTCTCGAGTTTGGTACGCTGGAGACATCGACGAGCTTGCCACTTGATTGGCTTATAGTAATGTTTGCTAAATGTGAATTCGCTTATTTATAAGCGTGGTTTCTGGCCACCTCGAAAGGGAAACAGTCGTGATGATACTTTACTTTACTTTTTTACAATTAGAGTCCCAGGTGAAATAAAGGCTGAAGCGTAATAGTAACTTTAGCTAAACGTTAGTTTATTCGACAAAGAATTCCTTTGAAACCACACAACTTCTCAACAAAAATGGAGCAATGCAATATATACATTTTTCGCATCTTTAAGGATAAGACACACCAAATGCATATGCCAAGGATAGCGTACAATTTGAGTAAGTCTTGTTATTTCTATATAAATATCACCATGGCAAGCTTACAATCTCCTTAAAAGTCATAATTGACATTAGACATCATTGCAAATAGGACATACTTTCAACGAGAACAACAAATAGGTGGTAGGCGGACGGATGGTGGGAATTTGCCTAACTGCCGGCGCGGGGCAGTATCCACCGTTCGTGCCGATAAACCCAGTCCATCCACACGTTTCGGGATACGGCTTGAATTGCTGTCATGCACAGCCAAGCCTGCATAGTGTTATGGACTGATGTCAGTCATAAGTGTCTGATTTCAGTCACTTCACATTTCGTGCTAGTAAAAAATATAAGAATATCAACTTAATTAAATCATACTTGGACTCTCTGAGAACATGCATAAAAACGTCATCTGTTTTTAAGATTTTTGAAAAAAGAGAGTAAAAATCGATAATTTTCGTTTTAAACATTATTTTTTAATAACCGTCCAGTAGAAACGGATGATTTATGGCATCTCTACATAAAAAAAATCGTCAAAGACGCAACCAGTTGCTATACGATTGGTATATGATATCATGACATGTTTGTTTCGCCTTTACGCCTATATTACTGGAGCGATTTTGATTAAATTTAGAATTGTTCCTTGGAACTCTGAGAGAATCGAATACTATATGACGTCATGATCTGACCACGACATGTGACCCTACGTCTACATATTTGTCATATTAGCTAGTTAATAAATAATAAACATTTTATAAATTTTATTATTGTTAATAATAAATCTAAATAAAATCTAAATCTAAAAAAACTGCCTCCGTGGTCTAGCGGTTAAGTCCGTGGATTTAGACTTGGAGGTACCAGGTTCGATTCCTGGTCGGGACACAAAAATATTTATTAATGTAAATAAATACATTTAATTAATATTTAATTTATTTGTGAGATTCCTCGAGTTTGGTTCGCTGGAGACATCGACGAGCTTGCCACTTGTCATGATTGGCCTATAGTAAAGTTAGCTAAATGTGAATCCGCTTATTTATAAGCGTGGTTTCTGACCACCCCGAAAGGGAAACGGTCGTGATGATACTTTAAATAAAATCTGTCAAAACTTTTCTTGCCGACTAAACCGGTGGACCGGTTACTAAATACCTGTATCCGGTTTATCTTTTGTTAACGCGAGTACGATTACATCTCTGAGTATCGCGCTAAGTTAAAGTGGCTACCAATTCGTTGTGGCAGGAACCTCAGAATCCTCTGCTGCTCTATTCTTAATGAGCCTGCGACACCGAAATAGCTTAATGACAAGTTTCCAATCTCTCTCTATCTCTCTTTCGCACTCTTTAAGAAAATGGTTTATTCTTTATTCACATTACTTAAACAGCTCCCAACAGCGTATGTAAGATATATTGTATGTATTATTGTATAATAATTAGGTTTTTTTTTTTTTATATTTAAGCCCTTTGCACCATTCGTCATAATAAAAATTCTCTGCATTGTCCCAAAGGTTGGCTGCTAGAGAATGCCTAGTGGCATAAAGCCTGCCACTTGTACATGGTGCAATAGTTTTTAAATAATAAATAAATTAACACATCTGGTATGCCCTTGCCTATAACCGACTTCGCGATAGTATTGAAGCACTGCAATACATCAATTTCGCGCATCTTTATGCAGCCTGATAGCGATATTCATGTCTTTAGAACTGTATTCACAGCGTGTCTGAAAAATATGATAATGGAGCTGTAATACATAGGTATGGCTTTCTTTCACTATTTTATAAGTCGTACAAAATATTAAGTTATTATTTGTAAAATATATGTTTATTATTAACATATAATAAACATATGTAGATATTTGTCAGTGAACCAAAGTTACTGACTGAGCATCGTATCATTCAATATTAGCAATCTTAAATTGCAATGGTACGGATACATCTGCCGCAGAACCGACGACTGATGGGTCAAATGGGTTCACAACACAGAGAGGGACATCCCCCGACAGAGCGTATTTTTGAGAGGACTTCTTGCCGTCAACGCGCATTATAAAAATATAAATCTTACTATAAAAATAAAGCAGACCGAGCGCCCTTTTGCCAGACTGTACATGTCTCAACGAAAAATGATAGGGGTAGTTTTATGAGGTCTCCCGTTAGTATCCCAGACGATAAAACATTATAGAGGCCACGATCTTATAAATAAATAAACCTTAGAAGACTACATGAAAGCAATATAACATCATAATAATTCAAAGAGGGAAACATATTAATATTTAATGACTTATACATATATATAAGTACGAAAATATACACTTTTCACGTGTGCCATATAGACAAAGTGATTAAATATAAAATAGAGCCGGAACTGGTTAATATTTTTATTCAGTAGAATAATTATTCCAAAGCACAAAAGTATTCAGTATAGCCGGATTTGTTATGCAATGGCAACAAATATATTTAAAAAGCTTCCAGTTACTTATTTACTATAAAAGAGCTGCCACTAAAAGTGTTTAAATTAAGAATCAAAGAAGAAAGGCTTTGGTTTGGTTTGGTTTAATTTGATTAGGTTTTGTTTGGTTTAGTTTGGTTTAGATTGGTTTAGTTTGGTTTCGTTTAGTTTGGTTTAGTTTGGTTTAGTTTGGTTTAGTTTGGTTTAGTTTGGTTTAGTTTGGTTTAGTTTGGTTTAGTTTGGTTTAGTTTGGTTTAGTTTGGTTTAGTTTGGTTTAGTTTGGTTTAGTTTGGTTTAGTTTGGTTTAGTTTGGTTTAGTTTGGTTTAGTTTGGTTTAGTTTGGTTTAGTTTGGTTTAGTTTGGTTTAGTTTGGTTTAGTTTAGTTTGGTTTAGTTTGGTTTAGTTTGGTTTAGTTTGGTTTAGTTTGGTTTAGTTTGGTTAAGTTTGGTTTAGTTTGGTTTAGTTTGGTTTAGTTTGGTTTAGTTTGGTTTAGTTTGGTTTAGTTTGGTTAAGTTTGGTTTAGTTTGGTTAAGTTTGGTTTAGTTTGGTTTAGTTTTGTTTAGTTTGGTTTAGTTTGGTTTAGTTTGGTTTAGTTTGGTTTAGTTTGGTTTAGTTTAATTTGATTTGTTTTGGTTTGGTTTAGTTTGGTTTAATTTGATTTGGTTTTTTTTTTGGTTTGTTTTGCTTTAGTTTGGTTTGGTTTAATTTGATTTGGTTTGGTTTAGTTTAGTTTGCGGCAGATCTGTCAGGCCCATTCCCATTTCAGATTACAAATTTTGAATCAACGTTTCGAATCCTATCCATCAGAGATATACCAAGCATAGCTCTCTCCGTCGCATCGACCGCATTATATAGTAAGTATAATTATTAATATAAGTATATATTAACATTTATTAAAAAAAAAAATATTACAAGTATAAAATAAAATTAATATTAATACAATATAATTTTAAAAAATATCCATGAGCATTGTTACATGCTCCAAAAATTATGGACAAATAAATTAGTATGTTCATTTTAGATTAATTACTTTAAGGTTAATTATTGTTACTATCACGATATGGTTTTTGTACCGAAATAAAGAATTATTATTATTAATAATAATACTAAGGATAGGGATATAAGTCCCGTTCGAGTGGAATGGTGGCAAGAACGCTGGCTGCATTTCCCCGCTGAATTGCAATACTCTCTGGGCGAAGATAGAGCCAGCCCTCTTGTCACCGGAGAAGATGACAAGACGCGGTGTTATGTCTTTTAAAAACTTTTTTGCGCTTAGGGCTCAGGGCCCAGAGTTTCTACAGCAAACGGCACAAATATGTAATTTTTTAATATACTTACATACTTGCGCCGCATTTTCCGAGCGAGGCGAGGGTGTCGACGCACGTGGCGTCCCACACCAGTTCCCAGGGGTCCAACGTCATACCATCGGGTCTCTTGCCATCATCTCGGATAACTCCAACAGGCTCTAGAAGAGCTGGAACCTCGATGGTGGCTAGAGCCTTTTTAATAGTATCGTTAAGGGAGCCGTGGCGGGAAAATCTGCCCGCACTTTTGGAACAGTCGACCTCCTTTCCACATGTAGGACCGCTTCCGTGGTCTAGTGGTAACAAACGTTGCCGTGAACTCGGGAGGTCGTGGGTTCGATTCCCACCGGGGGCAAGTTGTACATTGAATAATTTGTCTCGGTCTGGTTGTTTATATGTATAATATGTATATATTTACAAAAAAAAAAGTATAATATGTAGTTTATCAACCATCTAGTTTCCGTAACACAAGCCTCGTAGCTTACCACAGAAACTAGATGGCGCTGTGTGACCTGTCTGGAAATATTTATTTATATTTATTATATTTATTTATAATGGTGCCTCTAACCGAAGACCTACTATAAGTAATAATAAATAAAGTAAGGCTATTAATATAACAGTAATTGTGATTGGATTTGGAATGTTATTATGTCCTCACGTCTTTGTCTGGTTTCTTGTAAAGTGTTTTAAACTTTTTAATGAAGATTCTTTCAGCGACGACGTATTGAACGAAACAACGGTTGTGTGCTTTCAACAATGCCCTATATGTAAGGTTTGGGTTCTATACGATATTTTTCAATTTAATTTATTTATTTTTCAAGTAGGCATATTATATATAGGAACACTTTTATTCTTTTTGACAAAAAGTAATTCTCAGATACATTTTCCAGTTTACAAATAAACTAGATTATTAATACAAATTATGGGTGGACCGTGAAGGTATGATACATTGTTGCCACAAGCAATTTATTATATTTTAACCTAAGAATGTATAAATAAATAAATTCGTGGCTGTAAAGGGGCCGTGTCATCTTACAACTAAAAAATAATAATATTCTTTATGTCAAATAATTTATGTCGTGTTTTAATTAATTAATTTAGATCGTGGCTGTAAGGAGGCCGTCTAAACTTACTATCTAAATAATAATACAGCAAATGTTCAATAATAATAATAAATTTAATTAAATTATTATGATATAAATATTATATTAAAAGAATTCTTTAATTGTTTTACTCAATTTCAAATTAAATAATCAACTTAAGAAACACAACTTAAAATTTTATCAAGCCCAACAAAATAGTTTACAAATAACTAAAGGTATAAGTAAAAAAAAACTTAACAAGAATCAAACAACTTACTTACAAATAAATCGACGTGGATATAAAGAACAAATTAACTCGAGAGCTGATTAGCAATTGACGGGGATATTTTTTTATATACTAGAACGATATATGTACTTGCGCCCATCTGATGGTAAGTGGCGAGCAAGGTCCGTGAATGTTAGCAACTGGAATCAGAGATCAGACATCAGTCCTTAACACTATAATAATAATAATAATAAGCCACAATACTTAACACATGCAGAATCGTCAGGAAATTCCTACAAACAGAACCAGATCATAATTAAAAGTATTCACTCACTTCCATTTTAGATCGTGGCTGTAAGGAGGCCGTCTCAACTTACTGACAAACTTACTACAAACAGCTCCATGCTCCCTTAGCTAAGGCTCGCGAGCATTATTAAAATCCGGCCTAAAAACCGAGAGTTTGTCATATAAACCTAAATAATAATAATAATAAACATTTCCAGACAGTTCACACAGCGCCATCTAGTTTCCGTGGTAAGCTACGAGGCTTGTGTTACGGAAACTAGATGGTTGATAAACAACATATTATACTTTTTTTTTTTGTAAATATATACATATTATACATATAAACACCCAGACCGAGACAAATTATACAATGTACAACTTGCCCCCGGTGGGAATCGAACCCACGACCTCCCGAGTTCACGGCAACGTTTGTTACCACTAGACCACGGAGGCGGTCAAAACAAAAACTATGCCGACTAGATGCCTTTTCACACTTCGCTTGAAGGTTTCCAGGTTAGAAGAAACACAGGGCTAGAAGAGCATTCCACATCTTTTTTTGTGCTACAGATCTACGAGTCCCCAAATTTATGGGTACGTGAAGGGATGGTGACTACGGTATGTGGATGTATATTCTGACCTGTTCGTGTGGTTTGGTTGTGGAATGGAGAGGCAGGTAATAATATTAGTTAAGACAATCACTTGTATAATAAATAAAATTTCAACTTTCTCTTATTTATTAATTATTACAAAAAAACTGATGGTGTCTGTGTTATTAAATTGAATGACTGGGCATTTACATCTAAGTCAAAGTATCCGAAGTATTTTATTTGCGGGATTCAATGTGCAGTGGTTTAGTTCGTGGCGCCACTATTTTATCTTTGTGGCGTGGCTTTTTAAACTGTTTATTTTTTAGATATTCGAGGATTTATACCGCGTTTGTTGCACAGCTTTTCCGGAATTTGTGAAACATTTTTGTGAGCGTTCATTTGTTTTATCAAGTTATCGATTTTGAATACCTAACTTCACTGACAAATTGCACTCGTAGCTCAGCAGTAACAACAATAATAATCTTTATTGTACAAAACCAAAACAAGTGCAGGAACATAGTACTAACCTTTGTGGCTGAGATCTGTAATTACATATTCTACGCGACGACTAAAGATAACATCAATGTTATGCAGCGTATAAATAGAAACTGACAAAAGAGTGACCTATCAGCACATTCGGACAACAAATCCTCCATGAACATTTAGCTGTCAGGAAGCATTGTGCCCGGTGGATACCTCATAATTTGACCGAGGCCCAAAAACGGAAGCTGTGTCCGTGGTCAAAAATGTTGACAATTTTTTGACAAACCTACCTTTTTTTCGAATAAAATATATTTATTAACTTAGCTGTTGAAATGGTGATTATCAAAATGCTGTACTCGTATAATATCCATAGTAAAACAAAAGACTATGATATTTACGGCCCAGAAATTTCGTAAAATCTCGGACACTACGTTTAGATAGCCATCAAACAAAACGGTAAGCCATAGACGAATATATAGGGTAAATTGATGGACAAGATTAAAAATGTAAATCATCAAAAATGTAATCGGTATATTGCCAGAAAAATAATAGAGGCTCATGCATCTTTCATGCAATGTCTTAATTCTAGCGATGTTATTTTTACAACGCAAAGAAGGGTTATGTGTTTATCAACCTATGTATGTATATTTGTTCCTGTGTGGTGACCAAAGGCGTTGGCCGATTTACATTTTTACATTACGCAAGTGTTACTGAATATATGACATTAATCTGACATTTACATTTATATTTTTATTTTTATAATTGTGGCTGTCTTAGCTTATAGTATGACAATGCCTATATACAGCAGCTATTATCTTAACTGACATTGACATTTAAATTCTTATAATTGTGTCTGTCTTAGCTTATAGTGTGACAATGCTTATCTACAGCAGCTATAATGTTAAGCGTTATTCTGTATTTATAATTTTGTTATTTTATTGTTTCTCTTTCCAAATGATGGTTATCATGTACTGCTCCAGATTCACCAATATGTACTATACAATTATATCGTTTTATATCAATATTGTAAAAATTGACGTGTAAACGTGCAGAATACATATCTTTTTGTCCTATGCCTACTTGCAAAAATAAACGAATTGAATTGAAAACTCTACGATCTATATTGAGTGGGGGATTATGTATTTGAAAATCATGTTAAGGTTTCTCTCATCATTTTTCATTTAGAGTTAATGTTGTTACGATTTAAAGTTGGTTACCAACCTACACCAACTGAAAATAAATAAATATAAACTAAAAGAAAAAACAAGTACAGTTCTCCCAAAGTGATAATGCGCATAGAAATCTTCGTCACTGTTCGGCAACGGTCGTATTCCCCGAGCGTCGGAAGACGATATGTATATAGAGTGGTTAAGTGCATTTTCTTCATGCATAATTTAGTAGAATTATGTGTTTTGTGCTAAAAGAGATAAATATTGATTTATCAGTAACAAAATTTGATTCGATAATTCCATGTAAGTAAATAGCGAGGAAAACCACACGATTGAGAATATGCTACAATCTTTGTTGGATTGATTTACTTCGAAACTTTTATAGTACTGTAGTGACCTTTAAATATAAAATCTCTGCCTGTGTCAGACAGACAAGCAATTGTCAAATAAACTATTTAAATAAGATAATTAAAGTTGAAATTAAATTCACCTTTGAAAACAAAACCAAGAAGGGTGTGTGTGTAATAGCAGCTCTATATAATTTCACACAGAGAGAACACGTGCAGTCACCGCCAAAAAACAAAAACAAAAACAAAAATACACTGCCCGAATTGTTTTCGATTGTGTACACATGATATTGACTTCTATTTCTTTCGAACAAGGTGCAAAATGCAAGTGCAATGTTTAGGCTCTTACGATTCAATGATTCGGGTGTTTCCGGGAATACGACAATTAGCGAAGATCTGTATGTGCATTATTAATTTGGGAATACTGTACAAGATTCCGTCGGCAAAAAGTTTGATAACCGCTTAAAATACGAGTATATAATATATAAAATTATTTCAATAGCGTAGGTAAGCCGTTATGATTTTTTTTTGTCGACGGCACCCTTGGTATTTTTTTCTTTTTAGTTTATATTTATTTCTTTTCAGTTTTTAATTAACGATATATTTTTTTACGCAGTCGGGTTAAAATATAAATATCACTAGCAAGCTTACCTTACATTATTAGTTCTCCTTGAATGTAAAAATTGGCATTTGACATCATTGCAAATCATACAGTATTTGGTTGGGTAGGGAGAGAAGTAGAATGGTGGATGTCGCGAATGGCGTATTATCGCGCAATAAAAAAAAAGGAGGCCTCCTTTTCTTAAACCAGCCTATTGTCGGTCGCAAGCCCGAGACACCATTCTTCTCATCTCTACCCACACACGATGGACCCGGCACCCGCACGGTGAAGCCATGGAATGCTTAGAAATTTGTCTTCCCTTTTACATTTCTGTGATGTTATACAGTGTAGTTAGTGTTGTACTCTATTTTTTGCCGGAGGGCGTGTAGTGCACCGTTTGTATTTATAAATACGTAAGTACTATATACCCTCCTATATACCCTGGGCGGGCAGTCTCAACAGTTCGATATCTTAGCGATTTCGATCAGTAAGTCATAAACAAAGTTGCCACTTACAAAATCAAAAGCTGATTTGGTCAATATCATTATTCCAAAAGACGGTAATATTTTAATGTAAGAACTTATATCATTAAAAATCCATGCAGCTCCATATTAATAAAATTTTATGACCTAATATTGTTTTTGCCAAAACGTCAGCTAGCTGGCTGCAAATTGTATCGAAAATATTCGATAACTTTGCGGGCTGTCAAATTTTGTCGCTAAATAGTTTTGCGAAAATCGCTAATTGGACTGATAATAATTGCGCCGACAGTGCAAATTTTGTTTATCTGTAATATTGTTTGTGTATGATGACTATTTGTTGCCTAAACAAAAAATAATAAAATAAAAAAAAGTTACGATTCCGACATTTTTATGACTAAATGCCATTTTCAACAAGATTATGAAGCTGTCGTCGTCACTGGCGGCGGCTCAACTTAAAATAAACTAAATAGACGTAATCCAAGGCTGTGGGGTCATTTAAGAAACAATATACATTTTCGTCAATCGTAAACAAACTTTAAAAAGTGACCACGCGATTTGGTCTGTTAGAAGGCTAAGTTAGCAATCGTTATGAAATGTCTAGACTGCTGCTCCTGGCCTTGGATATAGGATTATACAACTGAAGTGTTTGACTTTATAGAACTATCAATGAACTCCGAAGCAAACGCCATACGACGAGCTAAACCGATAATAACAGCTTCTTTATTTCGGCGCGGGTTTTCTGTGAAAAAAATATATAATGCCCTCACTATCTACGTCTATGGTATAAAAAAGTACGCTTATCGTAAGGGCTTGTGTTCACAAAAAAGGGGAATTTGCACTAAAGTAGATAAGTTAAGCAAAGTGTCACCTTTGACTGTCACGAGCTTCGAGAAAGATAAATGATCGAAAAGTCGAGATCTTCTGAGTGATGAGGAACCAAATTATAGGAAACTTGGCCGTTATATAAAACTTAGAACCCTTTGATAGGAGACTCTTATCATTGGCGTTTTACTTCGACTTAAAAAACAGCCGTTTAATCTTATTAATTTAATATACCATCACGACATGAGACCTTGCGGGCACCTGATTTGGAGACTCTTACATCTGTCGCACGCTGAAGATGTAGAATGCTCTCCCAGCCAGTGTATTTCCCCACTCCTATAACCTGGAGTCCTTCAAACGAAGTGTGAAAAAGCATCTTTATAGGCCGGCATAGTGGTAGGGACTGATGTCGGTCGTCTGAGGCTGGCGTCAGTTGCTCCCATTCTTGGACCTCGCGTACCGCTTACCATCAGGTGGGCGCGTGTCACATGTCGTGCTCCGTTAAAAAAAAAAATGGCGCACGAGGTCTATGAATGTTGCCAACTGGAATTAGACACTCATGACTGACATTAGTCCCTAACACTATGCCGGCTTGACTGGGATTGACGGCAATTTGAACCTGATCCCGAAACGTGTGGATACACTTTACTGGGTTTATCGGCACCAATGGTGGGTACTTCCCCGCCTCGGCAGACTGGGCAATTTGCCACCATCAGTCCGCCTACCACCTATTTAATATTTAATACTGACAATTATTTACATTCCAGGTTTCAATATCCATTTTTGTTCCAATAATTCATACTAAAATTACGGCCCTCTTTCAGGTACCATTTTATTAATTAACATTTTTGTTTAGTTTGTAAGATGACACGGCCCTTTTATAGTTACACATTTATATTTAAATATTTTTTTGTGTCCCGACCAGGAATCGAACCCGGTACCTCCTAGTCTAAATCCACGGACTTAACCGCTAGACCACGGTGCCAGACAAATAGTATTTCCTATAAACTATAATATTTATGTAAATAAATATAAATGTGTAACTATAAAAGGGCCGTGTCATCTTACAAACTAAACAAAAATGTTAATTAATAAAATGGTACCTGAAAGAGGGCCGTAATTTTAGTATGAATTATTAAAAACAAAGATGGATATTGAAACTTGGAATGTAAATAATTGTCAGTATTAAATATTAAGTAGGTGGTAGACGGACTGATGGTGGCTATATATATTATTTAAATAATAATAAATAATATATATATATTATTTTTATATACAAATATAAAATATAGAAGCTATATTTTATGTATAAACCCTTATACGAGGGTAGTATAGTATAAACTAATAAAATAGCAATTCTCAAAACCGTAAAAAGCATCGTAAAATAAATATTACCGAATAAATAACATGATTTAATAAATAATACAGTTTTATATCGAACACAATGTTTCGCCCTGTGGACTCGTTTCATACAAAGTTTTGGGAACGCGACATTAAGCCCGACACACACGCACACGTAAGACTACGCGTGAAACCAAACAGTATAGTAAATAATTAACGCAAAAGAAAGAACGGAAAAGAACGCAAAAAAAGTCTCGTTCACCTGAACTCTAGCATATCCAGGTAGATGGTAGGATACTACTATACCTCGGCTCCACTGTGCTGGGAGGCTGCGAAGGTGAAATTCGTCGACGAATTGGAATGTCCAAAACTGCGATGACCCAACTTAACAGAATATGGGGTGACAGCAACATATCCAGAAAGACAAAAATTCACATCGTGAGAACACTTGTCTTCTCCATATTTCTGTACGGTTCGGAGACATGGACCATAAAAGCCGCGGATAGAGCGAGGATTGATGCGTTTGAGATGTGGTGCTGGCGTCGTTTGCTCAGAATTCCTTGGACCGCACGACGTACTAACATCTCTGTGCTCGAAGAGCTTAAGCTGATCAGGGAGCAAAGACTCTCTACCGTCTGCTTTGCCCGAATTCTGCAATACTTTGGCCACATTGCAAGAACAGAAGACGATAATCTAGAAAAACTTCTAATCACGGGCAAGGTAGACGGTAAAAGAACAAGAGGGAGAAGCCCCAAGCGATGGTCCAGTCAGGTGACTGACCACCTGAACATCCCTGTACACCAGGCCATCCATTACGCCGAGGACCGAAACCGTTGGAGACGGCTGGTGGATGAGCTGCGTCTGCGACGGAGTCACGATCCCCATCAGTGGGGTACCGACTAAGGAGGAGGAGGAGGAGGAGGTAGGATACTTAAAGCGCTACACACACCTATTATAGGTATATCATCTATAAAGGAATAGTAATATATTCGAAATTCGATTTTTGAGCCCACAACTTTATAAATATTGTGTATTTTGTTACTAGTTTACCATACGATACGATCGATCTATACTGTCTAAATGTCCTAAAGGTTTGGCTATCAGAGAATGCCTAGCGGCATTAAGTCCGCCTTTGTACATAGTGCAATAAAGTTTTTAAATAAATAAAAATAAATAAATACGATACATCAGGTACTAAAAGTTACACAATACATTTTTTTTAACTAAGGTTAGTAGTAGTAGTTCGCTTTTGGAGAACAATGACCGACACGTTGAATGAATTGAACGACTTGATTGAATTAATGAACATTAAATTTAGTACCACCTAGCGTCTACTAGGGGGTGCCACTTTCTATGTGACAATTGTTTGTTCTAAGTTTCCACCCCTCGCGTGGAACAGGGTGATATTTTTTAAGACGGGGAGGTAAGGGCAGGTACCTTAACCGGTATAGTTACAGGAAATTAAAAATATTAAATTAAACAATGTATAATTAGACCGGAGTGTATTTTAAATTAGAAACCTCTTAGATATTATATCTATATAAATATTCCAGGATTTACCAGTATATTTATTTTAATTATTTATTAAAGACTAACCTACATTAAAGCAAGCCAACCATTATTGATTATTTATTTATTTAAAACATTTTGCACTATTCTTACTTGGTCAACCTAAGGGACATTACGAACATTGTGTGTATACTTAGTAGTATCACCGAAGATATGATAGTTACGTCTATGGCGTGTTTAAATCCTAAAATGGTATCCGGTTGTGTAGCCGCAGTACACTTTACGACGCCAACCTTGTCCTGTTTCAGGGAAATGTTCGAGCGCTGTCCTATATTGTCTCTTATAATGTTAGACTATCAAACTTTACAATATCTCTACAAAATGTATGTAATGTTTAAATTTCTTTACGTTTCTTTCTTTATGCTGATGCTACTTTATGTCGTAAAAATTAAACATAAACATAAAATAAAACACTAAATAAAATAAAAAAAAACTAAAAATAAAAAAAACTTATATGGTTCAATGGGAATGTTGAACGGCGAGGCTGACCCTTTAAACAAAATATTCTCTAACAAAAAGGTCACCCGTCACCAAGCAGAGTTTTTCCCCAAGCTCACGAGATGACGCCAGAGCCTTCTAGGACCACAAATCCATCGCGCATCGTTTCGTCTGCAAATGGGATGAATTGGTGATTTATGACAATCTCCGCGTACTTGTTGAGTTTAATAATAATAGACTTATAGATAATGTAGCGTCCTTTACCATGCTGTGGTGCCCCTTTAGCATGGGCTGTGATATACGCCTGAAAATGCCATTATATCAAGGTTTAGGTGTCTAATTTGGTTTGAGCGACAAAATAGCGATATACGCCAAATTATTTGTTTTGCGTAAAGTACCTTATATCTTGGACTTTTGACAGACTTGTCAAATAAATAAAAAGATTTTGTGTGGTGCACATATCTATCGCCATCTGGCTATGGTTTTTTTTAAATAATATTCATTGGAACCCAGTGTGAAATACGTGGATGTCTCTATTTAAAAAACAGAGTTGTAGATTCCGGTTGATTTTTTTGCGTATATTTTTAAATTTCATTTAACGCCATCTCTGTGTCAAGTTTCGTATCTATTATCTTCCACATCTTCGCTAGCTCAAGTAAGTGGATTTTCCACTAGTAATTCTGAGTTAGGAATGGCTTTATCTCCGCGAATCAGCATCCTATTTTTAAAAATCGCTAAACCAATTATATTTATTCATTTATTGGAAAATGTAATTTTTGTTGTCATTCGTTAACATTGGTTAAAGCGTCAAGGAGTTGTCCAAACGACTGACGGAGAAAAAAAAAAAAAAAACCAGTCTTCTTGGGACTATCTCTGAAGGGACGTCTCCTGAGGACATTTTTTATTTATAGTTGTTTTTATTAGGTTTAGTTTATAGTTATTTAATTTTATTGTTTTTATTTAAGTAGTGTGTAATTATTATTTTTAATTTTGTAAATATTATTTTTCGAGTAAATGGATTATTAGTGTTGTTAACATTGGTTTAGGAAGTATTAGAGGTTTCATGAGAAAACAATATAAGACGTTATTGTAAAAAAACAGGCAAATAAAAATCATTATCAATACAGCCTCTAGAACTCCTAGACCTCTACTGCTGGAGATGGGCCTTCCAGAACATATATCTGGAGAGTTTGGCCTACACTCGCCATGTTGGCCAGACGGGTTGGCGAGGATCTGGTGTCAATTTTTTTTGATGACAATTTATTTACGATTCCACAAGTTGATATTAGTGGAACCGGGACCGACGACGGCTTAAGATGCTCTCCGAGAACGGTGACGGGAACGGTGGTGTTATAAATTTATGACAAATGTACGTAAGAAACGTGTATTTCTCATTGGTACATGCCGGGGAGGGTTTGAACCAACTCACAACGCGTATAAAAATACACCCACAAATAAATATATTTGTATTTAAATTAAATAAAATAGAGCAAACGTAACCGAGCATAAGTTTATATAAAACTTACTAATTACAGTAATAATAATATTAATAGTGGGGTTCGAGACGATGGGCCCATGGGGACCGTCGGCGAAGCGCTTGGCCAAGGAGTTGTCAAAGCGGCTGACAGAAAGGTCTGGAGAGAGGAAGGCTGGCAATTATTTCTGCCAACGTATTAGCCTCGCTATATAGAGGGGAAATGTTGCCAGTCTCCTTGGGACTATCTCGGATGGGACATCTCTAGAGGACATTTTTTATTTATAGTTTAATTAATTTTTTATTTTATTTTTTGGGAGCTTTTAATTTATATTTAATTTATGGTAATTACATTCGAATAAATTTAATTAATAACTAATTACAGTAAGATTGCCCACATATTTTTTTTTTCATTTGCTTATTATAACCTTGTATATTCAATTCCTAGCACTAAACCTACTCATGGTTTATGTTTTTATGGTCCAATATCACTTTCACATTTTGATAATATCTTGCAGAAGTAAAACGGAAATACGTCTCATAAATAACATTGTAAACATGGGTTACTAAAACACAATCTTAAGGGGCAGTAGCTAGCTGTGTTTAATACATGAGTTGAGATTCTAAGCCAAGTACTTCTATGCAATAATATCTTTCATTGCATCTTTAAGCTCATAATAACTTTTTTATTATTATGTGTATATGTATCTATAATAAGGTGAATGTCTGTGTGTATGTTCCCTATGCATTTCAAAACTACTTGACCGATCAGTTTTTTGGGAATATGTTGTGTGAACATCGGCGAAGGTTTTTGACATATTAGATAGCATAATTAAATCTTAATATAAAAAACAAAGTCGGATTTGTTAGAACACTTATAACTCGAGAACGGCTGGACAGATTTTCACGGTTTTTGATTTGTTGGATTTGTCTCCATCCCGAATAGCAGAATAACTATAAATAAAATAGGAAAATTAAAGAAAAAAATAAATAAAAGAAAAAACGTTTTAACATCTAATCTTTCCCGCGGAGCCGTAATGCAATTAGGCCACGGAACATTTCGAATCAATTAACTCAATGTTTTACTCATGATCAGTTGTACTTGGCATGGTCACGTATCGGCAAACCATCCGCTCTATTTGTTCTGTCCTTGCGGCAAAAAAAAAAACAAAATATCTCGTATATCACAAGGCTTAAATGAAGAAAATTAAACCGTTGATACTGTACGATTTTAGTACTTATTTTTGTGTTCCTATCTTAACATAATATTAACGACTATTTTATATTTATTGTATTACTTCCATAAAATCATTAATTTAGTTCAGCTAATAAGTAACACGACATTCAATGACTGTTGGGCGGAGGAAGTTATACTACATAATATAAATAATAATAATATTATAGTAGATATTTATGCACATTTATTTATTTAAACTTTATACTTTATTTACATAGTGCATGTACAAGAGATGTAATTCTCTAGCAGTCAACCTTTGGGACAATACAGAGCATTTAAGTTGAATGGTAGGTGCAACTGGCAATATGAAACATTTACAAAATAAATTAAATCGTTCTTATATGTACAACAATACATACGACTACAAATACACATACATTCGAATATTAAATTAAAAATACATATACTGCACACTATATACATACATATATATATACACTAATACAGCATTTACATACGCTATGAGGAGCTCTATAAGAGAAGAGAGTAAACCATCTTTTTAAATAGTGTTTTGTTGGGAGCTTGGTGAATTTCAACTGGAAAGTCGTTCCACAAATTTGCTGCCACTACTGCAAATGTGTTAGCCTGAAAGCTAGAGTGATGAGAAGGAATAGATAGAACAGAATTGTTGGACGAACGAAGGGATCTATCATGAAGTGAAGAAAGATAGGAAAATTTGTCCTTGAGGTATTTCGGTGTCATGTTGAGTATAGAAATGAGTAAGCAGAGGATTCTGAGGTTCCTGCGACAATGACAATTCGTTGTACCAATGTAGCCACCTCAACTTAGTAGCGAAACTCAGAGATGTGATCATATTTGCGTAAGCAAAATATAATAAATAATAATAATAATAGTTTATTTCCAATAAAATCCTTTTTACATGTTTTTCTATTGGAGACCCACACTAGGAAGGCCTGTGGAATAATTGTGGGGTCTCAATTACACTAAATCTAAAATTTACATAAATTCAAATTAAATTAAAATCAAATTCTAAATATAATAAATCCAAAATAAAAAACATTGATGAAATTTTAAGAAATTAATCTAAGGTTAATAAATACACTATATAAGTATATATATATATAATATTATGGAATAATTAAAATTAATTAATTAGTCCTATAAATTAAATCCCAAAAATGTAAATTAAAAGATGAACCGGATACATGTATTTAGTAGCCGCTCCATCTTGTTGAGCAACATCTCCGAAAGATGGACACTACACACGTCATCATAGTATAGGAAGAAGTGGACTTATGCAGTAATATTTTTTTAATAATACAAATCCAAACAGTATCAATGTTAGTGACTCTTAAAACACAGGAAATGAAATCGTTCGTTGAAAGCAACAAGAAAAAAATGAAACATTTCAACGAAATACAAATAAGTAATACCTCCAAGTAAGACTTCCTTAAATATCGGCGCTGCCACCGTGTCTCTACTAGCGAACAAATTTACAGGAATATATGCGACTGATTTAACATTTTCATCACGTTTTGAGTTGTAGCAGCAAAAATTAATAATAATAGAAAGCGCGACTGCAACTTGTAGTGCGCCGCATCTTTCTAAATATTAAATCAAATCAAAATAATTTATTTCCGTACGGTTAGCACGTAGCACTTGGATATTGTCAATACATACAAGCCAATAAATAAAAACAAATAAAAAATATTACCATTGACCATGGCTGGACCGAACCCAACATCAATACAATAATTATAACTAAAACATTGTTGCCATAAACGCGGACTTTGTTTTTACTTACAGCTAGATACTTAATATTAAATTCGTGGCTTTAAAAAGGCCATGTCAGCGTACAATCTAATATTAATTATGTCCATAAATATTAATTCGTGGCTGTAAAAGCCGTGTCAGCTTACAACTACACAAGTATAATATTAATGTCAAATAAATTGATAAATTACATGTCCGTTTACAATCTAAAAAATAATTGCTATGTCCAAATTAAACATATTATATTCGTGGCTGTAAAAGGGCCGTGTCAGCTTATAATCTAAAACATTAATTATTAATTTTTTACTACTTAATGTTAATTCGTGGCTGTAAAAAGGCCGTGTCCAACTTAAGTAATAATAATATAATATTATTAATATGTGAAACAGTATTCTATGCAATGACATCATTTAGTGCATCCTTAAGATCAACTAATTAAATATAAGTTAAAATGTATAAAAAATAAAGGCAATCCTTCTTAGTCGCTACACTCTTGACCGCCTCCGTGGTCTAGTCGTAACAAACGTTGCAGTGAACTCGGGAGGTCGTGGGTTCGATTCCCACCGGGGGCAAGTTGTACATTGTATAATTTGTCTCTGTCTGGGTGTTTATATGTATAATATGTATATATTTACAAAAAAAAAAAGTAGTTTATCAACCATCTAGTTTCCGTAACACAAGCCTCCTAGCTTAACACGGAAACTAGATGGCGCTGTGTGACCTGTCTGGAAATATTTATTTATTTATTACTCTTAGCAGATTGGTCGTGGTTGCCATTTGAGCATTAGGGGCACGCTTAATAAGGCGTTCGCTACTTCTCTCGGACCAAAGTTTTTCTGGTGTACTCATTGCACACATCTAGCAGATATTTATCTGTCTCTCGCCAATGGAACAGACTACCACTGACTATGAGATGGGCTCCTACCGTTTATATCTACAAACATTTACTTACCACATACTTTCTTCAGAAACAAAACAGCCTATATAATCTATATAGCAATAATTCTTTTTTAATTTTCACGTAATTAGCTTGTGTTGATACAATAATAATTATTATATTCCTTGTAGAATATTTTTGGTAGTTTTATATTTGTTATGTTATCATTGTGATGAATCAGCTGAAAATCAGCGCTGTGACCGAGTGTTGCAGCTTATTGCTGTACTGATTCCCTATTTGTCACCCCACTATCTTGTTTGTTGTATTATTATTATTTTACTGCTTGTGTTTTTTTTTGTGACAAATAAACTTATTTCTTTCTTTCTAATAACTAAATCTATTCTACATTTTTATTTACTTATTTCCCATGTAACATTTCTATTTGTGTGTTACTATATTATTTTTAAATATGTATATATGTAATATTATTATGTAAGTGTGTGTGTTATAAAATTGTACCTATACATAACTTTTCACACTCCCAAAGGTTGGTTGTCAGAAAATGGTTAGTCATTAAGCCCGCCTATGTACATTATTAGTGCAATAAAGTATTTTTAATAAATAAATAAAATTGCAGCCTATAGTAAGTCGTTCCCCTGGACTACCACGCGTTTGATGGATGTGTCTCCACGCGGTGATTCGTGTCCGAAGAAAGTTATAATGCGTAATTTTTGTTGTCCAGTATGAATTTGTTGGTTTGGAACTTCGTCCATAATATGCTCAATATTCTCCACCAGATCACTATAATAGGAAATTGTGATAAGTCATAATTGTTGGTCGAGAGACGGATTAATAATTTTGGTCGCCTTAGGCCGTATAGCACATTCTGTTAATATTATTTATTTATTTATAAACTTTATTGCACAAAGTACAAAGGCAGACTTAATGCCCGAAGACATTCTCTGACAGCCAAACCTTGGGGACAAATTTGATCAAATGTAGGTGCAATCATAAAGATAATAAGAGAAATAAATAACTATTTAAATTAACAGCAAGTTAATATATTCTTACTTACAATATATATGGAATAAATATTATAATATCGATACACTAAATACTAATACATACATATTATTATACATAAACATACATATATACTACTTACTAGCACTGTGTGGAGCTATTTAGAAAGTGTGAAAACACCAGTTTTTTGAATAATGTTCTGGTAGTTGCTTGCCGTATGTTAACAGGTAGATTATTCCACAAATTAGTAGCAACAACTACAAAAGAGCTAGACACAAATGAAGAGTGATGAGATAGAAGAGAGTTGTTAGCAGAGCGAAGGGATTTGTCATGGAAAGAAGAAAGATAGGCGAAATTGTCCTTGACGTATTTCGGTGTCGCAGGCTCATTCACGACAGAAAAAATAAATAAATAAATATTACTGTTTACGAAAAATATCCTGGCGCGCTCAAGTGTGTTAGAAATCCATCGAACACATACCTAATTGAACTTAATCTTATTTATATTAAAATTGTTACTATTGCTCTAATTTAAGTGCTGTAAAATCCTATAATTAAGTTGGCACTTAGCCCCATTATTCTTATTATTTTGTAATAAATTGGTGTACATCTTTTTGGAGATCTAATACATAAATTAAATTCTAGATGCCGCTGTACAGTTAGCAAGAACAAAATATATATATGTTATTTATTTATATATGTGTTATGAAATAGTAAGACGGCATTAACGGAATCATACAGTATTTGGTTGGGTAGGGAGAGGAGTAGAATGGTGGATGGTGAGCGTATTATCGCGCAATAAAATAAAAAAAGGAGGCCAAGAAAAGGTTTTAAGAAAAGGTTCTTAAACAAGCCTATTGTCGGTCGTCCGCTACACCATTCTTCTCATCTCTTACTCACACACGATGGACCCGGCACCCACACGGTGAATCCATGGAATGCTTAGAAATTTGTCTTCTTGGTATGTATATATTAATATATATGGGCTTACTTAATATTGCACCTACCATCTATACTGTCTAAATGTCCTAAAAGTTTGGCTGTCAGAGAATGCCTAGCGACATTAAGTCCACCGTTGTACTTAGTGCAATAAAGTTTTTAAATAAACAAAAATAAATAAATAAACATGGTAATTTTATACATTGTCATATTTTTTTCTTTTAGGATTTATAGCATAGCAAGCTGGAGTGGCTCAGGGCCGGACACGATGGGACAAATAGGTTCTAGGGTGGAGACCATGTACGAGACAACACAAAGTGGGACTAACCCCTGCTAGATGGACGGATCACCTAAAGAAAGTTGCAGGTGGATTTTGGATCAGGTTTGCAAAAGACTGCGTGCAGCGACATCTAGCAGTGGAGAGACACAGGCTGTTGATGATAATTAGAGTTTTTTTTAGTTTTACCCTCAAACTTTGTTTCGCCGTGTACTAGTATATGAAAGAAAGCGGGAGAAATGTGAACGGTGTTTTCCATTATATGAAGACATCTTAGGTAAGGGATTTCGCTTTGATTCACCCCCATCCAGGTAACAGGTGTCATATTTCAATAGAGCCTACGATTTCATCTGCTAAATGACTTGGAAGAGATACTGTGTTCTGACAGCTGACGGCATAAATTGCTTTTTAACGTTTCCACGTGACGTGTCTTTTATCATTTGACACAAAATGATTCTTTGAACAATTTTGTATATATACTATTATTATAATCATGTAGAGTTGATAAAGTTTGTAACCACTGTACTGTTTTGTTTTATTGCAACTAAACGATATTTCATTCCATAAATTAACCTTAAAGCGATTAAACTTGCATTCAAGAGTAATGTTAACGGACATTTATGACGACATAAAGTTGTTACATACTGGCATAATTTATCCATAACTTGCGGGCAGTGGGTCGCAGCAGTAAATGGCTCGGAATGCCCATAGTAGGATTAACTGCTTGTTTTGGAGACTCACGCTGAGAATGTTCATATAATTTAGATATAATTTTATTCTTCATCATTACAGCCCTTAGAACATGGAGTCCTAGACCTGTACTGCTGGAATCCTGGGAAATCCAAAACATATTTCTGAATCATTTGGCCTACACTCGCCACGCTCTGGTCATACGGGTTGGCGAGGGTCTGATGACAATTTTAATTGCAAATTATTGAAGATTACATAAGTTGGTATTAGTGCATAAAAGTCGTTACCAAGTATTTCAAAGTCAAAGTCAAAATATATTTATACACGTAAATCTATTACAGGCATTTGTGACTTCATTAATTAAATTATTTTGAATGATTCTACTCCTGCCGGTAGAAGACTAAACAGCAAAGTGGTCCAAAGAGTAAGCTGTTAGCAGAAGACCAGCAACTTGGCAGATTCTATTTTATATAATTTAATGTGTTTGTAAAAGCACGCAACGACTAAACACGCAAAAGGGTAGTTATGAAAGAAAGCATAGGGACAAAAAAAAGGAAAGGCATACTCAGCTGGTTCGGGCATGTTGAAAGGATGAGCGAAGAAAGATTGACGAACCAGCACACGCGAAAATTGTGAGTATTAGAGGCCCTGGCAGGCTGAGACTCATGTACGAGGTGAGACTCATAACAAGATGCAGTCATACCAAAATATAAACAGATACAAAACATCTAACTAAGATCTGGACTTCATCTCAAGGTGTATTGCTATTTTTACAACCATTCCAATGGTAAGGTTAGGAGGTGGTTTCTTAATAATTAATTATACATATATGGATGAGAAAAGGAGGTGATTTTGAAACCGACCCCCAATCACAATTTATCAGTGCAATGCATTGAATATACACTTAAGCATACATTTGTTTCGTTATAAGAATTCATTATATAAAGGAAAAAAAAAGTAATTGTCAGTAGCTAATTAATGTCAAAAATCAAAATAATATAAAGGTCAAAATTAAATTAAATTAATAGCAATATTTCTAATAGGTATATGTCCAATGATTTATTTCATTCCCTTTTCCGTATTAGGCAATCAAATAAAATTAGGATCTATTCTTATAATGTCTTGGATACTTTTCTTAAGGTGCACAAGCCTGGAGTCAAATATGTCAATTAGGTCACTATGTTTCCTATTTATGTCATCAAATAAATAAAACATTGGTTGAAGGCCTTCGAAACACAAGGGCATGTATGAAGAGGTTGATGAAAGTAAACGAAGTAAAACACCTCTGGCGTGAAGATATGTATGTTGAAAGTAAAATGAAATTATTATCACGCGCGTATCCCTACCGAGGTGGTCAACAACCAAGCTTAAAGCTCACTCATGCAATTTTACTATAGGCCCAACATGACGAGCGTGGCGAGTGTAGGCCAAATTCTTCAGCAATATGTTATTGAAGACCCACAGATGGAGGTCTAGAAATCAGTGTTCTGGGCTATAATATAGAAGTATCATCACGACCGTTTCCCTTTCGGGGGGGTCAGAAACCACGCTTATAAATAAGCGGATTCACATTTAGCCAACTTTACTATAGGCCAATCATGACAAGTGGCAAGCTCGTCGATGTCTCCAGCGTACCAAACTCGAGAAATATCACAAATAAATTAAATGTATTTATTTACATTAATAAATACATCCAGTGCTGTCGTACGGAGCAGAAACGTGGACACTAACATTGGGTCTGGTCCACAAATGTAAGGTCGCTCAGCGGGCTATGGAGAGAGCTATGCTCGGTATTTCTCTGATGGATAAAGTCCGAAACGAGGAAATCCGTCGGAGAACCAAAGTTACCGATATAGCCTTCAAAATTAGTAAGCTGAAGTGGCAATGGGCTGGACATGTCTGTCGTAGAACCGATGAACGATGGAGTAGACGAGTTCTAGAGTGGAGACCACGTACGGGAAGACGCAGAGTGAGTCGACCCCCTGCTAGATGGACGGATGACCTGAGGAAGGTCGCTGGTGGGGGTTGGATGATAGTGGCAGGAGATCGTGTGAAGTGGCGAGCCTTGGAGGAGGCCTATATCCAGCAGTGGAGAGATGATGATGATGATGACATTAATAAATATTTTAGTGTTCCGACCAGGAATCGAACCCGGTAACTCCGAGTCTAAATCCACGGACTTAACCGCCACCACGGAGGCAGTTAATGAGGGCTGTAATATAATAGTGGAAATATTGAAGAAAAATAAATCTATTTAAAAAAATGTACTAAAAGGTTTTTGTACTAAATTAAAATTAAATTAAAAACAGTAAACTTAAAACATACAAAGGTGGCTTAATGCATTCTCTAACAGGAAACCTTCGTGAGTGTGACAAGTTGAAAAAACAAGGTGCAAAGTTACTAAAACAGAGGAAACATTTTAAGCAATTTTTAGTTAGATTTCGTTGCTTAACTATATTTCCGGGTAAAGCTTATATTTTATTTATAATAAATTCATTTATTTATTTGATGACGTTGCTATGCAATGACTGTAATGACTGTTGACACAATTATGTCATAATATTTACACATTGAAACTACTAATTGTTGATTATATTTAATAGCTAAGATAGAAAAATATTGAAATAAAATAGATTAATAAAAACTAATTATAAATAAAACTAAACTAAAAATACCTATGGAATTAAAACTATTCTACAAAATAAACTAAGGGCTTACCATCTGGTAGGATACCTAAAACGCTCGCTGCATTTTTTTGTTGAATAATAAAGGAAATATTTTGTTTAGGTAGTTATGGCATTTGGGGTTGCCACACTCTTGTTAAATTCTTTCACGAATTTGTGGGTGTGAAGAAAATATACCACCATTGTTTCAACCCCAAATGCCACAAAGTTATAGTTTTGTTTAATGCTATTATATTTTTTGTGCTTTTTAGATTCGGCTGTATGAGCAGGCCGGCCTTTTTTGAGGTAGAGGAAATCTGGCAAGCGGCATAGACAGCAGCATCCCAAACAAGAAATCATCGCTCACTCAGTGGTATAAGAGACATACCATCCGGTCTTTTACCATCACTACCTGATAGTTCAAGGACCTGATAGACCCGATGGTTCAAGGAGTTCATAAAATCCTTTAAAGCTTGGTGTCTAAAGAATCTGCCTGCACTCTTTTGACAACTAAGCCGGTGTAGAATTTCATTAACTTGGAACCACTTTTTTTTAGAAAGCTTTTTTTTTTTCACGGGGAGTGTTCGGAACACAACCTTATCCCTTCGAAGTTCCGCAACTGAACCACAGGCACAGGCCAAAATATGCACGCCCATACCGTTGCCACTATCCCAACGCGTACATATACATTTGGAGTCTCTTTAAGTTAAGTTAACCACAAAAATATTGTTCAAAATTATTATTTTGTCATTATAACATAAATTTCCGCTGCTTATACTGTTAAACAAAACTCAGGAAGTAATAGTCAAAACAATTGGATTACGGAATAGTGGCTTGTCTAAATTGCTGGGGCCACATTTGGGCAAGATAAACAGAAATATTAATTTTATTTCGCTACCGATATGTCCCTAGCTTAAATGTGGCATCTCAGCGGGTTGGTCTCGGTATGAACTTGGACAAGACAGAAATCATGTCCAACGGCCATGTCATACCGAGACCAATCTACGTGGGAAATGCCACTATCGAAGTTGTACAAAAATACGTCTACCTTGGACAGATCATCCATTTAGGAATAGCCAATGTAAAGAAGCCGACAAACGCATTCAGCTAGAATGGGCAGCATTCGGGAAGTTGCGACACATCTTCATATCGAACATACCACAGTGTTTGAAGACAAAAGTTTTCAACCAGTGTGTTGTTCCAGTAATGTCGTATGGAACAGAGACGTGGACACTGAGGGTGGGTCTGATACATAAGTTGAAGGTCGCTCAGCGAGCTATGGAGAGAGCTATGCTCGGGATTTCTCTGAAGGATAAAGTCAGAAACGTTGACATCCGCAGAAGCCATGAACGATGGAGTAAACGGGTCCTGCAGTGGAGACCACGTACTGGAAGACGCAGTGTGGGACGACCCTTCGCCAGATGGACAAATAAGTAAACTCACTTTTTTAGACCAGTCGTTTAAAAAACTTCTGCTTTTTCCAGTGATATAATGGACTAAACACTGTGATGCTTAGTTTCGAAGATAGTGGATCTTAAAAGCAATTAAACGAACGATTTTAGCCGAAAACGCAAATTCAAAAGTAATATTTTTTTGCAAAAATGGCTAACTTTGTTGATGTTTATTCTGACACGGCGATACATCACAATAAAGTTATTAGCCAAATTGTTTTTAAAATTTGTCTTTTATTAGTCATGTAAAGTATGGCATAGCTTTTACAACCTTTGTACCCCAAGGTAGCGATATAGTTAATGTATTGACTAGCGTTACGGCGAACGTTCGCCAGTAATTTATGTGTTTGAATCCCGATAATGTAGCCGCAACATAAGAATATAACCTTTGCTTCGCTGTTTTTGGCTATGACCCAGCAAAATGCATGTTCAGACAAAGCTTAATAAATCTCCCGCGTTTACTTCAGAAGATAAATTAAAAGTTCACCATGCTAACATGTGGATGCAGTTGGTAAACTAAAGTGTATGGAAGGATAACTTTGGTCCAAAGTTACTCGTAAATAAATATAGGTTATTTGTCTTACTGTCTTCGTGGTCTAGCGGGTAAAGCCTTAGATTTACGCGCAGACGTATGCCAAAAATATTTGATCCAGCGCGCTATGTTTCACCTATAACATCCAAGCAAGATCATGCGTGGAATACTATTCTCACCTCTGGGATGGTTCCGCCAAGTACGTCACAGATGCTCTCAATGTCCTACAGAGGCGAGCTGTTCGAATTGTGGACAATGACACTATATCTGGAACTCTCGAATCCCTGCAGCTTCGCCGAGATGTAGCTTCTTTGACCGTGGCTATACTATGGTGAGTGCTCTGAAGAGCTCCATATAACCTAATTCCTTCCTCTCCATTCCGCAACCGAACCACACGCACAGGTCAGAATATACACCCACATAACACAGTCTCTTCTTGTACGTCTAAATTTGTTATTATTAATATTATTGATTAATAGGCGAGCAGCGCATTACTGATATGCCTATATCAAGCACTGGTGTAAAGTTCATAAAATAGTCAGTTATCACCATAGTCTATGTCAGTTGTCACTAGCCACTTGTCCAGTTTGTTTTTAAAAGTGTTTACAGTTGGGGACTTCAATATGTCTTCTGGTATTTTGTTCCACATATTTACAACTCTGTTATTCATAAAGTGATATTTCACATTTGTATTGCTGGATTTTCTCATCAATCCGTGATCACGACGAATATTTGGGGAATATTTGGGGACTAATACATCTGTCGCACAATAAAGATGTGGAATGCTCTTCTAGCCTCTGTGTTTCCACTTTCCTATAACCTGAGTCAGTATAAATATATATATAAGGGGTGACTTTGTAAGGTCTTACGTTAGACCAATATGTTATTAAGAGAAACAAATAACTTTTTCTAAGAAACCATATGTCGGCAATGACAAAAAAAGTATTAAGAGATGTTTGACCCGGAGGTGCCTGTGTAGTCCGCAGTCCGTGAAATAAACCCTCAGATCTCCGTGTTTTGATATTCTGCATCACTCGGGTACAAATAAATAATTCTAACTTTTATCAAAATTTAGATTTATTTATTTATTCATTTACTTATTCTACAGCTATCTTATACAAATAAATATTTACATTCAAATGATTACCGAACACCTAGCCAATTACGGAATAACATTATTTTCACTAAACATATAGCATGAACGGATTATAAACAATTTAAACTATTAAAAAATAAACATAAGAATAAAAATAAGAGGCAATATTAAAAAATTCCATCTACGCATCATTATGTATGTGTGAATGTCTATTGTCAGTGTAGGTGTATGAAGGTGTAAATTGTAAGTATTATATTGTTCTTTTCGATTTTTGTGTTTAGCAAAATATTCCTGGAAAGCTACCTAAACTCAAAAACAAAACTCAACTAAACTAAACTAAACTTTAGAGAAATTCTAAAAAACACAAAACGTAATGTAATTTATTTAGTTCATGTTTGAAACTATATGTAAATAAGGAGTTCTTATTCGGGTCTGTACTTTCGTTTCTACTGTAGATACGGTCTCCGAGGTTTAGGGGAAAACTTGCTTAGGTAACCCGTTCAATTCCTGGTTGTAAACTTAAAAAAAAAATACTATTATATAAACGGTGGCTCTGTTGTAGGAACGCTTTTCTTAAAATCCTACAAAGGTCTGTTCGAATCCCCGGCATGTACAAATGAGAACTTACGATATGTAGACCGTTTGAATGCGAAAAAATCCAAGGTTCTTGTTTGTAAGAAGTAGGATGGACAACCTGACGATAAAGATTGATGAAACTCTAGAACAAGTAAATGAAATTATTTATCTGGGCAGTGTTTTCACTGCGGATGGAAAGTACGATAGGGATGTCGAAAGAAGAATGAACGCGGGAAATAGTGTTAACGGTGCCATCCATCTGTGGCAGTCGAAATGTCAGCGACAAAGCTCGGCTCGTCTCACACAATGCCATGTTGGTACCAACACTGAGGGATGGAAGCGAGACGTGGATACGTCAGAATACGCATGACAGTAGGGTTAATGCAGTAGAAATGAGATTGTTGCGCCGGATATGCAGCGTCATATTGGTGGACCGCATACGTAACGTCGAAATACGGAAAAGGGTTCGTATAAAAGAAAGCATAGGGACAAAAATAAGGAAAGGCATGCTACCATGGTTCGGGCATGTTGAAAGAATGAGCAAAGAAATATTGACGAACCAGATAAATAATACGAAAGTTGTGGGTAAAAGAGGCCCTGGTAGATCTAGACTCACATATCAAATAAATAAAACACTCACTGAACGTGCATTAAAACGCCTTTGTAAGAAAAGGGCATGTATGAAGAGGTTAATGAATGTCGACGAAGCGAAAGTGGTATGTCGTGATCGTGTCAAGTTGCGCTCAATTGTCTCTGCCTACCCCGCAAGGGATCTGACGTGAAGATATGTATGTATCGGAGAGCACGATAAGCCGTCGGTCCTGGTTCCACTAATGCCAACTATAGTTAATAAATTCTCATTAAAAATTGACATCAGAACCTCGCCAACCTGTCGGCCAGCGTGTCGAGTGCAGGCCATTTTCTCCAGAAAAATCTGGAAGGCCCATCTCTCTGCACTCATCATATAAATCTATCATTCTCCTAAAGGTTAGATGGAAGAGTATACCTTCATGCCATTATGTACAAAACATAATTTTATTTAGTATATTTTGCGGTTTCTGATTGATAATGGTCGTGAAGATACTTCACCTGTTTAACAATGTCTACGTTTGGTATTTCGGTGAATGTCTATTTTGGAGTCCCAATATGATACCCGTATAATGAAATTTGCATTCTGCCAAACCGTAGACTTCGAGATGTGAGTTTCTGTATAGGAGCGTCGGAAGACCAAAACTGGATTAAAAGTTAAGTATCATTACGATCGTTCCCCATACAAATAAGTATTTTATACTGTCAGGTCTAAAGATGGGAGCAACTGACACCAGCCACCAAAGACTGACATTAGTCTCTACCACTATGCCGTCCTGACAAGATGCTTTTTCACACTTTGCTTGTAAGACTCTTTATGAGTACGCGTAGGGATAATGGCTATGTTATGTGGATGCATATTTTGATCTGTGCGTGTGATTTAGTTGCGGAATTGAGAAAAAAAAATCGCAGTCTGCTCACGGACGCCGTACCTTAGCTAGACTGAGAACACTTTTATAAGCGCAACAAAATCTGTCGCTTCGTACTATTGTCGGCACCATGTGGTACGAACTTGAAGTGTAATCCAAAGAGATAGGCAGATGGAATCACTGGACATATTCGTGGCTGATATTTTCGCGCTAGCAGCGGCGACAGATTTCCCTCTCGTGAGAAAAAAGAAACGCCAGGCAATGCTACGCTCGTCTCCTGCTACCAATCAGGGAGTCGTAATCGTGGCCTTTAATGGTTACCCCATGCCCTGTCCGTAGTTACGGAGAGCGAATGCAATCTCTGTCAGAAGATTTGCCACCTTGACGCAGATTCTGGTGTGAGAAGTCTGGTTTAGTAGCAGTGGAGAAACACAGGCTGTTAATGATGATGACTATAAGCCTATCATTAAAAATGCCAAGCAAGTTATTTTATGTCACAAACAAGTTAATTTTTTTTTTTGTGTTCACTGTCAGGAATTGAACTCAGTGTATAATTACGGTCGTAACCGCTAGACCGCTGAGGCATTCTGGATTTAGTATGTAATATTCATGACAAATATAATATATACGAGACTGAGCTAATAATAAAACGATAGAAAGGTATGTGATTGTTAATTGCCAAATATCTATCTATACCCCGTTTGTTCTAGCATGGTTCGTATGTATCTGTCAATGTGACAATTATGCAAATCTATTTTTGACAACGATTTTTACAGTAAAATTATAGCGAACGTGGTATAGTATTGCATGCAAAAAGTCTGTTACGTAAAGTTTTACTTCCGAACTCTGAAACTGTATACATGGCTGGTTGCAGAAAGATTTTCTTTTGACATATCTAACCTATAACTATGAGGCACGCCATTGGCTAAAATAAGCAAAGTGACAAGCTAACTACCAATGACGTGGCCTTCTATAACAAAATGTAGAGCTGTAAATGTTCATACAAACAATCATAATGGCGATGTCTAAAAAAATAAAATGTTTTTAATTCGATCTCAAAAATATTGTGTTGATATATGTTTCAATATTTGATGGCAAGAGACCCGGCGGCATGATGTGTACATACTAATGTGTGGCTAATGCCCCATCTCACATCCAGGCAACCGCGTCCACCGTGGGGAATGCGGCGGTTTCTGCTGAGAACCTCAAGCTGAGCAAATACGCCAACTTCGGTACAGGTTACGAGTTTTGCGCCGTTTGGGGTTGAGACGATGGGACCATGGCCAACGAGTTGTCCAAACGGCTGACGGAACATATTGGAGACAGGAAGGCTGGAAATTATTTCTGCCAACGTATTAGCCTCGCTATACAGAGGGCAAATATTTACTTCTTGGAACTATCTCTAATAGGACGTCTCTTGAGGACATTTTTTAATTATAGATTTTTTTATTAAATTTAGTTTATAGTTATATTTTGTAAATATTATGTTTCGAATAAATAACTACATCTTTAATTTAAAGTAAAAAAAATAATAAAGTATCATCACGACCGTTTCCCTTTCGGGGTGGTCAGAAACCACGCTTATAAAGAATCGGATTCACATTTAGCCAACTTTACTATAGGCCAATCATATAGACACGCTTGTCGATGTCTCCAGCATACCAAACTCGAGAAATAATCACAAATAAATTAAATATTAATTAAATGTATTTATTTATATTAATAAGTATTATTGTGTCTTGACCAGGAATTGAACCCGGTACCTCCGAGTCTAAATCCACGGACTTAGCCACTAGACCACGGAGACAGATATAATATTTTTTTAAATATTTATAAATAAAATTAAATTATAATATTGTATAAGTAGGTAAAAAAAAACTATTCTATTAAATAATGGTAATTAAAAAAATAAAAAATAATTATTCTTTAATTAGAAAACATGAGCCGTGTTTTTTATAAATTAAAATTCGTAATAAACATAAATTTTTTTAGCCAACAGCAGCGGGAAATATTTAATCTCTGTAAAACATTATTTTCGTTTATGAGAAGGGGAGGTCGCACGTCGCGACAGCAAAAAATATTTACTTGGTCTACAACGACGTATATACAGGGATTATCTATAATTACTAACATAATTAAAAACTAATTTTAAATTTAAAAAAAATGTTACATAATGTAAAATTAAACACTAAATTATAAATAAACTACAGTACAAGTAAAATTATTCGCTATAATTATAACCGTTCGCCCATAGTGTGCCAGGGACACCATCTGCGTTCCAATGACGAGACAAAATATTCTCTACTCAAAAAGTCACCCGTCGCCATGCGAAGTTTTTTCCCAAGCTCATGAGAGAACGTTAGAGCGTCTTCGAACCACGGATCCATCGTTTTGACTGAAGATGGAATGAAGTGGTGATTTATTATGATATCCGCGTATTTGTTGCGTTTAAGGCGTGCGGCTGACTCTGCAGCGCTCCGGGGTTCTTATGGCTCGATATCACATGCTCGACAAATAAAACAACAATTAACGGGTCATAGATTTATTGTATATTTAGTTGAGGATCCTTCCGTACATTTAAGAGTGTAGGTAATCTAGCTAATGCTTATCTCGTGTAGCAGCCGGGCATGAAGAAGTGACGTTCGGCTGGTGGGGAGTTGGGCGACGGACAAGATGAGTCTCAGGAAGTTCTCGGATCTTCGAATCCAAAACTCGTTCCACAATTAGGGGATTACGGTCGCTTGATGATTAAAATGCACAATAATGTGTGCTTAACAAAATTAATATTAAAATTAATAAGGAACGGCTGATTTTGACATATTGCGTACCGTCCCTGAGCGTTCTGTTTCTCCGAGTTAATGTTATGACGCATTAAGCGTTTCTATTACACATGTGACGGACAGAGTGCGTCAACACATGTCGCATCCGAAACCACTGAACGGCCTCGTTTGTATTGAATCAACGACATCCCATCCGGACGCCTACCATCAGACCTAACTATCCCCGATGGTTCAACGATGCAGGAGATATCAGCAGATGTAAGCGCCCTTGATAGGATGTCATGGACTGCATGGTGTCTTAAGATCAGTAGATAGGGATAGTGTCTACGGTAACTGGGTGCGTATTTTGGCCTGTGCGTGTGGTTCAGTTGCGGAATAGTGAAGAAGGGATAAGGTTATGGAGCTCTTCAAAACATTAATACCACACTTCAAAGTTAAAGTCATGAGCTTTGAACTTAACAATGTATGTCTATGTTAGATATAATATTTGTACAAGCTATGTTCACCTCTATATTGAGAAAGCTTTTAACTTAAGTGAAGGGTGAAACTATATGTTATTTCAGTACTTATTATTATGAGGTTAGAGATTGGAAACCATTGGGAATTAATACCCTCAAACATTCAGGCCTTTCAATTTCGTATCAAACAGTCTTTTTTTGCACTCAAATCCCACCTGGTTTTATTTTCCGTTACTGTGCACAGTAGGTGCTGAGGGATTTTTTTTTTGTTACCCCCAAATTAACATTAAGATCTTGTTTTTTCTTGACTATTGTTTTATATGATTATCCGGCTCGAAGGACCATATGCGCGATGGGTTGTTGGCTATTAAAATAATATAAATATAATAGTAAAGTATCATCACGACCCTTTCGGGGTGGTCAGAAACCACGCTTATAAATAAGCGTATTCACATTTAGACAACTTTACTATAGGCCAATCATGACAAGTGGCAAGCTCGTCGCTGTCTCCAGCGTACCAAACTCGGGTAATAACACAAATAAATTAAATATTAATTAAATGTATTTATTTAAATTAATAAACATTTTTGTGTCCCGACTAGGAATCGAACCCGGTACCTCCGAGTCTAAATCCACGGACTTAACCACTAGACCACGGAGGCATATATAATAAATACCTATTAATAAGATAGTTTTAATTTCATATAAATTTTTAAAGTTTAGTTTTATTTATAATTAGTTTTTTAATCTATTTTATTTTAATATTTTTGTATCTATGTACTTTGAATAAATTGTAATTATATAATAAAAAATAAAAAAAACCGGCTTGATGTAGAAATAAGTATATTTAAACCTTTAAACTAAATAAAGAAAAAAATAATAATTAAATAAATAAAATATATATAGAATTGCGTGCCGGCCGGTCGTGATCCCTCGTTGACATTAGTTTTCTTAAATTTTGAATTGTATGTAATGTATTGTAGGAACCACATGCACAATCTAATAATTGTACTTTTGAGAAATGTAGTGTGTAAAAAAATACCGTAAGGCAATAACTTCGCCCTTTTTCTTACTTTAAGTTCTTCGTGCAATAAGTGGTTTATAAATAAACTTCGAAGTTTTTAAAATTTTAATCGCCCCAGAGAATTCTTTAATGTTTACTTTTCGTACAGGAACTTTTCATTCCGCGAGTGCGTACTACACGCTGGAGCTTTCAATTCTATTTGTTCGAATAAATTTGAACTAGCTGATTCAACAATACGAAGTACCTATTATGATAGTCCATTGCTGTTTATAATCCGGCTCGAAGGACCACTATGTTGGGTATGGCCTTCAATAAAAGTTAGGTTTGTGGACTGTATCATTTAATGGATGGGTCGCGGTTCCGATTATAAGCAGCGTTGCTCCACCGTGCCGTCGTGGAATGGAGTGGCGGCCGCCATCCATACTAATATTACAGTGCCTCCGTGGCCTAGCGGTTAAGTCCGTGGATTTTGAATATAGTGGTTGACAAAAAATATCTACTACATGTATATAGCTTATATCTGTCCCTGTATTCCAAAGAACATATCTATCAAATTTTATTAAAATCGGTTCATTAGTGTGGGCGTACAAATTAGGCATAGCCAACTTCAGCAAAGAAGCCGACAGACGCATTCAGCTAGGATGGGCGGCATTCGGGAAGCTGCGCCACATCTTCCTATCAAACATACCCCAGTCTTTGAAGACGAGAGCTTTCAACCAGTGCGTTCTTCCAGTGCTGTCGTACGGAGCAGAAACGTGGACACTAACAGTGGGTCTGGTCCACAAATTTAAGGTCGCTCAGCGGGCTATGGAGAGAGCTATGCTCGGTATTTCTCTGATGGATAAAGTCCGTAACGAGGAAATCCGTCGGAGAACCAAAGTTACTGATATAGCCTTCAAAATTAGTAAGCTGAAGTGGCAATGGGCTGGACATGTCTGTCGTAGAACCGATGAACGATGGAGTAGACGAGTTCTAGAGTGGAGACCACGTACGGGAGGACGCAGAGTGGGTCGACCCCCCGCTAGATGGACGGATGACCTGAGGAAGGTCGCTGGTGGGGGTTGGATGAGGGTGGCAGGAGATCGTGTGAAGTGGCGAGCCTTGGGGGAGGCCTATATCCAGCAGTGGAGAGACACAGGCTGATGATGAAGGCGAGAGAAACAGACAGTTATATTGCTGTGGGGTTATGTGTAGTGGTTGTCCGTCGTATGGACATAGGCTATATGAGTTTCCTTGCCAACCCGTCTGGCCAGCGTGGCGAGTGAAGGCCAAATTGTCTAGTTATATGTCCTGGAAGGCCCATCTCCAACAGTGGAGGTCTAGGACGCTGTGTGCTAGGGGCTGTAATGAATGAATATATAAGTTTAAAGGAAACTTTATTAAAATCATCCCAGTAGTATTGGCGTTAAGGAGGAACAAACAGACAAAGCTTCTTTCACATTTATACTATTGGCATGGAATTAAAAACACTTTACCTGCAAATGTTACTATTGTATAGCGAAGTCTAAAAATTTTATTTTATTTTTATTTATTCAGGAAACATACAGATCTTAAAACATAATTACAACAATTCTAAAAGTTACACAATCGAGCAAAGTATCCACTTAAATATTAAACATTATGTAGATTTTGAAAAAAATAATAATAATAGGGATAAGCTTAAAAACAATACCTATATAACAAATACAACTAAATAATATACATAGATATAGTAAATTAATGGAAAATAAAAAAATAATTAAAAGTAGTAATCAAAAAATTAAAAAGTACTCCAAGCATTCCAATTATGATTCATTTAAATAATTTAATGTTAATTTCTTTTTTTTAACCTAGCAACACTAACACTGATATATATCGGTAAATTCTCTCTGCGTACCCCGTAATCTTGTTATAATGTTACAAAACAGAACAACATCTTTAAACGTAAATATAAATAATATTTGTCACAAATAAATCTCCCGTAACGTTCGAGTTACTTGGCCGTTGTCATAGCAAAATTAATGTGTTTATAAACAGAGCGCTGGAAACGGATACTTTTGTTTTACTCCATCTTTCGTGATCGATACCAGAAGTTATAACATGGCTCAAGATACGAAAAGAGTGGCTACAAACTTGTATGGTAGAGTTAATATCCCCGCAGTGGAACGTTGCAGAGTTTCTTTTTGCACGGACTTAGAGAAATCCGTACTTCTTAGCAACTTTGAGCGCCGAGGATGGAACCATGTGGGACCAGACGACGAGTGGAACTTCTACTGGGCCAACACCCAGACCTGCAGGAACCTCTTCAGCGTCGAAAGCGGGTATCGAATGAACGACAATCAAATCATCAACCACTTTCCAAATCATTACGAACTGTCAAGAAAGGATTTGCTAGTTAAAAACATCAAGAGATATCGCAAGGAACTCGAACGAGAAGGCAGTCCGTTAGCAGAGAAAGCAGAAGTCGCACTACAAGGAGGGCAAGTCGTAACTCGATACATACACTTGGATTTTGTTCCCATAACATTTGTGTTGCCAGCAGATTACAACATGTTTGTAGAGGAATACCGGAAGTCCCCTCAGAGTACTTGGATTATGAAGCCGTGCGGAAAGTCCCAAGGAACGGGTATTTTTCTCATCAATAAGCTATCAAAATTAAAAAAGTGGTCAAGAGAGGCTAAAACGCCTTTTCATCCTCAGCTGACTAAAGAGAGCTACGTAATATCCAGATATATCGATAATCCTCTGTTGATCGGCGGAAAGAAGTTTGATTTGCGACTGTACGTTTTGGTTACCTCGTTCAGACCTTTAAAAGCATACTTGTTCCAACTAGGATTCTGCCGATTCTGTACAGTCAAGTACGATACAAGTATGACTGAATTGGACAACATGTATGTTCACTTGACAAATGTCAGCGTTCAGAAGCACGGGGGAGACTACAATAGCATTCATGGGGGTAAGATGAGCGTACAAAATCTTCGGCTTTATCTTGAAGGAACTAGAGGAAGAGTTGTAACTGAACGTCTGTTTGCAGCTATGCAGTGGCTCATTGTTCACTCCTTAAAAGCAGTGGCTTCAGTAATGGCGAATGACCGACACTGCTTTGAATGCTATGGATATGACATAATAATTGATAACCAGCTTAAACCTTGGTTAGTTGAAGTCAACGCATCTCCATCTCTGACTTCCACAACTGTAAACGATCGAATTTTAAAATACAAACTTATAGACAACATTTTGTCGGTGGTTCTACCGCCAGATGGCGTTCCAGATGTCAGGTGGAATAAAGTGCCAAGTCCAGACGCTTTGGGCAACTTCGAACTGCTGATTGATGAAGAACTTTTGGAAAAAGATGATTCTAACACTACAGGACGTGGTGGTAAAAATTCCAAGTTCAAGTAGACTTTTACTTATACCTAGATTAATGCTTATTGCGCAATGTAAAGGCCTATCTATATATTTTCGTTTGTACGTATCGTATCATATTGAGACCGTGTATCAATGACAATGTACCCACTAGCGATGATACAAATACGTTGATTAAATCGGGAAAATGTAAACCCAGTAACATTTTTTTTCTTCAATGAGCCAGTATACCTTTTGCTGACTACATCTCTACCACTCATGTGCTCATGGATTGCTCCAGTGTGGCCTTTTGGTCCGTAGGAACGTGATGGGTCTCCTAGCCTTCCTGGAGAAGATAAGATGGCTCCGTTAACGGGGCCTAAGTCACATACAAGTGCGTCCCAGATACTAAGTGCGGAAAATTCTTTGACATCACAATCACATTCACATTTCTACCACTTTATTTGTAGTAATGGTTTTCTAACAATGTCACATCAATGTCCTCGTAAATTTTTGAACAATATTCCACATTATTATTATTATTTTTTATATTTCACAGGTATTTTTAAAATAGTTTTATTTAGAATTCGTTTTTGATTTATTTAATTTTTGTATCTTACTTTGAATAAATTGTTTTATGTAAAAAAAAAATATATGGAAAAGTAATCCACAATCATGCCTTCTCTGTCAATTAAAACATTAACAGGAAGACTAGCAGATTACACCGTTCATTGTATCATAGCTTCGTTACTTATGCCCACTAGCAAGGCTCATCATTACAGCCCCTAGAACACAGGGTCCTAAACCTCCACTATTGGAAATTGGCCTTCCAGAATATATTTCTGGAGAATTTGACCTACACTCGCCACCCTAGCCAGATGTAGGTACATAAGTAAAATAAAAAAATAAAATTGTGCAGACGAGAATCAATAAAAATTTTGAACGCAGTTTTGACTGCCCCATCGGACTTGTTTTTCTTTCCTACAAGAAATTATCGAAATTACGAAAAATGTGGTAATCTGTTGGAGCAAGGTCTGTGGAGTATGGTGGGTGTCGGAGACATTCCAATCGCGTTGTCCTGAAGCAGCAGTGGGCTAGAGCAATTCACCAGTCTCGGCTGTTCAATAGCGAGCTGTTCCATCATGGTTTGCAATTGTTGACAATACAGTTCTAACGTAATCGTCTGGCCAGATCTTAAGAAGCTGTAGTGAATGACACCAGCACTGGTCCCCCAAACACTCAACTTTCGTCTGGGACAGGATTTTGCCGATTCTCCTGGGTTCAACCACTGTTATAAGCATTATCGTACAGGATCTTCAATGTAAGTATATGTTAATACATTCAAAGCAAATTATTATACGTAAAAGCATTTTCCCATTTTTGTGTCACGTGTTAAACTTTATGCTTGCATTAAAAAGTGCAAAATAATAAGTGCATTAAAAATAGCAGCTTGGCGTGTTAGAGCCCATGCACACGCCTGCTATTTGCATTTTAATGTCTTGCAGTGGGAAAAATAACACCGCAAGAGCCCATTCTATATGCTAAACAGACGCCAACTTCCGTACACTTTTAAGTTCAGCCTTTATCTTACAAAGCCAACTTTGGCCCTGACATGATGATGCTACGACGTGTATAAAATAAGTAGTACAAACAACTCCAACACCGAAATACCTCAAGGACAAATTTGCCTATCTTTTCTCATTTCACGATAAGTCTCTTCGCTCCTCACACAACTCTGTTCTGTCTATTCCATCCATCGATGTATATAGATAGGCCCTCACTGATATAAAAACGTTCCCGTAAAACCAATCGAAGTCATGTAGCTGCACCAACAGTCGCGAGATAGCAAGCGTCGAGAGCGCCTAATATTAATATTTATATCGAGTAAAACTAGTCTTTTTGTATGCATTGTGATATAATTTCCGATGAATAAATCATGTGGCATTATCCTTGCTTGAGAATAGCCCCCCAAAGTTGGTAGGTACACAAAGCAAGCTGCACGTTTTACGAGTGCGTTTTGTATTGAATAGGCTTATCTATATACATCGATGATTCCATCGCACCACTCTGGATTCATGAACGATTCTTTTGCTGTTGTTGGCACAAACCTGTGGAACAAGCTGCCGGTAAAAACATACGACAAGCATCCAACCAAAACATAAAAAAAAAGGTATATTCATATTATTTAAATAGCTCCTAACAACTCATTTAGTTTATTCAGTATATTATTATATGTAGTATATATAATATGTAATGTATGTACCTAATGTATTAATAAAACGTTATGTGTATATATTATTAGTATTTAGTTTAATATAGTGTTTATTATTGTAGTATAACTAGACCGTTTCCCTTTCGGGGTGGTCAGAAACGACGCTTGTAAATAAGCGGATTCACATTTAGCTAACTTTACTATAGGCCAATCATTTCAAATAGCAAGCTCGTCGATGTCTCCAGCGTACCAACCTCGAGAAATATCACAAGTAAATTAAATATACATTATATACAGACCGCCTCCGTGGTCTAGTGGTAACAAACGTTGCCGTGAACTCGGAAGGTCGTGAGTTCGATTCCCACCGGGGGCAAGTTGTACATTGTATAATTTGTCTCGGTCTGGGTGTTTATATGTACAATATGTATATATTTACAAAAAAAAAGTATAATATGTAGTTTATCAACCATCTAGTTTCCGTAACACAAGCCTCGTAGCTTACCACGGAAACTAGATGGCACTGTGTGACCTGTCTGCAAATATTTTTTATATTTATTTATTTATATATTACATTAATAAATATTTTTTGTGTCCCAACCAGGAATCGAACCCGGTACCTCCGAGTTTAAATCCACGGACTTAATCGCTAGACCACGGAGGCAATTGCTAAAATAATGAATGTTATAAATTCAAGGCTACTGTCTATCTATATGCATATATGTCTGACTACATTTCTGTCTATCTATTTATTTACGTGACGTTATCGAAAATCAGAAAAAGAATAACATTTTCTTTGTTAACTCAAAATTTACAAAAGCAAATTTTAACGTTGACAACGTAATTTTATGTATGAAGTGTTGTCATAATCGTTTAAAGATTCGCGGACTAAACCGGGATTAGCGACCACGAGGGGATTATGTTTTGCATCAAGTAAAATGCAAATTCCTTTCGGCGATCGTCGACAGTTTGTGACCACTGAATACTAATTTACGTCGACGACCGGGTTTGTCTCGTTTGCTCTTTTTTATTGATCCAAATCAGCAACGGTGTCTAATTAAAGTCTGTACGGGGTTGGGCTTAGTGAATGAAACACGTATTTAATGAAATCTTAGTGCACCATCTTACCTTAAAATGATTTGACGCTTTTACATCCTTCTTTGTATTTTTAAACATTTTTCACGTCAGTATTTAATTTATTTGTTATTCATTATTTTATTGCTACAATATCAAAAATACGACAACATGAAATCGACCACATATTATAATCTCGCAGAATAAATGATCAGGAACGGATTCAAGACTCGGTTTTACACAGTGGAAGTTCGTGTGAAAGGAATTCATGCAAAAACTATTTTTTTTGGACTTACTGAAATAAGTCTAAAAATACATTTATACACATTACTGCTTGAGCTTCTAGAAGTGGATTGTATAATTTTAACGGAGAAGAATTATAATAGCTCGGTGGTTTTATTGCAACTAATTCTGTGTTGCTTACGTTTAGAGCTATCCCTGATTCACATCTAAGCTAGGAGATGATGAACTTAAATAAGCAGACAAAGGCATGTCGTATGCCTTGGGGGAAAAAAGATAGGTACTCACAGATCTCGAACTAAAAAGAACATTATTTCCAGCTTGGCCAAGCACTGCACTTTACACAAAACTTCAATTATTATTATTATCTAGTCTTTTGGTTGGACTAACTTATTTTCGCCATGCAAGCTCGGGCATCGGTCAGTTTCTCAAAGCTAGACACGACTAGCTCGCATCGCGGTCGCGCAGATACAACCGTGACGTTAGTAGATGTCACTTTTTGGTGTAGGGAAAGAATAAGCAACTTGAGGAATCTGAATAGGATACCAAGCCGTAACACATTACAAACATTAAGGTCGGTTTAAAACTGACAAATGGGACTAACCCTATAAGTCCCTACTATACTCTCTCGTTGGGATGTCGGAGTGCCCTTTTTATCCCTTTTCGGTTGTTGAAAATGACCACAAAATGGTTTACGTGTGGGAATTATAACAAAAAGGCACGTTGAACGACCTTTATACGTACGTAGCACTATATTATAAATTTACTAGCCCCGTTTATTAAAAGTAAAAAAAAAAAATTATCATCACGACCGTTTCCCTTTCGGGGTGTTCAGAAACCACACTTATAAATAAGCGGATTCACATTTAGCCAACTTTACTATAGGCCAATCATGACAAGTGGCAAGCTCGTCGATGTCTCCAGCGTATTGAACTCGAGAAATATCACAAATAAATTAAATATTCATTAAATGTAAAATAAAATGGTCACATATTTTATACTGGCAACACTTATAACGTGACATTTCACTGTCGAAGGGTAGGGATAATGGCCTCCTCATGTTTCCGATTCATTCCCGTGTCGATCAAACTTCAGTTACGTTTTTTTCTGATCCCACATTACTTATTGTCCCCGTACGGTATTCTACTTATCTACAAATCTATATAAATGAAATATATATAAGGAAAACCAGGTTGAGAAAACGTTTAGGCAAGAAAATTACATTATACAATAAACTATTAAGATTATAACTAGACTACAACCAAGTGAATTTAAAACAAAATTGAAACTCTTTTTCCAAAATAATGCTTTTTATAACCTGTCAGAATTTATTGACATGCCTTTGACGGAAAATTCGTTTAAATATTTGTATAGTTTTGTAGTCTTATGCCTTCTACTGTATTGTGTTCCTATGCTCCTTTGTCTACGATGCATGGTATTAATAGCATTATTGTTATTATTTTAAAATTTGTTAACTGACATACCAAAATATAACGATTGTTATATAGGTGAAATATACAAAGTGGAACTAAAATTGCATTGCAAAACAAATTGAATGAAATACGAGTAATTGTGGAAAAAATATTTTTGAGACCCAGACAATCTCCCATTGTTACAAATTAGTTTTAAGCTTAAATCATTTTAAAAACAGCAAATCTACTTATAACTGTTTATATAATAATGAATCTAATACAAAATCTAATTAAAACATTTTTTTTAATACTAAAATGTTTATGTTTAGTTCTAAAAGTGAATTTAAAAAAATAGTATTGTACTTTTAAAACTATTACATATACATAGACATATTACATACGGTTTTGACATAATAACTAAACTGCAGCGAATAGCAGAATACGGATTTATCAAAAGTTCTATTTTATTTCCACCTATGGAAATTGAATCGGTAGGTGAAAACCAAAACACGTTTTGGCAGCATTTAACCTTAAAATAAAATAGGATGGAAATAAAACTATTAGCAGAATTGGGCTGTTGGAAATAGTGTACTTTAGCTATAATTAAATATTTTATGAATATTAAAAAAATAACAAATAAATACCATGACAAAGTTCTTGAGATAGCATTATTGCAATAAATCCTCGTACTTCATCTTTCTAAATCTCAAAGCCGCGAGAAGATAGCGATTTTGTTTAATTTTGTGAAAATTGGTTGTTGGTGGGTATTGAAATGTCACGGAACGGCATACACATTATATTTTAGACAGAGACTTGCCATGAGAAGAATAAGCAGAGTCGTGTACAGAAAAAAATATTCTTTGGTTAGATTCAGCGATGATTTATCTGAATGTTCCTAAAGTGCAAGACATACTGTGCTATTAGGTTAATACCTACATTGATATTTATTTATTTATAAATTACTATATAATTATAAATTTATAATTTTTACTTTTAAGTAGTTTTAATTAATATTGTAATTATTTTATAGGTACTGTTTGTATATTACTTCAATAAAAATATTATTTAATAAAAAAAAACTAAATAGTATATTATTTATAAATTATTTATTGCACTCAAAACTTAACAGTGGAGTGAGTACAAGGGCGAACTCAATGTCTCTTGGCATTTTATACTAGATAAACCTTTGGGAGTGTGGTAGACGATTGCGGGTGCTTTAGAAATAAAAACAAATACTTAAACATATATAATAATGATTTACATACTAATACACAAATACCAATAAAATGTATATATATTCACTTAACTATATTTATGTAAGAATACATGTCAAAATGAAGAAAAATATATATATACGTTACAGAACAAATCAAAGGAGACAGAGATAGATATCAGGAAGTCAGATTACTTTGTGTGACAATGCCGATTTACAGAGCAATAATTTTAAGCGTTATTTTCATTTTTGTAATATTTTTATTATTTTATCGTTTATCTTCCCAGATGATGCTCCAGATACACCAATATATTCTATAAAATATTATATTATGTCTGCTCGCGTTTATTTAATTTTAATTATTTGTAATTTTTTAGCACACTTTTAATATTCCCTTCGTATCCGCTTTTCGTTAGCAGCGCACGCCGCACATCACTCTGCGTGTTGGTGTCTCTGCTGCTGCGTGTCCCCGCACCGCGTTATATATAATAAAAAAAAACGCAAAATACTGTGAGTGTGTACATTTGTCATTAGGACTATAATTCCTTGTGAAATTGTGTTTGTGTTTATGGATCCACATGAGCGGAGAAGACACCTGAAGGTTAGTGCATGCATTTCTTTTTCTGGAGACAGATAATTTCTACACACTGTCTCCCCTTTTCTCTTTTGCTACATTATATTATTACTGTGTCCCGCAGGTCCGTTGATTGTTTTTATATTAAAAATTAACCGCAAAATTAATTCGCTTCGAAACCAAAATAGTTGCCTCACGCCACATCGGCCTGGCCAAATATATATTGTAAAAATTCGACGTGTAAAAGTACAGAATACATATCTTTTTGTCCTATGCTTACTTGCAAAATAAACGTATTGAATTGGCATTTATTTTTATTTAATTAGTAGATTTACGGTTCAGGAAAATCTCGTAACAATTTCCCACGCCAATCGGCGTTCATCATATAATCACAGTCTAGTCGTAAGCCAGAACATATTTCTGAAGATTTACGCCACATTAGCCAGCCGCTTTGATCATTCGCGAGGATCTGTAATCAGAAATACCAACAAGTGGAATCGTTAATAAATTAAAAGACAAGAAACCCTCGCCAAGCAAGCCGTCTCGTCAGCGTGACCACTGTACCAAAATTTTAAAATATAATTATGTTATACACCCTTCTTATAACCCAGCTACTACCAATCTTAAGAAATCTTTGTTATTACTATGATTGTTCATGGGGAAACACGATCCATTTTTTTGGAAGGTCTGTTTAATATATGTCCTGGCGTAGGGCCAATTAACGTTATATCGATCGCTCGCCGCAGCGCACGTCTGAATATTTTAGAAGGTTCGTTTTTGCCGCGTTAGGTGTAGACCTTCCCGAAATACAATTAAGTCCTGCCTCAAAATGGTTATATTAATTGGTTATAGGTACGATATACGAATAGGCAAGTGCTACATACTCATATATGACTAAAGGGAATTATGTTTAATAAAAAATAATACAAAATATTTATAACAGATAAAAAATCTTTAAAATATCTACAAACGAAAATTTATTGATTCAATCTACCTAGCCCACTGGGTGTATTGCCAGGTTGCGCTGCTCCAGTTTTTTATATATATATTTTTTATGTTCAAAAATTTCTACCAATTTTATTCACTAAAAATTGAGACTTTATTATTTGTACATGAATTACAAAAGTGTGCGTCGTAGAGATCTAGTTCCCGTCGAAACAGCACGGCGCAGCGCCGTGCTAGCTCCTGCACATGTACACGCCCGGTCGCCCGTTTTGTTTCGTCTCATTGCAGTTTTGATAAGCCGCGATGTACTAGGCTGCACCCACTCCTACTAGTGAAATCAACGCATCAGTGTCAATCTGAAGTAAAGACACGGTATAACGTATGCAGATGTTTGACAGATAGAGATAGTTTAAAAACTTCAAGACATTTTTTTTTAATTTTGAATATTACACTGATTACTAAAAGGGCCGATTTTGTTAAAGTATAAAACCCAATAAAAAAAAACAAATCTTTTTTAGCTTGGAATAAGACCGGAAGATTTTGACGTTAGATTCGTGCAGTTTCCTTAAGTTTGACATATGACATTACTTCCTAAAATTTAACCCTTAAAGCGACACTATCAGCTAGTGTAATAATACAGGTGTTTTTTTTATCAAAATAAATCTAAATTGTAAACTATCTCGTAATAGTTTTATCATAATTAACCGGTGTACCCCAGCGTTGTCAAACATCTGCATACATAATAGTTTTTATAATTTTAACGCGATTTAGCTTACATTTAACACCTAATAGATAGTGGCACAAACTATTGGATTGAGCTGCATGACCCGAATATACTCTCCACCGAACATCACTATTACCCTAGAATAGTACGTGAAGCGATCGAAATAAAGAAAAACATAACATAAATTTTATTCGAGAGGTGGGTTATAGCTATCTTCATCGTGGGATCCAGTTATCAATAGGTTTCGACGCCGGGATAAATTGCCCGGTGTCGCCAAGAATATTGTAAGTGTCGTGATTTCTGAAAACTATTAAAGAGATAAGTGGGTAGGTTTACATCTACCGCCCAGTATGTACGACTAGACCGCGCAGCTCTAGTCGACCCGTGACCACGGCCAATGCAATGGTTATTGACCCCGGACCAATTTATAATTTAGTGTTTGATTATTATTTTTTATGTATTTTTTTCGATTAAATAAATATGTATAAGATAAAAAACATGTTTAATTATTTGATGACGAGAGTTTTTTTTAGATTCGTTATTACCTACCTCTTATACATTAAAGTATACCGAAGACTATTATTATTAGGTAACACAATATATTTTTAAAAAAATCTCCCTTTTGATAAATTTGTTTAGCTATTCATTATGATTGCATCAAAGTCAAAGTCAAAATATATTTATTCACGTAAACCTATTACAGGCATTTGTGACACGTCATTAGTTAAATTATTTAGAATGATTCTACTCCTGTTAGTGGAAGACTAAGCAGCGAAGTGGTCCAGGGAGTAAGCTGTTAGCAGAAGACTAGCAGGTTTTAAAATTCCAGTGACCTGTTATATAGGAAAGTTATAACTAGCTGTCAACTTTTTTTCTGAGAAAGCAACTAAAGAGGTAATGATACTTTAATACCCTAAAAAGTATTAATTTAAAATGTAATCAATTTTTATTGATAACCAAAGTTTGGAGTTTTAAGATTGTCGTAAAGAAAAGTAGGCGAAACAAAAAGTAATTATTGCGTTTTTGTGATAATAGTATCTTAGTAATTCACCTAAATTAAAGACCCAGTCCAACAATAAATAGCATAGAGGAGAAAAAATAAGGAAAAAGAGATATACCATTGTCAGGATAGCTTTAATTCATGATGACGTATTTATTTATTTAAACACTTTATATACACAATATAAAAAACGTTATACATACATACCATATCATTTATTTATTCATAATAGGGTAGCCAACAGTGCTAACATCACACACTTATTTGTACTTGACACTAAATCAGAAGTTAGATGTTGCACCTATTATAGGCGACCACCACATTACCACAGTAGCCTTTATTGCCTATAAGAAACAAAATTATAAAATTTTCAATAAGTATACATACATACATATACATATATAATATGTAGTTTATCAACCATCTAGTTTCCGTAACACAAGCCTCGTAGCTTACCACGGAAACTAGATGGCGCTGTGTGACCTGTCTGGAAATATATTTATTTATTTATTTATATATAAAATAGATATCCAAAATGCCAGACAACTTTTTTACGTCAAAAGATATACATTTTGTATTCGTCAAGGAGATAGCGACAGTTCTTCTTCGTGTTACATTTTAAAAGTATAAAGGCAATGAAAACCACATGCTTCTTTGAATTAAATTAAAATAAACTATATAAAATAGCATACATCATACATACATACATATCTTCACGCCAAATCCTTGCGTAGGCAGACACAATTGAGCGCCACTTGTCACGATCACAAAATACCTCTTTCTTCGAAATTTATCAACCTCTTCATACATGCCCTTTTGTTTCGGTGGCTTTTAATCCCAGCTATTGTTTTATTTATTTAATCGTGTCTTGGTCTGCCAGGGCCTCTTTTACCCACAACTTTCGCATTGTTTATGCATCGAACCATCGGAGCATGCCTTTCCTTATTTTTCTATAAAATAACATAATCTATGCTTTTAGATACAAACAATATAAAAGAATTACAATGTTATTAATTAACCTAGAAAAATTAACTAAATCTAAATAACAAATTAAATATAATGAAAAAATTATAATAATGTGTCAAACCTTACAATATAAAAATTTCCTCCAGTCCAGTGGCATGGTGCCCAAAATACTGGCAGCATTTCCTCGTTGAATTTCGATACTAATCTTTTCAGCGAGGAAGCTGCCAGCCCGTGGGTCACCAGAGATTTATTATTTTATTATAATAGTAGTAAAAACATCTTATGTTTTTCTGAACAACAAATATAGAAAATATATCTGTCGAATAGAGATAAGAAGTTTTCGAACCATACAGCTGATAGTCTCGAATAAATAATTCTGGATAGGATTATTGACAATCAATGACCAGTCACCGGTCATAAGTCAATGTTTCGAGTGCTATAAACTGCCTCGAGTTTATAAAACTTTGCGCTTCTGGTAAAGTGTTGTTCGCAAAACGATAATCGCGAGAATTAATTTCGAATTTCGCATAACTTGGAGTGTAGCTATATATATATAGTATGTATATTTTATTATATTATTTCAGGTCATTATTGAAATTATAAAGAAGCGGATTCACATAGCCAACTTTACTATAGGGGCTCGAGAAATCTCACAAATGAAATATGTTATTGAGTCCCGACTAGGAATCGAACCCGGTAACCACTAGATATCAGTGGAGTGTCATTATCACAACCCCTTGAACACAGAGTCCTTGACTTCCACTGTTGGAGATAGACCTTCTAGAAACTTCCGGAGAATTTGGACTACACTGTGTCCAGACTGGTTCTTATGACAGTTTAAAACCACAAGTTGGTATTAGTGGAACCGGGACTGACGTAACTTGCTCTCCGAGACACAGGTAGTGTTGTAAATCTATGACAAATCTACATAAGAAAAGTGTATTTCTCATTAAGTCAGTAAGTCTTGTTTCAAGCGGTGTTATTTTTATATAATCACCATGTCAAGCTTACAATATTAGTTTTCCTTGAAAGTAAAAATTGGCATTTGACATCATTGCATTACTTTCAACGAGAACAACAAATAGCTCGTATGCGGACTGTTGGTAGTAATTTGCCAAGTCTGCTGGGGCATTATCCACCTTTCGTACCGATAAACACAAGAAAATGTATCCACACGTTTCGGGATCAGGCTCGAATTGCCGTCATACCCAGTCAAGCCGGTATAGTGTTTGGAACTGATGTACATGAGTGTCTGATTTCAGTTGCTAACATTCATGGACCTTGCGCGCCGCTTACCATCAGGTGGTCACCAACCGAGTCACCACAGATTTTTTGAAGTGTATTAAATCGAATGTAAATAATAGTATTATAGGCGTAAAGGCGGGATTAACATACATGCTGACAAATCTTCGTTTACATTTATTTTTTTAGTATTAAAGTATGGATGGGATAAAATCTTAGATGTAGTCACGCTTACGAAAAAATAAAATGAAATTAAATGGTTTATTTGCTAGGATACATGGTACATAGTATGCTATATAAATAAAGAAATAGTTTATCATGATCCACCAGAATTTGGCATGCAAAAGTTTAATGATAATAATAGTAATAGCATTACATACAATTTGTAATTTCTTAAATTATGTTAACATTTGTATTAAATACTTATATATGCAATAAACCTATTTCTTCTTGCGTTTTTAAGTATTATTATTACCAAGTATTTACAAGAGGATGCAATATCCTATCCTATAGATATAAATCTTTTAAATTTAAACTCTTAAAAAAATATACATTTATAATGCACCATTAAAGCTTTAAAAAGTCTAAAAACAGTTCTACATCCGCTTTTAACCATTTTTTTTAAAGGCCAGATTTTTTTAGCAAGTTTTTAGCGCGTAATCTAGCTATAAAGTTTTCGGCTGCAGTTAACAAACAGCTTTTAAAAGCTATTTCGCGTTTTTTTATTTACTATACGGGCAATATTAAAAACTAGCTGTTTGACCCGGATACGCACTATCTAGCACTCCGCAAAAGGCACTAACTTGAGACTATAGATTTTATTTAAATCACTCCAGTTATACTTTACAATATTTTTTTTTGACAATTGTAATACCTATACTTTAACACATACATTCACATCTTCACGCCAGATCCCTTGCGGGGTAGGCAGAGACAATTAAGCGCCACTTGACACGATCACGACATACCTCTTTCGCTTCGTCGACGTTCATTAACCTCTTCAAACATGCCTTTTTATTACTAAGGCTTTTTAATGCACCTTCAGTCAGTGTTTTATTTATTTGATCATGATATGTGAGTCTCGGTCTGCCAGGGCCTCTTTCACCCACAACTTTCGCATTATATATTCGTCAATCTTTCTTTGCTCATTCTTTCAACATGCCCGAACCATCGTAGCATGCCTTTCCTTATTTTTGACCCTATACTTTCTTTTATACCAACCCTTTTCCGTATTTCGACGTTACGCATGCGGTCCGCCAATGTGACGCCGCATATCCGGCGCAACGACCTCATTTCTACTGCATTAACCCTACTGTCATGCGTATTCTGACGTATCCACGTCTCGCTTCCATACATCAGTGTTGGTACCAACATAACATTGTGCATGGCGAGCCGAGCTTTGTCACTGAAATTCCGACTGCCGATCAGTGACCAGGGCATGGTGTCAACACTATTTCCCGCGTTCACTCTTCTTTCCACATCCCTATCGTACTTTCCATCCGCAGTAAAAACACTGCCCACATGTATAATTTCATTTACTTGTTTTAGAGTTTCATCATCAATCTTTATCGTCACTGTCGTTATCCTATTTCTTTTAAACACTATAAGTACCTTGGTTTTTCTCGCATTCAAACCTTTAAAATACTTAAAGCTAACAGTATTGTATGTACGAGTATATACCCGTATGTAGTTAGAGCAATGGTGCGGAATTTGAGTCTGGAAAATGCAACCGGATGACTATTGGTATTTGAGTTTCTGAGGCCATTTGGAAACTTATTTGTGTAGTACCTCATAACACTGCCTCATTCACCCTACAGTAATGTTTTGTTTTTCGGATAATGATTTTTATCTTTAAATAGAAGTCACCTTTTTTATTTGAAAAAGGGGTTCTACTAATGACACCTGAAGAATAAAAAAATATTTGCTCTTTCGACAATTACATGTGGTATCAGGCTTTGTGATAATGTCTCGCTGAGATTCAGCATGCAATGTAGATGTGACTTTATGTCAGCACCATACTCATATATAAGTACATTATAGGGTACTGACTGCCTCCGTGGTCTAGCGGTTAATTCCGTGGATTTAGACTCGGGAGTTACCGGGTTCGATTCCTGGTAGGGACACAAAAATATTTATTAATGTAAATAAATACATTTAATATATTTGTGATATTTCCCGAGTTTGGTACGCTGGAGACATCGACGAGCTTGCCACTTGTCATGATTGGCCTATAGTAAAGTTGGCTAAATGTGAATCCGCTTATTTATAAGCGTGGTTTCTGACCACCCCGAAAGGGAAACGGTCGTGATGATACTTTACTTTATGTTATTGCTTTTGTTAGCGTATTTAATCGCCGATTTATAAAAAAATTATAAAACAATAAAATTGTATTGTCGGATAACCGATCGATGAAGGACATATCTTTGTCTATGTGACGATTATCCTAGCTTTAATGCTCATACCGTTTCATTTCTTGGCCCGTCTTATATAATATATAATTAATGTATCTGACTATAGCACAATATGTCGGTTGATTATACTCACTCGTAATTCAAGTTAAATTACTAGTTGAATATTACGGCAGTAGAACTCTGCCTTGTTTCACAGCTAAGCCGGGGGATACCCAGCAATCTACATACATTAGAGGCGTGGTAAGATACTATTAGGCCTATTAACATCATGCAAGGACCGAGCACTATCATACAGCCCCTAAAAGACAGTCCTAGATCGATTTGTCCGTCCTACTGCCACTTTAGCTTGCCAATTTAAACTACGTCATCTGCGAATTGAAGATGAGATGAATATTCTTTATTGACGTTTATTGATGCAAACACTCAAAATGTTATAATCCTATTTTTTTTTTTTGTTTTTTTTTTATCTTTATTGCACTAACTAGCCAATATTTTCCAATAGGATAAGTGTGTAGTCCACTATTGAGATAGAAAATAGTTTTTAGTTACGTTTCGACTAATGCGTTTTTTTGCAATTAAAAAAAAAACTAAGTAAAGAAACACCTCATAAGGCATTAATTTAAGATAAATAGAATATAAATAAATAAATTAATACCTTAGGAAATATAGCAAAATCAAAATAATGCGCAATGAAATTAATTTCGTATCGCCGTTTACACGGGCAAAGTCGGGTAAAACAGCTAGTATTCCATAATTCATATGTTTCGCCAGTGACGGCATACAAAATGTATTTACTATATATACCTAGAATGTTTTGTCAATAAATATTTATTTTTGTTTTTGCTAATAAATAAGTTATGCTGTTATTATCATGATTTTAAAATATAATACTTTTTTTTGTGCATTTTTCCCTTTATGGGAAGGGGAGTATGGGAAGGGGAGCTCATACAGCCATACTTTTTTTCTGGCTTTAGAGTAACGGAAAAGTCTGTCTCCGAAAAGCTAGCAATTATTTCTGTCAACGCCTTAGCATCGCTATACAGAGGGGAAACGTTGCCAGTCTTCTTTGGACTATCCCTGAAGATATAATATAGATACATAAATCCATTATTAACAAAACACATTTAAATGTACATAGACACACTTAATGTCTAGTGACATTTTCTAACAGCTAACCTTTTGGATAGTGAGCAGTGATTGTGGGTGCAATAAACCACGAATTTAAAATCGGGATTTAAAAAAATATATCTAAAACTATTACTAGCAACTAAAGCTTAAACACACTAATATATAAATATATAATAACACAAGTACATATAATACATAATAAATAAATATATATTTGTATGTATTATATATATATATAATACATACAATATTATACCCTTTTAGAGATTTAAGCAAAACATTTATATTTAAATATTATTTTGTAACTACCATTGGTTTTATATATAAATAATAAATAAATTACTTTTCTCTGTGAGTGTGTGTTTTAGAAATATATATATATAATTTTGTTAAAATATTAATAGCAGGAAATTAACATACTTGGGCCTTAGTTTTAATTTAAAGATCTTATGAAAGTCGCTTCGAATCCACGGAGCAATTTATTAAAACATTGACAAATTTAGACGAACCGGCCATAGTTATAATTATTTATAAGACATAATTTAGGGCCAAAAAAAACGTTGTTAGTCTAGCACTATGACGTTGATTGTGAGTAAAATAACACAAAATATCATAGGTACAACACGAGTCCACATAACTTATCTAAATTGGTATAATATTGTATGTATTTTACATTTATGTATTATTATGTTTTTTTTTTTAAATACTGAATACGACATGTGACATCTCATGGTAATCGCTACACGAGGTTCAAGAATGGGGGCAACTGACACCAGCACTAACGATCGGCATCAGTCTCTACCACTATGCCGACGAAACAAAATGCTTTTTCACACTTCGCTTGAAGCACTCCAGGTTATAGGAGTGGGGAAACACACTGGCTGGGAGAGCATTCCACATCTTCAGCGTGCGACAGATGTAAGAGTCTCTAAATTTATGAGTATGCGTAGGGATAGTGGGCATTGTATGTGTATGCATATTTTGGCCTGTGCGTGTTATTATATATTTATATATTAGTGTATACTTATACTTCAGATTTAGTTGTTATATCTTTTTAAAATATCATAATGACAGCTCTAGTACTAAAGAGCTTGGTTGCTAAGAAAACTACATATTTCCCAATAACTTAATTGCACAGAAATATAATCGTATAGTAAAAAACAACATTAGTCTTATCAATAAAAGTTATGAAACTATTTATTATTTTTGTTCCATTCCATTCCATTTTATTTCAACAATTAAAACAGGTGGGTGCTTTCTCATTACGTCTATGGTAAGAAGTGAAAATCGTAACTTAGCCACACGTGCTTTGTCCTCGAGCCAAGTGCAATTTCACAGAACCAGATGGCTGCGTCCTATATTGTATTGTATCCGATAATAACTTCACAAACTCAAGACTTATGTTATGAACAACGGGATATCTTTCATTCACCTACATCAGGATCGGGCTATCGATCTCTTACGAAACGACGTAAAAAGCGATAACTGCAAGAGCATAAACAAAACGCAAATAAAGTGTATTTTTTAAAACATTAGTTCAAACATATTCCTAACTTTTGTTATAGTACAAAATCCGTGCTAAATGCGATCTATACGATCCGAATTTTAATCCACTGTCTATGAAAGGCACTACGCTAAAAATACGTGGATTCTGACCACCGTCGATGTCTCTAGCGTACTCGAAAAATATCACAAATAAATTAATGTGTCTAGACCAGGAATCAAACGCGGTACCTCAGCGTCTAAATCCACGGCCTTAACCGCTAGACCACGAAGGCAGTCATATGAGCAGTCTTATACCACAACATCAAGTTGAACAAATATACCGATATCATAGAGGAAATGATTAGGTACGGATTTAAGTTTTAGCTATATGCTGTGGAAGTTGGTGTTAGAGCAATTCCGGGAAAAACTTTTCAACACTTAGTATCATCATCAGGGTGGTCAGAAACCACGCTTTAAAAAAAAAAGAAACTGACTTACATTTAGCCATCTTTTCTATATGCCCATGCCAAGTGGCCAGCTCGTCGATGTCTCTAGCGTACCAAACTCAAGTAATATTACAAATAAATTTAACAAATTATTATGTCCTGACCAGAAATTAAATGCGCTACTTCGGGTAGGTGTTCAGCTAATCCGTGTAGAGTCATCATTTTCATCATCATTACAGCCCCTAGAACACAGCATCCTAGACCTCCACTGCTGGAGATGGGCCTTCCAGAACATATATCTGGAGAATTTGGCCTACTTTCGCCACGCTGGCGAGGGTATGATGTAAATTTTAATGACATTTTTTTAACGAGTGGAAGTTTAGTTTAACCGTGACCGACGGCATAACGTGCCTTTCGAGGCACTGGAACAGTGGTAGAAGACAAATTTATAAGCATTCTATGGATTCATCGTGCGGGTTCCGGGTCCATCGGGTGTGGGTAAGAGATAAGAAGCATGGTGTCTCGGGCTTGCGATCGACAATGAAGGCCTCCCTTTTTTATTTTATTGCGCGATAATACGCTCACTATCCACCATTCTACTCCTCCCCCTACCCAACCAAATACTGTATGATTCCGTTAATGCCGTCTTGGAAGCCCGATCCATAAATGTATTCACGGCAGACCTGCTTAGGCCCAATTCTTTCAAGTGATGCAATGATTTTGCTGGAACTCCTCTCGCACCAACTTCCACTGCGTAGCTGAGTCTTGAACCCGTTCCTGATCATTTCCTCTGTGAGATCATAATATTTATTCGACTTCATGTGTTTTGGAATATTTGATTCTATGATAAATGTACGTAAGAAACGTGTATTTCTCATTTGTACTGTCATGTTCGAACTGACCTCATTAGGATTTAAAGGAAAGTGTTGTTACAACCGAACCACCACTCTCACTAACAAAGCCGATATCAAAATCATAATATCACAGATCTGAACGGATTCATGTATTAGCTTTATGCAGTGGAATTCGTGCTAGAGCAATTTCAGCAAAATATTTGCAACAATTACTGCAAGAATTTGGCTTAAGCTGCAGGTCTGCTGTTAGTACATTATAGTAATAAAGTCATCTGAAACTCTTCAGAATGCTCTTAAAGTATTCACTGCTAAGCTCTACAATATTTGAACTGTAAAGAAAGAAGGCATTCCTTACAAAAATGCATCTAAAGAAATTTACATAGAAAATGAGAGTCAGAAAAATATGTTATGTAATTTGCGAGAAGCGTCCCTTGTTAGCAGCCACAAAGCAATTTCCTAGATTTCCATAAATCCCTCTTACATTATGCACAAAGTTTTACCACTTGCCACTTGCTGCAACCCGTTTCATTCTAGATCAACTTTATTCCTAATTTTACGTAGACATAATAATAGGTGGAGGCGCTGACAGCTAGAGTAAGAAAACTCATTTACATATTTAAAAACCTACGGAGCTCAGCGGACGGCACCGTAATGTACACAGTTTATACTTCCCTCTGCCAGTCAATATTATCATATTGCATCACCATTTGGGGTGGGACATATAAAACAACATTCATCGCATTGGAGAGAGCCCAGAGGGCAGTCCTAAAAGTAATACACTTTAAGCGCAGAGACTACCCAACCTCTCAACTGTACCAGGAATGCCAAGTCTTGTCGGTGAGAAAACTGTACATTCTGTCCGTCATTCTTCGTCGGCACTCGGCCCTCCCTTTCAGCAATGACGTAGCTCAAAAACGCTCTGGTGCATTAATATGTCCGGGTATGAAATGTAGAACTGCATTTACACGCAGGCAGTATGAGTCTGTAAGTTCAAGGTTGTACAACGAAGTCAATAAAATAAACTCCATATACCTATTAAATAAATACGAGGTTAAAAAGAAAATATCAAACTGGTTACAAAATCTGAGCTACGACCATATGCAATAAAAATATTATTATTATTATTATTATTATTAGTATACGGTTTTTTTTTTAAATAATTCTCACATTATTTAAATAGCTATGTAAGTACTCGTAGATATACATATATATTGCATTATTCCTCGCCAAGCCGTCTGGCCAGCGTGGCGAGTGTAGGCCAAATTCTCCAGTTCTTGAAGGCCCATCTCCAGCAGTGGAGGTCTAGGACGCTGTGTCTAGGGGCTGTAATGATATGGATTATTATTATTTAATATATTATAGTTATCAGTATGTAGTTTAGTAATTTTATATGTATAGTATAAAACATACATTATAGCATAGTTTTTGTACAATTGTATATATCGGCTCAACAGCGACGTGACACTTATTATTGATAAGTTTTAGTTACAAGAAAATGACACATAACCTCAAATTGCATATTGTATAAGATTATTTGGTATTTGAATAAAAATTGTAAGAAATAGTTAGCTCTATTGAATAGAGTTAAGTCAATAATAAAGTACTATTTTAGTATCGATGTATTCGGACCAGAATGAATTCAATTTAATTGTTAGTGGCAACATTCGTAATTCCAATGCTCTCTCTGATTGGTTAACCATAATTCCCACGGTTCGTAAACCTTCATTTTATGGCGCGACACGATTGCCAGGGATTCACAGAACAAGTAATAATAAGAACAAACGTTTAGCTTGTTGTTATTTACGTTTATTAGAGTTGAGTTTATAGAACAATATAAATAAATTTGGAGACTCCCAGCCAGTGTGTTTTCCCGTTTCTATAACCTACAGCCCTATCGCGCAATAAAGTTAATATTTCCACGGACGCTGTCAAGGTTGAGTGCTGATAGAGTTGAGAATTTAATAATATATTTTGTAATTATGACGCAAGCTCTGACGTTAATAACGTAATCCACTAATTTGCGCTTAAGTAACAAAATAGGGCTGCTGCAGTCCTCCAAGCGAAGTGTGAAAAATAATTATGATAGACCGACATAATGGTAGAGAATGATGGCTGGCGTCCGATTCGCTTACTTACGTGATCAGTATAAAAAAATGAAAGTCTACTGTTGTCCACAAAAACTTTTGCTTCAAATTCAAATTCAAAATAATTTATTGTCAGAATTGTTTACATGTAAAATTTCAGAAACATTATCTTCATATACATTATTGTTGAAACAATCTGCCCACATTAGGCATACAATATTTAATATTTTTACTAAACAATATTATAATATATTATTATTATTGCTTTTAATACAAAATAGTTTTAAATTTAAAACTATGTCAAATTAACATATTATTCAAACATTTTATTTTTACTATACCTACTACTTATTTACTAATACTAATAAAAATTGTCAACTACGAGGTGCAAATGTCATAATTTAAACTAAAACAATAACTATCAGCAATACAAATAACAAAAATAGGTACTTAATTTAATTCGCTGTCATTTAGATAGTCCATAATATTATAGTAACCCTATTGGATCAATAATTTAATTAACATTTTCTTGAATGATTTAATTTCTTGGTCTTTAATAGGTAGTTTATTATAAATTTTAGGTGCCATGTGAAACATTCTGCGATGCATTAGTGCAGTGTATGTTGTGCCTGGTTTTCGCACGTGTCGGCAAGGATAATATGTGCAGATCTTTATTACGTCTATGTCACAACCGGTTTTATTGGAATGAAGTTTATTCGTAATTTTCACAGCACGTGCCGACATCCAAGTCAAATGCAATCTTCCTCACGCGATGTTCTCGCGACTGAATATCGAATTTTTACTAAACGACATTTTCTGCATTCAATTGTATTCGAAAATTATGTATTTTCCCTCGGATATGCGGATCCCGTTCTAACGTTTCCTTCGATCAATTTTATTCACAATTATTTAAATGTTAGATCTTGCTCTAAACGGCAAATTATATCACGAGCTAATACATTGTAGGAACGTTTTCCTTAAAATCCAAGTAGGTCGTGGTTCGAACCTTGGCATGCACTACAGAGAAATACACTTTTCTTACGTAATTTTGTTATAGATTTCAACACCATCGTCCCGTACCTCGGAGGGCACGTTAAGCTGCAGCCCTATTCTGTTATTAAATGCCTTATTAGTGGATTTCGTTATTTACGTCAGATGTTGCGTCATAATTACAAATTATTATTCAATTCTCAACTCTATAAGCGCTCGGCCTTGACAGCGGCCGTGCAAATATCAACTTTAATAGCGTGATATGAATATAGTTAACGGATTCCATTATAAGAATTTGCGCTTAAGTAGGGCTGCTGGTTCCACTAATACCAACTCGTTGACACATTGTCATTAAATTTGACATGAGGCAATTACCAATCTGTCTGCTCAGCGGATTCACATTTAGCCAACTTTGCTGTGAGCCTATCATGATCAGTGGCAAACTCGTCGATGTTTCCGGCGTATCAAACTCAAGAAATATCACAAATAAAATAAATATTTATTTATTTAAAAAACTTTACAAAACAACAAAGACGGACTTAATACCCGACAGCCAAACATTAGGGACAAATTTGAACAATTATAGGTGCAATCATAGAAATAATAATAATACTATAAATATAAAAGTCAATTTAATAGGATTGATATATACTTATATCATATATCTTCATATATATCATAATATCAATATACTACATACTAATAATACACATTATTATACATAAACATACATATATACTACTTACTAACGCTGTCAGGAGCTATTTAAGAAGTGTGAATACACCAGTTTTTTAAAAGATGACCTGGTAGTTGCATGCCGTATGATGACAGGAAGATCGTTCCATAAATTAGTAAAAAAATAAATTATTGTGGCCGGACCAGAAATCGAACCGCGTCTAAATCTATGTACTTACTAGTCCACTAGACCACGGAGGCTGTGCCGAATATGGGTCAAATGAGGTGATGATGAAGATGACTTATAACTTAAGGTTTTTATTTGTTATTTTTAGATATTTTTTTTCCAATGCCATGCGCTTACTATAGGAGCGGTTTCATGCGTAGCCACTTTACTATCATCCTTCTCATCGATAAAGGCCAAAATATCATTCAATTAATTAGGGTGACTGCTCAATGGTCTAGCGGTTAAAGCTGTAGATTTGTGCGTAGAAGTGCTGGGTCCAATTGATGGTCATAAAAACAAAAAAAATAAAAAAATATGGGACATTTTAAAGACTGATTTGCTGTAGACATCAACGAGCTTGCCGCTTGTCATGATTGGCCTATAGTAAAGTTGACTAAATGTGAACTCGCTTATTTTATTTAGGGTAATCGTCAAAAATCCAACCTGGATGTTTGTATAAATTTACCACTGATTGCTAGGCCACGAAGGCAATGAATTTCAAAATGATAAAGTTTAAAGCGAGAAATAAAATGTAATTGAAAAAATGTTCATTCATTCGTTACGTAAGTATTATTAATTGTTGTTACGACGTAATTACTGGGAGCTTCGGACGCGGAGAGAAAATTTCAACGCCATAGACAATTTAATATTATACGGACCACCATAATTATTGCCTCCGTGGTCTAGCGTCTAGTCCATGAATTAAATTCCAAGTCGGGACACAATAATTTATTTAATTTATTTGTGATGTTTTTCGAGATTGGTATCGACGTATGGTATACGGAGACATCGATGAGCTTGTCACTTGTCATGATGTGCCTATATTAATCAAATCTGTACTTATCTGCAACAAATAAAGTGTGTTAGATGTGTTTCTTACTTGGTAAAATATATAAATTGAAGCTTAAAAATTTTATTGCCAAATATTTCGCCTCTCTTTGGAGCGGCGTCATCAGTGACAGTGACTGAAGGTCTTTGTCATAAATTTTGAAAAAGTAATTTTTGCTCAATTATCAAATCTGTACTTTTAAGAAATGTAGTCAATCACCTTTTTAGAAAAAATTACATACATTTTAAACATATATATGTATATTTACATACATACAACATATTACATACATACATTCATCTGCATAATCAATAATAGGGAGAAGAAGAGAACTAGCCAACATAAGCTTTGCCTTAAAGAAAATTGAGTCTTGAGACCGCTGTATAGAAAATAGTATAATATAAAATAATATCAAAAGTGTTGCTTCTGGCCACTGATTCTCAAGCTGCAAGAGATGCGATATATGTCTATTGAAACCAGAAATATTAGATATATAACAAGACAGGGCAAGAAGCCAAACAGCTAGACCATTGTCTTAGAATTAATTAGTCTTTGACGTTGTCTGTTATGGTTGTGTTCGACGTGCAAAGTGCTTTAGTTGTTTCATTGGCAATATTCAGACCTGCATGATACGGAAGTATAAAATACCTTGTTCTTTGACAAAAGAAATAACAAAACAATTTTTGTATATATGTATCAACCAATGTCCGCTCTATCTTATACGAGTATTTGATCTTTATATTGTTTTGCATTTATAAATAATAAATAAATATTTCCAGACAGGTCACACAGCGCCATCTAGTTTCCGTGGTAAGCTACGAGGCTTGTGTTACGGAAACTAGATGGTTGATAAACTACATATTATACTTTTTTTTTTGTAAATATATACATATTATACATATAAACACCCTGACCGAGACAAATTATACAATGTACAACTTGCCCCCGGTGGGAATCGAACCCACGACCTCCCGAGTTCACGGCAACGTTTATTATCACTAGACCTTGGAGGCGGTCAAATTTGACAGATACGACAATCATCTCTATATGCTTGAGAATCAAGGCCCTAGTGTTTCTGCAATTTAGGGCCAAAAAAAATCTGTTTATTTTATTTATTAGGTCGGTATTGTTTTTGGTATATACTTCTATGGTTAATTCGCAATGATGTTTGCCTATTATTGTGTTCCAGCATCCACTAATTGCAAACAATGCCTCGAAATATGCTCGCGTTACAACCAAATTAGATTTCCTGTTAAACACATACTGTGTTGGTTTACATTGGTTTACATTCTTCATGCCACTATTGTCAAATAGACTACATACACATCTTCACGCCAACGCCCTTGCAGGGTAAGCAGAGATAAATGAGCGAAACTTTGCACCTTCTGCTATTGCTTTATTTATTTGACCATTTGTAATAAGATTTTTTTTTTTTTAATTATTTATTATATCGTGAAAAATACTTTAGAATTTTTATGAGGCCTAAATCGCACAATAATCTACTTTTAAATATCGGGTTCGAATTTTCGCTCGTAAACGCTGCAGTTGCAAATATCTGCCGGATGACGTCACATAATATATACGCCCGGTTCGACTTTAAAGTAATTTACATTATTAATTTATATTGTTTTAAGTTAGCATAGTACAATAGTTGTTACTTGATGGCAAGAGACCCCGTGGCCGGAGCACCACTCTTCACACTCAAGTTTACGAAGCCCTACACGCCGCCGTGAGCAGACCTGGATGGCGCAGCATCGTCTGGGACTAAGTGATCCGAGGAGGAAGTCACGACCATCAGCATTGAGGAAAACGACGCTAGTAGGAGGAGTATATATATATATATATTATATTGTATTGTTAATATTTTATTTAAGTAGGTTATACGTATGTATTAGTATGTAATTAATCATAAGTATGTATATCTTATCTGCATTAAAACTCTTCAAGTTTATTTAGTATTGCATCTACCTTATGTACTTACTGCTCTTGTTGTCCCGAAGGTTCGACCGTCATAGAATGTCTAGCGGCATTAGGTCCGCATTTGTACTGTTAAAACTTAATCTATCTAGCATTATGTTTTGTAGTAAAAAGTCAATGTTCTGTCAGAATATGTACACGTCCGGATATCTCTTTTGCTGTCAGTTTTCTAAGTCAATTTAACTCATGTTGGACTAATGAGCATATGGCTGCAGTAAAAAGGTTATTGGGGTATTTAAAAGGGAATTGTAATTATTCTTTGTGTTTCAAGAGGACTTGTCAGTCTGTTATGCAGATGGGTTGACTAAATCTGTTGCAAAACCTAAGCATGTATTTTGTATCAATGGTTTAGGAATACGGTTAGATTAAGGGAGGGTGTTAAAACTTAATCTATCTAGCATTATGTTTGGTAGTAAAAAGTCAATGTTCTGTCAGAGATGTCTAATATGTCAATATATAACAAAGCTAGAAAAGTATTACCGATATTCTTTATTATTTAATGCAGTTAATAATCTACAATGGCTATGCAGTTTTTAATATGTACTTTGTGCAATTAAGTTTAAATAAATAAATAATATATATGTATATATAGTGTGCTGTGGTCCACTATAGCAGAATAAATTATTAATAATAGCAAGCGTCGACTGCAACTTGAAGGAAGCATCATTCTTAATAATTAGATACGAAGATATGGCTCAAATTACCAAATTCTGCCCATCTTAGCTGAATGTGCCTATTGGCTACTTTACTAAAGTTGGCTACGCCTAATTATATGTCTGCCCATGGTGGACTTTTTTTTTCAGACAGTGGTGTTTCCTACGCAGATTGTTTCTGATCACATCATTATTGAACATGACTTTTATCTTGTCCAAGTTCATTCTGAGACCAACCTGCTGGGATGTCACGTTTAAGCCGTTTATCATTCCGCCAAGATCTAGAGCTACCCCTTTATTATATAAATGTGGACCAAGAAAATAAATACTGCTGGTATTTTTTTTTCAAAAAGCTTGTTTGTCTTTTTAAGAACAATACCACAACACTCCTAGTCGACATCTCTGGCGTAGTTCCATAGTGAATGACGAAGATAAAAAGCTTTCCAAGTCCTTTAACCAGGTGCCTTGTTGTATTTCAGTTTATTTATTTATTAATTTCCATTAAAATGTATTATAGATTCTAAGTTAAAACAATACATATTTCATAAAAAAATTCAAACACAAGGGGACGGGGGCACTCTGAAGTAAGTGTGTACAGGCACTCTCCTCAGCAAATAGTCGATGGCCGCGTACGCGCAGGTACTTTTAGGTACAAACAAATTGCAAACAATGAAAGAAATTTAAATACAGCAGGTAGATATATTTTGCGTCTAAGAATATTTAATATATATAAGACTAATGCTTTATTGTAGTCCAAGGGCTATCTCGATCTCGCCAAGATTTTTTTTTTTTTTTTTTTATTTATTTATTAGTTTAAAAAGTATATATTGACAAAAAATCACCTACTTGCGACCCAAATAAGATGATGTTCCATAAGAGTAACGATGAGCGGTAACAACCCCGATAGGACGAGGCCGGTGCCAGGGTTAATTACATCAATATGTTGAACTAGTCGCCAATGTGGTTAAATTTATTTGTTACCTCCTACAATTATTTAAATTACTAAAATCTATACATTATAAATATAAAAGTGTTTAAAATACTGTAATACTATATTATAAATATATATATATATATATATATATGTATATAATTTTTATTCGAAGTAAATACAAAAATATTAAAATAAAATAGATTAAAAAAATTATTATAAATAAAACTTAACTAAAAATACCTATGAAATTAAAACTATTCTACAAAATAAACTAAGGCCTTACCACGGAGGGTACCTAAAACGTTCGCCGCATTTGCTCGTTGAATTATAATCGAAATATTCTGTTTAAGGTAGTTATGGCATTTGGGGTTGCCACACTCTTGAAAAAATCGTTTACCCAGCTCTTTTATGAATTTGTGGGTATCAAGAGAATATACCCCCATTGTTTCAACCCCAAATGCCACAAAGTTATAATTTTGTTTAATGCTATTATATTTTAGTGTATAAATGTGGCAAGCGGCATAGGTATCCACACAGGTGGCATCCAAAACAAGACATCTTCCCTAACTCCATGGTACAAGAGACATACCATCCGGCCTTTTACCATCACTATATGAAAGTCCTGATGGTTCAAGGACGGACGGGATTTTAGCAGACCATAAACATATATATAAAAAAAGTATATAAATAGGTATTTACATCCGTACAATGGCGTTATTAATATTATTGGAATAGCGCCTTTATATTAAGAAATACCAATGAAAGAAAATGTACGCTCATACGATTTTGATTTCCATATAAGTCATGCTTCTTGGAGAATTATCCAAGGTAAGCCTTTTTGATAAAAATCCTAGCAACAACCAAATAACTAAATCCGTATTAAATGAAAAAGATATAATATTTATGAAAAGAATTTCGCAGAAATATGAGAAAGTGGATATAGTGTTTACATATATGAAAGTACCTGGGCTTTTATCCATTTATATTATCCCTTGAACTGGTTCCGTGGTCTAGCTGTTAAGTCCGTAAGTACGCTAGAGACATAGACGCTTGCCATTTGTGATGATGGCCTATAATATAAAGTTGGCTAAATGTGAATTCTTTATAAGGGATACGGTCGTGATGATACTTTACTATATTAACCCGAGTATTTAACGAATCGGTTGGTTTAAAGCGGTCTAGTGTTCAAGTCAAAGAGATCAAATAATATAAAACGGGCAATGGTTGCTATTTCCATACAAAATTATTGTTACATTATTATTTTAATAAACTGACGGGAGGTTCTCTTGTGTTAGAACTTTACAATTTCGTAGCACTCGGACTGGGTCTTATATCCGTAATATTATTTTTATTTTATATTTTGTAAATATATATTTTTAATATTTATTTTTATTTATTTAAATCTTTATTGCACTATGTACAAGAGGTAGGGCTTAATGCCGCTAGGCATTCTCTAGCAGTCAACCTTTGGGACAATGCAGCGAATTTTGATTTGAGGTTCAAAGGGCATAAATATGAAGCTTAATTAAAAATATTAAATAAACTTAATCTAAGATAAAACAATACATATAAATATATACACCAATACATACAAATATATATATACTACATACAATATATCTTACATACACTGTTAGGAGCTGTTTAAGTAATGTGAATATACTCGGCTTGGCGAGTTTCTACCGGCAAATTTTTTTTTTTTTTTTATTTTAGTTTTTGTCGACTAAAAGCTATATCGAAATCCCAGTCCCCACATACATTAGTCAATGTGATAAAGTATTTAGAGCGCACCAGCCTTCCGAATCGAATCTAAACCGAAATGAATATTTTCATCAAATTTATTCGTCCAGGAGATCTGTCTGCATTATTGTGAAGGTGATGTTACACGTGCAAAAATGTATATGTTTTATTTGCAAAATAAATAGCCTAAAAAAATATTAATGCTGCCGAAAGTCACTCTTCCACGCGGACTAGTTTGCGGGCACAGCTAGTATGCTAGTCAAATAAGCTACCCTTGGCCATTACACGAGCACCGTCTATCAGCGTCTTTAAACGTTTGACAACCACATCATTCTTGGAGAAACAGAATAAAACACTAGTTATTTAAATAACTATGTATTCATATTACACAAAAAATACAACTGCCTCCGTAGTCTAGCGATTAAGTCCGTGGTTTAACACTCGGAGGTACCGGGTTCCATTCCTGGTCGGGACACAATAATATTTATTAATTTAAATAAATAAATTTAATTAATATTTAATTTGTGATATTTCTCGAGTTTGGTACGCTGGAGACATCGACGAGGTTGTCATGATTGGTCTATAGTAAAGTTGGCTAAATGTGAATCCGCTTATTCATAAGCGTGGTTTCTGATCACCCCAGAAGGGAAAGAGTCGTGATGATACTTTACTTTTTTTTACAAAAATACAGTTATAATAAAAATACGGTTTTTATTTAAGTTATATACTTTTACGTATAATTGTGTATTGTATGTATAGTTTATGTGTGTAGGTATAATGTGGAGTATTTATATATTTATTTCAAAACTTTATGCACTAGGTACACAGGCGGACTTAATGCCGCTAGGCATTCTTACTAGTCAACCTTAGGGACAATTTAGAGCATTTGTTATGTGAGGCAGGTGCAAAATATAATAGGAGCATTAAGATTTGTGAAAAAAAAACAAAATAAATCAAACTTAAATACTAAATCTAATATACTATATACAAAACTATATATTAATCAGTAGGTATACACTAAATAGACTACATACTATCATTATACTCGTATATAAATAGAATACATAGAGTATATTATAATTAGCTAGGTAACTTATTATGTTTTTGTTTTTTTTATATTGTATAAATTAATTCGAAGTAGATACAAAAATATTAAAATAAATAAGATTAAAAAACTTATATTATATAATTATATATATATAATACTAAACTAAAAATACCTATGAAATTAAAACTATTCTACAAAATAAACTAAGGGCGTACCACCAGGGACGCTTGCCGTATTTCCTCGTTGAATTATAATGGAAATATTCTGTTTTAGGTAGTTATGACATTTGGGGTCGCCACACTCTTGAAAAATTCGTTACGTTTATCTTTTATGAATTTGTGGGTATCGAGAGAATATACCCCTACTTATTAATTGTATGATTAAAATTTCTTATTTTTTCATCTTGCCTATTACCTTACTCGATCCCCAAGGTTAGCTAGTAAATAATGTCTACTGGCATTATAGCTCGTGCACTATTAAGTGCATTGAAGAATTTAAATAAATAAATATTTACCGTGTAACTCTGCCTTTACTAAAACAATGCTGTATGTTTTTGGAAAGTTCATTCCACCCCACATCGGAAAGGGCTGCGCACCCTTCTACCTTCGTCATATTTCTGTCATCCCTTTCAGATGAAATCTTTTGATAATATGAGATTGAAGACAATGTGGATGTTATTTGTGCATAAAATATTGTAAAAACTATAAAGCCTTTAAAATCACGGTATCCATCTTATCAAGTATCCAAGACATTATAAGAATAGATCCTAATTTTACTTAATTACCTAATAACAATAGAAGGGAAAAAGGAATGAAAAGAAAAGATAGAAAAAAAACACTGAACATATATTACAAATAAATTACTAATTACAAATACAAATCGTTTATTAGCACAATAAGAATATTGATTCGTTATGGTAAACCCTCTCTCTATTTTTGACATTAATTATTGCCATTTCCTTTTTATTATTTTCTCTCTAGCTTTTTTTTGATAATTAATTCTCATAATAATGAAATAAATGTATGATTTATCTTCAGGATATCGCTCCTACTTTCGCACGGCCCTCGGAGGGGAGGCCACTACCTAGGGAGGCGCTCTTGAAGAAGAACTAAAGTAGACAAATCTAGGAGACTAGATTCGTGAGCCACAAAGGCGGTGTTGTAATAGGAACAGCGCCCAGCACCAAACGTGCGTTGAATCACCGGCGGGTAGTCAGCCGCCGAGATCCTGCCGGGGAAAACGGGAGATTATCCCATCCCCAAACCAGGCCCATTGAACATCCGGGCCTGAATGACTCCGCTGTCTGTAAGTGTATTCAATTCATTCAATTCAATGCATTCCACTGATAAATTGCGATTGGGTTTTCGGAATTACCTCCTTCTCTCATCCTTATATGTTTAATTATTTCAATATGATTAAGAAACCGCCTCCTAATCTTACCATTGGAATGGTTGTAAAAATGGCAAGCTCTGTGCTCAATTTTTTGTCGAAAGAAGTCCAGATCTTAGTTAGTTGTTTGTATCTGTTTATATTTTTGTATGACTGCTTCTTGTTATGAGCATCTAATAAATAAATAAATCCAAACGATCTAATTTTCCAAGGAACAAGCTTATCCTTCATGGAACCAGCGTCGTTCCATCGGGCCGCTTGCCATCACCGCGGGCCATGCCACTGGGTTCTAATATAGCTGGTGAACCCACAGACACAAGGGCCCGACGAATGACGTCATTAAGGTTGGCGTGCCCTGTGCTCTTGCTGTAGTAAAGGCCGTAATGGCCGAGTACCCCGACATCGTCTTCACATTGGCAGCGATGTGGAACAGTGCAAGGAGCTCCAAGACGTTGTGCTGGTTATAGTGCGGAAACTTTTAATATTGTCAAATAGTATTCTAACAAAAGTACTTAAACTATGAAAAAGAAGAAATGGTCAAGTGACTAAAGTCAGCTAACTGTTTTGGGTATTCTGACAGTCAACAATAAGCGTCTAACATACGTTTGTTAATTTATTTTTGAAATACTTAAGTATATAAGGACGATGGCAAGCGTCCAGACGGAATGATATTAGTTCCTTGGAAATTGGGTCAATCCCTGGTATGGGATTTTACCTGTTTGGATTTTCTAGCCCCTTCTCACCTTCAAGGAACTTCTGTTAGAGCTGGTGTTGCAGCGGAACAAGCGCAGATCAGCAAGCGTCGAAAATATGAAACTATTTGCAATGGTTACTTTTTTTCGACGTTTGCTGTAGAAACGATGGGCCCGTGGGGATCGGAACTTAAAGCCTTTTATAAAGAAATTGTTCCAAGGCTCTGGTGACAATAGGTCTGGCAGTTTTTTCTCCCAAAAATTAAGTATCATCATTCAAAGGGGAAATACTGCTAGTGTATTGGGCACCATGCCACAAGACAGCGATTTGGAGGAGCTATTTTTTTGTAAGTATTATTTTTTTTTTTTTCTATGTATTATTATTATTTTTTTAGGTTAGATTTTGTTGTAATATAGATTATTTAATATTGTAATTCTTTTATATTGTTTGTATATTACTTCGAATAAAAATCTTATATAAAACGTTAAAAATAACATATAGTTTCTCAATTGCAGTATGAAAGCAGCTCTGAGTAAAGTTAAATATGAAAAATTCAATTGCCTAGAAGTACCTTGCCTATATTCCTGAAGTACTAATACTACAACAAAGACGCAGCTGTCTTAATTCGAAACCTAGTAAGAGACTTTGAAATAATAAATAAATAAAATACTAGTACGACATGTGTGGCTTCCACCTAATGGTAAGTGGCACGCGAGGTCCATGAATGTTAGCAACTGGAATCAGACACTCATGACTAACATCAGTCCCTAACACTATGCTGGCTTTACTAGGTGCCTTTTCATATTTCGTGGACTCCAGGTTATAGGAAAGTGGAAAAACAGAGGCTGGAAGAGCATTCCACATCTTTATTGAGCGAAGATGTGTGCGAAGGGATGGTGACTACGGTGTGTGGGTGCATATTCTAACCTGTACGTGTGATTCAGTTGCGGAATACAGCAGTAGGAATTGGGTAATAGAGCTCTTCAGAGCACTCACCATAGTATAGCCGGTAGAACACGCTCAGAGAAGCTACATCTCGGCGAAGCTGCAGGGATTCGAAGGGGTCCAGATATAGTGGCATCGTCCACAATTCGAACAGCTCGCCTTTGTAGGACATTCAGGTACTTGGCGGAACCATCCCAGGGGTAAGAACAGTATTTTACCCATGATATGATCTGTGCTTTGTACAGCAACAGTCTGATCGAAGGCGGGAAAAATCGCCTGACCTTGTTCAGTATTCCGACCTTTTTTGACGCTGTTTGTGTGATGATCTCGATGTACTTCATGGGCAACGCCGGGGTAAACAACTAGTATTATAATATTATATTATTTAGCATTGGTAGATACGTCCTAGCATAAATATGTCTATTGTAGCAGCGTATAGCTTACAGGCAAAAGAAATAAATTCCATTGTATCTTTAGTTTAGCATCCAATTTTAGTAAAGTTCACTTCAATCCCCGGCAGAAATCTTGTTCAATTTTTCTAGTCTTGTTTGCTTGTGTCATGTCTCTAAACTACACTTTAGAATCAAATTTTCTACGTCAAGGTTTTTATAAAACTATATAACGGATTACTTACTGCATGGTCTAGCGGGTTCCATTCCCAGTCATTATTATGTTCTCTAGTATTGTTGTTCTATGACTAATATTAAGTCCAAAATTAGGTAAATCCACAGACTTAACCGCTAGACTACAGAGGCAGTTATATAATTACAGTGTTCAATTAAAAACTTTTTTATACTAGCACGACATGTGACCTTGGGCCACCTGATGATAAGTGGCGCGCGAGATCCATGAATGTTACGAACTGGAATCAGATACTCATGACTGACATCAGTCCCTAATACTATTCTCCCTAGCAACTCGAGCCTGTTTCCGAAACATGTGGATTCACTTTACTGGGTTTAGCGGCACGAACAGTGGGTATTTCCCCGCCCCGGCAGACTGGAAAAAATTACCACCATCAGTCTGCCTACAACTTAATTAGCTTTTTGTTTTATTTCGAATGCCCTGCAGTTCATATATAAGTCTTTGAAATCACAGTAATTATACCGTTTGATCATTCCAAAGTGGTATTAATCATTTATATAGTTGAAATAATCAGGCGTAAGTGGCCGGGAGATCGCGTATCCGATCTACGTGATTAGTAATTCGACACTTGTCAATAAATATTATGTTGGATTAATTGTAATTGCAACTGATCACGATTGAATCGAATTTATTATATAATTAGCCCCATCTAGTATTCTGGCAACCTCGCTCAGCGCGGGGAGTGCGGCGATTTCTGCTGAGTATCTGAAGCTGCGCAAATACGCCAACCTCGGTACAGTTTACGTGTGTCCTTCGTTTGTGGTCGAGACGATGGGACCCTGAGCCAAGCGCCTGGCCAAGAAGTTCTAGAAATCTAGAGACAGGAGGCTGCCAATTACTTCTGCCAATTTAGCCTCGCTATATAAAAAGGAAATGTTGCCAGCCTTCTTAAGACTATTTGGAGGTAATTTGTTATTTATGTAATGTAGTTTAATTCTTTATTAGGTTTGGTTTATAGGTATTTTATTTCATGTAATAGTATCATCCGTATCCCTGTCGGGATATTCAGAAACCACGCTATATATATATTTTGCCAACCTTACTAAAGGCCCATCGTGCCAAGTGGCAAGCTCGTCGTTGTCTTTAGCGTACGATACTCGAGAATCAGCATCATTATTACAGCCCCTGGAACACAGCGTCCTAGACCTCCATTGCTGGAGATGGGCCTTCCAGAACATATATCTGGAGAATTTGGCCTACACTCGCCACGCTGGCCAGACGACTTGGCGCTTGGTATAAAAATTTGCTCACTAAACACTTTCACAAAAAGCAAGACGAGTCTACATAACTTGACTAAATCGGTATATTATTGTATGTATATATATATATAAATATAGTATGTAACCAATATACGTATGTGTTATCTATGTATTGTATGTATTTATATTATAGATTTAATATCGTTCTTTTTTTTAGTTATGAGTTTTTAACTCAATAAATCTCTTTATTTCAAATATTAGCGGTCATGCACCTTACCCTGCTCACATCTCCCAAAGGTTAGCTGTTAGAAAATGTTTTTAGATTTATCTATCTATCTATCTATCCTCGAGAATAGATAGCTAAAACAGCTAAATAAGAAACCGTTTCTTTAAAAAATAAAAAAGTACGTGGTTTCTGACCACCCTGAAAGAGATACGGTCGTGATGATGCTTTACTTTTTTGATTCTATGACGAGAAAACTGCAAAAAATATATTGTCCAGTTGTGATGTTCTGGATAAATCACTGTTTAACGTGGGAAGTGTATAGGTAAAAATCTCGTAAAATATGTTATATGACCCAGTGATGATGATGATGAATCGAGAACTACGAAATCTGATCCACGAAGCATAAACATACGTGATTGTTGCCATTTACTAGCCACGACAGGCGTATTCGTTACCTGTGTGATCCCCGGACCTCGCTGCACCTGTGGCGCAGGTGACACTTTAGGTTAATAACTGAGCTCATTTTTTAAACAAAATTAAAAACAAGGTTTACGACAGAATTCGACTCTTTGGTAAGTTTTGAAGTTGGATGCAGGCAGAGACGGTAAATATACGGTATGGATTTTTGAGACGGGACAGTAACGATAAGATTATACGGGGTGACTTTGTATGGTACAGCATGCAATTATGAAACATTTACATTTTTTTTTTCATTCATTACAGCCTTAGAACAAAGCGTCCTAGACCTCCACTGGCCTTCCAGAACTGGAGAGAATTTGGCCTACATTCGCCACGCTGGCCAGACGGCTTGGCGAGGAATGATGTTAATCATACTTCTGCTTAAATCCTTATCCAAATAAATCATATTGTTTTCAAGACTGTTTTCAATTCATGTAGATTACTTTAAAAAATATATATATTATACGTTAAAATCTAAATATGACATGCCTATTGGGTACCTGAAGGCTTTTTTTGTCGACGACACAACATTACACGGCTTAGTGTCAAACAGCTATTATTTAAATATATCGCTAGACCATGAAGGCAGCCTAACTTAAATACCTATATGTATGCAAGCATAACAATTAGTAATAACTTTGAATAATTTAAACGGTCACCTAAATTGCTGTTAATAATAGGGTCAACATCGATTACATTTTCATACAAAATTTACTGCTAAAGTTCGTTGAAAGGGTTAAAAAGGTATATAATAGAAGGCAATGAATAACGAACTGGAGCTTATAGAATCCAAATTTGTATATTAAATTATAATTGTCGGAAAATCGCTCTGTTTAATTTAGACTAATTCCACTTAGGAATTTATTATTATTACTTGTAGATTGTAAACTGACCGCCTCCGTGGTCTAGTGGTAACAAACGTTGCCGTGAACTCGGGAGGTCGTGGGTTCGATTCCCACCGGGGGCAAGTTGTACACAAGCCTCGTAGCTTACCACGGAAACTAGATGGCGCTGTGTGACCTGTCTGGAAATATTTATTTATTATATAAATATGGATTATTGCCTGTTACGGTCCAGCCATTATAACCAATTTGTTTAGTATATATATATATATACTAAACTAAACTATATAGGATAGGATAGGCATGGCCAAAAATGCCATGAGTCAGATAAAAGGAATATGGAAAGATCGTAATATCACTATTGGGACCAAAACAAGACTCGTCCGCAAGCTCGTATTTTCCATATTCCTATAGGCTGCCGAAACCTGGACCCTCAAAGCATCTGATCGTAGCCGCGTGGCCTTTGAGATGTGGTGCTGGAGGCGTATGTTGCGCATTCCGTGGATAGCGCGGAGAACTAATAACAAACTCAAGGAGCTCAACGTCACTACCAGGCTCTCTTCTATCTGCCTGCAGCGAGTCCTTGAGTATTTTGGTCATATAGCACGAAAAAGTTCGGCCAATCTGGAAAAGCTGGTGATCACGGGTAAAATCGAAGTCAAGAGGCCCCGTGGCCAAAGCCCGATACGTTGGTCTGACCAGATCCGAACCTTACTTAACACCCCAGTCCACAGTGCGCTGCATGCCGCCGTGTGCAGACCCGGATGGCGCAGCATTGTCCGAGACAAAGTGATCCGTGGAGGGGTTCACGACCCTCAGCATTATGGAAAACGACGCAAGGAGGAAGATATATATATATTATTAGTGCCAACTATATCTAAGTTGTTAAAAGCAAACCAAAGGAAATAAAATATTTAATTTGATTTAATATTTTTTTATAGATGTGGAATGCTATTCCAGCCAGGGTATTTTCCTATTCCTATAACCTGGAGTCCTCAAGCGAAGTGTATAAAAGCATCGTGATAGGCCGGCATAATGGTGGGGACTGATGTCGGTCGTTAGTGGCTGGCGTCTGTTGGTCACACTTGTTGCGCGGTGTCACTTGTCGTGCTCAGTATATATATATATATAAATAGATACTATAGGCAGGTACCTTTACCGTTATAATTACAGGGAAACGTTCCTAGGAAACAATCCATAACTTTTAGAGATATTTAAATGTGTAGATTTTTGAAAAAATGTACAGTCAGCAAGAACATTGTAATTTTACACAAAAACTTTTTTTAATGCTGGTCCTGCTAAGTCTCCTAATTGCAAAAAAATGTACTGAAATACGAATAAACAACTCGTAATATTATTTGTTGCCACATGATCCTATTTTGTAAAATTACCATTTTCTTGCTGTCGGTCCATATATATTTTTTTCAAAATCTGTGAATGCAGTTCAGAATATCTCCAAATGTTATAGATAGTCTCCTAGAATCGTTTTCCTGGAATTATAACTATATATATATCTAAAAAATCCACCCTGTATATATATTTTATACTAAGCAACTGACTTACGACCGATATCAGTCCCTACCGTTATGCCGGCCTATCAAGATGCTTTTTCACACATCGCTTGAAGGTTGTAGGCATGGGGGAATACACTAGCTGGGAGAGCATTCCACAACCATATTTTTTTAAAGGCACTTACTGATCCGTGTCAAAAATTAATTCTGTATATAGATAATTTCTACTCTAAGACCGTTTGTGCATGTCACCGGAACGTCACTATCCTAAGGGCTAAGTTTTGTTTGACGCATGTGGTGATAGCCATCGTAAATGTATGCATCGGTACTTCGGCGCTATCATGTTGTTCATAGTAACGATAGTGTTGAACAAAATTTAAATTTATAATGATTTATTGAGGGAATTGTTTACATGTAAAATTTTAGTAACAGCCTTAGTTTGATATATTTATCTGGATCTACGTGTTCTATTATTGTTATTAGGTTTATTGTGAACTTCTTCTTTGTCTATAAGTTCTTCATCGATTAAAAGATCAAAATCTCCCATTGCTTCAGGACTAGGTATCTTGTTCCATCTAGCATCAGGTATACCATCAGGTGGGACGACAACAGACACAATGTTATCAATAAGCTTATGTTTCAGTATTCTATCATTCTGTGTGGTAGCTTGTAACGAGGGAGAAGCATTCACTTCAACAAGCCAAGGCTTTAGACGGTTATCTATTATGATATCGTAACCGTAACATTCAAAGCAATGTCTGTCGTTCGCCATTACAGATGCCACCGCTTTTAAAGAATGCACTATTAACCATTGTATTTCCGAGAATAGCTTTTCTGTAACTGCACTACCGCGCGTGCCTTCCAAATATAATCTTAAATTTTGTATACTCATCTTTCCTCCGTGTTGACAATTGTATTCTTCACCGTGTCTCTGGACACTCACATTCGTCAAATGGACATACATGTTATCTAATTCTGTAACACTGCTATCATACTTCACAGTACAAAACCTGCAAAAGCCATGTTGAAACAAATAAGCCTTCAAAGGCCGAAATGATGTTATCAATACGTACAACCGCAAATCAAATTTCTTTCCTCCTATCAAAAGAGGATTATCAATGTATCTCGATATAACGTAAGTCTCCTTACTGCTCAGTTGCGGATGAAAAGGTGCTTTCGCTTCTCGAGACCACTTTTTTAACTTGGAAAGTTTATTTATAAGGAAAATGCCGGCGCCTTGAGATTTTCCGACCGGTTTCATGATCCACGTGCTCTGTGGGGACTTTCTGTATTCCTCGACGAACATATTGTAGTCGGCGGGGAGGACAAATGTGACAGGTATGATATCCAAATGTATGTATCTCATACTGAGCTGGCCGCCTGCGAGTGTCACTTCTGCTTTTTCGGCTAATGGATTTCCTTCGCGCTCCAATTCCTTCCTGTACCTTTTTATGTTCTTTACCAAAAGGTCCTTTCGGGATAACTCGTAATGGTTCGGAAAGTGATTGATCATTTGATTATCGTTCATTCTATAGCCGCTGTCGATGCTGAAGAGATTACGGCAGTTCTGAGTGAAGGCCCAGTAGAAGTTCCATTCGTCTTCGGGACCCACCTGCACCCATCCTCGGCGATCGAAATTGCTTGTGATGACTGATTTCTCTAAATCAGTGCAATATGTTACCCTTCCTTTGTCTGCAGATGGCGCAAATCTTCCTTGGACTAATGTCGCTTTTTTCATTTCGTGATTCATTCTATCACATATTTTTGTCTGTAGAATATTGTTTCCTATTGTAAAAAATCAAAAAATAATTTTATAAAATTGTTTGTAAATAAACATCAGTCAACTGTCATTTTTTTATAACCAATATATTTTTTATTTTAACAGACTTGCTTCATTCGTTTAGTGAAAAATAAAACACATTATTATTATTTTTATAACCAATATATTTTTTATTTTAACAGACTTGCTTCATTCGTTTAGTGAAAAATAAAACACATTATTATTATTTTTATAACCAATATATTTTTTATTTTAACAGACTTGCTTCATTCGTTTAGTGAAAAATAAAACACATTATTATTATTTTTACTTTATACACCTTAAGTATATAATAAATTCCAATATGTTAATTCGAAAAAATAAAACAAAATATAAATTTATTATTACAAACTACTTAAATCAAATTAAATAACCATAAACTAGAGCTAATAGAAAAAAAAAACTACGAATAAAAAATGTCCTCAAGAGACGTCCCAGAAGACTGTTTTTTTCTTATCTATAGAGATATAAATACTTTTTAAAAACAATGAACCACAAAAGCATCTTTAGCCTGATCATCATCATCATCATCACAACGGTTCCTTCCGGGGTGGTCAGAAGCCACGCTTACAAAGAATCGGATTCACACTTAGCCAACTTTACTATAGGCCTATCATGACAAGTGGCAAGCTCGTCGATGTCTCAAGCATACCAAACTCAAAAAATATATTAAAATATTTAAATTTAAATTAATAAATATTATTGTGCCCCGTCCAGGAATCGAACCCGGTACCTCCAAGTCTAAATCACGGACTTAACCGCTAGACCCTTTATGAATCCATTTATTTTTTCCAATTTTGTCATTAGTCGTTAGTTATCCTTTAATAAATAAATAATAAAATTGACATTATAATAATAAAAGTGATTACAAAAAAAAAACATAAAAGATAAAGATTGTACCTTTTATTTCTTACGGTTTCAAAGAGTTTACTTAACATAATACGGGTCTAACCTTTCATTCGCGCAATTTGACCTCTCCAACAATGATCTATTTATGGCAAAACAATTTTATGATTCTAATAATCTATTTGATAATCCTCAAATTTCAAAAGTTCACGGTTTGAAATATAAATAAATAAATAAAAAAATCTTTATTGCACAAAAACTAAATTAACTTAAAATTAATGTGCACAGGTGAGCTTTATGCCGTAAGGCATATTCCACCAGCTAACCTTTGGGAGTTTTAACGGATTACAGGCAGAGTGCCAAGTATTTACTAACAAAAACAATAATTTATACTAATACTACATAAACTACATATCATACATATTATAATATATACAAGTATATCTATAATACAATACATATAAATAAATACAGAAATAAATAAATACACACTATAATATAGAATTAAGGTTAAAAATAGAAAAAAGAGTAAAAGAACAGTTTAACACAGATATACATAACTTTAGTTATTCTGATAATTTTTGAAAGAAAGCGCAGTCGTTAGAGTTCGAAGAGAGTGAGGGAGAGTGTTCCAGAGATTCTCTGCGGTAACAGTGAAGGAATTTGAATATCTTGTCGAGGAGTGGAGAGGAATAGCAAGAAGGTTATTTTGGGCAGATCGCAAGTCACGAACATGAGTCGAAGAAAGAAATTTAAAACGTTCCCTTAGGTATAATGGGGAAAGAGGGTTGTTTAGGACTCCAAAGAGGGTAGTGAGAATATGCTGACGTCTGCGAAAGCGGATATTGAGCCACTTTAACTGAATTCGAAATATACTTTTCTTATGCACATTTATCATAGACTTAGAAGGAATTTTTACTACCTATATGTAAATTAAAATATTGAACTATATCCCAACAAAAATAAAATAAGTAAATTATATATATGTATATAAAATGTTTTAAACGGAGCTGTATTAATGGCTGCTTCTATAATTTGACGAGTTCTTCAAACAGAATATAAACTAGAACTAGAAAGAATTTGTGTGTGACCTTTTTTATTTTTATTTATAACATAAAATTATTATAGTCATTGACATAAATTTAATTAAATAAAAATTTGTTAAATTAGATAACAATATATTAAAATTAATAATATATATTTATTTTTATTTATAAAATTTTATTTTGTTTTTTCTTTATATTCGTTCACATTTAAATACATTTATTTTACAAACAAAAACAATACAGTTAAGAGGATTTAACGCTTTTACACCCCCCTCGCTCTCACAATCCAATATTTTCAAAGATTTTTCAACTCTGAGTACACTCTTTCTAGGAAATAAAAATATGGACATTTTGGACATATTGTTACTTTCATATACATAATTTTAGACAGATAAAAATAGCTAACTCATTTACGATTATAACGATTGTCCTGTATTTTACTACAACAAATATATGACCGCCTCCGTGGTCTAGTGGTGTCAAACGTTGCCGTGAACTCGGGAGGTCGTGGGTTCGATTCCCACCGGGGACAAGTTGTACAATGTATAATTTGTCTCGATTTGGGTGTTTATATGTATAATATGTATATATTTACAAAAAAAAAAAAGTATAATATGTAGTTTATCAACCATCTAGTTTCCGTAACACAAGCCTCGTAGCTTACCACGGAAATTAGATGCGCTGTGTGGACCTGTCTGGAAATATTAATTTATTTATATTATTATTTATTTATTATTTATATGATTAGAGAAAAAGACAAATTTCTAAGCATTCCATGGATTCACCGTGCGGGTGCCGGGTCCATCGTGTGTGGGTAAGAGATGAGAAAAATGGTGTCTCGGGCTTGCGTTCGACAATAGGCTGGTTTAAGAAAAGGAGGCCTTCATTTTTTATTTTATTGCGCGATAATACGCTCACCATCCACCATTCTACTCCTCTCCCTACCCAACCAAATACTGTATCATTCCGTACATATATCCAAACTGTCCGTAATTTTAATCCCCAGTAAGTTATGTTATGTTTACTTATGTTATTAAATATCATAATCAAAATTCTCTGCATTGTCCCAAAGGTTGGCTGCTAGAGAATGCCTAGCGGCATTAAGCCCGCCCCTTGTACATAGTGCAATAAAGTTTTCAATAAATAAATAAATAAATAAATTATTTTAAAAACAAAAAGATTTCTTAGTTTTGTCATAGCAGGGTCGAGAAGTGGCCGGCATTATTCTGAATCTGGGAAATGATGTGAAAAGTCAGGCTGTGTAAATCTCTCACAACATTGGCCGTCGCCCCGAGAACCGCTCCAGACGTCTGGGCGTGCCATGAACTCACTTTCACTTAGACATATACAGCGTATATCGTATATAATAGTCCGGCTGTGTAAATCTCGTACAGAATTGGCCTTTGCAGCGACCACCGCTCCAGAGTGGTATTGCTCGTCCATAAAGTAACTTCAAATTAGATAGATTCTCTCGTATATAAAAGTTTGGCTATTAAAATCTCTTACAGCATTCACTCTCGCCGCGAGCACCAAGGGCGTACCCAGGATTTCAGCTAGGAGGGGGCAGCTCATACCTGTTTCGAGAAGATAGTCGGTCGGGTATATTGAAACGAAAAATCATGAAAATTGACTGGAAAAAGTACTGTCAAGTGTCGTCCGTAACTAGATAACGCTAGCGCTAGATGTTGTTTTCTCCAAATTAAATTCGGCTTTAATCCTAGATGGATCTGATTATCTCGTCGGGAACTCGGGAGCGGAAACTACGAGATGCGACGGTTTCGCGGAAGATTTAAATTATATTGCGTCGCTAACAGTATACTATATCGAATATTGTAGAATGTAGAATATTTAATTATAGATAAAAAATATTAAATCAAAATATCTGACTGAAAAGATGTTTTGTTTCCAACACTTCATTTTTCGCAGAGTAGGTAACACGTTTTTAATTCCCACTTGCCGGAAAAATTGACGTTTATTTTATCTTCTAGGGGGGGGCAGCTGCCCCCCCCCTGCCCCTACCTGGGTACGCCCTTGGCGAGCACCGCTCCAGACTGTCATCGCTCAGCTATAAAGTAACATTAACTTACATAGCGTGTCCCGTGTATTAAAGTCCGGCTGTATAAATCTCTTACAACATTGGCTTTTTCGAGAACCACTCCAGACTAGCATCTCTCAGCTATAAAGTTACTTTAACTTATTCGGGTTGACCCTTATATATAAGTCCGGCTGTGTAAATCTCTTACAGTATTGGCCTTCGCCGCGATAACTGCTCCAGACTGGCGTCGCTTAGCTATGAAGTTACTTTAGCTCATTCGGAGTGACCCGTATATAAAAGTCCAGCTTGTATAAATCTCTTACAGCATTGGCTTTCGCCGCGAGAGCCGCTCCAAACTAACGAGTCCCGTGTTAGTGACGTGAGTGTGCCTCATAAAAAAAACTTAGTAAGTATTATCACGACCGTATCCCTTCTGGAGTGCGTTATAAAGAAGCGAATTTACATTTAGCCAACTTTACTACAAGCCCATGGCAAGCTCGTCCATGTCTCTAGCGTAGGAAACTCGAGAAATATCACAAATAATTATTGTGTCCCGATAATGTGCCTAGCGGTTAAATCCGTGGATTTAGATCCGGAGATACCGGGTTCGATCCCTGATCGGGACACAATAATTTATTTGTGATATTTCTCAAATTTGGTACGCTAGAGAGATCGACAACGTTTCTTTACAAAAAAAAGGACGTTTCTGACATTACATTTATTCGAAGTAAATTAATATACATTAAATATAAATTAAAAGTTAATTTAAAATAAAAATAAACTAAACTATAAATAAAAAATGTCCATCCGAGATAGTCCCAAGGAGACTGCCTACATTTCCTCTCTGTATAGCGAGGCTAATACGTTGGCAGAAATAATTGTCAGCATTCCTGTCTCCAGACCTTTCCGCCAGCTGCTTTGACAACTTTTTTTTTACTTTACACTCACCTTGGCCGAGTGGTTTTAAATAGTGTTAACTGGCCGGTCCGTATATTTATATCGCTGGCAGCAATAAATCCAAGCGCAGCACAACTGAACCAGTATTTTCTGCAGCAAATGGGAAAAAACTTGGATTGTAATAAAAAGTTCTGGGAGCGAGCAATTTACTCGACCCGCTGGTGTATGTAAAGTATTGTGCCATATGATCGAAGCTTAGTTTTGCTAGCAGGAGAAAATGATCCGCAATGTACCAAAGAGAAATATATACTTTTCTTATTTATTTTTAACATAGATTTAGACACTAATTATGACCGCCTCCGTGGTCTAGTGGTAACAAACGTTGCCGTTAACTCGGGAGGTCGTGGGTTCGATTCCCACCGGGGCAAGTTGTACATTGTATAATTTGTCTCGGTCTGGGTGTTTATATGTATATATTTACAAAAAAAAAAGTATAATATGAAGTTTATCAACCATCTAATTTCCGTAACACAAGCCTCGTAGCTTACCACGGAAACTAGATGGCGCTGTGTGACTTGTCTGAAAATCTTTATTTATATTTATTTATTACAGTCTCTAGAATACAGCATTCTCATCCTCCTTGCTTCGTTCTCCTCACTGCTAAGGGTCGTGACCCCCTCCACGGATCACTTAATTATTATTGGTACTGCGAATTATTTTTGTATGTTTATTGTATTAACCATTTATAGTTTAGTTTATTTTTAATTTTATTATTTAGGTAGCTTTTAATTTGTATTTAATGTAATTATTAACTTCGAATAAATTATTAACCAAATGTTCGATACTTAGTCGAGTCCAAAATGTGGGTAGTTTTGACTCGGTGAAAAAAAACTACAACGGCTCCGACCAAGGCACGACAGTCGAGAGCTAAAAGTGACACGACGTTCGTGTACTCTTCCGTGGCTAAATTCGTATTATTAATAAGTCGTATAATAGCTAAATTGTGATGTGTATGACGCTAAAACCATAAAAGTTATATAATAAATAATAATAATAATAAATATTTCCAGACAGGTCACACAGCGCAATCTAATTTCCGTGGTAAGCTACTAGGCTTGTGTTACGGAAACTAGATTGTTGATAAACTACATATTATACATATAAACACCCAGACCGAGACAAATTATACAATTTACACCTTGCCACCGGTGGGAATCGAACCCACGACCTCCCGAGTCCCGAGTGACCTCGAGAGTATAATACTTACTATTAGACTTTGCCTAGCAAACCTTAAAATAAAGTTATTGGTACTTACCTGAAGAAAGCTGAAACACGGGCTAGCCCAGAGCTTTCATCAGCATCTGCAGCAGTCGTTGGAGAACACCAGGTCAGTGGGTCAGATTACTTGCCTTGAAGTTTGACTGGGATCGTCATATTAGCTATCAAAGTTGAGTGAAATTACCACTCACCATATGTGAAGAACACTTACTAACGAATTGGCTTAGGCTGTTATGTTAGGTTTAGGTGTTTGTAAATAAATAAATATTTAAAACTTATCTTTTTATTATTATTATTATTATGTCAAAGTTTCGAACTCTATCATCGTATCACTGTGTTATTTATTTATAGCTACTTTTATTTACGAAAAATAAATCTGTAGTTTATAAGAAACAACAATTAAGAGAGGTATCTGGAAGTCTTAATTAGTGATATATCAAATAAGATACTCTCGTATTTTGACTTATATATGATAAGGTTCGGTATATAATAACTAAATTTTGTTTCACTGGTAATTCCGATATTATTGAGATATTGAAGAGCTAGCTATCACCTGAAAATTAAAACAATCAAACTAAAATAATTATTTTCATAAAACTAAAATAATTATTTTCATAAAACTAAAATAATTATTTTAGTAGCGGTGGTAGCTCGGTTGTACTAAATATACATAATTCCTGATAATACTAAAAAGGTTCTAACCCAGGCATGTACCAATGATAAATACACTTTTATTACGTACATTTATCATATATTAACAACACCACCGTGTCCGACGTTAAATCGTCGGTCCTAGTTCCACTAAAAGCAACTTGTGGAATCGTTAATAAATTGTCAATGAATAATTGATATTAGATCCTCTCGACAACCCGTCTGGCCAGCGTGGCGAGTGTAGGCCATATTTTCCAGAAATTTATGTAAGGCCCATCTCCCTACAGTAGGGGTCTAGGACTCTGCGTTCGGAGCGGTGATGGCTCGGTTGTAAAAAAAAATCTTAAAATCATACTAGTACAAAGGTCGGTTTAAACCCCCCCGGCATATGCCAATGAGAAATACACCCTTCTTGCGTATATTTTAAAGCACGTTAAGCCGTCGGTCCCGGTTTCACTTATACGAACTAGTGTAATCGTTAATAAATTGTCATTGAAAATTGATATCAGATTCTGTCGCCAACCCGTCTGGCCAGCGTGGCGAGTGTAGGCCATATTTTCCAGAAATTTATGTAAGGCCCATCTCCCTACAGTAGGGGTCTAGGACTCTGCGTTCGGAGCGGTGATGGCTCGGTTGTAAAAAAAAATCTTAAAATCATACTAGTACAAAGGTCGGTTTAAACCCCCCCGGCATATGCCAATGAGAAATACACCCTTCTTGCGTATATTTTAAAGCACGTTAAGCCGTCGGTCCCGGTTTCACTTATACGAACTAGTGTAATCGTTAATAAATTGTCATTGAAAATTGATATCAGATTCTCGCCAACCCGTCTGGCCAGCGTTGCGAGTGTAGGCTAATCTCCTACAGATATATGCTTTGGAAGGCCCATCTCCAACAGTGGGGGTCTAGGACGCTGCGTTCTAAGAGCTGTAATGATTAATGAAAAAACTCTGATTCTAGGGGCTATGATGATGGTGAATTATTTTTATAAAACCTTCAAAGACAAGGCCCTGACAACGGGGCTCGCAGCGTCGAGTTGAGGCGCGTCCGATACGTGGTCTTTATGTAAAGTCGAGGTGCGCGCGTTTGCGCTCACTCCGTCTAAACGGCTACCTACACCCTAAAGGTCATGACAATATAGTAGCACTACGCCTCTTTCTATCTCAACTCAGCCTTAGAATAATGACAAGTAAGCCTAGACTGTATTTAATGAGCGCATTGCTATATGACAAAAATATAATGTAATAATAGTATATTGGCAGATATATTGGGTCTTGACAAAAGCATTTATTTACAAATTTATATTCATAACATGTATATTGTAGTTTTTTAGGACAATAAAGTTTATTATTATTATTATATACATAAAGTTACTATATTTAATATATATAATATAATATAAATAAAAACCTTGATAAGGCGCGCCGCTTGTGCGCCGCATCTTACGCGGCGAACGAGTCCCTTCCCTCCGTAGCCACGACTCAGACTTAGCTGTTGAGGCAAGCAGGGCTAACAGTGAAAGAAAGACGGTTTATAGGGTTTTAGTCCGTAGGCGCCTTGGGGTCTCCTTATGAGGCCTCACGGTGATTCGGGCATGCGACCTCCCGCGGTGGCCCTTCAGGCTGGGGTCGTATCGTCAGGCTATTTTTGCAATCTCCGTCGTTAAAAAAAAAAAGTGCACCCGCGTGCCTCGACACCTCTCGTCGCTAGCCCTCTCATCTCTATTTCCTACACATGATGGTCCCGTGAATCCCGTGTCACATGGTTAATCCATGAAATGCTTAGAAATTTGCCTTCTAGTAAATTATAATGTTTGGTCGTAGTATATAGGTCAAAGCACTCAACTATTTACGCAGTAATTGTCAGATAATTTATCTTAATCACGCTTTTTGTTGGATGTATTGCGAGTAGAATTGGGAATCTTGTTCATCATTGTAATTAGTATCTTTTCGTAAAGTCTTAATGTTTGTAAGGACATATGTTAACTTTAAAAGAAAGATATATTAAAATGGTACCTATAGAGTTATTATTTATATATACATGTGGCGATGGCAATTTTATCTTATTTATTATTTATTTTATTTCTTACTTGGTAAAATATATAAATTGAAGCTACAAAATTTTATTGCCAAATATTACGCCTCTCTTTGGAGCGGCATCATCAGTGACAGTGACTGAAGGTCTTTGTCATAAATTTTGAAAAAGTAATTTTATTTCTTTTAGCAATGGTAAAGGCAATGCACTATACAGTTTTGTATTCATTTTTTAGAAAAATATCATCATCATCTAGCGCATCATGGAAAACATCATCAGCATGTTATGTCCATTGTTGGTTCGATATTAATATTATTATATTAATATATATATATATATTTTTTTTTCTCAAAAATATATATTTTTTTCTCAAAAATATATATTTTTTCATTATTATTAAATTAAAGCTACCTAAACAATATAGTTAAAAATAAACTAAACAAAACCTTAAATTAAATAAACTAAAAGATAAACCTAATTAATATAAAAGTAAATACTTACAAATATCATTTATTTTATTTTAATTTATTATTTATTTAATATTTTTATTGCTTTTGCATGCATTAACAATAGATTAGAATTTTAGCTTGAAGTTTTATCAAAATTATTATTATTAATTTTAAATGTAATGTTATGTAGAATACTAGGGTAGCTAGTGCAGCTGTATTATATATGTTATTGTATGTATATTGTATTATATGTATTACTCAAATAAATATTAAATGATAATTACATATTCATATATGACAATAACGATACAGTATAATATAAGTGAATAAAACAAATTACATAAGTATAAAAATTAATATAAAAAGCTATAAAATATAGGAGTCGTTCATAATAAAAATTACATTACACCCTCGCCAATCCGTTTCCAGAACATACTATTGTTGATTGTAATTTTGTTTGTAATTTTATCTTAAAACTGTTTTTTTTTATTATATATATAATAATATTTGTAACATTTATTTACGAGTAGGTATTATTTTTATTAATTTAATTTAATAGATTTAACTTTGTTTTTTTTTTTTTTTTTTTATACTAGCATGACATGTGATTTTGCGCCCACCTGATGGTAAGTGGGGAGCGAGATCCATGAATGTTAGCAACTGGAATCAGACACTCATGACTGACATCAGTCCCTAAAACTATGCCGGCTTAACTGAGCATGACGGCAATTCGAGCCTGATCCCGAAATGTGTGGATACACTTTACTGGTTTTATCGGCACGAACGGTGGATACTTCCCCGCCCCGGCAGACTGGACAAATTACCACCATCAGTCTGACTACCACCTCTTAGGTAGCTAAATTATTTGTTTATATAATGTATGTATATTTTCTATTGCATGCCTAATTTTAAACTTATACTCAATGGTAATTATGAGCAGGCCGTCTTCTCCTTTAATTAAAATTACATTTACAATGTTAATTATGTATGCATGTACTAAGAAATTGAAATATTGTTGATTTTGTTGGAGAATTTATAAATAAATACATATATTTAGCCTTCTCTCGCCACGCATGGCCAGATGGATTGGTCTAAGTCGTATTCTTTTGTCAATTTCATAAAACGATTCCACAAGTTAATATCTATTAGTGGAATTGAGACTAGACATTTGTGTATTTTTTTTTTTCATTAACAATTGTTTTTGTTCGCAATAATAAATAAATAAAGAAATAATGTTTGGGTCTTAATAATTAACTCACATATCATTACAGTTACATGACAACCGCTTTACATGCCCTTGGTGTAATAATGCCATGACTTATGTTTTATGACCGGGCTTATTTTAGGGAATAATATTAACTGTCAAGCAATGCCATTTTAGCTTATCATACAAATTAAATGAATGTGAAATATTTAGCGGGACAACTATAAATACTTTACATATCGTGGGAGCAAAATCATATGTCGAAATCTTTGATTAAAACAAAAGGATATATTGTTTTCATGGATACATTTAAACATTATTATAGGATCACAGATGAACTAGTTGTATCAGCCTATAAGCCAGACATCTAAGTGTTTTCTTGGAACTTGAAAATAGTTATTCTTGTTGAACTTACCGTTCCGTGAGAATGAAATATTCCAAAAGACCACAACATGAATTCGAACAAATAGCTCACAGAAGAAATGATCAGGAACGGATTCAAGACTCAGCTTTACGCAGTGGAAGTTGGTGCGAGAGAGAGTTGGGCCTAAGCAGGTTTGCCGTCAATACAGTTATGGAAAGATCTTCCAAGACGGCATTAACGGAATTATACAGTATTTCTTTGGATAGGGAGAGGAGTAGAATGGCGGATGGTAAGCGTCTTGTTGAGTAATAAAGTAAAAAATAAATATTTTTACTTTGTAAACCACCCTATCTCATCTCTTACCCACACACGATGGACCCGGCACCCGGACGGTGAATTGGAACTTGGAAATTTATCTTCTCTTATAATGCGGAAGACAGAATGCATAGAAGGCGCATGTCCTTACGGCTCGGTAGTTAGCTTACTGCTTATTTGTGTCAGTTACTCGTGGTTTGCTAGTTTTACGCGTAATGCCTTTGTACAATATCTTGCCTAATCAAAGGTCGTCAGTTTTTTTATAGATGGATTAACAAAATAAATGATACGGTACGCTGGCCGCGTGCCCGACACACTATGAAACCTGTGGCCACGTGCCCTACACACTATGAAATCTTATGAGTAGTATTTATTTATTTAAAAAAACTTTATTGCACAAAGTACAAAGGCGGACTTAATGCCCGAAGACATTTTATTTTCTACTACGAGTATTATTTGTCCGTATGTATAGGCAGTTCTCACTAGTTGGATTATTTTGCTTTTTCAGTCCACATTTTCAAGTTATACAATTTTACCAACACTATTTGGCGACCAATAAATTGCAAACAGATGCCCGGGAACATAGATATAAGTGAACGCGGACCATTCCATTTATCATCTGAACATTTCTCATAAGTTTGAGGGCTCTGTTTGTTTCGGTTTTGTGTACATTGTTATAATTAATTATCTTCTAGTTATAGTTCCGAGACAGATATCCGCCGACGCAAATTTCTTAGGCAGATAAACAATTTATTGCGTAAAATAATTGTGCTTTTTGTTTAGGTATATTAATTTTCATTATTCATTACAGCCCCTAGAACACGGACTGGAGAATTTGGCCTACACTCGACACGCTGGCCAGACGGCTTGGCGAGGATATGATGTCATTTTTTTACGACAATTTATTAACGATTCCAGAAGTTGGCATTAGTAGAAACGGGATCGACGGCTTAACGTGCTCTCCGAGGCACGAGAACGGTGGTGTTGTAAATCTATGACAAATTTACGTAAGAAAAGTGCATTTGCCATTGGTACATGCCGGGTGGGTTTGAACCTACCTTTGTAGGATTTAAGGTACGCGTTCTTACAACCGTGTCCTCACCGTGCCTGTCTATTAATTAAATGGGCGGTATTCGGGAAGTTACGTCACATCTTCCTATCAAACATACCACAGTTTTGAAGACAAAAGTTTTTATCTAGTGCGTTCTTCGTGTAACGTCGTATGCAGAGACGTGAATTATCTTCAAGGTCGGTCAGCAAGCTATAAAGAAAGCTGTGCTCGGGATTTCTGTAAAGGATAAAGTCAGAAACGTTGACATCCTTCGAATAACCAAAGTTACCGACATAACTTCAAAATTAGCCAGCTGAAGTGGCAATGGGCTGGACACGTATGTCATAGAACCGATGAACGATGGAGCAGACGGGTTCTGAAGTTATGTAATGAGTATTTATGTATTTGTTGGCCTTCCCAAAAGTTTATCATCATCATCATCATTATCAGCCTGTGTCCCTCCACTTATGGATATAGGCCTCCCCCAAGGCTCGCCACTTCACACGATCTCCTACAACTCTCATCCAACCCCCACCAGCGACCTTCTGTCACCGAGAGGAGGCAACTTCCGGTGCAACTGAGCGGGTTGGCAGGTTGTGGATAGCCAGAGCGGCACTCTTTGTCAATAAGTAAGTTGGCAAAGAGGACCCTTAGGGGTCCCGAACAGCGGAAGATGCTATGGGTAATCCTAATCAATGCCCATGGTAATACCTTTACCTTATTCCTTTGTTTCGTAGACCATGGTAACTAGCTAGACATGCATATAAATTTCATGTCTATCTGGTTATAATGGTCTTCACTCCCACTCTCCTCCCCCCTCCCTTCATACTTAACCTATCTCCCTCCTTCACATTCCCAGCAATTGATGGATGATGGGCAGCAGCTTCATCCGTCACTAACCCTCCTTACTGCGATCACCAACCCGCCTGCCAAGCGTGGTGATTATGGCATAAACCCCCCAAATGGCAAGAACAAAAGTTTATAAATAAATAAATTATTTTCACGACCTTGTCCCTTTCAGGGTGGTTATAAAAGAAGATTGAGATTTAGTCAACTTTACTATAGGCCCATCATGACAAGTGGCAAGCTCGTTGATGTCTCTAGCGTAATATTTCTTGAATTTGGTTGTAAAGCTCGTCAGAACACCGTTGTATATTTTACAGAACACGCTCAGGGAGGACACATCTGTCTGCCTACCAGCTATTTGTTGTGCCATTTGCAATCAAATACAATGCTAGGTCTGTACTTTCAATGCAAACTAATATTGTTTGCCATAGCAGTAGGTACTTATATAAAACCACAGCTTCTAAAAAAACTTTTGTACAATTGTATTTCAAGTCACATAACATTGTTGATTATTCTACTCACAACAAATTTGTAAATCTGTTTGCAAAAATAAAAACACAGGAGCGTCCATGACGATTGACATGCAGTGGATTTTTTAATTATTCCGCTCACGTATTAACGTGTCAGCATGTCATGAAAATGTTGAATACATGATGTGAAATGTGCAAAAATCGGTACTATACATGATTACATGATTACATTTAATACTCATATTATTAACCCATATACGAGTATGCCCGTTATTATTAGGATTGTTGTGGAACAAGTAGATGAATTACTATATTTTATATTTAAATCTTAAGTCTCTATGACATAAGGTTGTCATAGAAACAGAAGATAGTCAATATGTAGCTTTCGGCAAAATGTCTTGATTTGGCCTTTATTTCTCCACAGGGATCATGATTTTCTTCCTAATCGGATAAGATTAAGATATATGTATCTTAAGAAGAAAGAAAGAGAAAATAATATAGTAAGTTATTTTTGAATAAAAAAACAAAGGGTCGTAAACGACCCGCTGGGAAAATTCTTTGCCAAATATTGTCAATTAGAATTAAATTAACTTGCTTTATCGTAATAAATAAAATAAAATTGATCGTAATTCTATAATTAATATTCTTTACACGTCACGTAAATAAAAATCGTAATTAGCGAAAAAAAACTTACATGATAATAAAGTTAGGTCGGCAATTATTCAGTTCCAAAAAACAACTGCAATAAAATTTTAACAAATTATCTAAAATTAGGGTAAACCGATTTAATTAAAAATATATTATTAATGCTATGTTTAACGAGTTGGTGATTTTCGTAGATCGCACTAAGCTCTGTATAAAATCATCATCATCATCAGCCTGTTCCTGTCCACTGCTGGATGTAGGCATCCCCCAAGGCGCGCATCTGGCGGGGGGTCGTCCCACTCTGGCTTCCAGTGTCTCTAATACAGAACCCGTCTACTCCATCGTTCATCGGTTCTGCGACAGATGGATTCGCCACTTCAGCTTGCTAATTTTGAAACAATGTCGGTAACTTTTCTGACGAATGTCCACGTTTCTGACATTATTCTTCAGAGAAATACCGAGCATAGCTCTCTCTATAGCTCGTTGAGCGACCTTGAACTTGTGTACCAGACCCAATGTCATTGTCCACGTTTTTGCTCCGTGTGAAATTAAAGTTTAAAACTTACTGTAGCTCCTATATTTTTACCAATTACTCGACTAGTTTACGGCACGTAAATCGTTCTCGGATCTTGAAGTGTTGCGATGCGAGAAATCGAAGAATCCATCGCGCGCCCGAACTCGATGCCAAATGCTGGTTACGAGTCTTTGGATTTTTATCATTTAGACAATTTTATATTGAAGCTCATTGACGATTTCTTTCGGCTTTGTAAACTTCAATAGCAACCCAAAAGTTTAATTTATAATAGTTTTCACCAAAAACTTCCGAGGTTATTTTTGTTGATTTGACTTGGGCATGAGGCAAAAGGAAATTATAACATATTTTATTTTATTTATTTGGAATAACAAACAATTGTACAATAACTGCCTCTGTGGTCTAGCGGTTAAGTCCGTGGATTTAGACTCGGAGGTACCGCGTTCGATTTCTGGTCGGGACACAAAAATATGTATTAATGTATATAATTATGTGCACATTTGATTAATATTTAATTTATTTGTGATATTCCTCGAGTTTGTTACCGCGCTGGAGACATCGACGAAGAAGTTGTCCAAACGGCTGAGGGAGAAATCTGGAGACAGGAAGGCTGGCAATTATTTCTGCCAACGCTATATGAAATGTCAGTAAAATTTCATATAGCGTCATGGACTATTAAAGCCGCTTATAGAGCAAGAATTGATGCGTTTGAGATGTGGTGCTGGCATTTGCTCAGAATATTTTGGACCGCACGATGCACTATTTCGGTGCTCGAAGAGCTCAAACTTCTAAGGGACAGAGACTTTCTGCCGTCTGCTTTACACGAATTATGCAATATTTCGGCCACATTGCTAGAAGGTGCCGACAAACTGGAAATACTTTTAGTAACGAGAAAAGTAGACGGTAAAAGAACAAGAAGAATAAGCTCCAAACGATGATCTAGTCTCGTGACTGACCACCTAAACATCCCAGTACATCAAGCCATCCACTGCACCGAGGACCGCAATCACTGGACACGGCTGGTAGATGGACTGCGACGTAGCCACGATCTCCAACAGTGGTGTACCGACTAAGGAGTGAAGTTGCCAGTAGTGGAGAATGCGTGACAGAATGAAAATAAAGAAAAAACTAACTGTTCTATTATGTAATTTTACTGTTTATTACGTAGACCTTTTCACAAAGCTTAATTACAACCGGCAACATCAAACGCATAGAATCAAAACACAGCATGTAGACGTGTCAAGAAACACTCGTTTGAAAATAAACATTCAAATAATTTCTTCCTCATGAAACCCGAGTTTTGGAAGGCTCAGGGATTTTACCGTAGACATATTCTCGTGAATTAATTAGGGACCGGTTCAAATTATTCACGATACTATTTACAACCGAGATTATAACACGAGAGCGCGGGCTCACCTCATGGCCGTTTCCAGGCAGGCTTTTCTCTCAGCATCGGTTGGTACACTCCTTGATACACTGATCATGGCGGTGTGCCTTCGTGTCGGAGCCCGGACAGTCCACCCACATCAGTGTCGGTGTGGAGTGCCCGTGGAACATCTCGGACACCATGGGCTTTCTTGCGCTAGAAGTGCTGACCGCATTCCTCGTCACGCTGCTTTGAACGACTTCATTCGAAGGGCCTTTGTCACTGCTTGAGTACCCGCGAAAGGAACAGAAGACCCTAGAACCCTCTCCAAGAATTCAAAGAAATCAAATTCTGCAACATCTGGATAAAACCTCATTAACTCATAAAGAATATTACGTCAGACATGGTTGTTTGGAATAGATCCCTTTGCCTTCACTATCATCTCATACATAGAAGAGAAAAAATAATATTAGGACAATCTCTTAAACATATGTCTATGAATTTGTCACTTTCACAAATGCGACAAATAAAGGGTTCGTAGCGACACCTCGCCATGAATTTTAATGAAAGCGGTTCTCTTGAATTATTTCTTCATACAAAGAAATCCTTGAACCGTCGCAAAGGATTAACGTTTCTGCCGCGGATTCTTATTTGTAATGAAACTTGAAGGTTCCAGGGCGTCTACTCTGGGTTTCGAGATAAGATCTTTAAAAAAGTTTAATTAAATGCACTTGTATTATAGGCATTTATTATTTTATTATATATATGTATATAATATATACATAACACTTATGATCCGTAATAATAATTATACTAAACTATATCAATCAATAGAAAAAACATACCATCTAAAATAGATTCAATTGTAAGGCAAATCGCGCAAAGACCCGATAAATTATGAAAACTATTATGACTGTGCGGGAAAGTATAAAAAAGTAAGAGACCAAACTTTTTTTAAAACGGGTTTATTAGTGGCCCATCATGACAAGTGACAAGCTTCCCGAACAGGAATCGAACCTGGTACCTACGAGTCTGAACCCAAGGAGGCAGTTTAAAAAGTTTATTTATTTATTTTATTTAAATAATTTATTTCACTTATTACTAAGTCTATAACGCCATAAGGCATTCTTCACCAACTACTGCTTATGACCTCCGTGGTCTAGCGGTTAAGGCCGTAGATTGAAATGCGGAGGTGCTGGGTTCGATTCCTAGCCGAGAACACAAAAACATATATTTAATTTATTTGTGACATTTTTCGATTCTGTAACTTTACTATAAGCCCAATTTTACTATAGGCCCATCATGGCAATTGGCAAGCTCGTCGATGTCTCTAGCTTGTTGTGTCCCCACCCAGGAATGGAACCTGCGCCTAAATCCACACACTTAACCGCTGGACCACTGAAGCAGTAAGACATCGTTTAAGCAATTTCAGATAACTGCCAGTTTTGTTTTCGTATGTTCAGAGTACGCCTTAGAAGAAAGAATGTGTTAACAATGTTTTAGTCAATTCAGATAATTTAGTTTAAATGTTTAGACACTAAAAAAGTTGTTTGTAAAAGCATCTTGTAAGGCCGGCATAGTGGTATAGACTGATGTCGTTAGTGGCTGGCGCGATGTCACATGTAGTGTTCAGTTTGTACAAGCCTATGTATTTAGATCCGATTTCACCATCCTTTGAAAAAAAACATGAACATTTTAATTAACTACGATACGTCGAAATGATATGATGTCGAATGTAACTTTTTTTTTTGGTTTATCTATACAAACTGTTTAATTTTATTTATAGTAACTATCAAAATGAACAAATTAATCAATTATTAGGGATGATCTGATTAACAAAAAGTGAAAAAAAAAAAAAAATATGGCCGCCAATGCTAGTTCGATGGGAAGCCGCTGTAGCACTGTTAAAACTAATTTTCTTCTATGGAGATACACTTCTTCTTTAGTCTTCTTAGTTTCTTTGTCTACACGTGTACCAGTATGCGCAGGGCTTTAGTCCATACGTCGCTGTAAGCTTGCCCGGATGTGTCCCGGTAAATCCATCCATTCACATTACCCGGCCGCTAAGTCGCTGTCACCTCGCAAGCGGATTTCCTCTTTTATTAAACGCGACCTTATTGTCTGAAACTTTTTACTTTTTTCGACAAAGCACAAGCTGTCACCTAGCGTTTACTGACGGAGATTTAGGGCGGGTTTTTACAGTACGGCAAAACTTTATTATTATATTATTTCAATAAACCAGACTAGAGTTAAATTCTAGTAAAAATAATCCTCGAATTTTAGTATAAATTTTATCCACACCCTTTTAGACCTATTGTGTTACTTAAGCGCAAACGTTATTGGTGGATTTCGTTATTTGCGTCAGAGCTTCCGTCATAATTTCAAAATATTATTTAATTCTCAACTCTATAAGCGCTGCACCTTGACAGCGGCCGTGCAAATATCAACTTAAATAGCGTGATAACTTTAATATATAATAATAATTATTATTATTATTTAGGTAGCTTATAATTTATATTTAATATATATATTTAATAGCGTGATATATTATTAATAATAATAATAATAATAGTTTATTTCAATAAAACCTAATACAAGTTGGCTCTTATGATAAGTTACAATTTATTGTGTGTTACAAACATAAAGATACTTCTGTGCCTAAACTAAGTGGTCTTGTGTTTCAGGCAGCAGTGCTCAAACTCAGGTGCAAAACACCCGATCTCTGGAATAAAGGAGTCATTATTTTAATAATTGTACCATAATATTCACCTATCAGTACCTATTCTGGTACAGAGACAAACCCAGAAACCGGGAGAGGTGCATTGGTTCCAACTTAATACAACAAATTTTATTAAATAAAAATTTTGAACCCAAAAATGCAAAAGTAAATATAAATAAGTAATAAAGTAAAAATAAATATAAATACTAATAATATATACATATATATAATATAAATATAATAATATTAAAAATAAATATAAAATATAAAATTATATATAATTGAAACTAACTCTGGAGATCATTTTAAAACTTCTAGCAGGTTTTCTGTTTCATAATAATTTTGGAGTTGTAACCAATTTGTGAGAGTATTTTTACATTCTTTTTTATTAAGCGGATGTAAATTAAGGACTTTGTTAATTTTATTGTAAAGAAAAGGACCAAGAAAACAATAGAACCTTTGGGCGAAAGTATGCCTAACAAATATTTGATTTCTAATTACTATGTCATGACGTCGACGTGAAGATGAATTTTGATAAGTTTGTTGAGTCTCAGAATATTGTTTCATGATGATTTGAAGGATAAACAACTGGCGAACAGTAAGGACGCGACATGATTGGTACAGAGCGTGAGTAGGATAAAGTATTGGCTGAAAAGTACTAACCTTTAGAAGGGCTCTTTGTGCCCGTTCTAACACAATTAGAATGGACTTAGATGCACCTCCCCATGATATAATGCAATATAGTAATACAGACTGACACAGGGCCCTATAAATTTGAATAACTAGTTTAAAGTGTGCAATATGCCTAAGATTTTTGAATATAAATATGAGTTTACGTATCCTGGTACTTACTAAGTTAATGTGAGGCCGGAATGTAAGATTTTTGTCAAGAATAATGCCTAAATATTTAATGGAGCTTACAACTTTTAAAGAAGGACATGTACAATTGATACTATTAGGAAAGATGCAGGAATGAGCCTGAATTATATAATCGTGGCTAGGTCTTGACACATTACGCATCGTAAATTCAATATATTGCGTCTTCTCAGTGTTTAGTGTTAAAACATTATCTTTTAGCCAAACATTGACTTTATTGAAACCAATCTGTGCAGCATCGTATGTCTCCTTCCATGTTTTTGCTGAAAATAGGAGCGCTGTATCATCGGCATAAGTTATGATCTTTCCATGGAGAAGGTTTAGGTCACACAGATCGTTTATATAAACTAGGAAAAGGGTCGGTCCAAGAATACTTCCCTGTGGAATGCCTACAGTTACGGGCAGTTCACAGCTATAATAGCTATCAATTTTTACTTGCTGAAACCGATCAGATAGATAGTCTTTAAACAACTCCAACTGTTGGCCCCTTATTCCAATTCCTTCTAGCTTGCACAAGAGTATCGGAATAGAGACTGTGTCAAAAGCCTTTGCCAAATCAAGTGAAATCCCTAGAGTTTTAAAACCATTATCGAGCTTAGTGGCTACGTAATTAGTAAGGTCGTGAACAGCATTTTCAGTAGAAAGACAAGATCTGAAACCAAATTGATTTTTAAAAAGTAACTTATTCTCTTCTTGGTATTTGACGAACCTAATACTTATCAACCTCTCGAGTAGCTTAGATATTGCTGGTAGAATCGAAATTAGCCTATAGTTATTGACACAGTCTCTATTACCAGCCTTATGTACTGGAATAATCAGTGATTTTTTCAACAAACGTGGAAAAACACCCTGCTCAAAACAGATGTTAAAAATGTAAGTCAATGGACGGGTAAATATATGTTTAAAGTTCTTTAGTATATTGTTGGGTATTTCATAGCCCACCGAGCACTCATTACTTAGCGATGTTATTAAGCGCTCAACTTCTTCGGAATCCGTGTCAAGCAAGACAAAAGATTTAGGGAATCGTTTACCACTCCTATTATTAGTTGAAGGAGAATAGGAATTAGCATTATTTATAATTTTATCTGCCAGACTTTTTCCCACTCCTACGAAAAATCTATTAACATTATCAATTGTTTTTTGAGCACTAGTGTATGAATGCGAAAGCAGTTCAGTAGCCGAGCTTTTAGATTTAGTACTATAGGTTATATCTTTAATAATTTGCCACATCTTTTTACTATTGTTACAAGCCTTTTCAAGTTCCTGTTTTTCATATGCGATTTTAACCTTTCTAAGTATTGTATTGCAGAAATTACGGTACCTTGCATAAGAAACTTTTAAAGTCAGGTCATCTGGGTGAGAAGTAAATTTCTTATGCAGGCGATCCCTATGTCTCATGCAGCGCAAAAGCCCTGGTGTAATCCACGGTTTTATTATTTTCTTCTTATTTGACAGTTTAACAGCTGTGGTGTTGGATTTTATAACCTTCTGTATAGATGTTATCAGATATTCAATGGCAAGATTAGGATCTTTCATAGTATAAATTGTATCGAAGTCTGTATTTATTAAATCATCCTCTAGCCCTTTGTTATTAATTTTTTTGTATGATGTATGTGCATACACTCGTGTTTGTTTAGTTTTTAAGGAAAGAATTACTAATTGATGGTCAGTTACAGAAGAATTAACAACTAAGGTGAGAGACCGTAGTTTAGTTTTTATTAAAACATGATCGAGGCAGGTAGTATTACGAGTTGGCAATCCATGGGCAGGCAGGAGACCGTGATAAGCACATAAACTTAAGTACTCGTTGGACTGAGAATCAATATTTTCAGGACATATATCAATGTTTATGTCACCCATAATTATCACGTTTTTATATATAGATATCGAGGAAAGAACGTTATTAAGTGAGTTTTCAAAAGGTGCTAGATTTCTGAAAGACGGGGACCGATATATTGCAACAATAGCTGTGTCTGTTCCAAGTTTTAGGACAAGACAATTACAGTCTTCAAGAGCTGGTTCTTCGACAATGAAATTTAAATTACACTTAGTATAGACCACAACGCCATCATTCTGATTAAAAGAATGTTTGGTCACAAAACTATTATAACCACTTAGGGGCGGTATACACGGGTTGCAGGAAAGCCAGCCTTCGGTCAATATAATGACGTCACAGTCAACACCCAGCCTATGAAGCAAAATTGAAAAACTATCAATATTTTTCGAGATGCTTCTTATGTTTTGAGTAAGTATGTTGAGATTAGCTGATGAGGGTAAAATTAAGTTCTTACATTCCTAAAGTATATAGTTAACGGATTCCATTAAACAACGTTTGCGCTTGAGTAACAGAGTAGAGCTGCTGGTGTCCACAATTGAGGACACAAAGTTTGAAACACTATTATAGAGTATCTAAAGTATGTATACTATACTACTATATGCATAGCACCATGAAACAGTAGAAGTAGCTACCAATTCCGAAGAATTGTTGGCACTTGAGTTATAACTGCATTATGATTCGTGTGCATTTTGTAACTTATACATTATTTATATTGTTATAATCTATGCATAACACTTCTTAATCTTCATAGAAAAACCAGCTTAGATATTGCCTATATTATCGTAGTGACGGATGTCCTCAATTATGAACATAATGAAACACCTCAAAAATTTTAATAATCATTTTTTTGGCAGAGTGGTCGTGGTTGTCAGTGGCTGCAGCCTTCATGGCGCACTCCTGGGGGTGATCTATTGCTGTTTTAACCTGGTTAGTCTACCTCATCGGAGACGTTCGCATCCTCTTGCCACCGACTTTTCCTCAAACTATACCAGGAGCTTATGGATCATTGACATTATTTTATATTACTTTAGATTATACTCTATAATAGTGATTCAAACTTTGTGTCCTCAATTGTGGACACCAGCAACTCTACTCTGTTACTCAAGCGCAAACGTTATTTATTGGAATGCGTTATACAATATAGCACGCTATTAAATATATACATTAAATACACGCACAATTGTGGATAGGCGCTGTCTTATCCTCAGTTCCTCCACGTTGGACTTGTTGGTTCTAAACTCTGTCCATGATGATGATGATCTTGACTTCTGAACTGATTTAAGTAAACGTTTCTAAATGGCACTCTTACAATATCGGAATTCTTGTTATCCTAGTCAAGTATGCTAAACGTGAATCTATTGGTGAATATCTATGAATTTAAACCTGTGGTTATTAACCACCCAGCAAGTGATTACAGTTTTAATGATACCTTATATGGTATTTTAGGATATCTACATTAGTAAATTACACATTTGCTTAATGGACAGTGGTAGAGATGGCGAGATAACAGCGTGTTGGTTGACCCTTGATCCGCTGACGAATGGCAAAACATACTTATAATAGTCGTCAACCATTATCATCGCAGCCCCTAAAACAGAGTCAACTACTGGAGATGGACTTTCAGAATATTTTTTGGAGTATTTGGCCTACACTGGCCACGATGGCCAGACGATTGGCGAGGGTCTGACGTCAATCTAAGTTGGTATTAATTGGAACGATGCTGATGTAAACCTATTACAAATGTACGTAGATAAGTATATTTATCATTGATACATTGCGGGATTCAAACCGCGACCTTTTTGGATTTAAAGGAAGCGTTCTTACAACCGAGCTACCACGATTCAACAAATAGTCGTTCTTTATTTAAATAAAATTTAAAACAATAATACCTTATTGGGTTTATTTGGAATTAATTTATTTTTTATTTTATTTTATTAATTTATTATATTTTTCAAATTTTGTATTGTACATAATAATAATATAATGTCTAATTATATTTAAATTAAATTAATTATAGCTGTAGAAATGCCGTGTTAACTTATATCCAAATTCAAAATTCAAGCCATCTATCTAGGTATCTTAAACATTATTCCTACAATCAATCAAAAACGATATTAATAAACTTGTTACCTAAGAGATCAAATATAAGATAGAGCATGTATGAGTATTAATTTTATTTTCATACAAAATGTTTGTTATAAGTTTTTTGAGCCAGACTATATATTTGGAATTTGTCTTTGCTTTTTTGTATCCTTCTGCTGGGCGTCTTGTCTCATGTTGTTAAATATGTATTGTCTTTGCCTGCAACGTTTTGCCATCCAACAACAGTGATGCGTAAATGACAATGGACCTCAAGGGACCTGCTAAAACATCACTTACCCTTAATAACATAGTTAAATTTGACAAATGTTATGAATATTCCTTTGTTCTTTACAATTTTATGAATACAAATTTTATATATTTTTTATTATTGTGTAATTCTGTTCTTGTCTTATTTTGTAAATCTGATATAGCTGAGTTTTCCTTGCAGATTTCTTTCTCAGTCAGATTAAACATTAACATGTCATTGGAATCTGCTAAGCTGCTGGTCTTCTGCTAACATATTACTCTTTTTACTGCTTTGCTGCTTAGTTTTCCACTAGCAGAAGTAGAATCATTTAAAATAATTTAATCGATGACGTATCACAAATTCATCATTACAGCCAAAAGAGACCGACTATGGGCTAGTTTAAAAAAATGGTCTCTGCAAGGACCATGAATGTTAGCAACTGGAATCAGACACTCATGACTGACATCAGTCCCTAACACTATGCCGGCTTAACTTATGAGGACTGAGCAATTCAAGCCGAAAATGTGTGGATGTACTTTACAAATTTTATCGACACGAACGGTGGATACTTCCCCGCCCTTGCAGACTGGGCTAATTACCACCATCAGTCCGCCTACCACCTATTTGTTGTTCCCGTAGAAAGTATGTGCCATTTGCAATGATGTCAAATGCCAATTTTGAAGTTTTGCGTAGGGTTTCGTCCAGTTTTACAACTGCAGTTGTTTGGTTACCTTCCTATTAAATGTCCAATGCAAACATAAGTCAACGTTTTCATCAGTCTTCATTACTCGCAGTGTCGTCATTGTCGACCTGACCTATATCTTGTGAATGGAAAGCCATATCCACCATTGTGTGGACTTCAATCTGTGGAACTAGAACGGTGTTGCCAAAGCCACTATTAGTCGGACAAACAAAAAAATCAAATACAATTTATGACCGCGTAAAGGAATTCTGTGGTGATCTTTAATCCAAAGAAAGAAAGAGATAATTACAATTAGTGTTTCATTTTTGTAAAATACTTTAGGAAGTGCTCGGCGCATCATACTCATTCCGCATACAATGAATACTGCTTCCTGGACCACAGATACTCTTGGTTGCAGGGTTTACTAATAATGGAGGATAGTTTACGTCACTCTATGATCTGCGTTAAATATAGATAGATAGATAGATAGATAAATTCTTTATTGCACAAAAAATAAAAAAACATTCCAATGTACATAGGCGAGCTTAATGTCTAGGCATTTTCTAACAGCTAACCTTTGGGAGAGTGAGAAGAGAGTGTGGGTGCATGTGTATAAGAATATTTAGAAACTATGATTTAAAATTACTAACTAAAATACTTATCAACTAAATAAACAATAAATATATATCATACAACAATAAAATACATATAGAAATAATAATATATGTTATACCTATATAATATATATATATAAAATACATCATACATATTGTCATGTTATGCGGTCTTGTTTTGCTTTTCATGTAAGTGCTTGGTGAGCAAATTTTTAAAAATGTTGAGTGAAGGTGCTTTTCGTATAGCGAGGGGAAGTCTGTTCCACTGGCGAGCTGCAGATACAGTAAAAGAATCTGAACATCTGCTAGAAGAATGTGGCGGAATTTTTAATTGATTATTGTGAGACGAGCGAAGAGAACAGCTATGGGTATCGCAGAGAAATTGGAAACAATCTTTCAGGTAAGAGGGTGCATTGGGATTATATAGGATGCCGTAGAGGAAGGTAAGGAGGTGTGCAGACCTGCGATTTCGGATATTGAGCCACTTTAACTCTTTGCGAAATTGAGAAATATGATCATACTTACGCAAGCCAAAAACATAGCGAATGCATAAGTTGAGAAGTCGATCGAGTTTATTTAGCAGCTCTTCGGTGAGGTCGGAGTAACAGACGTCTGCATAGTCGATAATGCGAAGGAGTAACGAGCTGACTAACGTGAGCCTTGCCGAGAACGGAATGAAATTCTGTGATCGCTTCAGAAAGTGCATCGATGCGTAAATTTTCCTGCTCACCTCTGAGACGTGGTAATCCCAGGACAAGTCGCTGCTTAGGTGAAGACCAAGGTTACGGACGTTCTGGCAAAGAGGTAACGTAATGCCGTCGAATTTGAGTTTAAGAAGAGAGTTAAGATCCAACCTGCCCACCAGCTGTTTCGTGCCAACGATTATCACTTGCGTTTTATTTGGATTCACAACAAGACCCAGATTCCGGGAGTGTTTATTTACGGCCTCTAAGTCTGAGTTCATTTTACTGACAGCTACCGTCATTTCATGAGCATGAAAGGTTGTTACAAGTTGCAAATCGTCGGCGTAAAGATGGTAGGAACAGAAGTTTATTGAACGAACTAAGTGATTGATAAAAATAGAGAAAAGTAAAGGAGATAATACGCCACCTTGCGGGACACCAGCAATCACGGGGCACCAGTCCGAGAATACATTGTCCAGACGTATGCGTTGCTGACGCCCGCGAAGATAAGAATCAAACCATTGTTGCACAGTCGATGAGATATTAAGAGAATGTAAGATAGCTAGAAGGATATCATGATCTACGCTATTAAATGCGTTACTAAAATCAAGCAGAGTAAGGAGAGTAAGTTTTCTGTCATCCACAGCAAAGCGTATGTCATCAGTGATATGAGTAAGTGCAGTGGTAGTGCTGTGTGATGGACGGAAACCAGACTGGAAGACGTTAAAGAGATTGTTCTCGTTGAGGAAAGCGGCAAGTTGACGATGAACCACTCGTTCCAGAACTTTAGATAGAAAGGGAAGAATTGAGATAGGGCGATGATCGCTGAAGAATGTAGGAACAGGTTTTTTAGGGATAGGAACTATATGAGATTTTTTCCACAATTGTGGAAAACTGCCTGAGGAGAGAGAGAAGTTAACAATGTGGGTTACTAAAGGGAGAATGATACTCAAGATAGGAGTAAGAAGACTGCGACCAACATTGTCGTATCCGACAGCCTTACTAGTTAGGGAGGTGATGATCTTTTCTATCTCATGACTATGCACAGGGTGAAAATTAAGAGACACGTTGCTGGAAAGACATACTATAAATTTGCGATATTGTAGCGGCCTTTACCACAGGGTCAATAATGATAGGAGGTGATGAGAAATGCTGGTTTAGGCCGTTTATATCCACGCATAAATTTGGTGTAGATTTTGTCTTACCAAATCCCAGCGAACGAAGGAGTGACCAAAGATTTTTGGGAGAAGAAGTTTCTATAGATTTATGGATATATTGGCGTTTTGCGTTCCTACACATCAAAATATGTGTTTTATATCTACTTAGCTTTAGTGTTCATATGTATATTTATATTTGTGATATACTTAGCTTTTAAAATGTAAACTGGAACATTATGACTATAAGTAATATGGAATATACGAGTACTTCACTTTATTCGAAGTAGGTAATTCGATACAAAAATATTAAAATAAAATTGACTAAAAACTAATTATAAAGAAAACTAAAACTAAAAATACCTATGAAATTAAAACTATTCTACAAAATAAACTAAGGGCTTACCACCAGGGAGGGTACCTAAAACGCTCGCCGCATTTCCTCGTTGAATTATAATTGAAATATTCTGTTTTAGGTAGTTATGGCATTTGGGATCGCCACACTCTTGAAACTCACTATAAGTTATTTATTATTTATTTATAAAAAAAACATTAGCTTGTGTCTCTTTACTGCCTACTCCGAAAACTCGCTATTTTACACGATCTTCTGCCTACTTCAGCGACCTTCCTCAGGTCATCTGTCCATCTGGCAATCGGTTATCCCACTCCCCGTCTTCCAGTACGTGGTCTTAACTTCAGAATTCGTTTACTCCATCGATCATCGATACTGCGACAGACGTGCCCAGTCCAGCAGTATAACTTCAGCTTGCTAATTTAGAAAGCTATGTCTGTCACTTTGGTCCTTTAATATATGTAGGGTATTTAAAAATATTCGTTACAAATTTGTAACAATTATACATAAATGATTAAGCGAAATCGACATAGTATATTAAACTATTTGCATACATTAATGAAACCCAAATGAAGAGAATGCACGATCAGTTGGTCGTAGTTATGCAAGGGTTATCGTAATCATCATACAATATTATAATGCCGGCCGCATTTCTCGTCACGCGTCACGACATCATCCGTAGGGTTGCCACTGCTGGAGTACCCGCTATCCTAGAACCATCCGAGATGGCGCGGAGCGGTGGCAAGAGACAAGGCGGCACGAACGTTGGGCCGTGGCAGGTCTCCGGTGTAGGATATGACATTAGCCCCATCTCAGATCCCTCCAACGTCCAGCACGGCAACCTCAGCGGTTTCTGCTGAGAACTTCAAGCTGCGCAAATACGCCAACCTCGGTTACGAATTTGCGTCAATTGGGGTCGAGACGATGGGACCCTCGGCCAAGCGTCTGGCCAAGGAGCTGGCAATTATTTCTGCCAACGTATTAGCCTTACTATACAGAGGGGAACTGTTGCCAGTCTTCTTAAGACTATCTCTGATGTGACGTCTCTTGATTTTTTATTTATAGTTTATTTTATTAATAGATTTAATTTATAGTTATTTCAATTTATTTATTTTATTCTGTAGTTACAAACTTATTATTATATAATTTGCAATTAACCTTTTAACATTATAATTATATATTAATTTTGACCGCCTCCGTGGTCTAGTGGTAACAAACGTTGCCGTGAACTCGGGAGGTCGTGGGTTCGATTCCCACCGGGGGCAAGTTGTACATTGTATAATTTGTCTCGGTCTGGGTGTTTATATGTATAATATGTATATATTTACAAAAAAAAAAGTATAATATGTAGTTTATCAACCATCTAGTTTCCGTAACACAAGCCTCGTAGCTTACCACGGAAACTAGATGGCGCTGTGTGACCTGTCTGGAAATATTTATTTATTTATAGATCAAGACTGCTAATGTGGAGGCTCGGTTGTAAGAACGCTTTCCAAAATAAAGGTCGCGGTTCCAACCCCAACTTGTTGAATAGTTAATAAATGAGATTTTCTATTAATTAGTCCTAGCCGGAAATCAAATACGAAATATTTAAAATACCAAACATCATGTGAGGCACCAGCGGATAGTACCTATAGCTTATGTACGTGTAAAAGATTCAATTTTTGAAAAGTACGTTCTAACGGAAATCCGAAACGAAATAAACTATAATTTAAATAAATTATCAAAAATACTGCTAATAACTGCGTCCGTGGTCTAGCGGTTAAGTCCGTCAATTTAGACTCGGAGGTACTGGGTTCGATTCCCGGACGGGAATAATTAATTTAAATAAATACATTTAATTATTATTTAATTTAACTGTGATATTTCTCGAGTTTGGTATGCTGGAGATATCTCCGAGCTTGCCACTTGTCACAAAGGGCCTATAGTATAGTTGGCTAAATGTGAATTCGCTTCTTTATAAGCGTGGTGGTTTCTGACCACCTCGCAAGGGATACGGTCGTGATGATACTTTACTTTATGAAAAATTAAAATGTTTTATTTTACCATTTACTAATATAAAGTACTTTTAAATTACAACGTATTTCACGTTCGTTTATTGTAATATTTACTTTTGTCGCTTAATCCATACTGCATAACAGCGTCCGATTTTCAGAGAATAAATCAGTTACTGCAGCAATTAAATTCAATCTATCAAAAGATAAATCAATCAATAATGCTTAAAATGTTTACGCTTCTCCTTGGCTGTTCAATTTTTATTAAACACATAATTGTAGATAAAAAAATATTGCGGGTATGAAACTACTCGTAGCATATTATAGTCCAAGATAGGGCCTCCAGACGGCCTTACTAATACCACCGCAGTAGCCGAAGTCCATTTCTTCAAGCGCTAATTATTGAAATAATGCAATTTATTAACTAAGACATTCAAACAAACAGCAGTTCTAAAATAAATAAATATAATTCCAATTTTTCTTTAAATTTTATTGACACTGAATACAGTAAGCATTGTAAACATGCGTTTAAATTGAAAAGCAAAATATTACAAAGAACGCTTTAGAAATTGAATCAGAGAAGAAAATTACATTTACTTTTGTCGTTTTTTGATGAAACGCTTCGTATAGACACAAAGTCGTAAAGCATAAGGTACTGGTTCCACTACCGACGAGAAAGCCACTACCGATAGACTATTTTCTCGCTTAACCACAACATATCCCGCAGAAAAAGGGGGACAATGCTATTCATTACTTTTTTATCCCCTACAATTTGGATAAACAATTGGGCTATCATTTGATTCATAAACGAGGCAGATCCGACCACACCAACATATATATTTTTTTTTTATAGGTTAGTTTATTTTTAATTTTATTCTTTAGGTAGCTTTTAATTTAATGTACTTGTAATGTAATTAACTTCGAATCAATTTACTTCTTACACTAATTCTAAGTGATTATTAAAATTATTTATTTCATAATTCTTGCCAGCTTTTATACTTGCCCCCCTTTTGATGCTAGGTTCTCAATTGCTTAACAACTTTTTCATCTATATTTCTATATAGATCTCTTTATAGCTTAGGGAATAAAAACTTAAAAATATGTGTAAATAAATTGATACCAACCTAATGGTCATCGTCAGCTTGTATCTCCCCAGTGATGGATCTAGGCCTCACTCAATGCTCGCCACTTAACGCGATCTCTCTTGCCACCCTTTTTAAACCCCTACATCGACATTCTTCGGGTTATCTGTCCATATGGCGGTGGCTCGTCCCACTACGCCTTTTTCCTACAACGTGATTCCAACCCACGTCATATTTAGCTTTATTTTAGTGTAGGTAAACAAGACAATGCCCCTTTACAGCTGCTATCCACTATTAGAATTAAGTTTGTTATTCTCAGGCTCTATGCCCTTATTAGCAGACTCTTTCTTACCAACAACAGCCAGCTATTTCAGCCATTTTTATTTTATATCAATTTAATATTATTAGGAATCAAATAAGAAAAAAGAAATAAATAAACAATATACAATATTATATTAGTAGTTTAGTTTATATTACCAAAAATGTTTAAAATACATGAATTAATGTATGTAATATTAATAATAATAAAGATAAATAAATAATAATTATTAGTTGTATATTACGCTTGAAAAAAATTAAATAATAATAATAAAACAGCATATTTAATAGACATAGCCGTACCTAACACTCATAACCTAATAACTACACATACAGAAAAAAATACTAAATACAGAGACCTTGCAATAGAGCTTAAATCCCAACTCAAATTAGAAAAAGTAACAACTGTACCTATTAGTATCTGTTGACGACTGGCTGGTGTTCACATACGTTTATGTATATAGTTTTGAAGGAATGTTTGAGTTGTCACGGAGACGAAGTAATGTGTTACACAATAATAAATAAAATTAATAATTTCTGGAATTTTAATAAATCATAAGATCCATTCTTAACAGTATCTACTAAAACATTACATCAAAACTATTAACGTAGACCAGCACACATACAGACAATTGCAAAAAGCTACAATCCTTAATACTTGCCGTATAGTCAGAAAGTTTGGAGTTAAAGAAGCATGATGCTCACTTGGCCGAGGCCCGTGAACATCATTAGGTTAACACATTACATAATAATAAAAAATCGCTTGTTGACAACAATGCCCGACATTTTGAATAAATTAATGAATGAATGATAACTTTAATACGTTCATTAAATTTAGTACCTCCTAACGTCTACTAGGCGGTGCCAGTTTCTATCTGAACCGAAATTTGTCAATTGATTGTTCAAAATTTTCATCCCCTGATACTTTGTTCTGTGAACTTCTCGCTAATCGTCCGCAGTGGTGCATAGTACCTGTAACTGGAGCAGTAAATCCATTCTGCGATATTGTGGTCTTTATGACGCAGAACAATTGTGTTGGTTGTGTAAATGTCATATTTACATCTACAAATCTATATTTATGTTCGGTCAAAATAGCATGATATCAAAGTCAAAATATCTTTATTCACGTAAACCTATTACAGACATTTGTGACATGTCATTATTTAAATATTTAGAATGATTCTACTCCTGTTAGTGGAAGACTAAGCAGGGAAGTGGTCCAAGGAGTAAGCTGTTGGCAGAAGACTAACAGCTTAGCAAATTCCAGTGACCTGTTAATGTTTTATCTGACTGAGAAAGGAATCTGCAGGGAAAACTCAGCTATAGTAGATTTACAAATGAAACAAATACAGAATTACACAACAACAATAAATAAATATCTTTGAAATTCACCCATGAGATTATAAAACCTGGTACAGTGGTACCCCACCAGGTATGTTAGAATTAGGACTTGCCTGTGTGCAACCCGAAAGCTGACAAAACGCAAAACCTCTGCTAATTTAAGAACAATAAATTAAACGTGTTCGGCAGAGGTCTCAGGCCCCCACAGCATCACCCGATTACGGACATGTGCCAGCCATCGCCCCGCTCAAAAAATCTAAAAATAAACAAACAATACATGTTTTATTTCAAAATGGAATCATTCCTCATCTAAATAAATTTATACAGTATTTGGTTGGGTAGAGAGAGCCAGCCTGGAATTTATATACATACTTATTTAGGATTTACAACGTACAGGATGTCCGATGGCAGAATTAGGATTTAAAATATAAATAACAAACTACGAAAAACTACGAAAGATATACATTTATGTTTTTAATCATTATAAAGAAGACAAATGCAGGTTTTATTTCTAAAAATTATGTCGTTTAAATGTTGACAGTTACGTCGGACACATTCTTAGAATCTGGCTTCAGTATTTCTTGCCACTCGCTGGAGAAGTGCCGCCGAGATGCCATGAACTTCGCGAACGATATTTTCTTTTAATGCTGAGATAGTCGCCGGGCGATGGTCCAGTCAGGTAACTGACCACCTGAACATCCCTTTACACCAGGCCTTCCACTACGCCGAGGACCGAAACCGTTGGAGACGGCTGGTGGATGAGCGGCGACTGCAACGGAGTCACGATCCCCATCAGTGGGGTACCGACTAAGGAGGAGGTGTCGCTGGGCTTGTTTCATATACTTTACTTTTGAAATACATACCCCCACAGAAAAAAAAAACATGGGTGTAAGATCCGGGGACCTGGGTTGCCAGAGGATGTCTCCGAAATGGCTTATCAGTTTGTTAGGGAAGAAATCACTAAGTAGCGCCATGGTATCCCTAGCAGTGTCAGACGTGGCGCCATTTTGCTGAAACCATGTCTGTAAAGTGAAGCAAGGATGTTCTCTCAAAGTTGGAAAAAAATAATCGATAAGCATTCGCCTATAAGCAACACCGTCCACAAAAATTGCTTGCCATTGACGATTTAAAAAAAAAAATAATGGGTCCAATTATTCCCCTGCTGGGCTCCGGTCGTGGGTTGTTTTCTGTTCGAATTAAATGTTCACTTGGCGCGCAATTCTTGGCGGCAATATACGATTTACTACATCCGGTATTTACTTGGAGCATCATGTCAATTTATTTAATTGGACGTGGAGGATATGAATCATATATTTTCTCTTGTCCCTTATATGACCGTTCCTTGTTCATTTTATTTCTTTATTTATTTTTACTTATTTATTCGTGGGAAAATTTACAGCCTTTGCAATATTATGTATACAAAAAATATCTAATCTCAAAGCCTTACAAATTTTCACTGTTAGCTATAATGAAAAATATTAAAAATAATAACCAACAAAATCAGTACAATAACAATGAGATATGAAATAACAATTGCATTTGTATACTGATCCCGTTTTATATTATTATATCATCTCCTCTCTTATTTCACACCGAGTTCCATTTCCTATTAATATTTCATCCCTTCTTGTATATAACAAACGAAGTAAATTTATATATAATATAATTGGTACATTCATTTCTTTTTATTTTTTTTATTTCAAATCTTGTGTACTTTTGAAATATACATATATCAACTTACTGGGGATGTAAAATAGAGAAAAAAAAATGTTTTTTGCTATTTTTATCTGTCTTTGCCTCCGTTGTCTAGCGGTTAAGTCCGTGTATTTAGACTCGGAGGTACCGGGTTCGATTCCTGGTCGGGACACAAAAATATTTATTAATGTAAATAAATACATTTAAATAATATTTAAGTTATTTTTGATATTTCTCGAGTTTGGTACGCTGGAGACATCGACAAGCTTGCCACTTGTCATGATTGGCATATAGTAAAGTTGGCTAAATGTGAATCCGCTTATTTATAAGCGTGGTTTCTGACCACCCCGAAAGGGAAATGGTCGTGATGATACTGTCATTGTAGATAATAATATTAAAATATAAATATACCTATCCTATGTAATTGCATATAATCCATTATTTATACTCTTATTTTTGTATATAATTATGTATTTTTCGAATGATTCTCCATTTTTGATCCTGTTCCAAATTTTTCATGTCCTATGATTTAACCCGTCGTTCCCTAAATTTGACACTGGCAAATTGTAACAAATACCATTACGAAAAAAAAAAGAAGGAACAATAACTTAAATAGAAAATTTGCGTGAAGCGTCAAAGGTCGTTGAAAGACAATTTCGCTCTATCTTGATCAAGAGCTAGGACCGGCGCTTAATATAGCTAGTAAAATAATATGTCGATACGCATTTGCAAGCCAGACTGATGGCAAACCACCATTGTTCCCACCTGTATAGATGCATACCAATATTAATTAAGACCCTCAATAGCTCATCTATCACGTGTAAGACCTATCCAACCATAGTATACATTATTAATTAATTTTACAAATTGAAGGTCGCTCGAAACCCTGAATAATGGAAATACACTTTTCTTACGTACGTTTGTTATAGATTTATCACACCACCGTTCCCGTACCTCGGAAGTACGTTAAGCTGTCAGTCCTGGAACTTCTAATACCAACTTGAGGAATTGTAAATAAATTGCCATCAAAAAATAATTTTAGATCTTCTCCTACCCGTCTCGCCAGTGTGGCGAGTGTAGGCGAAATTTTCCAGACAATTCTACATATATCAGACATATTTTCCATTCTCCTGTATGGTGTCGAATCACAGACCCTGACAAACACAATGTCGAAGAAGTTAGAAGCTTATGAAATGTGGATATACACGAGAATGTTGAACATATCATGGAAGGACAGAGTAAGAAACCAAACTGTCTTGCAGAGGATGAACAAAGGCGTCGAAGTGTTAAAAATGGTAAAGCGAAGGAAGTTGGAGTACTTGGGACACATCATGCGCAATAAAAAGTATAGCTTGCTGCAGCTCGTCATACAAGGCAAGATACAAGGTTCCAGAAGACCAGGGCGAAGACGCACTTCCTGGCTCAAGAACCTCAGGGACTCGGCAGACCTGCTTAGGCCCAATTATTTCAGTAAGTGATGATGTGAATTATTATGTTATACGTATACTCACAAGATGCAAAGATTACTTCTAATCATATATATATATATATATGATTATATATATATATATATATATATATATATATATATATATATATATATATATATATATATATATATATATATGATTATATTATATGATATATATATATATATATATATATATATATGATTAGAAGTGAACTTAGTATGGTGATCCTTGTGAGTATACGTAATTAAATTTTACTTACTCATGAGAAACCACGCTCCCTCGTGCAACATCAACCAGGTAAGTTAGGTACATGAAGGTGAAGCCACAATATTTGTTTTTAAGCTGCACAGGGTATGTAGACACTTTTCGAACATTCTGCAGACGATAATAACCATTATATAAGCACTCATAACGCCTATATTAGCCTGTTGATTGTGAGATCAAACACACAGCTTTTTGAGTTAGCTTTTGATGGAGTGTCGGATGGTAGTGCACTAAAAGCTATAAAGTTAAAGGTAGTCTATAAAACAAACATTGCCTTTGATCGTGTAGACTGACATTTTAGAACTAATCTAAAATTCCTAGATTGACCAGCAAGTTAAACATGCATTAGATCGCTTTGAAGCTAACCAACGTTTAACCTACATGTATTTCTCATAAATATATATGTACCTACTAAAACTAATGAAATGAAATGAAAATATTTATTTGTATGAAATATGGTATGAAAATACAGGTGGTTGGTAAGTTTTGGCTCGACACATTTCGCCATTTCTGGCATACAAAATTTTATTTTAAAAAATAAACTTATATCTAACATAAATATTACACAAAAAATAATAATAAAGAAATAAGACACAAAAAATATAATAAAGAAATAAGACACAAAAAATATAATAAAGAAATAAGACACAAAAAATAATAATAAAGAAATAAGACACAAACAATAATAATAAAGAAATAGCACACAAAATAACCCAAATAATATCAAATAAAAATAACAAGTCTATTTTGCTCTTATATGAGCTTGTCGCAGTTCAGGTCCTTGGTCGCGTAATATTCACCTATAACTACTGACGTGTTAGAAAATGAAAAAGCTAAACTTGCGTCATTTTAAATGTTATTAAAAAAAATACGGTCGTGATGATTCTTTACATTACTATATTTATTTATTTTGAAAGAAAATCTTATTGTTTTTTATATTTTTTTTATTGCAACATAACTTAAAAATAGGTACATAAGCGAGTTGAATGCTTGTTGGGCATTTTCTGACAACTAACCTTTGGGATGGTGAGAGATTACAGGTAAATGGACAAAACCGATTTTCAGATATCAAATCAAATCAAAATAATTTATTTCCATTGGTTCTCTCAAAACAACTTGGATACAGTCAGAACTAATAAAATCAATAGAATAATCAAAACATATGTAGGTACTAATCAAAGTTGGACCGTAAACAGGCAATAATCCATATTTATGTATGTTAGGCACAACATTACTGCTACAAGCAAGTAAAACTAACTTAGAAACTACTTAAATAAGATCGTGGCTGTAAAGAGGCCGTGTCAGTTTACATTCTAAATACTTAATAATTATGATGTACAGAAATTATATACATATGTCAGATAATTTATAAAACAAATAATAATAATAATAATAAAATAGCTGCGTTAAATATTTGTTTTATACCTACTTACTTATAAAATGAAAAATAGAAAAAAAAAACCTGAAGCCTAAAAAAAGTATTTGCTTTTTTGATAATTAAATAAATAAATAAATAAATATTTCCAGACAATCACACAGCGCCATCTAATATCCGTGGTAAGCTGCGAGGCTTGTGTTACGGAAACTAGATGGTTGATAAACTACATATTATACTTTTTTTTTTTTTTTTGTAAATATATACATATTATACATATAAACACCCAGACCGAGACAAATTATACAATGTACAACTTGCCCCCGGTGGGAATCGAACCCACGACCTCCCGAGTTTACGGCAACGTCTGTTACCACTAGACCACGGAGGCGGTCAAACACGTACACGTGGTATGTATAAATAAAAATTGAAACCTATGTAAAGTGTGCTTATAATGTTTATGTAAGGGTGAATGGGCAAACTATAAATGTAGTGAAATATTAAGTAAATACTTTTTAGGAATTTTGGCTACTAAATTTATCAGTAGAACACTTTCTATAGGTAGGCAATATTATTTCTACAAAGGTTTTATTTGGATTTGGCCAGGGATTTATTTGGGATATCAAGAGCGAGGGAATTGTCACTTACACTCTAAGCTTGGGGATTATTTTGTCAAATGTTTGATAAATCGACGTTCATTACAACCTTTTACGGAAAATATTTTTACTACCCTCCTACTATTAAGAATATTCATGTGCTACGAAAATTATTATTAATTATGGAACGAAATCTGATTTAAATGAGTTTTCTTTAAAAATATGTTCTTTAAATAAGTAATTTACATACTAATTAATGCAATAAATAAGTTTGTAATTATTATTTTATAAAAAAAAAATCTAATAGTTTTATGAGAGATATATATATATAAGAAGTTTAAATAATATAAATATATAAAATAACTGCATCCGTGGTCTAGCTGTTAAGTCCGTGAATTTACACTTGGAGGTACCGGGTTAGATTCCTGGTCGGGACATAATCATATTTATTAATTTAAATAAATAAATTATATTATTAGTAAATTTATTTGTGATATTTCCCGAGTTTGATACGCTAGAGACATCGACGAGCTTGCCACTTGTCATGATTGGTCTATAGTAAAGTTAACTAAATTTGAATTCGCTTCTTTATAAGCGTAGTTTCTGACCACCCCTGAAGGGAAACGGTCGTGATCATTCTTTATATAAAATAACATGTACACGCTTTAAGTAACTACATCGCGATGTACATACCTTGAGTTTGACAGTTCTATTTATTAGGCGTAGTGACAAGCCGAGGCGTCCCGCCGTTTGATAGCTGTATAGGACGTTAATAGTGGGCGAAATAGCCTGCCACGCTGGTAACCAGGCGAAGGCGGCCCGAGTCATGTTACGTCCTGTTATGAATTCCAGGTTGAAGGTCCGGATCTACAAGATGTTCATATGTTCCCATCTTACTTACGAAGATTGATAGGGACAACATCCAAAGTCATCAGAACATATCGCTCAAAGTAGACTCCGGAGCGCCGTGATTCGTGCGTAATTAAGGCATAGCTCGAGATCTGGAAATCCCTACTATTGAGGAAGTTATCGTCGACCTGACCAGACGCATGTTCTATTGGGCCGACAACGGATGCTACAAGCATCTCCTGGACGAGATCTGAAGTAGTCAGACCTAAACCCCCTGGGTCCGTAAACTACACGGGCGCTGTTATACTAGTAACAGTGCTCAGCACCAAAAGTGTATGAATTACCAGCAGGTAATTACCCGCTGAGATCCTGTTAGGTAAAATTGGGGAATGTCCCCATCCCCACCCAGGCCCATTAGCCATCCTGGCCTGGACGACTCCACTGTCTGTCTGTCTCTCGAATTTCAATCTTCTTCTTCTTAGTCGCTACTCTTGGCAGAGTGGTCGTGGTCGCCATTTGAGTGCTAGTGGCACGCTTAACAAGCCATCGGCACTCCTCTCGGACCCCGGCTTTGCTAGTGCACTCATGTAGGGGATGATCTATTGCAACCTTCACGTGATCGGTCCATCTCATCGGAGACCTACCACGCATCCTCTTGCCATCGACTTTCACCTGGACTACCAGGCGCTCAATTGATGTTTCTCCACGCCGTGACACGTGTGCGAAGAAAGTGAGAATGCGTAATTGTACAGTCGAGGAAAGGCGTTGTTTGATCCCCAGTTCCTCCAGTATGGATTTGTTGGTTCCTCCGCCAACACCAAATCTCTAGAGCATTAATATGATTTTTTTCTGTTTCGCGTGGGTCCACGTCTCCGCAGCATACAGAAAAATAGCGAACACAAGAGCTCTAACCAGCCGGGTTTTAGTGGCTTTGGTAACGTTTCGGTTCCTCTATATCTTCTTCAGCTTGTCCATAGCAGATCTTGTAACTGCCATTCGACGATTGTATCACCCGAAACCGTTTAGTTTGATAACCTATGCTATTTTCTTATGCCGCCGCGCTGTCCGAAATACAGTTGCAACGAGAATGGTTTCCGAAACTAGATTTCGTTCTTCGGAAAACGGTTGCGTTTCGTTTTCTAAAAATTCGATAATGACCCACCTCTAGTTAGCGCTTAAGTTACGAGTAATAAATAGATTGCCGCCGCAGCGTACCTTTTACTGACTGTATACAAAGCGTGAGATATAGAGACTGTCTTCAACCTCCATTAGTCTGTTTATCTTAAAATGCCTCTTAAGGAAATTAAATCCCTGAGACCGAACGGATGGGCGAGGCAAAATCGAGGTAAGTAAACATTTTCTATTCTATTAGTAAAATACAAACAAATACGTGCAAACTTACGTATCTAATTTTACTTTTCCTAGCCATACTGTAAAATATACAGGGTAATTTTGAAACGGGACAGTAAAAGTAACTAAGTAAAAATCAAGTTAAGTAAAAGTAAAAAACGTTTATTGAAGCAAAAATAAATTGAGTTACAAAATTTGGTACAGGAAAAAAAATATCAAAACAAGTAAGCAAGAAAGAGATACAGAACTCTGCTCCCCAAACCATTATGTTGTATCTTGGGGAGCAGTCTCCGCTACAATTTTAGTTGATACTTGTACTAAACATTCAGTGCTATTAGTAATGCAAAATATATCCTACATCACACTCGGTGGAGGAAAAAACAACATTTACACCCCCTTCCTCCACAGAGTGAGGTATAGGTATCTAATTTAGGCATTAGTTCCTAGCCTTTACTTCTACAATACAACCTAACCAAATAACATAAATACTCTCTCAGATTTGCCACAAAACGACACTGACACTGCGACAAAAACTATAATATTAAAATTAAACCATACGATTACATAAATTCACAAGTAATTAAAACAAGAATAAACACAACAACATACTCTTGTCACAATCCTACCACCAGGATTTAAAGCATCACTTCGCGAGTTCATCAAATCACAACATACCCACAATCAACAAACGAGTTCCATAGAGAGAGTAGGGGTAATTTGTCTGTACAAAATCCTAATCCAAATGTTGCAAGGGAAGATTTGGTATGTCATTTCCAGTACCACCAGTTGGTCTAGTAACGAATTCTTATAAAAAAAGTGTCGATTGGCATGAAAAACTTTTTGTGTAGATTTAGCATTTTCTTATTGGCTGTATTTCCAAAATCTCAAAAAGTTATGAAGCCCTATTCTGTTACTTAAGCGCAAACGTTATATAATGAAATCCGTTAACTATATATTTATCATGCTATTAAAGTTGATATTTGCACGGCCGCTGTTAATGTCCAGCGCTTATAGAGTTGAGAATTGAATAATATTTTGTAATTATGACGCAACATCAGACGTAAATAACGAAATCCATTATTAACGTTTGCGACACTAAGTAACAGAATACTACTGGCTCGTCTCAAAAATCCCTTTATAATATTAAAAATATAAAATAAGCTTTGTACGAGAATGTATGTCTATTTGTTCTTATTTACGCAGATGAACTATGGCAGAAATATTCCTATAAAAACCAGGAACGGAGAATGTGACTGAACTGTAAACTGGTCAACCATATATTTATCTGCCTGTAAGATTCGCCTTATCACCTAAACTACTTAACCGATTTTAATAAAATTTGGTAGAGATGTTTCTTGAAACCTAGGACTGGATATGACTTCAACACTTAAATACGACTTATGACCTACCAAGTTTCCATGATCATGCCGCCAGATCTTTTACCATCGCCCCGAGGGTGCGGGCACTCTAGTAGTGACAACAGCTCTTTGGATTATGTTGTTGAGAGCCGCGTGACGATGAATGCGGCCGGCACATTAAGCACAAGAAAGCCCGTGGTGTCCGAGCTGTTCCACTGGTTCCCCACACCGAGCCCGGGCGCCGAGACGAATGCACACTGCCATGGTCAATATATAAATAATTGCTTATGATTTTTTTTTTTTGGAAACTACCATATAACGTTTATTTCAAACAAAACCTTTTCTGTTTAACCGACAATATTTCAAATATCTAACGATACATTCTTCAAAAATTCCTCTTAAAAATTCCCTACGAATATTTCCTCTGACAATATTCTCTACATATCGCTGCCTCAAAATCATTTTACGCTTTACTGAAGTCTACTTATGGAATACAAAAAAGGCAACGGTTGCAAAGCTGAGATATTAGCGAATGGAATGTTGCCAACGTTTAGCCATTTCAAATTCAAATTCAAATAGTTTATTAATCAAAAATACTTATTACTAGGGTTTCACAAAAAATAATCCTACAGAAGATGTAGGTAGGCACTTTTATAAATACTATCTAAACTAGTAATTTAGACAAATGTGTCGCTGCTAGCTAAACTAATAGTCTTTCAACTACTGTTAAATATAGCTAGCAGGTCTCTTTCCGGGGCACAACATATTTAAAAGTTACATAATTATTTCTATAAATTATTATTAGGTATATTTAAAGAAACTAAACTTATAAAATCATGCAATAATAATAAAGAAGAAGAAGAGCATGCATATTTTTGTATTTGTGTGTAATAATATAATATAATATAACATAATACAATATAATAAATAAATAATATAATATATGTAAATTGGTGTGTGAGAGTGAGTGTAAATCGGATTTATAATTTTATTTTATTGTGATCAAAATATCTTCTGTTTGGTCATAGTTCCTTGTTAGAAGCCAGATGTTAACATTTTTTTTGCATTCAATTTTATTCAATTTAAATATATCAATATTATGATTGGTCTTGTTGTATATGTATCCACCCAAAAACCCAGCAAATCTCTTAGCAAATGTGGTCCTGCATATATTGTAGGTACTGATTAGACCTCTTTTTCGTTTGGAGTCAATATATTTACTATTCCGTACCATCGTATGACAACCTGCCAACTTCGAATGATGAGTCAGGACGATAGACGAAATGAAGAGCTGTCTCACTGTAAGAACCTTGCAGTCATTATAAATTGCAGCTGTTGAGTATCTGATTGGGCGGAAACAGCAAACCTTTAGAACAGCTCTTTGAGCACGCTCAAGGGCTATTAGATGAGACTTAGAAGCACCACCCCATACAGAAATACAATAAGTTATAACTGATTGACAGAGGGCAAAATATATTAACTTCATTATTTTGGTATTGGCAACATGTCTAATATTTCTAAATACAGCCATAAGTTTGCGAACTCTCTTTGATGTGAGTTCAATATGGTTTCTAAATGTTAATTTATTGTCCAATACTACACCAAGGTACTTAATATTAGATGTAGCGATTAGTTTAGTGCAGGCACATGAGACTAATGGGGTCTTTAGACAACCAACACTATGAGCAGCTATCTGAAAATTAGAATTAATTGGCTGAGTTGGCTGAGTGATCGAAAAAGTTACATACTTAGTTTTATCCGCATTTAGGGTCAGTAAGTTGTGATATAACCATTTTGAAACCATTGTAAACCCTGCCTGAGCTGCCACAAAGGTACTAGCCCAACTCTGCTCCCGAAATACAAGTGCCGTATCGTCTGCGAATGTTATAATTTTACCATTTAGTAATGGCAGTCGACACAGATCATCTATGAAGATCAGAAAGAGGGTCGGACCCATAATACTACCCTGTGGGACTCCATATTTTACAGGCAAGTAATCACCATGTATTGATTGGAATTTGACACACTGCATTCTGTCACTCAGATAGCTCCTAAAAAGCTCATGTTGAATGCCTCTGATACCAATATTTTCTAGTTTATTCAGCAAAATAGGTATGGAAACAGAATCAAAAGCCTTCGCTATGTCAAGAAAGATTGCCAGACTCTTCCTACGCCCATCAAGATCACCAACCACATCCTCAACCAGTTGTAAGACCGCTTGTTCAGTTGACTTACCTCTACGAAAACCAAATTGGTTATTCGATAAAAGTTTATGTTTTTCCAAATATGCTATTAGTTGATTATTTATAACTTTTTCCAATATTTTGGATAATGTTGGCAAAATTGCAATAGGTCGATAATTGTTGACTGACATTTTGTCACCACTCTTGAAAATTGGGAGAACAAGAGACTTTTTAAATGCGGTCGGAAAACAGCCTGTAGACATTGAAAGATTACAAATGTGAGATATGCAAGGTGCCAATTGTTCCTTAAATTGTTTTACAAAGTCAGACGAGATTTCATCCCAGCCAGTTGAACAATTTGGTTTAAGGGAATTTATTATTGATATAATATCAGTGGTGTCAGTTTCCAATAAGGCGAATGAATTAATTGGTGGATGGCGATACCGATTAAATGAATTATGTTCAGTGGAAGAACTGCTATTAATTTGCTGAGACATATTAGTAGCTAAATTTTTGCCTATATTAGCAAAAAAAGTGTTTATATTATTTAGAGTAATATTAATAGAATTAGGTGACGTAAAAAGATCATTATGAGAGGTTTCTTGCTTTTTAAAATTAGTAATAGAGTTTATTATTTGCCATGTCTTTTTAATATTTGTAGTTCCTGCCTTTCTCAATTCTTCTCTTTCGTAATTTCTTTTAAGCTTTTTAAGTAAAGAATTACAAAAGTTTCTATAGCGCTTGTAGCAGATTTCTAGAATTGGATCTGAAGTTTTTCGAAGTTTATTGTGCATCTTATCTCGATGCTTTATGCAGCGAAGAAGACCTGGAGTAATCCAGGGTTTCTGTATAAACTTACGTCGAGATGGTTTTGTTACGGTAGTATTGTTTTTTATAATATCGGAGAGTATACCTATTAATAAGTCTGTCGCGATATTACAATCACTAGCATCCAATACTGTAGTAAAATTAATTTTATCCATGTCTTGTTTTAATCCAATTTTGTTAATATTTGTAATAGGTTTCATGAGTAAAAAATGTTGATGTTTAAGTTCAATTGTAATTAAAACTGCATGATGGTCCGTCAAGGAATGTTCTACTACAAGGGTAACAGATTTATACAAAGACTTAATTATGACATGGTCGAGAACACTATTATCTCTAGTTGGAAGAGTATGTGCAGGTATTAAACCATGAGATGATATTAGGTTAATATATTCAGCTTGATTAGGTTTATCGCCTTGTTCAGGACTTAAGTCAATATTTATATCACCCATTATAATTATATTTTTATACGATTTTAGTGAGTCCAATAAAGCATCCAAAGATATCAAAAACAATTCAATGTTACGGTATGATGGAGATCTGTATAAAGAAATTATGGCAATATTTTTGTTAATTATTGTAACCAGGCAATTGGCCTCCTTAAAGTTTGGTTCATAAGTATAGTGTTTTATATCTTTTTTTATATATACTACTATGCCATCATTTTGGTTATAGTATTTTAGTGTGTGAAACGGACTGTAGTTTTGAATTTTAGGTAAAGTGGGGTTTTTGGATAGCCAACATTCCGTAAGAACCAAAATGTCGATATTTGCATTCATTCGAGCCATTAGGGTAAGAAATCCCGAAATATTACAAGATATGCTTCTTATATTTTGAGTTATAACGTTAATTGGTTTACGGATGTGACCAACCAATCGCGAACAATCCTCAGGAGCACAAGCCTGTGATTGCGAGACAGAGATAGAATCTATATTATCTGTGTTAGCTTTTATATTCATTATTATTTATATTATATAAGAGAGCAAAACTAAGGTACCATAAACAACGAAATCGTTCGCAACCAGTCAGCCACGTTATATTTAGAATAATAATTAAGCAAATCAGTATTTTAGTTTGACAAAGTAGTTTGAATACCAAATGAGCATTGTATTTGTTAATAATAAATTTAATGTGTAAATAACTAAAAAATAAAGTAATATAATAAAATATACTATATAAATAATATGTGTTATGTGTATTTATGTGGTTTTCAAAATATTTTAAATACAAATAAAGGTTTATAATTAACAGTCAAATAGAATTTTGCTTTGATTTCAAATTCGCCAACTGGATTTCACTTTTGACACATATATATGGTGATCCTTCACGCTTTCTTAAGTAGATTTTACCATTTGTAGACCAACAAAATAAATAGTCTTCAGTTTTAGCCAAATCCCTGGCCAAAAAATATAGCCTCTTCATTTTAGACGTCAACGACTCTGAGAAATATATCGGTTTTCGATCACATTTAAGACCAAGATTTGTTGTATTCATTTGATTGTTCCGATTCTCTTTGTTGTATCTTTTGATTGCAGCAAGAAAATTATTTTTAACAATTGTGTTAGATAATTCAACAATAATTGTAGCGGTGTCAACATCTCCCTTCTTATAAATTCTGTAAATGTCTCTTACATCACCTCTGTCTATCTCTAAATTGACAAAACTATATGCATGTTTAACTAATTGTAGAAGTTCCTCCTTACTTTCTTGCTGTTTTTTCGGAATTCCTCTAATTTCAATGAAAGTTTTACGGACGTTTTGGGTGTTGCTTTCAATTTGATCTTCCAAATTTGTTATCTGGGATATTAAAGATTTTCGCTCCTTTTCAAGTTGCTCAATTTTGTTTTCCATGTAGGTGTTTTGCTGGGTCAGAAACTCGAGGGATTTTTCAATATCCTGATTTGATTTATGAATAACAATATTTTGATTCTTAATATCCGTAATGTGTTTTTCCAGAGAGTCCAGCCTGGCATTCTGAGTCTCAATAAATTCCAACATCATTGACTTCATTTCTGATTTAAAATCACAAGACTTATCTGTGGTCGTATCATTGGATATTCGGCGACGCCGTTTCCCCCCTGCAACCGAACTACAACCTTCTCCCTCCTTAAAGCTGGCAATATCAGACTCAGATCCTGAGTGTGTTTTATTTTGGTCGTGAGTTGACAAGTGTCGCCCTTTACCAAGCATGACGGAAGAAGCAGATAATTACTATTAGATAAGGTAGAAATAGGTTTAAAAGTAATTGTGTTGGTAATATTCTAGAAATTAAGTAATTCGGTAAAAATATTAAAACCTTTTACAACGTTGTAATAAACCCAAAAATGGTACGTTATGATGGTTAATTTTATCAACATCATTAGCCTGTTTCTTATCACTGCCAAATAATTTTTGGAAACGAATTTATTAATTTAAAAAAATACACCAGCGACTTTAGATAGACTCCGTGGTAAACACCGTAGAGTTAGACGCGGATGTAACGCATTCGATTCCTGGTTTAGAAGGCAAAAGACACATTTAATTTATTTGTCATTAATCGAGTCTAGTACGCTAGATACACCGACGAGCTTGCCAGTCGTTATGATGGACATACTCGTATAGTAAAGTTGGCTAAATATGAATCAGCTTCTTAAAAATAAAATATTAAACGCGTGGTTTCTGCCCACCCCGCAAGGGATGCGGTCGTGATGATACATTACTTTTTATTTATGTAATACGAGATTTTATTTTTTTTATTTTTATTTATATAATGAGCTGTTTTCTTTTATTTACTTTTTTGTAATTCATAATATGCAAATGGCGTTATTTACTTCAAGATGGTTTTTTAATATTAAGTTGGCTATTGGAACCAACTATATAATTAATAACATAGCTTTAGCTATTTTTTTACTTACGAGTCAATTTTAAAGTTACCAAATAATTTAAATTACCACAATACAGAATATTTTCCGTCATTAGAAGAATTCATTTAAAATATCATAAGCTTTACATTATATTAATAAATTTTATGACATGTAAAAGCGCAAAGCACAATATATTTATTGTCCTGAATAGAACTGAATTGAATCACCAGAAATTTCTGGAAGGCCCATCTCCAACAATGAAGGTCTGAGATCTCTGTGTTCTAGGGGCTGTAATGATAATGATTTTAGTCTAATTCAAACTTTATAAAGGGCCGCACCATTAAAACAGACACTTTGCCAGTTGGCGGAAGTTTATAGCAAAAATTATGAGTCTGTTTTTCTACGCGCATTGTGTTCTGTATTATCTTTGGGCTTTACAAAAGCCAACATTACCATAATGATAGAGAAGTTAACGTTCAATTTATGTAGAAACCGAAGCTGTAACTCGTCAATTATTTTCGTATTGTGCGAATACAATGAAATGAATTATTGCGAGTTTGGTAATTATTATAATGACAAAATAAAATGACTGCCTTCGTAGACTAGTCTTTAAGGGTTCGACACAAAATATATTTATTTAGGTTGTTTGTCAGACATCGACGAGCTTTCTTCTAGCTATCACGGGCCTATAGCAAATTTGGCCAATGTCAACTCGCTTCTTAAAAAAGCATTGCTTCTGACCGGGAAGGGAAGGAATTACGGTCGTGATGATATTTTTAAATCTCAAAATAATACAATTTATTATTGACAATTCGAGTCAAGACGACGCTGGTATTAGACTACCTAATGTTATAAATATTATACGTAGACAAAAGTTTTTTTTAAATACTGAACACGGGAGCAACTGACGCCAGTCATCAACGTTCGACATCAGTCTCTACCACTATGCCGGCCTAACAAGATGCTTTTTATCAGGACTCCAGGTATTAGGAGTGAGGAAACACACTGGCTGGGAGAGTATTCCACATCTTCAGCGTGCGACAGACGTAAGAGTCACAAAATTTATGATTATTCGTTGGAATACTGACTATGGTATATGGATGCATATTTTGGCCTGTGCATGTGGTTCATGCTCGGGATTTCTCTGAAGGATAAAGTCAGAAACGTTGACATCCGTCAAAGAACCAAAGTTACCGACATAGCTTTCAAAATTAGCAAGCTGAAGTGGCAATGGGCTGGACACGTCTGTCGCAGAAGCGATGAACGATGGAGTAAACGGGTCCTGCAGTGGAGACCACGTACTGGAAGACGCAGTGTGGGACGACCCCCCGCCAGATGGACAGATGACCTGAGAAAGGTCGCTGGTGGGGGATGGATGAGGGTGGCAGAAGATCGTGTAAAATGGCGAGCCTTGGGGGAGGCCTATATCCAGCAGTGGAGAGATACAGGCTGATGATGATGATGATGATGATGATGTGGTTCAGTTGCGGAATAAAGTAGAAGGAATAAGGTTATTGAGCTCCTTAGAACATTTACCGGGGCATAACTTGTTGAACACGCTCAGAGAGACAGCGTCTCGGCGAAGCTGCAGTGATTCAACAGTTTAAGATTAAGTCTGTGGTGCCTTCTACTATTTGCAGTGGACCCATTGAGGGGGAGCTGGGAGATGAAGGCAGCGGCAACTAGATCAGAGGGTCCTTGGCTTGGCATCCGGTTGATTGAGCCTGATCGAGAAGGGGTCGTTGGTGTCTTGGAGGACACTTTTGGATCTACACCTTTTCCCATAGGACTTTGGAGCAAGTCTCTACTTTGCGAGGGTTTAAGTGAGAACTTGCCTTTTTCTACTTCCGTGGTCTTGGGGTCAAGTCCGTGGATTTTAGACTTGGAGGTACTGGGTTCGATTACTGGTCGGGACACAAAAATAATAATGTAAATAAATACATTTAATTATTATTTAATTTATTTGTGATATTTCTCGAGTTCGACACAAGCCGTCTGGCCAGCGTGGCGAGTGTAGGCCAAATTCTCCAGATATATGTTCTGGAAGGCCCATCTCCAGCAGTGGAGGTCTAGGACGCTATGTTCTAGGGGCTGTAATAATAATAAAATAATTTCTCGAGTTGGTACGCTGGAGACATCGACGAGCTTGCCACTTGTCATGATTTGCATATAGTAAAGTTGGCTAAATGTGAATCCGCTTATTTATAAGCGTGGTTGCTGACCGCCCCGGAAGGGAAACGGTCATCATAATACTTTACTTTTACTTTTTTTAAAGTAATGGGCTCCATGTTGAAGTCGTGGTGGAGGTTGACGTTCTGCACGAACCAGCTTCTCAGCGTTCTACGCCGCGAGCTATTGGAGGCCCTTTATACTAATAGAACCCATGCCGTACTCACATAATAACTGGAACGTACAATACAAATATTTTTTTATCCGTTAGTTTACATAGCAGTTGCGACTTTTGAGAATATTCTGCAGTGGAGAGACACAGGTCGTTGATGATGATGATGAATAAGATATTTTATAAATACGAATACAAACACATAAGTTCTTCATTTTCAAATAAAACAGATAACATTTTACGCGTCAGAGATAACTCGAAACTCAAGAGAGGTCAGAATTATCTTCCAAAACTTTTGCTATAAATCTAAAGTAAAGACAGCTCGTAAATCACTTTGTTTTACTAATAACAAAATTAATCCGGTTCAGTGTAATCGTTACTTGAAAATATTGTTACTTATAAGCACACCAATGATATTATACTAGAACCAGATCTATTTCTTTTTTTTTAAATAATTTGATGGATAACTAAGGACTGATAAAAATATAAAATATCAATTAAAATTACCACAAATAGACTACAAAAATATGAAACTATAGTTATATATTAAAAAAAAGAGTTCTTCGCTCCATTTGGCGTGGACATGTCAAGTGCAAGTTTTTGTTTTGTAAATTGATTTACTGTGGATATTATTGGTCAAAAGTAGTGTTGTTTTGTTTAATAATGTGCTACAATGTGAATAATTATGGATAACGATAAATTGGACTTTAAATATGGGGCACAAGTTGCAGTTTATTTTTTGCGGTTTTCCCGCGCTGTCAACTCCCATATTTTACCTGACGAGTTTGAGCTATGGTGCCGCGAGTGACTCCATGAAAAGCATCAAATTCTGCAGCATCTGGAATTTTATATATATATTAACTCAATAAAAAGAAATCTTTCTTTCTTTTATCACGTCAAACTTGGCTGTATGGGCTAGACCCTTTGCCTTCCCTATCATCTCATTCATCATCCATCAGAAGAACAGAACCAAAAAAAAAAAAGAAGTTATTATAACGAGTGCCTGCAAACACATACAATGCTAAGGCATATGGTCAGTACAGAAAGATCTGTTGAAGTAGCTACAAGCATTGATGGCTTCACGGTAAATAAATGTAGCTCTGAACAGTTACTATTAGAGTAGTTACATGACCTCTAAAAGAATAAACTTTCTCTGTAATTGATAAAGTACATAGACACAAACAAAACAGGCGTGCTTCTAGTTTTTAGGCCGGTAGTCTCAAGACTGATTCTACTAAGAAATTGGGAGAATTCCACCCGCCCATTCAGAATGTTAATCAGGTATGTAGGTTAGCGCCATGCTTTGATGCCGCGTCATTAAAATTATAGTCAAAGTCAATTCATTTCATACAATTTGGCTTTAAAATAATATTTACATAATATAAAATAAAACTAATAATAATACTACGGATAGGGATATAAGTCCCGTCCGCGTGGAATGGTGGCAAGAACGCTGGCTACATTTCCCCGCTGAAATGCAATACTGATTCTTTGGGCGCAGAAAGAGCCAGCCCTCTTGTCACCAGAAGAGACGACAAGACGCGGTGTTGTCATTTAAAAACTTTGTCAATGTCAATTTGTCCTTCTCGGGCTCCTTTGTCTTGTCACATTACATTATTTAAATTATTATTATTTTAACAATAATAAATATAAATTGACCTAAATATAACAATAAAAGTAGTGTTGCCTAATCTTGGTCTTTTGCAATACCAAAACCAAGACCACATATATATTAGCAAGACTAACTCTAGTCAAGATATTAGCAAGTCAAGTTATTAGCAAGTGTAACTCAAGTCAAGATATTACAAAATCTAACTCTAGTCAAGATATTAGCAGGTCAAGATATTAGCAAGTCAAGATATTGGCAAGTCAAGATATTAGCAAGTCTAACTCTAGTCAAGATATTAGCAAGTCAAGTTATTAGCAAGTGTAACTCAAGTCAAGATATTAGAAAATCTAACTCTAGTCAAGATATTAGCAAGTCAAGATATTGGCAAGTCAAGATATTAGCAAGTCTAACTCTAGTCAAGATATTAGCAAGTCAAGATATTAGCAAGTGAAGATATTGGCAAGTCAAGACATTAGCAAAACTAACTCTAGTCTTGCTCATATTTTGATCTCTTGCTAAGAGTTTTGTCTTAATTATGCTAAACTTGTTTTTTTGATTTGTAATTGAATTATTTTTTTGTTAATTTTAACTTTGTCTTAGAAGAGTTGAAATATCTCTAAAAATGTTTTGTTGAGAAACAAAAAAACATTTTCATCTGACAAATTGTTCGTATTGACGAATAAAACATTATATAAAGGGTTTTTTTAAATAAACTTTGTATACATTTTTAAATACATGTTTAAGTTACAATAAGAAACAAATATATATATAGGGCGATGGTGGCTCTGTTGCAAGAACGCATTCCTAAACCTACCCTGGGTGAAAAATTAGACCCTCGCCAACCCGTTTGGCCAGCGGGGCGAGTGTAGTTCAACTCCAGAATCTAAAAGTCCCATCTCCAACAGTGGAGGTTAGAATTCCAGGGTCTGTTATGATGATGAGTCAGAACAAGAGTCCAAGATCAGTTCTGATGCAAGGCCAAGACCAAGACTGGCCCAATCTTTGTCTTATAAGGAAGAAGCCGTGTAGATACTAGATATGTCACTTAAAACTAGTACGGGTATATTGGTTGTAGAAGGGACGTAGGTTAAATCCAAAACTAGATTGCGGTGAAAGGGTCGACGATTCTATTAACCCGCGTATACAATTGCATAATAGCGTCTTAAAACCTTCTAGGAGCTTAATAAAGAAGGTAGTGACCATAGACATACGAGGTGACTTTGTGTGCACTTACTTTAGGCTAATACGTTATTCTATTGATAGAAACAAACAACAATGCAATGGTAATACTGGATAACTGTCAACCACAAACAATTGAAAATTCTACGACAATAAATAATAATAATAATAAATAATAATAATAGTTTATTGACAAAAAAGAAATATTACAGTGTTGTACATGCTTAATTTAGTAGAAGACCTCTGCCCCCTATACTAAGGTTGCCCTGGTCTTATAAGGGACAGCTAGTTGACACTATGTAATGGAAGCGGTCTTGCAGAGCAGAGTCGTTCAATATAATCTGTTACAAGTCTAATTAAAAAAAAAAACAAATAAAAATGGTGTCACAGAACTACTATTTTTTTTTTATACTGAGCACGACATGTAACACCGCGCCTACCTGATGGTAAGCGGTACGCGAGGTCCAAGAATGGTAGCAACTGACGCCAGCCTTAGACGACCGACATCAGTCCCTACCACTATGCCGGTCTATAAAGATATTTTTTCACACTTCTTTTGAAGGACTTCAGGTTATAGGAATGGAATATAGGAAAAAATTGGGGAAACACACTGGCTGGGAGAGCATAAGTCGAAGTGAGGGCGGAAAAAAACATTTTACCTTGTTCAGTATCCCTAGTTTTTTGGACGCTGTTTTGGTGATTTGAATTTATAAGTCAAAGAGTAAGTTTGTTTGTGTTTGTTTTATTTTTTATTACAAGAATTGTTGGATAAGTTGAGTTAAGACACCCCGCCGCGTCACATCTCAGGGAGACGGCGCATAAAGCGGAGGCCGCAGCAGAAGTTGCTTGTCCAAGTTGCAAGCTGCGCAAGTATGTATCCATATTAAAAGATTACATTTTCTATTCCACACAACGCTAACACAATTCTTTGTTTCTAATTAATATAGTATTGTTATTATAATTACTCTCTAAAATAGTTTTAATATAAATTGTAATAAATTCCTTCCCTAAATATGTATAAACTAAAATTATGTAAATTGTATAAAAAGTGCGGGGCACCCTGAGACACAGGCATCACGGTAAGTTTAGGGGCGTTCGTAAAATGTAAAAATGTACAGCTCTAGGACCATGGAGTCCAAGCGCGAAAAAGTTTTTAAAAGCCATAACACCCGTAACATCACGTCTTGTCGTCTCCTCCGGTGACAAGCGGGGAAACGCAGCCAGCGTTCTTGCCACCATTTTATTTGCAATGATTTTTTTCGTATAAATGGTATTATTTATAATTGGGTTAGTCCTTATAAATATTGTTTATGTCTATGGTAGAGACCCACTTTGGCGGGTGTCTGGCGAGGACCTCAATAGCTAGGCATTTGTTCAGTCCAGCGTAAAAAGGGCGTAACTACTCCACTCAATGACCGTAAGTAGGCTTTTCATTATTGTACACTGGAACGAAATTCTGACATGTATTCTCTACGTGTCGATAAGCTAACACCTGTATTCTAAGACATTTCCTCAACAGCTACTACAAACAGCCAAGTCTGATATACAATATTATTGTTTAGTATATTAATATTATTTACTAGTAAGTAGTTTAGTTTTAGTATAGTATTAGTATTTTAATTTCTCCCTTATATTTATTATTTTTGTTTATTTATTTAAAACTGTTTGCACTATGTACAAAGGCCGTTAGACATTCTTACTCGGTCAACCTTAGGGACATTACGAACATGGTATGTGGGAGGTAGGTGCAAATATTTAAACAGGAAAATAGATAATTAAAATTCTACTAAATCTAAATCTAATACTAATATAAAACATAAATAAATATATTAATACTAAATTCAAATAAATAATAATACATACATACATACAATATTACTTACAGTTGTTAGGAACTATTCAAGAAGTGTGTGAAGACCATTCTTTTAAACAGCATTCTATTGGGCGCTTGTCGGATATCTAAGGGCAGGTTGTTCCACAGATTTGCGGCAACAACTGCAAATGAGTCGGACATAAAACTAGAGTGGTGAGATGGTATAGCAAGTACAGCGTTATGCGATGACCGCAACAACCTGTCGTGGAGAGAAGAGAGGAAGGAGAATTTGTTCTTGTGGTATTTCGGTGTCGCAGGTTCATTTAATCCAGAAAAAAGCGGACAAAGGATTCGAAAGTTTCTGCGACAACGAATTGGTAGCCACTTTAACTTAGCTTGATAATCAGAGATGTGATCGTATTTGCGCAAACCGTAGATAAAACGTATGCACGAGTTAAGCAAGCGATCCATTTTATTGAGCAACACCTCTGAGAGATCAACGCTACACACGTCGCCATAGTCGAGTAGGAGAAGGAGAAGGCTTTGGGCAAGGGTTATTTTAGCTTTTAACGGAAAAAAGTTTTTAAGTTTATTGAGAGAGTGCAAGGTAGAAAACAATTTACTACTTGTGTTGGTAACCTCAGCGGTCCAGCTTAGTTTGGAATCCAGATGTACACCTGGATTCTTCACTTCGCTGCAGTATGCAATCGGGACATTGTCAAACCGAACCGGGTCAATATTGTCAATGTCAACTTAACATAACTGTCGAGAGCTACATATTATGATTGATTGACACTTATTCGGGTTGACAACGACCCCGAAGCGTGTAGACCATAAAATGATATTATGAAGATCTGAGTTCAGCCAAGCTATTGCACTGTTTAGTGTGCTGATATCCGTCTGCACATAGAGCTGCAAGTCATCGGCATACAGGTGGTAGGAACAATGAAGAGAAGAGGTGATGGCGTTAATAAATAAGGAAAATAGCAGAGGAGAGAGTATGCCACCTTGCGGGACGCCTGTAACCAGGCTACACCACCGCGACGACACCTGATCAACTCGAACCTGCTGCTGGCGACCATGAATATATTGAGAAAACCACTCTAGGGCCTTCGAGGAGATTTTCAGACGAGACAACATAGCGATTAACAAATCGGGATCAACAGTGTTAGAGGCATTTGTGAAATTAATTAGTACATAAACTGTTACTTTTGTTTCATCCATGCCACTTCTGATGTCTTCAGTTACTTTAAGTAAGTATATTATGTTCTATAATTTGTGCAAACCTTCCAATATACGTAATGCGTAACTTACAATATTCGTAATGTACCTAAGGTTGACCGAGTAAGAATGTCTAGCGGCATTATACATAGTGCAAAAAGTTTAAATAAAATAAAATAAATAAATAATACCAACTTCGTTAATTAATTTTCATTAAAATTGACATCAAACCCTCGCCAATCCGTCTGGTCAACGTGGCGAATGTAGGCCAAATTCTTTAGAAATCAATTCTGGAAGGCTCATTTCTAACAGTAGGTCTGGACTGTGTGTTAGGGGGGCTGTGATGATGACGATAAAATGACAAATTGTTTATCATATATTAATTTTAAAGTAATAAAAAAAAAATGCTATTTCACGTTGAACTACAAAATGCATCCAGTGTTCTTGCCACCATTTCACGGGGTCTTATATCCGTATCCGTAGAATGAATATTTAAATTATTTTATAAATTGTAAAAACTATATATTGTATATAGCAAAATATTATTATAAAAATACAGATTTAATTATGATATAAAAAAAAACTAAAACAAAAAAAAACTTACTTACAAATCCTAATTTAAATATAAATTGTATTTATAAAAAATAAATAGATAAGAACTGTGGTAAAGTCCGTCCATTTTCTTGACTTTCATAAATACATATAACAAAAAAATAAAACTTTAATAAATTAAATGCCCAAAAGCACTTACACCAAATCACAGCGCAATGAGGCATTTCTAACGATTTAATATTATTGTTTATTCCGCAACGTACGAAGAGCAACTGGCGGCTGATTGCGCTCATATGTGCGCGCAACGCATTTCTTTGCCACGAATATTGTTATTACTACCGTCTCTAGGTGTGGGCAGCGCGCGGCGATTCTGTGCTCTGTGTCCAAAAGGCAATGATGCATATAATTAACTCAAAAGTAATTGCCACCTTGCTTCATTATGCTTTCAAGAGCCAGCATTTAAATTTAATTTAAATGAAATAGAAGACTACAGTTCTACCGGTATAAAATGTAAAAGTGAAAATATGACATAAACTGAAATAAAAATTATTTCCTAGTAACAATCTTTATTTCCTAGTAATAACTTGATAGTTCCGCGCAGGGTCCACGTTTCTGCAGCATACAGGAAAATGGGGAACACAAGAGCTCTGACCAGCCGGATTTTAGTAGCTTTCGTAATGTTTCGGTTCCTCCATATTTTCTTTAGTTTGTCCATAGCAGACCTCGACACTGCCATACGACGCTTAATTTCCTCCTCGCATCCACCGCTATTCGATATTAATGCTTCCAGATAAATGTAGGATTGGACAACATCGCATTTTACTATCTGTAAAAATTTTAATTTAATAATTTCCCTAGATCAATCTTAAATCTGACGTGCTTAGTGGGGTAGTGTAACAGGTATTCAAATCTTATACATACTTATAGCTAAAATTAAAAGTAATCGATCGTTGTGGTGTAGTTCTGTATTGTTTATTTTTTAAATCTGATATAGCTGAGTTTTCCTTGCAGATTCCTTTCTCAGTCAGATTAAACATTAACAGGTCACTGAAATCTGCTAAGCGTCTTCCACTAGCAGGAATAGAATCATTTAAAATAATTTTATTAATCAAGTGCCTGTAACAGGTTTACGTGAATAAAAATATTTTAACTTTGACTTAGATAAAAGAGAAGTGTCATGATGGACAACGGTCTTGGGTCTAAATGACACTCGGAACAACGCGATGCCAATTTAGAAAGATACGCCTGTACGTTAATTTTAAATAGCTTTTATGTCAGTAATGACAGCAGGGGAAGGCATAATTGCATAAATTTTACTCCCTGTATCGTGATCAAAGGGAAATGAGACGAGCTACATAAGATATTAATGTACTTATAGTCTAAGACCTTCACTTAATGAACTCATTACCATTTTTTTGTTTTTTTTTTCTATTTATTAATCATAATTCGTTAAATTACCTATTTTTGTTAACACATATACTTCTAACACATTGACATAAACGTCTTAGAATGTGGGTGTAATTAATTCTGTACCGATTAGTCTAGCTTTGATTCTAATACCGTTTAGTTTTTTGACCTATCTTCTCATATTTATATTACATATCTTTAAAGAATTGATAACAACATGAAATGGTTCCTTTGAGTCAGGAAGCGAAATGAAGTGAGCAGCAAGTGAATACCAAATGAGGTCCCGACTTGTAAAGATACCTTCTGTTGAAGTTTACTTCTTTTATTCAATTCCCACAAAAGACGAAAAGGGAAACTTTGGCTCGACTTTTAAACATACCGTTAATATTATTTTATTGGGATAGTACAGCCTCAAAGAAAATTTATATATATAACAAGATGGGATAAGAGTCTAAACAATGTAGAAATTAAAGTTCAAAAGCTTGTGAACCTTAAATATAATTCAGAAAGAAAGAAAGAAAAAAGTTTATTTGTCACAAAAAAACACAAGCAGTAAAAAAAAAATATTGCTAAGCTAATACGTTGGCAGAAATAATTGCCAGCCTTCCTGTCTCCAGACTTCTCCGTTAGCCGTTTGGACAACTCCTTGGCCAGACGCTTGGCTGAGTGTCCCCATGGGCCCATCGTCTCGACCCAAAACGGCGTAAATTCGTAACCTGTACTGAGGTTGGCGTATTTGCGCAGCTTGAGGTTCTCAGCAGAAACCGCCCCACTTCCCGCGCTTGAGGAGGAAAGTCAATATAAATGTTTTTGCTATTTTTAATAGTCTAAAATTATACTTTATTATTATTATTATTATTTGACCGCCTCCGTGGTCTAGTGGTAACAAACGTTGCCGTGAACTCGGGAGGTCGTGGGTTCGATTCCCACCGGGGGCAAGTTGTACATTGTATAATTTGTCTCGGTCTGGGTGTTTATATGTATAATATGTATATATTTACAAAAAAAAATAATAATATGTAGTTTATCAACCATCTAGTTTCCGTAACACAAGCCTCGTGCTTACCACGGAAATTAGATGGCGATGTGTGACCTGTCTGGAAATATTTATTATTATTTTTTTTATTATATGAAAGTGATAGTATCCAATATATCTGTAATTGTATCTCCTAGTAAGTTGAAAGACTTAGAATTATTTGGATTGATACTTGACAAATCTTTGAAAATATTGGATTGTGCTAGGATTCAACTCTCTTAAGACAATTGCAAAGTCAACATCTAATTAAATTATTATATAAAAGGATTTCTACATTTCTTTAGCCGTCGGCGTTCATTCCAACTTCCTCTTCGATTACAGTGACTGAAAACGATCAGCCCAATCACTTTTCAGGAAAACTACACTCCTGGGAAATTTACTAAGAAACAGTCGAGTAAAACATAGACATATATATCTCCACGACAGGTCGTTGCGGTCATCGCATAACGCTGTACTTGCTATACCATCTCACCACTCTAGTTTTATGTCCGACTCATTTGCAGTTGTTGCCGCAAATCTGTGGAACAACCTGCCCTTAAATATCCGACAAGCGCCCAACAGAATGCTGTTTAAAAGAATGGTCTTCACACACTTCCTGAATAGTTCCTAACAACTGTAAGTAATATTGTATGTATGTATGTATCATTATTTATTTGAATTTATTTATTATTATTATTATATTATATATATTATTTATAATTATATAGTATTAGTATTAGATTTAGTAGAATTTTAATTACCTATTTTCCTGTTAAAATATTTGCACCTACCTCCCACATACCATGTTCGTAATGTCCCTAAGGTTGACCGAGTAAGAATGTCTAGCGGCATTAGGTCCGCCTTTGTACATAGTGCAAAAAGTTTTAAATAAATAAAATAAATAAATATATACATCATGTCCTGACAGTAGTGGTCCACAGGTTGAGAGAGTTCGCCCACAACCCTCACGCCTGGCCAGACTTGTATTATCTTTAGTATTAGTGACAATTTTGTTACGTACATTTATCATAGATTTATAATACCACCATTCCCGTGCCTCGGAGAGCAATTTAAGCCGGCGTCGGTTCCGGTTACACTAATACCAACTTATGGATTCGTTACTAACTTTACGTCAGACCCTTGCCAACCACCAGTGTGGCGAGTAAAGACCAAATTCTCCAGATATATGTTCTGGAAGTCCCATCACCAACAGTATTTGTGATCTAGGGGCGGTAATGAAATACATTGCCAATAAATAGTGATCAGTCGGTCTTTAATTTGTATGTCTATGTAAGCTACACACACAATAGGTGTTTAGGTCTTCGCGGATGTAGGCGGGTACTAAACTTATTGAGTCGCCTTTGCCCCTTTACATTTAAAAAATAGGTTTACAATAAATTGAGTATTTTTGAATACCTTTTTTAACTGTCTTCGTTGTCTAGCGGTTAGAACCGTAGAATTTACTCAATTATTTATTTTTTAGTCTTACTAGATACAATAAGTAAATAATCAAATTAATAAAAACAAATTAAAAGACTGAATATAAATATATACGAGTATGTATATAATATATGCCTTATATAATACCTTAAATCCTACAAAGGTCGGTTCAAACCCACCCGGCATGTACCAATGAGAAATACACTTTACTTACGTACATTTGTCATAAATTTACAACATCACCGTTCCCGTGCCTCGGAGAGCACGTTAAGCCGCCGGTCCCGGTTCCACTAATGACAACTTGTGGAATCGTTAATAAATTGTCATAAAAAAATTGACATCATATCCTCGCCAAGCCGTCTGGCCAGCGTGGCAAGTCTAGGCTAAATTCTCCAGTTCTGGAAGGCCCATCTCCAGCATTTAAAATTATTGTTGCTGCCATTGTGGCCTAGCGGTTAAGTCAGTGGATATTCCATCCAAAGTGGTCAGACCCGGTACCTCCGCATTAAAATCTACTGACTTAACCGCTAGCTTAATTCCTGCAACATGAATTTAAACTGGGTCCTATAAATTTGTTTTTATTATTTTAATTACCTATTGTATCTTGTAGTAGTCATGATGAGCCCAGCTAAAGTTGATTAGAGTTGTGGACGACCTTGAAATGTTAAGTAAATTACCTACATATGCTATGTTGTGTTAAAAAAATTACGGATTTTTGGGATTAGACAACGCTTTACCTCGACTGTACAATCACGCATTCTCACTTTCTTCGGACGGAGTGGAGAAATATCCATCGAGAGCCTGATAGTCCAGTAGAAAGTCGAGGGCAAGAGGATGAGTGGTAGGTCTTTGATGAGATGGACCGACCAGGTGAAGGTTGCAATGGATCATCCCCTACATGAGTGCACCAGCTATGCTGCGTTCCGAGAGGAGTGGCGACGGCTTGTTAGGCGTGCCACCAGCACTCAAATGGGGACCACGACCACTATGCCAAGAGTGTAGCGACTAACTTAAAGTGGTACCTGAGATTCAGATTAAATTCGAACAGCTCGCCTCTGTAGGACATTGAGAGCATCTGTGAGGTACTTGGCTGAACCATCCCAAAGGCGTGAACAGTACAGAACAATAAACGATTATTATTATTATTAAGAAGAAGAATAAGTCGTAAAATATCCTAAAGGTATGAAAAAGATGGTCACCCAGTTACTTGCCAAATTCGTTCTGCTAGAGCAATTCAATTTACCTTCACCATTTACATACAATGTCGGTCTTATAGTAACTTTGTACTTGCGAGAGGAAATAAATTATTTTGTGACGTAGAATTAAATGTGTACATTTATACGTTAAGTCGCCAGTTACTCTATTCAGTTACTTAAGCGCAAGGGTTATATAATGGAATACGTAAAGCAAATATTGTTCGTCAATAAATAATAATAAACTGCCTCCGTAGTCTAGCGGTTAAGTCTGTTTTTTGCATTAAAAAAAAAAAAAAATGTTCATTCTGCGTGCTATTCCCTCACCCAACACGGGCACGCAACTTGATCCCACCTCGCTTCGCATTGCTGTTTTACTCAGACTAGGTTGCCAACTATATGAAGCCCATAAGTGCGTTTGCGGCGAATTAACTGATCCGTTTGGTCACCATGGCTTATCATGCTCAAAAAGTGCAGGCCGTTTCACCCGCCATAGATCCCTAAATTTAATCATTCAAAAGGCACTATCTTCTGCAAATTACCCATCAACATTAGAGCCAACTGGTATTTTTCGCAGCGATGGGAAAAGACCAGATGGGCTAACCCTCGTGCCTTATAAACAAGGTAAGTCTTTGGTTTGGGATGCGACGTGTACTGACACCCTTTGTGCTAGTCGTGTTGGCGCGACACGAAAACGAGCAGGTGCAGCGGCTGAATTGGCTACAAACGGCAAACGTAATAAGTACATAGAGTTGGCAAATCGTTACTATTTTGTGCCGTTTGCCGTAGAGACGATGGGCCCTTGGTCTGCAGACGCTAAATCGTTAATACGCGACATAAGCGTTGCCATCCGAGCGTCAACAGGTGATCCTTTGAGTAGGGAATATCTTATTCAAAGGATCAGTGTTGCCATCCAACGAGGCAACGTCGCCGGAGTCCTCGGAACATTGGGTTCATCTTCTCCTGGATTCGATGACATGTAGATTATAATCAAGATATTTGTAAGTATTTAGTTTTTATATTAATTAGGTTTATCTTTTAGTTTATTTAATTTAAGGTTTTGTTTAGTTTTTTTTTTTACTTTATTGTTTAGGTAGCTTTAACTTATATTTATTGTTTGTATTTGTGTATCTTACTTCATATACTATTATTACAATAAAAAAATAAGAAAGATAAATAAATAGGTTGTATGTCATGACATGTTTCAGAACAAGTGTCTTGAAGGTTTTAAAGGAATAGTTTTTAAGTTTTTATTGTTTTTTTTTTTTTAAATTTATATTATGTTTTTCTCCTTTGTTTTTACTTGTTTAATTTAGTTTTTTGTTTGTTTTTTTTTTCCTTTCATTTATCAACATTTATTTATTATTATTAGCTGTAAAGTTTATGCAATTGTAAATATGTGGTTAACGTGGTGAGTATTGCATGATCTTATGTATCTTATTATTGTTAAAACCTGTGCAATTCTGTTTGTGACCCTAATAAAGAAAAAAAAAATAATGTTATTTTGTTTATTTAAAAAATGAACAAAAAATAATTATAATATAATTTGAAAATGTCCTCTAAAGACGACCCTTCAGAGATAGTTCCAAGGTATCTGGCAACATTTCCCCTCTGTACAGCGAGGTCAGTATAGTATACCTAGATTTTTAAATTAATTTTTCAATTAAATTGAACGCCGAATGAAACAGCTAGTTATACATAAGTCAATGTAATTATGTCTGTTAGTTTACTTATAGTCTGGGATGGAGCTGTGAGCCTTGCCAAATGTCTACATTTGGCTTGAATAACTCTGTAATTACGTCGTAAGCGAAAAAAGTATTAGTCATTTGGCTATGTATTTATGTATTAACCTTGACTTGAAAAAATGTTAGATATATTTTAGAAAAGACAATTTTCTTAGCATTCCATGGATCCACCGTGCGGGAGCTGGGTCTTTCGTTTGTGGGAACGAGAGAGGACCATAATGGTATTTCGAGCTTACGACCGACTAGACTAGAATAGACTAGAAAGGAGGCCTAATCTTTTAATGGAGTGTATCAGGCAAAGCTTTTTGTAGATGTCGCTAGCGGCAATGGTACCTTGTTTTACACCTATATCGCATCATTTTAAAATGTTTTTGTAGATTTTTATTTTTAACAGAAAAAAATATTTTAAATTAACGTTACCTACCTTAAAAGACGAATTAAGTTAGCGCACACCGTATTTAAAAAGAAAAAAAGGTTTTATTAATAGAACGGCAATTTTAAGTTTACCATATCTTTGATTTCGCTTAGAAATCTCGATTTGTACACTTAAAAGCTGCTCAATTCGGCATAATATCCAGAAGATAATTAATTTCGTAATAAAAATACAAGTTTTCTATGCAACTGACATTTATTAGGTACCATCTATCATGCGCCATCTATCGTGATAAAAAGTTAGTGATACACCCCAACTAAATGTTTTATTAAAAGTTGAGACACACATTATGCTATGCAATGTTAATGGGTATTAGTTTATAATAAATTCTTTTTACATCTGAAAAAAAAAAATACTGTATGACTCCGCTAATGCCGTCTTGAAAGATCGTTCCATACATTTTTTTTTTAATACAATTACACTACCTATTCTGATGTATCTAACTGATGACCGGAGGCAGTATCAAGATACCTCTTATCACTGACTGACTGTGCAAGTCCACTTCGCTGGCTAATATATAAATGATACAAATAAATATAATTTTATACTTGGTCCTGCCTTTCATTATATTTATTTTATTATTGTAACAATTATTAACCTATTGTTTTTCACTTATTTATTATTATTTTTAATTTTTATTTTACTTATGCTAGTAGGCTGTGATTTTTTTGTAAATAAATAAATAAAATTGCGCGCAATGTCCGTGAATGTTAGCAACTGGAATCATACACTAATGACCGACATCAGTCCCTAACACTATGCCGGCTTGACTGGGCATAACGGGAATTCGAGCATGATCCTGAAACGTGTGGACACACTTTACTGGGTTTGTCGGCATGAACGGTGGATACTTCCCCGCCCCAGCATAATATTATTTATATCTTCATTTTCATCATTACAGCCCCTAAAACACAGCGTCCCAGACCTCCACTGCTGGAGATGGGCCTTCCAGATCATATATCTGAAGAATTTGGCCTACACTCGCCACGCTGGCTAGACGGCTTGGCGAGGATATGATGTCAATTTTTAATGACGATTTATTAACGATTTCACAAGTTAGTATGAGTGGAACCGGGACCGACGGCTTAACGTGCTCTCCGAGGCACGGGAACGGTGGTGTTGTAAATCTATGACAAATGTACGTAAGAAAAGTGTATTTCTCATTGGTACATGCCGGGGGGGTTTGAACCGACCTTTGTAGGATTTAAGGTACGCGTTCTTACAACCGAGCCACCACCGCGCCACCATTATTTATATAATATATTTATTATTGTTTATTGATAGAATACATATAAGGGCATAAAATGATATTGAGCTGTCTGAGTTTTTAATGGCATAAGTTCTCATATTAAAATATTACCGTCATTTGAAAAACTAATATTGACCAAATCATCTTTTTGTTTTTGTAAGTGGCAACATATTTTTATGACTTAGCGATCTGTCGAGACTGCGGGCACTGGCTGGCCTACATCTAACGCGAAATAAATGAAACACATTTACGTAAAAGTGGTACGTTAATGATGTGTATACAGTTTGTTCTTGTTATGTTTTGTTTTAATCAGACATTATTATTTTAGGTAGGATTTTAAATAACTCCTAAATGAAATTGTATTTTACAATAAATTTCAAACAAACAACAGAAAGCTGATTAGTTTTATTTATTTTTCACATTTACTCGAAGGAAGTATAGTGGAGAGAAACACTGTCGCTTATTTGCTAACTCGACGTTCGTCTACTTCTAATGAAAATATTTCATTATCTTCCTGCCCCTTTGTTAAAACGGGTTAGTACCATTTACACCCATATACTATAACCTTGTTTAGGAAGGTCAACATTTAGGTCGAGCACTTATTTGCTTATGTGCTCTGGAGCAGTGCACACAACATTGAACATTATATACGCGAGCAAGCTACTTAAAACTACACAATACAAGAAAAAAAATGCATAAATTTAAATATAATATTCTAAAACAAATCAAGCTAAATCTAATTTTACATTATAAAATGCCAATAAATAACATTAAAATAAAAAATATTTAATATCTACAGCAAGGCTGGCAATTATTTCTGCCAACGTATTAGCCTCGCTATACAGAGGGGAAATGTTGCCAGTCTCCTTGGGACTATCTCGGATGGGACGTCTCTAGAGGACATTTTTTATTTATAGTTTAGTTTATTTTTAATTGTATTATTTAGGTAGGTTTTAATTTATATTTAATGTACATATATTAAGTAACTTCAAATAAACTTTATTTTAGTGATTTATATCTCATTTTAATATTAAGAACTAATAATATATCTACTAAATGTATTGAAAAATAAAATATCATAAAAAAGTGAAATATTAATCAAAATATAAAATTAAATTTAAAATGTCAAATACACACATCAAAAAAGTCTAGGGATCAAGCATGTTTATGCGGATTTCTTGTGATTGAGATGTGGCTTTGTAATAAATTTATGATTTTATAAATTTATATGGATCCTTTTTGGTGCATTTCATAATTTAAAACAGGAACTGTCAATCAAATTCGAGTAAAAGATGAAAATCAGCTGTCAATATTTTCCCTATAAAAACATAAGACGCATTGAAGACATTATTAGTGCTACTGTTTCCCTACTACTGATTAAAACCAACGTTATTATGGAGCGGCGACGTCATTTAAGCAGGGAAGAAATGATCAGAGCCGTGGGAATGATAGAAGCTGGTTCCCGGCAACGTACTGTGGCTTTAGCTCTGAATACAAGTCAGAGTGTTATCAGTCGACTTTGGACACGTTACCGAACCACTGGTACCGTGGCTGAGCGCCATGGAGGACGGTATCGCTGCACCACACGGAGACAAGACCGATACATTCAAATCACAGCTCGAAGAACTCCAACAATAACCGCCATGATGTTAGCCGTGAGCCTTCATCGCTCTTCAGGGAACTTAATTAGCGACCAAACAGTCAGAAACCGCTTGCATGAAGTGAACCTTCATTCCCGAAGACCGCTACGGGTACCACCTATAGCAATGCACAATCGTAGGACTCGATATCAATGGGCTCTTGAACACAGAAATTGGACAGAAGAACAATGGCGTTTCGTGTGCTTTTCTGATGAGTCTCGTTTTGGTAAGGCCGGATACAAGACGTATACGACACTGGAGAACCCCTGGACGCCAACAGCGATTAAAATCCTGCCAGGAAGTCCATCCTTATAGTGGTGGAACCATCATGGTATGGGCGGGTATTTCGATCGGCGGAAGAACTGAGTTGATTTGGATCAGAGGCAACCTCAACGCTCAAATTTATGCTGAGACGGTTGTATCAGACGTCATCGTTCCTCTACAAGTGCATATCGGTCCCTTATTTCAGTTAATGCATGATAATGCACGACCGCACACCGCAAGAGTTGTAAGACAGACTCTCGCCGCAGCTAACATCAATGTCCTGCCCTGGCCTGCTCAGTCGCCAGACTTGAACCCGATTGAGCATGCATGGGATATTCTTCAGAGAAGAGCTCTGCCGAATATGGAGGGTATCCAGTCGCAAGAAGACCTTTTTTTGTTGTTGCAACGAACATGGGCGGCCATTCCACAGCGTGATTTGGATGAACTCATTTTGAGTATGCCAAACCGATGTTCTTGTGTTGTTAGTGTTCGCGGTAGAAACACGGATTATTAATTGTTTAAGTTACCCAATAAAATTAAAAAAAAAACTGTTATTTCAGTCTTTTTTTCGAACTTTAATGTTAGTGGTTCAAATGTCAAAAATCCCTTTATTAGGAAAATGGCAATTTTTTTTACTAATGCAAAGGTGACTTGGTTTATCGTTACTGTAGACAAACGAAAACATTTTATTTGATCAATCCTTAAAGAAAATTTTAATGAATATCAATCAGGAGAAAAGTTATTGCAAAAATATATGTTGATCCCTAGACACTTTTGATGTGTGTATTTAAACCTATGCAAGGAGTAAAAAAGTATCATATACCTAATAAAATAGCAAGCATAAGTCAAATTATTATATAGTAAGTGGCATTATCTCGTTAATTCTAGGCCAAATTTAGTGGCTGTGATGATGAAACGCCGCTTACTATATTGAAACTATCTTCTTTGTCTTTACAACCTTAGTATATTTGACTGAATTCGTATTTCATCTTATACATTTAATAACTTAGCATTAACTCGCGTTCTTGTAGTTATATTTAAACTTATTTATAGATGTTGTCTAACGAGTTTTTACTATTTAGCCATTTCTAGCAGTAATAGTTTGGCTACATGCAAAAAACATGAATAATGCTTATTTATTTTATTTAAAACCTATTGAACTATGTACAAATGCTTCCACATAAGATGCAAATATTGGAGCAGGAAAAATTAAGGGTAATTAAAAATCTGATGATGATGATGTGTATTATCATCAGTAATATATACAATACTAGCTGACCCGGCAAACGTTGTTTTGCCATATAAATTATGATATAGTAGGTAAGTACTTACCTAATAGGTATCTTTTGGATGAATTAATAGTCTTAAGGTAACCGATTGAACAATTCAAAAGTTATCTAGAGCAAACTTTTATAAGGATTGAACCATTCATTAAAACGATTGTTATGGGTAAACTATAAAAGGTAGACATATGCTCTCGCGGACTTTTTTAAAAATAATGTTAAGATGAACAATTCATCCATAGAGCATTTTTGTATAACTTTAACTATATGCTCAGCGCACGCCACGGAAGGCCTCAGAAACGATACTTTTCCCCCGTTTTTAAAACATTTTTGGTTACTGCTCCAGAACTATAGGACCTAGCGTAATATTATATAGCCTATGTTACTTCTGAATAATGCAGCTTTCTAATGGTGAAAAAATTATTGCAATCGGTCCAGTAGTTTTTGAGTTTATTCATTACAAACATACAAAAATACAAATCTTTCCTCTTTATAATATTAGTATAGATTACTTACAGTTATTCAGAGATATTGAAGAAGTGTGTGCACAGATTTGCAGCAACAACTTCAAACTTAATTTATATTTATTAACGTCCATAGACACACAAATAGAGTCATGATTTAGATTTTGACCTGTTTTGTGATGGTACTTATTCTGTGAGAAGAAAAATGGTATTTAATTTTGTAACAATTAATGTATGATTGATTTATTATGTTGCTTGTAATATAACAGTAGTATACAGTTGCACATATATGTGTAAATTACCCTTTTGGTTAATATTTTTTGTTATTATAGTAACTTGTAATTAGCTTGTATTCATTCATGTATTCTTTAATAGGGTGTATCACTAAATTTTTATCACGATAGATGACGCATGATAGATGGTACCTAATATAACTGTCAGTTGCATAGAAAACTTGTATTTTTATTACGAAATTTATCATTTTCTGGATATTATGCCTAAGTGAGTAGCTTTTAGGTGTACGAATCGAGATTTCTAAGCGAAATCAAAGATATGGTGATCTTAAAATTGCCGTTCTATGAATAAAACATTTTTTTCTTTTTAAAGATGGGGTGTGCGCTTTTTAATTCGTCTTTTAAGGTAGGTAACGTTAATTTAAAACACATTTTTCTGTTATAAACATATAACACTACGATAACATAAAAAAATGATGCGATATAGGTGTAAAATAAGGTACCATTGCCGCTAGCGACACCTACAAAAAGCTTTGCCTGATACACCCCATTTCATTGTATTATAATGTTACCCTACAAAATAAAATAAAAATAATAAAACACTTTAAAGTCGGGTATAATCGATATTGTTTTCAGACATTATAAATAAATAAAAGGTCGAATTGCCCTCAAAGTTATTAAGGTCAAAATTTTGAGGTTGAAATGAGAAAGTTGTCTGACGTTGCGATTTCTTTGTTTCCTGCTTAATAATATGAGGGTTGTTACCTTTATTGCTTGTCAATAATATTAATTGAATAGGCAGTGCCATTGTTCGAGATTAATTGAATGTTCCTACTCGTCATTACCTTTGATGTTTTGTTGTTTTTATTTTTCCTGTTTCTGTCTTTCCAATAAATGCCCAGTCTACTCATATATGAGGTACTTATAATTCTCTTTTGTGATTTTTATGTATGTATACGTAATTATATATATTTATATATTTATTATGTATATATATTTATTATGTATATTTAATATTTTTGTATCGAATTACCTACTTCGAATAAATATATTAAAATTTGTATACGTTCATCTTTTTAATGATTCCGTAATTCAATTCATTTATTTTGAAAGTAGGCATGGGACAAAAAGATATGTATTCTGCAATTAAACTCGCAATTTTTTACTATTCTGATGTATTAGAATATAATTTTATAGTACATATTGGTGTATTCAGATAATAAGCAGTACATGATAACCATCATTTGGGAAAAGAAACAATAAAATTATAGCTTTTTATTTTTATATACCAGCAAGACATGTGACTTTGCGCTTATCTGATGGTAAGTGGCGCGCGAAGTCCATGAATGTTAGCAACTGGAATCAGACACTCATGACTGACATCGGTCTCTATCACTATGCCAGCTTGACTGGGCATGACGGCAATATGAGCCTGATCCCGACATGTGGATAGACTGGGCAAATTCCCACCACCAGTCCGCCTTCCACATATTTGTTGTTCTCGTTGAAAATATGTGCCATTAGCAATAATGTTAAATATTTTTTTTTACTTTCAAAGAGAACTAATATTACGACCGCCTCCGTGGTCTAGTGGTAACAAACGTTGCCGTGAACTCGGGAGGTCGTGGGTTCGATTCCCACCGGGGGCAAGTTGTACATTGTATAATTTGTCTTGGTCTGGGTGTTTATATGTATAATATGTATATATTAACAAAAAAAAGAATAATATGTAGTTTATCAACCATCTGGTTTCCGTAACACAAGCCTTGTAGCTTACCACGGAAACTAGATGGCGCTGTGTGATCTGTCTGGAAATATTTATTATTATTATTGTAAGCCTGCCATGGTGATATTTATATAAAAATAACAAAAATGATAGCTGTGGTAAAGAGGCATTGTCATACTATAAGCTATGACATACAATAATAAAATGGTCTTAAATCTTATCTTGGAACCGGGACCGACGAATTAAGGTGCTCTTCGAGGCATGTACCTACGTAAAAAAAAGTATTTCTCATTGATACATGACGGGGTTCGAACGGCGTACCAATTTTTTGTACTGGATGTTTTATTAAGAAAAGCGTTCTTAAAACCGAGCTACCACCGCACGTACAATATGCATGCCACAATACATGAAAGGTAAGCTCTACTTATTATTGACTCTGGATCCCACAAGTATGCTACTTCTCAAACCTGGCGTAGGTAAATGTTCCCCATTACTCAACCCGACCTATATCCGGAGAGAGGTCTGCTATTCACATATAAACAGAGACGTATATTAAATAAGGAAAGGCATGATCAGATGGTTCGGACATGTTGAAATGGATGGCTTCGCTAAGTACCTTACAATGCTCTCAATATCATGCAAATGCAAACGATTCGAATAGTGGACGACTCTGTCTAAAACTCTCGAATCGCTGCAGCTTCGCCGATATGTGGCCTTCCTGAGCGTGATCTACAAACTATACTTCGGTGAGTATTCGGTAGAGCTCCACAACCCTTCTTCTCTATTCCAAAACCGAGCCATACGAAGATCTGGAATGCTCTCCCAGTGTGTGTCCCCATTCCTGGAGTTCTTCAAGCAAAGTGTAAAAAAACATCTTGATAGGCCGGCATAACGGTAGGAAGTGATGTTTGTCATCAGTTGCATAGGATTTTATAAATCCTTAACAACAAGTAACATAAATTTAAAATATTATGTAAGTAAAGGATTCTGAACATCTGCTTGAATTGCTATTTGAATAACCAATAATTTATTACGCAAGACGATTATTGATGGTATTTGACCTCCCTGTTTTATATATGTTACGTAACAATCTGAAGAATATAGTATGGAAAGAGACGTGGACACTGACAGTGGGTCTAATGCGTAAGTTTAAGGTCACTCAGCGAGCTATGGAGAGAGCTATGCTCGGGATTTCTCTGAAGGATAAAGTCAGAAACGTTGAAAGAACCAAAAACATAGCTTTCAAAATTAACAAGCTGAAGAGGCAATGGGCTGGACACGTCTGTCGCAGAACTGATGAACGATGAAGTAAACGTGTTCTAGAGTGTGGACCACGTACTGGAAAACGCAGAGTGGGACGACACCCGCCAGATGGAGGGATGACCTGAGGAAGGTCGCTGGTGGCGTAAAGTAGGGGTGAGGCCTATATCCAGCAGTGGAGAGACTCAGGCTGATGATGATGAAGAATCCAAAGGAATAAAAATATACATTATATAATTACTTTGGTTTTGTTTTAAAGATTTTCTTTATCATTTAAATCATATTACATATTATGTAATGTATGCATGTAAACTTAAAGATTTTGATCATTTTGACTCAAAACCCACTCGAAAAGTGGATCTGCCACTGAAATAATCTTACGTAAAAACTAAAATACCCTCTCACCCACTTGTAACAAAAAATATGACATGGTCGACCCTCCCCCCTTAATTAAGTTTTTTTAAGTTAGTTTAGTTAGACACTCAATTTTATGTGTTATCAAAACTACTACATAATATGTTTATCAAATAAGTTTAGAGCGCACTTTAGGGCCACTGTATTTAGAAGAAAATATGCACAGTTAAAGAGGTACTTAGTATCACGTCTATGCCTTTATACGATAGATTCTTCGACTACCTCGTGAAAATAGGACCCACATAGCTGATGTGATTGTACAAAAGAAATTGTTTATTTTCTTGAGCTTTGTTGGCACACTTAGCTTAATTAAAACGAGGATTTACCTTTTATTCGAATTTAGAATAACGGCAGAAGTTTTGAGCGATCACGTTGAGTTTATACCTGGATGTGTATATCATGTCATCGTTAGATTTACCCCACGCTTTTTTACGATTTGCGAAGCTGCCCCATCTGAGATAGTAAGCGAGATTCAAGAGGCACCGAACTTTAAATTTTTATTTATTTTTATTTATTATAAACTTTATTGCACAAAGTACAAAGGCGGACCTAATGCCGCTAGACATTCTATACTGGTCAAACCTTTGGGACAACTAAAGCAGTTACGACGAGATAAGGCAGGTGCTATCAGAACTAATAGAAAAATATTAGACTTCAATATATACTAGTGAATAAATACTTATTTACATACTAATACATACACAAATACATACAAATAAAACTACATACATACGTTCTATGAATATACATAAATATAATATACCTACCTGATGACTATAATTAGAGAAATAAATATAGCAGAGAGTGTATTAAGCTTATGGTAAATTTAAATAGTGCGCATAGATCAGTTTCTTAAATAGTGTTCTATTTGGAGCTTGACGGATGTCCACCGGTAACTGGTTCCAAAGATGCACAGCCACCACCGCAAATTCCCATACAAAAGACGATTGAGGATATTTTGGGTGGTTTAAAATATCACCAATATCTAAGTTTATGCTTTTTTTATAATAGGAATTAAAATATAAGTAGATTTCATTTTCATAGATTAATATAGCAATATATTATTATCTTTTTTTTTAAATAGACATAAATTTATTGGAAGTTAATTATTATAATATAAAAGCTACCTAAATAATAAAATTAAAAATAAACTAAACTATAAATAAAAAATGTCCTCTAAAGATGTCCCTTTCGAGATAGTCCCAAGGAAACTCAAAATCTTGGGCATTCTGCCTAGCTTGTGACATTTCTGACAGACGTAATCGATCTTAGACGATACGTTTTCGGACGATTGTGCACTCCACCTCACCCCGCTGGATGTGAGATGGGCTACGGCCCAAAGGTCATGCAAATTGCATGTGCACGATTCTGCTACCCCATGCCGCCTAGGTCTCACATCACCCCCTATTTAAATCAGCACGGCCGCCTAAAAATGAGCGCTCGAAGAGACATCCACCTGGCAACGTTACTGTTTGGAGTAATAAGGAAATCTACGCCTCGTTATCTCTACGATAAACTTAGCTGGCCGCGCTTTCCTAGACCATTTGTTACACGTGGTAGCTTAAACCTCCTGTGCATTCCGCGCTGCAAGGCATCGGCATTCCGTGGTAGTTTTAGATACGCAGCTGCGAAGATCTGGAATAACTTACCTCCGCCACTTCGCGACATGCAGTCTGTAACTGGGTTTAAGCCTAATTTTAAAAAGATACTTCTATCTGCGCAGCTGCAGACATATCTGTATTTTTATTTTATTTTATGTGTATGTATTTTATTGCTATGTATATTGTATGTGTGGGTATGTATATATGTATCTTATAGTTTAGTTTTTTTTACTGTTTTATTATTATTTTTAAAATTATGTTTATTATATAAATAATTTATGTATGTTATTATAAATTATGTAGTTATATTATGTTGACAGTTCTTACTTTTTTGGTTATTACATTGTAGTTTTTTACATGTGTCGGTAATGATTAAAAGAAAAATTTAGGCAAACTGTCGCACCTAGTATAAATTTATTTTTGTAATTTTATTTGATTCATGGGGCTCAGTGAAAATCAGCGCTGCAGCAGAAATGTTGCAGCCTATGCTCACCTGAGTGCCTGTTTGTCGCAGCAGCTCACTCATTTATTTTTTATGTATTTATCTTGTCTTTTTTTGTTGGTAATTTTATATATATATTTTTTACGTTTTTATTATTGTATTAGCTGTTGTCTGCAAATAAATATTTTTCTTTCTTTCTTTCTTTCTTTCTTTCAAATTGCAAGTCTATTTATCTTAGTAACACCTATGGTACTTACTTCTTCGAATAAAAACAAACCATGATTTTAAACACAAATATTTAGATAGAAAAGTGAAATCCATTCAGTGCTCCGCCTTCAAAAAGCTTTGTACGAATTAAAATTTTCAAACATCAAATTGGCTGATTGTAGAAGACGAGACGATTTTCTTAAGTATTTTAAAATAAAAGTATCATTACGAGCGTAATATTTCGCGGTGAAGTCAATACCGCAGTTCACAGATAAATTTTAAAAGCCAACTACACTATATGCCCATCATGACAAGTGGCAAGTCGTGCATGGAGCTAATGCGGCCAACATTTTAACGGAAAAAAAATATTATCGCAAAAAAGAAAAAATATGCTCGCGGATTTCTATAGATAATCCTGTCAGTTTGGCTAAGGAGTTGTCCTGAGTTGGCTGACGGAAAAGTCTAAACGCAATAAAGGCTGGCAATTATTTCTGCCAAGCCTCGCTATACAGAAAGAAAATTTTGCCAGTCTTCTTAGGATCGTCTCTAGAGGTCATTTTTTATTTATAGTGAATTTTTAATCAGGTTTAGTTTGTAGCTAATATTTTTTTACTGTTCAAGTAATTTTTAATTAGACTAAAATAAAATAATACCTATTCTGAATAATAACACTTAATTGACAATTTAATGGCTTTAAAAAACCTGGAATCGAAACTGGCACTTCAGCGTTTAAATCTACCAGTCTTAACCTCTACCCCACGAAGGCAGACTTAATTAATTTACCTCCTGAAAATTGTGCCTTATTTATTCTTGGAATAACTTGGTTCACCTTGCGCGTAGGTGACTTGTTATTAAATTAAATTAAATATAAGGTAAAATGCGCGGTGGTGGCTCGGTTGTAAGAACGCGTACCTTAAATCCTACAAAGGTCTTGGTTCAAACCCAACCGGCATGTACCAATGAGAAATACACTTTTCTTATGTACATTTGTCATAGATTTACAACACCACCATTCCCGTGCCTCGGAGAGCACATTAAGCCGTCGGTCCCGGTTCCACTAATACCAACTTGTGAAATCGTTAAGAAATTGTCTAAAAAAAAAAAATGACATCATATCCTCGCCAAGCCGTCTGGCCAGCGTGGCGAGTGTAGGCCAAATTCTCCAGATATATGTTCTGGAAGGCCCTTCTCCAGCAGTGGAGGTCTTGGACACTGTGTTCTAGGGGCTGTAATGATGTAATAATGATAAGGTAAAATTTATATGTCTGTATATTTTAATTTAAATATTTAGTTTATTTATTGTTATTTTTATTTTAATTACCTATATCCCTTTATTTTAATTTTTCGCTTCTTTATGAGCGTGGTTTCTGATTACTCTGGAAGGTAAACGGTCGTGATGATACTTTCTTTTTAATTACCTATATCCCTTTATTTTAATTTTTCGCTTCTTTATGAGCGTGGTTTCTGATTACTCTGGAAGGTAAACGGTCGTGATGATACTTTCTTTTTAATTACCTATATCCCTTTATTTTAATTTTTCGCTTCTTTATGAGCGTGGTTTCTGATTACTCTGGAAGGTAAACGGTCGTGATGATACTTTCTTTTTAATTACCTATATCCCTTTATTTTAATTTTTCGCTTCTTTATGAGCGTGGTTTCTGATTACTCTGGAAGGTAAACGGTCGTGATGATACTTTCTTTTTAATTACCTATATCCCTTTATTTTAATTTTTCGCTTCTTTATGAGCGTGGTTTCTGATTACTCTGGAAGGTAAACGGTCGTGATGATACTTTCTTTTTAATTACCTATATCCCTTTATTTTAATTTTTCGCTTCTTTATGAGCGTGGTTTCTGATTACTCTGGAAGGTAAACGGTCGTGATGATACTTTCTTTTTAATTACCTATATCCCTTTATTTTAATTTTTCGCTTCTTTATGAGCGTGGTTTCTGATTACTCTGGAAGGTAAACGGTCGTGATGATACTTTCTTTTTAATTACCTATATCCCTTTATTTTAATTTTTCGCTTCTTTATGAGCGTGGTTTCTGATTACTCTGGAAGGTAAACGGTCGTGATGATACTTTCTTTTTAATTACCTATATCCCTTTATTTTAATTTTTCGCTTCTTTATGAGCGTGGTTTCTGATTACTCTGGAAGGTAAACGGTCGTGATGATACTTTCTTTTTAATTACCTATATCCCTTTATTTTAATTTTTCGCTTCTTTATGAGCGTGGTTTCTGATTACTCTGGAAGGTAAACGGTCGTGATGATACTTTCTTTTTAATTACCTATATCCCTTTATTTTAATTTTTCGCTTCTTTATGAGCGTGGTTTCTGATTACTCTGGAAGGTAAACGGTCGTGATGATACTTTCTTTTTAATTACCTATATCCCTTTATTTTAATTTTTCGCTTCTTTATGAGCGTGGTTTCTGATTACTCTGGAAGGTAAACGGTCGTGATGATACTTTCTTTTTAATTACCTATATCCCTTTATTTTAATTTTTCGCTTCTTTATGAGCGTGGTTTCTGATTACTCTGGAAGGTAAACGGTCGTGATGATACTTTCTTTTTAATTACCTATATCCCTTTATTTTAATTTTTCGCTTCTTTATGAGCGTGGTTTCTGATTACTCTGGAAGGTAAACGGTCGTGATGATACTTTCTTTTTAATTACCTATATCCCTTTATTTTAATTTTTCGCTTCTTTATGAGCGTGGTTTCTGATTACTCTGGAAGGTAAACGGTCGTGATGATACTTTCTTTTTAATTACCTATATCCCTTTATTTTAATTTTTCGCTTCTTTATGAGCGTGGTTTCTGATTACTCTGGAAGGTAAACGGTCGTGATGATACTTTCTTTTTAATTACCTATATCCCTTTATTTTAATTTTTCGCTTCTTTATGAGCGTGGTTTCTGATTACTCTGGAAGGTAAACGGTCGTGATGATACTTTCTTTTTAATTACCTATGTATACTCGTATATAATATAAATAAATATTTCCAGACAGGTCACACAGCGCCATCTAGTTTCCGTGGTAAGCTACGAGGCTTGTGTTACGGAAACTAGATGGTTGATAAACTACATATTATACTTTTTTTTTTTGTAAATATATACATATAAACACCCAGACCGAGACAAATTATATTATGTACAACTTGCCCCCGGTGGGAATCGAACCCACGACCTCCCGAGTTCACGGCAACGTTTGTTACCACTAGACCACGCAGGCGGTATACCACGTATATTTGTCAAAAGAGCAAGTATTTATTTTAGGCTTCAGATTTAATTAGTTGTTCGCATAACGATCCGAAAAATAAACACACTATTGCATGATGAATAAGGCCGCAAGATATCCATCTTGATAAATACCTAAAGGCTGGGGAGTGTTATTATTAATTGATCTCGCCCACAGCCGAGAGATGAATTAGAGAGAGAAAGAATTAGGTAAGTCAACGTTCTCGCGATCGTCGACCTCTCGCTACCTACTTGATTAGGGTCCGTATGAGTTGCGATATTTTTAGGATAACTTCTCTGCACCGTAGCTTAAGATTTTATTACTGAATAAATGAAATAAAAAATACGTAGTTCTTTTATTTTTATTCTAGATTATAATATAAAAATATTTGCTCTTTAATAAATTCCACGCAATATATATATATATAGGTAATGATATATCATTCAATTTGGACTATTTTTGTTTTACTTGGTTTCTGCGGTGCGTAGATTTTTTTAATCCTAAATCATGAAACTGTAATGTACAACTGCCCCCGTGGTCTAGCGGTTAAGTCCATGAATTTAGACTCAGAGGTACCGGGTTCGATTCCTGGTCGGAATACAATAATATTTATTAATATAAATTAATATTTTAAATTATTATTTACGATTTTGGTACGCTGGAGACATCTACGAGCTTGCCACTTGTCATGATTGGCCTTATAGTAAAGTTGGCTAAATGTGAATCCGCTTAATTATAAGCGTGGTTTCTGACCACCCCCGAAGGGAAACGGTCGTGATGATACTTTACTTTTTACTTTATGCAAATGTAATATAGCTGTAAATTACTCAAATATAAAAAAAAACTTTAACGTGTGACATGTACGTATTCGGTGTGCCCAGGCTTTAATTCTAGCTGTCACTAACACTTGTTTTTGAACCGGAAATTTCGTTGTAGAGCTGAACCGAACTAGCTGGAAGCAAAAAGGTTGTTTGCCAATGTTAGCATATGTTCGGCAGTGCAAGTTTAGCCAATAAATTGCTTCAATGCAGGCAGTTACCGATATTCTGCTAAATTTAAACCAGTTATTGAATTTAGCTTGTGTTTATTTATCGTTTGGGAAAACTAGTACATAGGTACAGATCGCGCAACGAAAGAACAGCACGGCATGATATTAGGGACCACTACTAAAATCCTAGGGCTAAACCTGGAATTAAAAGTGACAGGACCGCTATCTTGTAGTGTTACAGTAGTGGAAAAAAATAGCCTTAATTTATGGATGAGACTTCTTATATTTTTTTGTATTCAATATGTAGCTGGTACAATCGACGCCATTTTTAACTTCAATCGTTTCGTTTTTCACAGGCATCTATTTGTAAATTGATTAACAACTACCAGCTTAACACCAGGGCTATATATATACTAATGTATTACTATGTAATTCTATCTTTATTCTATTAAGACGAACTCATATATCACCGTACAAGATACATAATCAGAAAGTTGCTTTTTATCTCATAAATAATTTTCATATTTAAGTGGTCGGTAGGCTGCGAGGTGTCAGGTCATTGAGGGATCAAGGAGGCTGCCATTTATCTCAGTCGTACGCCAGGTACGCTCATTAATAAGGCCTATACCATTGAGCCACTAGAAACGCCATCGCGAACTATGATCTTCATAGAGTAACAACTTTTCGGCAGACAGACGCGACACAACGTTAATGCGCAATAAACCGCACTGTTTCATTATTATTCTACTCTTAAATATTTATTTATTTAAGGAACACTATTGACAATATCCAACAACAAATAGAACTAAACGTTAGCAACAGAGTGTCATTTATAAGTTTTCACAAATAGAAAAAAAAACTCAAAAAAAGCCTATGCGATAATAAACATTAAAAAACCATACAGACTTACGGTTGTTTTTACTACACAACAAACTACTTATGAATATTTGTATCCAACAAATACAATTAAACATTTTTTTTCATTTATTTTTTTCATTACTAAAAAAAATATTTATTTCATACAAAACCTTAAATTAAATAAACTATATTACAACAAAATCTAAATTTAACCTAAAAAAAATACATAGAAAATAAAAATTAAATACTTACAAAAAAAAGCTCCTCCAAATCGCTGTCTTGTGGCATGGCGCCCAATACACTAGCAGCATTTCCCTTTTGAATTATGATACTTATTTTTTATGAGAAAAAACTGCCAGCCCTATTGTCACCAGAGATGTCAATGAGCCTTAAACAATAATAAGTAGTTGAGAATCAATCAAAATTATTTTCAGTAAAAAAACGATTGCTTAGCACATGCATCACCATCTTAACACTTGAAAAGAAAATATCGGTGTCATACTTAATTTTAAGCTTGTTGTATGTGTTGCATGCGTTGTATGAATTACGTCTGTATAGGGTGCTGGACGCTGGAATACGGAACGTGGGTTTTTTTATTATATTATTATATGAACTCATGATTGACTCCGCTAATGTCGTTTTAGAAGCCCGTTCAGTAAATGCATTTTGTTTGGTGGCGCGGTGATGGCTCGGTTGTAAGAACGCGTTCCTTAAATCCTACAAAGGTCGGTTCAAACCCCTCCGGCATGTACCAATGAGAAATACACTTTTCTTGCATACATTTGCCATAGACGTACAATACCACCGTTCCCGTGCCTCAGAGAGCATGTTAAGCCGTCCCGGCCCATTTATTTATTTTATTTATTTATATATCGCCATAGGATCCTATCGGAACACTCAGTTAAGTCATTTTTTAAATAACAATGCTAAACAAAATACCTGGCTAGATATGGTGATACACTATTACAAAGAACAGCCCCAATTTCCATTATTGTTATTTTATTATTATTACATATACTCTTCCACTTCTAAGCCTAATATTTATTATAATATATAATAATTTAGGTCTAGTTTATGGCTGTAAACGTGCCTCGTCGGGTATTTTAATAAATAGTAGTTAACAAACTATATTCGAATTTAGAACGTCAATAAACTATAACTAAATATATATATATATATATATATATATATATAGTTATATATATATATATATACATATATATAACTAAATATATATATATATATTTAGTTATATATATATATATATATATGTAAAAAATGTCAATGTAATTAATATATAAGATGTCACAAATTCCTAAAAAAGCTATAAATTAAATCCGCTGTAAAGGCTTCGTCAATCACCTAATGTAAACTTAAAAACTAAAAAATAATAACAATGACATAGGTACTTATCTAAAATAAGATTCTGTGTACTATAATATATTTTATCGCTGTACAGGGAAGTCTATTCTAGAAAAAATACGTCAATAATAAATTTATACCAACTTATGGAATCGTTAATAAACTGTCATTAAAATTTGACATCAGATCATCGCCAACCCGTCTGACGTCTGGCGAGTGTAGGCTAAATTCTCAGTATATATGTTCTGTAAGGCCCATTACATTACATTAGTGTAGGTCTAGGCAGCGGTGTCCCAAGGGTTGTAATGAAAATATGAAAACCTTGTCGCATCTGCGCGCTTTGACTTCTATGCAACTTGTAAAAAATTGATAACGATCTTTCCTAAGGATAGCTATTCTATATTTAAGTTCAATGTCCTACATAAACCAAGTAGATACGAAGGTGGAGGATGTAGGCGCGGGGATTCCCCTGACAAATTGGCTTTGGCTAAAGTGATTCACTTGTTTTACACGTTTACATTTACCTACCTAGCAAGTTATTTCAATGTTACCAGAATATGTAATCTTTGAATAAGAAACCCAACGGCCGAAGTCCATTTCTTCAATCGAAAACGTTATCTACATAGCCACTAGAACACAGATTGGAGATAGAGACAATTTTGTAACCGATTTTTTTATATCGATTGTTTTGCCACGTGATTCGTAGTTAGCTTGTGAATTACATTATACGAGAAACATGTCAAAAGATAACCAGTCTTCCTGGAACTGTTCGTATGATGGTATAATACAGGTTGTTTTATGATAAAATAACACCTAATTCAAATCATAAGTATTGTAATTTATATAATAATAATAATAAATATTTCCAGACAGGTCACATAGCGCCATCTAGTTTCCGCGATAAGCTACGAGGCTTGTGTTACGGAAACTAGATGGTTGATAACTACATATTATATTTATTTATTTTTGTAAATATATACATATTATACATATAAACACGCAGACCAAGACAAATTATACAATGTACAACTTGCCCCCGGTGGGAATCGAACCCACGACCTCCCGAGTTCACGGCAACGTTTGTTACCACTAGACCACGGAGGCGGTTATTGTTATTGTTATATTTAATACATTTTGGGGTTTACCTAATTTTAATTCTTTAAAAAAAACATAAGTTATACTCGTACGTCAGTTTCTAATAAATATCATTCATTAAAACACTTTTTTATATGGTTTGAACTGCCTCTGTGGTCTAGCGGTTACGTCCGTGGATTTAGACTCGGAGGTACAGGGTTTGATTCCTGGTCAGGACACAATAATAATTCGATCGCCTCTGTGGTCTAGTGGTAACAAATGTTGCCGTGAACTCGGGAGGTAGTGGGTTCGATTCCCACCGGGGGCAAGTTGTACATTGTATAATTTGTCTCGGTCTGGGTGTTTATATGTATAATATGTATATATTTACAAAAAAAAAAGTGTAATATGTAGTTTATCAACCATCTAGTTTCCGTAACACAAGCCTCGTAGCTTACCACGGAAACTAGATGGCGCTGTGTGACCTGTCTGGAAATATTATTATTATTAATTTAAATATATATATTAACAGAAATAATAAATGCATTTAATCGAAAATAATATTTACAAATATAAAATAAAATTAGTATTAATACAACGGATAGAGATATAAGTCCCGTCCGCGTGAAATAGTGGCAAGAACGCTGGCTGCATTTCCCCATTGTAGTGTAATACTGATTCTTTGGGCGAAGAAAGAGCCAGGTCCCTGATTCTCGCGCTTTAGACATGCATGTCCGCTCGATTTGCTCAAATGAAACTGTCAGTTTTCTATGCAGAACATAAGTCAAAAATCGCCAGAATTAGGCCCCAGCCCCTCTTGTCACCGGAGAAGACGGCAAGACGCGGTGTTATGTCCTTTAAAAACTTAATGAATATTTAATTTATTTGTGATATTTCTCGATTTTGGTACACTAGAGACATCGACAAGATGATTAGCCTGTAGTAAAGTTGGCTAAATATGAATCCGCTTCTTAATAAGCGTGGTTTCTAACCACCCCGGGAGAGAAACGGTCGTGATGATGATGATACTTTTATTTATTTTTTATTTTTAGTTTCCAATTTATTTGTATAATTGTTTTATATATATATATTTTTTTTTAAACGAAAATAAAAAATAATAATGAAATGAATATTAATACTAAGGATAGGGATATAAGTCCCGTCCGCGTGGAATGATGGCAAGAACGCTGGCTTCATTTCCCCGCTGAATTGCAATACTGATTCTTTGGGCGAAGAAAGAGCCAGCCCTCTTGTCACCGGAGGAGACGACAAGACGCGGTGTTACGAGTATGTCTTTTAAAAACATTTTTGCGCTTGGACTCCATGGGCCCAGATTTTGTACAGCAAACGCCACAAATATGTAATCTTTTAATATACTTACATACTTGCGCCGCTTGCTGGATTGTTTTATTATTATTATTATGTAATTTTATTTCATTCTAATCCTCCGAATAAATATCCTTCACTATGCTTAGGTGTAAGTTACATTTTAGCACAAATAAAATAATGATATATACATTATTTTGGTGGTGACAAGTCGGCTGGCTCTTTATTATATATATATATATGTATTTATAAAATATGGTTTATGATCCTATCTCCGGAGAAACTATGTTCAAATGAAAAGTACAGGCGTAAAAGGCGTAGAAAAAATTAACAAACAAGGACCTCTTTTGTTTTCTTAAGGTAAGAAACTGGATACTTATTACGTCTATGGTTTATTGTAAAGATTACAATAACGCTTATCTAAAATTGAATGCTCAGTTATTGGCGGCTTGTTTGATCGGGAGATTGAAAGTAAAATTGGAATTGATCCCCAGAGCTCGGTTACCAAAAGCATTTTCATGGATTTTCATCACAAAGAGAACTTATATTACTGATACTGTATTAAAATATACCTACTAGATACTTTATATGTACACTAAAATAAAACATTTTTACCAATAAATACATTAAACATTGATGTGTGCCTTCAAAATACGCCTCGGTAATAACAATAATATTAAATTCTTTCTTGTACAAAACTAAAGTAAGAAAATAGCGAGTTTAGTAGTTACTAAAAAAAAAATATATTTTAAATTTCGAGTAAATCAGACCAGTAGTTGTCGAGATACTCGTAGTAGTTTGCGGAGAGAGATTTCCTTAGTACAATTGAAAAATAAAATATATATTGAGTGTGCAAGAGTCTCGCAGAAGTCGTGCGAGACTCTAGCACAAGACCAAGACCAAGATTAGAAGTGCAAGACCAAGACCATTACTGTCTAAGTCTTGGTCTTGGTATTGCTTTGGGCAGCACTAATTGATAGCATGAGCATTTAGACCATGAGGACCCTCAGCCAAGCGTTTGGCAAAGTTTATATCTATTAGAGTTAATATTCGTATAATATTTTGTAACTTTAACATGACAGTAAATAACGGAATCCACTATTTTGACAATCTAATGCTGCCGCTGGTTTTCATGACCCGTTGTCAACACAGCCTGTGTCAATAATATCATCCTCTACAAACAGTTCTTGAACTTCATCTAAAGTGGGCACCTCACTTCACTCAAGAGCATCTTCAAGTAAAATTACCACTTGAAAGGATAGACTTGGCAAACTATAGGCAAATTTTCTAATTATTTTATTAACAATACCTAATTTTTGCAAACTACACAAATGGAAAATGTTGAAAGAAAGAAAGAAAGAAAATACTTTATTTATCACAACAATTAGAATGGTTACAAAAAAAATAAAATATGCAAGGAATAAATTTAAATGTAAGCCTATTCTATATACCGAAACATACAAACAGGTGTGGCGATAAATAGTCAGCTCAGCATATGCTACAGCCGAGGCTGCAGTGCTGATTTTCAGCTGATGCCTTATGTTGGGTGAGTCACGGGTCGCAGAGATATACAGTACCATTTACTTAATCGGAAGGAGCACTAAATGTACAGTTTACATATATGTTTACCAAATTAGAATAGAATAAATAAATAATATTATGATAAATAATATAAGTCATAGTCAAGAAAAAAAAATCAATTGTATATTAATTATTTATTTATTTAAAAACTTTATTGCACAAAGTACAAAGGCGGACTTAATGCCCGAAGACATTCTCTGACAGCCAAACCTTAGGGACAAATTTGAACAATTTTAGGTGCAATCATAGAAATAATAATAATACTATAATTATAAATGTTAATTTAATAGGATTGATATATACTTACATCATATATCTTTATATATATCATAATATCAATATACTACATACTAATAATACACATTATTATACCTAAACATACATATATACTACTTACTAACGCTGTCAGGAGCTATTTAAGAAGTGTGAATACACCAGTTTTTTAAAAGATGACCTGGTAGTTGCTTGCCGTATGATGACAGGAAGATAGTTCCATAAATTAGTAGCAACTACTACGAAAGAGTTGGAGACAAATGCAGTGTGATGTGAGGGAACAGATAGAAGGGAGTTGTAAGAAGAGCGAAGAGATATGTCATGGAAAGAAGAGAGATAGGCGAAATTGTCCTTAAGGTATTTCGGTGTCGCAGGCTCATTCAAAACCGAGAACAGGAGACAGAGAACTCTAAGATTTCTGCGACAACGAATTGGTAGCCACTTTAACTTAGCACGATATTCAGATATGTGGTCATATTTACGTAAACAATATATGAACCGGATACATGCGTTCAGTAACCGGTCCATCTTATTGAGTAACATCTCTGACATATCAATGCTACACACGTCACCATAGTCGAGGAGAGGAAGGAGGAGGCTTTGAACAAGGGTAATTTTAGCTTTTAACGGCAGAAATTTTTTAAGTTTATTGAGAGAGTGCAGAGAAGCAAAAATTTTACCACTCGTTTTGGTCACCTGAGTTGTCCAGCTCAGATTTGAATCTAGATAAACACCTAGATTCTTTACCTCGCTGGAATAAGCAATTGGGACGCTGTCAAACAGAACAGGGTCAATGCTGTTAAAATCTACTTTATTTAATGTTCGGGAGCTCCCCACTATAATTGATTGACACTTGCTCGGATTGACAACGACCCCAAAGCGTTTTGACCAAGAGAGTATACTACAAAGATCTGAATTAAGCCAAGTTATTGCACTATTGACTGTGTTAACATCTGACCGCACATAAAGCTGCAAATCGTCCGCGTACAGGTGGTAGTCGCAATGAAAAAGAGAGGTAATGGCAGTAATAAAGAGTGAAAATAACAAAGGAGAAAGGATGCCACCCTAATAATAAAATAAAAATAAAAAAATAAAAATTAGAATAAGATTAGGTAAGTTGCTGTGAAGTCTTTTGTAATATTAGCATATGCCTTTTGAGTGCCGATCTGAAACCTGCTAAGGAACTGCCTGTTGCCCGTCTCATTGACACTAGGACGATTATTAATTGTTTTTTTTTTTTAAATTAAAAATCGTATTCCTTACCCCTTAAGGAACACAAAAGGAAGGATCAGAAACTACGCATTAAAGAAGCGGATTCACACTTAGTCAACTTTACTATAGGCCCATTATGACAAGTGGCAAGCTCGTCGGTGTCTCTAGCGTACCAAAATCGAGAAATATCACAAATAAATTAAATGAATTATTGGGTCCCGATCAGAAACCGCTAGACGATGGATTTTCTTCTAATAATTATATTCTGCCTTCGTGGTCTAGCGGTTAAGTCCGTGGATTTAGACTCGGAGGTACGGGGTTCGATTCCTGGTCGGGACACAAAAATATTATTAATGTAAATAAATACATTTAATTAATATTAAATTTATTTGTGATATTTCTCGAGTTTAGTACGCTGGAGACATCGACGAGCTTGCCACTTGTCATGATTGGCCTATAGTAAAGTTTGGCTAAAGCTCCTTTATAAGCGTGGTTTCTGACCACCCCGAAAGGGAAACGGTCGTGATGATACTTTACTTTTACTTTAATTCTATTCTCCCTTCAATTAAATGGTCGCGGTTCTGTAGGAGAAAAACATCTATCAGAACTTTTTAATTTCAAAATACACAACAAAATTAATATAAACTCGACGAAAGGTGGATGAAAAAACAATAAATTTAAAGTACAAAAGAGTTATAAATCATTTTGTCGATTCATTCCGCAGACCTCTGTTTAATGACCAGGTCAACGAGCTAGTGTCAACGTGCGTTGGAAAAACATTGTGAAATATCATAAATAAACAGTAAAACCTGTGTCTCAAACAAATAAAGAATTTTAAATATAATATGATAATCGGTGCAATAAACAAACTAGAAAGGAAACTGGTAAAGGAACTCACCTGATGTTCTCGGCACCAGCACTTATAAATTGTTCTTACACTAATTTTGCGGGTTTGGCGAATGCGGGCGAAAACAATGATCGCGGCGATTTCTTCAACGTCTTCTATGACGACTGTAGGACAATGACTGCCCGACGACGACTATTCGACAACGACCACTTCTAGCATGCTGCGCGGCCAGTTATATATGCACTGCCTCTCTTCAGTGCGTAAGCGCCGGCCGTTTTACTTGTGAGCGGGATGGGTAATATAGATTGGAAGCGGCGAGAAAGAGACAGGACAAGGGTATAGGGGTAACAAATTAAGACGTCTGTTAATGCACCGACGAATCACAATAACGCCTAACCATCCAAAATTGGTCGAATTACCGCGATCGGCGCGAACAAATGGTGTTGTAAATCTATGACAAATGTACCTACATTACGAACCGCGACCTTTCTTGAATTTAAAAGAGAACATTCTTACAACCGAGCCACCACTTATCTATGCATTATTTTATACTCATAACTAAATCTCACCTAATCCACGCTTTTGTGAAAGGAAATCACTAGTATCTTGTGGCCCTAAACCACCTTTGTAGCCAGTGTTGAACTGGTCCTAAGGCTATTGTTCCGCTCCTCGGTTAAGAAAGTTCTGACAATAACTCTCAATGACGGAATTCCGCACAACTTTGAATTAAACTCGTACGTGATGCTAGCTTTTGACTTATAGGTACGATCTGGGCACTAATTATTATTAATAATATTAATTCCGTTCTCTCTATTTCTTCTCACCACTCTGGCTTCATTTCAAATTCATTTGCTGTAGTTGCTGCTAATCTATGGAACAATCTGCCCGTTCAAATTTGACAAGCGCCTAACAGGAAACTTTTTAAAAGAATGGTCTACTTGCATTACTACAACAGCTCCCTACAAAGTATGTAAGTAGGTACTTATTATATGTAGTACGTGTATGTGTTATATGTACTGTGTATATTTATATTGTATGTAGTATATGTATATTTAAATGTAGTTTAGTGTGTAAGTATATGCTTTTATCGAGAGCCTAATTATTTCCATATTTATCATTTCTATATTACGTATCGCCCCTTGTACATGGTGCAATAAAGATTTAACTAAATAAAAATAATAATAAAAGCTGTTATTGTGACAAATGAATATATGTAAAAATTAGACCCTGACCTCGGCGGTAGCGTCTGTATTACTAGAATCAAGTCCTTTGTACAAAATAAATTGTTAAGACCCTAACATCTTTACTATTCCGCAACCGAACCACACGCATAGTCACTAGCCCTACGCGTACTCATTAATTTGGAGACTTACTTTACTTACTTACATCTGTCCACGCTGAAGATGTGGAATGCTCTCCCAGTCAGTGTGTTTCCCTACTCCTATAACCTGGAGTCCTTCAACCGAAGTGTAAAAAAACTTCTTCTTTGGTCGGCATAGTGGTATAGACTGATATCGGTCGTTAGTGGCTGGTGTCAGTTGCGCCCATTCTTGGACTTTGCGTATTGTTAGTGGCTGGCGTCAGTTGCGCCTATTCTTGGACTTTGCGTATTGTTAGTGGCTGGCGTCAGTTGCGCCTATTCTTGGACTTTGCGTATTGTTAGTGGCTGGCGTCAGTTGCGCTTATTCTTGCGTACTGCTTATCACCAAGTGGTGGGGTAAAAATGTGTGCCAGCGCGCAATGGAAAGAAATATTTTAAACATAAAACTCAAACGCCTTTAGGATGATGATGTTTCTACTATTTGTGTGCTAATTTCTGATGAATTATGTTAGCTACCTTATCGTGTCTATATTTGTTATCAGTTTGAACTAAAGCATGACAGGAGCCTGTTATATGTTGGATATTTTTTTGTGAACTTTTGCAATGTCTATTATATCAAATCAAATCAAATTATTTATTTTCTTAGGTTATCTTGTAACAACTTGGATATTGTCAGCACTAAAATAATGTAAAACAAAAACATAAAAAAATATATATAAACAAACATAAGTTATGTAATCATGGTTGGACCGTAACAGGCAATAAACCATATTTATGTGTGTTATAATAGCATTATTGTCATAAGCAAGGTAATTGTAACTTAATTACTACTTAACATAAGATCGTGGCTGTAAATAGGCCGTGTCAACTTACAATCTAACAATAATAATAAATATCAAATCTTAATACTAGTTCGTAGCTGTATACGGGCCGTGTCACCTTACAATGTAAATAATAATAAGATGTCAATTAAACATATTTGTAGCTGTAAAAGTGCCGTGTCATTTTATATTCTAAATACCATTAACAATAATTTATATTGGTGGCTGTAAAGAGGCCGAGTCAACTAAATATAAATTAGTGGCTGTAAAAAGGCCGTGTCAACTTATAGACATAAAATAAAATCATAATAATAACTATAAAAAAGATGTTTTTATTTAAATTAAAACATGAATTAAGATTTTAAGCCAAGTTCTTTAAGCCAAGTAAAAATATGATAACACTAATATGCCCAGTACCTGCATTAAGTCAATAATGGCAGCTTGATTTTGTCAAAGCAAGTTTCTTTGTAGAAGTATAAGAAGTTTGCACCTCCTTCAATATTTCTCCGTGTGATTCGAATATTAAAACGTTATGTAGATGATTCACATAATTTATGACAAACTTTTGCACGTAAATCCTAGGGCTGTTATTTTATTGGTGAAAGCATCAGGGCTGTAATCTATTAACCTTTCACTTTTTAGGATTCTTATTACTAACGACTTTTAGGTTTGCCCATTGCGTCTTTATGCATTCTCAGAATACAATCGTAATAAGGTACATAGTACACAATACCTATATAGATCGTTTGCAACTATTTAAAATAGTAGTTTTTTGAAAAATAATAATAAACTAAATTTAAAATTAAACTAAATTATTAATAAAACTGCCTTCGTGGTCTAGCGGTTAAATCCATGGTTCGATTCCTGGTGGGGACACAATATTTTTTTTTATTTATTTGTGATATTTCTCAAGTTTAGTCGCTAAAGACAAGATTATCTACGACGCGATCATGAGGCAGTGTGCCAAGAACACTTGCATCATTGCCCCGCTGCACAGCTATGCCGATTTGCTGCGGGAAAAAATTGCCAGCCCTCTTGTCACATGCAACATTAACCGCTTAGCCAGTTCTTTAGTTAATTAATTTAGAATGTAATATATCAAAAAGCGCGGTGGTGGCTCGGTTGGTTCCGGTTCCACTAATACTAACTTGTGGAATCGTTAATAAATTGTCATTAAAAATTGCGTCACATCCCCGCCAAGCCTTCTGGCCAGCGTGGCGAGTGTAGGCCAGATATATGTTTTGGAAGGCCCATCTCCAGCAGTGGAGGTCTGGGGCTGTGTTCTAGGGCCTATAATAATGATGATGATATCAAAAATGCCAAATAAAACATTCTGACATTTTTGGTTTAAACTTTGTAGATAATATGAAAATTCCGTACCATAAATAAAGTTGCATTAATAAATTTACTTAAATTACATTTTGTACATTAAAATGCAGTAAATTTAATTTGTACGGCAATAATACAAATATTTTGTGGTAACATATATAACAATTTTTATTTACTTATTTTCAAAATAAAATAATTTATTTGCTAGAAAACATGGTTACATTGCAAGATCTTATACTCGTAGATAGAGAATTTGCTTCACATATTTCATCATCATCATCAGCCTGTGTCTCTCCACTGCTGGATGTAAGCCTCCCCCAAGGCTCGCCACTTCACACGATCTTCTGCCACCCTCATCCATCCCCCACCAGCGACCTTCCTCAGGTCATCTGTCCATCTGGCGGGGGGTCGTCCCACTCTGCGTCTTCCAGTACATGGTCTCCACTCCAGAACCCGTCTACTCCATCGTTCATCGGTTCTGCGGCATATGTATCCAGCCCATTGCCACTTCAGCTTGCTAATTTTAAAAGCTATATCGGTAACTTCGACAAAGAAACCATGGGACCCTCAGTCAAGCGCCTGGCCAAGGATTTGTCCAAACGGCTGACGGAGAACAAAGCAATTATTTCTGCCAACGTATTAGTATCGCTCAAAGGTTCGCTATACAAAGGGGAAATGTTGCCAGTGTTCTTGGGACTATCTCTGATGCGACCTCTCTAAAGGACATATATTTTTTATATATGTAGTTCAATTTTTATTTTTATTATCGTTTAATTTTACCGGTATTTAAGCATTTTCCAAGCGAAGCTATAAACCCACATTATTATACATATGACTAGGTTATGCTAGTACAATCAAAATTAATAACCGAATAGAATCATCCAGCAGCCGAATTTTGATTTGACGAACTAAAATCTAACCGTAAAGCGGTTTGTGTAATTAATTTGAACGCCCATGTAAATGGCGGGGGGTGGGAGATTGCATCGCAACTCGTGTTGGCATACTAATGTACATTGCACATGGAATTGCCGTGTTTAACTACGTGTAGAACATCATTCTAGGAATTATGTACAGTACACTTTAGTAAACTTTAAATTTAGTAATTAAGTGGTAGCAGTTATAACAAATTGGGTGAAAAAACAAAGAAATAAATGTAGGAAGAATTAAAGTCAGGCGCGGGGAGAGCGGCGTTTTCTGCGGAGAACCTCAAATTGCGCAAATATGCCAACCTTGGTGCCGGTTACGAATTTGCGCCGTTTGGGGTCGAGACGATGGGCCCATGGGGACCGTCGGCGAGGCGGTTGGCCAAGGAGGTGTCAAAGCGGCTGACAGAAAGGTCTGGAGACAGGAAGGCTGGCAATTATTTCTGCCAACGTATTAGCCTCGCTATACAGAGGGGAAATGTTGCCAGTCTCCTTGGGACTATCTCGGATGGGACGTCTCTAGAGGACATTTTTTATTTATAGTTTAGTTTATTTTTAATTTTATTATTTAGGTAGCTTTTAATTTATATTAATTAACTTCGAATAAATATATATATCACATCTAAAAAAAAAATAGTAAAAGAAGAGTTAAAGAAGTAAAAAGTAGGAAATAAATAAAGAAAGGAAGAAAGGAAGAAAGGAAGAAAGGAAGAAAGGAAGAAAGGAAGAAAGGAAGAAAGGAAGAAAGAAAGAAAGGAAGCTTGCAAATATTAAGCTAATGTGCTGTTAAAGAAACGGTGTATTTAATTGTAAAAATACTTATAAAAAAGATGTTTACAGTTAAAACGCCCTGAAAGAACCTATTAACGAATTGTCCGAAACATAAAAGAGATAACTTAATTAATATAAACAAAACGCTACTAATTATCTACTAACATTGATCAAGCATGCTACGATGGTTCGGGCATGTTGAAAGGATGAGCGAAGAAAGATTGACGAACCAGGTATATAATGCGAAAGTTGTGGGTAAAAGAGGCCCTGGCAGACCAAGACACACGTATCACGATCAAATAAATAAAACACTAGCTGAAGGAGAATTAAAAAGCCTTCGTAACAAAAGGGCATGTATGAAGAGGTTGATGAATGTCGATGAAGCGAAAGAGGTATGTCGTGATCGTGTCAAGTGGCGCTCAATTGTCTCTGCCTACCCCGTAAGGGATCTGGCGTGAAGATATGTATGTATGTATGTATTGATCAAGAAGCGCTAATTAAAGGTAACATTATTATAGATGCCTTTTCTTAAGAAAATATCTAAATTGCGATTAACATTGACATAAAGAGGACTGGACTTTTAATACCCATAATTATTACCACCGAATTGTCAGACAAATTCCGTAGCTTGATGTCCATTTATTGCGAAATATAACTGCAGAAAGCATGCAGAAATAAAATACTTCTTTTTTAAGAGCCCTTTTGTGTATGATGTAATAAGACGCTCTCCATCCACCATTCTGCTTCTCTTCCAACCAATTAAATGACATGTATACTTGTATGTAGGTACTCGTATGATTGATGTTTATTTTATCTGATTTAGATAGGTTGTGTTATTTTATATACAAGTATTTAGGTTTTAAATAAATAAACTGTTATTTTTTATTTCAATTATCGCTGGAAAGTTGTCATTAGCTTTAATTTAATGATTTCATTTAATTTATTGTACAGCCCCTAGAACACAGATTCCTATATCGCTACTGCAGAAAATGAGCCGTCAATGTCAACTTATATTCATTCCCGTGAACTCTACGGTTTGATTGACAACGCTCATTATTAGCATTAAAATACATCATCACAATTACTAGACTTCCACTGCTGGAGATCCTGTAAAATATATCCATCAGTCCATCAGGATATCATTCCTATATATGTAATTATATGTATTGTATTATAGATATCAATTAAAATTTCGATAGTGTTTACTTGACACTCTGTAATCCGTGAAAACCCAAAAGGGTGGCTGGTGAAAAATGCCTTACGGCGTAAAGCTCGCCTGTGCACATTAACTTAATTTTTTTATATAGTTTTTGTGCAATAAATATGTTTTATTTATTATTATTATATACTACTGGAATATTTAAATTGTCCTTTTTTCGCCATGCATAAGACAAAGGGCTGATGTCAGTTTATTTGATAATTTCTTTACAATTCGACAAGTTGGAGACTGTGGGCTTTACTTGCTCTTCCTTACGGGAACTGTACGGGAGCGGCTACAAAATACATGTATCCAGTTCACTTTTGTTTACGCAAATATTGTGAATCTCTGAGTATCGTGCTAAGTTATGGTGGCTACCAATTCGCCGTCACAGGAATCGTAAAATTCTCTGCCTACTCTATTCTATACTAAACAAGCCTGCACCGACATACCTCAAGAACAACTTTATCTATCTCTCCTCACTTTATGACAGATCTTTTCGATCGTCACACAATTCTGTTCTATCTATCCCTTCTTATCACTCTAGCTTTCAGTCTAACTCATACGTATTAGTGGCCACAAATCTCTGAAACGGTTTACCTGTTGACATTCGTCAACACCGAGCAAACCGCTGTTCGTATATAAGTATATTATTATTATTGTAGATTAAATGAATTTATTTGGCAATAGTTTCTTACAATCGTTTGCACCTAGCCTCATGACTGTTCTGTATTGTCCCAAAGGTTGGCTGCTAGAGAATGCCTAAGGCAATAAGCCCGCACTTTGTACATAGTGCAGAAAAGTCTTAAATAAATAAATGTACGAAAGAAAACTATATTTCTCATTGGGTTCACGTCAGGTTTCGAACCGCGACCTTATTAGAGTACGAAAAGGGTTCTAAGAACTAGACTACCACCGCTTCTGCCCCTATTATATTTTGTTATATAAGTATTTGTTTTCAATTTCATATTTAATTTAAGAATTAATCTCTTGCAACAAATAATTATATTAATAGTTGTCCAAGTACGAATCGCTAGTGTCGATAGTTCCCTACTAGATGGCGCTAGCATCGTATAAGAACGTGCCTTGGATTGGCGGCAACATGTTATTACGTCTGTTAATTATTGTTTTAATAAATTGTATGCAATCCGGTAAAAAGTGTTAGATCTAATCAGAAACCAAGTAGTCGAAGACTCCCGTGAGATGGGCTTTGTTCGTAGTATTATTGCCCAGTAGTTATATATAAGTCAATTATCAAGATGGTTTATGTGCTATTCCTCGCAACGTGCATGTCTTATTAAAACTTAGTTTCTGGAAGATTGTTTAGTTAATTAAAGCTAAGTTAATTAGATAACTTAGTAAAACTATATTGTTGTTTTTTATTTATTTAAAACTTTATTGCACGTTATACAAGGTCAAAGTCAAAGTCAAAATATCTTTATTCACGTAAACCTATTACAGGCATTTATGAAACGTCATTAATTTAATTATTTTGAATGATTCTACTCCTGCTAGTAGAAGACTAAGCAGCAAAGTGGTCCAATAAGTTAGCTGTTAGCAGAAGACCAGCAGCTTAGCAAATTCCAGTGACCTGTTAATGTTTAATCTGACTGAGAAAGGAATCTGTAAGGAAAACTCAGCTATATCAGATTTACAAAATAAAACATATACAGCACCACAACGATCAATTAATAACGTTGTTGTAATACGATGACACCATTTTTTAAAACATTTTTCGGTTGGATGCTTATCGGATTTCTACCGGTAGTTCATTCCACAGATTTGCGGCGACAACAGCAAATGAGTTGGCCATAAATCCAGTATGGTGAGAGGGAATGGAGAGAACAGAGTTATGAGAAGAGCGAAGAGACTTATCATGGAATTCATTCAGATAGGCAAATTTACTCTTGAGGTATTTTGGTGTCACAGGCTCGTTGAGTATAGAAAATAGTAAACAGAGAATTCGGAGATTCCTGCGACAGCGAATTGGTAGCCACTTTAATTTTGTTCGATACTCAGATACTTTTTATATTGAAGTAAAGTATCATCACAACCGTATCCATTCCGGGGTGCTCAGAAAACAACCTTTGTTAAAGTCGCAGATTCACATTTAGGTAACTTTACTATAGGCCCATCATGAGAATCGTCGTCGCTCGTCGATGTCTCTAGCGTACCAAACTCGAAAAATATCACAAATAAATTATTGTGTCACGACCAGGAACCGAACCCGGTACCTCCACATCTAAGCTTGGGTTGAACCAAAACGAAGACTCTGTCATTGTAACGATTAAAGTTTAAAATGGCGTCTGATGTACCAGTTTTATTTTCAAAGTCAGTCGTCAGCTGACGCCATTTTTAACTTGAATCGTCACAATCACAGAGACTTCATGGTGGTCTGCGGAATTAACCGCTAAACCAATTTATAGTTAATTAAGTATTTTTATCAAATATCCATTTTTCTCAGCCCAAACACATACTAGTACATGTAACTACACCTAAATATGAACTCATAAAAAGTTGAAGTATTCATCATTATCATCATCATTACAGCCCCTAGAACACAGCGTCCTAGACCTCCACTGCTGGAGATGGGCCTTCCAGAACATATATCTGGAGAATTTGGCCTACACTCGCCACGCTGGCCAGACGGCTTGGCGAGGATATGATGTCATTTTTTATGACAATTTATTAACGATTCCACAAGTTGGTATTAGTGGAACCGGGACCGACGGCTTAAAGTTCCGGGAAGTTCTGTAGCTGGATGCCACCGACTCGCAAACACTTTACTATGTACATATGTACAGAACAATTAACAGTTATATTTTTTGAATCAAGTTTATCTTTACTATTTATTAATATATACTTATTTGAAAACAGTACAATCTATATTTTAAAAAATATAATATTATTAACAACCATATTCAAGTATGATAACATATTTAATGTAGTCAAATCTTATATCTTATACATTATAAATGCATAATATTAAACATTTTTCTGTTGGCCTGTTTAACGCAGGTTCCCTTGGCACTCGCCACGACGAAATTATCGTAGCTATTTCGAGTCATAATAATGACATCGTTGCCATCAATGAGACGTGGCTGCGGCCAGGCGAGGAGGGCCGCGCGCCCGTCGTGCCTGGTTACCGACTGAGACATGTTCCGCGACCGGCGAACGTGCGCTCGCGCGGAGGCGGAGTAGGCTTCTACGTTAAAAGCGGGCTTAGCGCGCGTACACGACCGCACCCCGCGAGTTCTGTCGAACAAATGTGGCTTAGTACGAGCGTCAACGGCATCAAATTGATAGTGGGAACGGCCTACCGACCCCCTTGGATGGATCTAAAAATCTTTATAGACGCTTTAACTGATTCGGTTTCAACATTTTCATATTATGATCACGTAATTTTGCTCGGTGATTTTAATATAAATTTTCTAAACAGCAATGACAACAAAACCAAGGAGTTGAATATTTTTCTTAAATATTTTAATTTTTCACAGCTCGTGACCCAGCCTACTCACTTCACAGACACCAACGAGACTCTGATTGACTTAGTGTGCACGGACGCTAGGGCTCGGCATGTAGTCGTTGACCACGTACCATCTCTTGGTAATCACGCGTACATTGACACGGAATTTACTTTTAAAAAAAGTAAACCTGTTCCACAAATTATTAAGTACCGTCCGATTAAGGATATTGTCAATGATACGTTTCAAAGAGACCTTGGCCGTATCGAATGGAATCACATTGGATTGATGACGGATGTAAATGATATGGTGTCCACTTTCAATGAATACATTACTCGGTTGTTTGACTTACATGCACCAGTCAAAACTGTTCTTACGAGAGACCGCTCAACCCCCTGGATTACTGAGGATGTCCGTGCGATGATGAGGCTACGTGATAAGGCGCATGTTAAATACCGCAGTTCCAGAGAGGAATCGGATCGCCAGACATATAAAGAATTTAAAAAGCTGGTAGAAGCTGCCCTTAACAGTGAGAAGCAAGCGTACTTTGATCAGTTCATAAATAGACATATCCATAACTCTAAAGAGCTATGGCGTAATCTTAAACGCACCATTCTTCCGTCAAATAAGTGCAACATGGATTTACCATTGCATATTAGCGATCCCTTGTATTTAAATCAACATTTCCTTGATGTGCCCGGAAATAATAATGTTACTATTTCTCATATGTCTTTCTTTGAGTTTAATAGATTTCATTCGGCAACTTTTCAACTACAACCAGTAGACGATGCTAAAGTACTTAAAATAATTATGAGCCTTAAATCTAATGCGCAAGGCGTTGACAATGTGTCACGTGACATGATTATCCTGTCACTTCCTGAGTCGCTTGGCGCAATTACAGCTATCGTCAACATGTCTATCTTGTCCTCCACGTTTCCAGATGCTTGGAAGGTAGCTGTTGTTAGGCCGATACCCAAAAAGCCTAATCCTCTAAACTATAAGGATCTGCGTCCGATCAGTCTGCTGCCATGTCTATCAAAAATAGTGGAAACTGTAGTACGCGAGCAAATGACTAGATTTATAGAGACACACAATATTCTCCCAGATAAACAATCTGGTTTTCGTAAAAATCGCAGCACCGCTACAGCACTCATCGATATCACGGATAACATACTTGCAGCCAGAGACATGGGCCAAGGTACTTTATTGGCTCTTCTAGATTATTCACGCGCGTTTGACTGCATCAACATCGCTCTTCTTCTTTCTAAACTCTCCTTCTACGGCTTTGACACTCGCACCATCGGATGGTTTAACAGTTACCTAAGTGATAGATCACAGTTCGTGGAGGTAAGGGAGCGCGGGGGATCTACTTCTTCATCACCACTGAGCGTGGTGGAGAGGGGGATTCCACAGGGATCAATCTTGGGGCCTTTATTATTTGTTTTATACAGTGCAGATATCACGGGATGTATAAAGCATTGTGGTTTTCATCTCTATGCGGACGATCTCCAAATTTATACATCGTTTCCTCCACTTGAGGTGAGTTTGGCTGTGGACAGAATGAATGAGGATTTAAGCCGGGTGGTGGATTGGTCTCATGCAAACTCCTTGGTTCTAAACCCGTCTAAATCTAAATTTATGGTGTTAGGTTCCAAGCAAGTGTCTATAAAATTACAATCGTGTCCCCCCCCTACTTTATCCATTTCTGGCGAATATATACTACAGGTAAAGGAGGCAAGAAACCTAGGTGTACTGCTAGATAGTGAACTCCGTTTTGAGAGTCATCTCTCTGAGGTAGTGCGTGGTTGTTTTTATAAGTTGAAGGTGTTGTATCGATTGCGTAACTTTTGTAGTGTGAGTATACGTGAGAAACTTTGCGAATCTATCGTGCTCTCAAAATTCAATTATGCTGATACTGTATATGGTCCTTGCTTGCTGGGTAGAACCGAGCGCCTGATACAGCGTGTTCAAAACGCCTGCGCCCGGTTTTGTTATCCCATCCCGCACAGGTGCCACGTCACTCCGTTTCTTAACCAGCATAACCGGCTGAAAATGAGTAGTCGTAGAACGATACACCTAGCAACGCTACTGTTTAATGTAATTGGAACATCTATACCAAATTATCTTTATAAAAAACTTAAATGGCCGAGCCAGCCAAAAAATTACAACACGCGAGCAAGTCATAAATTACTCTGCATCCCTCGTTTTAAGACATCTGCGTTTCGAGGTAGTTTTAGGTACGCTGCTGTGAAAATATGGAACAACTTGCCTCCACCGCTTCGGGACATGCATTCCTTAGCAGGTTTCAGATCGGCACTCAAAAGGCATATGCTAATATTACAAAAGACTTCACAGCAACTTACCTAATCTTATTCTATTTATTAATTAATATACAATTGATTTTTTTCTTGACTATGACTTACATTATTTATCATAATATTATTTATTTATTATATTCTAATTGTATATGTAAACTGTACATTTAGTGCTCCTTCCGATTAAGTAAATGGTACTGTATATCTCTGCGACCCGTGACTCACCCAACATAAGGCATCAGCTGAAAATCAGCGCTGCAGCCTCGGCTGTAGCATATGCTGAGCTGACCACCTATTTATCGCCACACCTGTTTGTATGTTTCGGTATATAGAATAGGCTTACATTTAAATTTATTCCTTGCATATTTTAATTTTTTTGTAACCATTCTAATTGTTGTGATAAATAAAGTATTTTCTTTCTTTCTTCTTTCTTTCTTTCTAACGTGCTCTCCGAGGCACGGGAACGGTGATGTTGTAAATCTACGACAAATGTACGTAAGAAAAGTGTATTTCTCATTGGTACATGCCGGGTGGGTTTGAACCGACCTTTGTAGGATTTAAGGATCGCGTTCTTACAACCGAGCCACCACCGCGCACAAATTGAAGTATTAATGATTTTTATTCGAAGTAATATACAAACAATATAAAAGAATTACAATATTAAATAAACTATATCTAAATTTAACCTAAGAAATAATAATAATACATAGAAAATAAAAATACATACTTACAAAAGAAATAGCTCCTCCAAATCGCTGTCTTGTGGCATGGTGCCCAATACACTACCAGCATTTCCCATTTGAATGATGATACTTACTCGTAATTTTTGGGATAAATAACTGCCAGCCCTATTGTCACCAGAGACGTCAATGAGCCTTGGAACAATTTCTTTATAATAGGCTTTAAGTTCTGATCCCCACGGGCCCATAAAAAATAAAACGTGATGATATATTTAGTACATAATTAGGCACCTAATCATTAATTTAACACCAAAAGCAGCCTGTGCATAATGAAGCCAAAGATTTACTGCTACCTTTTTGTAGGTTTTTCATTTGACTTATGTTAAAGTACAAGGTATTCCATACAATTTAATGGTCGCCGCTGCGTTTTCAGAGAAAAAAAAATAAACAATTTATATATTCTGTGGAGTTCTTCGCGCCATTTTGCGTGGACATGTCAAGTGCAAGTTTTTGTTTTGCAAATTAATTTACTGTGGTTATTATTGGTCAAAAGTGGTGTTGTTTTGTTTAATAATGTGCTACAATGTTTTTTTTTTTTTTTTTTTTTATACTGGACTCGACATGTGACATCGCGCCCACCTGATGGTAAGCAGTACGCGAGGTCCAAGAATGGGAGCAACTGACGCCGGTCACTATGACCGACATCAGTCTCTACCACTATGCCGGCCTAACAAGATGCTTTTTCACACTTCGCTTGAAGGACTCCAGGTTATAAGAGTGGGGAAATACACTGGCTGGGAGAGCATTCCACATCTTCAGCGTGCGACAGATGTAAGAGTCTCCAAATTTATGAGTACGCGTAGGGATAGTGGGTAAGGTATGTGGATGCATATTTTGGCCTGTGCGTGTAGTTCGGTTGCGGAATAGAGAAGAAGGGATAAGGTTATGGAGCTCCTCAGAACACTCGCATCTCATTCATCATCCATTGGGAGAAGAGAACCAAAAAAAAAAAATTTATATATTCTGTACTGAGTCGTTTTCCATGAGGCACTATTTAAGCTTTAACAACTAACCTATGGGATAGTGAGCAGGAAATATGCACCAACATTAAATCACCAATTTAAGTTTAATACTTCACTCTATCGTACAGAGTTATTTAATCTAATATAAAAATACACTGGGCCGCAAAGAAAGCGGGTCGGTTATAAAAAATGCGATAACTTTTAAAATATTTGAGCAATCCTTTTGAAATAAAAACGAAATTAAAGTTTATTTCATTACATATATATAGGAAGAAGTAAAACCTTTTTATTTAGTTTTGGTGATTGTATTAAAAACCATAATGTCGATTTTTAAAATTTGAACAACAAATTTGATACCATTTGTTTTACTTTTGTTTCTGTATGTGCAAAAATTGCATATTTGATACCGTAGGTCATTTTTCGAAATGTAGTAAAAAATGGTAATTTTTATTTAACTTAATTTTATTAAAAAAAACTTCATAATCTTAAACTTTTATGATTTTGATTTAAGTACTATAAAATTGTCTATAATACAGTCTCTATTTTATAAAGCTAGCTCCAATATTTTGAAGTTATTAAGGTTTTTGTTACCGACCCGCTTTCTATGCGGCCCAGTGTATGTTCTTATATCACAATAAATATATTTGATTTGAATTAAAAATTCAAACTTAACCTATTTCTAAAACAAAAGTACCTATATACAAGTATATATACATATACATAACTGCCTCCGTGGTCTAGCGATTAAGTCTGTGGATTTAGACTCGGAGGTACCGGATTCGATTCCTGGTCGGGACAAAAAAAAATATTAATATAAATAAATACATTTAATTAATATTTAATTTATTTGTGATATTTCTCGAGTTTGGTACGCTGGAGACATCGATAAGCTTGCCACTTGTCATGATTGGCCTATAGTAAAGTTGGCTAAATGTGAATCTGCTCATTTATAAGCGTGGTTTCTGACCACGGTCTGAAACGGTCGTGATGATACTTTACTTTTTTTACTTTTTATACATACATAAACTAGGTTTCCACTTGTCATGCTTGCCTATAGTTAAGTTGGCCATGTGTATATCCACTTCTTAAAAAAACCGTGGCTTTAACGGTCATAATACATAATAAATAAATATTAACACTCACAACTTACAATATGGATTCGTCTTGCTGTTTGTAAAAGTATAAGTTGAGTAATTTTATTAAACATGTAAGTGTGGATGCTTTTTAAAAGTTAAGGAGAAACCGGTTTCACAGGCGAGCTGCTGATACTATAAAATAATTCTAACATCTGTTGGAAGAATGTAACTGATTAAAAATATAAATTTTTGAAACAAATAAATTTATTCCAATTAAATTATTTTGACATTTAATGTGATTATTTATTTTGACATATACTTACAATTTTGTAGTTTTTTTTTTCATTAAAATAATAATATTTTTATTATGTAATTTAAATATAGTTTATTTTCTAGATTTTAAGTGACAACACCCTTGTACAGCAGCATCTCTGTAGGTATTGATTGTTTGTAGTGTTAAGTGGTAAATGACGATGGCTGTTCTTTGCTATTAATGGCATTCTTCTGCTATCCTGCCATGATTGGTAAACAATAATACTATGAGTGTACTCGTACTTAATGTATTTTATGGTTAATAAATGAATTGAATTGAATTGAATATACATTACAGGTGCAGGTTACGAGTTTGCGCCGTTTGGGGTCGAGACGATGGGACCTAGGAGACCCTAAGCCAAGCATCTAGCCAAGGAGTTATCCAAACGGCTGTAAGAGAAATCTGGAGACAGGAAGACTGGCAATACCTGGTTACCAATCTTCTTGGGACTCTGATTGGTTGTCTCTTGAGGACATTATTTATTTATAGTATTTTTTTTATTAGGTGTAGTTTATAGTTATTTAATTTGATTTTTTAAATGGTAGTTTGCAATTATAATATACAAATTAAATAAATTATAATAAATGTACATAAAAAATAAATAAAAATCCACCTAAATAAAAACTAAACAACAAATAACTTGTTCGAAGTGCCTGGTAAATACATAAGTCTGTGGGGTTTTTCACAATCTGGCCACGCGTCACCGGCGTAGAGATTTCGGTCTTCTGTCGCGACAAGAGCGCGTTAATGGTAACTAATGCCAGGCCTTTGTCTTATTTCTCTTGTCGTTTCCATTCTAAAAGGATAGACAGATAACGAATTTGCCCAAATTTCGGGATTTGAACGACGAATTTGTGGACCGTTCTACGACTACTAGACTTCCTTTAATTCTATTATATTCTTTTTTTATTCTTTATTCTTAGTGTATCACCGTACATTCCCACCGGAATTTGGTTAAGTCAATATAATTTAAACAAAATTGTACACAACATATAATTAACGTTAAAATATCTGTCTTGCCTGGAGAGTGCAATGTGAAGACAAGGAACAGAACTGGTAAGGTAATAAAAGGTAAAGGTAAGGTAAGGTAAGGTATTATACTTACACTAAATTACAGCTTAGTATCCCCAACCTAGGCCTATAGGCCATCTAAGCCTGAACGACCTCACTGTCTGTCTGTTATTATACAAATATACCGTTTGCACTTAAAGTCAAAGTTAGTCAAAAAAAAACAAAATAATAGACGATGGGACCATAGGATATTTTTTAATGGCAGGATTATGTTAGTTAGGATTACTAAATGTGGAAACTGTTAATTGGCTTTATTGTAATTTAAACATTAACACATAAATGTATCATAGCTGTAAGTTACCCAAATATAAATAAATAAATAATTTATTCCTTTGAACTATAAATCTGATATAGCCGAATTTCCATTGCAGATTTCTTTCTCAGTCAGATCATTAACAGGTCATTTGAATGTGATTAGCTGCTGGTCTTCTGATAACAGCTTACTCTTCAGGCGTATAGCAGCCCGAAGGGTGAGTTATATATATATATATATATATATACATGATACACAGGTATCAGGCCTAAATTTCTTAGTCGATTTTGATTAAATTTGGCAGGATTCTACCTAGGAACCCTGAGACGATTATAGATTATATGACGTCATCATCTGACCACCACACGTGACCATACGGCCACATATCTGTCCGGTGGTAATTTGCCAAGTCTGCCGGGGCGGGGAAGTATCCACCGTTCGTGCCGATAAACCCAGTAAAGTTATCCACACGTTTCGGGATCAGGCTCGAATTGGCGTCATGCCCAGTCAGGAGACCTATGTCAGTCAGTCTGATTGCAGTTGCTAACATTCATGGACCCTGCGCGCCACTTACCATCAGGTGGGGGAAGGTCACATGTCGTGCTAGTATAAAAAAGTATTTGGTGTTTAGAATTGAAACTTTTTATTCAAATTTTCAAATTCAAAATTATTTATTGTATAGATTGCTTATTCTAATTACAGTTGTATGTACATGTCATGATGACGCAATCTGCCCATATTATGGGCATACAATATGCTTATGTCAATAGATATTTATTTACAATATTTATTTGTATATAGTTTATATTTAATATTGTTCTTGTCAATTTATTGGAATACAATGTTAATGTCAAAATTTGCATGCTAAAAAATATTTTATTGAGTAAAAACAGTTGTCAATAAGAATTTTCGTTAACTCAATAGTAACTCTCGTATCTCTCTAGGAATATTATTATATACTCTAATGCACATTATGTGGCAGTTTCTGCTGTAATATTCACTTACACATCTTGGGTATAATCTCTAGGTACAAATTTGATACAAGTATTATATTTTTTAAAGAGATTAGAATGTTTATTGACAAATATTCTTATTTCAAGGATATACATAGATATTAAGAAACTGGGAAAAAAATATTTTAAACACAAAAAAATCTGTGGCAGTGCACCGTAGGAATGCAGGCAGCATTCTTGATACATTTTAATCATGACATTTTTCTTAGTGATTTTAAAGTTTTTTTTTTTTCAAATATAAATATTATGTAGCTAAAAAAAATATAATTAATATTTTTTTAGTACAGAAATTATATTTGCTAACAAATAACATCCCCCTTTGTTTCCATTCTGAATCTATGAAACTTTCCTTTTGCCGTCGAAGCACAAGAGCTATGCAAATTGACTCTGGACTCAACTGCTATCAGCTGCATGCACCATTATCAAGTATCCGACACTCAGCAAGTAGATGCCTACTAAGCGCTGTAAGTTCCAACGCACGAGACGAAGCGATCTAATATAAACTCTGTGCGAGTGTCAATTAAGCTCAAACTTCAAACCTTTACCGTCGCTTTTAGTAAATAGTATCCACTAATGCTTAGTTATGTTTAGAACTGTTTTTCACAATATTATTATTTTAATGATTATTCTTAACTCTAACGCAAACTGAAGTAATAAATGTTTTTTGTAATAGAAAAAAACAATGTTTTTCTTCTAACAACATGTACGAGTATGACAATAATAGGTATTTGCAGAGCGGTTCGTACTACTATCGTTGACATTATGAGTCAATATTAATGTGGTGGTCGCCTATAATAGTTGGAACATCTAACTTCTAATTTAGTGTTAAGTACAAATAAGTGTGTGATGTTAGCACTGTTGGCTACCCTATTATAAATAAATAAGTTTTGCTAAATTTTCAATTGAAATAGCAGTGACAAAAACGTTCGACTGGTTCCCTACACCGATACTGGGGGACAGTCTGGGCGCCGAGACGTAGCACACCGCCATGGTCAGTGAATTTCGATCAAGGAGTGTACTAGCCGGTGCTGAGGGAAAAGCCTGTAACGAAAAACCTGACTCCCAAGTGCAAACGGCCATGAGGCGGTCACGCTCTTTAATGTTTCTGGAAGATAAAATATCTTACAGTACCAGTTTTCGTCCTACTATCGTTGACATTTTGCTAAATTTTGAATTAAAATATTGGTCATACTACTGACAAGAACAACGGCTCAACAAAACCGAATTATATATTAAATTTATATTTACCAAATCGGTTATCACAATAAAATATTTTTTTTAAATATAATATGCGCTCACGAAAGCAAAGATGATGAGTTACCCAACCAAGTACACGTATGTTTTTTTTCTTTTCACATAAATACTTTTTAGCTTATTTACCAGCTAACCTTGCTGTTAATTTTGATAAAAAAGTAAAACTGAATCAATATTTTTTTTCGAACAGTTTATTAGTTAAAACTTTAAAACATGAACATATTTTATTTAAAATAAGCACTTTCGTTTAGTTTTCCGTTGGAAGTTACTTACCATAATTTGACCTTTATAAGCGGCACTATCAACAGTTGAGTTTTTTTTTTTTTCAAAATGACGGTTCGATTCCCCGCTAAGAGAATATATTTTTTTTAAATCTAATTATGCAGTTTTAGTTTTTGTCAAAATCGGCCTTCGGACTCCTTTGAGCATTTTTCGATATTCCTTGTATTATAGGATTAGGCCTTGAAGGCACACTTGAAAAAATCAACCTGTATAATAATGCATCCCGCAAATCACTAAACACACTCCCATAGGTTAGCTGGTAAAAAAAGCTGAAAGCATTTATGTTAAAAGAAAAAAACATACGTGTATTTTGTTGGGTAACCCATCTTTGCTTTTGTTAGTCCATATTATAATTTTAAAAAATATTTTATTATGATAACCGATTTAGTAAATATAAATTTAATATATAATTTGGTTCCGTTGAGCCGTTGTTCTTGTCAGTAGTATGCCCAATATTTCAATTCAAAATTTCGCAAAATGTCAACCATAGTAGGACGAACCGCTCTGGAAACTGGTACTGTAAGATATTTTATCTTCCAGTAACATTAAAGAGCGTGCTCGGCTCATGTCCGTTTGCACTAGGGAGTCAAGTTTTTGGTTACAGGCTTTTCCCTCAGCACCGGCTGATACACTCCTTGATCGAAATTCACTGACCATGGCGGTGTGCTACGTCTCGGCGCTCAGACTGTCCCCCAGTGTCGGTGTAGGGAACCAGTCGAACATTTTTGTCACTGCTAAAGTACCCGCTATTCAAGAACGAAGAGATGGCAAGAGACCAAACGGCATGACCGTTGGACCGCGGAAGCTTGGCAGGTGACTGGTGTGGGATGCGACATTTAAAGACACATTAGCCCAATCTCACATCCAGGTGACATCGTCAAGCTGCGCAAATACGCCAACCTGCAGCCCTATTCTGTTACTTAAGCGCAAACGTTATATAATGGAATCGGGTAACTATATATAGGTATTAAAGTTGATATTTGCACGGCCGCTGTCAAGGTCGAGCGCTTATAGAGTTGAGAATTAAATAATATTTTGTAATTATGACGCAAGCTCTGACGTAAATAACGAAATCCACTAATAATGTTTGCGACTAACAGTTTAGGGTCGAGACGATGGACCCATGAGGACTTTCCGCCAAGCGTCTGGCCAAGGAGTTATCCAAATGACTTACGGAAAAGTCTGGAGACAGGTAAGCTGGTGATTATTTGTAACAACGTATTAGCCTAGTTATGTAGAGGGAACATACCAGTCTCCTTGGGACTATCCCCGAAAGATCGTCAGGACATTTTTTATTTATAGTATTTTTTTATTAGGTTTAGTACCCTCGTACATTTTCAATTTTTACTTTTTACGAAGTTTTCAATAAATAAATTATTTTATATTTAACGTACTAATTAACTTCGAATAAATATTACTTAGGAAAAAATAATTAAATTAATTAATTCTTGGTGTTCTCAGTCATTAGAATAAAAACATATTTTGAAATTATTTTATTTATTTATTGGTTTTGTTAAAGGGTTCAGTGAAAATCAGCGCTGCAGCATCTACTGTTGCCTATGGTGACCTGAACACCTATTTGTCATAGCAGCTCATTTTCTTTTCTTTTTTTACCAAGTTTATATTATTTTAAGTTTTGTTACTATTACTTATTTTTTTCTCTTTTGTAATTGTTATGTCTAAGCTGTTTTTGATAAATAAATGTTTTCTTTCTTTCTTTCAAATGTAAAATACCTACATCTGATTTATTTATCGTTTGTAAAAAGGTTGAGTTTTTAGCATTTTTCAACTATCAAAAATTTTGTCATTTCTAACCATGACCTAGCATAGTCTTAATCTGTGTTATTATGCATAGCGGATAATGTAGTATTTAAACTGGCTGCAACTTTATGACTTTGGCTAACCAAAATTCTGCCATATTTAAAGATTTATTGGCTTTCCCAGCTCCGGGGCTTGCATGGTTACGTAATTAAAATTTTACGTCCAAAATAACGCTAAAATACCTTTGCCATTTTTTGGCGAAAATTAAAATTTTCGTTTAAAATTATATGAGTAATATAGATGTTAGAATATGTACAAATCATCAGGTAGCCATTATGTTTCTTTAAGTGGTTTTAACGCTTTTGCAACCCTCTCACTGGCACAATACAAATTGGCAAGCTCGTCGATATCTCGACATATATTACAAATAAATATATTATTGTGTTTTGACCAGAAATGGAACCCGGTAAAACGATAAAAAAAGCAGTCAAAATACTTACATAAGTTAATACAGTGCATTCCCATTCCCATTAAATTAAAATTAAAATGTAGGCTGGACTTAACAGCTAGACCACGTTATGATTAAGTTATTTTTCTCTGTCTAAAATTTCGTATATGAAAGTGAAAATATATCCAAATTTCCGTATTTTATTTCCTAGAAAGTTCATAGACTACATTACTCATAAGACTTGAAAATATTTGATTGTGCGAGCGAGAGAGAAAATAATAATTCATTTTAATTTAATCGTTAATCCCTCTTAAACAGAACCGTTAAATTAAGTGGATTCCTCTATTCACTTACATTTAAATTTTTATACTAATGTTAGTATTTCTACTGTCTCCTTCGTCTAGCGGTTAAGTCTGTGGATTTAGTCCCAGGTACCGGATTTGATTCCTGGTCGGGACGCAATAATTTCTTCAATTTATTTGTGATACTTCTCGAGTTTGGTCTAGCGTACCAAACTCGAACATGGACGAGCTTGCCACTTGCCATGATGGTAGTAAATTTGGCTTAATGTGAATTCAGTTTTTGACCACCCCGGAAGGGATACGGCCGTGATGATATTGATGACTTTTTTACACTTAACCAATAAAAGGTGAACGCACGCACAACTGGACACGACGTACACACTTTTATATTTTTAATATAAAAGATTTTATGATCACTAACGAACCTGGTATTCACTTCTGTATTCTATAGATTGCTACATCCATCTAGAAAAACTTTCTGTTTCAGTATATTTATATTTGAAACACAAAACGGTGAAAAACCCTCTTTACTGAAAAGCCCCTTTACGCTGCAATTTTTATGTTAAATTTTGGCGTATTTATTTAATGAATACATCTGGGGTATAGATGTATCGGTTAAAAGCGGCACCATATTTTCAAACAAGGAATTTTTCGATGATAATTTGACATTATAGACCTAACAACTATTTATTATTGCTCATTGTTAGTTATATTTATTTGACATCAAAAATTAAATTACCAAAATAATATATATATATGTAAGTATGCATGTATATGTGTATATAATATTAAGTTTGTAACATAAATATTTAATATTATCATGCCACTAGCGGTAGAATGCTTCGGAAATTATGTATAATACCGCATTATTATTTTGTACACAGTATTCTGGAAAATAAAGATATTTATTTATTTATATTTATTTATACACATATATAAAATAATTACAATATAAATTAAAACTACTTAAAATTAAAAATTAAAATAAATATAAACTAATCCTAAGAAAAAATAAACTATAAGTAAAAAATGTCCTCTAGAGACGATCCAAAAAAGATATTTTTTTTTGATTCGATTTTGATTTTTGAATTCGCGTAGTGGTGTATACTTAGGGCATACAATTATCTGAATTTTTAAAGTAAAGTAAAGTATGATCACGACCGTTTCCCTTTCGGGGTGGTCAGAATCCACACTTATAAATAAGCGGATTCACATTTAACCAACTTTACTATAGGCCAATCATGACTAGTGGCAAGCTCGTCGATGTCTCCAGCGTACCAAACTCGAGAAATATCACAAATATATTTATTTACATTAATAAATATTTTTGTGTCCCGACCAGGAATCGAACCCGGTACCTCCGACTCTAAATCCACGGACTTAACCGCTGGACCATGGAGGCACAAAAAATTTAGTTGATCAAAAACTCATTTTGTATGCTTGTACTTCCTAATATCTAATTCATTGTTCACCCACACAATGTGTTTTGTGATATTTCTCGAATTTGGTACGCTAGAGACATCGACGAGCTTGCCACTTGTCATGATTGGCCTATAGTAAATTGGCTAAATGTGAATCCGCTTCTTTATAAGCGTGGTTTCTGACCACCCCGGAAGGGAAACGGCGTGATGATACATTACTGTTTTTTCTTTTATAAATATTTTTATTTTTGACTCTCTCATCATCATTATCAACAGCCTGTCTCAATCATTCTAAATAAACCACTATTTACACTACTCTTGTGACCTACACTAAAAAGATGCCATTTAAGAACTATTCATGTGTACAAATGAATGCTGAAAAACTTTTAAAAACAAACTACACGCCAAAATAGGATGCGCAAATAAAAGGGAAATGTAATTTGAAGCTGCGTTCATCATGGAGACCGGGAGCTACCACATTCATTGGCTGATTTCATAGACGTATACTCCTATTTGGACTTGCCCTTTTACAATTTTAAATATGTATAGTTTTGTGGTTTTGTGCTACCTTTCAAAGTCTTAATTGAGTCATAACCATGTGTCCTATCACTAGATCTCTAGATCGCCCGCACCCTCATGCAAGCAATTAGCGTCAACAATGACAGTTCGAAAACAAGACAACTCGTAACGACCGCCCAGCTTTGCCACATGTAGCAAAGAACTAAATCTTTCACCCGGAGATCCCGGCAGGTGTGGCGGCCTTCTATATCAATTGGAAGCCCATACTCGGCCTGAAATGTAGGTATGGACATGGCGTCAAAAGTATCTAGCATCTAAACTCTAAACATATAGGTACAAAGGTGTATATTCTAGTTAAACGACCCTCGTAGGTTATTGCCAAAAATATAGGGAACCCCGAGAGTGCCTCCGATCCCAAGCAGACAACGAAGCTTCACCGGGATCCGGGGCAGCGGGATTATCTTCTTAAGCTTGGGATAAAAACCCCCAAACTTTAGTAGGTACGTTTAGTTAGTGGATTAATAAGGTAATAAAAAAAAACTAAGTTAAATACAACTATAAATATAATTTAATAAGCTATATATAAATAACAGCTAATTAACAAAAAGATGGAATGTAAAACTCGACAACGACAGGTGAAGTCTCAAATGAGCGAGGCAAAGAATATCTTGTGCAGCCAATAATAATAATTCCTTGGTCGCATCTGACTACAATCGTTACAACCCCCCCATTCCCCCCCCCACCCCGCATTAGCTTTGGCGCATTGGCTGCGACTTCTTCTCACACGCATTTTATTCGTTTCCGATAGCTGAAAGTTGCATCGGCATCCCGATTACTGCGGATACAGTGGGGTCCTACAAACGAATATGTTCTATGCTGTTAAAATCATCTAATACTAACTGTGGACGCTTATTTTAAATGATTATTTAGTGTCACAAAATAACACTATTACAAAACTGAGGATATTTGTAACAAAAATATTTTGTTTATAAAAATAATCTGTTCACAACATGTAAAGCAAGCTTGCCTTCGATATTTAAAACATACTTGTATGTATAGAGGTATAAGTGATTGGTGTTGAGCTGGTTTTCGCATCGTTGATAGTTAATAAATGATATTATAGACTGGTCTTTATATTATGTCTGCGTTATGATTCAGTTTTGTTTCGCTGGTGGATTGCAATTATGAAAATTGGGAAGCCTACCAACCATGGACATATAGTATAAGAGCGAACAATGTTATACAAATTAATTTACCCGAAAAAACCTCCCTAACGTTATAGACTAAAATAAATTACCCATGTCAAGTTAATAATTAATTTGTGGCTCTAAAGAGGCTGTGTCAGCTTACAATCTAAAAATACATAAAAATATTTAAGTATGTCAATAAATATAAATTCGTGGCTGTAATAATAATTATTATTATAATTGGTATGTTAACTTATTACATATTCGTGGCTGTGAAAGAGGCGTGTCAGTATATATATTTAAAGTACTTTAATTTGTTTTCTCTTGGACCAGTATATTTGTCTACGGTGCCATGGCATTCATTGCGTCGCGCCGCATACAAGTCGAATTCAAATTTAGGCCACATTGAAAACTTAAAATACCATGTTCCATTCTATGAATAACTAGAAGCGATTTTTATTTAAACACACACACACTATCTAGCGGTTAAATCCGTGGGTTTAGACTCGGGGGTACCGGGTTCGATTCCTGGTCGGGACACAATCATTTATTTGTAATATCGAGTTTGGTACGCGATCGACGAGACTTGTCATGATGGGCCGTTCTGTTCTTGGTTTCTGACCACCCCGGAAGGGATACGGTCGTGATGATACTTTACTTTTTTACACACACTCAATAAAAACAAGAACGCACGCAGCCCTGGACGCTACGCCCACACAATACACGTTGCAATTCTGGCAATTCTCGAAAAATACGTGCAGCATGCGATATTTATCCAAAAATCTCCCAAAATGTATTCAATTGTTTAACTTAAAATATATAAATAAAGCATGCAAAGAGATCAAATATAAGAACATACAATTTTTTAATTTTACACCAACTAACTTTTATAGATTGTAAAAAAAATGAAATTTGAGCATTGATTGGAGCTAATGTCAACCAGTGCTTTTAAGACTAACAGACAGTGGGGTTCCTCCAGGCCCGAGGGGCTATGGGCCTGGGTTGGAGATGGGGACATTCCATTATCAACAATTCGACATGAATTTAGGTTGTTAAAAAGTAGGTATATTGTGGAATGACATTAATCATGGGAACGAATATTACAATTTGTCGGACCCGACGTGACCCGTGTTTTGCCATGACGCGGCAAAACAATAATTAATGAACGCACCACACCACTGGCAATGCGAGTTTCATTACATTTGACAACCACTGTTATGGACGAATTAATTACAAGATATTTCGTTCACAAGATATATCGCTTTTGTTTAACAAAGAATTTCCCAAACTGTAGATTTTACGAATTTGAGTTTTATTATAAATTATTTTTAAATAATTACAAACAAGGTACCTACATTAAAAATAATTTAAAAAAAAAAACTAAAAAATAAAAATAAACTAATAAAAATAAACTAGCTATTTGAACCGACTTCACCCGTGTTCTAGCCTGCCTCCGTGGTCTAGCGGTTAAGTCTGTGGATTTAGACTCGGAGGTACCGGGTTCGATTCCTGGTCGGGACACATTAATATTTAATTATTAAAATAAATAAATATGATTAATATTTAGTTTATTTGTGATATTCTCGAGTTTGGTACGCTGGAGACATCGACGAGTTTGTCATGATTGGCCTATAGTAAAGTTTGGTAAATGTGAATCAGCTTCTTTATAAACGTTGTTTTTGAACACCCCGCAAGGGATACGGTCGTGATGATAGTTTTTTCACCCGTGTTGTGAGCTGGTCATCATGAGGGTCTCTATTTGGTAGTTGTATAAAAAGCAGCTCAATCAGTTGAGGATAACAGCTTTAAATTCAGTAATATGATTTGACCGGAACAAACATTGCAATACGCCATCTTTTCTTTCCATGATTTTTTGTTCAAACTAAACGCGTGTTCAAAATTTCAGTTCAATCCGTTGAGGATTTAAAATTTAGTTATAATATTTAATCCGAAAAAAAAAACAAAAATAATAATAATAACGTTTAAGTCAATAAACATTATTATTATTAATGAAAAACGCCATCTTTTTTTATCTTTCTAATATTTGTTATCCAAACTAAATGTGTATTTAAAATTCAGTTACAATATTTGATCCGAACAAATTTGAAAACATTGTCTAAATCCAATGTTAAAGTTTTAAAACTTTCGCGCATGTTCATAATAGTATTTATAATTTTAACGGGTCCTTACGCGATTTACCTTAGAGACATATTTCAAGTTGCATTGGCCGTGGTCACATATTGTAAGGATATTGTAAGTGTCGTGTGTCGTGATTTCTAAAAACTTTTAAAGTGATAAGTGGGTAGGTTTATATCTACCGCCCAGTATGTACGAGACTACACCGCATAGCTTCAGTCGACCCGTGACCACTGCCAATGCAACTTGGCTGATACGTCGGGAGAAATATGTCTCTAAGGTAAATCGCGTAAAGACCCGTTAAAATTATAAAAACTAAATCCAATGTTGGCCCCATTAACGTAACTTACCCTGCTTACTACCTGTGATGGTGTGAATATTTCATGCATTCTCATCCACTTGTGAGCTAAGAGTATCTCTATCTTAGGGCCAAGTGAATGGCATATAATTCAAACTCGTCAACCTAATATGTCAACTTAACACATTACGGAACAGCTGTTACTTCAACTTTGGTAGTTTGGCTGAATACCAGACTGATATGCTGGTGATTTATCTCCGAGGGGCTATTAAATTGCGTATCCAGCTATATTTTCCTAAAAATTAAAAAAAGCGTTTACCAATGAGAAACTGCCTCCGTAGCTAGCGGTTAAGAGCCGGTAACTAAAACCTTCCCAAGTGGCGAGGATCTGATGTCAATTTTTAACGACAATTTATTAACGATTCTACAAGTTGGTATTAGTGAAACTGTGATCGACGGCTTAACGTGCTCTCCGAGGCACGGAAACGGTCCGGTGGTGTTGTAAATATATGACAAATACCTACATGTCGGGTGGGTTTGAACCGACCTTTGTAGGATTTAAGGAACGTGTTCTTACAACCGAGCCACGACCGCGCCAAATATTATTTAATATTTAATTTGAGTTTTTTTATTAAAAACGTCATTTGTAGAATACAGGCAAAATTATTCCCTTCTCAGAGAATTTCAAGATTAGCAGGTTACTGAAATCTGCCAAGCTTCTAGTCAACTGCTGACAGCTTACTCTTTGCATCACAAATGTCTGTAATAGGTTTAAGTGAATAAAGATAATTATGACTTTTAATTTTCTATTAAGGCTCATAGATTTGAGATACGCTGTATACTCTAACTCTCAATGGAGCTTAGTGTTTGCTTTGGAAACGTTTAATGGATAAACCCTGTACTGGGAACTCGTCAGCCGTCACACTTCCAGACCTGTCAACTCTATTCCTCAAGGAATATTTAACTAATTCAAGTACAGATAAAACAGCTTGAAGACATTTTTGCGTTTGTAGTATTGTCCTTAATACATACCGCCGCCGTGGTCTAGTGGTAACAAACGTTGCCGTGATCTAGTGGTAACACACGTTGCCGTGAACTCGGGAGGTCGTGGGTTCGATTCCCACCGGGGGCAAGTTGTACATTGTATAATTTGTCTCGGTCTGCGTGTTTATATGTATAAAATGTATATATTTACAAATAAAAAAATATATATAATATGTAGTTTATCAACCATCTAGTTTCCGTAACACAAGCCTCGTAGCTTACCACAGAAATTAGATGGCACTGTGTGACCTGTCTGGAAATATTTATTTATTATTATTATTATATCCTTATAGTCACTAAAATATATAACAAGACAAGAAACTAAACGGCATGAGAATCAAAACTAGACCAATCGGTACAGAATTAATCAGTGAATGACAGGTTGTCGATTATTCAGATACGGAGGTGTACTTCCAAATTTATTATTTTGTTGTTTAACGAACAATACCTTCGTGCTACGGAAGTATAAAATACGTTCTTCTTCGACAAGAAAACGTCATATTAGTTAATTTTATAAGTTTTCTTTACAAAAAAGTTTATATTCTAAGTAAATGTTGATTAAACAAATAATGTTTTAATTTTTGATTATAATACAAGGAACAATATAGAAGTTATCATTAGTAAATAGTTCCGCTATTCGATCATAGATGGCGCTATTACAGTTGCACACACTTATACATGAGCCACACGGGTGCTGGCATACCAGTAATGACGCCCATCACCAAAAGTGCATGAATTACAGGGTGACTGCTGTGATCCTGCTGGGGAAAACGGGGATATGTCACCATCCCCGACCAAGGCCCATTAGTCTTTCGGTAAACTAGCCATAACGTTGATATTAGCTCTATGCATTGCTTAGTAGACTTGTTTTTTTTTTTAGTTTTGCTAGTGGACGTTAGGTGGCGTGAAAAATAATGGAAAAAATAAAAAAATAAAAAACTATCCCTCAATTTGACGGTTGTGTTGATACTCTTACTTTATATCCATTTTGATAAGCTTATACACCGGAATAACATTCCACGCTTCTATTCCCAGGGGTAGTTACTACTAACAAAACACATTTTCCCTATCCCGGCCACGTATATTATGATGTGCTCAGAATCATATTTGGCCCGAAATATTTTGCTTTGTATATTATTAATATTGGCAAAACCCCAGGTTGCTGTGTATTCACATGTCGTGTCGTCATATACACTGAGAACGACACGTGACACCGCTCCCACATGGTAGTAAACCCCGAAACTATAATACATTGAAAGGATCATTAAAACTGGGGATGCTGTTTTTCCTGCCTTCATAAAAGCTTATGCTGTATAAAGTACAGATTCATGCGTGGAATATTGATGATCAGGAACGGGTTCAAGACTCAGCTTTACGCAGTGGAAGTTGGTGCAAGAGGAGTTCCAGCAAAATCTTTGCATCACTTACTGAAAGAATTGGGTCTAAACAGGTCTGCCGTCAATACATTAATGGAACGAGCTTCCAAGACGGCATTAACGGAATCATACAGTATTTGGTTGGGTAGGGAGAGGAGTAGAATGGTGGATGGTGAGCGTATTATTGCGCAATAGAAAAAAAGGAGTCCTCCTTTTCTTAAACCAGCCTATTGTCGGTCGCAAGCCTGAGACACCATTCTTCTCATCTCTTACTCACACACGTTGGACCCGGCACCCGCACGGTGAATCCATGGAATGCTTAGAAATTTGTCTTCTTCTTCTTCACCTTTGGGATGGTTTCGCAAAGTACTTTACAGATGTTCGCATAATCCTGCATAGGCGTGCGATTCCGATAATAGATGATACCACAATGTCTAAAAGTCTTGAATCACTGCAGCTTCGCTGAGACGTTGCCTCTCTGAGCTATACCACCATAATTTTTCTGAGAAGCTCCATACTCTATTTCTCTATTCCGCAATCGAACCACATGCACGGGCCTAAATATGCATCCACATAACTTAGCAACTATTCCTACGCGTGTACACATAAATTTGTGGACTTTTATATCTATCACATGCTGAAGATGAGAAATGTTTCCCCACTCCTATAACCTGGTAGCTTGGTTGTAAAAAGCTTATATCAATGAGAGAAATACACTTTTCTTACATACATTTGTCATTGATTTACAACACCACCATTCCTGTGCTTGGAGAGCACGTCGGTCCCGGTTCCACTAATACCAACTTGTAGAAGAATCGTTAATGAATTGTCTTTAAAAGTTAACAACAGACCCTTTGCTAACCCGTCTGGCCAGCGTGGCTCTGACTCTGCCCAGGTTTCTGAGTTCAAATATCAAATCAAACCCGGTGCCTTTGCGTCTAAATTTACAGTCTTAATCGCCAAAACACGAAGGCAGTATTCTCTCAAAACATTTCTGTCACAAAATTACCATAAATCCACACGATATACTGTTACGTTAGTTTCTATTTTAATACAACAATGCAACCACTAACTTGAAATTTTAGTATGAAAATTTTAACCAACGACTTGGATGAATAGACAACGCATTGTCAAATAAAAGTGTCCTATAAGAGTTTATTTTTTACTGAGCATGACATCGCTTCCACATATATGGGAGCAACTGACGTCAGTCTCTAACGACCGACGAGCAATAATAATCCTAAGTATTTCTTGTATAATTGTTTTAGTTTGTAATATGACAATGTCTATTTACACCAGCTATAATTTAAAGATTAATATCGTTGAACTTATGTTTAATTTGGTTGTAATTTACTGCTTCAAATACAAGCTATTTCTCAGAAAATATGCCTAACATATTTATTTTTATTCGAAGAAAGTAAGGTACAATGATAAAAAAAAACATTTTAAAACATATAAATTACTATTTAACTTAAAACTACTGATTAATTAAAATATAACTAAAATAAAATAATAAAAATATTATAAATAAAAAGAGTTATCTTAAAAGGTGGCTCCCAGCTTTAAAGTTCAGAATAGAAACGGGAACGCACGTTACGTTCTATGTCCAAATCCACCACCACTCCAGTCTACGCCAAGACAAGATACTGGAAAGACTGCAGGGGTGGTGCACAACAATAAAGTAAAGTACTGCACGTGCTACTTCATGAGGCGTACTATTTTCTATTTAATACTTACCTAGGCACAATATCTGACAGATGAGTTAGGTGTGTGTTAAGTTATATTTATTTCGAGATTTTAAGTTAAAGCTGAAATAAATAACAAAATCGATACGATAGCAGCTCTTGTAGCAAAAAGGAACGAAAATGAATCATGAAAGTTGTTTTCTTAAAAATGGTGTGAAGCAAAGTATATCGTTTGTAACTGAAAACGTCCATCCTTGGCCACGGAGTTCTTCGCGCCATTTTGCGCGGACATGTCAAGTGCATTTTTTTTTTGTTTTGTAAATTAATTTACTGTGAATATCAAAAGTGGTGTTTTTTTTAAATTTATTTTATATATAATTAAATTTATATATAATTTATAGAAATATAATTTAATAATGTTCTACAATGTGAATAGTTATGGGAAACGATAAATTGGACTTTAAATATGGGGCACATATTGCAGTTTATTTTTTGCGGTTTTCCCGCGCTGTCAACTCCCATATTTTACCCGTCGGTCGTCTTTAATGATACTCCAAGAAAATGGTACTCCAAGAAAAGTATCAAATTCTGCAGCATTTGGAATTTGATGATGACCCCATTAACTCATGAAAAAGAAAGATATATTACGTCAGACTTGTCTGTATGGGCTAGACCCTTTGCCTTCCCTATCACCTCATTCATCATCCATCGGGAGAAGAGAACAAAAAAAAATTATCATCTTTGGCCACCTCGAATTTTATCGCTACAGAACAAAACAATACCACTGGTGTTTGTCTATTTAGTATTGTGTGAATGGTAACGTTATGTGAGTAGTTAAATTTAGTGTAGCCGTCGTCTACATTAGAACAGTAACCAAGTATTTTAGCTCTGCCGCTTTTACTAAGCTATAAAAATTTAACTAGGTCGCCAGCAAATGGAACTAAAACATATAACACTGCTTTTCCATTACACTAACTGGGAATTAATTGAGTTTTACAATAAAGTTATATCGCGATCGTCAACTATGAATATGAGGCAAGCATCTACCAGATCATGATTTAAAAAACTGGTCCACTCACATTTTCCAATGAAATGAAATGAAATGAAATCGTTTATTTGCTAGGATATATGGTACATAGTATGTTACATAAATAAAATCAAAATAGTTTCTCATGATCCACCAGAATTTGGCATGCAAATGTTTAAGGATAATAATAATAATAGCATTACATACAATTTGTCATTTCTTAAATTATGTCAACATTTGTATTCACAAAAGACTATAGAAACATTTAGCAGACAGCCAGCGAGATAAAGTTTTTTTAAAAATATTTATAGGTAATAATTTAATATCCGAAGGTATATGATTATAAACTTTTATAGCCATACAATAGCAATTAGTGAACCCTTACATATTGACATTAATAGCTTAGTGGGATCTCTTCCAAAAAGCTGATACATACATACATATCTTCACGCCAAATCCCTTGCGAGGTAAGCAGAGACAATTGAGCGCCACTTGTCACGGTCACGTCATACCTCTTTCGCTTCTTCGACATTCATCAACCTCTTCATACATGCCCTATCGTTTCGATGGCTTTTCAACGCACCTTCAGCTATTGTTTTATTAATTTGGTCATAATATGTGAGTCTTCGTTTGCCAGGGCCTCTTTTACCCACAACTTTCGCATTATATATCTGGTTCGTCAATCTCTCTTCATTCATCCTTTCAACATGCCCGAACCATCGAAGCATGCCTTTCCTTATTTTTGTCCCTATGTTTTCTTTCATACCTACCCATTTGCGTATTTCGTCATTACGTATGCGGTCCGTCAAAGTGACGCCGCATATCCTACGCAACGATCTCATTTCTACTGCATTAACTCTACTCTCATGCGTATTCTGACATATCCACGTCTCGCTTCCATACATAAGTGTTGGTACCAGCATGGCATTGTGTATGGCGAATCGAGTTTTGTCACTGTTAATAGCTGATCTATCCACAGGATAGACAACATACAGCTTTGACGCACTTAGACTTCTTTTCAGAAAATCTTTGAAAATATTGTGCGAGCGAGACAAATGCAAAACTTTTAAAATAAACCCCTCTTAAAACGTACGTACGTATATTTGCAAAACAAATGTAATATACGTACTTACGTGAGTACGTACTTGAATCGTACATGTATTTATACGAAAGCCGTGGGCCGTTTTGTTTCGTTTTAATGAATTAACTCTTGTGACAACGGATTTAATTTCCATGCACGTGAAAGTCAGATGAAAGGGGACATACGTCACTCGGTCTTATTGTGATTTTAACTGGGACTTAATTGCCACTTCCCCTTTTGTAGACCGAGAGCTAGCATCCTTAATTCAAAAGTAAAGTAATACTTCATCACGACTGTTTCCCCTTCGGGGTAGTCAGAAACCACGCTTATCAATAAGCGGATTCACATTTAGCCAACTTTACTATAGGCCAATCATGACAAGTGGCAAGCTCGTCGATGTCTCTAGCGTACCAAATTCGAGAAATATCATAAATATTAATTAAATGTATTTATTTACATCAATCAATATATTTGTGTCCCGACCAAGAATTGAACCCGGTACCTCCAAGTCTAAATCCACGGACTTAACCGCTAGACCACGGAGGCAGTTATCCTTAATTCATTCTCATCAATATGTACAATTTATATAAAGTAAAGTCATATATGGCCAATGTGTTATTTATAAGGTATACCTATGTATTTATTTATGTAATGAGCTGTGGTTTCTGTAATAAATAAATATTTACATTTAAAAACGATTATTTATTTTACGGTGACACGAACTATTGTGTGAAAACACACATTCATCAAAAAACATTAATTCCGATATAAATAAGCAGCCTAAAACTTTAGCGCCAAAAAGTTTTTAAAAGACATAACACCACGTGACAAGATGGCTTTTTATTTGCCCAAATAATCAGTAGGTGCAATTCAGCGGGGCAATGCAGACAGCGTTCTTGCCACCATTCCACGCGGACGGGATTTATATTCGTATCTGTAGTACGAATATTAAATATATTTTATATGTACGTTTCAATAACTGACATATTCCTATCGTTCAGGTAAAATTTTTCAATGTGTCAGTTTCTTAAGGAATCCACAATTTTGGTTTAGTGGGACCGGTAGCGAAGGATCGTGCTCTTTGAGGCACGGAAACGTTGGTGTTGTATCTATGACAAATGTACCTAGAAAAGTTTTTACCACCGCTCCAAATTGCAACATTGTATGTAATTGATTTTAAACAATAAATTTTGCTGGTACAATGATATTAAAAAATAAAAAAGTGTATTTTTATTCTTTAACAATCACTAACAATATCTGAAGTACATTTGGTCCGCGTTGTATGGACAAAAAATGGATCCTTTAATTATTCAAAATTGTAGCTCACAATTTGACTTTAGAACGCGCCACAGTAAGTAGAGTTTTGTCTGTGGTCAATGTTTTTTCTATAGACAAAGAAACCGCAAGCTGAAGCCTTGTCACTTATTACTAATATCACATATCTCGCTCATCTGATAAATTAGGCGAATTGCAAAGTCAGACAGACAGACAGTGGGGTCGTCCAGGCCCGGACCTTCAACCTGAGCGGCAAGCTGGAATTCATAACAGGACGTAACATGGCTCGGGCCGCCTTTGCCTGATTGACGGCGTGGCAGGCCATTTCACCCATTGTCAACGTCCTGTTAATAATGCAGCCCAGGTATTTGACGGTCGGAGTCCACTCGATGTTCTGTCCCCGAATCTGAATGCCATCAATGCGGCAGTTTTGCCGACATTGATGTACATACGCCATTGGTCCAACCATGCAGGGAGAAGATCTAGGAGGTCCTGCATTTTGTCAGCAGCCTCATATTGGCTCGCATGACATCCTCCTCTCTGTCGTCCCCGTCTTCCTCCAGGACTTCAGAGAGGGTTGGGATGTCATTAGTGTACAGTACCTTTGTTTCCTATTATTTCTATATAATATAATGATTAACTGATTTTCACTCACTAATATCATAATAATTCTATGCTACTTGTATATACTATTTGTAAATATTTTAACTTTATTATATTTTTAATTTGTAATTTTTTTTTAGTTTTTCCCACTGTTTTTGAGGAATGAAATGTACAAATAATATAAAATCTTTCTCGTTTAAGATCTAATAATTTATAATATTGTAATTTTTATGTCCTAGTTATAAGCTGTGATTTTTCTGAAAATAAATAAATAAATGCAATGTCACGGCGGTATATAATTAATATATAAAATAGTTCGCAGTACCCCTGACTAGGCTGGATGGCTGTGATATTGGGGGCTTTGTCTTGGCGGAGAGCGGACATTACCTAAATTAGCTTTACATTCTACACTCACTATTTCAGACCTAATTGCCTACCCTACTATATTTGGACGCTCGTTTTACTGTATTCAATTATTTTCTAACCAATATATAAACTTTAATCTTGTTACAATATTTTTTATTTTTTATCTGTAATCGTGTTACATTTTTTCCATTTAAACTGTAATCTCAAATTCAAATGATTTATAAGCAATGTAAGGTTTTACAATATATGTTAACAAACAATCGGGAAACATTATTACAGGATTTGCAAAAGTATTTTGGTGATGGTCCCACACAAGGCAGTTAAGCCTGACATGTGGGTCCCAATCTAAGATTACCAACTAAGAGATAAAGAAAAGTAGCAAATATCATACGAAACAAATAAATAGTATACAATAATTAAAACAACGGTTTGTGGATCAATAAATTAATTCTGTGAAGTGTTCAGTGAGCATAATAAACGATAGGTCTCATAAATTGTTCAGATTCATAGTAGTTCCAGTCTAGTAGGAGCTTTGCGCCTCTTTAAGTGTTGAGTGCATAATATCACATTTCTTTATTATTCTGTTATATAAAAACGATCTTGTTACATTTTTTCTATTGAAACTGTAATCTTGTTACATTTGTTCTATTAAAACTGTAATCTTGTTACAACATTATTTATAAAAATGCATACTCGTATACTCATATTACTGTGAATACAATTTAGCCAAATCCCAATACAAAACGTCTGCGTATAGCTCTGTTAACTTAAAGTGTTATAAGTGTAAAAATAAAATACAATTTAATATATTATATTACGTAAATTTTCTATAAGATTTTATCTGTCCGTAATATCCGTCAGAGAAAAATCTAATTTAAATATTGGTGCTAAATAAAACTTCAGAGATCTGTTTTTTTATATTTTCATACATCAAATTTAATATTACCAAAAATAAATGTTAATATTGGAAATCAGACTTCCATGTTTATTAATGTACAACGCAAATAACTATTATTTAATTTTATCCTACACAACTATACGACATTTATCGAGCTCTGAGACAAAACGAAAACAAACCGCCAAAAAGGTATTTTAAATAGTCTAGGGGTTCATGGATTTAGACTCGGACGTACCGGATTCGATTCCTGGTCAGGACAAAATAATTTGAAATTATGTTTAGAATGCGGGATCCCACTGGATCCGAGCGGGATTGAGAAAACAAGCAACACTACTTTGCGGGATTGAGGAAGCTGCGGCATTGCAATCCCTAAAAAGTATCCAGTAACATGATCTTGTTAATTTTTTTATATAGTCTGGCTAATGAAAGTAGATAATCGAATTATTTCGAAACTTTCAAATGGCAAAATATTGTGACTGTATAATTTTTTTCATTATACGTGTAGCTGTTGTTAAATATTTGCTTTGGTATGTTTTCTTGTTTATTCCTCATTTGCGTTGAATGAGTCAAAGCCAAAGTCAAAATATATTTATTCACGTAAACCTAAATGCTTGATTAATGAAACGTCATTAATTTAATTCTTTTGAATGATTCGACTCCTGCTAGTAGAAGACTAAGCAGCACAGTGGTCCAATAAGTAAGCTGTTAGCAGATGACCAGCAGCTTAGCAGATTCCAGTGACCTGGTAATGTTTAATCTGACTGAGAAAGGAATCTGCAAAGAAAACTCAGCTATATCAGATTTACAAAATAAAACATATCGTACAGAACTGCACCACAACGATCAATTAATAACCTTTTCAATTTAGCTATCAGTACCTATGAGATTAATTAACAATGAATAAAACTATTAAAAGTGAAGAGGAAAAGATAGTGTTTTACATGATGTCCAAATTCCAAGAAAAACAATAATAAGAAAGAAAGAAATATATTTATTTGTCGCCAAACCATACACATAATACAAATTTTTAAAAAACTATACAAAAAAAATTGTAAAAAGATTATGCGCAAAATAATTAGCCTACCACATGTATAATATATAATATATAATAAAAAGAAACAGCCAAAAACAAGATTGTTTACGTGTGGTGTTGAATTTCTTAGGTTAGTATGATTTATTAATTTGATACTTGCAACAAATAACCTTCTTAGTTACAGCGTTTTACTTTCGTTTCCATTTTTTTGCCGTGTAGTTAACAAGTGTAATAACCCGAACATGTTTGATAGAAAACTTTAAGGGATACCATTCCAAATTTTTTTTTAATTTGCCGCGCGTTTTCATTAGCCAGACTCTATGACATTTTTATTTTTATAGCGTCCGAAAATAGGAAAGGTGATGGCTTCTTTTTAATGTAAGTCAAATATCAAATATAATTAAATATCAAATTCTTGAAAGCCTAAAATCAAATTACGTTTGGTTTTCTCTGGCTTCAAGTGCGGAGCTTCTCTCGGCATGATGGAAGCGCGTCGTCCGGCACCGGACGCGGGCGGAGCGGTGTCGTCCGGTCTCGTTCCGGGCATTATAGAAAAACGTCTGTCAAGCAAAATATACAGAAAATTAGACACAAAGTCAACCTATTGATATATCTATATACCTACCTAATTATTCACGTAAACCTATTACAGGCATTTGTTTCACGTCATAATTTAAATTGCAGAAAAGGATAATAGTTTTGAGCCAGCGTTCTTGCCACCATTCCACGCGGACGGGACTTATATTATCCTTAGTATTAATATTAATTTTATTTTATATGTTGTAAATATTTTTTTCGAATAAATGTTAATATATTTACGAATATTAACATCAAAAGCGGTTGAAAATATATTGTCCGTTGATTAAAGGATTTCCGTACGCTAAAGGAAACAGACATAGCCACAGGTTTGAGATAAGTGTTATAGTAATATAGGCAAGTATTAAATGTTATTATATCGTTCATGAAGGTTTTCATGGTCCAATGAAACCGTGATTATTATCCAATAAATTTGGGTAACATCTACCACCCCTCTCGCACAGTCCAAAATTTTCAAAGATTTTTCATGTACTTTTGAAAACGTAGTAATCAACTTTCTATAGGAGCCCATGGGGGTACTCAGCCAAGCGTCTGGCCAAGGAGTTGTCCAAACGGCTAACCAAAAAGTCTGAAGACAGGAAAGCTGGCAATTATTTCCGCTAACGTATTAGCTTTGCTATACAGAGGAAAAATGTTGCCAGTCTTCTTGGGACTTATCCTCACAACGTATATAAGTATGTATTGTATGTAGTATATAGTAGCCAATATAGTGTGTAGTATATGTATTATTGTGTACATATTTGTATGTATGTGTATTTATTTTAATATCCAGTGTATGTAAGATTAAATGAATTTATTTGGCAACGTTTCCTACAATCGTTTGCACCTAGCCTCATGACTGTAATGTTCTGTATTGTCCCAAAGGTTGGCTGCTAGAGAATGCCTGGCGGCATTAAGCCCGCCCTTTGTGCAATAAAGTTTTAAATAAATAAATAAATAAATATCACTGAAGGGTCGTCTCTAGAGGACATTTTTTACTTATAGTTTATTTTTTATTAGGTTTAGTTTATATTTATTATAATTTTTACTTTTAAGTATTTTTAATCATTTCATTGTATAAAAATATATATTAAATAATGATTTTAAAATAAAAAGTAAAGTATTATCACGACCGTTTTCCCTTTCGGGGTAGTCAGAAACCACGCTTATAAATAAACGGATTCACAATTTAGCCAACTTTACTATAGGCCAATCATGACAAGTGGCAAGCTCGTCGATGTCTCCAGCGTACCAAACTCGAGAAATATCACAAATAAATTAAATGTATTTATTTACATTAATAAATATTTTTGTGTAACCCGTGTTCGTGGATTTAGACTCGGAGTTACCGGGTTCGATTCCTGGTCGAGACACAAAAATAAAAATAAAAAATAATGATTATTTAGACATATTTTTACTTAGAAAAATCATTTATAAAAGTCCTTAAGTCCTATAAGTTTAAGTTTACATTCGATAAGATATCTCCAGAAAGTTCTGGAGAGTTGGTCTGGAAGACTATTTCCAGCAGGGTCTAAAACTGTGTTCTAGGGGGTGTGATGATTATTTTACCTGGCTACTGGGACAGTCGACATGCGTCTAAACAGATGCTTGGCGGCAGATCGCAGATCATCGTCTGGCATCAGACTGACCAGAGCTTTTTCTCTCTTATCTATTGCGGCCTCGACAGATTCCGATTCCCCTTCCATAGCCATAAACGCACTCTGAATAGAGAAAAGGACAAGTTGCATAAATTAAAGAAAAATAATATAGTGAAAATCCTAGAATCGTGGAACTGGCTTCTTGTTTAACATCAGGCGCGACATCACATTTGTGCTATCTTATATAACTCGAGTCTGTTCCAGGCCCCTATTTCACAACGTTGACAACTGTCAGTGACATTTGTCAAGCGACATGTGACATATGGCAATTATGAAATTTATTTTCCATAGATATTCCTGTAAACATGACACCATTTTGTTATTATATGTATCTTAATTTAATGATAAATAGTTTTTGAAACAAAAAATATTTTTCCTAATCGACATTATTTTAAATTATTTTTTTATACTAGCACCTGTGACCTTGCGGGAGGTCATGAATGTTAGCAACTGGAATCAGACACTTATGTCTGACATCAGTCCCTAACATTATGCCGGCTGTTGGGCATGACGGCAATTCGAGCCTGATCCCGAAACGTGTGAAAACCTTGCTGGGTTTATCGGCACGAACGGTGAATATTTCCCCGCCCCGGGAGGCTGGGCAAATTACCACCATCAGTCTGCCTACCACCTACTACATATTTGTCGGTAAATCTTGACATGTTATTAAAGCTGTGTCATGGTTGCGTTACGATTGTAGTGTTTCGTGGTTAACCTACGCGTATTGTCAAAATGGCTCTCTGTGAAAGTTATAGTGATTGTAACAGTGATTTTTTTCTTGATATTTGACGCATCTGTCGGTCCATCCACAATTTAATTTAATTTTTAAATTTATTATTTGTTGATTGTAATAAAAAAGAGAGAATCGGGAGCTCGGACCGCGAGGTCGACAGAGAAAGTAATTTTGAATAAATAAAAAATAAATATTTCCAGACAGGTCCCACAGCGCCATCTAGTTTCCGTGGTAAGCTACGAGGCTTGTGTTACGGAAATTAGATGGTTGATAAACTACATATTATACTTTTTTTTTGTAAATATATACATATTATACATATAAACACCCAGACCAAATTATACAATGTACAACTTGCCCCCGGTGGGAATCGAACCCACGACCTCCCGAGTTCACGGCAACGTTTGTTACCACTAGACCACGGAGGCGGTCAATAAATATTATATTAGTATTAGAATAATAACTCTGGTTAAAGTCAATCGCGTAATAGTGTCCCGCGTAGGAAAGTGTTTAGTTTTTGTACATTTGTAATTATATCTAAAATATAAAGTATAAAAAGATTTTTGGGAGTTCTCGAGAGTAAAACTGCTTATTCGGTAGTTGATAAATATTTAATGTCAAACACATAATTATAGCCAGAAACTAGGATTGGGAAGTAGTAGGTCAGATCAGTGTGGTATCCCCACTACTTCCCAGGTCGTCGAACTTAGCCCACACAATAGTGGGTCGGTCCCGTATGGTACCCCCACCGCATCGTCATCGAACCCGTGACCCTTGTGGTGAAGATACCGTTCTATGTGCCGCCACAGTTTTATGCATTTTGTATTTTTATATTTTGAGTTCTCAAAAGGGTTTCCCAAAAAGGAGCATCCTCTCCGTACCAAATAAAAGCAACTACATCCAAGCGCAGGATAATCTTGTGATTGCAAAGGCAGGTTACAGTACTTATGCTATGTCCGACATGAAAGCAAAGCAAATCTTGTCTTTTTTACTGAATATTGTCTCATTTGTATAGATATTCTTGTCATGATTGGCCTTATAGTAAAGTTGGCAAAATGAGAATCCGCTTTCTTTATAAGCGTGGTTTCTAACCACTCCGAAAGGTAAACGGTCGTGATGATACTTTACTTTTTGTGAATAGATAAAGGTACATAAGGCAACGTCAAGTCGAACGAAATTCAAAAGGAAAAAAGAGCTTAAAGCGACACACACAGGGTTAATATTAATTCGTAAAGAGGCCGTGTCATATCCACCAGTACCAACACTTATGTATTATTGATTTACTACCTTATTATTTTTCTTTGTCATACCATTTTTTTTTATTTTCCTTTTGACATATTTCACTGAAATTAAATAATTTAATTGAAATGACAATGTCATGGCTAAATCACAATAAGCATGCTGTGTACACTGCTTTTGGATTGCAATCTAGAACTTAAGAAATTGCTGGAAAATTTTAACTGTATCGATTGTGATCTGTTTGTGTACCTATAGTAAATAAATAAATAAATATAAGCCAATAAACGTAATTTATCGCTGTAAAACTATAGAAATGTGTTGTATTATATCAAATTAATTAATTGAATTCGCGGCTGTAAGAAGGTCGTGTCAAGATAATAGAATTAAGAATCTTAAACCAAACTAATTTCGTGGTTGTAAAAGAGTCGTGTTCAAATATATAGGTCAGAGTATATAGTCAAGCTTTATATCGATCAGTATTACTTACAGTTTCAAAGAACGCTGATACGTCTTGCAGGCCAAAACTTCTAGCTAACGTAGCTCCTTCTAACAATGTCGCTCTTGCGTCAGGTCTAAAATAAAGATAATAATCATGTGAAAATACCCTGGGCCCACCTGATGGTAAGTGGCACGCAAGGTCCATGAATGTTAGCAACTGAAGTCAGACACTCATAACTGACATCAGTCCCTAACACTATGCCGGCTTGACTAGATGCTTTTTTACACTTCGCTTGAAGGACTCCAAGTTATAGGAAAGTGGAAACACAGAGACTGGAAGAGTGTGACAAATGTATGAGTCCCCAAATTAATGGAGAGGGAAGGATTAGGTTATAGAGTTCTTCGGAGCACTCACCATAGTATAGCCGGTAGAACACGCTTAGAGAAGCCACATCTCGGCGAAGCTGCAGGGATTCGAGAGTTCCAGATATAGTGGTATCGTCCACAATTCGAACAGCTCGCCTCTGTAGGACATTGAGAGCATCTGTGAGGTACTTGGCGGAACCATCCCAAAGGTGACAACAGTATTCTATATATATACATGATCTGATCTGTGTAAAAATTAAATATCGTCTGTGAACTGCCAATTCTACAATACAATGAGAAAACAATTGCAAAAACTACTAGTTTCGTTAGTTTTATTGATGTAATATATTATTTATTCATTTTTTATTTAAAACTTTATTGCACGTTATCCAAGGGGCGGACTTAATGCCGCTAGACATTATCTGACAGCCAACCTTAGGGACAATGTGGACTATTTTAAATGTAAGGTAGGTGCAAATATTTATTATCAGCTTATGGTTTATATTATTATAAAAATAATAAATACAATTATATTACTACAATACATACTAATAACTATGATATATTAAATACTAATAATACATATACTACATATGATACCATTACATAACTTGATGAACCATTTAAATAATGCGATGACACCATTATTTTAAACATTTTTCGGTGGCGACAACATCAAATAAAAATATATATTATACTATATTATTTTGGTTTCTCGACCAAAAATCTCACCCCAGAGTAAATCCTTATAATGCATAAAACCCCTAATATAAAAAAAAACATTAATTTATTTATTTAATGATAAAACATTACATGGCTTAACAGTAAAGCCCAATTTACCATGCAGTCAATCATATAATTGATACATACATTTTCATAAAAAATGGATTGTCAATATACGAGATATATTTTTTAATTGTCCATAAAAAATAATATTACTATACTACTAAAGCTTTCAAGTTAAGAATAGTTATATACAGTATAAAATTAATATAAAAAGAAAGAAAAGACAAATAAATAATAATAATAATATAAAATCAAAATTCAACACTAATAAAATCAATCAAATAATAGAGTTAATATAAAACAATAAAAATAAGAATAAAAAATGAGTAAGTATATAAATAAAGAAATCAATTCGACACCATAATAAAAATAATACATAATTTTAGGAATATTTAAGTGACTTTGTAACCTGTTATTTTGCAGTATATGGCAGCGTGCGAGCAGGAACGTAGCATTGATATGCCACACGCGTAGTCCGGCTTTACGAGCCTCTAAAAACAGACATATGTACATTTTACTAACATTTCCCTGTTACTACAGCGAAATAAATCTTAGCGAATATAACTTGTTTTTGTAAGGCTAAATATATTGATGTAGGATAAATCGTCAGCTATTTGCCACCTCCTTAATTTAATAAAATATAATATATTGCTATTTACTTCAAATTTAATACTTTACCAGATAAATTATTAATTATTATTGATTTTATTTTTTTATATATTATATACTAGTACGATATGTAACCTTGCGCCCACCTGATGGTAAGTGTCGTGCGAGTTCCATGAGTGTTAGCAACTGGAATCAGACACTTATGACTGACATTAGTCTCCAACACTATGCCGGCTTGACTGGGCATAACGGCAATTCGAGCCTGATCCCGAAACGTGTGGAAACACTTTACTGGATTTATCGGCACGAACGGTGAATACTTCCCCGCCCCAGCAGACTGGGCTAATTACTACCATCAGTCTGCCTACCATCAAATCAGAATTATCAAAATCAACCAAAGCGTTTGGTGTTCAGTCTGGAACGAACAAAGGAACGAACATACATACATACGAGTATATATGTACATACATTTATACTCGTATACAGTCGGGTAAAAAAAAAGAACATTTTTTTTAAATAGATAAGCCGAAAATAGTGTAAGTTACAAAAAGTATCTTAACGACTGGAATTCAATATCAGAAACCAAGTTTTTAATACCATTGTCATGACAAGTCGCAAAGTATCACAAATAATAGAAAAAAATGTGTTATCTACCAGGAATCGAACCAACAGACGGCCGACATCAGTACATACCATTGACAAAATGCTTTTTTATACTTCGCTTAAAGGTTATAAGGAATGGGGAAACACACTGGCTGGCAGAGCATTCCACATATACAACCTACGACTGATGTAAGTCTCTAAATTTATATGTACGCGTAGGGACAGTGGCTTTTATTTATTGTCTTTAAATAAAACTTTATTATAACATATACAATAACTGATGGCTACCCATATTATAAATAAATAAATAAGTCAGTCATTTAGGAGAAATAATAATGTGTGTACTGCAATGTCTAGTTCTTGTTTATATCAGGGAAATATTTATTTGTTATTTTTTTTATTTCACGTACCAGACTGGCATTTGACAGCGAAGTAGCGAGCCCTGGGTCCTTGTTTTGTGTCTGCAAGTAGACGAGCCAGTTCGTGGAGTAAATAACATCGCTCTGGAGCCCGCACGCTCAAATCCAGCACCCGTAAGAGGGTGCGCTCGCGACTTCTGTAGGGTTAGATAGATAAATAGATAAATTCATTCTACATCATCGAAAGCTCCTACAACACCTCCTAGACCTCTACTGCTGGATATAGAACTCCCCCAAGGCTCGCCACTTCACACAATCGATCTTCTTTAGATCATCCGTTCATCTGACGAAAAGCCGTCACACTCTACCTCTTCCCTTACGTAGTCACCTCTCCAAAACCTCTATCATTTATTTATTTATTTAATTTAAAAAACTTTATTGCACAAAGTACAAAGGCGGACTTAATGCCCGAAGACATTATCTGACAGCCAAACCTTAGGGACAAATTTGAGCAATTATAGAAATAATAATACTATAATTATAAAAGTTAATTTAATAGGATTGATATATACTTACATCATATATCTTCATATATATCATAATATCAATATACTACATACTAATAATACACATTATTATACATAAACATACATATATACTACTTACTAACGCTGTCAGGAGCTATTTAAGAAGTGTGAATACAGTTTTTTAAAAGATGACCTGGTAGTTGCTTGCCGTATGATGACAGGAAGATCGTTCCATAAATTAGTAGCAACTACTACGAAAGAGTTGGAGACAAATGCAGTGTGATGTGAGGGAACAGATAGAAGGGAGTTGTAAGAAGAGCGAAGAGATTTGTCATGGAAAGAAGAGAGATAGGCGAAATTTTCCTTAATTTATCGGTTAATAAAATTTATCGGTTCTACAACAATCGTATCCGGTCCATTGCTACTACAGCTTTTTAATTTTGAAGGCTATATAGGCACTTTGGTTCTCTGACAGATTTTTACGTTTAGGACTTTATCAATCAGATAAAAACCGAGCATAGCTCTCCCATAGCCCGCTAAGCGAACTTGAATTTGTTGACCAGACCTACTGTCAGTGTCGACATTTCTGCTCAATACGATAGTACTGAAAGAACGCACTGTCGACTGAAGATACAGGCTAATAATGATGATAAATAAAGTCTATACTTAGGGTCTCTTGGAGCAATAGGTCTTGCTCGCAACACTGAGTCTTGACTAGGTTCCCTGGACACATTTAATCCCAGAAGAACGAGAGCTCTTTTTTCACGATCAGATTCACTGATTTTATCTCCAACTCGTTTCTAAAATACAAATGAAATAGGGTTTATAGGTGGTAGAATAGACCAAGTCAGATTGCTTAATCTGCTGGCGCCAGAGAAATTACATACATTACAGCCCCTAGAACACAGCGTCCTAGACCTCCACTGCTGGAGATGGGCTTTCCAGAACATATATCTGGAGAATTTAGCCTATACTCGGCACGCTGGCCAGACGGCTTGGCGAGAATATGATGTAATTTTTTATGACAATTTATTAACGATTACATAAGTTGGTATTAGTGGAACCGGGGCCGACGGCTTAACGTGCTCTCCGAGGCACAGGAACGGTGGTATTGTAAATCTATGACAAATGTACGTAAGACAGGTGTATTTCTCATTGATACATGCCGGGTGCGTTTGAACCGACCTTTGTAGAATTTAAGGAACGCGTTCTTACAACCGAGCCACCACCGCGGAGCCAGAGATTTTTTTATAGCCAGAGAAATTATTATTAGCTGTGAATAGTAGAAAGACAGGGAGATTATTTCATGGAATTAAGTGTACCTAAAAGAGGGACGCTTTGCTCTAATCCAAATGGTCGCGGATCGAACCCCGGCATGTACCAATAAGAAGATACACTTGTAAAATTTGTGCACGTTAATACGGAGATCCCGCCACTAATACAAACTTATGGAATCGTTTATGAGTTGTCTCTGTTGAGCGCCAACACGCCCGGCTAGCGTGGCGAATGTAGGCCAAACTCTTTAGATATGAGTATATGTTATGGAAGGCCCATCTCTAGCAGTGAAGTGTTCTAGGGGCTGTATTGATGATAAAAACACAAGAAGCATTTATACTGCTTGATCCAACGCAACGACAAAACCTTTGGTGGTAGTATTATTCCGGCATAGTATTTCAGTTGCTAACAGACCTTGAGCGCCACTTACCATCAGGTGGGTGCAAGGTTACATGTCGAGTAAGTATATAAAAAGGTCATGTCGTGCTAAAATAAAAATGTTTTGATGAAGTTGGCAGTAAATTATTTATTTATTTAAAATACTTTATTCAACTAATAATGTACATAGGCGGGCTTAATGACTAACCATTTTCTGACAACCAACCTTTGGGAGTGTGAAAAGTTATGTACATATGGGTGCAATTTTATTTTATATTATACACCTACATAATAATATTACAAATGAAAAAGCTATTTAAAAAGTTAGTTTAGTATATATATTTTCATGGTTTAGAAAAAAAAAATCAGTCATATTTCGATGTATTATGTATGGAATACGAATGGTTTTCAGTCGATTTTTAAAGCATTACGGTCGTGATGATACTTTTTTATAGCTACGAAAAGTTGACTTTGTGTTGTCAATGTCGTTTAGACAAAATTGTTCCCCTTTTTCCAGCTCTAAAAACCCAGATTCAAAGTTTAAAAATTAGATTTTAAAATAGACTCAGCCAGGCTGGATATGTGTTGTTTTATTTTAAGTCTGAACGAAAAAAGTACCTCAATTTAAAATAGGATTTGGGAGCAAACTTGGATTAGTTTTTTAGGACTTTTTGTGACTGATTTGCCTTCGTTGTCTAGCGTTAACCATAGATTTAGACAATAGTTTATTTAATGATGATAGTGAGTAATGACTCGTATCAGTCCCTAACATCATGCCGGCTTGACTAAATGCTTTTTCACACTTCGCTCTAAGTTATAGAAACGTGGAAACACAGAAGCTACAGAAGCAATAGTTGCATAAGTCCTAAAATTTTTATGCACGCTAAGGTTAATGTATTCGGTATGTTGGTGCATATTCTGACGTGTGCGAGTGGTTCAATTGAGACCACGGCTGCTATAGACTTCATGAGTCTTGATGAGCTTATGGTAGGTATAGTAGGATAAATGCAAATCCACTTCTTTGATTTCACCTGATTAAGATTGAGATAGCCTACCTTAGTTATAAATTTGGAAACTTTTAGGAGAAATAAGGTCATCCGTGGAATACTGTTCTCACCTCTGAGATGGTTCCGCTAAATACCTTACAGATGCTCTCAATGCCCTACAGAGGCGGGCTATTCCAATAGTGGACGCTATCTAGTAGTGGAGAGACAGGCTGATGAAGACAAGAGAGCAAACAATAAGCGATGAACACCAATAAAATTACTATATATTTTTTTTAGATTACATTTTCGTGAAGCTGTTGGTGGATATATTGCTCGGTAGGAAAGCTGCAAGAAAGCGGGTAAATCCCACGTGCCTGTATGGTGACTGTGCTTTATATGTCAAGCTAGTGACTGTACCTGATCCAAAAATGTCTTGGCCACAATATCATAAAGTTCCTGCAAGTATTTTTCCTTTTTGTTCAATAATCGCACAGGTTTTCTAGAAATCTGTTCCATTGCAAACTGTGCGTTCTCAAGGATCTTCTGCGTGTTCCCCTGCTCATATCTACAAGAATAAAAAAGAGAATGCAGGCTTGGTTGTAAGAACGCTAATAATAATTCTAAAAAGTTGGTTCGAACCACGGCGTGTATGTACCAATGAGTGCAAAGATTTTGCTGGAATTCTTCTCGCACTTCAACTTTTTTAAAATTAAATTAATGAGATGAATTTTAAACGGTTAAACCCTCTTAATTATAAAAACTAAATCTAATCTTTAATGGGTACGCGCAATCTTAGAACCATCTGGGATTGTGCGGAGCGATGGCAAGGGACCCGACGGAATGACTGTTGAGCCGTGGAAACTTGGCAGGTCTCTGGTGTGGGATGCGACGTGTGTAGATACATTAGCTCCATCTCACATCCAGGCGACCTCGTCAGGCGCGGGAAGTGCGGCGTTTTCTGCGGAGAACCTCAAATTGCGCAAATACGCCAACCTTGGTATCGGTTACGAATTTGCGCCGTTTGGGGTCGAGACGATGGGCCCATGGGGACCGCCAGCGAGGCGCTTGGCCAAGGAGTTGTCAAAGCGGCTGACAGGAAGGCTGGCAATTATTTCTGCCAAGGTATTAGCCTCGCTATACAGAGGGGAAATGTTGCCAGTCTCCTTGGGACTATCTCAGATATATATATAGTTTAGTATATTTTTAATTTTATTATTTAGGTAGCTTTTAATTTATATTTAATGTACTATAATTTACTTCGAATAATATATAATAAATGACAAATTATCTAAAATTAAATTACATACATTTCTCTAACACAATGGACTTGCCGCTGAGCGTCTTTAGTGTGTTGTTTTTGTGCTCTGAATAAGCCTTCTTTTCTAGCGCGGGATAGCCTTGCGCGTGCGGCCGCCCCCGACGCTAGGGCGGCGTATAGCGGACGTCTTTCACGAAGCACCTCCTGCAAAATCAGCGGACATATAAAGTGGTCTTCCGAGCGCTGTTCGTGCGTAACTTCGCCATAGTTTGAAATCTGGAGATGCCTACTATTGAGCAGTTTGTCGTCGGTCTGACCTGGACGTCAAGTCTGTTTTTATTTATTTATTTCCACAGCACATTACAGAACGACTGCCTCCGTGGTCTAGCGGTTAAGTCCGTGGATTTGGATTCGTGGATTCCGTTATTTATTGTACAGAACCAAAAATAGTGTGGGTACAAAGGCGAGCTTAATGCTATAAATGCATTTTCTACCAACTAACCTTTAATTTATTTGTTTTTTTTTTTTATTTCTCGAGTTTGGTACGCTGGAGACATCGACGAGCTTGCCACTTGTCATGATTGGCCTATAGTAAAGTTGGCTAAATGTGAATCCGCTTATTTATAAGCGTGGTTTCTGACCACCCCGAAAGGGAAACGGTCGTGAAGATACTTTACTTAACTTTTACATTACAGAACATAAAGGTTAGTATATAATTAAGTTAATATAATAGTATATAATAGTTATTAAGGTCCGGACAACCCCACTATCTGTCTGTCACTTCCTGTTATAGTCATACACGAATGGAGAACTGACCACAGACCCTAAACCACTATTGTTTTTATTTCAGTTTATTTTAAAATGATATATCTTTATTCGACTGTACTAAGCAAAAAAGGGTTATGTGTTTATCAGCCTATATATGTATATATGTATTTTTGTTGTACACTTGAGACCAAACGCGTTGGCCGATTTTAATAATTCTCACATCAATCGATTCATCTTTATCACGCCAGTGTCATTGAAGATATGACATTAAAGACAATTTGGTAAGGCGACAACCAGACGCTATATTATACAAAATAAAAAAATATATGTTGACTAACTATAGTGAGTGGGATATCATCAAATAGGTATTTAAAAATCATAATGAGGTTTCTCTAATAATTTTTCATTTAGAGTGACCATTTGGAATCTACAATGATTTAAATTCAAATTCAAATTCGTTTATTGCACAGAATACAGGTAGATATAGGATAATACAATTTTACAGTTCAGCTGTATCCTACCATAATGGTATGCAAATAATAGTATATGTCAATTACAACTAAAATTATATTTGTCAACACTTATAATGTAAAAATTCTTGGATACTATAAAAACATTGACCTTTTAACCATTTATTTAACAGCTTCTTAAATTTAATTATTGATGTCAATTGTTTTAATTCTATAGGCAAACCGTTAAATATTTTGATACACATTTGGTGACTATTTTTAGAAACAATGGTAAGTTTTAGCAAAAGTTTAAAGTTGGTTAGCAACCATTACCATTTAAAATTTCAATGTTCGAGTAATTCCTATCTTCACCTACCTATAATCATATGTTAAAAAGATCATATTTATTTTATTTATTCGAAGTAAGGTACAAATAACAGCTAACAAACAAAACAATTATTGAAATCATAGACAAATAATCTTGTCGGGTTTGCCAGCCTAAAAAAAATGTACACAACATTGAATAATACAAAAAATGGTAATAATATAAAATAAAAGTTAATAGTCAAATAATATATAAAGAGTAAAACCTATAAAAACTAAAAGTAATAACTAATAAGATTATAAAAGTAAACATAATAATAACAAAATGAGATCATAACATGAAACAAAATCACTTTTTCCTTCCTAACCCGTTCCACAATTTATTGTGCATACCTACCGACAAACAATTTAGTGAGGTTAATTTTAAATGAGTGTTTTTCCACGGCGGTATTCCTTTCGAGGTGGTCAAAAACATTAAACAAAAACATGAAAAAAAACTTTTTTTTTTATACTAACAATTCCTTCCTATTGATCTTTAATATCTAATTTATCGTACTCAATAAATATATATAATAAATTAAACCTTAAATAATATATATATATAGTGTACTGTATCCGTGGTCTAACAGTAAAGTCCATTGATTAAGACGCGGTACCGAATTAGATTTATGAACACATTTAAAAATATATATATATTAGATATTTCTCGAGTTTGATAGAGCATCGTTTCTGACCATAGATTATGTTCGTGACCGTTTCGACCAGGAATAGAACCCAGAACCTTTTCTTTTAAATAAAAAATATACTAATTTATTATTTAACATTACTCGTGGATGTTTTAGGATAAAAATATTTTCCAGGTTCGGGTAAAAGGTTTTAAAATATTTTCTAGTGGATTTCGGATTCGGTATATTATCCACTCGCGTCCCACGAGATAAAATCAGCTTACGGGATTTCAAAATAATTTATATCTAAAGAAGGTTATAATATAAATATTTAAAAAAATATTTTTACCCAGACGCTGGTATTCGTACATTAAATTTATACGAATCCTAGTTGAGAACACAACATTAAACATATTTTTTTTATTTTTTAGTTGTTTTTTTAAATAAATAAAATACAAACAGTATGCCTGCCTCCGTGGTCTAGCGGTTAAGTCCGTGGATTTAGACTCGGAGGTACCGGGTTCGATTCCTGCTCGGGACACAATAATATCTATTAATGTAAATAATGTAAACATTTAATTAATATTAAATTTATTTGTGATATTTCTCGAGTTTGGTACGCTGGAGACATCGACGAGCTTGCCACTTGTCATGATTGGCCTATAGTAAAGTTGGCTAAATGTGAATCTGCTTATTTATAAGCGTGGTTTCTGACCACCCCGAAAGGGAAACGGTCGTGATGATACTTTACAAACAGAATAAACAAATTACAATATTAAATTGTTAAAAAGGAAACCTTACATTAAATAAACTAAAACATTAACACTAAATTGAACCTAAAAAACAACTTACACAATCAAAATTAATCACATACAAAAATCAACTTTCCATCTAAATCCTATATCATGGTGTCCAATACACTGGCAGCATTTTCCCTCTAAATACTTAATTTTTGAGAGAAAAAACTGCCAGCACTATTGTTACCAGAGACCCAATGAGTCTTGGAACTATTTTTTTATAGAATGCTTTCAGTTCTGATCTCCACGGGCCCATCATGTCTACAGCAAACGTCAATAAGTAACTATTGCAAATCGTATCGTATATTTAGTAATCGTATATTTTCGACGCTTTAAATAAATAAATATAATAAATTTAAATTAATTGTATGACTGTATAAAGGCCGTGTCAACTTACAATCTAAATAATTATATTTTAATGTCAAATTATTAAAAAATAACAATAATAATTTCGTGGCTGTATAAAGGCCGTGTCAACTTACAATCTAAATAATTATATTTTAATGTCAAATTATTAAAAAATAACAATAATAATTTCGTGGCTGTATAAAGGCCGTGTCAACTTACAATCTAAATAATTATATTTTAATGTCAAATTATTAAAAAATAACAATAATAATTTCGTGGCTGTATAAAGGCCGTGTCAACTTACAATCTAAATAATTATATTTTAATGTCAAATTATTAAAAAATAACAATAATAATTTCGTGGCTGTATAAAGGCCGTGTCAACTTACAATCTAAATAATTATATTTTAATGTCAAATTATTAAAAAATAACAATAATAATTTCGTGGCTGTATAAAGGCCGTGTCAACTTACAATCTAAATAATTATATTTTAATGTCAAATTATTAAAAAATAACAATAATAATTTCGTGGCTGTATAAAGGCCGTGTCAACTTACGATCTAAATAATTATAATTTAATGTCAAATTATAAAAAAATAACAATAATAATTTCGTGGCTGTATAAAGGCTGTGTATAATACAATTTAATTAATTTCGTTGCTGTACAGTGGCCGAGTCAAATTAAAATTAAAATCGTAATAATATGAAATTAAATAAATGACAATAATGTTAAATATTATAAAATATTAAAATTAAACTTAAATTCGTGGCTGTAAAAGGGGCCGTGTCAACTTATAATCTAAAAATTATAACTACGACTATAAAGTTTCTCTATGCAAAGTCATCTGCTAGTGTATCCCGATAATCGTAATAACATTTTTAAATCAAAATATCTTCTTAAATTCTATAAATTCTAAACTTTTTATATGCAAAAAATACTTATTATATGCATTAAACATAATGTACTACGTCTGAATCTTTGGTCAATGATTACAAACCTCTAAACCTAACAATCTAAAAGGTTATTCTCGGGGTTAAAAAAGGGTAAAAAAGTGGCAATACGTTTTTTATATTGACTCGTATGTTATTTTTGTTGATAGCTTAGTTGATCGATTATGATACACGAGTATTAAGCAAAACTTTTAAGGTCGTTGGAGTCTATTTATATACAATACTATTACTAGGAGAATAAAAACTTACACCCGTTTTGTAAGAAGTTTCGTCAACCCTCCTCCACTCAACATTTCTTTTCAGTTGTCAAACAAATTTGAAGTTTAATTTGGATATAGCAATTATTTTTTAGATTGTAAGCGGTGTAATTTATCAATTTATTTGACGTTAATATTATACTTGTATAGATTGTAAGCTGACATGGCCTTTTTACAGCCACGAATTTATATTTATATTTATGGACATAATTATTATTAGATTGTAAGCTGACACGGCCTTTTTACAGCCACGAATTTAATATTAAGTATCTAGCTGTAAGTAAAAACAAATTCCTCGTTTATGGCAACAATGTTTTAGTTATAATTATTGTATTGATGTTGGGTTCGGTCCAGCCATGGTCAATGGTATTTTTTTTTTATTATTATTTCTTGGCTTGACAATATCCAAGTGTTACGTGCTAACCATATGGAAATTAATTATTTTGATTTGATTTGATTTGAAGTTTCTGTAACATTAAAAATAGAGCCGATCGTAAGCGTCGAGCTGAGAATTAATAAGTATAGATAATGTGTGTTATGTGGATCTTACACAAGAGCATCTTAATAAACTTGAACGACTGCACAATGCCTGCATTATCTTCGGTCTGCGGAAATTCAACCACATTTCGTCATTCCGAGAAAAATTAAAGTGGTTGCCTATCTGGAAGCGGAGAAATCACAGAATTCTCTGCTTGTTATACAGTCTATTAAATGAACCTAATTCACCCAAGTATCTTAAAGATAATTTCAGTTTTCTAAGCTCTTTTCATGATAGAATTCTTTGCTCCTCCTTCAACTCCACAATTTCTATAAGTTCTCACCACACTTCCTACGTTTCGAACTCATTTGCTGTTGTCGCTGCGAATCTTTGGAATAACTTACCATTCGATGTCAGAGAAGCCCCCAATCGTGCAATATTTAAAAACCAGGTATACAAACACTTTTTAACTAATTAAATACCTAACCTAAACCTTTCTTTTCAATCTTTTTTTCTCCTATATTAACTTCCTTAATATAAGCATCATCACATTGTTAATTTTATCACACTCTCCTCATCATGTAAGTAGTTTTATTTATGTTATATTGGTATATCTATAGTATGACTTATTTATGTATTAGGTTGTAAATTGTATGTAGATATTAGTATGTATATATTTATATTATAATTATATTTATGTTTTATTTATATTTCACCTAATTTTTTATTGCACCTACCATCTATCCTGTCTAAATGTCCTAAAGGTTTGGCTGTCAGAGAATGCCTAGCGGCAGTAAGTACGCCTTTGTACATAGTGCAATAAAGTTTTAAAATAAATAAATACTTATTTACCTGTCGACTTTCGATATCCGTGAGTGCTAGTCCAGCAAGTTTCTGCAATTCCCTGGCTCCTTTTTTGTTCGCTGACTGAAGACGATCGTCCTTATGGAGTGTAGTTAGAAAATACTTGTCGTGGGCCATTCGACCGAAGTACATGGATGCCATTAGGCGGGATATCTGATCTGTTCTCTGTTTGTCAGCGAAAGGTTCACGCCCTATCTGGGGAAGGAAAGCAGTGAAGATTAAGAACTGTGTAAGGCTGTAATAGGGCTGGTGATAATGAAGAGAAGAGATAAAGACAAAAGACATCATTTAATTTGGGATATTTTTGTACAACTTTTATTGATAAGACTGTTGTTTTTTTACTATATATTACTGTGCAATTAAGTTATATGGAAAATAAAAATTGTAGTTTAGTAAAAAATAGCACTGACAGTTAATTTTTGAACCATTTCTTTAAAACTCTAATTAGAATAATGATAATGTCGGGACTATCACTTAAGTTCTACGGCTAAAACTGAAACTAATACAATAATAGCCCAAATTCCCATACAAGATGAATGATGTTATTTCTTAGCATTTCATGGATTCATCGTTCGGGTGACGGATCCATCGTATGTGCAAAAGAACCTACATCTCGTCTTGCGATCGACTATAGGCTGATTTACCTGATACCAAATACTGTATGATGCCGTTAATGCCGTCTTGGAAGCTCTTTTCATAAATATATCGACGGCAGACGTAATAGTAAGTACTGCAAAGATTTTGCTGGAACTTCTCTCGCAACAACTTCCACTGCGTAAAGCCGAGTCTTGAACCCGTTCCAGATAATTAATATATTTATTTATTTTAGGAAAACTTACAGCTACTATACATATATAAAATTAAAGATTAAACATAATTAAGCGTTAGACAAGTTTTCACTTATAGGTAAACACAATTGCATGTATAAAAAAATAAATAAAAAAAAAACTAACGTTAAATAAATCAATAGTTACACTCTACACGGATAAACACACTTCATGCACTTCGAAGTGCTCATATGTCATCGCGCGTCTAATGGATATTGTAATATACTTAAATAATAAGGAGCCAACACATATTCTGCAAATACTGTTTATTGACTGGTTGCCCTAGGCAACGGTAATAGACATTACACCTTCACACTTATTAAACATAGTAAATAATAAATTAATAACACAAATAAATTTAAAACAGTTCCAATTAAAAATACAACTAAAATTTTACCTTCTATCCCCCCTTAAATCTCTACTCCCAAAAACACTTTAATTAAATTTCATCAATAAAACGTGAAGGTGGGCGACGTACCCTTAGCGGATACCGTCGCTCACCCACAGCACCGCCCACCACTACTGGTGCTGAGGCTAAAAACGAGGGATCTGGGACTGTCACAGTCGCAGAACCAGGCAACCTTGGTCGCACTACCTCGACACCCGGAGACGCCGACGAGCTGGGCGCGATCATCAATGGTTCACTGCCGGCCGAACATGTCCCATAATTGCCTAGGACTGCGCCGCTACGTACTGTCACCCGCGGTTTTATCTGATCGACATGACGATGTGCCTCAGTTCCATCACTGTTCCTAATCAAATAATCCGTGTCACCTAAACGTTCTATCACGGTGCCTTCATTCCACTTATCAGTCGTGCGATAATGCCGGTACCAGACAATATCACCTACAGCAAACTCTCGCGTCACCCCGCCCGATGCCTGCACTTGTCGGCGCTAAGATACATGAACACGAGCGTCTCTATCTGGCTTCATACAGTCGAGCCGCGTACGCAACGACCTACCTTGTAGTAACATAGCTGAGCTTATCCCAGTCGTACAATGTTCAGTATTTCTATAAGTCAATAGAAATCTACATAAGGCTACTTGTATGTCGAGCCTCTGACACACCGCCTTCTTAATTACTCTTTTACATATTCTGACTGCATTTTCAGCCGCCCCATTAGATGCTGGGTGATACGGTGCCGAAAATATATGGCCCACACCATTGTTTAATAAGAATGTTTTAAATTCTAAACTAGAAAATGGAGGCCCATTATCACTCACAACTTGCTTGGGCAAACCGAATCGCGCCCATAAATTCCTTAAAACTTGAATTACTGAATTAGCCGTAGTACCGCTCATCCTCTCGATCTCAATCCACTTCGAGTGAGAATCGACCACCACTAAATACATGACTCCCGCGACAGGACCTAGAAAGTCCAGATGCAGCCGCGACCACGGCCGGTCCGGCCACGACCAACAGCGCGGCTCGTGCGCGGGCGGCGCATCTGCCACCGCAGCACATACCCTGCAGGCGCGGCACTCAGCCTCTATCGCCTCGTCGATGCCGGGCCACCACGCATAGCTCCGTGCCATTTGTTTTGTTTTCACCATGCCCATGTGAGAATCGTGAAGTTCTTTCAGCACTCGATCTCGACAGGCCATAGGCACGACAACCCTGTGCCCCCACATTATACACCCAAGTTCACAATATAACTCAGCTTTCCTATTAAAATACGGTGACAACTCTCTCGTTTCAGCCTCTACCGGCCAGCCGTCTCTAATGTAACTAAGCACCCTACAAAGTGTACGATCCTTAGCTGTTTCTGTTTTGACAACATTATAGTCTAAAAGCAACGCTTCTGAAGCAAAATGCAAGAATGTTTGCTCCGGACTATCGAGCTCATCCACATCTCCCGCTTTATGTACCCGAATCAATCGAGAGAGAGCATCCGCTACATTGTTGTCAGTTTTAACAAACTCTATTTCGAAATCATACGCCGACAAAAATACCGCCCATCTCTGCAACCGACTCGCCGTCATAACCGGGACTCCGTTCCCGGGGCCAAAAATACTAACCAACGGTTTGTGGTCTGTTCGCAGTAAGAAATGTCTACCATATAAAAATTGGTGAAATTTCTTAATTGCGAACACAATCGCTAGAGCTTCCCTATGGATCTGGCTATAGTTTCGCTCTGCCTCGGTGAGCGCCCTTGACGCATACGCCACAGTGTGCTCCTTGCCGTGCACGCGCTGCGCCAATACCGCACCCACGCCGCGTCCGCTCGCATCATACGTTAGCACTAACGGCAACGCACCCATAAGATCATAATGACCCAAAATGGGAGCTTTTACCAAACAAGACTTAACCTCGTTAAACACCCGATCCTGTTCCTCACCCCAACGCCATCGTTGATGTTTCTTTAATAACATATATAAAGGTGATAAACGAGAACTTAAATTGGCTATAAATTTTGAATAAAAATTGATCATTCCTAAAAACGATCTCAGTTCGGATACATTACACGGACAGGGCATATCTACAATCGGTTTAATTTTGTCCGGATCCACTCGAACACCGTTCTTATTTATAATAAAACCTAAATAACTAACTTCCTCTACTAAAAACACACACTTATTCCTTTTCATTTTCAAACCACAATCACGCAATCTGCACAACACTCGTTCTGTCGTGGCCAGATTACTCTCTACAGTCTTACCAACAATGAGAATGTCATCTAAAAATACCATCACGTCTGGAATGTCTTTTACCATCTCTGTCATTAACCGTTGAAAAATCCCAGGACTCGATGCAAGACCAAAAACCAAACGATTGTACTTAAAAAGACCTCGATGTGTATTTATCACTGTATATTTCCTAGAAGCTTCCGATAACACCACCTGATTGTACGCCTGAGATAAATCCAGCTTTGTAAAATAGACACTACCACTCAAATTAGTAAATAAATCTTCAATCTTAGGAACAGGGTACTTGTCAATAGATAAAACCGGGTTCAAAGTAACCTTATAGTCAGCACAGATTCGCAAACCCCCGTCTGCCTTTCTGATCACTACCAGCGGCGTAGCCCAATCAGAACAATCGACGGGCTCAATGATGCCCTCTGCTAGCATGGCGTCAAGCTCGTCGTCGACCCGCGTGCGAAGTGCGTACGGCAGCGGGCGCGCGCGGCAGAACACAGGTTCCGCGCCAGCCCGCACCCGCAACTCAGCACAAGCACCGGTGAACCGGCCCAACTTCTCGTCGAACAAATTAGCATATCTGTCAAACAAAATATTTACAAGATCATTTCTATTTACATTATTAGACTTAACATTATTCACACTGTACTGCGGTATTTTTATATTTAACTCTGCTAGCCACTGCCTACCTAATAGACTAGTTGTACCCCTGTCTATTACATATAAATCTAAAACTTTATTTACATTATTATATTGCACATTCGTCTTCACATAACCCAATGGTTTAATTTGACTGCCATCATAGAAACGTAACGATAGACGACATTGTTCTAGCGGCAACGTACCTATATACGTTTCATAAGTTTGTTTACTTATGCACGACAGCGCCGACCCCGTATCAACTTCCATCATTATGATATGACCTTCAACAGATAACGGTAAACTTACTGGTGCATAATTCCTTAACGACATTTGATAAACGGGTTCCTGATCTTCATCTCTCGTACCATCGCTGTCATCGCACACCCAGTTAGCGTTGGCGCGTAAATTTCCGCCCCTACCACTAACATTGCTGCCCCGCGCGCCCTGTCTACGACGTCGTGAGCCTCGTCGTGATGGCGTCACGGCAGCAAAGCCCGTCAAAGCTCCGTTGCGTTTGTCCGTACACACCCGTTCTAAATGCCCAATTTTCCCACAATAGTGACATGTGAAGTGCAGAAATCTGCAGGTATTCTCCTGATGGCCTCCACTACCACAAGCAGTGCACCTTGTCATACTCGTACTTAACGTATGCACGCTATCAAGTACGCCTGCATTTCTCATGCTCGCCGCGCTTCCATCGACTGCCGCCGCATTCTGCTCGGCCGCTTCGAGAGCTTTAGCTATGACTAATGCGTTGTTGAACTTCAGTTCTCGCTCGGTAAAAAGTCGCTGGCGTATGTAATCCTTGTTTAAACCGCAAACCAACTGATCGCGCAAATTATCATCTAAACTCTCGGCAAACTGGCATGTCCGTGCCAATCTTTTTAGTTCCGCCACGTATACAGATATAGATTGTCCCGCTAACTGCCGACATTGCCGAAACTTGTACCGTTCTGCTACGATCGAAGGTATCGGCTGCAAATGTTCCTCCACAATCGTCACCACCTTATCAAAACCCAGTTCATCTGGTTTCTGAGGACTGCAAAGGGTCACCATCAGCTCATAAGCTGCGTCGCCCATCGCCGCTATCAACATGGGTAACCTTAAATACTCCTTTACCTCCTGAACCACGAAATGCATGCGGAGCCTTTCCACATATGTGCTCCAATTCCCCAGCTCCAGATCGAACTCGGACCCGAACATTTTCGGGCTTTTCTCCCCGTTCGCCATTGTAATATACTTAAATAATAAGGAGCCAACACATATTCTGCAAATACTGTTTATTGACTGGTTGCCCTAGGCAACGGTAATAGACATTACAGATATGATACTGTCATTAAACATATCAACATCAATGCTCAGGTTATTAAAGAACTCGCTTGCTAATATACATATGTCTAAGATATCCGTAATTGTATTTCTTAGGTAGCTGATTAACTACCCCGCATGGCCAGAGAGTTTAGGCCAAATTCTCCAGGTTTGTTGATGCTTTATTAATTAAACAAAACACCATGGAAAGCTTACAATATTAGTTCTCCTTGAAAGTAAAAATTGACATTTGACATCATTGCAAATGGCACATACGAGAACAACAAGTAGGCGGACTGATCGTTGTAAATTTCCCAGTTTACCGGGGCGGGGAAGTATCCACCATTCTTGCCGACAAACCCAGTAAAGTTATCCACACGTTTCGGGATCAGGCTCGAATTGCCGTCATGCTCAGTCAAGCCGACATAGTGGTAGGGACTGATGTCAGTTATGAGTGTCTTCATTCAACAGCAAATAGGATTTCGAGTTCCGACGTACTATGCAGCCGCTATTTAAGGAGCCGATGATGCGCATAGTAGCACACGAGACTTCGCCGTTGCTAAACTCAGTCGGCATTATAAATGGGTTGTCACTGAAATTTCCCTTGTTTGACTTATTTGCTTGGATATAGTGAGGATTGATTAATTATTATTGTTACTGCAAATTATTTAGGTATTTTTGTATATTTATTGTATTAACCATAGAACACTGAATGGCATATGAATTGGCTTAGGCTGTTATGTTAGGTTTACGTGTTTGTAAATAAATAAATAAATTTATGGACGTCGCGCGCCACTTACAAGTAACGCTAATAAAAAAGTGGTTATAGTAAAAGAAAGTTGTAATTGTAGACAAAAGAATTCCTTTTACCGGTTCGATTTGTAACGAGATACTATAGTCTGGTATAAAAAAAATGGCTATTCTTTTCTTTCTCAGCTTAATTTATGTTAAGCTAGTACTCGTAAATGGAAGATCTTTTGTAATTGCCATAGACATAGATCAATAGAACCGTCTCATAAACCTATAAGTTGACACAGCTTTTATACAGCCACAAAATAATTTTATTTTTTTTATAATTTGACATTAAATTATAATTATTTAGATTGTAAGTTGACACGGCCTTTATACAGTCACGAAATTATTTTGTTATTTTTTTTTTTTTATTTGACATTAAATTATAATTATTTAGATTGTAAGTTGACACGGCCTTTATACAGTCACGAAATTATTTTGTTATTTTTTTTTTATTATTTGACATTAAATTATAATTATTTAGATTGTAAGTTGACACGGCCTTTATACAGTCACGAAATTATTATGTTATTTTTTTTTTTTTATTTGACATTAAATTATAATTATTTAGATTGTAAGTTGACACGGCCTTTATACAGTCACGAAATTATTTTGTTATTTTTTTTTTATTATTTGACATTAAATTATAATTATTTAGATTGTAAGTTGACACGGCCTTTATACAGTCACGAAATTATTTTGTTATTTTTTTTTTTTTTATTTGACATTAAATTATAATTATTTAGATTGTAAGTTGACACGGCCTTTATACAGTCACGAAATTATTTTGTTATTTTTTTTTTATTATTTGACATTAAATTATAATTATTTAGATTGTAAGTTGACACGGCCTTTATACAGCCACGAAATTAATTTAAATTTATTATAATTATACATTATGTTATAATTATTTAGATTATAAGTTGACACGGCTATAATGCCCCGAATTTAGGTTAAGCTACAGTACTTGCTTATGGCAGCAATGTCACTTACTTATTTCGGTCTATCCATAATTTAATTTAATCTTTTTATTTATTATTTTAATAATATTGTAAAAAATTGACAATATCCGAGTGTTACATGTGAACCATATGGAAATAAATATTTTGAATTCAATTTGCATACGATGCCCGTAATTATTTAGAATTTTAGATCATGGATTTCCGATATAATCGGATTTATATATATATATATATATATATATATATTGATAACTTTATTGCACTCTGTACAAGAGGCGGGCTTGATGGCTCTGGCCAGCGTGGCGAGTGTAGGCCAAATTCTCCAGATATATGTTCTGGAAGGCCCATCTCCAGCAGTGGAGGTCTAGGACGCTGTGTTCTAGGGGCGGTAATGATTCTCTAGCAACCAACCTTTGGAACAATGAAACCATCTAACTATTATTGTTATGTTTATAATCTTATTAAACTCTATAAATTAAAAACGTGTTATTTTCATTTTTCACTGACGTATATTAATTGTCAAAGTTTTTCATTTTTATTTACCAATCTTTTTTATAAAAATAACTTGAGGCTGAGGTGCGTAAGGCTCCTACAGTATCATCATTGCAAATAGCACATACTTTCAACGAAAACAACAAATAGGTGGTAGGCAGACTGATGGTGGTAAATTTCCCAGTCTGCCGGGGCAGGGAAGTATTCACCGTTCGTGCCGATAAACTGCCGATAAATAAAGTGTAAAAGAAAAACCTGTAAAAGACGGAACCCTTGGGCTTGTTATTTATTTATAATATTTATTTATTTATTTTCAGTTTTTAATTGTAGTTATTTTTTACGCAGCCGGGTTTATTATTTTTTTAAATAATTTTTTTTTATCATCAGACACTTAAAAAACATCGTATAGTCTTGGAACGAGGATAATGCAAAGTATTTACCTGCGGAAGTTTTTCTTTTAGGAACCGAGGCAGTCTCCCAGGAGCAACCGCCGCTGCAGTCGACACGGTCATCAATTCATCTCGCTTTAGTAAAGGAATCGCCGACAATAAAATTTCACATGCACTCTCTCCTATGCATTCTCTAACCTGTAAGTCAGATTGCTACTTCAATCTTCAATTTTAATTCAATAGAAGAGCGAGCTTCACCGATCTGTTATACGAATCTAATGTATCCGGGCCGATTTTGTTAAATAATTAAATGCGTCATATTTTTTTTATAAACACTTATTCTTGCCAGGTATCGAAGCTCAATATTTTGACAATGTCAAAGTCAAAAGTCAAAATATCTTTATTCACGTAAACCTATTACAGGCATTTATGAAACGTCATTAATTTAATTATTTTGAATGATTCTACTCCTGCTAGTAGAAGACTAAGCAGCAAAGTGGTCCAATAAGTAAGCTGTTAGCAGAAGACCAGCAGCTTAGCAAATTCCAGTGACCTGTTAATGTTTAATCTGACTGAGAAAGGAATCTGCAAGGAAAACTCAGCTATATCAGATTTACAAAATAAAACATATACAAAACTGCACCACAACGATCAATTAATAACCTTTTAAATTAAGTTATCAGTACCTATGAGAATACAATACCTGGTACAGCAGTAACCCACCAGGCAAGTCAGAATTAAGGTAGACTACATGCCTATGTGCAACCCGAAAGTCGACAAAACGCAATAGGGTTCGATTCCTTCAGTTTCTTTAAGCTTGACTTACTTTCCAAAATTGGACCCTTATACATACAGAATGTTTTTATTAGATCAAAATTTAATAAAGACGACCATATTCGTAAGCAACCCATTTCTTGTGTTAGCGTATTTTATTATATAAACAATGGATTTCATTCGGATAACAGTTGGGTGAAGGTCGCTCTTCCACGTATCTTGTACTACAATCTAGTAGAATGCCGTTAAACTAACTCATGTCGTTACAGTAAGAAAATATCACATATAATAAATAAATAAATAATAATAAATATTTTTTTAATCCCGCTAGTTGCGGTGTGCAAAAGTATCATTTCCCAAACTCCGAGTTTGGGGGAAAGTGACACAAGGATGCAGTCTCCTATATAGAGAAACGAAAAAGGAGGCCCATAATAATCGACGGCACAACTCCTGACATCCTATGTCTATGTATCGCGGCTATGCAAGGACATGTCATTCCAAGATGTTCTCAGACACAACGGGACCGATGGGATATCTAGTCTATTGCTGCTATCGACTAGTTACCTTCCCATTGGATTGACACCGGATTTAAGGCCTTTAGGATGAGTGTGCGGTCAGAGCACCTTACAATATTCCTTAACAAGGAATTTCTGACTGCTCGGTGTTGCCTACTGCAAATACATTCGTGGATTTGCTTTACGCAGCACCAACGATGTTCCTGGCACCGCGCAGCACCTACTCCCTCTCCAAAACCCCCAGCAAGGACCTTAGCGCCGTCCACTGAAGCTTCTCGTACTCCCAGATGAAAATGGAGATACTCTTTCGATAAATTATTATTGTTATTTAGAGTTATTGTTATTTTTATATGTTTAGTTGTAAGGTCAGTTGCCTGATAATAAATGATTTATAATTGATATTATGTGTCAAAGCTGTAATTGACCGTGAAGCAGAAAAGCTGCAGTCACGTGGAATGGCGAAGACTTGTTAGGCATTCTACTTGCTCAAATAAATGGTCATGTTTTGCTAACCGTCTCTTCCGCATGTCTTGCACACTCCCTGAGATGTTGCGGGTAGGTCCGGATACGTTCTCCTTGGATGGCCAACAGCAATGCACGTTCAAAATTACAGCGCTCATACTCAGTTTGAGCACGTACTTCCTTAGCCGTCATATTATCTGGTTGCAATTCTGAAATTAATCATTTTATGGTAATATTAGTTTACGTAATTACAGGCCATTTAGGAGTATGTTTATTGAACAAAGTACAAAGGCGGACTTATCTTTTGACATGTTTAACGTATGCATATGAGGCACGTCATTGGCTGAAATGACTAAAGTGACAAGCTAACTGCTAATCACGTGGAGTATATCAAAATAGTTCACCTGAAGCTCGTTCGACGTCATCCAAGGCGCCATCATAGTACGTAGCTTTGGCCCGCGCCATACTGCGGCCCAATAAGGATTTCACATCGTCATTCTAAAAACATGTCCATTGAATCATCATCATCATCGCCTCTGCCTCGCGCACTCCGCAGCCTAAGGAAGCTTCTCGAGACGACACCACATCTAGATATTTTTGCTAATCATCTGCATATTCCAAGCAAGGCTTTCTTTAAATTTTGTGAATAATTAATTATTTATAAGTTAATATATTTGGATTTAATTATTATTGTTATTTTTTGTATTAATTTTATCATGATGTCGAATTGATTTATTTATTTATATACCTACTTACTCACTTTTTATTCTATTTTTTATTGTTTTGTATTAACTTTATTATTTCATTGATTTTATTAGTGTTGAGTTTTGATTTATTTTATTATTATTATTTATTTATCTTTTCTTTCTTTTTATATTAATTTTATACTGTATATAACTATTTTTAACTTGAAAGCTTTATTAATATTATTATTTAGGTATATTGACAATCCATTTTTAATGAAAATGTATGTATTAATTATAAGATTGACTGCATGGTAAATTGGGCTTTACTGTTAAGCTATGTAATGTTTTATTAATAAATAAATATATCATTATAGCCTCTAGAACAGTCGTAGACATTCACTGCTAGAGATGGTTATTCCAGAACATATTCGTGAAGATTTAGGCCTTCACACAACACGCTGATTGGCGAGAGCTTTATTTCAAATAATTAATTAAAAATTATTAATGTTTGTTACGCTATTTCTCCGCCAATTCTTAATTGATTTTGTCGATTTTCGGGTTGCACATAGGCATGTAGTCTATCTTAATTCTGACTTGCCTGGTGGGTTACTGCTGTACCAGGTATTGAAATCGCATAGGTACTGATAACTAAATTTAAAAGGTTATTATCTAATAATTGATCGTTGTGGTGCAGTTCTGTATATGTTTTATTTTGTATATTTGATATTTATTTTATTTATTTTTATTTATTCAGGAAACATACAGATCTTAAATCATAATTACAACAATTCTAAACGATATAGCTGAGTTTTCCTCGCAGATTCCTTTCTTAGTCAGATTAAAGTTATTGTTTCTCACTGGAACCTGCTACTTCTCGTCTTCTACTAACAGCTTACTTTTTGGATCATTTCGCTGCTTAGTCTTCTACTAGCAGGAGTAGAATAATTCAAAATAATTCAAATAATGACATAAAAATGCCTATAATAGGTTTACGTGAATAAATATATTTTGACTTTGACTGTAAATGTTTACTAAGATCAGATTTATAAAATAGAACAAATAGAAATTTACAAGATAAAAAACCTTTAAAATTTAAATTTATAATTTAAAATACAGCGTTACAGGTTCGTATAATGATTCCTTTATAACTTTTGCGCTTAAATAAACAGAATTTAGCTACAGCACGTTAATCTGCCTGTCTACGTCAGTCTAAATGGGCTGTTGAAGTACGTAGGGTTTTAGACTGGCGAACATTGGGCTTAAGGCCAACTCAATGGAAGTGGTGCTATTTGCAGACTTATCGAGGCTTAGCGCTCGTCTATGCAACCAATTTGTGTTGTCAAAATATGCTTGTTTATATGTACTAGCTCTTTGACCCGGCTTTACCCGTATAATTAATGTTATGCAACCAAATAGATTAAATTTAACATAGAACGCGCATTGGTTATTATTATATATTATATTATTATACAAAATAATAATAATAAAATAAATGGATTTATTGGAATGTTTTTTTTTTCTATACTCTGTATCCTGGACTAGTCTGATTAAACAGAGTGTGTTCCAGAAGATAAGTGCTTTTCATTAAAGTTCGAGAAGACAAATTTCATCCAATAGGTCCTTTGTGACTGCCTCCGTGGTCTAGCGGTTAAGTCCGTGGATTTAGTTCGATTCCTGGTCGGGAGTCGGGACACAAAAATATTTATTAATGTAATTAAATACATTTAATTAATATTTAATTTATTTGTGATATTTCTCGAGTTTGGTACGCTGGAGAGATCCACGAGCTTGCTACTTGTCGTGATTGGCCTATAGTAACGTTGGCCAAATGTGAATCCGCTTATTTATAAGCGTGGTTTCTGACCACGAAAGGGAAACAGTCGTTATGATACTTTACTTTACTTTTAGGTCCATCGTGTGTGGGTGAGAGAAGAGAAGAACGATGTCTCGGACTTGCGACCGACAATAGACAATGTATGACAATAAAAGACGAAAATAATAATAGCAAAACATAAATAATTATACTCACATTTTTATATTGAGACTGAGAGAGTGAGTGTCTGAAAGGTTAGCTGGTAGAAAAAGCCGAAATAGTATTAAGTTCACCTTTGTACATACTTTTAAGTAAAGTATAAGATATTACAGACCGATTGACGAACAAAGAGAAGAAAGGACATAGTTTACAAACCATTCAAAACTAACACCGAGTTCGCAAAAAGACATTTTAAATTTAAATCTTACTTTATGTACAATAATAATAATAAATTACACAAAATAGATAAACTTAGCTGTAAATTAGTAAAAATAAAAGAACAAACCTGTTTTTCACCTTCAACTATGATGAAACAGAAAACCTAATAAATACTTGTAATACAAACTTTATATAATAAATAAATAATTCAATAGAATAATAATAAAACATTCCTTATACAAACCCCTTGAGTACTTGGATAATATTTTTCCGTATCTATTTTATTTTTTTACATGTATATATTTATATATCTATAATATAATATTTAATTATTTATTATAAATTGTATATGTATGTATCTAAATATATTATATTTATCTATCTATTTATTATTCCACACAACACTGACACAATTCGTATAAAAAGAGCGGGGCACCCTGAGACACAGGCATCCCGCTAAGTTTAGGGGCGTTCGTAAAATGTAAAAAGTACTATGAAAAATAAACGTTTATTTTATTTTTTATTTTATTTATTTATTATAAATGATGAAAAAAATAAAGGTGCAATATTAGAACGAAAACAATAAACAAAGATTTAAAACCTGGTGATATTTACAAGTAGATTATTTTTTATTTGTGTTATTTAAAATCTTGAGACACTGATTTATTTATAATTTATTTTTATTTATTTTATTTAAAAACTTTATTGCACTATGTACAAAGGCGGACTTAATGCCGCTAGGCATTCTCTGACAGCCAAACCTTTAGGACATTTAGACAGTATACCTACCATGTGCAATATTAAGTAAGTCCATATAGTCGTACTTATATCAATATATACATACCAATATTTACTTACTATTACACGTACATAAATAAATTATATATATATATATATATATATATATATATATATATATATATATATATATATATATATACACATAATAAATATACAAATAAACCACTTAAATGATGAGGGAAGTAATGTAGAAATAATGATGTGGTTGCTGCAAATGAAAAAGGAAAAACTATATAAAAAATAGAAAAGTTGAAACAGTTAGGTTGATAAGAAGTACCTATATACTAAACTTTTGAAGATAGCTCGATTTGAAGCTTGTCTTATATTTAATGGTATGTCGTTCCAGAGATTTGCAGCAACAACAGCAAACAATTGGGAGACAAAAGAGGTGTGATGAGAAGGAATATAATAATATTCCCTGCATCCTCAAACTATCGGGGATAGTTAGATCTGATGGCGTCCGGATGGGATGTCGTTGATGCCATACAAATGAGGCCGTGCACTGGTTTGGGATGCCACTTGTGTTGACACACTCTGTCCGTCACATGTGGCATCCAGCCATAAGAAACCCGGTGCCGCTGCAGAGTCAGTTGATGGTAAGAAAATACGATAACCCCTTTGTATTAAACAATAAAGTTTTTAATTAAATAAAAATTAATTAATTATGCACTATATCCGTAATTTTTTTATAAAAATAACAACCCACAAATGCCCACTCTATTTTATATTTGATTATCTTTCAATATTGTTTTTTTTTTAACGAGTAATCAAAATTAGATTAGTTAATGTATAAATAACTTTAAAAAAAAAACCACTCAATAAAAAACCTTGAATAACTATCTAATCAGGCTATCAGGCAAAGCTTTTTGTACATGTCGCTAGCGGCACTGGTACCTTGTTTACACCTTTGACGCATCATTTTTTAAATGTTTTTGTAGTTTTTTTTACTTATCGTTTAACTTGAATAATAAAATATTATATTTTAATAAACTTTAACAAAACTCGATATGAGAAATGACATTTGAATTAGTTTTATTGACAATATATTTATTTCAATTATATTTTCAATTATTTCTATTCATTCAAGTGCTTGTGGATAAACAATATCAGAGCGCTAGGGAGTTTTAGGTTCGGTACCCTCGGTCGGTATTCCCCACAAATCAGCGCTGATGCGCGCCACCTATCGGACAACAGTAGTACTATATCAGAAACCTCTGTCGATGTTCACACAACATATTCCCAAAGTTTCATCCCGATCGGTCAATTAGTTTTGAAATGCATAGGGAACATACATACACACAGATATTAATTTATATATATATAGAAGATTATGCCGATATTGGCAGCTTTTAAGTGTACGTATTTGGTGTATGTATTTTACCTCCGCGTCTAAGTTCACGGACTTAGTACCTAGGTAATTAGTCCACGGCGGCATTTGACAGCGTAACACAAAATAAATAATAAATAAATATTTCCAGACAGGTCACACAGCGCCATCTAATTTCGATGGTAAGCTAAACTAGATGGTTGATAAACTACATATTATACTTTTTTTTTGTAATTATATACATATTATACATATAAACATCCAGACCGAGACAAACAATACAACTTACCCCATACCCCAAAGAAATAGGCATAGTTGTAAATTAAATGAAATGAAATCGTTTATTTGCTAGGATACATGGTACATAGTATATTATATAAATAAAAACAAATGATGTATAGAAATTATATACATATTATGTCAGATATTACAAATGTATAAAACAAAAAAAAAAAAAAAAAAAAAAAAGACATCATATAATCTAAATACTTAAAAAAACGTGGACTAGTATGCCCCAGCCTTTGAAAGTAAAATGTTTTATTACGCACGTTCCAGCGAAGAGCTTCATTGTACGCCTTAATAGCACTTTCGAATTGCTCCAACTTGAGCAAGTAGTTCCTTAAACAAAATTAAATAGTTCACTTAACTTTTATAGATAGATAATTTCTTTATTGCACAGAAAATAATACATTTTACAGTACATAGGTAACTGTAACTGCTTCCGTGGTCAAGCAGTTAAGTCCGTGGATTAGACTCAGGGGTACCGTGATTGATGGTCGGGATTGATACCGGGTACCGTGGTACCGTGATTGATTGCACAATAATATTTATTAAAGATAAGATAAAAAATCTTTATTTGCATAAATGTTAGTCTAATTTACAGATCTTATAGTAAACTAACTTAACGTAACAACATTTGCTAAGTAAATTGGCGAGCAAATATATAAAACATAAATATAAATTTTAAATAAAATATGTCCAAAAATGTACATGTAGGTATTCATGGAATATTGTCAGCTTAAACTTTAGGTATTACAATTGTCAAATATTCTTTTAAATTATAAAACATATTTTCTTTGACCCAAATTATTAATTGATTTTTAAAACATTTTTTCCTAATAATTTTAATTTGTTAGGTAATTTATTATAAGTTCGTATAAAATATATCTATAAATAATAAATAAATAAATATTTCCAGACCGGTCACACAGCGCCATCTAATTTCCGTGGTAAGCTACGAGGCTTGTGTTACGGAAACTAGATGGTTGATAAACTACATATTATCCTTTTTATTTTTTGTAAATATATACATATTATACATATTATACATATAAACACCCAGACCGAGACAAATTATACAATGTACAACTTGCCCCCGGTGGGAATCGAACCCACGACCTCCCGAGTTCACGGCAACGTTTGTTACCACTAGACCACCCACGGAGGCGGTCATTAATTATGATATAAAAAAAAACTAAAACAAACAAAAAACCTACTTACAAAACCTAATTTAAATATAAATCGTATCCGCGCGGCATGGTGGCAAGAACGCTGGCCGCATTTCCTCGCTGAATCGCTATGCTGATTCTCTGGGCGAGAAAAGAACCAGCCTTCTTGTCACCAGAGCTGACAATTAGACGAGAGGTGATGTTTTTTTAAAATGTTTTAGCGCTTGGATCCCACGGGTATAAAGTCTCTACAGTAAACGGCACAAACACGTAGTCTTTGATTATAGATACGTATTTGCGCCGCTTGCCAGACTCAGCACTTTTAGCTGCGGCTCCCGCTTTTAGCGCAGTTAAATTAAATTTAAAAAATAAATATGTTTATTTATTATTCGTATTTATTACATATTTAAGTATATAATAATAATAATAATAAACTACTTAAGAATAACAAAAATTAGAGCAACGAGATTACGGGTTAGTAATAAATACACCTAAAAACTAAGACGAAAAAAAATAGAGAATTCTTTGCGCCATTTTGCACGGACATGTCATGTGCAAGTTTTTGTTTTAAATTTAAATTTAAATTATTTTACTGTGGATATTGTTAGTGAAAAGTGATATTGTTTTATTTAGTAATGTGCTACAATGTGAATATTTATGGAAAACGATAATTTGGACTTCAAATATGGGGCACAAGTCATATATACATTTATTCGAAAAAATATTTACAACATATAAAATAAAATTAATATTAAGGATAGGGATATAAGTCCCGTCCGCGTGGAATGGTGGCAAGAACGCTGGCTGCATTTCCCCGCTGAATTGCAATACTAATTCTCTGGGCGAAGAAAGAGCCAGCCCTCTTGTCACCGGAGGAGACAACAAGACGCGGTGTTATGTCTTTTAAAAACTTTTTTGCGCTTGGACTCCATGGGCCCAGAGTTTCTACAGCAAACGGCACAAATATGTAATCTTTTAATATACTTACATACTTGCGCCGCTTGCTGGACTCCGCATTTTCCGCCGCGGCTCCCGCTTTATGCGCTGTCCCCCTGAGATGCGACGCGGCAAGGGTGTCGACGCACGTGGCGTCCCACACTAGAGCACGTCCCCGTTCCCAGGGGACCAACGTCATACCATCGGGTCTCTTGCCATCATCTCGGATAACTCCAACAGGCTCTAGAAGAGCTGGAACCTCGATGGTGGCTAGAGCCCTTTTTATAGTATCGTTAAGGGAGCCGTTGGGCACAAGTTGCAGTTTATTTTTTGCAGTTTTCCCGCGCTGTAAACTTCCATATTATACCCGACGTATTGGGATAGTGTGTTAGGGCGAGTGACTCCAAGAAAAGCATCAAATTCTACAACATCTGGAACCCTATCACCACATTCATCATACGTCGGGAGAAGAGAGCACAAAAAAAAAACACGAGTCAAAATCACTACCAAAGGGCAAAGTGCCAAGAATACTGAAATGCAATGCTGATCCTTTGGCCCAAATATTGCACAGCCCTTTTGTCTATTTAAAAATATTATATATTATATATTACATTAATATGTTTATGTGTGATATTTCTCCAGTACCCTAGAGACATCGACGAGCTTGTCCATTGTGATGAGTAAAGTTGCCTAAATATAATCCGCTATTTTATTTTTTCTATTAAATAAATTTTACTTTTACTTTCCAATAATACACACATCAAAAGTGTCTAGGGATCAACATATATTTTTGCAATAACTTTTCTCCTGATTGATATTCATTAAAATTTTCTTTAAGGATTGATCAAATAAAATGTTATCGTTTGTCTACAGTAACGATAAACCAAGTCACCTTTGCATTAGTAAAAAAAATTGCCATTTTCCTAATAAAGGGATTTTTGACATTTGAACCACTAACATTAAAGTTCGAAAAAAAGACTGAAATAACAGTTTTTTTTTTAATTTTATTGGGTAACTTAAACAATTAATAATCCGTGTTTCTACCGCGAACACTAACAACACAAGAACATCGGTTTGGCATACTCAAAATGAGTTCATCCAAATCACGCTGTGGAATGGCCGCCCATGTTCGTTGCAACAACAAAAAAAGGTCTTCTTGCGACTGGATACCCTCCATATTCGGCAGAGCTCTTCTCTGAAGAATATCCCATGCATGCTCAATCGGGTTCAAGTCTGGCGACTGAGCAGGCCAGGGCAGGACATTGATGTTAGCTGCGGCGAGAGTCTGTCTTACAACTCTTGCGGTGTGCGGTCGTGCATTATCATGCATTAACTGAAATAAGGGACCGATATGCACTTGTAGAGGAACGATGACGTCTGATACAACCGTCTCAGCATAAATTTGAGCGTTGAGGTTGCCTCTGATCCAAATCAACTCAGTTCTTCCGCCGATCGAAATACCCGCCCATACCATGATGGTTCCACCACTATAAGGATGGACTTCCTGGCAGGATTTTAATCGCTGTTGGCGTCCAGGGGTTCTCCAGTGTCGTATACGTCTTGTATCCGGCCTCATACCAAAACGAGACTCATCAGAAAAGCACACGAAACGCCATTGTTCTTCTGTCCAATTTCTGTGTTCAAGAGCCCATTGATATCGAGTCCTACGATTGTGCATTGCTATAGGTGGTACCCGTAGCGGTCTTCGGGAATGAAGGTTCACTTCATGCAAGCGGTTTCTGACTGTTTGGTCGCTAATTAAGTTCCCTGAAGAGCGATGAAGGCTCACGGCTAACATCATGGCGGTTATTGTTGGAGTTCTTCGAGCTGTGATTTGAATGTATCGGTCTTGTCTCCGTGTGGTGCAGCGATACCGTCCTCCATGGCGCTCAGCCACGGTACCAGTGGTTCGGTAACGTGTCCAAAGTCGACTGATAACACTCTGACTTGTATTCAGAGCTAAAGCCACAGTACGTTGCCGGGAACCAGCTTCTATCATTCCCACGGCTCTGATCATTTCTTCCCTGCTTAAATGACGTCGCCGCTCCATAATAACGTTGGTTTTAATCAGTAGTAGGGAAACAGTAGCACTAATAATGTCTTCAATACGTCTTATGTTTTTATAGGGAAAATATTGACAGCTGATTTTCATCTTTTACTCGAATTTGATTGACAGTTCCTGTTTTAAATTATGAAATGCACCAAAAAGGATCCATATAAATTTATAAAATCATAAATTTATTACAAAGCCACATCTCAATCACAAGAAATCCGCATAAACATGCTTGATCCCTAGACTTTTTTGATGTGTGTATACCGTTTTAGTCAAGTTTCGTAGACACGTCTTGCTTTTTGTGAAAGTAAGCATACGTGAAGGCAAGACAAACATACACACATATATACATACAGACAAATATTCTTTCATATTTATAATATTAGCTAATAATCAATTTATTAAATACATTTGTTTGTCCAATCAAAAAAAATATCAATCATTCTACAAAAAGGTCCAATGAATGCATGCGCAAAATATTTTCCAAGCCATTCTCATATTACGCCAATGACTGTATTCTGTTTTTTAAACCGCAACCGTTAAATATAAAATTTGAGAATTTATCGTATAAATTTTATCGTTAAAAAAATCTTGTGTAAGGTGAATACTTATTTAACTGTGTCGATACAGGTTTTTTTTTTTGTTTTAAAGTAAATAAAAAAATATCCTCGCCAAGCCGTCTGGCCAGCGCAGCGTGGCGATTGTAGGCCAAATTCTCCAGACTTATGTTCTGGAAGGCCCATCTTCAGCAGTGAAGGTCTGGGACGCTGTGTTCTAGGGGCTGTAATGAATGAAATAAAAATGAAAAATATAGTAGCATCATCACGAACGTATCCCTTGCGGGGTCAGAAACAACGCTCATAAAAAAACGGATTTACATTTAGCCAACTTGCCTATAGGCCAATCATGACAAGTGGCAAGCTCGTCGATGTAATTAGATTAAAATTAGGTATATGAAAGTTAACATTAGTCTAAATTGTCCGTAATTTTATTTCCTAGTAAGTTAATAGACTACAATTTTTAAAAGCACACCCAGACCTTATAAATCTTTGAAAAAAATTAATTGTGCGAGCGAGAGGAAAGCACAAGCGCTATACCCAACTTATCGCTAAAAAGATATCAACTGTCGTGTCCGCGAGGAAAACCTCAACTGTTTGCGTTTAGAAAAATAGAATTCGTCTATTTCCCAAACTATTTGCAGGAAAATATTGAATAGATAAACTTCATGAATATAACGAATGGCGTTTTTTATTTCAATCTGAATAACAAAGTGAAAAATGCATTTACGGGCAGTATTTAGTTTAAAAACGGGAGAGTAATAAAAAAAATCGCGTCGCAAACATTAATTTATATCTCTGTTCTTAATGACTTCTTTTTTGTACCTTTTAGTCTTCAGACAACGGGAACGTAGAGGCCAAGTGCTAAGAAGTTCCTTTAAGGAACTGTCTAAATATATATGATGTACTTGTATGTATGGTTTATGTATGTTTATGTGTGTAGGTATAGTTAATTTTGTCACACTCTCCTCATCATGTAAGTAGTTTTATTTATGTTATATTAGTATATCTATAGTATGACTTATTTATGTATTAGTATGTAAATTGTATGTTGATATAAGTTTGTATATATTTATATTACAATTATATATCTGTTTTTATTAAATTTCATCTAATTTTTAATTGCACCTACCACCTATCCTGTCTAAATGTCCTAAAGGTTTGGCTGTCAGAGAATGCCTAGCATTAAGTCCGCCTTTGTACATAGTGCAATAAAGTTTTAAAATAAAATAAATATAATGTGTAGTATATTAAAATGAGTTAAGTAACAGTACAGTTAATGTATCATTAAAATTTCTTATTTTTTTCATCCTGTCTATCACCTTACTCGATCCCCAGGGTCAGCTGGTAAAGAATGCCTACTGGCATTATAGCTCGCCTCTGTACTATTTTTAAATGCATTAAACAATTTAAATAAATAAATAAGCGATGATTAATGCTGTGACAAGAGGGTTGGCGGTTTTTTTGCGCAGTAAATCAGCATTGCTGTGCAGCGGGGGAATGCTGCAAGTGTTCTTGGCACACTGCCACATGATCAAGTCATGGGTGAATATTTTTATATATAGTAAAATTGTACATTGTATATTACTTAGAATACATTTATATCTAGAGAGAAATAAATTTATTAAAACTTAGTTTTATTCTATTATTAGGGTTCGATTCCTGGTCGGGGCACAATAATTTATTTGATTTGTGATATTACGTTTGGAACGAGCGTATTGACCAGCTAGCCACTTGTCATAATGGGCGTATAGTAAAGACTAATTGTGAATCCGCTTCTTACGGATACGGTCGTGATGATACTTTATTTTCTTTAAAACTCAGTTGCATAGGTAACGCTTAGAACGATAAAATTTAAAAGTTATGATAGTGGCCATAAAATATGTAAACACATTTATCATTTATTACTGGCCTACCCTCGCCACGCTGGCCAGACGAGTTTGCTTCTGGTCAAACATATTTTAATTTCGTCAAATTCTTAAAAAAAAAACACAACTTGGTATTAGAGGAATCGGAGCCGAAAGCCGGGCGCATATTGTAAGATAAATTCTAACGCTCCGAAGACATTACTTAACTTGCTCTCCGAGGCACAGGAACGGTGGTCTTTGCAAATTAATGACAAATCAGAAAGAAAGAAAAAAAAAATTTGCCACATATCAATAAACACAGCTTAAACAAATAAAGCCTAGTAGTATACACAAGATGTGTGGTGACAAATAGGGAATCGGCTCAGCATGGAGCTGCGACTCTGGGCCACAGCGCTGATTTTCGGTTAATCCCTTGTTAGGAGAGGTGTTAATGGATTTCAACGTTAGAAGAGTGTATTTCTCATTGGTAGATGCCGGGGTCCAAACTGAGACCTTTGGATTAAAGAACCACTCGACAACAAAAATAATGTGTACATTTTTTTCACAACTTAAATCAAACCGCCTTGCGTGACATAAAACTAATGTGGTTTTAAAATTGTAGTTCGCGAACGATCTAGTTCCATAAAGCATCACCTTTGTCAATTCTCACTCTCGTTAGTTCGTTGAAATGAAATGAAATGAAATATTTATTTGCAGGAAACATGGTAACAAACAATATTAGGTCTTATTAATATTAAATGGGTCACATATTTCGCCATAAGCATGCAAAAATTTACAACAACTGTTATAGAAGTAAAGTGACTAAAAAACTCAGCGTTGCTTCTTTAGTAACTTTACTTCACAAAAACCTTTGTGTTGCTTAAAATACACATAGTATTCCTCCAAAGTATAGAAACATTCCTGAACTAGCCACGCATGCAGTACTGTACAGAATCTTTTATAAGGCATCTCTGTCCATACCTTTGGCAAACAATTATATATTTTAGCGCTCATATAGGAGGCGTTTCGTCTAAAGATTTCTAATTTAGGTATAGGCATTACTAAGGATGTGTGTGTGATGGAACGTTTGCCATTATTATTACTTTGTTGATACAGCTCAAAATTTGACTTAACAAATTTAATTCAATTCCATTTCAAATTTTGAACGACTTGCCTGATGTTCACGTAGTAAGCAATGCGCGCTTTTTTACTGAGCGGCGAACGGGAGCGGTGAACGGGGCCCGCAGCATTCTCTCGTTCGTTTAGTTCAGTTTATAAAAATCAAAACATAGTAACTTATGATTACAAAAATATTCAGGAGACCCAAAAACATGTAGGTATACCACTTTTATTATTTGTACCCTGATTGGACCATTAGAGTTATGTGTAAGGCAGGGTATAAATAAATATATTACAAGATCCTCAAATTAATACATAAACTACATATATACATATAACATATTATACACTACAAATATATATTATGGTAAATATCTATAATTATCATCTTTATGCGGTTAACTCCTGTTTATTAAAAAATAATGTAGTAACTGGACGTTCATAGCAGTAGCTCTTTAGTGACGTCAGGATAGCAGATATCTGGAAAGTTTTGATGGGAAGAAGCAGCAAACTGACTAATGTAAGTTTTGCTTTGTGTTGAATGAAGTACTGTAAACGTTTTAGCGAATACTGGCATGTATTTTTTAGATATAGAGATAACTAAAAGAGCGACCTAGCTCACTAAGTAGCGCAGGAACTACTATTCGCAACTCTACTACCTACCCTCTTTCTCTGTATAAAGCGACCACGTTGCACGGAGGCTTTTCCTGGATCTCCAATTTTTTCCTCGCAGTCTTCATTCTATTGTTCGTATGTACTTATACGACCGTTCTTAGTGCAAGGAATTTCACAATGAAAATACTTGGAAATTGTCTTTTGTACGTAATCTAGACGACCGCGTTTTGTTGTATGACAATTTATGATTCAATATTATTTTATTGTAGACCTGTATTCCGACTTCGAAGCAATTTTTAATCCCCACAATTGTGTTCTAATATTTAAAATTATTGAAAATATTTATATTGTTAGAATTATTATTCGCTCTACTAAAGAATGAGCGACCTTCACCGACCAGTTTTCCGAATGAAATTTATTGAAGTTAAAAATGTATTTGTTCTGAGTAGGGATTTATTATTTGTTTTATGTGTGTACGAGTAACATTTATTAAAAATATTCCAATGTAGTTCTGCGATTCTCGAACTGTTTTGTCGACAGAAAACTTTTTTCTTTTCAGTTTTTATCTATAGTTAATTTTAACTCAGTATGGTTTATTGTTTTTTTTTATTTTTTTTTAAGTAAAGTTTTTACGTAGGCGGGTCGGTTTTTTTTTTTTAATTTTATCATTTTATAAAAGCGACGCTTTCGGAAAGGAGAAGAGAGAGCTAGCAATTATTTCTGACAACGCCTAGCTAAACAGAGGGAAAATGTTGCCAGTAGCCTTGGGACTGGTCTCTAGAGGACATTTTGAATTATAAGGTTTAATTTAGGGACAACAAATTGCTAACCATTTCATAGATTCACCGTGCGGGTAAGAGATGAGAAGAATGGTGCTCGGGCTTGCGACCGACAAACGGCTAGTTTACAAAGAGGGCCTTCATTTTATTTTTTATTGTGTAGTTTGATTTTTAATTCAAACTAAATAAAAATTAATCATTGCAAATATATAAACATTTGCAATGATTATATATTTGTGGCCTTTGCCGTTGAAACCATGGGACCGTGGGGCCTCGAGGCAAAAACTTTATTTAAAGAAATATCAAAAAAACTAGTCGACGTCTCTGGTGACCCACGGGCTGGCAGCTTCCTCGCTGAAAAGATTAGTATCGAAATTCAACGAGGAAATGCTGCCAGTGTTTTGGGCACCATGCCACTGGACAATGGCCTGGAGGAAATTTTTATATTGTAAGGTTAAGGTTGCTAAAATTTTTATTATATTTAATTTGTTATTTAGATTTAGTTTATTTTTTAGGTTAATTAATAATATTGTAATTATTTTATATTGGTAATAAAAAACTTTTTTTTATTAATAGTAATATTTTTTTAGTGAAACAAATTAAAGGGAAAGTGTAATATTGCTCGTTATAACGAGGACACACGTAGGACGCTTCGAGTCATCGACAGACATGCACCTGTATATAAGACAAGTCCAACTTTAAAAAGTGTGGCGACCCCAAATCAATCAAATCAAATCAAAATAGTTTATTTCCATTGGTTCTCTTAAAACAACTTGGATACAGTCAGAACTAATAAAATCAATACAATTATTAAAATATATGTACTAAACAAAGTGGTAATAACGGTTGGACCGTAAACAGACAATAATCCATATTTATGTATGTTAGGCACAACATTAATTACTGCTACAAGCAAGTAAAACTAACTAACTTAGAAACTACTTAAATAAGATCGTGGCTGTAAAGAGGCCGTGTCACTTTACATTCTAAATACTTAATAATCATGATGTACAGAAATTATATACATATGTCAGATAATTTATAAATTTATAAAACAAAAAATAATTATTATAATAAAAAAGACGTGTCATCTTATAATCTAAATAATAATAATGATATGTCAATTTAACATAAATTCATAGCTGTAAATGGGCCGTGTCATCTTATATTCTAATAGCATTAAAGTTAATTAATATTCGTGGCTGTAAAATGGCCGTGTCAATTAAAATAAATATAAAATTAAATAATTTAAATTTAAATATTAAGAATTTTTTATTAATTTATAAAATTTTGGCCGAGTACTTCTATGCAATGCCATAACTACCTAAAACATATTTCCTTTATAATTCAACGAGGAAATGCGGCGAGCGTTTTAGGTACCTTCCCTGGTGGTATGCCTTTAGTTTATTTTGTAGAATAGTTTTAATTTCATAGGTATTTTTAGTTTAGTTTTATTCATAATTAGTTTTTAATGTATTTTATTTTAATATTTTAGTATCTACTTCGAATATTATTTGTTCTTAAATATGTATTCAGGTATTACCTATAATCAATTACATGCAGTTAAGTATAACAAATGTTTAACTACTGTTCAAAAATCATAAAAATAATTAAAGAGGTAATTGATTACTACTTTCGTTGACCCCTTTGCAAATCCCAGCGAGATTAATCTCTTTTTTTTTAAATACAGAAATTGTGTTATAACAAAATATTTGTGATATTGTAGTGTATGCTACGCTAGACATGACGAGCTTGTCTCTTGTCATTATGGGCCTATAGTAGAATTGGCTTGACTTAAAGTTGGAAGGTATATGCGAGTAGCCTATATCTGTGTCAGGGTCCGAGGAACAGTTCCTGCAAAGTTCATTAGTAACATTAGCCGTGAAAGCAAGACAAACATACAGACACACATTCAAAGCCACACTTGTGTTCTTGTAAAATGTAGCTAAGTCACATCTACCTTTCTACTAACCTAATCTATAATTATTCATTTTGTAACGACAATATTTTTTTTTTTTTTGTTTTTTTTTTTTAGTTATAATATTAATTTTGATATGTATAGTCTGTCAGCATTTAATTGCATAAGATGGGACCGAAATTGCAGGTTAGATCTTGAGAGCTGTTTCGACTGACAGCTTTTGTACTAATGGGCAAATAGTTTCAAATATATAATAAATGTATAATAATATATAATAAGCTTCCTGACGAAATAAAATTATTGCAGGGCCCTAAATTAAAATGACAACTGACGAAATGGCTACTGGACCATAGATTTTATAGTGTAAAAGAGTATCTTGAGTGCAAAATAGGTTTATTAATATTGTTTTTTGTTTCAGTGTAGTTGTGATTATGATATTAGTATGTAAGTAAAGATTTGCACGCCTGCTTGCAGGTAGAATATATCGTCATGATCGTAGAACAGTGTCGGATTTAAAAAAATACCCATAATTTTGCATATATATTTATATATAGTTTTATATTGTTTGTGGTCTGTAATTTATAGTGCAAATATTAGAAAGGGTTCCAAAATGAAATTTAGAAGGTTTGCACTTATTATGAGACTTAAAAAGTGACAAAAAAACAGTCGAAATGACAGTTAAATGGCCGCCATGAAAATTTGAAATATAGCAGATCCGTCACTGTTCTACGATCATGACGATATGTGAGTAGACCTGACTAAAGTTTTGTGACCACTGTACTGTATTTATTGCAAATAAACGATATTTCATTTCATTTCAAAATAAAAAAACATATTTTCATAACCGTGGCTCTTAGGTCTAAAGGTGGAAATGTAGCAGATGTCGCCATCAGTATCTCGTATTTTGTTTAACGGTCCATATGTCCATGTAAATACACGTCTTTGCCACGACCTAACGAACTACATCAATTAAAAGTTGAACGTTCGGACAATTTTATTTTAACACGGACATTTTACCCGACAAGTTTTTTATGAATTGAGAAACTTTTAAATGACATATATATGCGAGTAAAATAATATCTAAATGTACTCTTACGTACATTTGTCATAGATATACAACTAGACCGTTCTCCAAGAATTCTCTAACCTCTAAGAATACGTTAAGCCGCCGGTCCCGGTTTGACTAATGACAACTTGTGGAATCGATAATAAATTATCATGAAAACTCGTCTACCCAGTGCAGCGTGGCGAGTATAGGCCAATTTCTCCAGAATCTGGAAGGCCTATCTTCAACAGTGTATCTCTCTGTATTCTAGAGTTTGTGACTATGATCTCTTGGAATCCAGGACATATGTATCTGTCTGTTTAGTTCGCCTTCACGTCCATATTACCGAACCAATTTTAATGAAATTTGGCAAAAATGAACCTTAAAATTTGGAACAGATATGGGGATAAGACGGCAAACAGTCTCTAAAACTCTCGAATCACTGCAGCTTCGCCGTGATGTTGCCTCTCTGAGCGTATTGTACAAGCTAATATACCACGGCAAGTGTTCTGAGGAGCTCCATAACCTTATCCCTTCTTCTCTATTCTGCAACCGAACCATTCGCACAGGCCAAAATATGCATCCAGATACCATACCCACGATCCCTACGCGTACTCATTAATTTTGGAGACTCTTACATCTGTCGCACGCTGAAGATGTGGATAGCTCTCCCAGCCAGTGTGTTTCCCCACTCTTATAACCTGGAGTCCTTCAAGCGAAGTGTGAAAAAGCATCTTGTTAGGCCGGCGGCATAGTGGTAGAGACTGATGTCGGTGACTGTGGTGACCGGCGTGAGTTGCTCCCATTCTTACCTCTTTCCTCCTTCCTCGCGTACTGCTTACCATCGCGATGTCACATGTCGTGTTCAGTATATAAAAAATAAATAAAATAAACTCAATTATAGTGTTTGTATCTACTTAGTAAGATATAATAATAATATTAAGTAAGATATAATACATTGTCTCATGTACACAGGTGGTGGGGGAACGTTACACTGTTGAGTCAGTATGCGCCTGAGCGCTGGCGAGGTGGACGTGTTCAACCTAGACCGACTGGGTGTTACAGGGCCAGCGTTTATTGTGTAGACAGTAGGTTCTACATCAATAAACAAATATGACCCAATGTCCACCTGAAACTTTTTCGTAACGATGACGATAATAGTAAGTAATGATCGGAGTACGACATGTGACCCCACGGTTATTTGTTTATAAGTTTGTTTGTTGTGCATTTACGCCTATATTTACTTATACTGCGGTCTGTCTCCGTGGTTTAGCGGGTTTAAGTTTAAGACGCGGAGGTAACGGGTTCGATTCCTGGTCAAGACATAATAGTTTATTTGTAAAATTACTCGAGTTTGTTACACTAGAGACATCGACAAGCTTGCCACTTGTCATGGGCCTATAGTAAAGTTCGCTACATGTATAAATATTTTAAAATAATGTGGTTTCAGACCACTCCAGAAGAGATATAAAATCGAACGAAACACGTACATAGTATGTTACATGACAAATGTTTTTTTATGGTAAATAATAATAGCGTTATATACATTTTTTTTAATAATTCATTACTTAATGTGTGAACATTTGTGTTTATAAAAATCCTATTAAGACTATAGAAGCATTAAACAGATCGTGATGATACTTTGCTAGTGGAGCGATTTTAATAAAATTTGAAATTATATGAATTTTCCAAATTTACAGCTATTGCAATGAACAATATGATTCTATAAGCCAATTACAAATTTCCACTAATAAAATTTACAAAGTAACTAAACCTATCTTCACTAGTTAAATTTACAATATGTCCTTTTAATTTAAGTTTCATTATCAGAGTATATTAATTATACGTGTAAGTTGTCACAGTTGGTGGCCTGATAATAATCGCAATATAGTGTTGTCATCAGGTGCCTCAGCGCGCTTGGCTTAGTGCATAGATGTACCTTGATGATACCCAGGGATATACATGTCTATATGACGTCTTCTAACAACAACACGGGACCCCATCTTAGGGATGTTTTTGCCAATTGAATTGACCCGGCTAAGCCCGTGTAATAATATTACACCGCCGGGTCAATTCAATTCATTTATTCACCATAAGATACAAAACGTACACTTGGTTTTGTCAGTTATACAATTAACAGTTTACATATCATGGAAGAATAGCAAAAAGATCGATCATTAGTACAAAGAACAGCCACCGTCATTACCAAATTAAAACTATGTCCTAAATGTAGATGCTGCTGTAAAAGAGCGTTGCCAGTTTATACTACTTAAACCTACGTTATTAAATTAGATGTCAGTAAATGTCACAAAATATATTAATAAATACGAGTATTATATTATGTAAGATAAACAGCTGTAAAAGGGTGTTGTCACTTATAATAATAATAAATATTTCCAGATAGGTCACACAGCGCCATCTGATTTCCGTGGTAAGCTACGAGGCTTGTGTTACGAAAACTAGATGTTTGATAAACTACATATTATACTTTTTTTTGTCAATATATACATATTATACATATAAACACCCAGACCAAGACAAATTATACAATGTACAACTTGCCCCCGGTGGGAATCGAACTCACGACCTCCCGAGTTCACGGCAACGTTTGTTACCACTAGACCACGGAGGCGGTCTAGTGGTAACAGTGGCTACTTAAAAACTAAATAATAAATAAAAATATACTTATGTATGTTATCAAAGTAAATGTCATATTTAAAATAATAATAAATAAGAAATAAGAAAGAATGTCACCTAATATATTCTTCTTTTAAAGCATCATCTATGGTGTAATATGATTTGTCGATCAACAGCCAGTTTAATAAAGGTTACAGATAAAGGGGTTAATTCATTTTTAAATGCCACTCACGTATTCGAATCCGATTAAAATGTAAATTTTCAATTAGAACATTAATACAAGTTTGTAATTAGTTTAGCGTACAAGCATAGGCAGTAAATGTGTATTCTAATTGGACATACAAATATGGAATGTCCACATTGGCCCTAAAAAAGTTCCCTATTGTTGGACCATCCCAACTGCAACTGCGACATCACTGCCGGTCTATCAAGATGCTTTTTTATACTTCACTTGAAGGACTCCAGGTTATAGGAAAATGTAAACACACTGGCTGGGAGAGCATTCTTCATCTTCAGTGTGCGAAAGATATATGATTCTCCAAATTTATCTATTAATAGCGTAGGGATAGTGGCTACGGTATGGGTGTCGGTTGTGGAATAGAGAAGAAGGGATAAAAATTGTGCAGCTCTTCAGAACACGCTCAGGGACCATATATCGGCGATGTAGGTGTCAAAGAATCAGATGAAATATAACAAACAAATACAGATATACAATTACTATTATAAAAAATAAAAAAGATATAAAAATAAGAAGTCTTAGCTGCCCTACCTTCAGAAAAGTGTACTCTACAGCGAGTGGTGTAGCCCTGTAGGATTGACAGCGGCACCGCAGACGGCACCAACAACCGGAATTCGTACCCAGAGTGCCATCGATACTATTTCTAATACTTTATTATATATATTTATCTATTCTTTATTAAGGAAACGTTCAGGTAATAATAATAAAAATAGGACTTATACACGGACCAGGTATGGCAGAGTGATAAGACTATATCAATATTAATAGGTATCAAATAAGAAAATTGTTTTTACGAATCCAAGTGTTCCTATAGGCTCGTAAGGATAATAAAAAAACAATAATAACAGAGACTCCTCGCCAACCCGTCTGGCCAGCGTGGCGAGTCTAGGCCAAATTCTCCAGATATATTTTCTGGAAGGCCCATCTCCAACAGTAGAGGTCTAGGACGCTTGTGTTCCAAGGGCTGTGCTGATGATGATGAAACAAAGACTGGAAGGGGAGTAGTGTAGCGATAGCTACGATGATAAAAGAAAACATAATATTCAAAATTATGATATGATGTCAAGATTGTTTAGGACTGCTATTAAAAGTTAAGTTATTATTTTATTAAACATAATCTACTAATATACGGGGTGACTTTGTATGGTCTTATGTTAGAGTAATATATTATTCTATTGATAGAAACAAACAACTTATCCTAAGAAACCATATGTCGGCAATGGCAAAAAAAATGGCTCTTTATGTAAACTGTTAATTTTAAAATAGCCAATTTGTATCGAGAAGCCAAAAAATGAGTTTGTTAGAAAAAAATGGTTGTTTCTATCAATAGAATCACGTAAGTCTAACCTAAGACCTTACAAATTCACTTAGTAGATTTTAGAAGACCATTGTTACTAACCTTATCGCCTTATCGCTGCGTGTACAATAGTTCCTTATAAAATAAATAAATAGTGATATAATTTATTATTATACTAAATTTAAATATATCTATTCAGTCCATGTCTTTTTGCTTTGCTTTGAGTTTATTATTGGGTTATGTATTTGTTAATAAAGGTCTTTTTTCTGTTTTTTTTGTTACATCATTCATCTTTTGTCGAAATCTTTAATTGGCTGTACTCATTATCACTACTTTAAAATATATATATAAATATATATATATATGTATGTATTTCAAAGCTGTTGATTTTCCGAATAAATAAATAAATTTATGTCATGTAAAAAAACATTTTGAGTTAGAGTTTATCAGTATTGTATATATCGTCATGATCGTAGAACAGTGACGGATCTGCTATATTTAAAATTTTCATGACGGCCATTCAAAGTTAAATAACTATTTTTTTGTCACTTCTTTTTTAAGTTAATACTAGTCTCATAATAAGTGCAAACCTTCTAGATTTCATTTTGGAGCCCTTTCTAACATTTGCACTATAAATTACAGACCACAAACAATATAAAACTATACTTATGTAAAATCAGATTTTTTTAAATCCAACACTGTTCTACGATCATAACGATATATGTCTATGGAATTTGGTAACTGTCGAAAGTTCTTGTAAGTACATCTAATTTCATCCACTGTAGCTGAAGTTTTAGTATAAATGTATTATTAGTCGGATAACTGGGAACTGAGTTAACTTTAGATATCCAATGCGAATAGTTTACAGTTATACTCGTACCTTGTTAATAGTTAATTATATATAATGGGAAATATACACGAATTTTATTTATAGCTTTTACATCAAATCAAAATCTTGTCTTCGTTTGGTTTGGCACTAAAATAAAGAGGTTAAATAATAGAAGTATAGTATCATCACAACGTTTTCCATTCGTGGTGGTCAAAAACCACGCTTATAAATAAGCGGATTCACATTTAGGCAACTTTACTATAGGCCAATCATGACAAGTGGCAAGCTCGTCGATGTCTCCAGCGTACCAAACTCGAGAAATATGACAATTAAATTAAATGTATATTTATTATATATATATTAAATGTATATATAATAAATAACAGTAAAATATAGTAATAATATATAAATGAAATAGTGACAATTGAACAGTGACTAGCAAAAGTAAAAGAAAAAATAATCTATATATATAAAGGTGAATGTCTGTCTGTGTGTTCCCTATGCATTGTTTCTGACATATTAGATTGCATAATAAGTAATTCTTAATATATAAACCAAAGTCGGGTTTGTTATAACACTAATAATTCGACAACGGCTGGACAGATTTTTACGGTTTTTGATTTGTTGGATTTGTCTCCATCCCGAATAGCAGAATAACTAAAATAAATAAAATTGGAAAATTGAAGAAAAAAATAAAATAATAGAAAAAACATTTTCCCATACAAAAAGTTCGTGGGTTTCGTACCTGTCAAACAATGTTGGTTGTCAAATATATATCGGTGCGTTCAGAAATTTATATCAAGCTTGACCATGCAATGATTGTTAGGCCGTACGAAGTTCGCTGGGTCAGCTAGTAATAAATAAGTGAAAACCAATAGGCTAATGATTATTTACATAAAAATAAAATTAATGAATGAGAGACAGGACCAAGTATACAATTATATATAAACGAGTATAGTAGCATTCATAAATTATCGAAGTGAATTTGCACAGTCAGTCAGTGGTAAGAGTTGTCTTGATATTGCTTTGAAAGAAATAGTTCTTACAACCAAAACACCACCGCTCGCAACTTAACATTTTTAGCGTACGACAAATGTAGGAGGCTCTAAATGTATGTGAATGATATCTACTGCGTAGAATCTACACTAATGTGGTGCTTTGTGGTTAACCATTGCCATAAAATATGGAGCATTGTGAAAACACCTCGGGAAGTTGACTTATATTAAATAACCAGCCCGGCTAATATGGGCATTCTTGAGCTCAAGGTTCCTATTTCTCGAAACCTGTCAAAATTGCAAGCCCTGGCGATGCCGATAAAATTATTATTATGCTTTTCCATCAGGTTTGCAATTGTTGACAATACACAACTGCCGTAATCGTAATGAATGACACCAGCACTTGTCCACCAGTATCTTTTTCTGAGTCAACTTTCGCTTGGGACAGGATTTATCCGGTTCTCCTGGGTTCAACCACTGTGATGAGCGTTTCCGATTATCGTACAACATCAAGTTTTACATCGCAAGTAACAATAGGATTTTAAATTCCCTCGTTATTGTGATGGTTGGGAAATGTAACGCAGCACTCAATGCGTGTTTGTTGGTATGCTTCACTCAATGCGTGTTTGTTGGTATGCTTCACTCAATTCATTTCTCGAGATTTATCACTTTAACAATTTGTTTCAAGTGAATCAAAATTATTTTAACACTTACACCGAAGCCTGTCGCTAACTCTGACGTGGTTTGCAATGGTTTTAATTCTTCACCGATCACCTTTAATTCTTCTACTAGGGTCTCTGGTCATCCACGGGGTTTGTTCTGTAAGTCAAAATTACCAGAACGAAAACGTTGAAAACCCACCGTGTTTTCTTTTACAGTAGCTTCCCTATATACGAGTATATCATTAATCCTTCGAAATGTTTCTTCATCGTTGGTACCATGGTGGAACTTATATTCTTAAATAACGCCATATTTTAAATTTTCCATATTGTGAACAGACCGATGTCAAAGAAAAATCGAATGGTGTCTACTAATCAATCACCAAAATATACAAGCATAAATTTGATTTTGTAATTCTTAGCCAAGCGCCAGATATTTGAAATAAAAGTGGCCAGTTCGACAAAACGTCGTTTTCATATGGTAAGAAATATATTATATTTGATGTCCTTGCCTGGGTCGCTTTACCAATACAGGTCAAAGTTTGAAGGTATAAATTTCCAAGCAACATTCTGCGAGCAAGCATATCGCTTTAACTGGTTTAAATGACTAATGTTACCTATTAATTTAATTTATTTTCCCATATTTTGGCCGAAATCCGTTTAGAAAATTGGCATGCGGGGTTTTTCCGCAAGAATCCAAATTGATTGCCAGACAATTTATCTTCGAAAAACTTTAGCTCATATAACTCTGGATAATCCTCTGTAATTAATTATACATAAGTACTCGCCAACTTGTCTGGCCAGCGTGGCAAGTATTTTTAAAAAATATGTATCAGAAGGCCTATCACCACCAGTGGACGTCTAAGACGTCTGTGTTCTAGTGGCTGTGATAATTATGAGTATGATGAGATGACAAGAGTAAGGTGTATAGTTACTACATTTAGTATAAAAGGGATTAATGAAGTCTACATAAACGATTAAGACGTCAATGAGCAGAGAGCGATGGGTCGTTGAAGTGGCTCGACGGCGCTGCGAGTTGCAGATCAGATCAATCCAATCAGGCGAAGGCGGCCCGAGCCATATTACATCCTGTTATGAATTCCAGCTTGCCGCTCAAGTTAAAGGTCTGGATACGTCTTACTTATGCTGCGCCAACCTGGCACCACCTGCTGACCAAGACTAACAGGGACAAGATCTAAAGTCAGCAGAACATATCGCTCAGAGTGGCCTCCTGAGCGCCGTGGTTTATGCGTAATTCCTTCATAGCTCGACATCTGGTGATGACTACTATGGAGGAATTTGTTGACGGCTTGACTAGACGCATCTCCAGAACATCGCTCTGTCTTGCTAACGGCCCCCAAACGGAAGACCACCTAAAGAAGTGCTAAAGTAGTCAAACCTAAACCAACTAGGTTCATGAACAACACGGTTAACTCTAATAACGGCACCCTGCACCAAATGTGAATTGAGTTACCGACGAGTGGTTTAAAACGGGGAAATGTCCCCATCCCCAACCCAGGCCTATCCATGATCAGAGCCTGAACGACCACATTGTTGTTGTTCTCAAGCAGTGACTTTGTAGACTCTTGGGTCAAGCGATGGGAGCTAGAGTAGAGTCGAGTTGAGAGTAGAGTTAGAAAGGTCGTAAAACCAGGAATTCAACTGAAGCGATAGTGAAACACAATAACATAGTTGTGGTCTTTAGGAATACTTGATTCATATCCACAACACAATAACAGGACAATACATGTTAACTAGATTTGCGAAAATTTCACCGATTGGCAACAGCGCGACAGATTTGACAGTCACCCGGCATACAGGCGTATCGGATTTATATTTACGTAGGTTTAAGACTAATAATCTTACAAAGAAGATTAATAAATCATTAATTATCTGGCAAATAATGGCCCATAAAAAAATCTAAAACTTCCGTATCTTCATGTACCTGAATACTGTGACTACCTTCTGAGGAGTACAGGAAGCTTTAGCAGACGGTGCTAGCGTCCCTGCTAGGGTTGCTGCGGGGCCCAGGACCATCAATGTTTCTGCGTGAAGAAAATCCACGAATTTATGAATTAATTTTAAACAAAACTGAGAGGCCAGAATTCCTTATTTAATGTAATTTTTCAGATACGGATCAGTTCGAGTATTGGTACAGCGTCACTATACTCGTATATACGACACATACGAAATACGCAATATGAAAGAAATCATAGGGACAAAAATAAAGAAAGACACTCTTCTAAGGTTCAGACGTGTTGCAAGGATGAGTGAAGAAAGATTGATAAACCAGATAAATAACGCGAAAGTTGTAGGTAAAAGAGCAGGGCCTCTTAGGGCAGACTAAGACTCACCTATCACGACCAAATAACGCTTTAAATAAAAACTGGCTGAAGATGCAGTAAAGAGTCTACGATTATTTTTTTATCAAGTTTTTTTTTCATTTAATTATACAATAGGAACAATATTTTTTTTCTTTTTTTTTCCAGCAGGTCACACAGCACCATCTAATTTCCGTGGTAAGCTACGAGGCTTGCGTTACGGAAACTAGATGGTTGATAAACTACATATTATACTTTTTTTTTGTAAATATATACATATTATACATATAAACACCCAGACCGAGACAAATTATATCCCGAGTTCACGGCAACGTTTGTTGATTGACCTATGTATGTTTTGTATGCCTACCCTGCAATCCGGGAGCTGGCGTATAGATGTATGTATTCAGTTACGCCTGTATACCACGTGAGCGATAGATTGTGGGAATTGAAGGGAAAGGCAGCATTAGTTTTAGACCCGCAAATTACGTAGCAATCTCCTTTCAGAGCAGTGCTTCCGTTTAGGGGTAAGCACGGTTCGCCAAATTACATTTTGAAATTTGTGTTTTTAAATATTTTCCTACTAATTCAACAGGGAAAAGCGATAATAGTTTTAGGTACCTAGGTTGTCCTAACTTTAATTCTCATACCGTTTGGCTTCTTGTCCCACTTTATTATATATTTAATGTCTGATCTTTCGCGTTTATAATATTAGTACAGTTCGTATAAGAGCAGAGTCCGTGAGCTAATTAGTGTTAAGCATTCGATGCCTTTTTACAGCAGATATAATTTAAATGACATCGTAATAATTATTATAACTCGTAGTATGAGAATCTTAGGGACATCCTCATAATTGTTTTTGTCGTAGCTTGTAGTATGACAATGCCCTATTACAGCAGTTGTGATCCTAAGTGTTTTTATTTTATATTTGTGTATGTCTTAGTTTAAAAATAAAAATAAAATAACGTTTATTGGATCATAATCAAATAATTTCAGTTAGTGAGCACTGCCTTCTGGAAAAGAAATTCTGAGCTCCAGAAGGCAGTTTTCCTATATTTTTATACAGTAGCTATAATCTTAGGGACATCCTCATAATTGTTTTTGTCGTAGCTTGTAATATGACAATGCCTATTTACAGCAGCTATAATTTTAAGATCAATATTGTAATACTAGTATGTTTACATGGTTGTTACTATGTGCTGCTCCAAATACAAGCTATTTCCCATAAAATAGGCTTTACATTATATTAACTTATTTTTTGACATGTAAAAGCGCAAAATATAATATATTTATTGTCCAATGCCTACTTTCAAAATAAATAAATTGGAATTTTTATGAAAGAAAATAAGGTACTAAATAAAGTAAAAAAAAAGGTAAATTTGATTTTGACTGTATGTTACCATTATAAAATAAAATAAATAAATTAGTATGAATCAGAACTTATTTCTGGTAAATAGTCGTTTAAATAGGAAACTACACGAAAATTGATAATTTAAAAATAACAATTCATTATATTTTGGGCTTTTATTTTCCAATTGATCATTATAATAAATGGAAAAAAACAAAATGTAGTACCGATAGCATCAAAGGCAAGCAATTACCCTCCCCAAATTCGGTCACGTATCGTGTCAAAAGAACAATACAGCTAAATGTACAAATTGAAACTTTTTTTACAACCGTACAAATGAAAAACTCCATTCGTTAAGCAAGAAAAGGGTCATAAAAAAATCATAAACTTGGAGATTTTCGCCATGCGTCATGCTAGGCACGTATACAGTGGGAGATCACGTACGTTTGCGACATTCACTTATGTCATTACTGGGCTTTCACAACCTTAGTCCGGGTTCCTTACTAAATCACATTCATTGTTATGCAAACGAGGCCTTGAGGTTTGGGAGGTAACCAACTAGAACGGCTCATTTTGTCAGAACTGGACGACAACCTTCGCAAAATTTATTTGTGAGGTGTGCAAAGTTCAATGTCTACAAAACCTAAGCATGCGCGCTGACAGCCAAGAAGTCGCACTCTTCAGGACACTATGCTCATCTGACCTACAGCCCAACTTCAACACTTTTGGGATGGTAATACCACCGGAACTACATTGAGAGCATCACCAAAATAGCGTCAAAAAGCTCGAAAGCACAGACCAGATCATGCGTGGAATACTGTTCACACCTTTGGGATGGTTCCGACAATGACCTCACAGATGCTCTCAATGTCCTGCAGAGGCGATCTGTTCGATTTGTGGACGATGCCAGTAAATCTGGAACTCTCGAATCCCTGCAGCTTCGAGATCTGGCTTTTCTGAGTTCTACCGGATATACTATCTGAGCTCTGAAGAGCTCTATAACCTAATCCCTTCTTCTTCATTCCGCGACCGAACCAGACACGTAGGACAGAATATCCACCCACATACCGTACCATACACCCCTAAGCACAAGTATAAATTCGTAGAGTGATAGATCTGTCACACGATAACGATGTGGAATGCTCTTCCAGCCTCAATTTTCACTTTTCTATATTCTAGAATCCTTTAAGCAAAGTATTAAAATCTAGTGAAGCCGGCATAGTAGGCATCAGTATCTGATTCCAGTTGCGAACATTCATAGCCCTTGCGCGCGTCACATGTCGTGCTAGTATAAAAAAAAAGTATATGACACACTGGTATACATGATTTAAAGCTAGGATAATTATTTTGGAATTAACTATTCTATGACAGTGTATTGCTGGTTATAGTCGTGTTCGATGTGGACTTGATTTAAAGCTAGGATAATCGTTTTGGAATTAACTACTCTATGACAGTGCATTGCTGGTTATAGTCGTGTTCGATGTGCACTTGATTTAAAGCTAGGATAATCGTCTTGGAATTAACTACTCTATGACAGTGCATTGCTGGTTATAGTCGTGTTCGATGTGCACTTGATTTAAAGCTAGGATAATCGTCTTGGAATTAACTACTCTATGACAGTGCATTGCTGGTTATAGTCGTGTTCGATGTGCACTTGATTTAAAGCTAGGATAATCGTCTTGGAATTAACTACTCTATGACAGTGCATTGCTGGTTATAGTCGTGTTCGATGTGCACTTGATTTAAAGCTAGGATAATCGTCTTGGAATTAACTACTCTATGACAGTGCATTGCTGGTTATAGTCGTGTTCGATGTGCACTTGATTTAAAGCTAGGATAATCGTCTTGGAATTAACTACTCTATGACAGTGCATTGCTGGTTATAGTCGTGTTCGATGTGCACTTGATTTAAAGCTAGGATAATCGTCTTGGAATTAACTACTCTATGACAGTGCATTGCTGGTTATAGTCGTGTTCGATGTGCACTTGATTTAAAGCTAGGATAAACGTTTTGGAATTAACTACTCTATGACAGTGCATTGCTGGTTATAGTCGTGTTCGATGTGCACTTGATTTAAAGCTAGGATAATCGTCTTGGAATTAACTACTCTATGACAGTGCATTGCTGGTTATAGTCGTGTTCGATGTGCACTTGATTTAAAGCTAGGATAATCGTTTTGGAATTAACTACTCTATGACAGTGCATTGCTGGTTATAGTCGTGTTCGATGTGCACTTGATTTAAAGCTAGGATAATCGTCTTGGAATTAACTACTCTATGACAGTGCATTGCTGGTTATAGTCGTGTTCGATGTGCACTTGATTTAAAGCTAGGATAATCGTCTTGGAATTAACTACTCTATGACAGTGCATTGCTAGTTATAGTCGTGTTCGATGTGCACTTGATTTAAAGCTAGGATAATCGTCTTGGAATTAACTACTCTATGACAGTGCATTGCTGGTTATAGTCGTGTTCGATGTGCACTTGATTTAAAGCTAGGATAATCGTCTTGGAATTAACTACTCTATGACAGTGCATTGCTGGTTATAGTCGTGTTCGATGTGCACTTGATTTAAAGCTAGGATAATCGTCTTGGAATTAACTACTCTATGACAGTGCATTGCTTGTTATAGTCGTGTTCGATGTGCACTTGATTTAAAGCTAGGATAATCGTCTTGGAATTAACTACTCTATGACAGTGCATTGCTGGTTATAGTCGTGTTCGATGTGCACTTGATTTAAAGCTAGGATAAACGTTTTGGAATTAACTACTCTATGACAGTGCATTGCTGGTTATAGTCGTGTTCGATGTGCACTTGATTTAAAGCTAGGATAATCGTCTTGGAATTAACTACTCTATGACAGTGCATTGCTGGTTATAGTCGTGTTCGATGTGCACTTGATTTAAAGCTAGGATAATCGTTTTGGAATTAACTACTCTATGACAGTGCATTGCTGGTTATAGTCGTGTTCGATGTGCACTTGATTTAAAGCTAGGATAATCGTCTTGGAATTAACTACTCTATGACAGTGCATTGCTGGTTATAGTCGTGTTCGATGTGCACTTGATTTAAAGCTAGGATAATCGTCTTGGAATTAACTACTCTATGACAGTGCATTGCTGGTTATAGTCGTGTTCGATGTGCACTTGATTTAAAGCTAGGATAATCGTCTTGGAATTAACTACTTTATGACAGTGCATTGCTGGTTAAAGTCGTGTTCGATGTGCACTTGATTTAAAGCTAGGATAATCGTCTTGGAATTAACTACTCTATGACAGTGCATTGCTGGTTATAGTCGTGTTCGATGTGCACTTGATTTAAAGCTAGGATAATCGTTTTGGAATTAACTACTCTATGACAGTGCATTGCTGGTTATAGTCGTGTTCGATGTGCACTTGATTTAAAGCTAGGATAATCGTCTTGGAATTAACTACTCTATGACAGTGCATTGCTGGTTATAGTCGTGTTCGATGTGCACTTGATTTAAAGCTAGGATAATCGTCTTGGAATTAACTACTCTATGACAGTGCATTGCTGGTTATAGTCGTGTTCGATGTGCACTTGATTTAAAGCTAGGATAATCGTTTTGGAATTAACTACTCTATGACAGTGCATTGCTGGTTATAGTCGTGTTCGATGTGCACTTGATTTAAAGCTAGGATAATCGTTTTGGAATTTACTACTCTATGACAGTGCATTGCTGGTTATAGTCGTGTTCGATGTGCACTTGATTTAAAGCTAGGATAATCGTCTTGGAATTAACTACTCTATGACAGTGCATTGCTGGTTATAGTCGTGTTCGATGTGCACTTGATTTAAAGCTAGGATAATCGTTTTGGAATTAACTACTCTATGACAGTGCATTGCTGGTTATAGTCGTGTTCGATGTGCACTTGATTTAAAGCTAGGATAATCGTCTTGGAATTAACTACTCTATGACAGTGCATTGCTGGTTATAGTCGTGTTCGATGTGCACTTGATTTAAAGCTAGGATAATCGTCTTGGAATTAACTACTCTATGACAGTGCATTGCTGGTTATAGTCGTGTTCGATGTGCACTTGATTTAAAGCTAGGATAATCGTTTCGGAATTAACTACTCTATGACAGTGCATTGCTGGTTATAGTCGTGTTCGATGTGCACTTTCAAATTGATTTTGTTGTTTCACTGACATATGCTGACCTGGAACCAATGCCCCCTCTTAAATATTTGATCTTTTTGACTTTATAAGGTAGATAAACTAAGCTATGTGAAACTATGTCAACCTAAGTTAGTATGCCGGAACCACGTAAGCTCAACTAAGCTTCTTCCCGAGGTTAAGCTTGTTTCTCACCAGAAAAGGCCAAGTTAGTTTAAGAGGGTTTAACATATCCGTCTCGCTTGTACAATCCAACATTTTCAAAGATTGTTCAATAAATTCTGAAACAGACGAAACTAATTGCAACAGCGAATTGGCAGCCACTTAAACCTAACGCGATACTTGGAGATGTGATCACATTATTGTAAGCAATAGATAAACCGTCTATAATGCTGTGCATACCGTTGAAGACAGTAACGGGTGGTGTGCTATCATACACGCCTCCGTGGTCTAGTGGTAACAAACGTTCCCGTGAACTCGGGAGGTCGTGGGTTCGATTCCCACCGGGGGCAAGTTGTACATTGTATAATTTGTCTCGGTCTGGGTGTTTATATGTATAATATGTATATATTTACAAAAAAAAGTATAATGTGTAGTTTATCAACCATCTAGTTTCCGTAACACAAGCCTCGTAGCTTACCACGGAAATTAGATGGCGCTGTGTGACCTGTCTGGAAATATTTATTTATTTATACACTAATTCTGCGGGTAGTCCCGACCCTCAGTAATAAGGAAATACGACTCAAAAAGGAGCGTCGAACAAGGCCCGGTTTTATAGAAGTCAATGTTTTTTTTGTATTTTTTTCGTCAGTAATCTGGCATGTTTTTGTGTAGCTGCGCTAGTAACATGTGTGTTTGATGAATGGCCGGTGCTCACAAAAACTGGATTCGGATGTGTCTATTGCAGAATAAAACACATTACTTGCTTCCCCTTCATAATGTTATTGCTACCGCTCTGAAACAGATAAGTTGGTATTGAACAATCTTTGAAAATGTTGGATTGTACAAGCGAGACGGATACATAGTTAAACCCTCTTAAACTAACTTGGCCTTTTTTGGTGAGAAACAAGCTTAACCTCGGGAAGAAGCTTAGTTGAGCTTACGTGGTTCCGGCATACTAACTTAGGTTGACATAGTTTCACATAGCTTAGTTTATCTACCTTAAAGTCAAAGAGATCAAATATTTAAGAGAGGGCATTGGTTCCAGGTCAGCATATGTCAGTAAAACAACAAAATCAATTTGTATGCCGGGTGGGTTTGAACCGACTTTTGTAGGATTCAAGGAAAGCGTCTTATAACCGAGCCACCACCGCGCCTTAGATAGGTACTTAAAAAATTATATCTTAATTTAAGTACCTACCTACCGATGGAAAATTATGATATAAAATATCATTCGTTAATTTATTCTTTTATTCGAAGGAAGATTTTAAAAAATAATAAAATATTAATTAAACTAAAAACTTACATCTTAAAACATAAATTACTATTATTAAAAAAAAACCTAATTAATAAATAAAAATATAACTAAAAATTTATAATACAATATAACTTTTTTATTTATAATAATTTTTATTTTGTTTTTTCTTCATTTTAGTTTTTAGTTATATTTTTATTTATTAATTAGGTTTATTTTTATTAATAGTAATTTATGTTTTAAGATGTAAGTTTTTAGTTTAATTAATATATATATATTTTTTAAATCATTGTAGGAACCTTATTTCCTTCGAATAAAAAATAAACTAAAATCTAAATAATATTTATTAATTTTAAAGAAAATTTTATCTGTTTAATGGATTCACTATTTCCGTTATCAAGATTTTTTACAATTTTAAAAGCTTTAAAAGAAAGAACAAATTGTGCAATTTTATCGAAGCTTCGAACCACAAAAATGAAGAACGCAAAATGACGATTCACTTCTTTTTCTGTCTACTCAATTCGTTATAACCAAAGAATTTTCTACCATAGATACAGCGTACCTACAAAGAACTGATCAAAACTATTTTTTTTCTTGTAATTTCTTTTACTGTTACTTCTACTACTGTGATTTAAAATTTGGATGTTGCTAACAGAATTACTTTTTTTATTTACAGTTGTATTTTTTTAAATAAAAACAATATAAATCATGCAAACAATTGTTATACTCGTATGCTAAACAGTAGCTCTAACACTATAGAACTCCGTTATCGAATCGAGTAAAAAAAATACATTCGAGCTGTCAATTCCGAATTCCATTACGTCGCACCTCATTTCGCTGTCTAAAATCCTATACTTCATTTCTTCATTCGATAACGGAGTTTGTGCAAGAGCTAGAGACTCCAGTAGCCCTATTCTGTTACTTAGTCGCAAAAGTTATCAGTGGATTTCGTTATTTACGTCAGAGCTTGCGTCATAATTACAAAATATTATTTAATTGTTAACTCTATAAGCGCTCGACCTTGACAACGGCCGTGCAAATATCAACTTTAATAGCGTAATATATATATATATAGTTAACGGCTTCCATTATTTAACGTTTTCGCTTAAGTAATAGAATAGGGCTGCAGGCTTTATAGTTTACAGCCTAAAATCTATACAGCAGAATATTATGAAGTTATTTACTTACAATAGTAGTTTCCATACAGGTACGGTTCGTTACTTCTAGCATTATTATTATATTTCTTTAAGCATGATATGCCAATTAAGGTATTTTTAGTGGGGTCCCTCTTAATCCGCAAAAGCGACATCTACATAATTTAGAGATCATTGGTCATAACGCTTATCTTCACTTCGTTAGAAAATGTTATTTGATTTTTAAATTTATCATTTTTATCTATATTTCTTACATAGATATTGTAATTGATGCAGTACAAACTGAAATTGAGGGCTGGGCAATATTTAAGCCAAAGGATCAGCATTGCCATTCAATCAATGCTGCCAGTATTCTTGGCACTTTGCCCATAGCGATTTGGAGCTTTTTTTTTATTTTAATTTATGTATTTTTTAATTTATTTAATTAAGCAAGTCAACAACATGTTTACAAAATCTTATACAATATACAATCTAGAAGGTATCTTAATAGTTTAGTAAACATGTTACTTACAGACCAGCATTGCATTTATTTTTTTTATATTTATTTTATATGTCCTAAGTATCGGCCTGTTGTAGAAAGGCTGATTATGTTTTGGCATGTCTAACGTTCCTCGCCAAGCCGTCTGGCCAGCCTGGCGAGTGTAGGCCAAATTCTCTAGATATATGTTCTGGAAGGCCCATCTACACCAGTGAAGGTCTAGGACGCTGTGTTCTAGGGGCTGTAATGAATTAATAAAAGATGTCTAACGTATGCCTATAAGGCACGTCATATGCTGAAATTATAAAAGTGACAAGCTAACAAATCGCGTCGCCAATCACGTGGCGTAGGTTATATAAAAATATGATTAATAGATTATGTTTTTCATCCTTTCTGCAACCGGCTATTGTAAGTCCTAGCAAAGAGTTAACGGAAAAGTCTGGAGACAGGAAAGTTGGCAATTATTTCTGCCAACGTATTAGCCTCGCCATAGAGAGTCTTCTTAGGACTATCCCTGAAGGGGAGACTCCCTAGAGTCTTTACTTATAGTTTATTTTATTTTTTACTTTTAGATAGTTTTAATCAGTAAATGATTAAATGTCTAAAATTTGTTAAGTGCCATACATAGATATATATATTATACATATATATATATATATATATTATGAAGCTATACATATATTATAGGTATAGCTTCAATACAGAAATAGTATTATATCCGAAATTCGATTTTTGAGGCAGCAACCAAATTAAATACGCGCGGATATTTAAAAATATTGTGTTACTAGTTTACCATAAGATATATAGGCAGGTACTAAAAGCTACACAATACCTACATTTTTTTTTTACTAACCTTCGCTTGTTGACAACAATGGCCGAAATATTGAATGAATTGAACCAAATGATTAAATTAATGAATGAATGCCAACCCTATTATGTTTAACCCACAGACATAAAATTTAGTACCCCTACCGTCTACTAGGCGGCACCACTCTCTATGTGAACCGAAATTTGCCAATTGCTTGTTCTAAGTTTTCACCCCCTGAGTCCTAGAGCAAGTATTTAATTAATATTTCTGTAATAATATTTCGAAGATTCTGAATATACCTAGGATAATGTATTACTTTTTTTTGTTTCATGGCCGGCATAGAGATAAGGATGCATATTCTTTATAAGAAATAGGGCGAAGTCTCGAGAGGTGTTGCGTGTTAAATTTTTCATTGGCACGTTGCGCCTACACGAATGTATTCAGCCATTTATCATTTGCGGCCTGGGCGTCTACTGTGAACGTACTAAATATAAATCAGCAATACTCAAAATAGGCCTAGGCCCCTGCTACAAACTGACAAGCACGCCCATAAAATATATTAGTTTATTTTATTTTGCTATGAGAGAACTTTTCGAATAATAGTTCAAATTACCTAATTAGTGTTTTGCCCGTTTTATGAATTTTTGATAATATGTTCCGAGTTATTCAGATTTTTCAACGGCTATTAATAAAAGATAACTGCTCCTTGATCTATCAGTTAAATCCGTGAACGTTACCGTTACCTGGTTCGATTCCTGGTCGACACACAATAATTTATTTAAATTACTATTCAAGTTTGGTACGCTAGAGATATCGAAAGTTATCGTTATATTGCTACGTTGGGCCTATAGTAATATTGGCTAGATGAGAACCCGCTTCTATAAAATCGTGGTTTCTGACAACCCCTGCACGCACATACCGTAGTCGCCATCCATACGTATTTGTGCAATCTTAAACCGCACGATGACAATGTGGAATGCTTAAGCCTGTATGTTTCAACTGCTGAGTGCTCCAGTGTGGATGCTTACACAGAAGACTGTAGGAACTCTTCCAGAGGATCGAGGAAATCAGATGGCTTCGCTGACAGAGTGAAGGTCAGGCACAATGGTCTGCTAAAGACTACTTATACTACAGTAGTCTTCGCATTTTGGCTAAGTTTCACAAAAAAAATGTATCTGTAATGGCGTCAATTGTTCCAGCTGACGGCTGACCTTCAAAATAAAACTGATACATTTGATCACATTTTAAAATTTAATCGTGACAATTACGGACACTTCATTTTGTTTCAGCTTAGCCAAAGTGCGGAGTAGCTACGCTCATCACAAACACGTTTCAACTTTATAGGTTATTTTAAACAATAGTTTTGATTATATACCTACTCCATTGTTATACAACCATGCAACTTCGGAAAGTTAAGGGTAGACCCTATATTCTTAGAACGATAGCAACATAAACAACTTTGGAGGTAATTTGTTGACTACACGCTACACGTGTTTGTTTAGAAAATCCACACCTGCGAGGAATGAAATTTTATAACGCGACATGGAATAAATTATTGCTCCAAAATGAGTTTACGCCTCTTTTTTAGATCTTTAAAAGCAAAGCTAAAAGTATAAACCATCCTTAGCAGTAAAAGCTAATCATTTATCTTTAAATAGGAAGTATGAAAATAGTTAAAAAGGGCGCTACCCTTCAGGAATAAATTAAAGTCAATACCAGTTACCTGAAATGGAGCGAACATTAGAAGCGGAACTTTTTTTACGATTTCCAGCGAAATTTAAGCTTAGTATATAAGCTATACTATATACATATATATGTTTTAAAATATATAGCCTTATTTTAAACCTACAACTTTTGCATTCTTTTATTGATAGAAGCTCGAACTGGTATTGACTTTAATTTATAAATCAAGGGTAACGCCCTTTTTATTATGTATTTAATTTTGTTTAAAAAAAGGATATCTCTCTATCTTATCTATATGCTTATGTAACATTCCGAGTACACAAAAATGTTTTGTAAATATTTAATTTATGTGTCATATCTCGAGTCAGGTACGCTAGTCGACTAGCTCCCAACTTGTCATGATGGGCCTATAATAAAGTTAGTTAAATGTGAACTCATACTCACTCCTTAATACTTTTTTGCCTCTTGATGAGATTTCTCAATTGCTTATTATCTTAAACCTTCACTCAACATATAGAGCTTTATAGAATTTGCTAAAGATTTGTGTCTACCCTCAAATATGGGAAAAATAAAATAACAATTAACTTTTAACCAATTTATTTTTATAACATTGTATATCGATTGATACACGAAAGAGCAGATTTTAACATAGTATTTATTGTAGTAAGCATGAACAATTAAAATACTATACAGGCAAAGACATTAAATTATGTAAACAAGATGGGGTAAGAAGCCAAACATTTTGAGAATAGGACAATCATCTTAGAATTAATTAGTCTATGACAGTGCTTTGCAGGTTACGGTCATGTTTGAAGTGCACTTTCACATTGATTCTCTTGTTTCACAGACAATATGCCAACGTGCATGCTACGGAAGTGTAAAACACGATCTTCTTCGACAAGAGTAGAACAAAGTATGGCGCAGTAAATGAACTTTGTTCTTCTTTTCTCGTCAAAGAAAAGCATGTTTCACAATTTCTTACTGAATAAAATTAAAAGAAAAAATAAGTCTTTCAGGCATACGCCAAGGCGCAAGTAATAGACATCTTTTTAAAAAAATATATTAAAAAGTCAATTTGGTTTATTATTTAAGTTTTGTTTGCGTAAAACAGGGTAGTGACTTGATTAAAACAAAAGGAGAATATTCGGCAAGCGCTGTATTGTTCACTACAAAATGCGGAACTGATAGACAACACGCCAAGTGACACACACACAGTTGCATCACCGATGAGAATATGTCTCAGCGGGCGAGAGCGAGACAGAATGCATAGAGGTGCACGTGTGGCTTTCTTACGGTTCTATAGCTAGCTTACTTACATGTACCATTTTACCGCACATCCGCTGTCTCGATAAACATACGACTTGGCGGCACGGTTCGTCGGACGTGAACTGATGGGAGTAGCCTGTGCCGCCAAGTCGTTAGTTTGTCGACGCAGCGTTGTGCGGTCTAACCGTACAATACTACTGATTCAAGTCCGTCAGTCAGACATAGTTTGATAGTTCCACGCGTAATGTCTCCGTGCCGCATATTCCCCTTTTCTACCATATTAGACTACATTGTGTTTGTTGTCGATAAGTGATCTAAGCAACATAACTACTTATTTTGATCTAAATTGGTCCAGTAGTAGAGACGTAAGGGCAAGATAAACAAACAGAATAGCGAAAAAAAAACTGGAATAAAAATCTTAGTAATTTTGATTTTTTAAAATACGTATGTACCTAATACCGGCAGATAAAGAGAGCACTGGCCAGAAATTGTGCATAAACCGAAGTTTTAGTTCCTGACGCTCCGCCACCTCAAAAAGTACAGTCACGGACTTATGTTTTTTGGCCTTGTTGTTATAAAATTTTATTAAATCATTGTTAATCGTCTTAAATATAAATTTCTGTACCTATTCGTTTTTGTTCATTTTAGATAGAAATTAAATAATATATAATTCAATGAAAAAGGGAGCTGATATGAAGACAGCAGGCGGTTTTATTTTATTTGTCATCATCAGCATAAGCTTGTGTCTTTCCACTGCTGGATGTAGGCTCACCACTGCACATGGTCTTTCGCGACCCCCATCCAAACCCCGCTAGTGACCTTCTTCGGGTCATCCGTCCATCTGTCGGTCGGCATCTCTCACTCTGTGTCGTCCCGTACGCGGTCTCTACTTTAGAACTTCTTTCCCACATCGGTCATTCTGCAACGGATGTGTCCGACCACATAAGCTTGCTAATTTTGGAAGCTTTGTCAGTACCTTTGGTTTACTGGCGAATATCAACGTTTTAAATTTTATCTATCAGAGTAATATCAGGTATAGCCTTGAATTGGCGAACCAGACCCACTTTTAGTATATTTCTCAGCTCCGTACGACATTACCGGGAGAAAAGGAGCTAAGTATGTGAATCTATTAAAGACAAAAAAAAACATAGATAAAAAAAAATATTTAATGTCTGTAATGATATAGAATAAGCCTCCTGACGAAATAAAGGTATTTTAGGGCCCTAAATTGAATAAATGGCTACTGGGCCATAGATTTTATAGTGTAAAAGAGTATCTTGAGTACGATACAGGTTAATTAATATTGTATTTTGTTGCTAATGTAATTGTAATTATGGTATTTATATGTAAGTAGAAATTTGCAAGCCGGTTGCAGGTAGAATCTATGTAATAATGTGAGTCTAACGACCAGTTTCTCGAACGTATATATGGTACTTATTTATAACCTAAGTAAAAATAAACCTGTTATTTTTTACTTAAATAATAATTAAGTACCAAAAATACGTTCGAGAAACTGGCTGTAACTAACCTAACAAAATTTTGTGACCACTGTACTGTATTTATTGCAAATAAAATCATTACAGTAATTTTATTTGTACAATTAGAAAAATATAAAAACTTTTGTCCAGGACTGTACCGATGTGCGAATTTTCTTCGCCCAAAGCTATCCCAGTGTTCTTTTTATCTGCCGGCCACTATACCTTGTTGATCGCAAGCAATTTGTTGTTGGAGAAAAAAATAAAGGGTGGCAGTGGCCTTAAGGTTTATGTTATAGCTGACACCGCAATCACTAATTTTCTTTTCGTTTTACTCTTATTGAACCTAACACTTCTATATGAGAACCTATGTTTGGATAAAAATGCTATCCTATCAACAACAGAAGAGGCTGTTTGTTTTTTCCGTTCTTTCACTTTGATCCATCTGTCATTCTTCCAATCGTACATTTTGCCCATTGCTAATAAAATATCGTCAAACTTCGGCCAATGGCTTTCCATTCTGTTTGAATCGATGTTTTCCCATGAAAGTAAATCTTGTCCTACCCTCTTTTCTGATTTATAATTTCCGTGCATTTCTTTTGTAGTCTGTGTATCGAGCGTTAGGTTTTGTATGGTTGGAATCGAATTTGCTGTATTATCTTGTATTTTGTGAGGTATTTCTTTATTCCAGTTTGTGTATTTTTCCCTCATCTTTTCAATATTGTGATATTCGTTCTTCACCGTCGCATCGGGATTCTTTGTGTAAAATTCTTCGATTTCTTTGCGGATTTTATCTATAACAAAATAAATAGGATTATCAACAAGCCTTTATTTTTTATATTATATTATTTTATTTATATTATATATGATATAATATATTTTCATGTCAAAATTATATCAAAATATTAAACTATAGAGCTATGCACAGACGTTCATCTAACTGCTTATAGACATAGTACATGGTAGAAGAGCGAGCTTCACCCATCTGTTATCCGAATAACATCTACTTTTTATATAATAAAATATGCTAATAAAAGCAATGGTGATAGGTTGCCTAACTAACTATTGTTAAGGTATATATTATTTGTTTACGTATGACATTTATCTATGTATAAGTATAGTTCTTATATGTATGTAATTAATTCGTGATTTATATAGTAATAAAATACACAAAATACACTTTTCTTACGTACATTTATCATAGATTTACAACACCACCGTTCCCGTGCTTTGGAGAGCACGTTAAGCCGTCGGTCCCGGTTCCACTAACACCAACTTGTGGAATTGTTAATAAATTGTCATCATATCCTCGCCAAGCCGTCTGACCAGCGTGGGAAAGTGTAGGCCAAATAAATAAAACATTGGCATAAGGTGCTGTAAAGAGCCTACGAAACAAAAGGCTTTTTTATACTGTGACCTTGCGCCTACCTTGCGCCCGCCCGCCCTCGATGGTAAGTAGCACGCAAGGTCCAATTGTCCAAGTAGCAATTGGAATCAGACACTCATGACTGACATCAGTCACCTAACACTATGCCGGCTTGACTAGATGCTTTTTCACACTTCGCTTGAAGGCCTTTAAAGGAAAGTGGTAACACAGAAACTGGAATTTTGCGCGAAAGATCCCCAAATTTAGGGCGTAGGGATGGTGACCACGGTATGTAGGTGCATATTCTGACCTGTGCATGTGGTTCGGTTGCGGAATGGAGAGGAAGGAATTAGGTTATAGAGCTCTTCCGAGCTCCTTGGTGGTAATTTTCCCAGTCTGCTGGGGTGGAAAAGTATCCACCGTTCGTGCCGAAAAACCTAGTATCCACACGTTAGTATTAGGAACTGAAGTCAGTCATGGGTGTCTAATGACAGTTGCTAACATTTATGGACCTTGCGCGCCACTTACCATCAGGTGGAAGCAAGGTCACATGACGTTCTAGATTTTAAAAAAATAAAAAAATAACTCATCATATAGCCGGTAGAAGTAAAGACACGGTATGAAAAGGTTGATGGATGTTAAAACGACAGAAGTATATATGTATATTTACCTACCTATATTCCAGCAGTGGAAATCTAGGTCTTTCTTGGAGCTGAAATGAAATTAATATTTAGCTTACCGCTCATTTTTCTAAAAGTGTCAATATCGTGTTCTAGTCTTTCTCTTGTCGACATCTTCCACCGCCCTTGCCCATGATCTGTGGACAAATTTAACGGACATATGACTGCGCACCCAACTGATGGTAAGTTACTACACGATTACAGTATTAAAGCAATAGAGGTTTTAACGCTTTTGCAACCCTCTCTCTCGCACAATCCAATATAATCAACGATTTTTCAAGTCTATGTATTAGTATTATTTTTAAGGTCAGCCGTCAGCCGGTACTATCGACGCCATTTTTAACTTTAATCGTTAGAAGTACAGATAAACTGCCTCCGTAGACTAGTGGTTAAGTCCGTGGATTTAGTATTCGGAGGTACCGGGTTCGATTCCTGGTCGGAACACAAAAATACTCGTCTGCTCAATTTATGCATCCGCTATGTATACGGCTTGCGTAAATATGAATATATCTCTCATTTTCGTAATCAGTTGAAATGGCTCAATATCCGCTTTCAAAGATCTACCCATCTCCTCGTGTCTCTGTAAGGTATCCTGAACAACCCTCATGCGCCTGCATATCTTAAATCCCGTTTTGAATACATGTGTGATACTCACAACCTTCCACTTCGTTCTTTACATAACAACCAACTTAAAATCCCATCCCACTCCTCTAGCAGATATTCAGATCCGTATACCACAGTATCTGCAGCCCGCCAGTGGAACAAGCTACCACTCGCTATTAGACACGCGCCGTCTGTCCACGTTTTTAAGCGCTTGGTCACTGCTTTATTTCTAGACAAACAGGAGTCGTCATCAGTCTAAAAATATATATTTGGCATAATATATATGTGTATATACGTTTATTTATAGGTATATGTGTAAATTATGTAACAGTGTAAGTATCTATTAGTATGTAGTGTGTGTAGTATATTCTATATTGTTAAACTTGATATCGGCACCTTAATCTCACACTCTCCCAAAGGTTAGATGTTAGAAAATGCCTTGTAGGCATTAATCTTCGCCTTTGTACACTTATTTTGTGCAATAAAGAATTTAATAATAATAATAAAAATATTTCTTAATATAAATAAATACATTTAATTAATATTTAATTTATTTGTGATATTTCTCGAGTTTGGTATGCTGGAGACATCGACGAACTTGCCACTTGCCATGATTGGCCTATAGTAAAGTAAAAATTAAAAAATAAATACTACTTACCAATACATAAAGAAAGGACAGCAAAATAGCAAAAGTAATTTAACGTTGTTGCCATTCCACGTCGTTTCTGAAACAATAAAAAACTGATACATATATATATATATATATATATATCCCTTTCAGCACAGAGAATACCAAGCGTGATTATTATTATTTATTTGTCTTTAAAGGACATTGTACAGAATACATCAGCCCTAAACACGTAATTTATTTACATAATACATGTTCATAACAGAGTTCATAACCGAGTTTGGGATCATCAAATTCCAAGTGTTGCAGAATTTGATGCTTTTCATAGAGTAATTCACGTCAATATCGCCCAAACACGAAGGGTATACGGGAGTTCACAGCGCGGGAAAACCGCAAAAAATAAAGTGCAACTTCTGCCCCATATATTCGTATAGAATAAAATATCAAATTTATCGTTTTCCATAATTATTCACAACGTAACACATTATTAAACACTTTTGACTAACAATATCCACAGTAAACTAATTTACAAACGAAAAAACTTGGACTTGACATATCCGTGCAAAATCGCGCGGAAAAATTTAATTGCGTGCTTATTAATAAAAAAAATCTAGCGGGCGGAAAATTCTGTTTAGCAGCTCTGAAACAGCCTCGATAGATCGTGCACTCACTCGTCTTGTGTCACTTAGTGATAAACTTTATTAAATTGTTAGGCTAGTCCTTTGTACTTTTTTAAGAAAAAAACCTACAATAGTGATTCTCATTTCCACCATATTACCCAACTTACGAAGGTTAGAAAACAACAAGCACGAATATGCGGCGGCTTTGTGGAATTTGCTAGTGGAGGAATTTTTTCGCTATTTTTATGAGATATTTTAAACGTTAAGTATTTCAAAGTTTTTAATCCTTTTAATATTCAAAATATTTTTTGTCGTGCAGATAGGGATATATAATTATTGTGTCCTGACCAGGAATCAAAACCTCCGCGTCTTAATCTACGGTCTTATCCGTTAGACCATGGGGGCCGGTATATTGTACGACGCACCTACACTAGCATCTGCCCCCTGCCTGTTTCTGATTCTTGATCTTGAGCCAGGTCAAGGCGGGGGAGTATGTTGTGGCCAACATGCGCATACGTCGCGGGGCAGCGCGGCGGGGGCGCGACCTCGGACCGCGGCCGCCACTCCATTCCACGACGGCACGGTGAAGCAACGCAGCAAACAATCGAAACCGCGACCCGTCGAATAAATGACAGTCCACAAATTCAGGCTTTTATTGAAGGTCATACCCACCACAGTGTAACAACAAAATCATTTGAACAAATCGATGACCTTGCCATTTGTCATGTTGGGGCCTATAGTAAAGTATTTTTATTTATTCGAAGTAATATATAAACAATATAAAAGAATTACAATATTAAATACTAATATATAATTATATTAAAACGAAATCTAAATTTAACCTAATAATAATAAGTACACAGAAAATAAAGATACATACTTACAAAAAAAATAGCTCCTTCAAATCGCTGTCTTGTGGCATGGTGCCCAATACACTACCAGCATTTTCCCTTTGAATAAGGATACATAATTTTTGGGAGAAAAAACTGCCAACCCTATTGTCACCAGAGACGTCAATGAGCCTTGGAACAATTTCTTTATAAAAGGCTTTAAGTTCCGATCCCCAAGGGCCCATCGTTTCTACAGCAAACGTCGAAAAAAAGTAACTATTGCAAATAGTTTCATATTTTCGACGCTTGCTGATCTGCGCTTGTTCCGCTGCAACACCAGCTAGGGGCTAGGGAATCCCAACAGGTAAAATCCCATACCAGTGATTGACCCAATCTCCAAGGAACTAATAGTAAAGTTGGCTAAATGTAAATCCGCTTCTTTATAAGATCGGTGTGATGATACGGTCGTGATGATACGTTTTATAATATTAAAATTGCCAAAGTATAAATTATAAATAGATTAAATTTTATAGATTTATTTTTAAACCTGCCCTCTACTTAGACCGCCTCTGTGATCTAGCGGTTAAGACCGCAGATTTAGACGCAGCAGTCGATTACCGGTCGTAAACATTTAAAAAAACTAACTTTGGTCGTACGAATGTAATTAATAAAATGATGCAAAAAACATAGCTGCATACGAGTAAGCAAGGAACAGTCTGCTACTATAATATACTTGGTTGGATTCAGCTGAGAAGAGGCGTTGCCGAACTAATATACATATATACTAACACTAAATTTAAATAGTATTGAAGTGACAAATAATTTTAATTATTAAAAAGATATTAATTTAAATATAATTAAATTTAAATAAAAAACACATAAAATATAATAGTTATAACTGTGTGGCATTTGGGGTTGACACAATGGGTGTACGTTCTCTTGATACCAATAAATTCGTAAAAGAATTTTTTCAAGAGTGTGGCGATCCCAAATGTCATAACTACCTAAAACGGAATATTTTTCTTTTAATTCAACGAGGAAATGCGACGAGCGTTTTAGGTACCCTCCCTGGTGGTAAGCCCATAGTTTATTTTGTAGAATAGTTTTAATTTCAAAGGTATTTAGTTTTAATTATAATTAGTTTTTTAATCTATTTTATTTTAATATTTTTGTATCTACTTCGAATTTTATTATTTAGGTAGATTTTAATTTATATTTAATAAATATATACATACTTGTATATAGGTTAATGGAGCGTATATCTTATGAACTAAAATAAAATAATTTAAACATTTAGCCAACTTTACTCTCTCGAAACTCGATAAATATCACAAATAATTTAAATAATTTATCGTGTCACGTCCAGGAATCGAAGCCGTTACCTCCGAGTGTAAATCCACGGACTTAACTGCTAGACCGCGGAGGCAGTCTAAACTAAATTAAAACTAAATTTAAGTATTCTACAACCTATGTATACATTTTATTCGAAGCTAATTAATATACATAAAATATAAATTAAAAGCTACCTAAATAATAAAATTAAAAATAAACTAAATTATAAATAAAAATGTCCTCTAGAGACGTCCCATCCGAGATAGTCCCAAGGAGACTGGCAACATTTCTCTTCTGTATAGAGAGGTTAATACGTTGGCAGAAATAATTGCCAGCCTTCCTGTCTCCAGACCTTTCTGTCAGCTGCTTTGACAACTCCTGACAACTGTTTACATTTTTAAATTCATGCTGGTCAACAAGATCTATAACTATTCCAAATTTTAAGTAAATCAAACCAGTAGTTCTTTAGTTTGTGTACAGACACTCATAATATACAAGGAGTTGTCAAATCGACTGATGGAAAGGTCTGGAGACAGGAAGGCTGCCAATTATTAGCTTCGCTATACGGAGGGGAAATGTTGCCAGTGTCCTTGGGACTATGTCGGATGGGACGTCTCTAGAGGACATTTTTTATTTATAGTTTGGTTTATATTAAATTTTATTTTTATTATTTAGGTACCTTTTAATTTATATTTAATGTATATTAATTAATTTCGAATATATTTATTGTTTTTTTTTTCTTTTAAATTTCATAAATTTTTATTATTCATAAAGTATCATCACGAGCGTTTTCCTTTCAGGGTGGTCAAAAACCACGCTTATAAATAAGCGGATTTCACATTTAGACAACTTTACTATAGGCCAATCATGACAAGTGGCAAGCTCGTCGATGTCTCCAGCGTACCTAACTCGAGAAACATCACAAATAAATTATATATTAATTAAATGTATTCATTTACATTAATAAATATTTTTATGTCCCGACCAAGAATCGAACCCGGTACCTCCGGGCCTAAATCCAGGGACTTAACCGCTAGACCACGGAGGCAGTCAAATAAAATATATATGTAGAAAATTAATATATCTCCAAGGTATTTAATTATTTATATTTTGAGTCAGAACAAGGGTCTTGCGAGATTCTTGCGCAAGACCAATTCCAAGATTAAGAGTGCAAGACCTGGTGGTCTTCGGCTTGGTCTTGCTTTGGGCAACACTACATGCGATAAATGTACGTATGAGTCCCCAAATTTATACGTACGCTTAAATGGGTGCGTTTGTTCCTATTGCGAAGGTCGGATTACGGTCGTGATGATACTCTACTTTACCTATACCTACTTTATTAGTGACTAGACCGCCTTAATATTAAATTGCTGACTTGATCATAGAATAAAATATTCTGTCTGACATTTGTTCTACTTTATTATGTAAGAAGTATAAAAATAGACTGAAATTTATTTTAAAAAAGGTATATTTAATACTAGCTGTTTGATCCGGCTTCTTCTGTGCAATGAAACGACTAAGGAATATCGACAGCAATTTTATTTATTTATTTAAAACTTTATGGCACATAAATGTACAGTATTCCCAAATTAATAATGCACATACAGATCTTCGCTAATTGTCGTATTCCTATTATATCCGTATTGCCGGAAACACCCGAATCATTGAATCGTAAGAGCCTAAACATTGCACTTGCATTTTGCACCTTGTTCGAAAGAAATAGAAGTCAATATCATGTGTACACAATCGAAAACAATTCGGGCAGTGTTTTTTTGTTTTTGTTTTTTGGCGGTGACTGCACGTGTTCTCTCTGTGTGAAATTATATAGAGCTGCTATTACACACACACCCTTCTTGGTTTTGTTTTCAAAGGTGAATTTAATTTCAACTTTAATTATCTTATTTAAATAGTTTATTTGACAATTGCTTGTCTGTCTGACACAGGCAGAGATTTTATATTTAAAGGTCACTACAGTACTATAAAAGTTTCGAAGTAAATCAATCCAACAAAGATTGTAGCATATTCTCAATCGTGTGGTTTTCCTCGCTATTTACTTACATGGAATTATCGAATCAAATTTTGTTACTGATAAATCAATATTTATCTCTTTTAGCACAAAACACATAATTCTACTAAATTATGCATGAAGAAAATGCACTTAACCACTCTATATACATATCGTCTTCCGGCGCTCGGGGAATACGACCGTTGCCGAACAGTGACGAAGATTTCTATGCGCATTATCACTTTGGGAGAACTGTACAAAGGTTTGACATTCTCTGCCTGTCAGACATTCGGGACAACAAGAACATTTATGTGAGGTAGGTGCAATATATCAATTAAAATTAAATATATTAAAAATATAAGTCTATAGAATATTATTTATTGATTATAATAAATATTTATTAATAAAATTACATACGAATACATACATTTGACGGCCGTGGTCTAGTGGTAACAAACGTTGCCGTGGACTCGGGAGGTCGTGGGTTCGATTCCTACCGGGGGCAAGTTGTACATTGTATAATTTGTCTCGGTCTGGGTGTTTATATATAATATGTATATATTTACAACAAAAAAAAAGTATAATATGTAGTTTATCAACCATCTAGTTTCCGTAACACAAGCCTCGTAGCTTACCACGCAAACTAGATGGCGCTGTGAGACCTGTCTGGAAATATAATTATTATTATTATTACATACATATATAAACTACATAAATAAGTTACACTATTTATATACTACATAAACATAATTTAGGTACTACGTACTATATTTTATTAAAAGTGATAATATCAAAAGATGATCTGCCTTCTGCAACCAGCCGTAACCTGTTTATAGTAGCAACAGACTACGATCATTTCGTAGCATGCTACGCAAAATTTGTAGCATTTATTCGTTACGTTGGCGTTTTTATGCAAATTCTGTTTCTTCTAACGCTAACATTTGTGTATTAGAAATCCTTCGATTATTGTCGTGGATTTCTTACAATAAAACTGACACAACATAGCTTATAGTATGACAATGCCTCTTTACAGCAGCTATTATCTTAACTGACATTTACATTTATATTTTTATAATTGTGTCTGTCTTAGCTTATAGTGTGACAATGCCTCTTTACAGCAGCTATTATCTTAACTGACATTGACATTTATATTCTTATAATTGTGTCTGTCGTAGCTTATAGTACAATGCCTATCTACAGCAGCAATAATGTTAAGCGTTATTCTGTTATTTGCCGTCTGGCCAGCGTGGCGAGTGTAGGCCAAATTCTCCAGACATACGATGTCTCGTATGTTCTGGAAGGCCCATCTCCAGCAGTGGAGGTCAAGGACGCTGTGTTCTAGGGGTTATAAATATTAATAAATATTAATATTCTGTATTTATAATTTTGTTATTTTATTATGTCTCTTTCCAAATGATGGTTATCATGTACTGCTCCAGATTCACCAATATGTACTATAAAATTATATCGTTTTATATCAATATTGTAAAAATTGACGTGTAAAAGTGCAGAATACATATCTTTTAGTCCTATGCCTACTTGCAAAAATAAACGAATCGAATTGAATTGAACAAAAAAAAAGTTAAAGTCATATATACCTTCACGACCGCTTCCCTTCCGGGGTGGTCAGAAACCACGCTTATAAAGAAGCGGATTCAGATTTAGCCAACTTTACTATAGGCCCATCATGACAAGTGGCAAGCTCGTCGATGTATTTAGCTTACCAAACTCAAGAAATATCACAAAAAATAATTATTGTGTCTCGACCAAAAATCGGACCCGTATCGCGTCTTAACCGCGAGAAGCCTGCCACTTGTCTTGATGATTATAGTTGGAAAAATGTGAATCCGTTTCTTAAAAAATGTATCGTAATGATACTTTTCTTTTACATTTATAGTACCTATAGACTTTTCCATTCCTACTATTTCTATACCGAACCAACAAATCCATACTGGAGTAACTGGGGATCAGACAACGCATTTCCTCGACTGTACAATTACGCATTCTCACTTTTTTCGGCCACGTGTTACGGCGTGGAGAAACATCCATCGAGCGCTTGGTAGTCCAGGGGAAAGTCGATGGCAAGAGGATGCGTGGTAGGTCTCCGATGAGATGGTCTGATCAGGTGAAGGTTGCAATGGATCATCCCATGAGTGCACTAGGAAAGCCGGGGTCCGAGAGGAGTGCAGACGGCTTGTTAAGCGTGCCACTAGACCTCAAATGGCGACCACGACCACCCTGCCAAGAGTGTAGCGACTAAGAAGAACTATTTCTATGAATATTTTGGAATACTTAAGATGGTAAAACAAATAATCACTTTTTACCCTCCATTTGGACGCTTCAGTATTTGAACGAAGTAAATGAGAAAATTTACAAACCAAACAGAGCTACTGAATAAACTCGATCGTCTGCTCAACTTATGCATCCGTTTCGTGTTCGGCTTGCGTAAGTATGACCATGTATCCCAATATCGTATTCAATTAAAGTGGCTCAATATCCGCTTCCGCAGATCTGCACATCTCTTGACTTCACTTTACGGCATTCTTTACAATCCCCAAACTCCTTTATACCTTAAGACTCGTTTCCAGTTCCTTGGAGACAGTCATAATCTTCATCTTCGCTCTGCAAATAACAATCAGCTCAAAATCCCTACCCATTCTTCCAGCAGATATTCAGATTCTTTTACAGTTTCCGCTGCTCGTGAGTGGAACAAACTTCCTCTGGTTATCAGACGGGCGCCGTCTATTAATATATTTAAAAATCTACTTATCGCTCACTTTCTAAACAAACAACAGAGATCTTCCTAGTACCTATATCTATCATACTATTTTATTGTGTGTAAACAGTACTATATACTTGCTTGGTTTCGTATTTGTGTATATATATATATATATATTTATGTATTTAAGTAGTAGTATGTAACGATTATTATGTATTGTATGTAAATTGTATATTTATAATAATGCACCCCGCAAAATCCTCTACCACACTCCCAAAGGTTAGCTGTTATAAAATGCCGAAAGGCATTAAGTTCGCCCTTGTACATTACTTTTAAGTTTTTTTGTGCAATAAAGAGTTTATAAATAAATAAACAGCTTGACAAATAAAATAATGAAAGAAAACTTCTTGAATACGAAAATAAACAAAAACCGTAACATTTAGATTTTAAGGGTCGACTTTTCTTGTACATTTAGGAAAAAATCAAAATAATGGATTACTTTTTTTACTGCTAGTCTTAGCACGAGTTTGGCCGAGAATAGCCGAGCTTACGTCAAAATTTTCTACTAAAATCAACTCTAATAGTGTGTCATCTCTAATTTTCTCCAGAGTTCCGTTCCCCACCCATATTTAAGCTTTCAAATTCAAAGTTAAAATTATCTTTATTCACGTAATCCTATTGTTTATAATTATGCATTTACGGCTTTAAACTCGCCTATTACCTGCACTTGTTTGGGTTTTGTGCAATAAATAATGTTATTATATTGATATTAATTATATTGACATTTTTTACATATATATATATATTTATTTTTAGTTATAGTTTATTGACATATCTAAATTCGAATATAGTACCCGACGAGGCACCTTTACAGCCACAAACTAGACCTAAATTATTATATATTATAATAATTATTAGGCTTAGAAGTGAAAGGTTGTTCCTTGTCATACTGTATCACCATATCTGGCCAGCTATTTTGTTTAGCATTGTTATTTAGAAAAATTTACTTAACCGAGTGTTCCGATAGGATCCTATGGCAATAAATATATAAATTATTATTATATGAATTTACTTGTGTTATGCTCACAACCTTCCACTTCGTTCTTCCCATAACAACCAACTTCAAATCCTATTCCACTCCTTACTCCTCTAGCAGATATTCAGATTCAGATACTTGTCTGCAGCCCGCCAGTGGAACAATCTACCACTCGCTAGGTATTAGACACTACATTTTAAAGCGCTTGGTCTACTCAATTTCTAGACAAACAGCAGTCGTCACACCAGGCTAACAATATATATTTGGCATTTAATGTTGTTTTGTGCTACAATGTGGAAAACCTTCCTATGGGCCACAAGTTGCAGTTTCGGTTTTCCCGAGCTGTCGACTACCATTTTTAACCTATGCGTTTGGGCAATAAGGCCGAGATGGAGTCACCCAAGAAAAGCATCGAATTCTGTAACATCAGACATTTGATGATAACCTTATTAACTCATAAAGAAAAGAAAGAATATATTACGACAGTCATGGCTGTATGGGCTAGTTCCCTTCCCTATCATCTCATACATAAACCATCGGGAGAAGAGACAAAATTAACAGGAGATACCTAAACTAAACAAGAGTGAATGCCCGTCTTTTGCACTAAAACGTCAAGTGCAAGTTTTTGTCTCGTAAATTACTTTATTGTGAATATTGTTAGTCAAAAGTGGTGTTTTGTGTAATAATATGCTACAATGTGAATAAATATGGAAAACGAAAAATTTGAAAAACGATATATGGGGCGGCACAAGTTGCAGATTATTTTTTGCGGTTTTCCCGCGCTGTCAACTCGCATATTACACCAAGAGAAGCATCAAATTCTGCAACATCTGGAATTTGATGATAATTTCATCACTCATAAAAAGAAAGAATATTACGTCAGACTTGGCTGTATGGGCTAGACCCTTCACTAACATCTCATTCGTCATCCATCGGGAGAAGAGAAAAAAATTAATAAAATTAACTGAAGATACCTAAACTAAACCAATGAAATGAAGTTTTATTACATAAACTTACTTTTAGCAAACAGAGCGAACTCGAGCCGTGGCACCAATTTATTAAACCTCAAACTTTCTTATTAAATTTCAGTCACAACTTTATTCCACTTCACGAACGTTGCGATTACAAATTCCGCAAACACAAGCACCTCAAGCCGCGGCCACGGCCAAACTGAAGCTTTGACGCAAAAACCGTTATCCTTTATCCCAACAATTCATGCACAATATTTCGTATAATCGTACTATTCATTGCTGCTCCGATATGAAGCTTTTAGTTATACAGTTATTAAAAACAGCAATGTATGAGGACTAAAAGTAAATAGCATTTTTTAAAAGTATTTCATGGTATGAGTAACACCCGGCGCCATTCCTTGCTTCCACCTTTGCTGTTGAGTTTATGCACGTAGCCTGCAGAATCAAGGTAAGCTTTCAATCAGATGCGCTGGCCTCTTTGATTTGTGGTTACATTGATTTCTATTCATATAACACTATTCAGGGAAAATTAATTTGCTATTTCATGTTGCTTGAACTCATTCAATACGAATCCTATTCAGCTATCCTTATTTCTAAAAGTAAAGACTATTTTAGGCAAGTATTTAGTAGTAACTATCCTGTTTTTTTATGTGTAATCGTGTCCATTTTCTTATAGCTGTGGGGAGATTTTTAATATAGTATCCATACTAATATTTTGATCGAAGATTATGTTCCTTAACTGTCTCCGTGGTTAAGCGGTTAAAACCGTAGATATAGATGCGAAGGTAACAGGTTCGATTCCTGGTCGGGGCACAATAATTTGTTTAATTTATTTGTGATACTTCTCAAATTTGGTACGCTTGAGACATCGACGAGCTTGCCACTTGTCATGGCCTGGCCTTTAGTAAATTTGACTAAATGCCTATCTTTAAAAAAAAACGTGAATTCTAATTCCGAAAGGGATACGGTCGTGATGATACTTTACTTTACTCTTCTATGTTCCTTGACATCTGACTACAATACCATTTTCCTGTCTGTCACGGCTATATTACTTAACCAAATTTCATGAAATTTGACAGTAATGATCCTTAAAATACAGGAATGGATATGGGGTTTAAACATTATAAACTACGACACTACTGCCGTCGGAAGGTTTTTTTCGATAGGCAACACCGTGTTAAACAGGCAGTTATTTATTAAAATAAAGCCTACTTATATTAAAGACACCTTCTCGGTAGGATTTGTGTGTCATTTTGCGACAGAACACTTAATTCTGTATTAAATCCGACCAGAGTGATAAATTAAAGAAAAAAGGCGATATGCATTGACTTAATAGTAATGACTGGACTTTTAAAATTACTTATTGGTCCTACGTGCTAATTTACGTGTTATAGACTATAATCAGAGACTGTTTGACACGACCATAACCGGCAATATAAGGTTCCAGGTACTATAAGGAAGCTGCCACTAAAACTGTTTAAATTAAATTAAGAGTCAAACAAATGCTTGTTAATAAATGTTTTGATTTTGAATAAATGTTTTTATTCTACAAAAAAATACCTAGACACTAACTCACTTCTTTCTGTCCCCTTGCATCATTCTGGATTTGTTTCAAATTCTTTTACAGTTGTTGCCACAAATTTATGGAACAATCTCCCTGTAAACATAAGGCAAGCGCCAACCACACACACGTCTACACTTTCTAAATAGCTCCCAACAATGTTAATAAGTGTATATATGTATATTTTTGTGTGTGTGTTAGTTTTTAGTATATTGATATTACAGTATATATAAAAGTATATTATGGAAGTATATATATTGTTGAATTTATCCTACTATTAATATGTATTTCATTGCACCTATAAATGTTCTAATTTGTCCCCAAGGTTTGGCTGTTTGTCTAATGTCTACGGGCATTAAGTCCGCCTTTGTACTTTGTGCAATAAAGTTTTTAATAAATAAAGAAATAAGCTCGACAAAGTCATGTAACTAAATAAGTATATGTATGCTAGAAATAGCGAAGCATGTGACATCATTACATAACAATTTTCATCCCTGTACTTACCATGTTTCTGACAAATGTTTTATTTTATTTTATTTTATTTTACACACATCAAAAGTGTCTAGGGATCAACATATATTTTTGCAATAACTTTTCTCCTGATTGATATTCATTAAAATTTTCTTTAAGGATTGATCAAATAAAATGTTTTCGTTTGTCTACAGTAACGATAAACCAAGTAAGATAAACCTTTGCATTAGTAAAAAAAATTGCCATTTTCCTAATAAAGGGATTTTTGACATTTGAACCACTAACATTAAAGTTCGAAAAAAAGACTGAAATAACAGTTTTTTTTTTAATTTTATTGGGTAACTTAAACAATTAATAATCCGTGTTTCTACCGCGAACACTAACAACACAAGAACATCGGTTTGGCATACTCAAAATGAGTTCATCCAAATCACGCTGTGGAATGGCCGCCCATGTTCGTTGCAACAACAAAAAAAGGTCTTCTTGCGACTGGATACCCTCCATATTCGGCAGAGCTCTTCTCTGAAGAATATCCCATGCATGCTCAATCGGGTTCAAGTCTGGCGACTGAGCAGGCCAGGGCAGGACATTGATGTTAGCTGCGGCGAGAGTCTGTCTTACAACTCTTGCGGTGTGCGGTCGTGCATTATCATGCATTAACTGAAATAAGGGACCGATATGCACTTGTAGAGGAACGATGACGTCTGATACAACCGTCTCAGCATAAATTTGAGCGTTGAGGTTGCCTCTGATCCAAATCAACTCAGTTCTTCCGCCGATCGAAATACCCGCCCATACCATGATGGTTCCACCACTATAAGGATGGACTTCCTGGCAGGATTTTAATCGCTGTTGGCGTCCAGGGGTTCTCCAGTGTCGTATACGTCTTGTATCCGGCCTCATACCAAAACGAGACTCATCAGAAAAGCACACGAAACGCCATTGTTCTTCTGTCCAATTTCTGTGTTCAAGAGCCCATTGATATCGAGTCCTACGATTGTGCATTGCTATAGGTGGTACCCGTAGCGGTCTTCGGGAATGAAGGTTCACTTCATGCAAGCGGTTTCTGACTGTTTGGTCGCTAATTAAGTTCCCTGAAGAGCGATGAAGGCTCACGGCTAACATCATGGCGGTTATTGTTGGAGTTCTTCGAGCTGTGATTTGAATGTATCGGTCTTGTCTCCGTGTGGTGCAGCGATACCGTCCTCCATGGCGCTCAGCCACGGTACCAGTGGTTCGGTAACGTGTCCAAAGTCGACTGATAACACTCTGACTTGTATTCAGAGCTAAAGCCACAGTACGTTGCCGGGAACCAGCTTCTATCATTCCCACGGCTCTGATCATTTCTTCCCTGCTTAAATGACGTCGCCGCTCCATAATAACGTTGGTTTTAATCAGTAGTAGGGAAACAGTAGCACTAATAATGTCTTCAATGCGTCTTATGTTTTTATAGGGAAAATATTGACAGCTGATTTTCATCTTTTACTCGAATTTGATTGACAGTTCCTGTTTTAAATTATGAAATGCACCAAAAAGGATCCATATAAATTTATAAAATCATAAATTTATTACAAAGCCACATCTCAATCACAAGAAATCCGCATAAACATGCTTGATCCCTAGACTTTTTTGATGTGTGTATTTTATTTTATTTTATTTTATTTTATTTTATTTTATTTTATTTTATTTTATTTTATTTTATTTTATTTTATTTTATTTTATTTTATTTTATTTTATTTTATTTTATTTTATTTTATTTTATTTTATTTTATTTTATTTTATTTTATTTTATTTTATTTTATTTTATTTTATTTTATTTTATTTTATTTTATTTTATTTTATTTTATTTTATTTTATTTTATTTTATTTTATTTTATTTTATTTTATTTTATTTTATTTTATTTTATTTTATTTTATTTTATTTTATTTTATTTTATTTTATTTTATTTTATTTTATTTTATTTTATTTTATTTTATTTTATTTTATTTTATTTTATTTTATTTTATTTTATTTTATTTTATTTTATTTTATTTTATTTTATTTTATTTTATTTTATTTTATTTTATTTTATTTTATTTTATTTTATTTTATTTTATTTTATTTTATTTTATTTTATTTTATTTTATTTTATTTTATTTTATTTTATTTTATTTTATTTTATTTTATTTTATTTTATTTTATTTTATTTTATTTTATTTTATTTTATTTTATTTTATTTCATTTCAGTTCATTTCAGTTCATTTCGTTTCATTTCGTTTCGTTTCGTTTCATTCCGTTTCGTTTTATTTCGTTTCATTTCATTTCATAGAGAAAGCTTGTAGAACACGCTCAGTGAGGTCACGACAGAAGCTGCAGCGATTCGAGAGTTTTAGACACTGTAGTATCGTCCACTATTCAAATCGCCCGCCTCTCCAGGACATTGAGAGCATCTGTAAGGTACTTAGTATATTATTGTAGAAGTATCATCACGACCGTTTCCCTTCCGGGGTGGTCAGAAACACAACTTTACTATAGGCCAATTATGACAAGTGTCAAGCTCGTCAATGTCTCCAGCGTACCAAACTCAAGAAATATCACAAATACACAGGAATCGAACCCTGTACCTCCGAGTCTAAATCACGGACTTAACCGCAAGACCACGGAGACAGTTTTTAAAATGATCGGATTCTTTGACATAGGTCATTGACAATCAAATTGTAAAGTACTTATTAAGGCCCAGAGTTTATGGGAAGTTTGATGAGGGTGCTAATATAATTGACATTTTTATTACAACGCCAGACCCTTTTACCTAAAGTAGGTATCCAAAATAAATCGGAAATTACGTTGTCTTAAAACGTTTTCTTAATTATGTGAACAGTTTACAACAACAACAAGCCGTGTGCCAACTAAGCATTGCTCAATATGTTTATGTAAAAATAAATTTATCTATTGTAGCGGTAGTAGTCAAGGATGTACGATTTCGTTGCAACCGACATTCTTTGCCTCACATCATTTTAAAGAAAGCAACTGGGAGTTCTTCGCGCCATTTTGCGTGGACATGTCAAGTGGAGGTTTAAGTTTTGTACATTAATTTACTGTGGTTATTATTGGTCAAACGTGGTGTTGTTTTGTTTAATAATGTGCTACATTGTGAATAATTATGAAAAACAATAAATTTGACTTTAAATATGGGGCATAAGTTGCAGTTAATTTTATGCGGTTTTCCCGCGCTGCCAACTCCCATATTTTACCCGACATGTTTGAGCTATAGTGCCGCGAGTGACTCCAAGAAAAGGATCAAATTCTGCAGCATCTGTAATTTGATGATGACCTCATTAACTCATGAAAAAGAAAGATATATTACGTCAGACTTGGCTGTATGGGCTAGACCCTTTGCCAAAAAAAAAAAACAATTGTCAAATTTCATTCTTGTCTACACTAGAACAGCTGCGTCCTTTTTTAACACTCCAGTAGGCGTTATGACAAATTTAGAAAAGCTTTATTATAAAACAAAATATAAAAAAGAAGACAAAAAAATATCTTTTCCGACATAAATATGGTTTCTTAGGATAAGTTGATTGTTTCTATTTATAGAATCACATTTACTCTAACGTAATACCATACAAAATCACGCGGTAAATGTCCAAAGCGATGTCGGGCAACATCGCATTGTGTAGTGACAATGGGGCTTAATTCTTGCTACCTTGGTCGAATCAGCTACCTTCTTTAGGCCGTCCCATCTTCTTGTACCATACTTAGTCACCCCGTATAGGTTGCGGGACATATGTCGCTTGTCGTTGCTCTGCTACGCGCTACCTTCGTGTCTCAAGCGTTTGATAGTGAGGACACGTATCGCTTTGTTTTTCGTAAAATAGCAGTAGTGTGGTCCAACAAGATCATTTCGGGCGACATTTTAATCATCATCAGATAGTGTGGAGCGTTATTGTACTGCAAAGTCACAAAGACACACGACGTAAATGTCCAGCGATATGTCTCGACGACTTGTGAAGTGAAAACGTGTCTTAAGCTATGTCGCTATATTAACGCGCTAAGCCGTGCTCTTCGGTTCTTGTTCTACATTATTCTCTCCTCACTGACCTGCAATAAATGTTGCCAATTAACACCACAATTTAGTGCAACACAATGGCGGTCCGAGATTTTATTTTCTTCTCATTCACTAAATAAGGTTTGGGCAATGGGTAATCAAATTCAGTTATTTGTATCTATTCGTAAAATCACGTCTTAGGAGGGTTGAACTCTTCTCGATCGTACAACCCAATATTTTGAAAGATTTTTCAAGTCTACGTGTACAAACGTAGTCTATAAACAACAAATAAAATTACGGACATTTTGGACATATTTTTAGTTTCGCCTGAATTTAGTAGTACCTGATTTTAGAAAGAGACAAATAGCAAAAAACATTTATAACGATTTTTTTCTATTTACTAAAATACATATATGATTAATTAAATGTTTTACAAAATCTGGAATTTAGAAATACCTATTCAGTTGCGAAAATACTTTTTTCATAAAAAACACCGCACTTCCGGTTGAAATAGAAATAAAATAAATTGGCAAAATCATACCTTTGCCAATCCGTCTGGGTATCAGTTTGATTTATTTATTTATTCATTTACATATTTCACAGCTGTCTTTTAAAAAATCAAAATCAACATTATTTTATTGTGGATCATAGGTTTTTGTTTAAGGTAGTACATTATTAGGTATGGTGGTCGCTATGGGACATACAATAATTACATAAACAACAAACAGTAACACATATATATATATATATATAATTAATATAGGATAAATATACAAAAGTATTAAAATAAAATAGATTAAAAAACTAATTATAAATAAAACTAAACTACAAAATAAACTAAGGGCTTACCACCCTCCCTAAAACGCTCACCGCATTTCCTCGTTGAATTATAATGGAAATATTCTGTTTTAGGTAGTTATGGCATTTGGGATCGCCACACTCTTGAAAAATTCGTTTACCCATCAAAACAACATTGTAAAAAACCTTTTCAATTTTCAATGGTGATGGGTGAGGGCATACTAACAACTTTTACTAATTAATATTTACATTCAAATGTTAACTTAACACCTAGCCAATTACGGAATAACATTATTTTCACTAAACATATAGCATGAACGGATTATAACCAATTTAAAATTAAACATAAAAATTAAAATAAAGAGACAATATTAGAAAATTCTATCTACGCATCATTATGGTAAGTGTATATGTGAATGTGTATTTACAGTGTAGGTGTGTGAAAGTGTAATATGTAAGTGTGAATGAGTGATATAGCCAGCTGGTATATTTATTTATTTATTTATTAGATCTCCAACAAGATGTACACCAATCCATTACAACATAATAAGAATAATATGGCGCTAAGCGCCACCTTAATTATAGGAGATTGCAGCATTCAAATTAGAGTATATATACAATTTAAATATAAATTAGATTAAGTTCAATTGTTAAAAAATCTATGTAAGTCAATAAAATTTTATTTATTTATTTATTTATTTATTATTATTTACTTATTCCACAGCTGTATTTTACAAATAAATATTTACATTCAAATGATTACCGAACACCTAGCCAATTACGGAATAACATTATTTTCACTAAACATATAGCATGAACGGATTATTAACAATTTAAACTATTAAAAAATAAACATAAGAATAAAAATAAAAATAAAGAGACAATATTTAAAAAATCCATCTACGCATCATTATGTGAGTGTATGTATATGTGAATGTGTAGGTGTGTGAAGGTGTATATTGTAAGTGTGAGTGAGTGAAAATGTGTAGATTTCATTGCATTGTGCATATCTAATGTATTATTTACATAGAACTACACCTCCATCCTGCTCAGAATTCTTCCTCTGAATTGGTGTTTAGACAGACAGAAGGGGTCGATATCTGTAAACAATTTATTGTATCTTCTTGTTATTCTGCTCACAACAGAATTAGATGCGTAATTAGTTCGGGAGCTAGCGGGGACAAAAAGATCCCGATGTCTAGTATTGAAGCTTGGCACTCTGATACGTAAGATATCGGCCACCAGCCTTGAGCTATCAAGAGCCCCGCTACACACGTCATGCAAGAGGGACATTTCCATCAGAATACGCCTGTCTTTTAGCTTTACCAGTCCGTGCCGGCGACAAGAGGATTCATAGTTCTTCGTAAAATCGTGACTTTTATAGTTTAGGAACCTTAGGAATTTAAGTTGAATACGCTCAATATCATGTTCGTATATGATATACTGAGGGTTCCAGATTACAGAGCAGTACTCCAGAACGCTTCGAACATACGCAAAGTATAGTAACTTTATACATGATATGCTTCGGAACGGTTTGCTTACACGGATTATAAAACCAAGATTTCTGTATGCCTTATTTGTAATAGATTCCACATGTGCAGCAAATGTGAGCTTTGAGTCAAGGACTACTCCAAGATCTCGTATATCTTTACATTTATTTATAGTTGTGTTATTAAGTTTGTAATTGTAGTTAAAAGGATTATTACTACGTGTAAAACTTATGTTAGCACACTTAGCTGCATTAATTCCGATTTTATTATCGACGTAGTATTTTGAAAGCCTATCCAGATCGTCTTGTAGTTTTTGACAATCACTTTCATTAGATACGCTAAAATAGACCTTCTTGTCATCGGCATAAAGTAGAAACTTGGCGTGGCTAAAGCAGTCACCTATGTCATACAGATAAGCTACATAGAATAACGGGCCAAGCAGAGATCCCTGGGGCACGCCAGATGGTATTGCGACTTGCGATGAATGACACCCGCCCACAACAACCGCCTGTTTACGGTTCTCTATGTATGATGCGACCCATCGTAATAAGTCCCCGTGAATACCTAATTCGCATAATTTGCGCAACAGGATGGTGTGATCTACTCGATCGAAAGCTTTTTCAAAATCTGTGTAGATCACATCAACCTGACAGCCGTTCTGAATGCTACGGAGGACATCGTTAGTGAATACAGCCAGGTTTGTCATCGTGGAGCGGCCTGACACGAACTCATGCTGTTCTGCAGGAATGCCCTGCAATATTATAGGGTATATATGTCTATATACTGCTTTTTCCAATAACTTACTGAACACGTTTAATATAGAAATAGGTCTATAATTTTCAATATTCATTTTTGATCCTTTCTTGTGTATGGGTACAATATTTGCATCCTTCCACATTTTTGGGAATACACCGTCACTTACAGACCTATTAAAGATAATGCTTATGGGCTCAGTAAGAGAATCTGCGCAGCTTGCGATAAAGAACGGGGGAATATGATCGCTGCCAGCGCCCTTGGTTGTGTCAACATTTCGAAGAAGTTTATTAACGTACTCTTCGTCAAATCGAATTGAGCTGACAGTTTGAATAAAATTATTTATACGAGGATTTATATTACAGTCGTTGGTAGGTTTTGCAAACATACGTTCAAAAAAGTTATTAAAAGCATTACATATGGTAGACGTGTCATGCAATCTATTTCCTTCATATACCATAGAACTAGGGTAGTCCAACGCAGATTTTCGCTTAGATTTTATATATGACCATAGAAATTTAGGGTTTATTTTGATATTATTTTGTGCATGTTCAATATACGAGTTATAGCACTCTCTTTGTATTAACTTTTCTCTTTTCCTTAATAGTGAAAAGGCGTTATAGTCTACAGGATTGTTGTATCGTTTCCATATTTTATGGAGTTTACTTTTTTCCTTTATGATGTTAATAAGAGAACGACTGTACCAAACGGGATAAGTGTAAGTTGAATACATTTCCACCTGCGGGACATGCGTATTAATAATACGTCGTAGCTGTTCGTATAGATATGCAGTCGCGTCATCAACTGACCCTTCATAAAGTTTGTTCCACTGTATTTGATCTAATTCCAAATTAATTTTTTCAAAGTTCGATTTTCTAAACTTATATTTTCGTATTGATTGTGCGTGCATCGGTTGTAAAGTTATATCAGTAGCATCAATATGCAAGGTAGTATGTGCGACATCCTCGTTAACTAAAGGCGTAGTGCATTTTGTAACATCAACTGTGAAGTTTGAAAAGAATAAGTCTAATGTGTTTCCGCAGGCGTTAGTGAATATGTTGTGTTGAGATAAATTAACGTAGCTCGTGCGATTAATAAAGTTCATAGCGGCTTGTTGAACCTCAACGCTGCCTTTTTTAGCAAATTGTGGAGCGCCCTTGCTCCAGTCTATCAGTGGTAGATTGAAATCCCCGACGAGCGCAAAATAGTCGCCAGGATTGGCAGCCACAACATTAACGAGCCAGTCGCCAAGTTCGTTTAGACGCCTGGGTAGGTATCTGTCTGGTGGTAAATAAGCCACAGCTATGTGAAGGTCGCGCACGGCGCCTATTGACTGGGCGTCTAAGGTGAGCCACAAGCACTCGACATCAAGATCATCACGCTGCAGATCGGGGCGTGCGCGGGCGCTGAGTCGCCGCGAGCACAGCGCCATGACCCCCCCACCCCGGCCCTGCCCGCGATCACGCCGAATCACGCTGTACCTATCATTAGTGAGCTCGCTGTCAAGCACCCCGGAGCAGAGCCACGTCTCGGTTACCAGAATGATGTCATGATTACTTGTTAGTATATTTTGATAAAAGTCTAATGTCTTAGTTCTAAGACCGCGAACATTCTGGTACAGCAGTTGCAGAGTGTCTACAGCGATGCCGCCGACGATATATGAGTGCATACAAAATTGACTTGAGACTGAACTTGTATTTGCTTGGAGCGCCTGAACAAAAAACTATACAATAATTGTAGGTTATTGTGTGATACATAGAGTACTTGTAAGTTAAGGGTGCTGATACACTGCAATCTTATGATATCAGTATGAATAAAGTTAAAATATCTGCATTGAAAAAGCGAACATAAGCAGCCATTGCGATATTTTAATGTTTTAAATAAATAAAATTTGATAATACTAGTATATAGTACTTCAATAGTATCCATATTATCATGTTCCCTTAAAAATGCAATAAATAGTTCAAAATTTAAAACAATATTCTTCACCAGTTCAATGATGAGTTTGGTATGCAAGCAACAATATAAATATTTAGTGCTATAATAGTTTTCTAGTTTGTCTATATTCTGCCTGCACAAAACCAGCAGGACAATACAAAACAAGCAATTACAGTGTGCATTTTCCAGAGTTATATTAAAATCAAAATCAAATAATTTATTCAGTAAATAGGCAACATTTTTAGCACTTTTACACGTCATAACAGTTATTACATTTTATATTTATCATTCTATATAATTTACATAATGTATACATTAAAATATCTACAAGTGATTAAAACAGAAACATAATATCAGCTGAACAACTCAATAATAGGTAATGGATTTTTTAAATTACTGGTCAGGAACAGTAGATACCGCCTCGTCAAATTATAAGTATTCTATTTATTGAAATTATAATAAATATCAGCTGTAAATTGGCATTGTCATACTTAATACTAAATTATAATTTAATAATACCAAATACCTTACAGTAGTAATGATAAAAAATAAACAAATGTCAAAAACATTTCAACTAACCTAAGTCTCAAAAAATTAAAAAATGTTATACATACATAAAAAAAAAACAGTGATAATTAAATAAAAAAATATAAAAATATATAATAAAAATAATAATGTCATAATTCCTTAAGATAAAATTATAATGTCAATGGTACAATGAATTAAAAATAACATATTTTGCTGCTGTAAATGGGCGTTGTCAATAATAATTTATAAGACTTATAATTCATTAATAATGTCTTAACATTTTTATTATTATATATACACACATACCTATATATAAACAAACAAATAAAATTATAAAACTATATAAAAACAAAAAAAATTAATTGTGATAATGCATGCCAAAAGTAAAACATGGAGGCTAAGCATACAGAAAAGCAACAGAAGTAGGCTATCAGAATAAAATAAGCTTTTTGCTTGAACAAAAAAGAAAACAGTCTGGAGGTAATTAGTATAGACATTATGTTGCTTACCCTGGCTACACCTATGCAAAAACAAAAAAAGCAGTTTAAATAATATGTTTTTAATAGTGCAATAGTATATTGGTACAAGAACACAAATACAAAACCCTTTATTATCCTAGGTATGCATGAATGAATGATGGTGAGTTGATTATGGGTATGAATGTGGAGTGAATGATGTAGTGTGATGAAATGATGGCAGAATGATATCGATATTGTCCCTTGAAACAGAAAACACAATATAAATAAATTTAGCAGTCTTATAAAAGTTAAGTTAATGAAATTGTCCGACATAGTATTTATGCAATTTTCTTCAGATCCAATTCGCTGGTTATGATCACAAAACGTGCTTTTTCCTCCTTCCTCACATAGATCCGGCAGCTTTTTGTCCAAACAAACCTATAACCATTTTCTTTTGCCTTTTGTTTACATTGGCTGAGCAGGTGCTTGTTATTGGGTGTTAGATGCTCGTTTATGTAGATAGTTACAGGGTCACCTTGTATGCCAATGCTATTAGACTGTAGTCTGTGTCCTTTCATTTTTGAAATGAACAAGTCCTTTGTGTCACGGTCCCTAAGCCGTACAACAATAGCACGGGGTTTGCCAGCTGTAGGCCTCTTGGCCTGGACACGATGGGCAAACTCAATCGAACCTGGGGGTAACACAAGGCCTGAGTGTGCAGCTATTTTATTGACCACTTCCACCAGCGACTCATTCTTGTCTTCAGGCACTCCAACAACCTCAATGTTCTGTAGCCGTGTCCACTGTTGCTGCCGCGATTGTTCAGCTTCCATTTGTGCCGTTTTACCTTCCAGATACTTGATGCGAGAGAGTAGGTCCCCATTGTCACGACGAAGCTTTTTAATATCATTATGAGCGCATTCAGTCTGTTTCTTCATCTCATCATACATGTTGCTGACATGCTTAATGGATTTCTCCATGGTTATAAGCTGATCATTAATTGTTTTTGTTATGTTTTTTAACATCTCTGGCAGCTCTTTGCGAATAGCATGAAGAATTTCCTTTTGCATGCCAGAGAAGTCATATTGTCCTGCGGTGGGAGAAGTAGATTCTGAAATTTATTGTTGACTTTTTGCTGGAGTATTAGAGTTGTCTCCTTTCCTCATTGACGCCAAACAAGCCGGGCACTTATAAGTCTCCTTATATTTTAGTGACATTTTCTTAAAATTATTCTCCGTCATTCCAATACATTGATAGTGATATCTCGCAGTGCAGGTTGTGCAATTGACGTCCTCCCTTTTCGCAAGTGCTTGAAGACAGCTGCTGCCATAGATAGATGCCATTTCTTTGTCTCTTAGGCACTTCTTACCAAAATAAAAAACTGCCAAAACACACAAAAACACCAGTGACAAATGTTTTGATTTGAGGTTATGTTGTATATTCGTACTTTTCGTGTTTACGTTATGTTTTTTCAACCGCGCGATATTAGTTTATTTATTTGATATCCCAAAGAGTTATAATACTTTAACACTAGTTATTTACTATTAGAAATATATATTTATTAAGGTGAGCGATACGTCCGTGCCGCTTTTTTTTTTTCTTTTTTTTTTTTTTTTTTTTTATATAGTAATTTTATAAAGTAATAATTTATATAAACATAATAATACTTAAAAATATAATTAATAGGAAAGTTCACTATTGTAAAAAACACGTTTATTTATTTCATACAAAACATTTAATTAAATAAACTATATTACAACAAAATCTAAATTAAACCTAATAAAAAAAAATATACATAGAAATAAAAAATTACATACTTACAAAAAAATAGCTCCTCCAAATCGCTGTCTTGTGGCATGGTGCCCAATACACGAGCAGCATTTCCCTTTAAATTATAATACTTCATTCTTGTGATAAAAAACTAAATAATAAAATAATATGTTTTATCACACTGTTTTTTGTTTTAATTAAAGAAAACATGTATATTGGAATTTAATGCAAGTGGACGCGATTTCACATGTCATGCTCCCTATATATTTCCGTAACACAAGCCTCGTAGCTTACCACGGAAACTAGATGGCGCTGTGTGACCTGTCTGGAAATATTTATATATTTATTATTATTTATTTATATATATTTTTAACCCTAAAAAGGTAAGTCACGCCTCAGAGTCGCCCGCAAAAGAGATCGCTGCCTTTTTATTTTTTGTGACAGAAAGTCGAACCCCAACATTCCTAACAAGAATCTCGTAGGTTACTACTGAAATACTATATAAAAAAAAGGTTATCTTTAATGGGTTAAAATATGGTTATCCCGGGCCTTACAGTTAATCAACGGTTACCCTTTTTATATGTGGACTCTAACTCTTAGATATTTATTGTTAGATAGAGCTGCGTAATGCCCAGCTGGCAATAACACGTTCATTTATGTCTGGGGCAGCAAAAAGAATCACCATTAAGTTAATTGGCGAAAGGCCTGCCTTATCAGTTTTCCGGACCAGCGACTGATTAACGATTTACGAAAATAGCTTTTGGCCAAGCCTATCGCATTGTATAGACCGCTATCAGCACCAAATGTGATGAAATTTCTCTACATTAAAAAAGGGTTGGGTTGGCGCGATGATAGCTCCGTTGTAAGAACACGTTCCTTAAATCCTACAAAGGTCGGTTCAAACCCACCCAGCATGAACCAATAAGAAATATATTTTTCTTACGTAATATTTTTTTAAATTCTTTATTGCACAAAAAAAATAAAAAAACATTCCAATGTACATTGGCGAGCTTAATGTCTAGGCATTTTCTAACAGCTAACCTTTGGGAGAGTGAGAAGAGAGTGTGGGTGCATGTGTATAAGAATATTTACAAACTATGATTTAAAATTACTAACTAAAATACTTGTCAACTAAATATATATAGTACAACAATAAAATACATATAGAAATAATAATATATTTTATACTTATATAATATATATACACAATATATATATAAGATACATCATGCATATTGTCATGTTATGCGGTCTTGTATTGTTATGTACATTCGTCATAGATTTCAACGTCAACATCACCGTTGCCGTGCCTTGGAGAGGTCCAAGCGCTAAAACATTTTTTAAAAACATCAACCCCCATCTAATTATCTACTCTGGTGACAAGAGTGCTGGTTCTTTCCTCGCCCAGAGAATCAGCATAGCGATTTAGCGTGGAAATGCGGCCACCATGCCGCGCGAAACGATTTTTACTTATTTAAATTTTGGTTTTGTAAGTAGGTTTTTTTTTTTTGTTATAGTTTATTTTTTAGTCTATAGTATATATTTGTCCTAAAATGTCCGTAAATTTATCCTAGAAAGTTGATAGTGCACTTTTATGGGTTGTGCAAGCAAAAGGAATGCTAAGCGCTGAACGCTTCTCAATGTTTCCCGAATCCAGTTCAAAACGCTCCAAAGGGTTACAGTCTTGATGATATTCTATACGTACTTCTATCATTCATCACATTTTACATTAGAAGTGGCAGTTCACAGCGTGTTACCTCCCCTAAGTTCAGAATTACCAATTTTACACCCCATACTGTGAAGATATATTATTTTACCAAGGGCTCTATTTCTTAAGTGTTGTTTTGGATTGTTTTGAAAAAGAAAAATATATTTATTGACAAAAAAACAAATTTATAAGCGAAACATACACTCGGCACTGCCAGACATGTGGTGATCTAGTAACTACATAATAAAAAATAGAAGAAAAAAAATACTAATAGCACACACAATCTACATAATAATAATAATATTTATTTATTTCGGATTCGATCCATATATGTTAGTAACAATTTAACTTATAACTATGTTAGTAGAAATACATATAAATTAAAACAATATAAATATAAAAATTATTGTTCATTGTGTGTGACATTAAGTCCATAACATTGGGTAACGCAAATGCTGTACAGATTTACACGTTCCCAGTTACAACTCCAATCCAACGCTTAACAAAAGCGCTGTCAAAACGCGACGATATCATCTTCAGAATGCCGTTGTCACTACCTCTTACTCTTAGTAATACCTGTCTTGTCTACGCAAGGACTAAAACCAGGAGACTGTAATTGACATACACTAAACAATAGCTTCCTAATTAAAGTTAGATTAAAGAGATAAATACAAAATTTAAATCTAAAAAGTACCTATATGAAATTAAAACTAATATTAAATCTTAAAGTATTTACATTAACGATTTAACTATGCATGCACAAATAATAAAATAAATAAAAAACTAATCTATTTACAAGAAAAAAAAAAAAAAGACTTTTCACTCTTCTTACATACGCAATTTATTGTCAATTGCAAATAATAAATATATTTAATTATTTATTTATAGGTAGTTTATTTATTGATTTATTTAAAAACTTTATTGCACTACGTACATGAGGCGGGCTTAATGCCGGTAGCCATTCTCTAGCAACCAACCTTTGGGACAATGAAACCATTGGTGTTGTGAGGTAGGTGCAACCATTAAATAGATTAATAGGTAATTCAAATTAAATCTTAATCTTTTATATATCTTTTAAATTATATCATAAATTACTATTAATAAACTAAAACACATACTAATTAAAAATACAACTAAATCGTTAATACGCGACATAAGCGTTGCCATCCGAGCGTCAACAGGTGATCCTTTGAGTAGGGAATATCTTATTCAGAGGATCAGTGTTGCCATCCAACGAGGTAACGTCGCCGGAGTCCTCGTAACATTGGGTTCATCTTCTCCTGGATTCGATGACATGTAGAGATTCTAATCAAGATATTTGTAAGTATTTAGTTTTTATATTAATTAGGTTTATCTTTTAATTTATTATTTCTATTTTAATATTTTTAATGTTAAACTAAATAAATATTGAATCTGTAGAACTAATTAAATATATGAACTCACTAAAAACTAAAATAAGGAAAAAACAAAATAAAATTATTATAAATAAGGAATTTGCTGCAAAATTGCCACGTTGAATGACAATGATGATCCTTAGGCCCAAATATTGCCCAGCCCCCTTGTCCCCCGATGTGTTGACGACCTGTTTTGATAACGCCTTGAAAATTTCATGTGCACTTGGTTCCCACGGCCCGCGAGTTTTAACTCCAAACGGCGCAAAAGCCAATAAGCTGAGTGTATTTCCGCCGTTTGAGGTTCTCTGCTTGTAATGCAGCAGCGCCTGGGTCCTTGGAGGTCAAGGACAAGTGGAAAGGCGCCAGAGTGTCCACACAGGTGGCATCCCACAGTAAAGGCATAGTGGTAGGGATTGATGTAGGTCGTCTGAGGCTGGCTCAGTTGCTCCCATTTTTGGACCTCGCGTACCGCTTACCATTAAGTGGGGGCGATGTCATATGTCGTGCTCTGTATTAAAAAAAAAGGCAAACCTATATCTATATAGACAAGTACATACTACATATACTATAAATATATTATATACACTACATATAATACACTGTGACGAACTGTTTAAATGATAAATAAACCTTATTTTAGGATACTAGCAGGTTGTATGTATATGTAATTACAAATTATTTAAGCAAAACAGAATAGTAAGTACTCCCCAAGCACTGACCCCATGTTAATTATGTAGATTTAAAATTGAGTATTTCCTTTGGGTGACGTAGAATTAGCATAAGCAAATTGTTCTTTTCTTTTTTGAAGCCAAAAATACGTTTAGAACGAACTATTTTTAATTGGAAGCCATTTTTAAATTGCAATAGCATAGACACAGTAGATTTAGACGGGGAGATACCAGGTTCGATTCCAGGTCGGCAATTAGTTGTTATTTTCATACAAAATGTTTGGTATATTCTTTTTTACGCTATCTACTCTGTTCTGCTTCACTCGTTAATAAAAAATATAAATAAAAATCAATTAACCAAACTGAGTAAAAATTCACTTTAACCCTAAGTGTTCCATCGCCAGAACCATGGAAATATTCTATGATTAATACACACATAAAACAAATAATAAATTCTAATGCGGACATAGTGGCTTTAACAGTTGTTGGGAAGATTTAAGGCGGTCTCGGTTTTTAATAGGTCCCCGCTGTTAAAGCCACTTGTTCTGCATTATAATTTATTATTTGTTTTATGTGTGTATCAATCATAAAATTATTTCTATTTTGTAATTCAGCAGTTCTCAAACTTTTTGCGATGGAAGCTTTGTTTTTATTTTTTATTTAAAGTTATTTTTACTCAATTTAGTTTATTGATTTATTATTTTAATTCTTTCTACTTGGTATTAAAGTTTTTTTTTTACTCAATCGGGTTTTCTTTTCCAATGTTCATTTTTTTATTATAACATACCTACAAAAAAAAATACATTAGTCACATACAAAACTAATTTGAATATATTCTCTTGATACCCACAAATTCATAAAAGAGCTGGGTAAACGAATTTTTCAAGAGTGTGGCGATCCCAAATGCCATAACTACCTAAAACAGAATATTTCCTTTATAATTCAAGGAGGAAATGCGGCGAGCGTTTTAGGTACCCTCCCTGGTGGTAAGCCCTTAGTTTATTTTGTAGAATAGTTTTAATTTCGTAGGTATTTTTAGTTTAGTTTTATTTATAATTAGTTTTTTAATCTCTTTCATATTTGTATCTACTTCTATAATGTTAATAAATCCATTTTATAATAAATATATGTATTTTTAAATCGTAAATACTTATTTTTTACCGCGCGGACATGAGTTATATATATATATATATATATATGTCCGCGTAAAGTCAAGTAAAAAATAAGTAGTAAGTATAAAGTAAACATAATGTAGAGAGAGAAACATTCTCTGCCTTAGAATTTAAAGTCCATATTTGCACCAAAAATGTATATTTAGGTTCACATTCACGAAAAACATTACCTGACAAATAAACAAGTTATCCATTAGCAGAGCACAGAAGCGTGCATTAGCCGGACAAACAAACGATCAGCTTACAGGAAGGACGTTGTTAAAATATCAGTTCCAACTTCCAGAATAAAGTTTGCAAAAATACCCTCTAGTTTCTAAAAATATTATTGTAATATTGCCTCCGTGGTCTAGCGGTTAGCCCGTGGATTTAGACGTTGAGATACCGGGTTCGATTCCCGCGACACATTTTTTTTTTTATTCTGTGTAATTTCTTGAGTTTGGTGCGATACCTTGGCACTTGATAGGCCTATAGTAAAGTTGGCTAAATCTGAATCTGTAGTGAAATTATTGTAATAATTTATTTAGTTTTTAAATTTGCTTCAATTCGAGACTTCACATCACATGACAGCCCCTAGAACACCACTATTGGAGATGAGCCTTCCATAAATTTCTGGTGAATCACCAGAGTGGGACGTTCCCCCGCAAAATTGAGTTTCACCCTTGTCATAATGGTTCTAAATGGTAAAAACCCTAGAAGTCAATTTTGTAAATAACTTACAACGGTTGTGTGTTATTTATTTATTTAAAAACTTAATTGCACTTTGCACAAAGGCGGACTTAATGCCGTTAGACATTCTCGGACAGCCAAACCTTTAGGACATTTAGACAGTATCAATAGTAAGTAGGTGCAATATTATTAAATGACAATTTGTAAAATATATGTAAACATAACAACAAATACATACTAATAATTACATTCTAATACATATACAATAAATTGTTCATTATGGATTTTATAACAACAATACACAAAATAAAACCAGTCACGTGAAGAAGTGGCTAAAGAAAAAGGTTACAAAGGAAGGTGTGGAATAAACGGTTATGTCATCTGGAAAAAATAATTTTAGCTAGACATCCTGATGTAACGCCCAAATAACCGGGAGAGGTGCATAAGTTTATTTTTAATCTTACCTACATAAGGTATAGACGTACTTGGAAAATGAAAAAATTTTTAAAAGTGCAGAATACATATCTTTTTGTCCTATGCCTACTTGCAAAATAAACGAATTGAATCGAATTGAATTGATGGTGGTAATTTTCCCAGTCTACCGGGGCAGGTAAGTATCCACCGTTCGTGCTGATAAATCCACTCGTTTTCGGATCAGGCTCAAATTGCCGTCATGCACTTAGGGACTGATATCAGTCATGAGTGTCTGATTCCAGTTGCTAACATGCATGGACCTTGCGCGCCACTTAAGTGCGCAAGGTCACGTGTTGTGCTAGTATATAAAAAAGTCTGAGTGATATATTTATGGCAATCAAATTTGGAGTTTACAAAAATATACGTAAAACTTATTTTATTTTCTGTAAAAGGCGTTTTACAAGCACTTAACATAAAAGCGGATAAAAGCCAGTATTAAGTTCCATTGTGGTATTACTAACTCAAGTATATTCGTCACTGGAAACAAAAAGGAAATGTACAGATACATCGTTCTTAAAATACACCGGTTATGAGTTGTAGTGTGTACGTGTCCATCGTAGTCCCTGGGACACAGAGTCCAATACATCCTTCCAATTTCTGTAGAATTTTGCCTACACGACCGGTTGGCGAGGGTCTGAATTTTTAATGTCATTTTTTTAAGGATTCCATAAGTTGGTAAAAGTGGAACCGGGATCGACAGGTTAACTCGCAAAGGAACGGTAAAATGCAGGTATTCAAACCCACCGTTTTAAGATGATAAAGAAAGCTTTCTTATAACTGACCCACCACTGCTCTTATTTTTTTTATTACAGCCCCTAGAACACAGTGTCCTAGACGTCCACTGCTGGAGATGGGCCTTTCAGAACTGGGGAATTTGGCCTACACTCGCCACGCTGGCCAGACGGCTTGGCGAAGATATGATGTCAATTTTTATGACAATTTATTAACGATTCCACAACTAGGCATTAGTGAAACCGGGACAGACGGCTTAACGTGCTTTCCGAGGCACGGGAACGGTGGTGTTGTAAATCTATGACAAATGTACGTAATAAAAGTGTATTTTGTCATTGGCCGGGTAGGTTTGAACTGACCTTTGTAGAAGAAAGAAGGTACGCGTTCTTACAACCGAGCCACCACCGCGCCTTCTCTTATACTGGGGTGAATAAACAAAATTCAATTCTACGATATTGTTTTGCCCTGTTAAACATATTCTTAGTTAATTAGTTTTGATTTTAAGCGATACACTAATCCATCGTGGTCTTGTGGTTAGGTCCGTGTATTTAGACGTATAGGTACCGGGTTTGATTCTTATAAATAAATAATTGATTTGATATATTTGTGATTATTCTTGAGTTTGGTACACTAGAGACTTCGACAAGTAAATTGTATATTTATAATAATGCACCCCGCAAAATCCTCTACCACACTCCCAAAGGTTAGCTGTTATAAAATGCCGAAAGGCATTAAGTTCGCCCTTGTACATTACTTTTAAGTTTTTTGTGCAATAAAGAGTTTATAAATAAATAAATAAATAAATAAGCCTTTCACTTGTCATGATGGGCCTATAGTAAAGTTGGCTAAATGTGAATCTGCTTCTACGAGTGTAAAAAAGGTGGTTTCTGGCCACCCTGCAAGAAATACAGACGTGATAATAATAAAGGAAGTAACAATTAGATTTAATTCATTAACATTTATGTAAAATGAATTAAAATGTTAATTAAACAATAATATAAATATTAAATAAAAAGTGTTTATTCATTAAATAAGTGGTACATCATAGATAAAAAGAACTCTTTTACATTAGGTACACTATCAATTGTTTCTTTGATTTACTGATACCTATACCAGTTAACTGTCATACTGGTATCAGTGCTCTCCCCGTTACTAGTAAGGACACATGTTTAATGTAAGTTTAGAGATTACGATTAATATTAATTATTTAAATAGTACCTAATTTAAGAAATTATTCTTTTTATAAAACTAAGCGAATATTGAAAATGATGGTATAAGGATAAATTAGGTTAGTTGTCGCGAAAGATATAGATTTTGCACAAGGGTGTATGAAAAGTAGATAGCTAACTTATCCTCCTCCTTGCGTCGTGTTTCCTCATTGATGAGGGTCGTGACCTCCCGATAAATTGGTGTGCGTCTTGATGATAGCACGCCACCCGTTCCTGACTTCGGCGCATGCAAAGCATCATGGACGCTAGTGTTGTGGTGGAGCGGATTTGGTCGGACCAGCGTACCGGACTTCGGCCTCTCGGTCTCTTTCCTTCCACCTTGCCAGTAACAAAAAGATTCTCGAGGTTATCCCCTCCTTTTCTGGCAATGTGTCCGAAGTATTGGAGCTAACTTATAGTCTTAAGAAAATTAACAAAATAACAGTATAATCTGTGGTTTATGTGTGCAAATTAATACCCAATTATTATTATAGTCAGCAGAAATAACATAACCCTAGCTCATATTTAATTTTAAAAAATGCCTATGTATACATACTATAAGCTGATCTAGTACTACTCAAGTATGGTGTCCTTGGCTGCGTTTACTATTTTGTGTTGTACGCATCATTGAAACAATGCCTCTTTGAAACGGAAAATCTGTATTATAATGTAAAAAACGCAAACCAGCTGCCCGCGGCCTTATCTTCACCAACCCCATTTGCTCCAACAGATGTTTGCAATCCATCAAAACGCCATTGCAGACTTTATTTTATGTGGAGACGTTTTGAGAATCTTTTCTCTCAAGATGAAAAGGTTTTGTAAGCAGTAACGATGAAGTTTAGACTTACTTAGTCGCAGAGTTCTGAACAATATTCAATTACCAACTTTGCACGTATCTTGTGTTACACTTGGTAGTACAATATAAGACGGCATCGACTAAGTAGCATTGATACGTCAGGTTAATGAACAAATGTAGTTGTAACGATTGTATCAGATGCAGCCATGGAATAAATATTGTTGGCTGCAATTGACATCCTTTGCCTTGCACATATTTAAGACGACACCTGTCAGTGTAGATTTTGAAATTCGGCACTTTAATTCCTTAATAAAACTTTAACTTCATATTAAACACAATTATTATTATTATGTACTAGTACTTATATACATTCATCCTACTGGACATTGTTGACCCTGGGCTTGGGTAAGTATTGAATTAAAAATAGTACGGGTCACTTCATGACCACTAGCAGTAGATTCATTTTTATTTGTGAACCACCGCTGCGGTCTCACCAACTTCATGGTATCTTATCTTGGTGTGGACTGGAGTCATGGTGTATCTAGAGATGGAACGTAACGTGTGCTCCCCGTGCGTTCCAGGGTTTTTTCACTAGGACTATAGAGCTGGGGCCCAGCTTGAGAAGACAACCCCGCTGCCCAAGATCCCCGTGATGCCTCGTTGTCCGCTTAGGATCGGCATCGCTCTCTGGGTCTCCGTCTTCAGGCTCTCCGAGGGAAGGTACCCCTACGTACGGTCAACGGATGAGTGATAGGGCTAAGTTTTGGCTTACGACCTTCCTTTGTTTAATAGTAGAATCTCTTACTTTGTTAACTTCATTTTCCTTAATACATAAACTTTCATTGATTAAAGTTAGTAGTTTTATTTCAATGTCACGCATAACGTGACAAGGTTCATCTATTGTTTACGTAAATATGATCACATCTTTGAATATCGTGCTAAGTTGAAATGGCTAGGCATTCATTGTCGCAGAACTTCGAGCCCTTGTCTACCTTTTTCTGTTTTCAAGTCTAGGACAATATCGCCAATCTTTCTTGTTTCATGACAAATCCTTTCGTCTTCAACTCCTTTATATCTATTGACTCTCATCACTCTTCATTTGTGTCTCACTCTATCATAGTTCTTGCTACTAATTTAACTACCTAATTTGTTACTAATAATCTACCTGTCAACATACGGCAAGCAGTAGTATATATATATATATATATATATATATATATATATATATATATATATATATATATATATATATATATATATATATAAAAGTATAATATGTAGTTTATCAACAACACAAGCTACGCTTACCACGGAAACTAGATGGCGCTGTGTGACCTGTCTGGAAATATTTATTTATATATATATATATATATGTTTATGTATAATAATGTTTTTAGTTTATTAATATTATGTACAATATACTGTCGTTGTAGCGAATTTTGGCTGAGGCTGTAAACTAAACTACTGTTTGACCAAGTATGATCCTTGGTGTTGTTTCTTGATCATGCAACCAATGTTGTATTAACTTAGTTTCTTTATTTTTATTACAGCACCTAGAACACATCGTGCTAGACCTTCACTGTTGGAGATGGGCCTTCCAGAACATATAACTGGACAATTTGGCCTACACTCGCAACCCTGGCCAGACGGGTTGTCGAGGATTTGTTGTCAAATTTATTGACGATTCCACGGAAACAATGGGGTTGTAGTTACAACAACACTGACAAATGTACGTAAAAGAGGATTTCTCATTTTCCATAAATTTCTGGTATATATTGATTGATTGATGAATATTTAAACGCTTCGTTATAGTAAATATCCATAACATCTAAACTAATTTTAGCCGCCATTTAAATCTTTAACGTTAGGAAAATAAGTATTTTCTATAGATAATTGTTTCTGCAAAATCATCTTCTATTATTTCCGAGACTTCCTTTTGCGTCGGTTTTTCGTCAAAGGGTTTTCGTAGAGCCTGAAAGAGAAAAATCTCCGAATTTAATGTCTGAAGTGTCCGTAATGGAGGCTTCGGCACACCGGATACTGTTTCCACATCTCTGGAATGGTTCCGCTAAGTGCGTTATTTTTTATTTAAGTATTATCTGACATATACTAATTATAATTAATAAGCTGACACGGCTCTAATAAAGACCTAGTATATAACATTTTATTTGACGTTTATTATTATTATTACTGTTAGATTGTGAACTGACTCGGCCATTACAGCTACAAAATTTTACTTATGGCTGTATGAGCAGCCGAACCGGCCTTTGTACAATTAAAAAACAAAACATATCACGACAAAGATAATAAAAATTATAAAACCTCAAAAATGTATTAAATTAAACAATATAAGAAATATTTACAATATAAAGATAAGACAAAGCTCGACGATGGTAATATAAAAAAGGAAAGGAAGGAACGATGCAAAATTAGACATTATTTTTGATCACGGACAATTTGCCCTATTCGAAAATAAAAAGGACTCACAGTAAAATCAGTGACGTCATTCGCTGTGAAACCCGCGTGTTTGTCTTTGGTTATTCGACGTCATCAAGTGCTTGGAAAAGCTACCCGAAAGACTGTCAGAGCGAAATAAAGTGAAAAAAGCGCTTACAATGACAAGCCGAACATAGGGTAATTACATAAAGTGTTTTGTAAACGTTTGATTTAAATGACGTCACAAATATATTCTAACCACTTCGCGAATCCTACATTAGCGAGCTACGTAAACTCATGTACCTACGCCTCCAGTGTGCCCAGGCCCTAAAAGTCCGTGTCCGTAATGAATGTTTACTTTTCATTTCCATTCGGAGCCTCTTTTTGTTACAAAAAAGGTTAAATTTACCTAAATAAAACTCTTTTATCGTTTTCTTCTAAAATGACAAAAGAAAGAACATTAATTTATAACTAAGAACGGAATTTAATTCAGGTGTTATACCTTCGTAGTCTAGTGGCTACGGCCGCAGATTTAGACGCGGAGTTACCGAGTTCGATTCGCCACAAAACTTTACAATACACTACCGGCTGCTTTAAAATAGTATCATCACGACCGTTTCCCTTTCGGGTGGTCTGAAATTTAGCCCTAAGGTGTCCAAAAACTCCACTGTTGGAGATGGGCCTTCCAGAAAATTCTGGAGAATTTGGCCTACACTCGCCACGCTGGCCAGACGGGTTGGCGACGTTATTTAGAATTTAGTTTTTTTTTTACATCAGGAAATCCCTACCGGATACTCCCCCCTTGAGTCGGGGACAGCGACAGACACTCATGAGACAGCGGGAAGCAATATGCAAACGACCCCCGCCCGCCGGCGTCACCCGCTAGTGTGGCTGGCGACTTCTTGGAGAGGAGGAAGAGAGCGAGTCCCTCCGGAGAGGCGCTCTGGAACAACCGCACGCGCCGTCTCGTGGGGCCCTATGAGAGCGATGTCACCCCCGCGACGCCACTCGGGCCCCTCAGGTGGGCAGAAGGGCGGTGTACTGCCGCCTCCTGCGCTGCCTGTCCTCTGATACCTCGCATACCAAACTCGAGAAATGTCACAAATAAATTAAATATTAATTAAATTTATTTGTTTAAATTAACGTTTTTGCCCTTTGCTGTAGAGACTCTGGGCCCATGGAATCCAAGCGCAAAAACGCTTTTAAAAGACATAACACTGCGTCTTGCCGTCTACTTCGGTGACAAGAGGGCTGGCTCTCTTGGAATCAGTATTGCAATTCAGCGGGGAAATTCAGCCAGCGTTCTTGCCACCATTCCACGCGGACGAGACTTATATCCTTATCCTTAGTATTAATATTTATTTTATTTAAATTAATAAATATTATTGTGTACCGACCAAGAATCGAACGGGGTACCTCCGAGTCTAAATTCACGGAAGAACCACTGTCTATGAGAAACATTTAACGTTGCGTATAGTTAAAGAAAATTAAAGTCAAAATATTGTCTCCTGATTTCATTCCACTGTGTGACAGAATTTTAAATATTCCATTGTGTGACGTACTGACTCCACAAATGCCGGTCTTTTAATATTAATCAAAGTATTGTTTAAGCAAAGTTTAAATTTGCTCAGTCGACTGGAGAAAGTTGGCGAAAACTTTCACGACAGGGCTGTAGAGAATACATCGGGTAAAGAAAAGTTGGTTGCAGTTAAAAAAAGAAGCCACTGTTGGTTGGTTTAAATGACAGGTCATTAATTACTTCGTCTTTGATTTTTTTTAAATTATTGTTCTTTATAAGATTTAATATAAATAAAGATATATAATGCGAAAGTTGTAGGTGAAAGAGGCCCTGGCAGATCGAAACTCACATATCACGATCAAATAAATAAAACACTGGCTGAAGGTGCATTAAAAAGCCTTTGTAACAAAAGGGCATGTATGAAGAGGTTAATGAATGTCGACGAAGCGAAAGAGGTATGTCGTCAAGTGGCGCTCAATTGTCTCTGCCTACCCCGCAAGGGATCTGGCGTGATGATATGTATGTATGTAAAGTTATTTAAAGGTCTACGTAAGCGGCTGGTTAATGCTATATGTGACAAGAGGGCTGGAAGTTTTCTCACGCAGTAGCATCATTGCTGTACGGTGAAGGAATGCTACCAGTATTTTTGGCACAACTGCCTCATAAACAATTCAAACATATTTTTATTAGAAATTTGTCAGAGAATGCCCAACAGGCATTAAACTCGCCTATGTACCTAATTTTAAGTTTTGGAGCAAAAAAGAAAAAAAAAAAAAAAAAACTTGTATAGATATAATTGAAATAAATATTTATATTTATTGTATTTTATTATAAAATAAATAAATTAACTGCTTTCCTGGTCTAGCGATTAAATAATAATAAATAAATACAAAATCTTTATATATTTTTATATTCAGGTATCAAAATGAATATACAAAAGGCCCATAGATATACAAATACACCTTAAAAACAAAAATATACACTATATTACAGCTTCCGCATATTCATCTTATTGTGGTCAAAGTAATTCTAATGAAGTGGGGTCGGCGCCAGGTTCCTCTTAGGTAGATAATTTCTTCGACCGATTCGGACTGTCCTCGTTCGGGTATGTAGTCGAGGACGTCCTTAACGTTATATTATTAAGGTTCAATTTTATTTTCAATTTTGTTATTACTTTATTTATTTTGATTTTATTATATATAAAGTGCATTTTAATCGGATAACAGATCGAACAGAACCAAATAACACTACTTTGACAAACAATGTTCACGGTAAATTAATTTACAAAACAAAAAACTTGGACTTGCACATAACATACATGCAAAAGCGCGGGAACGACTCGGGGAATGTCAAACTAGTTAATGACAGGTGGCGTCTTTAATATGTGCAACGCAAAGGATGCCTTATGCAGCCAACAATATTTAGCCCATAAAGGAGTTCTTCGCGCCATTTTGCGTGGACATGTCAAGTACAAGTTTTTGTTTTGTAAATTAATTTACTATGGATATTATTGGTCAAAAGTGGTGTTGTTTTGTTTAATAATGTGCTACAATGTGAATAATTATGGACAACGATAAATTGGACTTTAAATATGGGGCACAAGTTGCAGTTTATTTTTTGCAGTTTTCTCGCGCTGTCAACTCCCATGACAACGTGTTTGAGCTATGGTGCCGCGAGTGACTCCAAGAAAAGCATCAAATTCTGCAGCATCTGGAATTTGATGATGACCTCATTAACTCATGAAAAATAAATACACACATCAAAAGTGTCTAGGGATCAACATATATTTTTGCAATAACTTTTCTCCTGATTGATATTCATTAAAATTTTCTTTAAGGATTGATCAAATAAAATGTTTTCGTTTGTCTACAGTAACGATAAACCAAGTCACCTTTGCATTAGTAAAAAAAATTGCCATTTTCCTAATAAAGGGATTTTTGACATTTGAACCACTAACATTAAAGTTCGAAAAAAAGACTGAAATAACAGTTTTTTTTTTTATTTTATTGGGTAACTTAAACAATTAATAATCCGTGTTTCTACCGCGAACACTAACAACACAAGAACATCGGTTTGGCATACTCAAAATGAGTTCATCCAAATCACGCTGTGGAATGGCCGCCCATGTTCGTTGCAACAACAAAAAAAGGTCTTCTTGCGACTGGATACCCTCCATATTCGGCAGAGCTCTTCTCTGAAGAATATCCCATGCATGCTCAATCGGGTTCAAGTCTGGCGACTGAGCAGGCCAGGGCAGGACATTGATGTTAGCTGCGGCGAGAGTCTGTCTTACAACTCTTGCGGTGTGCGGTCGTGCATTATCATGCATTAACTGAAATAAGGGACCGATATGCACTTGTAGAGGAACGATGACGTCTGATACAACCGTCTCAGCATAAATTTGAGCGTTGAGGTTGCCTCTGATCGAAATCAACTCAGTTCTTCCGCCGATCGAAATACCCGCCCATACCATGATGGTTCCACCACTATAAGGATGGACTTCCTGGCAGGATTTTAATCGCTGTTGGCGTCCAGGGGTTCTCCAGTGTCGTATACGTCTTGTATCCGGCCTCATACCAAAACGAGACTCATCAGAAAAGCACACGAAACGCCATTGTTCTTCTGTCCAATTTCTGTGTTCAAGAGCCCATTGATATCGAGTCCTACGATTGTGCATTGCTATAGGTGGTACCCGTAGCGGTCTTCGGGAATGAAGGTTCACTTCATGCAAGCGGTTTCTGACTGTTTGGTCGCTAATTAAGTTCCCTGAAGAGCGATGAAGGCTCACGGCTAACATCATGGCGGTTATTGTTGGAGTTCTTCGAGCTGTGATTTGAATGTATCGGTCTTGTCTCCGTGTGGTGCAGCGATACCGTCCTCCATGGCGCTCAGCCACGGTACCAGTGGTTCGGTAACGTGTCCAAAGTCGACTGATAACACTCTGACTTGTATTCAGAGCTAAAGCCACAGTACGTTGCCGGGAACCAGCTTCTATCATTCCCACGGCTCTGATCATTTCTTCCCTGCTTAAATGACGTCGCCGCTCCATAATAACGTTGGTTTTAATCAGTAGTAGGGAAACAGTAGCACTAATAATGTCTTCAATGCGTCTTATGTTTTTATAGGGAAAATATTGACAGCTGATTTTCATCTTTTACTCGAATTTGATTGACAGTTCCTGTTTTAAATTATGAAATGCACCAAAAAGGATCCATATAAATTTATAAAATCATAAATTTATTACAAAGCCACATCTCAATCACAAGAAATCTGCATAAACATGCTTGATCCCTAGACTTTTTTGATGTGTGTATATATTACGTCAGACTTGGCTGTATGGGCTAGACCTTTTGCCTTCCCTATCGTCTCATTCATCATCTATCGGAATAAAGAGAACTTAAAAAAAAAACCAGAAGTATCTTTCGCTGGCCTATATATATATATTACACCCGTCAGTTGCACCGGCTATTACACATTAGTCAATGTATGTAGCATATTTTCGTGTCTGTATCTTCAAAGTTAGTAAAGTCTGAAGGAAAACTTTATCCAAATCTCAGCAGTACATCAAACTTGCATTAGTTTATTTGCCAAAAGGATATAGTGTGGCCCAAAATACTCGAATACTGTTTTAGACAGAAACGAAACAACACGAGAATGTCAACTTTTCGTTTTTTCTGGCCTACGATTTATTTACATTGTTTTTGCCAAAACTTAACACTTAAAACTTCTAAGAAAAATAATTAAAAATAATTATACAGTATTTGGTTGGGTAGGGAAAGGAGCAGGATGGTGGATAATGAGCGTCTTATTGCACAATTATAGCATAAGACCTCCTTTGGAAAAAAGACTGGCCGTTAGGCGGGATCATTCTTCTCCTGTCTCTTTCCCACACACACATCCGACACCCGCATGGTGAATCCATGGAATGCTAAGACATTTGTTTTATCTATCGTTTCCGTGCCTCGGAGAATATTATATTATATTATATTATATTATATTATATTATATTATATTATATTATATTATATTATATTATATTATATTATATTATATTATATTATATTATATTATATTATATTATATTATATTATATTATATTATATTATATTATATTATATTATATTATATTATATTATATTATATTATATTATATTATATTATATTATATTATATTATATTATATTACATTATATTATATTATATTATATTATTAATATATTTATTTATTTATCACCAACTTCCATTGTGATTCTCACAGCCTTTCACTTCCTTGTTCACATAATAACCTACTTAAAATCCCTCCCCACTCTTCCAGCAGATATCCAGATTTCTTTACAGTATTTGCAGCTCGCCAGTGGAACAGACTTCCTTTAATAATCAGACAGGCACCATCTCTTAAAATATTTAAAGATAAATTATACAAATACTTCACAAACAGAATAAGTCGCCATAACTTACTTGTTATATATATATATATATATATATATACGAGTATATAAATAAATAATAAATAAATATTTCCAGACAGGTCACACAGCGCCATCTAGTTTCCGTGGTAAGCTACGAGGCTTGTGTTACGAAAACTAGATGGTTGATAAACTACATATTATACTTTTTTTTTGTAAATATATACATATTATACATATAAATACCCAGACCGAGACAAATTATACAATGTACAACTTGCCCCCGGTGGGAATCGAACCCACGACCTCCCGACAGACTTCCTTTAATAATCAGACAGGCACCATCTCTTAAAATATTTAAAGATAAATTATACAAATACTTCACAAACAGAATAAGTCGCCATAACTTACTTGTTATATATATATATATATATATATATATATACGAGTATATATATATATATATATATATATATATATATATACGAGTATATAAATAAATAATAAATAAATATTTCCAGACAGGTCACACAGCGCCATCTAGTTTCCGTGGTAAGCTACGAGGCTTGTGTTACGAAAACTAGATGGTTGATAAACTACATATTATACTTTTTTTTTGTAAATATATACATATTATACATATAAATACCCAGACCGAGACAAATTATACAATGTACAACTTGCCCCCGGTGGGAATCGAACCCACGACCTCCCGAGTTCACGGCAACGTTTGTTACCACTAGACCACGGAGGCGGTCAATATATTATTTTATATTTAGGTATATATTTATTTGTTTATTTAGGATGTTTATCTATGTATATTGTATCTTATATAATAAGTACTATATGTATGTAATTAATTTGTGTTTTATTATTTATTTATTTATTAAGGAAAACTATTGATTTTTAATTCACAAGTATAGATACAAAAATAGAAACAGAAAGTCATTTACAAGTTTTCACTAGTAGTATTAGAATAATACATATTATATTAAAATAATTTTATCAAAATAACTCATATTGTTTTCAAGACTGTTTTAATTCATGTATTGAATAGTTCAAATCGGCTATTTCATTCAATAGATATTACGAATTTAATAAGTTTAATAAGAAAAACGACACAACATTACACGGGCAACGCCGGGTCAAACAGCTAGTCGTTAATAAAGTGACAAAAGCATTATCGATTTGTCTTATCTCAAAGCAGACAAGAATAAATACTAGAGCCTCCAACTTCATGCAAAATTTCAACCTAAAACATCTTAAGCATGCATTCTAATGAGCTCTTAAATAACAAAGGATTGAATTCACTCCCAACCCCTACAATAACATAGTTTTCATATTATTATAAGAGACAAGCTGACTGCTTGGATACACATCACACCACAGCTCTAGTGTTGTCCAATATTGATCTTGTTCATGCTATTTTTTTCAACTATTTTTTTTTGTATGAGTTGATAGGGAAGGCAAACGGTCTAGCCCATACAGCCAAGTCTGACGTAATATATCTTTCTTTTTCATGAGTTAATGAGGTCATCATCAAATTGCAGATGCTGCAGAACTTGATGCTTTTCTTGGAGTCACTCGCGGCACCATAGCTCAAACACGTCGGGTAAAATATGGGAGTTGACAGTGCGGGAAAACAGCAAAAAATAAACTGCAACTTGTGCTCCATATTTAAAGTCCAATTTATCGTTTTCCATAATTATTCACATTGTAGCACATTATTAAACAAAACAACACCACTTTTGACTAATAATATCCACAGTAAATTAATTTACGAAACAAAAACTTGCACTTGACATGTCCACGCAAAATGGCGCGAAGGACCTCCTTTTTTATGTTCTTAGTGAGAAATATCAAAGGAAGTGATTCGAATGTAACTTATGACTCTTTGTTTTGGATTCTTTACCTAATTGTATGTATCATTTCTGTTTTTTTCTCCGAATAAATAAATAAAGACCACCGATATGACTAACCTTTGTCTTGGTCTAACTCTAGGTCAGATTTTTTCCTAATATTGCTAAAAATGGTCTTTTTTTAACCCCACATTTTTTTTTTTCAATGTGTTACTGTTTCGTTTTTTTCGAGTTCAGAGGTAAAAATATCGAACTGTTATAGTAGATGACTTGAAATATCCCCAAAACTACCTCTAAATACATTTTTAGATACATGTTGGTTAACAACATTATAACCATTCCAAATTTCAAGTAAGGCAAGCGTCTACCAGATCTTCGTTCAAAAAACTCGTCTATCTACACTTTCTAAATAACTCCCAACAATCTTAATAAGTGTATAAATGTATATTTTTGTGTGTGTATTTTTTTGTGACCTTGCGCTCTCCTGATGGTAAGTGGCGCGCATAGTTCATGAATGTTAGCAACTGGAATCAGACACTTGTGTCCGACATCAGTCCCTAACACTATGCCGGCTTGATTAGATGCTTTTTCACACTTCGTTTGAAGGACTCCAAGTTATAGGAAAGTGAAAACACAGACGCTGGAAGAGCATTCCACATCTTTATCGTGCGACAGATGTATGAGGCCCCAAATTTATACGTACTCGAAAGGATGGTGACTACGGTATATGGGTGCATAATCTGACCTGTGCGTGTGGTTCGGTTTTTTTTTTTTATACTAGCACGACATGTGACCTTGGGCCCACCTGATGGTAAGTGGCGCGCAAGGTCCATGAATGTTAGCAACTGAAGTCAGAGACTTATAACTGCCGCCATCAGTCCCTAACACTATGCCTGCTTGACTAGATGCTTTTTCACACTTAGCTTGAAGGACTCCAAGTTATAGGAAAGTAGAAACACAGAGGCTGGAAGAGCATTGCACATCTTTATCGTGCGACAGATGTATGAGTCCCCAAATTTATACGTACGCGAAGGGATGGTGACTACGGTATGTGGGTGCATATTCTGACCTGTGCGTGTGGTTCGGTTGCGGAATGGAGAGGGAGGGATTAGGTTATAGAGTTCTTCGGAGCACTCACATAGCATATAGCCGGTAGAACACGCTCAGAGAAGCCACATCTCGGCGAAGCTGCAGGGATTCGAGAGTTCCAGATATAGTGGCATCGTCCATCGAACAGCTCGCCTCTGTAGGACATTGAGAGCATCTGTGAGGTACTTGGCGGAACCATCCCAAGTCCAAGGCCATCACTGTTAGAGATGGTGTTTCCAGATTTTTTGGAGAAACTGGCCAACAGTCGCCACGCTGGCCAGACGGGTTGACGGAGGCACTTTATAATACTAAACATAGAGAGGTAGATGACAAGTTTGTCCGTAAGATATCTACATAGTTTCACCTATGCTATAGCATAGTAAATCTCGTCACATATAAAGCGATTGAATTGCTGATTGTAAAAAAGGAGAGGAATTCTATTGCGACCATTGAGTTGCTGAAATAGATATCTTAAACCGTGTCTGTAGACCAAAGAGGAAGTTACTCTTTAAAGTTTTAGAAGCCTAAAGTTTGAAGAAACTGTATCTGTTAATATTCATACTAATATACTCGTATATTATACATTTACTTATATGTATGTATATTATTATTGTTTATAAGTGTAGTTTATATATATGTATTTGTATGTAGATGGTATGTCTCTTATAACATTGAGTGAGGGAAGATGTATTCTCCGGAATGCCATCTGTGTGGACACCTTTGCCGCTTGCCACATTTCCTTTTGTTTACGCCAATATTTAACTTATATTTGTAATAGTTGAATCGGTTAATAATGAGCAATACAAAATTCCCTCCATTTCCAATAACCAAGTATGCCACCACAAGATGGCGCCACTTACTTCAAATTTGCAACATTTGAATATTTATTAATTATATTCGCAAACGAGAAGTACCCACTTGTGGACTTGCAGAAAATAGGTTTCTTTGTAAGCTTCATTGCTTGCAACGTCAGTCGCACGTCGCGCCCCGACCCAGCGAGAAGTCTATGATCTACCGTGATCCCGCTCTTCTGGAAGACGCGCCGTTGTGTTCTCCGCGGACGGCTGTGCTAAATAAAGAACTATAATAATCTTGAAGTGATTGAGTTTGGCGAATATCCTGGCCAGGATAGGTGATAGTGAAGCTGTGAAAAGGTACGTGGCATACTTTCCTTATATAAGTGACCCGTCCTACTCTGTTTCCGATATCGTACCTCTGTGTCCGGATTGCTCGTTACCGGCCGTTTTGCTATTATAAAAATTCAAATACAGTCCACTTTTTTGAAGGCCTTTGTTCGCGTTTGGTCCGTGCTTTTGGCATAAGCATAGTTAGCTGGAAGGTTCTGGATCAGGCGCGAACATTTATTTGGCCCTAGCGAACCGGGATTGAAAAGCGTTACCTTCTCTTTTTAAATCTCTTTGTTTTTTTTATTGTATTTTTTTTATTTTTGTATCTTTAGTATCCGTCATGGAAAGTAAAGGTTTAAATGTTGAAATCGAACGGAAGTCCACCGTGCTTATGAATAAGCGTAATGCGATGTTCGCACGGCTTCAACGTATTTTTGAATTGTCCCAGGACGCGTCAAATCAAGATTTGTTTCTCGCGTCTAGTGAAAATATAGATACGTTGCGTTCGGAATTTTCCGTATTAATCGGCTCAATTAGTGAGTATGAATTAGTTATTAATCCTAAAGTAGAACCTAACTACCAAGCGTGGACCTCTTTTGAGGATTTATATTGCCGAATAAAACATGCTCAGCGCGTTCTTTTGTCCGTTAAGTCGGAAGTGTCATCACGTGGTACGTCACAAGTTAAGGCGAGTACACCGCGATTGCCGCCTATTGAATTGTGTAGTTTTAATGGTGACCCCCAACAGTGGTTAGTGTTTTACGAAAATTTTAAGGCAAATGTTCATGACAACCTTAGTTTGACCGATTCCGAGAGGGTGCAATATTTAGTGGGGAAATTAACGGGTAAAGCGTTATCAGTTTGTGCTGGCTTACCCCCGATATCACAAAATTACGAAACTATTTGGGAGAATTTAATATTAAGATATAACGACACACGGAACTTAGCGTCTACGTATTTTAATCAGCTATTAAATTTAAAGACTGTGCCTTCCGCAAGTTCACAAAACTTAGATTCATTTATTGAAAACTTCTCTTGTTGTGTGTCGGCTCTGAAAAAACTTGTTCCAGAAAAATTGGACGACTTTATGTTGGTACATCTCGCCATAAACAAATTAGATCCCGTTACTATTAGGGAATTCGAAATGTCTAATCGGGATAGTAAAATACCCACGTATGACTATTTAGTTAAGTTTGTCCGGGAGCAAGCTAAGATTCTCGAACGTTCCAATAACATTGTTTCTCGCGTCAAGCCCGATGTTAAGACATTGGGCCGCGCAACCCCTTATCAGCGCAATAATGCTGCGGGGGGAACGCGACCTACCCAATCGTACGTGTCGGCTACATTGTCTAATAATAATTGTTCTTTATGTAAATCCAGGCATGAATTCATGCACGAATGTGACGAATTCAATAAATTAAATCCGTATGCCAGATTTATTTTTATGAAAAAACATCCATATTGTACTTGTTGTTTAAGTCTTAATCATAAATATTTAACTTGTGTTTACAACAGCGTTTGTAGTTATTGCAATTTAAAGCATCATAGCCTGTTGCACTATAGTAAAAATAATGTAAATAATACCCGTACTTCTGCGTCGGGGGTTGAAAATATGAGCGTTGATAACAGTGATAACAACGCGGCGGGCGAGGCGAGTGAGCCGCGCTGCTCGCCTGTGTCTCTCATGTCGGCGGCCGCGCTGCCCCGCTCCCCGCTTACTACGGTTCTTCTGGCGACTGCGTTATTGAATGTTGTCGATAATTTAGGGCGCGTTCACACCATTCGCGCGCTTATCGATAACGCAAGTCAGGGAAACTTTTTAACTTTGAAATTTTGTAACAAACTTAAATTAAATATAAACTATATTTGTAATGAGACTTCTGTTAAGGGCATAGGCGGTTGTATTAAATCAACTAAGGGCCTATCCTCGATAACAATTCGTTCTCGATTCGATTCTAAAATTGAATTTAAAATTGATACTCTAATAGTTGATCGCATCACTGAAGAACTGCCTACTGTGGCCGTAGACATATCTAGGTTAGATTATCTGCACGGTTTACAGTTGGCAGATGAATCATTTTACAACCCGGGTGAAGTCGATTTGTTAATCGGAGCTTCCTTATTTGCCGATATAATTATGACGCAGAAAATTAGGGAAGGTGCCGGCTATCCTATAGCGATGCAAACTTTATTCGGGTACATAGTGATGGGTAGTGCACCGGTATACCAAGCTAGTGATGTGACATTGTCTCACTGCATTCTCACCGAACCTTCAACTAATTTTATAATGGAGCGGTTTGAGCCGATAGAAGAAATTTCTGGCGATTCATGTCTTGACGAGGAAAGTAGACATCGTGAAAGTATATTTTCGCCTACTTTGTCTCGTGATTGTGATAGCAGCGATGTGGTAGGGTTACCACTCAACCACGAATTAAGTGTTTTAGGTAATCCAGTTTATGAGTCGAAACGGTGTTTTCTCGCGCTGGAGAAAAAATGTATGGCTTGGCCTTATCTCCGCGAGAGCTATAACGGTCTCGTAAGGAATTACCTCAGTAAGGGTTATTTTTTGTTGGTTCCTAACCCTAAGTTCCATTATATTATGCCACATCACGCTATAGTCAGGCATGACAAAACTACCACGGAGGTTCGTGTAATATTAGACGAGTCTATAAAGACTTCATTGGTATTGTCGTTCAATGACTTAATATGGTCCGGTCATAACTTACGAAATTATCATTTTAAAGTAAATTTAAAATCAAATGTTTTAAAATATGTTTTTTCTTTTGTTTTGAAGAAAATATATAATAAAATTAGTGTTATTAAAAATAACTGCAAATACCAACATATTATGTATCGGTTTATACCGAACAATATTTTTTGTATTTACCAATTTAACAGTGATGCCTTTGGCATACGCTCTAGTCCGTTTCTTGCTATACGCTCAGTGCGGCAGCTGCCAGCGGACGAGGAGCTTCGCTTGCCCCTTGTGGCAGACGCCATTCTGCGTGACACCAACATGGACAATATATGTTCTTGTGTGACGTCAGAGGCGGAGGCTATAGGCCAATTGGCTTCCATATTTATGGATTTCGAGATTGTGAAGTGGTCTTCCAATTCGAGTGTGCTGTTATCACACAAAGTGTGCCACCGTCATACTCAGCTGATGAGTGTCGGTGATCACCGTTATTTAGAAATATTGGGTCTACCATGGTCGTTCATGACCGACCTAATTTCGTATAAAATAAGTTTTAATTTAAATGAGTGTTCCAAGCGACTAATATTGTCCACAATTGCCCAGTTATGTTTATTAGGGTTTGCAGCCCCGGTCAATGTTTTCACCAATCTTATTATCCGTGAGCTCTGGATATTGAAGCTAGACTGGGATGAAAGTCTTACTCCATATGTTGTTAGCCTGAGGCAAACATTCCAATCAGAGTTGTCGGTATTATCTAATTTGCAGATGTCCCGACACTTTGGAGTTTTTCAAACTTCTGTGACGTCATTGACGTTTGCAGATGCTTCCGAGAAGGCATATGGTGCAGTAGTGTATTCGCACGTTCTTTGTGATACAGGACCCCGGAGCGTCGAGTTGGTGTGCGCTAAGCCTAAGACAGGCCCCGTGCGGTCAGTTACAATTCCGCGGTTACTAATGTGTGCGGTGGTCCTTATGTCCAATCTTGTTTGTGACGTGCGTGCCTTCTCTGACTCCATAGTAGCACTCTGCTGGATTCATTTCTCGTCACAAAAATGGCAAATGTTGATTTTTAGTAACAGGGTGGCCAAAGGTCATGAAGACTGCTTCCTGTTATTGTTATATACCTGGCAATATTAGTCCTAGTGACTTATTGTCTAGGGAAACTACCCCAGCTCCACTTCTGGAGCATAAATTGTGGCTGCGTGGTCCGTCTTGGGCGTACTCCTCCATAGCTTGTGATTCATTCGATCCTCAGCTGTCAGCAAAGGTTTCCGATGTAGAATTGATGTCCATATCTGTTGCGTCGGTCGCTGAGACAAATATTCATTATGAATTGTCTCGACGTATGTTTTATTGGAACAAATTATGCGTCTACGTCTACCTTCACCGATTTATAAGAAACTTAAATCCTGCGGCTACAGGATCAGTATTAGATATTGCAAAGTATAAAATAATTAAAATAAATCAAAATATGTGTTTTTCGAATAACTTTAATTGTCGTACAGTTACTTCGTGTAGTGCGTCCTTATTGAGGCTCGCTCGACATCGGAGTACATTACAAGATCACAAGGGCACATATACGCGTATGGTGGTGCGGTTATGTCCTCTCCCCTCTCAATAGAGAGTTAGAGGGAGATAGATATAAATGTTTATATTTATTATAATAATTTTATTTTTTCTTTCTTTATTTTCCATAAGATTTTTATTGTTTTTTTTTATTATTAATTTGCATAATTTCTCGATAAGATTTGTTCTTGAGAGTTATGTTTTATATTGTTTAGTTTTGAAGAACTTAACCCTTCAAGCCCGGGGGGATGTTTACGCCAATATTTAACTTATATTTGTAATAGTTGAATCGGTTAATAATGAGCAATACAAAATTCCCTCCATTTCCAATAACCAAGTATGCCACCACAAGATGGCGCCACTTACTTCAAATTTGCAACATTTGAATATTTATTAATTATATTCGCAAACGAGAAGTACCCACTTGTGGACTTGCAGAAAATAGGTTTCTTTGTAAGCTTCATTGCTTGCAACGTCAGTCGCACGTCGCGCCCCGACCCAGCGAGAAGTCTATGATCTACCGTGATCCCGCTCTTCTGGAAGACGCGCCGTTGTGTTCTCCGCGGACGGCTGTGCTAAATAAATAACTATAATAATCGTGAAGTGATTGAGTTTGGCGAATATCCTGGCCAGGATAGGTGATAGTGAAGCTGTGAAAAGGTACGTGGCATACTTTCCTTATATAAGTGACCCGTCCTACTCTGTTTCCGATATCGTACCTCTGTGTCCGGATTGCTCGTTACCGGCCGTTTTGCTATTATAAAAATTCAAATACAGTCCACTTATAGAAGGCCTTTGTTCGCGTTTGGTCCGTGCTTTTGGCATAAGCATAGTTAGCTGGAAGGTTCTGGATCAGGCGCGAACACCTTTACCTTGAGAAAATCCGTTTCGTCTGCTCATACAGCCGAATCCCGGGAATCGGGGTTGAATCAATGGGGGTATATCTAGGGGGTATCTTGATATCCATAATTTCTAGAAAGAGCTACCCAGCTACCCAAACGAATTTAACATTTATCGAGTGAGTGTGACGACCCCAAATGCCATAACTACCTAATACATTTTTTAAGTACCCTCCCAGGTGGTAAGCCCTTAGTTTATTTTGTGCAATAGTTTCAATTTAACAAGTATTTTTAGTTTAGTTTAATTTAAAATATATAGAAGAAGACAAATTTCTAAGCATTCCATGGATTCACCGTGCGGGTGCCGGGTCCATCGTGTGTGGGTAGGAGATGAGAAGAATGGTGTCTCGGGCTTGCGACCGACAATAGGCTGGTTTAAGAAAAGGAGGCCTCCTTTTTTTTTATTGCGCGATAATACGTTCACCATCCACCATTCTACTTCTCTCCCCACCCAACCAAATACTGTATGATTCCGTTAATGCCGTCTTGGAAGCTCGTTCCATAAATGTATTGACGGCAGACCTGCTTAGGCCCAATTCTTTCAGTAAGTGATGCAAAGATTTTGCTGGAACTCCTCTTGCACCAACTTCCACTGCGTAAAGCTGAGTTCCTGATCATCTTCTTGATTCAACTTCATATAATTCAATTTTATATTATGTATATTGTACCGTAATGATCGATAGATGTACTTGTTACTTAATACTTGTACGCCCCCGGAAAAACATAGAGTACAGCGCTAACTACACTGTAAAACATCACAGTAATATAAAACCTATTGTTCTTCAGAAATTAATGAATTCGAATTTGATGCCTTATCCAGTAATTCAGTGGGTTCGATGCGTTATGCCGCCGTCAGTTCTGAATGACAGTGAAATATCGGAATGCCAGTCAAAATTCAATTATCGCGCGATGTGCTGTCCTGTTTTCGTGTCATAGTTCTGTTTCCACCACGCTGCTTTGCAAAATATTTAAGGCGCATTCAGAACACCACGGTGAATGTGATGAAGAGCTCCATAACCTTATTCTCTATTTCACAGACGAATTATTTATTTATTTATTTCTTTAAATCTTTATTGTACAAAGTACAAAGGCGGACTTAATGCCGCTAGGCATTCTATGACAGTCGAACCTCCGGGACAACAAGAGCAACCAATGAAAGGTAGGTGCAATTACAGGCTTAATTAGACAATATAATGACATATATAAATTAATACATACTTACATATACATACAAATTAATAATATTTACATATCTACACACTAATACTACATGCAAATACATACATATAAACTACACATATAAACAATAATAATATACATACATACAATAGTTACACATAGATTAAAACAGACAACCATGCAACCCCATACCGTAGCCACTATCCCTAAGCGTACATATAAAGGACAATACCTGTTTCAATATGGAGTTTCCCCACCAAAAAAAATAATGTAGGCCTACGTCGTGTAGGCCTATGTGTATAAAGTATATGTACCAAAATCAGCCATCTGGTAACGCGCTTAATATGGTCGTGGTGGAGGTTAACGTTTCGCACGAATTAAGGGGCGTATGCTGCCTGGCACAGGAACCGGTTCAGGATCTTTAGGTGAATAAGAGATGGATTGGCATACTTTAAAGACCGGGCGGATACAAGCTTTGTAGATGGTAAGCTTGTTGCGTGCTCGCATCTTGCTCTTCCTGCCGACCATGCCTGACAGGCGGTGGAGGTAGTACCGGGGTCTGGAACAGACTCGAGTTAGGTGAGATTTGAAGGACAACTTACTATGGAGGGTGACGCTAAGGTACTTGACGGTCTTGACCCATTAAAAATTTGTAACACACCTCCTATGACTTTCTTTCGTCCTTTATTTATAAAACTAAAATTACTGACTGTTCCTTCTATCTATATACTTGAAAGCTGTTTATTTGTAAAAAGCCACCCGGAACTTTTTAAAACTCTTGGGGATAATTGCAATTTTAAAACGCGTTATCCTAGTAGAATAATTATTCCTGCTCATAAAAGTACTCAATATAGCCGAAATTGTTATGCAATGGCGACAAAGATATTTAATAAGCTTCCAGTTACTATAAGGGAGCTGCCACTAAAACTGTTCAAATTAAGAGTCAAGCAAATGCTGGTTAATAAATGTTTTTATTCGACAAAAGAATACCTAGACACTAAGATCGACAAAGTCATGTGACTAAATAAATATTTGTATGCTAGAAATAGCGAATCATGTGATATAATTACATATAATAATTTACATCCCTGTACCTACCATGTTTCTGACAAATAAATTATTTCATTTTTTCATTTTCATTTCATCATTCATTTCATTTCATTCATTTATTCATTGCCTGATGAAGGGAGGGCTATCGGGGCACCTCTGCTTCTTGGAGGACTTCTTTACTTGTCGTAAGATATATTAGGTTAATAAAATTATTATTATATTTAAAATATGTCTTTAGGTAAGTTTATTATGAATGGCTATCGTATTCATTAGAAATAATATATATATGTATATACAGTTGATATGATGTCAAAGCGGTTAGTATTTCTCAGTAACTCATTTAGTGTTGGTAATCTATGACAAATGTACATAAGAAATATATTTCTCATTGGTATTTTTCAAAATCATTGCAAGATCTTATAGCTATAAAATTCGCTTCACATGTTTCACCTCAATGGCATGCAAATATTGGGCAATTACAATATGAGAAAAGTCAGACTGCAAAATAGTAGTCTTTTTTATAGTTTATTGAATTTTCAATCTTCATTTTAATTTCTACTTTATATATATTTTTAATTTTCCTAATTTTTATAATAGATACTCGTATATATATTATTTAGTTATATTTGTTATATAGTTATTGTTTTTAAGTTTATTATTATTTAATTATTTTGCAAAATCTATGAATAATATTTAAGTGGAAACTTTGCTGGATTGTGTAACTTTTAGAATTGTTGTAATTATGTTTTAAGATCTGTATATTTCCTGAATAAAGAAGAATAAAAATAAATAAATAATTAAATACTGGTTTTAATAAAATCATATACATAATACCACTGCCTCCGTGGTCTAGCGGTTAAGTCCGTGGATTTAGATTTGGAGGTAAAAAGTTCGATTCCTGGTCGAGACACAAAAATATTGATTAATGTTAATAAATACATTTAATTAATATTTGATTTATTTGTGATATTTCTCGAGTTTGGTACGCTGGAGACATCGACAAGCTTGCCACTTGATGATTGGCCTATAGTAAAGTTGGCTAAATATGAATCCGCTTATTTATAAGCGTGGTTTCTGACCACCCCGAATAGGAAACGGTCATGATGATCCTTTGCTGATGATACTTTACATAATACCACAAAACTAACTACCCACCACGGGATCCAGGTTTGACAGTGACAGTAAAAGATATCATAAAAAACTTCATTAAGTCAGTGTAAACTCTCCTTTTAAATAGGTAGGCTTTATTTTTTATTTTTTTTTCATTTTTGGATACCAAGTAGTATAAATCCCCCTTTAAAACATATACGTAGAAGCCGCATTTCTATTATTCAAGATCACTTGTATATTCAAGTTACATTATCTTTGCGTGAAAATGCACATACGTTGTCTCCAAATGCATCTTGCATAATATAAACGCGGCATAATACATTTGGGAATGGTTGGTTTACGTTGCCATCTGCCGAAATATGTGTCGTACATTATAAATTACCTAGAGCAGTAACATGGAAAGACCGCAGTATCAAATTCCAATTTCAGGGTATTTCAAAAAGAATTTCTCATTTTTGAATTATAAGACTTGGAGTTCGATTCCTGGTCGAGACACAAATATATTTAATAATGTAAATAAAAATACATTTAATTTATTTGTGATATTTCTCGAGTTTGGTACGCTGGAGACATCGACGAGCTTGCCACTTGTCATTGGCCTATAGTGAAGTTGGCTAAATGTGAATTCGCTTATTCATAAGCGTAGTTTCTGACCACCCCGAAAGGGAAACGGTCGTAATGATGATGAAATATAAGATTTAACTTGATTATGGCAGATATCCATTATCTAAATAATAATGCGCATACTCGCATAAGTAAATGATTCTACCATAATACTTCGTGAAACTAGTCAGCGCGAAGCTGACTTCGTAAAACTAGCTTCGCACTGCCTTCGTAAAACTAGCTTCGCACTGACTTTATAAAACTACCTTCGCACTGACTTCGTAAAACTAGCTTCGCACTGACTTTGTAAAACTAGCTTTGCACTGACTTTGTAAAACTAGCTTTGCATGACTTCGTAAAACTAGCTTCGCACTGACTTTGTAAAACTAGCTTTGCACTGACTTCGTAAAACTAGCTTCGCACTGACTTTGTAAAATTAGCTTTGCACTGACTTCGCAAAACTAGCTTTGCACTGACTTTATAAAACTACCTTCGCACTGACTTCGTAAAACTAGCTTCGCACTGACTTTGTAAAACTAGCTTTGCACTGACTTTGTAAAACTAGCTTTGCACTGACTTCGTAAAACTAGCTTCGCACTGACTTCGTAAAACTAGCTTCGCACTGACTTTGTAAAACTAGCTTTGCACTGACTTTATAAAACTACCTTCGCACTGACTTCGTAAAACTACCTTCGCACTGACTTCGTAAAACTACCTTCGCACTGACTTCGTAAAACTAGCTTCGCACTGACTTTGTAAAACTAGCTTTGCACTGACTTCGTAAAACTAGCTTCGCACTGACTTCGTAAAACTGGCCTCGTGTATCCAGGCATAAGATTGTAATAAAAATATTATTTTACGGTTTTGGACTAGTATTTATTAGCGGTTTAAAAATAAATTATACTTACAGTATCCAAACATATCTATTTTTCATTCATTCATATACAAGTATACAGCTCGAGAACACAGATTTCTAGACCTCCGCTGTTGTTCCAGAACAGAGAATTTGGCCCACAAACACCATTTTAAATAATTTCGTTAATAGATTTATTAACGATTCCACAAGTTGGTAGTAGTGGAACCGGGACCGACGTCTTAACGTGCTCTCCGAGACAAGGTGTTGTAAATCTATGACAAATATACGTATGAGAAGTGTATATCTCATTGGTACATGCTGGGGAAAACCCATTTGACTAAACATCTATCCAACTCACTTATAATTGTGTTATATTGTATAGAATGGAGTTAAATTTTTTGAACTATAGCATAATTGAGGCTCTAAATGGAACCTGCTGGAGTGTTAACACGGAAAGTAATAAACATTTGCTTACATTTGAAGTATCTAAAGAAACGATACTGTAGTCTGACTTTCAGTAGTTAAGCGATGTCATTAATTAAAAGTTAGGTGATTAGCGTGAAATACCTATTCAGCACGGCCAACTCAGCCAACTCTTTGTCAAGTGTCTCTGTTTCAAACTTTTATTCGTGGAATTATTACGGACTGGTCATTCAATACCCTTTTTATGTGTGTAAATTCGAATAACGTTTTAATAAGGTAAGTGGTGGTGGCTCGGTTGTAAGAGCGCGTACCTTAAATCCTACAAAGGTCGGTTCAAACCCCCCCCGGCATGTACCAATGAGAAATAAACTTTTCTTACGTACATTTATCATAGATGTACAACATCACCGTTCCCGTGCCTCGGAGAGCACGTTAAGCCGTCGGTCCCAGTTCCACTAATGCCAACTTGTGGAATCGTTAATAAATTGTCATAAAAAATATGATATCCTCGCCAAGCCGTCTGGCCAGCGTGGCGAGTGTAGGCCAAATTCTCCAGATATAAGGTCCATCTCCAGCAGTGGAGGTCTGGGACGCTGTGTTCTAGGGGCTGTAATAATGTAATAAAGATAAGTATCAACTGTTCGTATAATACGAATATTTTTGGATTGATCTCTAGTGATCCAGTTTAACCCTTTTTACACTTGAATAGATGATTAGCAAGTATTTGAATAGACCTCACATTATATTTAGGTTTGAATCATTGTTATACGATAGATTCAAACATTTTGTTAGATTACTTAAAATAATGCTGCTTCTGTGGTCTAGCGGTTAAGTCTGTGGATTTATACTGCCTGCGTGCTACATTGTTACGTTCTACATTTTATACCCGGACACATTAATGACGGACCTTACACCTGCATACTGAATTCATGGAAAGCTAAAAAGTATTCTCCTCCATATTTTTAATTTATATTTATCGTACTTATATGTATCTTATTTCATTTATATAAATACTATATTTTATCTATTCAATATAACAAAATAAAAATATTATTATCATTGCTTAAAGTTCATTTAATATCTATTTATTCCATCATAGTTTCTTAGATGTATAATTACATATATCTAATCATACTCTCTCCGCACACAATGAATACTGCTTCCCGGAACACAGGTACTCTTCGGTCGGGTTGCAGGGTTTCACTAATACTGGAGGATAGTTTACGTCACTCTATGATCTGCGTTAAATATTTGTTTTATACCTACTTATAAAATGTAAACTTGTACTTTTTGACTTCGAATAAAGTTATTTTATTTATTTTATTTTATAGGCCCAGTTTATATAAAAGTCATTGTACCTAATTGATTCATTTATTATTCTACATTTTTACCTTGTCGACGAAACTTGAGTTACTTTCCAGGACCTTGTTACAATATTTGACCGCGCTTTGAATAAGAAAAGTCCATAGTAAAATAAGGAGTTATGGCCACCGACTTAGCTGTTCACTTAGTCATCACATTAAGGTCATAGCCATCTGGCACCCGACCAACATCGCTATTAAAGACAAACGCATCAACATGCGCGTTCACGTGACCACCACCGTGAGCTTCGCGTAGGTGGCTAGAGCTTAATTCGGTCCAGTGTTCATATCTAACTTTTTATAAGCATTTATTATGACAATGTTTTTGATAAGTACAATGCCCCTTTACAGCTGCATCCAACCTTAGTTTATATAATCAATGTACGACTATATAGTAGCAGACTGTTCCTTGCTTTCTCGTATCCGGCTATTTTTCTGTGTCATTGTATTAATTACATTGCATTTAAAAAATGGTAAACTTTGACAAATCCAAGTGTTCCCAGAAACAAGGTTCCTACGGATAATTAATAAACAATAAACAACAACGATAAACAACAATTAAGCCTACATTTACAATCGATTCAGGACCCCGATTCTCGCGCTTTCGACATCCATGTCCGCTCGATTTGTTCGAATGAAACTAACAGATTTCTATAGAGATCTGTCGCTTTCATTCGAATATTTCGAACCGAAACTCAAGTCGAAAGCGCCAGAATTAGGCCCCAGATACGCCGCGCCGGTTTGGTACGCTCTCACCTCAGGTAGACTGAATCAAACACTACACTGTCAAGTCATTAATTTAATTATTTTAAATGATTCTACTTCTGCCAAAAGTAAAAGACTAAGCAGTTCCAGTTAATGTTTAATCTGACTGAAAGCAATCTGCAAGGAAAACCCAGCTGTATCAGTAAAGTAAAGTATCATCACGACCGTTTCCCTTTCGGGGTGGTCAGAAACCACGCTTATAAATAAGCGGATCCACATTTAGCCAACTTTACTATAAGCCAATCATGACAAGTGGCAAGCTCGTCGATGTCGTACCAAAGTACCAAACTCGAGAAATATCACAAATATTATGTTAATAAATACATTTACATAAAGAAATATTTTTCTGTCCCGACCAGTCTAAATCTGAGTCTAAATCCACGGACTTAACCGCTAGACCACGGAGGCAGTTATATCAGATTTACAAAAAAGCCAGCTGTATCAGATTTACAAAATATACAGAATTACACAACAACGATTAATTATTAAATAACCTTTTAAATTTAGCTATGAGATTACAATACCTGTGACAGCGGTAGGTACCCTACGAGGCACGTCAGAATTAAGATAGACTACTTGCCATGTGCTTTGTGCAAGGCGAAATGCGAGACAACGCAAAACCTCAGCTAATTTAAGAACAATGAATTGAACGTGTTCGGCCTCTGTGCCAGCCATTTCCCTTATAAATTCCAATACCTTTAAATATTATAAATATATGTTTTAATGCCAAAGTATTGTAAAACAAAATAAGAGTTCAGGGAACAATTGTTCTTACAACAGAAAGTTTTAAGCTCTTTAGAACTTAAATAACAAGACGAGAATCAGTACCATTAGCATTGATATTTCATACTATGGATACCGCATCAATTAGGTACTACATTATTTTATAAATCCGTATCACGGCTAAAGACACTACACGGTAAAGTCATATAAAACTTTACATTATCGTATAAGCATGTTTATTCATCATCCTACTCGCACAAAGACTAACGGCCAGTTGCAGAAAAGCTGACTTTTTTAACCTATGCCGATCATGAATCGTGAAAATAATCGTGTGCTCACTTTTCTAACAAAACGTTTTAACTACGGCCAATGTGAGGACGTGTTAAAATGCAGAGGGCCGTCGAGGCAATTTATAACTTATGTTTAAATGGATTAGGTTGATTTTGTAATCAATAGCATTTATGTAATTTATTTCTGACCGATTGTTTTGTCTATTGTATAGTACCGCCATTACGGGTCGATATCTAGCTTACTACTGATTTAAGTCTCTCAGTTCTACGTAGTTTGCTAATTGCACGCGTAGTGTCTTTGTACTGCATCTTTCCCTTTTGTTTTAATCTAAGACTAAAAGTAAGAAGATTTATCTAATGTAATCTGTTAGCAAAAGACCAGCAGCTTAGCAATGCACGTAGTTTGTTCATTCATTCATTTTGTTATGTTGGTACCGCTGTAGAAGTAACATCTTATAATTGTGTGCTGGCTGCCCGATAAAAAGGCAATTGTGTATTGGGAACCAATTTTGCTTGCTAATGCTATATCTCCTTAATTTTAAGATCATTGACTTAAAACCTAAACACAGCATTGTATTGAAACTTAAAGAAAAAGGAAACTCGAATGAGCAATCTCCAAGTAGATAAGAAGGACATTTATTTCCTTTTATTTTATTTTTAGAGATAAGACGTAATTATTGGTGTATTGATGGATTTCAATCTATCTATACATGTGCGGGTGTCGTGTCCATCGTGTACCCATAGGGAAAAGAGAAGATATAGTATCTAGTTTAGACCAAAATAGGTGTTTTGCAACCCTCATCGAACCCCCGCCAACGGCTTTCCTTAGTTCATCTGTCTATCTCGTGGGGGTCGTCCTGTAAGTTACACGGCCTTTTTACAGCCATGAATTTATATTTAGTTGACACGGCCTATTTACAGCCACGATCTTATATTAAGTAGTTATTAGGTTACACTTACCTTGCTTATGACAATAATGCTATTATAACACACATAAAAAAAAAGTATCATCACGACCGATTCCCTTTCGGGGTGGTCAGAAACTACGCTAATAAATAAGCGGATTCACATTTAGCCAACTTTACTTTAGGCCGATCATGACAAGTGGCAAGCTCGTCGATGTCTCCAGCGTACCAAACTCGAGAAATATCACAAATCACAAATAAATTCTATATTAATTAAATGTACTTATTTACATTAATAAATATTTTTGTGTCCCGACCAGGAATCGAACCCGGTACCTCTGAGTCTAAATCCACGGACTTAACCGCTAGACCGCGGAGGCAGTTATATAACACACATAAATATGGATTATTACCTGTTACGGTCCAACCATTACATATTATTATATTACAACCATGATATTACGTAACTTATGTTTGTTTTTTTTTTATGTTTTTGTTTTACATTATTTTAATGCTGACAATATCCAAGTTGTTACAAGATAACCTAAGGAAATAAATAATTTGATTTGATTTGATTGATATCTAGACTCCATTTAAGAACCTATTGCTCCATAGTTTGTCGGTTCTGCGGCAGATGTGTTCGTAACATTGGTGAATATATATATAGCCCTCACTAATATAAAAACGTTCCCAAATAATAATAATAATAATCTTTATTTTCAGGCAACTAAATGGATATACAAAAGGCCCATAGATATACGAGTATACCTTAAAAACTAAAATATATATAATATAATGCACTGCACTACAGCTTTCGCATCTTCAACTTATTGTGGTCAAAGTAGTACCCATTGGGTTCGGCGACCACCTTCTGAGGAAGGCTCACTGCTGCAGTGCGGGTCGGCGCCGGGGTCCTCTTAGGTGGTTCACGAGGGTTCGGTGCTGCGGTAGGCCTTGTCGCATCTTCCGTGATGCATTTCGTAGACTCAAATGAACCTGTGTATCGACGAAACACATATATACATACATATGTATATATTTATTCGAGATTTTTTTACTTTTTCCAACCACACAAGAATGCGATAGGCCTTAAAATTTGTGTCCCGCCATTCCGAGACCAGCTTGGTGATTTCCATAACGGATACGGACTCTTCTCGTCCACGTGTGGTCAAGGACATGCAAAACTAAGTTATGTAGCTGCACCATACTCGTATTTATTTCTGATAAATATCGCATGTGACATTATCATTGCTTGAGAATTGAATCACAAAGTTGGTAGGTACACGTGGCAAGCGGCACGTTTTTAAAGTGCGTTTTGTATTGAATAGGCCTATCTATATACATCGATGGTTCGTAATAATATCTAGGTATACTTCTTTTAATTAATGTTTTAATGAAGACTGTTTGGATGAAATAAATCGCTCATTAATTTGGGCGGTAAAAGACAAAGGACATTTTGCCGTAATTGGTGGTCGGAATATCGGAGATTTTGTTTTTGTCATTATGACAGCATTCATATTTTGTGCCTAAAAATAAAGGCGCTATTCCATTAAAAGAAAGACTGAAAATATTAATTTTCACAGAACAGACGAATTGAATTAATTGTCATAAAAAATACACACATCAAAAGTGTCTAGGGATCAACATATATTTTTGCAATAACTTTTCTCCTGATTGATATACATTAAAATTTTCTTTAAGGATTGATCAAATAAAATGTTTTCGTTTGTCTACAGCATGGACGCACAGACCGCGGCCCGCGGGCCGCATGCGGCCCGTGGGTCGAATACTGGTGGCCCGACAGCAAAAATAATACTCTCGTGCATTCGAAAAATATTGAATTGTATTCCAGAATAAAACAAAAAAAAAATATGTTCGAAAAGTAATGTGAAACTCGCGCGCGCGCAATTTGAATCTAGCGCCCAAAATTGCTAAGTCAAGTAACATCGCTCGCTATAGAAATCAAGAATTTTCTAGCGCGGTGAGCAAGCGAGATAGATATAGTCCCGTATTCCCGATTGCTCGCGTATCTACACGAAGCTTCCAGAGTCGTTTGCGCGGTATAAAAATCACGTTAACCGCAGCGGCCGAACAGTTCGCTTTTCATTTGAGTGAAGTGTCAACAACAGAAAGAAATAAGCGCGAAAATACAAAGCGAAGTAATAAGTGATTGAGAATAAGTGCAGTTTATTAGTGTTTTTGGGAGGCAATAGTTCTAGTGTAGATTTTAACTCGACTAGCCGGTGTCATATATTTTGATCCACATTCAACGTAGATTTCCTGTTGCAGTGTTAACCCGTCAAGTGCCGTGTATAATTGTGTTGTGAAAACGTAAGTAAAACTCTGTTATTAATAAGTGTTTCCCTACCTATTTAATCAATTTTAATCAAATTTAGCTTTAATGTTGGCTAAATATTAAAATAAACAAAGAAATTACTATTTTTATAAGAATTTCTCTAACTGTAATAATTACGTCATTATTTCAGATAAAATCTGTATAAAAATCTTAAAATTTCTGAGAAATAATATTTAATCAATTATTTTTGATAATTTAAAAAAGGATAGGTAATTTAAGTGGGTACTGTAATTGTTTTTAGGTGCTGTGTTAATCCTAGCCAGGATTAGAACGCAACATGGAGAAGCCAGGACCTAGTAAAAAACGTAAGGTTAAAGATGAAAATCGGCAGTTTCAAGAAATTTGGACTGAGAAATACTTTTTTGTATGGTCGCATAACAAAGTCGTTTGTTTAATTTGCAAGAATTCTGTTGCGATTGCAAAGGATTATAATGTAAAAAGGCACTATGAAACGCAGCATCCTTCTTTTACCAAGTTTACAGGCGAATTAAGAAAGCAAAAAATGTTGTCTTTAAAACGGGAGCTTATTGGTCAGCAAGCTATGTTTACAAAACACATTCAAGATTCAGAAACGGCTACAGAAGTTAGTTATGAAATTTCTCGAATGATAGCAAAGCGAAGTCGCCCCTTCAATGATGGCGATTTTGTAAAAGAATGCATGGAAATTGCCGCTAAGAAAATGTGTCCAGAAGCAGCAAAAAAGTTTGAGAACATTCAACTGAATCGTATGACTATCCAAAGACGAATTATGTCCTTGTCAGGTAATATTGCGGAACAATTAATTGAAAAAACTAAGATCATGGAATTTTTTTCATTAGCACTCGACGAATCGACTGATATTAGTTCCACAGCTCAACTTCTCATATTCATACGAGGTGTTACTCAAGATTTTGAAGTCTTCGAAGAGTTATTAGGAATGTGTTCATTGAAAGGTCAAACCAAAGGAGTTGATATACTCAATGGACTTTTGGACGAGTGTTCAAAAACTGATTTGGACTTATCTAAGTTATCGGGAGTTGCGACTGACGGTGCTCCTTCCATGATTGGTATCAATTCCGGGCTAGTTACTTTGCTGAAAAAGCACCTGCAAGAAAAAAACATAAACACTGAAGATCTCATGCAGTTTCACTGCATTATACACCAGGAAGCCCTCTGTTCTAAAAAAAATGAATTTCAAGATGTAATGAAAGTAGTAGTTTCGACTGTAAATTTCATAAAATCACGAGGACTCAATCACAGACAATTCAAACAATTCCTTGATGACATCGAAAGCGAATACGGAGATTTACTGTATTATACAGAAGTAAGGTGGCTAAGTCGTGGATTGACACTGGAACGATTTCTAAATTTAATAGAAGAAATTGGAATATTTCTGGCGGAAAAGCAAAGGGATGTCCCGGAACTTAAAAATCCTGATTGGTTGTGTGATTTAGCTTATTTAGTTGACATTACAAATCATTTGAATGTCTTGAACACACGGCTTCAAGGCAAAAATCAACTGATATCCCAGCTCTATGCTCATGTAACATCCTTTCAATGCAAGCTGACACTTTTCAGATCACAATTGAATTCTGGAAATTATAATCATTTTCCGAATTATAAGAAAATGGCTGAAAAATTCAACAAAACTGCGATTAATTTCAGTTATGTAGAAAAGCTAGATATTTTGATTCAATCTTTTGAAGACAGATTTTCGGAGTTTAAAAAAGTGAAACCTCTGTTGGACATATTCAGCAATCCTTTCACTATTTCAGTTGAAAATGCGCCAGAGTCAATGCAGTTAGAAATTATCGACATTCAAAATGACCAAGATTTACGCAACAAATTCAACGAAGGAGACTTGCTGAACTTTTACCGCTGCATTGATAAAAATATGTACGAAGAGTTGCGCATAAACGCTCTGAAATGTGTCAGCTTATTTGGTTCTACCTATATATGTGAACAAACTTTTTCAATACTAAATAATAATAAAACAAAAAATCGAAACCGCCTTGCAAATGAAAGTTTGGAAGCAGTTTTACGTGTTGCTACAAGTAAATTTGAGCCAAATATAAAAAAGATTGTAAGCACTATGCAGTGCCACGCTTCAAATTAATAATTTCTTTTTTAATTTTAATAAATTTTTATCAATTCTTTATTGTCTTTAACTACCTATACCTACTTCTGGCGGCCGGCCCGCTATCAGTTCATGATTTGGCCGAGTGGCCCCTAGTATTAATAAGTCTGTGCAACCCTGGTCTACAGTAACGACAAACCAAGTCACCTTTGCATTAGTAAAAAAAATTGCCATTTTCCTAATAAAGGGATTTTTGACATTTGAACCACTAACATTAAAGTTCGAAAAAAAGACTGAAATAACAGTTTTTTTTTTAATTTTATTGGGTAACTTAAACAATTAATAATCCGTGTTTCTACCGCGAACACTAACAACACAAGAACATCGGTTTGGCATACTCAAAATGAGTTCATCCAAATCACGCTGTGGAATGGCCGCCCATGTTCGTTGCAACAACAAAAAAAGGTCTTCTTGCGACTGGATACCCTCCATATTCAGCAGAGCTCTTCTCTGAAGAATATCCCATGCATGCTCAATCGGGTTCAAGTCTGGCGACTGAGCAGGCCAGGGCAGGACATTGATGTTAGCTGCGGCGAGAGTCTGTCTTACAACTCTTGCGGTGTGCGGTCGTGCATTATCATGCATTAACTGAAATAAGGGACCGATATGCACTTGTAGAGGAACGATGACGTCTGATACAACCGTCTTAGCATAAATTTGAGCGTTGAGGTTGCCTCTGATCCAAATCAACTCAGTTCTTCCGCCGATCGAAATACCCGCCCATACCATGATGGTTCCACCACTATAAGGATGGACTTCCTGGCAGGATTTTAATCGCTGTTGGCGTCCAGGGGTTCTCCAGTGTTGTATACGTCTTGTATCCGGCCTCATACCAAAACGAGACTCATCAGAAAAGCACACGAAACGCCATTGTTCTTCTGTCCAATTTCTGTGTTCAAGAGCCCATTGATATCGAGTCCTACGATTGTGCATTGCTATAGGTGGTACCCGTAGCGGTCTTCGGGAATGAAGGTTCACTTCATGCAAGCGGTTTCTGACTGTTTGGTCGCTAATTAAGTTCCCTGAAGAGCGATGAAGGCTCACGGCTAACATCATGGCGGTTATTGTTGGAGTTCTTCGAGCTGTGATTTGAATGTATCGGTCTTGTCTCCGTGTGGTGCAGCGATACCGTCCTCCATGGCGCTCAGCCACGGTACCAGTGGTTCGGTAACGTGTCCAAAGTCGACTGATAACACTCTGACTTGTATTCAGAGCTAAAGCCACAGTACGTTGCCGGGAACCAGCTTCTATCATTCCCACGGCTCTGATCATTTCTTCCCTGCTTAAATGACGTCGCCGCTCCATAATAACGTTGGTTTTAATCAGTAGTAGGGAAACAGTAGCACTAATAATGTCTTCAATGCGTCTTATGTTTTTATAGGGAAAATATTGACAGCTGATTTTCATCTTTTACTCGAATTTGATTGACAGTTCCTGTTTTAAATTATGAAATGCACCAAAAAGGATCCATATAAATTTATAAAATCATAAATTTATTACAAAGCCACATCTCAATCACAAGAAATCCGCATAAACATGCTTGATCCCTAGACTTTTTTGATGTGTGTACATTAGACTCACGCCAACCCGTCTTGCCGCTAGACATTCTCTGACAGACAACCTTTGAGACAATAAAAAGCAGAACTTAGATCGAGGAGTTGGTGCGAAGGCGGATTTAAAATTGATCTGTTATTAAATAATAACTATATTACATATATACTACATTTATATTTTTTTAAATAAATTTTTTTTTTAATATAATTTGTCATTATAGACCTAGCAACTATTTATTATTGTTAGTTATGTTTATTTGACATCGAATTTTGAATTATTAAAATAAAATAAATACTGATTTAAATTAATTTAAAACATTGACATTATATAATAAAGTAAAATTTAAAAAATATATATAATGGTAATTTTATATAGTTGTTATTGATGAATATATGTGTGTGCATGTGTGTATATGCATGCGCGCATGCATGTGTGTGTATGTGTGTGTGTGTGTAATATTAAGTTTATAACATAAATGTTTAATATTTTCATGCCGCTAGCGGTAGAATGCGTCGGAAATTATGTATAAGACCACATTTTTATTTTGTACACATTATTCTGGAAAATAAATATATTTTGATTTTGATACATTATTATTCGAAGTAAATTATATATATAGTACCAAGTTTGGCGTATTTGCGGAACTTGAGGTTCTCAGCAGAAAACGCCGCACTTCCCGCGCCTGACAACGCCGCACTTCCCGCGCCTGACAACGCCGCACTTCCCGCGCCTGACAACGCCGCACTTCCCGCGCCTGACAACGCCCCACTTCCCGCGCCTGACAACGCCGCACTTCCCGCGCCTGACAACGCCGCCTGGATGTGAGATGGAGCTAATACACACGTCGCATCCCACACAAGAGTTGGGTCTCTTGCCATTGCTATATTTGATTAAATAAAATAGCAATAAACCTGCCTATTGTCGGTCGCAAGCCCGAGACACCATTCTTCTCATCTCTTACCCACACACGATGGACCCGGCACCCACACGGTGAATCCATGGAATGCTTTTCCATAAATTAATTAAATGTGTAGTAACATTTTCAAGTAATATGTATATATTTTAGATTATTTACAAAAGTATTATGATAAATGGTAATTTAAGGTAAAGTAAGGTTAGCTGTATTTAAAAAAAAAAGTAGGTATATATAAATTGTATTATGACTGTTTGTTACTATAATAAAACCAAATAAAAACAATAAATTACCATTTATCATAATACTTTTGTAAATAATCTAAAATATATACATATTACTTGAAAATGTTACTACACATTTAATTAATTTATGGAAAGTTTAAGGTTAAGGTAAGGGAAAGTAAAAATCATATTTAAGTCTAATCTATCGAATACTTAAATTAGCTTACGGGATCTGCTCCGATACAGTAAACACTGATTTAGAGCAAGCAAATATGTCCACGTCAACCAAGCAATCATTATATATTAGACTTTATTGTATGTATACATTTGCTGATATAGCATACACACCTAAAACCATTTACCAACATGCCAATGAACAAATAGGTAATTTCTCCCTAAAATTCCAGCCTCAATAATCCCAAAATTCAATACATCCTCGTTAACAAAAGGTCAACACAACTTTACACACTATCCCGCTCGGAATTTATACAATTGCTTAATAAAAACATACGGATCTCGTCCAGACCCGAATTGGATCTCAGAAATTACAGTAGTTTCGAAGGATAAGCACCGCCATATGTCACAGGGGTGAAATTCTTGGGCTAGAAAAACTACGAGACAAAGACATATATCAAGATCATATATCTTTAAATATATATTTTCACACTTCCTTGAAAAACAAAATTAACCCTAATGTCGACAGCTTCACATATATATAAGTATTTGTGTAGGTACAATTTATGTAATATGTATTAAATAAAGTATTTATATTTTTATGTGCTTAATTATTTAATTCTAATATATTTACATATAAATCTATCATTCTCCCAAAGGTTAGCTGGTAGAGAATACCTTCATGGTATTATGCTCGCCTATATACATATTTTTATTTTGTATATTTTGTGTGCAATAATAGTAGTTTATGAAACTGTTGCATAATAAGGGGATACACGAGTGTGTGTTTAAAAACCGAGCCGTAGGCGATGTGCAGTTTCATACACTAATTTATCTACTCTCATACATTGGGATTGAACCTACTAAATAAAAGATAAAAGTTAAAAGAGTAAGAAAAATCACACCAAACGCTATACAACAAAACGTATTGAATGGCACCAATTTTTTTTTTTTTTTTTAAATGACCATGGTACAGAATACATAAGTCCTAAACAATTAAATGGCGCCAAAACCTAGCTTATGACCGCGACGGGCAATGGCGGGCGCTGCCGTAGACAAGTAAAAATTGGAATAAAACTTTTTTGTAATAGAACCTTTGCCTTAAAAAAAAATAGCGTTATATAATATCTATGATTATATTTTTAAAATGAATTATAATATTATTTTGTTAAAGAAAAAGTGTTATTATGTGATTCTATTCAGCAGTATGTTTATAAAGTATGTCAATATAAATTCGTTTTGAAGTTTGTAATTCGCATTTTACAATATAAGAGTAGATAAAGAATTTTATTATTATTATTGTGACTTAGTAATAGGATTAGGTTATTTTTAATAAGAATTTCTGCTTTCAATTCGAATACTAAACATTTATTTATTTACCTACCACTGAAAAAGAGTTGAAAACAGAATTAGTACGGTGCGAAGGAATAGCCAGTAAAGAGTTATGTGCAGAGCGAAGAATCCTATCATGAAATAAGCTTAGAAATGAAAAGTTATCTAAGTTATCTTTTAAATGTATAATATGTATATATTTACAAAAAATAAAAGTATAATATGTAGTTTATCAACCATCTAGTTTCCGTAACACAAGCCTCGTAGCTTACCACGGAAACTAGATGGCGCTGTGTGACCTGTCTGGAAATATTTATTTATTTATTAAATATTTAGGTGACAAAGGTAAAGAAGAGAGAGAATTCGAAGATTAATATTATTATTTTATTAAAAGTAATTTAATATACATTGAATATAATATAAATTAAAAGCTACCTAAATAAACTATAAATAGACTTCACATCCGAGATAGTCCCAAGGAGACTGGCGACATTTCCCCTCTGTATAGCGAGGCTAATACGTTGGCAGAAATAATTGGCAGTCTTGCTGACCCCAAACGGAGCAAATTCATAACCGGTACCAAAGATAATTTGAATTGATTTTATTCATTTGAGATGTGGCACTAGCATCGTTTGCTCGGTATCCATGCAAACGCACGAAGCACTAACATTTGACCCGAATTTTGTAAGATTAATTTTAAGCACTAAACACGACATGTGACATCGCACCCACCTGATGATAAGCGAAACAAGAATCGAAGCAACTGACGCCAGCCACTAACGATATCAGTCTCTACCACTATGCCGGATCAAGATGCTTTTTCACATTTCGCTTGCCAGAAGTAGGCTGGGAGAGCATTCCACATCTTTAGCGTGCGACAGATGTGCCCCATTTTTAACGCCTGAAGGGTTTGATAATTTTCCGTATGCGTATGCCATCAGAAACTATTTTAACTTTAATTTTATGATTAATATCGCACAAAAGACTAAGTGGAATGAATATTTTAGCGAGATGTATGCTGGTAGTACTCCTAACGACGTTACGACGGGTACTTTACCTCCAGAGCTATCCACAACTATAACGTCCACTTTTAAGGAGGAAATAAGTGTGCAAGAATTGCAATCGGCAATTAGAAGCCTGAAATGTGGCAAAGCAGCGGGAAAAGATCGAGTGCTCGCTGAAATGATCAAATACGGAGGTATACCGGTCTGGAACGCTTTCCACCTACTGTGCAACCTTTGCTGGCAGGAGGGAAGAGTACCAGAGGACTGGCGGCAATCAGTCATCGTTCCTTTATACAAAGGTAAGGGATCTAGATTGGACTGTGCCAACTACCGAGCGATTAGTTTGATCAGTTTGGCGAGCAAGATGTATGGCAAGATTCTCACGAAACGCTTGCAAGAGAAGACTGAAGGTCTTTTATGGGAGGCACAAGGAGGCTTTAGACCTGGAAGAGGATGCACTGACCAAGTCTTTTCGCTCCGCAATATCACAGAGAAGTTTTTGGCCTTAAACCAGAAGGTTTTCTGTGCTTTTGTGGATTTGGAAAAGGCTTTTGATAGAGTTGTAAGAAAGAAGCTTTGGGACATATTGCCGGAGTATGGAGTGAATGACAAACTGCTACAAGCTATACAGTCCCTGTACAAGGGCTGCAAAGCTTGTGTGCGGGTGGAGGGGGGTATGTCGCCTTGCTTTGAATCCCAAATGGGCGTCAAACAGGGTTGTGTGCTTTCTCCTAGATTATTCACTCTATATCTCGACAAATGCCTAAAAAGAGTGAGAGAGAGTGACTGTGGGATAAAGATGAGTGATCTAGTGGTGAACTGCCTGCTTTATGCAGATGATGCTGTTCTTATGGCATCGTCCGAACAACAACTGCAATCACTAGTCACAAGAATGAAGGAGGGATGTGCAGAAAAAGGACTCCGTTTGAATGCGAGAAAAACCAAGGTACTAGTGTTTGAAAGAAGAAGGATGACAACCGTGACGATAAAGATTGATGATGAAACTCTAGAACAAGTAAATGAAATTATATATCTGGGCAGTGTTTTCACTGCGGATGGGAAGTACGATAGGGACGTTGAAAGAAGAGTTAACGCGGGAAATAGTGTTAACGGTGCCCTGGGGTCACTGATCGGCAGTCGAAATGTCAGTGACAAAGCTCGGCTCGCCATACACAATGCCATGTTGGTACCAACACTGATGTATGGAAGCGAAACGTGGATATGTCAGAATACGCATGAGAGTAGGGTTAATGCAGTAGAAATGCGGTCGTTGCGGCGGATATGTGGCGTCACTTTGGCGGACCGCATACGTAACGTCGAAATACGGAAAAGGGTTGGTATGAAGGAAAGCATAGGGACAAAAATAAGGAAAAGCATGCTACGATGGTTCGGGCATGTTGAAAGGATGAGCGATGAAAGATTGACGAACCAGATATATAATGCGAAAGTTGTGGGTAAAAGAGGCCCTGGCAGACCGAGACTCACATATCACGATCAAATAAATAAAACACTGACTGAAGGTGCATTAAAAAGTCTTCGTAACCAAAGGGCATGTATGAAGAGGTTAATGAATGTCGACGAAGCGAAAGAGGTATGTCGTGATCGTGTCAAATGGCGCTCAATTGTCTCTGCCTACCCCGCAAGGGATCTGGCGTGAAGATATGTATGTAAAAGACTAAGTCAGGATTATCTGTTGGCATACAGATAGCGTACAATATTATCAACCCCTTTATGTGTTGAAAAATGGGGTTTAATGTTGTATAAACGGATGAAATTAATACATATTTTTAACTTTTTTTTATGATATTTGAAAATAGCGAGTAAAAATCTATGAATTTTTCCACTTTACCATCAACTTCTCAAAAACCGTCCAGCAGAAAAGGATGACATTTTTTTATAGCATCTCTATACAAAAACAAAAATTGTTTCGCTTATGACCATGTTGTTAATAGCGACCTTAAATAAAAAAACAGATAAAATCAATTAGAACCATAGCGCAAATTTGCAGTCGCCAACTTACAAATATATACGGTCTTTATAACATACGTTCATGGCATCGGATCCTTTTGGAAGTATCTCTCGCCCGCGCATCTGCGGCAGCACTCATTTTACAACTTTACTAATTCATGATCTAATAAAATCGAACCGAAAGGTTCTATTGGCCCACATGTAATCCGGAGACGTAACATTTTTTATCGATTATTTACGTTGTGGACTTTTTAAGGCTTGCTTTGATTGCCAATAATCAGTGATTCTGTTGACTTTAGTTTCTCCGCACATACATTCTTTGACGTTTCCTTAACAGATGCTCTACTCTACAAATATATATTTTATTTTATTGGGTACTAGCGGAAGAACAGCATCGCAGATCCAACTATGTAATTCGCGACACATGCTGAGCTTAGGGCCCGTTCATCGCTGCAGGAATTACGGTGTGAATTGTAGTGCAGCGCGCCTCGATGGTTGCCTGGTGGTGCTCGGGATGTGGCAGTGGATGTGGGGGCGGCCAATTCCATATTTTAATATCAATTCATGGTCCGTGCCACCCCATATCCTATACACGGCTATATCCTGGAGTACTTGGGTGCCTGTCGGGGCGCGTTGTGCTGCATATCTTAATTGTGTAAGTTGTATCTGTTTTGCGATGAATAAACGTATTTCTTTCTTTCTTTCTTTTCTTTCTTACTCAATTATTCCTTCCAGCTGTCAAACCGAGGGACGCTTTGGCACGTCACTACGCTCGTGGAATAGAACTATCAAACTCAAGAAGTTCTTCGCGCCATTTTGCACGGACATGTCAAGTCCCAAGTTTTTCGTTTTGTAAATTAGTTTACTGTGGATATTGTTAGTCAAAGTGGTGTTATTTTGTTTACTACGTTGTGAATAATTATGGAAAACATACACGATATACGTAACATACCGATTTCAAGAATTCCTTGAGGAAACCCGTTTGACAGCTGAAAGGAATAATTGAGTGGAGGAGCCGTCTCGTGGTAATAATAAATTTAATATTAAAAAAAACATAATATAAAATAATAATTACAAACTAGGTACCTACTTAAATAAGATTAAATAACTATAACCTAAACCTAATATAATATAGAGAACTAAAAACATTTCCCTCTGTATGAGTATAGCGAGGCTAATACGTGCAAGAAATAATTCCCAGCTTTCCTGTCTCCAGATTTGTTCGTCAGCCGTTTGGACAAATCCTTGGCCAGACGCTTGGCTGAGGGCCCTATGGTCCTAGCGTCTCGACTTCAAACGACGCAAACTCGTAAGCTGTACCGACGTTCTCAGCAGAAACCGCCGCACTCTCGATGGACGAGGTTGTTTGGATGTGAGATGGGGCTAATGTGTATTGTAATATTGAAAAAGAAAATAAAATCCAAAGAGAGCAGCTGTATTTACAAGTATAAGGTTTTTAAGGCTTAGAACTAAATTTGTTTGACGGCGACTATTGTGTAATTCACGCCTGTCGCATTGCTGTTGCAAGATCTATTTGCCGGATTAACGAAGATAAAACAAGCTAAAAGTTATGCGGCTATAAATTAAACCATTGTCACGGTCGAAGGACAAAGTATAAACCCAGTAATTAAATTTAATACCCACTAAAGTTACTATAAGCGAGGGAATGCGGTGTGGCCTTTGACTAACATAGGACTCGGTCAAAGATAGCCACTGATTAAAACTCCATAGTAACCAGTTTATATAATTTAATAAAATCTACTAACACTATACAATCTACACAAACCACTCGCACAGGCCAAAATATGCATTCACATGCATACATACAAATTTGGAGACTCTTACATCTGTCGCACGCTGAAGATGTGGAATGCTTTCCCAGCCAGTGAGTTTGCCCATTCCTATAACCTGGAGTCCTTTAAACGAAGCATCGTTATAGGCCGGCATAGCGGTAGGGACTGATGTCAGTCGTCTGAGGCTGGCGTCAGTTGCTCCCATTCTTGGACCTCGCATACCGCTTACCATCACATCACCAGGTGGGTGCAGTGTCACATGTCGTATTCAATATTTAAAAAAAAAAAAAAAAACGGGTTCACAACGATTGCTCGTATTCTAGCGAAATGAAACTATCTACTTTTCATAACATTATACTTGAAATAGCTTCGTAGTGATTGATGGTGATCTCGCAACGGACAGACTGCGAAGCATTGCGTTGCGGATTAACTAAATGTGATAGGTTAGGGCATTATGTAAAGTAGTAACCTTGGCATTGGGTTTCAAAGAATAATCAATCTTTCATAACTAAAATAATGAAATAAAATGGTCGGATATTTGTTTTAAAAACGCATATAGGGGCATGTAGGGGAAAATACCCACTGGCTGACGGAAACAGTTTAGGGAAAAGAAAAAAAGGTTACTCACGTGACTTCCTCCTGGATACGTGGACTGTATTCATTCACATAGGGTTAGATTGTTCATATTAACACTGCACTTTCACGGAAATAAAATAGTTTTGGATTTAAGCCCGCTTGTTAGCGCATACTTGGAAACGAGCGGTCGTCGATGTCCTGATGATGATCACGAAGGGAGGTCTGATAGCAATACGATGAACTGTTTCTTTTTTACTAAGAGATCATGACCAGCGGCGACGCGAGGGCTGATCGATGACGACTAATTGCATCTAGAGAGCTTAAACCTCAGCTTTTCTTCTTCAGTTTAGGCCACTAGATGGCGCGCAAATAAATCAATGGACCAGGGGCCACGCGAGGGCTGATCGATGACGACTAATTGCATCTAGAGAGCTTAAACCTCAGCTTTTGTTCGTCAGTTCAGGCCACTAGATGGCGCGCAAATAAATCAATGGACCAGGGGCCACGCGAGGGCTGATCGATGACGTCTAATTGCATCTAGAGAGCTTAAACCTCAGCTTTTGTTCTTCAGTTCAGGCCACTAGATGGCGCGCAAATAAATCAATGGACCAGGGGCCACGCGAGGGCTGATCGATGACAACTAATTGCATCTAAAGGGCTTAAACCTCAGCTTTTGTTCTTCAGTTCAGGCAACTAGATGGCGCGCAAATAAATCAATGGACCTGGGGCCACGCGAGGGCTGATCGATGACGACTAATTGCATCTAAAGGGCTTAAACCTCAGCTTTTGTTCTTCAGTTCAGGCCACTAGATGGCGCGCAAATAAATCAATGGACCAGGGGCCACGCGAGGGCTGATCGATGACGACTAATTGCATCTAAAGGGCTTAAACCTCAGCTTTTGTTCTTCAGTTCAGGCCACTAGATGGCGCGCAAATAAATCAATGGATAGATAGGGATAGGGAACAACGATGTTATCAGCCAGTAGATAATTACTAATTCCCTATCAAATAATATTATTAAAAAAAACTAAACCTAAGTAACGAACAATACCATGGAGGCAGTCGAGGTGGCAATCAATTGTACAAAATGCCCGGTCATTATATGAAGGTCAACATATTTGACCGGGAAAATTCCCCAGGTGCCTTATTTACGCCTAAACCTGACCTCCCATGCTGTTAGGCTGCCATTGGTTCCCCGGATTTATTGGAGCGCCAAGGGGATTGCGGCTCCGATTATCACGCAATAGAGAAATGTCGAATACGATAACTTTAAGTACCAAAATAAAATTGCGTATATCGTATGTTATTTAATGATTGTAATATAGTGAAATAAAAGAAGTAAAGTATTTCACGACCGTTTACCTTTCGGGTGGTCAGAAACCACGCTTATAAATAAGCAAATTCACATTTAGCCAACTTTACTACAGGCCAATCATGACAAGTGGCAAGCTCGTCGATGTCTCCAGCGTACCAAACTCGAGAAATATCACAAATAAATTAAATATTAATTCAATCTATTTATTTACATTAATAAATAATTTTGTGTCTCGAGCAGGAATCGAACCCGGTACCTCCGAGTCCAAATACACGGACTTAACCGCTAGACCACGGAGGCAGTTAGTATATAGAAGCAGTGTAGTGAAATAAATATCGAAAATACGAGGCTGTTAGCAATCACTATGCGTGAGCTGGAAGCAACTATGGACAATCCTGACTGAACTGGGGGTCCCAAGGCACCTAGTTGCGCTTCTTAAGGCATTGTATGGTGAAAGTCAAGGTGTTGCTAAGATCGACCAGGTAACCTCCAAGCCTTTCAAATTTTAACAAGGCGTAAGACAGGGCTGCATATTGTCCCCCCTTTTATTCAACGCATATGGTGAATATATTATAAGACGCACACTGGAAGGATGGAAAGGAGGAGTGAGTATCGGAGGTCTAAAGATGACAAACCTGCGCTATGCCGACGATACAACCCTCTTGGCTGCAACTGAAGCCGAAATGGTGGAGCTACTTAACAGAATGGAGCGCATAAGCAATGACGTGGGTCTTCAGATTAATAAACGGAAGACGAAGATCATGGTTGTGGATCGCATTAAAAAACTTGAGCTCACTGGGGCGCTTAATCTGGAACATGTTACTGACTTCACATACCTGGGCTCAAGTATCTCCAACACCGGCTCCTGTGAAACGGAAGTACGCAGAAGAATAGGCATGGCAAAGAACGCTATGAGCCAGATGAAGGGAATATGGAGGGATCGAAACATCACTATCAGGACCAAAATAAGACTTGTTCGAGTCTCGTTTTCTCCATATTCCTGTATGCTGCCGAAACCTGGACTCTTAGAGCCAATGACCGAAGCCGCGTCGACGCCTTCGAAATGTGGTGCTGGAGGCGTATGCTGCGCATCCCGTGGACAGCGCGCAGAACAAACTTATCAATACTCAAGGAGCTCAAAGTCACTACCAGGCTCTCTTCCATCTGCCTGCAACGAGTCCTTGAGTATTTTGGTCATATAGCCCGTAAAAGCTCTGTCAATCTGGAAAGGCTAGTAATCACGGGGAAAATTGAAGGCAAGAGACCCCGTGGCCGGAGCCCGACACGCTGGTCAGACCAGATCCGCACCACACTTCACACCCAAGTCCACGAGGCCCTGCACGCCGCCGTGAGCAGACCCGGATGGCGCAGCATAGTCCGGGACAAAGTTATCCGAGGAGGGGGTCACGACCCTCAGCATTGAGGAAAACGACGCAAGGAGGAAGGAGGAGGAGCAATCACTACGTGTTTATGCCTATTGGTCTTGAGACAGTGTCTGTCCAAGCGGCTGGTTAATGCTATATGTGACCAGCGGGCTAGCAGCAAATCAGCATTGCTGTGCAGCGGGGGAATGCCGCAAGTGTTCTTGACATACTGCCACATGATCATGTCATGTGTCAATATTTGTATTTATAGTTTAGTTTTAGTTTTATTTAGGTATAATTTAAGTTATATATTATACTTATTTATTTATAAACTCTTTATTGCACAAAATAACTTAAAAAGTAGTGTACAAGGGCGAACTTAATGCCTTCCGGCATTTTATAACAGCTAACCTCTGGGAGTGTGGCAGAGAATTGCGGGTGCATTAAGATAAATATAATTACTTAAGAATAATTAAATACTACTACATAAATACTTACATGATATATAATTAAAATAATATATATATAATAAACATAAATATATATTATGTATAAATATATAAAAACACTAATAGCCTACTCGTATCATATTACATAGGTACAATCATTCACGATAAAAATTAAGGAAATAAATAAATATTATAATGCATAGGTACTTGTAGTTATTATGACAAATTATTTTGTTTATTTAAAAAGTGAGCAACAAGTAGATTTTTAAACACATTTATTGAAGGCGCCCGTCTAATGACTAGTGGAAGCTTGTTCCACTCTCGAGCAGCGAAAACAGTAAAAGAATCTGAATATCTGCTAGAAGTGTGAGGGGGAATTTTGAGCTGATTGTTAGAAGCAGACCGAAGAGGAAGGTTGTGACTGTCTCCAAGAAATTGGAAACGAGTCTTAAGGTATAGAGGAGCTTGGGGATTGTAAAGAACGTTGTAAAGAGAAGTAAGGACATGTGCAGATCTTCGAAAACGGATATTAAGCCACTTTAATTGAATACGGTATTGGGAAACATGGTCATACTTACGCATGAATACGAATACGTACCGGATGCATAAGTTGAGCAGACGATCGAGTTTATTCAGTAGCTCTTCAGTGATGTCAGAGTAGCAAACATCTGCATAGTCAATAATGGGAAGAACGAGGGAACTGACCAACATTAGCTTTGCCTTAAACGGAATAAAATACTGCGCTCGCTTAAGCGAATGCATACTGGCAAAAGTAATGCTTCTAAGTCGAATTCGATATTCAACTAGTTTAATGATAATAAATGCCACCTGTCCGAGATTTTACTACGATTATAGAGTCACGCCTATTTTTAAGAATTGATAAACTTTGTAAATCCGTCTCGAAGGACCAGGGTTAATCAAAACTGGTAGCCTTTTTGTGTTTCTTCAGCGTTACCGTATCGTCACACATGTAGGAATATTAGATGTTACTTGTCAGAAATATTACTAAAATACGTTCCGAAATAATTCCAATAAGAGTTAAACTAAATGGATTTAAAGGTAGATGGGTGTATTAGCATGTTGTGTAATCGTTTTGTGGTGAGGGATATCATAATTTAATAAGAATATTTATTTTATTTTTATTTATTTTATTTACTATTAAAATATAAATATGTATTATATGAGTATTATGTTTTATATATGTATTTAGTTGCTAATCCATTTACGCATTATTTATATACTAAACATTACCACATTAAAATTTTGGTATGTTAGTAAGGATAAGGTAATCATGCTCAACTTCAGCACGGGGTCACCTCGCCACATCGATGTATACTTATAGATAAGCCTATTCAATACAAAACGCACTCTCAAAATCGTGCCGCTTGCTTTATGTACCTACTAACTTTGGGGGGCAATTTTTAAGCAAGGATAATGCCACATGCTTTATTCATCGGAAATTATATCACAATGCATACAAAAAGACTAGTTTTACTCGATATAAATATTAATATTAGGCGCTCTCGACGCTTGCTATCTCGCGACTGTTGGAGCAGCTACATGACTTCGATTGGTTTTACGGGAACGTTTTTATATCAGTGAGGGCCTATCTATATACATCGATGCCTCGCCAAGTGTGCAGATACATTACTTACTACACTCTATCGCACAGAGTTATTTGGCATACAAAAGTATGTACTTATATCACAATAAATGTATTTGAATTGATTTGAGATATAATCAGACAGTAAAACTTTCGTTTGAAATGTCAAAAGTACAGGTAAGGTTATACATATAAAATTAACTATTTACTTACAGTCTCTGCTTACGAAATATTCCTCAAAAAGCGCGGCAAAACTTGTTGTTGAATGCCGAGCAAATTAAGTTACACCTTTGTAAATGGCAGCCGTACCATGCTATCATGCGCCTTCCCTGCCGTGACTTGAATTTCACACGTTATAAATCATTATTGGTTGACGTGGAACATACGATATACAGTAATTTATTGCCGATTCATCGTTATATTCGTTTTTTTATCCTCCCTTGTCATGAGGTGAATAATATTTTTCCTGTAGCATTTTTACCCCTACTCTGAACTTACGAAATACAGCATTTTGGAACAGTTATCGAACACTTCCGCTTATTTATAAGCGTGGTCTCTGACCACCCCAAAAGGGAAACGGTCGTGATCATACTTTACTTTTTTATCGGACACTTCCTACTAATAAATAAAATAAAAATACTTGTCCGATTTAACTGTGATTGAAAACAGATATTTTATCGCTTCTTCTCTATTCCGCAACCGAACCTATGAAATATTAGCATGATTTTGCGATTCTTACATCTGTCCAAATAGTTTTTCTCTTTAAAGTAAAGTATCATCACGACCGTTTCCCTTTCGGAAACTATCCCCTAATCCCCTAAGCGGATTCACATTTAGCCAAATTTACTATGGGCCAATCATGACAAGTGGCAAGCTCGTTGATGTCTCCAGTGTACCACACTCGAGAAATATTACAAATAAATTAAATATTAATAATTCGAAGTAATATACAAACAATATAAAAGAATTACAATATAATAATTAACCTAAAAAAATAAACTAAATCTAAATAACAAATTAAATATAATTAATAATATTAATTAAACGTATTTATTTACATTAATAAATATTTTTGTGTCCTGACCAGCAATCGAACCCGGTACCTCCGAGTCTAAATCTACGGACTTTACTGCTAGACCACGAAAGCAAATAGATGAAGTAAGTGGAAAAACATATATTGCACATTAAAATATACAAAAATGTGCAATGAAATAAAAGCCTACGCCCATCATATACCGTAAAACATTGCGACTGTCCAGGGAGTGTGACTTTGTCTGACTGTGTATCTTCCGGTTAACTGGAAAAAATTTGAAAAATATTGTACATTACGTTTCTTTAATCTATGATAGATTAATAAAACTTATTTTTCCATATTTTTTTTTAGTTATCCAGAAAATGCACAGCCGGGCAAAGTCACATCTTTGGGCAAAGTCGCCATGTTTTACGGTGCTTGTGACTTGCCCTGTATATTTGTGTAGTTAATAATATTAATATTTTCTATAGCAAGATGAAGTTTCCTTAATACAATACAGCAGCTTGAAAGTTAAGACTATGGCGGAAGAATCTACATTGTTCAACAAGTTAACAACTACCTGGAAAACCATTTATCTACTGATAAATAGTTGAGATTTTAAGTGCTTAGAATTTATATTAGGTACCTAATAACAATAGTGGTGGTGGCTCGGTTGTAAGGTCGGTTCATGTCCCAATGAGAAATACTAAATTAAGATGTGGAATGCTCTTCCAGCCTCTGTGTTTCCACTTTCCTATAACTTGGAGTCCTTCAAGCGAAGTGTGAAAAAGCATCTAGTCAAGCCGGCATAGTGTTAGGGACTGATGGCAGTTATGAGTATCTGACTTCAGTTGCTAACATATCATCAGGTGGGCCCAAAGTCACATATCGTGCTAGTATTAAAAAAAAAACACTTTTCTTACGTACATTTGTTATAGATTTACGACACTACCCGTTACCGTGCCTCGGAGAGCACGTTAAGCCATCGGTCCGGCTTCACTAATATTAACTTGTGGAATTGTTAATAAATTGTCATTGAAAATAGACATCAGATCCTCTTGAAATATATTTTCTAGAAGGCCCATCTCTAATAGTGGAGGTCTAGGCCGCTGTGTTTTAAGGTAAAAAAGAGTATTTAAACATAAACTGCTAAAACAACTTGCTCAAAATTTATAAAATTTATAAGTAAATTTTATGTTTTTTTTTTTTTTTTTTTTCGTTTTATTTTATTTTACTTTATTACTTGAAATAGGTATTATTTTAGTTATTTTCGTTACTTTTTTTTATTATTTCTAAAAGGAATTGTATGTTTATTATATATATATTTTTAAAAATTGTTTCAGCTTTAGTTTTTCGAATAATATTTAGTTTTTGTATACTTATTGTAAATTTTATAATTTTGTTATTTCTTATAGGCAATAAAGGCTACTGTGGTATGTGGTGGTCGCCTATAATAGGTGCAACATCTAACTTCTGATTTAGTGTTAAGTACAAATAAGTGTGTGATGTTAGCACTGTTGACTATCCTATTATAAATAAATAAATAAATGATAAAAAATTACAATAATTATTCTCTGAATAATAAAAGAAAACTAAGTTGAATTGGCTACCAATTTACTGTCGCAGAAATCTAAGATATCTCTGTCTTCTTTTTTCTGTTCTAAACAAGCCTGCGACAAAACGGAAATACCCTGAGGACATTGGAAGAATTTGTAAAAATATTTAAAAAAAAAACAAAACTTCAATTTAGCAACTTTTTCTAGCTATAAAGAGAACAAGGCTTAAGGGTAAATAAAGTTAATTCTAGATAAATCTAATCTGGAAAACAAAGGCGGTTTATTGTTCATTCCAATCTGAGACATCAAAGGTTCTAACGAGGGTAGAATGGTTGAAATAAATTGACAGATTCTCCGAGCCGCAGTATCTATCTCGCCGCGCCCAAATTGGAATGCCAATCATTGTCGCCGGAGAACGTGGCAAATACCAAAAAAACAAACAGCATTTTGACCTCTGATCTAACTACCACTTACAATCGTCAATCTTAGACAATTCCTAAAAGGCTACTCTCTAATAAAAAAACAATTGACATCTAGAATAATTATTTATTGACTTATATTTGACATTGAAACCTATTGGACCAATAATTATTATTTATGATTTATAAGACTGTGCCAATGTTTCTAAATTTGTAATTTTTATAATAGTTGTATAATAAAATTTTGCATGCCGTCACTGGCGAAACATGTGAGTTGTCTATAAAACTGAGACCATACTCGAATCTGTAACCATGTGTTTTTTAGCAAATAAAATATTTCATTTCATTTCAGTGACTCACCGCTGCGCACTTCTTGCATTTGTGTGTTCGTGTCTACGCGCGGCGATTACCTGCACCGGCAGTCATCAGTGCACAGAGCAATTAATTAAACAGATACATCAACGTTTTTAATGCGAACAAGATGAATAGCACTTTTAAACATTTGGGTGATGGAGATAAACTGGAGAGAAGCACAACTGAGAATGTTACAAGGTCGCGGTCGCTATCTGACAGTGAAATATCGCTTTTGGATAAACAGTCACCGCCGAAGTATGTGACTTTCCGCAGACAACTAAAGCGAAGTGATGAACAAGAGCTCGACTTTAAGTCTTTTCAAGAGAAAATTATTGACTTAATGGAGCACTATTTTTCCAAACAGGACGACAAGTTTTCCTCATTACTGAGAGAGATGGAGCAGATTAGAGAATCTGCGAAATTCCTTAGCGATAAATATGAGGAACTGGTCATCAAATCTAATGAGATGGACAAGCGTATTTCAGCATTGGAAACTAAGTCCATCACTACCAGATCTGAACAACAAAGGGTCGCAGTATTGGAGCAAACAATTAACGAAATGGAACAACGTGCCCGTCAATGTAATGTTGAAATCAGTAACCTACCGGAGCGACGTTCCGAAAATCTCACCGCTATTGTTGAGGAAATTGGAAGTCTAATCAAACAGCCTGGTGCTAGCAAGAATATTGTGACCGTTCACCGAGTGCCACACGCAGATCCCAAAAGTGTACATCCGAAGAACATTGTCGTCAAATTTAATTCTCAGATGTCGCGAGATAACTTTGTATCTGCAGCGCGACTCGCGAAGGGAGTCACATCAGAACAATTGAACATTTCTGGCAACGTACGCAGAGTGTTTATCAACGAGCACCTGACAATCAAAAATAAACTATTGTTTCGTAAGGTCCGGGAAGTTGCTAAACTCAAAAACTTCAAATTCACCTGGATTAAACACGGCGTTATATTGGTACGAGAAAAGGAGACCTCACCTGTTCGTGCCATACGTATCGAAGATGACATCGCTAAAATTCATAACAATATTAATTACTCGCAGCAGAAGTAATGACAGAAATGGCAATGTATTTAACAAGTATATCTTTGAACTTTATTGTCTCTGTTTGTTTAAATGCTCTGTACGGTTTTGTGAAATATCTCGGACTGCCCACTACTGCCTTTGCATTATTGGTGTGAATTCTGAATTAACGTTTTGCATTATTTTTTGGATATCTTCGTTATTTTTTATACTAAATAAGGTGATTATTGATGCTGATACACTTTTGTTACTAAACAGGATTTTATTTTTTTGTACTTTTGGAATAGTTGATGGGATTATGAGCTGTAACTTATCTTTTAAAATACTATATGATTACTTGGTTCGACTTGTAGTATGGTTATTATATATTGCTGCTAGTATACTTACAAATATATTAAATCCACGAGTATTAACCCAAACCCTATACTCACCACCTACTTATTATTTTTTAAATCCTAATACTTACTATTGGAGAAAATTTATCATAGTCATTATTTTGATTAATAAATATGCATTTGGGTTATTCTGTAGCTCACGCGCTGGATAATAACGTAACTATATATTACCAGAACTGTAGGGGTATTAGGACTAAGTTAAATACTTTGTACATGAACATATTGTCTGAGTCCTACGATATTATAGTTCTCACTGAGACTTGGTTAGTGCCTGACGTTGCCGATGAGGAATTTATAGATTCTCGTTATGTCGTTTTCCGTTGTGACCGGAATCGTCAGGCGACGGGGAAGCTGGACGGCGGCGGAGTGCTGATCGCCGTCCGACGTGGACTCAGCTGCAATAGGGTACTACTGGCGCCTGCACTGGAGGTTGGCCCGCTTCCACCTAACTTTGATTACGTCATGTTAAACCTGCCATGTAATAATCGCTCTCAACGTAACATATTAATTGCATTATATATACCGCCAAATCAAACATTTTTAAATTACATATCGTTTTTCGATACGCTACAATTAATAATAATGGACAATACCGTAAACAAGTTTTTTATGGTTGGAGACTTTAATGTACCTACATTAACCTGGAACAACACTATTTTATTGAGCGATACTAGACCTTTAGATAAATACTTGGTTAACTTTATTTCACAGATACAAGGCACACAGTATAACCTTATGACTAATGAGAAGGGACGCACTCTGGACTTGTTCATTTCTAACTGCAGCGAGTGTCGATGTGATGCGGCGCAGACGCCATTAATAACGTCGGACGTCCACCATCCTCCGTTCTGTACACATATCTCTTTCAACTCAACACCTCATTCAATGCAGCGACGAAAAATGCAAAAATACTGCTTTTTAGAGTCTGATTATGGTTTAATTAATGGCGAAATAAGCAATACTAACTGGTCTAAAATCTTAAATCATTTACCAGCGGAGAAAGCAGTAGAGGTATTTTACGAGTACCTATACAAAATTATTAAGAAACACATTCCATTGCGCCCTGTAAAATCATCAAAATTTCCCATTTGGTTTTCACGTCCATTAGTTCATATTTATAAAAACAAAAATGCAGCCTGGATCAAATGGAAAAAATATAATAACATTTGTGATTATGAACTTTTCTCAATTTACCGCCGTAGATTTAAAAACCTCAGTCACTCTTGTTACGTTCAGTATCTAGCGGGTGTCGAAGAGGGGCTCCGGACTGATGTTAAGAAATTTTGGGCATACATACACAACCGGAAAAATAAAAGTGGAATTCCTGAAATGGTCGCTTATAAAGATGTTGAGAGTAATAGCCCTGAACAAATCTGTGACCTATTTTCGCAGTTTTTTACATCTGTCTACGAGCCCTCTACTCTCTCTAATGAAGTCGTGCCTGACCCCGTGCCCTCTGATAGAACAGATACAAACATTTCAACCATTTATGTATCTATTAAAACTATTAAAAATGAGCTTAAGAGGCTGGACGTTGCCAAGTCTTCCGGACCTGACGGTATTCCCCCGTTTTTCTTCAAGCATACTTTTAGCTCCATTTGCGTTCCACTTTGTCTTATTTACAATAAATGCATCGCTGAAGGTGTTTTTCCTCGCTTATGGAAAGTGGCCAACATCACTCCTGTATATAAGGGAGGCAAGAAGAACATTGTAGAAAATTATCGACCTATATCTTTGCTGTCCACCTTGTCGAAACTCTTTGAAAGACTTGTCCACAATGATCTTTACCCTATCTTACACAATAATATAGTCCCCGAACAACATGGTTTTGTCAGAAGACGGTCCACTATTACAAATCTTTCCGTCTACACTAGTTTCCTATTTGAATCAATGGATGACAAAGTACAAACGGATTCCATTCATACAGATTTTAAAAAGGCTTTTGACAAGGTGGATCATGCACTGTTGTTACGTAAAATAGCGTTTAATGGAATTCGCGGTAATCTGCTGCGATGGTTTCGGTCATACATAGAGAATAGGACGCAAAAGGTGGTAATAAACGGATACGAGTCTGGTTCCGTATCGGTAACGTCCGGTGTTCCGCAGGGCTCGATTCTTGGGCTCCTACTGTTTGTCTTGTTCATCAATGACATAGGGCAATGTTTTCAGAATAGCAACTTTCTGCTATACGCCGATGATCTTAAGGTCTTCAGGAGAATCAACAGTACTGACGACTGCGACAGGCTTCAATCAGATCTGGATCTCTTGTCAAGATACGTCGTCACAAATAAATTGCAGTTTAGTATTCCCAAATGTAAATCCATAACATTTACTAAGAACAAAAACATTACAAGATACAACTATTCGCTCTGTGAAGCACAATTGGAGTCTGTCTCAGCCGTCAAAGATCTGGGCGTACTGCTGGATTCCAAACTGCACCTAGACTGCCATATTAATCAAATTACTAACAAGGCATACCAGATGTATGGTTTCCTGGTCCGAGCCTGTGTAAACTTTAGAAAGCATTCAACCTTCGTTCATCTATACAAGGCGCTGGTCAGGTCTCAACTTGAGTATGGTGTTACTATATGGAACCCATATTACCAAAAATATAGTCATCAGATCGAATCAGTGCAGCGTAAATTCTGTAGACACATTAACTACAAGTGTTATCGCAGCAAATATCCTTACAATAAATCACTAGAAAAATATAAATTACCATCACTTCATAAAAGAAGAATACTCTTGGATGCCATGGTCCTCTATAATATCTGTCATAATAAATTTGATTGCTCCTTCCTAACCAACAGTATTATATACCGCATCCCTAGCAGCTCAATTAGGATTAGACACGCATACTCTCATCAGCTGTTTCTACCGAATAAGTCGCGGACAGCAGCTGGTGAGCGTGCGCCTTTACATAGACTCATGTCAGCATATAATAGTCACCTTAATCAAGTAGACATATTCGCGCTATCTGCAGGTTCCTATAAGAGACACATATCTGATCTTCTTAACACTTTAGATCTGACACACTAAGGGCAATTGTTAAATGCATTGTCAAACATCATTTCTTTTTTCTATATACATATGTTTAATTTTAATTTTACTTACTTTTTGCTTTTTATATATATATTTTTTTCTTTTTGATAGCCTAAAAATGTTGATTGCACAAAAAAATGTGGATAATGTCGTTGGATATACTGTTGCTTACCTTAATTAGTTAATATTTAGTTAGTAATCTTTACTGTATGTCTGTTTTTTATCCTAAATAAAATAAAATAAAATTTCATTTAAAGCGCCCTGTAAATGATCAAACATGTTTGACAAACTTTTTCATCAAACAATAGCTTAAACGATCAAACCAACCATCAAACTAATTTCCGTATTTTGACTCGTTACATTAAAACTAGTACCAAGAATATTAATTATTTTTTTACTCCTCCGTAATGTTTTGGCGATATCTCTTCATTAAATTAGTATTATTATTTATTAGTGCTGTTCTTTTGTTTTTGTCCCTGTACATATTTATTTATTTATAAATTCTTTATTGCACTTAAAAACTTAACAGTTGAGTGCAAGGGCGAACTTAATGCTAACCTTTGGGAGTGTGGTAGACGATTGCGGGTGCATTAGAAATAAAAACATATACTTAAACATACACAAATAAAAATTAATAATAATAATTTTTACATTTAACTAAATTTATACAGCAAATAAAAGAGACAGAAATAGATATCAGGTAGTCGGATTATTTAGTTTATTTAAGAAATGGGCAATGAGGATATTTTTAAATATATTTATTGAAGGCGCCCGTCTGATGACCAGAGGAAGTTAGCTCCACTCACGAGCAGCGGAGACTGTGAAAGAATCTGAATATCTGCTGGAAGTGTCATACCTAATCGTTTGATTTTAATTTTCACAATATCGGCATATATCGATATTTAGTAATGTAAATTATTTGTACGCTTGCCACTTCTGACCATAACGCCAAGTTTTTTTTTATACTGGCAAGACATGTGATCTTACCCCCACCTGATAGTAATGGCGCGAGATCCATGAAAGTTAGCAACTGGAATCACACACTCATGACTGACATCAATCTCTAACACCATGCCGGCTTGATCCCGGAACGTGTGGATACAGTTTACTAGCTTTAGCAATGGATACTTCCCTGGCCCGGCAGACTGGGCAAATTACCACCATCAGTCCGCCTAACACCTAACACATAGTTGAAAGTTTATACCATTAGCAATGATGTCTTTATTTTCAAGGAGAACTAATATTGCCATGGTGATATTTATACAAATCACACTGCTTGAAACAAGACTTCAATCATCATCATCAGCCTGTGTCTCTCCACTGCTGGATGTAGGCCTCCCCCAAGGCTCGCCACTTCACACGATCTTCTGCCACCCTCATCCATCCCCTTCCTCAGGTCATCTGTCCATCTGGCGGGGGGTCGTCCCACTCTGCGTCTTCCAGTACGTGGTCTCCACTCCAGAACCCGTCTACTCCATCGTTCAAAGGTTCTGCGGCATATGTGTCCAGCCCATTGCCACTTCAGCTTGCTAATTTTAAAAGCTATATCGGTAACTTTGGTTCTTTGACGGATGTCAACGTTTCTGACTTTATCTTTTAGTGAAATCCCGAGCATAGCTCTCTCCATAGCTCGCTGAGCGACCTTGAACTTGTGGACCAGACCTACCGTTAGTGTCCACGTTTCTGCACCATACGACATTACTGGAAGAACGCACTGGTTGAAAACTTTTGTCTTCAAACACTGTGGTATGTTCGATAGGAAAGATGTGACGTAGCTTCCCGAATGCTGCCCATCCTAGCTGAATGCGTCTATCGGCTTCTTTGCTGAAGTTGGCTACTCCTAATTGGAAAGAAGACTTACTGTGATCTAATACGGTCGTGATGGTATACATACATACATATATAATATACTATAAATGCCATAACTACCTAAAACAAAATATTTCCATTATAATTCAACGAGGAAATGGGGCGAGCGATTTAGGTACCCTCCCTGGTGGTAAGTCCTTAGTTTATTTTGTAGAATAGTTTTAATTTCATAGGTATTTTTAGTTTAGTTTTATTTATAATTCGTTTTTTTAATCTATTTTATTTTAATATTTTTATTAATATATACTTACATCATAGATCTTCATATATCTTAATATCAATATACTATATACTTGTATATCAGTATTTCTCTAGATATCGGTTAATAAATGACGAGCTTTGTGTTTTGTTAGCAAAGAGATAATTAATAGGGTGTTATTAGTAAGCGACTTGGAGCCATAAGCGGCTCCACCCTTGCCATCTGCTATCTCTTATTGCCTTTTTGGGTTTTTTAATAACGCGACCGAAATAAATGAGCTTCGGAATTGTAAATTAAGGTGTTGTTTGACTGCTAAGCTACAGTTCGCAATTCTTCATTCTTCATCGCATTCATCATCATGACAACCTAATCTGATGATCTAAATTTAACAGTCGGACCCATTAAAAGATGAGATAGGCTCAAATGGGTCCTAACAATGGGTCCCGACTGTTAAAGATAAAAGAATCATCACGACCGTTTCCCTTTCGGGATGGTCAGAAACCATGCTTATAAATAAGCGGATTCACATTTAGCCAACCTTACTATTTCCACCTTATTATTGCCATTCATGACAAGTGGCAAGCTCGTCGACGTCTCCAGCGTACCAAACTCGAGAAATATCACAAATAAATTAAATATCAATTAAATGTGTTTATACACATTCATTAATATTTTTGTGTCCCGACCAGGAATCGAACCCGGTACCTCCGAGTCCAAATCCACGGACTTAACCGATAGGCCACGGAGGCAGATATTATATCTATTATATCTGTTTTAATTGTATTCTCTAAATAATATAAAATCTCTTTGGCATGTGTTCCACTATGTTAATTAAAAAAAAAAAACTTTTTTTTTTAAATGTATTTATTACTTTTAATTTATTACAGAAGTATTAAAAATAAGGCTATTCTGATAACAGGAAAGCTCTTAGAAAATGGACGAAACAATTCATCAACATCAGATTATATTTCACGTCGGTTGTTATTAATTTATTTATTCCTATAATTGCGGGCTTTAGTTACGAGCTCTTTTGGCTAAAAATGAGTCTGTTTTTGCCATTGACCTATTATAAATGGTTCGGCTATTGAATACAAATTATTGGTGTTTTTTTATACTAGCACGACACGTGACTTTGAGAAGTGCGCGCAAGGTCCATGAATATTAGTAGATGGAATCACACACTCATGACTGACATCAGTCTCTATTCCGTCTTGACTGGGCATGACAGCAATTCGAGCCTGATCTCGAAACGTGTGGATACACTTATCTGGGTTTATCGGTGGATACTTCGCCGTCCCGGCAGACTGGGCAAATTACCACCATCAGTCCGCATACCACCTATTTCTTGTTCTCGTTGAAAGTATGTGCCATTTGCATTGATGTCAAATGCCAATTTTTACTTTCAAGGAGAACTAATATTGTAAGCTTTCCATGGTGATATAAACATAACACTGCTTGAAACAAGACTTAACCAAAAACTAATTTATATATATTTAAACTAAATTACGTAAAAGGTAGTATAAAATACACGCGTAATAGTTACAAATACATTATTAACACAACTGCTGAAATATCACAATGATGGCAAAAGAAATCCTGCAGTACACAACTGAATAAAAAAAAAGTACAAATAAATAAGTATTATTGTGTAATCTTAGGATTTCTTAGGAGTCTTTTATTATCTGTCCTTTACGAACCTTCCCCACCTGAATATTTAAAAAAAAAAAATCATTTCTTAGTTTTTCATTAAAGGATTCTCCGCTCTGCCATCCCTTCACATCACACTAACTCCATTTCAAATTCCTTCTCAGTCGTAGCTGTGACATTATGGAACAGCCTACCTCTTAGTATCCGTCAGAGAGAGGAGGACACCCAACAGAAGAGAACACACAATAATATATCATTCTACTTAAATTAAATAAAATAAAAATAAATAACTAAAAACTAAACCTAATAAAAAAATAAACTATAAATAAAAAATGTCTTCAAGTCCTATCAGTCAAGACTTCTTGTCTGCAGACCTTGGCGAAGCGCTTGGCTGAGGGTCTCCATAGGCCCATCGTGTCGACCCCAAACGTATTTGCACAACTCGATGTTCTCAGCAGAATATACCGCACTTCCCACACCCGACGAGGAAGCCTAGATGTGAGATGGAGCTTATGTGTCTACATACGTCGCATCCCATACCAGAGACCTGCCAAGTTTCGACGGCTTAATAGTTATTCCTTCGGGTCTCTTACCATCGCTATGCACAATCCAAGAGGGTTCTAAGATTGTGGGTACTCCAGCAAATACAAAAGCCCTTCGGGTGATGATGAGAGTCGCGATGAGAAAGCCCGTGGTGTCCGAGATATTCCACTGGTTCCCCACACCGACATTTGCATGGGCGGACAGTCCGGGCTCCGAGACGAAGGCACACTGCCATGGTTAATGTAGTTCGTTTATTTGTGTACCTACCAGGCTATTATTAGGTAAAATGAAACTTTCTTTCTTTGTGAGAGAAAATGCCGTCCACGTAGTATTTGTACTAAAAAGGCGATACTCAATTAATTTTAAAGACTGATCCTCGAACATAATTCAACGGTTTTGATACTTGTAATTAATGAATCCAACACTGGGAAAATATAGCCTGGTTATAATTTAATAAAATAACTTGTGGACGAGTGTTGCCAGCGTTGAAAAATACAACAAATTTTACATTGTCTTTTATGTAAAGACCAGACATTTATTTTCATTATACGTTGTGTATAATTTTATGATCACACGTATGGTCTGTGGGTCTGGTCCACAAATTTAAGGTCGCTCAGCGAACTAGGGAAAGAGCTATATACTCAGTATGGGTAGTGTGCACGAAAACAACTAAAAATTTTTTGTGGTAATTAATTATAATAAATATTAGTTAAATAGTATATATTTGCATTAAACTTAGTGTATTTTGTGACTATAATACATGAATTAATACGTTTTCTTTTTGTTTCTGCATAATTCCTGCCAAACATAAAATTTTCAAGTAAATATTTACCTATAACCTGCAAATCTTTTTTTTGACACTATAAAATGGCAACAGCTGACGCAATTGAACATACTCAACAGGCACTGGAACAGCAAATGGCCAAAAGAATGGCTGAGTTTGAGTTACAGCTCTCCGGGATTAAGAAAAGTCCACAGAATTTGGGAATCGAAACACTGGAACGGGAATACCTAGACTTCAAAACATTCTCGGTGGAGATGTTTGGACTGCTGAGACATGAGATATCTCAATTGCGGGTTTCTGTCGACCAGTTGGAAGCCCGCAGTCGTGAGGACTGTCTCCTGCTTAGGGGCATCCCAGAGAGAGCGGAGGAGAGTGTTACCAAGACTATAGTGGAAACGCTGAGGGAGAAACTTAACATTTTAGATATTTCTGAGCAAAGTTTACGTGCATGTTATAGTATGGGAAGGGGCAGCACAGGGGCTACCCGGCCTATCATGGTGCGGTTCTTTGATTACAGGCTGCGTCAGCTGGTCTGGCGTAGCAAGACCAAACTCAAAGGTACTTCCATCAGCTGCACGGAGTTTCTTACCAGAAACAGACACTTGCTCTTTGTGGAAGCAAGGAAGACGTTCGGAATGCGTGACAGCTGGACCCAGGACGGCTGTGTGGTAATAAAGCTTCCTGACAGGTCCAAACATAAAATTTTACTTCAGGCTGATCTCGCTGCATTAACCGTGGTGGCCCAACCTAGAACAGATCCAGCTCCACCGCAAGATATACAGCAGGTGCACAGGGAGCGCCACAGAAGAGCAGTGTCGAGGAAGTAGTGTTAAACAGTATCCTTTATATTTGCAGGTCCAAAGTGATAACTAGTGCTATATTAATAATGACAGTGATGTGCTTTGTTTTGGCTTTTATATCCAAATTTTATATTATTTTGTTATCTATCAGGCCATGCATGTCTAGTTTTTGTTGTTTCCTATTATTTAGTCATATTTAATAAGAATAATTTAGTCATAGTCTATAGAGCTAAGCTAATGTGTCCTCGTTCTCTAATCACAATCACTTTTTTCTTTTCTTTTTTTTGTCACACCAAAGGGATGGGTTGTAATCAATGATGTTAATACACTAGATTCGCAGCGATGCGTTGTAAGCGTGTCGCTTTAGATATGTCCACAGACATAATTCGCGCCAGTGTACATCTTGGTTCCGACGGTGCAACACGCGACACAAAAGTTATAAATATGGTGAAATGCACAGTGAAATCCTGTGATTCTCGTTCACAAACGCATCACAAAAAAAGTGGCATTACATTTCATAGGCAAGTTTTAATTTAGCTTGTTTAATTACAGTAATAAGACTTTAAAAATAAAAATGTTTTATCACGCCATATTTTATGGCCTGTGATACCAATAAATGATTTTTTATTTTCCCTAAAAGTGGGGAATATTAAAAAAATATCATGTGATTTAAAGAATGAAAAAAAATTACTTTTAATTACATGTGGCAGTTCTTGTATTCAATATTTTCGTGTCGTGTCGAATATACCTTTAACATGAGTACTCCGGCATATATTTAAGTTGGCGCTGGTATACTAAATAAAACCTTTACAACCTAAATTACAAACAATACTAATTTTGGTGGTTTTCGATTAAGTAATAACATACAAGTATAATAGTGATAACAAAAAAGACCTTAGTACTATACTTAGTAGTATTTGCGCCAACTTGAAAAAAGATGCTATTTAACACATACATGAGGCATATTAGAAATCAGTATATTGACATTTTACTTACATGAGCCTCATCAAGACCTTTCATACGAGTACCATCATTACAAGTACATTTAGAGTTATACAACGGTATAATTTTGACATGTAAAATGTCAATTTTGTTATTCACTAACCTTTACCACAAACAAAGGAAGTTAAATTAAAAATTATTTAAATTTCAGTTTTGTGACCGTAGATGTTAGTAACAATGTGTACAAGACTATGTAATGAAGTTAAAAAAAGTTCGTAAAAAAACGAAAATGTTAGTTCAAATTCATTTAATTATTCATTCAAAGGGTAATTTGAATTAATTTCTGGTATCACACGTCACGTGATAACGCGCAACATTGCTGTCTCTTTCTTTTTAACAACTTATTCGTAAGATTATGTAAAGTGTAAGTGAGACAAATATATTAACATTGTCAACGCTTTTATTTTCGAAGCTACGACTCAATTAGTGGCAACTGACACGCTTTTGGTGGTACGGAAATGTTCGATTTGCGTCTCTATATATAAATCTCATTGGTTGTAATGATGCATTGCTTAAATAGTATTTAAACATCATAGTAATAAGTGCTACAGCTAACATTATCCTGGAAGAATATCACACCTTCTAGATAATGAAACTACAAAGCAATTAAAATACATTCACACTATCAGTCAACAACAGCACTTAAAAACATGCACTCACATTCACTCATATAACTAGGCCATAGTGGTATGTATATATGCATGGGTATGCTGCCGCCAGCTGTTAACATTTGCTTCCTTTTTTGGATCCTGTGTTGCTAGTCACCGACAGATGGACGCAGGGTCAAATGTTGTGTGTATAGTTTTCTTGACATGACTGGAAGTTTGTGTTCGCTGACTGATAAAATAATAGTTGTGCTAATTAATACAAAATTAAGATTCACAATTGCTTTTACTTTACTTATATTAGCTTACCTTATCTATAATTTTGTAGTTCTTGTTCAATATAATATTGTGAATCAATTAGCAATTTAACAAGCATGCTTTCATTTACCTAAATTTATATTTTAAACCATAGCAGATTGAAATGTTTTGGTGGTAGCCAATGCCTTGCTTAATAAATACGAGGGCTAGGAACTGATGTGGGCTGCCGGTGACATTTGCTAGTTCCTACTATTTCTTGAATATCATATCCTGCTTACCTTTTGGATGGAGTAGGTTCACATGTCAGGGAAGAAGCAATGGTAATTAGATATAATATATAACCACCCTTTATTTATGACTGGAACATTTAGGTGTTTTTTTTTTTTTTTTTTTTTGTTTTAATCTTATTTTATATATATATTTTTAAGTTTTAGTTGCAATAGGTTATAAAAGTAAATTCTACATGCATGGCCTGGTTGGTAAGTAGTATTAGTGTCACAACTTAGTGCTATATAAGTATATGTGTTTGTATTTAGCTGACAGTGCCAAATGTTGACCCTGACATAATACCAATAACCGGGTTTAATTCCCATGGCTTTGCGATTGTTTTAAAATATCCCTCCTTGCGTCGTTTTCCTCAATGCTGAGGGTCGTGACCCCCTCCTCGGATCACTTTGTCCCGGACTATGCTGCGCCATCCGGGTCTGCTCACGGCGGCGTGCAGGGCCTCGTGGACTTGGGTGTGAAGTGTGGTGCGGATCTGGTCTGACCAGCGTGTCGGGCTCCGGCCACGGGGTCTCTTGCCTTCAATTTTCCCCGTGATTACTAGCCTTTCCAGATTGCCAGAGCTTTTACGGGCTATATGACCAAAATACTCAAGGACTCGTTGCAGGCAGATGGAAGAGAGCCTGGTAGTGACTTTGAGCTCCTTGAGTATTGATAAGTTTGTTCTGCGCGCTGTCCACGGGATGCGCAGCATACGCCTCCAGCACCACATTTCGAAGGCGTCGACGCGGCTTCGGTCATTGGCTCTAAGAGTCCAGGTTTCGGCAGCATACAGGAATATGGAGAAAACGAGACTGCGAACAAGTCTTATTTTGGTCCTGATAGTGATGTTTCGATCCCTCCATATTCCCTTCATCTGGCTCATAGCGTTCTTTGCCATGCCTATTCTTCTGCGTACTTCCGTTTCACAGGAGCCGGTGTTGGAGATACTTGAGCCCAGGTATGTGAAGTCAGTAACATGTTCCAGATTAAGCGCCCCAGTGAGCTCAAGTTTTTTAATGCGATCCACAACCATGATCTTCGTCTTCCGTTTATTAATCTGAAGACCCACGTCGTTGCTTATGCGCTCCATTCTGTTAAGCAGCTCCACCATTTCGGCTTCAGTTGCAGCCAAGAGGGTTGTATCGTCGGCATAGCGCAGGTTTGTCATCTTCAGACCTCCGATACTCACTCCTCCTTCCCATCCTTCCAGTGTGCGTCTTATAATATATTCACCATATGCGTTGAATAAAAGGGGGGACAAAATGCAGCCCTGTCTTACGCCTTGTTGAAATTTGAAAGGCTTGGAGGTTACCTGGTCGATCTTAGCAACACCTTGACTTTCACCATACAATGCCTTAAGAAGCGCAACTAGGTGCCTTGGGACCCCCAGTTCAGTCAGGATTGTCCATAGTTGCTTCCAGCTCACGCAGTCGAATGCCTTACTATAGTCAACGAAGCACATAATAAAAGGTGCATCATACTCAAAGGACTTTTCGATGAGCTGCCTCACATTGAGTATGTGTTCTCGAGTGCCCCTGCCCTTTACAAAACCTGCCTGCTCTTCGGGTATCTGCCAGTCAAGAAAGTGTTTGAGGCGGTTATTGACAATGTGCAGCATGATCTTGCTGGCGTGTGATATCAACGATAGTGTTCTATAATTATCACATTTTTTCGTGGAACCCTTTTTGTGTAGAGGAAGAATGACAGATTCTGTCCAGTCTTTGGGCCATTCGCCTGTATGCCAGATGTTACTGCAGATTGTGTGGAGCGTATCGATCCCTTTGGCACCCAAGGATTTAAGGACTTCTGCTGTTATAAGATCGGTGCCAGGAGCTTTTTTAGCTTTCAGTGTTTTTAGTGCAGATGTAACTTCAGTGCGAAGTATGTCTGGTTCCCGCTCTAACATGTTCCAGTCAGTCAGACATGTGCTTTCCGGGCCATTAGGGTTTTTATATAAATCTTCGCAGTATTCCCTCCAGCGATCAACTATTTTATCCAGCTCATGCAAAACTTGTCCGTCCGCGTCTTCTATAACCCAAGTCTTAGGTTTGAACTGTTTGGTAAGAAGCCGCACTTTTTTGAACAGGTCTGCAGTTTGTAGCCTTCGCGAGTGGACCTCGACTTCTTTGCAAATCCCTTCGACAAATGTGTTTTTGTCACGTCGGCACTGCTTCTTGATTGTTTTACAGAGCTTAGAATATTCAGTAGTGATTTCTTGGTTCTGGAGTCCTTTGATCTTTAACTCTTTCCTTTGCTGGATAAGATCCCAGGTAGAATCAGAGATATACCCCTTTCGCTTGCGTTCGGGTTTTCTGGATTTACGAATGACGTTTAAAGCCTCGTCTATGTATTGTTTAAGATGATCCCACTGACCATTTGCATTTACTTCTTGGGGTGTCGGGTTATTCAATAATTTTGCTTCAACTGAGGTTTGAAAGGATGCACGCTCAGTGCTCTCAAGAAGTCTTGGCCTAGATAGCTTAGCTTTTGGTGCTGCCAGCCGCAGAGCGAATTCCGTGACGAGCAGGTTATGGTCCGAGCCGCACTCCGCTCCTGGAAACGCTTTAGTGTTCCTTACAGATGTTCTCCATCTACAGTTGATTAGGATGTAGTCAATCTGGTTTCGGTATCGGTCACCAGGAGATCTCCAAGTGTACAGTCTTCTCGGGTGGTGCTGAAAGTTAGTGTTGAGAATACTGAGGTTTTTTTCTACACAAAAGCTTAATAACTTTTCTCCTCGATCGTTACGTACACCAAGCCCATACCTCCCCACAAATTTACGGATGTGGTCGTCTGCTGCAGTGTTTCCAATTTTAGCGTTAAAATCTCCGAGCACCAGAGTGATTTCTCGATTTGGAATGACTTTTAAAGTATCTCCAAGCAAACCGTAGAAACCCTCAATTTCCTCCTCCGTGGCTTGAGATGTTGGAGCATATACCTGCACAATGTTAAGGTTGGATGGTTTGCAATTTATCTTCAGAGTGATGATTCTTAAAATATATTAAACTCTTAACTAATAGCTGGTGGTGGCTGCATTCAATGGATGGAATGCTGTGGACAGTATTTGATTACACATCTATATTATGCTCACATCACTCAATTAACTTGTGCAGCAGCCTAACACTTAATTTTGATGCAGCCCACCACTGGCTTTACATTTTCTGGCGCTGTCCCTCATGAAACACAAAATCTGTTGGTTGGTGTTATTAGGTAACTTGTATTTTTTTCTCGTCTTAGTATTTGTATCACTGCAAAAAACTATAGTATTATGATGGCCTGACATTGTTGTTTGTGCTTCTTTCTCTGTAAGCAAGTTCATCCATTGCCTCATGCTATTTAAACACGGACCATGACGGAATTCGGGAAATAGAATTGCGCGTGCCTGGAATCGCAGACCAGCCTAAGATCGGGGAACATAACACAAACACAATGTAGAATAATGATGTCGTGAATGTCAGGCTAAACGTCAATGTGACACACAGACTATATAGCTAATATGTGACAGTTGTTTTTTTTTTTTTTTAATTCTTTTAATTTTATTTTTGTAAACTATCTATGTTCGACTTGTCGCTTGAAGTGTTTTTTTTTTTTTTTTTTCACTTTATTACGCTATAAGGGTCGTTTGACTAGGCGTTTGCCTATGGTTTTTGTACAAAATTCGGAAAAAGGGCAAGCTTTGCTTTATTTGCTTTCAAGTCGAACATAACATTAACAACAGAGAACATTTTTATTTTTTTACTTTTACTCCTTTTTGTTCTAAGTCTCGTTTTATTTTTATATAACTCTCCATATTTGTTTTCTTTTGTTTGATGTCATTATAATCTAATTAAGTTAGCCTAAGCAATATTAATTAACCATATTGTAGACAACACAGCTGGCAGGACATGCAGTTTTATCTTAATATATTTTTATATAAACCATATTATTATTATTATCAATTATATTATTATCATTATATTATATTTAATACTTATTAGCAATGGACTATTGTAGTGATGACGATTCCTTCTATTCCGTAACAAGCAATACATCAACCGATTCATACCACAGTGTGGTAGGCCTCGATGAGCAGCTGAAAATCGAATTCTCGTCTGGTAAAAAGAATTTCAACTTGTGTCATATTAACGCGCAGAGTGTTCCGGCACATTACGCAGATCTTTTAAATACTTTTTCTTCACCTGAGGTAGTAGACGCCATCCTAATTTCTGAATCTTGGCTCAAACCTTCCTTGCCATCTACCTCTTACTCTCTTTCAGGTTACATTTTAATCCGCAACGATCGCACGGGTTCAAATGGAGGCGGAGTTGCTATCTACTTACGTGCTAACCTTCCATATAAACGCATCAGCAGCTCATCCAACCAGTACACAGCATCGGCGGAGTATTTGTTCATCGAGGTAAATTTTACAGGATCCCAAGTGCTGGTCGGTGTCGTGTACTGTCCTCCTACTGTTAACTACTTTTCTGTTCTCGAAGGCGTCCTTGAGGAGGTAGTACCATTTTACAACCACCATGTCATCATGGGAGATTTAAATACGTGCCTTTTAGATGATCGTGGTTCTGGTAGGTCTAGGGCGTGTAAACTCCTTAACATCGCCTCCTCAGTAAACTTATCTGTCCTGCCGTCTGGGCCTACTCACCATCTCCCTACATCTAATACACTCCTTGACCTAATCCTTACTTCACGCCCTGACATGGTCGCCAGCCACGGTCAGCTACTTGCTCCTTTCTCTCATCATGATCTCGTTTTCGCCGCGTATAAAGTTAAGCCACCAAGGTATCGTGCGCCTACCGTCCTAATGCGTCATTACTGTCGCATTAATGTTGACAAGTTAAGGGAGGACGCGGCGCGTATCGACTGGAATATTTTACTCAAGGCCACTAACATTCAAGATATGATCGATATTTTCAATCACGTAGTGCTAAAGCTTTATGATGCCCATGCTCCGCTCCGGTCTACTAAATTAAAACGTGCGCCTGCACCGTGGATCACCGCCGATGTACGTACAGCCATGCGAAAGCGGGATCAAGCGTTCCGAAAATGTAGACGCAGTCGTTGTGATGACGACTGGACTGCATATAGGGTTGCGCGAAATCGCTGCAATCAGGTGTGTAGAATTGCCAAACGACACCACTTTTTTGACAATATTAACAATAAATCACCTAAGGAAGTTTGGCGGTTCTTTAATTCGATGGGGTTGGGACGCTGTCGTGGTCAAGTCAACCTTGGATCTGTAACACCTGATCAGCTGAACGCTCACTTCTCCTCGGCTCCAGTACTAGATAGTTTCATAAAAATAAATACCATTGCTGAGATATCAAATCTGCCTGTGCCTAATAATGTCGAGCCGTTCGATTTTGTAGAGGTGTCCGAGGATGCGGTCTTAAAGACGATTAATTCAATAACTTCTAAATCAACAGGATGTGATTCTATAAGTCGTGTTATGATCGTTACAATTATTGACCTTCTCCTACCCATTATCACACATGTTATAATTTTTTCCCTCTCATCAGGTCAATTTCCTTCGCAATGGCGGAAAGCTTTGATTATCCCACTCCCGAAAATCCCATCGCCAACACTTCCCACCCACTTCCGTCCCATCTCTATATTACCTTTTTTGTCCAAGGTCCTCGAGTCCATTGTCCATAAACAGTTATCTTCTTTCCTCGACTCAAATAACCTCCTTAACTCTTTTCAGTCTGGTTTCCGCCCCGGTCATAGCACAACCTCAGCTTTACTCAAAGCAACTGAGGATATCCGTTGTGGCATGGAAAATACTAAAGTAACAGTGATAGTACTGATAGATTTTACAAACGCCTTTAACACAGTAGATCCTGATTTGCTCATAGCCATCATGTCTCGTCTTAAAATCTCATCCGAGGCTCTCAACTGGCTTTCTCATTATCTCCACGGTCGCCAGCAACAGGTTCGGGTTGATCAGGTGTCATCGGAGTGGTGTGATTTGGCTACAGGCGTCCCACAGGGTGGTATTCTTTCCCCGTTGTTATTTTCTTTGTTTATAGATGCACTCGCTCCGTCCCTTCATTGTCACTACCACCTGTATGCAGACGATTTGCAGCTCTATGTGCAGACAGATGTCACTACACTTAACAGTGCAATAGCTTGGCTTAATTCTGATGTTTGTAACGTACTATCATGGTCGACCCGCTTTGGGGTCGTTGTCAATCCGAACAAATGTCAATCAATTATAGTAGGTAGTTCTCGGCTGTTGAGCAGAGTTGACACTAACAGTGTCGACCCAGTTCGGTTTGACAACGTCCCAATTGCGTTTACTAGTGAAGTAAAGAATCTGGGGATACACCTAGATTCCAATCTGAACTGGATGACACAGGTAACTAATACGAGTAGAAAGGTATTTGCTTCACTGCACTCTCTCAATAAATTCAAAAATTTTCTGCCATTAAAAGCTAAAATTACCCTTGCCCAAAGCCTACTCCTACCTCTACTCGACTATGGTGACGTGTGTAGCGTCGATCTCTCTGAGATGCTGCTTAACAAGATGGACCGGTTACTAAACGCATGTATCCGGTTCATCTTCTGTTTGCGCAAATACGATCACATCTCTGAGTATCGCGCCAAGCTAAAGTGGCTACCAATTCGTTGTCGTAGGAACCTCAGAATACTCTGCCTGCTCTTTTCGATACTCAATGAGCCTGCGACGCCGAAATACCTCAAGGACAAATTCGTATATCTATCCTCAATTCATGACAGATCTCTTCGTTCGTCTCACAATTCCGTTCTCTCTATCCCTTCTCACCACTCTGGCTTTATTTCTAATTCATTCGCTGTAGTTGCTGCTAATCTATGGAACAATCTGCCCGTTGAAATTCGACAAGCGCCTAACAGAAAACTTTTTAAAAGAATGGTCTACTTGCATTACTACAACAGCTCCCTACAAAGTATATAAGTACTTATTATATGTAGTATGTGTATGTATTATATGTAGTGTATATATATATATATATGTATATTGTATGTAGTATATGTATTCTTGGATGTAGTTTAGTATGTAAGTATATCTTTTTATCTAGAGCCTAATTATTTCCATATTTATCATATCTATATTACATGTTGCACCTACCTCACACCTTGAACTTACTACATTATCCTAAAGGTTGGCTGTCAGAGAATGTCTAGCGGCATTAAGCCCGCCCCTTGTACATAGTGCAATAAAGATTTAAATAAATAAATAAATAAATATTTATCTGATGGATAAAGTCGTGGAAATCCATCCTTAAATCAAAGTTGCCCATGTAGCTTACAAAATTAGTAAGCTGAAATGACAATTGACGGCCGGACACGTCTGTCGCAGAACCGATAAACGTTGGAGTAGACGGGTCTTGGAGTCGAGAACAATACGGGAAAACGCAGACGGGACGTCCCCCCAGCACGAAAGCACTGGGCCCAAGCAGGTCTGCTGTCAATACATTCATGAAACGATCCAAGACGGTATTAGCGGAATCATACAGTATTTGGTTGTGCAGGGAGAGTAGCATAGTCGGTCACAAGCCCGAGACACGATTCCCTCTTTCCCACACACGACGGACCCGGCACTCGCACGGTGAATCTATGAAATACAATGTTTTTTTTATTTTTCAGATAGAAACTAATGAGAATAAATATTTTAAATGTAAATGGCACAAATAGGTGGTAGGCGGACTGATGGTGGTAATTTGCCCAGGCTGCCGGGGCGGGGAAGTATACACCGTTCGTGCCGATAAACCCAGTAAAGTGTATACACACGTTTCTCGTAAGCCAGCATAGTGTTGGGGACTGAAGTCAGTCATGAGTGTCCGATTCCAGTTGCTAACATTCATGGATCTCGCGCGCCACTTACCATTAGGTGGGCGCAAGGTCACTTATAAAATAAAAATAAAAACAAATACATATAAACGTACTCTACAGGCAGCTAAATAACATTAACGTGGACAAGACCGCCGCCATCCTGACGTCCCGCCGGCGCCTTCCCGACCCGCTGCTGTTCCGTGGGAAGGAAGTGAGCTGGGGTGCGTGATCGACCGCGGCCTCCGTATGGGACCTATGGCGCGCCACACAATCAATCGCGCTAAAGCCGCTCGGGCCCAACTGAGGCCACTACTGCATTCGTCGTTACCACCCCGGGTGTAACTAAACATCTATAAGACGTTCGTCCGCTCGCGCCTCACCTACGCCGGCCCGGCATGGCACCACCTGGTGGCGCCATCCATAGCTGCTGCGATCCAAGCGCAACAAAATATTTTATTGCGCGCGACAGTCAGAGCTCCATGGTTCGTGCGCAACACCGTCCTCCACCACGACCTGAAGATGTTTACTAACAATATTAGTGCCCATAGGTGTCACAGATCCTACAGTGGTCCCTTCCCCGGCGGCTCAAGCCGCCGAAGTAAAACAAGGAACCGGCGGGCCGTGTCGCCCACCGTGAATAACGCACGCTTAATGTGGATAACCCCGGAGCGTTTCGCCCCAAGGGCGAAGATGACTACTTCCAATGTTTGTTTTCATTTAAAAATGGGATCATGCGGTATCTATTAGACTTACATATCTGTGGCTCAACAGGAAAGTAGGTGTGTGCGTGTCATATCAGTAACGATTCAATAAAGCCTGTCAGAAGCAATATGTCCCTAAAATACGACACTCGGAGAATATAATAATATTATTTGAACATCTACTTATTCTTTAACATTATTTATAGACGCATTATTGTGTAGTTATGTAGTTGTAAGATGACATGGCCTCTTTTTGTATGGAGAAGCCAAAAAACATTTTAGATTATAGTTTCTTACACCTCATTCCGAGACACGATAATAGTAACCTAAGCACGCTTAAAGTCGTTCCGAGGCGTGCATAAACAGTTTTTGCAAAGCTTATTGACGTCGCAAATGACATCATTCCTCGCGCTCAGACTGCTCACGATATCGATGTAGATCGCTCTGAGCGCTGTCAGTTGTAAGTTTATTTAATTATAGATTTTATTTATAGTTATTTAATATTGTAATTCATTTATACTGTTTGTATATTACTTGTAAAAAAAAATCTAAAATTAATATTGGAAGTTATTTTAGAAGACTGCCACTTGTCATGATTGACCTATAGTAAAGTTGGCTAAATGTGAATCCGCTTATTTATCAAATACAAATACAAATCATTTATTGACCAAAGTTTACATGAATTGCAGAGAATTTTAGTGGTACAAAATATGAGAGATATATTGTTTATAGAGGTACATCTCTGCTGGGTGGTGTATGGTTGGGTCACCAATAAGGGCCTGGGCCTGCGCATTGGTTGACTCCGTTGAGGCTCATTACGGTTATTATAAGATATATAAGTCAATAACGTCAGTAAATATAATATTAAAGCATAAAATAAGATATAAGTTTACTAAATACATAGATAAATATAATAACAAACTAATTAATTGGGTTAAAAACAGCGTGGTTTCTGACCACCCCGAAATCCCTTTCGGGTCGTGATGATACTTTACTTTTTTAAATATAAATAATGGGCGGAACGTGAATGTAAACAAGGTCATACCTACACCAATCAATTCTGTGACGATTGTCCTAGCTTTGTTTCTTATATTGTTTGGCATCTTGTGGTATATTTATTGTCTATGGATAAAATAATATTAAATTAAGGTATTTAATATCAATTCTATTGCTCAAACTAATTCAACCATTAATTTAATCTAATAAATTATAGCGTATGTTAATAATTTGATTATTTGAACATCAATGATGGTTCTGCCTTCGTTGTCTAGCTGTTAAGACCGTAGAATTAGATGCGGAGGTACCGGGATCTATTTCTGATCAAGAACACGAAAACATATTAACACTTTCAGACCTGTTGTCCACAATGGGGTGTATCACTAACATTTTATCTCGATAAATGGCGCATGATATATGGTACCTAAAATAATAATAATAATAATAATAATAAAAATCTTTATTGCAAAATAAATATACATTACAATTCAGTTGTTACATAGGTTAGGGCATAAAATAAATCGTACATAGTAACAAAAGCAGTTTAGCAGTGACATCTGAAATAGTCGGTGGACGGTGCTTCAGATGTCATTGTAGGAATTAGTACTACAACATTTAATAAAATTTCAAATAAAAGAACAGTCAGTTGCAGAAGAGAAGACAAATTTCTAAGCATTCCATGGATTCACCGTGCGGGTGCCGGGTCCATCGTGTGTCGGTAAGAGATGAGAAGAATGGTGTCTCGGGCTTGCGACCGACAATAGGCTGGTTTATTTTTTATTTTATTGCGCAACAAGACGCTTACCATCCACCATTCTGCTCCTCTCCCGACCCAACCAAATACTGTATGATTCTGTTAATGCCGTCTTGGAAGCTCGTTCCATAAATGTATTGACGGCAGACCTGCTTAAGCCCAATTCATTCATAAAGTGGTGCAAGTATTTTGCTGACACACCATTCTTATGATCTCTCTTTCCCACATACTATGGACCAGGTACCCGCACGGTGTATTCATGCAATTATTAGAAATTGTCCTCAAATAACCTTTCAAAGTAAGGTTTCAAGTTTACCAGTAATTGAAGGAAAAGTTTTCAACCAGTCGATTTTTATAGTAATGTTGCATGGAGATGTGGACACTTGACAGTCGGTCTGAAGCATAAGTTATAGCTATGGAGAGAGATATTCGGGATTTCTCTGAAGGATAAAGTCAGAAACGATGACGTCAAAGAATCAATCATAGCTTTCAAAATGAATAAGCTGGTGTGGCAATGGGATGGACACGTCTGTTGCAGAACCGATGAACGATAGAGTTTGATGGAGATGGAACGGGTTTTGGACTGGAGACCACGTACTGGAAGACGCAGAGTGTGACGACCAGATCTTCAGACTTAAGAAGATCGCTAGTGGCGGTGAGGGTGACAGGAGATCGTGTGAAAAGGCGAACCTTGGGGAACCTATATCGAGCAATGGAGAGACTGATGATGATTAACCTTTTAAATTGCTAAAAGATTCGAACGTAGTTTACGGTCGTGATGATACATTCAATAATGATTCTAATAGGATAGTATTTCAGCTCAATCAGAACGAAATACAACAGGGGTGCGTTTTACTCTGTTAACGTAACTATATCAACAAGGCAAATTTGAGTAAACAATACAAATTTGTGCCACAATACAGCAGATAATAGAATAGAATTTCGGATGGAATTATAAAATTTGAAAGTAAAGTATGACACAACTATATCCCTTGGTCATAAAAACACGAGTAAAAAACATAAGATAAAATATTGTACTTACTATTAAGTTATTTTAATTTATATTTAATTTAAAACTAAATAAATAAAGAAGGGATTTAAGATTTTTCTTGGATATGATATGATCGCTTTCTTGGCTGACGGTGTAGAATTATGAGTCAATTTTATCAATTATTCAGATCGCTGACTGTCGAAAATCTGGGTGTCTACTCTGGAAGTACCTAATAAAATGGGAACGACTTCGGAAAAACGACAAGACGCCTGGATCCGTTGAAATTGAAAAAAATCTTACTAATTTAGATTTAATTTACTATATTGGTTGCAAAAATGAGTGTTTCGCTCCTCACTGTTGCTATGGAAGTTAAGTAACAGAGCAAGCTAAAGTTAAATGCAGTGGCCCCAACATGCCGGCCTTTTGTGGCAGATATATGAACAAATTCATCATTCCATCATTCAGGTTCCAGCTCTTTAGGAGTTATCCGAGAAGATGGCAAGAGACCCGATGGTATGACGTTGGTCCCCTGGGAACGAGGACGTGCTCTGGTGTGGATCGCCGCGTCGCATCTCAAGGGGACAGCGCATAAACCGGGGGCCGGGGGGAAAATGCGAAGTCCGGCAAGCGGCGCAAGTATGTAAGTATATTAAAAGATTACAAATTTGTGCTGTTTGCTTCAGAAACTCTGGACCCATGAGTCCAAGCGTTAAAGTTATAACACCGCGTCTTGTCGTCTCCTCTTTCGAGGGACTTTCTTCGCTCAAAGAATCAATTATGTATTGCAATTATGCGGGGAAATGCTCCAGTTCTTGCCACCATTCCACGTGGACGGGACTTATATCCCTATCCGTAGTATTAATACTATTTTTATTTCGTTTTTAACCGGGCCGGAATAATGTTTTTTGGGGATTTGAGAGTACAGCCGCAGTTCTTTTTTCTGCTTTATGCCTATTACTCGCAGATTGAGTATTCAGCGAATCTTTAATTTTATATCTAGGTAATTTACTTTTAGGTTTAATCAAATAATATTTTTTTTGTAAAAGAGAAGAAAATTTTCTGAGCAATCCATGGATCTCTAATCCGTAACAGTCCAACACATAGGCCAAAATATGCACCACCATACCGTAGCCACTATCGCTACCCGTACATAAGATTTGGAGACATCCACTCTGTCGCACGCTGAAGATGTGGAATGCTCTCCCAGCCAGTGTGTTTTCCCATTTCTATAACGAGTGCTTTAAGTGTGAAAAACCATATTGATAGGCCGTCTTTTGTTCCCATTCACTGTCACAACACCTACATAGTCCTAGACCTTCACTGGTAAAGAACATATTTCTGAAGAGTTTCGCCTACTTTCGTCACGCTCGCGCTGGGCGGACGGACTGGGCAGACGGGTTGGCGAGGGTCTAATCCAACAAGGGTTGAAGTTTAGTTTCATTATCGCTGCCCAAAACACACATGTCGAAGTTATTAAGTTGACAAGTGCTCTCGCCAAGTTCCGGAGGGGCTATAGTGTATCGTTATTACCGAGCGAATTATATATTATTTATATACTATTTAGAAAAAAATGAAGCTGTTGATGACTATAAATATATATATCTATATATATATATATATATATATTACCACATGTAGACTCTTGCTTTGACTCTATATACTCGTATATTTTTTCCAATTGTGAGTATCTGTCCGCAAACTACTATCTCGACAACTACTGGTCTGATTAACTTGAAATGTTAAATAGTTGTTTATTCAGTTATTACCTGTGCCTTCGTGGCCTAGAGGTTAAGTCCGATCAGGAATCGAACCCGGTACCTACGCGTCTAAATCCACGGACTTAACCGCTAGACCACGGAGGTATTAGGTATAGATAGGATTTAGGTATACTAAAATAAACCTATTTGCAAACGAGCTCTCCAAGTTCCAAATACCTAATCGTTATTTTTATTCCCTTTGGAATATTTAAAAGTGGCGGACACGACGCAATTAAAATTTATTGAAAAAATAAACCATAATTCCAAAAAAGTAAATATTACAGCAAAATTAAGAAAAAATATCTGTGCAAGACCAAGACCAAGATTGGCCAACACTAATCATAAATGATTCTAACTTCAATTTTATAATTAATTAATTACTTCAGTTTTAATTGAAACTATGTTGGTTAATGACATAAACAATTTTGTTATTACTAGGTGTAAGATTAACTGTTTGTGTCCCAAATAATAAATAAATTATATTGAAAAAAGCGAGTAAAAATCGCAACCAGTTGTTGCACGTTTTTTTTTGTTTTTTTTTTTAAATAATATTAAGTACTTTATTGCTAACGCCTTTCCATTTGGTTTCTAAATATATATTTTTATATTTTGACTTATCCCCCTTTGTTTTCCGATTCCGATCAAGTAGGTACTATACTAAAAAGTTTCCAAATTTTTCCAGAAACTTAAATATCAAGAGTCATACTGTTGCTTTTTCCAGACTGAAATTACTCACTTACCTTACCTTGCATTACCTTCTCGATTGAAAATTTACTCAGCTGAACGTCAATGGGATACGTAATAGACCCACCTTCCAACTTTATTTTGCAGCAAACTCCTTATGAGATAGCCAACTTCATGTCAAAGTTTCGAATATTAATAATCAGGTCTAACTTCAGACAATAGGGATTTATTATATTCCTTATTTTAGTTCTTGATACTGCTAGGACGTCACTAGCTGTTTGATCTAGGCCGATGTGATATTAATGTTTAAGTTAACTATTTCATATTCCAAGGAGTTAACTGGTGATCTGAGATACAGTTATCAGCTCATACTCGGCAACTTGACAGACACAAACAGACAGCGGATGGTACAACACACCTTTGGTGCTGGGCCCTGTTACTAGTATAACAGCCTCCCCTCCGGGGGCCGTGCGACGGTGTGGGCGATGTCCTTAAGATGTTTGTAGGATCCTTTGTGAGCCCGGTAAAACATACGTTTAGCTAGGCCGACGACAAATGATTCGATAGTAGGCATCTCAACATGTTATGTAATTGGATAATTTCGCACTTTAAATATCATGCTGAGCGATATGTACTGCTGACTCCTTATTATTTATTTGGGTCGCCAACAGTACAAACATGAATTGTCACTTAAAACTAAGATAGAAACTAAATTCTGCACTTATTACACATTATATATAGAAATTTGATAGCCACTAAACTATAAATAAAAAATGTCCTCTAGAGATGTCCCATCCGAGATAGTCCCAAGGAGACTGGCAACATTTCCCCTCTGTATAGCGAGTATACGTTGGCAGAAATACTTGCCAGCCTTCCTGTCTCCAGACCTTTCTGTCAACCGCTTTGACAACTCCTTGGCCAAGCGCCTCGCTGACGGTCCCCATGGGCCCATCGTCTCGACCCCAAACGGCGCAAATTCGTACCTCAAAGTCAAAGTCAAAGTCAAAATATCTTTATTCACGTAAACCTATTACAGGCATTTATGAAACGTCATTAATTTAATTATTTTGAATGATTCTACTCCTGCTAGTAGAAGACTAAGCAGCAAAGTGGTCCAATAAGTAAGCTGTTAGCAGAAGACCAGCAGCTTAGCAAATTCCAGTGACCTGTTAATGTTTAATCTGACTGAGAAAGGAATCTGCAAGGAAAACTCAGCTATATCAGATTTACAAAATAAAACATATACAGAACTGCACCACAACGATCAATTAACCTGATACCAAGGTTAGCGTATTTGCGCAATTTGAGGTTCTCTGCAGAAAAAGCCGCACTTCCCGCGCCTGACGATGTCGCCTGGATGTGAGATGGAGATAATGTACACACGTCGCATCCCACACCAAAGACCTGCCAAGTTTCCACGGCCCAACAGTCATTCCGTCGGGTCTCTTGCCATCGCTCCGCACAATCCCAGATGGTTCTAATATTGCGGGTACCCCAGCAGTGACAAGAGCCCTTCGGATAAAGTCGTTGAGAGCCGCGTGACGAGGAATGCAGTCAGCATTATTAGGTCATAAAATGAGTTAATATGGAGCTGCCTGAGTTTTCAATGACATAAGTACTCATATTAAAATATTACCGTCGTTTGGAACTAATGATATTCATCAAATCAGCTTTTTGATTTTGTAAGTGGCAACATTTTTTTATGACTCACCGACCAAAATCTGTCGAGACTGCCGGCCCTGCACAGAGACACAAAAACGAGACAATGGGTGGCGAGCGTCGACTTTAAGTGTATACTTTTTTTTTGGGTACAGTATGTACTAGGTATGTATCTACCTTACTGTAACTGTTACTGTATTTTTAATGTACCTACATATGAAATTTATGACAGAAATATACATTATTATTATTATTACTGTTCATTTCAATGCCGTTAAAATCCTAGTGAGTTTAGAGAGCGGTGGTGTTGTGGCGGCGTAATGACGTCATTCAGCCGGGAATTGCGACATTATGCGACCAGAAAGGGCTTTTTATGCAGTACTAATTATCTTGGACACTTGCAACGTTCCTGAAAGAAAACAGGGTTAATAGAAACCTGGGACGTTCAGTTTAGTTTTTTTTATATTAACATAATACTGAGACATTAAATTTATACCAAGACAGGGTAAAAACCAAATGGTATGAGAATCAAAGCTAGACCAATCAGTAAAGGAATAATTGAGCATGACAGTCATTGCCATTTAAATTTAACCAACTGGAATCTGTTTGCACACCTAATAATAAATAAATTAGTTTAGTCAATTAGTTGTTTATTTACTATTACGTGACGTCATCTGGCATCCATTTGCAAATGCGGCGGTTTTGAGCAAACACGATTTTTTAAAGTTGATTTTAAGTCGATTTAGATCCCATAAAGAATCTAAAGTAATATTCCAGGAATCAGTAAGTAAATAGTTTTTTTTTAATTGGCCATCTCCACACCTCTAAGTCATACCCTAACCACCACCCGCATCCATCGAGACGGGCTTTACTACAATTCACACCGTATTACTGCAGCGATAAACGGCTAAGCTCAGCATGTGTCGCAAAATAGTTGGATTCGCGACGCTTCATCTAGAACCCAGTTGCAATCAATGTTTACACTTCCCCCTATATCTACACTTACTCACCTTACAGAATTTCAGCCTAGAATAAGTACTGCATTTTTACCTAAAATACTTATTTAATAAAATATATAAATACTTCTCATAAGCAAGGCAAATAGCGCGATAAGAAGATTCGTTCTCCAGTAAATTGCCTTATATCGGCTGCTTCCTGTCGAGGTGTTGTTATTTATACTCCCAACTCCTTCGAGGGTTTTTGCCATAGACATATACTGGTACATTACACGTGGAATTTGTTCAATAGCAAATATTTTTAAATTATAATCTATAGGTATATATAAATTAATGTCTGTGTGTATGTTCCTTATGCATTTCAAAACTACTTGACCGATCGGGATGAAAACATGTTGATACTGGGAAATGACTGTCGGGGGAGATAGGGACACCGTCGGCCTGCCCCAGCTTACCAGTAAGACGGAAGACGGCGAAACCCTCACCCCGCCATTGTCGGATGGATGGGGGGCCCTGAACTGGCTACTGGGACCTAGCTGTCAGGGAGTGGAGGGGCCGACGACCGCGCCCAACGTAACCGGTAATGCGGGCGTGGGGGCAGGCGGTCGGAGGTGACGACGGAGTCGGCCTCTGATCCAGCCCACCGGACGGGTAGTGGTGGTCGGAGGTCGACTCCGCGGTTACGTGCTCACAGCCGGCCGCGTCGAGACCACTCTAGGGAGACAAGTCGTGCACTCCTGCCGTAAACTTTTTTACGGTTAGCGAGTACATGCACGCCTGAGTAAGGTCATGGAGGTGACCTACTCGTAAAGGCGAGAGATCCCGTGAAGCCGCCACTCAGGCGCGCCGTGGAAGATCGCCGTCAGGTTTTAGTCGGTGCGACTTAACCTTTCCCTGCTGCCTCCACAGCGCTGATTTGTGGGGAATACCGATCGAAGATCCTAAAACTCACTAGCGCTCTTATTATATATATAGTTACTCAGTCGTTGCTCTTGAGACTCCTGCGCAAGTCGACTCTACGCTTGACTGTCGTCGAATACAGAAATAAAGCCAAGTCAAACCATTTACCGCTCAACGGTTAATCGACCTCTCCCAGTAGTAGTGTATTATTGGGCATTCTGCCCCACCTTTCGTTCACATCGCTGTCGCGATGCTCACTTCAGGTGTGTTGAATGCCCAATAATACGGATGCGACAATATTAACATTAATGTCATTGTATGAATCCAAACTGATTGTTCTGTGAAACACGTAACAAGTAAAAAAATATATATTCATACTTGGTTATGATAATATTATAATCATCACACAATCATTATTATTCATTAAATAGAAAATAAAGGTAAACTTACCTACGTCCACAATTACAAATTGAGAATAATCGTCAATGTGTGTTTCCTCATAAATTTCTATAAAGCTATAGTGAAACTAAAATAACATTAAATATTAATTATTCACAAAACCTAATTTAAATATAAATCGTATCTGTGCGGCAGGGTGGCAAGAACGCTGACCACATTCACAAAACCTAATTTAAATATACTAAATCGTATCCGCGCGGCATGGTGGCAAGAACGCTGACCACATTTCCTCGCTGAATCGCTACGCTGATTCTCTGTGAATTAGAGACAGCTACTCAAATACACCTAATATAAAAGGTTTATTACTTATCTGTGCAATACTTTTTAAGGAAATCAAATTAATTAACTAAGTGTTTCAATTTATCTAGTTAATGTACAAAAAGGGTGAAAGAAATAATAAATGCAGGAACTATATACTTGATTATTTAATACACTCCTGAAAAGGCTATTTACAATGTTTGAAAATACATATATAGATTATTATATTATGATGAATAAAAATGTGGCTCTTCTTCAAACATAGCATCTGTTTGATGTACGAATTTTTGTAGAATTTTCCATTGCTCGGTGTCATGCGATATTTGTAGTTTAATGCGGAGGAGCGCTTTTTTCCATGCGTTCTCCATATCCGCACCAATGCAGACATCATTTGTTTGGTAGATCTTGAGATCTACCACGTACTCACCACGAAGGTTAGCGGTACGTCGCTCGTTACCGTTGGCAACTTTATTTACGAAAAACGATTTTACTGATTTTCCGTCCTCCATCCTACCATCCTCATTTCTACCATGACTCAAATCGAAGATGTCGAATATCTTAAGTGTTTTTCTGTAACGAAGAAAAAAACAAAAACATACATTATTGTTTATTATTCGCTAGAATAAACGGTTTTTACTATTATTATGAGTAAAACAGAATAAAGTATCTAACTTGGTATTTTACTAAACAATATGTGGACTATTAGATAGATCTTATGCATCTAACAAGTATATCGGATCTACTGATGCGATGGTTCGTAGTGGTAGTGTGATGAACAGTCGCTCTGAGATGTGCATTCTCCGAGAGCTACCAATATTGATAGCTAATTTATATTCACATCATGGATCGTCGCATGAGAACGTAAGCTCAAAATTATATTGATGTAAAAAAAAAAAAAAAAAAAAAAAAAAATTTAAATGTATTATTTTTTATTGATTTCATCAATAAAAATAACATTTCTTATATATTTTTTTATTCCAATGTTAATGATCTCACTTTACAACTTCAGGTTGAGTCAATGTTGAACGCCCACGCTTTGCGTTCTCAGCCTCGGATTTTCCTTTACGCTTGCATGCAGTGATGGTTTTCCTTGTTGGTTTCTGTACATCATAATCAGAGTCAGACCTGAAATAATAAAAAAACAAAACATGTATTTATAATCCACTCATTAATCAATTTGAAACATAAAGGTATCTAGTAATTATATGTTACATAAAATAGTAGTATAATTCTTCCATTTTAACTTACATTTTATATTGGTTAAAAACTTCTTCTTACAATAAACGAGGAACAGAGCCACGCTGTTGGTTTATTAAGAACTCGTGATTTACGATAAGTTAGGTGCAAGTGTTGTAAGTCTTGAAACTGCTTTGATGAAAGGTTTAAACTGTAAGAGATTTTATAGATAAAAATTACAAATGTCATCACAAAGTTGAATTATTTTAAAAAACACTTTTATGATAATCATATATTATGGTAAAATAGCTCTTATGGTTATTACAAATAATTGAGTATTAAAGCAAAAATCGAATAATGATTAAAATTATTTAGAGTTTCATATTAAATTATTGACATATAAAAAATGCATTATAAACAATTTGAAGGTGACTTCTAATTAGAATTAATAAAACAATTATTATTTAAAACACATTCATCACATTTATGTTAGGGTAAAGTAGCTATTACCTAACCACAAACTTTACAATAGTAGTAAATAGGGTTATAATGATAGGTAGGTGTATTAGGATAATAAGTAAATATTATCTAAGAACTATGTATAAATAAAACACAAGCTTTATTAGACAATCTTCACTTGTGATGGTATCAAATGTGATTTTTTTTGAAAGGAGGCAAGTAATGGTTTATTTACCCTATGCAATTTTTTTTTTTTATTTCATCAGCATTTTATAAAATAAAAGATTGTGAAATAGTACTTACATTATTATGACCGTATATCTCATAAGAGTTGGTGATTTTCTTCTAACAATTATCACAGGTTAGTGCACAACATTCACAAATATATTTTCTATATTACCTAGCTATAATTTTTTATGTATGTATGTAAAACGCTTAATTATTTAATACACTATGTAAAGTTATATTATGATTTATTATTACAGATCTAACTCATCTTTACGTTGGTACCAGGAATGAAAAAATCATATGACAGTATACAAATAAATTACTATCAACTTTCATGATGACATATAAATCAATAGCATTAGCTAATTGGGATGAGTGGTGATAATTTGAACTTTATATATAGGTATTTTATTTTTTATTATATTTTATTATATTTTTTTAATTTACCTCACTTTGATAACAATATTTCTTTAACAAATATAATTAAATATTTTAGTTCGGGTTCTACATTTAATATAGATACGGAACGATGATGTAAAACGATGATCATAAAACTAACTTTTTATTGCAGAATCATATTATTACGGATCGAGAACAATGATTGGGGACAACAAATTTGGAGATGTGAAATTCTTCACAAGATTTAATAATTTTCTTTATAATTAGGTACTTAAGTTTTTATTTTATTTTTACTTATCTTTAAGATGTCTTCCTAGAACACAGAGTCCTAGATCTTCACTGCTGAAGACAATTTCTTCTATTCCATAAGTTGGTATTAGTGGAACCAAGACTAACAGATTAACGTGCTCTCCGAAGCATGGGAACGGTGGTGTTGTTTAATTAATATCATTGAAATTTAGAAAACATGCCTTTTTGCTCTGTTTGTAATATTGCAGTAGATAGGAAGCGGTGGGTTGGGCATATTAGGAGTAATAAACATAAAAATAATGCTACCACCCCATTGTATGATAATATAGAGATTATTAAGTCCGCATTCAAAGGTCGTATTGCTACTTATAGAATACTTGCATGCAATGAGGAAGGTCAAAACTTAGGAGAATGTTTTTTAAATAAAATTAGGGAGCAAGTAAAATCTTTAATTAATCGCTCATTATCAAAGCATATTTCTGTAAAGGTTAATTTTGAACTTTTTTCTACCTTTTTTATGTTTAAAAATGATTTACATGAAATAAAATCATTTTCAACAAAAAATTTCAGTATTCATTCAAATTATAATTTCGATGTAATGTATGATAAAGTAGTTTACGATTTATTAAAGAAACTTGAAGAATTTCAGGATAGGGATAGTGGTTGGACTTTTTTAAATAATTTACATGTTGAAGTTAACATAAATAAATATCAACCTCTTAGTGGATCGAGTTTTATAGAACTACCTAAATTCATAAAAAATAAAAAAGCATGTTTAAATATTCGTAATAATGATAATTATTGTTTTTTGTGGTCTGTGACAGCTGCTTTATATCCTACAACTCGTCACCCTGAAAGAGTATCGTCTTATCCAAACTTCTTAAATGTTGTAAATATTAATGACTTGTCTTTTCCAATTACTTTCTCAGATATAGCAATTTTTGAAAAAAATAATCCCAATTTAAGTATAAACGTGTATGGGTTATTAAACGGTCGGACTATAACAGGTCCTCTGTATAAATCTGAATCTTTAAATCTCAAAGCAAAACGTATTCATCTATTGCTTATAGAAAATAATACATCATCTCATTACTGTCTTATTAGAGATTTGCCTCGACTAGTAAGAACTCAAATGACTAAACATCACGCCAAGTTATATTTCTGTGAAAGCTGTTTACTATTCTTTCAAACTGAAAATCAATTTAATGACCATTTGTGTGAGGGTGTTGTTACCGTTTTACCAGAAAAAGGATCGGTAATACAGTTTAAAAACTATAACAGAAAACAAAATATTCCGTTTGTTATTTATGCAGATTTCGAGACAATATTACAACCTATTGAGCACGATCAATTTGAATCTGCTAACACAACTAATTTACAACGTCATATACCTGCTGCGTTTGCATACAACATTGTTTCCTCAATAGATAGTAGTTTTAATCGGTTTAAAATTTACCGCGGTGAAGATTGTGTCTTTAAATTTATTGATATGCTATATAAGGATGTGAAGGACATTTCAGATTTATTAAGTTTAAATAAACCGATGATATTCACAGAAAAAGATGATATTGATTTTAAAAACGCCTCTCGATGTCACATATGTGATAATTACATATGGGGAAACAAAGTTAGAGATCATTGTCATTTAACCGGACGTTACCGAGGTGCTGCACATCGGTACTGTAATCTTCTATATAAAGTACCTAAATTTATTCCTGTTTTTTTTCATAACTTGTCTGGTTACGATTGTCACTTATTCATTAAAGAATTAGGGGAGACACCAGGAAAGATCAATATTATACCGAAAACGAAAGAAAAATACACATCATTTTCCAAATTTGTATCTGTTAATAATGAGGAGTTTATACAGTTACGATTTTTAGATTCATTTAATTTCTTAGGAACTAGTTTAGACAAACTTGCTAAAACAATGAATGTTGAAGATTTTAATTGTCTAAGAGCTCATTTTCCAAATAAAACTCAATTTAATTTGTTAACTCGAAAAGGTGTATATCCATACAGTTACGTTACAAATTGGGATGTTTATAAAGAAAAAATGTTACCTCCAAAAAACTGCTTTTATAATTCATTAACTAACGAACATATTTCTGACTATGACTACAAACACGCGAAGAAGGTATGGAGAGAATTTAATATAAACAATTTCGGAAATTACACTGAGTTATACCTGAAAACCGATGTTCTTTTATTAACTGATATATTTGAGAGTTTTCGAAAGACTTGTAAACAGCATTACAAACTTGACCCTGCTTTTTATATAACTGCACCAAGTCTCTCTTTTGATGCTATGTTATTAAAAACACAAGTTCAACTCGAACTCGTATCAGACTTAGCTATAGTTCGAATGATTCAATCAGGTATCAGAGGAGGGTTATGCATGTGTTCTCATCGATATGCAAAGGCTAATCACAGGTATATGAGTGAATATGACGAGTCACAACCAGAATCCTATATCGTCTATTTAGATTGCAATAATCTTTATGGGTTTAGTATGTGTCAACATTTACCATATTCTGATTTCCGCTTTTTAAGTCAACCCGAAATGGATCAGTTAATTGTTCAAAATATAAAAGATAATTCGGATTGGGGTTATATTCTGGAAGTAGACCTATTGTACCCTGAATACTTGCACTATAAGCACAACGATCTTCCGTTTTGCCCTGAAAAATGTATTCCACCAGGAGGGAAATCAGAAAAACTTGTACCTAACTTGTATAACAAATACAACTATGTGATTCATTATATACACCTCAAGAAATGTCTGGAACATGGATTGATCTTACGTAAAGTTCATAGAGTTATAACATTTAGGCAAAGTCCATACTTAAAAAAATATATTGAACTAAATACTATATTACGACAAAAAGCAAAAAGCACATTCGAACAAGATTTTTTTAAGTTGTTAAATAATAGTGTGTTCGGTAAAACTTTAGAGAATACTGAAAATAGAGTAAATGTTCAATTAGTCAATCAATGGTTTGATAAAAATAATAAAACAAAAAAGTCATTATATGCTGAGAGACTAATTGCTAACCCTTACTTTCACAGCGTTTCTGTGTTCACCGAGAACTTAGTAGCTATACAAATGAAACCGTCTCAAATTATTTTGGATAAACCAATATATATAGGATTTACGGTATTAGAATTATCTAAATCTCACATGTACAATTTTCATTATAATATTATTAAACCATTTTATCAAAATCGTGTACAATTATGCTACACTGACACGGATTCATTCGTTTACACATTAACTACAGATGACTTTTATCAAGATCTAAAAAATAATTTTCTTAACTATTTTGATACTAGCAATTATGATACCCAAAATTCTTTTAATATAATGCAAAGAAATAAGAAAATCCCTGGGCTTTTTAAAGACGAAATGGGTGGTAAAATTATCACAGATTTTGTGGGTTTAAGATCAAAATTATACTGTATCAAAACCGATGAAAAATTAATAAAAAAAGCGAAAGGTGTAAAGTCATGCGTAGTTCGGGATTTAGATATATCCGATTACCAAAAAGTGCTCTTCCAAAATGAAGTGATTCGAAAGAAGAATATTTTGTTTAAGACAATTAAACATCAAATATTCACACAAAGCGTTACGAAGATTGCACTTTCTGGTAATGATGATAAACGTTCATTATCTAGCAATAAGATAGAAACAAAAGCATGGGGGAATAGTTCTATTTTTAAAAATATTTAATAAAGCATATCGTGTTTAATATAATTAGTTTTAAGCTCCTGTTAGTTGTGTTTTATTTGTGTGTATGTTTATTTTTAATAAAGTTAATAAAATGTACTATGTTGTTTTAATTTAAAATATAATTCGCTTTATAATCATATCTTTAATCCTAACTTTATAGCCTAGCAGTAACGGTAAGATTTAAATATATAGATATATATATATAATATTTAAATTATGGTTTCTAACCACCCTGTAACATATTAGTGTTGTGAGGTAAAAATCACAATTCATTAAAATTACTATTTTCATAACACAATAAATTTTGTTTATTTACACTTTTATCGAGTTCATTAATTATCTTCTAACCATCCTGCAAAAGGTTATAGTCGTGATGAATAAAAAAATAATGATGCAACATTAAACAGAACTGCAAAAACTACGAGTAGATTCATATTATGATGATGTTAGCTGGAAAGAGGTTAATTACCTTAATGTGTGTCAAATCACCTACACAGTAGGCACTTGTAATTTATTATTAAACCGAGTAACTTGTTGATTGAATTCACATATTCTAAATCGATTATTTGTTGTAAGTAATAAAATTTAATAAATTTATCTTTTTATAAAAATAAATGTAATAATATTTTTTTAGGTTTAATTAACTTTTTTTAATACTTTTTTAGAAAATGAATATTGCTACTGATGAAATATTGTTCTCTCAATATGCGCAAGACCCGTTACAGGACTTTGATGAAAATTACCCTGAGTTGAGTACTCAAAATCATAAGAAACAAAAACGTAAGAAGGAAAATCTGAAAAAAAAATCTCGCTCACTAAAATCATATATTATTTGCAAAGAACAAGGGAGAGGAACACGATTAATAGAAATAAAAGTAATGGACTTAGTAGAATCTCAAGATAGTGAAGATGGTGAAGATAACCTGGTTTTAAGTGCACAGTACGTGGTGACAGAACCAGTGGATGAAATAATGGAGCAGACCGAATATTTAATTCGCAAGATTTCAAAAAAACTATGTGGTTGTAATTTATAATAATATATGTATATTTTTTAATTATTTAATTTAAAAAAATAAAGTCCAGTTTGTATATATTTTATCATGTTTTATTTTCTGTTCACATAGGTCTCCTAATTTTAGAGCTTAACAATATTATTCAATAAAATATTTCACTAAACAAGTTATTAATTTTTTTGAATATAGTTAAATAAGCAAATTTATTTTATACAACCAGATTTTACCTGATAAAGGTGAAGTATCCTCATAACCATAGTTGTTTGTATAGGTATTTATTTAATAGGTATCTTTTAAAATAAATAAAACATAAAAAATCATTACTAAATTAGTATTTATTTAGATATCGTACTTTGACGGGATAAATATAGTTTTATACCATCTTTTCAAACATATAACATTTTTTAACGCACATTCTTTCACATGAGTAATACAATTTAAATTTACATTATCATTACAGTATTCATTATACATTTTTAGAAAACTAGGACACCCTTTACTGCCTAAATCTATCACACAACACTTTTCACTTAGTTCTTTTACCCATTTTATTTTTTCATCTCCCTTTACTAATAATTGTCTATTTTCTATTATTGGTTTTATAATTCTTTTAAATTCACGATAGTCGATATAACCCTCACTCCAATAAATACCTCGGTTCTTTTCAATCCAAGACACGTTCTTTTTTTCTTGCATTGTTAGTTTATTATAAGGATAAGGTGGTTTAACTAAAAAAACTTGAGTGTGTTCGGGAGTAGCTAATGCAAATTCTTTTAAAATAAAATTATTTTTGTAATCTTTAAAACCTTGAATATCTGCTATATAAAAATTCATGATATCTTTCGAACAATACCGCTTAGTGGTTTATATTCTATAATACAGTCGTTTAGAATAAGACAGTAAGCCGATGTTTGGTTAGGTATTTCAATATCGCTTTCCAACTCTAATCTAATGTTTACAACAGGTCCAGTTTTAACACACTCTCTCTGTCTAGAACAGTCTAGAACAAACAGTGGAGCTTTTTCCAGGAACTGTTTAACATTTAACAATGGTTCTGGTCTGCGTCCGTAATAAGACTGTTGAAATCTAGCATATTGTTCATATAATAAAGCATACTTCTCATCTGTGAAATTAATATTAAGAGATTCATATGGAAAGTATGTTGAATTAAGAAAAACTTTAACATCTCGTAAGTGACAATGATCGAATTGAGACATGTCTTGACTTGAATTGTTTTTTCTGTTAGTTTGAAGTCCAACAATCACATATCTTGGTTTTTCAATTTGAGATGATGTTTTAATCGCCCAAGTATGTTTAGTAGTTTGGGGTAACAAAGGATATTCATATAAATCCCAGTTTCTAAAGGCTAGTAGAATAGGTTTATCTTTCTCTAACAGCTTGAGCAAATTAATCCTTTCTAAGTCAGATACTTTTATATGAGGAACCCTCCATATAATTTTGTGAATTTCAATATCTTTAACCGTTTCTCCAGTGTTGAGTTTCAAAGCGTTTAAGTTAGTGTTGCTACGTAACAGAACTAATTCATGTCTACAGTTCATTATAATTTTTTTGTAATCTTCTGCAAAACCAAGGATATTATTAAGAGGTATTGAAGCACAAAAAAGTCCACCACTGGTTGTACCATCTATATCCCAACCCCAAGTCTTTGATGTTTTTGATTCATTATCATTCATTGATAGAAGTGACTTCATAGTTGTGGTGATTCCAGCATTTTTTACTTTATCTATTTCTACACCATTTAATTCATAACGAACGTCTTGAAAAAGATAGAGCATTGGATTGTTTGTGAAATGAACACTTGTTACTTTTTCTTTCGAATCTTTTTTAAAAATATGAACCACACCTTCTAAGTACAATGTACTAGCTGATGGTAATATATATAAATCTTGTTGATTGATAGGGATACGAATTTCATCATTCTTGTTGAAGCTAGTAACATAAGGTTTGTATGAATGAAATTCAACACTTTCAATACCATTATCGTATATAGGTGGATTTGATATATTTAAGATATTCATTTTAATAAGCCTATCACTTTGAGGAATTTCCTATTTTCTTTTGTTAATTTAATTTTTCTTTTAGATGCTTCTTTATGAATGGTACGAACTGTACTGATATTTTTAATGCATGTGGCTATGTTTTTATTATGATCAATCATTTTTTCTTTAGATGTATGTACAGCTGGATTTCTTCTCCTCGCAAATTTATTAAATTATTATTTATATCCACTAATTTTATATTAATACAGTTTATATTTTTTTGGTTTATTGGAAAATATATAATATTTTTTGGGATTTCAATTATTCTGTAACCCGGTGGTACATTGGGAGCAAACTCATGAATTATATGACTCGCTCGCCCATTTATATACGAACCACCAACTATATCACATTCGACTCGCACCACAGTTGATGATAAAATATTAATTGGTATGTGTGACTCGTGTATTATATTAGCTTGCAGAGTCTGTCTACCAAACCCTAAAACATTTCCCAAGGTGTTATCTTTATTGAAATGCATATCTTTCGTGCAAAAAATTGTAGTTTTTAATGTATTGTTGTTACAACACAGGTTAAATGTTGCATCTTTTATTTTATTTTTTAAAAAGTCACATATATCTTGAAGTTCATATGTTCCTTCAGGTATTTCTACACATTCATTATTACCATAATAAAATTTATTATTATTACTATCAATGTTCGGTATAGAATTAAATGTTGATAAGCATAATAGAGCACACTCATATTCACCCTCAAGTTGTAAATTAGGATTATAGTAAGTTGTTAGAACCGATGTATTACCAGTGATAGACAGTGTGAAAGACATCTTTCCAATGATACTAACTCAAATGTACTTCTTATTTTATATATTTTTTCCAAAAAATTCTTAAATATTTTAAACATAATTGTCCACAATTGACTGTGTTAAAATTTTGATATTTCGTATAGTTGTAAAACATATTTTTACTATTCAAGTATAATATTAATTCTGATGGAGGTTTCAGATCACCAAAACTATCAAAATATTCACAATAATCATATAATCTAACATAGGCTACCCAATGAGTACCCTGATTTTTAGAGTTATCAAGATTAACAATACCACATTCAATATCTCGAGATTTTTTTGGTAATCTGTCTTTCATGTAAACACCTCTAAAAAATGGAATACCATTTGCATACTTTATAATATCTAAATTTGTGAGAGCATGTTTGGGTAGCCTACTAATCAGTTTTTTGAACGGTTTATGAATAATCCGTTACCTTTTTTGTAAGGTTTAATATGTAAACCCTTACCCAATGCAATTTGCTCCATCTTTTTGTTATGGCGTTCAGATTCTTGCAGATTTTGTTGAGCAGATCTATAGTCGTTAACAGTTTTTGCAATACCAGCTGCCCCACCCGCTAGAGTACCCAATGCAGATAATCCAGCAAAAATAGGTAATAAAGGCAAAATTCCACCTACTTTAGGTAATGGTATAACTCGTGGTAAACGAACTTTGTTATTTTTAGACAATAGTTTCTTAGCAGCTAAGTATGCTATTTTAATTGCAATCTTATCACTCTTAGGTTTACATTTTTTGAGTTGCGAGTGAATTTTTGATGCTATAGTTTTAAATTTTGTAATTCCAGCACCTGTCTTCAGTTTAGTTTTCATTACTTTCTTAACTATCCAAGAAGCAATTTTTTCACCTTTTCCAGCATCTCTTGACTGAAGTCTTTGCTTAGCCATGTTTAATAGTTGTAAATCAGCTTTGTGACGATTTATCAAATCAAAATATTTTGAATATGCAATATCATGATTCATGCAAGCGTTGTCAAGTTTATTAACTCCTTTGTCACCTCGTAATAATCGTTTTTCTAACTTTGTTCCCGGACCACAATAATTATAACCAGGGAAATGTAGTTCGAACGGTAGATTATTTATCAGATTGTTAACTAGTCCTCCTCCTTGCATTACTTATAATATTATGAAGACATCAAATACCAACATTTGACTTTATATTATTAAACCAAATCATTTTTATCAATCCAACTATTTTCACTGCTATTAAGACCCAACCATTTTACAAAAAGTTTACTTCCCTTTCTTTGCAACACTCTTTCTATTAAATATAGATTAGGATACTTTGTTTTTTGAAGTTCTTCTTCATAAAAACACCCTAGTATAATATTATTACGTTGATCTTCAAGGTGATAGGTTTTGGGATTTGTATTATTAACTTCTTTGATTCTAAAAATTTCTGTAGACCAATTAGGTGTGTAGCCTTTATCGAAATCACTTTTATATTTACTTATACGCACATAGTCGTTAAGTTTGAATTTATGTTTAATTGAATTTTTATTTCTATTTTTGTAAATATTATTTTTCACTATGATTTCGTTCATTTCGTTTATATCAATCGGTTTATATTTAGTAGTATGATGTTTAGTATTATTATATGACATAATAACACTTGTTAGTGACTCTCCGACCCATTTGTACTCTCCATTTAAACTAAACAACTTAAACAATTTGTTTTTTATGGTTCTGATTACTCTTTCCACTATGGAAGCCTTCTTGATCGAGAATGTAGAATAATGATTAATGTTATAGTTATTCATAAGTTTTTTAAATGCTGTATTATAAAACTCTGTACCCATATCTGTTTGTAAATTAACAGGGTGACGATTGCTCATGAGCAATACCTTTCGGAAAGCGTTAACTATTTCAAATTTAGTTTTAGTCTTTACAGGAATAGTCCACACATACTTTGAAAAGCAATCAATAACGACTAAAATAAATTTAAAACCTCTGTTAACATTTTTGTAATTCTTCAAATCAATAAGATCAGCTTGCCATAAATCGTCTATACCCTTCAAGATAACAAGACGACGGCTAAAATTTTTTCGTGCACCTCTATGTATTTCATCTACAACTTGTTGTTTGCTCATTTTTTGATAGTTAAATTATTAAATGTATTTCAAACTTTGCCTAAAATTTCTCTCAGTTTTTTTTCCACTTCATTATGAATTTCAGTTTTTATTTTTTTAAGCTCTGCTTGGAGTTCTTTTTTGCTACAGAAATTAGTAATTGAACTATCAACATATTCTTTATTAACTGCATCGTCTTTTGTTATTGGATGTTTAATACCTCTTAATCTTGTAGATTGTAAGTCAAAGTCACCACTTTCAGATTTTGTTAGAGCCTTATCCGTGATCTCAAATATTTCTGCGAAACGCATACGCTTATGAATATGATGTCCGAATTTGTCAATATTCATTTGAAGAACTGTTCGAATTAAATGATAAACATAAAATGAAACAAAATGTATAAACAAACTCATATTTATTGATTTAAATTCCCACTTTCTCGCAACTCTTCTATGATAGAAATAATTTCATTATCTACTCCAGTGTTTCCAGCATCCTTAGAAGCATATAACAACTGTAATCTTGCAACTAATTCATTAGGATCGTCCCAATACACATAATCTGTATTTTTTTTCAATTTCTTCATCAATGGTAAACCTTCTCCACGTTGAACATTTGTCATAGATGTATGATCCGAGTCGGATAGGAAAAGAGGTTTTATAATTTTCATATATTTTTGTCCCTTATTACTTTTTATAGGCTTGTTTGGATCATTATCTCGTCGATGAGCATTTGTGAGAATTAACATTCGTTTATAATTTAGAGTATCATCCGTGGTGATTAAAGTGTAATCTGGCGACTTATTGAACAAAAGCTCTTTTAACCCTGGTGTGTTTTTATAGCGTTGATCCCCTATGGAAATTATGTTATTGTTAATGTTTACATGAGCTGTACCCATCATAAGTTTTCCTTGCTCAATTCTTACACCGAATGGAACATCTTCATAAATTTCGGAAGATAAAGACCAAGAGGAAGCATCTGTACTTAAAGTCGGCTTCGTATTAATTGTGTTAAATGATTCAACACTATCTTTAAACTCTTCAGAACTATTGTCACTAACATCAAGTTCACTCGAGACTTTCTTCACTCGAGATATTATGTTAGGTTTATTCTGCACAATGGTTTTATTAGAATAAGATTCACATGAAGAATCAAAATCATCTTCGTGGTTAGATGGACTAGGATTATTTCTAATGTTATTATTTTTATTTTTTTTTCCACCAATTACCGTATTCAAAGGATCTGTTATAGGTTTGAAAAGAGTGTTTAAAACAATTTTATTATCAGCTTCATTGTCTCGCATTTTCTTTATTTTGTTTCTTACAGCCTCGGCGGTGTCAACAATTTGTTGTTTAAGTGCTTTTTCCATTATTTTTAAACAATATACTATATACGTGCGTGATTCTTTGATAAGTTTAATATAATAAAAAATAAAAATTATCATATCGATATTTATATTATTATTCAAAAACCACAAAAGTATCAAATTTCTTTCTATAGCAACCATTGTTTTTACTACAATCTTTGTTTATTACTAAATACTCATAAGGTTCTTTCCATATTTTTGAACACATTTCTCTAAATTCAATCCAAGTCATATCCGTGTTAACATGTTCATCATATACATGTCTCAAATTAATGTCATCTTGTTTAAAAAGAATTATAAGGTTAGCATTATCCCTTACAAGTTGTTTAGGGATTTTGCTATATGTCTGGTTCAAATAGAAACAATCTATAGTCCTATGTCTCCCCATCGCAAAATAATCCCGCATATTATTCTGACTTTCACATGCTACGTCATCAAATATTATTATTGAATTGTGTTTAGCATCTTGTGGACTTATGACTTCTTCGTTTCCATGAAATTTATCAAAGGAAACACTTGGTACTAATTTCAAAACCTTCTCAAGGAAAATATACTTGGGTTGATAAAGGGTTTTAGAATATACATATACGTTCTGAAATTGTAAACCATGTTCGTGTAATAAAAGACCAATAACCAAATTGGTTTTTCCAGTGTTTGAGGGACCACAAACTATACAACGAATCGTATTAGGTAAAAGGACACCATGTCGTGATCCTATGTTCTGTGTATCAACACATAGTTTTTCAACATTTAATGTTTGTGGTTGTTGTATAAATTTCATATTAGCGTTATTGTCAAAAGCCTCATTTAAAATGAATAGAATATTATAAAGTCTTCGCTATTTATGTCATCAACACCAATCCATTTTTTTATCACTTTTCATTGTAACGAACGTAAAAAGTACATAGGCGAGCTAAATAATGTCTTAAGCATTATTTTACATTTATTTCGTTACACATGGGTTCACACAATAACATTAATGTTAATATTATCGCATCCGTATTATTGGGCATTCAACACACCTGAAGTGAGCATCGCGACAGCGATGTGAACGAAAGGTGGGGCAGAATGCCCAATAATACACTACTCCCAGTGAGTGTGAATAGTATTATTATTAATAATGACATTTATTGACTGTCAGGCGATACGAAGTTCGCCGGGTCAGCTAGTCCAGAATAAAAATAAAGAACTGCGTACTTTTTATTTTAATTATTGAGTGATAAAATTTTAAGTTACGGTGCAGAAAAGTTTTACTAAAATATCGCCACTTACACAGAGCCTAATCAAGTATGTAGCGAGAGGTCAACGACTGCGCGAACGTTGACTTACGTAATTCTTTCTCTCTCTAATTTCCCCCTTTGTTGCACCCTTTGGCTTGTTCTTTTTATTTTTTTATTTAACGTCAATTTATTACACTACAGAGTTTTTTGTCAAAATCAAATCAAAATATCTTTATTTTCCAGAATACTGTGTACAAAATAATAATGTGGTCTTATACATAATTTCCGACGCATTCTACCGCTAGCGTCATGAAAATATTAAATATTTATGTTATAAACTGTAAAAGAATTTACTAAATATATTGCTGTAATTCCTTTTGCACCCACTTAGAAGAAGAGAAGACAAATTTCTAAGCATTCCATGGATTCACCGTGCGGGTGCCGGGTCCATCGTGTGTGGGTAAGAGATGAGAAGAATGGTGTCTCGGGCTTGCGACCGACAATTGGCTGGTTTAAGAAAAGGAGGCCTCCTTTTTTTTTCTATTGCGCGATAATACGCTCACCATCCACCATTCTACTTCTCTCCCTACCCAACCAAATACTGTATGATTCCGTTAATGCCGTCTTGGAAGCTCGTTCCATAAATGTATTGACGGCAGACCTGCTTAGGCCCAATTCTTTCAGTAAGTGATGCAAAGATTTTGCTGGAACTCCTCTTGCACCAACTTCCACTGCGTAAAGCTGAGTCTTGAACCCGTTCCTGATCATTTCTTCTGTGAGATCATAATATTTATTCGACTTCATGTTGTGGTCTTTTGGAATATTTGATTCCCACGGAACGGTAAGTTCAATAAGGATAACTTTTTTCAAGTTCCGAGAAAACACTAAGATGTCTGGCCTATAGGCTGATACAGCTAGTTCATCTGGGATCCTATAATGGTGTTCAAATGTATCCATGAGAATTTTCCAGTCTGATGCGGCGCCAAGGATCGAGGTGGGCTTGCATTTAGTTTTCGTGCTTTGCCCTTCCTTTACAAATGTGGTCAAAGTTTTATTTGTAGTCAGTCCCTTTCTGGCTCTTGCAATAGAAAGACTTACTGCTTCACGGATAACACCTAGGACTTTGTCATGTCGGCGTGAGTAATAGCCCTTTTCTAGAGGGTAACGCACCCTACAAGTGTGTGTCTAGCAGTTCCTATGGCAGCACCACACAATGTATAGTTCTTTTCCGTAGCTTTCCCTCACCTTACCAGATTACTCTGGTCCGGGAGGGACATTTGAAAAGCATTTAGGTAGAACTTCAACAACGAACAACACCGGAGACCAATCGTACATTAGTGTGCGCCACTTTAGGGCTGGAGGGATGCAAAAATCGCCCAAAGTTAGCCAGTCATTTTGAACTTCTAGAGTCATCGCGTGCACTCTGTATTCATGCTCTTCATCTTTCCTGAGGAAGGATTTTATAACCTCTTTGTCACTTTCTTTTTTCTTCTAGCCAATGCCTCTTTTGTTAGTCTGGGCACCTGTCATGAATTTCTTGAAGAATAGTAGTCTCGGTTCCATATCTGAGACCAGAGGGTCTCTTGGAAGGGATGAAATTGTATTATCCTGGGAGCTGGTTAGAATTTGATATTTGCTTATACGTAGATGTTTGTATAATTCAGATGGTCTTTTCAGATCCATTCCGAAGTTTCTCCGTCCTCTAAAGAATGTTGAGGAGTCAGCACCCTGGGCTAATCCAAGCCAAGACTTCAATGTTCTTATGACGTCCGCGTCCAGACTTGATAGTAGGCTTTTGTTGAAATCATATACTAGGAAAGGCCAAGTGAGGCGAGATGCTAAGTAGTTGTCATATATCCAAGCTTTTTTGACATTGCTTATAGGCTGTTGAGTAACCCTATTCATGTCGTCAGTGAATTGTTTTACAACTACTTCTAGGGATGGTGTTGTTTGATGTGAAAATTTATCCTTCTGCCAAGAAATTTAAAGGGCATGGTTTCATTTACCGGAGCTATTCTCTGCCCTGCTATACTCAGTCCAGGATCATAAGACGTAAATGTAGTGTTTCGCCTAGCCAGACATAGGCTGAAGCATTTTGATGGTTTCGTTCTCATTCCCTTTGTCCATGAGCAGAAATCATCCACTATTTTCAGCAAGCCCTGGCATTGCTTGGGATTTCTTGTTATCACCGCCAACTCGTCTGCAAAAGCTAAGACAGATTCCGTATAGATGTTGTTTTGTTTGAATCTATATCCCCACTTCTTCTCACGAGATTTAAGTTTGTCGATTAGGATATTGATAATTATATTAAAAGCTACAGGTGATAGGCAGCAGCCTTGGAACAGGCCCACATTGTATTTTAGTGTGTCTGTGTAGCCGTCCTTGTTTGTTACGACAAATCTCAAGTTCTTGTAATAATTGGCAATTATATCTCTGATTAGTGTTGGAAAGTTATACCATTTTAGCGCAGTTTGCAGCAATTCATGTTGCACCGACCCAAATGCGTTTTCCAAGTCGATCCAACAGACGCTTAGTTGCCGCTCCTGTTTCCTGGCATCCTTCAAACACTCAGCGAGTAAGGTGTTGTGTTCTAAGCAGCCAGAAACTCCCGGCAAAAAACCTTTCTGGTGCTGGCGTGAGAAGTACTCGTTCTTGATCATAAATCGGGACATTCTTGCTTGTACTATGGAGAAGAAGATTTTGGACATTGTATTCGTCAAAGCGATCGGTCTTGCATCTTTGGGATCATTTACCTCAGTTTTCTTTGGTATGAGAACAAAGACTGCCTCGCCAAATGCCTTTGGAACTTGATTAGTAGACCAGATTTTTCGATATATATTATATAAATGCTTACGGGTGTGAGGACATTTTTTATATACAATGTACGGAATGCCATCTGGGCCTGGTGCCGATTTGGAACTTTTTCTTTTGATTTGTTCCTCCATTTCTTCCATGCTTGGTGGAAGGCATCGGAAGTCCTCTAAAGGTCTGACGGGTCGAGGCGAGGGTGGGTCCAGATATTGTTCCTCTTTTTGTATTTCTGTGTATGTCTCTTTGTAATATTTATATATTTGATCTCTGGTCAGCGATAGTACACCACTTTTTTCGCTGAATATCTTTCTGGCATAGACGAAGGGGTTGTTGTCAAAGAGGACAAGTATAATATGTCGATGGTGTGTGTAAATATTTTATATACTAAGATATAACAACGGCTCAAGGCAAAAGTGTGGTGTACTTAGTACTTACGAGTATGTGATTTAGGAACGTTACTGCTATTGATGGAAAGAGAGATTTGTATAGGTTAAATAAAAAAACAGCAGTCATAACTTAGGCTTATTTAGAACCCTTCCACTGTCAAAGATGGTTGCTTTACTCCCCGCGTTCCAGTTCATCATTCCTTACAGCCCCTATGACTCTGACCTTGACTATGACAGTACAAAAGAGATGATGATATGACATTTGTAAATTCACTTATAAATAAAAAGATACACAATTATCAACTTACTAGGCAAAATTATGAATCCCAAACACACAAGCTTACCCTCCCTCTCCTCCCTTCCCCAATCCCATACACACACACAGTCACACACATACAAATACACACATACATATACAGACATTGCACCCACACTCACATACTAAATTTATAACTTTTTTTTATTCTATTTTCTTCTAAATTGTATGTTCATTATTGGAAGAAACTGGCTCCTGTTATACAGCTCAGCTCATGCAAGAGACAGGGTTCACCATAACGAATCAATATTCTTATTGTGCTAATAAACGATTTGTATTTGATTTGTTGGAGGTGGGCCTTCCAGAACATATATCTGGAAAATTTAACCTGCATTCGCCACGCGCCGCGCCGGCCAGACGAGGCAAGGGTTTGATGTCAATTTTATGACAATTCCTTAACAATTCCGCATTGGTATTAGTAGAACCGGGACCGACATCTTAACGTTCTTTCCGAAGCACGGTGGTGATGTAAATCTATGACAAATGTACGTAACAAAAGTTTATTTCTCATTGGTAAATGCCGGGGTTCGAACCAACCTTTTTTTTTGTATTTTAAAAAAAGCGTCGTTATCACTGAGCCACTAACGCTTGTTAACCACTTACCGGTGGTCAGAAACCACGCTTTTACAGGAGCGGTTTCACATTTAGACAACTTTACTATAGGCCCATCATGGCAAAGGGCAAGCTCGTCGATGTCTCTAGCTAACTCGAATCTCTTTTTGTGTTCAAACCAGGAATCGAACTTGAACCTCCGCGTCTAAGTCCACGGAATCAACCGCTACACTACGGAGGCTGTCCCCCTCATCGCGTTCCAGTTATTATAGCCAAATTTTATTAAAGTAGGCGAGAAGTCAAAAAGTCTTAGCAGATAGACAAATAGCTGTGGAGTCATATGTCGTGACTCATAACGTCTTATGATTTTTTATGCGAAATTTTCTTAAAGGCGTGAAAGACTGACAGCTACAAACATACAAAGCTTCTTTCACATTGATTGGTTAAACCAATCATCAGGTTTGTCATATTTTTTCCAATAAACAAAATGGCGAAATAAAGAAATATAGTAATGTAGTATAATAAAGTTGAAGTGACTTCAATTTATTTGATTGTCAAAATAAACTTAATATTTCCATAACGTATAAGGCTTCCGTACCCACTGATGGATGACCGTGCGATCCACAGTACAATTCCCCGTTATCCCCCAAATTCCGATGATATTGCTGGGTCCACATATCTATCATTTTCCTGACGCGTATCATGATCTTGCCTTCCGAACCTTAACAGACGCCTTACACAGCGTCTCTTGATCTTTAACAGAGCCATGCTACGCACAATGGTAGGAGTAAAGACGGGACACTGTGCTTAAACAAAAAACGTATACACTAAGATTACAGGTAGACCACTATCCATGGCAGAGATCATTGTTTAACCGATTTATTCGATATGTAACGACTTTGACGGTCTCATCACTACATGTTGCAGACGTATTAGGTATCCACTCACGTAACATGATATAGCGTCAACTGATTTACCAATTTATGCTAATATTGGATTTAATAATTATTTAATTACTGAATTTAGCTTTTTTATATAATTAATAAAAGTGAGTATCTACTAAGTGTTTGAAATCTCTTTCAAATTCATAAATTGATATATTTGCGGAAATGCATTATGGCAGACTTTGGTTAAGTTCTAAGTCAAAAGTAAAATAAACGAATAGAAATAGTTTTTTTTTTTTTAAGAATGTTTGTTTTTTTCTAGTTTATTTATGCTTTTATTGCACAAAACTTAAAAGTAATGGTCAAGGACGAACTTAATGCCTTTCGGCATTTTATAATAGCTGTAACCACCATTATAGGTGTAATGAAAGAAATATAAAAAAATAGAAAGAAAATGAACATCTTAATAACTATAATATAGATAGTTTTTATAATTTTAACGGGTCTTTACGCGATTTACCTTAGAGACATATTTCTCCCGACGTTTCAGCCAAGTTGCATTGGCCGTGGTCACGGGTCGTAAAGACCCGTTAAAATTATAAAAATTATAAGGAATATGCGCACCATTGTGAGGAGCTTTTTAGGTATTGTATAGACCTACATTATACACGAGTTATTTTCTAAACAAAGATCTGGTTGCTTATTTTATATTTACAGGGACATCGTTTCATTGAATTGTAGCGATAACGACTTGTTTAACAATTCATCGAACCTTAAAATGTTACATATGTGGGGCCAGCTTTAAAGGGTCGACCACAATCCAAACTCAAGCAATTTGACGTAATTTATTCCCACCAGCTTTTCATATTTTTGAAAATAAATCTCACGAAAGAGCACACTTAGTGTCACGAACTCACGAATCTACAAATTATGTGTTAATATGTTCATATCGTATATCATTTTTCTGTGTATTTTTTAATGCCGTTTACCATAGACTAAAGTATGCGCTACTATACGACATTCATCGAGAACTGATTCATAATAGAAACAAACCACCAAAAAATATTTTAATGGGTTTCAATTATGTGGGTATAATGTCGGTCAAAAACAGTAATGCAACATTAAATATTAAAATAAAAATTAAACATAAATAATATCTTAAAACTAATAAAAAATAAAGATACATGGATGGATACAACTATAATACATATAAGTATAATATATATATAAAGTTTTAGTAATACGAGAGGTCCATGAATGTTTGCAACTGGAATCAGAGACTTATGACTGACATCAGTCTCTAACACTATGCCGGCTTCAAAGTCAAAGTCAAATCATTTATTACAATTTGGCCTTCTCGGGCTCTTTTGTATTGTCACATTACATTGTTATAATTATTTAAATAAATTATATTAAATTTAATTTATTACAATACAATTGAATTGACCTAAATATAAACATACTTGACTGGGCATAACGGCAATTCAAGCCTGATCCCAAAACGAGTGGATACACTTTACTGGGTTTAACGGCACGAATAGTGGACACGCCCCAGCAGACTGGGCAAATTACCACCATCTTAAATCTGACGTGCCTGGTGGGGTACCGCTGTACCAGGTATTGTAACTAAATTTAAAAGGTTATTAATTGATCGTTGTGGTGCAGTTCTGTATATGTTTTATTTTGTAAATCTGATATAGCTGAGTTTTCCTTGCAGATTCCATTCTCAGTCAGATTAAACATTAACAGGTTACTGGAATCTGCTAAGCTGCTGGTCTTTTTTTTGGTCTTTGGACCACTTTGCTGCTTAGTCGTCCACTAGCAGAAGTAGAATAATTCAAAATAATTTAATTATGACGTTTCATAAATGCCTGTAATAGGTTTACGTAAATAAAGATATGGTGATGTACTCTTCAAAAAAAAAAGACAAATTCTTGGGTTTTTATTTGTGTAAGTCATTACTATATGCCATTGTTTACTTTGACATAGGACGAATATATGTTAAAGTTTAGGAACCACTGGTTTCTTTGTTTACATTTTGTCTTATATAAATAATAAAAAGGAAAGATGATTTTCATAAACAAAACTAAGTAATTTCAATAATAGCAAATCGTGGTTTTAATAGAAAGCTAACAAAATTAACAACACTATCTAACGAGATCTCAAACCAACAGTATTTCGCCATTCACCACTTCACAACTCCTATTGACTAGAGGTTACGGCTGGCGATTAAGTAGTAAAGGAAAGGGTTCCATTCCTTTAAGAATATTGTTATATGTATATATATATATATAGTATTTAACCAGTACATGTATGTGTTATCTATGTATTGTTTTTTTTTTAGTTATAAGTTTTTGACTCAATAAATCTCTTTATATCAAATATTAGTGGCCATGCACCTTACAATCCCCGCTCACATCTCCCAAAGGTTAGCTTTTAGAAAATGTTTTTAGACATTAAGCTCGCCTATGTACTGTAAAATGTGCAATAAAGAATTTATCTATCTATCTAATATTCAGTTTATACAGAACTGTCTCCGTGGTCTAACGGTTAAGTCCGTGGATTTAGACTCGGAGGTACCAGGTTCGATTCCTGGTCGGGAAACAAAAATATTTATTAATATAAATAAATACATTTAATTAATACTTAATTTATTTGTGATATTTCTCGAGTTTGGTACGCTGGAGACATCGACGAGCTTGCCACTTGTCATGATTGGCCTATAGTAAAGTCGGCTAAATGTGAATCCACTTATTTATAAGTGTGGTTTCTGACCACCCCGAAAGGGAAACGGTCGTGATGATACTTTATACAGAACCAAGGGGACCCTTAGCCAAGCGTCTGGCCAAATAGTTGTCCAAACGGCTGACAAAGATATTAAAAGGTTCAAGACCTCACGGCATGTACCAATGAGAAATACTCCTTTCTTACGTACATTTGTCATAGCTTTGCAACACCACCGTTCCCGTGCCTCGGAGAGCACGTTAAGCCGTCGGTCCCGGTTCGACTGATGCCAACTTGTGGAATCGTTAATGAATTGTCATAAAAAATTGACATCATATCCTCGCCAAGCCGTCTGGCCAGCGTGGCGAGTGTAGGCCATATTCTCCAGTTCTGGAAGGCCCATCTCCAGCAGTGGAGGTCTAGGACGCTGTTTTCTAGGGGCTGTAATGAATGAATACATATGCTACATATGATACCATCATTACATAACTTATGAACCATGTAAATAATGCGATTTTTTAAAACATTTTTCGGTTGGATGCTTGTCAGATTTCTACTGGTTTGCGGCTATATAGTACATAAGACGGTTTATGAGATCGGATTTTTTTTAAACTAAAAAACAACCTGTGGCAACCGGTTGACGTCTTTGACGAAAATTCTTGTTTTTGTGTAGAGATGATATAAAATAAAATGTCATCCGTTTTTACTGGACGGTTTTTGAGCAATTAATGGTTAAATTGGTGAAATTTATTGATGTTTACTCGCTTTTTTTAATTCATAAAAAAATGTTAAAAACGGATAACATTTTTTTTATACATGTTCTCAAAGAGCCAACTATCCTATCCCATGCTCGCTATTTAATTGTCCTAAGTTAGACACTTGTAACTTTCATATAACGGAGTTATTAGACGGAAGTATTGCGACAAAAATCAATAAATCATATTACGGTCGTGATGATACAACTCCAAGGCGATGTTGCTAGAGGCGTCTCGTTTCCACTCAGTGTAGAAATTTAATTAAACTAAATATCTCAGACCGAAAGTCAGGACTTTGAATTCTGCGGTCCAATCTTTGACTTTCGAAATTTTCCTCATACAACCCTAACCGTCTGGATTACAAAATCGGCTGCCATATTTTAAAACGCAGCACAAAAAGACTGTATTCGACTGAAGTCAGTACAAGTGTATACAGGTATGTGGTAGACCGTATTCGATAAAAAAGATTTAGTTTTTAAGTTTAACCTAATTCCTTTTACATTTCTTACTAAGAAATAATACACAAAATAAACAATAAATAACACATCAGTAGTCAAATAAATTTTAAAAATATAATAATATTAAATCTAACATAGAATAAAATTTAAAACTGTTATGAGTACACTTATTATTAATGTTCGCGCCGATCGCGGTAATTCGACCAATTTTGGATAGTTATGCGTTATTGTGATTCGTCGGTGTATAAACAGACGTCCTAATTTGTTATCCCTATACCATGTTCTGTCACTTTCTCGCCACTTTATTTCTATATTACCCATCCCGCTCACCAGTCCAAATGCCGGTGCTTGCGCAATGAAGAGAGAGATTTAACCGTCCGCAGAGCGTGCTAGGAGAAGTCGTCGAATCGAAAAATAGTCGTTGTCCTACAGTCGTCATAGAAGACGCTAAAGAAATCGCCGCGATCATTGTTATCACCCGCATAATTAGTGTTAAGAACAAATTATAAGTGTATATTTACGGTTTTTTTTTTGTTGCAAAATCCATGTTTAATTTTAAGTTTAAGACCTGTATGTTTCCTAAATAAATAAATAAAATATAAATTATTATTTTTTATTGTTCTCAGCGTGTCAATCAGGCAAGATTTAAAAACTGCTGCTGCTGCTGATGCGCTGGCAGTCAGCGTGATTATGGAATCACCTTTAGTAGGTTTTAAAATAGGACGACCACTATCTCGTTGAAACTCTGTGAAGTTGAATGAATGGACCACTAAATTAGCAGACATTCACAGATCCTTACAAAATTTCTGCCGTCAATATATTTATGGAACAGGCTTCCGAGACGGAATTAACGGAATCATACAGTATTTTATTGGGTAGGACTATGACAGAGACAGACAGTGGAGTCGTCCATGCCCGGATGCCTAATGGGCCGTTGGGGATGGGGACATTCCCCCGTTTTCCCCGGCAGGATCTCAGCGGGTAACCACCCGCCGGAAATTCATACACGTTTAGTGCTGGGCGCCGTTACTAGTATAACAGCGCCTGTGTGGCTCACGAACTCCTGCTCTTCTCCAAGGTACTTCTAAAGGAATTGGTCTCCCGTTGGGGGGCCGTGCACAAGATGGAGCGATATTCTGGAGATGTAACTCGTAGCCGCAGCGGACATATGCCGGAAATCGTATTTAAAAAATAAATACCATGAAATAATCTACCAGATTATATTAATAAAAAAAACATTTGAACAATATTTTTGTATTGTATTTTTATTTAAAGTTCTTTAAAAAATACAAATTTTAAGGTTTGTAATAATGTATTTACAGTTTGACAGCTCGAAGATAAAACTTTACGTTACGAAAGTTTTGCATGCTAGAGCTACTGTGATATTATTTGGTTTCGGAATGAGAAGGAAGGGATACGGTTATAGATGATTACATTTTCTCCCCAGTTGCTTGTATTGTCAGTTCAGTTATCTGAAATTAATAAAAAAAATATTAGGGCAACGACACCTACATATATTAACCTCCACAAAATATTAGGGCAACGACACCTACATATATTAACCTCCACAAAATATTAGGGCAACGACACCTACATATATTAACCTCCACAAAATATTAGGGCAACGACACCTACATATATTAACCTCCACAAAATATTAGGGCAACGACACCTACATATATTAACCTCCACAAAATATTAGGGCAACGACACCTACATATATTAACCTCCACAAAATATTAGGGCAACGACACCTACATATATTAACCTCCACAAAATATTAGGGCAACGACACCTACATATATTAACCTCCACAAAATATTAGGGCAACGACACCTACATATATTAACCTCCACAAAATATTAGGGCAACGACACCTACATATATTAACCTCCACAAAATATTAGGGCAACGACACCTACATATATTAACCTCCACAAAATATTAGGGCAACGACACCTACATATATTAACCTCCACAAAATATTAGGGCAACGACACCTACATATATTAACCTCCACAAAATATTAGGGCAACGACACCTACATATATTAACCTCCACAAAATATTAGGGCAACGACACCTACATATATTAACCTCCACAAAATATTACTATTACTGAGGTTTTTTTTAATTTACCGGTTACCATACTTTTTCATACATATAAAGTTGGTGATGTTCCCATTATGCCAGTCTAGACCCAAAAAGATCTTGGTATAACACTATATAGTCTGTGGTATAACAGTCACTGCCAATCTAAAATGGGCTGAACGTATAGATAGGATTGTAAAGCGAGCCAACTCAGTTCCTTATGCAATTAAGAGATCCTTTCAGCAAGTTAACCCCAACACATTTATAAAATTATATAAAACATACATAAGACCATTATTGGAATATGGTTTTCAAGTATGGAATCCATACTTCAATAAAGATATAGAAATTCTTGAAAGAGAACAGAGGCGGGCAACTAAACTCCCACACTGCTTGAGGAAGAAGTCCTATGAACAGAGGCTTCAATATTATACTTTACTTTTTTTTTAGGAAGGTATAACTGCCCCACACCTAGCCAAAATGTTTAGGTTTAACACAATGATATTTCCCCGTCGTGACCACGGAATGAAGCTAATGAGAAAATCCAGCAATACAAATATAGGACATCACTTCATGAATAACAGAGTTGTAAATATGTGGAACAAAATACCAGAAGACATATTGAAACTGTAAACACTTTTAAAAACAAACTGGACAAGTGGCTAGTGACAATTGACATAGACTATGGTGATAACTGACAATTTAATAAACTTTACACCAGTGCTTGATATAGGCATATCAGCAATGCGCTGCTCGCCTATTAATCAATAATAATAATACACCGCAAAAGGGGCAACTAATACCTACATTTTAAATCGTATGTTGAGATTAAGAATTGTCAAAAGGCATCCAAATAAGGTTACTGTCTTCATCGTATGTTTGGCAGCGACATCAATAAAAAATAGTTACTGCCAGTTATGGTCGTGTTCAATAAAATAAGATAAGTTTAATCACGACCGTTTCCCTTTCGGGGTGGTCAGAAACCACACTTATAAAGAAGCGGATTTACATTTAGAGGGACGTGCAGAAAAAGGTCTCAGTTTGAATGCGAGAAAAACAAAGGTACTATTGTTTGAGAGAGGGAGGATGACAACTGTAACAATAAAGATTGATGATGAAACTCTAGAACAAGTAAATGAAATTATATATCTGGGCAGTGTTTTCACTGCGCATGGGAAGTATGATAGGGATGTTAAAAGAAGAGTGAACGCAGGAAATAGTGTTAACGGTGCCCTGGGGTCATTGTTCGGCAGTCGAAATGTCAGTGACAAAGCTCGGCTCGCCATACACAATGCCATGTTGGTACCAACACTGATGTATGGAAGCGAGACTTAGATATGTCAGAATACGCATGAGAGTAGTGTTATTGCAGTAGAAATGAGGTCGTTGCGTCGGATATGCGGATATCAAACATGTTTGACAAAACTTCACATTGTTTTCAAACAATGACGTACGATCTAAACGATCAAACCAACCATCAAACAAGTTTCCGCATTTTGACTCTGTTATATTAGAATAGTACGTCATTGTTTGATAAAAATGTGAAGTTTTGTCAAACATGTTTGATCATTTACGTTTAAGCACCCTGCTTTAAAGAAATTAAGATCTACTCGTATATTAATGATTTAAAATGTGCGCGAACATTTTTTCTGAATATATTGTAACGGTCGTGAAAGATGTCTATACTTACATTGACACTTGGTGGTTGCGAAATAGCGTATTTAACTGCTTCAGCCACGTCTTCTGGTCGAAGTTGCGGCAGGCCTGCAGGGAGGTCGCTGATGCTGTGAAGCATCATCGTATCCACTGCCCCAGGAGATATACTCTAAAATAAGATTTAAAGAATCAGATGAGCCTTCTAGATTCATTTGTATTTCTGTAGAATTTGGTCTTTTCTGTGCACCTGGCGTTGGCGAGGGTCTGATGTAATTTATTTTCTTTACGTTTCCACCAAGTTGGTATACACGTACGCTGTGGTCCCGACCGGCGAGGTGATCGTCTAAGATTACGTATGTCACAAATGTCTCTGCCTCACCCCGCAGTATTTATAAAGAAGTAATGTATCAACCTGACTGTATCTGAATATCCCTTCCGGGGTAGTCAGGAACCACGTCTTCTTTTAATGAAGCGGTTTCATATTTAGCCAAACTTTACTATAGGCCCATCATGACAAGTGGCAAGTTCGTCGATGTCTCTACCGTACCAAACTCGAGAAATATCACAACCAAATTAAATATTTTATTGTGTCCTGGCTAGGAATCGATCCGGGTACCTCCGTTAGTTATTTATAGTCTGCTTTTTATTAGGTTAAGTTTTTATTTATATTAAATCGTTTTTAAATATTTTTATTATTTTGTTTCTTCGTGTTTAATTAATTATTTTTAGCTAGAAAACGTGGTACGAAAAGCTTACAAGCTTTTCGATTTTCCTGAGGCAGCAGTGAGGCACGACCACTAACTTAGCGAGTTAAGATGGCCATTGACGTGCCTTCCAACAGACCAAATGGTCACAATCCATAATTTGTTCACGATTTTTGAATACGTATATTGTTTTCTAATCGACGTCACAGTCTTGGATTACGTCTACGTCCTTTCAGTTTATTTTGAGTCGGCACTTTGACGAATTGACGACGTCAGCTTCATAATCTTGTCGAAAATGACATCGCGATAATCGATCAACAGTCTGCTAAATAATTGAACGTACGTCTTTTTGAATAGTTTGTTAAAAACAGCGTTCGTTTGGACGTATAATGAGTGCCATTTAGTCATAAAAATGTCGAAATCGTATCAAATTTATCTGTCAAATTAGCGATATTCATAAACTATTTAGCAACGAAATTTGACAGCCCGAAAGTTATCGAATATTATCGATACAGTTTTACCGTGTTACAGCAGTTAGCTGACATTTTGGCATTTGCTTCTAGTGTTGCAAAGGAATAATTATTATTGTCCATTGATATAATACACATTTTACGGCATAAAATGAGTTAATATTGAGCTGTCTGAGTTTTTAATGACATAAGTTCTCGTATTAAAATATTACCGTCCTTTGGAACTAATGATATTGACCAATTCAGATTTTTTATTTTGTTAGTGGCAACATTTGACTTGCCGAACGAAATCGCCTAAGATAGCAATCTGTCGAAATTACCGGCTCAGACCTTCATTCTTTACCGATCACAGACCTGCACAGCAGTGCAACTGGTAACAAGTCATTTGGAAAAAGTATTTTTTTAAATATAATGCTCGTCTCAACCTACTTTACAAACCGTGAATAAGTGTCTGGCTTTACAACCAGAGACATAAAGATGCATAAACCAGGGGCCGTATGTTTTATAATTAATAATTATTTAGTTGGCAACATCGATATTGTACTGTCTAACGGGCGAGTTGTACCCGCGTATTTTTCTCCACTCTTACCATTACGATTTAAGTGGGGCGCAGCTACAGCAGATAAATATTAAATTTTGTTTCATATAGAAAGAGGCGCCGCCTAGTAGCTGGTAGGGAGAACTAAATTCATGTCTGTTGTTTGAACATAATAGAGTTGTCATTCATTCATTTAATCAATGGGGTGTATCAGGCAAAGCTTTTTGTAGATGTCGCTAGCGGCAATGGTACCTTTTTTTTTTTTTTTTTTTTTTTTTTTTTATACTAGCACGACATGTGACCCTGCGCCCACCTGATGGTAAGTGGCGCGCAGGGTCCATGAATGTTAGCAACTGGAATCAGACCCTTATATCCGACATCAGTCCCTAACACTATGCCGGCTTGACTAGATGCCTTTTCACACTTCGCTTGAAGGACTCCAGGTTATAGGAAAGTGGAAACACAGAGGCTGGAAGAGCATTCCACATCTTTATTGTGCGACAGATGTATGAGTCACCAAATTTATAGGTACGCGAAGGGATAGTGACTACGGTATGTGGGTGCATATTCTGACCTGTGCGTGTGGTTCGGTTGCGGAATGGGGAGGAAGGAATTAGGTTATAGAGCTCTTCAGAGCACTCACCATAGTATAGCCGGTAGAACACGCTCAGAGAAGCTACATCTCGGCGAAGCTGCAGGGATTCGAGAGTTCCAGATATAGTGGCATCGTCCACAATTCGAACAGCTCGCCTTTGTAGGACATTGAGAGCATCTGTGAGGTACTTGGCTGAACCATCCCAAAGGTGTGAACAGTATTCCACGCATGATCTGATCTGTGCTTTGTACAGCAACAGTATGATTGATGGCGGGAAAAACCGCTTCACCTTGTTCAGTATTCCGAGCTTTTTTGACGCTGTTTTGGTGATGCTCTCAATGTAGTTCCGGTGGTTAAGGTCTGAGCGTATTTCCACCCCGAGGATGCTGAAGCTGGGCTGTACCTTGTTTACACCTATGACGCATATTTTTTTGTATTTTTATTTATTTTTATAACAGAGAAATATATTTTAACTTAACGTTACCTACCTTAGAAGACGAATTAAAAAAGCGAACACCGTCTTTAAAAGGGTCTAAAAAAGGTTGAATTAATAGAACGGCAATTTTGAGATCACAATATCTTTGATTTCGCTTGGAAATCTTGATTTGTACTCTTAAAAGCTGATCACTTAGGCATGATATACAGAAAATAATAATTTAGTAATAAAATCACAAGATTTATAAGGTACCATCTATCATGCGCCATCTATCGTGATAAAAAGTTAGTGATACACCCCATTGGTTCGATTCATTCAACATGCTAGCCATTGTTGTCAATGTCCGAAATACCTATACAAACTTATGTAAAAATTAAATATTTGGTGTATTGTGTAAGTGCTGCCTTCGTGGTCTATCGGTTAAGTCCGTGGATTTAGACTCGGAGGTACCGAGTTCGATCGCTGATCGGGACACAAAAATATCAATAAATACATTTAATTATTATTTAATTTATATGTGATATTTCTCGAGTTTGGTACGCTGTAGATATCGATGAGCTTGCCACTTGTCATGATTGGCCTATAGTAAAGTTGGTCCTTAGGTTGGCGGCCAGAGGACTTGCCGAAGGCCTCAATCAGTCGATGGAGCCTCGTCGTGAGCGGGATCGGTGTCGTAACCTACTATCCACCTGGCGTCGCTAGTGTTCGCGATTGTTTCCACTCTTTTCCAAATTAGGTACTATACTCTTTAAGTTACAGCCTATCATTCAACTTTCAAACACATTGACTTACATTAAATTATACGTTACTATTATTCGGTTAGACCATATTTGTATGCAGTCGGTATTCGGCCAGCGAATTCAAACAGCTAATGCATTCGATATGCTGTATTCGGTCACCGACTATATTGTAAATCGGTATGGCCATATCGGTCATACGCCAAGATATTGTTAATAAGAGTCAGTGCGTGATATAAGGGTGTCGTTTCGATGGCTTTCGTTCGCAATTTAGGTATTGCAAATAATGGCTGCTGACGAGCTCTTAAAAAGTACTTTTGAAGCGGGGGCAAGTAGACTAGGGTTTGCTGTAAAGCCACGAATTAGTCGGAAGAAGTATTTAATTAGAAAAACATTACGTCTCACCTCGAGCAATCTGTAATCGACCATGTGCAATGAAGTATCGAGTATACGCACATAGCAATTATTTTTTAGATTGTAAGCGGACATGTTATTTATCAATTTATTTGACATTAATATTATACTTGTGTAGTTGTAAGCTGACACGGCTTTTACAGCCACGAATTAATATTTATGGACATAAATATTTTTAGATTGTAAGCTGACATGGCCTTTTTACAGCCACGAATTTATATTTATATTTATGGACATAATTATTATTAGATTGTAAGCTGACATGGCCTTTTTACAGCCACGAATTTAATATTAAGTATCTAGCTGTAAGAAAAAACAAATTCCTCGTTTATGGCAACAATGTTTTAGTTATAATTATTGTATTGATGTTAGGTTCGGTCCAGCCATGGTCAATGGTAATATTTTTTATTTGTTTTTATCATTATTTTTTATTTATTGGCTTGTATGTATTGACAATATCCAAGTGTTACGTGCTAACCATACGGAAATAAATTATTTTGATTTGATTTGATTTGATTTGATTGATTTGCAATGAAGTCAAATGCCAATTTTACTACCAAAGAGAACTAATATTGTAAGCTTGCCATGTTGAAATTTATATAAAAAATAACAATAAAAAAGTACAAACCCTTATATTATGTCTTTGTAAAAAAGAATTTCAGTTTTATTCATACTTGAAGCTTATCTCGTGCGTGATAATTAAATGAAAACACATTAAAATGTAAAACCATTTAGTTTTAGTGTAAAATGTACATTTACAACGAACTTAATATTTTTTGCGTGTTTTTAAAAAAAGGTTTTCTCTGTGTAAATTTTCATAATAAAAAAAATGCAAAAATTTTTTGCTTCGGTCTAGCCGTGATACATTTGTGACGGCAAATAAAACAGTACTACAAGGGTCACGGATTCGATGACAATGTAGTGGGGTACATACTTTCAACAAGCACAATAAATAGGTGGTAGGCGGACTGATGGCGGTAATTTGCCCAGTCTGCCGGGGCGGCGAAGTATCCACCGTTCGTGCCGATAAACCCAGTAAAGTGTATCCACACGTTTCGGGATCAGTCTTGAATTGCCGTCATGCCCAGTCAAGCCGGCATAGTGTTAGGGACTAATGTCACCTGATGGTAAATGGCGCGCGAGGTAGATTGGGCAAATTACCACCATCAGTCCGCCTTCTTCTTCTGCGCAGTTCTTGTTGAAAATATGTGCCATTTGCATTGATATCAAATGCCAATTTTTACTTTCAAAGAGAACTAATTATGTAACCTTGCCATGATGATATTTATAAAAATAACACAGCTTGAAACAATACTTACGTTAAATTTCGCAGTCCTAATAGCTTTTTATTCGATTATACAGTATTACTTACCGTTATTCGAATCGGTTTTCCAGAATAGCTGAATTCGAATCGAATGATTTCGCTGATCGCTGTGACGGCATGTTTCGTCGCTGGATAGCACGTGACCCTCGACATTCTACCAAGTATGGGAACCTTGTGGCCAGCGATGCTAAAACCCAAAATAACTATATTTACTATTTTTAAAACTATTTCATACAAGTAAAGAAATACTTCTCAATCGACGTACAAAATCGACTAAATGAATTCCACTTTTTATACTGCGTGGAATTTTTGAAAGCAAACATTTTTAATATATTATAATCTAGAATAAAATTTAAGAAATACGTATTTTTTATTTTAATTACTTAGTAATAAAATCTTAAGTTACGGCGCAGAGAAGTTATCCTAAAAATATCGCCACTCATACTGACTCTAATCAAGTAGGTAGCGAGAGGTCGACGATCGCGCGAACGTTGAACGTTACGTAATTGTTTCTATCTCTACTTCGTCTTTCGGCTGCGAGTGAGATCAATTAATAATGTTTTGTTTTTCAGACATTGGTCTTACTTTGAAAAATTATTTTATTCAAAAAGGGGTTCTACCAATGACACCTGAATCCTAAAAACAATATTTGCCCGTTTGACAATTACACACTGTATAAATATATAATCAATATTTTTATTTGGTATATTATGATTTTGATTTAGTATCATATATTTTTGGTCATTTTTTTTTTTTAAACCAAATAACGAGTTTAAGTTCGATCCTGCGATCTCTGTCATGGCTTACGTACTAGAGTTGTGTAACTCATGAGTGAACGATACAAATGAGTTATTTATTTAACTAACCAAATTTTCATTTATATAATTATATCAGTTGTAACACGGTTCTATTCGGAGTGACGGAGCGGAATGAAACACTTGACTGACGAAAAAAAAAATACTAATCGGGAGCGAATAGATATATACAGACCGGCCCAAGACAGACAGAGATGTAATATATTTATTGGCGCTGCTTTAAGTAAGTAGCGCTAGACAATGAAAAACAATATTTACTGGCTTACAGATAGAGCACAGTTTGTTTCGCTTGGATGATACCTTCTTGAAAATGAAAAAGTTCATTATCTAATGTTTACAAACAAAATCAAACGGTTTAATTATTAATTTTTAAAACGATTAGTCATCTAATACCCTTCGACTTGCACCTCTGCAGATTTAGATTTATTGGTAATGATGTCAAATGTTTAGGCTGAGTTGCACCAAAATGAAGTCATTCGACACCATTATTGACTAACTATAATCGAAACAATTACAGATACTTCGTTTTGGTACAACCCAGCCTAAGTTTACGGAACTAAACTTTAAAAGTTTAAATGTGTCCATATCGTGTAACTAGTATCCCATAAGTACATCTTACTACATACTATATCATCTGTGATCCCGTAACGTAAACAACGTCTCAACCAGAGATGTAATAGGAAGAATTTATCAACTCACTTCTGGAACTAACTGAAATAAATATATATCTCCCGGTTAGTCCTCATCCGTAATGTTGTCGCTTTGTGTATTCTACATTGTTACTTTGCGACATGTGCAACAGGCGTTTATCGGACGAGGATATATTCAGTAACTCCCGCGCCGACAGTTAGCTTGCAAAGTGTGGGCAGTTTGCTTCGGAGTTCACCTAACAGTTTTAATACATTCAAACACATACTATGCAGTTGCTTTCTTTTATACCTGGCCAGGGTGATATTTTACGAATTTTGTATCGCACAAAGTGTGCCTTATTGTTCACAGTAAGAAATATTCTGGTATCGGGTATAATTTTAATTGCTTCCACTCTGATGCTATTTTATATGTTTTTATGATGCTTGTCTCTGTCTCTTCTCTTCGAATAAATAAATAAAAAGTACAGACCACGCGATTTAAGAATATGAAGAAGTATTCAAACCAACAACGTTTAATTTTAATAATACGCCAAATGAATCGACAGTCAGGCGTATAATTATAAAATTTAGGACCAAATTTACGCTGATGGATCAGAAGATTATTGTTCGTTGTCGTCCTTGTCTATCACTCGATATCAATTAAATAAGGGAATCTGTGGCCGAGAATCCAGAAACTTCCATTCAGCATCGTGGTCAAGAATTAAACATTTCCAGAAGTATGCAACTAATTTTGGTAAAAGATCTACATTTGCACGCGTACAAGGTTCAATTGGTGCAAGAATTTTTTTCTTATAAAACAAATCCAGCGCTCTCGTTGGTACAACCTATAGAATGTTTTCCTGCTATAAGCAAAATCGCTTAGTAGATGCGTGCTAAGCTGATGGTCTTCTTCTAACAGCTTACTATTTCAGCCACTTTGCTGCTTAGTCTTCCGCTAGCAAGAGTAGAATCATACAAAATTATTTAAATAATGACGTGTAACAAATGCCTCTAATAGGTTTACGTGAATAAATATATTTTGACTTTGATTACCTGTTGATCATAATGATATGACCCTCGATATTTCTGTTCTTCATATCGTGGGCAGCAATCCTCGTTGCCGTGATCACTGACATCACGTTTACTTGAAAAGATTCCTCTATGATATTCACTGGTGGTCCTTGGCCGTCAAAATCTAAAATACACTTTATTTTATAAAGAGAGGTTTATGCTCCGCTAAAATCCTATCTGTCCTTGAACGATCAGGTCAATCACGTAGTGATGGTAAAAGGCCGGATGGTATGTCTATTATACCATGAAGTGAGGGAAGAAGTCTTGTCTGGGATGACCTTTTTGCTTGCCACATTTCCTCTACCTCAAAAAAGACCGGCTCGGCTGCTCATACAGCATTAGCATTAAACAAAGTTATAACATTGTGGCGTTTGGAGTTGAAACAATGGGGTTATATTCTCTTGATAGCCACTAATTCTTTAAAGAGCTATATAAACAAATCTATCAAGAGTGCCACACCCCAAATGCCATAACTACCTAGAACAAAATATTTCCATTATTATTCAACGAGGATTTGCGGCAACCGTTTAAGGTAAGAAGTTTAAGGTAAGTGGTAAGAAGCCCTTAGTTTATTTTGTAGAAAACTCGTAGTTTTAATTTCATAGGTAATTTTAGTTTAGTTTTATTTATAATTAGTTTTTAATCTATTTTATTTTAATATTTTTGTAAAACTTCTAATTTAACTTTTGATTTACCTAAAATAGTTCCCGTGGGTAAGACCGCTGCGTTATTGACGAGAACGTCGATGCCTCCTGCTTCCTTCTTGGCGAAGTCCATGAGAGCAATGATTTCTTCTTCCTTCCCCACATCGCACTGGTAGCAGAGCACCTTCCCACGACCACGCACTTCATTTTGTAATTCCTAGATAACATAAATTCTTAACAAATCTTAAATCTTACATCTGTCGCCGGGTAAAGACATTTCCCTCGTCCTATATTGTTCATGGTAATCTATACGAATCTATTCATCTCAGCTTCGCCACCAAATTAAACCAGCTTATAATTTGCGAACTGGCTTCACTTGAGACTCGCGGACCTTATTATCCTGCACTACCAAATGAAGTGTGGAAAAAGACATATTATTTACCCAAAATATGTCTTTAATATACCTGTTCTGTTAATAGGTCATTGTATCGTACGCGAGTACGATAAGATATTATTTTTTACAAATATTGGACTTTATGATTATACACTCTCACAACTCCCTTTTATCTGTCCCCTCTCATCACTCTTCATTTGTCACTAACTCTTTTGTAGTTGTTGCTACTAATTTGTGGAATAATCTGCCTGTCAACATACGGCAAGCAACTACAAGGACATTATTCAAAAAACTGGTGTATTCACACTTTCTAAATGGCTCCACACAGCGTTAGTAAGTACTATATATATGTATGTTTATGTATAATTATGTGTATGTATTAGTATTGAGTTTATTGATATTATAATATTTTATATGATATAAGTATACTCGTATATTAGTTTACTGTTAATTTTACATTATTATTATCTATATGATTGCACCTATATATATATGTTTAAATTTGTCCCCAAGGTTTGGCTGTCAGAGAATGTCTTCGGGCATTAAGTCCGCCTTTGTACTTTGTGCAATAAAATTTATAAATACCTGTAGCTTGTCCAATCGCCTAGCAGCAGCAACGACCGTCATACCGGCGTCAGCAAGCTCCACAGCGATAGCTGCCCCAATCCCCGCACTAGCCCCTGTCACCACAGCACATTTCCCAACCCAACGCTCCATTGCTTTTTTTAATAATCTATAATATAGATATAATTATTGAGTTACCAAGACATTAAATTAAATTAAATTAAAAAAAAAAAAAAAAAAAATCATGCAATACTCGTATACCTACTTACTTGTCATTATTCTAGGTAAGTCTTGTTTCTATTTTTATATAAACATCACCATGGCAAGCTCACAATATTAGTTCTCCTTGAAAGTAAAAATTGGCATTTGTAACATAAAAAAAAGTAAAAGTAAGTAAGTATCGCGTGATTACTTTCCCGAATTCGTAAAAAAATCCGAAAGAACCGGGAATCAAATTAAATTTCCCGGTTCTATTTTTCTAAACTAAGAACCGGGCATTTCTGCAGTTTCCCACCGAACTAAAATAGGCGGGAAGTTTAAACTTGTTATTATCTATTACTTACCTTCTATTGTTTATTTATTTATAATAAATAATTATATTGTATAATTTATTCCTTTTAAAATACTATTACAAATAAGATGTGTATTTTTTACTTGTTCTGGGTTTAAGAAACACTAACACACTATTAAATTCATTTATCTGTGTCATTTTATTTTGTTCCTATTAATAATACTTAAGGCCTGAGCACACCGAATTCGTACTTTAACCCCCGGTTGCGATGTTATAGGTACGCCACCTCATTGGTCACTTACTTTAACTTTGTCCATTCCGCTTTGTTCAGCTTGCAGTGCATCGTTTATTGAACCAATCACGTGCACTATTACTTTTTTACTAACTATTATTTATTTCACGTTTTACATTTACAAAACACTTAATAGCAATAATTTGTATAATTATATTTATTACAAAATTAAAATATATAAATATGTTCTACGATGTTTATTTATGTATATTAATTTTATTTATTTACTTATTAGGGTCACAGTGACAGCAACAATATATACATGGATTTTCACTTATAACTAAGACCTAAACTAGATGCTGCACCAATTACAGTACTAGCAAGCACCACATGCTATTACAGTATCCATTAATTGCAATAACAATTGAGCAAATATAAGTTAAAACTATAACATGATGCAACCACGATCCAAAGAAGCACAATACCAACGTTAAAAATTAAATGTAACTAAATGTATAATGCTAGCGCGCAATGTCCATAAATGTTAGCAACTCATCATGACCTAAGACTATGCTGCTTGACTGGGCATGACGGCAATTCGAGCCTGATCTCGAAACGTCTCCATACACTCTACAGCATGGATGCACAGACCGCGGCCCGCGGGCCGCATGCGGCCCGTGGGTCGAATACTGGTGGCCCGCCGACAGCAAAAATAATACTCTCGTGCATTCGAAAAATATTGAATTCTATTCCAGAATAAAACAAAAAAAAAATATGTTCGAAAAGTAATGTGAAACTCGCGCGCGCGCAATTTGAATCTAGCGCCCAAAATTGCTAAGTCAAGTAACATCGCTCGCTATTGAAATCAAGAATTTTCTAGCGCGGTGAGCAAGCGAGATAGATATAGTCCCGTATTCCCGATTGCTCGCGTATCTACACGAAGCTTCCAGAGTCGTTTGCGCGGTATAAAAATCACGTTAACCGCAGCGGCCGAACAGTTCGCTTTTCATTTGAGTGAAGTGTCAACAACAGAAAGAAATAAGCGCGAAAATACAAAGCGAAGTAATAAGTGATTGAGAATAAGTGCAGTTTATTAGTGTTTTTGGGAGGCAATAGTTCTAGTGTAGATTTTAACTCGACTAGCCGGTGTCATATATTTTGATCCACATTCAACGTAGATTTCCTGTTGCAGTGTTAACCCGTCAAGTGCCGTGTATAATTGTGTTGTGAAAACGTAAGTAAAACTCTGTTATTAATAAGTGTTTCCCTACCTATTTAATCAATTTTAATCAAATTTAGCTTTAATGTTGGCTAAATATTAAAATAAACAAAGAAATTACTATTTTTATAAGAATTTCTCTAACTGTAATAATTACGTCATTATTTCAGATAAAATCTGTATAAAAATCTTAAAATTTCTGAGAAATAATATTTAATCAATTATTTTTGATAATTTAAAAAAGGATAGGTAATTTACGTGGGTACTGTAATTGTTTTTAGGTGCTGTGTTAATCCTAGCCAGGATTAGAACGCAACATGGAGAAGCCAGGACCTAGTAAAAAACGTAAGGTTAAAGATGAAAATCGGCAGTTTCAAGAAATTTGGACTGAGAAATACTTTTTTGTATGGTCGCATAACAAAGTCGTTTGTTTAATTTGCAAGAATTCTGTTGCGATTGCAAAGGATTATAATGTAAAAAGGCACTATGAAACGCAGCATCCTTCTTTTACCAAGTTTACAGGCGAATTAAGAAAGCAAAAAATGTTGTCTTTAAAACGGGAGCTTATTGGTCAGCAAGCTATGTTTACAAAACACATTCAAGATTCAGAAACGGCTACAGAAGTTAGTTATGAAATTTCTCGAATGATAGCAAAGCGAAGTCGCCCCTTCAATGATGGCGATTTTGTAAAAGAATGCATGGAAATTGCCGCTAAGAAAATGTGTCCAGAAGCAGCAAAAAAGTTTGAGAAAATTCAACTGAATCGTATGACTATCCAAAGACGAATTATGTCCTTGTCAGGTAATATTGCGGAACAATTAATTGAAAAAACTAAGATCATGGAATTTTTTTCATTAGCACTCGACGAATCGACTGATATTAGTTCCACAGCTCAACTTCTCATATTCATACGAGGTGTTACTCAAGATTTTGAAGTCTTCGAAGAGTTATTAGGAATGTGTTCATTGAAAGGTCAAACCAAAGGAGTTGATATACTCAATGGACTTTTGGACGAGTGTTCAAAAACTGATTTGGACTTATCTAAGTTATCGGGAGTTGCGACTGACGGTGCTCCTTCCATGATTGGTATCAATTCCGGGCTAGTTACTTTGCTGAAAAAGCACCTGCAAGAAAAAAACATAAACACTGAAGATCTCATGCAGTTTCACTGCATTATACACCAGGAAGCCCTCTGTTCTAAAAAAAATGAATTTCAAAATGTAATGAAAGTAGTAGTTTCGACTGTAAATTTCATAAAATCACGAGGACTCAATCACAGACAATTCAAACAATTCCTTGATGACATCGAAAGCGAATACGGAGATTTACTGTATTATACAGAAGTAAGGTGGCTAAGTCGTGGATTGACACTGGAACGATTTCTAAATTTAATAGAAGAAATTGGAATATTTCTGGCGGAAAAGCAAAGGGATGTCCCGGAACTTAAAAATCCTGATTGGTTGTGTGATTTAGCTTATTTAGTTGACATTACAAATCATTTGAATGTCTTGAACACACGGCTTCAAGGCAAAAATCAACTGATATCCCAGCTCTATGCTCATGTAACATCCTTTCAATGCAAGCTGACACTTTTCAGATCACAATTGAATTCTGGAAATTATAATCATTTTCCGAATTATAAGAAAATGGCTGAAAAATTCAACAAAACTGCGATTAATTTCAGTTATGTAGAAAAGCTAGATATTTTGATTCAATCTTTTGAAGATAGATTTTCGGAGTTTAAAAAAGTGAAACCTCTGTTGGACATATTCAGCAATCCTTTCACTATTTCAGTTGAAAATGCGCCAGAGTCAATGCAGTTAGAAATTATCGACATTCAAAATGACCAAGATTTACGCAACAAATTCAACGAAGGAGACTTGCTGAACTTTTACCGCTGCATTGATAAAAATATGTACGAAGAGTTGCGCATAAACGCTCTGAAATGTGCCAGCTTATTTGGTTCTACCTATATATGTGAACAAACTTTTTCAATACTAAATAATAATAAAACAAAAAATCGAAACCGCCTTGCAAATGAAAGTTTGGAAGCAGTTTTACGTGTTGCTACAAGTAAATTTGAGCCAAATATAAAAAAGATTGTAAGCACTATGCAGTGCCACGCTTCAAATTAATAATTTCTTTTTTAATTTTAATAAATTTTTATCAATTCTTTATTGTCTTTAACTACCTATACCTACTTCTGGCGGCCGGCCCGCTATCAGTTCATGATTTGGCCGAGTGGCCCCTAGTATTAATAAGTCTGTGCAACCCTGCTCTACAGGGTTTATCGGCACGAACGGTGGATACTTCCCCGCCCCGGCAGACTGGGCAAATTACCACCATCAGTCCGCCTACCACATGTTTGTTGTTCTCGTTGAAAGTACGAGTATGTGCCATTTGCAATGATATCAAATGCTAATTTTGATTTTCAAGGAGAACTAATATTGTAAGCTTGCCATGGTGATATTTATATAATAATAACACCGCTGGAAACACGACCTAATGAAGTACGACCATGAAGGCGATCTTGGTAGTTCTTAGATTTCTATATATACTTACTACACTACTGATAAAGGTCATCAAATTGTTAACCTTAGAACACGTCAGTTGCAAAGGATTAAAGGAAAGTAACCAACGCTCACGTGGGTAATAAAATAAAATAAAACATATTCATGTTCGAAGCCGGTGTGCCCAGGCCTTCTAATTAAAGGGAATTTCTCGTCATTCTTTTAAAAGACGTCTGTCTTTTAATGTATGTAATCATGTCTTATTGACTAAACCGTCGAGTTGTAAATAATTATAGTTTACTAGTCCTCTACCACGTTTTAAACGAGAAAAGTCGAACTTCAACAAACTACAGTAATAACATGGGAAACAAAATAGTTATTCTAAAAAAATACATTTTATTAAATAATAATTACAAACTACTTCAATAAAATTACGTATAAACTAAACCTAAAAAAAATAGTTAAAGCCATTTTATTCGATAATATACAAACAATATAAAAGAATAACAATATTAAATGAATAAAAAGAAAAACTATAATTAAATAAACAACAAAAAAAATTAAACTAAAAATATAAAAACTGAAATTATAACCGTCCGATGGGCGTAGTGTGCCGAGGACACAAGCTGCGGTCCCCCGTTAAAATAATAAATATGTACTATAAATAAAATATATCCTATTAGACATCCTATTAGAGATACTCCCAGAAGACAGGCAACAATAATAATAATTGCCAGCCTTCCTATCTTTAGATTTCTCTGTCAGCCGTTTGGACAACTCCTTGGCCAGACGCTTGGCTCAGGATCCCCATGGTCCTATCGTCTCGACCCCTATCGGCGAAACCTGTACCGAGGATGGCGTATGTGCGATGGGAAAATAAATTTAAAACTAATTATAAATAAAACAAGACTATAAATACTTAGGAAATTTAAACTATTCTACAAAATAAACTAAGGGCTTACAACGTGGGAGGGTACCTAAAACACTTGCCGCATTTCCTCGTTAAATAACTAGATAAATATTTGTTTTTTTTTTTCGTTTTGTTCATTGTACAGTCAAAAGTTTGTCAAGTTTTACACATTGGACTTGAAGAAGACAAATTTCTAAGCATTCCATGGGTTAACAGTGCGGGTGCCTGGTCCATCGTGTATGGCAAAGAGTGATGAGAAGAATGGTGTCTCGGACTTGCAACCAACCATAGGCTGGTTTACAAAGCCTCCTTTTTATTGTATTGAGCTACAAGAGGCTCACTACCTAACCAAATATTGTATAATACCGTTAATGCCGTCTTGGCAGACCGTTCCCTAAATGTTTTGCTGGAATTCCTCTCGTACCAACTTCCACTGCGTAAAGCTGAGTATCATGAATAAATTACGTGTTTAGGACTGATGTATTACGTACATTGTGTGGTACTGCCATAGGAACTGCTAGACACACACTTGTAGGGTGCGTTACACTTCTAGAAAAGGACTATTACTCACGCTGACATGACAAAGTTCTTGGTGTTATCCGTGAAGCAGTAAGTCGTTCTATTGCAAGAGCCAGAAAGGGACTGACTACAAATTAAACTTTGAACACATTTGTAAAGGAAGGGCAAAGCACGAAAACTAAATGCAAGCCCACCTCGACCCTTGGCGCCGCCTCAGACTGGAAAATTCTCATGGATACATTTGAACATCATTATAGGATCCCAGATGAACTAGCTGTATCAGCCTATAGGCCAGACATCTTAGTGTTTTCTCGGAACTTGAAAAAAGTTATCCTTATTGAACTTACCGTTCCGTAGGAATCAAATATTCAAAAAGACCACAACATGAAGACGAATAAATATTATGATCTCACAGAAGAAATGATCAGGAACTGGTTTAAAACTCAGCTTTACGCAGAGGAAGTTGGTGCGAGAGGAGTTCCAGCAAAATCTTTGCATGACTTACTGAAAGAATTGGGCCTTAGCAGGTCTGCCGTCAATACATTTATGGAACGAGCTTCTAAGACGGCATTAACGGATCATACAATATTTGGTTGGGTAGGGAGAGGAGTAGAATGGTGGATGGTGAGCGTATTATCGCGCAATAAAAAAAGAGAGGCCTCCTTTTCTTAAACCAGCCTATTGTCCGTTGCAAGCCCGAGACACCATTCTCCTCATCCCTTACCCACACACGATGGATCCGGCACCCGCACGGTGAATCCATGGAATGCTTAGAAATATGTCTTCTACAATGTCCTTTATAGATTTAAAAAAAAAACATAACACTCACATTGAAAATATAAAAACTGAGTTCGAAACTCAAAGTAAAATAACGGCAGAGTAGAGTTCCTGAGGATAAAGTAATAAATAAAACAATAAAAGTCTTGAAAAGTGTATTTATTTATTTATTATTTCTACTGTGTGCTTATGATACTACGAATACTCGTACATTGGCATAGGTGGATTAAACGACTTCGCCTGTGGATTGGATTGTCAATTCCGTTATCTAAAAACAAAAGAACAATTTTACAGATAATATTATAAGTATTTCTATTCGTATTAATATTAATATCATGATAGATGAAGATGGAAGAGCATCAGTAAGAACAGATAAAGTTTTTTCAAACCACTTCTACCCCAATGCTGGAGTTCGACAAGGATGCATTATTTCTCCGCTTCTGTTCAACATCTACACAGAGCTAACAATGAGAATTGCCATTGAAAACTTGATGGATGGAATAGCAATTGGAGGCCTAAATATGTATCTCAAATTTGCGATTTGAGACCACATTATTTGCAACAAGTATTGGTCACATGAAAGAGCTGTTGCTAGAAATGCCTTAAAATTAAGATTAAACTTTTTGAACTTTCGCGCACAATTATAATGGTTTTTTTATAATTTGACTTGAATTATCTTAGAGATATACTTCTCCCGACAATTCGGCCAAGTTGCATTGGCCGTGGTAACGTACAGAGAAGTATGTATCAAAGGTAAATCGCGTAAGGATAAAACTAACAATTTAAAAGTGCACGTGTCGAACACGACCAAAACCAGCAATGAATGTCATACACTAAGTTATTTTAGGATGATTATTTAGGTAATAATGATTACGTACATTCACATGTTGTGGAGTAGATATGGCGAAGATTATAGCTGCCGCTATGTCCTGTGGGTTGAGTCGAGGAGCGTCTCCTGGCAGGAATGGCACTTTCAGTACCAACTGAGTATCCGTAGCACCAGGGGAAATGCTCTAACAAAAACAAAACAAGAAATTAAATAAGTGAATGTATTTTAGCAGTTAAGACCGTATATTTTGAACGCATATGTGCTGAAATCGATTACTCATACATCTGTCATAGATTTATAACACCACCGTTTCCGTGAGGAGTAGAGAGCATGCTAAACCGTTGGGTTCCCGGTTCCACTAACATCAACTTATGGAATCGTTAATAAATTGTCATTAAAAATGGCATCAGTCTGTCCAGCGTGGGGAATTCAGGCCAAATTATTCAGAATTATGTTCTGTAAAGCCCCATCTCCAGCAGTGAAGGGACTTCTAGTAGGTGTGATGATGATTTCTTGAGTCTAGTTCTCGATATCGATGATCTTTCCATTTGTCATGAAGGAGCTAAGGTAAAGTTGGTTAAGTGTTAACTAATTCTATCCAATTCAAACCAATCCAATCCAATGAAATCTAATTCAATGAAATTCAATTCAAAGAAATCCAATTCAATTAAAATAAATTTTCAATTCAATTTGTATTGGACGTGGTCACGTATGGAGAAGTATGTGTAAATCGCATAAAGACCCGTTAAAAATATAAAAATATAAATAAAAAATAAGTATTAAATAAATATAAGTAAAATTCGATGCAATACAATCAACTTACTTCACTCCACTCTGTATGTAGGTACTGTAACCTGCCCTTTGCAGTTACAAGATTATCCAACGCCTGCGGTTGGATGTAGTTGCTTTTAATTGTTACGGAGAGGATTCTACGGAACTCCTTTTTCTTTATTAAAAATGCATAAAACTTTTTTTATACTTTATATTTTAGAAATAATTACATATCTATAAAAACTAAACACTTATCTACGAGGGACACTATTACGCGGTAGACTTTAACTAATTATTATTTTAATCCTAATCTTTATAAAAATACTCGCTCTGTCGACCTCTCGGTCCGAGCTCCCCCGATCTTCCTTTTTTTTTCTTCTTTTAAAACAAAAACCCATCAACTCTGTCATTGTCGTATATTGACAATACTATTCATTCTTAATATGCCAATAAAACTCTGTAACCTACATGTACCCATTACAGTACTTACAGTGACTCTAATAGGCACACCAGTGTAGTTACACTCCAGCCTGAACACCTCTGACATGGCGGTGACAGCGTACTTGGTCGGTCCATACAATCCTATACTCTGAATGGTGCCCATGTTGATCATCTTGTGGCCAAAAACACTGGAATAAATATTATAATATTCAATTACGCTGACGAAAAGCTAAATAGAATATCTTGTTCAAAGGGTCAGCCTCGCTGTTCAGCGGGGGAATGCAGCGAGTGTCCTCGGCACACTACGCCCATCGAATAGTCGTAATATTATTTATTAATTTTTAGTTTTTATAATTTAGTTCTTAATTTATTTTATTTTTTAATCTTTGTACTTTACTCCGAATAAATACTAAATAGAATAAAATAAACAGATATATAAAACTTTTTGGGGCAGTTTCAATAAATAAATACGGTTTAGCTACGCAGATACGCAATTGTTCCAAGCGGCTGTTGTGACCGAGTTGACGTCCGGTCCATTGCATAGATGGAGTTAGTCAATTGATTTTTGCAAATTAATTGCATGTTTTAAAAAAATTATAAAACAAAACACAGTGTCTCATGATTTACACAAATGAATTACAAAAAAAAAAAAAAAACACATTACTGTATTTCAAGGACCACTATTAGATATATGGCTGTGGGGTCACATGTCGTGGTCAAATAATGACGTCATATAGCCAATATCCGTCCCTGGAATCCAAGGAATATTTCTGGCAAATTTCATCAAAATCCATTGAGTAACAATATATATAGGCGTAAATAACGGACAAACATGCATTTTATTTTTTATTTTTACATTTATAATATTAGTATGGATAACAAACACGCTGTAAATATGTCAAATTATACCTGTTTATGTTGACAACGTGTCCTGGCACCTTTCTATCTGTCATATTTTTGACAGCCAATCGCGTTACCATGACTACGCTCATGATATTCAATCTGACACTCTCATCCAGTTCGCTCAACGAAAGCCCAAGACCGTTACAATCTGAAAAAAACAATGAGCCAATTTGGTAACATCCACGACGCAGACTGCTTAAGTACAGTTGCAAGTGCTTCTCCTTAGAAGGCCACACGGTGATTCGGGCATGCGACCTCCCGCGGTGACCCTTCAGGCTGGGGTCGTATCATTAGGCGATTTTGCGAAACACCGACTTTAAAAAAACTTCGGTTCAAACCCACCCGGCATGTACCAATGAGAAATACACTTTTCATAGATTTACAACACCACCGTTCCCGTGCCTTGAAAAGCACGTTAAGCCGTCGGTCCCGGTTCCACTAATACCAACTTGTGGAATCGTTAATAAATTGTCATAAAAAATCGACATCATATCCTCGCCAAGCCGTCTGGCCAGCATGGCGAGTGTAGGCCAAATTCTCCAGTTCTGGAACGCCCATAGGGGCTGTAATGAAAATAATATTCTATAGACTTATATTTTTAGTATATTTATTTTAATTGATATATTGCACCTACCTCACATAAATGTTCTCGTTGTCCCGAAGGTCTGACAGGCAGAGAATGTCAAGCGACATTATGTCACGCCTTTGTATATTTATGTGCAATAAAGTTTTAAATAAATAAATATTTAGGTCGACATTTTGTGTTTAAAGCCCACCATGACAATGATACTGTATAATCTTGCTATTCCCTGGGGTTGTCATCGCATTTCGCATAGATTTATGGACGTGTCTAACATGACAGGGGATGATTTGGTTCAAGTTAGGGGATGTACCCAGTGGACAACCGCATTTATTTATTTTTTTTCATTTTTATATACAAATACAGTGTTTTAAGACAATATCTTTTGACACAAATATTTAACTTTAACAACTTTTTCGGCTTTTCACGCCTTTATATATATATTTTTAAATAATCACAATAGTAAATGAGAAATATTTATTCGAAGTAGATACAAAAATATTAAAATAAAATAGATTAAAAAACTAATTACAAATAAAACTAAACTAAAAATACCTATGAAATTAAAACTATTCTACAAAATAAACTAAGGGCTTACCACCAGGGAGGGTACCTAAAACGCTCGCCGCATTTACTCGTTGAATTATAATCGAAATATTATGTTTTAGGTAGTTATGGCATTTGGGATCGCCACATAGAAAATTACATTAAAATATATATATATTGTTAACTGCCTCCGTGGTCTAACAATTAAGCCCGTGGATTAAGACTTGAAGGTATCGGGTTCGATTCCTGGTCAAGTCACAATAATATTTATTAATTTAAATAAATCAATTTAATTAATATTGAATTAATATTTATTTGTGATATTCTCGAGTTTGGTACGCTGGAGACATCGACGAGCTTACCACTTTTTATGATTGGCCTATAGTCATCATCAGTACAGCCCCTACACAGTGTCCTAGACCTCCACTGCTGGAGATGGGCCTTCCAGAACATATATCTGGAGAATTTGGCCTACACTCGCCACGCTGGCCAGACGGCTTGGCGAGGATATGATGTCATTTTTTAATGACAATTTATTAACGATTCCACAAGTTGGTATTAGTGGAACCGGGACCGACGGCTTAACGTGCTCTCCGAGGCACGGGAACGGTGGTGGTACATGTCGGGTGGGTTTAAACCGACCTTTGTAGGATTCAAAGAACGCGTTCTTACAACCGAGCCACCACCGCGCCTGGCCTATAGTAAAGTTGGCCAAATGTGAATCCTTTATAAGCGTGGTTATTAAACAGTCTGGACTTAACGCTAGACTACGGAGGCAGTGATGCATGTACCATTAAGAAAACCACTTTTCGACTAGTCTTGGTTCCACTAATACAACAACAAACTTGTGAAAACGTGAAAAAATGACATGAGAAGGTCAGATTCTAATGAAAAATATTCTAGAAAACCTATATCAAGCGGTGAAGGCCTAGGACTTAGTCCTAGAGGCTGTGATAATGTTGATGGTAATATACGCCCAAAATATTTTAGACAAGATTATAAAATTATAATTCAACGAGGAAATGCGGCGAGCGTTTTAGGTACCCTCCCTGGTGGTAAGCCCTTAGTTTATTTTGTAGAATAGTTTTAATTTCATAGGTATTTTTTGTTTAGTATTATTTATAATTAGTTTTTTAATCTATTTTATTTTAATATTTTTGTATCTACTTCGAATAAATATTAAACAAATTACAAATGCTATAGGCGTTTTGATAGCCGTAACCTGTAACGGTGCCAGTCTGCATGAGCGCTGCGTTGTTGACCAGTACATCCACCCCACCAGCCTGGTTATTTGCGAATTCTATCAGACCCTCCACGTCCTCCGCTTTGCACACATCACACTGGAACGGAAGGATGCGACCGCTACCAGAAACTTGCTGCTCCAATTCCTAAAAAACATACAATATTATTTATTCAAATACTTTATAAATATATAATAAATTCTAATTTTATTTTCTATTTTTTATTATTTATTTGTTTTTATAAATAGTTATTTTATATCTATTATTGCTACTTACTATGAAAACTGTCCTAATGTTCTAAAGGTTTGGCTGTCAGAGAATGCGGCATTAAGTCCGCCTTTGTACATAGTGCAATTAAGTGTTTAAATAAATAAATAAAATTTAACTACTTTAAAAGTTAAAAAATATATTAATTATAAACTAAACCTAATAAAAAATAAACTATAAATAACAAATGTTTAATGACCCTTCAGGGATAGTCCCAAGGAGACTGGCAACATTTCCCCTGTGTTGATACACATTACAGCCCCTTGAACACAGCGTCCCAGACCTCGACTGAGATGGGCCTTCCAGAACATATATCTAAAGAATTTAGCCTACACTCGCCACGCTGGCCAGACGGGTTGGCGAGGATCTGATGTTTCAGGATGTCATCCACTAGTTGCTATAAGAGAGTCGGCTTAACGTGCTCTCCTCACACGGGAACGGTGGTGTTGTAAATCTATGACAAATGTACGTAAGAAAAGTGTATTTCTTATTGGTAGGTACATGCCGGGGGGGTTTGAAACGATCTTGCAAGATCTTAAGGAAAGCGGTCTTACAACCAAGCCACCACCGCGCCAGCTGTATCTGTCCAACTCCGTGGCTTGGCTGAGGCCCATCGTCTCGACCCCAAACGGCGCAAATTCGTAACCTTTACCGAGGTTTATTTGTTTTTAAATTATACCTGAAGTAGATGAAGTCTTCTTGCAGCAGCAACTACAACCATGCCAGCATCAGCCAAAGCGAGGGCAGTAACTGCTCCGATACCGGTGCTGGCGCCAGTCACTATTGCTGTTTTTCCTTCCCAACGGTCCATTGCTTATTTTTTTTCAGCTAAATCTATAAAAAAAAACATGTTTTCTTATTTATTTTAGTTTATTTCCTTTGGTTCGCTTTAAACAACTTGGATACAGTCAGATCTAATAAAATCAATACAATTATTAAAACATATATTGTACTAAACAAAGTGGTAATAATGGTTGGACCGTAAACAGATAATAATCCATAACTGTGTATGTTAGGCACAAATTTGCTAATTTGGTCTGTGGGCACAACATTACTGCTACAAGCAAGTAAAACTAACTAACTTGGACACTACTTCAATAAGATCGTGGCTTTAAAGAGGCCGTGTCAGTTTACATTCTAAATACTTAATAATCCAAATGTAGGATAATTTATAAAATTATATAAATAATAAATTTAAACAAAGACGTGTATAGATGGGTAAGATATTTATAATAATATAAATGTAAAAGAAGCTTTGTCTGTCTGTATGTATATAGGATGTATTTTTCAAGTATAATAATAATACACAAAATATATAATATATTTCATTTAAAGTCTAAATTTAATGTGCGATGGAGCTCTGGGAGCTATTACTAAACAAAATGCTGTCAAATTATATTGCATAATATTATAATATATTTTTGTAAATTTGACATGTAAAAGTACTTTTTTTTTGTCCTAAGCCTAATTACAGAAAATAAACAATTTGAATTGAATACAATAGTCAACTACCCCATTGTTACTATTAAATTATAACATTTAATTTTCTGCAACCCAGCATAAGTACTTAATTAGTAAATAACAAGATAGACGGACTATCTCGCGTCGCATATTTCTGATGTAGAAAGGAATTTGCATTGCAGATGCTAAGAACATCGCATGCTATGTTAGGGCTGACTTCGACTCATAAAACGCTCCAAAAACATTAAGTGTTTATCGATTTTGCATCCCACTCGCTTACACAAAAAAAAATGATGCCCGTTTTCACCACTGATCCCTAAACAGTCCCCTATCTAGGAATCACATTCCCTTATCCCTGAAATCGGCCTCCTACCATTTTTTTTTTTTTGTTTGTTCTCTTCTTCCGATGGATGATGAATGAGGTGATAGGGAAGGCAATGGGTCTAGCCCATACCGCCAAGTCTGACGTAATATATCTTTTTTATTCATGAGTTAATGAGGTCATCATCAAATTCCAGATGCTACAGAATTTGATGCTTTTCTTGGAGTCACTCGCGGCACCATAGCTCAAACACGTCGGGTAAAATATGGGAGTTGACAGCGCGGGAAAACCGTAAAAAATAAACTGCAACTTGTGCCCCATATTTAAAGTCCAATTTATCGTTTTCCATAATAATACACATTGTAGCACATTATTAAACCAAACAACACCACTTTTGACAAATAATATCCACAGTAAATTAATTTACAATACAAAAACTTGCACTTCATATCCATGCAAAATGGCGCGAAGGACTCTCCCTCCTACCTAAATTTATTTTCACCAGGCCTCCTAGGCCCTTAGTTACTGACAGTTCTAATGATGTTCAAACCCGGTATTTTTTCCGGTTAATTATTAATTTGACAATATGTTCTATACTTAGCAGAATTAAATAAAATAAATGTTAAAATTATAAAATAACTCATATTGTAAGAAATTTTATACATTTTGTGACCATTATTAGAAATATTTTGTTATTTTGGGCTGTATTTCGTCATTTCGTTGCCTAAAAAAAATAAAAATGTGTTGTTACAGACTGAAGTGTCAATCTGACATATTGTGTATAAAGTATTCTCCATTTCTCTTTACTTGCTTTTTGAATTTCTTGTGCTTTCGGACACAGTCTCAATTGCATTAAGAGCTTCAAAGGAATCATTAATTTCATCTTCCATGTTGTAATAGTAGAGTAGTCAACAAAAAAATCTTTTAACACGACCGTCACTTAGCGCTTGGGGGGCCGATTTTCTAGCCCCTAAAGTTAAGGGTCCCTTATGGCCTTAGGTGACCCCTAAGTGTTGGTGAAAACGAAACATGTGATAGGTGTCACCTAAATTTTCCTAAGGGTTACCTAAAACTTAGGGAATGATGGTGATAACAGGCATACTTTTGAGAAATGTTAAAAAAATTACTAGGAAATAAATTCATCAATTGGTTGAGATTTATGTTGAAATAGTTTTAAAAAAATACTATTAATACGATTAGGTTCTTTATTATGATCAGGTACTTTATCACAGATAAAACATTGGATTTCAAATTGGTAGGATAGAAACTATGTAATTATTAAGGTAAAAAATAGTTTTTGTCAATTATTGTTATGCTAGGGTAAAATAAATAAAATTAATTACAGATTATGAAATCACAATATATTAACTATGAAATAAACTAGAAATCATTATGACACGAGAATATTTTTTTGGGCCCATTTCTCTTAGCATTCTCATTTCTTGAAGGCCCATCTCCAATAGGACTCAGTGTTCTAGGGGGCTGTGATGATGATGATTATGGATAATTTCATTCTGGACCAGAAATCGGATCCGGTAAATTCGCGTCTAACACGAAGGCAATTTTAATTTGTTGTAGGTAACTATGGCAGCCTTACATGAGTAACGTTGTAGGAGATACTCGTACAACAATGTATGGGATTATAAACCTCTAAACTTACAATGGAATAGTGCACAGATTGCACGGACTTATTTATTTATTATTTTAACTTAATTGTTCCAAGTACAAGGGCGGACCTAATGCCGCTAGACATTCTATGACGGTCAAACCTTTCGGGGCAATGAGAACAGTAAGTACATAAGGTAGGTGCGCTACTAAATTAACCTGAAAACCTAATATATTTTATGAAATATATTTACAAAATATAAAATAAAAACAATATTAATACTACGGATAGGGATATAAATCCCGTCCGCGTGGAATGGTGGCTGCATTTTCTTGCTGAATTACAATTTCTGATTCTTTGAGCGAAGAAAGAGCCAGCCCTCTTGTTACGGGAGCAGACAAGACGTGGTGTTATACCTTTTTTAAACGTTTTGGCACTTGGACTCCGCAATTTCCGCCGCGGCCCTAATTTATGCGCCGTCTCCCTAAGATGCGACGCGGCGAGATTGTCGACGCCAGAGCACCTCCACGTTCCCAGGAGACCAACGTCATACCATCGGGTCTCTTGCCATCATCTCGGATTACTTCAGCAGGCTCTAGAAGAGCTGGAACCGCGATGGTGGCTAGAGCCCTTTTAATAGTATCATTAAGGGAGCCATACTTGAAACTGCTTAGGTGATGGAATGAAAGCTTCATCATTAACATCCCCTAGTCCTAGACCTCGACTGCTGGAGATCGACGTTCCAGGATATTTCTGGGGAATTAGTTCTTTGTTCCACGGACATGTCAAGTCTTTTTTGTTTTGTTATTTACTTTACTGTGTATATTGTTAGTCAAAAGTTGTCTTGTTACGTTTAATAATGTGCTACAATGTAAATAATTATGGAAAACGATAAATTTGGCTTTAAATGGGCACAAGTTTCAGTTGATTTTTTGCCCGACGTGTTTGGGATATAATGCCGCGAGTGACTCCAATAAAAGCATAAAATTCTCCAACAACTGGAATTTGATGATAATTTCATTAACTTATAAAAAAAGAGAGATATATTACGTCAGACTTGGCTGTATGGGCTAGACCCTTTGCCTTCCCTATTACCTCATTCGGGAGAAGAGATCACAAACAAACTTTAAACGGCTTTAGACAGAAGAAAGAGCCTTAGTTGATTCTTACCTATTGCAGGTACAAATACACGTCCGTCACGTTAAAGAATGTAACTTCCAATACTAAAATGTAATATTCATTTGATTGACCAAACCAAAACTCACATGTTTGACATTGTTAACATTTAGACCAAGAGCCGACTGCATAATTTTTATTATCATTGGCATCGGGACCGAGATAAACTAATCGCCTTAAATCAACCTACTCTTTTGTTTGTAGTATTTTTGAGTCAAAATAAATACTTTAAAAATAAAAAACATTTTTAAAAAATATCACCCTCGTCTAATTAGGCTTAATACCTAATCTATTTATTTTCAAAATATTTTACAAACAAAGGAGGTCTAGGACGCTGTCATGAACGAATGAATAAACTAAAACTTATAAATTAAAAAATGTCCTCAAGAGACGTCTCATTAGAGATAGCCCCAAGAAGACTGGCAACATTTCCCCTCGGTATAGCGAGGCTAATACGTTGGCAGAAATAATTGCCATCCTTCCTGTCTCCAGATTTCTCCGACAGCCGTTTGGACAACTCCTTGGCCAGACGCTTGGTTATAATTATATTTATTATTGTTTTAGTTAATATTTTCTTTTCTATAATAATCTAGAGTCATAAAAAATATTTCACTTTAAAATAAGTAGGTAAGTAGGTTTTTTTTTGTTTTAGTTTTTTTTTTTTTACTTTTTTGTAATAATTTAGTTTTTATTGCTCTAATTACCAATTATTTCTTAACTATATTTTAATTTTTAGGACTTATCCGTTTAACATTTAAAAAAAACATATTTACATGAAAAATTTCTTTAAAATATAAACACATTTTTCTAAATTAATTTGCTTTAATTCTTGTAAGTGTTTTATACAGGTGTTTATAAAAAGATCAGTGTTTTCATAAATTGAAAACCTTTTATCCGTAATTTTTAGCAGCGTGAGCTTTTGAATATCTCGTGTTCAAACGGATTTCATTGTATTTAAAATCGTTTTGCTCTCACGCCATAAATCACTGGATTAAAAAGCAGCAGACTCACCGGCGACCAGGGGCCAATTCTTGAAACTATTTATATGAATGTAATAGAATAGCTGTTAAATATTTTTATTCAAAGTAAATTAATATAGGTACATTAAATATAAATTAAAAGCTACCTAAATAATAAAATTCGAAGTAAATAAAAAAATAAAATAGATTAAAAAACTAATTATAAATAAAACTAAACTAAAAATACTTATGAAATTAAAACTATTCTACAAAATAAACTAAGGGCTTACCACCTAAAACGCTCGCCGCATTTCCTCGTTGAATTATAAGGGAAATATTCTGTTTTAGGTAGTTATGGCATTTGGGGTCGCCACACTCTGGAATAATTCGTTTACCCAGCTCTTTTACGAATTAAAGCTGTTAAATTGTATGTAAAGTAACACATAATTTGCGGGAGAATTTGGCCTACACTCGCCACGCTAGCCAGACGGGTTGGCTTGGATCTGATGTTAATTTTAAATAATTAATTAACGATTCGACAAGTTGGTATTAGTAGAACCGTGACCGAATGCTTAACGTGTTCTCCAGAAGAAGACCCAAGGTCTTTCTTTACTTCATACTTGGTGCCAAATTCAAAATTTACTGTATGGTAACCGCAGACAGTCTACTAAAAATTCTTAGGATAATATTATTTTCCCTCCTCAGCAGTATATAGTACTGTTTACACACAATAAAGTAATATAATTTGGTGGCGCGGGCTTAGTGGACTGTATCGAGGCTCGGAGTTGCGATAATCTTCAAATTAGTTACATAGACGATACAGGGAACCTTCTGGCCAAAACTAATAGGGACAAGATCCAAAGCCAGCAGAACATATCGCTCAGAGTGATCTCCCGAGCACCATGGTTCGTGCGTAATTCCGTCATAGCTCGAGATCTGGAGATGCCTAGTATTGAGGAGTTTGTCGTTGGCCTGACTAGACGTATGTTCTATCGGGCCGACAACGGACACTTCAAGCATCTCCAGAATATCGCTCCGTCTTGCGCTCGGCCCCCCAACGGGAGACCACTTCCTAGAGAAGTGCTCCTGGAGGAGAACTGAAGTAGCCGAACCCAGATCCCCTGGGCTCGTGAGCCATACGGCCGCTGTTATACCAGTAACGGTGCCCAGCACTAAAGGTGCATGAATTACCAGCGGGTGATTACTCGCTGAGATCCTGCCGGGGAGAACGGGGGAAGTCCCCATCCCCAACCCAGGCCCATTAGACATCCGGGCCTGGACGACCCCACTGTCTGTCTGTCAGACGATACAATGATAATTGCAATCAACAAACAAGAAAGGAAACTGTTAAAGGAACTCACCTGATGTCCTCGGCACCAGGAGGTCTTTGGAAATTGTTCTATATCACTAATTTTGCAGAATTTGCGAATGCGGGTGATAACAACGATCGCGACGATTTCGTCTTCTATGACGACTTCAGGACAACGACTATATTTCGACTCTACGACTCCGAGACTCTAGCACGCTCCGCAGCCCCTTATATATTTATATATACGGTCTTTGGACTAGTGTGAGCGGGATGGAAAATATAGAAAGGAAGCAGCGAGAAAGAGACAGGACAAGATATAGGGATAACAAATTAGGAATGTCTGTTTATGCACCGAAGGATCACAGTATCGCCTAAACATAAAAAATTGGTCAATGTACCGCGATAGCGCAAATAATGATAGATCTCTTTGTTGAGGAAGTCAGTGACAACGAGATTTTTTAATAGATTAATAAACGAGCGCCCGAATGATAATCTAGAGCATCTACCAGAATCAAGAATAGGCACCCGGGTCAGCTATATATCACGGCGAAGGTTCGCGGGGCCATTGAAAAACAAGAGTGTACCTACTTCTGAAATTGTCTCGACAGCGCCATCTGTCCACATCAGACACTTACAAATGGTCGCACACTCGCCTTGTTACCGAAATAAAGTTCTATTCAATTGTTTTCGTTGGATAAACAATCTGTCTTTTATGTACTTTTATTTAGCCAAAGACATTTAATATATAACAATACGGGGCAAGAAGCTAAACGGTGTGAAAATTAAGGCTACGACAATCGTCTCAGAATTAATTAGTCTATGACAACAAAGAGTATCACTATCACTATCACTATGGTAGACTCGATAGTGACCTGGTTGGCCACCTGTCACTGAAGGCCCAACCGCGCCGCACCAGGGCCGCCGCACAGAGTCTGCTACTTCTTCCGTCGTCCCGTACTAACTATGGTCAGAACTCAGTGATGCCTCGTTTAGCTCGGCTGTTTAATGATGAATATGCAGAAATGGATTTATTTCGTGGCAATAAAATTGAAAAATGCCGTGCTTAAATATTAAATAGATATTTTTTGTATACATAATATTGCAAAGGCTGTAAATTTTCCCACAAATAAATAAATAAATTTTCATATCCATTAATATGGAACTTTATTATTTATTGTCAAATCGTTCTGAACCTAATTGAGAAAGCACCATTATGGTAGGGCTTCGAGAGAGAGCCGGGATTCGAACCCAGCTCTTTACGATGTTAAGAAAGGCGTTCATACAACCGGGCCACCACTGAACCATTGTATTCGGTTGCTATAGGCGAAATCTTTTAATTGGCTCTTATTTTTTTTGTCTATGTATATTGTTATCTAGTGTCTGTGGTCTAGCGGTTAGGTCCGTGGATTATGACTCGTTTAATTAAGACCGGGTTCGATTCCTGGTCGGGACACAAAAATATTTATTAATGTAAATAAATACATTTAATTAACATTTAATTTATTTGTGATATTTCTCGAGTTTGGTACGCTGGAGACATCGACGAGCTTGCCACTTGTCATGATTGGCCTATAGTAAAGTTGGCTAAATATAAATCCGCTTATTTATAAGCGTGGTTTCTTACCACCCCGAAACGGAAACGGTCGTGATGATACTTTACTTTTAAGTTTTCCTGTAATAAATAACACGAGAAAACACATCGACGAGCTTGCCACTTGTCATGATTGGCCTATAGTAAAGTTGGCTAAATGTGAATCCGCTTATTTATAAGCGTGGTTTCTGACTACCCCGAAAGGGAAACGGTCGTGATGATACTGACTGTAATAAATAAATAATTGTAACTATTATGCACTACATCTGTATATTGTTATACCTGCACGGCACTCAACGAGACCTTGAGTTCTGTTAGTAAAATAGATGCTAAGACTCCGAAATCCCTAAACAGATTAAACATTTCCTCAGCTGGATCTGAATGAGGTTTACAGAAATTAAATCTAAATGTAAATCCCTATAATAACATTTAACGGCCTCATGCGCTTGTTGGCGGCCATTTTGTGCCAGACCCTCCTTTATGTAGATACTTAACTTTTACGTGATCCGACATTCAAATCTGCGGTTAAAAAAACAAATACGCAATTTCTTTAAAACTCGTTTGGGTAATTGTTTAAAAAAAAAACAACATCTTTTTTCTTTTCTTTTTTCTTCATTTTCGGACTTCACACAGGACAATTGGAGTAGATATACGAGGTGACTTTGTATGGCCTTACATTATTTATTTATTTAAAACTTTATTGCACTATGCACAAGAGGCGGGCTTAATGCCGCTAGGCATCCTCTAGCAGCCAACCTTTGGGATAAAACTGAGCATTTAAGTTGAAAGGTAGGTGAAATATGAAACATTTACAAAATAAATTAATTCGTTCTTATATATATATATATTTTTTTATATTTCCAGACAGGTCACACAGCGCCATCTAGTTTCCGTGGTAAGCTACGAGGCTTGTGTTACGGAAACTAGATAGTTGATAAACTACATATTATACCTTTTTTTTTGTAAATATATACATATTATACATATAAACATCCAGACCGAGACAAATTATACAATGTACAACTTGCCCCGGTGGAAATCGAACCCACGACCTCCCGAGTTCACGGCAACGTTTGTTACCACTAGACCATGGAGGCGGTATAATATGTAGTTTATCAACCATCTAGTTTCCGTAACACAAGCCTCGTAGCTTACCACGGAAATTAGATGGCGCTGTGTGACCTGTCTGTTAAATATTTATTTATTTATTTATTATAATTTAGTTAAGCGGTGGTGGGTCGGTTGTAAGAACACTTTCCTTAAAATTCTAACTAAAGGTCGGTTCAAACCCCCCCGGGACTTGTTCCAATGAGAAATACACTTTTCTTACATAAGCACATTTGTCATGGATTTACAACACCACTGTTCCCGTGCCTCGGAGAGCACGTTAAGCCGCCATTCCCTGTTCTACTAATACGAACTTGTAGAATCGTTAATAAAAATGACATCGGACTCTCGCCAACCCGTCTGGCCAGCGTGGCGAGAGTAGGCCAAATTCTCCAGATATTTCTCTCTCCAGCAGTGGAGGTCTAGGGGTTCTTGGGGTTGTCATGAAGTTATTTGGAACAGCATTACAATATTATCAAACATTATACAGTATGCGGTCCTACCATCTTCGGTTTTAAGCTTCGTCAGGTGGCTACGTCCAAGAGACTGAAAGAATACTTTTGAGCCTTTATTCTTCTCAATGGCCTCTTCAATGAGTTTAGTATTGAAGAGGCGTAGATCCCTTCGTATCAGTCTCTTGACTTGCTTGTTTAGAGCTCTATCTGACGATGCTACCAAAGATAGTTCCCGTCTCCGTTTCATGAGTTCCAGAGTCTCAGTTGAAAGCTTGGATTCCCTGCCAACTCGCTTAGGCTTGAAATATTTAAAGCCCTCATCTCGGACGACGCTCACGAAACTGTCGGCCATCTCGTCAACATTTTCAGTGGTTTCCAATCCGTCGAATCGATTCTGCAGCTCCAATTGGGACTGCTCTGACCCTAACATGGTTTGTGCCAGTGACGGCCTGAGACTGGCCTTCATCAAGCGGTACCTCTCAAGCTTGTAGTTTATATTCAGGGAGCCTCTTACGATGCGGTGATCACTACCGGTATTAAACCTGTGAATCACAGAGACATCCCTAAATATACGCCTTTTGTCCGTCATGATGAAGTCAATCTCATTTTTTGTATTGCCGTCAGGGCTTTGCCAGGTCCACTTCCTTTGGGGCTTCTTCTTGAACAGTACTTATAAACTTACATCGATACACAATTTAAAAAAGTGCATAAAGTCATGACAAATAAAAAAAACATTAAAATAGTAATATACCTACTATTAATTCATTATTATAACGCGTATTGTATTATAATTGTGTAAAGAGCAAATATTTTTTAGGCTTCAGCAGCCTAATCTTACTTAAACGCAAACGTTGTATAATGGAATCCGTAAAACATATACATATCACGCTATTAAGGTTGATATTTGCACGGCCACTGTCAAGGTCGAGCGCTTATAAAGTTGAGAATTGAATAATATTTTGTAATTTGACTCAAGCTGTGACGTAAATAACGAAATTCACTAATAATGTTTGTCACAGAATAGGACAACGGGTGTCATTAGTAAAACCTCTATTTAAATAAAAAAGTTAAAAACCATTATCCAAAAACAAAACACAACTGCATGGTGAAGCAGTGTTATTAATTTTAATCTCGCCCACAGCCGAGATACGAAATAGAAAGAGAGATTTTTTTTTATTAAATTTTAAAACTTTATTGTTAAATAAACAAAATGCGAATATAATGTCTATAGGCACTCTCTTCCAATCAACCTTCGGGACATTGAAACATAAGAGGTAAGGTTATGATAAATACAACAAATATTAAGGAAAAAATAAATACAGTAAACTTACAACTAAAGTATTAAATTACATATATAAGTGGGTATATATAATACATATACGACGTACATATACATACATATATAAATTACTATATAAACTAAATATACAACATACATACATATAAGTACTACACTATAATACAACATCTTTGGACGATACAGACAAGGACTTTATTGGGATTTCAAAAGGTGAGTGTAAACCAGCTTTTTGAAGATATTCGCTGCTTGGGGCTTGGCGGATATTAAGGGGCGAGCTGTTTCAAAGCAATACGGCTAATACAGAAAAAGAATCAGAAACAGAGTTAGTGTGGTGTGAAGGAATAGCAAGGATAGAGTTATGAGCAGAACGAAGAATTCTCTCATGAAAGGAGCTAAGAAAAAAAAAAGATAATTACATTATTTAACGTTCGCGCGATCGTTGACCTCACGCTACCTTCTGATTAGGCTCTATATGAGTGGCGATATTTTTAGGATAACTTCTCTGCACCGTAACTTATGATTTTATTATTGAATAATTAAAATAAAAAATACTATTCTAGATTTAAAATATAAACATATTTTCAAAGCACGCAGTATGAGAAGACCACGCTTTTTAAAAAACCGGATTCACATTTTGCCAACTATACTATAGGCTCATCATGACAAGTACCAAATTCGTTGATGTCTTTAACATACCAGACGCTAGTAAAATCACAAATTAATTAAATTATTTATGCGCAGTGGTGGCTCGGTTGTAAAAGCGCGTTCCTTAAATCCTACAAAGGTCAGTTCAAACCCACCCGGCATGTACCAATGAGAAATACACTTTTCCCGGTTTCACTAATACCAACTTGTGGAATCGTTAATAAATTGTCATAAAAAATGTATATCATACCCTCGCCAATCGTCTGGCCAGCGTGGCGAGTGTAGGCCAAATTCTCCAGATATATATTCTGGAAGGCCCATCTCCAGCAGTGGAGGTCTAGGACGCTGTGTTCTAGGAGCTGTAAATAAAAATAAATAAAAAAATGAATGAAAAAATATGATGTCCTAAACAGGAATCAAAAACGGTACTTCCTTGCCTAAATCTACGTTCTAAACCGCCTCCGTGGTCTAGTGGTAACAAACGTTGCCGTGAACTCGGGAGGTCGTGGGTTCAATTCCCACCGGGGGCAAGTTGTACATTGTATAATTTGTCTCGGTCTGGGTGTTTATATGTATATATTTACAAAAAAAAAGTATAATATGTAGTTTATCAACCATCTAGTTTCCGTAACACAAGCCTCGTAGCTTACCACGGAAATTAGATGGCGCTGTGTGACCTGTCTGGAAATATTATTATTATTATAGATTAAATAATAACAATAATAAAATATCAGTCGGCTCCTGGGCTATGTTTTATAAATTAATCAAAAATAAGTTTGAAACAATTATAGTTTCAATGCTCTAACTGTAAATTAAACTGTAATTAAAAATAGTTTATCGACAAATATTAAGTAAAGGGTAGCTTTGGACTTGCGTTGTTTTCTCATAGCTTAGGGCCGGTATATCATTACTTCTTTAGTGGCGTCATCCACTTAAGTGCCCAAGTACATCATCATTACAGTCCCTAGAACACAGATTTCTAAACCTTCTCTGCCATTTCTGAAGAATTTGGCCTACTTTTCTTTCTTTACACAGATAGGCCTATGGTTATCGGAGTGTGCAGCATGATTGAAATGGTTTATATTTATTGTTTATTTTATCCTGCGATCATTATTCTGGGAACACTTGGATTTGTCAAAGTTCACACTTTTGTCACATATAATGTAATTAATACAATGATACAGAAACCACAGAGTTAAGGAAGCAGAGACAACATATTATTTAGTCGTATAACCATATAAGTTGCGCTTACTCATTCTCATCGCAAAGATCATATAGCTATCTCACTTCCTCAGTTCACATACACACTGCATAAACGAGCAACCGTGGCATTTTTTCATTGAAACCATAGACTACAAGGCAATTGACAGACAATAAAGTAACAACAGCGAACTCAACCATCTCGACTTATTATTGTGATTATTCATTATTTAACTAAAATTACATCTTGAAAATTTTACTAAATCATGGTCTAGTGTAGTGCTTATATGTGCGACAGTGCAAAACATAAAAAAGTGCTAGGAATAACCTTCCACAAGTAAGTTTTAAATGTTGACACCATGCATTCAAACACATAATTCAATAAAATTAGTGATTATTCTTGTAATTTCAAAATATGTGAGAGACAGAAGATATATTTCATTGTATTCTAACGAAATTAAAATAATAATCTTAAATTGTTGCTTTATTAGAGAAAAACGTAAAAATTGTTGCAAAACAACAACATTGACAGTTCCATCAACACAGGGTCGGATTTGTAAAATTAATAATTTTTATATTATTTTTTTACCGTTTTATTGTTGTGACCGCCTCCGTGGTCTAGTGGTAAATCCTATGGAATTGTATCCACAGAGTGCCCGCAGTGCGTAGATTCGATTCTTACCCAAGGCCAAAAATATATTTACGTTTTTCGCTTAGGGTGTCTGGGTGTCCATACTAATATTATAAACGTGAAAAAAGCTTTTTATGTATGTGTGTATGTATGTATGTATGTTTGTCCGTCTTTCACGCCTCTATTTATCATCACAGCCCTTAGAATACAGAGACCTAGACCTCCACTATTGGAGATGGGTCTTCCAGAAATATTTCTGGAGAATTCGGCCTACACACGCCACGCTGGCCAGACGGATTGGCGAGGGTCTCATGTAAATTTTAATGACAATTTCTTAACGATTTCACAAGTTGGTATTAGTAGAACCGGGTTAATTAGTAAAAAAGGTTTTTTTTTTTTTTTTAATATTTCCAGACAAGTCACACAGCGCCATCTAATTTCCGTGGTAAGCTATGAGGCTTGTGTTACGGAAACTAGATGGTTGATAAACTACATATTATACTTTTTTTTTTTTTTTTTTGTAAATATATACATATTATACATATAAACACCCAGACCGAGACAAATTATACAATGTACAAGTTGCCCCCGGTGGGAATCGAACCCACGACCTCCCGAGTTCACGGCAACGTTTGTTACCACTAGACCACGGCTTAAAGTGCTCTCCAAGGCACGGGAATGGTGGTGTTGTAAATCTGACTAATGTATGCAAGAAAAGTGTATTTCTCATTGGTACATGCCGGGGTTCAAACCGACCTTTTTTGGATTTTAGGGAATGCATTCTATCAACCGAGCTACCTTTTTGGCCTTTTTGGTTTGGTTTCTGTCATTTCTAGTACTCAAATCTCAGTTGCTCCAGTAGAGACTTTTGATCCATATAAGAAACAGGATCGATCGGCATAAAAACAAAAGTTTTTGCTGACTAGATTTTTCCAAAATCTGTGAATGAAGTTCAGAATATCTCAATAAGTTATGGATGGTCTCCTAGGAACGTTTTCCTGTAACTATAACGGTTAAGATATTTGCCCTTACTGTCCCGTCTCAAAACTCCACCTTGTATAGATACAATACTTAGATTTATTTCATACTTACAAAACATTTATGGAAGTTAAGTTATAAAACAATAATTATTATTTATTTTTCAGAATAATATGAGAGCGGTAAAAAAAAAGTACTTTTTTGGATAAAAGAAAAGAGACATGTTTGAAATTTTAAATAGGGTATAAACATTACAGAAAACTCCAAGCAACTTCAACCGCATTACCATCTGGTTGTCTCGTCATAATTTTTACGTTCCCCCCCCGACCATTTAGGGCCCATTCGGCCGGTACAGAGGGGTTCGGTATCTCTTCGAGACCCAGATACCACTCGCCATCCGGTCCAAAATTAGCGTGCCATTGCTTTGAATAATATATGTAAGAAAATATAAATAAACGATTTTATTATATTAGGTATGTTGTATTTTTTAAAAAACCATATAGCTAAAAATACTCATTTCATTATTTTAATCGTAGAACACAAAACCTATCTTCCGAAGTGGGCTTTATACACTGATTCAGGACGGATTTGTGAGCGATATGCATAATTATACTCAATAATAATATTTTGACATTTCGCAAATGAGTCCGGTCCTGTCTTCTGTATTAGTGTGCGAACATTACTTGTGTGTGAGAAATGCCACGCTTTGACCGCAGTTAGATCACCTCTGCTTCCCTATCTCTGTGACAGAAACATAGCCGAGCAAGCAAGTATAGTTGTTATAAAAACTAAGGTTGGATTCAGCTGTAAAGGGGCGTTGTCTTTATCAAATAAATGTCTTATGTCAAATAATAATAATGTTTAATAATTATTTAATAATTTTAATGTCAAATATTATAATTATAGCATCTGTAAAGAGGCGTTGTCACTTATGAACTAAAATAAAAACATCGACATCGACGAACTTGCCGCTTGTCATGATTGACCTATAGTAAAGTTGGCTAAATGTAAATTCGTTTATTTATAAGCGTGGTTTCTGACCACCCCGGGAAACGGTCGTGATGATACTTTACTTACTAATTACTTACTAAAACATACTTGCGGTATATGCCAATGCACCCCCTTACCTAAAGGATCCTTCCCAATTGGTATGTCACTCTCACAGCTTTTCACTTCGTTTTACCCAATAACCTATTTAAAATCCCTCCCCACTCTTTCAGCAGATATTCAGATTCCTTTAATTATCAGACAGGCACAATCTCTTAAAATATTCAAAGATACATTATACAAAAACTTACTTCACAAACAGTATACATACATGTATAGGACCTTTATTTATGTACAAGTACGTAATTAAATGTTAACTATATATTTTCGTCGTAACCTTCAGCACCCGCTTATTACAGATCTCAGTCACAAAGGTTAGTTGGTAGAAATTGCATTTACGGCATTAAGCTTGCCTATGTACCTGCGTTTTAGTTTTATACAATACATATTTTTTTTATTATGCATAGCATACATACATATCTTCACGCCAGATCCCTTGCGGGGTAGGCAGAGACAATTGAGCGCCATTTGACACGATCACGACATACTTCTTTCGCTTCGTCGACATTCATTAACCTCTTCATACATGTCCTTTGGTTACGAAGACTTTTTAATGCACCTTCAGTCAGTGTTTTATTTATTTGATCGTGATATGTGAGTCTCGGTCTGCCAGGGCCTCTTTCACCCACAACTATTCAATTCAATTCGTTTATTTTGCAAGTAGGCATAGGACAAAAGGATATCTATTCTGCACTTTTACACGTCAATTTTTACAATATTGGTATAAAACGATATAATTTTATAATACATATTGGTGAATCTGGAGCAGTACATGATAACCATCATTTGGAAAGAGAAACAATAAAATCATAAAATTATAAATACAGAATTAACGCTTAACATTATAGCTGCTGTAGATATTGATAAGCCTTTGATTTCTTTTACAGATAGGTCCATGATTATAGGTAGTGTTGCCCAATCTTCAAGACCAAGAACAAGACTACTGTTATGGCTGCAAGACTCTTGCACATATTTTTTGCCCTATTTTGCTAAAGTGTTTACTTTTTTTGGAGTTAGGTTTTTGTTTTCAATAAATTTTTAATTGCGTCGTGTCCGTAATTTTTAATATTCTTTTATGTTAATAATAATAATAATAATCATTTATTTCTCCACAAAAAATTGCCTTATAACTAGTTACATCAATGTTTAAGTGTTAACAGGATATACAATTTATTACAGGCAATTAACAGATTATTGGAACCCTAACCTCTGTATAGAAAGTATAATATACTTCTGGACCACAGAGAGGTTAGTTTCCATACAAATTTGGACAACATTTTTTTTTTTTTTATTTTATTTAAAATCAAATATACACATGCAAAAGTGGTTAGTAATAAATAAAACATAAAATAATAATAATAATACTACCTACGGAAATAAAATAACGTTCAGGTATTTTAATTCTAATGCCTCCAAGGTCTAGCGGTTAATTCCGTGGATTTGGACTTGGAGGTACAGGGTTTGATTCCTGGTCGGGACACAGTAAATTATTTAATTTATTTGTGATATTTCTTAAGTTTGGTACACTAAAGACATCGCGGACAGAGATTTCCTTATTACAATTAGAAAATAAAATATATATTGAGTCTTGCAGAAGTCTTGCGAGACTCAATATATATTTTATTTTCTACAAGATAATTTAGGATCCAAAAACGAACCAAGTAAATTTAAATCATAAATCTTTCTTCTTCTGTGGTTATAGTTGAGAGCCTCGCAGATTCTGCAAAAGTGTTGCGACGAAGTTTTAAAATATCCATGTTCGTTTACCACTTCGAAATCCCGTCTCCAATCATGATACGACTTAAGTAATTGGTTATCTTTACTTATTCTATAAACATCTTTAGCTAATTCTTCCGTGGAAGTGTAAAAATCAACATGAAGAAAAGAATTTGGTGGAAGTAACCTTGTGGTTTCCTCCACAGATGGGCCCATGATTACAGGTATGGAGCCCTTGGAAAAAGCATTGAAAAATGCCTTTTCTGTCAAATATTCCTTGCATTTGGAATTCTCGAAGACTAGGTAAAATAAATAATCTCCTATAGGTTTGCAGTCCGCTTTGAAATGGCCCGGGCAACTGTAAAGAAATAAAAATAAACAGTTTTAATTGTAAAATAATGTTGAAGATAGAGGATGAACAAAGTTATGAAACTCGCCTCAAAAAGGACTTGTACATGCGCATTACATCTGTGGACTGAAGATGGCTTGAGAGTGTTCTCTTCCTTCCTTGTTTGTTTATATGAATAGACAGGTGACAGCGTTCCTGTTTGGATTTGTTTCGCAGATTGAGTGGATGGATTAATGTTGTTTTTGACTGTCTCATATGTACATTTAATGTTGTTACCAAATTATATATATTATTAATGGTATGTTTTATTATTATTATACTTCTTCTAATATATATATATATATATAAATAAATATTTAATTATTTTTTGGATATTTTCCGTGCTTTATAAAATTATGTTGTAATAAACTATTAAAACAATTATGTACCTATTTCTAGTTTTGTAGTTTAAGTACTTACTGTACTTAAACTCCACTACGTACTATGTTTATATAGCAAAACCTATAATTGACCTTGCTCCATAAATTGTACCATACTATTATTAAGCATATTATTATTGTTACGTTGTTGGTTTCTTAATAAATAAATAAATAAACTCTTTCAATAATAAATCGAAGGAAGTTAGAATATTCGTTTCGTGTTCGGCTTGCGTAAGTATGACCATGTTTCTCAATATCGTATTCAATTAAAGTGGCTCAATATCCGTTTCCGCAGATCTGCACATATCTCGACTTCACTTTACGGCATTCTTTACGATCCTCAAACTCCTTTATACCTTAAGACAGTGTCAGACCTCAAAATCGCATAAAAATAAAATCTTTGGACGTCGAGTTTTACCCTTTGAAACAACATTCCAAGCTTGAAAAAAAAATTATAGATAAATCAGAATATACAAAACAATATTTAACGAAAGAATGAATAACAATGTTTATAATATTCTATTAAAAAAATCTCAAATACTGCCTTGGGAAATCATTTTAACGTCGAAGCTCGATATTTTGAGCGGTACCTATATTTTTTTATTTCCGAATTAGTTAACTCTAGTATTATACTAGATTATTAATCAGTTACAATTTTTATTAAATACGTATTTATAACAAAAAAATAATAAAACTTGTAAATAAAGAGCATCTTACTCCATGATAGTAGAAATACTTTATTCGATTGTATACAATATTCAACCTTATTTCTTGTGCACTTAATACTGTATTGATTCAGTTTACTAAACTAGTCTGTGGGTGGAGCCTGCCCTGCACGGTCGTGTCACGGACGCTCTGTACCAGATTATTTGTCTTAAATTTTCGTGTTCAATATTAAAAAAATATTGCGGATTTGTATGTAATAATTCGTAATTAGTTTTATTTATACAGTGTGGTGGTTGGACACGAAGTTTTAGATTTTTAGTTAGGTTGCGATTTTTTTTCGACAATTATTGAAGGACAGGGGATCATAGATTGAAATTTGTATTTTAATTCCTGATATGACATTGCCTTAAGACTCGTTTCCAGTTCCTTGGAGACAGTCATAATCTTCCCCTTCGCTCTGCTAATAACAAGCAGCTCAAATCCCTACCCATTCGTATATACATTTCGTATACCAGATATTCAGATTGTTACACAGTGTCCGCTGCTCGGGAGTGGAACAGACTACCTCTGGTTATCAGACGGGCGCCGTCTATTAATATATTTAAAAATCTCCCAATCGCTTACTTTCTCAACAAACTTAGCTCTTTTTAGTACCTTCATCTATTATACTATTTTTAATGTGTGTAAATAGTTCTATAGTTACCAATTTTTGTAAGTAATACTTATGTATTATTTAAGTAATATTATGTAAAGATTATTATGTAGTGTATGTAGTTACATAGATAGATAGATAGATAAATTCTTTATTGCACAGAAAATAATACATTTTACAGTACATAGGCGAGCTTAATGTCTAAAAACATTTTCTAACAGCTAACCTTGGGGAGATGTGAGCAGGGATTGTAAGGTGCATAGCCTAATATTTGAAATAAAGAGATTTATTGAGTTAAAAACTTATAACTAAAAAAAAGAACGATATCAAATCTATAATATAAATACATACAATACATAGATAACACATACATATATTGGTTACATACTATATTTATATATATACTCGTATATACATACAATAATATACCGATTTAGTCAAGTTATGTAGACTCGTCTTGCTTTTTGTGAAAGTGTTTAGTGAGCAAATTTTTATAACATATCAGTGATGGTGCTTTACGAATATGAAGAGGGAGTCGGTTTCACTGGCAAGCAGCTGATACTGTATAAGAATCTGAACATCTGCTGGTTTTATTTATACGACACGTAATGTCTTTGTAATTAAGGGAGACTTAAATCTTAGGGAAGTGTAGAATTGCCAGCACTATGACCGTTAGTCCACCATCGCCGTCACCGACACGAGATTATTCCGGGCCGAGTTTGTTTCGGGCGGACAAGATGACGGCGCGCTCGGTCACGGGCGGCTATCTCTTCTTCCGTTTCTTCATCTCGTTCTCTTTGACTTTCTAGAGTCGGACAAACAGCCTAAAACTGATAACACTTACCTATCAGCAAATTCTTGAGAGCACCTTCCGTAAACATGAACATCTATATGATTTTTTAATTTATTAATATAGTCCATTCGAAAGTTGACACAGTTTGACGTAAGAATTGCCACTAACACGTCTTTTCTTTTGTTTTTCCAATTGGGTATCAGATTTTCGGTGAAAGTCTTTGGCAGAGAAAGAGGGACCACTCTGCCGTATGGCACTGGCACATCGGAATCACTTCTAAAATTATAAAAAATAGTAATTATCTGATTTTTATTTACTAATATATTTTTTTTTTAAATCGTCGTGCCAGTAAATTGGTTTACTGTACTTAACAATACGAGTTTAGATATACATGTTAGTCAAAAGTGGTGTTGTTTTTAATAATGTGCTACATGTGAATAATTATGGAAAACTATAAATTGGACACTAAATATAGGGCACAAGTTGCAGTTTATTTTTTGCGATTTCCCCTTGATCATGACGCGAGTAACTCCAAAAAAAAACGTCAAATTTTACTACATCTGGAATTTATGATAAACTCTTTAACTCATCATAACAAAATTGTCTTACGTAATAAATGATTGGCCCCTAACCTATAAGTCATGGACCAGTTGAATATATCAACAAAACTGGTCCAATGTTTAGATTTACTCATGCTGAATGCGTTGGGTGGAGCTTCATCGTTGAGAAATACCCAGATCTGGTCTTCTGAGCGATTCTGCACTACTGGAACTTGACCTTTTTGTAAATGTACAACCACAGCATCGGCAGAAACCAAATCGTCATCGTTGCCAGTAAATATACAGTTTTTAACACTGCAAACGTCTAAAGGATTAGTTCTGAAAATATATTTTTTTATTACAAATATTTTTTTGTTCTAATAATTTATATCATCGTCACTACAGCCCCTAGAAGACGACCTAGGACTCCACTGCTAAAAAAAAATACCCAAGCATTTAATATATTATTATACTCAGCGCCCGCTAGGCGTAATCATAATATCTTGCCACCCGCATCCAACCCCCACCAGCGACCTTCTTTAGGTAATCATCTCTGTACCAAATTTAATTTAAAATGGTACAGTAGTTTAGATGTGATAGCGTAACACACGACAGACAAGAGTTACTAGATGCTTTTTTACACTTCCCTTGAAAGACTCCAAGTTACAGGAAAGTGGAAACACAGAGGCTAGAAGAGATTTCTACAAGATGTAGAAAGATTGTGCGTCAGATCTATGAGTCCTTAAATTTATACGTACGCGGAGGGATAGTGACTACGGTTGGGTGCATATGACTTGCGGGGTGAGCGGAGTCCTCAATCGTATTAAAATGTATCGTTTAAGATCGATTACGTCTGTCAAAAATGTCAAAAGCTAGGACAGACGTAATCAATCTTAGGAGTCCTTCGCGCCATTTTGCGTGGACATGTCAAGTGCAAGCTTTTGTTTTGTAAATTAATTTACTGTGGATTTTATTGGTCAAAAGTGTTGTTGTTTTGTTTAATAATGTGCTACAATGTCAATAATTATGGAAAACGATAAATTGGATTTTAAATATGGGGCACAAGTTGCAGTTTATTTTTTGCGGTTTTCCCGCGCTGTCAACTGCCATATTTTACCCGACGTGTTTGAGCGAGTGACTCCAAGAAAAGCATCAAATTCTGCAGTATATGGAATTTGATGATGACCTCATTAAATCATAAAAAAGAAAGATATATTACGTCAGACTTGGCTGTATAGGCTAGACCCTTTGCCTTCCATTCATCATTCATCGAGAGAAGAGAACAAAAAAAAAATAGTAATAAAATAATTTAAAGGATACGTTTTCGGACGATTGTGCACTCCGCCTCACCCCGCTGTGCGTGTGGTTCGGTTGCGGAATGGAGAGGGAGGGATTAGGTTATAGAGTTCTTCCGAGCATTCACCAGCCGGTAGATTACGCTCAGTGAAGCTACTCGTACATCTCGGCGAAGCTGCAGGGATTCGAGAGTTCCAGATATAGTGGCATCGTCCACAATTCGAACAGCTCGCCTTTGTAGGACATTGAGAGCATCACTGAGGTACCAGGAACCATTCCAAAGGTAAGAACACTAGTTACGCATTTATTAAAATTATTATGTCAATCCTATATTAATCTAATATAAGTACGAAATTATTGCAGCTGTACTTATACAGGCGTTGCCAGAAATAATATTAATAATAATATCTACAGCAAAATAAGACGTGTTTTTAAAACCTTACCTTTCTGTTCCGAAACTTTTGATATGCCTGTTTTGAAGCCATTTCAAATGCTTCCAAATCAGTACATTGTAAACTTTATTATCATTCTCTGGGTGTTTATAGTTCAGTGCGTTTTCGTTTAAAAATAAGATTTTACCAAGGTTAGACGTAGACCAAATCTGAAATAAAATATATAGTAGATTTCAAAAAGCTTTGTATCGATTGTATTAGATGCGGCCAAGGAATAGATAGTGTTGGCTGCAATCAACATTCTTTGCCTTGCACATATTTAAGATGTCACCTGTCAGTGTAGATTTTGACATCCACTTATGTTCCTTGTTCTTCACTTTTCAAGGAGTTCTTCGCGCCATTTTGCGTGGACATGTCAAGTGCAAGTTTTTGTTTTGTAAATTAATTTGCTGTGGATATTATTGGTCAAAAGTGGTGTTGTTTTGTTTAATAATGTGCTACAATGTGAATAATTATGGAAAACGATAAATTGGACTTTAAATATGGGGCGCAAATTGCAGTTCATATTTTGCGGTTTTCCCGCGCAGTCCCATATTTTACCCGACGTGTTTGAGCTATAATGCCGCGAGTGACTCCAAATAAAGCATCAAATTCTGCAGCATCTGGAATTTGATGATCCCAACTCGGTTATGAACTCTGTTATTAACATATATTATGCAAATTAAATTACGTGTTTAGGGCTGATGTATTCTGTACAATGTCCTTTAAAGAAAATTTAAAAAAAAAAACTTCACTTTTCAAAATCAGACTGAGCAATCATGGTCCTTCGCGCCATTTTGCGCGGAGATGTCAAGTGCAAGTTGTTGTTTTGTAAATTAATTTACTGTGGATATTGTTGGTCAAAAGTGGTGTTGTTTTGTTTAATAATGTGCTACAATGTGAATAATTATGGAAAACGATAAATTGGACTTTAAATATGGGGCACAAGTTGCAGTTTATTTTTTGCGGTTTTCCCGCGCTGTCAACTCCCATATTTTACCCGACGTGTTTGAGCAGTGGATGGTTCCGCGAGTGACTCCAAGAAAAGCATCAAATTCTGCAGCATCTGGAATTTGATGATGACCTCATTAACTCATGAAAAAGAAAGATATATTACGTCAGACTTGGCTGTATGGGCTAGACCCTTTGCCTTCCCTATCATCTCATTCATCATTCATCGGGAGAAGATAACCAAAAAAAAAAATATCAGACTGAGCAATACGCTGATAAATTTAATAATTAAATAGTTTTTCGAATAGTATATTAATTTTAAACTTAATCATTAATTAACTTAAAACCTACTGGATATTGTCGCCCCCTGAGCTTGGGTAAGTATTGAATTGAAAATAGTACGGGTCACTTCATGACCATGTGCAGTAGATTCATTACTTGTGCACCACCGCTGCGGTCTCACCAACTACATGGTATCTTGTTCTGGTGTGTACTGGTGTGGTGGTGGATCTAACGATGGAACGTAACGTGTGCTCCCCGTGCATTCCAGGGTTTTTACAAGTAGGAGTTCTATGTCTGCACTTTAGACCTGAGAAGGTAGCCCCGCAGCCCAGGATTCCCGTGACGCCTCGTTAAGATCGGCAGCGCTCTCCGGGTCCCCGTCTTCAGGCTCTTCGAGGGAAGGTACCCCTAAGTACGGTCAACGGATGCATAAAGAGTGATAGGGCTAAGTTTCGGCTTACGACTCTCCCTTGTACTATAATTGTAAACTCATTCTCTTTGTGTTAACTTCATTTTACTTAATATAATTAACATCATTACATTACTTAAATTCTTTTGTTTTATTTCAATGTCACGCCTAACATGACAACTTTTATTAGTAAAATAATATGAATACTAAGGATAGGGATATAGGTCCCATCGGCGTGGAATAGTGGCAATAATGCTGGCTGCATTTCTGCACTGAATTGCAATACTGATTCATTAAGCAAAGAAAGAACCAGCCCTCTTGTCGACGGAGGAGTTGGCAAGAAGCGGTGTTGTCTTTTAAAACTTTTTTGCGCTTGGACTCCATGGGCCCAGAGTTTCTACAGCAAACGTCATAAATATGTAATCTTTTAATATAGTTACATACTTGCACCGCATGCCAAACTCTGTATTTTCCGCGGCCCCCGCTTTATGCGCTGTCCCCCTGAGACGCAACGCGGCAAGTAGTGTTGCCAAATCTTTATTTATTATCATAATCACAGGTTATAAGTAAGACATAAAATTACAGTATAATAGATTGTTGGATTTAAGCCAAAATAATTTTATATTATTTATACAGTTCATTCATCAAAACAGTGGGCTGAATACTGAAAAGTAAAAAAATATTTTTTTTGCATACCATGACTAACCATAGTCCAATGAGTACTATTATATATAAGGAAATAGAGGTTCACTCAAGGCTTTTGGCTACTTATGACCGTAGCGCCATCTACATTACCTAGTTGTGTAGATAACATATAGATGGCGCTATATACAATATACACTATATGTTTATATATACAAGTCTGCTTACGCAAATTAAAATTGTTTGTTATTTTCTTATTAGTAGATTAAAATCATTAAATAATAGTATCATCACGACTGTATCCTTTCCGGGGTGGTAATAAACGACTAAAAATATTTTTAAAAAGTAAAGTTTTAGTTTGTATGTTTAGTATGATTTAAAGGTTACTAGTGTTATCACTATGACAGCGCCTTCAATTTTTATTCATAGCTACTATTAGGAATATAATCCTATCAATTTAAAAAGATATTAAATAATAACAAGTTTGCATGATAAGGTGATATTTGTTTTATTCCAATAATATTTCGACTATGATCCGTCTAATTTACTTTAAGAGTGTAGGGCCTGCCCTAGTCTAGTTGTTGTTCAGACTTATTTTCAGAGAAACGCTTGACATACTCGTTATTCTTTAAAAATATAAAAAATATTCCAATATAAAGTAAAAAATACAATCATCACACCCCCTAGAACACAGAGTCTTAAAGACCTTCACTATTGGAGATAGGCCTTACAGAAATTTCTGAAGCCGCGCTGGTGAGACAGGTTCGCGAGGGTATAATGTCAAATTTTATGTAATTTTTTAAAGACGATTCTACAAGGTGGTATTAGTGGAACCGGAACCGACGCGGCGACGGCTTAACGTGGTCTCCTTATACGGAAATAATGCTACTTTGTGTATCAAGAAAAAGATATTCCAAAATAAAAAAATGATCGTGCTCTTGCGACTGATGTTCACCGAATCTTTGGAGCCTAGGGTTAAACATGACATCCTAATTTGATATGTGATCCTACGTCCATCTAAAGGTTTATTTCGTGTGACATTGTAATAAACAGGCGACGCCGGGTCTCACAACTAGTAAATAATAAAGTTACCTACCTTTCTTATATCCATAAACGATTTAACAGCTATTTCATGTGTTGAAAGCGTATACATTTTTTCACTTAATATATCACCTTTGAAATTATTTTTTACACTATTATAATATAAATAAAACGCTGTCGTAAAACTTATAAATATTACCAAAAAAACAGTTTTAAGTTTTCTTGTTTCCATAATTACTATTTCATGTCTTTTAATTGCAATATATTTTTAGTTATCATCATTCTAGCACACGACAGTAAGATAAATGAAATTTTATCGTTATCAAATGACAATAAGCGGGTTTAATGATCTTAAAATTACATAGATATAGGATTAGCGAGCAAAAACTGTCCACGTGGTCTAGCGATAAAGACCGTAGATTGAGTACCGGATTTAATTCCTGCAGAAATACTTTTCTTACGTATATTTGTTACAGATTTACAATACCACCGTCCCCGGGTGACTCGGAGATTAAGCCGTCTGATTCGGTTCCACTCATAAAACTCCACTTATATGTTATTATATTGAGAGAAACAAACAACTTTTCCTAAGAAACCGTCAGAAAGACAATTTTTTTTGGCTTCTCCATACAAACTGTTAATTTATATTACTGTTAATTACTGACTAAAACTGTTATTTTATATGGCTATTTTAGCCAATTTGTATGCAGAAACCATTCTCAGGAAAAATTGTTTCTATTAATATTAGTCCGTATATGTAGAATATAAATATTCTATTTATTTAATTGTAATTTGATGGACCCCTAATTTATGACGTAAGATAATTTGGGGGGAAATAGGGTCGACCATGTCTTATTTTTTTTTACAAGTCGGTGAGATGGGGTATTAATAGTTCTTACGTAAGATTACAAAAATTCGCAAAGTTAAGATTATTGCCGTGGCAGATCTACTTTCCGAGTTTTTGCGTACTACGGCATGGTAAATTGTTATTTTCTGTTGGTTCAATGGTAAATTACCGTTTTATCCTCGATGCGGTATCTATAGTTAGAAGTTCTTTGACTTTAATACAATTGACTCAAAATAATAATCTACCTACAATTACAATACTTGTATAAAACATGTAGGTAACTACATATTCTTTTTTCTATTCAATCATTTGTTTAACCAACTGCGCGACGCAAGAAGGGTTATGTGGTTGTCAGCCTATGTATGTATGTTTGTTGCTGGAGACCAACGCGTAGGCCAACTTTGATGATTCTCACGTCAATCGATTCGTCCTAATCATGTGAACATGCGAGTCTCACTGAAGATATGCTATTAAACTTTTAGTAAGGGAACAACACAAGGCCGTACCCAGGTAAGGGCAGGGGTGAGCAGCTGCCCCCCCCCTAGAAGATAAAATAAACGTAAATTTTCCCGGCAAGTGGGAATTAAAAATGTGTTACCTACTCTGCGCAAAATGAAGTGTTGCAAACAAAATATCTTTTCAGTCAGATATTTTGATTTAATATTTTTTATTTATAATTAAATATTCTACATTCTACAACATTCGATATAGTATACTGTTAGCGACGCAATATAATTTAAATCTCCCGCGAAACCGTCGCATCTCGTAGTTTCCGCTCCCGAGTTCCCGACGAGATAATCAGAGCCATCTAGGATTAAAGCTGAATATATTTGGAGAACAACATCTAGCGCTAGCGCTATGTAATTACGGACGACACTCGACAGTACTTTTTCCAGTCAATTTTCATGATTTTTTGTTTCAATATACCCGACCGACCATCTTCTCGAAACAGGTATGACCTGCCCCCTCCTAGCTGAAATCCTGGCTACGCCCTTGGAACAACAAGACGTCAATTGTGGAAAAAAAAAAGTTGACTAACTATATAAATAAATAAATATTTAAAATAAATAGGCGATTCTCGGATACTGTCATCATGCCTATTTAGGATCTATAACGATTTAAAGACAACTACTTTTTTAAAAACTTAGGTGCTACCTACCTATAATAAAAATGTAATAAAATTCATATAATCGCATAATAGGTAGTTTGGATTAATGCGTAAAAAATGAATTTTAATTAAAAACTGTAAAGAAATACCTAAATGAAAAATCAATAAAATAAATTGAATAAAGTTTAACTCTAAATAAAAATTAAAAAGAAATAAACATGGGTCAGACAGACAGTGGGGTCATCCAGGCCGGATGTCTAATGGGTTGGGAATGGGGACATTCCCACGTTCTCTCCTGCAGGATCTCAGCGGACAATCACCCGCTGGTAATTCATGCACTTTAGGTGGGGGTATAACGGCGTCCGTGTGGTTCTGGAACCTAGACCGCACTTTTCTAGGAAGTGGTCTGCCGTTGGTTGGGGAGCCGAGCGCATGACGGAGCGATATTCCCCGTTGTCGGCCCGACAGCATATACATACGTCTAGTCAGGCCGACGACAAACTCCTCAATAGTAGGCATCTCCAGATCTCGAGCTATGAAACTTCTATTTTAACAAAATGATTAATTAGTATAGTTAATTAGGTAAGTTCTTATACACATAATTAATATATCTATATGCTATACTACGGTGAGTGTTCTGAAGAGCTCCACAACCTTATCCCTTCTTCTCAATTCGGCAACTGAACCACACGCTCAGACCAAAATATGCATCCACATACCGTAGCCACTATCGCGTACATATAAATTTGAAGACTAACACTCGTCACCGCTGAAGATGTGGAATGCTCTCCCTGCCAGTGTGGTTCCCTATTCCTATAACCTGGAGTCCTTCAAACGAAGTGTGATAAAACATCTTTATAGGCCGGCATAGCGGTAGGGACTGATGTCCATCGTCTGACAATGGCGTCAGTTGCTCCCATTAATGGAAAACCTTTCCTATCGCTTACCATCAGGTGTGTGCGATGCCACATGTCGTGCTTAGTATTAAAAAATATGGTATTTTTAAGCAATTCTTTTTATATTATTATTTGGTATTTTTGTTAAATTTTCCAATTATTCTCTTTGACAGCCCTGTAGTTATTGGGTACGAGGACGTTATCAAAACGTATTTTTAGTGCTATCAAAAATACTCGAATCGATTATTACGTGAAATTACCTATGTCGATTTAGGTACTATCAAAGCTATTATTTCCGCAATCTGCACATTTTAAAGGATTCGAATTACATTTGAATTCGAATTAAGATTTAGGCACTGAAATAGGGTAAATCTTCAGCTATTGGCCATGCATGTGATCCCACAGATACTTGAAGGTCATTTTTATCGACCACTATATACCCGTGGAAAACAGCTTGTTGTTTATAAATAAATATCTTCAAATGGAAGCATCTACTAATTGTTTGAATAAAAAAACAATTAGTTACTTTTTTATGCATTTCAAAGAAGGTAAGTAGGTGATTTCGATTGTGATAATTGAATAACCAGTTCATACCTACAAGTATATTATTTGATACTGTTATATTTAAATCTCTTTTAATTAATTTATTGAGTTTTTTAATAAATTCCTAGGTACTTCTATTTAGTTACAATGCAGTAAAATTCTGCACATCCCACAAGAAACTAGTATGCAGTCATTATGACTGTTGATACATTTTAGTGGCTAACACTGCTCCTTTTTCATTGTTAACAGCTGTATCAAGTGGCTAATGGCTATGGTTTTTGGACCCTTTAAGTTTCTATTGTTATTACTTATATTAATAATAATAAAAACTATAAAATGTTTATATACTTAAATGTATTCTACATTGTGAAGTTATAAATAAAATTTAAAGTAAATACTTATGTACATAGGCATACAATTTTATTGAAATAAAGTTTGTTGCAAGTCCTTAGGTGCCCAATAGCTCTCAAGTACCCGTTACAGTACCTACCTACTTACTACCTACTAACCCGAGTTCTAATGCTATGTTAGACTTCAAAGCAAAGCAACCGAATTTTGCATAAAATGACTGAAAACCAAATGAGCAACGCCTTAGTGCAACGGCAAGTCGAACGGTTTTCAAAGCGAAATAAAGTAAAAAAAAGCGCTTAAAGTGTCAAGTCAAACACAGGTACATTAACACAGAGTAATGTATTTATGTAGTACATTACGTGTTATGAATTACCACGCTTGTGTTAAGTTTATTAATAACACGCAATGCTAATAAAACAGTCCGTGCGCGAGCCAAGAAGATGGGGAATTCCCGTAGAAAGGGGACCCTTTACTTCAATCACAAACGTGTTCAGAATTTTTCTTTAGGCTGGCCGCAAACGTTCGGTTTCCTTATTAGGATTCCTGATAATTAATTTAAATTCGGAATTCCGTGAGACTAGCGGAAACATACGTTTTTTTTATTAAGAATTTTGTATGATCAGTACGTATAGAAGTACGTTTTTGGGTACATCCGTTTAATAGTTGCAGATCAACAGAAAGTCAATTCTATCTCCAAAGTTTAAAATTACGAGCACGTCCAGATTCTTTTAATATTACAGGGCTTCAATGAAAACTTTTAATGAGCTTCATAATAGTATACGAGAAAAAATAACCAAGCAAAATACATGCATGAGATTGTGTTTGGACACGGAAGAAAAGTTGACCATAACATTAATGTAGGTATATAATTTAAAACAAATCAAAATCATTTATTACCATTGGTTCTCTCAAAACAACTTGGATACAGTCAGAACTTTTGTTAAGCAGGTATTTCCACAATAAGAAGAACAAATAATATTTTCATAGATATAATACATATTTTTAGACAAGCCAATTATGAAGTATATAAAGACAGTTTTGACATTACAAAACTAGGATAATAGAAAAGCAAAAGTGCTTATCATTAGAAAGGAGTTTATATATAATAATATAAAATCTAACACCTTCCCTTAATGATAACACCTTCCCTAGCTGTACATTAGACACAATTTAAAGCAACACAAATAATATAAGATAGTACACGAAGAAACAAAGTTAATAAACACTAACACCTAACATAATAAACCTAGAAGACCAACACAATGTTTATGCTTAAATGTTGGCAAAAACTTTGTTAAAATATCCGCTATCATTTCATTTCTAGGAATATAATCTATTACTATTTCTTTCTGTGCAACAATATCACGAATAAAATGATGACGAATATCTATGTGTTTTGTTCGTGAATGGTATGTATTGTTTTTAGTTAAAAGTTGTGCGCCTTGATTGTCAGAAAATATTTTGATTGGTTTACTGATACCAAACAATTCTTTAATTAAACTTTTCAAATAAAGACCTTCCTTGCATGCATCACTAAGTGCCATATATTCAGCTTCAGTTGTAGATAAAGCAACTGTAGCCTGTTTCTTAGATTGCCAAGATATACAACTACATCTCATCATATACACATAGCCAGTATAAGACTTTCTATCCATGATATTACCACCGTAGTCAGCATCTGCATAACCCACAATGTCTTCCTCACATTTCTTAAAAATAAGTTTTTGATCTTTCGTGCCCTTTAAATACCTTAAAACCCGTTTTGCACTTTTCCAGTGAGTTTCATCAAAACAGTTATTAAATTGACTTAAGACACTAACTGCGTGGGTAATGTCTGGTCTAGTAGCTATCGATATATACATTAAAGAGCCAATGAGTTGTTGATATGGAAAATCATTATTATTTAAACAAACAACAGGACGAACTAACTTAGTTGCAGTTTCAATAGGAGTCGAAGCAGATTTAGCATCCTTTAAACCATACACTTCTAAAACTTTGTCGATATAACTAGATTGATCGAGTGTAATGCCTTCATTAGTCTTTCTCACCCTCATTCCGAGACAATCGGTTAAGAAACCTAAATCCTTCACAGAAAAATCCTTTTGTAAACATTTCATGAAATCTTCTTTTAGCTTTATATTGTTTGTGAAAATAAAGAAATCATCAACTAATACTGCGATCATAATAATACTGTCACCTTCTCTTTTATGATAAACACAATACTCTGTCTGAGACCTAATCATACCGTTTAACTCTAACGCGTCACACACTTTTTTATTCCATTGACGAGGAGCCTGTTTCAAACCGTACAATGCCTTCTTTAACAAACAAACTTTATTATCATTTCTAAAACCTTCCGGCTGTTCCATATATATTTCTTCTTCTAGATCACCATTCAAAAAAGCTGTCTCTACATCTAAATGATACATCTCTAGATCATATTTTACGGCATAGGCTAATAATAATCTGACTGTGGATAGTCGAGTTACAGGAGCAAAAGTTTCCTCATAATCAATACCAAATACTTGTGTATAACCCTTGGCTACTAATCTCGCCTTATATTTTACAATTTCTCCACTAGTATTTCTTTTAATTTTATATACCCATTTGCATTTAACAACTTTTCGGTCAATTGGTTTATCGACAAGAATCCATGTTTTATGCTTAATAAGGCAATCATATTCAGTTTGCATTGCCGCCTGCCACTGATCTTTATTAATATCATCAATAGCTTCTTTATAAGTAGAAGGTTCTTCATTTTCAACAGCAGCTTGATATAATATGAAATCATCTGACCAAATTTTAGGACATCTATTTCTTAATGGATAGCGTCTTTCGATTGATGATTCAGCTGGATCAGCTGGTGTTTGAATATCAGATACAGAATTATCGGGTTGTAAATCATGATTTTCATCTTCATTAATGACTTCGCCATTGTTAGGTTCATTATTAAACTCATCATTAAAATTATTAGGATTAAGGTTATTATTATCTATAATATGTTGATTAATTGAATTGCTAGAGTCAAATAAATTTTGCGAAAGTAAATCATTTTGGACAAAATCAATAGTGGAAGATTCTGTAGTAACTGGAGTAGGCAATAATGTATCAGAAACAATATCATTTGTAAATTTATTTTCAATAAAACATACATCTCTTGCTATTAAGATTTGTCGAGGATTATCGGTATTTATTAGACGATAACCTTTCGTTTCATTTTAATAACCTACAAAAATAACCGATTTTGTTTTAGAATCTAATTTCTTGCGTTTCTCTTTAGGAATGAGCATATGAGCTTCACAACCAAAAACCCTTAAATGCGATAAATTTACTTTGTGCCTGTCCACAGTTTTTCAGGAATCTGATTACATATTGCCTTCGAAGGTGATCTATTTTTAAGATAAATAGCGGTATTTACAGCTTCTCCCCAATATGCTTTTGATAGATGAGCACATTGTAACATCGAACGAGCTTTTTCAATGATGGTTCTATTTAAACGCTCAGCCACACCATTCTGTTGGGGATTATAAGGTACGATGGTTTGATGAATAATACCATACGCCCTGAAAATACTAGCCATATCTTTATTTACGAATTCTCCTCCATTGTCCGATCTAAAAATTTTAATCTTCTCACCTGTTTGATTTTCAATAAGACTCTTAAACTCAATAAATTTTTGTTTCACTTCATCTTTAGACTTTAATAAATAACCGAAGACTTTCCTAGTTTTGTCATCAGTAAAAGTGAGTAAATATAGAGCTTCTCCCCACGAAGCACAACTCATAGGTCCACACAAATCTGAATGAATTAATTCAAGTACTGTGTTAGCCCTAGAAGTAGAAGATTTGAATACCTTTTTTGACATTTTACCTTGTGCACATGCTATACAAATATCATTCATTTCGCGACCAACATAATTTATACCTACGTCGTTGCCTCTAAGTATATTTAAATCTACTACATTAAGATGTCCAAGACGTTTATGCCATAAAGTTATAAGAGTCGTTTGCGCGCGACATTTGAGCTTGACATTTATTATTGACATCTAGCTTATACATACCACCTACGTTTGAAGCAGTAGCAACAACAGTACCCGTCACAGAACAACCTTCATGCAATAACACTTCGGCACCTTTTCTAGAAAAATAACTACTAACCCTTTCTTAATTAAACTATGTACAGATAACAATTTTGTAGAAAGATTTGGTACATACAATACCTCGGAAATATCTTGAATCCTATCCGATACATTATAAGATACATCCCCCATACCATGACCATAGATTGTTTCATTATTAGCAACTGAAATAGGTTTTTTATTAGTTTCCACATACTTATTGAACCAATCACGCCTTGGGGTCATATGAATTGTAGCTCCAGAATCAATATACCAATCATTATTTGTACCTAAGCTTAAAGAATTTAAATTTAAACATGATAAAAGTGTATGTTGTGTATTTGTGTTTTCGGAGCCTGTGCAAGTATTTGCCTTATTTTTATTTGCTTTCCAACAATCTGAAACAACATGACCTAACTTTTTGCAATATTTACAAAATGTCTTCTTGGTTACTTGATTCTCAGATAGCAAAGCAGATGTCGAGCCACTCGTGTCAGGAATATTTGTCGCCACCTCGTACCGCTGGTCTTCCCTCAATAGCGCAGACATGACAGAATCCGTAGTAATTTTTGCACCTGAATGTTCTAATGCCATAACTAAGGGAGTATATATATCTGTCAAACCCATTAGTAAAATTACGCCAACGAACTCATCTTCTACAGCAGCACCAATTCCAGCTAGTTGTTAACCAATTCAATTTTCACAAAATATGTGCTAATCAAAGTGGTAATAATGGTTGGACCGTAAACAGGCAATAATCCATATTTATGTATGCTATGCACAACATTATTGCTATAAGCAAGTAAAACTAACTAACTTAGAAACTACTTAAATAAGATCGTGGCTGTATAAAGAGGCCGTGTCAGTTTATTTATTTAAATACTTAATAATTTCGATGTATAGTTCTTGTACATTACACATTTTAATATATATACTTATTTTAAATAAAAAAAAAACAATCATCATCTTGGGAATATTCAGACTGGATAATTAAAAACTCTGTAGCTTATAAAACATTTTTTTGATGATGATTAATTTTGTTCATATAACTTGTGAAGCTTAGTAAAAATTTTGTGTCGTCACCTTCGACAGTATTGGATGACTTACTCGTAGTATTTGTTTTGCAACTTTGTCTTTATTGCAACTATTTAATATCTGAGTTGGGACATCTTTCTTTATTTTATGAGTAGCCATAGGTGAATTGTTGCCTCCATATAATTAATATATTCCAGTTCACTATGTTGTTCTTAATTTTTTGATTCTAGTTGTGGTTGGGTACTGTCTGAATCATATTTTGGATAGTTACCTTCAGAATATCTTTTAGCAAATATGGATGTAAGAAAGTATAGCAGTGTACTATAAATATATATTTTGGAGTGTACTATAATATATATATATATATATTGCCATCGTCGCGGGCCAAGCCTAATATGGCTGGCGAACCCACAGACACAAGGGCACGACGAATGACGTCATTGAGGCTGCGATCTGTGCTCTTGCTGCAGGAAAGGCCGTGGTGGGCGAGTGCCCCGATACTTGCTTCACATTAGCAGCGATGTAAAACAGTGCAAGGAGCTCCTAAACGTTAATTAATTCAACAATAAAATAAAAGTCGCTGTGTTCGGGATGACGTCATTACGTTTTTCTCCGTCCTGCGAAATTTTCAAAACGAACGTCAGGTTTTATTCCGGTCGGAAAAAATAAGAACATGAGCGCTTTGTTCAACGTTTTGTATGTAAGCAGAGCATTCAGTTTCAGGAAACCTAATAAAATAAATAAAAATAAATAAAAATATCTTTATTCGAAGTCAAAGAGTTCAAGTTTACATTTTATAAGGAAGTAGGTATAAGACAAATATTTAACGCAGATCATAGAGTGACGTAAACTATCCACCAGCATTAGTAAAACCCTGCAACCCGAACGAAGAGTACCTGTGTTTCGGGAAGCAGTATTCATTGAGTGCGGAATGAGTATGATTCGATATATGTATTTATACACCTAAGAAACTATGATGGAATAAATAGATATTAAATGAACTTTAAGCAATCATAATAATATTTTTATTTTTTATATAGAATACATAAAATATAGTATTTATATAAATAAAATAAGATACATATAAGTAAGATAAATATATATTAAAAATAGATTAGATAAAAAACTACCTAATTTCATATATTGAAACATCCTAACGTTTTTATACAAAAATGTAACACTATTTGTAGACAATGAATCAAAATAATTATTGCAAAGTTAAATTAGTAAATGAAAATGTAGGTAGATGTTAAAAAAGATAGTTGACGACCAAGTATACCGTGTTGTGATTCATCGGTGCTTGTTTTCAATGAAACGGTTAGCCTCCAACCATAGATCTAAAATATATTTAGAATGGGCAAATTATTATTTTAAGTTTTTTTTTTTTTTTTTTTTTTTTTTTTTTTTTTTTTTTTTTTTTTTTTTTTTTTTAGATTTTTAGTTTTAAGTTTTTTAGATAGTATATTGTTGTAAGTTAATATTTGCACTGGTTATCTATTATTTTTAACATTTACTATGTATAGAGTATATGTGTAGTAAGTAGTAATTAGGATCGTATTTTAAATATGTGAGTATTTTAATTCATTTACTATTTATGTGTATATAATTTTTAAGAGTGTATTTATGTTTTTATTTGTATGATTTATGTAAAGTATATTACATAATTACATCGTATATGGAATATATACGTAAAGTTTGTGTATGTTAGTATTTGTTTAAGTGCATGTTTTTTTTTTTTTTTTTTTTATTATTTTATTCTTATTAATATATTTTCAGTGTCTTCATAGTTTAAGGTGTTTAGCCAAGTAAAGAGTTTTTGTTTTAATGAAAATTTTGTTAATGGGTAAATATTAAGTTCTTTATTTATTAAGTTGTATAGATATGGACTACGGTATTTCGCGAATCTGTTTGCAAATGTTGATTTGGACCAAGGAACCTTGCAAACTGAATAAGGAAACTAAACGTTTGCGGTCAGCCTAAAAAAGCGAACAGCCTATTAATGCGCGTGAAGTTCGTCCATGTTACGAGTGACGCAACGTTTGTCGAGATCGTTTTGCCTGATAATATTTTTTTATTAAATGGGAAATCGTACATTACGTGTTTTTACCTAGCTTAATAATTGATATTGACTTGAAAACATCAATGTATAATGTTTGCATAAGTTCTAGATAAATGATGACGGCACTGCAGTATTTATGCCATTTATTTACAAATGTAAAGTCCTTAAAGGTTACGATACGATTTGGTTACGAACTTGCACCTTGTATTATGTTCCTTCACTTACACTGTATAGTCTGTGATTACGAAAAATTGCAAAAGACACTGCAAAGAAAGCAAATTGGTCGACTGTAGGTTTGTGGAATATATTATTATAAATTATAGTTATAGAGCCCTTAATTTTTTTAAAATTATAGAATCCTTCTACTTAATGTAATGTGTTTATTTTTCCAAATAATATAATTACATTGTATTTTTCCATGTTTAATGCAATAATAATTGTTTACATTTACTTATTTATTCATTGATTTACACATTATAAAATCATCATCATCAGCCTGTGTCACAATACAAAATAGAAGCTTAATATATAATTCGAGTCATCATCACATCACAGCCCTTAGAACACGGAGTCCTAGACCTCTACTGGTGGGGATCTATCGCTATCCACCATTCTGCTTGTCCCCCTACCCAAATACTGTATGATTCCATGCTTGTCCGAGCCGAACACTATAAAAGAATTGGAATTTGTTGTACGAAAACACCTTGCATGCTTGTCTAAGCTAAATAGGACGAGTAGCCAGAAGCATTGTAAAAATTTATTTGCCTACATGGTCAAGTCTGTTAAGTCTGAATTAGGATCATGGATTTAGACTTGGAGGCACCGGGTTCAATTCCTGGTCGGGGGACAAAAATATTTATTAAAGTAAATAAATCTTTAATTTAATTACATCCATATTTGCTAAAAGATATTCTGAAGGTAACTATCCAAAATATGATTCAGACAGTACCCAACCACAACTAGAATCAAAAAATTAAGAACAACATAGTGAACTGGAAGATATTAATTATATGGAGGCAACAATTCACCTGTGGCTACTCATAAAATAAAGAAAGATGTCCCAACTCAGATATTAAATAGTTGCAATAAAGACAGAAAACAAATACTAAGTCATCCAATACTGTCGAAGGTGACGACACAAAATTTTTACTAAGCTTCACAAGTTCTATCGCTATCCACCATTCTGCTTGTCCCCCTACCCAAATACTGTATGATTCCATGCTTGTCCGAGCCGAACACTATAAAAGAATTGGAATTTGTTGTACGAAAACACCTTGCATGCTTGTCTAAGCTAAATAGGACGAGTAGCCAGAAGCATTGTAAAAATTTATTTGCCTACATGGTCAAGTCTGTTAAGTCTGAATTAGGATCATGGATTTAGACTTGGAGGCACCGGGTTCAATTCCAGGTCGGGGGACAAAAATATTTATTAAAGTAAATAAATCTTTAATTTAATTAATATTTAAATTATTTTGATATTTCTTAACTTTGGTACGCTGGAGACATTGACAAGCTTGCCACTTGTCATGATTGGCCTATAGTAAAGTTAGCTAAATGTGAATCTGCTTATTTAAAAAGCATGGCTTCTGACCACCCTGAAAGGGAAACGGTCATGATGATACTTTACTGTTTATTCATTCCACACGGACAAGTGATTACCATAAAACATTCCTTTGTATAATGCATAATCTGACTGCTGTGACTTTTTAGAAAAAAAAAATATTTTTTAGAATTACAAGATGATTAACGAATTACATATCTCCAGCACTGTACTGGAAGATAGTATGGAGGTTGACGAAAACTCAACACCTGGAGAAAATATAGAATTACTTGAATTAAAACTATCTCCTGTACAAATTCAGCAAAAATATTTTGAAAATGTTGGGGACTCGGATTGGATAATGTATGTATATGTATTTACTTTTCTGTTTCTTCTTCTTAAGCTCATGTTGGTGAGCCTGAAACTTTTAATTTGTGCAGATTTTGAAGAAGCAGACAAATTTCTAAGCATTTCATGGATACACCGTGCGGGTGCCGGGTCCATCGTGTGTGGGTAACAGATGAGAAGAATGGTGTCTCGGGCTTCCGACCGACAATAGGCTGATTTAAGAAAAGGAGGCCTCCTTTTTTTATTTTATTGCGCGATAATACACTCACCATCCACCATTCTACTCCTCTCCCTACCCAACCAAATACTGTATTGGAAGCTCGTTCCATAAATGTATTGACGGCAGATCTGCTTAGGCCCAATTCTTTAAGAGTCCGGTCCATCATGTGTGGGAAAGAGAGATGGGAAGAATGGTGTATCTGGCTTGTAACCAGCAATTGACTTCATCAGGAATTGACTGGTTTACAAAGGATTTTAAATATACTTTTTTTAATTTATTGCACAAGACACCGTGTAGATTCCGTTAATGCTGCATATACATACTACATGTTTCAGATACGAAAAGAGTAACAGAAACTATATGCTGCAGAACATAGCTTTTGCTTTGTTTGGTGCTCCGACCAATGAAGGGGAGTTGCAAGAAGTGAAAAAAGGCAAACAAGCGCATTTAGAAGGGTACACGTCACGGCAAAGAGATAATGTCATGAGAGTGTACGCGAAAGTGTGCGAACAGAGTAAGTCATCGTTATTATTATTTTATAGGAAATAGCTAACTTTGTCAAAAACAATGGGGAACTTTTCCCAATTGTTGATCAAAATCGCAACCGTAGAGTGCGGTATAAAAACAAGCTCGTAATTCCTATATCAAAAACAACACTCGTGCAAAAAAGTGTATTCTGTATGGCTCCAAAAATCTACAATAAAATAAATGATGATATTAAGTTACTACCTATACAACGATTTAAAAAAACACTAACGAAAATGCTAATTGACAAATGCTACTACTCTGTGCAAGATTTTTTAGAAGATTGAATGAACAACATTAATTTCTTACCTTGACATTAATTAATTAATCCTATTTGTCATTTCAATTAAATTAAATTATTATACCTCTCTTTAGTTTACATGTCTACTATACTTCATTATTTCATCTTTATACGCCCATGGGCTAAACATAGTGTACCCAATTTATAACCATTGTAACATCCTATAAAATACCTATTGTTATAAAGAAATATATGAATTTGAATTTATTAACTAGATGATCCACTACCTCCGTGGTCTACCAGTTAAGTCCATGGATTTAGACTCGGGAGGTACCGGGTTTGATTCCTGGTAAATATTTATTAATGTAAATAAATACATTTAATTTATTTGTGATATTTATCAAGTTTGGTACGCTGGAGACAAGAATGAGCTTGCCACTTGTCATGATTGGCCTATAGTAAAGTTGGCTACACAAACAGATGCCGTAACTTGGTCCTACGGGTAGTCTCAACATTTTATACTACTATACTAACTTACTGATTTAAGGTGGCTATTGACAAGCCTTTTAACAGACCAGATTAATTTAATCTTTAGTTTTTTTTTTTTATTTAATTTAATTTATTTTTGATATCTCTAATTTTATTTGTGTTATTGTTTTTTGTTAAATTGAATTTCTATATCTTTTGGTTGTATTTCTTCTGTTTTTTCTCCTTTTCTTTGACACCTAAGTATCAGTAATAAAGTATGTTTCCTAATTTGTCTTCTTCTTTTATTTAATGGCGTCAGATGTCGTAAATACAACAATTCTGCCAATGTCGAGTGTTTAGGCGAGGTGTGGAGGAAGTAAATCCAGAACAGCGCGCCGTTTAGTAGTGCAATCTGAAAAAAGCAAAATAAACACACACACGTCACACAATTACTAATGGTTAGTCTACTAATGAAAGCATGTTATTACCTAAACTAAAACCTTATATTATTGCGAGTTAAAAATTTGCAGAAAAGATCGATGATATCAGAGTTAGAACATGTTAAGATGAAAGTGGAATTAATAGGGAGAGGAAAGTTGCGAGGGAGAATACTGTATAAAGGAAATTGGATGTTAGGACAATTAAAAAATAAATGATGAATAGTACCCTCCTCCGTGCCACAATCGCAAAAAGGAGAGTCACGAACACCAATCTTTGCTAAGTGAGCTGGAGTACAAGCATGACCCAGTCTTAATCTGCATATGGACGAGGTGACATCTTTATTGGCACTCTTGTATCTAAAAAACCAGGGTTTGCGGGGAATAGAAGGTTGAATCAGAGCATAAGTTTTACCTTTGGAAAGTTTGGACGAATCCCAGGATTTTTGCCAGGAGTCAAACAGTTGAGCTGTGGCCAAGGAGGCCAAATCATGAGAGAATATTGAGTAATGGTCCAAACAGCCGGTGATGACAGCATCCTTAGCAAATGAATCAACAATTTCATTACCTTCCACGCCACAGTGGCTAGGAATCCAAGCCAGTGTGATGTCAATGTCAAGGACATTACATTCATAGAGTTCTTGTCTGATGGCAAGGATATTGGGGGAGTTATTACTATTATAAATGGGGTTAGATGATACGGCTTTAAGGCAGCTAAGGGAGTCCGTGAGAATTAGAGATTTATTTAGTTTATGAGATTTGATATATTCAATAGCCCCTAGGATAGCAGTAGATTCACCAGAAAATATCGAGCTAGAGGGGGGACACCTAAAGTTAAGGACAATACTGTACTTAGGGATCCAGACTGCAGCACCAACACAGTCCTGTAAACCAGATTTAGAAGCGTCTGTAAAGATTATTAGCCAGTCAGCCCAGTGTTTTTTTATTTTAATATTAAAAATTGAATTAGCTATAGGAGAATCTTTTTCTATTCCAAAGTCAAGAATAATTTTAGGGACAAACGACAGAACTTTAAAGTCTAAGGAAAATATTGGAGGTTGATTACACTTGAAAAGTGAATCACCAAATTTTAAAATTTTTTGGAAACTATTAAATATTAAAGGGCGAGACTTATGTCTCCAGTATTTAGTAGGATCAATAATTATGAGGTTAGAAAGGGACTCTAATTTAGGGTAGATCATGTGAGATGAGTTTTGTAAGCTTTTATATATAAATCTATCAGCGAGGTACTGTCTTCTAAGATGGAGGGGAGCATCACCTGCCTCAATTTGCAGGGCGTTAATTGGGGAGGATTTCATAGCACCTAAGACAATTCTAAGAGACTTACTTTGAATTTTATTTAAAGTTTCTAAATACATTTTACTACAAGGTTCGAGAAGAAATGAACCATAGTCAAAATGGCTTCTAATTATAGCGTTATATAATATTTTTTGGGAATAAGGGTGGGCACCCCACCAAACGCCAGATAGGCATCTTAAAATATTAATATTTTTTTCACATTTATTAGCAACATATTTCAGGTGTAAAGAACCTGACATCTTAGAGTCCAGGAAAACTCCAAGGAATCTTACAGAATCGTGTTTAGGAATGATTTCATCATTCACCCTAATATTAAAGTCAGGAATAGATCTTTTCCTTGAAAATACAACGGTTTTACATTTTGGGACGGAAAGAGACAAACCATGTCTCAAGAGCCAGTCATTTAAGTATCTAAGTGCTGTGTTGATCATTAGGGAAGCGTCTTGAGCAAGTTTAACTGAGGAATACAAGGCAATATCGTCAGCGTATTGAAGTATATTACAGAAACTGTTAACAGACAATTCCAGGTCATAGGTGTACAGATTATACAAAATTGGGCTCAATACAGATCCCTGAGGTAGACCTCTCCATGTAGATCTAGGAGATGAAACAAAGTTTTTCGAACGTATAGTAATAGATCTAGACATCATAAGGTTGCATATGATTCGGGACAGCCTCACAGGAACATTCAAATAATGCATTTTCTGCTTGAGTGTAGGAAGAAGAACGTTATCATACGCAGAGGAGATGTCCAAAAATACACCAACCACCGATTCCCCTTTAGAGAGTGCACATCGAATATCAGTGGTAAGGATAGCTAAGCTATCCATAGTGCTAGAGCCGCGCCTAAAGCCGAACTGAGACTTGGCGAGGAGACCACGGGACTCCAGGAACCATTCTAGTCTATTTTTAAGAAGTCTCTCGAGAATCTTGCATAGTGTTGAGGACAAAGCAATAGGACGATAGGAAGAAGGATCAACAGCATTATTGCCTGGTTTAAGGATAGGTATAATAATTTGATTCTTCCAGGAGTCTGGAGGAATCCCAGATAGAAAAATTTCATTGATGATATCCAGGAATATGTTATGGCAAACTGGACCGGCCTTTGCCATAAAAGAGTATGGAATACCATCCTCTCCAGGGGATGTGTTCTTGGAATGATTTAAAACTTCTGTCAATTCTTGAATTGAAAAGGGGCAATCAAGCGTGTCCGAAGAATTAAGAGAGAAAGATGGAAATAATGAGGGAAGACTAGAAAGATCAGGAGCAGAAGGGGGAGCTAATCTGGACTCAAAAGCAGGTAACCAAATAGAAGGGTCAGAAAGAGTGATAGGTGAGTCATAGGCCATAGAGCACCGAAATCTTTTAATATTTCTCCAGACTATTGAAGATGGGGTACGAGGAGATAAACCCTCACAAAATCTAAACCAACCAGTCGTTTTTTTCTTCTTTAGTAATTTTCTAGCATTGGCAGCCGTTTTCTGATAGTGAAGATAGTTTTCCATATTCATGCATCTAGCATATAACTTTTCTGCCTCTTTCCTAGAGCGAACAATAGCAGAACATTCAGCATCCCACCAAGGAGGGGAAGATCTTCTTTTACAGGCAGAGTTTTTAATAGGCAAGCATGAATCTGCTGAAGAACTTAAAACATTAGTCAACATATCATAAGCAGTCAGATAGTTGTTGTTATCAATGGGAGGGATAGAAGAAACATTAATGGCGACTATGTCTGAAAAAGTATCCCAATCGGCTTCAGATAATCTATATTTAAGAAGAGGGGGGAGATCGTCAGGTCTAGCAGAAAGTCTAGGCCTAGCTATAAGGATAGGGAAATGATCGCTTCCATAAGTGGATTGAAGAGTGATCCAGGAAAAAATAGAGGCAAGGTTAGATGAGCAAATAGAAAGATCTACCGCACTAGGATTCTGAGTTGGAGATACTCTTCTGGTAGGAGAGCCATCATTAAGTATGCATAAATTTAAAGAATCAAACATATCATTTAGAAGAGAGCCAAAACGGTCGGCAGAAAGAGAACCCCATATAGGGTGATGGCAATTAAAATCACCCAATACCATAACCGGGGCAGGAAGAAGGGAGAGAATATTCTCTATTTCTGTGATGAAGGAGGCATGAGGATGAGGGATGTATATAGAAGCAAATGAAATGTCCATACATCTAGCCGCAACAATATTAAAATTAGCACTTGAGGGTAATGAGATAAGAGAGAATTTGAGATTGTTTTTGATTAAGATGGCAGAGCCACCATAGCCATCAGCTCTGTCATCCCGAAAACAAGAATAACCCGGGATCCGAAAAAGGGACCCCGGGGTCAGCCAAGTCTCCGAGATGGCAATCAGCTCAGGTGAATAAGTGTTTATTAGGTGAAGTAGGTCATGTTTTTTGTTATTTAAGCTTTTACTATTCCACTGGAGGAGGTTTATGTCCATTTTGGTTATTGAGGAAAATGAGATTTTGTAATTTATTTGTCACGTTGGTCGGTAGGTAAATATTATTATTTTTGGATAAGATGTCTATGACTGCAATTAGACTGTTTATTAAATCATCACTGGATGATTCAGTTAAATTTATTTGGGAGGATTTAAATAGGGAGGAATTATAATTTAGAGCACAACCATTACTGGGAGGAGGAGGGTCATAACTGGCCGCCTGGGAGCGGTGAAAAGAAACATCATATCCAGGACTCAGTGTTGGTCTAGGTTTTGAAGGTCTCCTGGGGATAGGTGATTTGTAGGAGTAAGAAGAATTTTGAGAATTCTGCGAGTTTTGGGGAATAGTATACTGAGAAGAATATGAGTTTTTTGAGTGGGGGGAACTAGCAAATTTAGTTACATCAGAAAAACTTTTGCGAACAGATGGAAATCTTTGGCTGGCTTCTATGTAGGAAATAAATTCCTGGGCCATTATCATTTTAATGGATTTCTGCCTGTTATGCTCCGGGCAAATATCTGCCAAAGCAGAATGTTTACCCGAGCAGAACAGACAAGAGATATCATTATCATCAATCAGGCACGAATCCCCAGAATGGGACTGTGAACATTTATAGCATCGAGGATTAGACCTACATTGGGCTCTGACGTGCCCAAACCTGCAACAGTTGTTACATTGGATGGTCGGGAAGTTGTAGACTTCCACCGGTAATGATGAGCAGTATAAAAATATTCTCTTAGGAAGAATTTGACCTGAAAATGTAATAACCAGTGATTGTGTGGGGATCCAAGTGGTTTCGTTGTCTGACAGCTGTTTCCTATTAAACCGTCTGGCCTTCAAAATAAACCCAGTGCCCTCAGGGAGGACAACATCCTTAGTAAATTCACTCATTGTAATGTCAGTTGGAACATTTCTAACAACTCCCATGCGGGTGATGTTAAACGATGGAATTATAGTGTTGTAGTTACTTGATTCAAGGACTTTATTTAATACAAAGTTATTTGCAGATACATAATTTTTGAACTCAACAGAAACCCTATTTCGTCCTATTCCTTTAATGCCATCCATGACAATATCATTCAGTAAATTATTGTTTCTAAGAAATTGGCCAAATTTTATATGTCTTATTGAGGTTCCTGAGGAGGGGTCAGTTTCTGTTCGTGAAACATGAACTAAAAATGGGCTTTTGTCATTTTGGGTGTACAGTCTTTTGGAGTTATTGTCAAGACTGGGGTGCTTGTACAACAAATCTGAGTTTTCGTTATTTATAGAACGTTTTGGACTTATATTATCATCGCTATTATGCGATTCTTTGCGTTTTCGGCTTTTTTGATCTACCTGCATACTAGCCTCAGGGTCAGGAGGTTTTTTGGGAAGAGGAATCATATTTTCTACTCATTAGTTTACTTACCAAAAGATTAAATGTTAGTATAACTACTTTACCACACAACTAAACTACGCAATTGCACTATTAAACTCGAAATATACGAAATTTGACTCAAACACACACGCGCCCTTTGAAGCCCATTGACAGAATCTTTCCTAATTTGGCCAATGTATAAACTCAATTATATACTAACCTTTATGTTCTGTAATGTGCTGTGGAAATGAATGAATAAATAAATAAATAAAATAAAGACCAAATCACGTGGCTACTTTCCAAAATTTATTAATTTTTGCATCCTAAATAAACGTAATACAATCAAAATCATTTATTCGTGGTTTTTCGGTACATAGTTATTAGGTTAGGTTAGGGTGAGCATGCAAAAAACCTACCACATGTGGTGTACGAATTCATTAAATCAACAATTATAATTCTAACAATAATAACAAATATAACAACAACTTAACATGCATTTTACAATTTATATAAAACTTAAATATGTAACACAAAATGTAGGCAAAAGAGAAATGTCCAAAAATACTATTCTAAAAATAATGACAATACAATCTATATATTGACAGTTATTAACACATTTGAAATGGTTTCGTCATTAAAAAACTGATCTAAGGTATAATAACATTTTTTAATTAAAATTAAAGTTAATTTATTTTTAAACATTGGAAGGGATAAATCTTTTAAATCGTCAGGTAACTTATTATAAATTTTAGGAGCCATACCCAATAAGCTTTTCTGAAGTAAGGCGGTCTTATTTATTTTCGCGCTTATTTAATAGATAGGACGTGGTCGGAGATAATTTTTCGTCGACGTAGGTTTTAAATGAAAGTACTTGCCCATATGACATTTAACGAATACTGATACTTCATATATATAAAGGCTTGTTAAGGTTAGTAATTTTAGGTGCTTAAATTTTGGGACACAACTTTCGGTGGAGATCATGGCACACATTGCCCTGATGCATCGCTTTTGAGCTTTAAATACCATGTCCTTATTTGTGGAATTACCCCAAAAGATGATGCCATATCTAAGGGTAGAAGCAACAAATGCATGGTAGCAAGACAAGCTTGTTTCAACGCTTGAGACTTTAGATAATTCTCTAAGTGCAAAAGAACATTGATTAAGTTTTTGGCACACGGTTTGTATGTGCTGCTTCCAATCACAACCTCTGTCCAATGTCAAACCTAAAAATTTAGTATGCTTGACTGATTCTATTATGTGACCGTCGTAAGAAGCTACTATGTCTTGAATTGGTAATCTTTGATGGAAATGAATAATTTTAGTCTTTTCAAGGTTTATAATTAGATTGTTATTACCAAGCCAGTTTACAATAGTCTCCATAGTTTTGTTTATTTCCTGGTTATAGGCAATCTTATCATCACATTTAATGACTGCTGTACTGTCATCAGCAAATAATACCATAGGATGACTTATGATTTGGGGAAAATCAATAAAGGGCCCAGGATACTTCCTTGTGGTACCCCATACTTGACAACTCTAAAATCTGACATATAGGCAGTTTCAAGTCTGGAATTGTTAGATATAGAATTAATAACAACTTGTTATTATTATGGACTTTATCAAATTTAAAGGTGTACCACGGATTCCATATCTGTACAGTTTTTTGAGGAGAATATTGTGATCCACGAAATCGAACGCCTTCGACATATCCATAAATATGGCACATACAGGTATTTTATTGTCCATGTTATTCATTGTTATCTTCAATAAATCATATATTGCCATGTTTATAGTCCTTCCCTTTCGGAAACCTTTTTGATTGTCACAAAGAATATTGTGAAATTCAAAAAATGAGTATATTTTGTTATAAATAATTCTTTCATAAATTTTTGAGATAGTCGATAACAGTGCTATAGGTCGATAATTTTTAATATCTTCCTTTTCGCCTTTCTTATAAAGTGGTTTAATAATAGATAATTTAAGCTTTTCAGGGTATATACCACTGTCCAGAGAAATATTAATTAAGTAACTGATTGGTTTGGCAAGTATTGTTATGTTCTGTTTAATTATTTTAATTGACACTCCGTCACTACCAACACTATTTGTCATTTTAAGCGATTTGCAACATTTAATTATATGTAAGGGTGTAGTCGGGGTTAAAAAGATTGAATTTGTTAAATTTGATGTCAAGTTTAAGCAATAATTGTTATTATTATTAGATAAAATGTCAGAATTAGTTTTCGAGTTGCACTCGACTTGGTCAATGAAAAAATTATTAAAACTAGATGCAATGTCAATAGGTTTAGTAAACGTAATGTTATTGTAATTAATTTTAGAAATTGAATCCCGGGGGTAATTAAATTTATTGTTATTGATAACCTGCCAGGTTGCTTTACACTTATTATCAGAGTGTTTAATAAAATGGTTATTTTGAGCTTTTTGAGTAAGCCTAATATTTTTTTTTAAACTTTTTGGCATAGTTTAAAAATATTACTTTATTTGCAAGGGTTGGTGAGGATCTACAATTTAATAAATATTTTCTTTTTATCTTACTACATTTTTTAATACCTTTAGATACCCATTTAGGCCTTTTTTTTACTTGAATAGATTTTAGAAAATATGGAAAACATAAGTTGTAAAATAGTAGAAACAAATCCATAAACATATTAAATGATTCATTTGTATTATTAGAAGTGTATAATTCAGAAAAACTAAGACTGGACAAACAATCGTTAAATTTTATTAAATTTTCCTTACTATAATCACGTTTCATTACTTTCCAGTTATTTATTAATATGTGTCGTTTTGCCGGGCATGTCAAAAGTTGTGCTGTATGGTCGGATAGTGCGAATTCCACCACTTGACCTTTGCAACCATAAAAATTTGATGCAAAGTTATCGATACACGATCCACTACTAATTCTGGTAGGTTCCCTAATTTTCAAATTAAAATTATAATTATACAGTAAATATTCAAAATCATTTGTCATCTTATTTCTATTCAGTATATTTATATTAAAATCACCACATATAATGATTTTTTTTTTAGATTTAAGGTATAAGTTATGTAAAATATTTTCTAATTTGTCCATAAAAATGTCAAAGTTACTGTTGGGCACTCTGTAGATGCACACTATTATAATTTTTAAGGGAGTTAGTTCGATAGCACTAATTTCAATGCAATTTTCAACTGATATTTTTTTAATCCAATGTATGTCTAAGAAATCATGTCCATATTTGACTAGTATACACGAGCCCCCTCTTCTGGTAGATTTTCTTGAAATATATATTATAATATTAATCTTAAAGTAGAGGAAGAAGACAAATTTCTAAGCATTCCATGAATTCACCGTGCCTGGCTCCATTGTGTGTGGGTAGGAGATGAGAAGAATGATGTCTCAGGCTTGCGACTGACAATAGGCTGGTTCGATCGCCCCTTTTTTTATTTTATTGCGCAATGCACTTGCAATTCTACTCCTCTCCCTACCCAACCAAATACTGTATGATTCTGTTAATGCCGTCTTGGAAGCTCTTTCCATAAATGTATCTCCTGCAGACCTGCTTAGGCCCAATTCTTTCAGTGAGTGATGCAAAGATTTTGCTGGAACTCCTCTCGCACCAACTTTCACTGTGTAAAGCTGAGTCTTGAACCCGTTCCTGATCATTTCTGTTCATATTACAATCTAACACCTGTATTCTAAGACGTTTCCTCAATAGCTCCTTCTTCTTCTTCTTTTTTAAAACTAGTCTAGTAGACTAGTAATGGCAATCGCCACTAAGGCATTTGTGCCAACATCACATTTGTTTGGCTCCTTCACTCAGTTATTCAAACAGAGTTTTTTTTTTTTTTTGGTTCTCTTCTCCCGATGGATGATGAATGAGGTGATAGGGAAGGCAAAGGGTCAAGCCCATACAGCCAAGTCTGACGTAATATATCTTTCTTTTCTATGAGTTAATGAGGTCTTTTGTTACGAAGGCTTTTTAATTCTCCTTCAGCTAGTGTTTTATTTATTTGATCGTGATATGTGAGTCTCGGTCTGCCAGGGCCTCTTTCACCCACAACTTTCGCATTATATATCTGGTTCGTCAATATTTCTTCGCTCATCCTTTCAACATGCCCGAACCATCGTAGCATGCTTTTCCTTATTTTTGTTCCTATGCTTTCTTTTATACCTACCATTTTTCGTATTTCGACGTTACGTATGAGGTCCGCCAAAGTGAAGCCGCATAACCGATGCAACGACCTCATTTCTACTGCATTAACCCTACTCTCATGCATATTCTGACATATACGTCAGGCTTTGCGTATGGCGAGTCGAGCTTTGTCACTGTTACCACTGTTAACACTATGCCCCGCGTTGACTCTTCTTTCAACATCCCTATCATACTTCCCATCCACAGTGAAAACACTGCCCAGATATATAATTTCATTTACTTGTTCTAGAGTTGCATCATCAATCTTTATCGTCACCTTATAGAACAGCATCATCTGCATAGATCAGGCAGTTCACCATTAGATCACTCATCTTTATCCCACAGTCACTCTTTTTAGGCATTTGTCGAGATATAGAGTAAAAATTCTGGCGGAAAGCAGACAGCCCTGTTTGACGCCCATTTGGAAGAACTATTATTTACATATAGGTTTTAAAATTAAGTACAATAGCGAAAAATAAGAAAACTTACATTACGATAACGACATGCTACAAAGACAATATACAAAGTCACTAAATAATAAGAACGTCTATAGTACATAAGATGATATTTAAATAAACAAGTTACAATTTAGTTTATACACATTACACTAATAAATAAATGTTACTGACTGATTCGATATAACGAGCCGTCAACTGACGTCTGATATTTGTTGCTTTGGAGTTGAAAAGATCAATGTCAAACTCCTCTGCTAGTGAATTCAATTCGTTATAAACTCAAAAAATAACTATATCTGTATCTAGTCCTAGCGTGTTGGACAAACAAGAGGGAAGGACAGCTGAGATTAAACCTTGGGATTTATTCATCTAGCAACATAAGTGTGAACTTATGTCAAAATTTTCTGTATTGTATGTATTTATTTTTTGGTTCTCTTTTCCCGATGGATGATGAATGAGGTGATAGGGAAGGCAAAAATTAATAAAGTATTTATTTTGATTCAAAAAAGCTACAAACAAAATAGTAGGTTGATTTAAGGCAATCAGTTTAGCTCGGTCCCGATGCCAATGATAATAAAAATTATGCAGTCGGCTCTTGGTCTAAATGTTAACAATGTCAAACATGTGAGTTTTGGTTTGGTCAATCAAATGAATATTCCATTTTAGTATTGGAAGTTACATTCTTTAACGTGACGGACGTGTATTTGTACCTGCAATAGGTAAGAATCAACTAAGGCTCTTTCTTCTGTCTAAAGCCGTTTAAAGTTTGTTTGTGATCTCTTCTCCCGGTGGATGATGAGTGAGGTGATAGGAAAGGCAAAGGGTCTAGCCCATACAGCCAAGTCTGACGTAATATATCTTTCTTTTTTATGAGATAATGAGGTCATCATCAAATTCCAGATGCTGCAGAATTTGATGCTTTTCTTGGAGTCACTCGCGGCATTATAGCCCAAACACGTCGGGCAAAAAAAACTGCAACTTGTGCCCCATATTCGAAGTCAAATTTATCGTTTTCCATAACTATTCACATTGTAGAACATTATTAAACAAAACAACACCACTTTTGATCAACAATATTCACAGTAAATTAATTTACAAAACAAAAACTTGCACTTGACATGTCCGCGTAAAATGGCGCGAAGGACTCTGTATGTATTTATTGTAGTTAAAATTTATGGCGATGAAATTATTGCACTTACAGACCTTTACTTTATTTCAGGTAAATATTCTTTGAACAATGAAGATATACTAATGAATGTTCTTCTGATTGTATGTTCCAAGCCTAAACCCTTGAAGTTCTATCAATTTCAGCCTTCCGACTACTGGCTGGACTTGCACAAGAAGACAGACTCGGATATCTGGTGCACCGCTGTCTTTAGAGTCAGAAAATGTGTATCTACCGGAGGTTAGTTCATTCATAATTTTTAATTTTCTTTATTGAGGTTAAAAAACACATGATCAAGTAAATAAAACAATAGCTGAAGTTGCGTTAAAAAGCTATCGAAACAAAAGTGCATGTATTAAAAGGTTTGTGAATATGTCGAAAAAGCGATAGTTTTTTTATTTTATTATTATTATTATTATTATTTTTACATGTTACCTGGCGCCCACCTGATGGTAAGTGACGCGCATGGTCCATGAATGTTAGGAACTGCCGGCTGGACTAGATGCCTTTTCACACTTCGCTTGAAGGATTCCAGGTCATAGGAAAACATAGTCAAGTGGAAACATAGAGGCTGGAAGAGCATGCCACATCTTTATTGTGCGACAGATGTAGGAGTCCCCAAATTTATAGGTACGCGAAGGGATGTCGTGATAAGTGACGCTCAATTGTCTCTGGCTACCCCTCAAGGGAACGCGAAAGTTCATAAAGTATGTTTAGTAGTTTTTGTGTGAAAAAGGAACATCCATCTATCCTTACAAACTTTTGTTTTTGTTAGTGTATGTTATTATTATATATTATAGTGTGTACTGCTCCTTATCAGTTTAAAATGATGTCATCCTTTTGTCTACAATGCTAATGATGCTTGCTAAATTATCTTCCACTTCAGAAAATAAAATGTCCTTAGACCCAATTCCAGCGCTATCTACCAGGTCCATATATAGATATATGTATAATAAATTTATTTTCGGGACCTTGAATACAGGGTGGATTTTTGAGACGGGACGGTAAGGGAAGATACCTTAACAATTATAAATACTACTTTATTAACGCGAAATTCCTTGAGGGGTGCCAGAGACAATTGAGCGTCACTTATCACGACATCCCTTCGCGTACCTATAACTTTGGGGACTCCTACATCTGCCGCACAATTAATTGTCTTTTTTTTTAATTTAATTACAACATATATTTTACCCCAGCATTAAAATTTAATTTAATTAATAAGTCAATTGGTTAAAATTGATGTATGAAATAGTTACAAAGCACTATTTATACGATTAGGTTCTTTATTATGACAAGGTACTTTATTAATTAATTAATTGCCTATTTGATTGGGCTAATCATTTTTTTTTTGTTTTAGCGCCATCATGTCGAGTTTACATCGACGAAAATGCTCGCGTTTACAAAAGTTGGCAAAGTTACTTGGAAAACAACACGCAACCCAAATGTGTGCTTATCCTGCCACAGGACGGACAATACAAAGGAGAAATTATTGAGGCAAGCCCTTTTTTCCAAGCCATATGGATTACACCTCCACAGTGATGATCAACTTGCTACACTGATTGCGCGTCCAGTGTACGGGTAGTCTACAATTATTAAATACAGTAGAATTAATCCGTTCCGATACGATTTTCATTATTTAAAGTCGATGGGAACGCGTGATTCTTTTGGCTGGCCAATATAGCGTACACGTCCTCTTTTAACGCGCAGTCAAACACGACTGCTATCGGCTTATCGCGAGTCTAGCATCGGCTTATCGCGAGACTACCGTCGGCTTATCGCGAGACTACCGTCGGCTTATCGCGCGTTTAAACGCAGGAGGATGTCGGCAAACAGTTAAAAGATATTTAGGTTGAGTACCCTAGTAATACATGTACAATAGGGGATACATGTCAAATTACCATTTTGTATGATGTATATTTTAAGTTAAAAATTAATAATATGTTTGCAATAAGAATATTAAAAAAATAAATCTATAACAAGATTTTTTTTATTATTATTTTTTTATTTAATGTTTAAGGACAACTTACAGCTAGATACATAAAATATATATACAGTAGTGTATGGCTATTGACAAGTTGCCACCGATAGCAAATATTATATTAGCATAATATTATTCTATAACACAACTCTGGTCATTCTTGAAGTGATATGCAACAATTATATTGCTAGATTTTCTAATTATTTTCACTTCATTATTATTATTATATGTAAAAAAATATTTAATCGTATTTTTAAAGTAGAAAATTAAAATATCATCACCTCCATTCACCTTCCGGGGTAGCTGATTCACATTTAGCCAACTTTACTATAGGCCAATCATGACAAGTGGCAAGCTTGTAATCACAAAAATACAAATCTTTATAATATTAGTGTAGATATGACATGCTTTGCTACTTCTAGCATACAAATATTCATTTAGTCACATGACTTTGTCGAGCTTAGTGTCTAGGTATTCTTTTGTCGAATAAAAACATTTTATTATCACAGCCCCTACAACATAGATAGATAAATCCACGAGTTTCGGGATCAGGCTCGAATTGCCGTCATGCCCAGTCAAGCCGGCATAGTGTTAGGGACTAATGTCAATCATGAGTGTTTGTAACAATCATGATTGTTAGACATAATAAATATTCATTTAGTCACATGACTTTGTCGAGCTTAGTGTCTAGGTATTCTTTTGTCGAATAAAAACATTCCACTATCACAGCCCCTACAACATAGATAGATAAATCCATGTGTTTCGGGATCAGCCTCGAATTGCTGTCATCTTTGTTGCCATTGCATAACAATTTCGCCTATATTGGGTACTTATATGTCTAAAACATCTCATATAAATAGCGAGTTAAATCCTCTCCTAGGGATAATTCTACAAAACCCCTCTGCGGGTGGCTTTTTACAAATAAACAGCATTCAAGTATCTAGATAGAAGGAACAGTCAGTAATTTTAGTTTTATAAATAAAGGACGACAGGAAGTCATAGGTGTTGTGATGCTAATAATAAATTCGTTTGCCCAGTTCATGAATTTGTGTTTGTATATAGTGTTGCTCTATCTTGGTCTTGGTCTTACATTTTTGCAAGACCGAGAACAAGACTACTGATATGGTTGCAAGACCAAGACTTCCCTAGTCTTGGTCTTGGTCTTACATTTTTGCAAGACCGAGAACAAGACTACTGATATGGTTGCAAGACCAAGACTACCCTAGTCTTGGTCTTGGTCTTACATTTTTGCAAGACCGAGAACAAGACTACTGATATGGTTGCAAGACCAAGACTTCCCTAGTCTTGGTCTTGGTCTTACATTTTTGCAAGACCGAGAACAAGACTACTGATATGGTTGCAAGACCAAGACTACCCTAGTCTTGGTCTTGGTCTTACATTTTTGCAAGACCGAGAACAAGACTACTGATATGGTTGCAAGACCAAGACTTCCCTAGTCTTGGTCTTGGTCTTACATTTTTGCAAGACCGAGAACAAGACTACTGATATGGTTGCAAGACCAAGACTACCCTAGTCTTGGTCTTGGTCTTACATTTTTGCAAGACCGAGAACAAGACTACTGATATGGTTGCAAGACCAAGACTTCCCTAGTCTTGGTCTTGGTCTTACATTTTTGCAAGACCGAGAACAAGACTACTGATATGGTTGCAAGACCAAGACTACCCTAGTCTTGGTCTTGGTCTTACATTTTTGCAAGACCGAGAACAAGACTACTGATATGGTTGCAAGACCAAGACTACCCTAGTCTTGGTCTTGCGCAAGAGTCTCGCAAGACTCTTGCACAGACTTTCATTTCAAATTTTGCTAAAGTGTTTGCTTTTTTTGGGGCTCTTGCGCGACTCTTGCGCAAGACCAAGATTAGGAGTGCAAGACCGAGACCAAGACCACCTATTCCGATGCAAGACTGAGCTAGTCTTGGTCTTGCGCAAGAGTCTCGCAAGACTCTTGCACAGACTTTTTATCCAAATTTTGCTAAGTGTTTACTGTTTTTGGGGCTCTTGCGCGACTCTTGCGCAAGACCAAGATTAGGAGTGCAAGACCAACATCGAGACCAAGACCACCTATTCCGATGCAAGATTCCTTGCTTTGGGCAACACTATTTGTATATATCTAGCCTGTTGTCCATATAGTTATATCTTTCTTCAGGATGGTAAAACCCTTGCAGTAAAGTTAACCGTAGTCCCTTCGCCCACTTTGGGTATTAAGGCTCGGGTAGTATCTGGTATGGACCACGTCAATACTGTGGCCTCTTTGGGGGCCCTGGGGGTGCTGGGGGCCTCCATGCTGACTCCAGTGGGGCCCATGTTGCTGGCCGGGGCCACCGTGGCCACAGTTGGCACAGGAATATACGGATTGGTCAGATCCTCTCTGCATCTACGAGACAGAACCGTCCATGAACAGGTTGGTGACTCACAACTTACTAACAAAAAAAATGGCTATTAAAGTAGTCGACATCCAAATACTATGGTCTATGGTATGACCGCCTCCGTGGTCTAGTGGTAACAAACGTTGCCGTGAACTCGGGAGGTCGTGGGTTCGATTCCCACCGGGGGCAAGTTGTACATTGTATAATTTGTCTCGGTCTAGGTGTTTATATGTATAATATGTATCATCATCATCATCATCAGCCTGTATCTCTCCACTGCTGGATGTAGGCCTCACCCAAGGCTCGCCACTTAACGCGATCTTTCGCTACCCTCATCCAACCCCCACCAGCGACTTTCTTTAGGTCATCTGTCCATCTGGCGGGGGTCGTCCCACTCTGCGCTTCCCGTACGTGGTCTCCACTCTAGAACCCGTTTGCCCCATCGATCGTCGGTTCTGCGGCAGATGTGTCCGGCCCATTGCCACTTCAGCTTGCTAATTTTAAAAGCTATGTCAGTAACTTTCGTTCTCTGACGAATATCAACGTTTCGAATTCTATCCATCAGAGATACACCAAGCATAGCTCTCTCCATGGCTCGCTGAGCGACCTTGAATTTATGGACCAGACCCACTGTTAGTGTCCACGTCTCTGCTCCGTACGACATTACCGGGAGGACGCACTAGTTAAAGACCTTAGTCTTTAAACATTGTGGTATAGACGATGAGAGGATGTGCCGGAGTTTCCCGAATGCCGCCCATCCTAGCTGAATGCGTCTGTCGGCTTCTTTGCTGAAGTTGGCTGCTCCTAATTGGATAGTCTGCCCGAGGTAAACGTAATTTTGCACAACATCGAGAGTGTCGTTTCCTATGCAGATTGGCCTCGGCTTCACATGATCATTGAACATGACTTTCGTCTTGTCTAAGTTCATTCCGAGACCAACCCGCTGGGATGCTACGTTTAAGCCATTCAGCATTCCGCTAAGATCCTTGAGTGAACTGGCCATAATGACTATGTCATCCGCAAATCGGAGGTGTGAGATGAATTCTCCATTGATGTTTATGCCGCAGTAATTCCAGTCTAGCATTTTAAAAACATCTTCCAACGCGTTCGTGAACAGTTTCGGGGATATGACATCCCCCTGTCGCACGCCTCTGCGCTGTTGGATAGGCTTTGTATGCTGACCCTGTAGCTGGACGGTCATAGTCGCAGAACTGTAAAGACATCTCAGCACCTCAACGTATCGATAGTCTATTAGGCATCGCTGCAAGGATTCCAGAACAGCCCAGGTTTCGATAATATGTATATATTTACAAAAAAAAAATGTATAATATGTAGTTTATCAACCATCTAGTTTCCGTAACACAAGCCTCGTAGCTTACCACGGAAACTAGATGGCGCTGTGTGACCTGTCTAGAAATATTTATTATTATTATTTATTTTTTTTTTTTTTGTGTGAACCGTTGATAAAACGTTTTAGAGTATCTAATCTATATATTGAAAAAAAAAAAAACGTATCATTTCCCTTTCGGGGTGGTCAGAAACAACGGTTATAAGCCGATTCACATTTAGCCAACTTTACTATAGGCCAATCATGCAGCGTACCAAACTCAATAAATATCACAAATAAATTAAATATTAATTAAATGTATTTATTTACATCAATCAATATTTTTGTGTCCCGACCAGGAATCGAACCCGGTACCTCCGAGTCTAAATCCACGGACTTAACCGCCAGACCACGGAGGCAGAATCTATATATTGAGTTACTGTTTATTACTTGCATAGATAAATAGAACATTTATTGTAGATAACCGACGATAAAAAGTAAAAAAAAAACAATAAACCAATAAGAAGTTTAAATTTCTTATGCTGTTTTCCAATGGGGTGTATCAGGCAAAGCCTTTTGTTGATGTCGCTAGCGGCACTGGTACCTTGTTTACATCTAAGACGGATTCTTTTTTAAATTTATTTGTAGTTTTTTTTTTATAACAGAAAAATGAATTTTAACCTAACGTTACCTAACTTAAAAGACGAATTAACCTTTAACGTCACGGGCGGGGTCTACGCAGACCCCACGCTCTGTTATTTAACGGTATTTTTTGAATTTAACCAGTTACGATCGCGCGTTTTCGGCTAATCTCAATGCGACGCGAGGCCTTTCGGCGAGCGAAGGTTTGTCGCTCTTCTGCTAAGGTAAGTTAAATTTTTACTTACGTGGGGATACCTGTGGACCCCACCCGTGATTTAACGTAGTTACTTTTTTCAATTTGGTTATGTTTTTATTTGTTTCTTTTTCAGAATTGGTATTGTATAAATAGAAAAATGAGTCGCCAATTAACTGAAGATCAAATTGCTCAAATTATAAACGATTTTAGTGACTCTGAAAGCGAAGACATTGGAGACACGCCTCAAGAGAACATTTTGGAAGAGTTAGGTGATATAAGTGACCGTGAATCAATACATAGCGAACATAATTTAGCGTCTGAAATAGAGGAAAGCGATGACTCTTCCGCCACTGGGTCCGCAACATACAACCAGCAACAGTTTTTACGGTAAAAACCGGTTTAAATGGAGCAAAACTCCACCACATCCATCTCGTATTCGACAACACAACATTATCGAAGAGCGCATGGGTTTGGAAGGGCCTGCTCTTTCTAAGAATGAAATGTCACCAGTAGAAACTTGGGAACTATTGCTTACCGATGACATAATCCAACTTATAGGACCAAAGATATAAGAGCAATAATGTGCAAGTTGATCGACAAAGAGCAGCCTTTGCTTAGTTCAGATGAAGCTGGTCCTAGTGCCCCAAAAATAAAGCAAAGATGCTATTATTGTCCCAGATCCAAAGATAAAAAAGTACTATTGTCTGAAAGTATTGCAAGAAAACTATTTGCAAGCCTCATTGTCCCAGATCCAAAGATAAAAAAGTACTATTGTCTGAAAGTATTGCAAGAAAACTATTTGCAAGCCTCATTTAGTAGCAATTACTTATTGTGTACGATGCCTACCCAAAGAATATTTTTTAACGTTTGTTTAGGGTAGTGCATTTCAAGAATGTTTATTGTTATTTTTTCTTATAATTACTTGTTTTTGGTTCTTATTTTATTAGAAAAAAATTGTAAGTTAGTAAGAAGTTGACTCTTTTGTTAAATTTTAGTATATTAAACATGTGCCTTAAAAAATGTATGTATGAGATTGTTAATTTGATAAAAATGTTTCTTACTGTCTAAAGATTGATTGTTTTATGATTAATAAATAGTTTTCATAAAGAGTATAATGTCTTTTCTTATAATCTAAAACAGCTTTTAAAAATTATTAATCATATCTTAATATATTTGTCAATTTATATTGGGGATACTTCTGGACCCCACGCGTGACGGAATGTTATCCCAAACAACGCGTGTACTTAAAGGTTAAGTAAGCAAACACCGTCTTTAAAATAAAATAAGGTTGAATTTATAGAACGGCAATTTTGAGATCACCATATCTTTGATTTTGCTTGAAAATCTCGATTTGTACACTTAAAAGCTGCTCACTTCTGCCTAATATCCAGAAAATAATAAATTTCGTAATAAAAATACAACATTTCTATGCAACTGACAGTTATATTAGGTACCATCTATCATGCGCCATCTGGCGTGATAAAAAGTTAGTGATACACCCCATTGGGTACACCTAAGGCAATGGCTGGACTGTAACGAATCTTTGCCTATTCATAAAAAAAAAAAAAAAAAGTTTAGAGACTGAAAATGTTACAGAAGGCTTCTGGTAAATCTACTTTATAAAAAACACGTGCTTATGAGTGGTAGAAAGCGGTCGATATGTGATGGTTTTGCCTCGTTCTGGTAGGCCATCAACGTCTGCAACGGAAGTTAACGTCGCTAAAGTGAAGGAAATAGTGACTGAAATCCTCATTTAAGTTTGAGAGAGATAGCTCTGTGTCTCACGAGTCGATCCGTACTATTTTAAATAATCACTGGGTATAAAACATGTTTCCGCTCTGCTAGTCCCAAAAGACCTGGATTTTGTCCAAAACCGAATCGCTTAAGGGTCGCTAAGGACATGCTTCATTCATGAAGAAGACACTTTCTCACAGCGAATGTCCTTGAATTCACTTACCCATAACATAATCATTTAATTCAGTAGTTCGCAATTATTTATTTCAGTTTTATTAATTTTATTCTGGTTCTAATATTTTACATTATATTTATTTTTAACATTTATTAATTAGGTTAGGTTATAATTTTAGGTTAGGTATTAAATTAATTCGATTTTTTATATCATTTATTATTGTTTGTTTGCATGTTTTTATTTTATGATGTAAATTTAGATTAAGTTGATTTGTTTTTAATTTTTTGCATGCTTTTTTTCCTTAATTTTGAGTGTAGTACTTAAATAGCAACAGAGTAAATCGCAGAAGAGCCATTTTTAAGTATGAATAGCATATTTTCTGTAAAAGCTATTGTGTTTCTTGTAGCCTATAAGTCCAACCAATCGGGAAGCTCGCGGGAGTTGGATTAACATCGCGGCTTCCAGTGTGGGGGTCGTCTCCGTCGCCGCCACCTCTGTGCTCAGCCGGACCGCGGCCGCTGGGACCAACATGACCAAGGTGATCAACAGACCCACACAATATACATGCAACATTGACACTTACTACATTCAAACACACAGCTACACTTTCACACACATTCAAATCCGCTTTTATACACACAAACACACAGCTACAATTTCACAAACATTCAAACACACAGCTACACTTTGACAAACATTCAAACACACAGCTATACTTTCACAAACATTCAAACTCACAGCTATACTTTGACAAAAATTCAAACACACAGCTATACTTTCACAAACATTCAAACTCACAGCTATACTTTCACAAACATTCAAACTCACAGCTATACTTTCACAAACTTTCAAACACACAGCTATACTTTCACAAACATTCAAACACACAGCTATACTTTCACAAACACTTAAACACACAGCTACACTTTCACAAACATTCAAATACGCACTTAAACACGGAGCTACATTTTTATACACACGCAAACACAAAGCTACAATTTCATACAAACACATAGCTACACTTTCACAAACATTCAAATACGCACTTAAACACACAGCTACATTTTTATACACACGCAAACACAAAGCTACAATTTCATACAAACACATAGCCACACTTTCATACACACAGCTACATTTGACACACACTGTTCTGTTCTTATTTTGTAATATTTATTAATATTATTTTTGTATTTGTCAGACCGGTCAGGCGCTGAAGGTGTCGGTGGATGTACTGAGACACGCCAACATAATGACTGGCGGCGCGGGAGTGCTGCACAGTCTGGTGGAAATTATAGTCAAGGTACATCATTTTATTTAAAAACTATCATTTACATACATTAGTGTAAAGCTCTTAATAAATTATATGTAACGTTTTTTTTTTTTTTAAACCGAACACGACATGTGACATCGCGTCCACCTGATGGTAAGCAGTACGCAGTCTCTACCACTATGCTGGTCTAACAAGATGCTTTTTCACACTTCGTTTGAAGGACTCCAGGTTATAGGAGTGGGGAAACACACTGGCTGGGAGAGCATTCCACTTCTTTAGCGTGCGACAGATGTAAGAGTCCCAAATTTATGAGTACGCGTAGGGATAGTGGGCCTGTGGTTGTGGGTCTGGTCCAGTCTGGACCTATGCTCGGGATTTCTCTAAATTAGGAAGCCAGAAAACCAAAGTAGCTTTCAAAATTAGAAAGCTGAAGCAGCAATGGGCCGGACACATCCGTCGCAGAATCGATGGACGATGGAGTAGATGGACGGATGACCCGAGGAAGGTCGCTGGGGGGGGATGGATGACGATGGCAGGAGATATCCTATATCCAGCAGTAGAGAGACATAAGTTGATGATGACTATTGTATGGCCGAAATTGAATAGTTTTCGAGACGTACAGGTCTACAGAATATGCACCCACATTAATAAATTTGGGGACTCATACATATGTCGAACAATAAAGATGGGGAATCATGTCATGAATGTTGCTAACAGGTCCATCAGACCTTGAAGAGCCACCACCTCTCGCTTGGTCACTGAGTAATATTTGTTAATATTATAGTACCACAAGCACGGGGAACGTCCCTCCTCGCTGGAGATCTTCCAGTTCACCACGAGCGCCTTGTTCTTCTGGAACGCCGTCATATCTAACAAAACTGCTCAGGACATCATCCAGGACTCCCAGGCCAAAACAATCAACGACTATAGAGCTACACTAAAAAGCAACAGACAGAGGTAACCACACTTACGTTTTTAAAACAACGCACAGTTAATAATTTTAGGATTACTTTCCCTAACCTTCTTTAGGTCTTCCAAAACATTATTAAAAAATGGCCCAAGAACTATCATTATTTACAGTTAATCGCATAATGGTACTTAATAATAAATAATTAATAACATTGATAATAATATAACCAACTAATATAATTTCGGACTGTTAATAGAACCAACTAATTTCATGTCAAACGGTTAATAGAACCAACTAATTTCATGTCAAAATGTTAATATAACCAACTAATTTCATTTCAAACTGTTAATAGAACCAACTAATTTCATTTCAAACGGTTAATAGAACCAACTAATTTCATTTCAAACTGTTAATATAACCAACTAATTTCATTTCAAACTGTTAATAGAACCAACCAATTTCATGTCAAACTGTTAATGGAACCAACTAATTTCATGTCAAACGGTTAATAGAACCAACTAATTTCATGTCAAAATGTTAATATAACCAACTAATTTCATTTCAAACTGTTAATAGAACCAACTAATTTCATTTGAAACGGTTAATAGAACCAACTAATTTCATTTCAAACTGTTAATATAACCAACTAATTTCATTTCAAACTGTTAATAGAACCAACTAATTTCATGTCAAACTGTTAATGGAACCAACTAATTTCATTTCAAACTGTTAATAGAACCAACTAATTTCATTATTTTAAAATATATTAATTAATATTTCAGAAAAATGTTCGACAAGGTAAGTGCGGAAACTAGACGAGTTGAAGGATTGATCCGGGGTAACACCGATGTCATTAATGGAATCAATAAAATTCCCAACAAGGATCAGTTCTTTGCCAATATCCGGAGTATCAATAAAGATATTAACGCTCACAAACTTAGGATATCCATGACTGCTGACGGAAATGTTAACATCAATTCGCAATACAAATACCATCCGTCAGACCTTCTGAACTTGGGCAAAGCGGGACGAGCCGATCTCTTCTCCAATCTAAAGCCGACCACATCAAATGCACCGAACGTGCCAACCAAATTGCCAACGACAACCGCAGTAGCTACCAGAACCGAATCAAAAGAACCAGGCACCCTAGTAAACATACGACCGGAGGAAATTATAAGAATCGGACATATTTTAGTACAAATCAGCGAAAATGGATTCGAAAAAATTGCCAATATTGTACAATGCCTTAGCCAAGCAGCTTATGCCAATTTAATGACAATATCGTTCAATCTATTGTCAAAATTGTTACCTGAAAATATAGCTCAATTAAAGGTGTTAGATCCAAAAGAAGATTTCATTGTCCAAATAGTTCAATTTGTTTTTAATTATTTAAAACGTTTGGGAGAGCCGTGTAAAGACACCGACTCCTGGTATATGTATGTCGTTAGGGAATTCTTCCAAGACGGCATGATCAGGGAAGAAACCGTTTTGTTTTTAAAGGATAAGTTCCTTAAATGGATAGATGAGCGAATGGACGAGTGTAGACGACTCCATCCGAACAAGAAGCAAATTATTTGCGATGTGTGTGAAGGAATCAGGTTTGCATAAAGATTCCCTTTTTATGCATCCATGCAAATACATGCATTCTAGTCTATTAATTTTCTAGGAAATAAAATTACCGACATTTTAGACATATTCCCACTTTCATATACCTAATTTAAACTGAGAAAAATAGCAAAAACATTTACAACGAATATACCCTATTTGACCGAAACATAACGATTATACACTATTTTAATAAAACATTTGTAACGATTATACTCTATTTTACTAAAACATTTGTAACGATTATTCTCTATTTGACCGAAACATTTATAACGATTATACTCTATTTTACTACCACATTTGTAACGATTATTCTCTATTTGACCGAAACATTTATAACGATTATACTCTATTTTACTAAAACATTTATAACTTTATTTTACTAATAATATACATATTATTAAAAATGTCCGATATTTATTTCCTAGAAAGTTAATAGACTACATTTCTCAAAAATTCAAGTTTGTTATTTAAATTTTACAATGATAGAGATAAAGATATATTGTTATATGTATATTGGATATTATATATCCTTTAAAAGAAATTATTTATGTATACATTTATATTCTATAAGTATTAAGTATGTTATGTGTTTTATATCTCCATATTGGATATTAATAACTTATCGTAAGTCTTGTTTCAAGCGGTGTTTTTTTTTATATAAATATCACCATGGCAATCTTACAATATTAGTTCTCCTTGAAAGTAAAAATTGGCATTTGATATTTCAACATACTTTCAACGAAAACAAACATGTGGTAGGCGGACTGATGGTGGTAATTTGCCCAGTCTGCCGGGGCGGGGAAGTATCCACCGTTCGTGCCAATAAACCCAGTAAGGTGTATTCACACGTTTCGGGATCAGGCTCGAATTGCCGTCATGCCCAGTCAGGCCGGCATAGTGTTAGGGACTGATCAGACATAAGTGCCACTTACCATCAGGTGGGAGCTAGGATACATGTCGTGCTAGTATTAAAAAAAAACAAGGGCCGGTCACAAATTTTATCCTTAGTGGCATTTGTTCACTTAAAACTTATAGTAAGAAAAATATATACATATCACTAACATATCATTTTTTTATATTATATTAGAATCTAAAATAAAAATAAGGTTTTCCGTATATTTTATTTTTATTATTCAGTAATAAAATCTTAAGCTACGGTGCAGAGAAGTTTTCCTAAAAATATCGCAACTCATACTGACCCTAATCAAGTAGGTAGCGAGAGGTCGACGATCGCGCGAACGTTGACTTATGTAATTCTTTCTCTATCTATTTCGTCTTTCGGCTGTGAGCTAGATCAATTAATAATATCACTTACGACCGGTTGCAGAAAGCATGATTAAAATAATCCATGATCAACATTCTGATTCCACGTTATTGATTGTTTATCACTTTGGGTATTTAAGGCAATGATGGCAGCTCTCGTCTTATGTTACTGTAGATTCACTGACGACATACCGTTGGCGGAGGGGGTCGAGTTAGCACTGTTTGCTGACGACATACCGTTGGCGGAGGGGGTCGAGTTAGCACTGTTTGCTGACGACATACCGTTGGCGGAGGGGGTCGAGTTAGCACTGTTTGCTGACGACACCTCGTACTATAATAATACATACATACATATCTTCACTCCAAATCCCTTGCGGGGTAGGCAGAGACTGTTGAGCGCCACTCGACATTCATCAACCTCTTCATACATGCCCTTTTGTTTCGATGGCTTTTTAATGCACCTTTAGCTATTATTTTATTTATTTGATCGTGATAGGTAAGTCTTGGTCTGCCAGGGCCTCTTTTACCCACAACTTTCGCATTATATATCTGGTTCGTCAATCTCTCTTCACTTATTGTTTCAACATGCCCGAAACATCGGAACATGTCTTTCCTTATTTTTGTCCCTATGCTTTCTTTAATACCTACCCTTATGCATAGATGGGCACCGTTAATCAAATAGTTAACTTCGTTAATCGTTAATCCGTTACAAAAAAAGTTAGCTACGTTAAAGCGTTACATTTCGAAAGAATTAACGGAAGTTAATGTTAATCGTTAATCCGTTAATATGTGTAAAATTTGCATTTTTATATCGTTGCGTTTGTGAACTTATAAAACCTGTTGGTTTAGGTTCTGGAAGTTAACAGGTTAATATATAATATTGTCAGAATGAGTTCTCTTTTTTGTCTTGCCTCGGTTAGAGCCCGCCTTAACAATCTCTTCAAACTGTACGTATTGTGACTCATGTACTCTTCTTACATGTTGTTTCAAATTATTCAGGCTTGATACATGAACTTTTATTTTGGTGTCTTTCGGCAAGCAACGCTTACAAGCAAAAAGTATTTGCTGGCCCGATCTGGACACAAATTCCACATACTCAGTCAAATGTGGCCAAGGATTCTCATCAGGACCGCTGAAATCCGATTCCATGTCTTCCATGATATAGTTTTAATTACTACACTGCACAGTACACTTTTTTATCTAACTAATTACACTGCACTCTTCTTTATTAACACGCAAATTATCACTGACAGTAATTTATAATAACAACAAACACAACACTCGTCACTCTAAGCACTGGCGCTAGTACTTCGCAGTTTACTTACTCGCACGTGCCGGCAAAATATATCTAGTTTTGTTTTTGTCTCACGCGCCGCCGCGCCCGGCACTTGTCGTTTCATACTTGTCCTAACCTGTTTTTCGCGCCACACCGCGGTGCCGTGCGGTAAATAGTGGCATTGGATTAACGATTAACGGACTTCTGCATATTAACGGAAGTTAACGTGTCCGTTAACATTTTTAAAAGTTGATTAACGAGTTAATGCCCAGCTATGCCCTTATGCGTATTTCGTCATTACGTATGCGGTCCGTCACAGTGACGCCGCATATCCGACGCAACGACCTCATTTCTACTGCATTAACTCTACTCTCATGCGTATTCTGACATATCCACGTTTCGCTTCCGTACATAAGTGTTAGTACCAGCATGGCATTGTGTATGGCGAGTCGAGATTTGTCACTGACATTTCGAATTATTAATAATTCATTTATTTCGGATTCGATCCATATACATATGTTAGTAAGAATTTAACTTAGAACTATGTTAGTAAAAATACACATTAATCAAAATTATTATTTTTAAATTAAAAAACGCCATTTTGGCGTAAGGTCGGGTATCGCTTAAGTAATGGAATACGACTAATGATTACGTTGGCATTTGCCTGCTTGTATTAAATTTAACCCATAATAAAGATTCCACACGCCGTGCCCGTAGTCACGTGCAGCGAATGCTATTTTTGTTAGGAGGCCAACACCTCGTTACAAATTCCCGTCTTCCCCCGAAAGGGGGGGTCTGAGATGACTACTCGATCGATCATGTCAAAAGTTAACCATCCTTTCTGCATCCGGCCGTATAACTCCCCAGCCTTTAGATACTTATCACGATGGATATAGCGATTTTCAGACGCGGCATTATTTACCATGCAGTATTCGTTTTTCGGATAGTAATTTGAACTTTTTAAAAAATTGCCTTTATTATTTCAAAAAGGGGTTCCACGTTAAGCTTAAAAAAAAATTTGCTCTTTTTAACAATTGCATGCGGTATTCAAATTGAAAATAAACAGGGTGGCAAAAACTAACCGTACAAATATATAGAAATGTCAAAATCTTAGGCATTCCGCCTAGCTTTTTGACATTTCTGGCAGACGTAATCGATCTTAGACGATTCGTTTTCGGACGATTTTGCACTCCGCCTCACCCCGCTGAATGGGAAGTAAGTGCCCCTAAAGTTTTTTTAATATTTAGGGTAGGGCGAATTTTACTCGTGATAATTTTATTTAAAAAAAAGTACTCTTTTTATAAACAGCCTAAAAAGTATCATCACGGCCGTATTCTATGCGGGGTGGTCAGAAACCACGTTTATAAAGAAGCGGATTCACATTTAGCCAACTTTAATATAATAAATTAGGACGCCTGTTTATGCACCGACGAATCACAATAACGCCTATCCAAAATTGGTCGAATTACCGCGATCGACGCGAACATTATGTATTCTTTGAGTAAAATTTGCTACGGTTCGTTTTTTCCATCCTGTATATAATTACTATTATTATAATTCTACCACAATAATGTGCCTTTATAAATAGTGCTAAAATATTGAAAATGTATATTTTTTTAGATACGTTTACTAATATTAAATAAATACTAGATATTTTTAGATAAATGTAAGTGCAGGTCGCGCGGCGAAAGATGTCCACTTAAATGCACACGAAAAGCGTGAGTGAAATGTGCGAAATGAACAAACCTCAAAGTCGTTCGTTTACTGGATAGGTGAACTGTTTACAATGTTCCGGCGAACTAATTTCAAATCAAATCTTCATATTTCGATTTTGCGTTGTGTGCGATCTGCCAAAATTCTAGCGGGTTTTTTTTAAATATCAAATACTATTTGGGCTTCGAATATTCGTAATTGTTTAATTCGCCCTGTAAATATATACGATTTTAGCATTAAAACCATTGGTTACGATACATTGACAAATGACATTTAAACCGGAATCCGCTACATGCCCCAAGCCGTCCGAATAGCAAAATGAGTGAATTGAGCATTATACACAAAAAAATATGTAATTTTATAAAGTATCATCACGATCGTATCTCTTTCGGGGTGGTCAGAAAGCACGCTTTTTTCTAAAAAGCGGATTTATATTTACTCAACTTTAGTAAGAAAAAAAGAAAATATTTATTTGCACACAACAGCTAATACAATAATAAAAGAGCCAAAAAAATATATAAATAATAAATATTTCCAGACAGGTCACACAGCGCCATCTAGTTTCCGTGGTAAGCTACAAGGCTTGTGTTACGGAAACTAGATGGTTGATAAACTACATATTATACTTTTTTTTTGTAAATATATACATATAAACACCCAGACCGAGACAAATTATACAATGTACAACTTGCCCCCGGTGGGAATCGAACCCACGACCTCCCGAGTTCACGGCAACGTTTGTTACCACTAGACCACGGAGGCGGTCTAAATACTATATAAAAATACTATCCAAAAAATATAGACAAGATTAATGCATAAAATAAATGCGTGAGCTGCTGAGACAAACAGGCACTCAGGTCAGCATAGGCTGCAACATTTCTACTGTCGGCCCATCATGACAAGTGGCAAGCTCATCGATGTCTCTAGCGTACCAAACTCGAAATTTATCACAAATTAATTAAATAAATTATTGTGACCCAACCGGGAATCGAACTGCTAGACTACGGAGGCAGTCGTTAAAAGTTATATTATACAAAGAGTATATAGTTTTATTCTACAACTATAGAGTTTAAAATCAACTACTAACGAATTAAAGTCAGAACGACAAAATCAAACCACCGTTTTTGCTATTTCTTTCTTTTCAATATAGCCATGCAAGCTAGAGTGAGACGAATCTAGTTATGTCGAAGGCTTCAATAGAGAAAACAGTGTATGCACGTTTTACATAAATAATTTGCCATCTTTGATCGCGAGACCTGTACTTTACTAACACTATTTTTAAAACGCTTTTTGTAAATAATAAATCGTTTATTGGAAAAAACTTGTTTTATTTCATACTGAATTCAACAATTACCCTTTTATATACCTAATTTTTAGATAGAATAATAACGATTTTCCTTTACTAAACAAATCTGACTGACGCTCTTTATAACGACACTCGATTTAATGACAAACTCCTTAAATTGCTTGAGTATGGTTGGTTTATGTTATTTTCTATACACTATATATAGCGTCACACTCAATCTATTTAACAAAAATAATATTAGGCACTACATAAAAAAACTTGGTGGAACTGGTCGAATCTGAGGGTACAACTTCTAACGGGTGTCCCAACAAGAGCGCCGGATTTCAATTTGGCGCCATTTTGAATACGAGTTTTTTTTTTTTTTAGAAGAAAAGATAAGGAACTATATCTTGCGGTCCCCACACTAGTTTAATAGTCCTGCCTGGCCTGTGGGGACCAGTATCATATATTAAATATATAATATGCTTACATAACTAGCTACTTATAGATTACAAATTATAATAAATGCTTATCTAAATATATATGTTTTGAAAATATATACAAACAATATAACTAATAAATATAATAATAAAGTATACTGTTTTAAGAAAAATATAGTAATTTCATATTCTTACAATTAAAGCTACCTAAACAATAAAGTTAAAAATAAACTAAACAAAACCTTAAATTAAATAAACTAAAAGATAAACCTAATTAATATAAAAACTAAATACTTACAAATATCTTGATTATAATCTACATGTCATCGAATCCAGGAGAAGATGAACCCAATGTTCCGAGGACTCCGGCGACGTTGCCTCGTTGGATGGCAACACTGATCCTTTGAATAAGATATTCCCTACTCAAAGGATCACCTGTTGACGCTCGGATGGCAACGCTTATGTCGCGTATTAACGATTTAGCGTTCTCAGACCAAGGGCCCATCGTCTCTACGGCAAACGGCACAAAATAGTAACGATTTGCCAACTCTATGTACTTATTGCGTTTGCCGTTTGCAGCCAATTCAGCCGCTGCACCTGCTCGTTTTCGTGTCACACCAACACGACTAGCACAAAGGGTGTCAGTACACGTCGCATCCCAAACCAAAGACTTACCTTGTTTATAAGGCACGAGGGTTAGCCCATCTGGTCTTTTCCCATCGCTGCGAAATATACCAGTTGGCTCTAATGTTGATGGGTAATTTGCAGAAGATAGTGCCTTTTGAATGATTAAATTTAGGGATCTATGGCGGGTGAAACGGCCTGCACTTTTTGAGCATGATAAGCCATGGTGACCAAACGGATCAGCTAATTCGCCGCAAACGCACTTATGGGCTTCATATAGTTGGCAACCTAGTCTGAGTGAAACAGCGATGCGAAGTGAGGTGGGATCAAGTTGCGTGCCCGTGTTGGGTGAGGGAATAGCACGCAGCCAGGCCCCAGACTCGCTTTCGCAAGATGCCAAAAGACGTGATTCGTCAGTAATTGAAAATTTAGGGAGAGACTTGAAAATTGTTTTTACTATGGGTTTGTCGAGTTCATGCTGAGTATAGACTGTGGGTAAATCTGTGAGCATGGATTTTGTCTTCCATAGAGCAATAACTTCGGATTCCCTGTATAATTGAGAAATATTATTGTTACTTTTTAACAAGATTGATTGACAAAGGTGTTTAACATTTGAAATAGAACCGAGGTATGCAGGTATTGAAAGATCTGAAACTCTTCTAACTCCCAAACCACCAGACCATATTGGTAATGAGAATTGAATGAATTGGGAAGACGACAAGTTAATGTTAAGGACATCTTGTATTGTTGTTTTTAAAATGCTGTCTACTTGAAATAAAATGTCACTGTCCCATGTAGGAGCTGTCCGCAAGTTGTAAATAAAGCGTGGTGACGCGAGACAATTCTTAAGCAAAAATAAAACAGTATGTGGGTCGACATCTGCTAATCTTGAACATGCAAGTTTAAGAGATGTTAATTTAGAGTCCAGCATGGAAGGGATGCCGTCATCTGTTAGTGGGGCACCAAGAAGGGAAGGTTTGCTGTTAACTAAATGTATACCAGGAGCTATGTTATTGAAGGAATCAAATACTTCTTGGTCAAAATCACCAGGAAAATACAGTTCACATTTATTTGTATTTACGTCTAAACCGATTTTCTTAGACTCTTTAATAATTTTTGAAAAATCTTGGAGAACGGTTGAAGGGTCACCGCCTAATGTACCGTCATCCAAATACCATATATTTAATTCAGATGCTAGTTGGCGAATTAGCGGGTGAATACTTAGAGCAAATGCTGCAGGACCCATTGGGTCACCTTGCTGACATCCGACTACAGATTCTATCATACATTCGCCAAATAAAAGTGAAGATGAACTCGAGTAAGATTGCCACATGTAAGGAAATATATTTGGGCATATGTCAATGATCTCTTTTAACATACAGTCTCTTTCAACTGAATTAAATGCATTTTTGTAATCAATTTTTAAAATTATTTTTGAAGTATCTTTATTTGATTCAAGAAAAAACCTTGTGGAGTGTACAGCTGCCTCGCATCCATTACGTACTGCAAACCCAACTTGTATTGGACTTAAATAAGTACTAACCGATTCAAAAATGCTTGCGCATGCTATTTTCGACGCTATACGGCGAAAAACGTTTCCAACAGCAATAGGGCGCAAGCCTCCATCCTTTTTTTTAAAGCGCATAGTGAAGCTCCATAAAGATATTTTGTGAAGGAAACATTTATAGAGCCGGACAGCATGAGATTAGTTAAACCGAAAATGGAATCGAGTAGTCTATGACCCGCATCACCAGACGAAAATGATGTTAAATCCTTGAGAATCTGGGGTCTCAAACCATCTAGACCACCAGCAGAGCCATTTGGAAAACTTTTAATGGCTGAAATAATAATAGTATTATTATTATATTTTATAGAATATGTTACATAAGGTTATAATCTAATTTATAGTTTAGTTTTATTTTTAATGTGGCTTATAATATTATTTAAAAGGTAAGATTATTATTGTAAATTAGATTATTAATATATAATTTTAAATAAAAAATAATTGTAATATACAAATAAATTAGTAAAATATATTAAATATACATGTCTTTAATAACTTAGACTGGTGGTATATACCTATTTACTCTTATTTATGAATTTAATTCCCAACCCAACAAATTATATATACAATCGCTGTAATAATACCTATTTTCAGTGTCACCATAAGACATGCCGCATAACCATTTTTCCACTTGGCTTCTTAACTGAACAGTGCTTTATTTCAACATTACAATGTTTTGCTACCTTGTTATAGATAGGTATAGGGCTGGATGAACTTCGGGAATTGTCGAGCAAATTTTGAATGTACAGTTACAGTAGGGATGCGGTAAGTTCGTCTCTGCAGTGACTGCATAGTTTTTTTGTACAGTGATTTTTTTTGACAGTTGTAACCTATATCTATGGTTGTAACGTACAGACCACGCGATTTTAGAATATTATATATTACAAAAATGGTGAAAGTTCTGCGAAAGTAGTTCGTCAATTACGTCAAGTTTTCGGTCGCAATAATATGCCAAATTAATCGACAGTGAGATTTGAGACTAAACGCTAATTGATCAGAAGAGCATTGTTCGTCGTCGTACTTGTCGGTCACTCTAAAATATAGCCACAGGAAAGGAATCTGGCTGAGAATCCAGAAACTTGCAATCAGCATCGTGGTCAAGAATTAAAACATGATGAAGCAGTGCAAAGAATTTTCGTCGAGACGATGGGCCCATGGGGACACTCAGCCAAGCGTCTGGCCAAGAAGTTGTCCAAACGGCTTACGGAAAAGTCTGGACACAAGAAAGCTGGCAATTATGTCTGCCAACGTATTAGCCTAGCAATACAGAGGGGAAATGTTGCCAGTCTTCTTGGGACTATCACTGAAGGGTTGCCTCTAGAGGACATTTTTTATTAGATTTAGTTTATTTTTACTTTTAATTTATTTTAATTATTTATTATTTTTACTCCAATAAAAAATCGCTTAGAGGAAAGGTATGTATTCAACAACTTGTTTATGTGGATGCATCGTTGATCAGCTTGGTCACCATGGCTTGTCTTGTTAGAAAAGTCGTTTCCACCACAACTCAGTCAATAATGTGATCCACCGAGCTTTGGTTACTGTCCGGGATCTCTCGCAGTAATGGTAAAAGACCTGATGGATTACCTTTAGTGCCGTGGTCCATGGGTCGAGCATTGGTGTGGGACGCTACTAGTGTCGACACCTTGCTCGGTCTCATGTCCAGGACACATCTGTCAGGGCTGGTGCTGCAACGGACTCGGCTGAAGAGGCCAAATGTCGCAAATACGAATCTGTTGGTAATGACTACTTGAATAGGACCGTGTAGGTCAAGTTCTACAAGCGACTGGTTAATGCTGTATGTGACAAAAGGCAGCGAATCAGAATAGTTGTGCAGGGGGGAATGTTGGAAGCGTTCTTGTAACTCTGCCACATTATCACGTCATGGGTGTTTTTTTTTTTTATTAATTTATTCTTCCTTAATTCTTTCAAATAAAAAACTATCTACCTTATAACCCTCGGTTGTTTATTTTTGTATACATTGCGTGTTATCATTAAACAAAACACGGGTTTGATACAAAATAACACGCAATGTAGGATAAAAATAAAGTAAAAGAAAGGCTATCCAGAATAAAACAAGCATTCCATATATTTACCGTGTACCCCGGTTTTATTACACAACAGTACCTATGGCTGGTTTTAAAAGGTACCTCCACCTTCTATTGCGCAATAAGACGCATTGTTAAATTGACAGATTAATAACTGTCATATTAATCTTTTCCTTCTTTCATAGATAAAACAATTGCAAAATTTAATCTCTGCTCCGATCGTTTATTAAAAATAAATTCCCATATGGCCTATTACATCATCCGTCATTGCCTTTTTGTCCCAAAATTTACCTATATTCTAAGATGTTGTCACATTTGGAATGTTCCCCACCTTTTGCTTATTTTGGACAACATTGTTAAAAAAACCCTTTCATCCATAATGAACATTTTTTTCGAAGACAGATCCTGGTGCCAGGCATCGTTGCCAATCCGTTTCGGTGGTATAGGTGTCCGACAAATTTCTAGCGTGGCTTTACCGGCTTTCTTATCATCTGTCCATAGCACTGAAAGCCTTATAAACAAAATTTTAGTGAAATGCTTTACCTCATATAATATTTCATATATGGCAGAATCTGTAAGCGCGTGGAAGCTTGCTTGCCCCAATACGTCCGTCCCGACTCTCACTACATCACAGCGCCGGTGGGACGAACCGCTTTGCCGATTGGTACGGGATCAACTTTTAAATACGTCAACCAATATGGCAGAGCGTGCTCGTCTTCTGGCGGTGTCGAAGTGGGAATCGGGACTGTGGCTCCAGGCTCTCCCTTCATCTTTTGTTGGAACTCTTTTCGACAACAAATGTTTCAGCACCATAACCAGCCTACGTCTAGGAGCTCCTTGCACTTTTCCACATCGCTGCCAATGTGGAGACAACGTCGGGGCACTCGGCCACCACGGCCTTTCCTGCAGCAAGAGCACAGGTCGCATCCCAAGGCACGCCTGTCTCAATGACGTCATTCGTCGGGCCCTTGTGTCTGTGGGTTCGCCAGCAATATTAGAACCCAGTGGCATGGCCCGCGACGATGGCAAGCGGCCCGACGGAATGACGTTGGTTCCATGGAGGATAGGTTTGCCTTTAGTGTGGGATGCCACCTGTGTGGACACCCTGGCGCCTTCCCACTTGTCCTTGACTTCTAAGGACCCAGGCGCTGCTGCATTAAAAGCAGAGAACCTCAAGCGGCGGAAATACACTCAGCTTATTGGGAGATGTGTTTTTGCGCCGTTTGGAGTTGAAACTCTCGGGCCGTGGGGACCAAGTGCACACGAAATTTTCAAGGCGTTGTCAAAACAGCTCGTCAACACCTCGGGTGACAAAAGGGCTGGGCAATATTTGGGCCAAAGGATCAGTATTGCCATTCAACGTGGCAATGCTGCCAGTATCCTTGGCACCTTGCCCATTGGCAGCGATTTGGAGCAAATGTATTATTTATAATATTTTTTATTTAGTTTTTTCTTCATTTTAGTTTTTAGTTATATTTTTATTTATTAATTAGGTTTATTTTTATTAATAGTAATTTATGTTTTAAGATGTAAGTTTTTAGTTTAATTAATATGTTATTATTTTTTTAAATCATTGTACCTTATTTTCTTCGAATAAAACCAAATAAACATCTGTCAAATTAAAACAATTCAATCATGTGAACATAAAAATATTTTCAATTTCCCGACAAATATTCAATAACCCAATGGTTCACTTCTAGCCAGAACGTAACAAAAACCGCAATGGATTCAGAAACTCATTTAATTCTCGATGAAATACACTTAAAACATGAAAATGAAGCGAACAAAATAAATACGGTGAGAAATCTCCACATAAACTTACCTACTATAAACTCAGCAGGTCTCTCATCACAATAATGCCATGTTCGATTGAGTTTTTTTACTTATTTAAAACTTTATTGCACTATGTACGGTGGGCTTAATGCCGCCAGACATTATCTGACAGCCAATCGTAGGGACCGATAAAGCATTTAAAGTGATAGGTGCAATTAAAAATTAAATCTGCGGAGAGCCTCAAATTGCGCAAATACGCCAACCTTGGTATCGGTTACGAATTTGCGCCGTTTGGGGTCGAGACGATGGGCCCATGGGGACCGTCAGCGAGGCGTTTGGCCAAGGAGTTGTCAAAGCGGCTGACAGAAAGGTCTGGAGACAGGAAGGCTGGCAATTATTTCTGCCAATGTAATAGCCTCGCTATACAGAGGGGAAATGTTGCCTTGGGACTATCTCGGATGGGACGTCCCTAGAGGACATTTATTTATAGTTTAGTTTATTTTTAATTTTATTATTTATTAGGTAGCTTTTAATTTATATTTAACTACTACATGTTATACTTTTTTTTTTGTAAATATATACATACATAAACATAAACACCCAGACCGAGACAAATTATACAATGTACAATTTGCCCCCAGTGGGAACCCACGACCTCCCGAGTTCACGGCAACGTTTGTTACCACTAGACCACGGAGGCGGTTAAATTAAAAGATCACATTGTAAGCTATAAACAAAATATAAATTACATACACACATTAATACATATACACATACATATATACACATTAATACATATATACATACACTAAGTAGGTACCGTTGAGAGCCATTTAAGAAATGCAAATAGACCATATTTTTAAATTGAGCTTGATTTGATGCTTGTCTTATATTTAAGGGCAGGTTGTTCCACAAGTTCGCAGCAACAACTGCAAAAGAGTTTGACACAAAAGAAGAATGATACCAGGGAATTGGAAGAAGTGAGTTATGTGAAGAACGAAGGAATCTGTCATGAAATGTGAATAGATTGAAAGTTGTTCTTGAGGCATTTCGGTGTCGCAGGCTCGTTGAGAATAGAGAAAAGTAAGCAAACGATTCTGAGATTTCTGCGACATCGAATTGATAACCACCTTAATTTAGCGCGATACTCAGAGATTAATATTTTCGTAAACAATATATAAACTGTATACATGCGTTTAGTAGTCGGTCCATCTTGTTAAGCAATACGACATCATAGTCAAGTAGAAGATGGAGAAGGATTTGAGCTAGGGTTATTTTAGCTTTTATTGGCAAAAAAAAAGTTTATTTTGAGAATGCAGTGAAGAAAAAAATGTACGACTCGTGTTACTATCTTGAGCAGTCCAGCTGAGGTTATTTCGCTTTGAAATTCAAAAGTCGCACTTACCTACTTTGCTTTCAAGTCGAACAGAACATAAAAAGTATCATCACACTATTGTCCCTACCATATAATCAGTCAAGCCGTCTGGCCAGCGTGGCGAGTGTAGGCCAAATTCTCCAGTTCTGGAAGGCCCATCTCCAGCAGTGGAGGTCTAGGACGCTGTGTTCTAGGGGCTGTAATGAATGAAATGTGTTCGACTAGCTGCTAAAAAAACGCGCTTTTATATTTACTAAATTTTGCTTTGACAGGTGTTCTAGTAGTGTTTATATTCGCTTCAAAACAATTATAATAATATAATATAATAATAATATAAGGGTATAATTTTAATTGCTTCTACTCTGTTGCTATCTTTTATGTTCTTATGTTGCCTGTCTCTGTCCTTTCTCTTCGAATAAATAAATAAAATAAAATTCATTTAGAAAATTTAAGTAGTACCTTATCACGAGGAAGCAACGGCAGAAAGCACCATACTTTTCACATCAGCTTAGCCAACTTTACTATAAAACAAATCGCAACGTGCTCGATGTCTCCAAATAGTAGGTATAGTAACTAATATGGATATTTCTATGGCGGGATATTTCATCGTCATAGTTTATACTACATTTTTATTAATTTTGTTTATTTTTATGTGGAGCAGTTTTAATAGGATTCGTTGAGTTTTAAATAAATTAAAAACCGTATAACCAAGCGCCCGCCTCTTGTACATAGTGCAATAAAGTTTTAAAATAAATAAATAAAATAACATATTCTCTGATATTTCTCGAGTTTGATACGCTAGAGACATCGACGAGCTTGTCACTTGTCATGATGTCACTTGACTAGCCTATAGTAAATTTGTGTCATTTCTGCCTACCCCGGAAGGGATACGGTCGTGATGATGATACTTTACTTTTAAATGTTTAATTACATTGACATGGATTATTTAGGACATTGGTGAAGCTGACGAGACTCGTTCAGAAAGCCTACGGGTTCGAATCCGTGCACTGTTGGTGGCACTGCTGGGAATCTCCATGTCGGTATGCGCCATCGCATCCCAACCTGTCGAATTGGAGCTTGAAGATCAAGATGTTGAAAACCGATTGAATAATGTCAGTATGGCAAGAAGGTAATCACACTAATTTATTTATAATTGAGTAGCCAACAGTGCTAACATTGTATTTGTACTTGTGTGGGAGAGATTTCCAACTCCCTCACCCGTGGTAGATGAGTGGACTGTATATTGTTTGGGGGGGGTTTGATGACGAGCCAGCTCTGTGAAGTCCAAAGAAAGGGGCAGAAGCACTTACCTCTTCCAGCAGCAGCTGACAACGTCTCAGTGGAGTCGACCCCAGGGTTCCAGAAGAATACCAGCTCTTCTGATGCTAAAACTCTTTTCACATAAAACTAATAATCCAAGTTCCGATCTATAAATACACTCGCGTGGCTTTTCAGCAGACACTGCTGCAGCACCGAAAAATTGAGCACACACGGTGTGACGTCACCGATACACAAATTGTTGACGTCCGCCGCCGACCGAGGTTGAGGTGCGACTACTACCCACCGATGGGTCACAGAACTGGCTTTAACATCCCCCGCCCCAACCAAGGCAATGCCTTGGTTCCTATCCGAGCATAGGTAACCGACATAATTTAGATACTGGGCGGGTAAGGACACCAGTATTAGTCCGAACTTCCGCAACCCGAACAATGCCATCTTTACCGGGCATCAATTTTACAATCCGACCGCGTCTCCACTGCAAAGGTGGGAGATTATCATCTTTAATTATAACTAAGTCATCCGATTTAGGAGGTTCCGTTCTAGAGTTCCATTTAAGCCGCTGTTGAAGAGTGTGTAGATACTCTAGTCTCCACCGATTCCAAAAATGTTGCGAAAGCTTTTGTATTTGTTGATACCGAGATAACCGACCGATATTAACATCTTCATAGGGATATTCTGGCAGCGCTACTAGTGGCTGGCCAATAATGAAATGACCCGGCGTCAACACGTCAAGATCACCAGCATCCGTGCTGAGTGGACAAAGTGGACGCGAGTTCATTACCGCTTCAATCCGAGTAAAAAATGTACTGAGCTCTTCAAATGTGTAACGTTGCTCACCGATGACACGCCGCATATGTGTCTTTGCCGATTTAACCGCCGCTTCGAATAATCCGCCCATGTTAGGACTGGCTGGTGGATTAAACAGCCAAGTCACATTATCTTTAGTTAACCGCCGAGAAAGATCCGAGTGATTATTCCGTAAAAATATATAGACGTCTTTTAAGTACTTGTCCGTGCCGGTAAAGTTGGTTCCGCAGTCCGATCTAACCAACGATGGTAAGCCCCGCCGAGATATAAACCGAGTAAAGGTAGCAACAAAAGCTTCAACCGATAATTCCGAAACCACTTCCAAGTGGACAGCTTTTGTCGCTAAGCAAACAAAGACGCATAGATAACATTTTAGAATTCTAGCGTTACGCAAACGACTAGACTTTATATAAAACGGTCCTGCAAAGTCCGTTCCGACACCAAGAAAAGGTCGCGCGCATCTGACGCGATCCGGGGGCAAATCCGACATGTAAGGTTGAACAATAGTAGGTTTAACCTTGAAACATGAAATACATCTTAGGACTATACTTCGAGTAATCCGCCGAACCGAGATTATCCAAAAGTTTCTCGAAAGTATAGCCGCTAAAGAATTAGCTCCGACATGACAATAAACCGTGTGATAATGTCTAACTAACAACTCCGTAAACCGATGTTTGTATGGTAACAAAATGGGATGTCTAGCATTGTAAGGTAATTCCGAATATTGAATGCGACCGCCGACTCGCACTATACCTTCATCGTCAATAAATAAATTCAATTTCCGTAACGCGTTTCTTAAAGGACGCTTAGACCGAAGCAAAGACATCTCATTACCAAAATGTTCCGATTGTACTAATTTAATTAAGCATAAAAGCGCTTTCCGACGTTCCGATACCGATAAGTGCAAATTATTAGTTAGCAAGATTGACCGTTTAGTAACTTTATTATAAAAACGTAAAATGTAGCCAGTGACATTAACTAATTTGTCATACGAGCTGTACCGATTAAATAAATTAAATTGTTCCGAAATAGCAACATTAACTTGAATATTTTTACGAAGTCCCGAAATAGAAGTATCATAAACAAAATGATCATGTGGCCAGGAGTCACGAGGCTCACACAGCCACGGAGGCCCCCACCACAGCCGATGTGTGACCAACTCTGCGGCCGAAGCTCCGCGAGAGGCCACGTCCGCACAATTTAGTTCGCTAGGCACATAACGCCAACTAATATTATTTACTGTATTATTAATTTGGGACACCCGATTACCTTGAAATACTTCTAACTTATGGACTGGTGTTCGCAACCATGCTAGCACAATAGAGCTATCACACCATCCTACAATCTCATCGAAGACAACTGTATTCATAGATAATACAGCATGATTGATGAGCCGAGCTAGCAGAGCAGCACCGTTCAATTCCAACTTTGGAATAGTCTGCTTAGTTCTCAGTGACGCCACTCTGGACTTTGCCATGAGTAGACGCACCGAGACCGCACCGGATTCGTCTTCTGAATATAAGTATAAAACCGCCGCATAACCGAGAGATGAACCGTCACTAAAACCATGCAGTGAGTATTTAGTATTTCCGACCGAGTCTTTTAAACATCTCCTTATAGACACATCACGTAAATTGGGTAAATCCGCTAAAAACCGTTTCCACTGCTCCACGATATGCGCTGGAGCTGGGACATCCCAATCTAGCTTTCTATTAGTCTCGCTAAGTAGTGACTGGAGCAACAACTTAGCCCGAAAGACTACTGCGCTAATCCAACCGAGCGGATCATACAGCCGAGCTACCATGGATAAAATATTACGCCGAGTAATAATTTCGTCCGATGGTAAAGTTATCCGATACGTAAAACTGTCAGATACCGGATCCCATTGTATTCCGAGTATACTAATGAACCCCGGACCGTCATCAGAATTAAACCGCCGTGGTTGTTCACAAAACTCACCCGGAAGGTCTGTTAACAAGGCTGGTACATTACTAGACCACTTCCGAAGTTCGTACCCCGCCGTACCCGTGAGCGCAATCAGCTCGTTCCGAATTTGCCGTGCTACCTGCAATGTATCCGCGCCGCCGTTCAAGTCATCAACATAGCTACGATTTCTTAAAATCTCAGCCGCCTGAGGGTACCGAATCCGCTCATCGTCAGCTAGTTGATACAAACACCGAATAGCAATAAAAGGACTAGATTTTAATCCGTACGTATTAGTTGTTAATTCATAAACAAGTAATGGATCCGTGGGCGCTTCTCGCCAATATACAAGTTGATACTTCCGGTCTTGCTTATGAATCCACGTTTGCCGAAACATCATTCTCACGTCTGCCGTAAACACAAATAAATGTAATCTAAAATTCATAATAATTGAGGTTATGTCATTTTGTAACCGTTCGCCCGAATGTAAAGAATCGTTTAATGACACCCCGCTTGATGTCAAAACGCTGCCGTCAAATACGACCCGAATTTTATTTGTGTCACCAGACGCCTTAAATACCCCGTGGTGTGCGAGAAAATAATGTTCGTCGCCCGAACTAGCCTTAAAGTCCGAAACCGTCATATGACCGAGTCCGATATACTCGCGCATAAAATTAATATATTTTTCTTTAAATTCCGAATGCTTACTAAAACGACGTTCCAAACTTAAAAACCGTTTTAGTGCCGTTTGTTTAGAATCACCCAACCGAACATGATCCGAGATAAAAGGAAGTCTGACCGTATACTTCCCGTCCGTACCGCGTGACGTAGTGCGTGAGAAAATTTCTTCACACTCAAGATCCGCGGGATCTTTAATTTTGGCCATAGGTGGCTCTTCCGACTTCCAAAAACGTTCAATCGCTTCAATAAGCGTGACTCCCGAATAATTTGTGACGTCACTAGAAGGCAATATTTCTCCGCCATTATTTGGCCCGAATATGGCCAAATCAAAAATCGTATTTAAGGCATATGGACCGCCTGGGCCTAAAGTAATTTTATTACCATCTAGAATTTCTCCGAGCACGTCACAACCAAAAATAATGTCTATCTGAGACATTCCGCTACACCCGTCATCTGAGATAACAATATTATTTATATTTTTAAACCGTTTTAAATTTTGAGCTAAATAAGTTGTAGGTGATTTTAATATAATTGCCGAAACAGTAACTAAAGGTTGATTAATGCGTTCAGATTTGAATTGTAATACCGAGAAATAAAGACTGGATTCTGAACGCACTCCGCCGACCCCTGACAAAGGAGTATTACATCTATGTCGCTTTACGCCGAGCATGGAAATAATATTGCTACGTACTATAGATACTTGCGAGCCGAGATCCAATAAAGCACGTGCTTTTATAAAATAACCATGTACCGATTTAACATTTACAATAACCGTGGGTAAAATGACATTATCTAAAATCCGTGGTACCGAAGCGACATGAGACTGTAATTGCTATTGCGAGTTAGGACTTACGCGCCCTCCACTATCCCGGCGCCGAGTTACTACTACGGCTGGACTAGTGACGCGGCGAGAACCAATTGCCGAGCCGACACCGATGAATGCAGAATTTCTCCTCGCGAACCGCCTGGACTGTTCCTACGCACAGTCCCATTGTTATTATTATTCATTGGCCGAAAATTGTTATTTTCAGACCGAAAATTGTTATTGTTATTTACCGACCGCCGAGAATTGTTATTATGACTAGCCGACCGAAAATTGTTATCTGTCCGAGAATTGTTATAATTGTTGTTACGAACAACAATATGAGAAGTACGATTCCTATTATCCCCAGGAGAACCAGACCTGGAAGTAATTGTACAAATTAACTCATTATGACCGACATGACCGCACCGAGAACAAGGAATATTTTTATTACAACTATTCGCGCGATGATCACCGAAACACCGATAGCATAAACCTTTAGAGGTGACCCATGACCTACGATCATCACGTGACAGCGTGTCAAACTTATAACACCGAGATAAGTTATGACCTGAACGCGTACAATATTTGCAATCGTTGTACGAGTATTTTACATTATGTACCGCCGAAGATTTAACCAAACTATTTTGCGATTCAACAAGATGAACATTTCTAGTTGACCGACGCTCTCGCTCAATGTTGTTCGCACACATATCCGCATTGCCCGAAGTATCCAACAATCGACATTCCATCTGTAAAAAATCTAAAAATTCCGTAAATGTGGGTAGTTTGTTATTATTACCGCCGTATCTTTGTTCAAACCGAGTTTTTGTATCAATTGGTATCTTAGTTAAACTAATGTATAGTAAAATATAACTCCAATGTTCAATCTTAAAATCTAAATTTTTTAAAGCCCGAGTAGATTCTAACAAAGGGTTTAATATTTTACTCCGAAGCCCTAGTACTTTATTCAAGACAGGTAGATTCATAATTCGCGAAATATGCGAATCCGCCAACAGCCGTATATTTTCATACCTACTTTTTAATATTTCCAATCCCGAATCCAATGACTCATCAGTCATAGGCAAGTGCCGAATAAGCGATTTTGCCTCATTACCGACATGAGAATGCAAATAGTGGAATTTTTCAGTTTTAGAAATATCCGTCCGTGATAATACCAAAGATGTGAACAAGCTAATAAAACTTGTCCATCCAAAAATATCGCCGTCAAAAACCGGTAAATTAATACTAGGTAGCCGAGCAAAGGAAGAACTTTGTAGGGTTTTTGGGGTTCCGTCCGCTGTCCCAGAAAACCCCATAGCCGCCGAGTCCAATTTATTATAGTTAATAGTAGCCGTTTTAAACTGTTCATCGTACATCTTAATAAGTTCCTCATCCGTTATGAGGTTTAAGATACGTTCATAAGCATCTGACAAAATATTAAAATGTTCGTCTAACTTTCGAAACCGTATCGATAATATTCCCGAAACCGATTCCGTTGACAAGAGAGTAACCGATTGCTCAAGCCAATCATAATGTATTTTAAATTTAATTTCAAAAGCTTTCGACATTTTTTTTTTATTAATATTTAATAAATGTACGGAACCACCAAAATATTAAAATGATAAACGTTATCTGATAATCTCTTAACCAGGACTACCTTCAAATTGTAAGTTAAAACCGATGCCGTTAATAAAGATGGAATTTACTCACAGAGTTAAGGAAGCAGAGACAACATATTATTTAGTCGTATAACCATATAAGTTGCGCTTACTCATTCTCATCGCAAAGATCATATAGCTATCTCACTTCCTCAGTTCACATACACACTGCATAAACGAGCAACCGTGGCATTTTTTCATTGAAACCATAGACTACAAGGCAATTGACAGACAATAAAGTAACAACAGCGAACTCAACCATCTCGACTTATTATTGTGATTATTCATTATTTAACTAAAATTACATCTTGAAAATTTTACTAAATCATGGTCTAGTGTAGTGCTTATATGTGCGACAGTGCAAAACATAAAAAAGTGCTAGGAATAACCTTCCACAAGTAAGTTTTAAATGTTGACACCATGCATTCAAACACATAATTCAATAAAATTAGTGATTATTCTTGTAATTTCAAAATATGTGAGAGACAGAAGATATATTTCATTGTATTCTAACGAAATTAAAATAATAATCTTACAATTTTTGTTGCTTTATTAGAGAAAAACGTAAAAATTGTTGCAAAACAACAACATTGACAGTTCCATCAACACAGGGTCGGATTTGTAAAATTAATAATTTTTATATTATTTTTTTACCGTTTTATTGTTGTGACCGCCTCCGTGGTCTAGTGGTAAATCCTATGGAATTGTATCCACAGAGTGCCCGCAGTGCGTAGATTCGATTCTTACCCAAGGCCAAAAATATATTTACGTTTTTCGCTTAGGTTGTCTGGGTGTCCATACTAATATTATAAACGTGAAAAAAGCTTTTTATGTATGTGTGTATGTATGTATGTATGTTTGTCCGTCTTTCACGCCTCTATTTATCATCACAGCCCTTAGAATACAGAGACCTAGACCTCCACTATTGGAGATGGGTCTTCCAGAAATATTTCTGGAGAATTCGGCCTACACACGCCACGCTGGCCAGACGGATTGGCGAGGGTCTCATGTAAATTTTAATGACAATTTCTTAACGATTTCACAAGTTGGTATTAGTAGAACCGGGTTAATTAGTAAAAAAGGTTTTTTTTTTTTTTAAATATTTCCAGACAAGTCACACAGCGCCATCTAATTTCTGTGGTAAGCTATGAGGCTTGTGTTACGGAAACTAGATGGTTGATAAACTACATATTATACTTTTTTTTTTTTGTAAATATATACATATTATACATATAAACACCCAGACCGAGACAAATTATACAATGTACAACTTGCCCCCGGTGGGAATCGAACCCACGACCTCCCGAGTTCACGGCAACGTTTGTTACCACTAGACCACGGCTTAAAGTGCTCTCCAAGGCACGGGAACGGTGGTGTTGTAAATCTGACTAATGTATGCAAGAAAAGTGTATTTCTCATTGGTACATGCCGGGGTTCAAACCGACCTTTTTTGGATTTTAGGGAATACATTCTATCAACCGAGCTACCTTTTTGGCCTTTTTGGTTTGGTTTCTGTCATTTCTAGTACTCAAACCTCAGTTGCTCCAGTAGAGACTTTTGATCCATATAAGAAACAGGATCGATCGGCATAAAAACAAAAGTTTTTGCTGACTAGATTTTTCCAAAATCTGTGAATGAAGTTCAGAATATCTCAATAAGTTATGGATGGTCTCCTAGGAACGTTTTCCTGTAACTATAACGGTTAAGATATTTGCCCTTACTGTCCCGTCTCAAAACTCCACCTTGTATAGATACAATACTTAGATTTATTTCATACTTACAAAACATTTATAGAAGTTAAGTTATAAAACAATAATTATTATTTATTTTTCAGAATAATATGAGAGCGGCCCATTTAAAAAAAAAGTACTTTTTTGGATAAAAGAAAAGAGACATGTTTGAAAATTTAAATAGGGTATAAACATTACAGAAAACTCCAAGCAACTTCAACCGCATTACCATCCGGTTGTCTCGTCATAATTTTTACGTTCCCCCCCCCCCGACCATTTAGGGCCCATTCGGCCGGTACAGAGGGGTTCGGTATCTCTTCGAGACCCAGATACCACTCGCCATCCGGTCCAAAATTAGCGTGCCATTGCTTTGAATAATATATGTAAGAAAATATAAATAAACGATTTTATTATATTATGTTGTATTTTTTAAAAAACCATATAGCTAAAAATACTCATTTCATTATTTTAATCATAGAACACAAAACCTATCTTCCGAAGTGGGCTTTATACACTGATTCAGGACGTATTTGTGAGCGATATGCATAATTATACTTATATAATAATATTTTGACATTTCGCAAATGTGTCCGGTCCTGTCTTCTGTATTAGTGTGCGAACATTACTTGTGTGTGAGAAATGCCACGCTTTGACCGCAGTTAGATCACCTCTGCTTCCCTATCTCTGTGAATTTACTATAATATTTATAGCCCGAAACAAATAAACTAGATATACTCGTATGTATTACGAGTTACTCATAAAATAAAAAAGTTTACCGAATGATATTATGTAATTAAAAGAGTTTAACCGAAATGAAAGAGTATTACCGAAGAGTTCAAACCGAGATAATAAAAAAAAAAACTAAACAAAATTTTTTTTTTTTTTATAGATTTTTTTTTTTTATAATGAAATATTTTAACCGAATAAATAGGCCGCAGTTAGGCTCCGTAAGGGCCAAAAATCCGGCTTCGCAAGGTCCAAAAAATTGTGTGGGAGAGATTTCCAACTCCCTCACCCGTGGTAGATGAGTGGACTGTATATTGTTTGGGGGGGTTTGATGACGAGCCAGCTCTGTGAAGTCCAAAGAAAGGGGCAGAAGCACTTACCTCTTCCAGCAGCAGCTGACAACGTCTCAGTGGAGTCGACCCCAGGGTTCCAGAAGAATACCAGCTCTTCTGATGCTAAAACTCTTTTCACATAAAACTAATAATCCAAGTTCCGATCTATAAATACACTCGCGTGGCTTTTCAGCAGACACTGCCGCAGCACCGAAAAATTGAGCACACACGGTGTGACGTCACCGATACACAAATTGTTGACGTCCGCCGCCGACCGAGGTTGAGGTGCGACTACTACCCACCGATGGGTCACAGAACTGGCTTTAACAGTACTAAACCTAAATCCGAAGTTAGATTAATTATTAATATTAATTAATTAAAAGAAACACATGTTGTTCGTGTAAATATTGTATGTAATCCATCTGGTTTTCCTTAATTCTAAATTAAAAAGTTTTGACAATGTTGTTTTATATATAAATGCCTAATGGCCAAGGAGCCCAAAGAGGTTTAACTGTCGCGAATGTGAATACATAAAAAAAAAAAAATTTTGCGCGTGGCAATACTAAAAAGTTTTTAAAAAGTGGCAACTTCACTTTCTATTGTTTTTATACATTTTGAGCAAAATTCAGTAAAAAAAAAGCGTTGAACGCTTTTCTTTGCTCTCAGGTCAAACAAGGCATCAAGCTACGTACTTTTGTACTTCTCCCCTCATTCTGCGATCTCTGAGACTTGTCAGCTTTAGGTATCTAAGTCTCTGGTCATATGACTTCTTCCTCAAGCAGTGTGGAAGTTTAGTTGCTGGCCTTTGGACGCCTTCAAGAATTTCTATGTCTTTTATGAAGTATGGATTCCATACTTGAAAACCATATTCCAAAAATGGTCTTATGTATGTTTTATATAATTTTATAAAAGTGTTGGGGTTGACTTGCTGGAAGGATCTCTTAATTGCATAAGGACTGAGTTGGCTCGCTTTACAATGCCATCTATATGTTCAGCCCATTTTAGATTGGCAATTACTGTGATACCAAGATCTTTTTGGTTCTGGACTGGTGTAATGGGAACATCACCAACTATATATTTTATCTTCGGATTGTTTTGGCCCATGTGTAACACTGTACATTTGGATGGGTTAAGCTTGATTATCCAGTCTTTTGTCCATTCCACCAACAGTTCCAGATCTTTTCTTAGTTCTCCGCTACTGACCAAGGGATTTCCAAAATATTATACCTAATATATTATAAATAATATACCTAATTTATTTTCAGAATTACAAAACCTACAATAAAAATAATTATGGGTCATGGAAAGTTGAGTGCTCTGGTGACAGCTGCGACGTCCATGCTGCTGCTAATAGCTATTATGTCGAAGGTAATTTCAAGAATAATGCAATGGTTAGACGAGTGATGACGAATGGGCACTTCGAGTTTGTAGACTAACCTACTGTTTTTTATTTATAATTTTTGTTTTCTTTTTTACAGTTGTATCTATTTATTATACATTTATATCTTCACGCCAGATCCCTTGCGGAATAGGCAGAGACAACTGAGCGCCACTTGACACGATCACGACATATCTCTTTCGCTTCGTCGACATTTATTAATCTCTTCATACATGCCCTTTTGTTACGAAGGCTTTTCAATGCACCTTCAGCCAGTGTTTTATTTATATGATCGTGATATGTAAGTCTCGGTCTGCCAGGACCTCTTTCACCCACAACTTTCGCATTATATATTTGGTCCGTCAATCTTTCTTCGCTCATCCTTTCAACATGCCGGAACCATCGAGCATCCCTTCCCTTATTTTTGTCCCTATACTTTCTATATCTATTTATCATGTATTTTTATTATTTTATCGTATTGTTTAACTTGTCTTGATTATTATTTTATTGTTGTTCCTGAATTCGTACTTTGCTTTTCAAATGTTTTTCTTGCATGCTTTCTATTGTATCTATCTGTGAATTCATCAACCTCTTCATACATGCCCTTTTGTTTCGATTTCTTTTGGTTTTTTCAGCTGTAAGATTAATAAATAAATAAATATTATTCTCATGATATACAGTATAACTTTGATGCTCCTTATCACAGCATCTAAAATGACACCTCCTCCATTAAAGATATGCCTTTCAGAAATTCCTGGAGAATTTGGCCTACATTCCATTTCACTACATCACATTCCACGCCTATCCAGACGGCTAGCGAGGGGTTATTCTATTTTTTATGACAATTTATTAACGAATCTACAAGTTGGTATTAGGGTTCGAACCGACTTTTTTAGCATCGGTTTCCATACATTTAGGCCGCGTTCGTTTTAAGAAATGTTAGCATGAAAATACCACTTTTTTTAGCACAAGTCGTTCGTTTAATGAAAATTCTAACATTTGATGCTAATTTCGTATTTCAGTACCGTGTTGAAAGGAGGGTTACTTTTTGACAGATGTCATTTAACATGAGAAATGGTTTGTTTACATTGTTGTCTAGATTATATAATATTTGTTTAAAATGTATTTTAAACGATTTTATGTAATAAATTCAAAGACCATAATACATTGTCAATTGATTTGTTACTTATCAAAAAGTAGCCTCACCGCTCGGTTTTTTTTAAGAAATGTTAGCATTGTTAAAAAAAGTGGTATTTCTTAACAAAAAAGAACATTTCGTGCTAGTTTATGAAGTTGCTACGAGATGTTTTTTTTTTTTTTTTAATCATATTTTATTAGGGGCTTTTACCCAAATTGAGCATGTCATCCCCATCGTAACTTAAGTTGGAAATGCTATAAAACGAACGCGGGATTAGTGTGCTTTGCCATTTTCTTCTTGATTTAGTTATTATGTGTTTTAGCAACGTTGGTGTCATCGAGGTGTTAAATGGCTGGCTGTGCCGGCGTTACTGGTGACGGCGCTGGAGGTGGTCTCTGACGCAGGAGAGTCGACCCTCGCGGCCTTCCTCCAGGGCTCGACCAGCCCGCTGCAGCTCGCCACCCTGCTCGCATCTTCTGCTCTGCTCATATCGATAGAAATACTCGTTTGGTAAATCTATATACTTACATATATATTTATGTTACTTATTTATGTTTTGCTTATGTGTTGTTTTTAGTCATACATCACTGATATTGCTTACTTGCTTAATATAGCCAACGGTACAGTTGATTGTCCTGGGTTGTTGGATCGATTGGGTCTACGAGTCCCAAGGTTTAATCTCCGCTGTCCCTCCCTCTTGTTTGTCCAGCATGCTAGGACTAGGTACAGGCAGAATAGTTATTTTTTGAGAGTTTGTAACAATTTTAATTCACTTACGGAGGAGTTGGACATTGATCTTTTCAACTCCAAGGCAGCAAATATAAGACGTCAGTTGACGGCTCGTTATGTCGACTCAATCAGTGACCTTCATTAATGTAATATGTATATATATATATTTTTTTGTGTTTTATTAATCTTGTGTTCTTATAATTTAGTAAATTTGTGTATTATCTTGTACGAGTATGTTATTATTGTGTTGCAGTGATGTTTTCTTATTTTGTTGCTATTGAACTCAATTTTTAAAACCTATATGTGAAAACCTTTAATAGTTCTTAGATTGTTTAATGTTACTTACCTATTTGGAATTGTCAACTGTTGGTTTTCCAAAATGAATAAATAAATAAAATAAATTATGTAACTTTAACGAAGAGCAATTGTCTTCTGGAACACACTCTGTTCAATCAGACTAGTCCAGTAGTCAGAGCACATTTATATATAGGCAATAGAAAATTGTGTCAATAATGATTTTTTATTTATATATTCAAGGCAATGGTGCGTAGTTTCAGTCTGGAAAAAGCTTTAATGTTACCGCCTAAAAATATATTTTTATATATTAAACCCCACCCTTTTTCTCCGATTCTGTCCATTTTGGGGTTATGAGGTACCTACTAGGTACCGCATACGTAACGTCGAAATACGGAAAAGGGTTGGTATAAAGGAAAGCATAGGGACAAAAATAAGGAAAGGCATGCTACAATGGTTCGGGCATGTTGAAAAGATGAGCGAAGAAAGATTGACGAACCAGGTATATAATGCGAAAGTTGTGGGTGAAAGAGGCCCTGGCAGACCGAGACTCACAAATCACGATCAAATAAATAAAACACTGACTAAAGGTGCATTAAAAAGTCTTTGTAACCAAAGGGCATGTATGAAGAGGTTAATGAATGTCGACGAAGCGAAAGAGGTATGTCGTGATCGTGTCAAATGGCGCTCAATTGTCTCTGCCTACCCCGCAAGGGATCTGGCGTGATGATATGTACTTATTTATTATAATTACCTTGCTTATGACACGAATATAATATGTTTAATTTGGACATAGCAATTATTTTTTAGATTGTAAGCTGACATGGCCTTTTTACAGCCACGAATTTATATTTATATTTATGGACATAATTATTATTAGATTGTAAGCTGACATGGCCTTTTTACAGCCACGAATTTAATATTAAGTATCTAGCTGTAAGAAAAAACAAATTCCTCGTTTATGGCAACAATGTTTTAGTTATAATTATTGTATTGATGTTAGGTTCGGTCCAGCCATGGTCAATGGTAATATTTTTTATTTGTTTTTATCATTATTTTTTATTTATTGGCTTGTATGTATTGACAATATCCAAGTGTTACGTGCTAACCATACGGAAATAAATTATTTTGATTTTGATTTGATTGTAAGATAATATTTAGAATTATACAAAAGACAACTTGCGTCGTGTGTTAAATTAGAACTAAGATGTGAGGTTGTTGGCCTTTTGGCCTGGTAGTGTAACCGAGTTTGGTAAGATGGCGCTGGAGAACACAAAAAGGGGTTCACACAGGTGGGCGTCAGAAAAAGAGGCGGGATTATTATGGTGGTGATCGCATGATCGTATCGTAACGGAAAGTTAATTTAAAAGTATATACTAGGTATACGAAAGGTGGTTTATATATTTTTGTACACTGCAGGTATTTTATCGCGAAATTCTTCGAACAAAGTGCTCCGCTATCAGACTCACAAGAAGATAAAGATGCATCTGAAGTTTTGCCCATTCTCAGTGATGAACTGGAAAATATGTTACTGCAGTAATTGAATCGCTTGTTTTCCAAACAACACAAGTCAAAAATTTTGATTAATAATGTGTAACTAGCACATTCCATTTAAGAGGGTTTTCATGCTTGTGGTTCTCTCTCGCTCGCACAATCCAATATTTTCGAAGATACATATTTACCTTTGATAAATGTAGTCTGTAGTCAAAAATCTAAAAAAAAAACTGACTTTTTGGACATATTTTTACTTTCTTCTACATCATTTTAAACATAACTAAATTATTTTTTTCTCTAAGTATATCTATATATCTGGAGAATTTGGCCTACACTCGCCACGCTAGCCAGACGGCTTGGCTACGAAAAAAAATTATGTATGATATAATTATCTTTAAAATGACCGGAATTTAATTCCCAAAAAGTTAAATAATCTATGAAAATATTTGATTGTGCGAGCGAGATGGTTTAACCCTATTAATGTATGTCTTTGTTGTGGACAGAAACAGCTTAGTTTTCTATAAAATCAGTGTTCAAGAAACATTTAAATGCAGCCGAACTATCGAGAAAGTTCTCACTAGTTCGATGGTCCGACAAATGAGAAAAATAGGTCTCACTAGTCTGATGAACGTAACAGAACGTACTAATAAACCAGACTTGTGAATGCATAAGGAATAAAGATCAAATGATAAAAAAAAACTAGTGTTTAATTTCGTTATTTATTATTAATCAAGACTGACACCAAAACGAAGTCTCTGTTATTGTAACGATTAGTTAAAAATGTTTATTTAACTAGGCATTGCGGGCAGTGTAGGGGGGCCTTTTGCGCAACACTGGACTGCAGTACTGGTGGAAAGTTAGGTTAAGTTTATTTAGAGATAGTTAGGAAGATAATAATAATTATAATTAATTATATAATAATAATGTAAAATAATATGAATATCGTTATATATAAAAATGAAATAAGATACATAAAGGTAAGATAAATATACATTAAAAATAGATTAGATAGAAAACTACCTAATTACACGTATATATACATATGTTGAAACATCCTAATGTTTTTTACAAAAATATAACACTATTTGTAGATAATGAATAATAATAATAATAAAATTCTTTATTGCACACAAAATATAAAATATAAAAACATGTACAGTTCTCCCAAAGTGATAATGCGCATAGAAATCTTCGTCACTGTTCGGCAACGGTCGTATTCCCCGAGCGTTGGAAGACGATATGTATATAGAGTGGTTAAGTGCATTTTCTTCATGCATAATTTAGCAGAATTATGTGTTTTGTGCTAAAAGAGATAAATATTGATTTATCAGTAACAAAATTTGATTCGATAATTCCATGTAAGTAAATAGCGAGGAAAACCACACGATTGAGAATATGCTACAATCTTTGTTGGATTGATTTACTTCGAAAATTTTATAGTACTGTAGTGACCTCCTTTAAATATAAAATCTCTGCCTGTGTCAGACAGACAAGCAATTGTCAAATAAACTATTTAAATAAGATAATTAAAGTTGAAATTAAATTCACCTTTGAAAACAAAACCAAGAAGGGTGTGTGTGTAATAGCAGCTCTATATAATTCCACACAGAGAGAACACGTGCAGTCACCGCCAAAAAAACAAAAACAAAAAAACGACTGCCTGAATTGTTTTCGATTGTGTACTCATGATATTGACTTCTATTTCTTTGGAACAAGGTGCAAAATGCAAGTGCATTGTTTAGGGCTCTTACGATTCAATGATTCCGGTGTTTCCGGGAATACGACAATTAGCGAAGATCTGTATGTGCATTATTAATTTGGGAATACTGTACATAGGCGAGCATAATACCATAAAGGTATTCTCTACTAACTAACCTTTGGGAGAGTGAGAGAAGAATATTATGGGTTCAGAGTAAGAAAAATTAACACAAAAGATCAAAATATTATAATAAGTAAAATCAATAAATATATATATGAGTACGTAGGTAAGTATATGGTTTAAACATCTAAGATGATAATAAATATATACTGTGTATAAATAATAAATAAAATACATGCATATTTAAAATAAATAAATAATAATAACTATATGTCAAAGAAAGGAGATTAAGATGCATTTTGTTTTTTAAGAAGGTGAGAAATTAGCAGTTTTTTAAATATATTTAGAGACGGTGCCTGTCGGATAAATAAAGGCAGCCTGTTCCATTGACGGGCTGCAGAAACAGTTATGAATCAAAATAATTATTGCAAAGTTAAATTAATTCGCCACTTCGTGCATATAAATGCCCGGGGCGGTCTAGTTGGTATAAAATCTCCGTGCATTCCGGCGTGCGTTATTTTTTTTGTGGTAAATTAATCTTACAATGTGCGCACGGCCTTATATTCCTTCACGCCTATTAAGCGCCCTGTAAACCATCAATCATGTTTGTCAAACTTCACCCTTTCATCCAACAATGGATTAAACGATCAAACCAACCATCAAACAAATTCCCGTATTTGACTCTGTTATATTAAAGTAGTAGGTACGAAGTTTATGAATTATTTTTTATTTCTTCGTTCGTAATGTTTTGGCGAAATCTCTTCATTAAAATTTAGTCATTTTTTTTATTGCTGCGGTTCTTCAGTTTTTGTCCATGTAGGTATCAATCATTTGAATTTATCCGAAATAAAAATATTTTTTAATTGAATAGTACAAAAAGTAGCTTATACACGTCAATTTTTTACAATGTAATTTTGTAGTACATATTGGTTTGGTGTATCTGGAGCAGCACATGGTAACTATCATCAAAGAGAAACAATAAAATAACAAAAAATATAATCAATCTTTAATCGTTACAATTGCAAAGACTTCGTTTTGGTGTAACTCAGCCTGAGGGCACATAATTCACCACTTTCTTAGTGGCCGAGTTATACATACTGCCTGGCCAGAAGCAAAGGACATGGTACAATACATAGGTCTAAAAAACATGCAGCCGCGCGTCGGTCGGCAGACCTTTACAAAGAGAAGAAAGACGAAATACGCAAAGCGTAGTAATCGCTACACTTCGCTTCGTGCAAGCTGAACGACTATTTGGATTTTGCGTTTTGAAGTAACAAAGTTCCAAGTCGAACATCGCTGATATGCGAATCTGCGTCCCGCGACCACTTGCGATTTGTTACAAGACGCGCGGCTGCATGTTTTTGGACCTATGTATTGTATCATGTCCTATGCTTCTGGCCAGGCAGGTCATGTCATGTGTCCTGTTTTCGACAGTACCTACGTTTATTAACCCTTTCAGCACGACAAATAATATTTCAGATATTAAAATAGATATATTCGTCCAGCAATGTTCAGATTCTTATACAGTATCAGCAGCTCGCCAGTTTATATATTTGGTGACTCATACATCTGTCGCACAATAAAGATGTGGAATGCTCTTCCAGCCTCTGTGTTTCCACTTTCCTATAACCTGGAGTCCTTCAAGCGAAGTGTGAAAAGGCATCTAGTCAAGCCGGCATAGTGTTAGGGACTGATGTCGGACATAAGGGTCTGATTCCAGTTGCTAACATTCATGGACCCTGCGCGCCACTTACCATCAGGTGGGCGCAGGTTCACATGTCGTGCTAGTATAAAAAAAATAACCTTCGTAAAACAGCATCAACATTAAGTTTTAAAAATTTACTTACCAAACACTTTCACAAAAAGCAAGACGAATCTACATAACTTTACAAAGTCCGTATATTATTGTATGTATTATTTGTACATATATATATATATAATAAAGCTATGGTACTTATCTACCGATATATACATAAATAATTATACCTACTATATAATAAATAAATAATATATATATATATATTGTATGTACAAATAATACATACAATAATATATATCTTTTAGTTATAAGTTGTTTTCTCAATAAAACTCTTTGTCAAACATTATTATTTAATTATTAATTAGTGGTCATGGTGGGTGCATCCCTGCTTACTTCATATCTCATAAAAATTGTGTTAAAATCCTATCATTGTGTTAAGCTCCGTCCGCATAATAGTGCGTTGTTGTTTTCTAATGTGCCAGCGCACCTTCGTGCGTTGTGTACTTGTAATATTAAATAGCAATATGAATCACTATTGTATGTTTTTTTTTCTAATAAAAGAACTAGGACTAAGGGCTAGCCTAACAATTTAATGAAGATAATCGCTAGGTACCTAGATGAGTGACGATCTATCGAGGCTGTTTCGGAACGGAAAAACAGAATTTGCCCACCGAAAGAATTATTTTTTCTAATAACGCACGCCTGGTATTGTCCATGCTGAAAGGGTCAATTGATCGCTATACATGATTGACACAAGCACTGACTAGATATATTCAATAAAACAACATATTTTTTCAATATTATAATATATTTCTCCCAACTAAAATAAACCAATTGAACAATTTTTCCTGTGTTTTTTTACTTTATTTTTCACACAATTTATGCAAAATTCGGTAAAAAAACGTTGAAAGCTTTGATTTGCTTTTAAGTTAAACACATTTATAGGCCATTTGTACCACCGCACCGTCGATGATAAACGACATAGCTACATGTAGTAATATGTCTTCTTTCTCTCATAGATTTGTTTTAGTAAAATAGAGAAAAATCGTTATAAATGATTTTGCTATTTTCCTCTGTCTAAAATTAAGTATATAAAGAAGAAGACAAATTTCTAAGCATTCCATTGATTCACCGTGCGGGTTGCGGGTCCATCGTATGTGGGTATGACATGAGATAAATGGTGTATCGGGCTTGCTACCGACAATAGGCTGGTTTAAAAAGGAGGCCTCCTTTTTTACTTTATATATGTCTAAAAATTCCGTAATTTTATTTACTAGTAAGTGAATAGACTACATTTCTGAAAAGTACAGTCAGACATGAAAAATCTTTGAAAACATTGAATTGTGAGAGCGGGAGGGGTGCGTTAAATCCTACATATACTTGTGACTTAGTATGAACTTAAGTTAGACTGTTATCCTATTGATAGAATCCTGATGAATGCTGTGACACCTAATTGGTACATATATTAGATAATTATACTATGATAAGTGTGTGATAATATATGTACTGCTGTGTGTACTATATACATATATAAATATATAGAAACAAACAACTTTTTCTAAGTAACTAAATGTTGGAAATGACAAAAAAAAATATGATTCTTCATACAAACAAAAGATAATTGCAATTTTAAAATGCGTTATCCTAGTAGAATAATTATTTTAGCGCATAAAAGTACCCAATATAGCCGAAATTGTTATGCAATGGTAACAAAGATATTTAATAAGCTTCCAGTTACTATAAAGGAGCTGCCACTAAAACTGTTCAAATTAATAGTCATACAAATGCTGGTTAATAAATGTTTTTATTTGACAAAACAATACCTAGACACTAAGCTCGACAAAATCATGTGACTAAATACATAGCTGGGCATTAACTCGTTAATCCGTTAATCGTTAATTAACGAAGTTAACATTTTGATTAACGGGTTAATAACTTTGAAAAATGTTAACGGACACGTTAACTTCCGTTAATATGCAGAAGTCCGTTAATCGTTAATCCAATGCCACTATTTACCGCACGGCACCGCGGTGTGGCGCGAAAAACAGGTTCAGACAAGTATGAAACGACAAGTGCCGAGCGCGGCGGCGCGATAGACAAAAACAAAACTAGATATATTTTGCCGGCGCGTGCGAGTAAGAAAACTGCGAAGTACTAGCGCCAGTGCTTAGAGTGACAAGTGTTGTGTTTGTTGTTATTATAAATTACTGTCAGTGATAATTTGCGTTTTAATAAAGAAGAGTGCAGTGTAATTAGTTAGATAGAAAAGTGTAGTATAGTAGTAGTGTAGTAATTAAAACTATATCATGGAAGACATGGAATTGGATTTCAGCGGTCCTGATGAGAATCCTTGGCCACATTTGACTGAGTATGTGGAATTTGTATCCAGATCGGGCCAGTAAATACTTTTTGCTTGCCGAAAGACACCAAAATAAAAGTTCATGTATCAAGCCTGAATAATTTGAAACAACATGTAAGAAGGGTACATGAGTCACAATACGTACAGTTTAAAGAGATTGTTAAGGCGGGCTCTAACCGAGGCAAGACAAAAAAGAGAACTCATTCTGACAATATTATATATTAACCTGTTAACTTCCAGAACCTAAACCAACAGGTTTTATAAGTTCACTAACGCAACGATATAAAAATGCAATTTTACACATATTAACGATTAACATTAACTTCCGTTAATTCTTCCGAAATGTAACGCTTTAACGTTTAACGAAGCTAACTTTTTTTGTAGCGGATTAACGATTAACTAAGTTAACTATTTGATTAACGGTGCCCAGCTATGACTAAATACTTGTATGCTAGAAATAGCGAAAGTATATAATTACATTATAACAATTTACATCCCTGAACCTACCATGTTTCTCACAAATAAATTATTTCATTTCAAACGGTTTATTTTAAATAGCCAACTTGTACTGTGTAGTACTATGGAGAAACTAAAAAAAAGCCAAAATCATTTATAATAGTCCTTTATTTTACTTAACAAATCTATGATTAATATATCTCTAAACTGTCCGTAATTTTATTTCCTAGTAATTTGATAGTCTACACTTCAAAAGTACAGTCAGACATGATAAATCTTTGAAAATATTGGATTGTGCGGCCGAGGGACGCAAAACCGTTACACCCTGTTATCTATGGGGATTCAAAGTTCTAAACCAGAATAAAGTGTACTAATAGTTGAATTTTTTATTTTTATCTTCATTTGTATTGCAATCTGTCTAGTCAAGACATTCGGCAATATTTGTGCAATACTATAGATCTTGAACGGTTTGCTTCCATTTTGATTGCGACCATATTGATACATTAATGCATTGCAAGTCATTGTTATTGAAAATTAAAATTTAATTGAAAAAATAAGACTAATGTTTGGTGGTGGTGGAACACCGGCAATTTACAAAAATCGCGTACAGTAGAATTTATTTCTCCTTGCCCCATCCCAGAAACCCTTTAACCAACCCAGTCAAACCACCCTTCTTACTATCAGCAGCCCCAGTTTTATCATCCAGCGATGGAAACTCAATGAAATTGCACGCTAAATCAAAAAACAACGGTTTGCAAGGAATCGGCTCCATCGGAGGAGGGAGCTTGAAGATATTAGGATTCTTAGTCAAGTACTGAGAATCTTCCCTATAATCATCCAAACGATCAACCAAAGGCTTCTTCTCCTTAAACGGCTTTAATTTCACCTCCTCCTCCTCATCATCTTCCAAAACTGAATCAGCATGAACGATGAACTTACAACTTTCAATATCAGACTTCAACGCTTGCAACTTAACTATCAAATTGTTTTCCAACGTTTTAGCTTTCAAAGACTCTTCAGTATAATTCGTTGACCGTTCCAGCATAGCTAAAGCTTCTCGGAAACGTCTCAAAGCTGTCAAAACTTGAGCTATGTAAAAGCAACGGAAGGCCTTATACGCTTTCATCTGAGTGTCCAACTCTTTTTGATACTCGACATCGCTTTCAAAACCCGGAAGCTGTTGGAGCTCGCTGAAGTTCTGCAATATTATCTCGTAAAGCCTGACCAAGTCTTGGGGACGGACTTTTTTGCCATCAAGCGGCTTGTTGTTCTTCCGAGCTTCTTCAGCTTGTTGGACAAGCAAGTTGTTTCGTTCAATAGTACGTACAAGCCGAATGTGCATCAAATAAGACAGTAGATATTGTACTTCAGTCATTTCTGTATCTGAAGCCTTGAGTTTTGGATCGTTTTTTATGTCGTCTTTCAGAGCCGTGATAGCATCCTTGCAATCCATGAGGATATTTTCCAAGATTTCTATCTTAGATTCAACGGTTGGTGCAGAATTAGTGGATTTGTCCAAGTCCTGCAAAGCTATGAGGAATAGTCTGACCTTCTCTGGGCGTACGGTCACATGTCTTCCTCTCCACTCCACATCATGCATTACTCCCGAACGAGACTCCCTGAAAACAAATATGGTTATTATCCTTTTTTTTAATTGTTAAGAGGGATTGTTAAGAGGAATGCTGGTTGGTTAGATAGTTTGGGTTGATGAGAATGTGTAGGTTGATGAGATAGTGTGGGTTGGTGAGAATGTTTAGGTTGATGAGATTGTGTGGGTTGATGAGAAAGTATGGATTGGTGAGATGGTGTTGGTTGTTGAGAAAGTGTGGGTTGCTGAGATAGTGTGGGTTGCTGAGATAGTGTGGGTTGTTGAGATAGTGTGTGTATGTGAGATAGTGTGGCTAACCACATGTGATGAATACTAACTTGGCTTGCGCCATAAGAGTGTCGAGGTTGTCCCCGAGATGATTCCGGAGAGCCAGCAGGTCTCCGCTTCCGGACTGGGAGCCCAGGTTGTATGCGCAGTACCGGAGACTCGGCTTTAGTTCCTCCACCTGCAGACAAACCATTATAGTTACATTCAACAGCTCAATCACTCAGTCATATTTCCTCACACAAACATAAAGTTTCTTCCATACAATGTCAAAGATAGAATTATTATTATTAATTTTATAAATGTGTGGCTATTTGTCAGCTTTTCAGGGCAGAAAAGGCCCCACTCAATTGATTACATAATATTTACTACATAGGACTGTTTTTGAAGCCATAAGATACATATGTGCATTAAGCTTGCAGATGATGAACAAGCTAGAAACTAAATGCCAAGTTGGCGAGAGAAGTGTACCTTAATGTACATTATATTACCTTCTGTCTATACAGGTCGGTGGGCAGGGCCGCGGTGAGAGACTCTAGGACCACTTGTGCCTGTGTGAGGCTCTCGGCAGCCAGTTTCCAGTTCTGGAGTTCCAGAAGGAGTACTCCCTGGAGCCAGGAGGAGTACGCCCGGGCCTCCAGCTGTGTCTGGGCATCACATACTCCACTCTGGAAATTATAATAATAATTAATCAAGTAAAATAATCATCACAACCATAATGCAGGGTGATCAGAATCACATTTTTTAAGGCAACACTCAGTTTAATGGCTATAAATTTTGATTTAAAGACAGTTTTGATATCAATAATTGTGGAAGATCTTAGAAGAGATTAGATTTACAAAATAAAACAAATACACAATCACACAACAAAAAAATATATAAATATCTTTTACCTCAAAATTTACCTATATGTAAAATACACATATAAGGTAAGTTAGAGGTCAAATAAAAACCTTTTTTTTATTTAGTAAATTTAAATTATGTGATAAATAGTGCATACAAATCTAATAGTCCTTTTTATTACCTAAAACAATTAACTAAATAATTAAATAAATTTAACTTTTTGTGATAGGTCTAGTTTCACTGGAAATTATGATACAAAAAAAACTGCTGCTACAGTTGAACGTAGTTACGCAAAAAGAATACAATTTAAGTTAATTTTATTTTTTCTGGACTAAACAAGTAATTTAATAATTTTATTCGAAGTAAATTAATATTTTTAAAGTCTTATTAAAGTTGGTATTTAGATTAGTCCATTGATACATAGATAGATTAGTCCAACATTTAATACATTTAGAAATATGTCAAAAACAGTACTTTTATATGGATTGTTTTTGATATTAAATGTATCAACCTAAGGAGCTGATTAAAATTAATTATTTCTTTTAAATAATGCAGAATTGCGTAACTGTGTCCAGTTCATCCCATAGATGACAAGAAGGTTTAAAAACTTACCATAATATTGTCTAGACAACTAAAATATCCTATTATGTTTATTATTATTATTGATTAATAGGCTCGCAGCGCATTGCTCATATGCCTATATCAAGCACTGGTGTAAAGTTTATAAAATTGACAGTTATCAGAATAGTCTATTTCTATTGTCACTAGCCACTTGTCCTTTGTTAGTTTAGTGATTAGGTTGTATAACTCACCTCACAAAGTGCTAATAAAGCTTGAGCATGAACGCAGGCCTTTCTCAGTCGCGATACAAGATGAAATTTCTTCCTCGGCTCCGTGTTGGCTTCTTGTCTAAGTTGCATAGCGTGGGCCCAGGCTCGCTCTGATAGTAGAAGGGGAACGCAGAGTAGACGATTCTCAGCATTGTTGGCATTTAGATGCACGGTTGTGACATCACGCCGACGGTAATGGCGTCTGTCTCCCTGTAAATACAGAATATTCATGTTCGCCAAACAGTATATATTTACCAAATATTTGTATTTCCTGAATGGTAGATATAAAAAAAGTAAAATATCATCATAACTGTATTCCTTACGTGGTGGTCAGAAACCACACTTTAAAAACGAGCAAATTCACTTTAGCCAGCTATACTATAGGCTATCATGACAAGTGGCAAGCTCGTTAATGTCTCTAACATACCAAACTTGAGAAATATGATGAATTAATTATTGTGTCCCGACCAGAAATCAAACCCAGTACCTCCGAGTCTCAGCTACCGACTTAGCCATTAGACCACATAGGCAGTTTACCAAATATTTATTTTGGTGCAGGATAAGCTTTCACTTAACAATATTTAACAAACCTGCGGCAACTTCAGCACTTTACGTAATCTCCTAATACGCCTGGAACAGTATCCTCGGTAACGCTGATAGTCTCCATGACGTAGCCCGTGCTGCTGCTGAGCATCCTTAGTCAAACGAAATACTGATACCAATATAGGAAACAATAGAGGTTATAAAAATATTTGTAATCACTCTTATACTAAAATTAAAATTTATATAGATCAACAGGTTGCCTAAATCCTATCTGGAAACCTATTTTAACTATTAAAATGACTACTACAGTGAACGAAATCAATAAAAATATAAAATGTTTAACAGACTTATTTATTATGAAAATATAAAATAACAGGCGGCTAATAAATTTTAGCCTATACACGACGATATATTAACCTACAACTTAAGCCTATTTTCATGTAGATTGTTATATTATTTCTGTTATAAAAAGGATACTTTCTAATGACAAGACATTTGGTTGTTTCGTTTCTTCCTGCTTCTCCATGTCCTCGTCAACACTAGGCTTCGTTTCTGCCAAATCACTTTCCATGACGACCATGATTATTTACTGCTTTATTCAATAGCAATAAATCACACACCAAATAGGAATAAATCCATCCACAAATCCACTAACAAACCGAAAGCCAAAAAGAAAAATCGTGAAAAGCGACACGAATAAAAAAAACGTCAACGTAAAACGTCATTGTCAGTCATAAAGTATTTTTAAATATTTTTATCATTCAGGCATGTATTCTAGATTTTCAGCCATATCAGGCACCTTTTTCTCTAAAGTCCGTTTTGTTTTCTAGGACCAAGAATCCTTGGTCCTAGGTCGTATTTGACTTCAAAGCAAAGCAATCTTTTTTTTACTGAATTTTACCTAATGCGAATAAAAACGCAAGTCGAATGATTTTCAAAGCTAAATAAAGTAAAATGAAGCGCTTAAGCGTTTTAATTTTATAGGTATTTTTAGTTTAGTTTTATTTATAATTATTTTGAATGCGAGAAAAACCAAGGTACTAGTGTTTGAAAGAAGAAGAATGACAAACGTGACGATAAAGATTGATGATGAAACTCTAGAACAAGTAAATGAAATTATATATCTGGGCAGTGTTTTCACTGCGGATGGGAAGTATGATAGGGATGTTGAAAGAAGAGTGAACGCGGGAAATAGTGTTAACAGTGCCCTGGGGTCACTAATGGCCAGCCGAAATGTCAGTGACAAAGCTCGACTCGCCATACACAATGCCATGCTGGTACCAACACTTATGTATGGAAGCGAAACGTGGATATGTCAGAATACGCATGAGAGTAGAGTTAATGCAGTAGAAATGAGGTCTTTGCGTCGGATATGCGGCGTCACTTTGACGGACCGCATACGTAATGACGAAATACGCAAAAGGGTAGGTATTAAAGAAAGCATAGGGACAAAAATAAGGAAAGGTATGCTCCGATGGTTCGGACATGTTGAAAGAATGAGTGAAGAGAGATTGACGAACCAGATATATAATGCGAAAGTTGTGGGTAAAAGAGGCCCTGGCAGACCAAGACTTACCTATCACGATCAAATAAATAAAACAATAGCTGAAGGTGCATTAAAAAGCCACCAAAATAAAAGGGCATGTATGAAGAGGTTGATGAATGTCGAAGAAGCGAAAGAGGTATGTCGTGATCGTGTCAAGTGGCGCTCAATTGTCTTTGCCTACCCCGCAAGGGATTTGGCGTGAAGATATGTATGTATGTATAATTAGTTTTAAATCTATATTTTATTTTTTATAACTTACTTTCAATAAATTTTATTATTTAAACATTTTAACATTTAATCTTAAGACCAAGTATCTTCTCTGTATTTAATCATTATAGTTTTTCTTTATTTAGATTATCTGGTGATTAACTTATTAAAAATCATTGATCAAATATACATTTATACCACGGATGATTGAAAAGGTGGTCTTTGTCGAATAAAAAACTTCTGTCAAATAAGATTTGACGTTTGCTTTTTTCTCTCTCTTTCACTCTTTTTGTCTAGTGCTTGGTTAGTGAATTTATTTTTAATTTATAAATATCGTCGAAATCGTATAGTGTTTTTATGAATTATATTATACAATACGTTATTTAAGTGTTATATTAGCGAGTGTTAATTTTATTTTGTTGATTTCAGATAGTTACAAAATGGCAAAGTCGAAGAATCATACAAATCATAACCAAAGTATGTTTTGTTTACTTTTTTCTTTTACATTAAGTTTTATTATTTTAAAAAATACTTTATTAACTGTGCTCTGGTGTGAACTACATATACACATCCTTATGTTAAGTGTGTGTAAAATAATATCAAATTATTATTTTTTGTTTTCAGGCCGCAAGGCTCACAGGAATGGGATCAAAAAGCCCACAAATTTTAGACACGAGTCTACCCTTGGTGTAAGTAATAGTGCAGCTATCTTGTAATAATTTAATAACGGAAATTAAACCTAGTTTGGATATATAATTTTTTGAAACCAAAACCAACAAATCTGAAAATGTATGAAGAATAACGAACATGTGTTGAGGTCCATGAATTTGTTTGGATTTGTTGTCTAAAAAATTCCGAAACAGTTTAACAGCCTTACATAGACAGGGATTCAATATATATGGCTTGACACCAAGAAAATTGTTGCGAGAGTAATTCGATTTTAGAAATAATAAAAGTACAGTGCTTCACTGACTAGTACAAGAGTTAATTTCTATAGAATTTATTACAAAAATAATACTTAGCTGTTCCTAAACACCAGTTACAGATTAAGCAAGTTTAGTAAAAGCTTAATCTGTAATTGTTAACTGCATCAACGAGCTTGCCACTTGTCATGATTGGCCTATAGTAAAGTTGGCTAAATGTGAATCCGCTTATTTATAAGCGTGGTTTCTGACAACCCTGAAAGGGAAACGGTCGTGATGATACTTTTTTTTTTTTTTTTTTTGTTGACTGTTTAATAACCTAGGTAAGGAAATTAAAAGCCTAGATGGTAATGAATTTAAAAACAAGATTAAATCAGTTTTGATGCAAAAAAGCCCACCTGATGGTAAGTGGCACATGGTCCATGAATGTTAGCAACTGGATTCAGACACTTATGTCCGACATTAGTCCTTAACACTATGCCGGCTTGCCTAGATGCCTTTTTACACTTTGCTTGAAGGACTACTAGGCTTACATGGTTGACGAAGCATTGGGGGATGTTAACATAGCGTAATACAAATTCACAATAATAAAAATCTTGTATCCTATCTTATCGTAGCAATAATATTTGACAATGCCCATGCAGCAAAAATTTTTTTTTTTTTTTACATATATCGTAAAATGCGAATTACAAACTTCAAAACAAATTTATATTGACATACTTTATAAACATACTGCTGAAATTAAAAAATAGAATCACATTATAACACTTTTTCTCTAACAAAATAATGTTATATTTCATTTTAAAAATAGAAATATTATATAACACTTACTTATTTTTTTTAAGGCAAAGGTTCCATTACAAAAAAGTTTTGATTCCAATTTTTGCTACTCCGCAAAGGATACAGTCCCAAGATTAGATGTTTTACAGAGATTTATATTTCTCATATCCTATCTCATAGTTTAACAAACCACTGTTACCATGCTTCAGAGAGCATGATCCACTAATACCAACTTGACAAAATGGTAACAAATTATCATTAAAATTGACAATAGATCAACGCCGAGAGTAGGTCAAATTCTATAATCTATTCTAGACTATTTCCAGTATTGAAAGCCGAGGACTCTGTCCTAGGGGCTGCAATGATGGTGTATATTTCCAGATGGATCCCAAATTCTTGAGAAACCAGCGGTTTTGCAAGAAAAACAACCTTAAGCCAGCCAAGCAGGTTGCCAAGGCTGCGGAAAGGAAAGCAAGACGCGACGCCTTCGCCAAGAAGAAATGAACTAGCTCTAAGACAATAAACCCATAAAATACAATTTAGTACTTTTAATTTTCCCTCTTCGCCTCAATCTCACATCAACATTGAACATGTCAAGTGCAAGTTTTTGTTTTGTAAATTAATTTACTGTGGATATTATTGGTCAAAAGTGGTGTTGTTTTGTTTAATAATGTGAATAATTATGGAAAACGATAAATTGGACTTTAAATATGGGGCTCAAGTTGCAGTTTATTTTTTGCGGTTTTTCCGCGCTGTGGACTCCCATATTTTACTCGACGTGTTTGGGCTATAATGCCGCGAGTGACTCCAAGTAAAGCATCAAATTCTGCAGCATCTGGAATTTGATGATCCCCAACTCGGTTATGAACATATGTTATGCAAATAAATTACGTGCTTAGGACTGATGTATTCTGTACAATGTCCTTTAAATAAAAAAAAAAAAAAAAAGATTTTGGACATTTATTTATTCTTCCATGTGAATTAAATATTCCCAAAGGCCACAACATGAAGTCAAACAAAGATTGTAAAATTCGGTAATGAGAAAGCGTTGGACGCTTTGCTTTCAAGTCGAACATTGCAATGGTAGAGCACATTATTAAACAAAATAACACTATTTTTAATCCACAGTAAAGTAATTTAATTAGCAAAAGCTGTGGTATTACTTCACTTTCACATTATCATCTATCGGGTGAACAGTGTGATTAGTGTAAAATGCAAGTTTCGGAAAACGTAACTGCTGTAGTTACGTTTTTTTATTTTACATTGCGTGTTATTGCAAGTTTGGCTATAATAACAGGCAATGAACATCGATAATTCAGTAAAAAAATTACTACTATAGTTGCGTTTACGAAACTTCACTGTCACACTAGGCATACTGAAACAATAAATAAAACACAACTTTGACAAAAATATATGTATTTAATACTGAATATAAATATAAAAAGTAACCATCCCCATTAAAGCTTTTTTATAACAATATTTTACATCACAATAAATAACTTACCTTCGATCTTGTTCTTTGAGAACGTAGCATACTTTTTTGACAGCTAATTTTAAAGCATCATCATTAATATCATAATGCAGCACAAATCGTACTACTTTGGGATGTTTTCCACTGGCTTGGACAACAATTCCCTGACCATCAGGCGCTTTGCAGTCATTCATTTCTGAGTGACCGACTGATGATAATCGACTGACAACTTTAGAGCTGACCAAGTTGGATTTTTCATTGATATTGACATTTACGATGTTGGTTTGCTGGTTTTCGATATCCACTTTGAACGTTGATAGTTTCAGATCATGTATGGCTGAAAATAAAAAAAAAATAGGTTCAGTTGAACAAATAAAGGCTGGTAATTTGGAAAGACAGTCGCTTAAATATATGCATCAGTGGTCTAGCGGTTAAGTCCGTGGATTAAGACTCGGAGGTACCGGGTTCGATTCCTGGTCGGGACACAAAAATATTTCTTAATGTAAATAAATACATTTAATTAATATTAATTTTATTTGTGATATTTCTCGAGTTTGGTACGCTGGAGACATCGACGAGCTTGCCACTTGTCATGATTGGCCTATAGTAAAGTTGGCTAAATGTGAATCCGCTTCTATATAAGCGTGGTTTCTGACCACCCCAAAAGGGAAACAATCGTGATGATACTTTAATTTTAAATATATGGCATGACTTTGAATGCTCTTTCTTTAGCCTAATATGTTTTTCTATTGATAGAAACAACTTACCTAAAAAACCATTAGACGGAAGCCACAAATTTTTTTGATTCTCCATACAATGGAGAAGCCTAAAAAAATATAATATCCAACATATGGTTTCTTAGAAAAAGTTGTTAGTTTCTATCAATAGAATCACATGTTAGTCTAGAGTAAAGAGCATACAAAATCACGCGATATGAATATATAATATAAAATAAATTGTCCCAAAAGCTAAATGCGGAATACTCCATAGGTATATTCAAATCAAAATAATTTATTTCCGTATGGTTAGCACGTAACACTTGGATATTGTCAATACATACAAGCCAAAAAATAAAAAAAAACGAATAAATAATATTACCATTGACCATGGCTGGACCGAACCTAACATCAATACAATAATTATAACTAAAACATTGTTGCCATAAACGAGGAATTTGTTTTTACTTACAGCTAGATACTTAATATTAAATTCGTGGCTGTAAAAAGGCCATGTCAGCGTACAATCTAATAAAATGTAAAGTGTTGCTCAATAAAATGGATCGCTTGCTTAACTCGTGCATACGTTTTATCTACGGTTTGCGCAAATACGACCACATCTCTGAGTATCGAGCTAAGTTGAAGTGGCTACCAATTCGTTGTCGCAGAAACCTTCGAATTCTTTGTCTGCTTTTTTCTGTATTAAATGAACCTGCGACACCGAAATACCTCAAGAACAAATTCTCCTTCCTCTCTTCTCTCCACGACAGGTCGTTGCGGTCATCGCATAACGCTGTACTTGCTATACCATCTCACCAGTCTAGTTTTATGTCCGACTCATTTGCAGTTGTTGCCGCAAATCTGTGGAACAACCTGCCCTTAAATATCCGACAAGCGCCCAACAGAATGCTGTTTAAAAGAATGGTCTTCACACACTTCCTGAATAGTTCCTAACAACTGTAAGTAATATTGTATGTATGTATGTATTATTATTAATTTGAATTTACTTATTATCATTATTATATTATATATATTATTTATAATTATATAGTATTAGATTTAGTAGAATTTTAATTACCTATTTTCCTGTTTAAATATTTGCACCTACCTCCCACATACCATGTTCGTAATGTCCCTAAGGTTGACCGAGTAAGAATGTCTAGCGGCATTAGGTCCGCCTTTGTACATAGTGCAAAAAGTTTTAAATAAATAAATAAATAAATACGTATGTCCATAAATATTATATAATAATAATAATATATAATAATATTTATAAAGTGTATAAATATAATGTGTAGACACATTAGTCCAATTTCACATCCAGGCAACGTCCAGCGCGGAGTGTGGCGAGTGTTGGCCAAATTTTCTAGATATTTTTTATTTATTTATAAAGATGATGTCAATTTATATGATTGTGGGAAATGTTGTCAAATATGGATGATACCTTTAGCTAGATGCATAGCTCTGTTGTGGTCGGCATAGAGAGAGGGTATGGTTTGGTCGAGCGCCACTATGCCGGCCGCTGCCAGGATTCCGACCTGACGCATTCCTCCTCCCAACATCTTGCGCAAACGTCGACCTCTACAATAAAAAAAAGGAATCGTTAACAAAAATTGGTCTAAAAAATAATTATAAAACAATTTATGAAATTAATTTATTTACATATTTTTCACAATAGTGAGGCTTAAAATAAATTGAGTTACACAAAAAACCGGCCCTCATTAGGCATGCAAATAAGAAAGAAATAGTTAAGACTTGCGCTGGGGTACTGTTACGGGCCAGGAACGTGGAGACTTTTTTAAAACAACGTGTTCTTCCTTTGTAGATTGTTTATTTTTCTTAGATGTGCCCGTGACGAAGCCTGATTCTGAACTAACTTGAAAACGCATGGAAACTCATAATTATAGAAATTATTGCATCATCCACTGTACTTTAGCTGACGCTTTGTTTACGCGAAACGTAGCAACAATGCATCGCCAGCTACTTACTGTACAATGGATTAGCGTAGGGTGCATATTATAACAACCCCCTCATTAAGATTTATCATTACAGAAAGCAATGATAAATACTGGAACTAGAACAGGATATATAATAGCGTTTCAAGGAATTAAGGATGATGCTTGTCACGACACGGATACAACATTTTTTGGACTTACACAATTTGAACTAGGATACTTAGCAAAACAGGAATATTAACATGGAAACAGAGATTTTGCTAAATATCGGAATTGAATATAATGAATAGCAAAACGGAAATAGAACATTGGATACAGAGAGTTTGCTAAACATTATGAATAGTTTATTATTTTAAACCTAGATATATATAGTTCAAATAAGTCGAATATGGTTTATTATTTTTTTTTAAACCAGGATATAGTAATTAAAATAAATTGAATAAGAAACATTAGGAAATAGAATTATTTTTAGACATAGTATATAAGGACGAGACATTTATTTTATATAGTAATGTTTCTTCGAGTAAGTTGACTTGATTTAGCATGGACTTCTTCTTCTGAAGTTTCTGATTCTTCAGAGACTCTAGTGACAGTCTTAGTATTGTTACGTGAAGTGTTATTATTACATCGATTATATATATGAATACAGCAATTAGCTGGGTTTGTTCTTTTAAACGATTTTCTAAATTTATAAATTAAAACAATAAAGATTATTAACAATACGAAATATGATATAGACATATAGTGAACTTGATACTTTTCAAAGTGGCTTAATTTTAAATCATTTAACTTTTTATCTAATTAATCCAAATGGATACTGGCATGAAGCAAGGAATCTATATTATTTATATTATGCAACTTTGAAAACGGAATCATGGACATAGTACAATTATTAATTTTAATATTTTGGAACAGTCTCACATGTAGGATCTGCTACTGTGGAAAACACATTAATTAGTTCACACACAAAACACTGATTGTTTATTACTTTGCACTGATTTAAACTCTCTAGTAATGCATAGAATAAGCGATCTGAGGTTATTGCCAGATAAGGATTATTAGGGGCAATAAGAGCAAAAGTGTTTGGTTTCGAAACATCATATGGAGTTGGAAAAGGAAGGATATGGAATAAGTTATACGATTGGGGCAACACTAACGGAATTTGTATAACTATGATTATCTTATTATTATGGTAATAAATAACTTATTTAGAGATATCAATTAAATTATGAACATTATGAAAGGATATAGAAATTAGGAAATTACATTTTTATTATTGGATTTATTTTATCATCATTAAATGGATTTGTTAAATATTTTTATTTAGAATATTTTCATAATGTATTATTAAATTTAGAAACAGTAGATTTCAATATAATCTTTCATTAGAATATACTGTTGTTAAACTACGTTAACGTTGGGAAATACCGGACATAGAAATACGATAAACTTATGATACAGCGATTTTATTATCATCACGACCGTTTTATTTTCGGAGTGACTGAATACAGCGGTTTTGTTATTTATTATAACAATGGATACAGAGGTTAGTTATGTTTCTTAATAACTAAGGAAATAGACATTAGTTAGTTTATTTAACTAGAATATATAATTTTATAATCAGTAAAGCTGAGATTTTGGGGCTGGTTACCCTGTCCGTGAGCTTCTGATTTGGAATAAGTAAAGCTGAGATTTTGGGGCTGGTTACCCTGTCCGTGAGCAATTACTTTTGATTCAGATTAGTTAGTATTTCTAACTAGGATATATAATTTTAATAATCAGTAAAGCTGAGATTTTGGGGCTGGTTACCCTGTCCGTGAACTTCTGATTTAGGATAAGTAAAGCTGAGATTTTGGGGCTGGTTACCCTGTCCGTGAGCAATTACTTTTAACTTAAAGCTGAGATTTTGGGGCTGGTTACCCTGTCCGTGAGCTTTAATATTTATATATATTATTAATTAGCAAAGCTGAGAGTTTGGGGCTGGTTACCCTGTTCGTGAGCTTTGAACTAGAATAAGAATTATTTTAATTTTATTTAGGAATAGCAGGTTTTATTTCGTCATAGTGATAACGAATAAACTTTCGATTCACTGAAATAGTAACTGAATGACTTCCGTTTACTTTAACGATTTTATAAGGGCCTTTCCATATTGGGGATAGCGCTTTATTTTGCCTATGGTGACATTTTAAATACACCATATCACCGATTTTATATTTGACAGGTTTAGAACGGACGTCATAATATTCTTTTGATTTTTCTTTAGAATTATTAATATTTTCTAGTGCTTTGATACGACTATAGTATAATCTATGGTTTAAAGCACGTACATAATCAGTATAGGTATTATTTTCTAAAGTATCAATGCTACTTGGTATGTAAGGTTTGTGACCAAACAATAGCTCGAATGGGGAATAACCCGTGGTAGAATGAACATTTGTATTATATGCAAACATTGCAGTATTTATATAAAAATCCCAAGTATTTGGATTTTCATCGATATAGGATCTGAGATATTCTTTCAAGGTTGCGTGACTTCTTTCAAGTGCACCGCAAGTTTGGGGATGATAAGGGGATGCATATATATGCTTTATGTTAAACAATCTTTCTAGTTGTTTAAACATATCGGAACAAAAGTTAGTTCCTTGATCAGTTACGATCATTTTAGGAATACCTATATGAGAAATAAAATGAACTAGATTTTGAGCAGTTTCTTCTGCAGAACATGAACTCATAGGATAAGCTTGAGAATATTTAGTTAAATCATCTTGTATGGTTAGAATGAATTTATATTTTTCGGTGACCGTTTCTGGTAATGGACCGACAATATCAAGGAATATTTTTTCTGTTGGCTTAGTAGCCGTGGAAGTTATGATCATAGGAGAACGATTAGTTTTTCGAAGTGGTTTATTTACTTGACAAGATTTACAACTTTTTACGTAATTTTCGATATCTTGACGCATTGATTTCCACCAATACATACTTTTTATTCTATCAAGCATGCGATTTATGCCGGGGTGTCCAGCAGTTAGGGAATCATGATTATCTTTTAGGATTTTCTTTACTTCATCTGGAGTAGGATAAGAAACATTGTTTTTATATATATTAATTTTGATACCGGAATTATGGAATATATAGGCTAACATATTATATATTCTTGTATAAGAAATTTTATTAAAGGGATCTCGGAAATCTGATATAGCAAATTCTTTTTCTTCGCTATATAATAATTCAATCATATCTTTATAATCTTTTAATAAATTGAAAATGTTTTTGTAGGGAATTTCATCATAGTGATGAACACGAAGAAATAAATGAGTAAACAAATGTTTATTATTGGAAGTAGAAAAGTTAGTGAATAATTCTCGTTCAATTTGGCTTACATCGGGAACATTATTTGATAGGTTTATTATCTCATTTAAATATGGAACAGATTCATCTAAGTCTATGGATGAAGGAAATACAATTAGTTTACATTTCGTTTGTAATAATGACTCATTATGTTCTTTAATTTCTGTGTCATATGAGACGGGAGTTTGACGACTATGTTGTAAGTATTTTTCGTAGGAATCAGAGTTATTATCTTCATTTATGGTTTGTATATTACGAGATAGGGAATCGGCATTGCAATTTAACTTTCCTTTTTTGTATTGGATATTATATTCGTAATCTTCTAACTTTAAGCGCCATCTTATCAATCTGGAGCTTGGATCTTTACAATTAAATAGCCATTGTAGTGGTTTATGATCTGTGACTACAGTGAATTTATGACCGTACAAGTATGGTCTAAAGGTTTTTGTACCAAATATTATAGCAAGACATTCTTTTTCAGTAGTAGAATAGTTTCCTTCGGCTTTATTTAAGGTTCTAGAAGTATATGATATTGGTAAGTCTTTACCAATTTCTCCTTGAGAAAGTATCGCGGAAATTGCATAGTTTGAAGCATCAGTAGTTAAAATAAAAGGTTTAGAAAAATCAGGGAATTGCAAGATTGGAGCAGTAGTGATTTTATTTTTCAATATTTCGAATGAACTTTGTTGATCTTCTGACCAATTGAATTTAATATTTTTCTTTAAAAGACTGGTTAAGGGTTTTGTAATATGAGAAAAGTTATTTATGAATCTTCGATAATATCCGACTAATCCAAGAAAGGATTTTATATCTTTAGGGTTTTTAGGAACTGGAAATTTATTAACACATTCGATCTTTTTCGGATCGGGTTTTACACCTTGATCTGTAATTATATGACCTAAATATTGAACTTCACGACGAAGAAATTCGCATTTATCGGGTTGGAGTTTAAGATTATGTTCTCTTAATTTATTGAAAACTAAATTTAATTTTTCTATATGAGATTGAAGATCATGACTAAAAGTTATTATGTCATCCATATACGTAAAGCAATGAATTCCTTGGAGACCTGATAATACAACATTTATTAATCTTTGAAACGTAGAAGGGGAATTTCGGAGTCCAAATGGCATCCTTGTAAATTCGTAATGTCCAGACGGGACAGAAAATGCAGTTTTTTCAGAATCTTTAGCGTTCATAGGAATTTGATGAAAGGAAGAGGCAAGATCTAGGGTTGAAAAATATTTACTGTGACCTAACTGGTCTAGAATATCTGTGATATTAGGAATAGGATAAGCATCACCTATAGTTATTTCGTTTAATTTACGATAATCAATAACTATACGCCATTTCGGTTTTCCGGAGGCATCTTGTTTTTTAGGGACAACCCAAATTGGAGCTGACCATGGGGAAATAGAAGGTCGAATTATTTTTTGATCTAACATTGATTTTACTTGTTTATTAACTTCTTCTTTATGACATTCGGGAAATCTATAATTTTTTACATTTACGGGAGTTTCTGAAGTAGTACGTATTTCATGTTTTAGAGTTTCAGTGGAGGTTAACATATCTCCATCTAAGTAAAATATATCTGAGTATTCTGAACAAAGAGTTTTTAAAGCAGAGGTTTCTTCTTTATTTAAATGATCACATCTTAAAGTTTGTAATACAGTTCTTTTTCGATTAAAATTATTATTTATAGGATTAATAGAATTTATATTTTGACAATTATTTTCGGTAGTATTTAAGTTATTTTCTAAAATTTCAGTTACAGGTTCTAAAGTAAAAATTGGATTTTTAACAGTTATTACATCATCTGAGACATTGAGTACTGACAGATTAATGCGATTATTAGGTTTTACATTGACAAGACATTTTGAAAAATATAATTTGGGATATTCTTTTAATTGTGAATTTAATATTAAACCTTGGTTTATTTCAGGATTAGAGACTTTACATTCTATCATCATTTCGCTTCTTGGCGGAATCAAGTAAATAGGATCATGAGTTTTAAACTTTATATAAGTACTTAAATTTTCATTTAAAATTAGTTTACATTGAGAATACTGAATAGACACATTATTTGCTAAAAAGAAATCGGAACCAATTATTCCGTCATAATTTAAATTTATGTTATCAACTAAATGGAAAAAGAATGGTATGGACATGTCATTATTTATTTTAAGAGTTAGTAAAAATTTACCTTTCGTTTCGGCGAAAGAGTTTATATCATTTATACCTTTGAATTTTATAAAGTTTTCATCAACATCGGGGATTTTGGACAAACTTGAGTTTTTTATTATACACATAGCACTACCTGTATCAATTAATAGTTTTATTGGATTTTTTGTATGAGAAGTATTTATTTCTATATAGGGAAGAGAAATAGATTTTATATTGTTAAGTTGAACATCGAAAATTGTAGAAATATTTGGAGACTCGAATTGAAAATAATTATATACGTTGGACTTTGCTATGTCCTCATTAGATATCGTTGGATCTAATTCAGCGGTTTTTATGTAAGAATTATTTTTATTTAAACAAACAATGGGGTCATTGTTTAGAATTGATGCGCCTGCAGTTTTGGATTCTCGTCGGCACATGTTCGGAATCCTATTAATTAGTTTAAATTATTTGAATTATCGTTTGATTGTTCAATAGCGTTAACATTTTCATTATTTGGCAATAATGGACGATTTAGGAATTTATTGTTATATTGACGTTTTCTACAAGTGGATATAGTATGATCGTTTTCTCTGCAGTATCTACAAAACATACTATTAAAATTAGGATTTTGGAAACTTTTAAATTTTGGTTTTTCATGATTTTGATACGATTTATTTTTATTAAAGTTAGTTTTTTGGAATTGAGGTTTAGGAATCGAGGATTTATAAAAATTTTGGATTTTCTCCTCTTCTATAGCGATATTTACGGCAGAATTAAATGTTTTCGGATTTCGACATCTCACAAAATTGCTGAGTTCGACTTTTAAGCCTAATGTGAAAGCATGTAAAGCGAGATCTTCTGTCATCGCAATACGACCGGATATATCTTTCTTTAAAGTGTCTGAATTATGGATTTCGGATTGGAGTTGCGTTAGACAAGTTTCTACACGTTGGGAAAATTGAGACACGGTTTCTAAATGATTTTGCTTACAATTTTGTAAATCTAGGAGAAGATGGCTATAGTGTTTAACTTCTCCAAAATTCGACTTTAAGAATGATTTTAATTCGGAAAAATTATCAAATATTTTATTAGAGGCAGCGATTTGTGCTTTACCTTCTAACTTCGATATTATATACTTGAAAAGGATAAATTTTTGATTTTCGTTGGCCAGGTCTAATGCGCTTTGGCAATTTGAAATAAAGGCTAACAAGTTTTGTTTATCACCTTTATAGGGATTTATAAACTGGCATAGGATTTGGATAGGAACTTCGGGATTTGCGAAACCAACATCTTTTTTGTCAACTTGAGACATTATGAACTTGAAATATAATGAAACTGGCAAATAACGATCTGAAAGCTTACTTACAGCGTTACTGCGATAAAGCTGAACATCTGGTGACTGGCCGGATACAGTGGAGCACGACGGCAGGAACGAGGACCAACACGATGCTAGCAGGAAGAAGCAGGAACAGAGGTCTTGAAGACACGACGACGAAGGCGGCAAACGCTCTCTTCGGATTAGAGCTTTCTTCGCTTCGCTCTCTTCGGATTAGAGCTTCCTTCGCTTCGCTCTCTTCAGATTAGAGCTTTCTTCGGAGTTTAAAATACAACTTGAGACTCGGTGAACCCGGAGGTACTCAGGATTGTAAGTGAGTTAGAACAGGACTTCAGAGGATTATAGATACGGAGGCACGGAGACAGAGATTCGTAGAATCACGGTGAACCCGCAGAGACAGAGACACGGAGAGAAACACGGAGTCACGGTGAACCCGGAGGAAAGTACTCGACGATCTTGACACGCGTAGACAGGACGAGAGGGAGGATGTCAGCTCAACTAGAGAAGCGATTCTGGAACGGTATCCCTCAATCATCCCACTTCTGACACCAATTTGTTACGGGCCAGGAACGTGGAGACTTTTTTAAAACAACGTGTTCTTCCTTTGTAGATTGTTTATTTTTCTTAGATGTGCCCGTGACGAAGCCTGATTCTGAACTAACTTGAAAACGCATGGAAACTCATAATTATAGAAATTATTGCATCATCCACTGTACTTTAGCTGACGCTTTGTTTACGCGAAACGTAGCAACAATGCATCGCCAGCTACTTACTGTACAATGGATTAGCGTAGGGTGCATATTATAACAGTACGATCCTTTGCCTTCCTGAATGAAAGAATAAAAAAATAATGAAAAATAGTCCTTCGCGCCATTTTGCGCGGGCATGTCAAGTGCAAGTTTTTGTTATGTAAATTAATATACTGTGGATATTGTCAGTAAAATGTGGTGTTGTTTTGTTTAATAATGTGCTACAATGTGAATGATTATGGAAAACAATAAATTGGACTGGAAATATGGGGCACAAGTTGCAGTTTCTTTGCGCTGTAAACTCCCATATTATACCTGACGTGTTTGAGCTATAATCACAGATTATATAGACATGCTATAATTAGATTATAGACTTCAAGATAAGCATCAAATTCTGCAACATTCGGAATTTGATCATAACCTCATTAACTTATCAAAGAAAGATATATTACGTCAGACTTGGCTGTATGGGCTAGACCCTTTGCCTTCCCTATCACCTCATTCATCATCCATCGGGAGAAGAAAACATACAAAAAAATAAAGAATATGCTATAATCTTTTGACGAATATAAACTTTTTGGATTGCGGAGTGCACAATCGTCCAAAAACGAATCGACTAAGATCGTCGACGTCTGTCAGAAATGTCATCTCAATCTTGGGCATTCCGCCAGCTTTTGACATTTCTACTGCCTCCGTGGTCTAGCGGTTAATTCCGTGGATTTAGAATTGGGGTTACCGGGTTTGATTCCTGTTCGGGACACAAAAATATTTTTAATTTAAATGAATAAATTCCTCGCCAAGCCGTCTGGCCAGCGTGGCGATTGTAGGCCAAATTCTCCAGTTCTGGAAGGCCCATCTCCAGCAGTGGAGGTCTAGGACGCTAAGTTCTAGGGGCTGTAATGAAAAAAAAAATGAAACGAATAAAAATTTATAAATTTAATTAATATTTAATTTATTTGTGATATTTCTCGAGTTTGGTACGCTGGAGACATCGACGAGCTTGCCACTTGTCATGATTGGCTTATAGTAAAGTTGGCTAAATGTGAATCTGCTTTTTTTATAAGCGTGGTTCCGGACCACCCCGGAAGTGCCCACGACTTTATTTTCGATGGACAGCCGGAAGGAAAAATTGAGTGGGGGAGCCATTGAGAGAATGTCTTAAAATACGGATGTAAAAATATCCCTATACAGCTGCATCCAACCTTAGTTTATATAACCACTATACAAGTATATAGTAGCAGACGGTTCCTTGCTTGCTCGTATCAAGCTATGTTTCTGTATCATTTTAATAAATACATTGTATATGTAGGTAAGGATGAAGAATTTATGTGTGTTCTTATAGTAAGGTTCCTACGGATGATTAATAAACAAAAACAACAATTGGTAGAATAAAAACTTACTGTTCTATAAATCTCCTGGTTCCTACGAGCCCCGCACCTATAGGGGCCCCTAATCCCTTACTGAAGCACACAGACACACTGTCAAAGTCCCTCACAATCCGACTTGGCTCTGTCCTGGAATACTCAGAGGCATTAAACAGACGGCTCCCATCCATATGCAGTAAGAGAGAATGTTTTTTCGCCACTTCAGCTAGTTTATCCAGCCAGGATAGTGGTAATACCTTAAAACAGAGACATTAAATAAATAAAACAAGACATGAAGCCAAACGGTATGAAAAATAAAGCTAGACCAGAGTATATATTATTATTCAATAGGCATTTTTACGCCAACCTCAGTACAGGTTACGAATTTGCGCCGTTTGGGGTCGAGACGATGGGCCCATGGGGACACTCAGCCAAGCGTCTGGCCAAGGAGTTTTCCAAACGGCTAACGGAAAAGTCTGGAGACAGAAAGCAGGCAATTATTTCTGCCAACGTATTAGCTTTACAGAGGGGAAATGTTGCTTGGGACTACCACATCTTGGGTCGTCTATAGAGGACATTTTTTACTTATTATTTAGGTTATTGTTCATATTTATTTTAATTTTTACTTTTAAGTAGTATTAATTATTTATACTGTTTGGAAATTAAATATTTTCCGATGTTGTGATCATGTGCACTTTCAAATTTATTTTGTTAGTTCACAGACAATACGTTGACCTGCATGCTACGGAAAAAGATAACAATCTGCTAGAAGTCCCAATCCCAAATGGGCGTCAAGTAGGGCTGTGTGCTTTCCGCCAGATTATTCACGCTATATCTCGACAAATGTCTGAAAAGAGTGAGAGAGAGTGACTGTGGGATAAATATGAGTGATCTAGTGGTGAACTAGCTGCGTTATGCATGTGATGCTGTTCTTATGGCATCGTCCGAAGTAGTCCGAACAACAATCACTAGTCACAGAAATGAAAGAGGGATGTGCAGAAAAAGGACTCCGTTTCAATGCGAGAAAAATCAAGTCAATCAAACACTAGTTTGAAAGAAAAAGGATGAACCGTGACGATAATGAACATTAAATTTAGTTATCAGCACTCATAGGTACTGATAACTAAATTTAAAAGGTTATTAATTGATTGTTGTGGTGCAGTTCTGTGTATGTTTTATTTTGTAAATCTGATATAGCTGAGTTTTCCTTGCAGATTCCTTTCTCAGTCAGATTAAACATTAACAGGTCACTGGAATCTGCTAAGCAGCTGGTCTTCTGCTAACAGCTTACTTATTGGACCACTTTGCTGCTTAGTCTTCCACTAGCAGGAGTAGAATCATTCAAAATAATTAAATTAATGATGTTTCATAAATATAAAGATATTTTGACTTTGAAAAAAATTGATGATGAAACTCTAGAACAAGTAAATGAGATTATATATCTGGGCAGTGTTTTCACTGCGGATGGGAAGTATGATAGGGATGTTGAAAAAAGAGGCAACGCGGGAAATAGTGGGTGCCCTGGAGTCACTAAAATTTCGCCAGTCAAAATGTCAGTGACAAAGCTCAGCTCGCATTACACAATGCCATGTTGGTACCAACACTGATGTTTGGAAGTGAGATGTGGATATGTCAGACGCAGGACGCTTGAGAGTAGGGTTAATGCAGTAGACATGAGGTTGTTGCGTATTAAAGTATTAATTATACACAAATTATAAAAAACTCACCCGTCCTCCACACTGATTATGGGTATTTTCTACAGCCACCATCATGGTAGCGGGTTCGTGAATATCTCCTCCTCTTATATTGTACTCCAGTTCATTGAGATCAAATGTCCCATCTGGAAGGTTCCGTAAAGTCGACACAAATACACCTGCCAAATGGGATGCGCCACCTATACAGAAAAGAAAAATTAGCAAAAATTTAAATTATAGGAATATCTAAAGATTTTTTATAAATATAAAAAAATATATATGAAAAATATAGCTTTATTATAATATTATAGGCATTGTCAAGGGGGAGTCGTCCAAGCCTGGGATGGGGACTTTCCTCCGTTTTGCCCAGCAGGATTTCAGCCAAGGAGGCTAGGTTCGACTACCTCAGCTCTTCTCAGGGAGCACTTCTCTAAAAAGTGGTCTCTCATTGGGGGGCCGAGCGCAGGATGGAGCAATATTCTGGAGTTTCTTGAAGCGTCCGTTGTTGGCCCGATAGAACATAGTTTCCTTACTAATCAAGAATCAACTAGATTATAGGTGACTGCTTCTTTTGAAGCGATGGAAGAAAAATCAGCACACACGATTATTTTCGACAATATGTTTCAACTATGACCAATGTGAGGATGTGTAAAATTTTGCATTTTAGGCTGTTGAGGCAATTTATAACTTAAATTAGTTTGATTTTGTGATAAAATATTTAATAGCATTTATGTTTTTTATTATACAATTATTAAGAGAAAGAGATAGCATGTACATACATAGATGTGCTCTTGCCAGTTTCTCACAGTATTACTGTGACTATTAATCATAGTTGGGCATTAACTCGTTAATCCGTTAATCGTTAATTAACGAAGTTAACATTTTGATTAACAGGTTAACTTTTAAGTTAACTTTTAAAAATGTTAACGGACACGTTAACTTCCGTTAATATGCAGAAGTCCGTTAATCGTTAATCCAATGATGCCACTATTTACCGCACGGCACCGCGGTGTGGGGCGAAAAACAGGTTCAGACAAGTATAAAAAGACAAGTATAAAACGACAAGTGCCGGGCGCGGCGGCGCGATAGACAAAAACAAAACTAGATATATTTTGCGGGCGCGTGCGAGTAAGAAAACTGCGAAGTACTAGCGCCAGTGCTTAGAATGACGAGTGTTGTGTTTGTTGTTATTATAAATTACTGTCAGTGATAATTTGCGTGTTAATAAAGAAGAGTGCAGTGTAATTAGTTAGATTGAAAAGTGTACTGTGCAGTGTAGTAATTAAAACTATATCATGGAAGACATGGAATCGGATTTCAGCGGTCCTGATGAGAATCCTTGGGCACATTTGACTGAGTATGTGGAATTTGTATCCAGATCGGGCCAGCAAATACTTTTTGCTTGTAAGCGTTGCTTGCCGAAAGACACCAAAATAAAAGTTCATGTATCAAGCCTGAATAATTTGAAACAACATGTAAGAGGGGCACATGAGTCACAATACGTACAGTTTGAAGAGATTGTTAAGGCGGGCTCTAACCGAGGCAAGACAAAAAAGAGAACTCATTCTGACAATATTATATATTTACCTGTTAACTTCCAGAACCTAAACCAACAGGTTTTATAAGTTCACTAACGCAATGATATAAAAATGCAATTTTACACATATTAACGGATTAACAATTAACATTAACTTCCGTTAATTCTTCCGAAATGTAATGCTTTAACATTTAACGAAGCTAACTTTTTTTGTAACGGATTAACGATTAACGAAGTTAACTATTTGATTAACGGTGCCCAGCTATGCTATTAATCTAGTTAAATCCTTGATCATAGTTAATAATCATTCCTTTTCGTTACGTAGCGCCATCTAGTGGCATACTTCAGAAAAAATACTGAAAAAAAATAATTGCTGCATGATTGCCCCTAGAAGTCCTTACCTAATTCAGATCTAGCAATATGAGTTCTGTCACCACACAGCATCTCTGCTCCACGCTTATTGCAGTGCACCATTACTGAAAAATATAAAACATTATTAAAGTTTACAGGTCATATATTTATTGGTATACTCATTTGCAGTTGAGGTTATGGAGTCTAAATCACTGACAGAACCACACAAATTTTGGTTCTTATTTGGAGCAAGTGTCATTTTTAGTTATAGAAAATTTAAGTTTAAACTTTAGTAGTATTTTCATATTACTAAAGTTTAAAATTCAATTACTGAAAACAGTATATTTTGTAATGTATAATAATTGTATAATGTTCCTTTACGGTTTTTGTCAAGACGATATGTGAGTTTAATTAAAGTTTTGTGACAACATGCAAATAAACAATATTTCATTTCACTGTTGCACAAAGATAGATTACCGCCGCTGAAGAGTCAGATGATGCCAGACTTTATCAAAATAGGTTCAGTAATATAGGTGTAAAGGTGAAACATAAATACAAAGCTTATGAATTTTACCTGCAATCAAGTTTGCCATAGTACCCGAGGGAAGGTACAATGCAGCTTCCTTTCCTAGCATCTCTGCCAGTTTTACCTCCAAAGCATTAACTGTCGGATCTTCGCCATAAACATCATCGCCGACTTCAGCTGAAACCATGGCTTTTTTCATCATTTCTGTCGGTTTTGTCACGGTATCGGAGCGAAGATCCACTACTATTGATTTGCTAGCCATAATATTTATGTTAGTCTGTTAGAAACGAGTGTAACTATAAAAATATGTAAAAACGGCTCTTAACCAGTCTGAATTTAAAATTGTAGTATTCGCTGAATAAAAGTACACGTCAGCGTAATTATATTAATAATCCAATAAAAATAGAACTGAGATGAATATAATCAAATACGTATAATACTAATAATATTGTGAGATACGTAACAAACAAGTACGAAAATTTGAAAACAACAAAAGAACGAAAGAAAAGAGAATAGGCAGCCAAAAACTTTTTGAAAGACGAAAAATCAAAATGTTAATATAATGAACGAAAAGAAAACAAATTGAAGGAACGAAAAAGAAAACTCATTCAATCACAGACCATAGCATTCAATCAATAAGTTCATTGAACTGTTTGAGTCGGAATTAAAATAATTGAATACAATGTATTCGAATTCAAACAAAAACCAAAATTATACAAACGAACTGACACGGTTACCGTGGTTATTATTAGATCTCACACTTCCACACACACTTCGTTTATCGTTGGGAGAACGACAAACGTGTGTCTACTTTCCTCGAATGAGACTGTAAATTGCGATGTTATTGCATCGTTATCTACTTTGTCGAACCATATCGAATGTCCTAATGCAATAATATTACATATTTTATGTGCCAGTTTACGTTATATAAATTAAAATGAAACTAAAGAGTAGGAAAGTTCAGTATTTGGCCGGAATTTGCGGTAAGTTTCTTCCAGTTTTGGCGGGAAGTTTAAATTTAGTTTGACAGAGCCCAAAAAAATATTTATTTGTTTTTTCTTTAAAAAAGGTACTTTATACATGGTACATTTTCATACTTTAACAAAATAGAAGAAGCTCCGAAATGTTAAGTTTATTTAATCAGAAACGTTGTCTAAACCTGTACTGACTTTATCATTAATTAAAATTAGTTGAAGTAGTAGGTACTCATTGGTAGTAGATTAATTTTATAATTAGCGCTTCAAATGCATAATGCATACTAATTTTATAAATTACTATGCCCTGGCAACTAACGAATTACGATTAAAATCTAATCTCCGCTTATCACATAATGGCCATTACTAAAACATGATTAAATTAAAGCAAATTTAACATGGTCAAATTGTCATAAGCTGTTGTAAGAACGCTTTCCTTAAAATCCAAAAAGGCGCGTTTCGAACCCCGGTATGTATTAATAAGAAATACACTTACGTACATTTGTCATAGATTTACTACACCACCATTCCCGGACTTCTGAGAGCACAGTAAGCCGTCGATCCCGGTTCCATTAATGTGTAGGTATAAACTTGTGGAACCGTTATAAAATTGTTATTTAAATTGGCATCAGACCCTTGCCAACCCGTTTTGCCAGCGTGGCCAGTGTAGGCCAAAAATATGTTACTTATTTAAACAGATATAACTGAGTAAAGTTAAAAAAATTGGTAGCGTAACGAAATATTTGTCCCTATAATCGTAATTAAAAAGTAAATACGCTCGAAATGGTATTTAAAGAGCTAAGTATACTTAGCTTAATGTTATAATTTCATAACTAAAAACGTTATATATTTCGTTACGATATTTGATGACAAATACTTTTTCGATACGATACACCTACACAATAATAGTTAAGTAGATATAGGTATTTAGACGTACAATAGATCACTGAACTGAGTAAGTAACAAATATATTAAGCACCACTTCCTGATAAGAAATTAAATTATGTAGATAACAATACGCATCAAATAGATATTTTGCACAAAGGCAGGCACGCGTTCCAGTTATTAGCCGCGGAAAACATCTTATGCAATTTTAGACAAAACTGCTATGACTGTTTTAACGAGATGTCAAAAAAATCGCATTTATGTAGACGGAACGGAGGAGCCCCCAATTTCTGAGAGGATTAATAAAATAAATGTTTGACTTTTTCGTTCTACGTAAGCTCAGTCTTTTACAACTCTCTTCCAACCTCCGCCAGCGACCTTCTACAGGTCATCTGTCCATCTGGGGCATTTTACGTCGTCTTGTGTGTTCTTCACTCTATAGAACCCGTTTAACCCATCGGTCGTCGGTTCTGCGGCAGATGTGTCCGGCCAATTGCCACTTTAGCTTGCTAATTTTGAAAGCTATGTCAGTTACTTTGGTTCTCTGACGAATATCAACGTTTCGAATTCTGTCCGTCAGAGGAATAAAAGCATAGCCCTCTCTATAGCCCGCTGAGCGACCTTGAATTTATGAACCAGATCAACTATCAGTTTCCACGTCTGCTCCGTATGACATTACCGGAAGGTTAAAGACTTTCGTCTTTAAACATTGTGGTATGGACGATGAGAGGATATGCCGGAGTTTCCCGAATGCCGCCCATCCTAGCTGTGAAATGAAATGAAATGAAATGAAATGAAATGAAATGAAATGAAATGAAATGAAATAATATTTATTTGTATGGAATATGGTAAATAGGTACATAGTTTTAGAATAGCTCACATACTCCGCCATTTCTGGCACACAAATTTATACTAACTTAATTAATTACTAATTTATACACTGACTGTCGGCTTCTTTGCTGAAGTTGAATTAATTAATTAATTTGTCCATTTAATGTCAATCACATCACTAAAAGAAAGCCATTCCGAAACAAGGGGTTGGTCACGTTTACATTTAGCTGTATTTGGTTTAACTGAATTGGTTAACCGAAATCGTTTTTTTTATATTTATTTATATATTTATCGCCATAGGATCCCATCGGAACACTTGGTTAAGTCAATTTTTCTAAATAACAATGCTAAACAAAATACCTGGCCAGATATGGTGACACAGTATGGCAAGGAACAGCCCCAATTTCCATTATTATTATTTTATTATTACTTCCACTTCTAAGCCCAATTATTATAATATATAATAATTTAGGTCTAGTTTGTGGCCGTAAAGGTGCCTCGTCGGGTATTTTAATAAATAGTAGTATATTAAAAAAACTATATTCGTCTCTTTACAATGATCACAATCACGGAACTAGAATACGTTCTAACCAAATAATATAAATGCGTCATAATAATAATAATAATAAATTATTTATTTCAGAATTAATTCCATAATTATTAGTAACATTCCAACTTAGAACTATGTTAGTAGGTATACACATCAATTAAAAAGTCAAAAACAAACCGCAAAAATAATAATAATAATAACAATACCTAGCACTTAATTTAATTAATATTAATTCGTAAATATCTGTAGGGATATTTATACTACGCAAATGCTGTACATATTTAATTTACACATTCCCAGTTACAACTCCAATCCAGCGCTTAACAAAAGCGCTGTCAAAGCGCGACGATATCATCCTCAGAATGCTGTTGTCACTGTCTCTCACTCTCCGCAGTATCGACGCTGCCTTTTTGCGGATTATGGCCGGAAATCCATCCACACGCGCCTCCGCAAAAATGCCCGATGCACTGCTGCGTCGAGGCAGTCCCATCAGCATTCTGAAGATATTATTGTATTGGATGCGCAGAGCGTTGTAGGCCCGATTAGAGTATCTCACCCACAGACTGCTGGTGTAAAAAAACGTGCAGTACGCTTTAAAAAGCGTGATTTTTACACCGTCTGAACATCGAGCAAATCTGCGAGCGAGCATGTTCCCCCGCACCGCCAACGCTCTGCGTTCCCTCTCAATATTGATATTAATAATTGATAATAATAATGTGCTGCGGTCATTTTAGTTGTCCCAAACGAGGTCTTTTATTGACCCCACATTTATTTTTATGAAATATATGAATCCAATTATATCATTCTATAGTTTGACTTAAACGTTTTCTTTAAAATTGTTTTTTTGCTTTAATGGCTATTATAACAATCATGGGGGCAAATCTTTTTTTTTTATAATTTCAGCCTCATTGGGTTTTTTGTTTACTGGTGCGGCGTTGTCTTGGCCGTCTCCTGTGTTACCAAAATTCAAGAATAATGAAACTAACGTGCAGATCACAGACGTAAGATAAAGTCAAAATGGATTTTTTATACTCGTACTTACTTCTAATTTAAATTCTTACAGTACATTTGAATCTTGAAAAAGTTCTCATAAATAAACTTATTACACTAAATGGGATCCTCAGCAAAGCGCCTGGCCAAGGAGTTGTCAAAGCAGCTGACGGAAATTCTGGAGACAGAAAGGCTGGCAATTATTTTCTGCCAGCGCATTAGCCTCGCTATACAAAGGGGAAATGTTGTCAGTCTCAATTTTTATTTATGGTTTAATGTTTTACTAAGTTTTAGTTTATATATAGTTTAGTTTATATATATATAATTTATTTTTTATTATTAAAATTAACTAGGTTTTTGATTTACAATAATTTACTTCATTTTATTTTATTTTATATGATATACATATAATAAAAATTACTCTTAATATAGCATTATATTATATATAGTTATATATCTCTTAAACTTTTAGTAATAGTAAAACGAAAGAAAACTTTGATACGAGATCCTATATATACATATATGTATAACTTTATTATGTTTAATTGATAAGGGTGTGATACCTGAAATAAAACTTCATTTATTTATTTTATTTTTATACAAATATGATTTTAAAAACAAATGAAAATAAATTTTAAGATAGGTGCATTAAAATAATGTTTTGCTCATTTTAGACACAAAGTTCGTGGATGGTTGCTTTAGTGACGGCTGGAGCACTGCCCGGATGTATTATTGGCAAAGTATTTGCCGAACGTCTGGGTAGAAAGAAAACTTTTTATGCATCCGCTATTCCAGGAATCATCGGTGCTGTAAGTATCTTAAATTGTATACGTATAGAAAAGAAAACAGGCATTATCACAACCGTATACCTTACGGTGTGGTCAAAAACCACGCATTTTATAAGGACTTCACATTTAGCCAAGTTAACTAAAAATCCACGGACTCAACCGCTAGACAACGTCACGGTAGTCATAGACAATAGGCAGTTATAGAAAAAATATCTTTAAAATAATATAGGTTAATATTGTAGGTGATAATTATCATTCGACAAAAAAATTGGACAACAGCTCAGTACAAGCTGCAGCGTTGATTATATTGTGTTCTATCACTAAAAAAAGCTTAGTTCAAATTCACACACAGCGTAAAACAAAAATGCAAAACCCAGATTCTAGCAGTGATAGGTGGACGTGCATGGTCAATTCTGTGAGAGGTTCAACTTATCTATCCTAGAAGTCTGGTTATTACACGCGCGCTGGTATTAATATGGTGTGATTGTGACGACCGTTGCTTCTCCGCACTAAGCCTCCATAATAACTTTGTGCGTGATCTTATTTCGTCATCGGAGCCATCCAATCCTCTCCAGGAAGGCAAGGAGACCCGTCGCGTTCCTGCAGACCTCTGGAAGAGTTCCCGCAGTCTTTAGGAACTTCAGTCTAGGCACAGCCACACTGGTACTGACATGACTGTTAAAGGAGTTCAGTATCAGCAATTCGTATAAATAAAAGCGCAGTTGACAAGCGATGATAAGGCGCCACGTCCACGTAATTTTACTATAAAACGATACAAGAATAATAAATTAATTAATTGAATTGAAAATACGACTATATATATGTATAGACTGTAGGTAGATAGTGGTAGATACACCAGACGGGTAGGTACGCCACGGGACGGGTAGGTTCGCCACGGTAGTGTTGTGACATTTGTCATATAGTTCATACACTACAAATCAACGGGGCGCCCTACTTTGAATCATACATTAATTTAATCATATAGTGCTCTAAAAACTTACAATTCCAACTACTACGAGTATTTAATTGTTCTTGAGACAAGACAGTTTCTAGTCTTTCATCAAATGCTATTTGTTTAAGTTAAGATTTTGATTAAATTATGTTAATAAATACTCAAAGGTACAATGATTAACAACTCAAACAGAACTGATGTAATAAAGAAGTATTTGTTTATTTGTAAAGATATGTCTAACAATTGAATGTACTAATATAGGAACCATCCATAATGTTATCGCTTTAGGGCCAACTATAAATCGGTGACGAGTATGCTCGGCGACTTTTCTTAGCTTGTGCAAGCAGCCTAATGGCTGAATTAATAGTTGGAGTTGAATCATTAGCTCATGCTTCCAAGATTAATTTGCCCGAGGCTCTAAGCTGTTATCAACATGCTATAAAAACTTCAGATCTCTAAAATCTGCCTAATTTAACAACATTGTGAAATTTATTTATGAGGTGGTAGGCAGACTGATGTTGGTAATTTGCCCAGTCTGCTGGGGCGGGGAAGTATCCACCGTTCGTGCCGATAAACCCAGTAAAGTGTATCCACACGTTTCGGGATCAGGCTGGAATTGCCGTCATGCCCAGTCAAGCCGGCATAGTGTTAGGGACTGATGTCAGTCATTAGTGTTTAATTCCAGTTGCTAACATTCATGGACCACGCGCGACACTTAAAATAAGGAGGGCGCAAGGTCACATGTCGTATAAAACAAAAAAAAATGTATTAGGAATCAAAAGTTTCAACAAACATAATCCTAATATACGAGTATTGTCGGCCAGGTGCTCTTCTACACAAATAGTAAATCAATTTAAATTTATAAACTATATTATATATATATATTATATATATACCTATTTAGTATAAGGGTATTTTTACTTAGGGTGACGCGACTTTTAATAAATATAATATTCTTATTCAAGTTGAGCAATAGCAGACCCCAGCCCAGTTCGTTCGCGAACTACACAGACCTAATGCCCATTCCATATGTATGTCAATAAAGTAATATTGTAACGTTTGTTTGCAGAGTATTATAATATTTGCTGTTGTGCCAGAATGGCTCTACTTGGCGAGGTTATTGGAAGGGTGTACCACGGGAATGATTGCCGTGGTAAGATATCAATGCTAAAATAATATAAGGTTAATCAAAAACGTAATTCCGGGAAATATTCAAAGAGGGTAATTTCCAAAAGTAATCAAATCTAATTCCTGATGAAAATACCATGTTAGGTATTATTTATGACATGATTTTGGTTTTAACTTTTAGAAATAAAATCTATCTTATGTTTCATAGTCGTTTCTTAGGAAACTTAAACTTACCTTTTTTTATCTGCAGTCAGTTAATTTTAGATAAATATGTCTTTGTTATCATATTTCTCTAATTGCACCTACCTTACGTCTCTGTAGACAGTGTCCCTAAGGTTGGCTGACAGAGAATGTCTAGCATTAAGCCCGCCCCTTGTATATATTGTGCAATAAAGTTTAAATAAATAAATATTTGGCTTTGATTATTAAAATACGAATTGTGATGTTTATTCCATACAGCAAATGTTTAATTTATACTCTTTTTTACAGGGTGACTTTGTATGGTCTTAAGTTATACCAATATGCTATTCTATTGATAGAAACAAACAACTTTTCCTTAGGTATCCATGTGTCAAAAAAGAAAAAAAAAATGGCCTCTTCATCATCAGCATCAGCCTGTGTCTCTCCACTGCTGGATATAGGCCACCCTTATCCATGCCCCACCAGCGACCTTCCTCAGGTCATCCGTCCATCTAGCAGGATTATCGACCTATGTCTTCCAGTATGTGGTCTTTACTGCAGGACCCGTTTACTCCATCGTTCATCGCTTTTGCGACAGACATGTCAAGTCCATTTTAATTTCATACAAACTGATTATTTTGAAATAGCTAATATGTATGGAGAAGTCAAAAAAACGACATTTCCGAGATATGGTTTCTTAGGAAAAGATGTTTGTTTCTATCAATAGAATAACATATATAAAGTCACCTAGTATACATAGAAGGTCGCAAGCCCGAGACACTTTTCTTCTTCTCCGCTCGGTGAATCCATGGATTGCTAAGAAATAAATCAATTTTTGTCTTATTCATGGGTATGAATATATAAATTATTCAAGAAAACTAAATATATATTACTATTTTAGGTAACAATGATCTACATCACTGAGATTTCGGATAAAGAAGTCAGAGGGGCTCTTGGCATGTTAGTTCAAGTGATGAACAATATAGGTGGTCTGCTAATGTACTGCATAGGGCCCTTTGTATCTTATACCGTATTAAATTACTTGGTTTTGGCAATACCCATACTGTATGTGTTAGCTTGCACTTGGCTACCGGAATCTCCATATTATTATCTAAAGGAAGGAAGAGTGGTCGCAGCAAGAAAGGAGTTTATGAAATTAAAAGGAGTTGATGATCAAAAGGTATTAAGTATAACATTTTTCTAATAATTATATATTTAAGAAAGTTTCACCCTATTACATGCCTCTGGTTCGCACAATCCAATATATCCAACAACTTTCTAGGAAATAAAATTATGGACAATTTGGAGATACAATTATTAATATTTATAATAATATTTGTTTTAGTATAATAGAGGAAAATAACTATAAATGTTTTATCTCTTTTTCTCTGTCTAAAATTAGATTATATGAAAGTGAATATTTTCACTAAAATCTCCGTAATTTTATTTTCTAGCAAGTTAATATACTATATTTGTCAAAAGTAGACTAGAAAAATCTTTACAAATATTGGATTGTGCGAGCGAGAAGGATGCAAAAGTGTTACACCCTCGTAACTACAAATAATGTTGAATACGTTATGAAATTAATCTCCTTTATTTTTAGAGAGATCAATAAAAAAAAAAATAAGTTGTATATATGTATAGGTCTTTATAAATATAGGTAATAGATGAGCAGTTGGATACGATAAGAGCACACGTGAAAGAAAATATGGAAAATAAAGGCACCCTTAAGGAATTACTGACCAACATGAAATATAGAAGAGCTATTTATATTATTGCAGGTATAAATAAATCAATTATATTAAAGTTATTTTACCCACATCTAAATACCTACATAACACAATTATTATAAACTTTTTTAGGTTTAAAATTACTACAATATCTAACCGGTGCCTTAGCAATACAATCGTATTTGGAAATGATTTTTCGGGAAAGTTATTCAGTTTCTGGCCCACGAGCTAGTATCATTTATGGGTTTGTTCAGTTGATCGCAGGTAAGTTTGTTTTAAAATAAATTAATCTTCCGCACTTATTTATGTAAAATACCTTTTTCGAAATTAAAATTTGTCTTGCGTCGACTACTATTTTTGTAGTGAAAAATGTTAATTGATTACTTCTTTAGTAAGTTACGAATACAAATGTGGCGCATCACTATTAAATTTGTGATTAACATTTTGTGGAAAAGGTGTTGGATTACGATTATATCCTGTGTTTTTGTGTTTTAACTGGATTGGGATTCGTTTTAACGTATTTAATTGACACAGATAAATGTGCAGGCTGATATAAGTGCATATTGAGGTATAATAAACGTTATTGGAGGAAGAGAGATTGAAAAATGCAAACGATCAAGTGTGTAGTAGTCGGGGACGGCGCCGTGGGTAAAACTTGCTTACTCATAAGTTATACGACAAATAAATTCCCTTCCGAATATGTTCCGACTGTTTTTGATAACTATGCGGTGACTGTTATGATCGGGGGCGAGCCTTATACCCTGGGGCTGTTCGACACGGCTGGGCAGGAAGATTACGACAGGCTGCGCCCACTTAGCTATCCTCAGACCGACGTTTTCCTTGTTTGCTTTAGTGTTGTCAGCCCGAGTTCTTTCGAAAACGTGAAAGAGAAATGGGTTCCAGAGATCACTCATCATCAACAGAAAACCCCATTTCTTTTAGTCGGCACTCAGATAGATTTGCGTGACGATGCGCCGACCATGGAGAAGTTAGCCAAGATTAAACAAAAGCCAGTGTCGCTAGAACAAGGAGATAAGCTAGCTAAGGAATTAAAAGCTGTGAAATATGTTGAGTGCTCGGCTTTGACCCAGAGAGGGTTGAAGAATGTTTTTGATGAGGCAATTTTGGCAGCGTTGGAGCCTCCAGAGCCCGTCAAGAAAAGGAAATGTGTACTTCTCTAATCAATGTTCAGCATATTACTGGTGTAAGCTCGGTTCCACCTTTCACAGTATCATATTTTATACAATCTACAATTTCTTTATAAAAGCTAACTTTTTTAAACCAGCATAGTCATAGGGACTGATGTATTGTATTCTGGATTAAAATTAATGTTAAGCCGTTGGTCCCGGTTTCACTAATACCAACTTGTAAAATATACATCATATTTTAGCTAACTTGTCTAGCTATAGTAGGCTAAATTTTCCGGAAATGTACTGGATGGTTGGTGTATCTTGAGCAGTGGAGGTCTAGGGGCTGTAATGATGTGTTAAAGTGGAACTCGGCCTTAAATAAAATAAAACATTAACAATAATGTTATTTTTATAAATTTATAGTAAATAATGAGTCTTATGCCATAATAAATTATAACAAATTATTGTATTAGAGTGTCAAATGGTGGCATTACCGGTGCTTTTGTAAATCAATTGAATTTTTAAAGTAATCAAATGAGTTTAAAAATAAATTAATTGATTTTATTGAAATTAATCAATTTCACCTTAAGGCTCAGTCACATCTGCCAGGTTTGACACTGTCAAAATAAGGGTTTCATTGCAAATATGTGCTAAGACAAATTTATTTTGCTAAGAATGGAGACTGATGATAAATCACAATGGTTATAGTGTCGGCACACAAGGCCACCAGATGTGGTTACTAACACATCTACAAGCACAAATCAAATACACTTCACTTGCATGTAGTAGTCGCACAATGGACAGCCAGTGAAATTTTTTTAGTGCATTCTAACTCAAGCATTTACGATAGAATTATTTTGTACACACAACTCTTGACAATATAACCTGTGTAGCTGTGCCAAGCACATCTTAATCTGGACGTAACACCATAGGCTCATCAACATTAGTGGCCTCTTATAGTCAAGGCGATGTTAAATAACTTTTGCCCAAGTTGCACAAATACAATCTTGGTGTAGGCAATTTATAACTCACTTGGAGTGGCTTTGTTCACTGAAGAGTAAATTATACACATTGCATCACGTAGCTTTCTTTTAAAAAATGTATTCAAATAGTGTCCCTGTCTATGAAATAAAATTACGTACATTATAATTTTATTAATAAATTATAAGAGAAGGCTTCTTTTATAAACCAGCTTATAGTTGGTTGCAAGCCCGAGACACCATTCTTCTCTTTTTTTCTTTTCCACGCACAATGGACTGTGCAACCCGTAGGTACAGTGAATCCATGGAATGTTAAGAAATTTGTTTTATCTCTACTTTTCTTTAAGTAAAATAGAGCTGCATCTGTGGTCTAGCGGGTAAGTCTATAGATTTAGTCTTGGAGGTACCAGGTCGGGACACAATAATTGATTTGTGATATTTCTAGACTTTGGTAGAGACATCAACGAGCTTACGACTTGTGATGTGCCTATATTAAAGTTGGCTAAATTCAGAGCAATTGCTTTTTATTAATGAATACAACAAATTAAAATTCCAGTCTAAGCAGTCAATGTAGGAGTAAGTAGGATTTTTTCTTTTGACAATGTCAAACATGATGGAATTGACAGGGGCATTGAACACTCTAAAACCATAATGTGCGTACTATTGGTCAAAATGGCTTGCTTTGTCATATCGTATCAGGCCTGCCAGTTTTATAATATAGGACTTTTCTGTACTTTAATATATACATATAGGTATATTAAATATAAATTCTTAATATAATAATACCATTTGTATTGTTTATATTCAATAAACTTTACCTCGGAAGCTATAATAAATATGCTTCTGAAGTAAAAAAAAATATTTATAAGAATCTTTTTTTAACCGCCCTATACCCGTGCATTGGTCTTTCAGACCAACAATATATAAAACCATTTACATGCATAAATAAGCTAGAGAGGCTTCCTGTTTTGCTATTCGGCCAACTTTCATTTATTTAGCAAATACTCACTACAAGTTGGAGTAGACGCATCTATACTACAATCAATTGATGTGTTTAGTAACTTTACTTACTATGATTACAAAATGATAATGTAATGCAAAAACATGGAAAAAGCTAAAACAATAATAATACTTAATAAAAAATGCTATAACATCTAAATAATAATCCTCATTTAATTAAGTCTATTAAGAATAAAAAACAGTACAATGATTTAAATAAAAATAAAAGTTAAGCTAATAAAAATATATAATCTAAATTAAAAATAAAACTAAAATCTAAACTATATAAAAATATTCACCTATATTAACCTTGATCATGTGGCAGTGTGCCAAGAACACTCGCAGCATTCCCCTGCTGCACAGCAATGCTGTTTTGATGCGCTAAAACTATATTGCGCTAAGTATAAAAAAACTGCCAACCCTCTTGTCACAATAAGTATTGTTTCAAGCAACCATGGCAAGCTTGGCATTTGACATCATTGCAAATGGCATATTACTTTCATCGAGAACAACAAATAGGTGGTAGGCGGAGTGATTGGTGGTAATTTTGCCAGTCTGCTGCGGAGGGGAAGTATACTCCGTTCGTGCCGATAAACCCCAGTAAAGTGTATCCATACGTTTCGGAATCAGGCTTAAATTGCTGAGTGTCTGATTCCAGCTGCTAACATAATGGATCTCTCGTACCACTTACTAGGTGGGGGCAAGATCACATGTCGTGCTAGTATAAAAAACCTGTCGAAGTTTTATCTCGCGCAGTCGTCGGCCAAATATTCAGCTAGGGGTGCCGAGTAGAAATAGTTGAATATAGGTCAGATATATGAAATATGCTTACTACCAGTAACAATTTTAAAATTAATTTGTGCAATTAACGTTTTGTGTAACTGACGTGATTGGCTGAATAACAACGTGATCTACGAATCACACACAAACATAAAAATAATATGCTTAAACACGGGTTTGGGAAGGTTAAAGAAGAAATATACAGGGTGGAAATATCACCACATCCTGCGCTTAACCGTTTAGCATCTCTCTCGCTCGCACAATGCATCATTTTTAAAGATTTTATTCATGTCTGTACTTTTAAGAAATGTAGTCTACTCACTTTCTAGGGATGAAATATTAATAATGTCTATAATTAGGTACCTATATGAAAGTGGAAATATGTAAATGTCTAATTTTAGAGTATATTTCTTTAAAATGATGTATTGTGCAGACTATGCAGAAATTTGCTTGGCTTTCTGAGGGGATATGTAAGATTTTTATCATCATCGTCTTCATCACCACAGCTCCTAGAACACACGAGTCTACATCGGTATTCTAAGTCGTTTCCCTAACAGCTCCTCTCAATCATTCCTTCCAGCTGACGCCTCGGCACGTCATCGTGACGTACCTTGAAACCTTCTTGAAGCGTGTTTATATTATTTTCGGCGAATATTTATATTATTTAAACTTGTACTTATTTACTTAGCATCACGCCTCTTTTGTGGACCGACTGAGCGACTGAGACAATCAGATAATGACATAATTAAAGCTTTTTTGACATAAGGTCGTTTGACCTTGTTAATTATAAATTTATTTAGTTTAATGTCTAAATATTATTATTATTATTGATTAATAGGCGAGCAGTACATTGCTGATATGCCTATATCAAGCACTGGAGTGAAGTTCATAAAATAGTCAGTTATCACCATAGTCTATTGTCACTAGCCACTTGTCCAGTTTGTTTTTAAAAGTGTTCACAGTTGGGGACTTCGATATGTCATCTGGTATTTTGTTCCACATATTTACAACAAAGTTATTCATACAGTGATTTAGAATTATTGTTATAAATTAATTATGGGTTTCTAGATGCCTGAAATAAAATATATTTAATTTAATTAACAATAAGTTAAATTACTTATTTAATTAAATAATTGAACTATTTATACCTATTATACTTACAAGTGGCTAGTGACAATAGACTATGGTGATACTAACTATTAAAAATGTATACTGAATATTAAAAACAAATCGTATTGTTTTTCATTTCGAGTGCTTAAAATCAAAAATACCGAGATTGAGGATCCCTTGAGGTACCCAGTTTGACAGCTGGAAGGAATGGTTGAGTGGAGGATCCGTTGTATGTTGCATGTGTGCCGCAAGTGCCTGCCTGTCATCAAGTCATCATTACGTAAATCTGAGAAACCCTGGTATATACCAATACTCGAACTTTTTGGATTTTGAGGAAAGCGTTCTTACAACCAAGCCCCAACCGCACCGGTTTCTGTTAAACGTCATGTCAATTACGTGCCTTAGAATAAAAATGTGTTTTCGTTTTCACCCTGTATATATATAGTATTTTAAGTAGTTTTTATACAACAATGATTGCTTCCTTAACCTCTTCTACGAGTTCTCCTTTCTGAAGCCAGGTTATGTATTTTCATTGTACTTGTGTTTAGTTTAGAGCGGGCTAGACGTATATGAATTAAGCGGGTTGATCTGCGCGTACATTGTAGTCGTCTCGCTCAGCGAGCTATGCTTGGTATTTCTCTGATAGATAGAATTCCAAATCTTGGTGTACGTCATAGAACCAAAGTTACTGACATAGCTTTTAAAATTAGCAAATTGAACCGACGACCACTAGAGTGGAGACCACTTACGTAGAGTGGGACGACCCCTCAACAGATGGATCGATGACCTGAAGAAGTTCGCTGGCGGAGGTTGGATGAAAGTCGCAAAAGACCGCATGAAGTGGCTCCCCTTGGGGTATGTCTACATCCAGCAGTGGAGAGACACGGGCTGATGATGATGATGATGATAATGATAATACTTACCTAACAAGTTTTACAAGAAAAAATGGAATAATTTAAATTTTCCTAAAGACAAATCTGTGATAATAAAGGTTGTCCCAACAAGAGCGACCATTTGGTTTAAAAAAAAGATTTATTTCTTGCATCAATTGAACCTTGTACGCGTGCAAATGCATATCTTTTACCAGATTCTGATATTGAAGATCATAAGATTCTAAATTGAATTTTGGTATTCTGAACTTTTTCACGTATTTTTTTTACAATATTGATATAATAAAATATTATTTTATAGTACGTATATATGTGTAGTGTATCTGAAGCAGTTCATGATAACCATCACTTGGGAAAAGAAAGTAAAGTTTAGCTGCTGGCTGTAGATAGACATTGTCAAACTATAAGGTAAGACAGACACAATTATAAAAATATAAACGTCAGTTAAGATAATAGCTGCTGTAATTAGGCATTGTCATACTTGTCGTAAATGAGAAGGCGTGGATAAATCATAGATTAAAAATATTCGTTGCTTAGTGCTTCTGGAAATGTTTAATTCTTGACCACCATGCCGAATGGAAGTTCCTGGATGCTCGGTCACAGATTCCCTTACTGTCGCTATATCGAGTGACCGACATTGACGACGACGAATAACTTCTGATCCATCAGCGTAATTTTGGTCTCAAATTTTGTAATTCGACACCTTACTTAAATTTATTATTATTGATTAATTTGGCGGATTATTGCGACCGAAAACTTGACATAATTGGCGAATTGTTTTCGCAAAAAAATCTAAATTTTTTGAATACTTCTCCATATTCTTAAATCACGTGGTCTGTAGGTACGTGAGAACTGTCAAAAAAATTAGAGCACAACTATTATTAATATAATGGCGGCAAATTAAAAATTCGGGCTCTTGTTGGGACACCCGTTATATGTCTAATATGTCCGTAATTTTATTTCCTATTAACTACTTTTTTAAAGAACAATCAAATTTAAAAATGGAGTGTAGGAACCCTACAACAACAAGGAGCCACGGTCGTGATAAAATTTTTAGAGCAATTAATAATGAAAATACAAATCTAGCAGGTATTGATTAAGAACGTGCCTCAACCCACCATCAACTGCTGTAATATACGGAAGTTACGGAACGCGATGCAGAGGTTAAAGTCCTAACTCTTGTGCAAAACGTTTTCTTTGTATTTATTTTTATTCTTTAGTAGTTTAGGTATATATAAAATTTAGCAAACCAGAGAAAAACCATATCCATTAAATTGTTTTCAATAAACTAAGGTACAAACATGGATAACAAACTACTTCAATAATAGAAATAAATTTAAATAAAAACTGTAAAAAAATAACTATTTGAATCCATAAAAAAATGTCCTTTAGAGACGTCCCATCAGAAATAGTCTCAAGGAGACTGGCAACATCTCCCCTGTGTTTAGCGAGGCTAATACGTTAGCAGAAATAATAAACAATATAGATATATTTTTGTCCATATAACTTTTTTGTCCATACAACTTTTTTTGTCCATACAAAACGTTTTTTGTCCATACAAAACGTTTTTTGTCCATACAAAATGATTTTTTGTCATACGCTACTCTTGTTACATTGATATTCCAATTCCATCGCTTCGCATTGTTACAAAGACGCTCTTGGGCGAATATGATCATTTTGGCATTCTGGGAAATTAAAAATATTAGCACAATCGCAAGTCTGACATGACATTCTTCGTGTGTTTAACTTGTCGCTTTAAGTACTTTTCTTTCACTTTATTTCCCTTTGAAAATCGTTCGACTCTGGTTCGCTATTTTTTATATATGTAGTTTATATTTTATCTATATTAATGCATTATATAATTTTCTGCAATTGGACATTCGTAAATATTTTAATTGACTTGTTTTATAATTTACGTATTATACCTAAATTGTCTTATTTAAGCCCAAATAAATTATAAAGAAATAATTATGTTTTATTTCCCCTCTTCATAATCAAAACCTCTAGAACCTGATCCTTTACTACTGGAGATGGCATTCAGCTCTACCACGCATAGACTGTACCTAATTGAATCAAAGTATTAGATTTTAGACAAATCATTTTAACGTTTAATGTGGCCTTCTCTCCCCATGTTGAATAGACTATTAGTTAGACTGGGTACCTATTTTCCATGTACCTTCAAAAATCCTTCGGATAACAGTAGCCCGCCGCAGTGGGGCGTAAACTTAGTTTAGAGCCCTTAGATTCCTTGAGAAAACCCTTGAAACAAATATGGGACCCGGAGTGGGTTACTAATGGGCTTTTTGTAGATGCCGCTAGCGGTAATGGTACCTTGTTTACACCTATGACGCATCATTTTTTAAATGTTTGTAGTTTTTTTTATTTTTATAACAAAAAATGTATTTTAACTTGACGTTACCTTCCTTTAAAGACGAATTACAAAATTGAACAGCCTCTTTAAAAAGAAAAAAATATTAATTAAAAGAACGGCAATGTTGAGATCACCATATCTTTGATGTTGCTTGAAAATCTCGATTTGTACACTATAAAGCTGCTCACTTCGGCAATATATCCAGAAAATAATAAATTTCGTATTAAAAATACAAGTTTTCTATGCAACTGACAGTTTTATTGGGTACCATCTATCATGCGCCATCTATTGTGTTAAAAAGTTTTCAAATTCAAAACATTTGTTTAGACACAGGTTAATATTATAAACAACAGATTTAGGTTATAAGAAAGTTAGTGATACATCCCATTAATATTATCGTTTAATAAAAATATAGTAGTAACATTAAAAAATAAGAACTGCCGTATCAGTATTTTTTTTTTTAAATATATAACATCACCTGTTACAGCAAAACTCAAAAAAAAAGCGCGCTATGCTCAGTACTTGAACATGGGGTTAGTTAATATAATGGTTCCATGTTTGACTTGGCCCGAAAGCGCTTTTATTACTTTATTTCGCTTTGAGAGTCGTTCGAGAAGCGTTTTCCTTTCATCATTACAGCCCATGGAACACAGCGGAACAACCTTCACTGTTGGATATATACAACATTGGCTCGAATACCCATTACCGCCATCGCATCGGATTAAGGCGCGGGCGTAATGTTGCCAGATCTGATTTTAAAAAAATCCTTACACAGAGGGCATCTATTATTTACGTGAGCCGATATTACGACCTCCTCTGATGAGAGACGTGTCATGAGATTTGCTCTGAATGCTGAATTTATATAAAAAAACATTTTTACTTAATTTAACCTAGATTTTGTTACTTTTTTACACTATTTCTTGCGGAAAAAAATGCTTGTTATTTACAGAGTATGCGTGAGATTTGACTTGACCCCCTAAACGCCTCACGTAATTATAGACGTTATGTTGTCTGTCGACTGTACCTATAATTATATTATTGTACCTACCTAATTTATATCACTAACAAAAATTTCAATAGATACCTACCTAATAAGTACATAAAGGCACTTAACGCTGTTATCAGTGAATTATGCTAAACCTAAAAAGATATTTGTTATCAAAAACACTTGGACACGTATTTCTCTTTGAATGCAAAACTATTGTTCTTTAAATAATAGATTTCAAAGAAAGAATTGTTATTCTTTATTTTGTCACCGGCGACGTTCCCATCGAAACATTATCCATTTTAAACAATTTTTGTAGGTAAATGTAAATAGTAGATTCAATATCTTTATTGATAAGACTACATCATATCATGTCAGCCTCTAGAACAGAAGAGTCCTAGACCTCCACTGTTGAAGATGGCCTTCCAGGATACATTTCTAGGAGATTTGGGTCTACACACGCTGGCAACTGGAATCAGACACTCATGACTGACATCAGTCCCTAACACTATGCTGGCTTGACGGCAATTCGAGCTTGATCCCGAAATGTGTGGATACACTTTACTGGGTTTATCAGCACGAACGGTGGATAAATCCCCGCCTCGGCAGACTGGACAAATTACCACTATCAGTCTGCCTACCACCTAATTTATCTAAAAATGCATATATAACTGTGAATAAAAGTAAAGTATCATCACGACCGTGTCCCTTCCGGTGTGGTCTGAAACCACGCTTATAAATAAGCGGATTCACATTTAGCCAACTTTACTATTGGCCAATTATGACAATTGGCAAGCTCGTCGATGTCTCCAGGTAGCCGTACCAAACTCGAGAAATATCACAAATAAATTAAATAATAATTAAATGTATTTATTGAAATTAATATTATTGCGTCCTGACCAAGAATTAAACACGATACCTCCGAGTCTAAATCTAAGGACTGAACCGCTGGACCACGGAGGCAGTATATAGACATATATATAGTAAAGTATTATCTATATTTTTTTGTTTTTCTAGGTGTGATAGCAACATTTCTGGTGGATAGATTTGGAAGAAGAATTCTGCTTATCACCTCTTCATTGGGCGTGGCCATATCACTTACAGCTGTTGGGACGTATTTCTTTCTCCAAGATTATGTCAAGTTAGACGCCAATACCCTTTCCAGCATTGCATTTTTACCTTTGCTAGGTATTCTAGGGTTTAACGTACTTTATGCTGTAGGCATAGGGAATATTCCTTATGTTATGCAAGCGGAACTGTTTCCAATAAACGTGAAGGCGATAGCGTCAAGCGTTGCCACTATGTCGGCTTGTGTATTTTCATTTTCAGTGGCAAAAGGCTATCAAAGTGTAAAAGATGTGTTTGGGCATTATGCTGTGTTTTGGGTTTTTGCTTCCGTAGCCTATGCGGGGATATTTTTCGTGTATTTTTTCGTGCCGGAAACTAAAGGAAAGTCGTTGGAGGAAATTCAACATAATATTCAGTTTCATGTTATGGAGTCGGAAATGGTTGAGTTGAGAAGTAAGAATGACAGTCGAGATGACAGTTGATATGTAACGTCACCTTAGTTAAGCCGGCTTCACATGTTTTGAGCCATGTCCCAAAGTTATTTGTTAAACGAGCGGTTCGAAAAGTTTTCATTGGTCCCAATGTTGGCGTGTGGATTAGGGATTGGCCCCACTGGTCCCACCCAAATACTTTTTGTCTAACGTATGGATCAAAAAGTTTGCATTAGTCCCAATGTTGGCGTGTAAATTGGGGATTGCCCATCGAGTGTTGGTTCGCGATTTCTGTCCACATGTTGGCGCTTCTCAGCCTTGTTTCAAACACGCATCAAGTGCGTACGTCATCCACAAAACACGTGGAGCCGGTGTTAAGGTTAGTCATCTTTTGATCAGCAGGTGCTCAGCATTTTAAATTGAACTACTTACTTTAAAACCTTCAGCTTTCAAATCACTTGTTTATAAGCACCATGTTCGCATAATAAGCAAAAAGCATTTTACTCAAGCGAAATTCAGTAAAAAAAAAGCTTTTACGGCGCCAAGTCGAACATGGCTTTTATAACCCGCTGTGGTACCTTGTTAAGCGCTTTTTTAAATTTTATTTCGCTTTGAAAGGTGTTCGAATAGCATTTTCATTCACTTTAAAGCGAAATTCAGTAAAAAGAAGCGTTTACGGCGCCAAGTCGAACATGGCTTTTATAACCCGCTGTGGTACCTTGGTAAGCGCTTTTTTTAAAAGTTATTTCGCTTTGAAAGGTGTTCGAATAGCATTTTCATTCACTTTAAAGCGAAATTCAGTAAAAAGAAGCGTTTACTTTACTCCAAGTGAAAGTGTATCTCTATTATTATTATTTTTCTGTAAAATCTATGTTTAATATGTGAAAACCTTTAATAGTTCTTAGTGAATTTACTGTATAATATTTATTATAATATTGTCAACTGTTGGTTTTCCAAAATATATATAAAAATAAAAATATTATTTAAGTGGAAACTTTGCTGGATTGTGTAACTTTTGGAATTGTTTTAATTATGATTTATGAATAAATAAAAACTAAATTAAATTAATAGATCTCAAGCTCGATGCCAAACTTTGACATTTATACGATATTCACATTAATACGGGCGTTAGTAGTGTCAAAAGTAGGTAAGCACCTGCTATACGACGACTAATCTATAGTGTCTAACAATGACGAAGTAAAACAAGGTTGTTTGTTATTTTAATATAAGAATAATTATTTAAATCTGTGATGTTTTATTATTAAATATGTTATTTTCATTACTGCCTTTTTATTTACCTACCCAAACTTAAAGGCCCTCATAGTTTTTTTTAAGTATTGATGTTGACTTAAATATTTTTTTTGTTTTTCTAACTTTTAAAGCGGTAGGTATCTAAAGTATGTTTTTGAATGCGAGAAAAACCAAGGTACTAGTGTTTGAAAGAAGAAGGATGACAACCGTGACGATAAAGATGATGAAACTCTAGAACAAGTAAATGAAATTATATATCTGGGCAGTGTTTTCACTGCGGATGGGAAGTACGATAGGGACGTTGAAAGAAGAGTGAACGCGGGAAATAGTGTTAACGGTGCCCTGGGGTCTCTGATCGGCAGTCGAAATGTCAGTGACAAAGCTCGGCTCGCCATACACAATGCCATGTTGGTACCAACACTGATGTATGGAAGCGAAACGTGGATATGTCAGAATACGCATGAGAGTAGGGTTAATGCAGTGGAAATGCGGTCGTTGCGGCGGATATGTGACGTCACTTTGGCGGACCGCATACGTAACGTCGAAATACGGAAAAGGGTTGGTATGAAGGAAAGCATAGGGACAAAAATAAGGAAAAGCATGCTACGATGGTTCGGGCATGTTGAAAGGATGAGCGATGAAAGATTGACGAACCAGATATATAATGCGAAAGTTGTGGGTAAAAGAGGCCCTGGCAGACCGAGACTCACATATCACGATCAAATAAATAAAACACTGACTGAAGGTGCATTAAAAAGTCTTCGTAACCAAAGGGCATGTATGAAGAGGTTAATGAATGTCGACGAAGCGAAAGAGGTATGTCGTGATCGTGTCAAATGGCGCTCAATTGTCTCTGCCTACCCCGCAAGGGATCTGGCGTGAAGATATGTATGTATGTGTACCTACTTAAGTTACTATTTCTTTGATTTTACCCTTATGTTCGACTTGGCGTTTATCTATGGTTTTCAAGGCTTTGGCTTTCAAGTCGAACATATTTATTTTGTGGTAAAGCAGTTGGAACGCGGCTGCGGCACAGATTAAAATAATAAAATGTTTTCATAATGTTTTTCTTGTGTTGGCTTAAAGTAACATTTTTGGATTTGTAACCCTCATATTTAAATCGATCGATTATCAATTTATCTCACTGTAGTAACTCGCAAAATAAATAACTAAAAGGGGTTCGCACATTAGGCTTCGAGACTTTAGAAATGTGACATTTTATTATTCATTATTTACAACATTATCCGCATGTTTGACTTGCTGTTCAAAAAAAAGCGTGTAATGTGAAAAAATCAAAAATACTGAATTTGCTGAAAATGATTACTGAATAGATGTTTTAGTAGCGTTTCTATTATAGTTTTAAAGCAATTTTAAGTAAAGAGCGCATTTTGAGCAGTAACTGAACGCACGCATTCGAGAATGGAATCAATGGAACATTATTAGTGGATTTCATTTTTACGTCGGAGCTTGCGTCATTATTATAAAATATTATTCAATTCTCAACTCTATAAGCGCTCGACCTTGACATTGGCCGCGCAAATATCAACTTGACAGAGGAGTGACAATAGTGTACAGATATAGTGCATAATGTATTTCCATCGGGAAAATTCTCAAACGGTATAAGACGAAACCCGAAGTGTCAATCAGAAGTAGTATCATCACGACCGTTTCCCGTTCGGGGTGGTCAGAAACCACGCTTATGAATAAGCGGATTCACATTTAGCCAACTTTACTACATGACAAGTGGCAAGCTCGTCGATGTCTCCAGCGTACCAAACTCGAGAAATATCACAAATAAATTAAATGTATTTTTATTTATATTAATAAATATTTTTGTGTCCCGACCAGGAATCGAACCCGGTACCTCCAAGTCTAAATCCACGGACTTAACCGCTAGACCACGGAGGCAGTTAGTGTCAATCAATTATTGTATTAAATGAGTGACATTTTCATATCCTTTAATATGAAACTTTATCGATAAATTAAGATGGAAAGCATTATGCAAAACTGTACATTGCCCATATAAAATTAAAACTATAAAAATGCGTTATTTGTCCATCTAGTACTGAATAAAGGTTTATTTAGTTACGCCATAGGATTATACAGGAGTAAAAGTAGTGTAAATAGTGCAAATAAAAATAAAACAACTATGAAATTAATGATGGAAAGGTTTATTAAGATTATTGTTACCATAGGAGTATAAAGAAGTGAGGGTAGTATAAATTGCCTAAATAAAAAAAACCATGAAAATGTGTTATTTATCCAATTAGTACCTAGGTACTGATAAAAGGTTTATTTAGACTCTATTGTTGCTGTAGGAGTATAGAGGAGTAAAAATAGTGTACATTGTCTCAATAAAAAAACAATGAAAATGTGTTATTTGTCCTTCTAGTACTGATTGAAATGTTTTAGACTATTGTTACCATAGAGGAGTGTAAATTGCTCAAATAAAACAACTATGAAAATATGTTAGTTGTCCATCTAGTACCGAGTAAATAGTTTATTGAATTAGACTCTTTTATTATTGCCGTAGGAGTAAAGAGGAGCGAAGGGAGTGTCAGCCGGTTCGTCCCCGCTGTCCTCGGAGGCATCGGACTCAAAGGTGGTGTCCGGGATGTCATACAGACGGATCAGAGGCTTGTTGGGGTCCTTCATGATCAAGTATTTACCTGGAACAATGGTTTAAATTACATAACAACATTTATAATTAATGTAACAGGGATTATAAATAATTAGTTCCATCTGGCCAGTGTGGTGAGCGTTGGCCAAATTCTTCAGAAATATATTTGGAATGCCTACTCCAGAATTAGGGCTCTAGGACTCTAGCTGTGTTCGACTTGAAAGCAAATCAAAGCGCACTTGTTTTTACTGCATTTTGCTTAAACATAATGAAAACGCTACTCAATGCCAAATAAAATAAAAAAGCGCTTACAGCGACAAGTCGAACATGAGGTCTGTGTTCTAGGGTTGTAATGATAAGTAACAAAGAGTACTATTATATATAGGAAAATGAATGATTAATAATCAGTAAAGGAATAAAAAAATCCCGCGTTACAGTAATTTTGACTTATTTTTAACTATTATAATATTTTACTTAAATCTATTGTCAATTGAGGCCTTAGATGTATCTCTGTGGGTGGCCGGAGTAAGGGGATAGCGGGGTGATGTGTCTGAGTGAACTAAAAATAAATTGCGACTTGTGCCCCATATTTAAAGTCAAATTTATCGTTTTCCATAATTATTCATATTGTAGCATAATATTAAACAAAAACAGGTCCGCGCAAAATGGCGCAAAGAACTTTTTCTTAAACCTATTGTTAATTAAGGCCTTTGTTGCATTGCGTCCCATTCAGCCACAGACAAATTATATAGGTTTTATTTTGAAAGTGTATGTGTGGGTGGATAAATCCGAAAAATATTAAGAAGACTAGGATTTGAATTTTCCGAGTTAAACATTTTTATTGTTTTGTTCTCTTTTTCCGATAGATAATGAATGAGGTGATAGGCAAGGCAAAGGGTATACAGCCATGTCTGAGATAATATTAGTTAATGATATTAATATTTTTTTTCTTACCATCCTTTTGCTTCATGCAGATGTCAATGATGCACCGTAGAATGCCCCACGCGTTGTCCATGGAGAGGTTGATTTGTGCCGCAAACTCGTGCGGCTTGAACTGTTGCGTGCCGAGGATCACGTGACGGGCGTTGTCTCTCACTTGGGCACGAGAGACATACCCAAACTTCACCTGGTCCGAACCAGCCAATAGGGCCTGGAAGATAAAATTAAAATATTACATTCGATGCACCTTCCGGCGAAGCTCACATCATTCTTTGGTAAAGAGTGGGTTTGCCTTTTTCCTATATCTGTTCAATTAATTCAAATAAGAATGTCTTTGAAGAACTATTAAACAATTTTACAGTATTGTTTACCGGTCCCATTAGACAGTTTTGAGTCACATTTAGTTGGACTTTCCTATACCAGATTAGAATACCATTTACCAGTTGGGACTAGTATTTACCAGTTTGAACTTCCATTTACCAGTTTGAATGCCCATCTACCAGTTTGGACTCCCATTTACCAGTTTCAATGCCCATCTACCAGTTTGGACTCCCATTTACCAGTTTGAATGCCCATCTACCAGTTTGAACTTCCATTTACCAGTTTTAATGCCCATCTACCAGTTTGGACTCCCATTTACCAGTTTGAATGCCCATCTACCAGTTTGGACTCCCATTTACCAGTTTGAATGCCCATCTACCAGTTTGGACTCCCATTTACCAGTTTGAATGCCCATCATTTACCAGTTTGAATGCCCATCTACCAGTTTGGACTCCCATTTACCAGTTTGAATGCCCATCTACCAGTTTGGACTCCCATTTACCAGTTTGAATGCCCATCTACCAGTTTGGACTCCCATTTACCAGTTTGAATGCCCATCTACCAGTTTGGACTCCCATTTACCAGTTTGAATGCCCATCTACCAGTTTGGACTCCCATTTACCAGTTTGAATGCCCATCTACCAGTTTGGACTCCCATTTGTCAGTTTGGACTACCATTTACTAGTTTGAATGCCCATCTACCAGTTTGGACTCCCATTTACCAGTTTAGAAGTTCTATTTTCATTTCCTTACCTGTACAGTCCACTTGGCTAGCTTGCAGGAGTTGTTCCTGAGTTCGTTAGCAAGTACAGCTCCTCTCTGGGTGTCCAGTTTTTGTCTCCATTCGACACCGTTGGCCAGTTTGGAGTCCCATTCGTTGAGGGCCTTGATGGACAAGAATTGGGTCTCTCCTTGAGGGCCTTGCATCACTGCGTCGTGCTCGCAGCGGGCAACTAGTACCTGGAAAGAAAAAATAACATATGACATATGGAGTTATATTAAGTTTAATATTTTTTTGTTTTCTTTCCGTTCTCAGTGGGATAGACACAATATATAGCCGTCGGCTATCAAAGCAGGGAATTCGGTCGCCAGTTCGAGACCCGGAAAAAAGGTTAGTAAAGTATCATCACAACCGTTTCCCTTTCGGGGTGGTCAGATATAGGCCAATCATAACAAGTGGCAGGTTAGTTGCTGCTAATTTCATTTCTTAAACTCAATTTCGAAGTACATTAGCTTCTATTTGTTTCCCGCTCATATGGATCTAATTAATATTGTTTTTTTTTTGGCTTAATTTAACAGGGTTCATTTACTTCGAATTCCTCTCGTCGCACACTACGACATGCTTAAAAGTTTTTTAAATCCGATTGTTCTTTATAAAGATTTAGTCAATAAAGGAAAAAATATGGATATTAAAGAAAATGACAAGCGGCGCATTACATACACACCTTTGATATTAACAATTAAGATTTTAAATAAACCAAAACATAGGAAGGGTCATCTTTGACTGTATACTGACCACCCCGTTGTTGAGGTTCCACTTCCGATAGCGATACCCCACTGAAGCCACTTCTCCGTCCTCTTCTTCAGACACGAACGGGTTGGCTTCAGGGAACTTGTACTTGGGCTCTCCCGTGCCGCTCTTCAGAACCTAAAAGATAAAAAATTGTTTATATTATAGTACAAACTTTCAGGATCTTTCCGGTCAACCTCACTGTCACCTAGTCATCCGGTCAACCTCACTGTCACCTAGTCATCCGGTCAACCTTACTGTCACCTAGTCATCCTCACTGTCACCTAGTCATCCGGTCAACCTCACTGTCACCTAGTCAAGCGGTCAACCTCACTGTCACCTAGTCATCCGGTCAACCTCACTGTCACCTAGTCATCTGGTCAACCTCACTGTCACCTAGTCAAGCGGTCGACCTCACTGTCACCTAGTCATCCGGTCAACCTCACTGTCACCTAGTCATCCGGTCAACCTCACTGTCACCTAGTCATCCGGTCAACCTCACTGTCACCTAGTCATCCGGTCAACCTCACTGTCACCTAGTCATCTGGTCAACCTCACTGTAACCTAGTCATCCGGTCAACCTCACTGTCACCTAGTCATCCGGTCATCCTCACTGTCACCTAGTCATCCGGTCAACCTCACTGTCACCTAGTCATCCGGTCAACCTCACTGTCACCTAGTCATCCGGTCAACCTTACTGTCACCTAGTCATCCTCACTGTCACCTAGTCATCCGGTCAACCTCACTGTCACCTAGTCAAGCAGTCAACCTCACTGTCACCTAGTCATCCGGTCAACCTCACTGTCACCTAGTCATCCGGTCAACCTCACTGTCACCTAATCATCTGGTCAACCTCTCTGATGACTATGTGCATCTGGTATCTCCAGTTACCTGTTGACTGAAGTTGTGGTTGATGAAGGTCGCCTCCAGAGCGAGGTTCCTGGGAGAGTTGATGGAGTTCCCGTCATCGGCCGGGGGCTCCACTGACGTCTCGTTCACGGTTAACAAGTCGAACTCTGTGTTGTCACGCTTGTCCAGGAACAACTTGTCACCTAAAACAAACAATTTTTTTCAATTAATCTGTGGGGCCTTTGCCCAACACAATTCAAGATGTAATTGTCATCGACTCGTCATCATTTTGTTTATTAGGTATTTAGCTGCCAAAACAAATAAAATATCTGTCAATTTAATTTCCTAGAAAGCTAATAGACAACATTTTTTAAAACATAGATTTAATAAATATTTGGGATACAATCCTCTTTCATCATCAGGTCTAGGACTGTTCTAAAAATCATGATGAAAATAATACTTACCAATCTTCTCGATGACAATATCCCAGGAGTAGTTGGAGCGAGTGCAGCACATGATGGTGGCCAAGATGGCGTCGGTGGCGTACACTGTGCCAGTTGTCTTACTCAAACGACGGATTACAGGGTCGTCTGTGGTCGTCACCTATAAATATAATACTATATTATGATCGTTGGTTAAAAGCTAAATTTTATCAAGAAAAAAAAATTTTTTTTTTTTTCAAATCGGATTCACATTTAGCCAACTTTTGTATAGTCTCATCATAACAAGTGGCAATCTCGTCGATGTCTCTAATGTACCAAGCTCGAGAAATATCGCAAATAAATTATTGTGTCCAGACCAGGAATTGAATCCGGTACCTCAGCCTAAATCCACGAACTTAACCGCTAGACTTTGGAGGCAGTTATCAAGAGGGTTGTTTAAATAAATAAAATCTTTATTGGACAAAAACAATGCATTCATGCTTTTTGTAATACACCTCCTATGTATTTCTGTCGTCGATTATTTATAAAACTTAAATACTGACTACATACTTGAATGCTGTGTATTTGTAAAAAGGTACTTTTTAAAACTCTTGAGCATAATTGCCAATTTAAAATGAGTTATCAGAGTAGAATAATTATTCCAGAGCAAAAAAGTACCCTCATTTAAAGCCGAAATTATACAAAGATATTTAATAAGCTTCCAGGTACTATAAGGGAGCTGCCACTAAAACTGTTTAAATTAAGAGACAAACAAATAGTTAATAAATGTTTTTATCCGACAAAACACACCAAAACACCAACACTACCCATTTCGTTGAAATGTCGTTAGAAAATTTCATTTCAGTAATAGTATTGTGGTGGCTCGGATGTAACAAAACATTCCTTTAATCCTACAAAGGTCGGTTCAAACCCCTCCGCAATGTAGCAATGAGAAATACACTTTTTTTACGTACATTTGTCATAAATTTACATCACCACTGTTCCCATGTCCCAGAGAGCATGTTAAGCTGTCGGTCCCGGTTCCACTAATACAAACTTGTGGAATTGTTAATAACTTGTCATAAAAAATGACATCAGATAAAATAAATATGGAAAAAAATAATAATATGAAAAAATATAAGTTTAAATAATATTAATTAATTATAAATAATAAATGGTGGAAAATAATATAAATACTTTAAGGAAGTTTTAAGGTACTCCATAGTTTGACAGTTCTATTCCTCGAACGCAGTGACATGCAGAGGAGGGACCGTTTGACAGCTGGAAGGAATAATTGAGTGGCGGAGCCGTTGATGAAACATCTATGAGTACGGGTGATAGACTCAGTATTCTAGGGGTTGTAATGATAATAGTGAATAGATATATTTACAGTATGGAAGATGCGGTCGATGCGCTGCAGGTTCTTCTCATGCTTAACATTGACTCGGTCATAAGCCTTGTCATAGTACTCCAAAGTACCACAACAGACAATATCTTCGCCTGAAAGAAAAAAATATTTCAGTTTTTTTTTTTATAGTGAGTCTATAAGCTATAATGCCAGTAGGCATTCTTTATCAGCTAACCGGGATCAAGTAAGGTGATGAAATAATATGAAAAGTAATCTAATAAATCTGCCACTTAATAGGTTTAAATTATCTATTAAACATCAATTGATTAAAAACACTATTGATGAATATCTCCAAGACAAGAACGCATGGGTGTACCCATTTATTATTTGAATTAATTGTGTTTATATAGTATAGCTTATAGTATGACAATGTCTTTTTACAGCAGCTATAATTTCAAGTGACACTTTTATTTATATTTTTTATATTTATGTTGCATTAGCTTCTAGAATGACAATGCCTCTTTACAGCAGCTACAATCTTAAGTGACATTTATATTTTTTATAGTTGTATCTTATTTGATAAGATGACAATGCCTATTTACAGCAGCTATAATTATAAGTGTAGTTTTGTGTGGAATTATTATTGTGTACATAAATCCCGTAGGTTTTTAAAAAAAAATCATTTAAGTAAGGTTGTGTAGTTTCATGGCGTTCTACCTGGTAGAATGCTGTGAAATAATGTAGCCTAATATTGTAAATTTGACATGTAAAAGTGCAAAATACATTTTTTTTGTCCTATGCCTAATTACAGAAATAAACGAATTGAATTGAATAATAAGTTACCTAACTAATTATAATATACTACACATTATACCTACACACATAAACATACATAAACTATACATATAAGTACATCATATACATTATAACTTAAATAAATACATAGTTAAAGTTTTATTTATTCAAAACTGCAGCCCAATTGTACTTATAGTTTTATTTTCTTTCTACTTTATATTAACGCTGAATGCTGTTAAAACATGTTTTGGTTTTCACCTACCGATTCAATTTCCATAAGTGGAAATGAAAACAAGAAGACAAACTTCTAAGCATTCCATGGAGTCACCGTGCGGGTGGTTAATAGGCTGGTTTAAAAAGGATAATAAGTGACAAATAATATGTATTGACATTTCAATACTATTTACTAAAATGAAATTTTCATAATGTATTGCGAATGTCCGACATTTCAACCAAGTGTGCTAAAAATGCATTGACAACTTAATACTATTCTATCACCTTTTCTTTTACATATTAACAATATTTTTAATTTAAATTACAGCAATTCAATTGAGAACCACCTTTAGCATTACAATGGTTGTAATAATAGCAAGCTACGAGTATAGCTCAAATGTTGAGATGACGCTGACATCTATATCATTACCAAGGTGTTTGTGTTTGATGTGATCTAGTAAATAAAATAAAAATCAAAATCAAGCATTTAAGAGTTAAATTCCTTGACCGTACAGGGATGATAAATGTTATATGTAATTATTTTACATGCTTCGCTATTTCTAGCATATAAATATATATTTAGTCACATGACTTTGTCATGCTTAGTGTTTTGGTATGCTTTTATATTGAGGCATCGTTTTTTATTTTATTGCGCGATAATACGCTCACCATCCACCATTCTACTCCTCTCCCTACCCAACCAAATACTGTATGATTCTGTTAATGCCAAATAGAACTTTTTACAAATCGGTATTCTACTATTCACTGCAGTTTAGTTATTGTTATGTTGGTAATAATTAAGATCTGTCAAAAATATTGTTGACCTACCTACATGACATCTCATTGTTACTATTGATTGTGATCTGGACAATAAACATATAATTAGTTACTTGGTGTTTAATTAAACAGTATTAGGCCTGAAACATAATAGTGGCGACGAGAAAAACTGATAATGGCTATGTGCAATATTGAAAATAGTGTTATATTTGTAAAATTTGACCCAAAAAGGGACAAATGGGAAAATTACAGAGAACAATTGTTTTTTACATTGGAGGCCGCTGGAGCAACTGAAGACAGTAGGAAAAGAGCCCTATTTCTATCACAATGTGGTCAGGAAACATTTTCATTGATTTTATCATTGTTATCCCCGAAGAAACTTGGTGAGGTTACATTTTCACACATTGTGACGAAACTAAATCAATTCTTTTTGCTAAAACCACATCCTATATTGGAAACTGACAAGTTTTATAAAAGAAAGCAACTATTGAATGAAAATATCACAAATTTTGTAGCTTCACTACATAAAATAGCTTCAAAGTGTGATTTTATGGATCTGGAGCGAAGATTGAGTGAACAACTAATACTTGGAGTAAAGGATACCAAATTAAGACATGAATTGTTGCGAATAAAGTTAGAAGATTTTAACTATGAAAGAGTGGTGCAGCAGGCGTTAAACTATGAAGCAATTGATTTTAATTTTAATAATACAAGCTCGAGTTCTACATCACACCAAAATATTATTTCCGGAACCCATTTGGAGACAACCACACATGAACCAATGGAGGTGAACGCAATCAATATGGAAAAGTGTAAACACTGTGCTAAGCGACATGGAAATATCCGATGCAGATTTAGGAATGCCACTTGCTATCGGTGTCAAAATAAAGGACACACAAAAGCAGCATGTATTGGCAAACCTGCAAAGAAATCTCGTGTGCATGAGGTGTGTGAGGGCAGCTCGGACGAACAACCGGAGCAGGAATGCTATGATGAAGCATATGGACTGCATGCTATCTCTAGTGACATGCGAGTGCAACCTATTATGGTAGAAGTGAAAATCAATGACATTCCTGTAGTAATGGAGGTTGATTCTGGATCTGCACGGTCTATTCTACCTCATTGGATATATATTAAGCATAAGGAGTGTTTTCCACAGAAATTATTACCGTTTACAAACAAACTTGTTACTTGGACAAATGAGATCCTGAATGTGAACGGAGAAATGACTGTTAGAGTGAGTTACATGGGAAAAAGTTCAAATCTACCTATTTTGGTTAGCCAAGGCAAAGGTCCAGCTTTACTAGGACGAGCCTGGTTTGAAGAGTTAGGTATATCGGTGCAGGGAGTAAATCAAATTATGGACAGCGATTACCTGGTGAGATTTCCTGAGCTATTTGAAGACAAGATGGATAAATACACTGGTCCACTGGTGCATATTGAAATTCCAGCTGGAGCAAACCCAAAATTTTTAAGGTCACAACCCGTGCCACTGCCTTTACGGTACAAAGTAAATAAGGAACTAGAACAAATGATTGCTGACGGTATCCTGACCCCAGTGAAGTATTCCAGATGGGCAACCCCACTAAGAATTGTTCACAAACCTGATGGGACCTTACGTCTTTGCGGTGACTATCGCACCACTGTCAATGCAGTGTGCCTCGCAGATAGTTACCCGCTGCCCACTGCAAATGAAGCATTTTTTACTTTGGCCGGAGGTCAGTATTTTAGCAAATTGGATCTGAAGCATGCATATAACCAGTTAAAAGTGGATGAGGATACTGCCCAGGTACTAACCTTAAATACTCCATTGGGACTCATGAGAATGAACAGACTAGCTTTTGGAGTTAATGCAGCAACGGGAATATTCCAACGTTTGATGAGTATGCTGCTAACAGGAATAGATGGGGTAGCTGCCCTATTGGATGATGTTGTTGTTACAGGTACTACTGTAGCAATGCATGATAAACGACTTGAAAAGGTACTTACAAGACTAAATGAAGTTGGATTAAAACTAAACAAGAAGAAATGCATATTTAATGTTAGGAGAGTCACATTTTTAGGTTACGAAATTGACGGAGAAGGTGTACACCCGTCAAAAGAAAAGGTTAAAGAAATCCAGAATAAACCCGTTCCAAGAGACAAACGTGAACTAAAATCCTTTTTAGGATTATATAATTTTTATGAGCGGTTTGTTAAAGAAAAGGCTGTTATTCTTGAACCCTTATACAAACTCACTAAAGAAAATTCAGTTTGGCAATGGAGCCAGGTTGAACAAAACGCATTTAATAAGGCTAAGGATGTTTTAAGTTCTGATACTGTTTTGACCCATTACAGCTTAGAAAGAGACTTGTACATGATATGCGATGCCAGCGAGTATGGGGTGGGCGCTGTGTTGGTGCATAAAATGGATGATACCACCGAGCGACCTGTGGCCAAGGGGTCCAGAACAATGCAGCCGCACGAGCGACGATACGCACAGATAGACAAGGAAGCCCTGGCAATCATGTTTGGGTTAAATAAATATAGGCAGTATTTACTAGGCAGAAAATTTTGCATATTTACTGACCACAAACCCTTATTGGGAATATTTGGTCGAAACAAACCCATACCTGAACTACTTTCAAATAGGATGTTAAGATGGGCTTTGACTCTAAATATATTTGATTATGAGCTTAAATACCGACCAGGGAAGCTGATGGGAGATGCAGATAGCTTGAGTAGGTGGCCGACGCCAACGGCATATGCAGAAGAGGAAGAGGAAGACATTTTACTGTTGGAAGAGTCCAACTTAGATATAGACACGAAAAGTATAGCACAGGAAACTGAAAAAGACAATGTTTTAAGAAAAGTAAAGTTTTATACATTACATGGATGGCCAAGAAAGTTAGAGAATGTAGATTTATTGCCCTATTTTAGAAGAAAGGATTCCTTATTTTTAAATAAAGAATGTTTAATGTTTGGTAACAGGGTTGTTATACCAATAACACTTAAAAATAAAATTTTAAAACTAATTCACCAACCACATAGTGGTATGGTACAAAGTAAAATGTTTGCTCGTTGCTATGTCTGGTACCCTACCCTAGATGCTGATATTGAGAGCACTGTAGCAAGCTGCGAGTTGTGTCAAGTGAGGAGAAACAACCCACCACTTACTCAACATAAATGGCCAGAAGTAACAAAGCCATGGTCGAGGGTACATATTGATTTCATGGGACCGTTTAAAGGAAAAACATTTTTAATAGCGGTGGATGCCTATAGTAAATGGCCTGTGGTTGAATTTATGGATTCCATGTCTTCCAAGACTTGTATTAATGTCCTGCGCAAGATCTTTTCAGATTATGGCTTGCCCGATATTCTGGTTTCAGACAATGGTTTAGCATTTGTGTCAGATGAGTTTATAATGTGGACACACAAAAATGGTATACAACATTTAACTGGAGCACCGTACCATCCTGCTACAAACGGTCAAGTCGAGCGTACTATACAAACGATAAAGAACAAGTTGATGAAAGTGGAAAAACTACCTTGGTTAGAGCGAGTGGCTAAAGTACTGTATCAAATACGAACTGTACCGAGTAGTGTAACAGGAAAGACACCAGCCGAAATGCTACAAGGTAGGAAGTTTAGAACAGCACTCTCAACAATACATCCTGATACCGAGAGAAAGGAGGTATTAGACGGGGAAAGGAAGGGAAGAGATAAAACATCACATCAAGTAGGAGATACTGTAGTCTTCAGGATATATAATAGTAATGTTAAATGGAAGAAAGGAGTTATTTTAGGAAGCTGTGAACCTGCTGTGTTTGAGGTACAATCTATGGATGGTTTAAAATACAGAAGACATGTGGATCAAATACTGAAAAGTGTTGCAAATCCTGGTGACACTGTAATGAACCCTGACCAATATAGTTCTGATATTAGTAATGAAGAAGATACAATTATCATACCTCCACCAGAGCAATGGGCTGAGATTATTGGTGTTCCTGCAAATGATTAAGTGTTGGTTATTGTAGAGTTTTGTTTTATTATAGTTGTTTCAACTATAGGGGAAGGTGTTATGTTGGTAATAATTAAGATCTGTCAAAAATATTGTTGACCTACCTACATGACATCTCATTGTTCCTATTGATTGTGATCTGGACAATAAACATATAATTAGTTATTTGGTGTTTAATTAAACAGTATTAGGCCTGAAACATAATAGTTATTATTTCGAAACGGATTCTTGTAATATATATAGTTTTAAAATAAAACTAGTAGATGTACTAGTACTACAATTATTTTATTGTATCAATTTTAGGACTAAACATTAATAATTTCGGGCAAAAATTACCCATTATTTATGGAACAAGCTTCCAAGACGGCATTAAACTTCCACACTGCTTGAGGAAGAAGTCCTATGACCAGAGACTTAGATACCTAAAGCTGACAAGTCTCAGAGATCGCAGAATGAGGGGATATAATTGAGACATTTAAAATTCTAACAGGAAGGTATAACTGCCCTCACCTAGCCTAAATGTTCAAGTTGAACACAATGATATTTCCCCGTCGTGATTACGGAATGAAATTGACGAGAAAATCCAGCAATACAAATGTGAAATATCACTTTATGAATAACAGAGTTGTAAATATGTGGAACAAAATACCAGAAGACATATTGAAGTCCTCAACTGTAAACACTTTTAAAAACAAACTGGACAAGTGGCTAGTGACAATTGACATAGACTATGGTGATAACTGACTATTTTATGAACTTTACACCAGTGCTTGATATAGGCATATCAGCAATGCGCTGCTAGCCTATTAATCAATAATAATAGAATCATACAGTATTTGGTTGGGTAGGGAGAGGAGTAGAATGGTGGATGGTGAGCGTATTATTGCGCAATAAAATCCTTTTGTAAACCAGCCTATTGTTGGTCGCAAGCCACCACCATTCTTCTCATCTCTTACCCACACACAATGGACCCGGCACCTGCACAGTGAACCCATGGAATGCTTAGAAATTTGTCCTCTCTCTCTTCTATCCATACATTTTGGGATCAGGCTTGAATTGCCGTCATGCCCAGTCAAGCTGGCATAGTGTTAGGGACAGTCATGAGTGTCTAATTCTAGTTAGTTAGTTAATATTCATGGACCTTGCACGCCACTTACCATCAGGTGAGCGCAAGATCACATCTCGTGCTAGTATAAAAAAATATAATTAAATACCTTTTTATGCAAGTCATGATTCATATAGGTCACGTAAATAATACTGCTAAAATACTAATACTATTAAAGATTAGAACTCATAATTAACCATCTTTAATTCCGGGTAGAGACAACTTGGCAAGTCTGGGGAAGTCCATGTCTTCAATGGTGACCCAGGTGGGGCGCACCGTCACAGAGGCATCCCGGATCTTCATGGGGGCCCCTCGCTGACCCCATCTCTTGCCTAGCTTACGATCACGTTGCTAAAATAAAATTAAAATTTAATAATAGTCATAGCCAATGTGTTGTTTATTAGGAATAATTCCTGAAAAAAAAAAAAAAAACAAAAGAAAGCACTTGAAAAAAAAATTCAAGTTCAGTGATATTATTAAGGTTTAAGACTTTTTATCTGTAGACAGAGACAATTGGCACCATTGGTCATGTTAATGAAAAAAAAGTATCATCATACTGTATCCCTTTTTGGGTGGTCAGAAACCACACTTTTAAATAAGAAGATCCACATTTAGACAACTTTACTATAGGCCGATCATGATAAGTGGCAAGATTGACGATGTCTCTAGCGTACCAGACTCACTAATAAATTAAATATATATATTTGTGTTCTCGGCCAGGAATAAAAACCGAGCACCTCTGCGTTTTAATCTGCGGCCTTAACCACCAAGGCAGTCATGTAAATACAGATTGCATAAACCCCTACCTTGTTAAGAGTAGTCATCCCCCCAGGGGTACGTGCCCCTCTGGCTCCTCTTCCCCTATTTCCCCGAGCCCGTCCTCTCTGGTACGGAGGCTTCTGAACCCTAGTGGTATCCACCAGGTGGAAGGTAGACTCGTCCTCATCGTGGTAGTAAGCGTATGATGATCCAGCACCGAATTGAGATGCATATTTATCTGAAAATTTAATTAATATATTATTGAAACAAACCCACAGGTTAGACTCAGAATATGCACCAACATATAGGTAGCGGCAGATAAAATGATAGCTTGTGGGTAGAGATTTAATAATAAAATATTTTATTTATTTAAAAACTTTATTGCACTATGTATAAGAGGCGGGCTTAATACCGCTATGCATTCTTTTGCAACCAACCTTTGGGATTGACATTTGTGTTGTGAGGTAATACATAATTTAAATTAAATATACTATATACACTACATTTAATACCTATTTATACTGCGAGGAACTGTTTAAACAATATCAGTAGTCCAACTTATTTAATATTATATTATAGTTATATTGCTGTACAGTCATGGATAAATGAAATAAAATATTGTTTATTTGCAATAAATAACATCATACAACTGCAGTTATCAACTGAGACTTGTATCACGCCCAAACCGAAATAATTGGGCCTAAGCAGGTCTGCCGTCAATACATTTATGGAACGAGCTTCCAAGACGGCATTAACGGAATAATACAGTATTTGGACACGATGGATCCAGCACCCGCACGGTGAATCCATGGAATGCTTAGAAATTTGTCTTCAAACAAAAGGGTGGTATTGTAACTGTACAGATTGCCGCAAATCCAGTAACCAAACAAGAAAATAAAAATGTTATAAATACAGTACAGTAGTCATAAAGCTTTAATTAGGTATTTACTCACATATATTCTACCTGTAAGCAGGCATGCTAATCATTACTTGTATGTAATTTCATAATCACAATTACATTAACAACAAAAAACAATTAATGAACCTGTGTTGTACTGAAGATACTTTATTACATTATAAAATCTATGGCACAAAAGCTATTATGTCAGTTGTAATTTTGGGTTTATTTTGTCAGGTAGCTTATTATATATTGTTATACATACATTAAATACATTTTTCCTACTTTCTAGCCAAGAGTGTTTTACAATAGCTTTGTTACAAAATATTACTTGTTGCATTAGCCAGTAACAGGTTCACGTGACATAAAAATCTATTGGCTTTGCTATAAACGCAATAAAACTCCCTAAAACTGATAAATAACAACTAATTTGTAGGTTACTTAATGAAATGCCGAACGTCATCATAACCTATACGAGCATGTAAAGATGAAATAATTCTGTGTTGGAAACAAACTTACTGGCATATTTCTTGTCTTGGGTCACTGTCCAATCACTTATTTTACCCAAACGATCGCCTTTGCTGAAAGGCTGGTAGGGCATATCCCTAAATTGATCAGGCAAATCGCAAGGTCCCCATCCCGTGGGGTTGTCCTGAATAACAGGAGCAACGAACTTAATCGGCTCCTCGGCCGGTAATACGTGCTCTGACATAGTATATCCAATCTATTTAATCACGTAATAGTATTTTTTTTACAATAATATACTAAAATTCAGCATAAATGCCACACACACGATTCACGTTTGACAGGCGAACCCATAGATATTATTCTTTTTTTTTTAATTGTCTTTAAAGGACATTGTACAGAATACATCAGTCCTAAACACGTAATTTATTTGCATAATATATGTTCATAACAGAGTTCATAACCGAGTTGGGGATCATCAAATTCCAGATGCTGCAGAATTTGATGCTTTACTTGGAGTCACTCGCGACACCATAGCTCAAACACGTCGGGTAAAATATGGGAGTTAATGCCCCATATTTAAAGTCCAATTTATCGTTTTCCATAATTATTCACATTGTAGCACATTATTAAACCAAGCAACACCACTTTTGACCAATAATATCCACAGAAAATTAATTTACAAAACAAAAACTTGCACTTGACATGTCCACGCAAATTGGCGCGAAGAACTCCACCCATAGATAGACGAGCCACAGACGCAAATAGCTAATGAGCCGAACGAAATGATTTAATATAGCTATTGACACAGATTATATAGTAATGTATAATCTCTATTGGCGATTAAAAAGAGCGAAATTGAAAAAGAGAAAAATTTATCACAAAAATTGAGATTTTCAACTATAATATAATTTAATCGAAAAATAGACAGGGAGACAGGAAGGCTGGCAATTATTTTTGCCAACGTATAAGTCTCGCTATACAGAAGGGAAATGTTGCCAGTCTCCTCGGGACTATCTCGGATGGGACGTCTCTAGTGGAAATTTTGTAGTTTAGTTTATTTTTTATTTTATTATTTAGGTAGCTTTTAATTTATATTTAATGTACTAATTAACATCGTTTTTTTTTAAAAACTTGTATATAATAAAAAAAAATGAAAAATAATAATTACAAACTTATTAGGTACTTAAATAAAATGTATTAATTTTTATAATAATAAAAAAAAATATATAGGTATTTTGTTTATTTTGCTTCAGCCCTTCCGTTTTTAATTTTAAAGAAGTTGTTAATGGGGTGTATTAGGCAAAGCTTTTTCTAGATGTCGCTAGCGGCACTGGTACCTCGCTTACACCTATGACGGATTCTTTTTTAAATTTATTTGTAGTTTTATATTTTTATAACAGAAAAATGTATTTAAACTTAACGTTACCTAACTTAAAAGACGAATTAAGTAAGCAAAAACCGTCTTTAAAATAAAAAAAAGGTTGAATTAATAGAACGGCAATTTTGAGATCACCATATCTTTGCTTTCGCTTGTAAATCTCGATTTGTACACTTAAAAGCTGCTCACTTCTGCATAATATCCAGAAAATAATAAATTTCGTAATAAAAATACAACATTTAATTATATGCAACTAACAGTTATATTAGGTACCGTCTATCATGCGCCATCTGTCGTGATATAAAGTTAGTGATACACCCCATTCCGCGATCGACTAGCTGCTCGAAGTGCGCTTTTTTTACTGAATTTTACTTGGAAGCGAATAAAACAAAAACCTTCGCGCTAAGAGTAAGCCAAGCAACTACTGGATGGCAACCGTGGACAGGGAATAATGTCAACAGACTCTACCTGAAGGGTAGAAGACCAGGAGATAGAGTGACAGTGGCGATTAGAAAGTCAATGAGCATTCGATTTGGTCTAAACTTAGAATAATGACAATAGTAACCACTATAAGATTACACAACATTGACGAACATGCAAGGACACCAAGCATAGTTTCAGTTTTTCATGTATTGTAAAGTATCACATTTAGCCATCTTTACTGTAGGCCAATCATAACAAGTGACAATTTTGGCCGAACTTCGGCCCATCCCTAATTTATTGTCCTATGCCTACTTGATAAATTGAATTGAATTTATGAAACCGGGGTTAGTTCGCCAAAAGTTAGTTGGTATTCCCGGTCGATTATTATAAATCAATTGCGTTTTGATAAGTTCGCGCATTTCAACAGGCGTTACTGACTGGTTCAGTGTGTGTAAATTTAGCTGTTCTAATTCACAAAGTAATACATGATCAGATACGTAGAAATGCTATCTTACCAAAACAAAGTCCTCCGCCGCGTCTGTCTGAAGAATATACTCGTACGTAATTAAAGATTAAATGGAAAAGAAATGGAGCGGAATAACCGAAAAGTACAATATTTGGCTACATTTTGCGGTAAGTAAAATATTTACAAGTACATAGTAATAATCCGCTTAATTCAACGAGATAACGGACGCAGTTACGCAAAAACTACGAGTACGATCAAGGATTCAATTGATTTTTCATCGATGTTCTTTTCAGATAATAATTTGATATTTACAAAGTAGACTGCCTCCGTAGTCTAGCGGTTAAGCCGGGTTTGATTCCTAGCCGGGACGCATTTTTATTTTTTGTGGTATTTCTCATGTTTGGTACGCTAGAGACATTGACGAGCTTGCTATTTGTCATGATGAGTCTATAGTAGAGTTAGCTAAATGTGAATCCGCTTCTTTAAAACAGCGTGGTTTCTGACCACCCCGAAAGGGATACGGTCGTGATAATACTTTACAAACTAAACAAAGTTCAGCGCACTTCTTGTGCTGACGATATTTGGATATAATTACGCAAATCAGAACCAAACCACAAATTAATGTTAACTGGCACGAGTGTATACGAAGGAACAAAGATTATAAAAGATCGTTTCCTATTCCTATGTGACTCTCACAGCATTTCACTTCGTTCTTCCCATAATAACCTACTTAAAATCCCTCCCCACTCTTCCAGCATATATTCAGATTCCTTTACAGTATCTGCAGCTCGCCAGTGGAACACACTTCATTTAATTATCAGACAGGGACCATCTCTTAAAATATTTAAAGATAATCTATACACATACTTATTTCACAAGCAGAATAAGTCGCCATAACTCACTTATTATATACGCGTATATGTATGTATTTTATATTTATTTGTTTATGTAGGACATTTATTTATATATAAGTATTATATGTTTGTAATTAATGTGTGTTTGATATAGTAATAAATATTTTTAACTATCATTTTTCTCCTGCTGCAGATTACATATCTCAGTTACAAAGTTTAGTTAGTAGAAAATGCATTTACGGCATTAAACTCGCCTATGTACCTGCACTTGTTTTGGTTTTGTACAATACAGAATTTATTATTATTATTAACTACTTAATATAAATAAAGTTAAATATAAAACGAAACCTAATTTAAAAAAATAGATATTATCACGACAGTATCCTATGCGGGGTAGTTAAAAACCACGCTTTTAGGTAATTCACATTTAACCAACTTTACTATAGGCCCATCATGACAAGTTGCAAGCTTATCGATGTCTGTAGCATACTAGACTCAAGGAGTCATCAGACCCTCGCCAACCCGTCTGCCCAGCGTGCCAAGTGTAGGCCAAATTCTTCAGAAATTTCTGAAAGGTCCGTCTCCAACAGTGGAGGTTTAGGATTCTGTTTTAGGAGCTGTAATGATTATGATGTATGTCTGTTTGGCCATCTTGTACGCCTAAATTACTGAACAGATTTTGATAAAATTTGCTGAAAATGTTCCTTGGAACCTAGGGCCTGAAAAACGCTGGTATGTTGTTTGTATGTTTAATTCGCCTTCACGCCTATATTACTGAACCGATTTTAAAGATATTTTTTAGAAATGACCCTCAAAATTCAGGAATGGATACGAGGTTTTATAACCTTATGTTCGCGATATTCTAACCCAAAAACTTTGGGTGGGCGTTCGGCCAATCGTCGTTGGGCAGCAGAATATTCCACTACACTCGTTTGAATTTGTATTAAGCCGTAATAAATTTTATGATATGACAGTCCACACATTTCAATTTATACATCAATCTTATTATCTTCATTCAATTTATATATAATCTTATCCCGGACTGACTTTGCAAATCCACTTCGCTTGCTAATATACGAATACTGCTATACTCGTATATATAGTATAACTTTGCTCCTGCCTCTCATTCATTAATTTTGTTTTAGGTAAATAGTCGTTAACCTATTGGTTTTCACTTATTTATTATTATTATTATTTTTCTTTTACTTTTGCTAGTCACAGTTCAATTGCACTATTAATTTAAATCTAATTACTATATTTTACTCCTATTTCTGTTTTAATTGTATTGTCTAAATAATATAAAATCTCTTTGGCTTGTGTTCTACTATTGCTACTTTGTTTATATGTTTAATATAATAAGCTGTGATTTTATAAAATAAAAAAATAAATCAAAGTCAAAATATCTTTATTCACGTAAACCTATTACAGGCGTTTGTGACACGTCGAAATTTAAATTATTTAGAATGATTCTACTCCTGTTAGTGAAAGACTAAGCAGCGAAGTGTTCCAAAGAGTAAACTGTTAGCAGAATACCAGCGGCTTAGCTTAATTCACTATAGATCCCTAACATTGGTCCTTCGAGCCGGATTGAACCAGTGACCTAAATCTAAATATGTCATGTGACCATACTGCCACCAGAAGACTATTTTCGTTGCTGGGCTGGCTCTAGTTTGCGTAACTATGGCCATTTATAACCAGCTGAACGTTTCTCACGTTTCACTATTATAGAATTTAGCGAATACAAGTAAGGAATCTAAACAAATAATAAAAAACAATATAAAGATAAGATAAAAATATATTTATTGACAAAAAAACTAATTTATACTAATTTAAACTAATATAAATAAATAATAATAATAAATATTTCCAGACAGGTCACACAGCGCCATCTAGTTTCCGTGGTAAGCTACAAGGCTTGTGTTACGGAAACTAGATGGTTGATAAACTACATATTATACTTTTTTTTTGTAAATATATACATATTATACATATAAACACCCAGAACGAGACAAATTATACAATGTACAACTTGCCCCCGGTGGGAATCGAACCCACGACCTCCCGAGTTCACGGCAACGTTTGTTACCACTGGACCACGGAGGCGGTCTATGTCATATAGTCTATGGATTGCCTTATGTCTTATGTATAACGAAATATGGTAAACAAGGAACATAATACAAGATGGTAATGGTTACTATTGTTATTATTCTAATGGTTAAGGCTATTTTTTATTTTGTTCAATTAAATAAATTCCCTCCGCTTAGGGGAGAGGATATGCGTTCCCCATATTTGTTCCTGTGGCAGCAACGTTGATCAGCTTGGCCACCACGGCCTGTCTTGTCCTAAAAGTGCCGGTCGTCGTTTCCGCCACGGTTCTGTTAACAATGTGATCCATCCGGCTTTGGTTACTGCCGGAATCCCATCGGTTCTCGAACCGTCTGGGATCTCTCGCAGTGACGGTAAAAGACCCGATGGATTGAACTTGGTGCCTTGGTCGATGGGACGAGCATTGGTGTGGGACGCTACTTGGTCTCATCTCCAGGGCACCTCTGCCAGGGCCGTGGATGCAGCGGACTTGGCTGAAAAGGCCAAAAGTCGCAAATACGAGTCGATTAGCAACGACTACGTGTTTGTGCCTTTTGGTCTTGAGACAATGGGTCCGTGGGGACCAAGTGCAAAGAAGTTCTTTAAAGAGTTGTCTAAGCGCCTGGTTAATACTGTATGTGACAAGAGGGCTGACAGTTTTCTCGCGCAGCAAATCAGCATTGCTGTGCAGCGGGGGAACGCTGCAAGTGTTCTTGGCACACTGCCACAGGAACAAATCATGGGTGAGTATTTTTATTTATAATTAGTTTTCAAATTTAGTTTTAATTTTTATTTCATAATAAATTCTTTTATATTGTTTGTATATTACTTCTATTAAATTAATTTATTTTGCAAGTAGGCATAGGACAAAAATATATGTTTTCTGCACTTTTACACGTCAATTTTTACATAATTGATATAATACAAATAGGGATAATATTTTTAAAAGACATAACACCGCGTCTTGTAGTCTCCTCCGGTGACAAAAGGGCTGGCTCTTTCTTGGCCCAAAGAATCAGTATTGCAATTCAGCGGGGAAATGCAGCCAGCGTTCTTGCCACCATACCACGCGGACGGGACTTAATAGTAAATATTTTTTATCATTATAAAGTAGGTACATATTGGTGTATCTGGAGCGTACTTAATAAACATCATTTGGGAAGAGAAACAAAAAAATAAGAAAAATGTAAAGTCGACAGGCCCTATTCTGTGCTGCTAACCACGTAGGGATACTGCAACCACGTAGGGATACTGCTGCGGGTCTTCGATGGCTCAATTAAAGAGGATTTAGCAGACTGGTTTATTGCAGAAGCTACAATATAAAACTTCTGAAGCGGTCCCATATATTTTCATACTCTGAACCTATGGTTATTTATAATGTCGCAACTCAGGAGCTAATTTACAAAAACAGTCATTCTAAATGCCTCCATGGTAGTTACAACTGGCAGTAGACGCGGAGGTACCAGGTTGTTGTATTTTTCTTAACTCTTGTACGCTTGAGATGCTATAGTAAAATTGGATAAATGTGAATCCGATTCTTAAAAGCGTGGTTAGTAATCACCCGATACGGTCGTCATGATACTTTACTTTTTTTTTTAAACTTTACCACGTACAGTAGACTAAGATCCGGATTAAATAGTCGTTGCACCGTCAGTCCTTAGCACAAGCCATTGCGCAGAACTGTCAAAGTGACAGATTTTACTCTAAAAAAATCTCTTTATGTTTTAGTGGCTTTGGCTTCATTATGTGTCGGAGCGTCTTCAACTTGGCCCAGTCCTGTACTGCCCAAACTGTCAAACAATGAAACAGATGTCACAATCACTGATGTAAGTCGAAGAGTGATGACCAGAGACTGATCTCGTAATAAAAATAGTAAACCCGAAAAAAAGGATAATTTTAAGCAAAATTGGGAAAAAGCAATACCCACTGTGGTCTTGCTCCAACACTATGTTACTTGTCTCACCGCCGACGACGAACTAGAAGCGAGTAGAACTAGTTTTGTCGCTGGGCTATAAGCGAGTGTGCGAGTGCGACGGACGACATATCCAGAAATGACCGCTGGTTGGTCTCTCGTCTCTTCTGACTACCGAGCGAGCACCGCTGAGCAAGTATGGCTGAGTGTGTATTATCTGTGATAGCTCTTGTCGCTCAGCAACAAACTAGTGAAGTTTGCCGGCAGTGTAAACAGTCAGCGATCAACTATTAATGTATTTTGTTTAGACGGAATGTATATCTTTTATATAAGCAAATATAAGTAACTAACTATAAATAAATAGACAAATAAGATATAACCACATTCGAGTGTTGCAAAACTAGGACCAAGAAACTACACCTTCCCTGATCAATCTGGTTTCTGTGCCTTGACATAATTATCTAGTGCAGAAACCAGTGCACTTACTAACAGTTCTGTCCTAGAAAAATATATAAAATTTCTTAGTTTATAATTTATATGTAGGTATATAGGATGTAATAAATGGTGTCAATATTTTTTTTTATTGTACGTACCTTGAGTGAGAAAATAGCCGATAGTTAGTCGGACGCGTCCCTCACACTTATGCCCATCCTCCCCTCTAATGGAAAAATTGAAACGCACGTCCGGACCGACCGTCATACACCAAGCACATTATCAGATACGGCTAACTAAACTAAAAATGTTCATACATCGAGCTGTCAATTTGTCGTTTAGTGATTTCATGGTGCTATCTAAAATCATATACTTCGTAATAACGGAGTTTGTGCGTGCTAGAGTTACAGTTGTGATAAATTTTTAGCACGAGATAGCTTGGCTGATGGCAATAAACTCGCCTGGGTTCATGCTGGGCAGCCTTATCTCTGGTACCACGGCAGACAGGCTGGGACGACGAGCAACCATTCTCGTCAGTGTTATCCCTTTTGGTTTGGGCACGGTATGGATATTTTCAGAGAACACTTATAGACACTTTCAAAATATGTTGATGGATTTATCAGAATTTTTCGTTTTGTATATTAACATAAAATAAAATAAATATGAATACTAAGGAGATACCGTCCGCGTGAAATGTTGGCAAGAACGCTGGCTACATTTCCCCGCTGAATTGCAATACTGATTCTGTGGGGGAGATTACCAACTCGTGGTAGAAGATGAGTGGACTATGTATGGTTTGGGGGTTTGATGACGAGCCAGCTCCGTGAAGTCCAAAGAAAGCGGCAGAAGCATCTACCACTTCCAGCAGCAGCTGACAACGTCTCAGTGGAGTCGACCCCAGGGTTCCAGAAGAAGACCAGCTCTTCTTCTGATGCTAAAACTTTTTTCACATAAACACCATATCACATAATCCAAGTAACAGTTCCGTCCGAAAAATACGCTCGCGTGGCTATTCAGCAGATACTGCTGCATCACCGAAAATTAAGCACACGCGGTGTGATGTTACCGAAACACAAAATTGTTGATGTCCGCCGCCGACCGAGGCTGAGGTGCGACTGGGCCCACCGATGGGTCACATAACTTTAACAGATTTTTTGGAAAGAAAGAGCCAGCCCTCTTGTCACCGGAGGAGACGACAACACGCGGTGTTATGTCTTTTAAAAACGTTTTTGCACTTGGACTCCATGGGCCCAGAGTTTCTACAGCAAACGGCACAAATATGTAATGTTTTAGTATGGATACATACATGAATTCCTAAATACTGTAAATTATATCGAATAGTGTTGCCCAATCTTGGTCTTCTTGGACCACCAAATATGTTAGCTAGACCAATACAAGACTAACCCTAGTCTTGTATTGTTGTTATTTTTTTCTAATTTTGCAAAAAACTATATACTGGGTGACTTTGTATGGTACGGTTGGACTAACACCCGTATTCTAAGACATTTCCTCAACGCCTCCTTCACTTAAAATTTCCTCAACGCCTCCTTCACTAAACATTTCCTCAACGCCTCCTTCACTCAAAATTTCCTCAACGCCTCCTTCACTTAACATTTCCTCAACGCCTCCTTCACTCAACATTTCCTCAATGCCTCCTTCACTCACCATTTCCTTCCAGCTGGAAGTTACGATTAAAGTTAGAAACAGAACTGAGCCGACAGTTTTATTTTGAAGGTCAGTCGTAAGCTGGTACATTAGACGCCATTTTTAATTTTAATCATCTCAATTACAAAGAAACGTCTTAGAATAGGGATGTAATAAGTCGTCACCCCAAGAGATACGGTCGTGATAATAATTATTTTTATATAATATTATATTTCAGTCAATAGTGTTACTTGCCATACAACCGTGGTTGCTATTTATTACAAGATTTCTTTGGGGATGTGGGACTGGGATGGTGGGAATGGTAAGTTCAAAAGAGCTGAATCTTTACCATTTAGTTATACGGGGTGTTTGGAAGGGAGCTGTACATACGCCTAGGGTAGAAACTAGGGAAACTTCATTTGCCATCCTTTTACGATCGAACACATTTAATTTTCATTAGTTGAAATTTTTGCTTAAAGTGCCGAAAGCAGAAATTAATTAATAACTTTAAAACTAAAAGTGATAATTACACTTTTAGCATATCGTTAGAAAGGGCATGAACTGAGGATGTTTTAAAAAAATCAGAAGAACTCCAACTCTGTTAGTTTTTTTTTAAACCCCATAGAAAGATGCCCTTAAAATTATTTCTTTACATTACTACGGTACTTCAGGCCTCATAACTTTTCTTCTCCACAATTTTCTGGTGTAAAATATTTTTTTGCAGGACCCTAAGACTCTAACGATTAAAACAAGACCATTAGCAGACCGGTCCCATGGATAGATTTTGAGCTACTCGTACAGGTAGTTTTAGTAAAAAATTCACAAAAAAGTCAAATAAAAATAAAAATAAATTTAAAAAAAACCTTGAGGCCAAGGTCAATATATTGGGCGGGGGTAGGTAGCAGACTATCCCTAGTTTCTACCCTAGGCGTATGTACAGCTCCCTTCCAAACACCCTGTATAATAAACAAATATTGTCTTAATTTTTGCACCCCTCACACTCGCACAATAAACCGTTTTTAAGATTATTCAAGTCTTAAGTGTAGTCTGAAGTCTTTATAGGAAATAAAATTGCTGACATTTTAGACATATATTAAAAGAGATTGCCCAAAATCAGGCCGTGTAGCCGTTGTAGGCCGTTGTAGCGTGCCTAAAAGTTAGCCAACTTTACTATAGGCCAGGTGGCAAGCTTGTCGATGTCTCCAGCGTACCAAACTCGAGAAATATCACAAATAAATTACATATTTTAAATGGTACCTCAGAGTCTAATCCACGGACTTAACCGCTAGACCACGGAGGCAGTGAAGTGAAAATAGATAGCACAAAATGGCGCGAAATTTTTTTTTTTCTTAGATTACAAAATGCGACGAATGCGGCGGATGCGGCTATCTAGGTGTGCTTTTTATTTTATTGAATTTATTTGGAATAACAAACAATTGTACAATAAATCCTTATTGTACAATTTATGTACAATAATACAATTATAGATTACATAGTACAGGTAATTATACAATTAACACCGTTATCCACAGATAGGATATATAATTATAGAATGTACAAAGTTATAACAAACTAAACATTATGAAAAAAATATAAAATTGTGAAAAAAAAAAAAAATAATTAAAAAGCCTATATAAATTTTAACGTTTCTTTGACCTTATTCTTATACCTACATGCAGATAAAGCAAATATGTCTACATTAAAAAATATATCATTATATGAGCACACAAGACGTCTTAATGGGGCACGAACAGCAGCGTTAGTGCGGGCTTGTTTATTATTATTAATGTCCTATTTTTTTTTTTTAAATACTAAATTTTATTCGAAGTTACTTATAGTACATTAAATATAAATTAAAAGCTACCTAAATAATAAAATTAAAAATAGACTAAACTATAAATAAAAAATGTCCTCTAGAGACGTCCCATCCGAGATAGTCCCAAGGAGACTGGCAACATTTCCCCTCTGTATAGCGAGGCTAATACGTTGGCAGAAATAATTGCCAGCCTTCCTGTCTCCAGACCTTTCTGTCAGCCGCTTTGACAACTCCTTGGCCAAGCGCCTCGCTGACGGTCCCCATGGGCCCATCGTCTCGACCCCAAACGGCGCAAATTCGTAACCGATACCAAGGTTAGCGTATTTGCGCAATTTGAGGTTCTCCGCAGAAAAAGCCGCACTTCCCGCGCCTGACGAGGTCGCCTGGATGTGAGATGGAGCTAATGTATCTACACAAAATGTCCTATTATTTAAATAAAATAATAAAATTATTTTCAGGTTGTAACTATGTATGTAGGTGAAATAGCCGACAAGGACATTCGCGGTTCCTTGATGTTGATTACAAAAGTATTTTTTAACCTTGGAAGTCTTATTATCATGTCTCTAGGCCCCTTTGTCTCCTATAGAGTGATAAACACGTTCCTTTTCATCCTGCCGGGGTGTTATTTTGTGTCGTGCTGGTTTATACCGGAGTCACCATATGTATTCTTGAAGGATGGAAAAATGGATTCGGCAAAAAAGGCCCTTAAAAAGTTAAAAGGGTTTAACGATCAGATAGTAAGTTTTTTTTAAACATTAATATACTGTGTGTAATTTATTAAAGAGCAAATATTTTTATATTACAATCTAGAATAAAAATAAATAATTTCGTATATTTTATATTAATTATTCAATAATAAAATCCTAAGTTACGGTGTAGAGAAATTTTCCTAAAAATATCGCCACTCATGCTAAGCCTAATCAAGTAGGTAGCGAAATGTCGACGATCGCCCGAACGTTGACTTACGTAATTATTACTGTCTTTATTTAGTCTCTTGGATGCGAGCGAGATTAATTAATAATAATACTTACGGCCGGTTGCAGAAAGAATGATTAAAATAATCTATAATCATTTTGATATATTCCACGTGATTGGTAGTTGTTTTTTTCTTTAAAAAAATATCTTTTTTATTTTAAAAATCCCTAAAAATTTTGTTGTTCTTTTGACAATTACACCACCTATCAGCCCACACGACCAGGTTGCTGCTAGGGCTGCCCCTCACGCGTACGAGGATTGAGGCACAAGGACAATTTCGCCTATCTCTTCTTTTTATGACAAATCCCTTCGCTTCTCACAACTCTCTTCTATCTGTCCCTTTTTATCACTCTTCATTTGTGTCTAACTCTTTTGTAGTTGTTGCTACTAATTTGTGGAATAATCTACCTGTTAACATTCGGCAACTACCAGAACATTATTAAAAAAACTGGTGTTTTCACATTTTCTAAATAGCTCTACACAGCGTTAGTAAGTAGTATATATATAGTATGTTTATGTATAATATTATTATGTATAGTATTATTAATATATAATATAATGTATATTAATATATAATATAATAGTATTTAGTTTATCGATATTATAATATTTATTCCTTATAAAGTAAGTAAGTATGTATTAATTAGCTGTTAATTTAAATAGTTATTTATTTCTCTTTATTATCTTTATGACTGCACCAACATTTGATCAAATTTGTCCCCAAGGTTTGGCTGTCAGAGAATGTCCTTTGGGCATTAAGTCCGCCTTTCTACATTGTGCAATAAAGTTTATAAGTAAATAAATAATAGCGTGGATTCCGTCCACCCTCGCCTCCGCCAGCATCCCAGAGGCACTGCAACGACGGGGCAGCCCCATCAGCACCCTGAACGCCTTCTGCGTATAATTGACCCACAGGCTCACCCCCGCACAACGAGCAAACCTACTCTATTACGCTTTATGGTACAAAACTTTTTTTTTAGATATTGGAAGAGAAATTAACTGAATTAAAATTACAAATACAAGATGACATGAAAAGGCCCACGTCTACTAGAGAGTTTATTACTGGAAAAGCGTATCGTAAGGCTATCATTATTGCTGCAGGTAAATAACAAACTCAATCGTTTGCTCAACTTATATATCAGCATCAGTTTATTTATTTTTATTAATTTTATTTTTTTATGGCACGAACAGTCATTACAAATGAAGTTATATGATAAAAAAAAAACATAAAAGAAGACCTGGCCTAACCAATACTTAAATAAAATTGTAAGTAGTTAATTATAAGACATAATATTTAAAAGAAAGATAAGGCGGGCAATTCGGATAGAGTGGACGACACCACAGTGTCTAAAACTCTCGAATCACTGCAGCTTCGCCGTGACGTTGCCTCTCTGAGCGTGTTCTACAAGCTAAACCACGGCGAGTGTTCTGAGGAGCCCCATAATCCCTTCTTCTCTATTCACCTCACCTATGCTGCGCCAGCCTGGCACCACCTTCTGGCCAAAACCAACAGGGACAAGATACAAAGTCAGCAGAACATATCGCTCAGAGTGGTTTCCCGAGCGCTGTGGTTCGTGAGTAATTTCGTCATAGCTCGAGATTTGGAGATGCCTATTATTAAGGAGTTTGTCGTTGGCCTGACTAAACGTATGTTCCATTGGGCCGACAACGGACACTTCAAGCATCTCCAGAATATCGCTTCGTCTCGTGCACGGCCCCCTAACGGGAGACCACTTCCCAGAGAAGTACTCCTGGAGGAGAGCTAAAGCAGTCGAACCTAGCCCCCTGGGTTTGTGAGCCACACGGGCGCTGTTACACTAGTAACGGCGCCCAGCACTAAACGTGCATGAATTACCGGCTGAGAACCTACCGGGGAAAACGGGGGAATGTCCCCAACCCCAACCCAGGCCCATTAGGCATCCGGGCCTGGACGACCCACTCTCTATTTCGCAAACGAACAACATGCACAGGACAAAATATGCATCCACATACCATACCTACGCGTACTCATAAATTTGGAGACTTACATCTGTCGCACGCTGAAGATGTGGAATGCTCTTCCAGCCAGTTTGTTTCCGTATGACCTGGAGTCCTTCAAGCGAAGTGTGAAAAAGCATCTTGTTAGTCCGGCATAGTGGTAGAGACTGATGCTGGTTGTTAGTGACTGGCGTCAGTTGCTCCCATTCTTGGACCTCGCGTACCGCTTACAATCAGGTGGGTACGATGTCACATGTCGTGTTCAGTATTAAAAAAAACAACTTATATAGTAATAACAATGATAAGTTATATCAAACATAAAACTTAAGGAAGCTGCAGAAAGTAACTCTTTTTTTAAAATTCTGAATTTCGCGTCTAATTTCCGGTTTATAAATAGTTTTTACAAAAAAAAATGTTATGTTTAATTTATGTTGTAGTTTATTTTCTATTGAAATCAAACCGGAGTACTCGTATGCGGTTGTTATATTTGTGTATTTATTTACTTGTATATTTTAGTATTAAAGACGGTTCAAATAATGATGGGTGCCGTCACAATTACCCAGTATTTGGGTAAAATAATGCAAGAGAGTGGAGCTGAAATATCGATCAGAACTGTTCTCATGATATTTGGAGCGGTAAAATTTGTTATAGGTAAGAGAATTAGGTCTGTCAGTACAATTATAGAAAAAATCAATTCTGAGTCCGCCAAGCAGCGCAAGTATGTATCCATATTAAAAGATTACATATTTGTGCCGTTTAGTGTAGAAATAGCGCATGGAGTTCAAATACCAGCAATATTTTGACGTCAACACCACGTCTTGTCTTCTCCGGTGACAAGAAATTCCCAAAGAAATCGGAATTCAGCGGGGAAATGCAGCCAGCGTTTTTGCCACCATTCCACGCGGACGGGACTTATATTCCTATCCGTAGTCTTAATTTTTTTTTTCTTTTTTCAAATTAATTATTGAATATTTATAAAACCATACTTTTAGTTGGGATGTAGCTCTATTCTGTTACTTAGTCGCAGTTATTAGTGGATTGCGTTATTTACGTCAGAGATTGCGTCATAATTACAAAACTACTTCGTTCCGAGACGCGATAATAGTAACCCGAGACGCGCTTAAACTGTTTTGCCAAAGCTATGTGACGTCACAAATGACATCATTTCTCGCGCTTAGACTGCTCACGATATCGAGGTAGATCGCTCTGAGCGCTGTCAGTTTTTTATCATAATGTACCGCGCCATTTTCAAGTTACTTTAATATTAGTTTCTATATTACTTCTTAAACAAATTCATTATTAATAGTTAAGTAGGAAATGAAAAAAAAAATCTGTAACACGGCAAGTTATTTTAAATTACCAAAATAAGTTTACACATATAAAAATGAATAAACCGAGAGATGTATGTTTGTTATTATTTATACTCAAAGATGTGGAATCCGCAATTTATCTTCCGTACATTAAAAAAAAAAACAATTTATGAATGAAAATGTGATTTAGACCGTTCCGAATTAATATCACGCTCTGAACATCCAAATCGCGATATTTGATTCGGAACGACGCGAAGCGATGGTCAGTGTCATAATAGTTCTAAGCGCTCTGAGCGCGATTCGGAATGAGGGGATTATTCAATTTTCAACTCTATAAGCGCTCGACCTTGACAGCTTCCGTGCAAATATCAACCTTAATAGCGTGATATATTTAACGGATTTTATTATATAACTGCCTCAGTGGTCTAGCGGTTAAGTCCGTGGATTTAGACTCGGAGGTACCAGGTTCGATTCCTAGTCGGGAGACAATAATATTTATTAATGTAAATAAATACATTTAATTAATATTTAATTTATTTGTGATATTTCTCGAGTTTGGTACGCTGGAGACATCGACGAGCTTGCCACTTGTCATGATTGGCCTATAGTAAAGTTGGCTAAATGTGAATCCGCTTATTTATAAGCGTGGTTTCTGACCACCCCGAAAGGGACACGGTCGTGATGATACTTTACTATTATATAATGTGTACGACTAAGTAACAGAATACTGGGAATGTAAAAAAAAGTAAAATAAAAAAAAACGCACTTCAACCCACCTAATTTTTTGGTTGTTCGGTTTTGCTTTAGCATCATATGCATAATAGTGATGTTCCCAAATTCGCACCTCACTTGGTTTTTTTTCAATATATTTGTATATTTTTTAGGTTTGACATCAACAATTTTGGTAGATCGAATCGGTCGACGAACTCTTTTAATCTACGGATGTGTTGGTTATGGATTATCGTTATCACTAGTTGGGTGTTTTTTCTATTTCAAGGAAATCATCGAAGTCGACTCAAATACTTTAAAACCATTCGGCTACATACCATTTCTAGGAATTATTGCTTCAAGTGTCATATCAATATTAGCTATAGATTGTGTTATTTTCATTATACCAGGAGAAATATTCGCTACTAACATAAAATCCGTTGCGTTGACATGTTTAAATCTATACAGTGGGGTGCTTGGTTTCCTTGTGGCCCATTTTTATCAGTTTATAAAAGACTTCTCGGGACTCACTGGAGTGTTTTTTGTTTTCGCAACTGTCACATATGTTGGAAGCGTTTTTGTAAAATTTTCACTACCCGAAACTAAGGGCAAAAGCTTGCATGATATTGCGAAAGAACTGCAAGGTTTAGATAACGATGAAAGTGGGAAATTGAATGACTTTAATAATGTTGAAAGTGGGAAATTAAATAAATTTAATAATGTTGAAAGTGGGAAATTAAATAATTGGGAAGAGGAAAACTTAACGCCTCTTAAAAATGAAAATACACAATTATAACCTCGTTAGACCAAAGATTTACAAATGTATCTAAGCTTTATAACCCACCTTATTTAATATCAACAAACATACTAATAGTAGAGATTAGGTTCCTACTTATCGTGTATATCCGAGGGTAAAATTTTTCATTTGCAAAAATATATTTTGGTAAATTGCAGTTCATAGGTGCATTAAAAAGCCATCGAAACGAATGGGCATGTATGAAAAGGTTGATGAATGTCGAAGAAGCGAAAGATGTATGTCGTGATCGTGATAAGTGGCGCTCAATTGTCTCTGCCTAGCCCGCAAGGAATTTGGCGTAAAGATATGTATATATACATGTATGATACTAGCACGATATATGACCTTGCGCTCACCTGATGGCAAGTGGCGCACATGGTCCATGAATTTAGCAAATTTTAGCAACTCTAATCAGACACTCATGACCGACATCAGTCCCTAACACTATGCCGGCTTGACTAGATGCCTTTTCACACTTCGCTTGAAGGACTCCAGGTTATAGGAAAGTGGAAACACAGGCTGGAAGAACATTCCATATCTTTATTGTGCGACAGATGTACGAGTCCCCAAATTTATACGTACGGGAAGGGATGGTGACTACGGTATGTGGGTGCATATTCTGACCTGTGCGTGTGGTTCGGTTGCGGAATGAAGAGGGAGGGATTAGTTTATAGAGCTCTTCCGAGCACCATAGTATAGCCCGTAGAACACTTTTTTATTTATTTATTTTATTAATTGGTTTTACAAAATCACAGCATTAAATTAATACATATTTGACGATAGGAATTTTGTTATACATTAGCCAGAATGATTATTATTTTATAGATAGCACTTAAATTAAAATTAAGCCAAACCTAACATCAAATATAAATTAAGTCAAATCAAAACTAAATTAAAACTAAACTAATATTAAAATAATCACGCTCAGAGAAGCCACATCTCGGCGAAGCTGCAGGGATTCAAGAGTTCCAGATATAGTGGCATTGTCCACAATTCGAACAGCTCGCCTCTGTAGGACATTGAGATCTGTGAGGTTAAAACTTGACACCTTAGTCTATTTCTATTGTTTATTTATTATCCTAAGGAGCCTATAGGAACACTTAGATTTGTTAAATTTTTATTTTTTTTATTTGATACCTATTAATATTAAATCAATATAAAATATAAATGTCTGAAATAGCTGGCTTGTTATAAGCAAGGAATAGTCTGCCAATAAGGGCATAGTGCCTGAGAATAACAAACTCAATTCTAACAGTGGATAGCAGCTGTATTTATTTATTTTTAGGAAAATTTACAGCCTCTACAATAATACAATAGAAATATAGTAACTTAAAGCCTTAAAAATTTTCACTGATACCATTGAGTTAGTAGTAAACACAGCAGACAAAACGTGTTAAAATAATACAATTCAAATACAAAGCCCCACCAATACAATTAAGAGAACAAGCTAGTACAACCATTCATTCCATCGAGAAAAACAATAATAATAATAAAATTTACAAATAATATCAAAAATATGGTTGTATAATTCCTGCAGACGCAAAGACACAAAACCAACGAAACACAATCAGCAGTGAAGCCGACCTATCCAAACTTGATGTTAAATATAGTAAATATAGTAAACTGACACATAAAGCAAACAGTGTAATTTGCGTTGTCGAACCTACTCAAGATGCTCATCACAGTACTGGGCCGTCATCAATGGTCTAAGACTCAACGGAGAGAGAGCATTGTCTTATATAAAACCTACACTAAAATAAAGATAGAATATTAAATTTATAATAATTTATATGTATTATACCAATAATGATTAAGGAATGTGCAGCTATAAAGAGGCTTATTAATAGTAATATAATTGTAACTAGCCACTTGTCCAGTTTGTTTTTAAAAGAGTACTTCAATATGTCTTCTGGTATTTTGTTCCACATATTTACAACTCTGTTATTCAAGAAGTGATATCCCGCATTTGTATTGCTGGATTTTCTGTGTGTGTGAGTAGGTGTGTAAAAATAAAAATCAAAATAAATAATTGTAGAAATGAATATAATGTAACTATACTGCGTGGAATTTATTAAATAGCAAATATTTTTATATTATAATCTAGAATTAAAATAAAGAAGTACGTATTTTTTATTTTCATTATTCGGTAATTAAATCTCAAGTTACGGTGCAAAGAAGTTATCCTAAAAATAACGCCACTCATACTGAGCTTAATCAAGTAGGTAGCGTGAGGTCGACGATCGCGCAAACGTTGACTTACGTAATTGTTTCCTTATTTCGTTTCTCGGCTGTGGGCGAAATCAATTAATTATAACACTCCCCTTAGCCTTTAGGTATTTATAACGATTTTCAGACGCGGCCTTATTCACCATGCAGTAGTGTTTTGTTTTTCGGATAATGATTTTTAACTTTAATAAAAAGTAACCGTTTTTATTTCAAAAAGAGGTTCTACAAATGACACTTGAATTTAAAAAAAAAATGGCTCTTATGACAATTACACGCAGTATGTAGCTAAAAAACTTTTAAAAATAATTTTGTATTAAATAATCTTAATAAATCTTATGTCGTTTTTTATTGTCATCGTAAATATGAAAATATTATGATCAGATGGAGAGGACCATTACATTAGTTATCAACATAAGCCTGTATCTCTCCACTGCTGAATACCAGCCTACAAACCATCCTCAAAGGGAGATCCTTCTATATTCCTCGTAGTTTAGTTGTCGTTGTTTAAAGATATTAGGTTTAATAAGGTGAAAATGAAGAGGGCTGTAAGCGAAAACTTAATCCTATCACTCTTTATGCATCTGTTGACCAAACGTAGGGGTACCCTTGAAGACGGGTGTCCTCAGGGGACAGGTCCCGGGGATCGCTGCCGATCCCAAGCGGACAACGAGGCGTCACGGGGATCCTGGGCAGCGGGCTTCTTTTCTCAAAGCTTCCCAGCTCTAAAGTTCCGGCGGAACGCACGGGAAACACTCGTTACATTCCATTAAAAACAAAAATAAAAATTCCATAAAAGTAAATTAAGTTAACGTTAAAATAACTAAAATTATATAAAAATTAAATTAAATTGGGCGCAGCAATTCTCCAGATATATGTTTTGTTAAACTGTTACTTAAGCGCAAAAGTTATATAATGGAATCCTTTAACTATATATACATATATATCACGCTAATAAAGTTGATATTTGCACGGACGCTGTAAGGGTCGAGCGCTTATAGAGTTGACAATTGATTTATATTTTGTAATTATTACGCAAGCTCTGACGTAAATAACGGAATCCACTAATAATGTTTGCGCTTAAGTAACAGAATAGGGCTGCTGCAGCATATAATGGAATCCGTTAACTTTATATATATCACGCTATTAAAGTTGATATTTGCGCGGCCGCTGTCAAGGTCTAGCGCTTATAGAGTTGAGAATTGAATAATATTTTGTAATTATGACGCACTCTCTGATTTGTTTGACAAAAGATTATGCGGAGAAAGAGAAAAGTTTTATAGACATTATTATTGTTTGAAAAGAAATTCTTAGAATGAGAATCGCCAAACTATCAGTCGGACTGCAGTGTAAGCAGTTAAGGGTCAATAATTCACAAAGTTTTATGATTTAAATTGTCCTAGACGAGGTCTCAGACGGAGATTGTTGCTGCGGAATGAAATATTCCTCCCCGAAGTGGTGTAAAGTGAACGTTGACTTTACGAGAACAAAGTTTTTGCGTACGTTATAATGGCAGGCCATTTTCATTCCAAAGAACAACAACAACTATCGGGGTCGTCCAGGCCCGGATGATGAATGGGCCTGGGTTGGGGATGGGGACATTCCTCTGTTTTCCCCGGCAGGATCTCAGCGGGCAACCACCCGCCGGCAACCACCCGCCGGCAACCAAATACTCCCACCTGATGGTAAGTGGCGTGCAAGGTCCATGAATGTTACCAGTATATATTCTAATTTCTATTAATAGAAACAAACAACTTTTTCTAAGAAACCATATAACGGAAATCTCTTCTTTTGGGGTCTCTATACAAATTGGCCATTTTAAAATTAATAGTTTGAATAAAGAAGCCATTTTATTTGCCTTTTCCTATATTTAGTTTCTCAGGAAAAGTTGTTTGTTTCTATCAATAGAATAACACATTAGTCTAACGTAAGACCACACAAAACACGCGGTATATTTGATATCTTTGAAATTAGCCCTTCCATTGTAACGCACACAAGTTTTCGTGTTTCTTGGGGCATTTGAAATTGATTATACCTACTATAGTTTGAACTACGACCATAGACAAATATATCTTAATACTTGCAGAGCTAAACAGAGGTATATTTAAACTTACTTTAGAGTCGAAACTCTAAACCAAGATTACCTAACCTACTATTATTTTTATATATATTTATATATATAAATAATAATACTATTATTTTTATATATATTTATATATATAAAAATAATAGTAGGTTTATATTTTTATATATGATTTATTAATTATATTGTTAAAAGAGATTGCCCAAAACCAGGCCCCAAATTTTTTGCAGCGTGCCTCAACTAAATACAATTCAATAATCAAAACAGTTAATTGGGTTTTTTTTAATTTAATTACAACATCTCTTTTTTCCCCCTCAATTACCCCTCAATTACCCCAGCATTAAAATATAATTTAATTAAATAGTCAATTGGTCAAAGTTGAATTATGAAATAGTTATAAATCACTATTTATACGATTAGGTTCCTTATTATGATCAGGTACTTTATAATAGATAAATCACTGGATTTGAAATTTGCGCCGTTTGGGTTCGAGACGATGGGCCCATAGGGACACTCAGCCAAGAATCTGGCCAAGGAGTGGTCCAAACGGCTAACGGAAAAATCTGGAGACAGGAAAGCTGGCAATTATTTCTGCCAACATATTAACCTCGCTATACAGAGGGGCAATGTTGCCAGTCTTCTTGGGACTATCCCTTAAGGGTCGTGTCTCTAGAGGACATTTTTTACTTATATTTACCCCTTTAGTGTTTTTTTTTTGAGATGTCGACAGTTATTTTGCGGAGCCCAAGGGGACCGTGAATACCAAATACTTATCCACAAGTTGTAAATTTTGCGTGGCGTATACGTAACGTATGCGTAACGGTGAGGTATTTACGTTCCTAGACTGATTCGATTACGTTTTTTTCTACGAACAAAGGCAGCTATAAATGTCAAATGCAAATAAAATTTCGTATTCATTTAATTCAAGATTGGGACAAAATAAAGCATTGACTGATGTTTTAACAGACATTTCATACAATTTTTTGGTCATCAACGCGTTTGACAAATGACTATCTGATACTTACGGCTGATCGGTCCAAAATTTTGTATTGCGGACAAAGTAGGCATATCACTGTATGTATTATAGACATTTATTTAAGGGTGTTTTTTTTAGCTGCACAAGAAGTTTCGACCAGTTGGCAATGTCAAACTGTGTTGACATAACGCATAAAAATGGAGTTCTTCGCGCCATTTTGCGTGGACATGTCAAGTGCAAGTTTGTTTGTAAATTAATTTGATGTGGATGTTATTGGTCAAAAGTGGTGTTGTTTTGTTTAATAATATGCTACAATGTCAATAATTATGGAAAACAATAAATTGGACTTTAAATATGGGGCATAAGTTGCAGTTTATTTTTTGCGGTTTTCCCGCGCTGTGAACTCCCATATTTTACCCGACGTGTTTGAGCTATAATGCCGCGAGTGACTCCAAAAAAAGCAACAAATTCTGCAGCATCTGGAATTTGATTAACTCATAAAAAGAAAAATATATTACGTCAGACTTGGGTGTATGGGCTAGACCCTTTGCCTTCCCTATCACCTCATTCATCATCCAAAATAATCATGGGCAAGATTAAAGGGCAGAGACCCCGTGGCAGGAGCCCTACACGCTGGTCAGAACAATCCGCACCACACTACACACCCAACTGCATGTCGCTGTGAGCAGATTCGGATGACGTAGCATCGTCCGGGATAAAATGATCCGTGGAGGGGGGTCACGACCCTAAGAAATGAGGAAAATGACGCAAGGAGGAGGATGTAATTATATTTAGGTAAGTATTTATCTTAATGCGGGTGCAGTCCTCTGCCACACACCCAAAGGTTAGCTTTTATAAAATGCCGGAAGTTCGCCTTTGTACGTTACTTGTTATTTTGTGCAATAAAGTGTTTATAAATAAATATATTTACTTTATAATTAAAATAAGGACTCTATTTCATTTACTAAAGAGGTTATCCGTATTTAATTTTAAAACATAACTATTTTGCAAACGAAACGGAAACAAGTACGTTTGAATAGGTTATAGTTCGCGCAACCAAGACCGTTTTGATCCAAATCTAAAAAGTTTTGTCGCAGAACAAAAAACGGTTCTTCTGTTGCATTGCGACGCCCATCCCAAGTATACATGGTAAAGTGTGTCCACATGTTTCGGGATCAGGCTCGAATTGCCATCATGCCCAGTCAAGCCGGCTGTGATTGGGACTGAAGTCAGTCAGGAGTGCTGATTCCAGTTGCTAGCACTTCGCGCGTCTCTTACTATCACTATCAGGTGGGCGCAAGATCACATGTCGTGCTGGTTAAAAAAAAACTCATTTAATAATTATAAGCCTGGTTAATACATAAGTCAACGAATGCAAGCCTTCATGGATATAAATTGAAGGGAAGACGAATGCTGTAATAAAATGGGTTTAACCCGGCTCAAGGGAGCGCGGGGTCACATGTCATATTACAGCTACATGACTTCTCACTCGTATAATCATATCTCACTTAAAAGTTTTGCAATATATTTCAACCTCTGTGGTGTGGCATTAGGTAGATAATGAACCCGCTTGATCTAAAACATAATTATACTTTTTAGTTCGTTATAAATACATGGTCATTATTTATTATTATTATTTAAACGCAGCTCTTAAATTGTACAGATTAGAATCTTTAAATATATATTTTTTTTAATATTAATCAATAGACAAGTGTTACTCTTTGTACTTGTGCGATGTTTGACTAAGCGTTTCTTTTAACTTTATTACGCTTTGAAAGTAATTAAGACTAGCGTTTTCATTCCTTTAGGCAAAATAAAAAAAAAAACGCGTTTTACTTTCAAGTCGAACACTTGATATATTGACCGGCAAATTGTTCCAAAGATTAACTGCAACAACTGCAAATAAGTCAGACATATTCAACCAGAATGATGTGATGGAATAGAGACGACAAAGTTGTGTGACAATCACCAGACCACAGAGCACAGAATCGCCGCGGCGCGCGTGGATTCCTTGCTCTGTGGTAGAGACCGATCATAAAGAGAAAAAAGGTAAATTTATGTAGGTTATATGTATGTATTAGTATGTAATTATGTAATTATTAATAAGTATGTATATGTTATCTGCATTAAAACTCTTCAAGTTTATTTAGTATTGCACCTACTTTATGTACTTACTGCTCTCGTTGTCCCGAAGGTTTGACAGTCATAGAATGTCTAGCGGCATTAGGTCCGCCTTTGTACTTTGTGCAATTAGGTTAGTAAGAGAACAATTCTGAGATTTCTGTCACTTTAACCTACACGGTACTCTGAGATGTGATCAAATTTGCTTATTAAAGATGAACCTTAGAATTAAAATGTTCGCGGGTACCCGCCGTCCGAGGCTACCCGACATTCCCCTATATAAGTACTTTTTGCAATTTAATAAACTTTTGGTTGAGTTTTTCGAATCAAATTGTAGCGGTAAACTCGTATAAAGTTAGTTCGCCCCAATTTATCGGCAAATATCAACAGTTAAAAATTGGTTTGGTGGAAAAAGTACGTAAGGGGCTTCCTCTTAATCCCGGTCGATGTACACCACGGCAAACACTAATCTCTGCGACCCAATTATTACAAAGACTAAAACATTTGTAGAACGGCCATATTTTCAATAATAATAATCATAATAGTAGTTTATGAAACTGTTGCAAAATAAGGGGTATTATACACGAGTGTGTGTTTTTAATAGTATCCACGAGTGTTATACTACCTAGTTATGTGCAGTATATACACTACACTATTACGGCATACACTAATTTATCTACTCTCATACATTGGGATTGAACCTACTAAATAAAAGATAAAAGTTAAAAGAGTAAGAAATAAGACGTATTGAATGGCGCCAATTTTTATTTTTAATTTTTTAAATGACCATGGTACAGAATACATAAGTCCTAAACAATGAAATGGCGCCAAAATCTAGCTTATGACCGCGCACGCGCTATGGCGGGCGCTGCCATAGACAAGTAAAAATTGGAATCAAAATATTTTTGTAACCTTTGCCTTAAAAAAAATTAGTGTTATGTATGATTCTATTTTTAAAATGAATTATAACATTATTTTCTTAGGAAAAAGTGTTATAATGTAATTCTATTTTTAAATTTCAGCAGTATGTTTATAAAGTATGTCACTATAAATTCGTTTTGAAGTTTGTAATTCGCATTTTACGATATGAGAGTAGATAAAATTCTTTATTGCACACAAAATATACAAAATAAAATGATGTACAGCGAGTATAATACCATAAAGTGATTCTGTTTCAGCTAATCTTTGATAGTGATATAATTATATGATGGGTGCAGAGTCTGAGATTTTTCAAGTAAATGTAATTCTTTCTCTCTCTATTTCGTCTCTCGGATGTGAGCGAGATTAATTAATAATACACTAACGGCCGGTTGCAGAAAGCATGATTAAAATAATCTATGATCAATTTTTTGATATATTCCACGTGATTGGTAGTTAATGTGTCACTGGGTTTTTATGACAAAAGCAAAGGCAAAGATAATCATCCTGCAAACAGCTGTATAACTCCCCAACCTTTAGGTATTTATCACGATATATATATATACCAAATGGTCCAGCTTTGACGTAATATATACATAGACATAACGTATATATATATGGTACTTTCAAAATCAGCGTGCTACGGAAGAGTAAAACACGTTATTCTACGACAAGAGAACCTCGTGTCAGTTTATTTTCGTTATTAATATTGATTAAACTAATATTTACCCTCGCCAACCCGTCTGGCCAGCGTGGTTAGTGTAGGCCAAATACTCCAGAAATTTCTGGAAGGCCAATCACCAACAGTGGAGGTCTAGGACTCTGTGTTCTAGGGGCTGTCATGATGAAACTAATATTTAAACAGTTTTCAATTTTAATACACGAATCAGTCTAGAAGAAGAAGTAAGAAAAAAATCCTCTAGTCAATTATAGATGGCCCTCAAGAACTAATGTAGGTTCACATTCGTCAACATCCCGAATGTGCAACACCTACAGTAGTCTCTGCAGTGCCAATAATGATATAGACATATTTCACGACCGTTACAATGTATTCAGAAAAAATGTTCTCGAACATTTCAAACCATCAATATATGAGTAGCTTATTTAACAAGCGTTTTGTTTTCGTTTTTTAAGGTACCTACCAAATTTATGCAATTTTTATGTTTCCTTTATAGTTCTATTAAAAAATAAAAAATGTATAATTTTATTTTAGAAGTCATATTTTTATGTTATAAGTATTTTGTAAATTTGTTAGTATTTGTTTTTTTTTTTTCGTTTTATTAGTAATAAGTTTTTAATTTCCTCTTCTCTTTATATTGGCGAATGCTGTGACACCTAATTGGTATATATATTAGATAACTTATAATTATACTATGTTATGTGTGTGATAATATATGTACTGCTGTGTGTACTATATAAATAAATAAATATTATAGTTGCACACAATTATAGTATTAAAAACACTAGACATAAGGTTGATCATCTCAAAGAGTGGAGGGTATTCAAAGGGCCTTTACCAGACATCTTGCATTCTTTTCACAAGGCATCTCACATAGGAGTTCTTATGCTCAGCGTCTATCTTACTTTAAAATGAATACTCTCCGTAATAGACGCATGTTATCAGATTTAACATTTCTACACAAACTAATTCATGGAAAAATAAACTGCACACAGCTTCTTGAACAAAACAAACTCAGTGTACCAACAAGATACCCCATACACAAAATTCAAAACATTTTTAACATACCCTATCATTAGTAGAGCTTGGGGAAAAAATATTTATAGACAATATGATTTTACAGGCAGATTTGAAATTAAAACCTTAATTCGTAAAATTGTCTACAATACATTCTAAAAAAAAAAAAAAAAAAAAAAATGCTCATGCTGCAAAATTTCCAGATATTGACATCTTCGGAGACTCACAAAGAGTATTTAAACATAAACTGCTGAAACAACTTGCTCAAAATTTATAAAATTTAAACGTAAATTTTATGTAGGTTTTTATTATTATTATTTTTTTTTTTATTATTTTAATTTTACTTTATTACTTGAAGTAGGTAATATTTTAGTTATTTTCGTTACTTTTTTATTATTTCTAAAAGGAATTGTATGTTTATTATATATATATTTTTAAAAATTGTTTCAGAATTAGTTTTTCGAATAATATTTAGTTTTTGTATACTTATTGAAAATTTTATAATTTTGTTATTTCTTATAGGCAATAAAAGCTACTGTGGTAATGTGGTGGTCGCCTATAATAGGTGCAACATCTAACTTCTGATTTAGTGTTAAGTACAAATAAGTGTGATGTTAGCACTGTTGGCTACCCTATTATAAATAAATAAATAAATATTAGCTCCATGAATTTTTCTGTAGATACGTTTTTTTTTAAAACCGGTTAGAAAAAAGTATCATCACGACAGTATCTCTGTCAGGGTGGTCAGAAACCAGGTTTTTTTTTGAGAAGCAGATTTACATTTATCCAACTTTATATAGGCCCATCACGACAAGTGGCAAGCTCGTACCAAACTCGAGAACTATGACAAATAAATTAAATATATTATATATTAGACCACTTTAGCAAAAATTCTAACCATTAAAAAGAGCCAGGAATTCTTAAAGAACATTTAAATGTTGACACCGCATTCAGTATTAGCGTGTAAATATGATTAAATATAAGACATGCAACTCTATCATATAAAAATGTATATTTCAATACAATGCCCCCTCTGATTTAAAAACATCTTTGGCAACATAAACGTCGATCTCTTGGCAGACTTATTTCCGTAGCCACTCGTCTGGAATAAATAAACAGCCATCAAATTTAATATAAACGCTGGCTGATTTTAGAGTTCAATTGGCAATTGGAAACGACCTATTGAACAGATTTACCTGATCACTGTGATTGATTAGTACACCAAAGAACAATGGACAACTCCACATTGCTTGAATCGAATTTTAAATCCATTGGTCCAAGGGTATCCCGGGGTGGGGAATCTTCCTAAAGTAAAGTTGTCAAATGCAAATTTTGGTTTTGTACATTACTTTATTGTGGATATTGTTAGTCAAAAGTGGTGTTTTTTTTAAATTGTGCTACAATGTAAATAATTATTGAAAATGATAAATTTGACTATATATATGGGGCATAGTGTAATTATTGCGGTTTTCTTCCTCCCGTATTATACCCGACGTGTTTGGGCGAAAATGCAAATCATCAAGTTCTGCAAGATCTGGAATTTGATGATAACCTCATATATAATATCATGGCTGTATGGGCTAGTTTCGTTTGCCTTCCCTATTATCTCATTCATTATCCATCGGGAAAATAGAAACAAAAGGAGGAGTTCTTCGCGCCATTTTGCTTGGACATGTCAAGTGCAAGTTTTTGTTGTGTAAATTAATTTACTGTGGATATTATAGGTTAAAAGTGATGTTTTGTTTAATAATGTGCTACAATGAGAATTATTATGGAAAACGATAAATTTGACTCAATATATGGGGCAGAAGTTGCAGTAATTTTTTTGCGGTTTTCCCGCGCTTTGAACTCCTACGAGTTTAATATACCCGATATGTTTGGGCGATATTGATGCGAATTACTCCATGAAAAGCATCAAATTCTGCAACACATGGAATTTGAAGGTCCCTAACTCAGTTCTGAACAAATATTATGAATAAATTACGTGTTAAGGTATTCTGTACAGTGTCCTTTAAAGAAACTTAATTTAAAAAATAATTCATTATAAAATGTTTACGTCTCGTGGTCGCCGTCGAGCCGTGATTAATAAAATTATTTCTTGTATAGATAAAAATAAAATAAAATAAAATGGTGGGTTGTGGAACCCATTAGAATTTTAATATAGGCTCTTTTATCGTGTCTTGAGCGGAAGATTTAATATACTGTCTCCGTGGTCTAGCGGTTAAGACTCAAAGTTACTGGGTTTGATTCCTAGTCAAGAAAACGAAATTTCATTAATTAAATTAAACTATGTGACATTTCTCGACTTCGGGGGTTACGGGAGATATGAATGTCGCATTTGTAAAAAGCCACCCGTATTTTTTAAGAACTCTTGGAGATAATTGTAAATTTAAAACGCGTGATACTAGTAGAATTATTATTCCAGCGCATAATGGTGCCCAATATAGCCGAAATTGTTATGCGATGGCAACTAAGATATTTAATAAGCTTCCAGTTGCTATAAGGAAGCTGCCACTAAAACTGTTCAAATAAAAATAAAAAATCTGGTTGATAAATGTTTTTATTCAAAGTCTTTATTCACGTAAACCTATTACAGGCATTTATGAATCGTCATTAATTTAATTAGGTATTTATTAGTTTTAATATAATAATTTATTTATTTAATGAAGTAATATACAAACAGTATAAAATAATTACAATATAAATTAAAACTACTTAAAAGTAAAAATTAAAATAAATATAAACTAAACCTAATAAAAAATAAACTATAAGTAAAAAATGTCCTCTAGAGACGACCCTTCAGTTATAGTCCCAAGAAGACTGGCAACATTTCCCCTCTGTATAGCTAAGCTAATACGTTGGCAGAAATAATTGCCAGCCTTCCTGTCTCCAGACTTCTCCGTTAGCCGTTTGGTATTATTAGGTATTTTAAATGATTCTACTCCTGCTAGTGGAAGACTAAGGCAGCAAAGTGAAAGTGGCAGCAATAAGTAAGCTGTTAGCAGAAGACCAGCAGCAGACAAAAGAATACCTACCCCCGTATTCCAAGACTTTTCCTCAACGCCTCATGTGACTAAATAAATATTTGTATGCTAGAAATAGCAAAGCATGTGATATAATTACGTATAACAATTTACATCCCTGTACCTACCATTTTTCATTAAATAATTTCATTTCATTACATGATATTTATCGAAATGTCATACAAATAACACGGTTACACTCGACGTTATATCGCAGGCGACATATCGTTCGGTTTGACAAAGGCTGATTATCTTTTGACATGTTTATCCCTTTCAGACCTGATTAAATAATTAATCTCGTAGATATTATTTTTAAATAGGTAATTAAATATGTATTGCATTAGTAATTTACAAAATCTTTAAATATTATTATTATTAAATCGTTTATTTAGATAAAAACTATTTACATTTTTAAAATTATACGCCAAACTGCATATCAGTTTGTTGGCGAATAGTAATCTTTTTTTACAGGATTTTTTTACACTATATTAGTCAAAACACAAAGTTATTTAACATTAAATCACATTAAGTCATCAATGGGCATAATATTATTAAATATAATGGGAGTTAGGAACTTTCTAGTCCTTTTACAATAATAGTTGTTATACTCATTGTATCTTGTCTTTTGTGAGAATCTAGAATCATGACCACATCCAGTATAAACATTTTTGTAGGCACTACCTTAAAAAGTTCACTTTATCATGCACCGGAAGTATCTTGCAAATACCAAACAGCTTGACATAGTTCTTATTACAGCCACTCTTGACCCTCGCATCCACCAATAACTTCATGATACTTATTTGTAACTGTTTGATTTGGTCTAGAAGAGAAGAAGACAAATTTCTAAGCATTCCATGGATTCACCGTGTGGGTGCCGGGTCCATCGTGTGTGGGTAAGAAATGAAAAGAATGGTGTCTCGGGCTTGCGACCGACAATAGGCTTGTTTAAGAACCTTTTCTGGCCTCCCTTTTTCATTTTATTGCGCGATAATACGCTCACCATCCACCATTCTACTTCTCTCCCTACCCAACCAAATACTGTATGCATAGAAGTCATTTATTACTCTATGACTGTATGATTCCGTTAATGCCGTCTTGGAAGCTCGTTCCATAAATGTATTGACGGCAGACCTGCTTAGGCAAAAGTGAGTGATGCAAAGATTTTGCTGGAACTCCCCTCGCACCAACTTCCACTGCGTAAAGCTGGGTCTTAAACCCGTTCCTGATCATTTCTTCTGTGAGATCATAATATTTATTCGACTTCATGTTATGGTCTTTTGGAATATTTGATTCCCACGGAACGGTTAGTTCAATAAGAATAACTTTTAGTAATATCTAAATATTTGAGGTTTTTCATTATGTGCACAATTGAGGACATCCGTCATTTACGATAATATAGGCAATGTACATATATGCTTGTTTTTCTATGAAGATAAAGAGTGTATGCATCATACCCGTAGATTATAACAATAGTTAAATAAAATAAATATTAATACTAAGGATAGAGATATAAGTCCCGTCCACGTGGAATGGTGGCAAGAACGCTGGCTGCATTTCCCCGCTGAATTGCAATACTGATTCTTTAAGGCCCAGAGTTTTTACAGCAAACGGCACAAATATGTAATCTTTTAATATACTTACATACTTGAGACGCTTGCTGGACTCCGCATTTTCCGCCGCGGCTCCCGCTTTATATGCGCTGTCCACCTGAGATGCGACGCGGCGAGGGTGTCGACGCACGTGGCGTCTCTAACCAGAGCATGTCCTCATTCCCAGGGGACCAACGTCATACTATCAGGTCTCTTGCCTCTTATAATAAATAAGTTAAATACACAACAATTATAATGCAGTCATGACTCAAGTTGGTAGCTACTTTTACTTTTTTACGGTACTACGTACTTTAGATTACTAATATTTTTTTATAGTTTTTTTAAACTTTGTGTTCTCAATTGTGGATGCCACAGTACCCACAGTAGCAAACGTTATTAGTGGATTTCGTTATTTACGTCAGAGATAGCGTCATAATTACAAAATATTATTCAATTCTCAACTCTATAAGCGCTCGACCTCGACGGCGTCCGTGAAAATATGAACTTTAATAGCGTGATATATAGTTAACGGATTCCATTATATAACGTTTTCGCTTAAGTAACAGATTAGTTCCTTAAAGTTGGGTAAATGTGAAGTCGATCTCTAAAAAATATTCTGATGCTACGGTCGTGATGATACTTTTCTTCACATTTTAATGTTTTTGGTTTGAGGTAAATTTTATCTTTCACGAATATATCAAGGTTTTTAAATACCCCAACGTGGAAAATATGATACACGTAAATTTACTTTAGGTAAATAAGGTACTTTTTAGTAGGTAGTTAGTAAATGAGTTTTATTTTCATTATAATCTATTATTATCAATATGTTTAATACAAAATTTAAGATATTATTTAAGATTGACGAACCAGAGATATAATGCGAAAGTTCAATGCACTTCTGTTAGAGCTGTAGGCCTATTCTGTTACTTAAGCGCAAACGTTATATAATGGAATCCGTTAACTATATATATCAGGATATTAAAGTTGACATTTGCACGGCCGCTGTCAAGGAGATATAGAGTTGAGAATTTAATTCATCTGCCGTAAATAACGATATCCACTGGTGCTGCAGCGGAACAAGCACAAATCAGCAAGCGTCGAAAGTGTGAAACGATTTGTAATAGTTACTTATTTTCGACGTTTGCTGTAGAAACGATGGGCCCGTGGGGATCAGAACTCAAAGCTTTCTATAAAGAAATTATACGAAGGCTCATTGACGTCTTTAGTGACAATAGGGCTGGCAGTTTTTTATAACAAAAATTAAGTGTCTTAATTCAAAGGGGAAATCCTGCTAGTGTATTGGGCACCATGCCACAGGACAGCGATTCGTAGAGCTATTTTTTTTTGTTAGTATATATTTAATTTATTAATTATTTTTTTTAGGTTAAATTTAGTTTTTGTTGAAAATCGTTGTTTATTATATAAGAATAATCAAAAACTTTCCAGACGCTCTTCTGGCAGGACGAAGGACCGGGTTAACTATCATTAAGGGTTAAATTTGTTCGATTAAAGGTACCGGAAAATAGATGAGAGGTTGTAAATTGAATTGATGAATGTGCGTGGTCGTCTTGACACGCCGCCCCGTTGATGGATCGCTGCTAATTAGGTAACCGATAATCGTTTGCCGAATTATTGAAAGGAAACGCAAGATGTTGCTGCGACGACATTATTAGGTACTATCAAGGCCGGTCTGACCCAAATATTCTGCTCTTTACAAGAAGAAAATAAAGCAACTCGACAAAAGTCAAGTCCTTTTTCATTCACACAAAAAGTTCTTAAGTACTTTACTTATAATACTTAATTATATAGTATTTTTTTTTCTTTTGTGTTGGCTAAAACATATTAATTTATTATTATTGATTAATAGGCAAGCAGCTATATTGTTGATATATGGCTATATCAAACACTGGAGTAAAGTTAATAAAATTGACAGTTTTTTTTAAAGTGATTACAGTTGAGGACTTCAATATGTCTTCTGGTATTTTGTTCCACATATTAACAACTCTGTTATTCATTTACATTTGTAGTGATTTTCTCATCAATTTCATTCCGTCATCACGACGGGGAAATTTTCAGGATTTTGTTTTTCCTATATTTTTTTTGGTCATATTTATTAGTATAATTTGATTAAATGTTTTTTAACCTATGGTGAATTATGCGGGTTTTCGAAATGGCCTGAATATTTCCCTTTAAGCCATATTTCCCATTCGTGTAGGCTTGCTTTCACCAGGCCCAATTACGTCATAACGCAGTGCCACTTCGGATCTTTTTAAATGGCTCATAAATATACAAGTTAATGCCGACGGGATCGAATGCACAATTTAAAAATCTATTATTAAATATTTTTTAAAAATAAAATAAATATTAGTAAAAATAACTATTAATTACACAATTACACAATAAGAATGCTCGAGAAATGTAATAGTTGCTTGCTCTAATAATAAAAAAGCAGGACTTACCGGTTAAAATAGCCGGTCTTTTGGTGTGGCAAGCGCGTCGATTTCTAATAATAAAAAAGCAGGACTTACCGGTTAAAATAGCCGGTCTTTTGGTGTGGCAAGCGCGTCGATTTCTAATAATAAAAAAGCAGGACTTACCGGTTAAAATAGCCGGTCTTTTGGTGTGGCAAGCGCGTCGATTTCTAATAATAAAAAAGCAGGACTTACCGGTTAAAATAGCCGGTCTTTTGGTGTGGCAAGCGCGTCGATTTCTCTAGTGTACCAAACTTCAGAAATACCACAAATAAATTAAGTAAATTATTGTGTCCCGATCAGGAATCGAACCCGGTACATCAGTGTCTAAATCCACAGACTTAACCGCTAGACCACAGAAGCAGTCAAAATAAGCATTGTCCTACTCAAACTGTTTTTATTGCAAATAAACGATATTTCATTTAATTAGGTACTACCTAAAAAATGAAGAACTGATTTTGCAAAAAGACAATTCGAATCAATCGGCGTACTTGTATAACAAAATTTAATGAAAATTCCAGATTTATATACTACCAGATCTAGAAGATGCTGTGACTTACTGGCTATTTCTTATTGACTATGCTAGTACTGAAAACCTTCTACTAAGACAATCAGTAAAAAAAAAAAACATATTCTCTTAAACAAACAATTTATATAATTTGTAAATATCATTCGCTTATATCAGCTAATATCCCCTGCATCCTCGAGCCATCGCGGATAGTTACTGTTGTAAGTCTGTATTACTGCTGTAAGTCTGATGGTAGGCGCCCGGATGGGATGTCGTTGATTCCATACAAACGAGGCCGTGCACTTTGGGATGCCACAAGTGTTAACACACTCTGTCCGTCACATGTGACATCCAGCCATAAGAAACCCGGGGCTGCTGCAGAGTCAGCCGCGCCCATTAAACGTAACAAGTACGCGGAGATCATCGAAAATCACCACTTCATCCCATTTGCAGTGGAAACGATGGGTCCGTATGGCGACGGGTGACCCTTTAAGTAGACAATATTTTGCTCAAAGGGTCAGCCTCGCCGTTCAACGGGGGAACGCTGCGAGTCTCTTCGGCGCACTACGCCCGTCAGACGGTTATACTCGTAATTTGAATTATTTTTTTTTTTGTTTTATTTGTAGTGCAGTTTAGTTTATAATTTATTTTAATATTCGTACTATACGTATAAAAATAAATATCTCTTTAAATAATTAGTTATTAATGTTTTAACTAGCAGCAAAATTGTTTGACCGGAAGTGCACGGCGTCTAGAGATCCAGTAGTAGATCTGTTACTTAAGCGCAAACGTTATATAATGGAATCCGTAGAGATCCCGCTATTAAAGTTAATATTTGCACGGCCGCTGTTAAGGTCGAGCGCTCTTATAGTTGAGAATTGAATAATATTTTGTAATTACGCGAGCTCTGACGTAAAACGACTAGTAAGTAACAGAATAGGGTGGTGTCCCAGAGACCCTTGTTCAGGCACCTAACCGAAACTTATGTATAACTTTTTGAAAATAAAGATTTATTTTATTTTATTACTTGATTTTTAAATAAGACAGCCGTGGTGCTATCGCGTGTCCCTACGATTTATTAAAACGAGGCTCGCCTTAATTACGCGCCCATTCACTCGTACTACGATTAACCGCCTTAAATACCTTCCAATACTAAATTATCTATTCCTATACAGGGTTACAGACGCCGGGAATTTTATAAGTACTAGCTGTTTCACCAGTATTGAAGTAATATACAAACAGTATAAAATAATTACAATATAAATTAAAACTACTTAAAAGTAAAAATTAAAAAAAATATAAACTAAACCTAATAAAAAATAAACTATAAGTAAAAAATGTCCTCTAGAGACGACCCTTCAGTGATAGTCCCCAGAAGACTGGCAACATTTCCCCTCTGTATAGCTAAGCTAATACGTTGGCAGAAATAATTGCCAGCCTTCCTGTCTCCAGACTTTTCCGTTAGCCGTTTGGACAACTCCTTGGCCAGACGCTTGGCTGAGTGTCCCCATGGGCCCATCGTCTCGACCCCAAACGGCGCAAATTCGTAACCTGTACTGAGGTTGGCGTATTTGCGCAGCTTGAGGTTCTCAGCAGAAACCGCCGCACTTCCCGCGCTTGACGAGGTCGCCTGGATGTGTGATGGGGCTAATGTGTCTACACATGTCGCATCCCACACCAGGGACCTGCCAAGTTTCCACGGCCCAACGGTCATGCCGTCGGGTCTTTTGCCATCGCTCCGCGCAATCCCAGAGGGTTCTAGGATCGCGGGTACTCCAGCAGTGACAAAAGCCCTTCGAATGATGTCGTTTAAAGCAGCGTGACGAGGAATGCGGCCAGCACTTCTAGCGCAAGAAAGCCCATGGTGTCCGAGATGTTCCACGGGCTCTCCACACCGACACTGGTGTGGGTGGACAGTCCGGGCTCCGAGACGAAGGCACACCGCCATTGTCAGTGTATTTCGATCAAGGAGTGTGCCAACCGATGCTGAGGGAAAAGCCTGCAACCAGAGACCCGACTCCCTAGTGGAAACGGCCATGAGGCAAGCCCGCTCTCTCGTGTTACTGGAAGATAAAATATCGTCCAGTACCAGTTTGCAGAGCGGCTCGTCCCATAGTCGTTGAAATTTTGTTAAATTTGGAACAGATTTATTGGGGCATGCTACTGACCAGGCATCTCTGGCATCTGACAAGTACGACGGCTCAACGGAACCCAAGGATGGGTTTGTGATTTTCCCGTAGAGCTCGACAGTACTATGTACAGACGACAGAAACGCTGGCAGTGCTACACTAGAAATTTTGCGAGTTCCCAGACCTCCGAACCGAATCGGTAGTGAAGCTTGGGCCCAAGTACGGTGTAATATATGTTTCACCAGTGTAATAACTACGCATTACACATAGAATTTAATGTAAATAAGTTGGCTGAGCTTTTTATATTGTTTATAGACAGAATTCGCAAAATCATATAATGATATGAACTCACGGCCTGAAGGACCGAACCCGGTTTGTCGTTCATATGCTCTACTCTCCGTGGGGTCTCATAGGGAGACCTCTAAAATCCTAAAACCGCCTCACTTCACTGTTGGCCCTGTGATCAGCTAAGTCTGAGTTGCGCAGTGCTTTAGAAACACACTGTCTTTAATAGTTTTTTTATAATTTATATATACGTGATTTACCATAGAGCTGTCTTCGTCGCACGGTTGTGGCTCCGTGGTAAGAACGCTTTTCTTAACATCCTACAAAGATCGGTTCAATCCTCCGTCATCTAGAAAAGCATCAACACGACAGTATCCCTTCCGGTGTGGTCAGAAACTACGATTCTTTTTATTTTCATACATGCGGATTCACATTTAGCCAACTTTTACATCATGACAAGTGGCAAGCTCGTTGATGTCTCTAGCGTACCAAACCCGATAATAACACAAATTAAATAAATTATTGTGTCCCGAACAGGAATCGAAGCCGGTACGTCCGAGTCCAATAAATCCACGGAGCCACAACCTATCTAGCCCGCCTTTGTCTTTTGTGCAATGAAGCAAGGTAAATCACGTAGACTTTAACTTATAAAAATGATTATTATTACTCTGCTAACTGCCTCTGTGGTCTAGCGGTTAAGTCCGTGGATTTAGACTCGGAGGTACCTCTAGGTACTTGGGTTTGTTTCCGGGTCGGAACACAAAAATATTTATTAATTTAAATAACGTCCAAAAGCTTGCCACTTGACATGATTTGCCTATAGTAAAGATGACTAAATGTGAATCCGCTTTATAAGCGAGGTTTCTGACCACCCTGTAACGGATACGGTCGTGATGACACACTGCTAAGAGTCTAGTAACGAAGAATAAAGGTGAAATAAGACATTTAGATTGAAAAGAGATTTAAGGTACGTGCCTTCCTGTTCGGAGATAAATGTTGCTTATACTGACAAATCACGAGACCGAGTGGCAATTAGCTTGCTCGGAAATTCTTTCTTTAAATATCTTAATCCGCTGGCTTCGGCTTCGATCTAATTACTAACTGTTTTATCTAGACTGGTATTCCTTTTTTTATTAGTTTTTTAACCCGTTCGTGTAGTAAGCTGGTAAAGTATCATCACGACCGTATCCCTAACGGGGTGGTCATAAACCACGCTTATAAAGAAGCGGATTCACATTTAGCCAACATTACTATAGGCCAATCATGACAAGTGGCAAGCTCGTCGATGTCTCTAGCGTATTAAACTATTTAAATTAATAAATATTATTGTATCCTGACTAGGACTCGAACCCGGTACCTCCGAGTCTAAATCTACGGACTTAACTGCTAGACTACCGAGGCAGCTTTGTAGTAAGCTGGTATTAGGTAGATGTGGCAAATAACAAAAGAAAATGTACGTTCTGCAGCCGTATTCCATTACTTATTGCGTTATGTAATAGAATCCATTAATTCGTTATGTAATTTATTATTTTATTGCGTTAAAAGACGCTCACCATCCTGCTCCTCTGCACCCAACCAAATAGGGTATTCCGTGAATGCCGTTCTCTTGCTCGTTCCATTAATGTATTAACGGCATACTTGTTTGGGTCCAATTCTTTTAGCAAGTAGTGCAAAGATTTTGCCAGATTCCTCTGGCACCAACTTCTCCTGCGTAAAGTCTTAAACCCATTCCTGATCATTTCTTCGACTTCATGTAGTGGTCTTTTGGAATATTTGATTCACTCAATAAAATTTTATTTTTTTTAGCTTCGAGAAGATGGCGTATAGGCTGATAAAGCTAGTTTATCTGAGATCCTATAATGATGTTGAAATGTATCCATGAAAATGTTCCAGACTGATACGGCGCCAAGGATCGAGGTGGTCTTGCATCGAGTTTTGTACTTTGCGCTTCCTTTACAAATGTGGTCAAAATTTTATTTGTAGTCAGTCCCTTTCTGCTTCACGGATAACACCAAGGTCTTTGTGATATCGACGCGAGTAATAAGCTCTTTTCTAGAAGAGTATAATACATTCTACAAGTGTGTGTGTTGCAGTTTCTATGGCACCACCGCACAGTGAACAGTTATTTTTCGTAGTTTTTCGCCACTTTACCAGAATATTCGTGATGGACAATTAAACAGCGTATAGGCAGAGTTTCACCAACGCCGGAGACCAACTAGTGTGCGCCACTTTAGGGCTGGAGGGATGCAGATATCGCTCATAGTTAGCCAGTCATTTTGAACTTCTAGAGTCATCGCGTGCACTCTGTATTCATGCTCTTCATCTTTTCTGAGGAAGGTTTTTATAACCTCTTTGTCACTATCTCGAAAATAACCGTAATGAAAATATTGTATTGTTTATTTATTGTAGCTTTATTATTTATGTATATATATATATATATTTCTTTTAGTTATAAGTAGTTTTTTCAATAAAACTCATTGTCAAATATTAGTGGTTATGCACCCACAATCCCTGCTCACGTCTCCTAAAGGTTAGCTGTTAGATAATGTTTTTAGACATTAATCTCGCCTATGTATTGTAAAATGTTTTATTTTCTGTCTATTGTGCGAGCGAGAGGGATGCAAAAGTTTGAAACCCTTTTAAGACCTACAAAATGAAGTAGGTACCTAATGGATACCGAAGTGTTCCGACAAAATACGAACATTACCGATGTAAAAGTTTCTTTCGTCACCTGTACAGTCGTATATTTCGTAAAGCCCTTGTTATTTTTAGAAGAAAACTTTCGCACAATTCTTGAGAAGTTTAATTTTGCCCAAGTTGGCGAGCAAAGAATTACTGTATTCATTGTTGGTAGGTACTTGAAAAAACCTATTTATCTAGACAACTTATATTAAAAGTTGCCAACGTTAAATATAAAAACGTCCAAAATGTTTCATTAAAATTTAAGGAGTAGCATGAAAGATGAACTCTCATTTATTCATAGAGTCTGGACCACCCTTAGAATAATTACAATAGTAAAAAGTCTTACGGCTAAAACTGGAACTAAAAGTGACAGTTTCGCTGTATTTTATTTACAATTCGCTTCAAGGAGGTTTCAAGGTCCGTCGAGATGTACTCGTAGTTGATGATGTTAGAGAGCTGTAGCCTTATTCTGTTACTTAAGCGCAAACGTTATATAATGGAATCCGTTAACTATGTATATATATATATATATATCACGCTATTAAAGTTGATACTACAACACCACCGTTCCCGTGCCTCGGAGAGCACGTTAAGCCGTCAGTCCCGGTTCCACTAATACCAACTTGTGGAATCGTTAATAAATTGTCTTAAAAAATTGACATCATATCCTTGCCAAGTGTCTGGCCAGCGTGGCGAGTGTAGGCCAAATGCTCCAGGTATACATATGTTCTGGAAGGCCCATCTCCAGCAGTGGAGGTCTAGGCTGTGGTTCTAGGGGCTGTAATGATGAATGATGAAATATGACGCAATCTCCAAGAACGAAATCCACTAATAACGTTTGCGACTACTTAACATAATAGGACTGCTGGAAGAAATAACTAAATGAGTCCAAGAATACAGATGTAAGCTTCGCTTAGTATAAAAACAGCAATAGAATAGGGCCTTTAAACGAAAAAAGGTGAGAAATAACAATCATAAAGTTCTCGTTAGGTTTGACAAATGTTTCTATTACATTGATTTTTATGTAAATCTCATTTTCACGATGATTTATGATAGGTAAGAAATAACGGTGTCGAAGCGATAATAAAATTAAATATCGTTTCACGCATTTCTGCCCATTGAAAAAATACTTTTAAACCAATAAAAGAGATTGCCCAAAACCAGGCCCCAACTAAATACAATTCAATAATCATAACAATTAATTGTGTTTTTTTTATTTCATTACAACATGTATTTTACCCCAGCATTAAAATATAATTTAATAAAATAGTCAATTGGTTTAAGTGCAAGTTTTTGTTTTGTAAATTAATTTGCTGAGGATATTATTGGTCAAAAGTGGTGTTGTTTTGTTTAATAATGTGCTGCAATGTGAATAATTATGGAAAACGATAAATTGGACTTCAAATATGGAGCATAAGTTGCAGTTTATTTTTTGCGGTTTTCCCGCGCTGTCAACTCTCATATTTTACCCGACGTGTTTGGGCTATAATGCCGCGAGTGACTCCAAGTAAAGCATCAAATTCTGCACAATCTGGAATTTGATGATCCCCAACTCGGTTATGAACTTTGTTATGAACATTTATGCAAATAAATTACGTGTTTAGGACTGATGTATTCTGTACAATGTCCTTTAAAGACAATTAAAAAAAAAACAATTGGTTTAAATTATGTATGAAATAGTAACAAGGCACTACTTATACGATTAGGTTCTTTATTATGATAAGGTACTTTATTATAGATAAAACACTGGATTTCAAAGTGTACCATTTCTATCGGCGGGATCGATTCTATACAATTATGAGTATAAAAAAGTTTTTATCAATTGTCGTTATGCTAGGGTAAAATAAATAAAATTAATTACAGATTATGAAAACACAATATATTAACTATGAAATAAAAAATAAATACATTATGGCACGAAAACATTTATTGGGCCCATTTCTCTAAGATAAATAGTCATTCTCATTTATATATTAACTAACATATTGTCAAAACTGCCTCATGGTCTAGCGGTTAAGACTGTGAATTTAGACTCGGAGGTACCGGGTTTGATTCCTTGTGTATTAGAGCAATTTGTGGAATCCCACCGTTCGAATCATGCAAACCACTTTTTAGATTGCTCGGTTTATTGCCACTTCCATCTCTTTATATTTTGGATGTTTGCTTATTTGTTAGAAAACACAGCGACATGTTTAGAAAGATTGGAGATTTCAGCGTAAGAAGTAGGAGAAACCCCTATGATCTTATTGCAGATATTAATCCTAAAAAAACAAAATGTAATAAAAATTGCCTAATTATGTGTATACGAACATTACCCAACAAATTAAAATTGTTGGGAAAAAATGTATTTAAAAATTAATTAACAATTTGGTTAAAACAAAATGTTTTATAATTTAAAAGAATATTTTGACAATTGTAATACCTGAAGTTTAAGCTGACAATATTGTATGAATACCTACGAGGGGCGTTCAAAATATTCTCGGTATGTGGATAAAAACAAACAAGTACGAAAAGTTTGATATTTTTATTTTTCAATATACTCCCCCCCTATGTTCATACACTTATAAGATCGATCAATTATTTTTTTTAATCCCTCATAAAAATATTTTTTATCTTTGGTGTAAAAATGCTCCTCCACGGCCGTCTTCAACGCTTCATCGTCAGAAAATTTATTTCCACGCAGATCCTTTTTAAGATTGGGAAACAAAAAGAAGTCGCTTGGGGCTAAGTCCGGACTATAGGGTGGATGAGTAACAGTTTCAAACCCACATTCAACAATAGCTGCCTTGGCAATATGAGCAGTATGGACAGGGGCGTTGTCATGCAGAAGCAGAACACCTTTGGTTAACTTTCCTCGCCTCTTTTCTTTGATCGCATCTCTTAATTGACGTATAACGTTAGCGTAGTACTGCCCTGTGATATTTACACCTTTTTCTTTATAATCGATAAGCAAAACTCCTTCACAATCCCAAAATATTGTGGCCATGACCTTGCCAGCTGACGGGATTACCTTGAACTTCTTGGGATGAGCTGAACCCTTAATGTGCCACTGCATGGACTCCTGTTTGCTCTCTGGGTCATAATGATGAACCCAGGTTTCATCTCCAGTAACTATTTTTTGCAGCACCTCATCGGGATTTTCACCACACAGGTCGATAAAATCTGAACAGCAAGCCACACGCATATCCTTTTGAAGAAGCGTCAGCATTCGCGGAACCCATCTTGCACTTACTTTTGACATATTAAGATGGTCATGTATAATGTCATGTACGGTACCAATAGAGAGATTGGTTACTTGAGCTATAGATTTTACCTTCACTCGGCCGTCTTCCAATATAAGTTTTTCCACTTTATCAATATTTTCTTGTGAGGTAGCCACTACAGGCCGGCCAGGTCTAGGGTCATCTTCAATACTCTCCCTTCCACGCTTAAATTCGCTTGACTATTTTTGAATAGTAGATAAAGAAGGAGCAGATTCACGGTAAACACAATCCATTTCCTCTTTTATGGTTTTTTGATTTTTACCCTGTTTTGTCAAGAATTTTATGACGGATCGGTGCTCTAATTTCGTTAAAATTGTTAATTCGCTCATGGTGTTCATGTTTGTTCGGCAATTGCAGAAAAACAAAAGAACATCTCGGTTCCAATTTTACTTTTTTTTAATGTCAATGGATGAATCTTAGCGGCCAGTAACAAATATATATATAAAAGAGGTTGTAACGTATCAATACCGAGAATATTTTGAACGCCCCTCGTAGATATAAATTTTTGGACATATTTTATTTAAAAGTTAAAAATAATAATAATTTATGTTTTATATACACACATCAAAAAAGTCTAGGGATCAAGCATGTTTATGCGGATTTCTTGTGATTGAGATGTGGCTTTGTAATAAATTTATGATTTTATAAATTTATATGGATCCTTTTTGGTGCATTTCATAATTTAAAACAGGAACTGTCAATCAAATTCGAGTAAAAGATGAAAATCAGCTGTCAATATTTTCCCTATAAAAACATAAGACGCATTGAAGACATTATTAGTGCTACTGTTTCCCTACTACTGATTAAAACCAACGTTATTATGGAGCGGCGACGTCATTTAAGCAGGGAAGAAATGATCAGAGCCGTGGGAATGATAGAAGCTGGTTCCCGGCAACGTACTGTGGCTTTAGCTCTGAATACAAGTCAGAGTGTTATCAGTCGACTTTGGACACGTTACCGAACCACTGGTACCGTGGCTGAGCGCCATGGAGGACGGTATCGCTGCACCACACGGAGACAAGACCGATACATTCAAATCACAGCTCGAAGAACTCCAACAATAACCGCCATGATGTTAGCCGTGAGCCTTCATCGCTCTTCAGGGAACTTAATTAGCGACCAAACAGTCAGAAACCGCTTGCATGAAGTGAACCTTCATTCCCGAAGACCGCTACGGGTACCACCTATAGCAATGCACAATCGTAGGACTCGATATCAATGGGCTCTTGAACACAGAAATTGGACAGAAGAACAATGGCGTTTCGTGTGCTTTTCTGATGAGTCTCGTTTTGGTATGAGGCCGGATACAAGACGTATACGACACTGGAGAACCCCTGGACGCCAACAGCGATTAAAATCCTGCCAGGAAGTCCATCCTTATAGTGGTGGAACCATCATGGTATGGGCGGGTATTTCGATCGGCGGAAGAACTGAGTTGATTTGGATCAGAGGCAACCTCAACGCTCAAATTTATGCTGAGACGGTTGTATCAGACGTCATCGTTCCTCTACAAGTGCATATCGGTCCCTTATTTCAGTTAATGCATGATAATGCACGACCGCACACCGCAAGAGTTGTAAGACAGACTCTCGCCGCAGCTAACATCAATGTCCTGCCCTGGCCTGCTCAGTCGCCAGACTTGAACCCGATTGAGCATGCATGGGATATTCTTCAGAGAAGAGCTCTGCCGAATATGGAGGGTATCCAGTCGCAAGAAGACCTTTTTTTGTTGTTGCAACGAACATGGGCGGCCATTCCACAGCGTGATTTGGATGAACTCATTTTGAGTATGCCAAACCGATGTTCTTGTGTTGTTAGTGTTCGCGGTAGAAACACGGATTATTAATTGTTTAAGTTACCCAATAAAATTAAAAAAAAAACTGTTATTTCAGTCTTTTTTTCGAACTTTAATGTTAGTGGTTCAAATGTCAAAAATCCCTTTATTAGGAAAATGGCAATTTTTTTTACTAATGCAAAGGTGACTTGGTTTATCGTTACTGTAGACAAACGAAAACATTTTATTTGATCAATCCTTAAAGAAAATTTTAATGAATATCAATCAGGAGAAAAGTTATTGCAAAAATATATGTTGATCCCTAGACACTTTTGATGTGTGTATTTGCTCGCCAATTTACTTGGCAAATGTTGTTACGTTAAGTTAGTTTACTATAAGACCTGTAAATTAGACTAACATTTATGCAAATAAAGAATTTTTATCTTATCTTATCTTGTCGGGACACAATAATTTATTAAAGTATCATCACGACTGTATCCCTTTCGGAGTGGTCAGAAACCACAATCACATTTAGCCAACTTTACTAAGTATGGGTCTTATGACAAATGTCAACCTCGTCGGTGTCTCCAGCGTATCAAACTCGAGAAATAACTTATAAAGCGGTAATTGGAAAGCTATTTACACAAATACAGTATTAATCAATCATTTTAATGATCAGGAACGGGTTCAAGACTCCGCTTTACGCAGTGGAAGTTGGTGTGAGAGGAGTTCCAGCAAAATCTTTGCATCACTTACTGAAAGAATTGGGCCTAAACAGGTCTGCCGTCAATACATTTATGGAACGAGCTTCCAAGACGGCATTAACGGAAACATACAGTACTTGGTTGAGTAGGGAGAGAAGTAGAATGGTGGATGGTGAGCGTATTATTGCGCATAAAATATAAAAGGGAGGCCTTTCTTAAACCAGCTTATTGTCGGTCGCAAGCCCGGGACACCATTCTTCTCATCTCTTACCCACACACGATGGACCCGGCACCCGCACGGTGAATCCATGGAATGCTTAGAAATTTGTCTTCCTCTCTTCGTTAGTTGGTTTGAGCATTTATGATGATTATTTTTTCTCTTACACCATGCAAATTAAATTAATGTCTAAGGAAAAATCAAAATAATTCGCAACGAAATTAATTTCGAGTCGCCGTTTGCACGGGCAAAGCTGGGTTAAATAGTAGTATCAAATAAAAATATTACATGACACATCCCTCTTTTAGTGCATCATCTATAGTAGTAAGACTTGAGAAACAGAATGTACGAATCTCCCGAATTAACAACGAATATATATATATATAGTGTTTGTGTATGTATGTATGTGTATTGTTTTTTTATATTGTGTACGTATTTTTGAGTGCTAAATGCGTAATTATGTTTATTGTAATTTAAGTTATTTTAATATTTTTCTTCATCCTGCCCATCACCTTTCATGATCCCCATTAAGGTAAGCTGGTGAAGAATGCCTTATGGCGTTATAGCTCGCCTATGTACTAGGTTCTTAAGTGCAATAAAGTATTTAAATAAATAAGATTTATTTATGAAATTAATTCACTAGAGAAACATCATAATTTAATAAAAACTGATAGAATAGTATACTTAGTTAAACTCTACATTAAATCCTTGTTCCCCCACTATTGACTCTTCCTGACCCTTGTAATGGGGTATTAGGATAACAGCAGCTCGGTAAACACTTTCATAAATTTAATGCTTTTACAACAGTTACGTTTGGCAGGATTAAGCCACTGTCGAAGACATATATATTATATAGGGGCTTCTTAAAAATTACCTTGGCCAAAGCCAGAACTAAACAGAACAGTTGCGAGCGCTATGACAAACAGGTCATCAATTAAAAAAGCTCGTAAGCATTTTGTTATTAATATATTGTATCTAATTACCCGAATACGCGACGCAAATGTTTTATCAGCCTATCCCTTTGTTCCGAGACACGATAATAACACCTAAGCACGCTTAAAGGTGTTCCGAGACGCGCTTAAACTGTTTTGCCAAAGCTATGTGACGTCACAAATGACATTACTCCTCGCGCTTAGACTGCTCACGATATCGAGGTAGATCCCTCTGAGCGCTGTCAAACGAAAAGTTTACCTCTAGAGTAAACGTTAAATCGGGATGGCAAGTAAACTATGAACTACTATAAATATGAAATATGAAACCTGCAGTCTTATGTACAAATACTATGCGTCGTGCACACTATCCTATTATTTATACTCTTTTGATCCCGTTCCAAATTTTTCGTATCCTAATTTATTTAACCCGTCTTTCCCTAACTTTGACACTGGCAAATATGTAACTAAAGCAATAAAAAAAAACATGTTAAGCAGTTGTTCCCGATCCCTTTTTACCCGACAGCCCGACGCAACGAAGGGTTATGCGTTTATCAGCCTATGTACTTATAGTTTTTATAATTTTAACGGGTCTTTACGAGCTTTACCTTAGAGACATATTTCTCCCGACGTTTTAGCTAAGTTGCATTGGCCGTGGTCACGGGTCGACTGGAGCTATGCGGTGTAGTACTCGTACATACTGGGCGGTAGATGTAAACCTACCCACTTATCACTTTAAAAGTTTTTGTATGTATGTATGTAGTACGCGTAGGTAGATTTTGATGATTCTCACGTTAATCGATTAGTTTTAATGACGCGAATGTCACTGAAGATATGACTTTAAATTGACTTATGACGTTGCTACAGGTAAATTCAAGCATGGGCCCTCGCCATTGTTCCTTACTTTCAGATTGTAGGCCCAATGCTGACATACGTCTATGGGCATGGCATTTGGCGGTTTCTGAAAGCCACAGGGGAAAATGATAGCTTTTTAAAGTCGTTCAGAAAATTCCCATTGAGATAAGAAGAGGCGTAATTTCTCAACATTATTCGAGTGTTTGAAGAATTCCAGCATTTTTATGAATGCCTCAGCGTCGAATCGTAATTAACGAAACATGATTATTAAAGGTGAAGGTCATGATTGATTATCGATCACTTAATATTGGACCTATTACCGACCCTTCGGGGGTCGCTCACATACTCAAAGAGTCGAGACGGGCGTCGAGGTAGGTAGTTAAGCGGCGAGATATAGTTTTTCTTTGACGTACTGTCAAGACTTCCATTTCAAATCAATACATAATTGCCCGAAAACTCGCGTAACAAACATACAAAAAAAAACACATTCGAATGATACACCAGGAAAAGCTTTTTGTAGATGTCGCTAGGGGCAATGGTACCTTATTTTACACCTATATCGCATCATTTTAAAAATGTTTTTGTAGTTTTCATTTTTATAACAGAATAATGTATTTAAAATTAACGTTACTTACCTTAAAAGACGAATTAAGAAATCGCACACCGTCTTTAAAAAGAAAAGCTGCTCACTTCGGCTATAAAATAATAAATTTCGTAATAAAAATCCAAGTTTTCTATGCAACTGACAGTTATATTAGGTACCATCTATCATGCGCCATCTATCGTGATTAAAAGTTAGTGATACACCCCATTTTGAAGTTGGTTAAAAATTGGACGTCCTTCAAAATAAAACTTACTTTTTTTTCGTGTTCTCTTCTCCCGATGGATGATGAATGAGGTGATAGGGAAGGCAAAGGGTCTAGCCCATACAGCCAATAAGTCTGACGTAATGTACCTTTCTTTTTATGAGTTAATAAGGTTATCATCAAATTCCAGATGCTACAGAATTTGATGCTTTTCTTGGAGTCACTCGCGGCATTATAGCTCAAACACGTCGGGTAAAATATGGGAGTTCACAGCGCGGGAAGACCGCAAAAAAATAACTGCAACTTGTGCCTCATATTCAAGATCCAATTTATCGTTTTCAATAATTATTCAAATTGTAGCACATTAATAAACAAAACAACACCACTTTTGACCAACAATCTCCACAGTAAATTAATTTACAAAACAAAAACTTGCACTTGACATGTCCATGCAAAATGGCGCGAAGAACCTCCAAATAAAACTTACTTTTTCCATTCTCCATTGTGACATTTGCCAACGGGTTCTTCGTAAATACAAAACAAAACAATCCAATTCTGAAAAATAATTTGGGTAATTGAATTGAAGCCGACTCCATTCATTACACGACTAGGCGGCTCCCTAATTTCTCTGACCCGCTTCAAATTAGGGGTTAACTTTATTACAAGGGAAATACAAGTACATATTCAAAAGAATAAAACTTTTCTAAAACTTTAATTCTGCCTTTGTAATATGCGTGGTTTTTAATTAAGTCACAATCTCAACTCGGCGAGTGTAGGCCAATATCAAAATGTTTGGATTGTCGCTTTTTTATTTTATTTCGCTTTGAAAGTTGTTCGACTTGGCGTTGCTATAGTTTTCATACGATTTAAGCAAAATTCGGTAAAAAAAAACGAGATTTGCTTTTATTTCAAGTCGAACTCAGCATAGACTTGTATAGTTTGTATAGCGAGCGACATATTCGCGTAGAAAGCAAATCGCGCCTTTTTTACTAATACTACTCGAACGCCCTTCGAAGTAAAAAACAGCGCTTACAGCGCCAAGTCGAACATGGCATATGAAAGTCAAAGTTGTTTAGGACTTATGTATTCTGTACCATGACCTTAAATAAATAAATAAAAAAAAAACAAATACGTTACAGTTCTTCGGGCCGAGTCCTTCGCGCCATTTTGCGTGGACATGTCAAGTGTAAGTTTTTGTTTTGTAAATTAATTTACTGTGGATATTATTGGCCAAAAGTGGTGTTGTTTTGTTTAATAATGTGCTGCAATGTGAATAATTATGGAAAACAATAAATTGGACTTTAAATATGGGGCACAAGTTGCAGTTTATTTTTTGCGGTTTTCCCGTGCTGTCAACTCCCATATTTTACCCGACGTGTTTGGGCTATAATGCCGCGAGTGACTCCAAGTAAAGCATCAAATTCTGCAACATCTGGAATTTGATGATCCCCAACTCGTTTATGAACTCTGTTATGAACATATATTATGCAAATAAATAACGTGTTTAGGACTGATGTATTCTGTACAATGTCCTTTAAAAACAATTAAAAAAAAAGTCACAGTTCTTCGCGCCATTTTGCACGGGCATGTCAAGTCCAAATTTTTTTTTTTCGTTTTGTAAATTAGTTTACTGTGGATATTGTTAGTCAAAAGTGGTGTTATTTTGTTTAATAATGTGCTACATTGTGAATAATTATGGAAAATGAAAAAATTGACGAGTATATGGGGCAGTTACACTTTATTTTTTGCGATTTTCCCGCACTGTGAACTCCTGTATACCCTTCGTGTTTGGGCGATATTGACGTGAATTACTCCATGAAAAGCATCAAATTCTGCAACACTTAGAATTTGATGATCCCCAACTCGGTTATGAAGATATGTTATGCAAATAAATGTACAATGTCCTTTAAAGATACTTAATAAAAAAGAAAAACAAATACGTTATAAAAGTAGCCGCGCCGCGCGTTTAAAATAAATATTTTTTGCGCAGGTTTATGATGTTGCTACAAAATTTCAACATTGCTATAAACCGAACGCATTTTTATATTTTCTTTGATTTGTACGATGTTCGACTTGAACGCAAAGCTTGCTTTTTTATCGAATTTTGTATGAAAACCATAGATAGACAAACGCCAAGTCGAACGAGTTTCAAAGTGAAATAAAGGCCGCGTTCGTTTTAAGAAATGTTAGCATGAAAATACCACTTTTTTTAGCACAAGTCGTTCGTTTAATGAAAATTCTAACATTTGATGCTAATTTCCGTATGTCAGTACCGTGTTGAAAGGAGGGTTATTGATGTTACTTTTTGACAGATGTCAAATTGATCGTTTACCATTTTTATATACTTTATAGTTTTCTATTATATTTGTTAAAAAGGTATATTAAACGATTTTATGTAATAAATTCAAAGACCATAATAATATCACGTGTATGGATGCCAGGGTATGATAAAACATGAACGAAAACACTTGTCAAAAAGTAGCATCACCGCTCGTTTTATTTAAGAAATGTTAGCATTTTAAAAAAAAGTGGTATTTCTTAACAAAAACGACATTTCGCGCTGGTTTATGAAGTTGCTACGAAATGTTGGAAATGCTATAACACGAACGCGGCCAAAGTAAAAAAAACACTTAAAGCGACAAGTCAAAGAGGGCTGATGGTTGTCAACTTTGAGTAGGTACCTACCTAGGTAGCCAATTAGCGATCTGTCTGAGGCAGAGGGTGTAATTATTACTATATTATTAATGATGCCTTGGTCCGGCTTAACTATGTCTCACTGATTCATCTTATTCTTACAAATCTTTTTTAAGCTTCCTTGCTTAGTGGCATTTGTTCACTTAAATACAAATTGTATGGGAGCGCGGCTATTTAAGTTACCGACCCTTACATGCACTTTTTCTACCTCTCCATTCCGCAACCGAATCACACGCACAGGTCAGAATATGAACCCATATACCGTAGTCACCATCCCTTCGCGTACGTATAAATTTGGGGACTCATACATCTGTCGCACAATAAAAAAATCACTTTCCTATAGCATCTAGTCAAACCGGCATAGTGTTAGGGACTGATGTCAGTCACGAGTGTCTAATTCCAGTTGCCTTAATAATTCATGGACTTTGCGCGCTACTTACCAATAGGTCAAGGTCACATTTCGTGCTAGAATAAAAAATCTTTCCGGTAGCCAAAAGTTATCCTTTAACGGATTCTGGCTGAATTTATTGAAATACTTGTACAATTGCACAAAAACCTAATTTGTTGATTAGCTTTTTTTACTGAATTTTGTACCAAATCGCTTAAAGCGACAAGTTAAACACAGGGATTGTTTGGCGCTTAGAAACAATAGGACCGACATTTCTCTGCATCAGTGAGCGTTTGTGCACTACTCCCCGAAAATAAAGCGTCTAGTGAAGGTTGAATCACGTTTTACATGACATTAATATATTCGAAGCACGCTGCGAATCCTACATGAACAGCGCTAGGACCAAGTCTTGGTCCTAGTTTAGAATACTTTAATAAGGCTTAAAGTGAGCTACGTGAACACAGCCTGTCAAAAGATCATGTTGTATTTTTAAGAAAGGCAAAGTTTTCATAAAACATTTATGCCAATGCGATTGGCGACGTGCGGCGTCTCTGGGACGAGGCTTCCTGGTGTGCCTTGGCCACAGCAGAGGGCACGTGACAGCAGCACTCAGAGGAGCAACAGCTGCAAGATTGGAGTGTATGAGCTGCTCTCCCTGGATAACCATCCAAGCGCGATTGTGGTCCAGTGGCAAGCTGGCAGGGCACTTGTCGACGGCTTGTTATGTCTGATTTACACTACATTTTGATAATTCAACGATTGTGCTTTAAAAAAAAGTTACGCTGTAAAACCAACTTGATTTATTTACAGGCTCGATTTGAGGATATTAATCTTCCAAAGTTTGGTCTGAATAAAACTTCCAAGCCCGATCCATGCGTAAACAACTTCGGCCAATAGAACTTCTGTCAACAAAATGTTTCGGAAAAACATCAACTTTTCAATTTTATAAATTTATCAACATTGTTCAACTTGTCTCGGTGTATTTTTATCGCTATTCATTGAAAATATGATTTTGGACTGGGCTTTTATTACAACTTTATAGTCTTGAGACCCCTATTTCACCACGTCGACAATTGTCAGTGAGATATGTCGAGTGACAATTGTCAGTGAGATATGTCGAGTGACAATTGTCAAGCGACAATTTTGAAAATTATTTTCATTAGACATGACAGCATTTCGTTACAATTCCATGTATCTAAATTTAATGACAATTATTTTTCCTAGCCGGCATATTCGTAGATTTGGCGGTAAATCTTGACATGTGAGCTAATATATGTAATATGGTGGTAATTTGCCCAGTCTGTCGGGACGGGGAAGTATCCACCGTTCGTGCCGATAAACCCAGTGAAGTGTATCTACAAGTTTCGGGATCAGGCTCGAATTATGCCTAATTAAGCCGGCATAATGTTAGGGACTGGTGTCAGTCATGAGTGTCTGATTCCAGTTGCTAACATTCATAGACCTCGCGAGCCACTTACCATCAGGTTAATCTAAGGTCACATGTCGTGCTAGTATATATAAAATAAAAAAAAGCTGTCATGGTTGGGTTAATTGTAGTGTTTCGATAATAATTACTAGTGACGATAGTAATGGTTAAGTGTTTTTTTTCTTGACTTTTGAGATTTCTTGATTTTGTGATTCCGCGGGATTAAGGCGATGCGTTTAGCAGAACTGTAACCCTATTCTGTTACATAGTCGCAAACGTTATGTAATGGAATCCGTTAATTATATATATATCACGCTCTTAAAGTTGATATTTGCACGGACGCTTCTCAAGGTCGAGCGCTTATAGAGTTGAGAATTGAATAATATTTTGTAATTATGACGCAATCTCTGACGTAAATAACGAAATCCACTAATAAGGTTTGCGACTATCCTCTTCTTCCGAATCGCGATCAGAGCGCTTAGAACGATTATGACACTGACCGTCGTTCCGAATCAAATATCGCGATTTGGATGCTCAGAGCGTGATATCAATTCGGAACGGTCAAAATCACATTTTCATTCATAAAATGTTAGTTTTTTTTTTAAATGCATGGAAGATAAATTGCGGATTCCACATCTTTGAGTATGAATACTAACAAATATACATCTCTCGGTTTATTCATCTTTATATGTGTAAAGTTTAATATTATTAACTTATTTTGGTAATTTAAAATAACTTGCCGTGTTACAGACATTTTTTTTCACTTCCTACTTAAATATTAATTATAGATTTGTTTTAGAAGTAATATACAAACAGTATAAACGAATTACAATATTAAATAATTTAAAAGAAAACTTAATTTAAATAAACTTATAAATGGCGCGCGACATAATGACAAAAAACTGACAGCGCTCTGAGCGATCTACCTCGATATCGTGAGCAGTCTAAGCGCGAGAAATGATGTCGTTTGTGACGTCACACAGCTTTGGCAAAACAGTTTAAGCGCGTATCGGAACACCTTTAAGCGTGCTTAGGTTACTATTATCGCGTCTCGGAACTTACGGAATAGGGTCGCTGCAATCCGTAACCAGAATCTTTGTAGCAGATACCAGCAACTTGCTAATGTTTAATCTGACTAAGAAATGAATCTGCAGGGAAAACTTAGTTAAACACATTTAATTAAAACAAATATAGAATTATACAATTGAGTTTATTAATAACAAAAACATATTTTTTCTCTCTATTATATTAATGTAAACCAGACCTAGAATTACGCTACGCTAAAAAGTGTAAAGAGGCATTATAAATACGTTACTGCAAGAAAGAGACAAGACATATTTACATAGACAGAAGCAAATAAATACAAATAACCAAACACGTAAAACAATAATAATAGAAGGTGTTGGTCAATAAGATTCATAATAATGTTAAAGCATGAAATTAGGTATTGCAATCCCGCAACATTTATGTGTTGGGTTGCTTAATCCCGCATTCGTTTTAAGAAATGTTAGCATGAAAATACCACTTTTTTAGCACAAGTCGTTCGTTTAATGAAAATTCTAACATTTGATGCTAATTTGGTATGTCAGTACCGTGTTGAAAGGAGGGTTATTGATGTTACTTTTTGACAGATGTCATTAACATAAGAAATGGTTTGTTTACATTGTTGTATACTTTATAGTTTATATTATATTTGTTTAAAATGTATTTTAAACGATTTTATGTAGTAAATTCAAAGACCATAATACATTGTCAATTGATTTGTTATTATTTGTTACTTGTCAAAAAGTAGCCTCACCGCTCGTTTTTTTGAAATGTTAAAAAAGTGGAATTTCTTAACAAAAAGTACATTTCACGCTGGTTTATGAAGTTGCTACGAAACGTTGGAAATGCTATAAAACGAACGCGGTCTTAATATAATTTAAGAAACAGTATAACAAGATGTTTTTGATCAAAATACATACTCATTGGAAATAATCTAAGTATACCTAAATTATTAAGAAAAAGATCCAAGAGTACACTATAGTTCACTCTTGCTTGTTCTTATTTCTTGTACCTAATAGCGATAGGTCCCGCGGGATTGAGTGATTGAGGGATGCAGTCTCTGGAGAAATATGTCTCTAAGGTCGCGTGAAGGTCGGTTAAAATTATAACAATCATAATTTAGTAAAGAAATATAATAAAATTAAATCAATGCATAAAATGGAGCGCAGACGATATTTTTAACAAAGGTATATTAAATGTCATAGATTTACAACACCATCGTTCCCGTGCCTCGGAGAGCACGTTAAGCCGTCGGTCCCGGTTCCACTAATACTAACTTGTGGAATCGTTAATAAATTGACATCAGACCCTCGCCAAGCCGTCTGGCCAGCGTGGCGAGTGTAGAACTAATTCTCCAAATATATGTTCTGGAGGCCCATCTCCAGCAGTGGTCTAGAACGCTGTGTTCTAGGGGCTGTAATAAATGAATGATCCACATCTGTAACAAATCGCAGACATTTTCTTCCAGCGGGTGAGACATTTCTGACAGACGTAATAGATCTTAGACTAGATTGGTTTCTGACGATTGTGCACTCTGCCTCACCGTGCAGAACTGTTGCCCTTTATGACTATAAAGGAGGTTACTACAGTAATTGTTTCGTCTGTCTTTTTTAGGGATCAGAGATAAACATATCTAGCCCATAGTAGATGACTTTATATACTCGTATGTCCAAAACTACCTAGTGTTCCGATGTGACACTGACAATTTTTGGACCTACAGAGTTTTTGGTTACATCTATGCACATTTTTGGATAAGTTTTTGTCAACAATATCTATAACCATTTCAAAATCCCAGTAGTCCCACAAGGTTTCTTTACTACAATGGGGTGTATCAGGCAAAGCTTTTTGTAGATGTCGCTAGCGGCAATGGTACCTTGTTTTACACCTATGACGCATATTTTTTTATATTTATAACAAAAAAATGTATTTTAAATTACAGTTACCTACCTTAAAAGACGAATTAAGAAAGCGCTCACCGTCTTTTAAAAGAAACACAATAAGTTTATCTGTCACCTTGTCACTATCCAACCATTGAAAAAATCCAGTTTCTTGAAATAACTGCTATCAGACCGCTTAACTAGTTATTGAAAAAACGGGGCATAAGTGAAATTTTGATTAAAAACATATCTATCTTCACGCCAAATCCTTTGCGGGGTAGGCAGGGACAATTGAGCGCCACTTGTCACGGTCACGACATACCTCTTTCGCTTCTTCGACATTCATCAACCTCTTCATACATGCCCTTCTATTTTGATGGCTTTTTAATGCACCTTCAGCTATTGTTTTATTTATTTGATCGTGATAGGTAAGTCTCGGTCTGCCAGGGCCTCATTTACCCACAACTTTCGCATTATATATCTGGTTCGTCAATCTCTCTTCGCTTATCCTTTCAACATGCCCGAACCATCGGAGCATGCCTTTCCATATTTTTGTCACTATGCTTTCTTTAATACCTACCCTTTTGCGTATTTCGTCATTACGTATGCGGTCTGTCACAGGGACGCCGCATATCCGACGCAACGACCTCATTTCTACTGCATTAACTCTACTCTCATGCGTATTCTGACATATTCACGTTTCGCTTCCATACATAAGTGTTGGTACCAGCATGGCATTGTGTATGGCGAGCCGAGCTTTGTCACTGACATTTCGACTGGCGATCAGTGACCCCAGGGCCCCGCGTTCACTCTTCTTTCAACATCTCTATCATACTTCCCATCCGCAGTGAAAACTCTGCCCAGATATATAATTTCATTTACTTGTTCTAGAGTTTCATCATCGATCTTTATCGTCGCAGTTGTCATCCTTCTTCTTTCAAACACCTTGGTTTTTCTCGCATTCAAACGGATTTTGATTAAATTGCATTGATTAATAAGTCTAAATTATTTATATTTTTATATACATTTCTTTAAATACAAATGATTTCTAATTTATTTTCTGTTAACTTCAGCTCTCATTATACAATCGATCTAACTGCATCTGTAAATTCCGTGAAATAATTGCTGGTGTGTCGGGTTCAGCGTTTGGTACAAGTTTCTTCGACATTGGTGTATTCAAGAAATTCATTTTCTCTTTCATTTCCCAATACATGGAAATTGCACGATTGCCATTACTTATTTTATTAGGAGTCTCAACATTCAGAGAATTAGGCATTGATTTGTGTAACTTTTTCCTTGGCCACGGTTCTTTCTTTGGTATTGTGTATGACGGAGATCTCGTTGTCTTTATGACTGATATAGTTTTCATGCTATCCTTAGTAATGGTTATTTCCGTCTCTATTGACTTGTGCAGGTCCTCCATTACCAACGTCTTGTCTATGTTAGTATCAGGTTGTTCCTCGTTTAAACTTATTAATCTTCGGATATTCTCAAGTGCAGCATCTTGATTATCTTTCACTTTCTGCAATAGGTTTATGCGATTATTCATAAAGTTTACACGTTTGTTGATATATTCAATATTGTTAAGTGCTTCCCTTTCCATGTTAAGTAATTTGTTTAATTCCTTACAAGTCTCAATGGGTTTGTTTTCACTCGATACGGAGGCTTTTTCAAGTAAATTACATAGAGATACAATGTTGCTATCATCTCTTTTGCCTTGTACTGTGGACGGGTTCTCAAACAACATAATAGTGTTGTCTGCTTCTACACCAGACTCATCCATAGCTATGGATTCATGCATGAAATATTCGTGCACGCTTCTGTAGTTTTGGAACGGTGTGGACACTGGAGGCGATACTTCAGCAATATTCTCTAAAGTTGGATCGTTAAACGTGGTATTTTTGTGTTGTTCATCATTAATCTCCTTTTCTCTTTGTAGGAAGCTAGCATCATTACTTGTGTTATTAGACGGGGTCTCCGGGATTATTGGACGGTGAATTTGTTTAATATTGTTGTCGACTTTTTGAGATGCAGCAAGTGATTTAATGCCATTAGCTAATTGGGATACATTTTCTTTGTTGTAGACAGTGATGCGGCGACTATTCATTGTTGTTTGTTGATTGGCTGGAGTTGGTGGTAAAACATTAATTCCACTGATTCCCATACAACTTTTTGCTGCAAAGAATAAATAATATAATTAAAATACTGATATACTGAACAAGGTGAAGCGGTTTCCCCGCCTGCGCTAAGACTATGCTACATAAAGCACAGATAAGGTCATGCGTGGAATACTGTTCTCACCTCTGGGATGGCTCCGCTAAGTATTTTACAGATGCTCTTAATATACTGCAGAGGTGGGCAATTCAGATAGTGGACGACACCACAGTATCTAAAACTTTTGAATCACTGCAGCTTCGCCATGACGTTGCCTCTCTGAGCGTGTTCTACAAGCTATACTACCGGTGAGTGTTCTGAGGAGCTCCATAACCTTATGCCTTCTTCTCTATTCCGCAACCGAACCAACACGCACAGGCCGAAATATGCATACCATAGCCACTATCCCTACGCACGCTGAAGATGTGGAATGCTCTACCAGACAGTGTGTTTCCCCACTCCTTTTGCCTATAATCCTTCAGACGCAGTGTGAAAAAGTATCTTGTTAGGCATAGTGGTAGAGACTGATGCCGGGCGTTAGTGGCTGGCGTCAGTTGCTCCCATTCTTGAACCCGTACCGCTTACCGTCAGGTTATTATATAAAAAAAAATATGTTTTATTTGTGTCAAATTTTTGTTTTATATATATTTAATGTTTTTAACACAAAATTCCAATTTTAAATTAAATTATAATAACTTAATATTGTGGTGACCCAGTTCTAAGATTGCTTTCAAAAAGAGGTTAGCAGTTCAAGACCCGGCATGCTTACGTACATTTACATAAGCTTATTTACAACACCACCGTTCCCGTGCTTTGGAGAGCACATTAAGCCGTTGTTTCTGGATCCACTAATACCAACTTGTGGAATTGTGTGTCATTAAAATTGACATCAGACCCAGGCCAGCATGGTGAGTGTAGGCCAAATTCTCCAGATATCCAGATATGTTCTAGAAGGCCCATCTCCAACAGTGGAGTTCTGGGACACTGTGTTCTAGAGGCTAATGAATGAATAAATATATCATTACAGCCCCTAGACCACCACTACTGAAGATGGGCCTTCCAGAACATATATCTGGAAAATTTGGCCTACGCCACGCTGGCCAGACGGCTTGAAAAAATATTTTATTTATTATTAATTAAAAGTAAGAAAAACAATTCAACACAATAAAACAAAACAAACTCCATGCCTTCTTGGTTGGGACATAATAATATTAATAAACTTAAATTAATATATTTCATTTATTTGTGATATTTCCCGAGTTTGGTACGCTAGAGACATCGACGAGCTTGCCACTTGTCGTGAGGCTGATCATATAGTAAAGTTAGCTAAATGTAAATCCGCTTCTTTATAAGAGTGGTTTCTGACCACCCCAAAAGGGAAACGGTTGTGATGATACTTTACTTTTTAACAAAAACCAAATCAAACTCCATGGTCTAGTAGTTTTTTTTTTTTGTCTCCTTTGATTACTGCATTCGTGGCAATCTGTTCGGGTACAATGGGCCACTCTTTTGTTTGATATGTCTATCTGTATTGATGTCAGTATTGGAGGGGAACCCATTGGCTCCTTCCTCAGTCTCTGCTAAATCTGGCACCAAGGCCAAGGACACTCTTTCGCTTGAGCCTGCGGTGTGTGATGCTGCCGGACCCTCTCAGGTCTGAGGCGAGCACGTTCGGGTGTGATGCGAGTCTCAGTTGATACCCGTGGCTGTATGAGGTTATTTCCTCTCTTATAGTGTTCATTATTAGGTCCTCGTGAATATATTTGTTTAAGATGAATGTTAAGCATAAGCCTCAGAGCTTCGCTCTGAAATCTCTCCAGGATGTCGATGCTACTATTGCTAGCTGTTCCCCACAGCTAAATACCATATGTTCAATATGGTCTAGCAGTTAAGTCTGTAGATTTAGACTCTGAGGTACTGGGTTCAATTCCTGTTCAGGACACAATAATATTTGTTAACTTAAATTATTGATATTTCTCTAGTTTGGTACGCTGGAGACATCAACGAGCTTGCCACTTATCATGATTTGCCTATCGTAAAGTTGGCTAAGTGTGAGTTGGCTTCTTTATAAGTGGTTTCTATCCACCCTGGAAGGAAAACGGACGTAATGATAATACTAAACCAAATCAAAACAAAAACATACCATGCCTGGGAAGCTTGTTTGCTGCAAGTTCTGGTTTGGGTAACTGTGGAGTCATATTCAGTGTCCGTTTTACCTGAGAATTAATTTTTATTTGTTTTAGTATTTTAAATTGTACATTAACAAGTTTCCCGGTAAATTTTATTTTATTATAGACACAACTTTACACAGCAGAATGAATACCAGCAAAATCTTTGCACCACTTACTGAAATAATTGACCCTAAGCAGGTCTGCTGTCAATACATTTATGGAATGAGCTTCCATTAAACGAATCATACAGTATGTGGTTAGGTAGTGAGAGGAGCAGAATGGTTGATGGTAAACGTCTTGTTGCGCAATAAAATTATAAAGGAGGGCTTTGTATACCAGCCTATTGTCAGTCGCAAGTCTGAGACAATTCTTCTCAACTCTTTGCATGGTGAAACTGTGGAATTCTTAAAAAAATGTATTTTTTCTATGTTTATTATCAGCCTGTGTCTCTCCGCTGTTGTGTTAACAGTTATATATTGGTTGAATGTTAGTTATAGAAAGGTTATCGCGTAATGAAACAACCCTAATGTACACTCATTAAAACCTAAAAGAATAAAAAATATTAAAAAAATTATCTCCAGTCAGGAAGGGAAATATTAAGCCTAACGCTGGAAGCTGGAGCCACTGCATGTTGTCCGTGTCCAGACAGTTCTGCTTTCGCCTTCCAGTGTATGTTGACGTCAACTGTGGTCAAGAGAAGTATGTTTAGGCGTGCTTGGTGTCGTGGTCCTATGAAATAAACTGTTACTACCAAAATGATGTATAGCACTGAATAATGGTGACATCGTGTATGATAGGCATGTTTTGTGGTTCACTGACTTCATGTTTTAGGTTTTCTATTTGCAACTTCATGTTGTGCCACTCGTCTTCATGATTTATGGCCTTGTAGGTCTTGATGTCAGTAGTGTTAATAATCTGGTTTAGAATTGGTGACTGTAGACTTATAGGTGCATCTATGTCGACCTTGACATGACATAAGTATTGCAGCATGAGTTATTATTGTGTAATTTGATCCAGTGGATATTCTTATTCCATTTCTACTGCCATTCTTCTTTAGGTGATCTGGGGTTGTTCTACTCTGCATCTTCAAAAGCTTGTTTACTTGTCATTTTCTTTGCATTATCACTAGTCTTTACATAAAATATGAAATAACAGGTCAAAAGTTAATCTCACTATTTATAATCATTCAAAATCTCACCTGAGCTATAGAGGTAGCTTGTTGGTAAAGGCCTTTTCTAGCAGACTTTTGTTTGGCAGCTGCTCCGGTGTGGATAGTGTGCTTCTGAGCCACTTTGACGGAGGAATTCCACATTTTCTTTGCTGGAAGAGCCTGGGTTTTTCTTGTAGGACCACTTGTGTAAGATCCTCGTAATACTAAAAAAAAAAAATTGTTTTTCTATTTAAGTCAAGTTGTGCTTGTTAAATATATCAATCCACTTTATTTTAAATTGCATTAGACAATCTACACATTGTATGCGAATTGCCACTACGAAAATTTTCCCAGTTATTTTGTTTATTTTGCTATCACGTGAAACCTACTGGACTGCTTTTGAGTGTTACACCTGTATTCTGAGACATTTCCTTGACCTTTCCTTAAAATGAAAATTCAGTCTGTAATAATTACGATTAATTATAAAAATAGAGCTGAGCCGGCAGTTTTATTTTAAAGGTCAGCCATAAGCGTACATTAGACGCCATTCTTAATTTTATTTATCTCAATTACAGACTTAATTTTTGTTTGACAGCTGCAAGGAAATGTTGATTGGAAGAGCTTTTGATGAATTGTCTTAAATAAATATTAGTATGATTCCAGGGCACTCACAAATCGACAAAGACATACTGTAGATATTTGCAACACTGCCGCTTGATGGATAGTTTTATTTGTATGCAAAATGTAAGCAATCGCCAATTTGGTGCACAGTAGGCCTGACTCACATTATGTTGGTTAAAATTTAAAGTCTGTATTTACCTGATAACTCCAAGCTCATTTCTGCCATAGTCTTGGGCCTGACAAATGACTTACGGGTTGAAGCCATGGCCGGCTGGGATCTCTTTTTCATTGACGCCAATAAATCTTTTGAGATAATACCTGAAATAGTACAACGTTTGACCTATTTAAAAAAAACCCAATATAGATATATCACAAAATAGGATTAGTATTGTAAAAAAGGTAAACAAATATGTAGGTAAACAGCACCGCTTACCTTTTAAGCTAGGAAGCAATTCAGCCAAAGTTTTTGGTTGTAAAAACGATTTATCGTTTGGTCTAGAATCCATGGTCACATCTGTATTCAGATAATTTCGTCAAAATAATAAACGGTATTCTTGAACTATTGTCTTTGCAGAACAAGTTACGCACAAGATTAGCTATATGGTCTGTGCGCACAAGTAAGATCATCGAAATAAATAAAAATTTAAACACTGCACGCACAACAAACGGTTATAGTTTTTTTTAGATGCTTGGGAAGGCAAAGGAATCATGCCCATACAGCCATGTCGAATATAGATAATATGAATATGGCCGCGTTCGTTTTAAGAAATGTTAGCATAAAAATGCAGTTTATATCGCCTGTCTGATATATTATGTAATTATCGTTGTCAGAAAAATTAAATCTTGAACATAAAAATACTTTATTCTTTCCAATATCAGTCGTTGTAGTCAGAACAAAGAACATATACAAGCGTAACTCCATACAAGAAATGTGTTCCAGTTTTAGCAGCGCTACTACGGGTTTCACCAAACTTGAATTGGCCGTTTTATTTTTTTAATTGATCAATTTATTAATTTCGATAGTTCCTATGAAAAAATAATAAAAGTACAAATTTGTTTAAAAAAATAAAAGTAATGCAATTTATATATAATTTTTTTACTTATTTTATTTTTTATTAGGTTTAATTTATATTTATTTAAATTATACTTTTTAGTCCAATAAATACAAAAAACAATTATTAAAAATGGCGGAAATTATACGTAACTAAAATCCTGTAACTAAAATAAACACAAATAATATTATTATTATTTAGGTAGCTTTTAATTTATATTTAATGTATATTAATTTACTTCGAATACGTAATTAGCATTAAATAATATTATATATTATTTCTATATTTATAGTTCTAGAGTGGAGACCACGTACGGGAAGACGCAGAGTGAGTCGACTCCCCGCTAGATGGACGGATGACCTAAGGAAGGTCGCTGGTGGGGGTTGGATGAGGGTGGCAGGAGATCGTGTGAAGTGGCGAGCCTTGGGGGAGGCCTATATCCAGCAGTGGAGAGACACAGGCTGATGATGATGATGATGATGAATATTATATATTATAAATAATTTATTTATTTCTTGGAGTTCTCTCTAACGACTTTCACATACATACTTATTATTCTTATAATTCTTGATTTATTAAAATTGAAACATTTTTTACACATAACCTCCATCAAAAACAAACAACATTTAAATAGACATTTGGAGGACTTATCGTATTCTATTCTTTGATCACACATATCACACACGTTTCTTGATTTACGTTGTTTTTTTTTTCAGATTGACAATTAAATTTATTCGAATTAAATTAATATACCTACATTAAATATAAATTAAAAGCTACCTAAATAATAAAATTAATATTAAACTAAACTATAAATAAAAATGTGTCCTTTAGAGATGTCCCATCCGAGATAGTCCCAAGGAGACTGTTAACATTTCCCTTCTGTATAGCGAGGCTAATACGTTGGCAGACAGAATTATTAGCCTTCCTGTCTCCGACCTTCCGTCAGCCGCTTCGACAATTCCTTGGCCAGGCGCCTCGCTAAAGGTCCCCATGGGCCCATCATCTCGACTCCAAACGGCGCAAATTCGTAACCGATACCAAGCTTAGAGTATTTGCGCAATTTCAGGTTCTTATAGCATCGTTTTTGTCCAGTTTTTGTCTGGGGTCGTCATCACAGCTACACGGACAAGTCAGTCTTTGCCTGGGCAGGTCTTTATTATGATTGTCAGCTATCACTACATTTAATGATAACTACGTTATCGAACTTTATGGCTACAGAACCCTTAGGCATGTACTTTTTTATTTTATTTTTTAATTATTTCTTATCAGTTTTTAATTCAAGTTATTTTTTTAGGCAGTAAGGTTTATTTATTTTATAGATATAGATTATAAAACTAGGTATAGATTATGGATATGGATGATATCACCAATAAAGAAATAGTATTGGTGGATCTTTTTCCCGCAGATATGGTTTAAGCGGTACCCAGAGCATAAACATAAGTGAATACTTTTTATCCAATAACAACGTAAGCAGACAAAGCTCGTGCTAAGTACACAGCTGCGCAAAACCGTTCGTTTCATAAATTATGGCTGTTTTCATTTGTGAAAGCTGTCTTTGATTACATTTCGCGCTCGCGTCTTGCAAAGCCGATTTGAGATGCTAAATTATTAACATTGTCATGACTGAGCATAAGATCGGTAAAGTGTGCTCAGACTAACACCTGTATTCTTAGACGTATAATCAACGGTTTCTCCACTCAACCATTGCTTCCAGTAGCCCTATTCTGTTATTTAGTCGCAAACTTTATTAGTGGATTTCGTTATTTACGTCAGAGATTGCGTCATAATTACAAAATATTACTCATTTCTCAACTCTATAAGATCTCGACCTTGACAGCAGCCGCGCAAACATCAACTTTAATAGCGTGATATATATATAGTTAACGTATTCCACTATATAACGTTTGCGCACGCCTCGGCACGTTACTACTCCCGCGCCCGTGGAATAGAACTGTCAAGGTTATAGGTACATTGCGATGTACCTTGAAACCTCTGTAAAGTGTGTTAATGTTATTTTAAGCTAATGTTTATATAATTTAAACTTGTATTTATTATTATTAATAGTAAGTTAAGTACTTATTTTAGTTAAAGATTTTATTCAATTTTTTTTTGCCACTTTAATATTTATAATATGAATGAACAGACTTATAAATGTCAAAAGTGCTAGAGCGTCTAGTAATTCTGACAAAATGAATATTTACGATATGGGAGATTGTCCTTTTTAAGGGGGCGGAGCGTAAGGAACCAATAATTCGTTTCCGCGCAATTTTCGGCCAGCGTTCTTTTTATCTGCCGGTAACTATAACCCCCCATGTTTGATTCGACTTTTACTGTCAGCTTTTACTTACCTCTCATTCCGAATCGCGCTCAGAGCGCTTAGAACGAATATGACACTGACCGTCGTCGTTCCGAATCAAATATCGCGATTTGGATGCTTAGAACGTGATATCAATTCGGAACGGTCTAAATCACATTTTCATTTTTTTTAAATGTACACATACATACATACACATACACATCTTCACGCCAGATCCCTTGCGGGGTAGGCAGAGACAATTGAGCGCCACTTGACACGATCACGACATACCTCTTTCGCTTCATCGACGTTCATCAACCTAATGCACCTTCAGCCTTTTAAAATGTATGGAAGATAAATTGCGGATTCCACATCTTTGAGTATGAATACTAACAAATATACATCTCACGGTTTATTCATCTTTATATGTGTACAGTTTAACTAACTTATTTTGTTTTTTTTTTTATCATTTAAAATAAAACCTAATATTAAATTAACTTGAAAATGGCGCGGGACATTATATGACGTCATGTAAAACCTCATCAAACGTTTACAAGACGCTTTGCTTTTCAGGTAGTGCACAAACGCACTCTAATGCAGTAAAATCGTATCGTATACAGTGAAATCGTTTCTAAAATATATAATTAATAACCACAGAAAACGACCAAAACAAACGCACACTAACACGTGAGATGTCAGTTTTGAAATGTCACACTGGCTGTTTATTTAGCTATTTTAGGTATGCTTAGAAGTGCCGAATGCTAAATTAACTGGCACTTATAGCATTGTGAAATGAAGCACTCACAGATCCTACGTGAACACAATGTGTTATATTAGACCTGTCTTTTACTTGTATTTTGCTTTAAGTGCTTTTTCATTCAAGTCGAACATACCATACTCGTAGAAGATAAATAAATATTTTCTAACTCCAGTCCCAAAAATGTTTTGATATATTTTCCAAATTCCAAGGTCAGAGATAGCACCCCTGTCTACTTAGATATGTACAGAACACGCAGGCAAACAAAAATGCCGTTTGATATAACAAATTTACACATGGATTGACGACTAACAGAAGGCGCCTTTGTTATATCAGCAAACAGAAAAAACCTACAAGAAAAAAGCAAAAATACCAATGACAAATATTCAAGGACCGGTCAATACTTGAAACTTTTGATTTAGGTAGGGCCAATCTTTCACATCAACGTAGTTACTACATGGAAGGGACAGAGGGCAAGAGAAATAAAGGAAGATCTAAGGAAAGATGGGACGACGAGATAGCAAAAGAAGCAGGACAACACTGGATGGACGAGGCACAGGTTAGGAAGAAATGGTTAGAAAAGGAGAGCGACAAGGGGTCCTTAATTAAGTCAGAAAAAGTAAAAACAATTTTAAATTGTGTAGACTATGTAAAAACTAATTTGTGTAAATTAATTAAGGAAAAAATGACTTTATTTCTATTATTATAACGTTTAAAAAGCAAGCCATATACACCCCGAAAACAATTCAGTTATGACATAGGAATCGTGTTGCTAGTGGCAAAATAAATAAACTATTATACAGTGTTTGTATTAAAATAAATAAATATCTCCTACAATAAAATACCTACTCACTAATAAAAATAAGCTAAGATTACATGCGATTTTTTTAAAGTTTTAATTGCCAGATTCTTAATTATTTTGGTAATGGATCAACTAATGGTAATATTTTATGCTAGCGCTGCTGTTAATTTATGAAAACGGAACGCAGATATAGTGTCAATTGTCAAATTTATCGTAGTAAATTCCCGCCTGTTGCACGGACATGTTAAGTCTCAAGTTTTTTGTTTTGTAAATGACTTTTCTGTGGATATTGTTAGTCAAAAGTTATGAATAACCATTGCAATATTTCAAATAAGTCAGACCATTAGTTCTCGAGCTAGTAGCTTGCGGACGGACACTAGTCTCATAAAATTAAAAACAAATATATATTTTCTCTCAAAGCAAGAGTCTTGCGCTAGACCAATACGTATACCAAGGTTGGGAGTGCAAGACGAAGACTTGCTGCTGTGCTCATGCAAGAACAAGATTTTGCCAGATTTTTATGCATGTTCCATAATTTATATTAGACTCACTCCTAATTTAAGTTAGTATTAAGTCATGATTTGCTTAATATGTTATTAATACTAATCATTATTGTTGTTTACTTACTTTTTTCTTCTTCTTTACTCATATTTTTCTTTTTTTACTAATTGTTGTTAACTTCACTATCTGATGTTACCTATTTATATAATCTGTGGTTTACGTCGGTCGTTGTAACATACTTAACAATTTGTTTATTTAAACGTAATTATATATATGTGTGTTACTGTTTGTAAACCTAAATAAATAAAAATAAATTATATAATTATGTCTTAGTTGCTGTTATGTAGGTAATGTCAAATAGAGACAATGCCGAAATAAATGCTTCAGTACACAGTAGCCTGTCGTTTGATTTGCACGCCTCCCGCTCCGATAACAGTTGCAATTTGGTGTTTCATTACGCATAACCTTACAGCCTCAGCTCTTGCTTTGGGCAACATTATGCCTCAAAAATAGTTTTCAAAACGAGCGCGGGAACTGACCGGCTCTTACATTAAATCGACTGAAAATCCACAAAAATGAAGTGTACGACCGAGAAAACAAAATACTTGAGTTTTATGTTCTCGTAAATATCCACCAAATTTGTTTGTTTGAATTTTTCTTGTAATGTGGAAAGAGTAAAAATTTATTGATTTCCCAATCGAAAACAAACTAAGTAAATATTTTATTCAAAGTAATATACAACCAGTATAAAAGAATTACAATATAAAAGCTACCTAAATAATAAAATTAAAAATAAACTAAACTATAAATAAAAAATGTCCTCTAGAGACGTCCCATCCGAGATAGTCCCAAGGAGACTGGCAACATTTCCCCTCTGTATAGCGAGGCTAATACGTTGGCAGAAATAATTGCCAGCCTTCCTGTCTCCAGACATTTCTGTCAACCGCTTTGACAACTCCTTAGCCAACACCATGGCAAGCTTACAATATTAGTTCTCCTTGAAAGTAAAGATTGGCATTTGACATCATTGCAAATAGCACATACTAAAATCCAGTAGCGTTTCGAGATCAGGCTCGTATTGCCGTCATGCGCGTCAGTCAAGCCGGCATTGTGTTGGCGACTGATGTCAGTCATGAGTGTCTGGTTCCAGTTGCTAACATTCATGGACCTCGCGCTCCACTTACCATCAGGTGGGCGCAAGGTCACATGTCATGCTGGTATAAAAAAATATCTAAAATTAAGACTGAGGGCAAATAATATGACGATTTTTTAATTGTGATTGGTAGTTTAGGTAGCTTGTCACTTTGCTAGTTGGAGCGATTAGCATGCCTTATAATTAACAACTACCGCCGTGGTATGGCGGTTGAGGGCGTAGATTTAGATGCTGAGGTTTCAATTCCTGGTCGGGACACAATAATTTATGTAATTTATTTCTCTAGTTTGGAATGATGACTTTAACGTGTGGTTTACTGTAATCTAGATAGATGATAATGATAAATTACTATAATCAATAAAATATAATGAATTTTAATAATTACTTAAAAAAAAAACAAGCCCAAGGGATTCGTCGCCAAAATGTTTGATAACCGTTGAAATAATTTTATATAAGTATTTTATTACATAGCGAGGAATTGTTGCCACATTACTGAAGGGGCGTTTCTAGAGGACATTTTTTATTTAAAGTTTTACTCGGTTTAGTTTATATTTATTTTTTTATTACTTATTTCTTTTTTATTTTTTAACTCGTTTTTACTGTTAAATACAATTTATACGTGTTAAATTATTTATATTTAATTTATTTATTTTCAGCGTGATGTCTAACTACCCTGCAAGGGAATACAGTCGTGATGGTAGTTTATTGAGCCCATTGTGGGTTATATGTGTTCATAACAAACACCAATCAACATAATGTCACCGCAACAATCTACGGTCTACAATCATTGATTTATGTCAAACCGGGCATCCACAGGATATTTTTATTGTCAAAAATATTTTGTGCATTCTACATGTTCAGCGTGCGACGTCCACGCCATTTTGACTTATGCGTGTGGTTCGGTTGCGGAACAGATAGGAACCACTATCCGAATCGCCCGCATCCATATGCCCGATAAATCAAATCAAATCAAAATGGTTTATTTCCATTGGTTCGCTTAAAACAACTTGGATACAGCCAGTACTAATAAAATCAATACAATTATTAAAACATATGTACTAATCAAAGTGGTAATAATGGTTGGACCGTAAACAGGCAATAATCCATATTTATGTATGTTAGGCACAACATTAATTACTGCTACAAGCAAGTAAAACTAACTAACTTAGAAAATACTTAAATAAGATCGTGGCTGTAAAGAGGCCGTGTCAGTTTATATTCTAAATACTTAATAATTATGATGTACAGAAATTATATACATATGTCAGATAATTATTAAATTTATAAAACAAAAAATAATAATAATAAAAAAAGTGTCATTTTATAATCTAAATAATAATAATGATATGTTATGTCAATTAAACAAAAAATTATAGCTGTAAATTTGACATTGAGAGCATCTGTATATAAGGTCCTTAACAGAATTTCACGCATGACCTTATTTTGTTTGATAATGCCCGGTCAAGATGTAAGTCAACGTATATCACTAAGTTTAACCTTCACGGCCCTAGAGTGATATCGCCTAACTAATCTAACAAAATAAGGGTCTTCTACTACCCTTAAAGTTTACTACAGCTTTCTAACCTTACAAGGAAACTCGAGTCTTTATGTAGACTGCAAATGGTGAAAGAGCTTTAATGGCGAAAACTCACTGATTCCAACCAAAAGACTAAATTATCTCGGACACCATGAACGTTTTTGTGCATTGCTCGTTACGTGGCTCTCATCGACATCATCCGAAGGGCTCTTTGTCACTGCTGGAGTACTCGCAATCTTGGAACCCTCTGGGATTGTGCGGAGCTATGGCAAGAGACCCGACGGAATGACTGTTGGGCCGTGGAACCTTGGCAGGTCTCTGGTGTGGGATTCGACGTGTGTAGACACACCAGCTTCAACTGAGAGCCAGGCGACCTAGACAGGAGTGGAAAGTGCGGCGTTTTCTGCAAAGAACCTCGCCAACCTTGGTTCGAATTTAAGCCGTTTGGGGTCGAGACGATGGGCCCATAGGGAATCTCAGCAAAGCGCCTGGCTAAGGAGTTGTCTAAGCGGCTGACGGAAATGTCTGGACAGGAGGGCTGGCAATTATTTCTGCCAACGTATTAGCTTCGCTATACAGAGGCGAAATGTTGACAATCTCCTTGGGACTATATCGGGTGGGACGCCTCCAGAAGACTCATTTTTTAATTATTGTTTTGTTTATTTTTAATTTTATTATTTAGGTAGCTTTTAATTTAAAAAAAATGTATTTTAATTAGAAAAGTAAAGTATCGTTACGACCGTCACCACGCTTATAAAGAAGCGAATTCACATTTAGCCAACTTTACTATAGGCCAAACATGACAAGTGGCAAGTCGTCGATGTTTCCAACGTACTCGAGAAATATCACAAATAAATTAAATGTATTTATTCACATTATTCTTTTTTTTTTGTGTTCCGACCAGGAATCAAACCTGGTACTTCCGAGTCTAAATCAAACTTAACCGCTGGACCACGCTAGTCTAATAAACTATGATGGAATAAATAGATATTGAATGAACTTTAAGAAATGGTAATAATATTTTTCATATTAAATAGATAAAATATAGTACTTACTTGTATATCAAATAAATATTAAGATTTAAAAGAGATTAGATAGATAACTAACTAACTAGAAACCAACTAGACATATCGACTAGGCTATCCACCATATGCCTTCGTCGGATACTCCAGTACTTCGGACACATTGCCAGAAAAGGAGGGGATAATCTGGAGAAACTTTTTGTTACTGGCAAGGTGGAAGGAAAGAGACCGAGAGGCCGAAGTCCGGTACGCTGGTCCGACCAAATCCGTTCCAACACCAACACTAGCGTCCATGATGCTGTGCATGCCGCCGAAGACAGGAACCGATGGCGTGCTATCATCAAGACGCACACCAATTCACCGGAACGTCACGACCCTTATCAATGAGGAAACACGACGCAAGGAGGAGATAGATAACTACCTAATACTCGTAGATATATATATTCGAAAATCCTAATGTTTTTTTACAAAAATGTTACACTATTTGTAGACAATGAATTAAAATATTTCATAGTTAAAATAATAAGCAGACTAAGGTGATATACAAAAGTAATTAGAAGTCAAAAGGCGTAATAACATGACAATATCACGGCTCTGTCGACGGATATAATAAAATCTGTCAGTTTACGAGCAACAGATGTTCCCAAACGTTTCCTAAATTTTATTGTCGTATAAAGCGAGTTACCATCAACATAATCGGAGGGGTGGGAAGTTTTAAAAATATTTTAAGCTCCACTGCATTCAAAATTCTGTTTTAATTTTATACTAAATTAAACACGAAGGTAACGGATTCGATTACTGGTCAAGAACACAATAGAGTTACATTATCCAGTCTGGTAATCAGAGACATCTACGAGCTTTATTTATTTATTGTTATTGTGTAATTCTGTATTTGTTTCATTTGTAAATCTGTTATAGCCAAGTTTTCCTTGCAGATTTCATATTATATAGGTGCAATGAAAGAAATATTAACAGTTAGAAAGAAAAATCAACTGCTTAATCATACACTTACATATTATACTGTTATATATACTATAATATCAATATACTAAATACTAACACATACATAATAATATACATTTGTGGCATTTGGGGTTGAAACAATATTCTCTTGATACCCACAAATTCATAAAAGAGCTGGGTAAACGAATTTTTCAAGAGTGAGGCGATCCCAAATGCCATAACTACCTAAAACAGAGTATTTTTTTAATTCAACGAGGAAATGCCTCGAGCGTTTTAGGTACCCTCCCTGGTTTATTTTGTAAAATAGTTTTAATTTCATAGGTATTTTTAGTTAGTTTTATTTATAATTAGTTTTTTAATCTATTTTATTTTAATATTTTTGTATCTACTTCGAATAAATAATATACATAAACATACATATATATACACTTACTAACATTGTGAGGATATATTTAAGTAAAGATTTTAAAAAATATATAAGTACTGATAATCCTGAAATAGTTAAAATTAAATAAAAACAAAATGGAGTCTTTGAGTCTTGGCCGTTACGAATGTTCTTTCATTTTTGGCTGTTTTTAGGCGCATGGAAAAATAAAATGTTTTTCAATTGTGCAACTCAAAACGTAAATCGAGATACGTTTGTGATATGTGTGACTCAAAGAATATAATACAATAAAAGCTCCAAATATATATTTGATGTTATTTTATGTGTTAAGTGTATAAAGAATAATAGGTATGTGAAAGTCGTTAGTGAGAACTCCAAAAAAAAAAAATTTAAAATATTTATTGTGTTTGTTAGGACATTTTAGTAATGGTACCTACTATTCGATTTACTATTAATTTTATTTCACGTTTTATATTTGTTCGCTTATAATTTTTTGTCATAGTCATCAAATATCAAGAATGCTCTGCTCTAATTAACAAAAAGAAAAAAATAATACAAATAAAGAACAATGAGAATTTTAAATTTGCCGCCTATTTTAGTTTACTGGCATACCGCAGTGGCGCAGCTAAAACTAGCACTTTACTTCCATGGAGATACCCTTGTTCCTTTGTTTTATGTTCCTTGCTCTAAGATAAATCGCGAAATACCCGTTAATTTATACAAACTATTACCAGTATTAAGTTTTAGGTAGATACTTAATGTTTTTTTTTTTTTTTTTAATGGCATTAGTAACAATTTGCCAGTGTCAAAGTTAGGGAAAGACGAGTTTACTTAATATGTTGTAAATTTCTAAAGGATTGACACGTTGAAGAAAATAAGCAAAGTTTCGACTGTCAGTTATCAATCACAACCATACGTCTTAGTTACGAAGTTCGTCACTTCGACGAATTTTAATACTCTGAGGCACAATTTGCGGGCCACATGTGAAAAAGGTGGAATTTTATTTATTTTACAATTATGAAAGTTTACAGTTAAATAATACTTACATAATAATAATATTATATCTATCTATATATATAAAGATGAATGTCTGTGTGTATGTTCCCTATGCATTTCAAAACTACTTGAACGATCGGGATGAAACTTTGGAAATGTGTTGTGTGAACATCGGCGAAGATTTCTGACATAGTACTACTGTTGTCCGATAGGTGGCGCGCATCAGCGCTGATTTGTGGGGCATACCGACCGAGGGTACCGAGCGGGAGCCTAAAACTCCTTAGCACTCTTATTATATATATAGTTACTCAGTCGTTGCTCTTGAGACTCCTGCGCGAGCCCACTCTGCGCTTGACTGTCGTCGAATACAGAAATAAAGCCAAGTCAAACCACACTACGCCGGCTTGACTGGGCATGACGGCAATTCGAGCCTGATCCCGAAACGTGTGGATACACTTTACTGGGTTTATCGACACGAACGGTGGATACTTCCCCGCCAAATTGCCACCGTCCGCCCGTTCCCCTGTTAAACGGCCAAGCAAAGTAAATAAAATATTTTCTAATCAAAGTGTCACCCGTCGCCAAGCGGAGTTTTTTCCCAAGCTACGAGTAGACTTTAAAAATTAAATCGTAACAAATAAAAAACATTTCAGTCTGGTAATCTTGGGTTCTTTACCCTTTCAGACAATGTTTGTGGTGACAAGGCATAGGCATAGTGGTTAGGGGATATTGCTAAAATATTTACGCAATGCAAACCATTTCAAGTTTACTTAGGACAAGTAGTTTTCGCGTCAGCCCATTTACAACGATCAGAATCTATAAAACGTGTTTAGACTTTGTCAAATAGCCTCATAGACCTCCACTGCTAGATATCGATTTTGTAAGAACAATTTTCGAACAATAAAAGTTTTAATTTAAATTTGTTTATTTTCTATTACCCGGTTAACGAAATATAGAAAGAAAGAAAGAAAGAAAATACTTTATTTATCACAACAATAAGAATGGTTACAAAAAAATAAAAATATGCAAGGAATAAATTTAAATGTAAGCCTATTCTATATACCGAAACATACAAACAGGTGTGGCGATAAATAGGTGGTCAGCTCAGCATATGCTACAGCCGAGGCTGCAGCGCTGATTTTCAGCTGATGCCTTATGTTGGGTGGGTCACGGGTCGCAGAGATATACAGTACCATTTACTAAATCGGAAGGAGCACTAAATATACAGTTTATATATGTTTATATATAATTGTATTATATATGTTTAACAAATTAGAATAGAATAAATAAATTATGATAAATAATATAAGTCATAGTCAAGAAAAAGAAAACCAATTGTATATTAATTAATAAACAGAATAAGATTAAGATTAATATACGCGTAACCTGTCCTATCAGACACTCCCAGTTTCATTAACACCAACTTGTGGAATCGTTGAGAAGTTGTAAAAAAAAACATCACACCTTTGTCAACAAGGCCAGAGTGGTGAGAGAAGACGAAATTCTGTAGAAATTTGAGCCAAGTACAAGCAAAGTCTAGGAACGGTTCATCGATAACATCCCGAATGTCCATCGGCAAACAAACTGTCTAGTGCCTATGTACTTAGTAATGTAAACAATTGTAAGAAGTAGTATTTTATGGTTTTTTTTGTCAAATATGTTACTTGTACTGTACCGATGCGATAACATATTCATGTTTTTATAATTATATATATTTTTTTTCTTTACATGTACAAAACACTAATATTTCGAATAATTTAATCTTATTACATAATTCATAATACGTTGTACGATGTTTATTTATGAGAATTGGGCCTAAGCTATCAATATATTTATGGTAAGATATACCAATTTCTTTGACAGTACCCTATAATATTCCACGTCGTCCTATAACCAAGATCCTGTGCTACCATATACAGCATGATGCCGTTAATGTTGTATTTATTTATATAATACACACAGTAGTAGATTCGCAAGCCTGAGATACATCACATCTCTTTTTCCGACTCGCGATGGATCTGGCACCCGCACGGTGAATCCATGTAATCACTACACAACAGATAAAGTCTACACGTCAGTTAAATTCTTAACCTTATGACACGTTGTTGCATAACAAAAGGGCATGTATGAAGAGGTTGATGAATGTCGAAGAAGCAAAAGAGGTATGTCGAGATCGTGACAAATGGCGCTCAATTGTCTCTGCCTACCCCGCAAGGGACCTGGCGTGAAGATATGTATGTATGTTGCATAATTACATAAATAATAAAACCATGTTAACTGCCTCCGTGGTCTAATGGATAAGTCCGTGGATTTAAACTCAGGGGTATTCCTGGTTGGGACACAAAACTATTCAATAATTTAAATAAATAAATTTTATTAATATTTAATTTATTTGTGATATTTCTCGAGTTTAGTACGCTGGAGCCATCGACGAGCTTGCAACTGGTCAATAATTTCCAACTCGGAAATAAAAACCAGTAAGATGCCCTCTTGTTCCGTGGTATTAGTGGTAATAAACGTTGCCGTGAACTCGGGAGGTCGTGGGTTCGATTCCCACCGGGGGCAAGTTGTACATTGTATAATTTGTCTCGGTCTGGGTGTTTATATGTATAATATGTATATATGTAGTTTATTAACCATCTAGTTTCCGTAACACAAGCCTCGTAGCTTACCACGGAAATTAGATGGCGCTGTGTGACCTGTCTGCAAATATTTATTATTATTTATTTATTATTATTTCCGCTTCACAAAAAACATCACAAATAATATCATTTTCATTGATTCATATAATAGGACCGGTCATTCATGTGCCAAGTATTACGTTTCTCTAAAAAAAAAAAATACAAAGGGGGGGGAGGTCAAATCCGCGTTAGATAGATAGATCAAAATATTTATTATTGCACAAAAAATAAATCAATGTACAATACATTAAAAACATAATCATACAGTATTTGGTTGAGTAGGGAGAGGAGCAGAAAGGGCCAAGAGCCTATTGTCGGTCGCAAGCCCGAGACACCATTCTTCTTATCTCTCTTTCACAATTTATATTTCGCCATCTTTACTATATAGGCTCATCATAACAACTGGCAAGCTTGTCGAACCCGTCTGATCCACAAACTTATCGCAAGATTGTTAGGCCGGCATAGTGGTAAGACTGATACCGGCCGTTGTCGCTGGCGTCAGTTACTCCCATTCTTAGACCTCGCGTACCGCTTATAATCAGGTGAATACATGTGGTGTTCAGTATAAAGAAAAAAAAGGAAAAACGAGACCAATGAGGCAGTGTCGACATCCACATTGTTTGTTAAATAATTGCGCTAAGAAAACAGAACATCGCCGCTGGTCTTTGCATAAAGTCAATGCTCACTTCAAGCAAGTGACAAATGATCTTCAGACTTTGGGAATAACTGTTCCTAACTACTTGCCAAGTATTACGAGTTCTTTACATTGAATGGAAAAACTTTATCGATTAATTTGTTGTCACCTAACACGTGTGACGTCTTGTACGAAGACATGAATCCCTGAATCCCGTAACGCAGGTGTTTTTTATAAAACATCTAACTCGGGATTTAGAGCGCCATAAAATGCATGTTATGTTCTTTTTTACTTCGAATAAATTTATTATTATTACGTGTGGAACTAGCAAACTACGTCTTACTGACGCACTTGAAACAGTAGTCCGCGTCTTACAGTTAATGGCTTGAAATTTTCCACTTTATTCTTGAGACCACTGTTCGTGACCTGGGCCCCACTAATGGTGCCATCTTCTCCAGGAAGGCCAAGACACCCGTTACGTTTCTGCCAACGAGTTTCACTTTACATCCACTAGCAACTCTTTTTTTATTTCATTACAGCCCCTAGAACACAGTGTCCTAGACCTCCACTGCTGGAGATGGGCCTTCCAGAACATATATCTGGAGAATTTGGCCTACACTCGCCACGCTGGCTTGTGAGGATATGATGATGTCAATTTATTATGACAATTGATTAACGATTTCAAAAGTTGCTATTAGCGAAACCGGGACCGACGGCTTAACGTGCTCTTCTCCTCACGGGAACGCTGGTGTTGTAAATCTATGAAAAATGTATGTAAGAAAAGTGTATTTCTCATTTGTACGGGTGGGTTTAAACCAGGGTTGCACAGACTTATTAATACTAGGGGCCACTCGGCCAAATCATGAACTGATAGCGGGCCGGCCGCCAGAAGTAGGTATAGGTAGTTAAAGACAATAAAGAATTGATAAAAATTTATTAAAATTAAAAAAGAAATTATTAATTTGAAGCGTGGCACTGCATAGTGCTTACAATCTTTTTTATATTTGGCTCAAATTTACTTGTAGCAACACGTAAAACTGCTTCCAAACTTTCATTTGCAAGGCGGTTTCGATTTTTTGTTTTATTATTATTTAGTATTGAAAAAGTTTGTTCACATATATAGGTAGAACCAAATAAGCTGGCACATTTCAGAGCGTTTATGCGCAACTCTTCGTACATATTTTTATCAATGCAGCGGTAAAAGTTCAGCAAGTCTCCTTCGTTGAATTTGTTGCGTAAATCTTGGTCATTTTGAATGTCGATAATTTCTAACTGCATTGACTCTGGCGCATTTTCAACTGAAATAGTGAAAGGATTGCTGAATATGTCCAACAGAGGTTTCACTTTTTTAAACTCCGAAAATCTGTCTTCAAAAGATTGAATCAAAATATCTAGCTTTTCTACATAACTGAAATTAATCGCAGTTTTGTTGAATTTTTCAGCCATTTTCTTATAATTCGGAAAATGATTATAATTTCCAGAATTCAATTGTGATCTGAAAAGTGTCAGCTTGCATTGAAAGGATGTTACATGAGCATAGAGCTGGGATATCAGTTGATTTTTGCCTTGAAGCCGTGTGTTCAAGACATTCAAATGATTTGTAATGTCAACTAAATAAGCTAAATCACACAACCAATCAGGATTTTTAAGTTCCGGGACATCCCTTTGCTTTTCCGCCAGAAATATTCCAATTTCTTCTATTAAATTTAGAAATCGTTCCAGTGTCAATCCACGACTTAGCCACCTTACTTCTGTATAATACAGTAAATCTCCGTATTCGCTTTCGATGTCATCAAGGAATTGTTTGAATTGTCTGTGATTGAGTCCTCGTGATTTTATGAAATTTACAGTCGAAACTACTACTTTCATTACATTTTGAAATTCATTTTTTTTAGAACAGAGGGCTTCCTGGTGTATAATGCAGTGAAACTGCATGAGATCTTCAGTGTTTATGTTTTTTTCTTGCAGGTGCTTTTTCAGCAAAGTAACTAGCCCGGAATTGATACCAATCATGGAAGGAGCACCGTCAGTCGCAACTCCCGATAACTTAGATAAGTCCAAATCAGTTTTTGAACACTCGTCCAAAAGTCCATTGAGTATATCAACTCCTTTGGTTTGACCTTTCAATGAATACATTCCTAATAACTCTTCGAAGACTTCAAAATCTTGAGTAACACCTCGTATGAATATGAGAAGTTGAGCTGTGGAACTAATATCAGTCGATTCGTCGAGTGCTAATGAAAAAAATTCCATGATCTTAGTTTTTTCAATTAATTGTTCCGCAATATTACCTGACAAGGACATAATTCGTCTTTGGATAGTCATACGATTCAGTTGAATTTTCTCAAACTTTTTTGCTGCTTCTGGACACATTTTCTTAGCGGCAATTTCCATGCATTCTTTTACAAAATCGCCATCATTGAAGGGGCGACTTCGCTTTGCTATCATTCGAGAAATTTCATAACTAACTTCTGTAGCCGTTTCTGAATCTTGAATGTGTTTTGTAAACATAGCTTGCTGACCAATAAGCTCCCGTTTTAAAGACAACATTTTTTGCTTTCTTAATTCGCCTGTAAACTTGGTAAAAGAAGGATGCTGCGTTTCATAGTGCCTTTTTACATTATAATCCTTTGCAATCGCAACAGAATTCTTGCAAATTAAACAAACGACTTTGTTATGCGACCATACAAAAAAAGTATTTCTCAGTCCAAATTTCTTGAAACTGCCGATTTTCATCTTTAACCTTACGTTTTTTACTAGGTCCTGGCTTCTCCATGTTGCGTTCTAATCCTGGCTAGGATTAACACAGCACCTAAAAACAATTACAGTACCCACTTAAATTACCTATCCTTTTTTAAATTATCAAAAATAATTGATTAAATATTATTTCTCAGAAATTTTAAGATTTTTATACAGATTTTATCTGAAATAATGACGTAATTATTACAGTTAGAGAAATTCTTATAAAAATAGTAATTTCTTTGTTTATTTTAATATTTAGCCAACATTAAAGCTAAATTTGATTAAAATTGATTAAATAGGTAGGGAAACACTTATTAATAACAGAGTTTTACTTACGTTTTCACAACACAATTATACACGGCACTTGACGGGTTAACACTGCAACAGGAAATCTACGTTGAATGTGGATCAAAATATATGACACCGGCTAGTCGAGTTAAAATCTACACTAGAACTATTGCCTCCCAAAAACACTAATAAACTGCACTTATTCTCAATCACTTATTACTTCGCTTTGTATTTTCGCGCTTATTTCTTTCTGTTGTTGACACTTCACTCAAATGAAAAGCGAACTGTTCGGCCGCTGTGGTTAACGTGATTTTTATACCGCGCAAACGACTCTGGAAGCTTCGTGTAGATACGCGAGCAATCGGGAATACGGGACTATATCTATCTCGCTTGCTCACCGCGCTAGAAAATTCTTGATTTCTATAGCGAGCGATGTTACTTGACTTAGCAATTTTGGGCGCTAGATTCAAATTGCGCGCGCGCGAGTTTCACATTACTTTTCGAACATATTTTTTTTTTGTTTTATTCTGGAATAGAATTCAATATTTTTCGAATGCACGAGAGTATTATTTTTGCTGTCGGCGGGCCACCAGTATTCGACCCACGGGCCGCATGCGGCCCGCGGGCCGCGGTCTGTGCATCCATGGTTTAAACCGACCTTTGTAGGATTTAAGGTACGCCTTCTTACAACCGAGCCACCACCGCGCCTTTTGGCTCACGAACCCAGGGGGTCTGGGTTCGACTACTTTAGCTCTCCTCCAGGAACACTTTCCTGGGAAGTAGTCTCCCGTTGGGGGGCCGAGCGCAAAACGAAGCGATATTCTAGAGTGTCCGTTGTCGGCCCGATAGAACATACGTCTAGTCAGGCCGACGACAAACTCCTCAATAGTAGGCATCTCCAGATCTCGAGCTAAGACGGAATTACGAATGAACCACGACGGTTGGAAGACCACTGTGAGCGATATGTTCTGCTGACTTTGGATCTAGTCCCTGTTGGTCTTGGCCAGAAGGTGTTGCTAGGCTGGCGCAACATAGGTGAGACGGGAGCGGCTGTTGTAGATCCGGACCTTCAACCTGAGAGGTGGTCAGAAACCATGCTTATAAAGAAGCGGATTCACATTTAGCGAACTTTACTATAGGCCAATCATGACAAGTGGCAAGCTCGTCCATGTCTCTAGCGTACCAAACTCGAGAAATATCACTTTTTTTTTGTATTCGTATTTTGAACTAACCACAAGCCGAAATATCTATTTGCGGCTACAGAAACAGAAAAGGGTCTCTATTAACTAAACTAAAAAGCTTAGTGTAATATTCTTTGATTTTCACTAAAATCTTTTCAAACGCAAAATAGGTTTCCCACAATACCCTAAATAGACATTTTACCTACATTTTAAACAACCTTTAGGGATTTACGGTTTGCCTCTTTAAGTTTCATATCTATTCATACATTGTGTTGAAAGTATACATTGTATATAATTTTATTATAAAATCATATTTATTTGAAGTAGATACAAAAATATTAAAATAAAATAGATTAAAAAACTAATTATAAATAAAACTAAACTAAAAATATCTATGAAATTAAAACTATTCTACAAAATAAACTAAGGGCTTACCACCAGGGAGGGTACCTAAAACGCTCGCCGCATTTCCTCGTTGAATTATAATCGAAATATTCTGTTTTAGGTAGTTAAGGCATATGGGATCGCCACACTCTTGAAAAATTCCTTTACCCAGCTCTTTTATGAATTTGTGGGTATCAAGAGAATATACCTCCATTGTTTCAACCCCAAATGCCACAAAATTTTATTATTAACTTATATACCGCGTGTAATTGTGAGAAAAGCAAATTTTTTTTTCAAGCTTCAGGTGTCATTGGGAGAAATCTATTTGAAATAAAAAAGATCACTTTTCTTTCAAGATAAAAAATATTATCCGAAAAACAAATCACAACTGCATAAGGCCGTGTCTGAAAATTGCGATATCAATTGTGATAAATACCTAAAATCTGGGGAGTGTTATTAATTGATCTCGCCCACAGCCGAGAGACGAAATAGAAAGAGAAATAATTACGTTAAGTGAAATCGCGTCCTTTCGCTACCTACTTGACTAGGCTCAGTATGAGTTGCGATATTTTTAGGATAACTTCTCTGAGCTGTAACTCAAAAATTTATAACTAAATAATTAAAATAAAAAATACGTAGTTCTTTATTTTGATTTTAGATTATAATAAATAAATATTTGCCTTTTAAACTCCACGCAGTATATATATTATTATTAGAAACTTGAGCTCACTGTCAAAGTCAAAGTCAAAATATCTTTATTCAAGTAAACCTATTACAGGCATTTATGAAACGTCATTAATTTAATTATTTTGAATGATTCTACTCCTGCTAGCAGCAAAGTGGTCCAATAAGTAAGCTGTTAGCAGAAGACCAGCAGCTTAACAAATTCCAGTGACCTCTTAATGTTTAATCTAACTGAGAAAGGAATCTGCAAGGAAAACTCAGCTATATCAGATTTACAAAATAAAACATATACAGAACTGCACCACAACGATCAATTAATAACCTTTTTTAATTTAGTTATCAGTACCTATGATAATACAATACCTGGTACAGCAGTAACCCACCAAGCAAGTCAGAATTAAGGTAGACTACATGCCTATGTGCAACCCGAAAGTCGACAAAATGCAAAAACCTCTGTTAATTTAAGAACAATAAATTGAACGTGTTCGGCAGAGGTGCCAGGCCCCCACAGCAGCACCCGATCACGGACATAACGCATGTGCCAGCCATGCCCCCGCTCAACCAGGCCCTTAGGGTGCGGACCGGGACCCGACACACGTGCCACCACTGCAATGACCTTCTAAGGAAGGGGCGACCACCGGACACGCCACACCATGAGAACCTGAACACTAAGAATGACTTTCGAGACACACACAAGCATAAACATAACAATTACTTCCTAAGTACCCAAATGTTGCCGTGCAATTCCGTTAACAAACTTATATGTTAGTTAATAAAATAATAAATACATAATAGTAACTAAATGTTACATAAATAAATAATTATATTATAATAATAAGGTAATAAAAAAACAAAATAATAAAAAAAACTGGGGCGCTTAATCTGGAACTGACTTCACATACCTGGGCTCAAGTATCTCCAACACCGGCTCCTGTAAAACGGAAGAACGCAGAAGAATAGGCATGGCAAAGAACGCTATGAGCCAGAAGAAGGAAATATGGAGGGATCGAAACATCACTATCAGGACCAAAATAAGACCTACCCGCAGTCTTGTTTTCTCCATATTCCTGTATGCTGCCGAAATCTGGACTCTTAGAGCCAATGACCGAAGCCGCGTCGACGCCTTCGAAATGTGGTGCTGGAGGCGTATGCTGCGCATCCCGTGGACAGCGCGCAGAACAAACTTATCAATACTCAAGGAGCTCAAAGTCACTACCAGGCTCTCTTCCATCTGCCTGCAACGAGTCTTTGAGTATTTTGGTCATATAGCCCGTAAAAGCTCTATTAGTTCAATAAGAATAACTTTTTTCAAGTTCCGAGAAATAACTAAGATGTCTGGCCTATAGGCTGTTACAGCTAGTTCATCTGGGATATAATGATGTTCAAATGTATCTACTAGAATTTTCCAGTCTTATGCGGCGCGGCGCCAAGGACTGAGGTGGGCTTGCATTTACTTTACGTACTTCCCTTCGAATGTGGTCAAAAAATTATTTGTAGTCAGTCCCTTTATGGCTGTTGCAATAGAAAGACTTCTGTTTCACAGATAACATCCAGGACTTTGTCTTGTCGGCGCAAGTAATATCCCTTTTCTAGAAGTAACGTCTCAAGTTTGTATCTAGCAGTTCCCATGGCAGCACCACACAATGTACAGTTCTTTTCCCAACCTTATTAGATTACTCTGGTCCGGGAGGGATATTTGAAAAGCATTAAGGTAGAATTTCAGCAACGCTGGAGACCAATCGTACATTAGTGTGCACCACTTTAGAGCTGGAGGGATACAGAAATCTCCCAAAGTTAGCCAGTCATTTGCCATAGATTTGTCGACAAAATACGTAATCAGTTTGACTGTAAGTATTGGGAAAGTAGAAATAATATGGTACAAAAATAATCCCAATATCAAACACTTGGTTTGGTTGTTATAACAGAATATAAGACGTTAATTAAATAGGCCCCTTCTCCACCTCGCTGCGATATCTTCCATTCGTACAGGTCTTGCAAGAATGCCTTAATATTTAAAAAATAGTGTGGGCTTGAATTCACGCTATGACAACAAAATAAATAAACAAGCCTTACTATAAATAGGGGAAATGCTACTTGGGACTTTTTCTGGTGGGACGTTTCTAAAGGACAATTTTTAGTTAAAGAAGTTTTTTATTAGGTTTTATATTTAGACCGGCATCAGTCTCTACCACTATGCCGGCCTAACAAGATGCTTTTTTACACTTTTCACTTCATACACTCCAGCATTCTGGGATTCTCAGGCTGGGAGAGCATTCCACATCTTCAGTGTGCGACAGATTTAAGAGTCTCCAAATTTATTTGTACGCATAGGGATAGTGGCGATGGTATGTAGATGCATATTTTGGCCTGTGCGTGTGGTTCGGTTGCGGAATAGATAAAAAGGGATAAGGTTATGGAGCTCCTCAGAACACTTACCGTGGTATATCTTGTAGAACACGCTCAGAGAGGCAACGTCATGGCAAAGCTGCAGTGATTCGAGAGTTGAATTCATATTAGAAACCTGGGAATATTTTCTCATTGCACCAAGATTTAAGAAGACAAAGAAATTGTTCCAAGGCTCATTGACGTCTCTGGTGACAATAGGGCTGGCAGTTTTTTCTCCCAAAAATTAAGTCTCATCATTTAAAGGGGAAATGCTGCTAGTGTATTGGGCACCATGCCACAAGACAGCGATTTGGAGGAGCTATTTAATTTTTATTTTTATGTATTATCATTATTTTTTAGGTTATATTTTGTTGTAATATACTATATTTAATATTGTAATTCTTTTATATTGTTTGTATATTACTTCGAATAAAAATTTTTGGTTTGTAATGTAAAGAAGACAAAATGATGATAGTAAAGGTTTTTATGCTACACCTGTACTGCCAACCCTTACTGACATTTCGACGCTAGGAATGACGGAATAGAGGCCGGAAACACACAGCCTCAAGCAGAATGAGAGAAAATAAACAAGAAACCCAGATTTCATTAATGAAGACCTCAGTTCGTTTATTCCGTTCCATATGACTCCATGTTTGTGGTTTGGCGGATTTAGACGAGTATTGGTTTTTGTAGAAATAGCATTTCATTCGTTGTTCATCATCTCAGCCCCTATAACCCAATATAAATGAAGGCCAGAGAAGGCTATACTCGTATTCTACAGAAATATGTTCTAAATGAATCTCAGGGTCAGTCTTAAGTAAAAAGTAAAAAAAAGTAAAGTATCATCACGACCTTTTCCCTTTCGGGGTGGTCAGAAACCACGCTTATAAAGAAGCGGATTCACATTTAGCCAACTTTACCATAGGCCAATCATGACAAGTGGCAAGCTCGTCGATGTCTCCAGCGTTCCAAACTCGAGAAATATCACAAATAAATTTTTATAATTATTTATTCGGAGTAAAGTACAAAGATTAAAAAATAAAATAAATTAAGAACTCAATTATAAAAACTAAAAATTAATAAATAAAATTACGACTATTCGATGGGCGTAGTGTGCCGAGGACACTCGCTGCGTTCCCCCGCCGAACAGCGAGGCTGACCCTTTGAACAAGATATTCTCTACTCAAAGGGTCACCCGTCGCCAAATGGAGTTTCTTACCAAGCTCGCGGGAGAACACAAGAGCCTCCTCGGACCACGGGCCCATCGTTTCAACTGCAAATGGAATGAAATGGTGATTGATGATGATCTCATCAATGAACAAATAAATTAAATATTAATTAAATGTATTTTTATTTACATTAATAAATATTTTTGTGTCCCGACCAGGAATCTAACCCGGCACCTCCAAGTCTAAATCCACGGACGTAACCGCTAGACCACGGAGGCAGTCTTAAGTATTTACGGTGTCAATCTTGAAAACCCATGGTTCTCTTATGTTGCCTGCTCCCGCGTTGGGAAACCGTCAGCTTTATTTGTTTACGCGCCAAGTAACCAAACAAAAAATACTGTCTACCATAAAGCATTAAATGAATATCATCAAGTTTATAATGTATTATTTATTTAAAACTTTATTGCACTATGTACAAAGGGCTGGCTTAATGCCGCTAGGCATCCTCTAGCAGCCAACCTTTGGGACAATACAGAGCATTTAAGTTGAAAGGCTTAGTTCGGCTGCAAATGTCTGATTTTTCTGTACCATAATTTAATTTCTGTAAAATAAATTAAATATTAATTAAATGTATTTATATACATTAATAAAATATTTTTGTGTCCCGACCAGGAATCGAACCCGGTACCTCCGAGTCTAAATCCACGGACTTAACCGCTAGACCACAGAGGCAGTAATACTTTATATAATATAAAAAAAAAAAAAAAATATTATTATTATGTATAAGAATACGTGTGTAGGACTTTGTGTTAAGAAATAACTAACTACAAACTACATATTTTTTCTTCTTTCTCTACTCTCCTAAATTTTGTGGAAATATTTCGTGAAAATAATTCCATTTTTGAAAGAATAGGAAGCAAATTTCAAACGGATTACGGTATTCTTTCACCAGTTACATAAATTGGAGGGAAAATTACAAAAACTGTCTCCGTATTCCAGCGGCAACATTCGTAGTCGTGCACACGTAGGCACCGTATTCGATTCCTGTAACCAGATTCTGATTATTTTTGTAACTTGTTGTAAGCTCGGTATGTCCGACAATGCTTGCACAATTCTAACTAAAGTGACTGTAAATAAAGGAACAAGCATCCCTCTCGCTCGCACAATCCAATATTTAAAAAAAAACATGTCCAAATGTACTTTTGAGAAATGTAGTCAATCAACTTTATCGTAAATAAAATTTATATAACGAGTTTACTAAAACAAATCTTTAATATAATCGTGTTGAATTAATAATAATAATTTATTTACAGGTCTTAAAGTAAACTTAAGAGTAGGTAGGTACATTTGCCAAGTTTTGGCGAGCAAATATTTTATACAGGTGTGATCTCATCATTACAGCCCCTAGAACACAGCGTCCTAGACCTCCACTGCTGGAGATGGGCCTTCCAGAACATATATGTGGAGAATTTTGGTCTACACTCGCCACGCTGGCCAGCCTTGAAAATTTGATGTGCACACTTGGTCCCCACGACCCGAGAGTTTCAACTCCAAACGGCTCAAAAACACATCTCCCAATAAGCTGAGTGTATTTCCGCAGTTTGAGGTTCTCTGCTTGTAATGCAGCAGCGCCTGGGTCCTTAGAGACCGAGAACAAGTGGGAAGGGGCCGGAGTGTCCATACAGGTGGCATCCCACACTAAAGGCGAACCTATCCTCCATGGATCCGGCGTCATTCCATCGGGCCGCTTGCCATTGTCGCGGGCCATGCCACTGGGTTCTAATATGGCTGGCGGACGTCATTGAGGCTGGCGTGCCTTGGGATGCGACCTGTGCTCTTGCTGTGCATGTCGGGTGGGTTTAAACCGACCTTTGTAGGATTTAAGGAACGCGTTCTTACAACCGTGCCACCACCGCGCCACGAGGTGTGATCTAATGCGTTACAATTAAAAAAAAAAAAAACAATAACATTAACATGTGCACCGGAGGCAATTAACGTCTGGAAAATGTTCCAATGATGATATTCCAAAGGAATCAAACTTTGCTTCCGGCTTCTGGCTTCAGTAGAAAAGGAATTCGGCCACTGGTTACACGCACTGCCTTCTGCGAACCTTGCGAAAACTGCTCGATGACGAAAGTTTTCGTATCGCCGTTGGTCTTCGGTTGGGGGCACCATTATGTGTCTTACATCGATGTCCGTGTGGAAAGGAGGACGATTGTCTTGGAGTTCATAAGCTGTCCTGTTCCAAGGATACTATTAAAAGGGCTCTAGCTACCATCGAGGCAGCTCTTCTGAAGCCTGCTGAGAAGATGGCAAGAGACCCGATGGTATGATTTGGTCCCATAGGAAAGAGGACGTGCTCCCATGGAGTCCAAGCGTAAAAAAGTATTTAAAGGACATAACACCTAGTCTTGTCGTTTCCTCCGATGACAAGAGGGCTGGCTCTTGCTTTGCCCAAAGAATCATTATTGCAATTCAGCGGGGAAATGCAGCCAGCGTTCTTGGCTTATATCTGTATCCGTAGTAATAATAATAATTAACTTTATATTTAGTAAATATATTTTTCGAATAAAATTGTAGGTATATTTAGTCTAAGATTAATGTGCGATAGACTACACAATAATTGAAAATAATGGATTGTGCCAGCGAGAGGAATGCAAAGAATAAATATTAACTTCACATTTGCCAATATAAAAATTGCCGACTATATTAAATGAATTTGCTTGAAAAAAGGAAAGGACGGTCGTGATGATACTTTTCGTTTTCAAAAAATGCTTTTAAAGTTTCATGACACGTGAAAACAAAGGGGATTCCGCCGACAGCTCAGTCATATGGGGCGCTATTTTTAAAACACATTATCCGCTCTAATAACCTATTTCTCACAATACGCGCGGACCGCCCTGAAAGGGAAACGGTCGTGATGATACTCGTACTTAACTTTTTTTATTCTTTAAGAAAAGCAAAAGCTTCTAAGAGGGTTTAAATCATTGTAAGTATTGGTTAATGGTAATCTATATACTTATATGCTGCCTCCGTGGTCTAGGGATGAGTCCGTGGATTTAGACTCGGAGGTATCGGGTTCGATTCCTGGTCGGGACACAATAATATTTAAATAAATAAATACATTTAATTAATATTGAATTTATAACCGTGACGATAAAGATTGATGATGAAACTCTAGAACAAGTAAATGAAATTATATATCTGATATATAATGCGAAAGTTGTGGGTAAAAGAGGCCCTGGCAGACCGAGACTCACCTATCACGATCAAATAAATAAAACAATAGCTGAAGGTGCATTAAAAAGCCATCGAAAAGGGCATGTATGAAGAGGTTGATGAATGTTGAAGAAGCGAAAGAGGTATGTCGTGATCGTGACAAGTGTTGCTCAATTGTCTCTGCCTACCCCGCAAGGGATTTGGCGTGAAGATATGTATTTTTTAGTAACTAAAAATATAAATATAGCGAAATTCGTATTGGAGGTATTTAAATATTGGCGGTTAATGGTAATCTACCTTTACAAAATTGTCATTCTTCTTTGCATCACACAAGTAAAAACGGTAACATTTATGGCTTTCGAGGTTCGGAGAGTTTATTACTAAGATCTCTTGAGGGAACCCGTTTGACAGCGAAAAGGAATAATTGAGTGAAGATGCCGTTACAAAAACAAACGTCCGAGTAAACGGGTTTTAGATTCCGTGTTAAAGGAGCATTGCTTAGGATGTCTAGACTGGCTGTAGGAAGTAATGGACACTGCTGGCCGGGCGTGTCTTCAGGAAACGAAGGTATACTATAGGAGTTAGTACACATAAACTCAAACATGACGAGATTATATTTGTGTCACTGCGTCCGCGGTTACGTGCGTAGATTAGACACAATTCAGGGTTCAAATACTAGTCGGGAAGTTCATTTATATGTGATATATGGCGCGGTGGTGGCTCGCTTGTAAGAACGCGTTCCTTAAATCCTACAAAGGTCGGTTCAAACCCACCCGGCATGTACCAATGAGAAATACACTTTTCTTAAGTGCATATGTCATAGATTTACAACACCACCGTTCCCGTGCCTCGGAGAGCACGTTAAGCCGTCGGTCCCGGTTCCACTAATAACTTGTGGAATCGTTAATAAATTGTAAAAAAAATACATCATATCCTCGCCGAGCCGTCTGGCCAGCATCGTGGCGAGTGAAGGCCAAATTCTCCAGATATACGAGTATGTTATGGAAGGCCCATCTCCAGCAGTGGAGGTCGACGACGCTGTGTTCTAGGGGCTGTAATGATAATGATTTGTGATATTTATTAATACTACGATAGAGACATCGACGAGCTTGCCACTTACGTACGTACGTGTTATGTAATAAATAGTAAGTAATTATTGGCACGTATATATTGATAGAAAGAGTTAACAAATCTCCTTCTATCACAAACATACGATAGTACTGAAGAATTAGTTAAAATAACAATAATATAGTTTAAGGAATCCCTATTCATTCACTTAACCTAAAGTCCAATAATTATTCAAAAATAGCAGACGAACACCAAATAGAAAAACAAATTATAATGGTAAAAACAATCAAACAATTCAAACAAAATAGTACATAAAATAAGATTAAACACAATTTTATTATAAATAAATAAAATGCTCCAAATTGCTGCCAATGGGAAAAGTGCCAAGGATACTGGCAGCATTGCCACGTTGAATGGCAATGCTGATCGTTTAGCCCAAATATTGCCCAGACCTCTTGTTTCCCGAGGTGTTGACAAGCTGTTATGACAACGCCTTGAAAATTTAATGTACTTGGTCCCCACGACCCGAGAGTTTCAACTCCAAACGGCTCAAAAACACATCTCCCAATAAGCTGAGTGTATTTCCGCCGTTTGAGGTTCTCTGCTTGTAATGCAGCAGCGCCTGGGTCCTTAGAGGCCGAGAACAAGTGCGAAGGCGCCAGAGTGTCCATACAGGTGGCATCCCACACTAAAGGCGAACCTATTCTCCATGGAACCGGCGTCATTCCATCGGGCCGCTTGCCATTGTCGCGGGCTATGCCACTGGGTTCTAATATGGCTGGCGGACGTCATTGAGGCTGGCGTGCCTTGGGATGCGACCTGTGCTCTTGCTGTAGGAAAGGCCGTGGTGGCCGAGTGCCCCGACGTTGTCTCCACATTGGCAGCGATGTGGAAAAGTGCAAGGAGCTCCTAGACGTAGGCTGGTTATAGTGCTGAAACATTTGTTGTCGAACAGAGTTCCATCAAAAGATGAAGGGAGAGCCGGGAGTCACAGTCCCGATTCCCACCTTGACACCGCTAGAAGACGAGCACGCTCTGCCATATTGGTTGACGTATTTAATAGTTGATCCCGTACCAATTGGCAAATCAGTACGTTTATTGCTATTTTTTATTGTAGCAACATTAACAAACAAAAACTAGTGAAAAAACTTATTTAAAAATGTAGCTTATTTTTCCCGGATGTTCCTCCTACACTATAGGGTGTGTTGTAAATTTTCGAGCGAGTTGTCGCCGCGCCCTGAGTGAGGCGTGTTCCACCCATTAGCTAATTGAACAATTATGCTCTCTAATTAGATGCCAGCATATCATATTAGGGTTAAGTAGATTCATAGACGAACATGTTATGAATTCCTTCCACGCGATTTTATTTAGCGTTTTATACAAGTTTTTGCACGTTGATTTATTATATCAGTTCAAAATGACTACCTTTGGGCTATTTCTGTCGGACATCTCTAACCGCAGTTTTCCTGGTTCACTCATGTAGGCGATGATGCATTACATACATAATATCTGCCGTGATGATGATGTTTCTACTTTAATATGTTTCGAAGTTGTGAGAGATTTGTCGTTGGTCTAACTTGAATATATTATTTTACTGTTTCTGCAGCGTCTCTCAGCGTTCCACACTGTTCCACTACCTCTTCGAACCTTAACGACTCCTGCTTCTTTTAAAAATCATGTATCTGCCTCCGTAGTCTAGCGGTAAAGTTCGTGGATTTAGACTCGGAGTTACCGGGTTCGATTCCTGGTCGAGACACAAAAATATTTATTAATGTAAATAAATACATTTAATTAATATTTGATTTATTTGTGATATTTCTCGAGTTTGGTACGCTGGAGACATCGACGAGCTTGCCACTTGTCATGATTGGCCTATAGTAAAGTTGGCTAAACGTAAATACGTTTATTTATAAACGTGGTTTCTGACCACCCCGAAAGGGAAATCGGTCGTGATGATACTTAACTTTTTCTTACTTTTTCTTATTTGTTATCTACTTAAAATAACTGACAACTACTTATGTGTTCAAATTGATCTTTGTTTCACTCTCGTTGCAACTTTCACTCTAATATCTACTCGTATAGTATGTGTTTAATTTTATTTATTTATTTCATGAATCCTGTAAATATTTAATTATATGTATTGTATTATAGATATGTATAACATGTATTTGTATATGTAGTATTAGTATGTATTGTTTATTACATATTTACTTGGCACTCTGCCTCTAATATGTTTTCAAAACTCCCAAAGATTAGCTGGTGGATAATGCCTCACGGTATAAAGCTCGCCTGTGCATTAATTTAGAGTTATTTTAGTTTTTATGCAATAAAACATTTTTATTATTATTAATAGGGCCACCGTTTTAAAATAATAATTTCTACGTTCAATTTCACTGGGTATATGTCGATACAGCTATCTTTGTTTCATGCTAATTTAAATTATGATTTAATAGTCTTTGTCGTATAAGTAGTTTATTTGTTGACGTACTTAAAGGGGTCATGATATTATACAGTGGTCTTTACTTCACTGTGATTATGATCATCGGGGTGAGGCGGTGTGCACAATCGTCAAAGAACGAATAGTCTAAGAACGATTACTTCTGTCAGAAAAGTAAAAAACTAGCGAAATAACCAAGAACGCAGATTCGCTTCGTCGGGACTAATATTAGGTTATAGGTACTGCAGGGAACTTTGAGGAGTATTTCCATAACTAATGACAGTAGAACGTAGCGTGGACGAATGCGTCAGCTGTCAATGGACGAACTTTAGTTAATACGATAGTGAAAACGAGTGTGCTCCACCTCATATGATCATCGAGAGAATAATAAATATAATAAATAAATAAATATTTCCAGACAGGTCACACAGCGCCATCTAGTTTCCGTGGTAAGCTGCGAAGCTTGTGTTACGGAAACTAGATGGTTGATAAACTACATATTATACTTTTTTTTTTGTAAATATATACATATTATACATATAAACACCTATAATATGCGCTAATTATTATTTACGATTCGTGGATGACATAGTCATCATGGCCAGCTCGTAAATGTATTAGTCTCGGACAAGGTCATGTTTATGGATGAATTGATGGCGCAGCATTGTCCGGGACAAAGTGACCCCAGAATGACGCAAGGATTTACTATTGTAGACCATTAAAAAAAATTATACAATAAAAATTTTCTGGCTGGATCTGGTGAGGCATGATTATTAAGTCCGTTAGGAATATGTCTTCTATATCACATGCCTGTATCTCTCCACTGCCGGATGTAGGCCTCCCCGTTTTTTGAAACTCTCATCCATCTCCCACCAGCGACTTTCTTCAGAACATTCGTTCATCTCGCAGGAGGTTGTGCATCGTCCCGAACGTGGCCTCGGCAGTATAAAAAAAAGTATTATTACGACCTTCCCCTTCCCCTTTACCTTTCGGGGTGGTCAGAAACCACGCTTATAAATAAGCGGATTTATCCAACTTTACTGCCGGCCAATCATGACAAGTGGCAAGCTCGTCGATGTCTCCAGCGTACCAAACTCGAGAAATATCACAAATAAATTAATATTAAATAATTGTATTTATTTACATTAGTAAATATTTTTGTGTCCCGAACAGGAATCGAACTCGGTACCTCCGAGTCTAAATCCACAGACTTAACCGCTAGACCATGGAGGCAGTATGTATGGCCTATTGCCATTTTTTCACCATCATTTCACCTTGCTAATTTCGAAAGCTATGTCAGTAACTTCTCCAAGGTTCTCCGAAGTAGGTATATGCACGTTTAATTCTATCTATCAGAGAAGTACCAAGCATCTTCTATATTTTAATAATTATTTGAATTTATCCTAAACGGAATCACTGCTTTATTCTGAGAATTCAAGACATGCTTCGCAGTGGATGTGCAATTTGTCTTCGAGATGAAATATGTTAGACAATAGATGATTTTACCGCATCGCTACGTGTTAAGAAACGTTAAGTACCTTTAGTCAGATCTGCAACCGTGTAAAGGAATATGGTAATATGTAATTTGCTTATTTACGAATGGGTTGCGTTTCAATATTCTAAATATTCGTCATGTTTGAATTACTATATAATTGCTCTAGCATTTTAATAAACTTAAGTTCTTTCTAAATATTTTAAATTATAAAACGCAATTCTAAATATCAGTCCGTTACTGCAATCGTACTTGTAGCGTTGATCGTACAAATTCTGTACTCAGATATACTCGTATATAACAAATTGCCCCATGTTGTTTCATTATTTATGCCGACCTGCATACTACGGAAGTGAAAAATCACGTTCGCTTTTGACAAACGAAGATCAAAGTAGATGGCATAAACAAAAACAAGAAAATAACAAGCGAAAGTTACCCTGCTAAATACAAAACAATATATTTCTACGTAAATTGGTTACACAGCGGTACATCTTTATTTGACAGTATTAAAATGCATTCTAAAGTTTGGAACCAATGTCATTTTAGGTAGGCATTTTTTTGTTGCAAACATTAAATTAAAATCAATTTAAATAAAAATAGCATTATTATTAAAATTAAAAGTATCGTTTTAGTAATTCAAAACTTGTCTTTAAAATATATGTATTTTTTCTACAAAGTACCTAGTGTTGGTATTTTATTGCGATGACTATATATAATGATGTTTCCATAATTGGTGCACTTTAAAATACCTTTTTGGTGGTTTGTTTTCATTTTGTCTTGGAATCGATGAATTTAGATTAGTTCGAAGTTTGATCGCAGATGTATGCTAATTTTATTGAGCTTCAATAGTTATCGCTCCAGCTGTTGCTTCAGCTCTAATAACTTTAAACCCAGAATTATAGTAATCTAGATATACATATATTACTAGCTGATTGGAACTACCTTGTGTACATTAAATATATAACAAGAGAGGGCAAGAAGAATATACCAATTGGTACAGAAAAAAATTTAACGTGTTTTACGGACAATATCCGATCTGTGTGTGCAAGATAACCTCGTATCAGATTATTTTTGTTTTTTTTTTAAGTGTCTTTAGAGGACATTGTACAGAATACATCAGCCCTAAACACGTAATTTATTTGCATAATATATGTTCATAACAGAGTTCATAACTGAGTTGGGGATCATCAAATTCCAAGTGTTGCAGAATTTGATGTTTTTCAATGAGTAATTCACGTCAATATCGTCCAAACACGAAGGGTATACGGGAGTTCACAGCGCGGGAAAACCGCAAAAAAAAAGTGCAATTTCTGCCCCATATACTCGTATAGAATTAAATTTATGTTTGTTAATCAGCATGTATTTAATTAATATTTCTTAAGTTTTAATTATACACTTTATATTCTAGAAGTTGTCATTGAGAAATAATTCCGCTACTCGATGATAGATGGCGCTATTATAGATGTACACAACTATAGACTTAATAGTACTAATCATAAGGTTGACATTGGCTGCAATTATTGTTCAGTTGATCATTCGGCAAAAAAGTTTGTCTAATTGGCGCCATGCACACAATTATAATTTTAAAAACACTAGCCATAAGGTTGACAGTAGCCCAGTAGACATAAAATATGTTTTTATAAATATACGAGATCAAATTTGACCTGGATTACAACATTTACTTTTGCTAACCTAACCGAAGTAGAAAAAAAATTGGCTTTACATTAGGTAATTTTTGTCACGTTTGAAAGAAGGCCAATTAGTGAGACACCGCCGCCGACAACCAACTTTTAAACCCTCGCTTTCCGCATTAATAACGAAGGGGAAACTGTAAAATTACAACTTTATAAAAATTATTTATTCACTTTTATAAGGAAACTGGCGGACGTGTTGCGGATGAAAGGATTTTTCTTCCAAAATATGACAATTAAAAAGTGAAGTACATTTCTCGTGCCATAATGGAATATTTTTAATTTTATAGTTTGTGTTTTCATAAATTGTAATTAATTTTGTCTATTTTACTCTAGCATAATGACAATTGACAAAATCTTTTTTGTTCTCTTTTTTTTGGTTCTCTTTTTTTTTTGGTTCTCTTCTCCCGATGGATGATGAATGAGGTGGTAGGGAAGGCAAAGGGTCTAGCCCATACAGCCAAGTCTGACGTAATATATCTTTCTTTTTCATGAGTTAATGAGTTCATCATCAAACTCCAGATGCTGCAGAATTTGATGCTTTTCTTGGGGTCAATAGCTCAAACACGTCGGGTAAAATATGGCAGTTGACAGCGCGGGTTATCCGCAAAAAATAAACTGCAACTTGTGCCCCATATATAAAGTCCAATTTAACATTTTCCATAATTATTCACATTGTAACACATTATTAAACCAAACAACACCACTTTTGACCAATAATATCCACAGTAAATTAATTTACAAAACAAAAACTTGCACTTGACATGTCCACGCAAAATGGCGCGAAGAACTCTTTTTTGGTTCTCTTCTCCCGATGGATGATAAATGAGATGATAGGGAAGGCAAAGGTTTTAGCCCATACAGCCAAGTCTGACGTAATATATCTTTCTTTTTTATGAGGTTATCATCAAATTCCAGATGCTGCAGAACCCGGTACCTCCGAGTCTAAATCCACGGACTTAATCGTACAAGTTGCAGGTAATTTTTTGCGGTTTTCCTGCGCTCGTGAACTTCTATATTATACCTGACCCGGGCTATAATGCCGCGAGTGACTCCAAGAAAAGCATCAAATTCTGCAACATCTGGAATTTGATGATAACCTCATTAACTCATAAAAAAGAAAGATATATGACGTCAGACTTGGCTGTATGGGCTAGACCCTTTGCCTTCCCTATCACCTCATTCATCATCCATCGGGAGAAGAGAACACAACAACAATTAGTTTTATTTTATAATTTATTTGTTAATTTATTATTTCTATCTTTCTAAAACAAAAACACTCAGCTTGAATTGTCACATTAAACGACCTCGTTATATGAGATTGTATGAAAGTTATAATTTTTTAGCTATTTTTCTTCCGTACGTGACCACGTGACTTCATATTAAAGTAGCAGCTTGGCAATTCTTTGGCGGGAAATTAAATAACTATTTCATCTGGTCACACTCCTTTTAGACTGCAGTTAAAATGTGTTTAATTATAAGTCTTTTGTGTAGTTCATTTTGTTTTTTATTTTTATTTTCGCTGTATGCAAATTGGTTATTTGAGAAACAACTTAAGAGATTTCCCATGCCTTCCGCTCGTACAATCAAATATTTTTGAAATTTTTCAAGTGTAATTTTTCTTTTTGAAAAAATGTCTATTAACTTTTTAGGAAACCAAATTACAGATATTTGTGTACAGTACTTTCATATTCCCTAATTTTAGACAGAGAAAAATAGAAGTATTGTATTATATTATATAATATATACATATCTATGAAGACAAATTTATAAGCATTTAGTTTTTGTATTTTGTTTGCCCTTCCTTTACGAATGTGGTCAAAATTTTATTTACTGCTTCACGGATAACACCAAGGACATTGTCATGTCGGCGCGAGTAACAGCCCTTTTCTAGAAGAGTGACGCACCCTACAAGTCTGTGTCTAGCAGTTCCTATGGCAGCACCACATAATGTACAGTTCTTTTCCGTAGCTTTTCCCTACCTTACCAGAATACTCTGATCCGGGAGAGGCATTTGTAAAGCGTTTAGGTAGAATTTTAATATAATCCATAATATGTATTAAGTTGACATACCAATTATAATAATAATAATTATTTCGATCGTAAGCTGACACAGCCCCCTTACAGCCACGAATTTACATTTATTGACATAAATATTGTAGTTATAATACAATTATTATGTATAGATATTTAGATTGTAAGCTGACACAGCCTCTTTAGAGCTGCGAATTAATTATTAACTTGACATGTGTAATTTATTTTAGTCTATAAGCTGACACGGCTTTTTTACAGCCACGAATTAATTTTAACTAAAACAAAAGTGTATTAGTCGAAGATGATGGTATAGCTGATATGATGGGTCCACACCCATAGTAGCTGCTGGTTATTTTATAATCGAAATAATAGTAAACTATGGAGAAAAAATGTATTGACAATATCCAAGTGTTGTTGTGACAATACCATACAAAAGTAAATGATTTGATTTGATTTAATGTCCGTAATTTTATTTCCTAGAAACTTGATAGAATTTCCCACTTCGCTTGAAGGACTCCAGGTTATAGGAAAGTGGTAACACAGAGACTGGAAGAGCATTCCACATCTTTATTGTGCGACAGATGTATGAGTGTCCAAATTTATACTTACGGGAAGGGATGGTGACTACGGTACGTGGGTGCATATTCTGACCTGTGCGTGTGGTTTGGTTGCGGAATGGAGAGGAAGAAATAAGGTTATGGAGCTCTTTACAGCACAGAATGAATTATGTCTTTTCCCTTACCGCAGCTATAATCCTTGGTGTATTTATTTTATAATTGTGTATGTCTTAGTTTATAATATGACAATGCCTATTTACAGCAGCTATAATTTTATGATTATAATTATGTATATTTGGGTTGTAATGTGCTGCTCCAAATACAAGCCCTTTCCCAGAAAATAAGCTTTTCGTTATATTAATTATTTCTTTGACATGTAAAAGCGCAGAATACATTATATTTATTGTCCTATGCCTACTTAAAAAAAAATAATAAAAAAAAGAGTCCTTCGCGCCATTTTGCGTGGACATGTCAAGTGCAAGTTTTTGTTTTGTAAATTAATTTACTGTGGACATTATTGGTCAAAAGTGATGTTGCTTGGTTTAATAATGTGCTACAATGTGAATAATTATGGAAAACGATAAATTGGACTTTAAATATGGGGCACAAGTTGCAGTTTATTTTTTGCGGTTTTCCCGTGCTGTCAACTCCCATATTTTACCCGACGTATTTGAGCTATGGTGCCGCGAGTGACTCCAAGAAAAGCATCAAATTCTGCAGCATCTGGAATTTGATGATGACCTCATTAACTCATGAATAAGAAAGATATATTACGTCAGACTTGGCTGTATGGGCTAGACCCTCTGCCTACCCTATCATCTCATTCATCATCCATCGGGAGAAGGAAAAAAAATAAAAATAAAAATTTTATTTTTTCGTATGACAAATGCGTTTATGCGATTTGTTCTATTTTTTTTAAGAGAGGTGTTTGTGCTGGCTAGCAATGACAGATAAATAAATAATAAGTGTAAATCAAAAAGGGACCGCGTTGTCGACACTCGCTGCATATGAATACAGTAATTGTGTTGACTTAGTACACGGACACGGACAGAGGCGGTCTTTGGCGATGGCGAGCAGGTAGAGAATACAATCCCGAGCATGTATTTAATCCCGGGATTCCGGGGCTATACCGGGATTAGACTATGTGTTTTCTAATTGGGCTTAAATGAAAAAAAAACATGAGTAATATTTATTTATTTTTTTACTTTTTTTTTAATTGGAAAATCTACAGCCATTGCAATATTTGTAGGATTCTATGAGCCAATTGCAAATTTTCGCTGATAGAAAACCATATAGTAACGTAACCTAACTTAAATAAATACAGAAAGTCATGAAGGTTGGTTGTTAGAAAATGCCTGGCCATTAAGCCCGCCTATGTACAATTTTAGTGCAATAAAGTATTTAAAATAAAATAAATAAATGTCCGTTCCAATCAGTAATTACTCAAATTGTTTCTTTTATGGGCCCACGGGGACCTTCAGCAAGGCGCCTGACCAAGGAGTTGTTAAAGGGGCTGACGGAAAGGTCTGGAGTCAGGAAGGCTGGCAATTATTTCTGCCAGCGTATTAGTCTCGCTATACAGAGAAGAAATGTTGCCAGTCTCCTTAGGACTATCTCGGATGGGACGTCTCTAGAGGATATTTTTTATTTATTGTTTAGGTTAATTTTAAGTTAATTATTTAGTTAGCTTTTAATTTATAATTAATGTATATTGACATCGTATAAAAACATATTTTCTGTTACAAAGGCTTGGTAATGAAATATAAGTCAACCATCACATCTGAATTCACAATATTGATGAATATTCAGCAGGCCGCAGTGCGTTAAAACATTCGCTCCATGTTCCATAATTCAAAATGATCAAAAAGCTGGAAATAACAGTTTAGAAATAGTGTTTTGGTTTTTTATTACTACAACCATCGTGGTCTTGCGGTCACGGGCAGATATATGTATATATATTTAATTGATCAAGAATACTTTTTTTTTTTTTTTTCGAGACTGAATTCGATTAAACGTAATTGCACAAATTTCCCCATACAATAATAATTCACATTTTTAATATATGTGTTTTTTCGTACTTTATTATAGATAAACACTGGATTTCAAATCGGCGGGATCAAAACTATGTAATTATTAACGTAAAAAAAAAATTGTCAATTGTCTTAATGCTAGGTTAAAATAAATAACATTTATTACAGATTATGAAAACACAATATATTAACTAACATATAAAAAATAAATCATTATGTCACGAGAACATTTCATTGGGCCCATTTCTCTAAGAAAAATAAAAATATAATAGGTATATATATAAATAAATAAATATATATATATAATAAAAAATAAAATAGGTATATATTTTTATTGCTGTGGTGGGATTTTTAAATGACATTGATATTTATCATTGATTACGAAATTACGATTTATAAACAGTGGTATTTTTAAAAGTCATATTTCATCATCAGCCTGTGTCTCTCCACTACTGGATATAGACCTTCCCTAAATGCACGCCGTCTTTTGCAACCCTCATCCAACCCCTGCCAGCGATCTTTTTTGCGTCATCCATCCATCTGGTCGTCCACGCGATCTTAACTCCAGTGAACATAGTATATTTTCTATTAAAAAATACTAGTGTTACGTGACGGCTTGCAACTCGTTTAGAAATGCTTGGCGAGTGTTTTTGAGTTAATCTCTAACACTGCACTTAAGTTTTGTGCAACAAATCACTTTGTTTGGATCGGTTCCAGCCAGGGCAAACGAGGTCGACTGAGGTTCAACCAACCTATCGTCAAACAATTGCCCAAACTCCTTGGTTAAAAATCTACGTCAAAGTTGAAATGTATTGAAATTATGTCATTTCAAATAGTTTGTTTCACAAAATTAACATTAGTGTCATCAGTCTCATTATTTATCATCAGCATCATCAGACTGTCAGTCTCTCCACTGCTGGATATAGTCCACACTAAAGCTCGCCATTTCACACGTCCTTATGCCACTATTCATCCATGTCACCTTTCCATCTTGCAGAGTGTGGTCCCGATCTGCGTTTTCCCGTACGTGGTTTCCACTCCAGAACCAGACGGGTTCAATCATATTTTGTTTAATTTTTTTTTTTAATTTTAAGCATTATTTTCTTATTCATTATTTTTATTTTATATTACTAGCTAGGGCACGGAGATAAATTATTTAAACTGACAAAGAATAAGAATAAAAGCTAATAATTGGCTAAAAATATTAATGAATAAGGCATAGAAGATTAAAACGAGAAATAAACTTCCAACAACATCAATAAGATTCCGTTTCGTCTTTCCGTTACATCTACTGACGTCTAAAGCGATTTGTGTTACATGACATACTTATGTCAATATCAAGTGATTCATGACACATACCGATAAAACCGCCTGCTATGTCTAGCTCAACATACTTAGGAGTTTCAATTATGTAGATTTGATAAATTTGCTTATAAAAGTTTCCTAGTGCACAAATAAAAGAATTCTCCCGACTTAGCAAATAAAAGTTTGGCTACACAGTTGGTCATACAATATATACTTCCACATATATACATACAAAAGATAAAGTCCTGACTGACTGACACATCAACGTCCTGTAGCCCTATTCTGTTACTTAAGCGCAAACGTTATAGAATGGAATCCGTTAACTATATACAAATACAAAATATTTTATTGTTCATAAGAGTACAATTAACAAATTCATTAACACACTGACTCCTAAACGAAGTCTAACTAAGTTAGACCTGTCATTTAGGATCCCAGTTACTTCTATTAGTTATACAAAAAATATACAATACGTAGTGAAAACAGTGTGTAGCTATATAATAAAATATATATATAACATATATATATATATCTTAATATTATTCATTTATTACATTAATAGCTACCCACTGTTGTTTCGATTAAAATACCTTTATTTATTATAAATATTTTTATTGTTAACTTTAATAGCGTGATATATAACACACTCATCATATACATGCTATTAAAGTTAATATTTGCACGGCCGCTGTCAAGGTCGATCGCTTATAGAGTTGTGAATTGAATAATATTTTGTAATTATGACGCAATCTCTGACGTAAATAACGAAATCCACTAATAACGTTTGCGCTTAAGTAACAGAATAAGGCTACTGGCCACACTATGTTATGGCTATAAATTTGGTATTTAGATTCTTTATGTGATGTGGGAAAAAGGGGTAGTAGGGGTAGTGGTAGTACGCAACGATCTATAGATATTGACGAGCTGACGATTGAAATTTATTTATTTATTTATTTATAATAGGGTAGCCAACAGTGCTAACATCACACACTTATCTGTACTTAACACCAAATCAGAAGTTAGGTGTTGCACCTATGCAAAGGAACATTCTGTTTTCTTAAAAATATATTTTGAACACAAGCTCACCTGATGGTAAGCTCCAGAACATATTTTTGGATGTTTAAATCTACATGTCCATGTCAGCCCTATTGTAAGATCCCCCCAGCTTACAACCCACGGCACCTCGCGCCCCGTCCACAGCGAACCCGCACAGCCGCAAATCAAAACCTAAAGCTACTTAAATACCTAATACACGACTACAACCACCGTATAGGTTACGAGTTTGCGCCGTTTGGGGTCGAGACGATGGGACCATGGGGACCTTCAGCCAAGCGTCTGGGTATCTGCGAACGTATTAGCCTCGCTTTACAGAAGGCAAATGTTGCCAGTGATCTTGGGACCATTTTTTATTAATTTTATTTAAGTAGTTTGAAATTATTATTTTATATTTTGTAAAAAAAACGATTAAATATCTTATTTATACACAACTTATATAGAATTACTTATATCTACAAGCTACGTAAATATTTACAAAATTAAATAGCCTTCTAACTGAAGCAGACGTTAGTAAACCAAGCTTAAACATCATTTTTTTTCTGCGTCCTTTATGTTGTACGAAAAATATAAAAACTACATACGAGTAAGCACCACGGGCAAAGCCGGTTTATATAACTAGTATTCGCATTCAAATGAAGTTACCCGTCCTCGGCCAACAAAAAATTCGTCTACGCAAAACCTTTCGTAGGTCTTATAGAAAAGTTGCTAAACTTTTAAACCCAGACGTGTGCAAAATATAGAAAACGATTTGTCTCTGTCGGTCGTCGTCGCCCGCCATTTGCGATTCGGACGGCTTACTCTTAATGTACCAACAAAATATTTTTTACAAAATACTAAAATTTTGAATTCAATGCAAACTAATTTCGTTGTAGCATTATTAAAAAAGTAAAGTATCATCACGACCGTATCCCTTGCGGAGTAGTCAGAAACCACACTTGTTTTTTTATACAAGCAGATTCACATTAAGCTTACTTTACTATAGGACCACGAATATCATGACAGATGGCAAGCTTGTCGATCTCTCTATCTAATAATAGCTCTAATTATATATTTATTTATTTTCATACCTCGACATAAAATCTTGCCCCCCACCTGCATGCGGCGGCATATTACGGTAAGTGACCTTGAAAATTCTAACATTATATCGTTACCACTTTTATTTATTTATTTAATTAGGATCACCAACAGAGTACACATTGAATCCAATTCTATCAATAGAAGAAAACAGTAAAAAAAAAAAAACATTAGTGAATGGTACCCCAGTAACAGGTGACCACAACATGTCAAACTACATTCAATTATGATACATTATATGTTTAAGAAATTTAAATAATAATATTAACAATACTTAAAAACTAAAAAATAATGAGAACTATGACTAAAAGTAATACTTACAGTTACAGAGTTAAATGATAAAAGTATCTTATATACAAACTTCATTGAAAGCAAAATAAACAACTGAGAAGAAGAATACGTAAAATATCAGAATAGAAAGGTATAAGCTACTTTACAAATACACAATACAACTAACAAAAGCAACAACAAATGAAAACATTACAACTATAGCCCTCCAGCGCCACCTGTGAACGCGGCAGAATGTCAGATAATAGTTTTGACAGATACTCGCAAGGGTTACCACACGTTTTACAGTTTATTTATTTCATTACGTATAATGAATTCATATCGTTATTAGACTGACAATTTTAATTAACCATCTTATATTTAATTTTAATATTAATATCTTATATTTAATTTTTACAACTGCATCACGCGCTTTCATACCATCGCCATTTCTTTATCATCAACCTGTCTCTCCACTCTCGAGTCTCAAGGCTCTCCACTGCAAGTGGTCTTTAGATACTCCCAACTTTCATTAGGTCATTCGTCCATCTGCCAGAGCATCTGCGTCGTCCCGTACGTGATCTCTACTTTAGAACTCCTTTATTATCGATCGTCAGTTCTGTGACAAATATGTCCGACACTGCCACTTAAATTTGAAAATTTTGAAAGTCCTTTACATTGATTCTCTGACCAATATCATAGTTTCCAATTCAGATAAATAGCGGGCATTGATTGTTATGTTCATTTGCTTCTTGTCTTATCTTGTTGTATTTAATGTCTTTGCTTATCTTCAAAGTGGGCGTATGTACGCTAAATAAATTGTCATACTGAATAGTAAAAAAAGTAAAGTATCATCACGACCGATTCCCTTTCGGGGTGGTCAGAAACCACGCTTATAAATAAGCGGATACACATTTAGCCAACTTTACTATAGGCCAATCATGACAAATGGCAAGCTCGTCGATGTCTCAAGCGTACCAAACTCGAGAAACATTACAAATAAATTAAATGTATTTATTTACATTAATAAATGTTTTTGTGTCCCGACCAGGAATCGAACAGGAATAGTCATACTAAATATTTATAAAAATACTTTGAATGTTCAGGGTAGAGACCCAACTCTTTGATCAGGGATTTCCCGCACAAGACAGTGTTAACATCGGCTGAACTTGGCGACGGAAAACATTCTTCTTTGCTTTTCATTAACTTTACAATATTACCTTATCTTTTTGAAAGCCGAAGTAATAATAATTAAAATTAACAGCTCTTTTATAAACCCTATTATCCGTATATGTTGACTATTTAAAAACCCTATTATCGGTATATGTCGACTATTTAAAAACCCTATTATCCGTATATGTCGACTATTTAAAAACCCTATTATCCATATATGTCGACTATTTAAAAACCCTGTTATCCGTATATGTCGACTATTTAAAAACCCTATTATCCGTATATGTCGACTATTTAAAAACCCTATTATCCGTATATGTCGACCATTTAAAAACCCTATTATCCGTATATGTCAACTATTTAAAAACCCTATTATCCGTATATGTCGACTATTTAAAAAGCCTATTATCCGTATATGTCGACTATTTAAAAACCCTATTATCCGTATATGTCGACTATTTAAAAATACTATTATTCGTATATGTCGACTATTTAAAAATACTATTATTCGTATATGTCGACTATTTAAACACCCTATTATCCGTATATGTCGACTATTTAAACACCCTATTATCCGTATATTTCGACTATTTAAAAATACTATTATTCGTATATGTCGACTATTTAATGACTTTTCCAGTGATACTGTACATCTAGACTTATCAATCCAAATGTTAGTCTATTTACTGAAGGGCCGCCGCTAGAGGTCGCATGCCCGAGTCACCGTGGGGCCTTCTAGGGAGACCTCAAGGCGCCTACGGACTAAACCCTATAGGCCGTCTCTTTTTCACTATTGTTTTTCACCCTTTGTGCCTTTACAGCTAAGTCTGAGTAGTGACTATATCGTTTTATTCTATTGACTTTATTAATATATATTCTCGATAATATTAATATATTAATAATAATAATAAATAAAATGTTTTTTTCTCATTATAGCTAACAGTGAAAATTTGTAAGTAAAGAAGTAAAAAGTAAAGTATCATCACGACCGTTTCCCTTTCGGGGTGGTCAGAAACCACGCTTATAAATAAGCGGATTCACATTTAGCCAACTTTACTATAGGCATGTCATGTTGTCATGATTACAAGTGGCAAGCTCGTCGATGTCTCCAGCGTACCAAACTCGAGAAATATCACAAATAAATCAAATAATAATTAAATGTATTTATTTACATTAATAAATATTTTTGTATCCCGACCAGGAAACGAACCCGGTACCTCCGGATCTAAATCCACGGCCTTAACCGCTAGACCACGGAGGCAGATTGTAAGGCTTTAAGATATATAACATATATTTTAATATAGTATACATAATATTGTAAATGCTGTAAAAAAATCAGTACCATATCTATATACTCGTATATATTTTATTTTTTGAATATGAAATACGACACGAGGTGACACTGCACCCACCTGATGGTAACGTCACACAAAAAACGATATCTACCACTATGCCGGCCTAGCAAGGTTTTTTACAACGGCGATAGTGTGACGTGAAAAGATCCGCTCACCTCTTTCATTCGTCGCTCCTGTTCGCCGCACTCGGCATTGAAATAGAACGAACAAAAGACCTGGCAAGTTGGAACTAGTTCCGGTAGTTCCTCTGTGGGAGTGTTCTATGGAACTAGGTCGTTTGCGAACTACACTACCCTATTGTATACAGCAAATACATTTTTAAAGCCAATTTGTAAATTAAAATTGATCCATATCAGATATTCACGTAACCTAATTTATTTCCTTTACACCAAGCAACGTTCGTAATGTTCATTGTACCCCAATATATTAACGATGACAAATTTCTTTTGACATCTTTTTTATTCTTTAGACCGTGGACAAATATATGCCCTATACTGTTACATAAGCGCAAACGTTATATAATGGAATCCATCAACTATATATACGACTATATCACGCTATTAAAATTGATATTTGCACGGCCGCTGTCAAGGTCGAGCGCTTATAGAGTTGAGAATTGAATAATATTTTGTAATTATGAAGCAAGCTTTTACGTAAATAACGAAATTCACTAATAACGTTTGCGCTTAAGTAACAGATTAGGTCTGCAGCCCGGTTGGTATGAACCTTTTTAAATTTTGACTTGACTGGCTCTCAAAGCGGTGATCGATGGTGGCTCGGACGTAAGAACGCTTTTCTTAAAATCCTACTAAGGTACATTTGTCATAGATTTTCAACACCACCCTTCCCGTGCCTCCTCGGAGAACACGTTAAGCTGTCGGTCCCGGTTCTACTAACACTAACTTGTGGAATCGTTAATAAGTTGTCATTATAAATATCAGACCCTCGCCAACCCGCCTAGCCAGCATGGCGTGTGTAGGTCAGATTCCCCAGAAATTTCTGGAAGGTGTTCTAAGGTTTGTAATAAAAATTATGATGGGCTCTCAAATCTAGTTTTTACGCTAGAAACGCTGTTTTGTCTCCCAGTACCAAGTTGTCACTTTTGACATTTTTGAGGGCAAGTCTGTTTGTTGTATGTCGGATGGAGACTGGAAGATCGAAAGACTAGGATACAAAATTTGTGGGATATGAGGGAATTGCAAGGACTGAGTTATGCGAGGTCCGAAGAGTTCGCTCATGGAAAGAGTTTAGGAATGCGAAATGTTCTTTTAAGTATTGTTTATTGTTTATTAATTATCCGTCGGAACCTTGTGGGAACACTTGGAATTGTCAAAGTTTACAATTTTGTATATGCAATGTAATTAATACAATTACACAGAAAAATAGCCGGATACGAGAAAGCAAGGAACAGTCTGCTACTATATAGTCGTACATTGATTATATAAACTAAGGTTGGATGCAGCTGTAAAGGGGCGTTGTACTTATCAAATGCATTGTCTTATGTCAAATAATAATAATGATGTATAATAATTATTCAATAATTTTAATGTCAAATATAATTATAGCAGCTGTAAAGGGCGTTGTCACTTATGAACTAAAATTAAAACTAAGCCTAATTAATATTATATGTCAAAAAAATAATAATAATATATATATAAATATTAAATAAAATAAAATACCGCCTCCGTGGTCTAGTGGTAACAAACGTTTCCTTGAACTCGGGAGGTCGTGGGTTCGATTCCCACCGGGGGCAAGTTGTACATTGTATAATTTGTCTCGGTCTGGGTGTTTATATGTATAATATGTATATATTTACAAAAAAAAAAAGTATAATATGTAGTTTATAAACCATCTAGTTTCCGTAACACAAGCCTCGTAGCTTACCACGGAAATTAGATGGCGCTCTGTGACCTGTCTGGAAATATTTATATTTACCTATTTATTTATATATATCTTATTATTTTAGTATAATAAAACATAATATAATGTCTATAACATTAACATATAAAGGTGTATTGGGTTAATTTAATACTGCGTAAGCCGTAAAGCAAACATAATAATCTGAGATTTATTCGGGAGCTGATAGGCAACCATTTGAGTTTACTACGGAATTCAGAAATATGGTCAAACTTGCGAAGGGAGAAAATGAACCTAATACATGTTAGGCAGACCTGCCATTTTTTAAAGCTGCTCATCGGTCATATTTACACAATATGCATCGCCATAATCAATAAGTGGAAGAAGAAGACATTGGACAAGAGTTTTGCTTTATGCAAATGTAGCGATGCGAATTATTACCGCTAAATTATTATAATTTATTTTCCTCTAAGTATTGGTTCTTTAAATATCCATTATTTTATGAAAAATCAAAGAAGTAATTTTTCAGAATAATTATGTTAGTCTATCCCTAAATATATGTCTATGCATTTTTCTTTTTATTCTTTAGTCATTTGTTATAATGTACCAGCCGAGCGCGTCTCCCTTCATTTTTGCACTTATTTGTCGCTACACAAAACAATTTCCTTAACTTCAAATTAACAAAATAATTTTCACTTGGCGGAGAAAAATGAGAAAAACACCCTTTCAAGAGACAGGGCCTTAATAACTTTCTAAGGGTATTCGGTAAGCGGTGACCCTATCACTATAGGCTCTTCGATGCACACCATCTGATGACCCAGCGGGGGGCAAGTTAATTTGTGATCGGTTTAACATAGTCGGCTTTTTTATTATAATATTAGCACATGTGACCTTGCTCCCACCAGTTGATAAGGTCCATTAATGTTAGCAACTAGAATCAGACACTCATGACTGACATCAGTCCCTAACACTATGCCGGCTTGACTGGGCATAACGGCAATACGAGCCTGATCCCAAAACGTGTGGATACACTAGATTTATCGGCACGAAAGGTGGAAACTTCCCCGCCCCGACAGACTGGGCAATTTACCACCATCTGTCTACCTACCACCTATTTGTTGTTCTCGTTGAAAGTATGTGTCATTTACAATGATGTCAAATGCCAATTTTTATTTTCTAGGATAACTAATATTGTAAGCTTGCCATAAAGCATATAAAAATAACACCGCTTAAAACAAGACTTACTGTAAACTTACCTGTTCGGCAACAAGGCCGATACACTATTATTTTTTCTATCCCATACAAAATAGATTCAGCAACCCCTTACGGAGAATACATGTATTGTTAAGAAATTTGCTGTTTCTATTCTGATATGCATCCTGCCATTGAATTTCTCCTGGTGCAAGGCAAGAGGATGCGTGATAGGTCTACGATGAGATGGACTGATCAGGTGAAGGCTACAATGGATTATCCCCTACATGAGATCATCGCACCACTCTTCAAATTCAAATTCAAAATATTTATTTCCATATGGTTCACATGTAACACTCGGATATTGTCAATTTTTTACAATATTATTAAAATAATAAATAAAAAGATTAAATTAAATTATGGATAGAGCGAAATAAGGAAGTGACATTGCTGCCTTAAGCAAGTACTGTAGCTTAACCTAAATTCGAGGCATTATAGCCGTGGGATCATGAACGATTCTTCTGCTGTTGTTGCCGCAAACCTGTGGAACAAGCTGCCGGTAAATATACGACAAGCATCCAACAGAAGCATTTTCAAAAAAAATGTATATTCATATTATTTAAATAGCTCATAACAACTCATTTAGTTTATTTATTATATTATTATATGTAGTGTATGTGTATGTATTATTAGTATTTAGTTTATTATAGTATTTATTATTGTAGTTTAGATAATATTGCATATTTATTACGTAATCATATTTCTCTAATTGCACCTACCTTACGTCTTTAATGTTCTACAGTGTCCCTAAGGTTGGCTGTCAGAGAATGTCTTGCGACATTAAGTCCGCCCTTGTATATATTGTGCAATAAAATTTTAATAAATAAATGAGTGCACCAGGCAAGCTGCGGTCCGAGAGGAATGGCGACGTTTTGTTAGGCGTGCCGCAAGCACTCAAATGGCGATCATGACCACTCTGTCAAGAAGAGTGTAGCTACTAAGAAGAAAAATGTGATTGGTGATTTTTGTTACCAGTTGAACAAAGGAATTGAATTATTCAAGTTGGACTCAACACGGCATGAGATGTCTACAAGCTCAGTGGCCCGAATCACACGTGTCGGTGACGTCTTTGGCGAATGGTGTCAATGATTTCTGTAGCGAATTTATGTTACCTTCTTAACATCAAAGTCAGACCTAAAGTTTATTTTTATTATGTTTATGTTTATCTAAGACTACTAGAAGAAGACAAATTTCTAAGCATTCCATGGATTCACCGTGCGGGTGCCGGGTCCATCGTGTGTGGGTAAGAGATGAGAAGAATGGTGTCTCCGGCTTGCGACCGACAATAGGCTGGTTTAAGAAAAGGAGGCCTCCTTTTTTATTTTATTACGCTATAATACGCTCACCATCCACCATTCTACTTCTCTCCCTTCCCAACCAAATATTGTATGATTCCGTTAATGCCGTCTTGGAAGCTCGTTCCATAAATCTATTGACGGCAGACCTGCTTAGGCCCAATTCTTTCAGTAAGTGATGCAAAGATTTTGCTGGAACTCCTCTCGCACCAACTTCCACTGCGTAAAGCTGAGTCTTGAACCCGTTTCTGATCATTTCTTCTGTGAGATCATAATATTTATTCGACTTCATGTTGTGGTCTTTTGGAATATTTGATTCCCACGGAACAATAAGTTCAATAAGGATAACTTTTTTCAAGTTCCGAGAAAACACTGAGATGTCTAGCCTATAGGCTTTATATTTCGCTCTTAAGTCCGTAGATTTAGACAAGGTACCGGAATCGACTCCTGGTCGGGAGATATTAATTTACACAGGATTACAAACAATTGTACAGAGAGGTTTTACAAACAATATTTATACAACCAGATTCCAATCCAAAAAAAAAAAAAAACCACACGTTAATGCACACTCACACAAAACACGCACTCATACATACATACACAAATCACTACCACACTCATACACACACCCACACTAACTCATTTAAACCTTCTCTTTTTATATAATTTGTAATATTAAGTAGGTATTCAAATAAATAATTAGTTATAAGTATTTCTATCTGCAAGCGCCTTGTTTTGCAATATTGTTTGCGACCGGAAGTGCAGGGTGTCCAGAGATCCAGGCGTCCCAGAGACCCTTGTTCAGGCCCCTGATTGAAACTCATGTATAACTGTTTGAAAATAAAGATTATTTGATTTTGATTTTTGATTTTAATTGTTGTTGTTGTTGATGGGCATATAGTAAAGTTGGCTAAATGCAAATCCTCTTTACTTGATGATTCTTTACTTTTTACTTTTTTTAAATCCAAAGCTAGGCGTCAGGCTTCGCCCGCGGGGTGAGGCGGAGTGCACAATCGCCCGAAAACGAATCGTCTAAGATCATTCCGCCTAGCTTTTGACATTTCTGACAGGCGTAATCGATCTTAGACGATACGTTTGAGACGATTGTGCACTCCGCCTCACTCTGCTGTGATCTTTGTAAGTACTTTTCCTTAAACGGCTTTAAGCCATATGAAATGAACCAACTTTTGGTTATATTATTGTAATTTCAGAATTACAGAACCACGACAATTCAATTCGTTTATTTTGCAAGTAGGCATAGGACAATAAGAGATGTATTCTGCACTTTTACACGTCAATTTTAACAATATTGATATAAAACAATATCATTTTATAGTACATATTGGTGAATCTGAAGCAGTACATGATAGCCATCATTTGGAAAGAGAAACAATAAAATAACAAAATTATAAATACAGATTACCTCCGGATACCACCCTGAGCGATTTATGTATAGCTGACTCTGTAGTAGTACCAGGACCGACGGCTTAACGTGCTCTTCGAGGCACGGGAACCCACCGTAAATATATGACAAATGTACATAAGAGAGGTGTATTTCTTATTGGTACATTTGAGTATGAAACGCGACTTTTTTGGTTTAAAGAAATCGCTCCCATAACCGAGCCACTACCGCTCTATCTCCTCTCCTCCTCCTTAGTCGGTACCCCACTGTTGGGGATCGTGACTCCGTCGCAGTCGATCCACTAGCCGTTTCCAGTGGCTGCGGTCCTCGGCGCAGTGGATGGCTTGGTGTACTGGGATGTTTAGGTGGTCAGTCACCTGACTGGACCATCGTTTGGGGCTTCTTCCTCTTGCTCTTTTACCGTCTACTTTTCCCGTTACTAAGAGTTTTTCCAGATTGTCGGCGCCTCTTCTAGCAAAGTGGCCAAAATATTGCAGAATTCGGGTAAAGCAGACGGCAGAAAGTCTCTGTACCTTAGCAAGTTTGAGCTCTTCGAGCACGGAAACGTTAGTGCGTCGTGCGGTCCAATGAATATTAAGCAAACGACGCCAGCACCACATCTCAAATGCATCAATTCTTGCCCTATCTGCGGCTTTTTTACCGCTCTATCTAAGATGTATTAAATAGTATTATGACGATCGTATCCCTAGAAATGTGGTCAGACACCAAGCTTTTGTAAGAAGCGAGTTCACATTTAGTCAACTTTACTATAGGCACATCATGACAAGTGGCAAGCCCGTCGATGTCTCTAGCGTACCTCCGCGTCGAAATCAACAGACATACAGACAGACAAATGTTCCTTTTTTATAATTATTCTCTAATATTTTTAAAATATGAATATAATATCATCATCATGGTCCTGTCCTTTTTATTAATTCGGAAACAAGAGCATTTGTAAACTGAACCCGGATGTTGATGAAAAATTTAAAAATTTCAACCGTTTCAGCTTTTGGTTTTTTCATCCCACTCTCAACGGATTAAATTACATCGTTACCATAATTAAAAATATATATTTAAAACTGGATGTTTCACCCGGCTTCGCCCGTGTTTCACTTAGCCTTAGGTTCAAATATATATTTTAAAAAACGTTTTGCCAATTTTTATTAATATCGGTCCAGTAGTTTAGGCGTGAGCTCAGCAGACAAACTATATAATTAAAAAAAAACCATATTTTTTTTATTTAACTGCAATTTATTTCCACATGATCACTAACGTGTAAAGGAATCGTCACGACCGTATCCCTTCCGGGGTGGTCAGAAACCACGCTTAAAAAGAAGCGGATTCACATTTTGACTTCAAATTAAATTATTATATTTTATTATAATTACATTTAGCTAACTTTACTACAAGCCAATCATGACAAGTGGCAAGCTCGGCGATGTCTCTAGCGTACCAAACTCGAGAAATATCACAAATAAATTAAATATTTTATTACAATAAATACATGAATCGAACTACGGAAGCAGGTAAAATTTTTATATATTTCTATTACGAATTTGTTGTTTTTTTATACATAATAAACAATAATTACTTTTACAGTTCAACATTTGACCTTTTCTTGAATATTTATTTAAAATATGGAAAATGCGGGTCCAGCAAGCGGCGCAAGTATGTAAGTATATTAAAAGATTAAATAAATAAATATTTCCAGACAGGTCACACAGCGCCATCTAGTTTCCGTGGTAAGCTACGAGGCTTGTGTTACGGAAACTAAATGGTTGATAAACTACATATTATACTTTTTTTTGTAAATATATACATATTATACATATAAACACCCAGACCGAGACAAATTATACAATGTACAATTTGCCCCCGATGGGAATCGAACCCACGACCTCCCGAGTTCACGGCAACGTTTGTTACCAATAAATATTTAATAAAATAAAAAAAATATGCCGTTTGCTGTAGAAACTCTGGGGCCATGGAGTCCAGTGAAAAAAAGTTTTTAAAAGACAACACCGCGTCTTGTCGTCTCCTCCGGTGACAAGAGTGCTGGCTCTTTCTTCGCCCAAAGAATCAGTATTGCAATTCAGTGGGGAAATGCAGCCAGCGTTCTTGCCACCATTCCACGCGGACGGGACTTATATCCCACCCTTAGTTATAATATTAATTTTATTTTATATTTTGTAAATATTTATTTCGAAATCGTTTTATTTATCACAAAATTTACAAGTTTCAAAGGTTCTTTTAAGGCAAGGTCAAAGTTATTTACACACTCATTTAAACCCCAGACAGCTTTAATTAACTAAAAAATAAATCAACTCAAAGGTTTTTCAGAAAGGCTGTCTCACGCATTTGCGGTTCGCGCCAACCGACGAAACCCTATCACTTTAATTAAACACCAAACTATCAAAGCCACCGAAATTAACTTTTATATAAACTGGGCTTAAAAATATAAATAATGCTTTTTTTAAATATATACTTCCACCTAATGGTAAGTGGCGCGCGAGGTCCATTAATGTAGGCAACTGAAATTAGACACTCACGACACGGCGCGGTGGTGGCTTGGTTGTAAGAACGCGTTACTTATATCCTACAAAGGTCGGTTCAAACCCACCTGAAATACACTTTTCAATAAGAAATACACTTTTCTTACGTCCATTTGTCATAGATTTACAACACCACCGTTCCCGTGCCTCGGAGAGCACGTTAAGCCGTTGGTCTCGGTTCCACTCATTGGTACATGCTTTTTATTATAGCCCAGGGTGGTATCCGGGGCGCTGTGGTTATCGAGAAATTCTATAATTGCAAGAGATCTGTAGATGCCTACTATTGAATCGTTTTTTGTGGCCTAAACGGGGATTATCCTTATCTATTGAACCAAGTCTATTGAACATCCTGAATAACTCCGCTGTATGTCTGTCAGTAACAGTATGCCGGCTGGACAAGATGCTTTTGCACACTTCGCTTAAACGACTCTCTAGGATATAGGTAAGTGGAATCACGGTTTTGTCGTCACTGATATCACGGTCATTGCATGTAAGTCAAAGTTACCAAACTTCTAAAACCCCACAACCAACTTGGACTATAAAACAAAACCAAACGCTAATTAATCGTTTTGTTTCCTAGAACGTAACATTGTATAGGTTTCTGAGAATTTTACATATATCAACAATATGTGGAAATAATAAAACAGTCTCTAAAACTCTCGAATCACTGCAGCTTCGCCGTGACGTTGCGTGTTGTACAAGCTATACCACGGCGAGTGTTCTGAGGAGCTCCATAACCTTATCCCTTCTTCTCTATTCCGCAACCGAACCACACGCACAGGCCAAAATATGCATCCGCATACCTTACCCGCGTACTCATAAATTTGGAGACTCTTACATCTGTCGCACGCTGAAGATGTGGAATGCTGGGAGCCAGTGTGTTTCCCCACTCTTATAACCTGGAGTTCTTCAAGCGAAGTGTGAAAAAGCATCTTGTTAGGCCGGCATAGTAGTATAGACTGATGTCAGTCGTGGTGACCGGCGTCAGTTGCTCCCATTCTTGGACCTCGCGTACTGCTTACCATCAGGTGGGCACGATGTCACATGTCGTGTTTAATATAAAAAAAAAACCTTAAGTAACAATAATAATAAAATTAAAAATTTACATTGTTTACAAAAGTACCTATTGTCAGTACAGCCCCTAGAACACAGCGCCCTAGACCTCCACTGCTGGAGATGGGCCTTCCAGAACATATATCCGGAGAATTTGGCCTACACTCGCCACGCTGGCCAGACGGTTTGGCGAGGATATTATGTCAATGTTAAAGACAATTTATTAACGATTCCACAAGTTGGTATTAGTGGAACCGGGACCGTCGGCTTAACGTGCTCTTCGAGGCACGGGAACGGTGGTGTTGTAAATCTAAGACGTACGTAAGAAAAGTGTATTTCTCATTGGTACATGCCGGGTGGGTTTGAACCGACCTTTGTAGGATTTAAGGTACGCGTTCTTACAACCGAGCCATCACCGCGGATTTACCTATTGTATAAGAGCATAATATATATATATTTTTTAAATTTATAAATATTATTGTGTCCCGACCAGGAGTCGAACCCGGTACCTCAAATTCAAATCCACGAACTCAACCTCTAGACCACGGAGGCAGTCAGTTACACGCAATTGTAATCTTATAAAACATTAGCCATAAGGTTGACATTAGCTCCATGCGATGTAATTGTTTTTTTTAAAATGCTTTTTATAAACGTTTAAAGTTTCGTGTCGTAAAATATATGTAATAATCTTTTTGTAGAAAAATTTTCGCGTTGTCAGCTTATAGTTGACTTCGTTAATTAAATTAATCCATGGTCGATATATTGATATACGTGGTTGGTACCTTGTCACTTTGTTTATTTCTGCATACGTTAAACATGTCAAAAGATAATTTTAGATAATACCATTATTATTTAAGTGCGGTTACATAAAAACTATCACAGTAACTAAAGCACGTAGCACCCACATTTCACATAATTGTTAGTAACATTATCTGTACTAGAAACTACAATTAGTGTGGACTCGACTTTACAAACTCGCCAGAAACGAGACAAAGTTACTAAAACAGGTTTACTCTCGTAGACGTAGATTAGAGACGAACCAGCCAATTCGATTCGTTTATTTTGCAAGTAGGCATAGGACAAAAAGATATGTATTCTGCAGAAATACACTTTTCTTACGTACATTCGTCATAGATTTACAACACCACCGTTCCCGTGTCTCAAAGAGGACGTTAAGCCGTCGGTCCCGATTCCACTAATACCAACTTGTGGAATCGTCAATGAATTGTCATAAAAAAATGACATCATATTCTCGCCAAGCCGTCTGGCCAGCGCGGCGCTAGCGAGTATAGGCCAATTTCTCCAAATATATGTTCTGGAAGGCCTACCTCCAGCAGTGGAAGTCTAGGACGCTGTGTTCTAGGGGCTGTAATGAATGATTATATGTAGTATGTATAGTATATATTGTTAATGTAGTTTATAGTTCATCAATATTATAAAAATATTAAAATATTTTAGAATTATCATTTAAACCTAATAAAATTTGTAAGTTTTATATGTATGTTTATTATTGTGTATGTATTAGTATTTAGTATATTTATAAGTAGATTATATATAAGTTAGTTTATTATATAAGTATTAATATCTAATTGATGTGTCACTTATACTTTCCTTGCACCTACAGTTGTTCTAATTAGTCCCAAAGGTTTGGCTGTCAGAGAATGTCTACGGGCATTAAGTCCGCCTTTTGTACTTTGTGCATTAAAGTTTTGAAATATATAAATAAATGACTTTTATTATTTAAATCACCTTGTGATATCTTAATAATTGCTTTAGCCTATAGTATGTATTAAATACAATATATTTATTGTCTTATGCCAGAATTAAAGTAGTAAGTAGTCTAGCGGTTAAGTCCGTGGATTTAGACTTGGAGGTACCGGGTTCGATTCCTGGTCGGGACACAATAATATTTGTTATTAAATTTTGTAAGGCTACAAGTTACTATATTCCTATTGTAAAAGCTGTGAATTTACCTAAATTTAAATAGAATAATGTACGTTGTTCTGTTTTATAATTAAGTGTTACATGTTACATCATTTTATTTTGGTTACTCAAAGGCCCAATTAATGGATACTGTTATAGCCTGCAACCACCTGCATTGGTGCAGCATCTAGTTTATGTCTTAGTTGTAAGTGAAAATCCGTGTATCTAATGTAACTGGCACTGTTGGCGACCCGAATAAATAAATAAACAATTTGTATTTTTTTGCCGAATTTTAATTTAAATTAAATAAAAAGTATGCCAACTTAAAATTCCGCCACATTCTTCCAGCAGATGTTTAGATTCTTATACAGTATCAGCAGCTCGCCAGTGGAACCGACTACCTCTTTACATTTGTAAAGCACCATCAATCATTAGTTTTAAGAATTTGCTTACCAAACACTTTCACAAAAAGCAAGACGAATCTACATAACTTTACAGAGTCCGTATATCATTGTATGTATTATTTGTTTTATGTACAAATAATACATACAATAATATACGGACTCTGTAAAGTGATGTAGATATTCGTCTTGCTTTTTGTGAATGTGTATATATTATTTATTTATTATATAATATATGTAAGTATAATAGTATGTGTTATTTGTGTATATATCGGTAGATAAGTACCATATTATATATATTATTTTAGTTATAAGTAGTTTTCTCAATAAAACTTATTGTCAAACTCTGTCTGCCTGCTTTATGCTTTATGCAGATGATGCTGTTCTCATGGCATCGTCCGAACAACAACTGCAATCACTAGTCACAGAAATGAAAGAGGGATGTGCAGAAAAAGGACTCCGTTTGAATGCGAGAAAAACCAAGGTACTAGTGTTTGAAAGAAGAAGGATGACAACCGTGACGATAAAGATTGATGATGACACTCTAGAACAAGTAAATGAAATTATATATCTGGGCAGTGTTTTCACTGCGGATGGGAAGTATGATAGGGATGTTGAAAGAAGAGTGAACGCGGGAAATAGTGTCAACGGTGCCCTGGGGTCACTGATCGCCAGTCGGAATGTCAGTGACAAAGCTCGACTCGCCATACACAACGCCATGCTGGTACCAACACTTATGTATGGAAGCGAGACGTGGATATGTCAGAATACGCATGAGAGTAGAGTTAATGCAGTAGAAATGAGATCGTTGCGTCGGATATGCGGCGTCACTTTGACGGACCGCATACGTAATGACGAAATACGAAAAAGGGTAGGTATGAAAGAAAGCATAGGGACAAAAATAAGGAAAGGCATGCTACGATGGTTCGGGCATGTTGAAAGGATGAATGAAGAGAGATTGACGAACCAGATATATAATGCGAAAGTCGTGGGTAAAAGAGGCCCTGGCAGACCTAGACTCACATATTACGACCAAATTAATAAAACAATAGCTGAAGGTGCGTTGAAAAGCCATCGAAACAAAAGGGCATGTATGAAGAGGTTGATGAATGTCGAAAAAGCGAAAGAGGTATGTCGTGACCGTGACAAGTGGCGCTCAATTGTCTCTACCTACCCCGCAAGGGATTTGGTGTGAAGATATGTGTGTGTGTGTGTGTGTGTCAAACATTAGTGGTCATGCACCTTACAATCCCTGCTCACATCTCCCAAAGGTTAGCTGTTAGAAAATGTTTTTAGACATTAAGCTCGCCTATGTACAGTAAAATGTTTTATTTTCTGTGCAATAAAGAATTTATCTATCTATCTATCTATCACTTCTATTGCAAACAATTTATTCATCATCAGAGCCTCTAGATACAGAGTCCTAGACCTCCATTGCTAAAATGAGCCTTCCAGAATATATTTCTGTAGAATAGACATAAAGGGGTTGGCGAGGTTCTTATCATTAAAGTAACATCCGGTCCTCTTTTTATACGTCTTTGGTTATTGTTAATTGTCATTTCGGAGAGAGATTTCACTTCAATTTCAACTGCATTGATACAAACTTTAAATTCGTATCAACTGTTTAAACAACTGAAAAAGTACACGCAGATTTTATTTGCAATTAAAATTTGTTCAAAATATTTATTGACTTAAAATAATGACCGGGTCCTCAATACATTTTTACGAAAAATCCTTGATCGAATACATTTTTTGACCAAATTAAATAACCGAAGGAGAGAATAGCTAGAGAAGTTCCAGCATTAGAAAGTTATTTTTTTTATACCAAGCATGACATGTGACATCGCGCGCCTGATTGTAAGCGTTACGAGAGATCCAAGAACGGGAGCAACTGACGCCAGCAAACTGACATTAGTCTCTACCATTACGCCGGCCTGTCAAGATGCTTTTTCTCACGTCAATCGAAGGACTCCAGCTTATAATACAACCACTCTCTTCGGCATCCTAAACTCGCCACCATACCTAAAAGAACGCTTTAAGTTTCTCTCCTCAACTCATGATCGCGAATTGCAGAATAACCTCCTCTCTATTCCTATCCACTCCTCGACCAGATATTCAAATTCTTTTACTGTTACTGCAGCATCACTCTGGAACTCCCTTTCCCTTTCCCTTCGCACTCTTCAAACTGCAGGCTCCTTCAAAAATAATCTATACGATCACTTTTTATCCATACAAAATATTCGTAGTTGACCTCATTCCTATTCCGTATTGTGAAAAAAAAAAAACATTTAAGTGTATGTATTCTATGTAAATATTACCCTTTCGGTAAGTATTATGTGTAGTGTATTGTATGTGTGTATTATGTATGTATAGTATGTATTGTTGTTTATGTAGTTTATTGTACCAATATTATAATAATATTTGTAAGTATTAGTATAAATTAATATTTTATAATATCTCTCATTATCTATCATTTATATATTTTTTGGCACTCTGCCTGTAATTGGTTACATTTCACAAAGGTTAGCTGGTAGAAGATGCCTTAAGGCATAAAACTCGCCTATGCGCTTAGTTTTAAGTTATTTAACTTTGTGCAATAAATATTTTTTATTATTATTATTATTATAGGAATATGGAAACTCACTGGCTCTGGATTCAGCGTACTACAGATGTCTCAAAATTAATATGTACGCGTAGGAAGGCATGGGGGTGCATATTTTATCCTGTACATGTGTTTCTATTCCGGAATAGAGAAGAAGGGAAGGTTGTGGAGCTCTTCAAAACACTTACCGTAGTATAACTTGTACAACACGCTTAGGGAGGCCACATCTAGGCAAAGCTGCAGCGATTTGAGAGTTTAGACACTGTAATGTCGCAGAACTGATGACCAGTCCCCATTGTTCAAACGGGTTCTAGAGTGGAGACCACGTACGGGGTGACGCAGAGAGGGACGATACTCCAATGTACCTTAAGAAGGTCACTGGTGGGGGTTGAAAAAGCAAAAGACTGTGCAGTTGTTACCCTTAGGAATGTCAGTAGTCGAGAGACACAGGTTAATGATGATCTTTTTATTTTATTGGAAAACAAATAGTTCTTAATTACTAATTACATAATCTTATATCTACACACCATTAATATGAGTACGTTTCAAATATAGAAAACTATGAAATATAGTAAGGAATACAAAAATACAAATGTTAAATACCAGCCTACGTCTAGGATCTCCTTGCACTTTTCCACATCGCTGTCAATGTGGAGACAACGTTGGGACACTCAGCCACCACGGCCTCTCCTGCAGCAAGAGCACAGGTTGCATCCCAAGGCACGCCAGCCTCAATGACGTGATGGTAAGAAGCCCTGAAGAGTGGGGGGAAGAAAAGGCCGTTCTTGGCTGTCAGCGCACATGGGTCTTGTTGACATTAAACTGGACACATTTTTAAATATTTTTTAATAAATATAATAAATATTTTTTGTGAAGGGTGTGGCCCAGTTCTGCCGTCATAATTCTCCTTGATTCCTCCAGTTGGTTACCTCCTAAATCTCGAGGACTAAGATACTGCCGTGGGCCGTGCTGTCGTCTGTATAACAATGAATGTTGCCCAGAGACAACATATCATTGATATGCAGAAGCAAGAGTGTTGGTGACAACACAATGCCTTGCGGTAACCGAGATTAGATGAATTCCCACCCACAAGGAACGGATGCTGCGCTCATACAGGAAGATTAATCCCCTTTAATGTGGAATGCCACCTGTGTGGACACACTGGCTCCTTCATACCTGTCCTTGTCGTCTAAGTCACCTCTCGGCTAATTGTCTGCTCTGGGGACAAGAGGGCTGGTTCTTTCCTCGCCCAGAGAATCAGCATAGCGATTCAGCAAGGAAATGCGGCCAGCGTTCTTGCCACCATGCCACGCGGATACGATTTATATTTAAATTAGGTTTTGTAAGTAGGCTTTTTGTTTGTTTTTTTGTTTATTATTATTATATTTTTATAGTCAGTGTTAAAATATCGATAAATTGCGTATAATGAAACAAAATAAATAATTATATTATTATAATAAAACCAAAGAGAAATGAAGTTCCTACATTATAGTCAATGTAAATTATCAAAACAAAATAATACTTGTATGAAAAACCAAAGAAGCGAAAGGAATAATTTTATTTTACACGTTCATGTTACTTTATTACATTAAATTAAAACTGCTTTTAACACGTGAAAAACAGACACTAATTTTAGTACAGAATATAGTAATAGAAAAGTATCATCACGACCGTAGTTTTAGGGTTCTAGTTTATCTTATTGGAGCTTTGAATAAAAGTGAATACGAAGAACTCTATTACCTAATCCCTCCCTCTCCATTCTGCAACCGAACCACACGCACAGGTCAGAATATGCACCCACATACCGTAGTCACCATCCCTTCGCGTATCTATAAATTTGGGGACTCATACAACTGTCGCACGATAAAGATGTGGAATGCTCTTCCAGCCTCTGTGTTTCCACTTTCCAATAACTTGGAGTCCTTCAAGCGAAGTGTGAAAAAGCATCTAGTCAAGCCAGGCCAAGGCATAGTGTTAGGGACTAATGTCTTCAGTTGCTAACATTCATGGACCTTGCGCGCCACTTACCATCAGGTGGGCCCAAGGTCACATGTCGTGCTAGTATAAAAAAAATATATTAAAAAAACCCCCACTGATCTCATTCATCATCATAGCACCTAGAACACAGAATCCTAGACCAGACCAGAGGCCTTCACTATAAAACCGACAAAAAACCACGTGGACTTGAATGTTTTTACACTCATATAGCCTTTAAGGGTTAATATAAATAATTGTCAAAAACATTGTGAGTCAAACTGCAATTTTAGCATTTATTAATAGAGTTTTGGGTCGCTGAATTCACGGGTAATGAAGTTTAGTCGATGGTTTTGATGAAGATCATTTGCATGCACAAGCACGTAAGCTGGGTAAAACATAATCACATACACTTTGTTAATAGGGAAGCAGCACAGAACAGAAAAAAACAGTAGCGAAAGACTATCATAATAAAACAAAAAATTATAATTGTGTTTTATGTTGGTCTAAAATCCTGTTGCATCGAGTGGTCGTGGTAATATTATTATGTTTAACTTTAAGCGGGTCCAACTAAACTTAAAGGGGGATCCAGAAAATGTACTATTTAAACTTGTATTTAAAGAAATAAAATGTTTTAGTTTTTTTTTTGGTCAAGCGATTAAGTCCGTCAATTTACGCGGATGTACCAAATTCGATTGCTGGTCGGGATACAATAATTTATTTATGATATTTCTCGAGTTTGGTACGCTAGAGACATCGACGAGCTTGCCACTTGTCATGATAGGCCTATAGTAAAGTTGGCTAAATGTGAATCCGCCTCTTTAAAAGCGTGGATCCTGACCATCCCGTAAGGGATATGGGTATGGTTAATTTTACTAATATTATATACTAATATTAATAATTTGTGAGTATAGATAGTGGGTAGATGGATGTTTTTTTACTTTTTCAAGCAAAAACTACTAAACGGATTTTGATGAAATATTACAGAAATATAGCTTATTCATCAAAATAATGTATTTAGGATATTATTAGTATATAAAAAGAATATGATGTAAGTTCTTGCGAATTTTTCCTATCCATGTCGAGTCGGGTTTGCGAATTTAATTACAGTAATTATACATATACATAAATTACAGTGGTTAAAATAAGAAAGATACACGAGCAATATTACAACTTCTACAATATTTTTCAGATCTGTGGAAACTAGATGCCTATAGAACTTTAATTAACATTTAACTAAAATATTAATTCTGCTTCATCCAAAATCGCTCCCTAATACGAGTACGTAGGAAAAATTAAAGAAAGCAAATGTGGTCGATATCCGCTCTAGTTTATATTTAACCTTAAAATATATACATATATATTATCATTTAGCTCCTAGAATACACAGTCCTTGACCTCCGTTGTTGGAGATGGGCCTTCCAGAAATATCTGCACACTGCGCTGGCCAGACACCGCTGCGCTGGCGAGAGTCCGATGTCAATTTTATAATGCCATTTTTTAAATAACGATTGCACAAGTTGGTATTAGTACCGGGACCGGCGGCTTAACATGCTCTCCGAGGCAAGGGAACGGTGATGTTGTTAATCTATGACAAATGTATGTAAGAAATAGGTATTTCTCATTGGTACATGCCGGGGGGGTTTGTACCGAATTTTGTGGGAATTTAAGGTAAGTGTTTTTACAATCAAGCTACCACTGCTCTTACAAGTATATATGTATATTTGGTGGTAAGGACTCCAGGTTATTGAAATGGGGAAACACACTGGCTGGGAGAGCATTCCACATCTTCAGCATGCAACAGATGTATGAGTTTCTAAATCTATATGTACGCATGTTTTTCGGTTTCGGTTGCGGAATAGAGAAGATGGTTGTGGAACTCTTTAGAACACTCACCGTAGTATAGCTTGTAGAACACGCTCAAGGAGGCCATATATCGGCGTAGATGCAGCGATCCGAGAGTTTTAGACACTGAAGTGTCGTCCACACATAAATTATGGCTAGAATTTATTTAAAAACTTTATTGCACTATGTATAAGAGGCGGGCTTAATGCCGCTAGGCATTCTCTAGCAACCAACCTTTGGGACAACAAACCATTTGTGTTGTGAGGTTGGTGCAACCATTAAATAGATTAAATAGGTACTTCAAATTAAATAATATATTTATATAGACAATATATACTAATATCTACACAATACTACATACTATAAATATATTTTATACACTGCATATAATACCCACTTACAATGTGAGGAACTGTTTAAATAATGTGAGTATACCATCTTTTTGAAGAGTGATCAGTGCCAAACAGGCACTTGACGAATTTCTACCGGCAAATTGTTCCACAGATTTGCGGCCACTACTGCAAAAGAGTTAGACTGAAAGCCAGAGTGATGGGACGAACGGAGAGATCTGATATGAAATGAGGGAAGATAGCAAAATTTAAATTACATCCCACCCCCATCACACCAGTGTGACGTCATCTATCCATTAGTATTGTATAGGAATTAATTTTTGTTCTGATCTCGTTATATCTTTGTTCCCCATTCCGTCCACTAATTATTGCCGGGCCAAGACGGAGCTGTGGGAAATGGGCGTAATAAGACCTTTTGTAATCTCATTTATTAATTTTCGTCCCTCATTATTCTCGTCTCTTTTATACTGCTTGCTGCTTGCCAAAATCTAAATAGCGGACACTTTAACTTTAGGAATGCCTGGGCTTTTAATATACTTTATTTGACGCGCTAAGATCGTAAATTTAGATGCTGAGGTACCGCGTTCGATTCTTCATTACATTCATTACAGCCCCTAGAACACAGCGTCCTAGACCTCCACTGCTGGAGATGGGCCTTCCAGAACTGACGAATTTGGCCGAATTTGATCGCATTATTTATTAACGGTTCCACAAGTTGGTATTGGTGGAACCGGGACCGTGCTCTCCGAGGCACAGGAACGGTGGTGTTGTGAATCTATGAGAAATGTACTAAGAAAAGTGTATTTCTCATTGGTACATGCCGGGGGGGGGGGGTTTTTCGATTGGTTCGATTCTTAGTTCTAATTCTTAGTCGGAATAAAATAATTTATTAAGTTCTTGAGAGAGACATCGATAAGCTTGCCACTTGTCATGATGGGCCTATATAAAGTTGGCTAAATGTGAGTCTGCTTCTTTAAAGAGTGGTTTCAGACCACCACACCACGTGATACTTTTATGAAGTAGGATACAAGTTCAGTAAATACTTGGTCCAATAATATTTAACCAAATACCGTGATATTTCATTGACACATCACAACCCCTAAAACACTGACAATGTTAGATCGGCCTTTCAGAAATTTGTGTTTTTGTTCACTCGTCACGCTGGCCAGACAGGTTGACGACGGTCTGATGTAAATTTTAAAAACAATTTAATAATGATTCCACAGGTTGGTATTTATGGAACCGGGACCGAAAGCTTAATAAATAAAAGTATTATGAGTGTCATCAATCATGTGACAGTGTGCCAAGAACACTTGCAGCATTCCTCTGCGCGAAAAAACTGCGATCCCTCATGTCGCATACATCATTAACCAGCCGCTTAAAGAGTTCTTTAAAGAACTTCTTAGCACTTCGCTGCCACGGTCAAATTGTCTCAAGACCAAAAGGCACAAATACGTAGTCATTACAACAGCCTCGAGCCTTTTCAGTTGAGTTCGCTAAAGCTGGACAAGAGACCGTGCAAGGATGTCGACACAAGTAGCGTCCCACACCAATGCTCGACCCATGGACCATGAATAAGTTACTATAAGTTACTAATCTAAGACCGGTTCTTGCATAAGTCCATCGACTAAGACTTTCTGAACAAGCGTTATATTTCTCACTAGGGCAATCACATTCGTCACATTAATGAAGTCCTGGGGACCTATTTCCTGAGACGAGGACCTCGTCCAAATTTATTCAACGATGATTTTGTTTAAAGTAAAGGGTTAAACAGACTCCTATTTCTAAAAGTGACTTCCTCCGTGGTCTAGCGGTTAAGGCCGTATTTATTTTACCTAATCTCGACATGTGACTTCATGCACTGATTCAGATATAGTGAGTTTTTAAAACTCTCGAATCACTATAGTTTTTCCGAGATGTGACCTCCCTGATAGTGTTCTACAAGCTGTACTACGGTGAGTATTCTAATGAGCTCCACAACCTTATCCCTTCTTCTCTATTCGGCATCCGAACCACACGCGCAGGCCAAAATATGCACTCCCATACTGTAGCTACTATCTCTACACGTACATATATAAAAAAGTATAAAAATATATGATAAGCGGTACCCGAGGTTCGAGGTCCAAGATTGGGAGCAACTGACGCCAACCATTAGCGACCAACATCGACCAGGTTGTAGAAAATAAATATTTCTGACATTTCTCTTACTCTAGAGACATCGACAAGCTTGCCACGTGTCATGATGGGCCTAACTAAGTTAATTAAATGTGGACCCGATTTTTAACCCTTTAAGAACCATAAGGTTTTCATAATTGCAAAAACTCATTTTAAAAAAAAGGAAGAGGGAGAGAGTATGAACGTTGTAGATTTGTACCTAAAATAATACAAGGCAGGCATCGTGCACTAAATGTGCAAACAAAATGCGTAACAAGCGTACAAAATGTTTTTTACATTATTTTGTGCGTGCATTAGCAAAACTTTTTACTTTTATACATAACAGTTACAAAAAAAAGCATTGAACTAATGTCAACCATATGTCTAGTGTTTTTAAGATTATAATTGTGTGCAACTATAATAACGCTATAATATATCTATGATCGACTAGAGGAACTTTTTTGCCTTATGGATCAACTGAGCATTAATTGGAGCCAATGTCAACCTCATGATTAGTGTTTTTATGGTTATAATTGTCTGTGCTCATACTCATAGTATGAGCACACTGCCTCCGTGGTCTAGCGGTTAGGGCTGTGAATTTAGACTCGGAGAAGTTTTAAATAAATCAATTTAATTGATTTCTGATATTTCTCGAGTTTGGTACGCTAATGACATCTAAGAGCCACTTGGCATGATTGGCTTATGGTAAAGTTGGCTTAATGTGAATTCGCTTCTTTATACGCACGATTTCTGACCACACCGAAAGGAAAACGTTCGTTATGATACTGATAATAATAATTGTGTGCAACTATTACAATGCCAATTATGATCGACTAGAGATTTTCTTTTTGTTTTATGATCAACTGAGCAATTTATTTATTTATTTATTTATTATTTAAGGTACACTAACAGGTTACAATTAATACATATCAAGCACAAATTCATAATAATTCACAATAATTCATAAGGTCGGAATTGCAACCCAAGGGCAGTGTACACGGCATGTACACATAGCTACTTGGATGATTAGAGTAAACAGTGTTTTTCAGTTTTAAAATTTTAGGTTTCATCCATTTCATTATTATCAATTGGAGTCAACCAACCTTATGATTAGTGTTTTTAGGGTTATAATTATATGCATGGGTAATAGCGCCATCTATGATCAAGCAGAGGAACTATTTCTTAATAACAACGTTCCGTACAACAAAAAAACTGACATGAGGTTATCTTGTCGAAGAAGAACATTTTTTACACTTCCGTAGCACGCATACCGGTATATTGTCCGTGGAACAACAAAATAATAATTTTTAAAGTGCACGTTGAACACGACCATAACCGGAAATGCACTGTCATAGACTAAATCATTCCAAGACGATTGTCCTCTTTTCGATTCTCATACCGTTTGGATTCTAACAACCTCTTGTTATAATAAGCAAAATAATTTATTTATTGAACTGTAATTTTCTTTAAAGTTATCATATTTTATTTATTTATTTATTCAGAGAAAAAAACAGAAATATAACATAAAAATAGGTAGAAATGAGAAAAACAAACAGACATAAGTCACATTCGAATCAGTTCCTTTGATATATTTAATATACCTGGAGTAAGGAGGCCCTCATCACTTGCCCAGGGTGGTTAATGGGAAAGACGGCCCTGTATATCACGATTATTATAATTGTATATGTAAGCATATCTTGAAGCCAAAGTTCACGTAAACTTTGTACGATACGGAGACTCCAAACTTTGTCTATTCAGTGTGTTCAAACTTAGCAAAACCTTAAGGTGGCGACTGATCTATCTTTTATAAAAATAAAATAACGTTTTTTGGATCATAATCAAATAATTTCAGTTAGTGAGCACTGCCTTACGGAAAATAAATTCTGGGCTCCAGAAAACAGTTTCCCTATTTTTTTTCCTTCCACTTCCACCTGATCGTATTGTACTGCACCTCCACCTGATTGGTCGATTCATACTGCGCCTCAAATGTTGGTACGTGGTAAACTCAATTCAATTTATTTATTTCCATATGGTTCACATAGTAACGCATGGATATTGTCAGATACATTGTTCAGTTTACCAATAAACTAGATTAATAGGATAAACTATGGGTGGACCGTGAACAAAATTACTTATATCTATTACCTAATAATGTATAAATAAATAAATTCGTGGCTGTAAAGGGGCCGTGTCAACTTATTCTCTAAACGGAACGTTTTCTGACTGTGTTTAATGTTGTACATAGTTAGACCCTATATGCACCGATCATAGGATACTATATTTTACTTTACTATAATATTTATATTTATTAATAAACTCTTTATTGCACAAAAAAATATTAGTATTTATTTTTATAACAGCTACAATATATTATTTTTCTTATACTATCACGATTAACCTTGCGCCCGGTTTATGCTAAGTGGCGCGTAAGGTCCATGAATGTTCGCAACTGGACTTAGATACTCATGACTGACATCAGTCCCTAACACTATGCCGGCTTGCCTAGATAGTGTGAAACTTCGTTTAAAGGACTACAGATTAGAGGACAGTGGAAACACAGAGGATGGCATTTCACATCTTTATTGTGCGACAGATGTATCAAATTTCCAAAAGTTATATAAATACGCGAAGGAATGGTGACTATGGTATGTGGGTGCATATTCTGACCTGTGCGTGTGGTTCCGTTGCGGAATTGAGATTAAGGGATAAGATTATTGAGCTCTTCAGAGCACTCATCATAGTATAGCCGATAGAACACGCTCAGAGAAACTACATCTCGACGAAGCTGCAGGAATTCGTGAGTTCCAGATATAGTGGCATCGTCGACAATTCGGACAGCTCGCCTCAGTAGGACATTAAGAGCATCTCTGAGGTACTTGGTGGATCCATCTCAAAGGTAAGAACAGTATTCCACGCATAATCTATATTATTATGAATATTCGTATATGTATTGGTATGAATATTTGATTTTTTCAAACTATTTCTGCAACTAAATATGAAGGCCATGGTGATCCGTTTGTTTCCATAATTCACGTGGTGTTTACTATAAATATGCGGTGCAAACGTGAAGTGGTACAGTGCGTCATAAATCTGAGTGTGGCCCCTTTTGTTTTGAATAGGACGACATTTGTCACGACAAATTATTCACACTCTTCCTGGTGTCGAAACGAAAGCCTTTTTGTATAGCAGTCGTAGACGGATATTTACACGATGTGGAAAAGAAAAAACAAAATCATAAATATTCTTTGTCGTCACAAAAAACACAGAGAAAGGAAAAATGGATATCTGATGTAGGGTTTATTTATTCGAAGACAAAGGACAGAGACAGCCAACATAAAAACATAGAAAATAGCAAGAGAGTAGAAGCAGACATTAAAATGCAATGAAAGATACTATTGCATAGAAGTAATTGGCTTAAAATCTCAATTCATGTATTAAACACATAATTTAAATAACATTTTTTTATTTTAATAGTTATTATTATGATTAGCCACGAATTTTAATTTAATTCAAGTAATTTGACGTTTAAATTTTACTTAGCTTGTAAGGTGATACGGCCTTTTTACAGCCACGAATATAAATTATTGTTATTGTTATTTAGACTATACGATGACACGGCCCTTTTACAGCCACAAGTATATGTTTAATTGACATATTATTAATATTTACATTATAAGGTGACACAGCTCGTTTACAGCCACGAACTAGTATTAGGATTTCTTTACATTTAAGTTGACATTTATTATTAACCCGTCTGACCAGCGTGGCGAGTATAGGCCAAATTCTCCAAATATTTGTTCTGGAAGGCCCATCTTCAATAGTGAAGGCCGAGGACGCTGTGTTATAGGGGCTGTAATGAAAAATAAAATGAAGCTACTTCCCCTCTTTACAACCTTGAATTTATATTAAGTTGACACGGCCTATTTACGGTTACGATCTTATATTAAGGCAATAATGTTATTATAACACACATGTAATTATGAGAGAGTTATACAGCCGTTTGCTGAAAGGATGATTGTCTTTAGACATGTTTAACGTATGCTACGTATGCACGTCATCACGTGGAATATATGATCTGCCTCCGTGGTCTAGCGGTTAAGTCCGTGGATTTAGACTCGGAGGTACCGGGTTCGATTCCTGATCCACAAAGATATTTATTAATGTAAATAAATACATTTAATTATTATTTAATTTATTTGTGATTATTCTCGAGTTTGGTACGCTGGAGACATCGACGAGCTTGCCACTTGTCATGATTGGCCTATAGTAAAGTTGGCTAAATGTGAATCCGCTTATTTATATGGTTTCTGACCACCCCGAAAGGGAAACGGTCGTGATGATGCTTTACTTTAATTTATGTTGATCATAGATCATTTTTATCATGCTTTCTGCAACCGGCCGTAAGTGTTATTATTAATTAATCTCGCTCACAGCCGAGATAAAATAGAGAGAGAAAGAATTTCATAAGTTAATATTCGCGCGATCGTCGACCTCTCCCTACCTACTTGATTAGGGTCAGTATGAGTTGCTATATTTTTAGGAAAACTTCTCTGCGCCGTAACTTAAGATTTTATTTCTTAATAATTAAAATAAAAAATACGTAGTTCTTTATTTTTATTTAAAATTATAATATAAAAAAATTTGCTCTTTAATAAATTCCTCGCTGCATATTGTGTTTATCCCTTAATATAACGTCTATGTATTTTGTATAGCTTTATCCTTCTTGTGAATAGAAAGAAGGAAATTTAACTATTCAAGAAAAGCTTACGAGAGCCGAATACGTATAATGCTGTCTGAGTTAGCTGTTTAGGAAAGATTTCGGCCGAAGTTTTTACCCTTTAAGTACACATACATACATATCTTTATTATTAGACACTCCTTTCACTCTCTCTTAGGCTGAGTTGTGCAAAAAGAAGTCTCTGCAAAATATAAAGATTAAAGTTAAAAATAGCGTCGCATTCAATATATTAGAGCAGCAATTCATTGGCGACTGATTGATTTTAATTTATTTCAACAAAATAACAATAATAACTAAAAAAAAACATAAAACTAAATATATAAAATCATCTAACATTCATTCACATTCAATCATTCATTCGTTCCTTCAAACATACCTGCTCCATCCTCACATCCTATCCATCTCACTTGCTTTCTGGTTCTTTTGATCCTTAAGCTTATAGCCCTTATTACAGAAATGTGTATTTTTGTTTTTAGCCAGCCTGCAACTTGTGAGAATGGCTTCTGCCATTTTTCAGAAAGCCGTGAAGCGGTCTTTTTGACAAAAGCCGCGTACTCAGCACCTAATGAGCCATCACACGAGATAACCAACGGCGTAAATGAAGCTCTGAGATCTTCTGCTGCCCTGTCGTATTTACGGTGTTTCTCGTGTGAATGGGTTTGGGAGATGCTTCCCCAGGTACGGGTTCCGTATGAGGTTGCGTCAGCATTAACAATGCGAACATCAAAAAACGCTTTCCTCGCTGGTTCCCATACTCCGTGAAGCATTAAGTCTCCCACAAGTGCGGGCTGACTAAAAGTTGCATCTCGCATAATTGGCTCAATTGTTCCAGTTCCCCAAGCAATATCCGCCCAACCCTTGCAATCGTCACGATGATGGTCGTGGCCCTGCTTCACCAGTCCGCCTTTTTTGCAGTTTAATGCATGGTTTAGATCAAAATTATGTTCACCACATCCATCACATTTTTCGGGCATTCTAGTCGGCTCTCGGCCATATCGGATAGCTAAGCCATCTCGAAATTGTGTTGCAGTTAGGTCAGTATTGTCGACTGCTGTGGGCAGAACTGTGAGCCATTGTGAGCCATTCAATATATTTAATAATTCGCAAAAAATTAAAATATCATTCCTTATACAAACTACTTAAGTATATACACGGGGGCAAGTTGTACATTGTATAATTTGTCTCGGTCTGGGTGTTTATATGTATAATATGTATATATTTACACAAAAAAAAAGTATAAAATGTAGTTTATCAACCATCTAGTTTCCGTAACACAAGCCTCATAGCTTACCACGGAAACTAGATGGCGCTGTGTGACCTGTCTGGAAATATTTATTTATTTATTTTAAAGTACCGTATCAATATATTAATATTTATTTATCTATAACATAATATAAATATAGGGGCGGTGGTGGCTCAATTGTAAGATCGGTTTCCTTAACATCTTACAAAGGTCAGTTCAAATCGCCCCGGCATTTTCCAATGAGAAATACATTTTTCTTATTTTACGTACATTGGACATAGATTTACAACACCATCGTTCCCGTGTCTCGGAGAGCACGTTAAGCCGTCGGTCTCAGTTCCACTATTTAGTATTTACAAGCTTGTGACGAAAGCCAAAGTGTCGACACAAGTGGCATTCCACACTAAGGCCTGTCCACGATCCCGGGGGTCATACCATCAGGTCTCTTGCCATCATCGTGGACTATTCCAGTGGGTTCCAAAATAACCTCAATGGTGGCAAGAGCCCGTTTTATGGTTTGATTTAGGGAGCCATGACGTGAAAATCCGCCAGCGCTTTTTATACAAGAAAGCCCGTGGACTCCAAAGCGATCTACTTCCTTACCGCACGTACACGTAACTCTAAATAATTTAGTTTTTAGTTTGTTTATAGAAATATTATAAATCAGACACTCATGGCTAACATCAGTCCCTAACACTATGTCGGCTTGACTGAGCATGACGGAAATTCGAGCCTGATCCCGAAACGTGTGGATACACTTTACTGGGTTTATCGGCACGAACGGCGGATACTTCCTCGCCCCGGCAGACTGGGCAAATTCCCACTATCAGTCCGCCTACCACCTAGTTTTAATCGAAGAAGATAAATTACTTTTTAACCTATGCGACTAAGTCAATGGTTTAAAATTTTCATTCTAATACTATCTAAGTCAATGGTTTAAAACATTCGCTCACAGACTGTTGTACGGTAAAGACGTGAGCGCATCCGCGCTCTCATTATTTGTTGCCAATATGGCAAAATGTGCTGCGTGTAATATGTGCGTCAATGAGGTGTTGACGTTCATTAATCACAAGATCGACGTTATGGATGAGCAGAGCCTCATGCAGATCTGCTCAACCAGCTACAAGGAGGAAGACCTTAGAACCGCCCAGGATGTGCTATCGGAATTCGCGCGTCCCAGCCGAACTCGTCGCGTGCGTGTAGAATGTAGAACACGAGTCATTCAGGAGATCATCACCACGCTCAAGGAGACCGATCCCGACGACCTGCCAGTATTTGTGGCCCGCGACCTCAATAAACTGCCACCCGTCAGCTTCGACCACGTCGACGTAACCGTCTTCCTGAAGGAGATGACGGTAATGAAGGCGGACATCGCGGGACTTAAGGATAACAACGGCGCCGGGATCCTGGAAGAAATCCGCGACATAAAGCGGCAAAAACCTGCTGACACTAAAAACCTAAAACTTCGCGTCACAACCGGAAATAAAATTGATTCGGAAGGGTTTGTGACTGTGGAAAAGAAAAAAAGGAGGCCCAAACGTAATAATCGGGGAATTGCGCCTCCCGAACAGTGCGCTCTAAAAGCTGCGATACCGACAACCTATGTCTATGTATCGCGGCTGCGCAAGGACATGTCATGCCAAGATGTTCTCGGACACATCCGGGACAGAGGAGAGATCGACTCTGTCGCTGCTATCGACGAGTTACCTTCCCATTGGGATGACACCGGATTCAAGGCGTTCAGGATTCGTGTGCGGTCAGAGCACCTCAAAATATTCCTGAAGAAGGAATTCTGGCCGCTCGGTGTTGTGTACCGCAAATACATTCGTGGATTTGCTTCACGCAGCACCAACGATGTACCGTCCACTGAAGCTTCCAGTACTCCTCAGAAGGTGGTCACAGTACCTGATGGGTACTTCTATGACCACAAGAAGATGAAGTTACGGAAGCTTTAGACTAATTAATTTTAATGTTATTTTTATATGTATTTTAGTTGTAAGGTATTTATCTATGGGCCATCTGTTGCCTAAAAATAAACGAATTATTATTATTATTATTAAACCGCTAGACTACGGAGACAGATTGGGAATAAAATGGAATAAAGAATTGTTTAGTAAATAGATGAAAAAAATCGGCATATCATTAGCCCCTGTGTGAGCTCCAGGTGCCCATTGACCTGACAGAGGACCCTCGACTCTCGGCCGCAGTGCACGCTCAAATACTAGATAAAATTTAACTCATCGATCGAACGTGCGTTTTAATGGTCCAACCGCTTACTCTTTCCGCTGTAGGCCGTGTTCAACTTGGACTTATTTAATTTAAAGCGCTGACGCATTAAGCCAATCCAAACAGTCGTTCGACTTGCACAAAGCAAAGCGATTACAGCGTTTCATCGCTACGCAAACGGTATTTCGTCTTTATTTTCTTTGTGAAGTAATTTTCTGTACCTGTACTCGTATCATTATGCCGTCGCTTCCGGTTGCACTCCAACTTGTGAAATTTATTTATTTATTTATTAGGGTCGCCAACAGTGACTGCAACAAAAGATACATCGATTTTTACTTACAACTAAGACAGAATACAGATGCTGCACCAATTACAGGCAACCACCACATGCTATTACAGTATCCATTAATTGGGCCTTTGAGTAGCCAAAACAAAAACACAATACAATTACCTACAGCAACAACTAAGTAAATCTAAGCAAAAACAAAAGAACATGATACAATCAAGCAACACAATTCCAAGTATCAAAATTGGTTAAACAGCAGTTCAGTTTACAGTCCCAGCCAGGATCCGCTGCAGTGACAATACATTGTGCTTAAAAACATGCAAAGAATTAGCAAATATGTCTAGACTGTCATTATTTTTTCGTGAAAATATGTTGTATTGACGACATGTACGGTTCAGTGATGAGTGATAACCCAAATTGGATTTAGATCATTAATAAATTGCATTACTAACAAAATAACTTCAGATCCTTGCCAACCCGCCTGGCGGGTGTAGGCCGAATTCCCAGACATTTCTGAAAGGCCCATCGCCAACATTGGAGGTCTAGAACTCTGTGTTCTAGGGGCTGTGATGTAGATGATGAGTTAATGATGACCGTTAGCAACTCCAAAGCCGACAAAACGCATAATCTCTGCTAATTTAATAACATTAAAATGAACGTCATCGGCCTCGGTCCCAGGCCCTCACAGTAGCACTAAAAGCTTGATTACAAGATTGTCACGTTCAGCAAGAAAAAATCACGATCAGCGTAAGCTCCAAATTTCATATTGTAAGTCAATTGGTTACAAATTATTTTAACCGGCGCGTCCTGTTGTAAGCGCACGCTCGCCAGCATCTACAATACTTTCATCAAACTACGATTTTACTAAAATAAATATTTTTTTTTACATTAGATTAGTTATGAATCGAAATTATAATTAGCGATAATCTATGATGATATAATGGCAAAATAAATTAATATTCTAGGTGTAAGGTGTAACCGGTCAGAAATGTCATCTCATACAAGTTGTGGCCGACGATTTGGCATCCTTTGCCACACGTTTTTGTTCTTTTTAATTTTGATAATATTTTGACTTTTATATGACATATTTGTTTATTTACATTTTGACGTTGTCTAATAAAACATGGGAAAAAATATAGTCGATATTATGTCTTTTAATAAGTAAATCCCTGAAAATAGACCCCAGCTGTGAATGACGGTCACACAAGTATCCACGCAAATCTTGTTGATGGTTGTCGTACGCTCTTTGTTCGTGTAGCTCGTAAACGACACACCGGTCACAGACGTAATGAACAAGCCTCTCTAACACAACGCACTCTTTCTTGGGTACACCAAAAAATTGAGTTTTTACTTTTCTATTCCATTCTACTTGAATTGGGTATTGGAATAACACAAGATTTTGGGTCAAGTCGTTTATCGATTGTAGTACTTTTATTTAGACTTTAGCTAAATTCAACTAAAGACTGATTGCCAGTCGAAATGTCAGTGACAAAGCTCGACTCGCACACAATGTCATGCTGGTACCAACACTTATGTATGAAAGCGAGACGTAAATATGTCAGAATACGCACGAGCGTAGAGTTAATGCAATAGAAATGAGGTCATTGCGTCGGATATGCGGCATAACTTTAACGGACCGCATACATAATGATTAAATAGCAAAAAAGGTAGCTATGAAAGGAAGCATAGCGACAAAATAAGGAAAGACATGCTCCGATGTTTCGGACATTTGAAGAAGCGAAAGAGGTATGTCGTAATCGGGACAAGTGGCGCTCAATTGTCTCTACCTATCCCGCAAGGGATTCGGCGTGAAGATATGTATGTATGTACAACTAATTAATTAAAAAATAATTCGGTACGAAAGTTGTGGGTGAAAGAGGCCCTGGCAGACCGAGACTCACATATCACGATCAAATAAATAAAACACTGGCTGAAGGTGCATTAAAAAGCTTTCGTAACAAAAGGGCATGTATGAAGAGGATGATGAATGTCGACGAAGCGAAAGAGGTATGTCGTGATCGCGTCAAGTGGCGCTCAATTGTCTCTGCCTACCCCGCAAGGGATCTGGCGTGAAGATATGTATGTAGGTATGTATTCGGGACTGAATAAACAATATCTTGAATTAAAAACTAAAAAGTAATAAATGAAAGCTAAAAAGAAAAAAAACAAGCCAGAGGATTCCGTCACCACAAAGAGTTAATTATCGCTTAAACTACACCAATAATTTAAAAAAATATATTTTATTACATAGCGACTTTAACAGTCAGGACCCAATAAAAACCGGGATAGGTTGAAATCTTCCCAACAATGGTCCCTTTAGTGACCGTGTGATTTCGCTTCTTAAAAAAAAGCGTGGTTACTGACCATCCCAAAGTGATGCTATTGGTCGTGAAGATTTTTTTTTACTTTTTACAGCTAAAATCTACATAAAGTCTGAAGCTAAACAATAAAAAAGAAGGATAGAAAAATATATTATTTTATTCGTCACAGTTTAAAGTGTGGAATGGGGAATCAGTTCAACTATGAGCTGCGGCGATCTAAGCCTAGGTTGCACCATTGGAAAGTTTGTATGATTAGAACGATTAAAGTTAAAAATGGCGCTGTATGTACCAGATTATTTTGAAGGTCAGACGTCAGCTCTTACAATCGAGGCCATTTTAAACTTTAATCGTAACAGAGACATCGTTTTCATGCAACGCAGCCTAAGAGTCACAGCGCTGCTTTTTAGCTAATCCCTTGAATACCATTTATCTCCTGTCTCTGTCCCACACACGATGAACCCGGCACCCGCACTGTGAATCAATCGAATGCTTATAAAATTGTTTTCTCCCCCTTGAAATTCGTAGTATTAAAAATTGCCAATCAAAATTATGTTTCAATGTCAAGCCCTGACCTGAAATAAGCGAATAAGCCAGTTTATAAATTCTAGCAGCCTTCTACAAGAAAGATGGTGTGAGATTATATATCCGATTTAATCTCCAAACTCCTGTCTCGTTACGACACCATTTGCCACTAACAAGTCTAAACTGAACATGGTTCCATTTCATGATTTTAACAAATTTATTTATTTTATTCGAAGTTAATAAATATTTATGTAGGTACATTTAATATAAATTAAAAGCTACCTAAATAATACAATTAAAAATAAACTAAACTATAAATAAAAAATGTCCTCTAGAGACGTCCCTTCCGAGATAGTCCAAAGGAGACTGGCAACATTTCCCCTCTGTATAGTGAGGCTAATACTTTGGCAGAAATAATTGCCAGCCTTCTTGTCTCCAGACCTTTCTGTCAGCCGCTTTGACAACTCCTTGGCCAAGCGCCTCGCTGACGGTCCCCATGGGCCCATCGTCTCGACCCCAAACGGCGCGGCGTATTTGCGCAATTAGAGGTTCTCCGCAGAAAACGCCGCTCTCCCCGCGCCTGACGAGGTCACCTGGATGTGAGATGGAGCTAATGTGTCTACACACGTCGTATCGCACACCAGAGACCTGCCAAGTTTCCACGGCCCAATAGTCATTCCGTCGGGTCTCTTGCCATCGCTCCGCACAATCCCAGATGGTTCTAAGATTGCGGGTACACCAGCAGTGACAAGAGCCCTTCGGATGATGTCGTTGAGAGCCGCGTGATGAGGATTTATTTATTTATTTATCTAAATATTCCACAGCTGTCTTTTATAAATAAATATTTACATTCAAATGATTACTAACACCTAGCCAATTACAGAATAACATTATTTTCACTAAACATATAGCACGAACGGATTATAAACAATTTAAATTACTTAAAAAATAAAAATAATAAGACAAAATTTAAAAAATCTACGCATCATTATATGTATATGTGAATGTGTATTGACTGTGTAGGTGTACTATGTAGGTATGAGTGAGTGAAAATGTGTAGATTTTAAACTAAACACTTAACAGAATGCTTGTAAATATTGCACGTTTATTTGTCAATAAAATAAAATACATCTTGTGAACCAGTGCGTTCTTTCAAGATTCTCTGTCTACAGTTCTTTCAGTAATATGGTAGACAGAGCAGCATGTGGACAGCTGTCAGAGCAAAATAAAGAAAAAAATCTAATCGAACACACATATCGGAAAAGTATTGTAATTTTATTTAAATTACCACCTTTTCGAGCCTCACATGATTAATGGACGGCCCCTAACTCGCCTCAGAGATTTAAAACCAAGGCTTAAGAATTCATCGTTTTCAAAACTTGACACGGAACGGGTATACGTTTATTGGATTAGAGAAATTTTCACTAAGTCGAGCCTTTATAATTACGACTTCTGTTTAAAATATTAATTATGAAACTCTTTGAGCACGGCCCAATTGTTAAGGTGGGTTTAGACCAAACGAAGGAAGAGCTACTGGCTAATAAAAGTTTTTATCATTTATAGCAAAAGATGCATCGAGCATCGAGCAAAAATTAGAACAATATAAAGTAAAATTATTTTACACACTCGATTGATGTTTGTTATTGTATGCTCATGCCTTGTTTCCAGACTTTATCAGTTCACGATGCACGTACAGGTTAAATATTTTGTTTCGCCGCCCCGTAGACCTTAGTACCCGATAAAAAGGTACTACAAACATTAAAACATTAGGGTATCGACTATTATCGAAGATCACCGAGGTAGAATTTGAATTATTTTTTTGTAGCTGTGAAAACCTAAATTTCGGTCTCATCTCATTCTCATATCTCATAGAAGGTGCGCCCTTCTATTCTCCCTATGCACCAGGGCGCGCGGGCATACTTTGGGAAAATACTGCTCTAAGCGAACCCCACACAATGCGCATGTTTGTGTGCCATTTACATCAAGCGAGCGAGCATTCTCTGAATATTGCATCGAATCTTTGCGAGGAATGATACAACAACGAAGGAATGCATTTCTCTATATTTTTTGATCATGATGAATGATGTATCATTACGACCATATCCCTTGCGGGGTGATCGGAGACCCCGCTTTTGTAAGAAGCGAGATCACGTTTAGACAACTTTACTATATATAGTGACTAGCTCATCGATGTCTCTAGCGTAGGAAATTCGAGAAATGCTGAAGAAATTACGATGTGAATTGTAGTGTAGCGTGCCTTATGGCTGCCTGTATAGTGTGGGGGCGGCCAATTCCATATTTATTTATTTATTATTAATAAGTAAAATAGCGAAAAATTAGAAAACATCATTGCATTACAATAACAACATGCTCGTACAAGACAATATACAAAGTCACTAAATAATAAGAACAAATTAATTTATACATATTACACTAATGAATGTTACTGACTGATTTGACATAACGAGCCGTCAACTGACGTCTGATATTTGTTGCTTTGGAGTTGAAAAGGTTAATGTCCAACTCCTCTGCTAGGGCATTAAATATCCTAAGCGCGCCTATATCCTGGAATACTGTTGGGTGCCTATCGGGTCACGTTGTGCTACATATCCTAATTGAATAAGTTTATGTTTTATGCGATGAACCAACGTTTTGCTTTATTTTTTTTCTTTAAGTATCACATATATTTATTGTCTGTTTTCGAACTATATGCAGAGGTATAACTTTGCGTATAATTCTACGGTTTTATCCGCTAGACCACGAAGGCAGTTGTCGACTTCTGTTTACACAAAAATAATTTGTTTAAAAGCAGATAGAATAAACATTCACTCGTTTGGTATAAACCCACCTTTAGACTTAAATTTTGGATATATTATCATTTCTTAACTTTGTTTGATCGAGTTTTCACTTCTTATAAATAAAAAGTGATGGAACCATGTGGATTAGATAAGCGACTGACAGAGTCTGAAACAGTAAGGCTGGCAATTATTTCTGCCAACGTATTAGCCTCGCTATAAAAATACAATATATATATATATATAATATATATTGTGAAAACTTATAAATGACACTCTGTTGCTAACGTTTAGTTCTATTTGTTATTGGATATTGTCAATAGTTTTCCTTAAATAAATAAATACAGTGGGAAAATGTTGCCAGTTTCATTAAGACTAACTCTGATGGGACGTCTCTAGAGGATATTTTTTATTTAACATGATAAGCATATATCTGTCCACTGGATATATGCCTCCTCCAAGACCATTTTACACGATCTTCAACCACCCTCATCCAGCCCCACCAGCGCTCTTTTTAGTGGTCTCCACTTCAGATCCCGTCTACGGACATTGGTTCTGCGACAGATGCGCCCGTTGCCACATTTACTAATTTTGAAGTCTATGTCGGTAAATTAGGTTTTCTGACGGATATCCACGTGTCGGCCTTTATCCATCAAAAAAAAAAAAAACTGAGCATAACTTACAACGACATACATTAGACCGAAAAAAATGTGAAATAAATCATAACGATTTTATTCTATTTTACAAAAATAAATCTTTGTTGAAGGTATTAAACTGTTTGTAAATGACCGTAATTTCATTTACTAGAATGCTGATTAACTAAATTTTTAAAGGAACACTATAATTGTTTAAATAGTCCAAGCGAAAGTGATGCGAAGTGTATTAACCCCCTTAAATACTATTAAAGTTTATGTTAGGGATCCGTTTTCATTGCTTCTAAGTGTATATTACTTTAATAAAGTTGATATCGCAATATCCATTTTCTAACAATACATTTCTCAGAAATCGTAGGCGTTCTGAAAATTGTCAACAAAATTGAACTTCAAGGCTGAGTTTCCACCAGGGCCGGCAATCTCGACAATCTTAGCGATTTCGATAAAAAAATGTTGCCACTTACAAAATCAAAAAGCCGAATTGGTCAATATTATTAGTTCGTAAGGAATTTTAATATGAGAACTTATGTCATTAAAAGCTCCATAATAACTCTTTGTGGGGGAGATTTCCAACTCCCAGTCCATATGGTATGGGAGGGTTTGATGACGAGCCAGCTCTGTGAAGTCCGAAGAAAGGGGCAGAAGCACTTACCTCTTCCAGCAGCAGCTGACAACCCAGTCGGAGTTGACCCCAGATTTCCAGTAAAACTATATAACATAAAACTAATAATCCAAGTAATAGTTTCGACCGATAAATACACTCGCGTGGCTATTTAGCAGACACTGCTGCAGTATCCAAAATTGAGCACACGCGGTGTGACGTCACCTAAACACAAATTGTTGACGTCTGCCGCCGACCGAGGCTGAGGTGCGACTGGGCCCACCGATGGGTCACAGAACTGGCTTTGACACTCATTTTGTGCCCTAATATGTCTAAGATATCCATGGACAATAATATTTATCCCTTTGCAACACTAAAATTGCTGAAAACTTTATCGACAATATTCGATAACTTTGCGGGCTGTCAAATTTCGTAGCTAATTTGACAGATAAATTCGGTACAAATCTGTCATTTTTATGACTAAACGTAGGCACTCACTATACATCGAAACCGACGTCCGTTTTAATCAAACTATTCAAATAGACGTTCGTCCAATTATTTAGCAGACAGACGCCATTTTCAACATGATTGTGAAGCTGACGTTGTCACTGGCGGCGGCGCAACGCAAAGTTAACACAATGGACATAGTACGTCGGCTGTGGCGTCGTTTAAAAAACAATATACGTTTTCGACAATCGTGAACAAATTTTTAAAAGTGTCCACGTCATTTGGTCTGTTGGAAGGCTCGTCAATGATCACCTTAAATTGGTAGGTTAGTGATCGTTGTGAAATGTCGAGATGCTAAAGTTGAGTGGTGAGTAGCGTAGCGAAGCAGTCCCGCGTTCTTTATTAACCATCAAGTGAATGCAGTTACGCATTTCATTTCAAATGAAGGTTTGTCAGAACTCATAGACCATTTTCTTTGTCGACTATACATATCTCAAGTTTTTATTACATAATGTCGTTCTACCAGACTTTTTCTCCCGCACAGCAGCGTAGAGCGAGGCTTGAAATATGATGTAATTCTATTGGTGGATATTATCCTCGCGCATTGTTTAGCTTTTTTGCACATCTCTTGTGGAAAATCAACCTTAAGATTATTATAAAATATGTATACTATCTCTTTTATCTTAGAAAAATTCAATTATTATTTCGTGTATAAAATATTAAAATGCCTTGTGGCTTAGAATATTAACGCAGCAAAGTAGGCGCACAAAAGTGAAGCATATTTTTCTGAGCCATAACGGCTCGGTTACTAAACAAACTGTATCAGTCTCAAGGCAAAATCATCGCGCTAACAACTTTCGGGATTTTTATTTGATTATCGCGGTTTTTGTGCTTTTAATGGCTGTCACAATGCGTGGAATACTGTTCTTACTTCTGGGATGGTCTCAATGTTTCTGCATAGGCGGGCGATTCCGTTAGTGAACGACACCACAGTGTCTAAAATTCTTGAATGCAGACATTAAACGATGCCTCTCTGAGCGTCTTCTACAAGCTATACCACGGTAAGATTTATAAGGATCTCCATAACCTTATCTCTTCTTCTCTATGCCGCAACCGTAGTAACACGCACAGCAGCCCCATTCTGTTCCTTAGTCGCAAACATTATTAGTGAATTTTGTTATTTACGTCATAGATTGTGTCATAATTACAAAATATTACTCAATTCTCAACTCTATAAGCGCTCGACCGTAACACTTGACAGTGACCGTGCAAATATCAACTTTAATAGCGTGATATATATATATTTTAATTTTTACTTTTAAGTAGTTTTAATTTATATTGTAATTATTTTATACTGTTTGTATATTACTTCTGTATAATAGTACATACTTTTAAGTTAATTGTGATATACTCAATTCTCAACTCTATAAGCGCTCGACCGTAACACTTGACAGTGACCGTGCAAATATCAACTTTAATAGCGTGATATATATATAGTTAACGGATTCCACTATATAACATTTTCACTTAAGTAATAGGGGTACATGCCAAAATATGCATCCACAGACCATAGCCACTATGCCTACGCGTACTCATAAATTTGGAGATTCTTTAATCTGTCGCACGCGAAGATATGGAATGCTCAAAATTGCCAAGAATAACAACAACTTACAGTCTATTCGCCAAAAGTTGATAAAACTATATAGTCTCTAATAGGTACTGTCGCCTAATTATCGTAAACTGTATAACTACTTATCGCCGCTCGAACTGAGTAAATTGGTACTAGGCGCGCAGTTGTTGTCAAGCGCAAGGCCGGGCAAATGTGCGGCATTGGTAAAAATAATTCATCATCATCATCATCAGCCTGTGTCTCTCCACTGTCTTTTTATCGATTCTCAGTGATATACGTGTAACGTAAGATTTATTATTACTCTTTGATTCGGTCGTATTAATCTCGAATTTCCTCCAAGAGTAGAGTAAGAGACTCGGAATGCGGTAAGTCTCTGAATGCGTATAAAAATATTGTTCTAAGAATAGAAAAATACCAAAACCTTCGACAGTTGATCTAATATAAGAACCAGGCTAACAACTGTAAATTCCAAAGGATCGAAATCCCGGTTAGGTATTATACTTATGTTAGGTAGGGAATCAACTTTTCTAGAACATCGCCATCATAAATAGCCTGTATGAACTGAGTAGCAATTCGTTCCTTTGTCTCCAAAGAACAACCAGTAAAGTCTAAATGTGCTAGACGGCGAACGTTGCTATCCAAACAGGCGATATCTTTATTAACCTGTTGCCTTCGATTGTGAAATTGTGCGTAATTTGTACTCCGGCGCACTTCGCGTGTTGACGCCCTCTGGTAGTGACAGTGCTCGTTCTATTAATGACGTTTCCGCCGAAAACAACGCTCTCTGACGAAGAGAGACTAAGCACGGTCGAAGCAAATCGTTGCTCCCGAAATTTTGTTTGTAATGCGGGGTGGGCGGCGTGAACAATTACCTTCAGTAATTTCAGCAGTGATCCTTATCATCACCATCGATTTCGCGATCCATCTGCTATCAAAATCACCGAGGAATTCAGTCACCAGTTTAAGACACGAAACAAAGATTAGTTGCTTCTAATTTTATTTCTTTCGCTAAATATTTAGTACAGTATTTTCACCGGCGCTATTCGTTTCCCGTCAGCAATGACGCAGCTGAATATATATTTTTTTTATTAGCAGTAGTGGTGGTCTAGATAGTGTAATAATATAAGTCAATGTAGTGGACACATAAAAAATACTAAGCCTAGTTCCCCACGGACATATTTTCTTGTGGAGCGTCAAAAATGTTTTTATCGATAGAGTCGATCCGCCGACAGAATGTGTCATTCCCTAGAGGTTTACACAAACAGATCCTCTGGGCTTTTACTCTGTATTCCGCTTCTGAAACGAATTTTGGTTTTTGCTTGCAATCTTGGATAACGTTTTGCTACATCTGAGCTAGTTTAATCTGATATTAATTAAAGTCAAAGTCAAATAATTTATTACAAGCTGGCTTTTTGGGCTGTTTTGTCTCAGATTACATTGTTACAATTATAAATAATTAAATTATTTTATGCAATACACCAACAATAAAAGGTATTAAACATGAAATACATTTGCACATCTACTAGAAATTTTTGTCACTATTAGAATCATTTATCTTATAATAAGCCTTGCCTATAAGTAGACGCGGTGGCTCGGATGTAAGAACGCGTTCCTTAAATCCTACAAAGGTCGGCTCAAACCCACCCGGCATGTACCAATGAGAAATACACTTTTCTTAAGTACAATTTGTCTGAGATTTACAACATCATCGTTCCTGTGCCTCGGAGAGTTCCACTAATACCAACTTGCGGAATCGTTAATAAATTGTCATTAAAAATTTACATCATATCCTCGCCAAGCCGCCTGACCAGCGTGGCGAGTGTAGGCAAAATTCTCCAGATATATGTTCTGGAAGGCCCATCTCCAACAGTGGATATAATTTTTTTTTTTTTTTTTTTTTTTTTTTTTTTTTTTGTACATACGGTAATATAAATATAAATAATAATAAATAAATATTTTCAGACAGGTCACACAGCGCCATTTAATTTCCGTGGTAAGCGGTAAGCTTGTGTTACGGAAACTAGATGGTTGATAAACTACATATTATACTTTTTTTTTTTTTTATTTGTAAATATATACATATTATACATATAAACACCCAGACCGAGACAAATTATACAATGTACAACTTGCCCCCGGTGGGAATCGAACCCACGACCTCCCGAGTTTACGGCAACGTTTGTTACCACTAGACCACGGAGGCGCCAAAATTTGTTGACTTAGGTATATAATATTCTCAAGTGTAGTAACACTTCTACAATACTCCATAAGCTGTAATGCTACTAAATTAATAATACTAAACTAATGTACTCAATTAATCCAAAAAGTACGTAAATAACGATTTATCAATGATAAGTACCCTTTTCTTACTTACATCTGTCATGGATATAGGATTTAAAGAAAGTAACAAAGAGGTTGTCGTACCAGATATACACATAATATCACGATCAAATAAATAACAATAATACAATAAATAGACTACAAAAAGGACATGCATGAAAAGGGTGATGAATGTCGAAGAAGCGGAAGGGGTTAGCGACAAATGGCGCTCAATCGCCTCTGCCTACCCTGCAAGGGAACTGGCGTGAAGATATGTATGTATAAGAATGAGGTTAAATAATTCTTAATCAGGAAAGATGAATACAGAATGCAAGCGATAACTCTAGAAGTTCAAAATGACTGTCTAACTTTGGGCGATTTCTGCATCTCTCCAGCCCTGAATTGGCGCACACTAATGTACGGTTCGTCCTTCCTCGCCGTTGCTGAAATTATACGGAAACGACTTTCAAACCCGGACCAAATTATTCTGGTAAGATGGGGAAAAGCTACATGCTAAAAGGTTACCGCTGCATAGATTTCAAACCAAAAGTGGTCTCTATCAACATGAAATAAAACGCAGATTAACTCATGTCATGATTGGCCTATAGTAAAGTTGGCTAAATGTGAATCCGCTTATTTATAAGCGTGGTTTCTGACCACCCCGAAAGGGAAACGGTCGTGATGATACTTTACTTTATTAACTCCATCTAAAAATAAGAATCAAAGACCAAGAATGACTTGATAAAGAAAAACCCGTAACTGACATTATTAGATGACTCAGCAGATTTTTAATCATTAGGCACTTTTTACTGACATTCATGTAAATAGATCATCATTTAGGACTGCCACAGTCGGTAGTCCCGCATTCGATTACCGGTCCTCACGAATTGTGACGACTTCAACAGGGCTATTACGTGTCCCATAATCAAAACAGTTAGTTTATAATAAAAAAAATGACCTGACTGCGTAAAAAAATAACTTTAATTAAAAAACTGAACAGGAATAAATAAAAACTAAAAAAAAAAAATAAGTTTGATAACCGCTTAACTACAACAGTGAAATATTTTTTGGAAAGATTAGAGTATTATTATTATATTTATGGACTTATCCACACATTAGGTATGCGATTATATGAACTTTATTATAGGTAGGACCTACATTAAAACATCAAATGATAAAATGTTTGCGCCTTATCATATTTAAAAACAACTTTAAGGTTGTCTATTTATTGTCTATTAATTTGTATATCGCCATACCCATCCTTTATCCCTCTCATACGCACTAGCGGAAGGGTGTGCCTATCTCGTTCTAAAACCTGCGAGATCTTTCCGAACGCACCTTGCGCATGGGAAGAAAGTGAATATTATTGAACGCGACCCAGCTGTCAGAAGCGTCAGTGAAAATGTGCCAAGGTCATTGCTTGCACAGAATTTGAAGAAGAGACATCAACCGCTCGCAATTTCGAAATTGCGAGAAAAGAAGCCTGCCCGCGGCCAGCAGCAACCTGGCGACCCAAGGAAAGCCCAAGACCACCTGCAGCGAAGACTAGTAAGTGCGTGTGAGCGTCCAGCCCCTTCATACAGTCCACCATTATAATTTATTAATTTTGCTCTTTTTCACGTCCGTCCAGTTGCTAACTAACTTTAAACCGTTATAGATCGTAAATGGTCACTCAAAATGAAAAACCTCAACCTCAACATGATTTTTAAAAACCTATTCGATTTTACCCCACTTAATATAGATCGTCGACTTTCATTTTATTCTTTAACACAATATGGCGTCTGGTTGTCGCCTTACTGAAATTTTATTAATGTCATATCTTCAGTGACACTCGTATGATTAAGACGAATCGATTGACGTGAGAATCTTTAAAATCGGCCTACGCATTTGGCTTCCACAAAGAAACAAACATACATACATACATAGGCTGACAAACACATAACTCTTTTTTACGTAGCACAGTTAGTCGGCTAAAACAATTAATATTAAAGCCCACCAACAGATTTTTTTATTTATTTATTTATTTAAAAACTTTATTGCACAAAGTACAAAGGCGGACTTAATGCCCGTAGACATTCTCTGACAGCCAAACCTTAGGGACAAATTTGAACAAATATAGGTGCAATGAAAGTGAAAGTAACAATAATATAATTATAGGATAATTTAAAAATATTATATAACATACTAGGTATATAACCTTCATATATATTATAATATCAATACACAATAATAAATGCAAATATTTACACAATATTATACATAAACATACATATATAAAACTTACTACCGTGGTTTGGAGCTATCTATAAAATGCGAATACACTAGTTTTTTTAAAAGACGACCTGGTGTTAGCTTGCCTTATGTTGGTCGGGAGATTGTTCCAAAGGTTTGTTGCGAAGGAACTGGAAACAAATCCAGTATGGTGTGAGGGGACAGAAAGAAGCGAGTTGGTAGAGGAGCGAAGAGATTTGTCGTGGAAGGAAGAGAGATAGGCAAAGTTGTCCTTGAGGTATTTCGGTGTCGCAGGCTCATTCAGCACAGAAAATAGGAGACAAAGGGCTCTGAGATTCCTGCGACAACGAATAGGCAGCCACTTCCACTTAGCACGATAGTCAGAGATGTGGTCGTATTTGCGCAGACAAAATATGAACCGGATACATGTATTTAGTAAACGGTCCATTTTATTGAGCAACATCTCCGACATATCAATGCTACACACGTCACCATAGTCGAGGAGAGGAAGGAGAAGACTTTGAACAAGGGTTATTTTAGCTTTAATAGGCAGATTTTTTTTGAGTTTATTAAGAGAGTGCAGTGAAGAAAAAAAATTACAACTAGTTTTAGTAACCTGGGTTGTCCAGCTTAGATTAGAATCTAGATAAATACCCAAATTCTTCACCTCGCTGCTGAACGCAATTGGGACGTTGTCAAACCGAACAGGTTCAACAGTGTTAAAATCTAATTTACTCAGCAATCGGGAACTCCTTACTATAATTGATTGACACTTGCTCGGATTGACAACGACTCCAAAACGTTTGGACCAAGAGAGTATACTACAGAGATCTGAATTAAGCCAAGCTATTGCACTATTAACTGTGGTGATATCTGACTGCACATAGTATTTATATTTTACTGTGTATTATAAATAGATTTTAAATGGTAAATGATTTACAGTATGGCCCTGCAGTTACTCGATATGCAGATTGCTTCCTCGTTAGCTAGTGAGTGTTTCTAAGCCTCCTCGGTTCTCTACGTCAAGTCGGTTCAAATTTATTCGTTCGCAAATTCGATTGCGAGCTCCGCAAATGAAGCTAAATGGGCTTTGTTTATCAATCATTTGATGGCATTATGATTATAGCCACTAAATGACAAGAGTCCTAAACTTTCATTTATGTTAATAAATGAATAAACCCACTTTAAAGTTATAATGTATATGAAAAAAAAATATATTTCAAAATCTAAAATTAATATTACGGGTATAAGTCCTGTACTCGTGGAATGGTGGCTGTAATTCCCCGTTAAATTGCAATATTGATTATTTGGGCGAACTGCCTCCGTGCTCTAGCGGTTAAGTTCGTGAATTTAGACTCGGAGGTACCGGGTTCGATTCCTGGTCGGGACACAAAAATATTTAGTAATGTAAATAAATATATTTAATTATTATTTAATTTATTTGTGATATTTCTCGAATTTGGTACGCTGGAGACATCGACGAGCTTGCCACTTGTCATGATTGGCCTATAGTAAAGTTGGTTTAATGTGAATTCGCTTATTTATAAGCGTGATTTCTGACCACCCCGAAAGGGAAACGGTCGTGATGATACTTTACTAGAAAGAGCCAGTCCTTTTGTCACCGAACAAGTCGACAACCGCGGTGTTGTCTTTTAAAAACTTAATGGCGTTTGGACTCCATGGGCCCAGAGTTCCTACAGCAAACGGCACAAATATGTAATCTTTTAATATACTTACATACTTGTACCGTGTCGGCACACGTGACGTCCCACACCAGAGCAAGTCCTCGTTCCCAGGTGGTCCAACGTCATACCATCGGGTCTCATGCCATCATTTCGGGTAACTTCAGCAGGCTCCAGAAGAGCTAGCTAACCTTGATGGTGGCTACAGCTCTTAGATGTATTATAATTGTAGTCGAGACTCATTACAAACCGAGACCGACTCAAATATTCACAACAATGGTTCACAAAATACAGATTTACGATTTAAAAATCATTAGGTACACACAACATAAATTTGTACAAAATCTTCACAATGCAATTCTAGTAATATCTCCAAAAACATGTGCACACAGCATGCAATGATAAAACATTCACATATATTTAGAAATTAAAATAACAATACTATCCTACAGTGTTATTGTTTAATAAATTAAATTAGGTTGCTCGCCGTCTATACCAAATTACTTCTCGCCAAAAGCAAGAAACAATCCACTATAATACTAATAATAACGTTTATTTTCCAGATCGTATTTACATAGTTAAATACAATCCAATTATTAAAACTAATATTAACAGTAAAACTAAGAACTAAGTATATAAAATGAAATTAAGAAAGAAAACGAAAATTAAATATCATTTTACTTTTGCTAGTCACAGTTCAATTGCACTATTAATTTAAATCTAATTACTATATTTTAGTCTTATTTCAGTTTTAATTGTATAGTCTAAATAGCGGAAAATAGTGTTAACGGTGCCCTGGGGTCACTGACCGGCAGTCGAAATGTCAGTGACAAAGCTCGGCTCGCCATACACAATGCGATGTTGGTACCAACACTGATGTACGGAAACGAGACGTGGATACGTCAGAATACGCATGAGAGTAGGGTTAATGCAGTAGAAATGCGCGTTGCGGCGGATATGTGGCGTCACTTTGGCGGACCGCATACGTAACGTCGAAATACGGAAAAGGGTTGGTATGAAGGAAAGCATAGGGACAAAAATAAGGAAAGGCATGCTACGATGGTTCGGGTATGTTGAAAGGATGAGCGATGAAAGATTGACGAACCAGATATATAATTCGAAAGTTGTGGGTGAAAGAGGCCCTGGCAGACCGAGACTCACATATCACGATCAAATAAATAAAACACTGACTGAAGGTGCATTAAAAAGTCTTCGTAAGCAAAGGGCATGTATGAAGAGGTTAATGAATGTCGACGAAGCGAAAGAGGTATGTCGTGATCGTGTCAAATGGCGCTCAATTGTCTCTGCCTACCCCGCAAGGATATATGTGTGTGTGTGTCTAAATAATATAAAATCTCTTTGGCTTGTGTTCCACTATTTCTTCTATGTTTAATATAATAAGCTGTAATTTTCTTAAAAATAAATAAATATATATTTAAAATTCACCTATGAGAATACAATGACTGGTATAGTGGTATCTTGCCAGGTATAACAGAATTAGGATAGGCTACTTGTCCGCGTGCAACCCTAAAGTCGATAAAACGCTCCAATTCCTCAGAACATAATTCTGGAGAATTAGGCCACGCTGGCCAGACGAGTTGGCAGATTGCGTCCATTTAATTATGTAGGTCTCTGGCAGTGTACAAGTATACAATACTCTTAACACAGAAGAAAGGTTAGCATTTAATTTACGGATATATAACAAAAGACGCCAAAAGGGGTATTGCAAGGGGTTACTTGAGGGGGTTCAGTACATTTAGTACTTATTTTGTTCTATGTTCCTTTTCAACTATTCCTTGTTTTTGGTCAATTTTACTGCTGTTAAAATAAAATAATTTAATAGAATTTTTATTTAAAAAAGCCGGTTCTCATCAAAGCTGCTATATATATATATATATATATATAATAGCATTAAACAAAGTTATAACTTTGTGGCATTTGGGGTTGAAACAATGGGGGTATATTCTCTTGATACCATCAAATTCATAAAACTATTTTTTTAAGAGTGTGGCAACCCCAAATGCAGTTCATTTTTTCATTCATTATAGCCCCTAGAACACAGCGTCCTAGACCTCCACTGCTGGAGATGGGCCTTCCAGCCCATATATCTGGATAATTTGGCCTACACTCGCCACGCTGGCCAGACGGCCAAATGCATTAACTACCTAAAACATAATATTTCCCTTATAATTCAACGAGGAAATGAAAAGGCGAGAGTTTTAGGTACCCTCCCTGGTGGTAAGCCCTTAGTTTATTTTGTAGAATAGTTTAAATTTCGTAGGTATTTTTAGTTTAGTTTTATTTATAATTAGTTTTTTAATCTATTTTATTTTAATATTTTTGTATCTACTTCGAATTTTATTATTTAGGTAGCTTTTAATTTATATTTAATGTATAGTAATTTACTTCAAATAAGATATTCATATCAATAATATATATAATTGTAAAAAATATACTAGGTACAACTAGGTAAATATAAAATTCGTGGATGTAAAAAGGCCGTGTCAAAAGATTATCAGCCTTTCTGCAACCGGCCGTTAATGAACCATGCTACTAGCTAATATATAAATGAACATCGCAAATTAGAACATTGGCATCTTAAACTATTGTTGGCACCGTTCGATAGAGTTGGGCCAACTTAGGATTACATGTCAAAAGTTCAGCTTTCAGTTTCGGGTTTTGTACATTGATTGGTATATACGACTTGGGCATTAATTAATTAATTCATATATGTCATACAAGTATATGAATTAATTGAAAAAAGTTTTTCTTATTAAACTTACCGTACCGTGGGAATCAAATATTCCAAAAGACCACAACATCAGAAATAGTCAGAAGTATTCTAGGAGTCTGGCAATATTTCCCCTCTGTACATTAAGGCTAATACGTTGGCAGAAATAATTGCCAGTCTTGTATTATTGAAACGACACCGCTTTATAAATAACTAGCTGTTTTACCCAGCTTTGCCAGTGTAAACGGCGACATAAAATTAATAAATGAAAAAAAAAAAATTCTTCATGAAAGCCAACTAACGTATTTAAATTGATAAAGATTCACATCGTAATTGTTTGTAAATAGTTTTCCAATTACCGCTTTATAATTGCCTATTTTTTTAGTATTAAAATGGATATAGTATGTTATTTTAAGAGATAGAAATATTTTTTTAAATAATTTTAACGGGTCTTTACGCGATTTACCTTAGAGACATGTTTCTCCCGACGTTTCAGCCAAGTTGCATTGGCCGTGGTCACGGGTCGACTGAAGCTATGCGGTGTAGTCTCGTACATACTGGGCGGCAGATGTAAACCTACCCACTTATCACTTTTAAAAGATGCCATCGTAGATAGAAATATGCCATCGTAAACTTTTCTGTAGACCTATATAAGATTCATAATTCCACCATACATTATTTTGTTATATCTCAGCTTATGGGTTTAGGTAGCGTTTTCGTTAAAAGCTCCCAGACTTATTTTTTTCCGAATATAAATATCGTTAATGTATACAAAAACTAACAAATTATATATTAAAACCTACCTCGAGAACCATTGGTAAAAACAACATGAAAATCGTTGCAGTAGTTTTTGTGTTTATCTTATGACTTTGTTTCATAAGTTTGTAAGTGAAAAAAGTAAAGTATCATCACGACCGTTTCCCTTTCGGGGTGGTCAGAAACCACACTCATATAGAAGCGGATCCACATTTAGCCAACTTTACTATAGGCCAATCATGACAAGTGGCAAGTTCGTCGATGTCTCTAGCGTACCAAACACGAGAAATATCACAAATTAATTAAATATTAATTAACTTTTAATAATTTAAATTAATAAATATTATTGCGTCCCGACCAGGAATCGAACCCGGTACCCCCGAGTTTAAATCCACGGACTTAAACGCTAGACCACGGAGGCAGTCATATCATTACATATATATATATCACTACATACGAAAATTCGTATGTAGTGATAAGATGTACTGAAAACCTATGCTTACCATGCTTTGCAGATTCCAGCCTAAAAATATGATAGAAAGAAATAATAATAGATTAACACAATTTTTTTTGCCCGGTTTTCAGATACAAGTCAATACATTTGCATCAATAAGTACTTGCCGAGTGGTAACTTTGATGACATCCTAAATGCAAATGGGAAGCCAACTCGAAGGAGTTATAATGGTCTTAGACCTAACGCTATTTCGGTATTTCTATCGCATTTAGTTTTAATCGCAGATTGGACTAAAATTTGTGACAAATACTGGGTGACGGAATAGTAAAGGGACTGTTGTGTTTAGCTACAACTAACTTCTTTTCTAAATAAAAAAAAACTATATAATATATATCACGTGGAATTTCTTAAAGAGAAAATATTTTTATATTATAATCTAGAATAAAAATAAAGAACTAAGTATTTTTTATTTTAATTAATTGGTGATAAATTCTTAAGTTACGGTGCAGATAAGTTATCCTAAAAATATCGCAACTCATACTGAGCCTTATCAAATAGGTAGCGACAGGTCGATGATAGCGTAAACGTTAACTTACGTTATTCTTTCTCTATTTCGTCTCTCGGCTGTGAGTAAGATCAATTAATATTAACACTTACGGCCGGTTGCAGAAAGCATGATTAAAATAAAATATTTTGATGATGATGAATATTTTGATATATTCCACGTGATTAACTGCCTCCGTGGTCTAGCGGTTGAGTCCGTGAATTTAGACTCGGAGGTACTGGGCTCGATTCCTGGTCGGGTTGTATAAACAAATAAATTTAATAAACAAAAATGTTTATTAATGTCAATAAATACATTTAATTAATATTTAAAAAATCAAAATTTAACATATGGTATCTTGATGATGGCACGATTGGAGGAAATGTGGATACGGTTCTCGGCGACCTTCAAAAACTTATAAAAGATTTTGGCACAATCGGTTTAGAACTAAATTTCTCGAAATGTGAACTGTATATTTCAAATTTACTAACATCTGGTAAACAATCCGAAATTATTTCTCTTTTCAACAGTCTGGCACCCAATATTAAAATTTTAAACAATGAAACCCTTCGACTTCTAGGATCACCAATCCTAGATGAATCGATCCAAATTTACGTTCAGGAACAATTAAATAAATTTAACTCAACTTCAGAACGCTTATTCCAAATTCAACCCCACATGGCACTTTTTATCATCCGATTTTGTTTGTTTGCACCCAAATTTACTTATGTACTCCGCTGCTCCCAACTTTGGAAATTTCCGGACGAACTTCTTTTACTAGATAAACTTTTGCAAAATTCACTAATTAAAATTCTAAATTGCCCCATGAATGACCGTACTTGGGCCCAAGCTTCACTACCGATTCGGTTCGGAGGTCTGGGAACTCGCAAAATTTCTAGTGTAGCACTGCCAGCGTTTCTGTCGTCTGTACATAGTACTGTCGAGCTCTACGGGAAAATCACAAACCCATCCTTGGGTTCCGTTGAGCCGTCGTACTTGTCAGATGCCAGAGATGCCTGGTCAGTAGCATGCCCCAATAAATCTGTTCCAAATTTAACAAAATTTCAACGACTATGGGACGAGCCGCTCTGCAAACTGGTACTGGACGATATTTTATCTTCCAGTAACACGAGAGAGCGGGCTCGCCTCATGGCCGTTTCCACTAGGGAGTCGGGTCTCTGGTTGCAGGCTTTTCCCTCAGCATCGGTTGGCACACTCCTTGATCGAAATACACTGACAATGGCGGTGTGCCTTCGTCTCGGAGCCCGGACTGTCCACCCACACCAGTGTCGGTGTGGAGAGCCCGTGGAAAATCTCGGACACCATGGGCTTTCTTGCGCTAGAAGTGCTGGCCGCATTCCTCGTCACGCTGCTTTAAACGACATCATTCGAAGGGCTTTTGTCACTGCTGGAGTACCCGCGATCCTAGAACCCTCTGGGATTGCGCGGAGCGATGGCAAAAGACCCGACGGCATGACCGTTGGGCCGTGGAAACTTGGCAGGTCCCTGGTGTGGGATGCGACATGTGTAGACACATTAGCCCCATCACACATCCAAGCGACCTCGTCAAGCGCGGGAAGTGCGGCGGTTTCTGCTGAGAACCTCAAGCTGCGCAAATACGCCAACCTCAGTACAGGTTACGAATTTGCGCCGTTTGGGGTCGAGACGATGGGCCCATGGGGACACTCAGCCAAGCGTCTGGCCAAGGAGTTGTCCAAACGGCTAACGGAAAAGTCTGGAGACAGGAAGGCTGGCAATTATTTCTGCCAACGTATTAGCTTAGCTATACAGAGGGGAAATGTTGCCAGTCTTCTGGGGACTATCACTGAAGGGTCGTCTCTAGAGGACATTTTTTACTTATAGTTTATTTTTTATTAGGTTTAGTTTATATTTATTTTAATTTTTACTTTTAAGTAGTTTTAATTTATATTGTAATTATTTTATACTGTTTGTATATTACTTCATTAAATTAATATTTAATTTATTTGTGATATTTCTCGAGTTTGGTACGCTGGAGACATCGACGAGCTTGCCACTTGTCATGATGGGACTATAGTAAAGTTGGCTAAATGTGAATCCGCTTATTTATACGCGTGGTTTCTGACCACCCCGAAAGGGAAACGGTCGTGATGATACTTTACTTTCCACGTGATTGGTAGTTACTTTGTCACTTTGGGTATTTAATGGCAATGACGTGCTTTTATAGCCATAGCAGCTCAGAACTGTCGAAGTGAGAGTTTTTACTCAAAAAAACTGTCAGTTTGAGAGTTCTAAGAGGACCTAAGTGTTCTTAGCAATGGCTCGTGCTAATTAATCCGGACCTTAGAGTCTGTCTAATGAACGTCAACAACGAAAAAGCGCGGCAAATTAAAAAATATTAGTACGGTATTCCTCTAAATTTCCTATCAAACTGGACATTCCTATCAGCAAACAATAATTTATTTAATTTATTTGCGGTATCTACTCGCCAAGCCGGCTGGCAAGCGTGGCGAGTGTAGGCCAAATTCTCCGGGGCTGTAATGATGATGAAAGATGAATTTTAATTTCAAATATCATGATGATTCTTTATCGTCTATTTTTCCTGTTCCAATATGGATACCTACCCAAGAATGTCTAGTCGTCATTCTATTACCAGTGCGATAAATGTTTTTGTAACAGTATTTTCTTTTTTTTAATAAGAATATCACTTTTACTTGTAAGTAATATTGTGAAGAATCCAAAAAATGTAGTTGTTAGTATTATAAATCTCCATTTAACCTCAAAAAACGTCTGTTCTTGGAATAAAGGGAGGTAAAATGTTTTGAAATGATAATATAAAAACAGAGGGACAGAATAAATTCCAACCAGCTCGCCTGTCAATAGGGAAAATTGTGTACGTTGTAATAGACTAGCCAATCCATTTTTTACTTTGGGAAATTATTCATTACTGTTTATATTTTACCCAAAGTTGTTGCCTCATTCCTTCCTTCGTTCTCCTCAATCCAGAAGATCGCGCGTGATTCGTTATAATTTTCGTCGTAGGTGGCAATATTGTATTATAATATAATATAATAATAATACATGTTTATTTATCTCATAAAATACATATGTAGGTGCGGGCATATCTTAATGATATGCCCGGCGAGCTCCAAAGAACATACATTGATAATAACAAATATAAATATAAGTTTAAAAAGTTTTACATGAGTCAATAGCAGAATTATTTCTCATACAGATTGTGAGTGACTCGCCGTACCCAGATAAACCTTAAAGGTTTTTGTGGACGGCTATATAATATTGTTGATGTATTTTTTTGTATCTTTAAAACAATAAATTAAAATTAATTAATTAGGTACATTAAAAATATCAACAGTTACAATATGGTACATACATACCTATAGGATATTGTACCCTAAAACAATATATATATTCAAAACAATTAACTTACCGAGCATGAGAGCTGGTGAATGAACGTAGTACCTAGAAGAAACCTGTATCTCAGGTCACCAGTTATAAGATTGTATTAAGTATTAAGATGTTGTTATTAAGTTAGTGGCCTCGTGTAATTGTCGAATTATAGAGAGTATAAAATAAGGATAACAGTTATTTTAAAAGTAAATTGGCCGTTCCATTACAACAGACACCGGAAAAAATCGTCTTAAATGTTTTGTGACAAAAGAAATAGGTAACTTTTATTTCCAATAACATTTGAAGAGGGAAAGGAATGCTTTATAATAAATTCATACCTGCCCCCTTACTGCTGACAGGACGACCGATTATTACAAAATCCGATGAGTCGGCAATAAAAGTTAAGAGTAAGGCTGCTGTAAATATAATGCCATCAAAAACATAACTTGTAAATAAAATAAACTGCAACATGATGTCATTTTTTTTATGACAATTTATTTACGATTCCACAAGTTGATATTAGTGAAACCGGAACCGGACGGCTTAACGTGCTATCCGAGGCACGGGAACGGTGGTGTTGTAAATCTATGACAAACGTACTTAAGAAAAGTGTATTTCTCATTGGTACATGCCGTGTGGGTTTGAACCGACCGCCACCACCGCGCACCGCACCACTAACATAACGCGAATCTGTGGAACAATTTGCCGGTAGAAATTTGCCAAGCGCCCAATAGATCACTCTTTAAAAAAATGGTATATTCACATTACTTAAACAGCTCCCAACAGTTTATGTAAGATATATTGTATGTAGTATATATATATATATTTTTTAAAAAATATATATATATATAGTGTGTAGTATATGTATTATTGCGTACACATTTGTATGTATTAGTGTGTATATTAATATGTATTGTTTTGTCTTAGATTAAGTTTATTTAATATTTTTAATATGTTTCATATTTAAGCCCTTTGCACCTACCTGATAATCAAAATTATCTACATTGTCCCAAAGGTTGGCTGCTAGAGAATGCCTAGCGGCATTAAGCCCGCCTCTTGTACATAGTGCAATAAAGTTTTAAATAAATAAATAAAAATAACATTAGTAGAATCATTTAATATAATGTAAATTATGACGTGTCACAAATGCCTGAAATAGGTTTACGTGAATATTTTGACTTTGACCAAATTATACCTATTTTCTTACGTATTTTTAAAGATGATCCGACTCCCAAACAAATAAAGTTTCTCGGACAAAGGGAGCTAAAATCTCAAATTTACAATATTATTGTGCTATAACAGCAAATTGAACGCCATATTTTCTGTTTCGTAAATGCAATATTGGAGCTAAGTTGAAACGACGGACGTTATGTTTTCTTTTTACACTTTCAAAAGATATCTACTACTTACGTTATGTTTTTTCATTAGATATTTCCACTTTATTACACTAAACAGCTGACTTTATTTAAGTATAACATTTCATCGATTTTTGGGGCTTACAGTGAGTTTCGCCTATTAGTACGTTATAGTATTTATTTATTTAAAAACTTTATTGCACAAAGTACAAAGGCGGACTTAATGCCCGTAGACATTCTCTGACAGCCAAACCTTAGGGACAAATTTAAACAAATATAGGTGCAATGAAAGCAATGGTAAAATATACAATTATAGAATGACTTAACATATATTATATACGTACTTATATAGTTTTATATATGTAAGTATATAATAGTACAGTAGGTTATAAAAATGACTGCCTCCGTGGTCTAGCAGTTAAGTCCGTGAATTTAGATTCGAAGGTACCGGGTTCGATCCCTGGTCAGAACACAGTAATATTTATTTTATTATAAATTAAAAGCTACCTAAATAATAAAATTAAAAATAAACTAAACTATAAATAAAAAATGTCTTCTAGAGACGTCCCATCCGAGATAGTCCCAAGGAGACTGGCAACATTTCCCCTCTGTATAGCGAGGCTAATACGATGGCAGAAATAATTGCCAGCCTTCCTGTCTCCAGACTTTCCTCTCAGCCGCTTTGACAACTCCTTGGCCAAGCGCCTCGCTGACGGTCCCCATGGGCCCATCGTCTCGACAAATTTAAATAAATAAATTTGATTATTATTTAATTTATTTGTGATATTTCTCGAGTTTGGTACAGAGACATCGACGAGCTTGCCACTTGGCCTATAGTAAAGTTGGCTAAATGTGAATCTGCTTTTATATAAGCATAGTTTCTGACCACCCCGGAATGAATACGGTTGTGATGATACTTTATGTCAATAAATGTTTTTGCTTACTGTTTATCTGTATTTTATGCAATAAATGTTTTTAATTATTTATTTTATAACAGTTGAAAATTCTATTAAATATTACACTCCTTAGAATGAGTCCTAGACCTCCCTGCACCTGGAACGTTCTTACAACCGAGCCACCACCGTTCTTAATCCTAAAATATCATCATCACCACAGCCCCTAGACCACAGAGTCTTAGACCAGTGGAGGTCTAGGACTAGAGCTGGAGATGGGCCGTCCAGAAATCACTGACGAGATGGGGAGGGTCTGATGTCAATTATTAACGATTTCACAAGTTGGTATTAGTGGAATCGGAAACGATTAACGTGCTCTCCGAGAACGGTGGTGTTGTAAATCTATGACAAATGTACGTAAAAAAAGTGTATTTCTCATTGGTACATGCCGGGGTTCGTACCATTTTCCGATTGATCCAGCATTGGAAAATTACTTACCTATAAATGGATATACATTGCGGGTTCCGGATCCATCGTCTGTGGAGTAGGAAAATAATAGTATTTCGGACTTGTGACTGACATAGGCTTGGCTTAACCAAGCATTCTTTATAGTTATAAATAAATTAAAATAGTAAAAAAAATAATAATTTAAATATGGCAACAAACTTCGGCTCTTGTATACCAGCGCAATTAATTGTTAATACAAATTTATGTGTACAAAAGTTTGATGGAATAATAGAGCGGTGCAATGTTAGCTAAACTCATTAAAACTTCACATATATAGTGAAATGAAATTACCTCTGCTGGTCGGGTGCTCTTCCGAATACAGCGATATAAACGCAACCAACAAACACCAAAGCTTCTAGAACTCGGAAAGGATTGTACGAAATCGTATTGTAAAGTATCATCATGACCGAATCCCTTGCAAGGTGGTTAGAAACGCTTATAAAGAAGCGGATTCACATTTAGCCAACTCAACTATAGGCCAATCATGACAAGTGGCAAGCTCGTCAATGTCTCCAGCGTACCAAACTCAAGAAATATGACAAATCAATAAATAAATAAATATAAATAAATATTTCCAGACAGGTCACACAGCGCCATCTAGTTTCCGTGGTAAGCTACGAGGCTTGTGTTACGGAAACTAGATGGTTGATAAACTACATATTATACTTTTTTTTATTTTTGTAAATATATACATATTATACATATAAACACCCAGACCGAGAGAAATTATACAATGTACAACTTGCCTGTGGGAATCGAACCCACGACCTCCCGAGTTCACGGCAACGTTTGTTACCACTGGACCACGGAGGCGGTCAATTAAATAATATTTTTTGTTAATTTATATTTAAATCAATAATTAATATTGCGTTGCGACCAGGAATCGAACCCGATCTCTCCGAGTCTAAATCCACGGACTTACCCGCTAGACAACGAAAACTCGTATTGGTATGTTAGTTATTTTTCTGGGTGTGCATGATCTGGGCTCCCTCACCATCCTTTCTCCTCAAGTGCGGCCAGGAGACTCATCGCCTTCCTCCAGACCTCTGGAAGAGTCCTCAACTCAGTCTGGAGAAACTTTTAACTTGGTAAGCGGTATGTGAAGTTCAAGAATGACCGACATCAGTCTCTACCACTGTAATTGAAGTATCCAAGTTATAGGAATGGCGAAACACACTAGCTTAAGGAGCATTCCACATCTTCAGCCCACGACAGATAGTGCGGATAGTGGATACAGAATGTGGATGCATATTTTGGCCTAGTTCGGTTACGGAATAGTAATTTATTTTATTTTTTTTTTAAAAAACTTTATTGTAAATCTACCTATACAAAACGTAATGCCGCAAGACATTCTCTTCCCGTTAACCTTTGGGACCTTAGAAAATTTACATTTGAGTAGAAAATGGTATTACTTTTTAATATATAATTTTGTATACTAACCTTACTTATTTATAAGTAATTTTGCTACTGTTTTTATTTTTTCACCATTAACTAATTCTTTTTTTCCCTTTTTTTAATTTTGTATATTGTACTTACCAATGATGTGAATTTATTTTTGTAGTTCCTAGGAAGAGCACTGACTTCTAGGACACAGCCCAACTAGTCTTGGAGTCAGGGCTTTAACTATTTGTTTTGTAAAACTGTTCCCTAAGTTAAGTCCATATTTATAACGAAGAAAAAAATGAAATTGTTTCAATAAACTTTATTATTATTATTATTATATAATAGAGAAATAAAATATAAAAATTTAACATAAATAATATTTTAAAACTAATTTAAAAAAATAAATAACATACATAGGTAACTATAATATACGATACATACACATACTTACTAATACTACATAAATATAATACAATAAATTTATATCATAATGCATAAATACCTTAATATTAATATTAACTACCTACAATAGATTAATGTCAGTACAAGTTAAGCTAGGGACTTATATCGTATACGTGATAAAGCTTTTTAACACGCTCAAAGAGGCAAACTTCAGCCTGGGTTAAGTCACACTGGAACACATCATGAGCACATGGAGCCGTCTTCTCCTCTGCCATGCATCCTCTACACAGTGGGCTATCTGAAATTCTTGCACTTTGTCTGAAGCTTTGTAAACACGGCATTTCGAGGACATAACTATATTTTTATTCATTTTATTACAATATATTTTTAACTATATATTTCAATAAGGCGAATAGCTTGTTGTTGCTTATTGTTATCCTACATCATCAGTTATCATATAGTACGTAGTACCTAAAAGAGATTGCCCAAAACCAAGCCTAAACTTTTTTTCAGCGTGCCTCGACTAAATAAAATTTAATAATCATAACAATAAATTGTGTTTTTTTAAATTTAATTACTACATCTCTTTACCCCAGCATTGATCTATAATTTAATTGAATAGTCAATTGGTTAAGATTTTTATGTATGAAATAGTTACAAAGCACTATTTATACGATTAGGTTCTTTATTATGACTAGGTACTTTATTATAGATAAAACACAGGATTTTAAATCGGCGGGATCGAAACTATGTCATTATTACCATAACTTTTTTGTCAATCGTTAAGCTAGGGTAAAGTAAATAAAATTATTTACTGATTATGAAAAACAATATATTAACGAGAACATTTTAATGGGCCATTCTCATTTATATTTATATATGTAGTATATAAATAGTATACCTTATTTATGTACTTTATATACGAGTATGTATGTGTGTATGTATTCGTATGTAATTTTATTAATAAATATTTATTATAATCAATAAATAATATTCTATACAATTATATCTTCAATATATTTAATTTTAATTGATACATTGCACCCTCACATAAATGTTCTCGTTGTCCCGAAGGTCTGACAGGCAGAGAATGTCAAGCGACATAATGTCACGCCTTTGTATGTGCAATAAAGTATTAAATAAAAATAAAAAATAATTAAATAGCAGTTTTGTTATCCATTTTTGATAAAATTCAACCAAACACAACCACAAAGGCAAACGCAAGCAGCTTACGAATGCCGCGCTATGGTTTGACACACCTTAAGACAGCTGTCTGTTTGTATGTCTGTCTGTCAGGACAAAAATGTTATACCAGTAAAGTGTGTATAAAGAGCCTTCATCTCTAACTAAGTACCACTTTCCGTAACAGATTGCAGACATCTTCAACGTGGCTGTGTTCGTTTAATATTTACTATTTTGCACATTTGGACCGTTCATAACTTCCCCGGGCGGTTTTATTTTTGCACAAATTGATCGTTACAGGTCAAAGGCACTCGCTATCTCGAGACTACTCAGTGGCAAAATGTAAATATCAATGAATTAGATACAATTGACCGGGCACTTGGTAGTACTAGAATCTACAGATACACATCGGCGCGCGCGCACCCACACACACTACACACGCATTCACTTTTTATACTTACACAAAAATGCATGCGCCATTACTTTTGTAATGTTATATTAATTTGTAGGTATTTTTATTTAAATTGAAACGATATTGGATTCTCAATAAATAAATAGAGGTATCACTACGACCGTTTTCCTTCCGGGGTAGTCAGAAACCACGCTTATAAAGCTTATAAATATATAAGCGAATTCACATTTAGCCAACTTTACTATAGGACAATCATGACAAGTGGCAAGCTCGTCGATGTCTCCAGCGTACCAAACTCGAGAAATACCACAAATAAATTAAATATTAATTAAATGTATTTATTTACATTAATAAATATTTTTGTGTCCCGACCAGGAATCGAACCCGGTACCTTCGAGTCTAAATCCACGGACTTAACCCCAGACCACGGACGCAGTAATGTACTACATAAACTACATAATAGTGTTACACTGTTACAAATAAACGCATATTATATTTTATTAATTTTATTGTGATATATGAGTCTTGGTCTGCCAGGACTTCTTTTACCCACAATTTTATACTTGGCTCGTCAAACTTTCTTCACTCATTCTTTCAACATGCTCGAAAAATACTTATTTGATTCTGTTCCAAAATTTTCGAATCCCTTTTATTTAACCCGTCTTTCCCTAACTTTGACACTGGCTAATTGTTACTAATGCAAAACGCAAAAAAAAAAACATGCTCGAACCATCGGAGCATGCCTTTCCTTATTTTTGTCCCTACGCTTTCTTTTATACCTACCTTTTTCAGTATTTCGACGTTAAGAACAGTAGTAAGCTTCGTATTTTCTAAATAATAATAATTACAAGCCAGTGTGAAAATTGTGTAGTATATAGGTATACATGGTTTGGTCTTTAAACATAAATCAATGGTAAATACTTATTTTTGCATGTGCTTTTAAGCTCTTATACGGTCAATGTGTAATCTGAAAACTTTTAAAAGGACTGGAGTTTGTATAGACAGAAAAGTTAAGCAACATGCACGAGCTCTATTCTCTTAAAATCGTGGCTTTTGACCTTCACGTAATACAAGATACAGAACAATTTTTAAGAACCATCCGTTGATTTAATAAACACAACAATTTGTTTATATTTCTTATGCTTTTTTACTTAGATTTTAATTTTTAATTTTTATTTGTATTTTCCTTTTTGTAAACTATTAATTCGACTGCATGGTCCCATAGTTGGTCAGGCATGAAAGTGCCTTGTGTGGGTCCACTACTAATCACATTGATAATTTGTTGCAGTATACTTACTATTTGATAAATATTTGTTTGGAATAAGTGTAGATTGTATTTTGTAGGTATATTGGTAATTAAACATATTATTATTATTTATTATTATTATAAGTCATCATGAAGTAAGATCTCTATACCATTAAAACATAACATGTAATAAAAAAACTAAGTCTCGCAACTCAGTTCTTCTACCGTAAATCTCTCAACCCTTTACGGTAGTAGAACAGTATACGTAATTTCAAGTGTTATTTTTTTTACATAATTTAAAAACGAATTTGCGAGTTTTCCCAATTTTTATGCATATTAACGTTAATTAGCAACACTGAAACGATTCATCTGTAACGTGAAGTCAAAATGACAAATAATTAAGATACATATATAATTATAGTATACATTTTCCAACGCGAAAACAAATTAATAAGCAAGTTTAATTAGCAAAAAATAATTAGAAAAGGCCTTGGGAATGTTTATTAATGAATATTGACATCGGTACATCATTCGATTCCAGGTCACCACACATGGAGGCATTTGATCCTAAATAAATAGTACGCCTTCATTTCAAATGATACAACTCTATATTAACTCGATACACTCGCGAGCAATGTTAATAGGTCACTAAAACAACTTAATAAACTTAACACGCCCGTCTGCTACACACCATAAGCATTAGCTAGATTACCTACACTCTTAAATGTATAGAAGTGTCCTCAACTGAATATAATAATAAATCTACGACCCGTAACTTATTCTTTTATATGTATTGTGCAATAAAGATTTAATAAATAAATATGTTTCTAAGGTTTATCGCGTAAAAACCCGATAAAATTATTAAAAAAACTATTATTTAAGTGTGTCAACCTGTTAAATGTGTTTGAAATAATATGTATGCTAACTATTTATTATTGTAACTATTTATAAATTACAATTTAATCTTTTCTCTAGTTTATTATTATACCTTGTCAATTAATATAGATGACAATTTTGTCATTTCACGCACATGAAGTATTGCATTTTTTTCGATAAAGTGTTCTACAGATAATATCGTACTTTATTGACGTACTTTAAGTGCCGCCCACTTAGTAAATAAATAACTATCGAAAATAGAAAATAGGATGTAAAATAAAATTATTAAATATCTTTCACCACTTCCAACAGTCAGGCAGTCAGTCAGATGATTATGAAAGTGATTTAGGGTGTGCACCATTATATTAGTAATAAATAACTTTAAATCCTAATACCTACCTTGTTTATTTACTTGGGGTCTTTTATAGACGTAATATATTTATATTTATTTATCTCTTTATTGCATATTAAGTTTTCGAATATAATTTTTTTATCAATTTATTTATATAAACTATCGATTCCAAGTTCTATGAAATAATAAATCGATAATCGATTAGATTTACACTACCCGTCCCTATCGTGAGCTGTCAAAATTATCATGCTATATTAGACAAGGTATAGTTTACAAAATACTCAGCACTTTAAGTTTATTGTTATGGCTTTAGTTTAGTGACCCATTATCTTTGTTTGCGAGTGTAGTACGCCCTTATTTGATACGATACAATATTCTATGTCAACTGAATATAAATATTCATTGTTACCCTTTTTAATTGCTCGACGTTTACTAATTGATTAACCCTTTTTTTAAAACCTACATTGCATCCGTGGTCTAGCGGTTAAGGCTGGTCCTCATGACAATACAACATATTATGATCATGACAACGGACACTCTAAGCATCTTTAGAACATCGCTCCGTCTAACTCGCGGCCCCTGAACGGGAAACCACTTTATAGAGTGCTCCTGTTTGTCGATCCTCAAGCCCTTAGGTTCGTGAGCCACACTGGCACTGTCACTCTAGTACAAGGTGGTGGGTGGTTGCGCGCTTAGATCCTTCCAGGGAAAACGGGGGAATGTTCCCATTCATTATCCGGGACTGAACGACCCCGATTATTGTTGGCAAAAAAACAAGAATTCAGTTGTTTTTTTTAAACCTCTTATTGTATTACGTCGCACGTTATAAAAACTTTTAATTAAAATATTGTGCTGTTGTTCTTAAAACAATAGAAGAGGCATTCTCCTTTAAACGTTTCTGAGTTGACATATATAAAAGGACTTGGTGATAAAGTATAATCACGACCGTTACTATAGGCCAATCATGACAAGTGGCAAGCTCGTCGATGTCTCCAGCGTACCAAACTCAAGAAATATCACAAATAAATTAAATATTAATTAAAAGTATTTATATACATTGATAAATATTTTTGTGTCCCGACCAGGAATCGAACCCGGTACCTCCGAGTCTAAATCCACGGACTTAACCGCTAGACCACGAAGGCAGTTGGTAATAAAAAACTGTCAAATAATTAAAATCACTTAACCACCACCATTAGTGTATCTACGTCTCTGCTTCGTACGCCATTTACGGGTATGTACGATGCGAGGATGTGCCGGAGTTTCCCTAGTGCTGCTCATCCTAGCTGAATGCGTCTGTCGGCTTGTTTGCTAAATTTAAAAAATATTATTATTATTAATTAAAATACTTTATTGCACTTTAAAAAGTATGTACAAAGGCGAACTTAAAGCCATTTCGGCTTTTTCTACCAGCTAACCTTTGGGAGAGTGAGACAGTATAATATGTGGAGTGCAATTTTGACCTTATTTTAAATTTGAATAAACTACATAAATAGTATGTATACATAGACTACTTAAATACTTATTAATATATAGTAGATATATATGAAGATAATATAATATTATTAAGAAGAAATATTTAAATTTAAAATATACTGTTCTGCTTGTTTAAAAAGAAAGTATTAAGTACATAGTACATAATATAAAACAGATTTGATTACAGCCCCTAGAACACAGAGTCCTAGACCTCCACTGTTAGAGATAGGCGTCCCAGAACATGTAACTGGAAAATGTGGTCTACATTCGCCACGTTTATTTACCACAAGTTGGTATTGACCGGGACCGACAGCTTAACGTGCTCTCCGTAGCACGGAGTACGTAAGAAAAGTGTATTTCTCATTGGTACATGCCAGAGGGGTTTGAACCGACCTTTGTAGGATTTAAATTCAAATTCAAAATTCCTTATTGCATAAAAAACATCTTAACCTAATATGTTACAAGAGTAATAAATTAATATTAACATTTTTATATATTAAATATTATATATAGGCTTTGTGATAATGTCTTACTGAGCCTCTGCATGCAATGTAGGTATGACTTGATGTGAACACCAAATATAAGTACATTAAAGGGTACTTATGTCAGAGAATTTTGTAATGTCAAAACTTAAATCTAAATAGCTATACAATGTCAATATTTCATTTTAGTTTTTTATTTAAGAATTCATTTGTAGAATATAAACAAAACTCGCACAACCAGACGTAAATTCCTTTTTTAAATTTAATTGTAAGCAATTCTTGAAATGTAGTAGGTATTTAATTGTACAATTTTATTGCCAAATTGTACAAGTTGTTGTCAAAAACTCTGCTCTTCAGTATGATTTCAGAGATTAGACTGTTAGCGTACCTAGTGTTATACTTATTAAATATTGTTAAGCTTTTAATAAATAGTTCAGGGTGTTGTTTAACAAACAATACTGTTTCATAAATATATAAACCAGGGAGGGTCAACAATTTTAGCTGTTTTAGCTGTCTTACAACCGACCCACCACCGCGCCACAAATTTAAATACTATTTTGCTCACCTGATATTCTGATCCTCTCCCTAACCAAACCAAATACTGTATGATCCTGTTAATGCCGTCTTGGAAGCTCGTTCCATAAATGTATCTCCTGCAGATCTACTTAGGCGAATTCCTTCAGAGGATCTATAGATTGCTAATACAGCTCTGCTGTGCTAAAAGATTTTGCTGGAACTCCTCTCGCACCAACTTCCACTGCGTAAAGCTAAGTCTTGAACCTGTTCATGCGGGGTGAGGCGGAGTGCACAATCGTCCGAAAACGAATCGTCTAAGATCGTTATTTAGTTTTAATGACGATGCCTTTGTGGCTCATTACTATGTTTAATAATATTAGTTATTTCACACATTTTAGTGTTGTAAACAATATATATATACATATATATATATATATATATATACATATATATATATATATATATATATATATATATATATATATATATATATATATATATATATATACTATATTAGATTATAGTACTTTAGTAGCAGACATTTTTATTTTAACATTAGTAGTATTTAAATTTTATTTTCTGTATTTGATTGCTTAGGTACATTCAATATGGCTCTTCCATAATTGTATTGATAGTTTGGGCTGTTTCTGGTTTTTGTGTTGTTTCGTATTAAGCTGTCTGACCATGATTGTGTTATTTCGTTTACTGTAGGTAACTAATATTAGTTATAGAGTATTATATAATTGACTTAATCAAGCATTCCAGACGGTCCCTACGGTGATAATTAAATGAAATGAAAATATATAATAAAAAGCAATTAAGTCTGTCAGAAATATGAAATAAATATTTCCAGACAGGTCACACAGCGCCATCTAATTTCCGTGGTAAGCTACGAGGCTTGTGTTACGGAAACTAGATGGTTGAAAAACTACATATTATACTTTTTTTTTTTGTAAATATATACATATTATACATATAAACACCCAGACCGAGACAAATTATACAATGTACAACTTGCCCCCGGTGGGAATCGAACCCACGACCTCCGGAGTTTACGGCAACGTTTGTTACCACTAGACCACGCATGCGGTCAATGTCTTTTGCTAGGCGGAATGCCGAAGATTTTGACATTTCTGACAGACGTAACCGATCTTAGACGATTCGTTTTCAGACGATTATGCACTCCACCTCATCTCGCTGATTATCATTTTGTGAGATCATAATATTAATTCGTTAAAGTTATAGTGTAGAAGCCGATAAAAACATTGTAAGAGACAGGTAAAAAATAATGAAGCACACAAAACCTCGATTTGTTGGCGCGAAAAGCCACGGGCGGTCAGATATTTGTAACATTAATTATATTGTAATAGTTAGTAGGGTAGTTTATTGCAATGAGGGCTGTTTAATACGAAATAATATTTATTAGGCCTATTTGTACGGAGTGACGCGTCGGTGATTAATATAATAATTAACTATAAGGCCTTCGTTTATTGATATATAGTCGATTTATTAATATAGGGTCGATTATAAGTGCCGTTACGGGAATTCTTTTTGTAAAAAAATTTTTTTTTTTAATAATACCTCCATATAATTTTATTTACTTATTGTATCATATTAATAATATTGTGTAGTATATTATTATTTATATTTTATTAGTATGTATTTATTATATACTATTTTATATCTATGTTTATTATAATTATACTGCGTGGAATTTGTTGAAGAGCAAATATTTTTATATTATAATCTGGAATTAAAATAAAGAACTACGAATTTTTTTATTTATTTATTCAGTAATAAAATTTTATGTTACGGTGCAGTGAAGTTTTCCTAAAAATATCGCCATTCATACACAGCCTAGTCAAGTTCGATCGCGCGAACGTTGACTTACGTAATTCTTTCTCTCTCTAATTTCGTCTCTCGGCTATTGCCTTCCAATTAATAATAAAAAAATGCCAATTACACGCAGCATAAGTGACTCTGTTTCTAATGATTATTTGTTTGTGCCTTGAGACAATAGGACCGTGGCTGCCAAGTGTTATTTTAAGAACTGTCTAAGCGACTGGTTAATGCTGTATGTGACAAGAGGGCTGGCAGTTTTTTCGCGCAGCAAATTAGCAGAGCTGTGCAGCGGGGGAATGCTGCAATTGTTCTTGGCACACTGCCACATGATCAGGTAATGGGTGAAGATTTTTATGTATAGTTTGGTTTTTGGTTTAAATTTGAATTTATATAGTTTTATTAGCTTAAACTTTATTTTTATTTTGTAATCATTGGTACTAGAATAATATCTATATCTCCAACAATGGAGGTCTAGAACTCTGTGTTGTAGCACGTGTAATTTAAAATTCTAGAAGAGGTGTAAATTTAGCACCGAAGCAATCAGACGTCAAATAATCCCCTGCGCGTGTTCAACTTTATGTATTTTTTGCTCTCATCTCTCGCCTCGGAAGATAATGCCAATTCATTCGACATCCGATAAAGTCTTTGCCAAAGCCCTTTGCCAATTTCCGTAGTGCGCAGTCAGAGGCGTGCTCCGGAAGGGAATATTCAAATCATGCATGTCTAACAAAGAAAAAACACCGAGGCCTACTCTGGACGTACATAATACGAAAACTTGGGACAATTAACAGAATTTAAATTCCCAAATACTGCACCTCCGAAATCACATTAATGCTCTTACAAGGTTACGAAGTGTCTGCTAAGTTTCCTGCTAGCTGTCAGCGCGTGGACAGCGAGTTGTCTGCTAGCTGTACGACGACTTTATAACTTTATATTGCCTAATATTCTGATCTTCTGAGGAGTGAGTGATAAAGGATTTTTTTGGGCTGTGATGACAACATTATTGTGTTCTCGAGCAAAAAATAGAAATGTAGTTCTTCCGCGTTTAAAAGAGATTGCCCAAAACCAGGTCCCAACTTTTTCGCTGCATATATGCATGCTGCAATAATCATAACAAATAATAGTGTTTTTTTTAAATTTAACTACATCTCTTTTACTTCAGCATTAAAATATAATTTAACTAAATAGTCAATTGGTTAAAATTTATGTATGAAATAGTTAAAAAGCACTATTTATCCGATTAGGTTCTTTATTATGATCAGGTTCTTTATTATAGATAAAACGCAGGATTTCAAAGCGTACATAATTCTCCAATTATATCGGCGGAATCGATAAGTACCATATAATTATCATTGTAAAAAAAGTTTTTGTCAATTGTCGTAATGCTAGGGTAAAATAAATAAAATTAATTACAGATTATGAAAAATTATTATGAAGATTATATTAACTATAAAATTGAAAAGAATTCATTATGGCATGAGAACATTTTATTGGGCCCATTTCTCTAAGAAAAATAGGCATTCTCATTTACGGTCGTACCTAACCTGCTGGTATAGGGAATCTTTTTTTCTAGAAGGAAGAAACAAGACAAAGACAACATATTCACCTGTGAAATTTATGAAATTTTAATTGCTTAGAACCAAGCTTCTGCTAGTAGAAGACTAAGGAGCAAAGCGGGTCAAATAACAAGCTGTTAGGAGAAATCAAGTATTTATGGTAACTTGAATTTCGGGAATTCAGAGTAGGGTAGTCTGTCACAAAGGTTTCCGTTTCGTCACAATACATATAAACATTATCTATAATGGAGACATAACGATATCCATAATGTATCGTCCCATTATCAAATTACATGCGGGAATTGTAAATAAAGTTATTATTAGATAAATTATTGTAACTGAAATGTATCTTACATGATTATGTAGAGTAGATGTACATAGAGGTATTTTAACGGCCGTAGATTTTAACGTGGTGGTTCGATTCCCCGTCGAGAACACAAACATACATACATACATATCTTCACGCCAGATCCCTTACGGGGTAGGCAGAGACAATTGAGCGCCACTTGACACGATCACGACATACCTCTTTCGCTTCATCGACATTCATCAACCTCTTCATACATGCCCTTTTGTTACGAAGGCTTTTTAATTCTCCTTCAGCTAGTGTTTTATTTATTTGATCGTGATACGTGTGTCTTGGTCTGCCAGGGCCTCTTTTACCCACAACTTTCGCATTATATACCTGGTTCGTCAATCTTTCTTCGCTCATCCTTTCAACATGCCCGAACCATCGTAGCATGCTTTTCCTTATTTTTGTCCCTATGCTTTCCTTCATACCAACCCTTTTCCGTATTTCGACGTTACGTATGCGGTCCGCCAAAGTGACGCCACATATCCGCCGCGAACAGAACACAAACATGTTTCATTTATTTCTCGAGTTTCTCTTCATTGGTGAAAACTGCATGAAAATTACGAACAGACTGAAAGAAGCGGCGGAGGACTTATTATTAAACACATTTATACAAACATTTCTTTGCCTCAAAGTGAAATAAAGGTAACTAATGTACAAATTAATTTCATTGTTTCTTTAAGGTAAAATGTCACTCGTTTAACTCCAGACAAATAAGTAGAACAAGCAACGGAAGTACTGTAACATTAGAACTTTTTGTGTTAACTTTAATAAAAGTCGTCCGCTACTTGACGTTGACATGAACAAACCCACTTAGCTCTATTTTCCTTAGTGTGCGTCCACACTGAATGCGCTGTAACTGGAGCCTGAGGCGGGCGCGGCGAGCGAGGGCGTGCGGTGGCCACACTGACGCGCGAGCTATTGTAGCGTTTCGACGTATACCAGGTGTTGCAAACTATGGACAAGGATTTGCTATTTTTACTAGACAGTCCAATCCTGAGATTGTTTTTTAAAGTGTTGAGCACTAGCTACTTGTGTACGAAATAAATAAATGTGAATTTTTCAACTTATATGAAGAATTGAAAAATACTATATAAAAATCTTTTAGTACATTCGAATGCCCGTGTCAACATTTGACTACAAACTAAGTAAAATATCACATAAAACCATATAGGTGGTTTAGATTGAATCGCACTTATAAACAATTCAGTATTTACCGCCATTTTACGAAAAAAAAAAATACAAACGCGCATACGCTGAGCGACAAGACCGAACTGGTTTGTTACCCCCGCCACCCGCGCATTGGGTCGCTCGCTGACTAGGCCCGTAGTGCGGCCAGAACGCGCGGATAGGAGCGTTTGAAAACTACGCGTGCTGTGTCGCGTAGTCCCGTCGCACTAGGCTTCCGCCTTAGTCACAACAATATGGACGCAAAGGCGCGTTTCATATGTTTTATACTTCGCGCCCGTCGTCGCAACCGCGCTAGGCTCGCAGTGTGGACGCAGGCTTAGTCCTTGATCTAACAAGTTGCACTATCTTGCTACAAGAAGGTATTTTTTATTATAATAATACAATAATAAATTATTAGGATAAAAACTGTTTCCACTTTCCACCTGTTATCGACGCCTAAGGACCCAAACGCTGCAACCTCCAACGACAGAAATACAGCCAGCGTATTGGAATATGTGATTTTGCGCCGTTTGGAGTTGAAAGTCTCGGGGCGTGGGGCACAGGAAAATTTTAAGGCGTTAACAAAACAGCTCTTCCACACCTTAGGATGACAACCGGGCTGTGGAACAAGCTACTACTCGCTATTAGACAAGCGCCAATTGTCCACGTTTTTAACCATTTGTTACTGCTCTATTTCTAGACAAACAGGAATCGTCATCAGGCTAAAAAATGCTGTCCGCTACAGAATTATATGTTAAAAAAAATTCGTTACCTCGTATTTTTGTTTTTGAATACTGTTGCTATTTTTAGCATAAAAGGTTACAAAGAAGCTATTTACAATCTAGGAGCAGCTTTTATGTGGTCGGCAGTTGGGTTTGTCCGAATAACGTAAAAACTATTTTACGACTTAGGACAAAGAAGGGGCCAGTTTCTTAGTAACTAGGATATTTTATATATTTTTTTACATATAACTTAGTGAAAAACGTACCATTTAAAATATATATTTTTCATAAGCAGTTCACTTTAAAAATAATAAAAAAAACCCATACCAAATTAAGAATATAATACTTCTAAAGGTTTTTTTTTTTGTTTTTCATTACTAAAGGCTTTTTTATTTTATTTTATGTTTGTAGTCCATTTGCGTCAACTTCTAATTGACCCTTGATGTTTCTATTTATTTTTTCCAATTTTGTTATTAGTCGTTAGTTATCCTTTAATAAATAAATAAATTGAATTGAGTGTTGAATGGAATAAATGGTCTATGTTGGCAATTAAGATATTAATTCTAATTCACTACCTATTGTCATCAATTAACAACAATTTAAATTTAACCCAATAGTATATTTAATTTTGTCAATTATTTGCTATGCATATGCATATCTTCATTTTACATATATTCACGCCAAATCCCTTGCGAAATAGGAAGAGACAATTGAGCGCCACTTGTCAGGATCATGACATACCTCTTTCGCTTTTACAACATTCATCAACAATACATGCCCTTTTATTTCGATAGATTTTTAAAACACCTTCAGTTATTCTTATATTTATTTGTTTGTGATAGATAAATCTTGGTCTCTTTTACCCACATCTTTCGCATTATATATCTGGTCTGTCTTCACTCATCCTTTTAACATGTCCATCGGAGCATGGCTTTCCTTATTTTTTACCCTTCCTATGCTTTCTTTAACACCCTTTTGCATATTTCGTCATTACGTAATACGGTCCGTCAAAATGTCGAGAAGATAAATTACTTAATATTTCATGGATGTAGTGATTGAGGTAGTAAGAAGATGAACAATTCTCGGACTTGCGACCGACTACGGTCTAATTTAAAAAGAGAGTGTCTTTTTTATAACGCAATAACACACTCATCAGCCACTACTCTGTTCCTCTTCCTACCCAATCAATTACAGTTTTATTAGTATTATTATTAATTTTAAATTACAATGTCGTACTATCAGTCTACGCCGGGGCTAAGGTTTGTATTTATTTAACAAAAGGTTCTTGAGACTACAGCGTTGGTCATTGATTCACCGCGAGCGTCAGATATAAGGTAATTAATGTTTTTGGGCGGCTCGTAGCGTCTACGGCGTAGCATTATCAAAACCTTTCCAGTAATCAGAACCTCAGAACTTCTAAGCCCACCTTTAAGCGATTGAACATTATAATGGATTAAATGCTTATCTTCCTTTTTAGTCGGTACTCCACTGTTGGGGATCGTGACTCAATTGCAGTCCATTCACCAACAGCTTCCAGTAGTTGAAAAAAAAAGAAAGAAAGAATACTTTTCGCAATTAAAAAGTTAACAAAATTTAAAATACTATATACAGAAACAAACATACAGGTGTGGCGATAAATAGATGGTTTGCTTAGCATATGCTACAGCCGAAGCTGCAGCGCTGATTTTCACCAGCACCCGATCACGGACGTAACGCGTGTGCCAGCCATCCCCCCGCTCTACCAGGCCCTTAGGGTGCGAAACCCGACACACGTGATAATAATAATAGTCAAATAATAAACAATAATGAATTGTAAGATAGTTGTTGCAAGATCGCGCATAAACTTAGTAATGTTTCGATAACACAACACGAGCGCAATCTTAACAATAATATTTTGCAACATTATTTATTATCCTAATATTGTTTATGCTATAGGTAAAATGTCAGTGACAAAGGTCGACTCGTCATACACAATGCAATGCTTATGCTTATGTATGGAAGCGAAACGTGGATATGTCAAAGTACGCATGAGAGTAGAGTTAATTCATAGAGATGAGGTCGTTGCGTCGGATATGCGGCGTCACTCTAACGGACCGCATACGTAATGACGAAATACGCAAAAGGATAGGTATTAAAGAATGCATAGTGGTAAAAATAAAGAAACGCATGCTTCGATGATTCGGACTTGTTGAAAGAATGAGTGAAGAGAGATTGACAAACAGATATATAATGCGAATGTCGTGGGTGAAAGAGGCCCTGGCAGACCAAGACTTACCTATCACGATCAAATAAATAAAACAATAGCTGAAGGTGCAGTAAAAAGCCATCGAAACAAACGGGCATGTATGAAAAGGTTCATAAATGTCGAAGAAGCGAAAGAGGTATGTCGTGATCGTGACAAGTGGCGCTCAATCAATTGTCTCTGTCTACAATATACTGTCTAATAATAAATAAAATAAGATTAGATAAGCTGTCTTTTGTAATATTAGCATGTGCTTTTTGAGTGCAGACTTGAAACCTGCTAAGGTTACGGTATGCGGCGCAGTATACTGGGATGTTTAGGTAGCCAGTCGACTGTTCTTATACTGTCTACTTTGTCCGTTACTAAGAGCTTTTCCAGATTGTCTGCACCTTATCTAGTGTTCACGCCGATCGCGGTTATTCGACCAATTTTGGATGGTTAGGCGTTATTGTGAATCATCGGTGCATAAACAGACGTCTTAATTTGTTACCCCTACACCTTTATCCTGTCTCTTTCTCGCCAATTTCTTTTACATTACCCATCCCGCTCACGCTGCACTTACGCACTGAAGAGAAGAAATATACGACCGGCCGCGGGGTGTGCAAGAACAGTCGTGGCCTCAAGTCGTCATAGAAGACGACGATGAAATCGCCGCGATCGTTGCTATCATACTTGCATTCGCAAACCCCTAAAATTAGTGATATTTCCAAGTGCTGGTACCAAGGACATCAGGTGAGTTCCTTTACCAGTTCGACTTTCGGGTTGCACATAGGCATGTAGTCTATCTTAATTCTGACTTGCCTGGTGGGTTACTGCTATACCAGGTATTGTAATCTCATAGGTACTGATAACTAAATTTAAAAGGTTATTAATTGATCGTTGTGGTGCAGTTCTGTATATGTTTTATTTTGTAAATCTGATATAGCTGAGTTTTCCTTGCAGATTCCTTTCTCAGTCAGATTAAACATTAACAGGTCACTGGAATTTGCTAAGCTGCTGGCCTTCTGCTAACAGCTTACTTATTGGACTACTTTGCTGCTTAGTCTTCTACTAGCAGGAGTAGAATCATTTAAAATTATTAAATTAGTGACGCTTCATAAATGCCTGTAATAGGTTTACGTGAATAAAGATATTTTGACTTTGACTTTGTTCCCTTTCTTGTTTGTTGATTGCACCAATTGTCACAGTATCGTCTGTGAATCTAAGTTGGCGATTACCGCAACCCCGCTTTTCGAAACAGTCTGCTAAGCCTGCTCTAGCAATGTGGGCAAAATATTGCAAATTTTGGGTAAGGCAGACCGCACAAAGTCTCTGTCCATTGGCAATTTTGAGCTCTTCGACTGTTAGGAGTCATATTTAGAGGCAGAGTAAAATGCGTTTATTTAGGTACAAGTCCATGGTAAAAACATTTCCCCCCTATAGAAATGTTTACCGTTATCGTGGCATTGTGGTTTAAGGAAAGGGTGTTGTATTTACAACCTCTCGAGTTTCCTTTATATTATCTACAGGGTGACATAAATCACAGTATTGATTAATATATTTGACCTACATTTGACGACCGGAATGGAAAGGATATTTTTTATAATCCATGGAGTGCAGGTGCCATCAGTATAGGTATGCGAGTAGATTATAATTTATTTAACAAGTGTTAGGTTTGCGTTTATAAGGGAGCAAAGCTATTTTTGTACTATTTGTGCTGTGTATAATTACAGAAATAAAAAAAATATAGTATCAACATTTTTATTGATAAAATATAAATAGATTCTTTACTATATATTACTGTGTAGTTTTTCTATTATTCAATGACTAGTAAAAAGAAAAAAAAAATGTCAGGTTCTGAATAAAGAATTTAACACTGACCATTATTTTTTGTACCATTTGTTTAAAACTCTGAGAATAGTTATGCTATATATTATTCAGAGAATGCCTGGCGGCATTAAGTCCGCATTTGTTCATAGTGCTATAAAATTTTCAAATAAAATATACATTTAATACATTATTTATTTATTTATTTAATTTATTTAATTAAGCAAGTCAACAACATGTTTACAAAATCTTATACAATATACAATCTAGAAGGTATCTTAATAGTTTAGTAAACATGTTACTTACAGACCAGCATTGCATTCAAAAGGTAGGTAACATTGTTTACTAAAACACAAAAACTAAGTAGTACAATTTAAAAATATAGGCATGACAAAAACAGTAAGCTACAGAAAACAACAAAATATAGATAAATATATATATAACATTATATAATATAATAATTTTTCCCATCCTAACTACTTGTATAAATAAAGGGTTTTTTTCTAAATGTGAATCCGCTTATTTATAAGCGTGGTTTGTGACCACCCCGAAAGGGAAACGGTCGTGATGATACTTTTTTTATTTTAATTAGTTTAATTTTTTTCAATGTTAAATTATTTTACAAGTCATACTTAAGTAAAGTATTTATTAGTAATTAGTATATTGAATAATATCTTGGTCAACCCGTCTGGCCAGCGTGGCGAGTGTAGACCAAATTCTCCAGATAACAACAGAGGAGACGCTGTGTTCCAGGGGCTGCACTGTAATGAATATTAAATAAACTATGAAGTACTTTCATTTAAAACCTACGTCGTCGAAAAATTATCTCCGACCACGTCCTATCTATCAAATAAGCGCGAAAATAAATATGACCGCCTTACTTCAGAAAAGCTTATTGGGTATGGCTCCTAAAATTTATAATAAGTTACCTGACGATTTAAAAGATTTATCCCTTCCAATGTTTAAAAGTAAATTAACTTTAATTTTAATTAAAAAATGTTATTATACCTTAGATCAGTTATTTAATGACGAAACCATTTCAAATGTGTTAATAACTGACAATATATAGATTGTGTTGTCATTATTTTTACAATAGTATTATTGGACATTTATCTTTTGCCTACATTTTAAGTTTTATATAAATTGTAAAATGCATGTTAAGTTGTTATTATATTTGTTATTATTTTAAGAATTATATTTGTTAATGTAATGAATTCGTACACCACATGTGGTAGGTTTTTTGCATGCTCACCCTAACCGAACCTAATAACTATGTACCGAAAAACCACGAATAAATGATTTTGATTTGATTTGATATAATACAACAAAAAACTAAATTTAACTGAAAAAAAAAACTTAATAAAAAAATAAACACTTATAAAAAGTAGGTCGTCCTGTGGCATGATGCCCAATACACTAGCAGCATTTTCCCTCTGAATTAAGATACTTAATTTTTGAGAGTAAAAACTTCCAGCACTATTGTCACCAGAGACGTCTATGAGCCTTGGTACAATTTAAGTAAAGTATTTTTTGTAAATTTTTTTTTTGGTGAATTCTGAGACACCTTAATAGTATATACTTGCATATTAGATAAGTTGTAATTGGTCGTAGTTACGAAAAAGGACTTAAACCACAATAGTTTCATTTTATGTTATAAGCCTAGTTGGAACTTAAATTAGTCCCAACATTAAATGTTTTTTACATTCGGATTATGTCAAAAACGGTATTTATATATTTATTTCTGGATCGTTTATAAAATAGGGGGACTGATGGTGGTAATTTTCCCAGTTTACCTGGCGGGGAAGTATCCACCGTCATGCCGATAAACCCAGTAAAGTGTATCCACACGTTTCGAGATGAGGCTCGAATTGTCGTCAAGCCCAGTCAAGCCGACATAGTATAAGGGGCTAATGTCAGTCATGAGTGTCTTATTCCAGTTGCTAACATTCACGAACCTTGCGCGCACTTACTACCAGGTAGGCGCAAAGTCATTTGTCATGCTAGTATATATTTTTTTTAAGATAATCGTATCATCTTTCAATCAGATCGATTGGCGTTCATAATAAAATTTCTGAAAAATTGTGGGTTGAATCCTTTTTACGTAATTACTATATTTGTTGCCTCCGTAGTCTAGCGGTTAAGTCCGTGGATTTATTTATATAAATACATTTAATTAATATCTAATTTATTTGTGATATTTCTCGAATTTGGTACGCTAGAGACATCGACGAGCTTGCTACTTGTCATGATTGGCTAAATGTGAATGCGCTTATTTATAAGCGTGGTTTCTGACCACCCTGAAAGGGAAACGGTCGTGATGATACTTTACTATATTTGCTATTATGTTAAATGTGTGAAAATACATAAGTGTGTACTATTAAAAAAAAACCTATTAATTATGTCCGGGCTATGTCTCAGTCAATGATTAATACGCAATATTCCATTACGCGGGAGCACTATTATGTTCGTATTATGATAATAACTGTGTAACTAGATAACAGGAAAACAAAAATACATTATAATGACCTTGGCTTATCTACTACACTTATATACATAATCACAATTCACGGTTGGAACCCCGGCATGAGACGAACGTTGCCTCGAAGAGCACGTTAGGCTATCAGTCCCTTTCTTTTAAAATACTGAACACGACTTGTGACATCGCGCCCCCTTAATGGAAAGTGGTACGAGAACTCCTAGAATGAGAGCAACTGACGCCAGCACTAACGACCGGCATCAGTCCTTACCAAGCAGGCCTAATAAGATGCTTTTTCATACTTTGCTAGAAGGACTCCAGGTTATAGAAGTGGGTTAACTCACTGACTGGGAGAGCATTCCATATCTTTAGCGTGCGATGTAAGAGTCTCCAAATTTATAAGTACGCGTAGGGATGTGGGTATGGTATGCGGATGCATATTTTGGCCCGTACGTGTGGTTCGGTTGCGGAATAAAGAAGAAGGGAGGAGTTATGGAGCTCCTCAGAACACTCACCGTGGTATAGTTTGTAGAACACGCTAAGAGAGGCGGTTCCACTAATACGAACTTGTGGAATCGTAAAACATTCACTATTCCAAATAGGTCAGGGTTGCACAGACTTATTAATACTAGGGGCCACTCGGCCAAATCATGAACTGATAGCGGGCCGGCCGCCAGAAGTAGGTATAGGTAGTTAAAGACAATAAAGAATTGATAAAAATTTATTAAAATTAAAAAAGAAATTATTAATTTGAAGCGTGGCACTGCATAGTGCTTACAATCTTTTTTATTGTTTAGTTTATTATATTTTACGTTTATGCGCAACTCTTCGTACATATTTTTATCAATGCAGCGGTAAAAGTTCAGCAAGTCTCCTTCGTTGAATTTGTTGCGTAAATCTTGGTCATTTTGAATGTCGATAATTTCTAACTGCATTGACTCTGGCGCATTTTCAACTGAAATAGTGAAAGGATTGCTGAATATGTCCAACAGAGGTTTCACTTTTTTAAACTCCGAAAATCTGTCTTCAAAAGATTGAATCAAAACATCTAGCTTTTCTACATAACTGAAATTAATCGCAGTTTTGTTGAATTTTTCAGCCATTTTCTTATAATTCGGAAAATGATTATAATTTCCAGAATTCAATTGTGATCTGAAAAGTGTCAGCTTGCATTGAAAGGATGTTACATGAGCATAGAGCTGGGATATCAGTTGATTTTTGCCTTGAAGCCGTGTGTTCAAGACATTCAAATGATTTGTAATGTCAACTAAATAAGCTAAATCACACAACCAATCAGGATTTTTAAGTTCCGGGACATCCCTTTGCTTTTCCGCCAGAAATATTCCAATTTCTTCTATTAAATTTAGAAATCGTTCCAGTGTCAATCCACGACTTAGCCACCTTACTTCTGTATAATACAGTAAATCTCCGTATTCGCTTTCGATGTCATCAAGGAATTGTTTGAATTGTCTGTGATTGAGTCCTCGTGATTTTATGAAATTTACAGTCGAAACTACTACTTTCATTACATTTTGAAATTCATTTTTTTTAGAACAGAGGGCTTCCTGGTGTATAATGCAGTGAAACTGCATGAGATCTTCAGTGTTTATGTTTTTTTCTTGCAGGTGCTTTTTCAGCAAAGTAACTAGCCCGGAATTGATACCAATCATGGAAGGAGCACCGTCAGTCGCAACTCCCGATAACTTAGATAAGTCCAAATCAGTTTTTGAACACTCGTCCAAAAGTCCATTGAGTATATCAACTCCTTTGGTTTGACCTTTCAATGAACACATTCCTAATAACTCTTCGAAGACTTCAAAATCTTGAGTAACACCTCGTATGAATATGAGAAGTTGAGCTGTGGAACTAATATCAGTCGATTCGTCGAGTGCTAATGAAAAAAATTCCATGATCTTAGTTTTTTCAATTAATTGTTCCGCAATATTACCTGACAAGGACATAATTCGTCTTTGGATAGTCATACGATTCAGTTGAATTTTCTCAAACTTTTTTGCTGCTTCTGGACACATTTTCTTAGCGGCAATTTCCATGCATTCTTTTACAAAATCGCCATCATTGAAGGGGCGACTTCGCTTTGCTATCATTCGAGAAATTTCATAACTAACTTCTGTAGCCGTTTCTGAATCTTGAATGTGTTTTGTAAACATAGCTTGCTGACCAATAAGCTCCCGTTTTAAAGACAACATTTTTTGCTTTCTTAATTCGCCTGTAAACTTGGTAAAAGAAGGATGCTGCGTTTCATAGTGCCTTTTTACATTATAATCCTTTGCAATCGCAACAGAATTCTTGCAAATTAAACAAACGACTTTGTTATGCGACCATACAAAAAAGTATTTCTCAGTCCAAATTTCTTGAAACTGCCGATTTTCATCTTTAACCTTACGTTTTTTACTAGGTCCTGGCTTCTCCATGTTGCGTTCTAATCCTGGCTAGGATTAACACAGCACCTAAAAACAATTACAGTACCCACTTAAATTACCTATCCTTTTTTAAATTATCAAAAATAATTGATTAAATATTATTTCTCAGAAATTTTAAGATTTTTATACAGATTTTATCTGAAATAATGACGTAATTATTACAGTTAGAGAAATTCTTATAAAAATAGTAATTTCTTTGTTTATTTTAATATTTAGCCAACATTAAAGCTAAATTTGATTAAAATTGATTAAATAGGTAGGGAAACACTTATTAATAACAGAGTTTTACTTACGTTTTCACAACACAATTATACACGGCACTTGACGGGTTAACACTGCAACAGGAAATCTACGTTGAATGTGGATCAAAATATATGACACCGGCTAGTCGAGTTAAAATCTACACTAGAACTATTGCCTCCCAAAAACACTAATAAACTGCACTTATTCTCAATCACTTATTACTTCGCTTTGTATTTTCGCGCTTATTTCTTTCTGTTGTTGACACTTCACTCAAATGAAAAAAAGCGAACTGTTCGGCCGCTGCGGTTAACGTGATTTTTATACCGCGCAAACGACTCTGGAAGCTTCGTGTGCAGGACCGGGCGCTACCCAATTGTGGCACCTTGGGCCCCTAGCACCAGTTGTTTTTCTGGATCGTGTCGTACCAAGAAGGTCTCGTAGGTCTCGCAGTAAATGAAAGTCGTACTGGGTTTGTAAGGTCCAGTAAGGCTTCCAGTTGATCGTAGCAGAGCAACGTCGATGTAATAACTTGAGAGTAACAGCTTGTTACTAGCGAAGTGTTAAGAAGTAAGTGCTTAGTCCGGGGGGCTACAAGTCATTTATACTCGTAGATACCCCGCCTGCCCGCGCCCGATTTAGACAATAGGAAGGGACGCGGACCGTTTGTTTGCTCCGATCAACTTTTACCTTGTGGGATATATGAATTTATTAAAATCACACAAATAATAGTTACAAAATTACAACAATACATAGTTACTCTTAGTTAGATAGATTTAGGAGGCTATGAACATTAGGACAACGTGCTGTCAGAAACCTAAATGATGCTATAGCCTAGTAGGCAAAACTTATGACCTAGAATATCTCTACATAAACTTAAGGTTAGCTGGCCAGGCCAGGAAGCTATGATCAATACGACAATGTATTGTCGTAGAACTAGGCGACGATATCATAGTTGTAGACAATCAATTAAGATCTAAGGTTACCTAAATCGAACTATTCAATCCTTATTCTAATGTATAAATATTTCAACTGTGTTAGCTTTGTAACACAGGACACTACATAAAGATTATCGTAATATTATTATACTACATTCAACTAGGAACTAACCACTTAGGTGTCCTACAATTGTATGACATATGTGTCGCAACGTCTAACTTCCTTCCATCAGTCCTGGCTGCTATAAAGTCCCCTAAAACTATTTCCCTTTCCGTAATCCTAATATGTTTAAACTATGACCTAAGTTTTAAGAGCTAGCCTAGATACAATATACTATCTACCAAATAATTACAATCTAACTTTATACAAATCAAATCGTGGTTACATTATCGCTGATACCTATTTTATTTGACAGATTCACATATGTAATTCTGGTATGTTCTGCCTGCTAAAAACCAGTATATGCCACGTGAGTTGAAACGTGGATATTTAGGCTCCCACGTTCTGGGCAGCTGGCAACAGAAACTTCGAGAAAAATATCAATAGGCTGCATAACGATTATTGCAGGGACGAATATAAACTGTTTTAGTATAATTGGTTAACAGATCGTCCTGCATTTTGTACAATAGACATAGTGCAATAAACAATAAAATAAAATAAGATCCGGGTTGTACAATTGCTTAAGAGACAAAGCTTCATTTGCTAGAAAGTTCCGTAACCGAACCTAACGGAGTCCTGTGGAACAATACCGAATAGCGGCTTTACAATTATTAGAGGAACTTAATATTGGGCAATTAGTTAAAGAAGTTAACTCATAAAGCTTTAAAAATTGCGTTACCAATGAAGCTATTGTCGAAGGGAAACAATTTTAGAGAATGCCTACCTACCTATCAATGTTACTAACTATGTATCATATAAGAAACTATTACATACTCTCTGTCGCGAACATACTCCCGCCGTGCAGAGCCGGTACCGTGTCTGCACCTTCTGGTGGAGCGACGACTGGTACTGATGGCTGCTCTCCCGTTGGTAGCACGATCAATCTCTTGGTTGCACGACGTAGGATTCTTCCATGTATCTTCACGTCCGCTGCACGAACTATCCCATTTTTTCCAGGAACGACTCGACGAACTTTTCCTTGAGGCCATTTGTGGCGTGGCAGCGATGGGTGGATTATCTGTACCACATCGCCGACGCATATGCCTTGTCCTCGCCCGATAGGCTCCCGCCGGTATTGTAGATTGGGAGGACAATTATTGCTATATGGCTTGTTCGTGTCTTTCCTGGCTGGTAACAGTGGTTTTCCCTTTGTAGGTGCAGGGCGCTTCTGCCGCTCCCTCCCGCCGGTGGCGCGCTTGTTGCGTCGCTCCGGAGTATCCGCGCTGCTCGGTGCCACTTCCGACTTCTTTAGGTGCTCAACCCACCGAACCGATGACACTCGTTCTGTTGTTGAATCGTCATTTTGATGGGGAGTCCGAATACGGTGACCGGAGTGACGGATATCCGAGCCGTGTAATACCCAGCCCAACGGTGTAAGTGATGCGGCAGGCTGATTAATGGATCCCTTCTTTATGTCTTCCGCGACGAGTAGATGCCAATTATCTTGGCCTATTAATATAGTTGGCGCCGTAGCTTCGCAACTCAAGTGTTTGCGGATCTCGTTCAAGTGTTTCCACTTCTTTATATCGCAGGTAGTCACTTGTTGACCCGCTAACTTAAGCTGCTTCATTGTTCGCGCTTGAATGCCGAACTCTTTGTTTGCGTCTTGCCCCGTTATTTGTAACGATACGCGGCGAGACGATTTTGCGCTTAACTTGGCTCCGGCTATTGCTTCGATGTGTAGCGGATCGAGGCGGCCTTGAGCTCCTATTTGTTTGGCGATTGTTTCATCGACCAACGTTACTGTTGACCCGTCGTCCAGGAGGGCGTGTGTTTTGACGCTTGCTTTCGGCCCGACAATGGTAACAGGCACAATTTTAAGAAATGTGCGTCTTTGTGCGTTTGGCTGCACTGATGTCGCGACGATTTCTCTCACTGTGTTGTCCTTACTGGGCCCAGCTTCATGACTAAACATAGCTTCATCCTTTTCTTCCATTCTGAATGTCCGCTGCGGCCGTCGGTTTTTCTTCATATTTAACTGAGCTGCTTCCTCTTTGTAAGTTAGCTCAGGTGAGGCGAATATTCCTTGGTAGCTAGCTTCTTTCGACATGAATTTGTTGAGCTGTTCTAGATCCTGTTCGGCGGCAGGTTGTAGCTTCGAGAAGTCACTCCATCTGAACCGGAGCACCGGCGTTAGTTTGTTGACGACTTCTTTGACTATCTCCGGATTTAAAAGGTAGTGTCTGCGATCAAGGGCGCTTAGTGTGGCCACACAATTTCTAAATCGGCAGGCGAAACGGCAAATATCTTCAGGAGCCTCGGTTAATTGCGGCAACTCGCGTATCTTCTTAAGTTGAGCGAGCGCGATTGGACTTGTACGTCCAAACTGATCCTCCAAAGATTTCATTATCTCGTCGGCCTGCGCGTTCGCGATGAGTTGGCCTTCTACCGCTTCTTTGGCTTTTCCTTTAAGACATCGCCGGAGTCGCGCTGTGTTCTCTACGTTTGAGAGATAAACCGCCGACTCGCAGTAGGCCGCTTTGAACGCGAGCCATTCCAAATGCGATCCGTCATAGTGTGGAAGCTCGCCGATGTGTCGCGGGATCGCCGATGGTTGCGGTTGCGGGTGCAATAAACGTGCTGCGTTTATGATTGCTTCTGCCAACTCCTTTAAGTCGATTTTTGTGTTCGACGTCGTCGGTCGCTCATCTGTGCCAGTGTTATGCTGCGTTTTTTCAGTAACTGGCGCAGTGTGTTTGTTGCAATCGCAATGAGCTTGTAAGGTCTGTTCTGGCGGACTTCGTTTTGTTGTCGCGGTGGTCGGTATTTTAGCGCTTTCCATATTAAATGTTGGCTGATTCCTTGTATCCACGGTTTTCCAAAACTCGACCCTTTTGCATGACGATGTTTGAATTTCTTCTTGTTGTGAGAATAACTCTTCATCGTCGGACTCAAACTCGGCGATCTGTGCGCGGGCTGCTAACTCTTCTAGCCTCAGACGACCCTCTTCCTCCTTTAGACGGGATGCTTGTCGAGCCTCTTCCAGCCTCAGACGACCCTCTTCCTCCCTTAGACGGGATGCTTGTCGAGCCTCTTCTAGCTTCAGACGAGCCTCTTCCTCTTTTAAACGAGATGTTTCTTGGAAGGCTTCCAGCTTTAGACGCGCCATTTCTGCCCGATATGTCGCTGCTCGACGAGCACGCGTTGATTTGCGTGACGATCTGACTGAGCCGGCGACTGAGGTCTGTGGCAGGACTTCTTCTTCATTACTCGAGCGTTGACGAAGGCTGTGTTCCGTTTCTCCGGAACTAGTTTCGTCCTGTGCTGCTGTGTGATCTTCTACTGATGCGGGCGAAGGCTGCTCTTCATGAACGGCTGGCTGCTCGCCGCTTCTTGACCTCGTAACTGGCATCTTGGCTGGTAGATCCGGCTCGAAGGACCATTAAATGTGCAGGACCGGGCGCTACCCAATTGTGGCACCTTGGGCCCCTAGCACCAGTTGTTTTTCTGGATCGTGTCGTACCAAGAAGGTCTCGTAGGTCTCGCAGTAAATGAAAGTCGTACTGGGTTTGTAAGGTCCAGTAAGGCTTCCAGTTGATCGTAGCAGAGCAACGTCGATGTAATAACTTGAGAGTAACAGCTTGTTACTAGCGAAGTGTTAAGAAGTAAGTGCTTAGTCCGGGGGGCTACAAGTCATTTATACTCGTAGATACCCCGCCTGCCCGCGCCCGATTTAGACAATAGGAAGGGACGCGGACCGTTTGTTTGCTCCGATCAACTTTTACCTTGTGGGATATATGAATTTATTAAAATCACACAAATAATAGTTACAAAATTACAACAATACATAGTTACTCTTAGTTAGATAGATTTAGGAGGCTATGAACATTAGGACAACGTGCTGTCAGAAACCTAAATGATGCTATAGCCTAGTAGGCAAAACTTATGACCTAGAATATCTCTACATAAACTTAAGGTTAGCTGGCCAGGCCAGGAAGCTATGATCAATACGACAATGTATTGTCGTAGAACTAGGCGACGATATCATAGTTGTAGACAATCAATTAAGATCTAAGGTTACCTAAATCGAACTATTCAATCCTTATTCTAATGTATAAATATTTCAACTGTGTTAGCTTTGTAACACAGGACACTACATAAAGATTATCGTAATATTATTATACTACATTCAACTAGGAACTAACCACTTAGGTGTCCTACAATTGTATGACATATGTGTCGCAACGTCTAACTTCCTTCCATCAGTCCTGGCTGCTATAAAGTCCCCTAAAACTATTTCCCTTTCCGTAATCCTAATATGTTTAAACTATGACCTAAGTTTTAAGAGCTAGCCTAGATACAATATACTATCTACCAAATAATTACAATCTAACTTTATACAAATCAAATCGTGGTTACATTATCGCTGATACCTATTTTATTTGACAGATTCACATATGTAATTCTGGTATGTTCTGCCTGCTAAAAACCAGTATATGCCACGTGAGTTGAAACGTGGATATTTAGGCTCCCACGTTCTGGGCAGCTGGCAACAGAAACTTCGAGAAAAATATCAATAGGCTGCATAACGATTATTGCAGGGACGAATATAAACTGTTTTAGTATAATTGGTTAACAGATCGTCCTGCATTTTGTACAATAGACATAGTGCAATAAACAATAAAATAAAATAAGATCCGGGTTGTACAATTGCTTAAGAGACAAAGCTTCATTTGCTAGAAAGTTCCGTAACCGAACCTAACGGAGTCCTGTGGAACAATACCGAATAGCGGCTTTACAATTATTAGAGGAACTTAATATTGGGCAATTAGTTAAAGAAGTTAACTCATAAAGCTTTAAAAATTGCGTTACCAATGAAGCTATTGTCGAAGGGAAACAATTTTAGAGAATGCCTACCTACCTATCAATGTTACTAACTATGTATCATATAAGAAACTATTACATACTCTCTGTCGCGAACACTTCGTGTAGATACGCGAGCGATCGGGAATACGGGACTATATCTATCTCGCTTGCTCACCGCGCTAGAAAATTCTTGATTTCTATAGCGAGCGATGTTACTTGACTTAGCAATTTTGGGCGCTAGATTCAAATTGCGCGCGCGCGAGTTTCACATTACTTTTCGAACATATTTTTTTTTTGTTTTATTCTGGAATAGAATTCAATATTTTTCGAATGCACGAGAGTATTATTTTTGCTGTCGGCGGGCCACCAGTATTCGACCCACGGGCCGCATGCGGCCCGCGGGCCGCGGTCTGTGCATCCATGAAATAGGTGGTAGATTGTGGTAATATGCACAGTCTGCCGGGGCGGGGCAGTATCTACCGTTCGTGCCGATAAATCCAGTACAGTGTATCCACACGTCATGCCCAGGCTAGCCGGCATAGTTTTAGGGACTGATGATCAGTCATGAGTGTCTGATTATAGTTGCTAACATTCATCGATATCGCGCGCCACTTACCATCAGGTGGGCGCAAGGTAACATGTCGTGCTAGTATAAAAAAAAAACAAATGTGTATAATTCAGATAATTTTGAAACTGAGGCTGTGTCCGTGAAATGCGAAGGTGATGGGTTCGATTCCGGACCTTAAACATGTTTTACATTATATTTATTTGTTACATTTCTCGAACCTGGTGACGTAAACGTAAATCCGCTTTTTTAAAGGTGGTTTCTGACTACAGTTGTGATACCTATTTAAATAGCGTATCACAAGATGATCACGTCATGCAGCTCTCAACGACAACGTCTCTGATAAATACTTGTATATCTAAAAATAAAATAAATAACTTAATTACTGATGAGGACGTGCTCTGGTGTGGGACGCCACGTGCGTCGACACCTCGCCGCGTCGCATTTCAGGGGGACAGCGCATAAAGCGGGAGCCGCGGCGGAAAATGCGGAATCCAGCAAGCGGCGCGAGTATGTTACTATATTAAAAGATTACATATTTATGACGTTTGCTGTAGGAACTCTGGACCCATGAAGTCCAAGCGCAAAAAAGTTTTTAAAAGACATAACACCGCGTCTTGTCGTCTCCTCCGGTGACAAGAGGGCTGGCTCTATCTTCGCCCAAAGAATCAGTATTTCAAATCAGCGGGAAATGCAGCCAGCGATCTTGCCACCATTCCACGCGGACGGGACTTATATCCCTATCCTTAGTATTAATATTAATATTATATTTTGTAAATTTTTTTTTGAATAAATGTTATTTTTTCATTACTGGATATTAAATTCAAAATTGTTGACATATTGTTAGAGAGGTAATTCTTGAGCTGTAAATTTAATGTCGCATGTCGAATCACTACATTTTAAGAATTACCCACCTGTGCTAATATAACATGTCTTTGTCGTATTATACGTTTGTAAGTATATAATATCAACGACGTTCTTTCGCTAAAATCTTAAAATATTTACCAAAAATTTTTTCAGCTCAAACGAATTAATACGCATGACTTTCAATTACTGAGTTTGAGGCGACGAGGGGGCACTTTTATTAAAATCCCTGACTTTGTACACGACATGAGCCCAACATAATTTCCCTCTTGGCATAAAGAAAAGGGAAATTTCATTGAAATGTCAAGCAAAATTGATGGGCTTCGTAGCGGACAACTGGAAGACCATTGACGAATGCTTCGCAAGGACCAGGCAATTAAATTTATTTATTTAAAAAAATAATTGCACTATGTTAAAATGCAGGCTTATGCCGCTAGGTGTTCTCTGACAGACCTTTAGGACATTTATAGATGGTAGGTGCGATCATTAATTTAGTTAATCATTCCTAAGGTCTAGCGGTTAGGTCCGTGGATTTAGACTCGGAGGTGCCGGGTTCGATTCCTGGTCGGGACACAAATATATTTATTTATGTAAATACATACATTTAATTAATATTTAATTTATTTGTAATATTTCTCGAGTTTGGTACGCTAGAGACATCCACGAGCTTGCCACTTTTCATGATTGGCTTATAGTAAAGTGTAGGTAGTAGGCCAATAAAACCATTGGTGAGTACATGGACACACGTACATGCTTATCGAGCAAAGCTGTTCTCCATACATGTTTCACCTTGCGTTTACACGTAAAAGCTTGCTCAAAGAAGATGTTTAGTAAATCTCTTCGCTCTTATTACAACTTTATTCTATCTAACCCCTCCCATCTTACTTATTTATTTTCAAAAAATCACAGCTTATTATATTAAACATTAAACCTTGACATATATGTATTATTATTTATTTATTTTACATTATAAAAAAATATATTATATTTATTATTTATAGACAGTATTTTGCAGGTTATGTATATATTTAAATTTTCAAATAGTTATTTAATCCATATATTTGTTAATTTTATTTATTATATTTTAATGTTTTTGTGTTATTTTTTTACTCTGAACCCATAATATTCTTCTGTCACTCTCCCAAAGGTTAGTTAGTAGAGAATACCTTCATGGTATTATGCTCGCCTATGTACATGTTTTTATATTTTGTTTGCAATAAAGAGTTTTATTAATATTATTATTAATTTAAATCTAATTACTATATTTTACTGTTATATCTGGTTTAATTGTATTGTCTAAATAATATAAAATCTATTTGGTTTGTGTTCCACTATTGCTTCTTTGCTTAATGTTTAATATAATAAGCTGTGATTTTTTGAAAATAATAAGTAAGATGGGAGGGGTTAGATAGAATAAAGTTGTAATAAGAGCGAAAAGATTTACTAAACATCTTCTTTGAGCAAGCTTTTACGTGTAAACGCAAGGTGAAACATGTATGGAGAACAGCTTTGCTCGATACGCATGTACGTGTGTCCATGTACTCACCAATGGTTTATTTGGCCTACTTCTAATTTTGTATAGTTAAAATTTAGGGTTAAGGTCAACTGAATGCCCAGTTCCTGTACATAGGTCAATGTAGATCTATTATTTTACCGGCAGTCGTAAGTTTGCCGCGCTGGTGACCGGACGCCAGCTTTTTTGGGGTGCAGTTATACGTACCACGCGGTCATACATGTCAAACGCATGCTTCTGATGCATTAATGATAGGATTTAGCTTACATTGAGTAATTGATCATATAGCTATATTTAATTAGTTTTACACAGTTAGGTTTTGTGTATTTTTGGATTTGTTTTTGTGTAATATAAGTTTTAAATTATGTTTCGCGGGACTTTGTTAAGTGTGATAGTGATTGAATTGGTGGTTCTGCCGCAGCCCTCCTGTACAAACTCCGATAATTTAGGTCGGTGTATTGTTTATAGATAATAAGGCACCTGCAGATGTAGTGCATAATGGTTTTCCATAGTATTTTATCAGAAAAGTTCGTATTTATCATTATCTCTTAATTAAGTTATGTAAGAAAATGTAAATGTCACTTATTTAATGCATTTAATACAATAATTGATTGACACTTCGGGTGCATTCGTATTCCTATTGAGACCAGAGTTTTCCCGATGGTAATATATTATGCACTATATCTGTTTATATTGTATCCAAGTCTTTTGTAGTCATAGCATCATCTCATTCCGACAAGCAACAAATAGACTTGTTGACTTCAAAAGACAACCTTAAAGTTTTTAAGTTTTTTTACAGCCACAATAAGGTTTCTATATAATTTTATTCACTTATTTTATCGTATCTATAACATTGTATAGTTTTTTCATTTTTTTTATTAGTATATATTTATTATACCGTGAAATGGTGAATCCGTCTATCTGGCAGGGGTTATTTCGCACGTGGTCTACACTCTAGAATCTTGATCCATCGGTCGTCGGTTCTGCGACAGAGCGGCGAGTGCTCTAAAGAGCTCTATAACCTTATCCCTTCCTCTCCATTCTGCAACCGATCCAGGTTCGATTCCAGCAACAGATCTGCACAGGTCAGAATATGCACTAACATACCGGAGTCACCATCCCTACGCGTACGTATAAATTTGGTGACTCATGCATCTTGTCGCACGATGTGGAATGCTCTTCCAGCCTCTGTGTTTTGAATTTCCTATAACCTGGAGTCCTCAAGCGAAATGTGCAAAAGCATCTAGTCAAGCCGGCATAGTGTTTGGAACTGATTTTAGTCATGAGTGTCTGATTCCAGTTGCTAACATTGCAAGTTCACATGTGCTAATATAAAATAAGCTATGTCAGTAACTTTGGTTCTTTGCTGAAAATCAACGGTTCGTTTTTTTTATATACTAGCACGACATGTGACCTTGGGCCCACCTGATGGTAAGTGGCGCGCAAGGTCGATGAATATTAGCAACTGAAGTCAGACACTCATGACTGACAGCAGTCCTTAACACTATGCCGGCTTGACTAGATGCTTTTTCACACTTCGCTTGAAGGACTCCAAGTTATAGGAAAGTGCATTGGAATTCTATTCATGAGAAAAATACCAAGTATAAAGAGAATAGCTCACTGAGCGATCTTGAATTTGTGGACAATCACTCGTTTATTATTTTAAAGTCATGTCGATCGATTTAAAAGAGATGGGAACGCGAATGTGAGCTGGTCTTGTTGAATTATCGACAGGATCAAGTGGACAATGTTGAAGTACATGTAGGGCTCTCTGTAATGGAGCCATCAATAATTATTAAATGCCAAACCCAGAGCCAAAGCTTGTTAAGACCTATAAGCATCATCACGACCGTAGAGTATTACAAGGTGGAAGGCTATCTGATTTGTTTGTAAATGAAATACTTGTAGAGTCTTTATTATATTATTATAAAGTAAACACACACACTTGGGGACACTCAGCCAAGCGTCTGGCCAAGGAGTTGTCCAAACGGCTAACGGAAAAGTCTGGACACAGGAAAGCTGGCAATTATTTCTGGCAACGTATTAGCCTCGCTATATAGAGGGGAAATCTTATTTATTTATTTATTTAAATACTTTATTGCACCTAAAAACCTAGTACATAGTCGAGCTATAACGCCATAAGGCATTCTTCACCAGCTAACCTTGGGATCATGTAAGGTGATGGGCAGGATAAGAAAAATAATAAAATAGCTTAAATTTGAAAATAAACATAATTACGCATTTATAGCACTTAAATATACATATACATACACAATATAAAAAACAATACACATACATACTATATAATACATACATACATAAACATACACTATAAATAAATAGATATATATATAAATAAAATGTCAAACAACTAATTCGAGAGACATACATTCTGTTTCTTAAGAAATAATGTGGTTAGAAGGTTTTTAAATACGTTAACGGACGGTGCACGCCTTGTGGCCAGGGGTAGCTTGTTCCACTGACGAGCGGCCAATGTTGCCAGTCTTCTTGGGACTAATCCTGAAGGGTCGTCTCTAGAGGACATTTTTTACTTATAGTTTATTCTTTATTATGTTTATATTATATTTATTTTATTTTTTACTTTTAAGTAATTTTAATAATTTCAATAAATAAATAAATATTGTAAAAAAGAATCTAGCTTGTGGTCATTTTATAAAGTAAAGTAAAGTATCATCACGACCGTTTCCCATTCGGGGTAGTCTGAAAAAGAAAGAAGCCGATTCACATACAGCTAACTTTACTATAGACAAGTGGCAAGCTCGACGTTGTCTCTAGCTTACGAAACTCGAAAAATATCACAAATAAATATATTCTATCAGATTATCAATTAAAAAACTGGTCTACTCACATTTTCTAAATAGCTCCAAACTAAATTTGTAAGTTGTTTATGTATGTTTAATATTGTGTATGTATTAGTATTTAGTATATTTATAAGTAGATTATATATAAGTAAGTTTATTACATAAGTATATATGTATATCTAATTAATGTGTCACTTATACTTTCATTGCACCACAGTTGTTCTAATTAGTCCCAAAGGTTTGGCTGTCAGAAAATGTCTACGGGCATAAAGTCCGCCTTTTTTATTTTGTGCGTTAAAGTTTAAAATGAAAAAATATTATTTAAATTATATATACCTAAATTAAAATAAACTATTTAGGTTAATAGTTATGTAAATTTTCTTTCTACGCTCGCAATCAATTTATTTTAAAAACACGTATGTTTCAAAACCGTTTACATGTCTAAAAAAATATTAATTAATAAAATATTTATAACATATTTAAAAAATGCTTAAACAACAATAAATTCAGGATTAAAATTAGCAAACTGCATTCCTACGTTGCACTGCTATAGTTTTTTTTTTGTTTTCAACACATTTTAGACCGACTATCTCCACCACTCACTTTACCAATTAAAAAAAAAAAATATTCATATATTCTTTTCTTAATTGATGCCGCCGCACCATCCTAAAACCACCTGCAAGGAGAACCGTTTAAGGAACGGTGGTGTTGTAAATCTATGAGTACGTAAGACAAGTGTATTTCTCATTGGTACATGCCGTGTGGGTTCTAGGATTTAAGGAACGCGTTCTTACAACCGATGCCACCACCGGATGATACTTTACTTTATAAAAAAAAAAAACGCATTGTTAGTCATGAATAATTTTGAATAAGCATAAATTGAGAGAGGAAAGCATATTGCATTTTGGATACGAAATTATCTGGGTATGAGAGTTTGGATGGGCTTCACGACATCACGACCAGTGATATAGATTCGTAAATACAGTGGCCAGTCCGCACAATATAAAAAAATTGGTCACTATTTATTAGGACAAATCAAAGCAGTCAAATTAAGCAATAAAATAAGTTTCAATAATAAATACAATAGTGAATAAAGGTAATAAAAAACAATTCAAAGCGGTCTGGGTAAAAATGATATTAAATTAAAAACTGAAAAGAAATAAATAAGAACTATTAAAAAAAACAAGCCCAAAGAATCCGAAAAAGTACAGCATTAAAATCTAGGTTTACACTCGCAATTCGACTGTCAAATTTGTACAACGAAATTTCTCATTGTTACCCGAGTCTGGAAATATTTCATGACGACCTTCAGGCTTTTATTTATTTCATCATCATCATTACAGCTCCTAGAACACAGCATCCCAGACCCCCTGCTGGAGATGGGCCTTCCAGACCATATATCTGGAGAATTTGGCCTACACTCGCCACGCTGGCCAGACGGCTTGGCGAAGATATGTCATTTTTAATGACAATTGTCATTAACGATTCCACAAGTTGGTATTAGTGGAACCGAGACCGACGTCGAAATAAACATCATTCTTCCCATCCGAAGTGAATACACTGCCCAGATATATAATTTCATTTACTTGTTCTAGAGTTTTCATCGTTAATCTTTATCGTCACCTTGGTTTATCTCGAATTCAAACGAATAAATATATACAAATATGTATATAGTCGGTCTGAATATTTTACGTCGTTGGTTTCCACAAGATTGCAGGAGGAAGGCTTATATAATACATAATGCAGGAGACTGCTTCAGCCGCGTAGAAACATCCTGACCTTAAACCGTAAGACTGTCAGATTAAAGACTACTTATTATAATAGACAACTTGTAAATTTTTCAAAATATGTTTTAAATTGTTTACTTACGGATTTCTAGAAAGATGCTTTAGATTTTTTATTGAGTCTAAAATCCGTATTAATAAGACATTTCGTCAACTCCTCCACTCAACATTTCCTTCCAGCTGTCAAACGAAAATTAAGTAATTGGGACATAATTTTTTTTCTCGATTTTTTTTTTAAATATATCATTTTATTTTTCTGACTCTGCGCCTATAATATTCATTATGTCACTCTCCCAAAGGTTAGCTGGTAGAGAATACCTTTATGGTATTAAGCTCGCCTAGGTACATGTTTTTATATTTTATATTTTGTGTTCAATGAAGTATTTTATTATTATTATTATTAAAATTATAAATGCCGTCTAATGTACCAGCTTAAGGCTGACCTTCAAAATAAAACTTTCACTTTAATCGTAACTATTACAGGAACTTCATTTTCGTTTAAATTAAATTTGGGGCACAAGTTGTAGTAAATTATTTGCGGTTAACTTCCATATTTTTGACCGCCTCCGTGGTCTAGTGGTAACAAACGTTGCCGCGAACTCGGGAGGTCGTGGGTTCGATTCCCACCGGGGGCAAGTTGTACATTGTATAATTTGTCTCGGTCTGGATATTTATATGTATAATATGTATATATTTACAAAAAAAAAAGTATAATATGTAGTTTATCAACCATCTAGTTTCCGTAACACAAGCCTCGTAGCTTACCACGGAAATTAGATGGCGCTGTGTGACCTGTCTGGAAATATTTATTTATTTATATTTAACCCGGCGTGTTTGGGCTATAATGCCGCGAGTGACTAAGAATAAAGATGTTTTTAACTTAATAATTCAGCAATTACTTCCATAAAATCATTAATGTAGTTCAGCTAGTAAGTAACACAACATTCATTGTCTATTAGGTAGCTACGGAGTTTGCCGGGTCAGCTGGTTAACTTATAAAAAATAAAGTTATATTGCGTCAGACTTGGCTAGCCTTCCCTATCACCTCATTCGGGATAAGATAACACAAAAAAGAGATATAAAAAAATATATAAATAAGAAATCTACCGAAGACGATGGCTGTAAACTGCCTCCTTGGCTGGTTCGATTCCTGGTCGGGACACAAAAATATTTATTAATGAAAATAAATGCATTTAATTTATTTGTGATATTTCTCGAGTTTGGTACGCTGGAGACATCGACGAGCTTGCCACTTGTCATGATTGGCCTATAGTAAAGTTGGCTAAATGTGAATCTGCTTATTTATAAGCATGGTTTTTGACCACCCTGAAAGGGAAACGGTCGTGATGATAATGATAAATTGTAGCACATTATTAAACAAAACAACATCACTTTTAAATATAGTAAACATCACCGCAGTAAATACATTTACAAAACAAAAAACTTGCACTTGACATGTCCGCGAAAATAGGCGCGAAGGACTCAAGTTATACTATGTTATGTGTATGATAATATATCTGCTGTGTGTACTATATAAATTAGTAAATTAATATTTTTAAATAAATATTTTGAAGGAATATTCTACGAATACTCAAAGGCTTCAACAAGCTTTTTTTTATTTTTTATTTGACGAATGACCATAAAGCACTCGTTTGCGTAATCAATAATGATCACTTCACACATTTTGCTATCCGCTTGGGCATGGGGCGTGAAGCGGTGTCAGTGATTCAATTTGTATTGTCAATTTATCGTAACAAATTGTAATTTTTTTTTATTACGAATATGCTAACTATTTACAAAAGAAAAAACTTAAATAGTATTTTATAAATTATTAAATATAACCATTGAAACTTCTTTTAGGATTTAACTTATTTTTTGATATGTATATTTTAATATATATATATATATATTAAATAGAAGTAAAAATTACCTACTTTTGGTACCTTAGAAACGATTTAGAGCATCTGTTCTAAATAATATAAAATGAATAGTTTATACAATGGGCATTCTTGTGGTCTAAACCCAACTTTAGAGTGGTTTTTTTTAGCAACATTGTGTAAAATTACGCTCTCTATTTATTAGTTAGGACTATTATTTTCCCGAAACGGTTGTGTGTCACGGCATGAAAGGGCCGAATTCGCGGCTGTCACGTTTTTAATTAATGTACGAGTAGGTGTGCCCTTAAGGATCACGCATGACCTCCTTTGTGAACAGCAGCCCTATTCTGTTACCTAAGCTTAAAATTAAATGCTATATAGTGGAATGCCTTAAAAAACGGTAACTTTCAGTGTATAACTATTAAAATTGGTATTATTGTATAAAGGTTTTTTTTATTTATTATTTATTTATACAGTAGAGATTAGTTACAATAATAAATACAATAGTGAAATATTTATATAATAAATTATACGATGTGAACAATATTGACGCTACATATTTCCAATTGTATTGCACGTTGGAGCCCAAACCAAGAATTTTCGTCTTGTGTCTTCACTCCAGCTGCACTAGCTACCCTAGTATTCTGTTATTACCCCCGTGTTCGACTTGGCGCTGTAAGCTCTTTTTTTACTGATATTCGCTTTGACAGGCGTTCGGCTAGCTTTTCCAAACGTTTTGATTTTTTGAAAGAAAGAAAGAAATACGTTTATTCGTACTATATTACTATGTACTATTTATTTTATGCCCTAACCTATGTAACAACTGAATTGTAAGGTATAGTTATTTTGGAATAAAGATTTTTATTATTATTATTATTTATTCATTGCAAAACAGATACAACTTACACAATTAAGATATTAAGATATGCAGCACAACGCGCTCCGACAGGCACCCAAGTACTCCAGGATATAGCCGTGCATATATGTGGATATGGGGTGGCACGGACCATGAATTGATATTAAAATATGGAATTGGCCGCCCCCACATCCACTGCCACATCCCGAGCACCACCAGGCAACCATCGAGGCGCGCTGCTTTACAATTCACACCGTAATTCCTACAGCGATGAACGGGCCCTACGCTCAGCATGTGTCGCGAATTACATAGTTGGATCCGCGACGCTGTTCTTCCGCTAGTACCCAGTAAAATAAAATATATATTTTTAAATAAATAATAAATAACAAGTATATACTTACATACAACCATACGAATACTTATCTACATAAATACAAATTGAAATCGTTTATATACAATACACACATTAAAATTTTGCATGCATTTAAATCATTAAAAATAAGGAAGATAAATATATAAAATAAAATACTTAAATTGTTGGTGATGTTGAATAACCAAAGACAAGGACGCGGGTTTTATTTTTCTGCAAAAGCTTTTTTTCTGGGTAGTGCAAATGGTAATGTTGAGAAATTTTGCCGCCTTGCTTTCATTTCAATTTTTATTACCATCGTCGTGCTTTACAAACAAATATCATTTCCGGCTCTAATAGTAACAATGTTAGTAAAAAACAAATTCAATATTTTGAAAATTTTATGTTTGCGGTAAAAAAAACAGACTAGGTCGCGATCATATGTATACGCACAGTATAATATGCAGACTTATTCATCACTTAGTAAACATGTTTTGTATATTTGAGGACGTGTGAATGAGAAGGTTGTTGGACCTTACAAATTGTTAGGATTTTGTATAGGGCCATGGGTGAATAGTTTAGTTTTTAGTTATAATTTAGTTTCTATAATTTGATTAGCTTAATTTTTATTTAATTTTGTAATCATTGTATAATATATTGCAACTTAGTACTTTTCTTATTTAATAATTCACTTACGAGTATTCATTAAAAAAAATATATTAAACTATAATTAACTATAACTATTATTATTATTCTTATTTCTTACTCTGCACCCATTATAATAATTTCTCACTCTCCCAAAGGTTAGCTGGTAGAGAATACCATACTGTATTTTGCTCGACATCGACGAGCTTGCCACTTGTCATGATTGGCCTATAGTAACTTTGGCTAAATGTGAATCCGCTTATTTATAAACGTGGTTTCTGACCACCCCGAAAGGGAAACGGTCGTGATGGTACTTTACTCATTAAAAATTAAATATTTAACTATAATTAACTATAACTATTATTATTATTCTTATTTATTACTACATACATACATACATATCTTCACGCCAGATCCCTTGCGGGGTAGGCAGAGACAATTGAGCGCCATTTGACACGATCACGACATACTTCTTTCGCTTCGTCGACATTCATTAACCTCTTCATACATGCCCTTTGGTTACGAAGACTTTTTAATGCACCTTCAGTCTTATTTATTACTCTGCAGCCATTATAATAATTTCTCACTCTCCCAAAGGTTAGCTGGTAGAGAATACCATACGGTATTATGCTCGACATTGACGAGCTTGCCACTTGTCATGATTGGCCAATAGTAAAGTTGGCTAAATGTGAATCCGCTTATTTATAAACGTGGTTTCTGACCACCCCCAGGGAAACGGTCGTGATGATACTTTACTTTACTTTTACTTCTATTAAAATATAAACTAAACCTAATCAATAATAAACTATAAATAAGAAATGTCATATAGCGACGACCTTCAGGGTTAGTCCCAAGGAGACTGGCAACATTTTCCCTCTGTATAATGCCTCTTCGGGCACGTTAAGCCGTCGGTCCAGGTTTAACTAATACCAACTTTATTTATTTATTTATAAACTCTTTATTGCACAAAATAACTTAAAAAGTAGTGTACAAGGGCGAACTTAATGCCTTCCGGCATTTTATAACAGCTAACCTCTGGGAGTTTGGCAGAAGATTGCGGGTGCATTAAGATAAATGTAACTACTTAAGAATAATTAAATACACACACATACACAAATACTTACATGATATATAATTAAAATAATATATATATAATAAACATAAATATATATTATGTATGAATATATAAACACACTAATAGATATGTACTCGTATCATATTCCATAGGTAAAATCATTGACGATAAAAATTAAGGAAATAAATAAATATTATAATGCATAGGTACTTGTAGTTATCATGACAAATTAAAATAAATAAATAATAAAATAAAATAACGTTTATTGGATCATAATCAAATAATTTCAGTTAGTGAGCACTGCCTTCTGGAAAAGAAAATTATTTTGTTTATTTAAAAAGTGAGCAACAAGTAGATTTTTAAACACATTTATTGAAGGCGCCCGTCTAATGACTAGTGGAAGCTTGTTCCACTCTCGAGCAGCGAAAACAGTAAAAGAATCTGAATATCTGCTAGAAGTGTGAGGGGGAATTTGGGGGGTGGTTAATAAATTGTAATTAATGTAAGCATGGCTGGCCAGCGTGGCGAGTGTAGACCACATTTTTTAGAAATGTCAAAAAGGTACCAACAGGGTTTTTTGCGTTTAGTCGGCTTTCGGGTTGCAATCTTAAGTCTGACGTGCCTGGTGTACCGCTGTACGAGGTATTGTAAATTCATAGCTAAATTAAAAAGGGTATTAATTGATCGTTGTGGTGTAGTTTTGTATATGTTTCATTTTATAAATCTAATATAGCTGAGTTTTCCTTGCAGATTCCTTTCTCAGTCAGATTAAACATTAACAGGTCACAGGAATCTGCTAAGCTGCTGGTCTTCTGCTAACAGCTTACTCATTGGACCACTTTTCTGCCTAGTCTTCCACTAGAGCAGAAGTAGAATCATTCAAAATAACTAAATTATTAACGTTTTATAAATGCCTGTAATAGGTTTACGTGAATAAAGATATTTTGACTTTGACTTTGTGTGTTGTCATTATTGAAATGACATTTCCTTTCTTTTCCAACAATTCTAATAACTATATTTTCACTGGTCTATTAAATGAAAATTCAAAAATAACACGTTTAAGAAATGAGCCTTGAAATGGTTTTAGCAAACAGGTGTAAGGTAGGTTCTTATTTTCTCTGTTATAGCTCGCAAACACGTGTGTTCTCACATCTATGGAGTAAAATTACTAAAATTCATTCCATTCTGAGAAAATATTCTTGCTTTTAGGAAAATTGTTAGACATTCTTACTTACTAAAGTATTACGACCGTCATTTCGAAAATGGTCGAAAATTACACTTTTGTATAGGAAAATGTATATACTTGGTAACAGTTGTTGAAGGACTCTTTGAACAACTCTGTATAATAATTTTAAATATAGGACAGCGCATAAAGCGGAAGGCGGAAAATGCAGAGTCCAGCAAGCGGCGCAAGTATGTAAGTATATTAAAAGATTACATATTTGTGCCGTTTGCTGTAGAAACTCTGGGCCCATGGAGTCCAAGCGCAAAAAAGATTTTAAAAGACATAACACCGCGTCTTGTCGTCTCCTTCAGTGACAAGAGGGCTGGCTCTTTCTTCGCCCAAAGAATCAGTATTGCAATTCAGCGGGGAAATGCTGCCAGCGTGCTTGCCACCATTCCACGCGGACGGGACTTATATATCCTTTGTATTAATATTTATTTTATTTTATATTTTGTAAATATTTTTTTCAAATAAATGTTTACTTTTTGGTCCGTTATAAAAATATTGTAACTCGTATTTACCATATTCCATACAAATAAACAAATAAATATTATTTCAACTTCAGTGAGGAAGCTAACAGGCACATTTAACTTGAAAACGTAAGTCTTCAACCAATGCAATCTTCCAGTTCTGTGTACGGAGCAGAAACGTGAACACTGACAGTTAGTCTGGTCTAGAAGTTTAAGGTCGCTCTATAAGCTATGGATAGCTTAGTATTTCTCCGATGGATAGAGTCAGAAATATTGACATCCATTAGAAAACCAAAGATAGCCGTCAAAATTAGTAAGCTGAAGTGGCACTAGGCCGGACACATTTGTTGCAAAACCAATGACCGTTGGAATTAACGAGTTCTGGATTGGAGACCACACAGGGGAAAATGTACAGTAGGAAGACCCCCGACAGATGGACAGATGACCTGCAAAAGATCGCTGGTGGAGGCTGGATAAAGTTAGCAAAGGATCGTGTATAATGACGAGAGAGTGATATCAGCCTATGGATATAATAAGACAAGTGGTAAGCTCGTCGTTGTCCCTAGCTTACCAGACTCAATAAATGTAACATTTTAATACATTTTCCGAGTTCTTAAACAGTAATCGATCCCAGAACCTCCGCGTTTAAATCTACGGCAGGAGAAAAATAAGACTAGCCTATTAAACTTTTGCTAACATTTATAACAGTTTTATTATATGTGCTTATCAGCCTATGTATGTATGTATGTTTGTTCCTTTGTGGCACACTGGAGACCAAACGCGTAGACTGATTTTGATGATTCTCACGTCAATAGATTTTTCTCCAATCACGCGAGTGTCATTGAAGGTATGATATTAATAAAATTTCATTAAGGCTACAACCAGACGCCATGAAAATCGACGACCTATATTGAGGTATCATCGGATAAGTATTTGAGAATCATGTTGAAGTATTTCTTATCATTTTTTATTTAGAGTGACCATTCCTTGCGTCCACTGTACATTGTTATCATACTGCCATAGTCATCGTACTGCCATAAGATATGGACTCTTTTACGAAGAGGCTCGCAAAGCGGGTTTCCCGATTTACCTTATGGACATATTTTGACCGACGTATCAGTCAAGTTTCATTGGCCGTTGTCACGGGTCGACTGAAGCTGTGTAGCCTTCGTACTTAATGGGTAGTAGATGTAAACCTACCCTCTTCACTTTATTTTTTTTTTTTAAATCGTGACAGACAACACTAATAATATCCTTGGCGGCAGAGAGAGAACGTCGCTAAAATAATTTCCTGTAACCTATCATATTTATTTTACTTTATTAAGAAATAATAATATAAATTAAATAAATTTTAATTATAATGCATAGATAAAGTCTACAGATAATAGATATTAACAAATATGTGTTCTCTTTGTTTCATGTACTCGTACATCGCCGGGCACCGAATTACTCAAATAATAAAAACTTGAACAATACATTCCTTTTATCACATACCCTCAAAAGGTTAATTTCCATGAAAATAAATTCGACGCGTCCCAATCTGCTGTGCATGTCATCCATCGCTGGTTATCTCCGCGGTCAGGATCTCACTCGCCCATCAATCCCGCAACCCGCTCAATTATCCGGCCACTTATCTCTTGGGAGCTCGTTCAACCACCTTTCATACGCATTATCTCGCCGACTAGTGTTTCGCACGATTCCCCATATGACGCCATGTGTATTGAATGTGATTGCTTTTGTCTTATTTTGTTTTAATCTGTGCTTCATTCGCTTTTGTGGACTTTTATTTGACGGATTTGTATGTGTACTACATTCTTTAAAATGTTTACTCAAATATTGATGATTTTCTGTACTTGTCTTTATTACTATAATTATTTTAATTGAATCTTACCTGTTATGTTGACGCTTTTGTGGTTAGGTTATAGGTGCGTGAGTTAATATATTCTTAAAACTACTAAAGTACAAGCTATGAACTAGTTATAATTTTTATTATTTAATTTATTCTTTTCTTTTTTTTGACATTTATTGTCATCTGTAAAAAGTCGTAAAGCTCAAAATGGTGAACGTACCAAAACAGCGCCGTACTTATTGCAAAAAACACACAAGGTGTCCCAGTAAAAGAAGTCGAATAAAAAACACGCTGCCCAGAGTTACGATCGCAAACAGCAAGGTTATGGCAGTCAGTCCAAACCCATCTTCAAAACGAAGGCTAAGACCACAAAGAAGATTGTGCTCCGACTTGATTGTGCAGACTGCAAGGTGAGGTCCCAGGTGGCCCTCAAGAGATGCAAAACTTTGAACTAGGCGGAGACACGAAGAGGAACAAATGATTCAGATCTAAGCTATTCTACATTATATAATATTTTATTACATATAATATATTGTTATATTATATATATAAAAGATCTTTTCGTATCATATATTCTTTATACTATAATTAACGTGTTTTACAACTGCATCCGTAGTCTAGCGTTGAAGTCCGTGGATTTAGACTCCAAGATACCGGGTTCGATTCCTGGGCGAGACACAATAATATATTTATTAATTTAAATAAATAAATTTGACTAATATTTAATTTATTTGTGATATTTCCCGAGTTTGGTACGCTAGAGAGATCGACGAGCTTGCCACCTGTCATGATGGGCCTATAGTAAAGTTGGCTAAATGTGAATCCGGTTCGATGTAAGCGTAGTTTGTGACCACCCCAGAAGGGATACAAAAATGAGTTTTAGAAAGAAAACTATAAATATTGCAACCGCTTGAAACAAGACTTTTGACCTTAAAAATACTTATGTCTAACAAAAGTGCTAAAAAGCACGTGGCAAATGTAGGCCAAATAATCTAATGTATTCCAGAAGAGCCATCTCCAACGGTGGAGGTCTAGGAACACTGTAAAGTGCAATAAAGTATTTAATAATTAAATAAATAAAACTCTTTCAATGTTTTTTTTCCTTTTACCTACAGCTTTGTTGGCGGGTACGTTAAAGACAATGCAGAGAGCCGCGTGCGACGATGAGATCGTATCGTTATCGTGTCCGCGTGGAACGTCCATAAGTATTCAAGTGGCTCAGTATGGCAAAACAGCACTGCACGGTCATACTTGTGAATTGGACCGATTTCACCCCACTGTGGAGGTTGTTGGCGAACAGACCTGTCTCTGGCCCAATTCTATGCAGGTAAATCTTCCCAAGTGATATTTAAAATTCATTCATTTCATCATTACAGCCCCTAGATCTCCACTGCTGGAGATGGGCCTTCCAGAACATATATCTGGAGAACTTGGCCTACACTCGCCACGCTGTCCAGACGGCTTGGCGAGGATTTGATGTCAATTTTTATGACAATTTATTAACGATTCCACAAGTTGGTATTAGTGGAACCGGGACCGACGGCTTAACGTGCTCTCCGAGGCACGGGAACGGTGGTGTTGTAAATCTATGACAAATGTACTTAAGAAAAGTGTATTTCTCATTGGTACATGCTGGGGGGGTTTGAACCGACCTTTGTAGGATTTAAGGAACGCGTTCTTTCAACCGAGCCACCACCGCGCCTCAACCGAGCCACCACCGCGCTTCAACCGAGCCACCACCGCGCCTCAACCGAGCCACCACCGCGCCTCAACCGAGCCACCACCGCGCCTCAACCGAGCCACCACCGCGCCTCAACCGAGCCACCACCGCGCCTATATTTATATTTAAAATTAAATTAAATTAAATATATTTTATTTCAGGCATCTAGTAACCCATAAATTATTTATAACAATAATTCTAATTCTAATTTTACTCTTAAACTAATAATCTTAATAATTTTATAATTACCAAGGTCAAACGGCCTTATGTCAAAAATAGCTTTAATTATGTCGTTATCTGATTCATGAATGTTAGCAACTGGAACACTCATGACTGACATCAGGCCCTACCACTATTCCGGCTTGACTGGGCATGACTGGCATTCGAGCCTGATCCCGAAACGTGTGGATACACACCTAATTGTTGTTCTCGTTGAAAGTAGGTAAACTAATAATGTAAGAGTACTATGGTGATATTTATAGACCGCCTCCGTGGTCTAGTGGTAGCAAACGTTGCCGTGAACTCGGGAGGTCGTGGGTTCGATTCCCACCGGGGGCAAGTTGTACATTGTATAATTTGTCTCGGTCTGGGTGTTTATATGTATAATTGTATATATTTACAAAAAAAAAGTATAATATGTAGTTTATCAACCATCTCGTTTCCGTAAACCCAAGCCTCGTAGCTTACCACGGAAACTAGATGGCGCTGTGTGACCTGTCTGGAAATATTTATTATTATTATTATATAAAAATAACACCGCTTGAAACTTACTGCTTTTGTTGAATACGTTACAAATTCATTGAATAAACTGATATGTTGTTTGTTTTAGTATTCTCTATTGCAAACGGTAGTTGAAGCTTGTCAGAAGAAGCCCCAATGTAAATTCAGCACGACCCCTAAGAGCCTCGTTGACCCCTGTCCCGCGGCGAGGAAATTCGTCGAAGTAGCTTACAAGTGCCGACCATGTAAGTATAAAGGCAAATATTATATAATACCGACATTTATATTGATATTTTCATAGTAAAGTATCATCACGACCGTTTCATATTCGGTGTGGTCAGAAACCACGCTTATAAATAAGCGGATTCACATTTAGCCAACTTTATTATAGGACAATGATGACAATTAGCAAACTCGTCGATATCTCCAGCGTACCAAACTCGAGAAATCATAAAAATATATATATTAATTAAATGTATTTATTTACATTAATAAATTATTATTGTGTCCCAATCAGGAATCGAACCCGGTACCTCCGAGTCTAAATATATATAGTCTAAAGATTAAATATCGTTTATTATTATTTAATTAAAATCTACTTAAAAAGTAAAAATCATCACTTCACTACATATTATAAATCAAAGTCCTCCACCGCGTCTATCTGTCTGTCTGTTCGCTCAAACTCAAAAATTACTGCACTGTTTTTCATGCTGTTTTTACCAATGTATAGAGTGATTCTTTAGGAAGCTTAAAGCTTGGAAGTTATTCTATACATTAACGATATTTGTGTCAAAAAAAAAAGTTGTCTAGTAGCTTTCAACGAAAAAGCTGCCATAACCCTTTAAGTTATAACAAAATCGTTTAGGTTGGAATTGTGTAACTTAAGGTCTTCAAAAAAGTCCACTATGGCATATGTCTATTTCTTAAGGATAACATACTATATCCATTTTAAGTATTGAAATGTATAACTTCACCTAATTTTTAATTGCACCTACCACCTATCCTGTCTAAATGTCCTAAAGGTTTGGCTGTCAGAGAATGCCTAGCGGCATTAAGTCCGCCTGTGTACATAGTGCAATAAAGTTAAAAAAAAAAAGGCAAATATAAAGCGGTAATTGGTAAGCTACTTAATCCTTATCATTTTAAATAAGTTAGTTGTCTTGAGAATTTTATGAAGATAACATCTAGAAGATATTCTGATTCGTTCGACATCTCTGCCGCTCGCCAGTGAAACAGACTACCACTTACTATCAGCCAGGCTTCTTCCATTCATATCCTCAAACATTTACTTACCACATACTTCCTTCAGAAACAGAACAGTAATAACCAAATCTATACTACATTACAATTTTACTTTTTTTTTTTTTTATACTGGTTACGACATGTGACATCGCGCCCACCTGATGGTAAGCAGTACGCGAGGTCCAAGAATGGGAGCAACTGACGCCGGTCACCACGACCGACATTAGTCTCTACCACTATGCCGCCCTAACAAGATGCTTTTTCACACTTCGCTTGAAGGACTTATGTAACATTTATATTTGTGTGTTATCATTTTATTTTAAATATATGTGGGTATATGTGTATATATGTAAATCTTTTATGTAATATTATTATGTAATTGTATAAAATAAAATAAAATTGCACCCATACATAACTTTCCACACTCCCAAAGGTTGTCAGAAAATGCTAAGTCATTAAGCCGCTTATGTACATTTTTAGTATAATCAAGTATTTAAATTTAAAAAAAAAACTTTTTTTTTTAACTTTACACCATGCAAATTAAAAGAATACCTTAGCAGATTTAGCAAAATATAATGCGCAATTAAATTAATTTCGTGTCGCCGGTTACACGGGCAAAGCCAAAAAATAAACTATAAATAAAAAAAGCTAATTTATTTTTATTCATTGTATTGCGTGTAGGTCGCACATCGTGATTTGAACAGAAGGTCTACCAGGAGTCCTATCGCTACCAATACTAATATTTTAATATATATATATTTGTCTATTTTCTTTATTTAGGAGCTCCTAAATGAAGGAAATAGACAAATGAGATATCATAGAGATGAATCTCCGGAAGCCCGCGGATCTTCTGACCCAAAACTCGTTTTCTAATTAGGGGATTACGGTCACTTGGTGACTGAATTTTATTTGTCAGAGCAACCGCAGAGAGCTTGCGTAAAAAAAAGAAAGGATTCAAAATTAATGCTGATTTTGACATTTGCATTCCGTCCCTGAGCGTTCTGTTACTCCGTTTTTACGATATAACGCATCAATGCGTTTCTGTTATTCATAAATGTAACCTACCATTTTACAAGGACAATATAACCAAACGCACAGATCAGAATATGCACCCACATACCGTAGTCACCATCCCTTCGCGTACCTATAAATTTGGTGACTTATACATCTGTCGCACAATAAAGATGTGATGTTCTTCCAGCCTCCACAGTGTTTCCACTTTCCTATAACCTAGTAGTCAAGCCGGCATAATGTTAGGGACTGATGTCGTACATAAGTGTCTGATATCAGTTGCTAACATTCATGGACGTCACTTACCATCAGGTGGGCGCTGGGTCACATGTCGTGCTAGTATAAAATACATATATATATATATACATATAAATATAGAACCGTTTTTATCAAAATTTAGCAATGTCTGAGCAAAAGTCTTGGAGCTTTTTATGCAAGACCAAGATTGAGCAAAACTAGAAATAATGTGTACGACTATATTATATCCAAGTATCTTTTGCGTATTCGACAAAAAAATTACATTGAATAACTGTGGTGATATTTCCCCTTTTATGAGAATAAAAGAGCAAATCGGCCCGACCATTATCAGCAAGTTATAGGATCCTCGCTTTGTTTTACTTAAGTCCGGCATCGCCCTTTGTCGTGGTCTTCTGATTTATTTCCCCCATTTAGAACCATAGTTTTCGAACTTATTCCAATTCATGCTTTTGTTTTCGCATCATTATTTTCTATGTAATTTGGAATGCAAGCCCTGTTGATTTGGTGTTTGTAGTGTATCTCAATTGAAAAATTTTAAGTATAATATAGAACGTTGGTGAAATGATTGTAAGAACTTTTTCCTTAACATCGCGAAAAGAGGGATTTGAACCCCGGCATGTACCAATGAGAAATACACACATCGTACATTTGTCCTAAGTCTTGTTTCAAGCAGTATTATTTCTATATAAATATTAACATGGCAACCTTACAATATTAGTTCTCCTTGATAGTAAAAAATTGCAAATGGCATGCACTGTATATACGAAAAGAGTGAAAGATCAGTTTAACACATGTTTGATATTTCGTTAATTGAGTCGTTTGATTTGAATATTTGCGGTAACGCCTTTGTGCGCCGGCGCACTTCGCGTCGATGACGTTCCATCGTCTCGACGCCCTCTAGTAGTAACTATCGGACTATGCTTGGTGCACTTCTTGTTAATGACGTTTCCGCCGAAAACAACGCTCTCTGTCGGAAGAGTAGAACCGCGGTCGCCGGTCGAAGCATATCGTTGCTCCCAAAATTAATTCGTAATTATTCGCTGTGATTGTGCCGTGGACCTGCAGTAATTTAGGCTGTGATCCTCATCATCACCATTCATTTCGCGACCCGTCGGCTATCAAAACCACCAAGGAATTCGGTCACTAGTTCAAGACCCGAAACAAAGGTTAGTTGCTGCTAATTTCATTTCTTTCGCTCAATTTCGGAGTCGTTTCCCGTTCAACACAGATAAATATAACTGTAGTTATTCTGAATGGATAGAGAATATGAGTAAATATAATTTTTGAAAGAAAGCGCTATCGTTAGTTTTCGAAGAGAGAGAGGAAGAGTGTTCCAGAGAGTCTCTGCGGTAACAGTACAGGAATTTGAATATCTTGTCGAGGAGTGGAGAGGAATATAGCAAGGAGGTTATTTTGGGTAGATCGCAAGTCACGAACATGAGTCGAAGAAAGAAATTTAAAACGTTACTGTAGTATTTTAAACTTCGATGTTTCCTTAGCAACTGATTGTTTATATTATTATGTCGCTTATTATATACACCTACGACGAAGCAAACATGCATTTTTAATATATAACAGTTCCCTAAGGTAAAATGGGGAAATGGGGGTTGTTTAGGACTTTCTATCAATAGAATTACATATTAGTCTAACGTACCATACAAAGTCACCCCGTATACTTGTTATTGTTGTTTTTCCTAATAGTAGTAAAAAAAATTCTATTATAAAACATTTGAATTCCCCTAAAAGGAATTCAATAAAACTATAAGGGAGGGTTGTATTCCATTAACTGCATGCTTTCTAGTTAAAAAGTTACTCATCATTTTTCCTGTCTATAAATTGTGGGGTACAAATTCCGTAATCGCGTGTAACATTTTGATTACACCCCTGTATAGATGTGATTTATGTGTTAACATAGACGTATACACTATATTTTTTTGTTTATTTAAAACTTTATTGGACTATGTACAAGATGCGGGCTTAACATTCTAGCTAGACATTCTCTGACAGCCAACCTTTGGGACAATAATAACTAGAACTTAGATCGAGGAGTAGGTGCGAAGACGTATTTAAGACTGATCATTATTAAATAATAACTATTTTTAATAATAATATATATACTACATACTAATAGTACTTACATACATACATATATACATAACTATACTACATACAATATCTACTTATACACGCTGTAAGGAGCTGTTTAGGTAATGTGAGTATACCAATTTTTAGAATATTATTCTGTTGGATGCTTGCCGAATATACTATACAGGATAAGAAGTTAGAATGCCTATAAAGCATAACACCAAAAATTTAAACATTTACACTAGTATTATACCTGGATGGTACAGGGTTCGATTCCTAGTCAGGACACAATTATGAACTATGAAACATGTGATATTTCACGAATTTCATCGGCGAGCTTGCCACTTGTCATGATGGGCCTATAGTAAAGTTGGATAAATATGAATCTGCTTCTTTGACCTATATATGCCCGTCATTATTTAGATCATGGTTTTCTGCATAATCGGATATGATACCTTAAAATACATAAAAAAGACCAAGTTAACTTTTATGAAAAGAAAAAACAAGGCAAGTAGGGTTTTTGGAAAGTGTCGTTAACGACCCGCGTGTCAGTTGGTTCCATTCATGTTATCATTTTGCTTACAAATAGGTATGCGCGAGTATTTTTTTTTGGAATAACTGAACTATATATCTGCGGCTCGCCAGTGGAATAAGCTGCCCTTGGCCATTAGACGTGCACCGTCTGTCAGCGTCTTTAAACGTTTAATAACCACATCGTTCCTGGAAAAACAGAACAAAACACTATTTAAATAACCGCGTATTTATTTAAGTTATAATGTATATGATGTACTTGTATGTTGTGTTTATGTGTTTAGGTATAATGTGTAGTATATTAGAATTAGTTAAGTAACTTATTAACTGTATCATTAAAATTTCTTTTTTTTTCATCCTGCCTATCACTTTACTCGATCCCCAAGGTTAGCTGGTAAAGAATACCTACTGGCATTATAGCTCGCCTGTGTACTATTTTTAAGTGCATTAAAGAATTTAAATAAATAAATATATGTTGGACTGACCATTAAATATAGGGCGATGGGTGTTAATAAATTGTTAAGTCGAAGCCCTCGTGTTACCGTAGTAACTATACTGCAAGGGAGTGGTAAAAATGGGAGCGCCGCAGGTGGGGCTGTTGTTCAAAGAGTGTTAACCCGAACTAATTTTTAAAAAAGTTCATGATATTTCGTTTACATTGGTCCACAAAACTATAATAGGTACATAACCTATTATAGTTTTTGTTTCTTTATTAGGTCAACAAACAACATTGCACATAAAAATCATTTAACAATAATAAAATACATTAGATCATGCAATACCCACAACGTTAACCACATATTTACGAGGGGCGTTCAAAATATTCTCGGTATGTGGATAAAAACAAACAAGTACGAAAAGTTTGATATTTTTATTTTTCAATATACTCCCCCCCTATGTTCATACACTTATAAGATCGATCAATTATTTTTTTTAATCCCTCATAAAAATATTTTTTATCTTTGGTGTAAAAATGCTCCTCCACGGCCGTCTTCAACGCTTCATCGTCAGAAAATTTATTTCCACGCAGATCCTTTTTAAGATTGGGAAACAAAAAGAAGTCGCTTGGGGCTAAGTCCGGACTATAGGGTGGATGAGTAACAGTTTCAAACCCACATTCAACAATAGCTGCCTTGGCAATATGAGCAGTATGGACAGGGGCGTTGTCATGCAGAAGCAGAACACCTTTGGTTAACTTTCCTCGCCTCTTTTCTTTGATCGCATCTCTTAATTGACGTATAACGTTAGCGTAGTACTGCCCTGTGATATTTACACCTTTTTCTTTATAATCGATAAGCAAAACTCCTTCACAATCCCAAAATATTGTGGCCATGACCTTGCCAGCTGACGGGATTACCTTGAACTTCTTGGGATGAGCTGAACCCTTAATGTGCCACTGCATGGACTCCTGTTTGCTCTCTGGGTCATAATGATGAACCCAGGTTTCATCTCCAGTAACTATTTTTTGCAGCACCTCATCGGGATTTTCACCACACAGGTCGATAAAATCTGAACAGCAAGCCACACACATATCCTTTTGAAGAAGCGTCAGCATTCGCGGAACCCATCTTGCACTTACTTTTGACATATTAAGATGGTCATGTATAATGTCATGTACGGTACCAATAGAGAGATTGGTTACTTGAGCTATAGATTTTACCTTCACTCGGCCGTCTTCCAATATAAGTTTTTCCACTTTATCAATATTTTCTTGTGAGGTAGCCACTACAGGCCGGCCAGGTCTAGGGTCATCTTCAATACTCTCCCTTCCACGCTTAAATTCGCTTGACCATTTTTGAATAGTAGATAAAGAAGGAGCAGACTCACGGTAAACACAATCCATTTCCTCTTTTATGGTTTTTTGATTTTTACCCTGTTTTGTCAAGAATTTTATGACGGATCGGTGCTCTAATTTCGTTAAAATTGTTAATTCGCTCATGGTGTTCATGTTTGTTCGGCAATTGCAGAAAAACAAAAGAACATCTCGGTTCCAATTTTACTTTTTTTTAATGTCAATGGATGAATCTTAGCGGCCAGTAACAAATATATATATAAAAGAGGTTGTAACGTATCAATACCGAGAATATTTTGAACGCCCCTCGTATATTTCCATGAACGTGATGATACTTTAAAAGTAAAGTATCATCACGACCGTTTCCCTTTTGGGGTGGTCAGAAACCACGCTTATAAATAAGCGTATTCACATTTAGCCTACTTTACTATAGGCCAATCATGACAAGTGGCAAGCTCGTCGAAGTCTCCAGCGTACCAACCTCGAGAGATATCACAAATAAATTAAATATTAATAAAATGTATTTATTTACATTAATAAATATTTTTGTGTCCCGACCAGGAATCAAACCCGGTACCTCAGAGTCTAAATCCACGGACTTAACCGCTAGACCACAGTGGTACTTTACAGCTAAATCAAAATAAAAATAAACTTAGGCTATCTCATTACAGCCCCTAGAACACAGCGTCCTAGACCTCCACTGCTGGAGGACTGGCCTTCCAGAATATGCAGAGAACTTAGCCTACACTTGACACGCTGGCCAGACGGATCGGCGAGGATCTGATGTCAGACAGACAGACAGTGAGTTTGTCCAGGCCCGGATATCTTAAAGTGCTGGGTTGGGGACATTTCCCCGTTTTCCCCGGCAGGATCTCAGCGGGTATCCACCCGCTGGTAATTCATGCACTTTTGGTGCTGGGCGCCGTTACTGGTGACCGGAGCTAGTGGAGGTCTAGAGGTTTGAACCCCGGCGTGTAACTTTGTCAAAACAACTAATATCAAAAAGTTTTGTCTTTACACGATTTACCTAAGATATATATTTAACCCTCGCCAAGTCTGGCCAGCGTGGCGAGTGTAGGCCAAATTCTCCAGATATATCTTCTGGAAGGCCCATCTCCAGCAGTGGATGTCTAGGACGCTGTGATCTAGGGGCTGTAATGATGATGATGATATATTTAACCTGACGTTCGGTCAAGCTGCAGTGCCCGTGGTCACGGGTCGACTTGTATTTAAAAGCGCTTTGACATTGCTGCCCACGGACACGCTTCACACGTTTACTAACCTTCGTTTTGTATGAATACAAACGAATTCGTGTATAACATGTCCGTGGATTGCAGGTTTAATGTTTTCTATTATTTAAAGAAAAATAAAAAGAAGTTTGAAAACCTTTCAGACCAAGTAATTTACCAAATGGTTTTGCAAAACGATGAAAAAATCCGTCAGCAGAATGAAGTTATTAAAATAACTCTGCTGTAATTAAGATTCAAATTAAAAAGCACTCGATTTTAATTCTAAATTTTTTTCTTTACAATTATTTTCTCTCTTAGTAAAATAATTTAAAAAACTACGTAATTCATCATTATCACAACTAGTGTTGCCCAAAGCAAGACCAAGCCCAAAATTGGCCAAGTCTTGGTCTTGGAAGAGAACAGCTAGTCTCAGTCTTGGTCTTGCAAAAGAACAGCTAGTCTTAGTCTTGGTCTTGCAAGAGAACAGCTAGTCTCAGTCTTGGTCTTGCAAGAGAACAGCTAGTCTCAGTCTTGGTCTTGCAAGAGAACAGCTAGTCTCAGTCTTGGTCTTGCGCAAGAGAACAGCTAGTCTCAGTCTTGGTCTTGCAAGAGAACAGCTAGTCTCAGTCTTGGTCTTGCAAGAGAACAGCTAGTCTCAGTCTTGATCTTGCAAGAGAACAGCTAGTCTCAGTCTTGGTCTTGCAAGAGAACAGCTAGTCTCAGTCTTGGTCTTGCAAGAGAACAACTAGTCTCAGTCTTGGTCTTGCAAGAGAACAGCTAGTCTTAGTCTTGGTCTTGCGCAAGAGAACAGCTAGTCTCAGTCTTGGTCTTGCAAGAGAACAGCTAGTCTCAGTCTTGGTCTTGCAAGAGAACAGCTAGTCTCAGTCTTGGTCTTGCAAGAGAACAGCTAGTCTCAGTCTTGGTCTTGCGCAAGAGAACAGCTAGTCTCAGTCTTGGTCTTGCAAGAGAACAGCTAGTCTCAGTCTTGGTCTTGCAAGAGAACAGCTAGTCTCAGTCTTGGTCTTGCGCAAGAGAACAGCTAGTCTCAGTCTTGGTCTTGCAAGAGAACAGCTAGTCTCAGTCTTGGTCTTGCGCAAGAGTTTCACAAGACTCTTGCTCTGACTGAAAATATATATAGAAAAATAATATATAAAACTCTGTAGGTAGCAAAAATGTATACAGAGGTTGTAACTAAAACTCTGTAGGTAGCAAAAATGTATACAGAGGTTGTATCTAAAACTCTGAAGGTAGCAAAAATGTATACAGAGGTTGTAACTAAAACTCTGTAGGTAGCAAAAATGTATACAGAGGTTGTAACTAAAACTCTGTAGGTAGCACAAATGTATACAGAGGTTGTAACTAAAACTCTGAAGGTAGCAAAAATGTATACAGAGGTTGTAACTAAAACTCTGTAGGTAGCAAAAATGTATACAGAGGTTGTAACCAAAACTCTGTAGGTAGCAAAAATGTATACAGAGGTTGTAATTGGATTTAGACTCGGAGGTACCGGGTTGGATTCCTGGTCGGGACACAAAAACATTTATTATTGTAAATAAATACATTTAATTAATATTAAATTTATTTGTGATATTTCTCGAGTTTGGTACGCTGGAGACATCGACGAGCTTGCCACTTGTCATGATTGGTCTCATATATATAAACCTATTTACACTTGAACTTGTTTCCTAGATGAGTTTCGGAGCAGGATAGGCTGCCAAGACGACACCATCAAGCTGAGTTGCAACCCCCACTCAAGAGTCGCCATCTTCGACGCCCAGTATGGAAGAACAGCCTACGATTCCATACAGTGTCCACAAAAACAAGGTTTTAAAGATGAAAGTAGGTAATATTTTTTTCGTATTAACTTGATTAAATAATTAAATCATAAACGTACTGCTATACACGCCCAGAGTCGCGTTCGGTAACACTGCGTAAGGCTTTTTAACACCGAGTCGCGACACCGGTCGTTTGTAAATGCTTGATGTGGTGACCCCAAGCCGTTCGGAATTTGGTCGCGACACCGGTAGTAACTCAACTAACATCAACTTCCAGCAGAATTTGATTAAAAACTAATTATAAATAAAACTAAACTAAAAATACCTATAAAATTAAAACTATTCTAGAAATAAACTAAGGGTTTACCACAAATCTCTCGCTCGCTGCATTTCCTCGATAAATAATAATGGAAATATCTAGGTAGTTTTAGGTATTTTGTCTTCACGAAATAAAGCAATTCATCTTTCTTCGTTGTAAATTTCCATATTCTAATGCCGCAAGTAACTCTAAAAGCATCAAATTCTGCAACATCTACAATTTGATGATAAACTCATTACCTCATAATAAAGAAAGATATATGACGTCAGACTTGGCTGTATGGGCTAGCCCCTTTGCCTTCTCTATTATCTCATTCATCATCCATCGGGAGAAAAGAACACTACAAAAAAAGAAATAAATCGAAATCACAACAGCATTGTTTTAATTTTTCGCAACACAAAATTATTCTTAAACGTCAGTGTCGAACTTACACTCATGACGTCAGAACTTTACGCAGTAAAAAAACAACACAGCTCTGCGAAATCAATCTTATTATATTTAACTACAAAAGTAATATCACTAATACTATACTCGTAAAAAGGGTATATAATGCGAAAAAGTGTAATATGTGGGCCAAACTAGGCATAAAGGGGCTAAAACTATCCATCATGGTGAAATGAGGGCTGCCCGGTACACCTGACGTGATAACACAAGTTATAAAAAATATATTAACACTTACCATTGAACTAAAAACTATGAAAGTCATCCTATTAACAGTAATGCTTAAGACGGTTGTTGACTTTATTATACAAGCGAGGCCAAATCAAGCTAGTTAAAATATATTTTGGTAGGTATGTAACTCCCCCAATACAATATGCCTACATATTGTTTTTTTTTAATAATTTAAGTAATAAATCTCTAAATAGCGGTGGTGGCTAGGTTGTAAGAACGCTTTTCTTAACATCCTAAAAAGGTGGGTTGGAACTCCAGCATGTACCACTGAGAAATTAAATTTTCTTACGTATTTGTGTATTATGATATAATTTTATTGTGTCATATTTATGTAGTATTAGTATGTATGTCTATCTTTATGAGTGTGCGCGTTTGGGGTGGAGACGATGGGACCTTCAGCCAAGCGTTGTACAAGTACAAGGAGTTGTACAAATGGCTAGCAGAGAAATGTGGAGACAGAAAGAGTGTAATTATTTCTGACAATACAGCAAGCGGTGTTATTTTTATGTATGCCATAGCTTACAATATTAGTTCTCCTTGAAAGTGAAAATTGGCATTTAACATCATTGCAAATAGCACAAACTTTTAACGAGATTAACAAATAGGTACCTAGTAGGCGGACTGATAGTGGTAAATTGCCCGGAGGCGGAGAAGTATTCACCGTTCGTGCCGAACCCAGTAAGGTGTTTCAGAATCAGGCTCGAATTGCCGTCATGCCCAGTCGAACCGGCATAGTGTTTGGGACTGAGTGTCATGAGTCATAAGTGTCTGATTCCAGTTGCTAACATTCATAGACCTTGCGCGCCACTTACCATCAGGTGGGCGCAAGATCACATGACGTGCTACTATGAAAACATATAAAAAAAAATAGACGGGACATGTTGCCAGCCTCCTTGGCACGTTTTTAAAGGATATTTTTCATTTATAGATGATTTTTTTTTTATAGGTTTAGTTTATATTTAATTTTATTGATTTTGAGTAGTTTTTTTGTTATTTGTTTATTATTTAATTTTCTTTGTTCCTTTGGAGAAATATTCATAAACATAAATAGAAAAAAAATCACCCCTGTTATTATCGGTCTATAGATCAGTACTTCAATGTCAATGTTTTTTTTTCTTATTTAGAAATATTTGCTGCTAAAGTGATTTATTATGCAAATTGATTGCTCTAAAGCTGCGAACTCGTCAATTCGTTTAGAATCAGCCAACTGCGAACAATATTGTGTTTGTGAATTCCATTAATAACTTTCGCGAATTCTTTATTAAATTATTGAATTTTAAGTTTGACTTTGACCATTTTCTTTGTTTTAATTTTAATTAAACTTCCTTGAAAAAGTCAACTTTGGTACAGGTCTTGCAAAAGCATTATAATTTTTTTATAAATTTAATATTTTGACCGAGCGACGCCTCATTGTAAGTAAGGTGATGAGGTCCAAGCAAGATTGATAATTAGTTTCGGATAACCAATTATAAATCTATGGGTCCAAGTATGGGTGTTACCGTCATCCACTAAGGGTCTATTTTCAATTAATCAAACAGTCTATCTTAATTAGTAAAATTTAGGCGTCTCTATGCTAAAAGCACGAAAGTGTCATTTTTCCATTGTTTAGTTATTGATCATAGCAACATCGACATTTTCTAAAAAAAACATTTTTTTATTATAACGTAAAATCCCATCAATGTTAAATATTCAGCATGTGTCAAGTACAAACATATTTATGTCAATGTATATATGAACATTGGTGCAAGAGGAATTCCAGCAAAACCTTTGCACCACTTTACTGGAAGAATTGCGCCGAAGCCGGTCTGCCGTCAATACATTTATGGAACGAGCTTCCAAGACGGCATTAACGGAATCATACAGTACTTAGTTTGGTAAAAAGAGGAGCAGAATGGTGGATGGTTTTCTGCCTGTTAACCTTATGGTCAATAAGAGAGTTTTAAGTATAGTAGGTGCAGAAAATAAAAAATAAAAAATGATTGAATAATGTACATTATTTAGTATCTTAATTCTAAGAAATAATATAGACCTACGTAATATACATAGTATAGTATCATCACGACCGTTTCCCTTTCGGGGTGGTCAGAAACCACGCTTATAAATAAGCGGATTCACATTTAGCCAACTTTACTATAAGCCAATCATGACAAGTGGCAAGCTCATCGATGTCTCCAGCGTACCAAACTCGGGAAATATCACAAATAAATTAAATATTATGTAAATAAATACATTTACATTGATTAATATTTTTGTGTCTCGACCAGGAATCGAACCCGGTACCTCCGAGTCTTAATCCACGGACTTAACCGCTAGACCAGAGAGGCACAAATTTATACATTCGTGTTTCTCAACTGTATTAAAAATATTGGTAAGATTGCAATTTTACGAGTAGTATGAGTACGCCAACCCAGCCAGCATGGCGAGTGTAGGACAAATTATCCAGATATAGGTATGTTCTTGAAGACCCTTCTCCAGCAGTGGAGCTCTAGGACGCTGTGTTCTTGGGGCTGTGATGATGAATGATGGTGATTTAAATAAGCTGCCTAAGTAAATTAAGGCAAATTATTACTGTTGTAGTCCATCTACAAATTAACTATAATGAACTTTTTTTGAAAGAAAACTAAATTATGAAATAAACCGTGGTTTTCGTGAAATACCTGTACTTTTTACTCAGTCATTTTACGTCTAAATGATAACTGAATATTTGGGTAAAATTTATCCATTTTTTAGATTTCTTTAAGCTGAATTCTTAGAAATAAGGACTCATTCAACCAATACTTATATTTGAGGGTATTGTTATGTTTTAAGATATTTTCGTACAAGTGTGAAAATCTTGAATACATGGAAGCCGAGATAGAGGCGCGGCGCGGCGAGTCGCACTAAGTCGCTAAACGCGTTGCCGAAACAAGCAATATGAATAAAGAATCTACATATATATATTAAAGATTCGTTGTATCTACATATATTGAGGGTAGTGACCACCTCCACGGATGACTTTGTCCCGGACGATGCTGCGCCATCCGGGTCTGTTTACGGCTGCCTGTATAGGGCATCGTGCATTTAGGGAGGTGCGTATCTGGTCCAACTAGCGTATGGGGCTTAGGCTTCGTGGTCTTTTGCCTTTGACTTTCCCTGTAAACAAGCCTTTCCAGGTTACAAGCATCCCTATTATGTTACTTATGCGCAAACGTTATATAATGGAATTCGTTAACTATTTATATATCACACTATTAAAGTTGATATTAGCACGGACGCTGTCAAGGTCGAGCGCTTTAGAGTTGAGAATACTTTTAATTATGGTCATAGCTATAATATATATTTTATATATTTTTATGTGTCAATATGTAGTTGCAATTAAATGTAAAATTTTGAGTTAATATCGAAAAACCCTTAAAGTTTAAATATCATGAAAATTATTGAATTTGTTGAATTTTGCCCCCCCCCCCCCCCCCCCCCCCTATCATCTTCTGAAGATATACATCGTATTATTAGTAACCCTGTATACTATATTTTAATATATTTATCCCTTTTTTAGCATGCCTGGCATCCCATGCGGCGGAGACTGTGATGCAGTTATGTCACGGAAAGCGACGCTGTCAAGTTGCAGCCAATAGGAACACCTTCGGAGACCCGTGCCAGCCAGAATCCAGGTCCTACCTAAAGATCATATACACTTGTGGTAAGTTTTCCAAGCGCTTCCCAGAACGTATTATATCCAGGCAAGTTAGGGTGAGTTGATGTTTTTTTTTTGTAAGTTTCTTGTTTAAGGGATTTTTTAGCTTTGCGTCCCACTCGCTCGCACACTTCAACTATTTCAAAGTTGTTTCAAGACGGAATGTACTTTTGAGGTAAAAAATCGTTTCATTTTGTTTAGTATCGCCAGTTGTTTTAGTGATTCTCTCAATGTAGTTTCGGTGGTTGAGAAGAAGGGGAGAGTATGGAGTGGAGCGTGGATTCTGACCACCCCGAAAGGGATACGTCGTGATGATACTTTACTGTAATTCCTAAAACTTATTTATGCCATAACGTTAATTGTGGCATTTCTGTTTATTTCTTCGAATAAATAAATGAAGTAGAAAGTTATATTTTGATGGTGATGTAACATTGTGATTTTGTTTTGTAGTTCCTCTCGGCGTTCTCACAGAGCGGTATGAGAGTCCACCAGAAAAAGATGAGCTCAAGGAGAATCGTCAAGGACTCTTTGATGATACAGGTGAGACAGTTTTAGATTCAAACTTACATAGAAAAAATACATGAATAGTATATAATATATAACTACATAATATACCTATAAATAGGCGCGGTGGTGGCTTGGTTGTAAGAATACTTTCCTTAATATCCTGCTAAGGTTAGTTCAAACCCCCCCGGCATGTACCAATAAAAAAATACACTTTTCTTACGTACTTGTCATAGATTTACAACATCACCGTTCCCGTGCCTCGGAGAGCACGTTAAGCTGTCGACCCCGGTTCCACTAATGCCATAGAATCGTTAATAAATTGTCATTAAAAAATGTCATCAGATCCTCGCCAACCCGTCTGGCCAGCGTGGCGAGTGTAGGCCAAATTCTCCAGATATACGTTATGGAAGGCCCATCTCCAACTCTAGGGGCTGTAATAAAAAAAAAAAAGTACCTATATAATATAATAATGACAAGGTATATATGCAATAGTTTTATAAACTACTTTACTATACTACAGATGGTCCAGCAGACCGTTGGGATGACTCGAGTACGGTGGCTCCTGCTCCAGCAGTCTTCGGTAACCCAGTGCTGCATCCTCTTCCAGAAGACAAGACCTTACTTCCTAGAACAAATACTGGAGAAGTCAGCAGCTATAATACCAAGAATAAGGGATCAGGTTAATATTTGTTTTATAATATTTTGGATCCGTTTCCCGTGTGATATAGTGGTCATATAGAGTTACAGGTCATATACCCCATATCATTATCATCACAGCCCCTAGAACTCCATTAATGGAGATGGCCTTTCATGTCATTTTTTTATTATAATTTATTAACGATTCCAAATGTTGGTAGTAGTAGAACTGGAACCGACGCGGCGACGGCTTAACGTGCCATACGAGGCACCGACTTGTAGAACCGTTAATAAATTGTCATAAAAAATGACATAAAACTCTCGCCAAGTCGCCTGTAGAGTAGGCCTCATTATAACTACATTGAGAGCATCATCAAAACAGCGTCAAAAAAGCTCGGAATACTGAACAAGGTGAAGCGGTTTTTCCCGCCTTCAATCAGACTGTTATTGTACAAAGCACAGATCAGATCATGCGTGGAATACTGTTCACACCTTTGGGATAGTTTAGCCAAGTATCTCACAGATGCTCCCAATGTCCTACAGAGGCGAGCTGTTCGAATTGTGGACGATGCCACTATATCTGGAACTCTCGAATCCCTGCAGCTTCGCCGAGATGTGGCTTCTCTAAGCGGGTTCTACCAGCTATAGTGAGTGCTCTGAAGAGCTCTATAACCTTATTCCTTCCTCTCCATTCCTCAACCGAACCCCACGCACAGGTCAGAATATGCACCCACATACCGTAGTCACCATCCCTTCGCGTACCTATAAATTTGGTGACTCATACACCTGTCGCACAATAAAGATGTGGAATGCTCTTCCAGCCTCTGTGTTTCCACTTTCCTATAACCTGGAGTCCTTCAAGCATAGTGTTAGGGACTGATGTCGGACATAAGTGTCTGATTCCAGTTGCTAACAGTCGTTGGTCACATGTCGTGCTAGTATAAAAAAAAGAAGGCCGAATTATTCACAAAATTCTGGAAGACCATGTCTAGGACTGTGTGTTCTTGGGGCTGTGATAATGATGTTACTCGGAGTTGAAAAGTTTTAAAAATATTTGATGTTGCGAGCGAGAGGCATGCAAAAGCGTTAAAGCCTCTCGAATGCGACCAATCCAGTCCGAGAGCAGTCCAGAATTATTTGTTTTTAATCTTTACAGATGGAAATAGTAAGCTATTCGTATACATCGGCGTCGGAATTTCGGTGTTTCTAATTCTCACATTATTACTAGTCGGTGTGCGTTGTTACATCATACGCCGGGACACACGGAACACCAAATCACCAGACATGTATACAACAGATGTCCCGAACGTTTTTAACGATGCAATATCCGACATAGATAACGACATCGACGTAAGTCACATTTCTGGAACGTTCTATGATCCAGTACATCCAGACATGATTCTTTATAGAGAGAATCCATCTACGAAAGGAACTCTAAGAGCTATGAGACCGCTTTCAACTATTTATCCATGCGCAGGCGCAAGTATGTATGGAACTGTGGATTACGTGCCAAGACAGTCAAGTCTAGATTTTAAAGAACCTTCGAGGTATAAAAGGGATGATTTGGAAATGGAACCGGAAGTGTTAGTTAGTCCCAAAAGTTTGAGAGAGGGTAAATTTATAAATTCTAAGTTTTATTACAACTGACGAGAGGCGCAAGGAGGAGCTGATGACTCCTCTAGGACTTATTGTTTTTAGAATAGATTTATCAGGAGCAATGTTTTGACAAGTATGTGCACAAAAGTAATATAGGAATTACAAGTATATCAAAAAGGTATTGAATAGGTTATTGAAAATACTACATAGCTTAGTCACATACTCTTTCTTAACAGTTATCTACCTTTAAGTTTTGTATAACATTTCCGAATAATTTTCAAATTTAAGTGTTCCTTAAAAAAAAGTAGTCAATCAAGGGTTAATAGGAAATAAAATTACGAAGATTTTGGAGATATACTGCCTGGAATTATTAAATAGGAAATATATTTTAATTATAATCTAAAATACAAATTAAGTACTACGTATTTAATATTTTAATTATTTTATATTAATATCTTAAGTTACAGTGCAGAGAAGTTTTCCTAAAAATATCGTCACTCATACTGACCCTAATCAAATAGGTAGCGAGAGGTTGACGATCGCGTGAACGTTGACTAACGTAATACTTTCTCTCTCTATTTCGTCTCTCGGCTGTGGGCGAGATCAATTAATAATAATATTCCTCAGCGTTTAGGTATTTATCACGATGGATATCGTTATTTTCAGACGCGGCCTTATTCACCATGCAGTAGTGTTTTGTTTTTCGGATAATTATTTTTATCTTTAAAAAAAAGTTATTTTTTTATCTCAAATATAGCTTCTACTTATGACATCTGAAGCATAAAATAAGCACAATATTTGCTCTTTTGACAATGGGGTGTATCAGGCAAAGCTTTTTGTAGATGTCGCTAGCGGCAATGGTACCTTGTTTTACACCTATATCGCATCATTTTTTCAATGTATTTGTAGTTTTTTTTTTATAACATGAAAATGTATTTTAAATTAACGTTACCTACCTTAAAAGACGAATTAAGAAAGCGCACACCGTCTTTAAAAATAAATAGGTTGTATTAATAGAACGGCAATTTTGAGATCACCATATCTTTGATTTAGCTTGGAAATTTTGATTTGTACACTTAAAAGCTCACTTCGCAATAATATCCAGAAAATAATAAATTTCGTAATTAAAATACCATGTTTTCCATGCAACTGACAGTTAAATTAGGTACCATCTATCATGCGCCATCTATCGTGATAAAAAGTTAGTAATACACCCCATTACACGCGGTATTAATCATATACATACAGGAACACAATACCACAGAAGGCATAAGACCACAAAACTATAAAACAACGAGTATTTAAATAATTTTTCAACAAATTCTATCAGGTTATTAAAAGCGTTATTTTGAAAAGAGTGATTCAATTTTGTTTTAAATTAATTTGATTGTTGACTGGTTATACTTTCAGTTAGTTTATTTTATTTTAATGGAAAACAAACAGTACTTAATAACTAATTACAAAATCAAGCATATGTCTTCAGACCATTAATATGTTGTCACATATAGGAAACTATGAAAGCAAGTTAAAATTTAGATAATAAAGAAAGTAAAGTAGTGAGAAAATAAATTAAGTATGAATAACAGTTTAGGTAGTTTCGGAAACACTCAAAGAAACTCTGTCAAACCAATGTTTTGACAGAGTATTCTTAAAAGTAGCTGTAGTTGAATTAAATAGATCCAACTCGGAAAAGTCAACCAGTTTATTAAATTCATTAGCTGCACGACAGCAAAACGAATTACCTCTATACCTAGATGCACTAGCTGGCACTGATAAGCATGTTGGGTTTAACAATACAATACAACAATAATAAATAAATATTTCCAGACAGGTCACACAGCGCCATCTAGTTTCCGTGGTAAGCTACGAGGCTTGTGTTACGGAAACTAGATGGTTGATAAACTTCATATTTTCCTTTTTTTTTTTGTAAATATATACATATTATACATATAAACACCCAGACCGAGACAAATTATACAATGTACAACTTGCCCCCGGTGGGAATCGAACCCACGACCTCCCGGATTCACGGCAACGTTTGTTACCACTAGACCACGGAGGCGCTTTCTTAAGGGTTTAACTAGAGCACACAAATTAATTCTAGATAGAAGCTGCAAATAATCAATCTTATTGTGAGTACAATGTTATTTTCGAAAGCAAACCTGGCTTAAACGATTTTCTAAAACTGGCTTGCCTTGTATAGATTTGATTGTTTATAAATGTTTTTACTACTGTCAATAATTTATTGTATGAAAGAAAAAACAAATTACTTAGCATTTCATGGATTCACCACGCGTGAGCCGGATGGGAAAGTGAGAGAATAAGAATGGTGTCTCGGGCTTGCGACTGACTATAGGCTGGTTTTTAAAGGAAGTTTTCTCTTTTAATTGCGCTCTTACCATCCACTATTCTGAAGCTGAAATTATGTCTAAAATGTCCGTAATTTTATTTTCTACAAAGCAAAGATTGACTACATTTGGTAAAAGCATAAACCAACTTAAACATCTTTGAAAAGTTGGAATGTGTGACATAAAACATTGTGACTTATATAGTGATTGCAATGGCCAATTCAATTGAATACAGTTTCTGAAAAGATAATTAAAACGACGTTTAACATTTGCTTATAAGCCACTTGATTGGCTGAAAGAATAAAGTGACAAGCTAAACGACTAATCACGTAGCGTATAATAAAATGTTAAACATTGATTATTTCATAAGGTATATCTTATCGGAAATTAATTAAATACCTTAAACTATTATGCATTCTCAGAACTTAAAAAAATGTTTTATAGCGAATTACCGATAAATATACATATATTTCGCTGTTGTTTTTTTTTGTTTTAAATCAAAACATTTTGTCTAAATTGGTAACAAATGAAATAGTATTCATTTTAATTAAATTTAAATTCGATGCTCTTCCATCTACGCACAAAGTTAATTCATTTTTTTTCGGACACATGCACGAGTCCATAGATTAAGAGGCAGTACCATGGGTCATATTTTTCGACACATATTTATTTATTTATTTACTAAGAAACCAACAACGTAACAATATGCTTAATTATAGTATGGTACAATTTATGGAGCAAGGTCAATTAAAGGTTTCGCTAAATAAACATAGTACGTAGTGGAGTTTTACTACTTACTATACAAGATGAACTAGAAATAGGTATATAGATGTTACTAGTTTATTACAACATAATTTTATAAAGCACGGGAAATTCATATCTGAAATAAAAAATAAAGCATAAAAATATGTCAAAAACAACATTAATTTATCTACTCAATCTGCGAAAAAAAACCTCTGTGTCTCCTGTCACCTGTCTATTCATATTCATGTTGGGTTTATTATTACATTAGGCCGGCACATTATTAGGGACTGATGTCGATGTGAATTCCAATTGCAAACATTTGTGGAACTCGGCGCCGCTTAACATCAAAAACCTAACTCATATTTCAGCTGCCAAATTTTCGTTCTTTAAACGCAAATGTCATATAAATACATATATCCTTTAATTAAAACTGTCGAATAAACAAGTCAGCAATAGCAAAATACCTAATAAATAGTGAAACATACCATTGGATTGAGCTGCATGACTCAAATATACTCACCACTGATCGTCGCTAGAACAGTAAAGCGATCGAAATAGAGTAACAAAAAAATATTAAGTGAGAAGGTATCTTCATCGTAGAATGCAATAATTGATCGGTTTTGACGCCGGTAAAAATCGCCCGATGTCGCCAAAGATATTGTGAGTGTTATGTATCGTCTTTTCTTAAAGCTTTTAAAGTGATAAGTAGGTAATCGTAGGTAATTCTACCGCACATTATGTAGGAAAGCTACACCGCGCACCTTCAGTCGACCCGTGACCACGGTCAATGCAACTCTAAGGTAAATAATTTAAAGACCCGTTAAAATTACAAAAACTATTATGATTGTACAATGTCCTAGACCTCCACTGCTGGAGATGAGCCTTCTAGAACATATATTGTTGAATTTGGTCTACACTCGCCAAGCTGGCGAGAATCGGATGTCAATTTTTATAGACCATTTATTAACAGTTAACGTGCTCTCCGAGGCACGGGAACGGTGATGTTGTAAATCTATGACAAATAAACATAAGAAAAGCGTATTTCTCATTAGTACATGCCGGTGGGGCTTACACCGACCTTTGTAGGATTTAAAGGAAAGCGTTTCACCACCGCTTATACAGCGGCCTTAAAATTGTTGTAATTATGTTTCAAAATCTGAATGATCCTAAATATATAAAATAAAATAAAATAAAAAATAAAAAACTTAAGAAAGTGGTTACAGTCCTATACCTACCGGTATCATATATGAAAAACAGTTTTATCCGGCTGCGTCCATTTAATATAGTTGTCAACAAAATAAAACCTTCACGTGACTGTGACGACGAATCAAATTTCTTTATTTTCTTATGTCGTGGTCAGATGATGACGTAATATATTATTTATTTATAGTTTGCGTCTGTGTCAGTGCTGACTTGTTTATTTGGCAGTTTTCTTTACAGCTGCTATATGTCTCTTGACCCTCTCGGCTATCGGAAGAACTATGTTTCTAACGTCAATCTCGTAAAGATATGTTTCAAATTATAATAATATTAAAGTTTGTCAGTAAATATAACTCATGGTATTAGCCCCCTACATTTAGCACATCCATCACGTTGCAGCACATTTAAAATGTATTTTGTAAATATTTTAATAAAATCTGTGATCTAGAACGTCAGGCGAAGTGACGTTAAATTAAGTAATACTTAGTTACTAAACTCTAGCTTAAGGTTTAACTTAAGATGAGAATGGTACTTTTTTACAATTTTTAAATAAACAGTTAGAAAAAATGTGTTTTATTTCCTAAACTCCCCTTTTGAACCTTTTTAGCTATGTCCTGCTTCCGTGGTCTAGCGGTTAGGTCCGTGGATTTAGACTCGGAGGTACCGGGTTCGATTCCTGGTCGGGACACAAAAATATTTATTAATGTAAATAAATAAATACATTTAAATTTGTGAAATTTCTTGAGTTTGGTACGCTGGAGACATCGACGAGCTTGCCACTTGTCATGATTGGCCTATAGTAAAGTTAGCTAAATGTGAATCCGCTTATTTATAAGCGTGGTTTCTTCGCCGAAAGGGATACAAAAGGGACGCCCCACGCTAGATAGGATTGGTGACAACTGCGAGCCTTAGAGGAGGCTTCTTACTGCCCATAATCGATTATGGCGACATGTGTTTTGTGGATCTTACATAAGAGGATCTTAATAAACTTGAACGACTGCACAATGCTTGTTTATTTATTTATTTATTTATTTACAAGGATGCTCACTACAAGTTGCAGTCGACGCCTGCTACTATTATAAATTAATCTGCTAGGTACTAATCTGGACCACAGCTCAAAATGTGAACATACGGCAAACAATAATGCGCTTATACTAGACTAACTTAAAACTATGATTAAAATAATAATAATAATGTCAAGCAAAAACATGCAAAAAGCTAAACAATAATAATAAAAATAAAAACATGCCTTAACATCTAAATAATTCATTTACAGTTTACACTATCAAATAATAAAATAGAACATTCCTAATAAATTAAATTAAAATTAATACTATATACAAATATGATAAAAAATAAGATTCAATACAGTAAAAAAGTTAAAACATATCCATTTGATTCAGTAAAATTCAATAACAATTCATTAGATAGAATACAAATAATACATTGATCAGAATAAATTTACTATATGTAGTTTGGATTGGTTCTATTGTATTCGATTTATCTTCGGTCTGCGGAATATCGACCACATTTCGTCATTCCGAGAAAAAAATAAGTGGATGTCTATCCGCAAGCGGATATGCTTGTTATATACAGTCTATTAAATGAACCTTTACTTTTGAATTCTTCAACTCCACAATTTCTATATCTTCTTACCACACTTCCTACGTTTCCAACTCATTTACTGTTGTTGCTGCAAATCTTTAAAATATCTTACCATTTGATATCAGAGAAGTTCTCAATCGTGCAATATTACAAAACCAGGTATACAAACACTTTTTAACTAATTGACTAAACTTAAGCAATTATTTTAATCTATTTTCTTCTATTATATTAATTTAATTGATTTGCAGCAGCATCATCACATTGTTAAGGTAATTTTATCACACTCTCCTCATAATGTAAGTAGTTTTATTTAGGTATATCTATAGTATGACTTATTTATGTATTAGCGACCTTTTTCAGGTCACCCGTCCATCTGGCGGGGGGTCGTCCCACTCTGCGTCTTCCCGTACGTGGTCTCCACTCTAGAACCTCTACTACTGTCTACTCTAACGGTCATCGGTTCTGTGACATACGTGTCCGGCCCATTGCCACTTCAGCTTACTAATTTTGAAGGCTATGTCGGTAACTTTGGTTCCCTGGCGGGTGTCCACGTTTCGGAACTTTATCCGATAAAGAAATACCGAGCATAGCTCTCTCCATAGCTCGCTGAGCGATCTTAAACTTGACCAGACCCACTGTCAGTGTTTTATTTAATTTCATCTAATTTTTTATTGCACCTACCATCTATCCTGTCTTAATGTCCTAAAGGTTTGGCTGTCAGAGAAGCGGCATTAAGTCCGCCTTTGTACATAGTGCAAACAAGTTTTAAAATAAATAAATTAATATCTACAAGTAGCAATGGAAAGACACGTGATAATAACTGTTTATTTTAATATGTAAACCTTATTAACCTCATTCCTGAAATAGGTTTCCTTAGAATAACGCCGACAAGTAAAAGGGTGGCGAATTTGCATAATTTTAAACTTACCTAATCTCCAAGCTTACAACTTCGAGGCCTTCAACGATCGATGTCCCAAGACTGACATCAAATCAAATTATTCTTACTAAGAAATTATTTTAGCCTTTTGCATGAATTAATCCTTATCATCACAGCCCTTATAGAGACCCCCCACTGTTGGAGATGGGTCTTTTAGAAAATATTTAAACTTCTATAACCTTGAGTCCTTCAATTAAGCGTAAGAAACATTTTATTAGGCCAGCATATTGGTAGCCAGCGTACCGCTTACTATCAGGTTGGCTCGGTGTCACATGTAGAGAACAGTATAAATGAACCAGGGTAGTTTTGATAAGTTTCTCTTGATAACAAGAAAGCTATAAGTTTGGTAAACTCGTCGCGCCCAGCTGAAGCACGGCTTATGACTTCCAAACCTAAGCGACGTGTCATGAATGAAATTTCAACAAAAACTTTCAACTTTGCTAACAAGACATTCCTACTTATATTGTTCAGATGTATTAGTTAATTTGTCGCTGTGGTGGAACCGACGAGGTTAAATATAAGATAGAGCGGGCATCGAGTACAGTTTCATACAAAATATTTCGGTTCCAAATTTAGCAAAAATTCAACGAATATAGGACGAGCCAAAACTGGAAGATTACCTTACATGGAAGGGCGGGCTCACCTCTTCAACGTTTCCACTGGGAAGTCGGATCTTTGGTTGCAGGCTTTTCGCTCAGGATCGGTTGGTATACTTTTCGATAGAAATTCATGACCATGGCGATGTGCCTTCGTCTCTGAGCCCGGACTGTCCACCCGTCGAGCGTCTTGGATTTTCTTGGGCTAGAAGAGCCATGCGGCTCCTACCGACGACATCATGCGAAGATCTTCTGAGAACCCGCGATCCTAGAGCCCACTCGAATTGCACAGAGCGATGGCAAGAGACCCGACGCCATGACCATTGGGCCGTGGAAACTTGGCAGGTCACAGGTGAGAGCCTCCAAATTTATAAGTACGATTAGGGATAGTGGCTACGGTATATGCATATTTTGGCCTATATATGGTGTGGTTCGGTTACAGAATAAAGAAGAAGGGATAAGGTTATGAACCTTCTCAAAAAATTTACCGTGGTATAGCTTGTAATACACGCTCAGAGAGGAAACGTCTTGGCGAAGCGGCAGTGATACTGCAGTTTTGTCGTCCACTATCCGAATCGTACGCCTCTTTAGTATTTGTGCTTTATACAGCATAAGTCTTGGTGCAGGAAGGAAAAAAGGCTTCACCTTGTTCACGTGCAATAAAGTTTTAAATGAAATAAATAATTACTTATTCGTGTTGTTTGTGCGTTTAAGTTACAAAACTGATAGCGCATGTATAGATTGGACCAAAATTCGAATGTTAAACGATTATCGCAAGAAAACGACACCCGAATGGGGGACATAACAATAAATAACATCCTAACGACGGACCAAGATCCAATGAACTGGATTTTAAATCGGCTGTTTGCAAATCTATGACTTTGTCTTGCCGGGACTTTCCACACTTTTCGCTGAATTAACATTATCTTGGAAATTGAAAAGAATTTACCAACAACATAAAAATACACTACAACGTCTTGTCTAAAATGTCGGATAGAATTGTTTAGCAACTCGTCAGAAACGCATTGACTATTTGTTTTCTTCAGGTGAAGTCGATTGATAGTTTACAACCTTACTCGACAGTTAGCGACACGAGTTATGACCAATTATTCGTCAAATTTAACTATATATATATATATATTTTAATTCCTAATATTCTTATTCATTGCACTTGTTCCCGCATAGGGAAATATCGAGGGTTGCCATTAATTATTTTGTTTTGTAGGTTAAGAATAATATTTCTGCGTATTTAATCAGTTTTGTTGTTTATATTTATTATTTCATCGATTTTATTTATTATTCATATCTTTTTAAATTATTAAGATTGTAGATTTATACTCTTTATACGCTTTAATAATTTATTATAATAATATATATTAGTAGTTTTTTTTTTTAATATACTGGTAACCCTAAATTATTAAAACCAAATCGAAACAAAATGAAGTCTTGGCTGCTGCGAAGGCGATTTGTTATTTATTTTATTGTCTGTTTACAGGAATTGAAAGTTAAATTTATGTTTTAAATTGTGCAACGTTAATCGAGAAACATAACACAATAAATGCTCCAAATACCTACAAGTTTTAAAATGTTGTTTATTTTTGATGGAGTTTATCTGTAAAAAGTGTTTAAATTTTAATAAATCAAGAATTTTAAGAATAATAGGGATGTGAAAGTCGTTAGAGAGAACTCCAATAAATAAATGAATTCAAATTATTAATTGTTTTCATTTTAGTTACGATACCTTTTCCGCCATTTTTTATGATTGATCTACTATTAATTTCGTTTGACAAATTTGTACTTTTTTTCATAGTAATGATAAATTATTAAGGATACTCTAATTAAAAAAAAGTTAAAAAAAAAAAAACAAATAAAGAATTTTAAAATTTCTTGCCATTGGTATTTCGATTGGAACCCGTAATAGCGCTACTAAAACTGGCACATTTTTCTTCTATGGATATACGCTTCTTCTTGTGCGTTCTTGGCAGAATGCGTGATTGTTCATTTTATGAAAGACGTTGTTTTATTCGCAAAGCGTAATTCCATCTATAAAAATCACATGTGTAATTGTAGAAATGCCAAAGTTTGCCTTTAGTAATTAAAATGAGCACCGTGGTGAGTGTTTCACAATATACCGCCAGACATTTTGTTGGCTTAAAAGTTTAATTGGCGAAGTTTAATTTCGTGCGTTCATAGACATTAATACGAAGGAACCAAGCACTCTATGCATAGATTTATTTATAAATAGTATTTTTTCTAATGGTCAATTGAGCAATATTGGAGCCAATGTCAACCTTATAGTTACTCTGGCTATGGTCAGGCCATTGGGGATTGGGACATTCGCTAGTAATTCATGCACTTTTAGTTATGATACGCGTATAACAGCACCCGTTAGGCTCATGAACCCAGGGGGTATAGCTTCGACTACTTTAGATCTCCTCCAGGAGGTCATCTCTAGATAGTGATCTTCCGTTGAGGGGCGAGCGCAAGGCGGAGCGATATTCTGGACATACTTGAAGTGTCCATTGTCGGTCAAGTCAGTCCGACGACAAACTCCTTAATAGTAGTCTCGAGCTATGACTACCATTAAGGGGAGACCACTCTGAACGATATGTTCTGCTGCTTAGTTAGTAATTGTGTACATGTGCAGTAACGCCATCTATGATCGAATAATAAAACTTCTTTTTAATGACTTGTTATTTAAAGAAAGTAAACTTCTAGAAAGTTCCGTGTATTTTAGTTGAAATCTTTTTAAATATTAGTTTAATCAACATTTATACACCAGTACAACATTTATACACCAGTACAACATTTATACAACTTATTTGGCGGTCACTAGAAAAAACTTTTTTTTTGTTATGTTAGGCGCTTACAATTTTGTTCCTGAAAACGCTCGATTCAGGCTCGTCTTAAGAAATACTATGTCTACGTGCGTTGGTATGTTAACCAGTGTAGGTTTCTTGTATTCTGATATCTACAAGTTTTGGCTTCGAAATTAGAACATTACTTGGAACACTTCCTATCGCTGTTAGAAATAATTTTATTCCGTAAAGCGCGTTTCCATGGGTCTAAATGGCATCCGAATTTCGTTGCACGGCAACTAACTTATAGTAAATGATAAGAAAAGTAATAATAAATGCGAGTCTATATACCTTCTATATAAATATAATAATAATATTAAAATACATATTAATAACTATGATATATTAAATACTAATAATACGTATGATACGATTGCATAACTTATGAATCATTTAAATTTTGCGAAGACGCAATTTTGTGAAATATTTTTAAGTTGGATGTTTGTTGGATTTCTACTGGCAGTTCATCCACAGGTTTACGGCGACAATAGCAAATGATTTAGCCATATATCTAGTATGGTGAGAGGGAATAGAGAAAATAGTAAACAGATAATTCGGAGATTTCTGCGACAGCGAATTAGTAGCCGCTTTAATTTTGTTCGAAATTCAGAGATGTGATTGTATTTGCGAAGGCCGAAGATGAACCTGTTACAGGAGTTGACTAACCTGTCCATCTTATTGAGCAACACCTTTGAGATATCGACACAACACATGTCACCATAGTCAAGAAGGGAAAGGAGAAGGCTTTGGGAAAGGGTAATTTTAGCTTTTATTTTCTTACTCATTCTTACCTTTTACCTACAATTAATTTATTTACAAGTTTTACCCGAATGCGCGATGCAAAATTTGCCTGTATCTATGTATGTTTGTTCCTTTTTATATAATAAAATAGACTAACTAAAGCTGCGGTAATAAGTTTACTAACTATATATATTCACGGCTAAATGTGTTTTTTATTAGTGAAAGGAGATGGCTACTGTCCACAAGGAATATCGGATATGTGATGTTGTAAATCTATGACAAATGTAGGTAAGAAAAATGTATTTCTCATTGGTATTCCAGCAAAATCTTTGCACCACTTACTTAAAGAATTGAGCCTAAGCAATAATAAGTCAATACATTTATTAACAGCTTCCAAGACGTCATTAACGGAATCATACATTATTTGGTTGGGTAGGGAGAGGAGCAGAATGGTGGATATTGAGCGTCTTGATGCGCAATAAAATAAAAATTGGAGGCCTCTTTTTTAAACCAGCCTACTGTCAAAGTACTAGTCAAAGTCAAGTCAAAATATCTTTATTCACATAAACCAATTGTATTATCCATTATACCTGGCCAAGGTATATGTAGTACTAACGTATCTAAAAATATAAATGGTGCAATATTGTCCACAGTGGGAAATATTTTGGTGGCGGGTATAATTCTAATAGCTCCTACTGTATTGTTTCTTAATTGTTCTTATACTGCCTGTCTCTGTTCTTTCTCTTCGAATAAATAAATAAACCTATTACAGGCATTTATAAAACGTCATTAATTTAATTATTTTAAATGATTCTACTCCTGCTAGTAGACTAAGCAGCAAAGTGGTCCAATAAGTAAGCTGTTAGCAGAAGACCAGCAGCTTAGCACATTCCAGTGACCTGTTAATGTTTAATCTGACTGAGAAAGGAATCTGCAAAGAAAACTCAGCTATATCAGATTTACAAATTAAAACATATACAGAACTACACCACAACAAATTAATTTTATTGTTTGTACCAAACAAGTACCTTCGCGCGCGCGGCCAACGGCTATTTGCTGAGGAGAGTGCTCGTACACACCTACTCCAAAGTGCCCCCGTTCCCCGTGCAATCGTTTTATTGAACAAAATCGTGCAGTCCTATGAGAATTTTGATGTGTTCGCATCAACGGATGTGGAAAGTAAAAACGTAATTCGCACATCTGGTCACTTGTGTTTTAATTTTGTTACGAAATATAAATTGTTTAGACGTATAATGTGTTATGTAAATTTTCATGGAAATAAATAAATAAATAAACAACGATCAATTAATAACCTTTTAAATTTAGTTATCAGTACCTATGAGATAACAATACCTGGTAAAGCAGTAACCCACCAGGCAAGTCAGAATTAAGATAGACTACATGCCCATGTGCAACCCGAAAGTCGACAAAACGCACCTCTGCTAATTTAAGAACAATAAATTTAACGTGTTCGGCAGAGGTCCCAGGCCTCTACAGCAGCACCCGAACACGGACGTAACGCACGTGCCAGCCATCCCCCCGTTCAACCAGGCCCTTAGGGTGCGGACCGGGACCCGCTATGCCACCACTGCAATAACCTTCTAAGGAAGGGACGACCACCGGACACGCCACATCATGAGAACCTGAACACTAACAATGACTTTCGAGACACACACAAGCATCAACATAACAATTACTTCCTTGTCGGTCATGAGTGTCTGACTGCAGTTACTTACATGGACCTTGCGCGCCACTTACCATCAGGTGGTCCCAAGGTCAACTGTCGTGCTAGTATAAAAAAAAACCGTTAAATCCTTTTAAAGAATGCTGCATTTACTTTTGTTACGAGTAAAAAGGAAAGCCTGTTTTTATTTAGTGAATAATGTAGGTGAGTGGCGAGAGATTTATTAAACCGATCCCTGCATAATGTATTCGGGATTGCGGTATTGGCGACAAAATAGTTTCTAATATAAAACCCAAAACTTTTCTTTCAATCATAGACATATAAATATTTGACCATACATTTGGATACTGTTGTACAAAAAGCGCTGGCCCTAAAATAAAAAATAAAAAGTAAGATTAAGTAAAATAAAAATATATGTATTATTCGCGCCATTCGCGTTAATTTGACCAATTTTGGATGGTTAATACTATGAGCGGTGGTTGCAAGAACGTTAACATCCTAAAAAGGTGGGTTTGAACGGCATGTACCGATGAGAAATACACTTTTCTTACGTACAATTGTCATAGATTTACAAGGCCAAGACGTTCCCGTACCTTGGAGAGCACGTTATGCCGTCGGTCCCGGTTCCAGTGATAGCAAGTTGAGGAATCTTTGATAAATTTTATTGTCCTTAAATATTGACATCAAACCCTCGCTTACCCGTCTAGCCAGCGTGGCGAATGTAGGCTAAATTTACACACATATTTTTTTTAAGTTGGATTTTTATGGTGGACCTAATTGTTAAAGCTACATATAGATAGTTAAATATTCCTAAATTTAGGAAAACGCGGCCCTATTCTGTATTCCGTTATTAGTGGATTATTTACGTCATACATTGCGTCATAATTACAAAATATTATTCCATTGTTAACTCTATAAGCGCTCGAAGTTGACAGCGGCCGTGCAAATATCAACTTTAATATCGTGATATATACGAGTATATATACGAGTAGTTAACGAATTCCATTATATAACGTTTGCGCATAAGTAACAGAATAGGGCTGCTGTTCAATAGGAAAACTATAAAAAGGCGTTTCAATAATAGAACACAATGAAGGACGCGCCAAAGAGCTTCCCACTTGTCATGATGGGCCTATAGTAAAGTTAGCTAAATGTTAACCTAAAAAAAAACATGGTTTCTGACTACCCCGGAAGGGATACGGTCGTGATGATACTTAACACTATGTGACGGCTTCCTTACCTATTGTTTGACCAGTCCTTATAACGATGTCTATAATACAAGGGTAGATCTTTCCAGCTCTGACAATGATATGGTAAACTGCGGTCGCCAGCCTTCACTTACATACATACACTCGAGAGCAAGAAAAACGGGACTGTAACTGAAGGACGTATTAATCTTGTATCCAACTAAATTGTATTTACAGTTTTATATGCATTTTTATATAAATTATTCTAACTAGATTACAATTTAAGTAAAAAAAACCCTTTATTTTATATAGTGCTAAGAGTTTATAATATCATCATGACAGTTCTAGTACTAAAGGATTGATTTATTGATAAGAAAACTATTTCCAAATAATTTAATTGCAAAATACGAGTATATAGAAATATTATATTGGACTTATTAATTAATTATCATTGCAAGTAGTATAAAGGATGATGACATTTAAAAAGCTTACATAACTGCCTCCGTGGTCTTTGCCTATGTGGTTAAGTCCGTGAATTTGGACACGGAGGTACTGGATTTAATTCCTGGTCGGGATAGAATAGTTAATTTAATTAATTTGAGATATTTCTTGAGTTTGGTACGAGAGTTGGCTTAATGTGAATCTATAATGTCAAAACATTTACGGTAAATTAGTATAAATACCAATGACAAAACTCTCCGTTCTTCCTCTAATTCTACTCTGTCCATTCCCACTCACCATTCTTATTTTGTCTCAAAGTCCTTTGCAGTTGTAGCCGTAAATCTCTGGAATCAGTTGCCTATAAAAATCCGGCAGGCCCCGAGCAGGGCCATCTTTAAAAGACTTGTATATGCACACTACATGAAGTCATAATAAACTTAGTTTATTTCTGGCGTTGCTGATAATTATACTTGTATTTGATATGGTTATAGATAGTATTACATTTTATTTTATATGTATGTATATTATTATTGTTTATATGTGTAGTTTATATGTATGTATTTGCATGTAGTATTAGTATGTAAATATTATTTATTTAGGTATCTAAGTATGTAATAATTTATATATGTCATTATATTGTCTAATTAAGCCTGTAATTGCACCTAAATAGACACAAGCAAAGGAATGCAGTAAAAACGCTTCGTTTTAAGAGCTGACTTTAGTATACCCCTCAAGGGATACGGTCGCTTTTCTATACAGTATTTTTTAAACAACTTTTCCAATAACGCTTTGCGAAAGAATTCTTTATCTAAACTATTTACTGTGCAATGACTCTCGTTGCAGATAGATTTAGTGCAAACCTCTATCTATCCCAATTTAAGTCATGTGGCCGCATTCTGTTTTCGCAACGAGTATTAGACTGGTAATAGTAACAGAACAAAGACTGAATCGGATAAAATCTGCGAAAAGAAATGTATTTCTTTTACTAAAAGACAATCGTGTGTGGGATTGAAGAAGAATGATGTTTTGGGCTAGCGACCAATATGGACTGGTTTAAAAACGAGTCCTACTCTTTTTATCGGGCAATAATACCATGTACCATATATATAAATAATACCATAACTGCCTCCGTGGTCTAGCAGTTGAGTCCGTGGATTTAGACTCGGAGTTACCGGGTTCGATTCCTGTTCGGGATATAAAAATATTTATTAATGTAAATAAATACATTTAATTAATATTTAATTTATTTGTGATATTTCTCGAGTTTTGTAAGCTGGAGACATCGACAAGCTTGCCACTTGTCATGATTGGACTATAGTAAAGTTGGATAAATGTTAATCCGCTTATTTATAAGCGTGGTTTCTGACCGCCCTGGAAGGGAAACGATGATATGAATACCATGTGGTCCAGTCCTACATTTATCAGAGAGCATTAATATCGAATAGCGATGGATTCGAAAAGGAATTAAGCGTCGAAAGGCAGTGTCGAGGTCTGCTATGGACAAGCTAAAGAAAATATGGAGGAACCGAAACATTATGAAAGCTACTAAAATCCGGCTGGGTGGAGCTCTTGTGTTATCTATTTTACTGTATGCTGAAGAGACGTGGACCCTGCGTAAAACAGAAATAAAACGGATTAAGTGAAATGTGATGTTGGCGGAGAATGTTGGGCATATCATGGACGGAGATCCGAACCTGATCCTGAAGGAACTGGATATAGTACAGCGCCTTTATTTAATCGTACAATCACGCATTCTCACTTTCTTCGGACACGTGTCGCGGCGAGGTCATATACATCCATAGAGCGCCTGCTAGTTCAGGGAAAATTCGATGGCAAATGAATGCAAGGCGATGAAATGGACTGACTTTTATTTGGAATCCACTAATAACGTTTGCGACCAAGTATCAGAGTAGGGCTGCTGGGCCGGCAATCTCGACAGATCTTAGCGATTTCATAAAACAATGTTGCTACTTACAAAACTAAAAAGCTGATTTGGTCAATATCATTAGCTCCAAAGGACTGGTAATACTTTATGGCATTTTCAACACGGTTATGAAGCTGACGTCGTCACTGGCGTAATCCAAGGCTGTGACGTCGTTTAAAAACAATATACGTTTTCGACAAATTTTTGTAAGTGTATCTAGTTTTCGTATCAATAATGTCCTTTAGTACTAAAGCTGACATTTTATTTTTATACCTGCACATGTGACCTTGCGCCTACCTGATGGTAAGTCGCGCGCAAGGACCATGAATGTTAGCAAATGGAATCAGACACTCATGACTGACTTCAGTCCCTAACACTATGCCGGCTTGACTAGATGCCTTTTCACACTTCGCTTAAAAGACTCCAGGTTATAGGAAAGTGGGAACACAGAGGTGTGTGCGACAGATGTATGAGGCCCAATATTATATCTACGTGAAGGGATGGTGACTACGGTATGTGGGTGCATATTCTGACCTGTGCGCGTGGTTCGCTTGAGGAATGGAGAGGAAGGAATTAGGTTATAGAGCTCTTCAGAGCACGTTAAGCCGTCGGTCCCGGTTCCACTAATACCAACTTGTGGAATCGTTAATAAATTGTCATTATATCCTCGCCAAGCCGTCAGCGTGGCGAGAGTAGGTCAAATTCTTCAGTTCTGGAAGGCCCATCTCCAGCAGTGGAGGTCTAGGACGCTTTGTTCTAGGGGCTGTAATGATTGAAAAATATATAACTGTCAATACAATTTAGCGTAAATTCCCATACAAAATTATTGATGTCCTTTGCACGTAGTTATCTTTGTTATGGCAAACTAAAAGTACTTATAATTGAAAGTACCAAATAAATTTATTCAGTGATTCAATAAAAGTGTTAGGGACTTTACGATACAGTAAAACTTCTTAGTTTATTCATTCATGAAATCTATAACCATCCGCTGTGAATCTATAAAATTCCATTTTGCTGGATCATGAAATTTTGCTTTTCACACGTAGGTGTGAGTGTCATAAAACGCTAATAACGGCCCTTACACGCCTCTCGCACCTCCATAACGCGCTATCTGGGAAAGCTTTTGCCCTATCCCATTTTCGAATGACTCTCAATTCGACACCGAAACTTAGTCCTCAAAATTTATTTCGTCTACTTAGTCGCTACACTCTTGGCAGAGTGGTCGTGGTCGCCATTTGAGTGGTAGTGGCATGCCGCGACGTCTTGTGGTACAGCTGAAAGTTAAAATATAAGAACGATGTAAACAGGAAAGTGCAATTTAATTAATTTATTTTAGTTATTTATTTATTAAAGCGCGGTGGTTGCTCGGTTGTAAGAACGCGTTCCTTAAATCCTATAAAGTTCGGTTCAAACCCACCCGGCATGTACCTATGAGAAATACACTTTTCTTAAGTACATTTGTCACAGATTTACAACACTACCGTTCCCGTGCCTCGGAGAGCACGTTAAGCCGTCGTCGGTCCCGGTTTCACTAATGCCAACTTGTGAAATCGTTATTAAATTGTTATAAAAAAAAATACATAATATCCTTGCCAAGCTGTCTGGCCAGCGTGGCGAGTGTAGGCCAAATTCTCCAGATATATGTTCTGGAAGGCCCATCTCCAGCAGTGGAAGTGTAGGACGCTATGTTCTAGGGGCTGTAATGAATGAAAATTTATTAAAGGATAACTAACGACTGATAACAAAATTGGAAAAATATAATGGAAACATAAAGGGTCAATTAGAAGTTACCGCAAATGGACTTCAAACATTAAACAAAAAATGAAATAAAATAAGAATACTTACACAAAACAAATAACAACAATTAACAACAGTAGCTGTGCGTACACAGCTAAGGCATATGGGTAGTACCAACACAATCTGGTCAAGTAGCTGCGAGCAAATGTTGCGCGTTGGCTTCGTATTAAACAAATCAAGTTCCGAATAGTTACAATTGCAATAGTTGCATGACCTCCAAAAGAACGATCTTTCTCTATAATTGGTAAATCACATAGGGGCATACAGAACAGATATGCTCCTAGTTGGCCGGTAGTTTGCTTTTAGACCAATTATATATATTTATATTATATTAAAATATACTGTTGGCTATTGAGGTCAGAAACTTAGGGACAAAATTGGAACAAGCCCATTTTCGACAGTTACGACTTACTTACTCATTCGTTACAAAGATACAACATTTACAGCTGAAAGTCAGGTCTTTCGAGTTGTTTGTCCAGGCACGTGCTTCATATCTATACACTGTATCTCGATATACGAGTATTAGAAGTGTATTTCGCTATTTTCCGTTCTATATTTATCCAAACACTAGAGCCAGATTAACATTTGGATCTAAGAATAGGCTCGATAGGTGGGACGCCACATGCGTCGACACCCTTGCCGCGTCGCATCTCAGGAGGACAGCGCATAAAGCGGGAGCCGCGGCGGAAAATTCGGAGTCCAGCAAGCGGCGCAAATATATAAGTATATTAAAAGATTACATATTTATGCCGTTTGCTGTAGAAACTCTGGGCCCATGGAGTCCAAGTGCAATAAAGTTTTTAAAAGACAACACCGCGTCTTGTCGTCTCCTCCGGTGACAAGAGGGCTGGCTCTTTCTTCGCCCAAAGAATCAGTATTACAATTCAGCGGGGAAATGCAGCCAGCGTTCTTGCCACCATTCCACGCGGACGGGACTTATATCCCTATCCTTAGTATTAATTTTATTTTATATTTTGTAAATATTTTTTTCGAATAAATGCTTTTTTTTTTAGGATAGTTTCGTGCTTCCAAATGTTATTGCCGATAAACCCAGTAAAGTGTATCGACACGTTTCGGGATCAGGCTCGAATTGCCGTCATGCCCAGTCAAGCCGACATAGTGTTAGGGACTGATGTCAGTCATGAGTGTCTGATTCCAGTTGCTAACATTCATGGACCTCGTACGTCACTTACCATCAGGTGGGCGCATGTCGTGCTAGTATAATAGTGATAGTATTATATATAAAAACGGAGACCTTGACATCTTTCAAGTGGGCTGCTATAGACTGCCTATAGGTTGATACCCAGGAGCCTATAATTTATTTATTTTATTTATTTATTTATTTAGGAAATCTTACAGCTAATTTATACATATATAGGAGAAAATAGTAATACGATAAAGCCAATAATAAGAGTTCGCTGACAGATACAATAAAAGTAAGCAAAGAAAACAATGATAATAAATTAAATAATGATTATTATATAATAAAATAAATTAGGTATGCTTTAAATGATTAATGCGAACTTGCATTGAGTTATCGTACTTTGATCTAACTTTACAAATGTGGTCGAAATTTTACTTGTAGCCAGTCCATTATTGGCTCTTGCAACAGAATCACTTACTGCTTCATGGATAACAGGAAGGACTTTGTCATGTCGGCGTTATTCTAGAAGATCCCTATAACAACACCACACAATCCACAGTTCTTTTTCGTAGCTTTTTCCTACCTTAACATATTACTCTGGTCCTGGAGGGACATTTGAAAGGCGTTTAGGTAGAATTTTAGCAACACCAGACTCACTGGTGATTTTAATCGGTGACATTAAAAAATCGCACCCCAGGGCTGAAGGGTTGCAGAAATCGCCCAAGGTGAGCCAGTCATTTTGAACTTGTAGAGTCATCGCGTGCACTCTGTATTCATGCTCTTCATCTAGTTTTGACATAGATTTACAATATTTTTCACATGCTTCGGGAGTACTTAAGCCATTCGAACCCACTTACCATCTGTATTATTAAAAAAAAAATAGACTTTATGGCAGAAAGTGTTAATTTAAATAAATGTATTTGTTTATATATTTTTTAAGAAGACAGTTAACATTTTTATTCGAAAAAATATTTACAAAATATAAAATAAAATAAATATTAATACTAAGGATAGGGATATAAGTCCCGTCCGCTTGGAATGGTGGCAAGAACGCTGGCTGCATTTCCCCGCTGAATTGCAATACTGATTCTTTGGGCGAAGAAAGAGCCAGCCAGCCCTCTTGTCACCGGAGGAGACGACAAGACGCGGTGTTATGTCTTTTAAAAACTTTTTTGCGCTTGGACTCCATGGGCCCAGAGTTTCTACAGCAAACGGCACAAATATGTAATCTTTTAATATACTTACATACTTGCGCCGCTTGCTGGACTTCGCATTTTCCGCCGCGGCTCCCGCTTTATGCGCTTATTTATTTGTGATATTTCTCGAGTTTGGTACGCTAGAGACTTTGGCGAGCTTGCCACTTGTCATGATTGCCTATAGTAAAGTTGGCTAAACGTGAATCCGCTTCTTTATAAGCGTGGTTTCTGACCACCCCAGAAGGGGAACGATAGTGATGATGTCATAAAGTTAAATGACAAATATACGTAATAAAAACGTATTTCTCATTGGTAAAATGTTCCAAGATGGAAATGAAGCGATACCTACCCGTGACATTGGAATCACCATTTAGGGAAAGATAAAAGTAAATTATTTTGATGAACTCGGAATCGAATCGAACAAAAGCAATCTAACTTTTCTTATTTAAAATCTGTATACTTGTCAAAACCAGCCGGACGTGTAATTAGGAAAGTCATGTGGCCTATTGCCACTAACTTTAAATTTCTGGCACATTTCCATTACAAGTTTTTGTACGTGAGCAAAACTTGCTCTAGGTATAGACGTTATTGATCTAATTACTATACTACGGTGAGTGTTCTGAAGAGTTCCACAACCTTCTTTATTCTGCATCCGAACCATACGGGCCAAAATATGCACCGACATACCGTAGCCGCTATCCCTACGCGTACATCACCTGGGCTCGATCTTATTTTCAAATATTAATAATGATATTACAGAAAATATTAAAAACTGTAAGTATTCACTTTTTGCAGACGACCTTAAAATATTTAGAACCATTAAAACTACAACAGATTCATTATTATTACAGAGTGACATTAACAAGATAAGTAACTGGTGTGAAGCGAATGACAAGATTTTAAATGCAAAAAGATGTTTCCATATAAAGTTTACTAGGAAGAGGTCTCCGTTTGCTTTTAATTATCAACTCAATAGTGAAACATTAGCTGAAGTAACACAAAAATTAAAGATCTAGGTGTTATTATTGACAATAAATTAAAATATACTGACCACATTAACCTTAAAGTAAAAAAAATCTGCACAAATGATGGGATTTCTAAAACGTAACACAAAAGAGTTTACAATTAAAACGAAAATTTATTTATACAATTCATTAGTACGTAGCCACTTGGAATATGCATGTTCAGTATGGAATCCCTCATAAGCAATGCATTCTCAAAGAGTTGAAAGCATTCAGAGATCTTTTACTGGGTATTTAGCATACTAAGCCCCAGCAATTTCACATCGATGTCCGTACAACCAACGTTTAGATTTCTTCAAAATGACTGCTCTCAAATCACGTAGATCAATACATGACCTTTTACTATTACATAAAATTGTCAATGGCCAGACTGGGTGTATCGAACTCTTGCAACACATTTCCTTGACAGTACCCTATAATATTCCACGTCGTCCTATAACCAAAATCCTGTGCTGTCCTCCCTCAAGAACTAATGTGCAACACCTACAGTAGTCTCTGCAGTGCCAATGATATAGACATATTTCATGACCGTTACAATGTATTCAGAAAAAAACATCAATATATGAGCTATGAGCTTATAATTTATTTAACAAGTGTTTTGTTTTCGTTTTCTAAGGTACCAAATTTGTACAATTTTTATGTTTCCTTATTAGTTCTATTAAAAAATAGAAAAAATGTATAATTTTATTTTAGAAGTCATATTTTTATTTTGTAAATTTGTTAGTTTTTGTTAAATTTCTTTTTTTGTTTTAACAGTAATATGTTTTTAATTTCTTCTTCTTCTTTTTAATAATTGTTTTTTTAGAGCATTGTTCTGAACGAATCTCATCATCACAGACCCTAGAAATGGACCTTTTTTGAAAAAAATTGCCTACACTACTACACGTTTTGCTAGGTAATAGTAAAAAAATACAACTAAAACAAAAACATAAATAAAGGAAAAATTAAATGATAATTTAAAAAAATTAAATAAAAAACTTGCTTCAAATCTTTAAATTGATTTACTAATTGCTCAGTAAATATATTTATTTTAAAATTAGTTCTTTATTGAGATCTACTCTCTTCTACTACGCGTGTAGTATGGAAGTTAATGAGAAAAAATATGATTAATTTAAATTATAATACAAAGAGAGAATCTATTAAAATGTATCCTTATCTCGAAATGTAATATTTGATAGATGAAAATTAGGCTGTGCATTAAATGTTAATACCTTTCTAAGCATATTTTTATGGGCTGTAAATGACATGATGGTTCGGTTACATCGCAGTTAAGGAGGTGTATTCTGGTGAAATGTGGAAATGGCAAGTTTATGTTCGTACTAAGATCCAGGCATTTCTTGTACAGGTCGCTCAAGAATAGGTGCATTATTTTTTTTTTGGCGATAAACTTTTATTGTCGTATTTATGTATATAGATACAATAAACTGTATCCCTTGCGGAGTGGTCAGAAACCACACTTTTTCATGAAGCGGATTTAGTTAACTTTACTAAAGGGCAATATGACATATATATATATTTTTTCCAGACTCGATTAAACTATTGTGTCTTAACCAGGAATCAAACTCCGTATTTCCAAGTCTAAATTTAAAGTCTTAAAGTCTAAAACTACTACGGAAAGCTAAAAAATAAAAGTATTAAACCAGATGTAGGGTATGTGCCAAAAACCAAGATGGCGAATATGATTTTTTTTACAAAGGTAACTAACAATTAAAGAAATAATTTCAAATAGATCCTCAATAACCTTAAAAAGGACTTTAACAAATTATATTTAAGGTTATCTTAAAAGACAATAGAAATGTCTCAAAGGTTAGTAGGTAGAAAATTCATTTATTTTAAAATGCATTAGAGAATTTACCTTTAAAAAAAACAAGAAATATTTGATTATTATGTATTATGAAATTACCACAATAAAATATCCAGTCAACTTAAATTGCTTTACACAATTAGCCCTAGGATCAAACACCACCGTTATAAAAAACACATTTATCTAATCTATCAATTTCTGTTACCTAGCATATTATGTCGCTGTCAAAATCTCATCTCGGATCGATTACGATTTGATGACTCCAAACAATAATTATCCTTTATATTTTCTTATCTCTTAAATCTATAAACTTAGGATCGTAATATGCTTTTATCAAAGTTACAACTCTTTCTTGCTTTTATAAGTGGGGATTGAAGTGACTTTATGAAAACATAAAATAGTAACAAGTAGATGTATAAAGAAGAATTGGCGTGTTTTTTTAAAATTAATACCAGCACGACATGAAGTAGTGGTTCATAAATGTTACTAACTGAAATCAGACAGTCATGAGACTGACATTACTCTCTAACACTATGCCGGCTTGACTGGGCATGACGGCAATTCAAGTCTGATCCCGAAACGTGTGGATACACTTTACTGGGTTTATCGGCACAAACAGTGGATACCTCCCGCCCCAGCAGACTAGGAAAATTACTACCATCAGTCTGCCTACCACCTATTATAAGTGTTATTTTCTATTACCCATAACATAATTATTTAAGTGGTTCGCAATTATTTATTTCAGTTTTAATTTTATTTTAATAATTTAATTCTGGTTACAATATTTTACATTTATTAATTAGGTTAGGTTATAATTTTAGGTTAGGTAATAAATTAATTAGATATTTTATTTAATTATTTTTTATAACATTTATTATTGTTTGTTTACTTTTTTTATCTTTTTATTTTATTGTGTAAATTTAGATTCAGTTGATTTGATTTCAATTTTTTACATGTTTCTTTTTTCCTTATTTTGAGTGCAGTACTTAAGTAGCTTGCTCGCGTACTTATATATTTTTCAATGTTGTGTGCACTACTCAAAAATTACAGTCTGGTCCTTTAATTCAGTCATAGACATGTAAATTATAAATGATTGTAATTTGTTTGTTGCACCATAATAAATAAAAAAATATTTAAATGTAATAAATTATCTTGCAATACCTGTACCTACTCGCTTTAATGTCTACACCTATTCTCTTTGAAAGTACATTACAATTTAGATCTTAAAATGAAGCCGTAAAGTTTGACATTAAATATTACTTCTTAATCTGTATATTACCAATTGTTTCTTATGTACAGATCTTTTGTTCCAAAGGTCCACCACTTTAATTATTTATTTATTATACCTCACCAGACTTTATTTATTGTTCTTAAATTAGCAGAGGTTTTCCGTTTTGTCGGCTTTCAGGATGCACACGGGCAAATAGCCTATATTAATTCTGATATACCTGGTAGGGTACCAATGTACCAGGTATTGTAATCTCATAGGTAAAGAAAAATATTTATTGTTATTATGTATTTGTTTCGTTTGTAAATCTGATATAGCTGAGTTTTCCTTGCAGATTCCTTTGTCAGTCATATTAAATATTAACAGGTCACTGGAATCTGTTAAGCTGCTCGTCTTCTGCTTACTCTTTGGACCACTTCGCTGCTTAGTCTTCCATTGCCAGGAGTCAAATCATTAAAAATAATGACGTGGCGAGTGTGGGTAAAATTCAAATTTGCACTTTCAAGGAGAACTAACATTGTAAGCTACCCATGGTGATATTTATACTGATACATTATGAGGCGCACGTGCGTAGAATAGAGTGATGAAGTCTTGAAGAAGAAGAACCATCATTTTTAGAGGTGGTAGGCGGACTGATCGTGGTAATTTACCCAGTCTGCCGCGGCGGGGAAGTATCCACCGTTCGTGCCGATAAACCCAGTAAAGTGTATCCACACGTTTTGGGATCAGGCTCGAATTGCCGTCATGCCCAGTCAAGCCTGGCTGGTGTCAGTCATGAGTGTCTAATTCAATTGCTAACATTCATGGACCTCGCACGCCACTTAACATCAGAAGGGTGCTAGTATAAAAAAAAAAAAAAAAAAAACTTTCAACCACCCTCGCCAGCGACTTTCTTTAGGTCATTCGTCCATTTGGCTGGGTGTCGTCCCGTTCTGCGTTTTCCCATACATAGTCTCCACTTAGAACCCGTTTTCCCGATCGATCGTCGGTTCTGCAGCAGATGTGTCGGGCCTATTGCCACATCAGCTTGCAAATTTTAAAAGCTATGTAACTTTCAACGTTTCGAATTATGTATATATCTTAGTGAAGATCTCTTCATAGCTCGCTGAGCAGCCTTGAATTTGTCGATCTGTAGCTACATCAATGTAAATACTTGGCATAAGTCTGTGTTCTTGTAAATTTGTAATGCATGCAATATTTTCATGTCTTTTACTTTGAGGAAAACCGAATTTCTGGCACGTTTTTAATGCCGATAATATTTTACCGTCAATTTTCCCCTCGTAAGCGGCAAAATTTCACTTTACTTTGTTGTACAGTATTTCCTTGAATGTACAGTTTTAAATTGTGTATTAAATTTTGTTAAACCAAAAATAACAGCAAGTTTCACGCCATCATTACAAATATTATATCGATGTAAAGTATTATTTGTAATTTTGTTTTGTTCCTTCGAATAAACAGACTGATTACCTCCTCTAGCGGTTAAGTCAGTGGATTTAGACACGGAGATACGGGGTTCGATTCCTGGTCGGGAAACAATAAATTGGTTAATTTATTTGTGATATTTCTCGAGTTTGGTACGCTAGGGACATCGACGAGCTTGCCACTTGTCATAATGGGTCTATAGTAAAGTTGGCTAAATTTGAATCCGCTTCATTAAAAAAAAGCTTAGTTTCTGACAAGCGGAAGGGCTACGTTCGTGATGATACTTATTTGTTTTTAAATATTGGGCCTAAGCAGGTCTATCCTCTCAATATTAGCAACCCTTCCAATCGCCAGTGACCTTCTTCTGGCCATTTAGCTAGGAGTAATTCTGACATACCTGGTAAGGTACCACTGTACCTGGTATAGTAATCTCATAGGTCAATTTAAAAGATATTAATTTTTGTTGTTCTTGTATAAGTTGTTGTGTAATTCTGTATTTGTTTCATTTGTAAATCTTCTATAACTGAGTTTTCCTTGCAGATTCCTTTCTCATAAACATTAACAGATCACTGGAATTTGCAAAGATGCCAGTCTTCTGCTATCAGCTTACTCTTTGGACCACTTCCCTGCTCAGTTTTCCACTAACAGGAGTGGAATCATTCAAAATAATTTAGATTATGACATGCCACAAATACCTGTAATAGGTTTACGTGAATAAAGATATTTGGACTTAATGTCTCTAGCATACCAGACTCGAGAAATATAAAATTATTGTATCTCGACCAGGAATATTGACCCATGACAGTGTCTAATATTCATTACAGCCCCTAGAGCACAGCGTCCTAGACCACCACTTCTGGAGATGGGCCTTCCAGAACATATATCTGGAGAATTTGGCCTACACTCGCCACGCTGGGGCCAGACGGTTTGGCGAAGGTATGATGTATTTTTTTTTATGACAATTTATAAACGATTCCATAAGTTGGTATTAGTGGAACCGGGACCGACGGTGTTGTAAATCTATGACAAATGTACGTAAGAAAAGTGTATTTCTCATTGGTACACATGCTGGGTGCGTTTGACCCGACCTTTGTAGGATTTAGGGATCGCGTTCTTATAACCGAGCCACCCCGCGCCAGTATTCATCACCATCATCATCATCAGCCTATATCTCTCCACTGCTGGATGTAGGCCTCCCCCAAGGCTCGCCACTTAACGCGATCTTTAGCTACCCTCATCCAACCCCCACCAGCGACTTTCTTTAGGTCATCTGTCCATCTGGCGGGGGGTCGTCCTACTCTGCGTCTTCTCGTACGTGGTCTCCACTCTAGAACCCGTTTGCCCCATCGATCGTCGGTTCTGCGGCAGATGTGTCCGGCCCATTGCCACTTCAGCTTGCTAATTTTAAAAGCTATGTCAGTAACTTTCGTTCTCTGACGAATGTCAACTCTTCAAATTCTATCCATTAGAGATATACCAAGCATAGCTCTTTCCATGGCTCGCTCTTTCCTTGAATTTATGGACCAGACCCACTGTTAGTGTCCACGTCTCTGCTCCAGCTCTCTCTGTCTCTGCGCCAGTATTATGATAATAAAAATATATTACTATACTAATCTATTACTATATCTAGTACTAGATTTCGATCTGGAATACACTTTACAAACAAATATTGCGGAAACCAAAAGGCAATTTTCTATCAATGAAAATAAACATATAAAATTCAAATCCCAAACGGCAGATATCACGTGGCTTAACTGTAATATACAACCAAACCTACAATCTGTAAATAGTGGCCGATTCCGGTTCTGAAATGGAAACAATAACAATAAATAATGATTCCGGAAAAGGGAATGAACAACTCGACCGGGTGGCCCATTTTAGTTTTATCCCAAACACGCGGTCTCTGTATAGCATTAGGGCGCCTATTATCGCGCTATTTTGAGATATACTACAAAATAACGTTCTATGAATGTTACTTAAAAGTATTTATTTATTTATTTTAAATTCTTTATTGCACCAAAACTTAAAATTAGGTACATAGGCGAGTTTAATGCCTGTTAGGCATTCTCTGACAACTAACCTTTGGGATGGTGAGAGATTATGGGCAGAGTGCAACAATCTAATAATATTAGTCTAATTTATAAATACACTACATACTAAGCAATTACATAAACTACATGCAAGTATTATGAACATATACATACATACATAAATATATATATATACAAATAAACATACATAAACATATTGCGTGCCAAATATTCAATGTGTACTGGATGCAGTGTGCTCCTGCTTATCAAGAAACAAGTTAGTGACTAATTGTTTAAAAAATAAAAGTATGAGTATGTCCTAGAATTAAAAATATATACCTATAAATGTAATAGCTTTGCCCGTGTGTCTGTATGTACCTATGTCTCGTCTTTAAGCCTATTTTACTAAAGAGGATTTACCATATGGGTTTGCATACCTCTCCCTCGCACAATCTAAGCAATATTTTTAAAGTGTAAATGTACTTTTATAAATTGTAGGCAATTAACTTGCTAGGGAATAAAATAACGGACACCTTGGGGAGAAGGACATAATATATTGTGAGATTTGTTGGACTTTATTGGTCAAAGATTTTGCTGGATATCGCACCAACTTCCACGGCGTAAATCTGACACCCGTATTCTAAGACTCAGAACTTGTCTCAACTGGTCATCCACTCAACCATTACTTTCAGCTGTCAACCCACAACCTTGGAATTATATATCTGGTTCGTCAACATCTCTTCGCTCATCCTTTCAACATGCCCGGGAATTGTTGCAGTAGAATTGTTTTTTGGAATACAAACGATGGACGAACTTAATAACGGTATTTTCGAAAAGCTAACCTTTGTGATAGTAATTATTAAATTAAAAACACTTATAATAAGGAAATGAAATGAAATAATATTTATTTGTATGGTAAATAGGTATATAGTTTTTATATAGCTCACATACTCTGCCATTTCTGCCGCAAAAAAATCACAGTAATTATATTATACAACATTTATACATTGTAGATTTAGACGCTGAGGTACCGGGTACGATTTCCTCGTCCAATACATTTATTAGTGATATTTCTAGAGTCTGGTACGCTAGACACATCGACGTGCTTGCCAATAGTCATAATGGGCCAAAGTTGGTTAAATGTGAATCCGCTTATTTATAAGCGTGGTTTCTGATCACCCCGAAAGGGAAACGGTCGTGATGATACTTTTAGCTAATATAACTTCATCATTCATTCATGATGGGCCTATAGTAAAGTTGGATAAATGTAAATCCGTCTTTTTAAAAAACGATGTGTCTGATTCTTTTCTTTATTAGTGCAGCGGGATCTTTGGCGTAAAAGAAAAGAAAACATATTTCTTAGCATTCACCGTGCGGGTGTCGGGAAAAGAGAGAGGAGAAAAATGAAGGTGCTTGCTAAAATGAAATTGCGTATGTACATACTTTTTTCGACTGTACATACTTGTACATATAACAAAAACGTGCACGTTTCGACAGTGATTGGGAACCCTTTCTCATATCAATAGTCGTCATGCGTCATATGGAAGGTGGTCGTCATACGTATGACGCACTGTAGACATAAATTCACTATGTCAAGATCCCACGACAACGAAAATTGAGGGCGCTCTGCTTGCTTTTTCACGTAGATAAATATATACTGTCTTGTCAAACTCTGTTTTGGGGCCATAACCAATTTAATTCATTATTGAATAGAATTGCTCTAATAAAAAAACGTAAAGTATCATCCTTCATTCATTATCATTCCTCGCCAAACCGTCTGGCCAGCCAGATTCGTGAGATATATGTTCTGGAAGGCTCATCATGACTGTATCAGAAACCACGCTCTTCGCGTATTTACAAGCGGATTCACATTTAGCTTTACTATAAGCCAATCATGACAAGTGGCAAGCTCGTTGATGTCTCTAACGTACCAAACTCGAGAAATATCAGAAATATATTAAATTATTGTGTACCGACCAAGAATCGAACTGGCACATCTGTGTTTAAGTCCACAGACTTAACCGCTCGACCACATAGGCAGTTCTTGAGCTAGTACTACCTTAATGTAGAATCAATAATAAATTTAAATCACATCTCGCCAATCTGTCTAAATAATAGGCTAAATTTTCGAAAAATATATTTCAGCAGTGGAGGTGTTCTAGGAGCCCTGTTTATAATGTTGTATGATTTTAGGGCCAGCAAATCAGCGACAATAAATAGATGTGCAGGTCGGTCCCTATAATTTGTTCCACGAAGGGTTCTTCATCGAGTCGTTTCGTTTTGCGCTAAATTCATATAAAGATCGTGACATGACTGAGAATGAAACTTGTGTACCTCCCCAGACACTCAACAAAGGTCATTGCCATATGACGTATTACTTCATTAGATTTTGACAGACAAACGGATTTCGGCCAGATTCTGTTTCTTTATCCTCTAACGTTATACAAAGGAATAAAAAGTGAATAAAATAAAAAAAATATTGCAAATTAAAATACACAAATGAAAATAAAGTACATAGGCAAGCCTAATACCTAGCTAACCTTTAGGGGAACGACATAATATATTGTGGGACATAATTGGTCAAAGATTTTGCTGGAATTCCTATCGCACCAACTTCCACCACGTAAATCTGACACCCGTATTCTAAGTTTCCACAACGGCTCCTCCACTAAACATTCAATTACAGCTGTCAAACGGGCTTAGTTGTAAAATCATCAAACCTCGAAATGCATAAATGTTACTGGTTCATCCAGGTCCTAAGTTGGTTGCCTGGACGCGGGGGTGGAAGGTATACAGGATGGTGAAAGACTCACGTTCGGACTCCTCTAACTTCCTATCCCAAAGACTACAGCGGCGCCGCTTCTTCTTTCTTGATGTGAACACACTTTGCACAACATCTGGAATAGGAAGGACACTAGCCCAAGGGCTTGAAGAGCTACAGTTTTGCATAAAACGATACAAAACACAGTTGAGAGTGAACAGTTACCATTTTAAATATTACCGGCAAGATGAGTATTTTTTCCGGTGTTAAATCCGTTCCTGATCATTTATTGAAATACTCACTTTTAAGCCCCATATATCTTCACTGTCGAGACGTGTGCGTAAAACATTATTTAATATTATTTTATTTTATTTAAAAACTTAATTGCACTATGTACAAAGGCGAACTTAATGCCGCTAGGCATTCTCTGACAGCCAAACCTTTAGGACATTAGGACAGTTTTCATAGTAAGTAATAATAGTATATTAATAATAGATATAAAATAACAATTTATAAAGCAAATACATAAAAATAATACTTACTATTACATATACAAATACGTGAAAGTGTGAATGAAGAGAGTGGCAATACAATAGAAGTAAAAAAATCAGTTTAAGTTAAATATAATATTTGTACACCCCATTCTTGAATATAGCACGACTAGAAGCTTGTCTAATATCCTGAGGTAATTCATTCCATAGATTTGCGGCGACGACAGCAAACGATTTAGAGACGAAAGAGATGTAATGAGAGGGAATGAAAAGAGTGGAGTTGAAAGAGGAACGAAGGGTTCTTACGTGATGTGAGCTCAAAAATCTAAATAAATCCTTAGGTTCGTTGAGAATACTGTATAACAAGCACAGAACCCTACGATTCCGCCGTTTTCGAATAGGCAGCCATTTAAGTTGAATATTAATTACATTATGAAGATTATGCGAAGCTCAGCTGATATAACTGTTCTGAAGCATGTCTACCTGGATCTAACTCAATCACTAAGAACACACTGTATTTCTGCATGGGGCAATGCTGTCAAAACTCACTTAGTATATGTGTGTATTTTATATTTAGTTATATATTTATTTGTTTATGTAGGACATTTGTTTATATATAAGTACTATATGTTTGTAATTAATGTGTTTTATTTAGTAATAAATAATTTCAACTATCATTTTTCTCCTCCTGCACCCGCTTATTACATAATTATGTCAGTCACAAAGGTTAGTTACAATACAAAAGTTACAGTACAATGAAGAATTTATTATTATTATTATTACCTATCCTATATATCCTTCTTTACGTTGAATTATCATTTACTACACATTATATACATTATTATAGTTTAAGTTTTTAAGGTAACCTGGCTTAATTTTATTTCTAACTGTTATGGGTCCTATATGTCGAGCCAAAAGGCCTAGTGTGGGACCACTAACATTACCTGTAACGCTAATTCCTTTGGTTTAATAAACTTTTTTATGTTATTTTTTTTTATTTATTCCCTGGGATCTTAATATTTGTACGACTTCATGTTGTGGTCTTTTGGGTTTCTAACGATCGGTTAGTATATTAATAATAACTTGTTTTACGTTCCAAATTGTCTGGCCTATAGGCTGTTGTTTTTTTTATTTTTCTATATTTTTTATACTCCCACGCCACGGTCTTGGGCGTCGGGTAAGTGGCAGGCGAGGTCCATGAATGTTAGTTTTTTTATATAAGTCTTATTTCAAGCGGTATTATTTTTATATAACCTTACCATGGCAAGCTTACAATGTTAGTTCTCCTTAAAAGTAAAAATTAATATTTTCATCATTGCAAATGGCACATAATTTTAACTTCTTCAACAAATTAGGTGGTAGGCGGAGTGATGGTGGTAATTTGCCTAGTCTGCCGGGGCGGGGAAGTATCTGCCGTTGACCATATTTCGTTAGGTAATATTTATTTTAGTTTCTTGAAAAAAATAATATTCTCAGAATTTCTCTTTTTAAGTAAATTAGTTGCCTTTGTAATTAGTAGTTTATTTGAAGGACAATGTTGTTGCTCATGTAATTAAAGGGCAGATGTTTGACTCTTTGAGAGTTAATAAAGTCGGATGATTTGAAGCCACTGCCTCCGTGATCTAGCGGTTAAGACCGTAGATTTAGACGCAGACGTACTGGGTTCAATTTCTAGTCGAGAACTCGAAAAATAATATATTTATTTATGATATTTCTTAAAACGTTAAGACATCGACGAGCTTCCCAGTCATAATGGACCTACTGGTATATAGTATGCATACTGGAACTTTAACCCAGCTTCAACATGTATCGGTTCAAAATACGCTCAGACCTAAACCAATGAACATCAGCGCCCAAAAAACTCGGGATACTGAACAAGGTGAAACGGGTTTTCCCGCCTTAACTAAGTGTCATCATCACGACCGTATCCTTTTAAGGTGGTCAGAAAACACGCTTTGAAAGAAGCAGATTTATATTTAGGCAACTTTACTATAGGCCAATCATGACAAGTAGCAAGTTCGTCGATGTCTCTAGCGAACCAAACTCCAGACCACCACAAATTAAATTAAATTATTTAATATGTCGCGACCAGGAATCTAATATGGCAACTTAGTATCTAAATCCACAGACTTAACCGCTAGACCTCGACGTTAGTTAGTATATAAGCTGTATAACACGCAATACAGGGCATGTGGAATACTATTCTCACCTCTGGGATGGTTCCGCTAATTATGCTGTATAACATACAATACAGGTCATGCGTGGAATACTGTTCTCACCTTTGGGATAATTCCACTAATTATGCTGTATAACATATAATACAGGTCATGCGTGGAATACTGTTCTCACCTTTGGGATGATTCCGCTAATTATGCTGTATAACATACAATACAGGTCATGCGTGGAATACTGTTCTCATTATTGGGATGATTCCGCTAATTATGCTGTATAACATACAATACAGGTCATGCGTGGAATACTGTTCTCATCTATGGGATGGTTCCGCTAATTATGCTGTATAACATACAATACAGGTCATGCGTTGAATACTGTTCTCATCTTTGGGATGATTCCGCTAATTATGCTGTATAACATACAATACAGGTCATGCGTGGAATACTGTTCTCATTATTGGGATGATTCCGCTAATTATGCTGTATAACATACAATACAGGTCATGCGTGGAATACTGTTCTCATCTATGGGATGGTTCCGCTAATTATGCTGTATAACATACAATACAGGTCATGCGTTGAATACTGTTCTCATCTTTGGGATGATTCCGCTAATTATGCTGTATAACATACAATACAGGTCATGCGTGGAATACTGTTCTCATCTATGGGATGGTTCCGCTAATTATGCTGTATAACATACAATACAGGTCATGCGTTGAATACTGTTCTCATCTTTGGGATGATTCCGCTAATTATGCTGTATAACATACAATACAGGTCATGCGTGGAATACTGTTCTCATTATTGGGATGATTCCGCTAATTATGCTGTATAACATACAATACAGGTCATGCGTGGAATACTGTTCTCATTATTGGGATGATTCCGCTAATTATGCTGTATAACATTCAATACAGGTCATGCGTGGAATACTGTTCTCATTATTGGGATGATTCCGCTAATTATGCTGTATAACATACAATACAGGTCATGCGTGGAATACTGTTCTCATTATTGGGATGATTCCGCTAATTATGCTGTATAACATACAATACAGGTCATGCGTGGAATACTGTTCTCATCTATGGGATGGTTCCGCTAATTATGCTGTATAACATACAATACAGGTCATGCGTTGAATACTGTTCTCATCTTTGGGATGATTCCGCTAATTATGCTGTATAACATACAATACAGGTCATGCGTGGAATACTGTTCTCATTATTGGGATGATTCCGCTAATTATGCTGTATAACATACAATACAGGTCATGCGTGGAATACTGTTCTCATCTATGGGATGGTTCCGCTAATTATGCTGTATAACATACAATACAGGTCATGCGTTGAATACTGTTCTCATCTTTGGGATGATTCCGCTAGTTATGATGTATAACACACAATACAGGTCATGCGTGGAATTCTGTCCTCACCTCTGGGATGGTTCCGCTAATTAACTTACCCATACTCTTAATATCCCGCTGAGGCGTACGATTTGAATAGTGCATTTAGTATTGTTTACAACTCTCGAATCACATTGCAGTGTAGCCTAGACGTTGCCTCTCGAATCGTGTGCTACAAGCTATACCACTGTGAGTGTTCTAAGGAGCTCCATAACCTTCTTCTAACATACTCTCACATAATAATAATAATAATAAAATCCTTTATTGCACACAAAATATAAAATATAAAAAGATGTACATAGGCGAGCTTAATACCATAAAGGTATTCTCTACCAGCTAACCTTTGGGAGAGTGATAGAATGAATATTATGGGTGCAGAGTCAGAAAAATAAAATTATATAAGTATATAAAAAATAAAAATAAGAGAAAAATTATAATAAAATAATTAATAAACTATGGGATAAATAGGATCATAATGAACTTATGTAATAAATACGAATAATAAATACAATAAAATACATATTATATAATACTAATAAAATAATATATGCCAAGGTGAGGAGATTAAGTTAAATTTTGTTTTTCAACATTTTCACATACCATAGCTACTATCTCTACTGTACTTATTAATTTGAAGACTCTTTCATCTGTCGCACGCTAAAGATGTGGAATGCTCTACCAACCTAGTCCTTTAAGCGAAGTGTGAAAAAGCATCTTGTTATGCCGTCATAGTGGACTTCATACCTTTTAAAACAAAGCTTACGTTAGTTAGTTCGCTGCTTCTTCCCATTATAGATTATGCTGATACCTTCTATCCTGACGTTACAAAAGAGCTACTGAACAAACTGGATCGTCTGCTCAACACAACCCTTACATCACGGACAATACCAAGCGTGCGTTAATACAAAAAAATATCTAGCCGGCATCGCGTCGTCGCAAAATTCTGTTTTGCCGCTCTAAAACAGAACTATTATTCCTATCTCTGTTAAATTGTTAGAACTAAAAGTAAGGAGGTAATTTTTCACTATTAATATAAGATGAGACCTCAAAGATCTCAAAGTTATCAATATCCGAAATATTTTTTGTCGTGCTGAAATCTATGTGTTTGGCAAGAGAATGTACGAGAATATTGAGGCATTACGTTCGCTTTTTGTATAGGTTTACAATAAAGTTTATAAATAAATAAAAATTGCTGTCGTGATGATACTTTATTTATTTGAACCTTTGTGAACGAACAAAGGGTTTTGAATTTTGTTTAGTTAAGTGACGAATACAATTGTAAAGACAAATCAGCTTGAATACGTTTTTGCGATTGTTGTAGTGTACGGTCAGCAGATAAATAAATAATTTATTTTATTTTATATTTAAAATTTCTGGTAGGCCCTTCTCCAACAGTGGGGGTCTAGGACTAGGAAGTTCGAGGGGCTATGATGATTAGATATTTCTGGAAACTTTTAATTTACATCTAGTTTTTAACATAGATAAGTAATCATTTGGGAAGCTGTTAGTTTTCCTTAAACATTAATAAATAAACTAAATTCAAAATAACAATAAATGATAACCCTAAATAAAGAAATATAAAACGAACAAAAAAATAATTCAATAAACTAATTAGAAAGAAAAGATTAAGAAACTGCCTTGGTTAAGTCCGTGGATTGAGACTCGGCGGTACCGAGTTAGATTCCTAACTAGATTATTGTGTCCCACAATAATATTTATTGAATTAAAATAAATAATGGCCCCATTCATCGTCACGCGGCTCTTAATGACATCATCCGAAGGGTTCTTGTCACTGCTGGTGTACCCGCAATCTTAGAACCATCTGGGATTGTGCGGAGCGATGGCAAGAGACCCGACGGAATGACTGTTGGGCCGTGGAAACTTGGCAGGTCTCTGGTTTGCGATGCGACGTGTGTAGACCGTGTGCTCCATCTCACATCCAGGCGACCTCGTCAGGCGCGGGGAGAGCGGCCTTACCTCCGCAGAACCTCAAATTACGCAAATACGCTAACCTTAGTATCGGTTACGAATTGGTGCCGTTTGGGGTCGAGACGATGGGCCCATGGTCCCCAAGCGAGACGCTTGGCCAAGGAGTTGTCAAAGCGGCTGATAGAAAGGTCTGGAGACAGGAAGGCTGGCAATTATTTCCGTCAACGTATTAGCCTCGCTATACAGAGAAGAACTGTTGCCAGTCTCCTTGGGACTATCTCGGATAGGACGTCTCTAGAGAACATTTTTTATTTATAGTTTAGTTTATTTTTAATTTTATTATTTAGGTAGTTTTAATTTATATTTAATGTATATTAATTTTTTTCGAATGCATTTTAATTAATAAATTAAATTATTATTTTATTTAATTGTGATATTTCCCAAGTTTGGTACGCTAGAGACATCTACGAGCTTGCCACTTGTCATGATTGACATATAGTAAAGTTGACTAAATGTAAATCCGCTTCTTTATAAGCGTGGTTTCTGACCACCCCGAAAGGGAAACGCGTCTGTTACTACACTATATTTTAAAAACAAAATGGCGCGTTAAATAAAGATAAGTATTTATTATTTATGTATTTATTTATTTAATATGTAGGATATGTATGTATATTTAATTAGTATGTATTTATATTTCATTATTGTTGATCACAATAGTATTTCTGCACCTGCTTATAATGGCTCCCCCATTCACAAAGGTTAGTTGGTAGAAAATGCATTTATAGCATTAAGCTCGCCTCTGTACCACACTATTTTTGGTTCTGTACAATAAAGAATTTATTATTATTAAATTATTTTTAGTTATTCTGTATTACACTACTACAAACGCAAACGTCTCCAAGCCGATTTATCTGTAGTGCACTTTCTTCGATTGCATCTAAGTCGCATTGCGTTGTCATACCGGGACCCTTTGTGCCACCAATGCAAAGTGCTATGAACTCTCTCACAATCAAATGCTTCTCTCAGATGCTTCATGGCAAAACTAAATATCGTAAACATATTAAATGCCTAAATACCCAAATACCTAAATCATAACTGCTTCCGTGGTCTAGATGGTTAAATCCGTGAATTTAGACCTGGAAATACCGGGTTCAATTCCTGGTCGGGACACAATAATATTTATTTGTGATATTTCCCGAGTTTAGTACGCTAGAGACATCGACGAGCTTACCACTTGTCATGATTGGCCTATAGTAAAGTTGGCTAAATGTGAATCAGATTCTTTATAAGCGTGGTTTCTGACCACCCCGAAAGGGATACGGTCGTGATGATGATAATCTCTTAAACATCGTTAACTGACACTATAAGATAATATTATATATATTATATACATATATTTAATTTTATAAATATATGTATATAGTAATTATAACACATCAACAACCTACACACCTAAATTATGGAATGCTCTCCCAGCCAGTACGTTTCCCCATTCCTATAACCTGGAGTCCTTCAAACGAAGTGTGAAAAAGCATCTTTATAGGGACTTTTAGACATAAAGCTCGCCTATGTACTGTAAAATGTATTAAGTATTTTCTGTGCAATAAATAATTTATTTTATCTATCTAACTAATTAAAGAGAAAAATAAAATTACTTATGAAATCCTCCTTCTTGCGTCGTTTTCTCAATGCTGAGGGTCGTGACCCCCTCCTCGGATCACTTTGCCCCGGACGATGCTGCGCCAACCGGGTCTGCTCACGGCGGCGTGCAGGACCTCGTGGACTTGGGTGTGAAGTGTGGTGTGGATCTGGGCTGACCAGCGTGTCGGGCTACGGCCACGGGGTCTCTTGCCTTCAATTTTTCCCGTGATTACTAGCCTTTCCATATTGCCAGAGCTTTTACGGGCTATATGACCAAAATACTCAAGGACTCGTTGCAGGCAGATGGAAGAGAGCCTGGTAGCGACTTTGAGCTCCTTGAGTATTGATAAGTTTGTTTAGCGCGCTGTCCACGGGATACGCAGCATACCTATATTTACTTATGAAATAAGTAGGTAAACTTTTTAAACTTTCGCGCATGTTCATAATAGTTTTTATAATTTTAACGGGTCTTTACGCGATTTACCTTAGAGACATATTTCTCCCGACGTTTAAGCCAAGAAACACAAAAATTTCAATCGAGAGGGGGGTTATAAGCTATCTTCATCGTGGAATCCAGTAATCAATAGGTTTCGACGCCGGGAAAAATCGCCCGGTGTCGCCAAGGATATTGTAAGTGTCGTGTGTCGTGATTTCTAAAAACTTTTAAAAGTCATAAGTGGGTAGGTTTACATCAACCGCCCAGTATGTACGAGACTACACCGCATAGCTTCAGTCGACCCGTGACCACGGCCAATGCAACTTGGCTGAAACGTCGGGAGAAATATGTCTCTAAGGTAAATCGCGTAAAGACCCGTTAAAATTATAAAAGCTATTAGGTAAGGTAAATAAAGCAAAAATTAAAAAAAACAAAATAGCGACCGTTTTGTATGTCACAGATATTAAATTAATTCAACAATCGTAAATTACATACTAAGATGTTTTAACACCGTTCTGTTACATTTACGATGACATTAATTTCAAATCCAATGAATTATTTCGATTGACTTTTACGATTTTGTAGTTTTCTTAATAATTAATCTATTAATGTATCGAATGATAGATTAGAAAAGTTACAGCTTCCGGATTAGAATAGTTTGGGTTATAGCTATTAAATTTTATGGCTATTACCACAGTTTGTATTCTGTAGAAATATAGATTTTTTATTTTTTTTTATAATTATCATTTTTATTATTACAGCTACTTAGAACACAGCGTCCTAAACATCCACTGTTGGAGATGGGCCTTCCTTCTCAAGAATTTGGCCTACACTCGCCACGCTGGCCAGACGGGTTTGCGAGGATCTGATGTCAATTAATAATGTTTTTTTTGTAAACGATTCCATATGTTGGTATAAGTGGAACCGGGATCGACGGCTTAACGTTCTCTCCGAGTCACGGAAACGATGTTGTTGTAAATCTATAACAAATATACGTAAGAAAAGTGTATTTCTCATTGGATAGGTAATATATTGTGATTTCATAATCTGTAATTAATTTTATTTATTTTGCCCTAGCATAACGACAATTGACAAAAACTTTTATTTACGTTAATATTTACATAGTTTTGATCCCGCCGATTTGAAATCCAGTGTTTTATAAATAGTGCTTTGTAACTATTTCATACATCAATTTTAACCAATTGACTTTTTATTTAAATTATATTTCAATACTGGGTTAAAAGAGATGTTGCAATTAATAAAAAATAAAAAAACACAATTAATTGTTATGATTATTGATGAGTATATATGTGTATTTAGTTAAGGCACGCTGCAAAAAAGTTAGGGTCTGGTTTTGGGCAATCTCTTTTGTTTTTATTTTATCTGCGTTTTGCTTTTAGACTGTATGTCAATAAGAGCATCTAGCAATAAAATGCGCAGAAGAAAGTTTGCAAAGTTTCAGCTCCAATGGTGTGATGTCTCGAGTGGAAAATAATAACAAGCTTACTTTGTTCATTCAGAGCTGCGTTCTTTTTTGTGACACTGCGTAAAGTCATTTGTATGGTATCCTGAACAATCCTCGTGCACTTCCTTACCTTAAAACTCGATTTGAGTTCTTGTGCGATACGCACAACCTCCCTCTTCGTTCTGCTTTTAACAATCAACTCAAAATTTCATCCCACTCCTCTAGCAGATATTCAGATTCCTTCACTGTGTCTGCAGCCCGCCAGTGGAACAAGCTACCACTGGCCATTAGACGGGCACCATCTGTCAATGTTTTTAAACAATTAGTCACTAACTTGTTTCTTGATAAGCAGGAGCACACTGCATCTAGTACACATTAAATATTTGGCACGCAATATGTTTGTGTATGTTTATTTGTATATATATGTTTATAATACTTGCATGTAGTTTATGTAATTTCTTGGTATGTAGTGTATTTATAAATTAGACTAATATTATTGGATTGTTGCACCCTGCCCATAATCTCTCACCATCCCAAAGGTTAGTTGTCAAAGAATGCCTAACAGGCATTAAACTCGTCTATGTACCTAATTTTAAGTTTTGGTGCAATAAAGAATTTAAAATAAAAATAAAATGAGTGTAAATTACACGACACTAACGTTTACGAACGATTTAGTGTGGCGAAACGTCAAACCATGTTGTTGTCATATGAAATTATTTTTTTTTTGTAAATTGTCATTTGTTTATTGTAGCTTTAATTATTATAATAATAATGTATAGTCAACGACGACGTGCATTATAGACGACGTACGTATATACGAATTACCATACACACTACCACTGAACAAACAATTCCTATATTCCCACTTCTGATCTTTCCTAATTTATTTTCGTAAAATAATCTCCACTATTTTATTTATCCAAAACTTAATTCGTTTTCGTTCTTCGGTTTTAGATAAATTACTGTAAGTCACTCTGACATTGACACAAATTCTGCTTATAGTTAATGTTAGTTGAGTTAACACCGGTGTCGCGATCCAATGTAATTCCGAACGGCTTGAGGTTACCACATCAGTCATTTTAAAACAACTTTACGCAGTGCTAGTTACCGAACGCGCCTCAGCAATGTAATCATAGTCTGACCATAAATGCAGTTACATTAAAAAAAACATTATTTGGAGTCCTTCGCGCCGAACATGTCAAGTGCAGGTTTTTTTTGTAAATTAATTTACTGTGGATAATGTTAGTTACGATTGGCCTATAGTAAAGTTGACTAAATGTGAATCCGCTTATTTATAAGCGTGATTTCTGACCACCCCGAAAGGGAAACGGTCGTGATGATACTTTACTTTTTACTATATTGTTAGTCAAAAGTAAAGTAAGGTATCATCACGACGGTATCCCTAATGGGGTGGTCAGAAACCACGATTTTAACGGCCGCGTGGCCGAAGCCCCATACGCCCATACGGTTTGTCAATGCCATACATGCAGCTGTAAACAGACCGAAAGAAAGTGATCCGTGGAGGGGATCAGGACCCTCAGCAGTGAGAAGAACGAAGCAAGGAGGACTATAGGCCCATAATGACAAGTGGCAACCTCGTCGATATCTCTAGCGTACCACACTCGAGAAATATCACAAATAAATTAAATAAATTATTGAAATTGGAGAAATTAATTTGCAGGGAAAACACATCTATATTTTTACAAATGAAACAAACACAGAATTACACAACAACAATAAATAAATAGGAGTACTACATACGACATTTATCACAACACAAGCACGTTTTTCACAGCTAGTTGAACACACCTGATGCATCGCAATGCTACGCCGTGCTACCCCTTACCTTGAAATGCACAATAAATCGTGATCCAAAGAAATTTACATACAACTATAAAACATAGGAATTATAATAAAATTCAGAGAAATAGCAGAATAAATGAAAAAAAAAACTGTCAATATACTTTTAAATAATGCAACTATTGTACAAATTTATTGGTATACCTACCTAGGTATCAATCTTATTTTTTAAGCTTTGAGAGATAAAAATACTAGTCTTTGTTAGCCATTACTGTGTGGAATTAGAAAGAGTAAATATTTTAATCTAGAATAAAAATAAAGAACTAGGTACGTAAGTTTTGTTTTGATTATTAAGTAATAAAATCATTAGTTACGCTGCTGAGAAAATCCCAAAAATATAAATATGCCACTCATACCAAACCTAATCAAGTAGGTAGCCACAGTTTTTCACCATACAGTAGTGTTTTGTCTTTCGGATAATGCATTAAATCAAAGTTGCCTATTTTATTTCAAAAATGGGTTCTACCAATGACACCTAAAGCCTAAAAAAATATTTGCTCTTTTTACAATTTCACACTGTATATTTCGATTTAGAATATTTTCTATATATAAATTTATTATATAAAAAATGTATTTCATTCGAATAACAGATCGATGAAGGTCGCTTTTCTACGTATCTTAGACTAATAAAATAAAATAAAATAACGTTTATCGGATCATAATCAAATAATTTCAGTTACTGAGCACTGCTGCAAAGAAATTCTGAGCTCCAGAAGGCAGTTTTCCTATATTGACACAATAATACTATACGAGTACTAACATAAATGAATAATACAGTGCATTCCCATCCTCATTAAACATTGTTTTACTGTAACCAGCCTCTCGGCAACTGTGTGCCGCAGTAGCAACTTTTAACACTATTTGTTCGTATATCTCGTTATTGAAACTATGCATATAATTAAATTGCTACTTTGATATCGAAACACAGCACACCTTCACCGAGAGTAAACATTGAAACAAAAACTATCTGAACAAATATCACTTTGGAAGAAAATTTGTCTCCTACAGTGACAGATTGTCTGCTTTTGAGGTCACCCCGCTGTTTATTCGTCGCAGTCAACAAGATCTCATTTACCTGCACAAAATTACACACTCATTGCTTCAATCCTCTACTTTGCTGTCTTCTCTCAAATTTAGTACTTGGCGTAATCCCCGACAAAAGAACCGAACATTTATTATTGGTACCCATAAAATCAACAGCTCTTATAATAACCCTATTATCCGTATGTGTCGACTATTTAATGACCTTTCCAGCGATACTGTGAATCTAGACATTTTCAACCCAAATGTTAGTATATTTAAGAGACAAGTGTTATTGATTGTAACCTAACCTAAAGTGACTTTTTACTATTCTTATATTGACTTATACTATGATGTAACTTTTAAAATAAATTGACATTAATAATAACATATTTATTCTCGATATAGTATTAATACATTGATAATGATGAAATGGATGAAACCTAAAATTTTAAAACTGAAAAACACTGTTGACTCTAATCATCGAAGTAGCTATGTGTAGCATGCCGTGTACACTGCCCTTGGGTTGCAATTCCGACCTTATGAATTATTGTAAATTTGTGCTTGATATGTATTAATTGTAACCTATTAGTGTACCTTAAATAATAAATAAATAAAATAAATAAATTGTGGCAAAAACAGGCCTAAATTGTCAAACTACCTTCAATATAGTTTTTGCGCGCTGTTAAAAACTAGAAATCTTGTCGTTGCAATTATGACAGTTTTTTTTAAGTTTTTATTTCTAATAGTTAAGTTGGCTAAATATGAAGGTGAATTTCTCACCAGGTCTTAAGGGATATGTTCGTGATGATACTTTTATTTACAATGCATTCAGAAGCTTCATTTGCTTACAATAAAGATTCGTTATCTTATTGATAAGTAGCATATTAACTCTGTTAGTCGGTCACATCTAAGATGTTGCAAGGTGTCTCAGTTTGAGGCAATCAATCACGCCGCGATGATCCGCGTCGCCCGCTCTCTGCCAGTCCCAGCACCTCATCAATCTATGTCAGACTCGGTCGATGCCCAGACCTGATGATCACGCCAGATTCCGGAGCTACATGCATTGACTGTAAAACAAACCAGGCATTCAAATGTTGCTATAAGATTATCACATACCCGCACATAAATTATCTAAACAAAACTTATAAAATAATCCACCAGATAGCACCACTTCATTTCCACCATCTAAACTACAAAAACTCTAAGCTAGAGCCAATACCTAGTTATTCTATGCCAGTCATTATCAATACCTAGATCTGATTATCACACCAGGATCTGGAGCTACGTTTTTAGTACAATAACGCGTTCAGGGTGCTGATGGAGCTGCCCCGTCGTTGCAGTGCCTCTGGGATGCTGGCGGACGCGCGGGTGGACGGATTCCATGCTAGTATGAGAAATCACTGTGCCTCAATCCTCTCCCCCGTGGGGGCAACCCCAGTAGCATCCTGGTCATGTGGGCCGATAGGTAGGACTCTCCGGTCTTGGGGCACTGGATAAGCCTGTATGTCACCAGGTGATCTGGGCCAGAAACGGTAAAAAAAAATATTTTGGTATTATAATTTTGTATTTTTACCAACACTAAATATTATAAAATTCTTTAAACATTGTTAATAACACATATGGAATTTATTCTGAAAAAAAGTTTATTATTATTATTATTGTTGACTGAAAATTATGCACCAATTTAAAAATTGATGTAAGTTTTAAAAATACCCACACGTAAATTAGCTTACATTGACGTAACAGACAACAGAAAGGTATTATAAAATAATCCACTAGATTGCTAGACCACACACACTTGTTGGCACTCGATGTAGAAACCAAATGGTTCAGTTTTGGCGCAAATTTTTTTTACAGCTGTGTGTGGTGGTGGGGGAATGCTGCAAGTATTCAGCGCACACTGTCACATGATCAAGTCACGGATAAGTATTTTATTTATAGTTATAGTTTTTATTTAGTTCATATATTATTTATAAGTCCGATTTCCTGCGATTTAAATTTAAAAAAATGGTAAAACTTTATAATTTAAAAACAATGACTGGGCCCCGATTCTCGCGCCTTCGGCATGAATGTCCGATCGATTTGGTCGAATATAACTGAAAGTTTTCTATCTATCGCTTTAATATTTCGAACTGAAACGCAAGTCGAAATTAGGCCCCTGGTCCTTGCATATTTATCAATGACTTTATGCCTTACGTCTTCCAATATGTTTGGCTAAATAACCTATACGTAGGTATATGATACAGTTTATTTCTTATAACTATATATATATAGTTTATCAGATCGTGCGAGAAATATTGTTCTCACCTTTGGGATGGTTCCGCCATTTACCTCACAGATGGTCTTAATATCCTATCGAGGCGAGCTATTCGAATTGTGGGCGATGTCACCATATCTGAAACTATCGAGCATGTTCTACCGGCTATACTATGGTAAGTGCTCTGAAGAGCTCTATAACCTAATCTCTTCCTCTCTGAAACCGAACCACACGCACGTCAGAATATGAACCCACATATTCGTACCGTAGTCACCATCCTTTCGCGTAAGTATAAAGCTGTGGAATGCTCTTCCAGTTTTCCAATTTCCTATAACCTGGAGTCCTTCAATGGAAGTGTGAAAAAGCATCTAGTCAAGCCGGCATAGAGTTAGGGACTGGTGTCAGTCATGAGTGTCTGATTCCAGTTGTTAACATTCGTGAAAGGGCATGTATGAAGAGGTTAATGAATGTCGACGAAGCGAAAGAGGTATGTCGTGATCGTGTCAAATGGCGCTCAATTGTCTCTGCCTACCCCGCAAGGGATCTGGCGTGAAGATATGTATGTGTATGTATGTAACATTCGTGAAACTTGCGCGCCACTTACCATCAGGTGGGCGTAAGCTCACAAGTGTGCTAATATTTAAAAAAATATACATTTAGAGCAGTTTAAATTCAAAATTAAAAACATAAACATCTAGATGATAGCACGATTGAAGTAAATTCGAATACGCTATCTAAAAAAATATATACGCTTTTGGCACCAACTAAAACTAAATTTCTCGAAATATGAACTCTATAAATTTAAATTTACCAACACCTGGCAAACCCTTTCCTTTTTCAACAGTCTGGCACCCAATATTAACATTTTAAACAATGAAACCCTTCCACTTCTAGGATCACCAATCCTAGTTAAATCGATCCAATTTTACGTTCAGAAACAATTAACCAAATTTAACTCACTTCGGAACGCTTATTCCAAATTCAACCTCACATAACTACCTCCGTGGTTATCGGTTCAGTCCGTGTATTCAGAGGTACCGCGTTCGAATCCTGGTCGGGACACAATAATATGAATTTATTTAAATAAATAAAATTAACTTATTTGTAATATTTCTCGAGTTTGGTACGCTGGAGACATCGACGAGCTTGCCACTTGTCATGATTGGCCACAGTAAAGTTGGCTATATGTGAATCCGCTCCTTTATAAGCTGACCAGGAAACTTTACTATAGCACTTTATATCATCTGATTTTCTTTATTTGCCCCCAAATTTACTTATGTATTACTCTTTTACTGTCATACATTGTCTAACTTTTATTTATTTATGTTGCTCTCAACTTTGGAAATTTCCCGACAAACTCTTTTAATAAATAAAGTGATGCAAAATTCACTAACCAAAATTATAAATTGTCCATGAAGGTACCTGGACCCAGGCTTCACTTACGATTAAATTCGGAGGCCTTGGAACCAGCAAAATTTCTAGTGTAGCACTGCCTGCGTTTCTGTCGTCTGTAGATAGTACTATCGAGCTCTACAAGAGTATCACAATCCCATCCTTAAGTGGAGCTGTCGTACTTGTAGAAGAGAATTATGAAAACGAAGGAATTTATCATAAATCTTAGAAAAAAAGAAAGAAAGAAAATACTTTATTTATCGCAACAATTACAATGGTTACAAAAAAGTAAATATGCAAGGAATAAATCTAAATGTATAAATGTAAGCCTATTCTATATACCGAAACATACATACAGGTGTAGCGATAAATAGGTGGTCAGCTCAGCATATGCTACAGCCGAGGCTGCAGCGCTGATTTTCAGCTGATGCCTTATGTTGGGTGAGTCACGATCGCAGAGATGTACAGTACCATTTACTAAATCGGAAGGAACACTAAATGTACAGTTTACATATATGTTTAACAAATGAGAATAGAATAAATAAATAATATTATGATAAATAATATAAGTCATAATCAAGAAAAAACAATAGTATATTAATAAATAGAATAAGATTAGGTAAGCTGCTGTGAAGTTTTTTGTAATATTAACATATGCTTTTTTAGTGCCGATCTGAAACCTGCTAAGGAATGCATGTCCCGAAGCGGTGGAGGCAAGTTGTTCCATATTTTCACAGCAGCGTACCTAAAACTACCTCGAAACGCAGATGTCCCAAAACGAGGGATGCAGAGTTATTTATTTAATTTAATTTATTTAGACAGATAGGCAATTATTAGTTTGGATGTATGTATTCCAACCTCATCTTATGTAGTGGTTGATCGCTAAGGCTCGTGATGTCGTTGGGACGCAGGTGGCGATCGACCTTTGGGGGCAGTTGTGTTGGATTGAAAAAACAAATGACGGTCAACGAGCAGTTAGGGGCGTCATAAAATCGACCTCTTATATTTTGAATAGTTTTGGGTGTTCCGATATCTTTAAGTCCAACACACACAACGCTAAACCGGGCGCGGTTCAAGTCGGGAAGTACGGTTTTGTAATGTTGTTAAAATTTATATTTTATTTAAAATACGTTTAAATCTCTTGCTGGGATGCGCGGCAGCGTGGTAAGTGAATGCCAAATTTATCAGAAACATCTTTTACGAGTACGACTAAACCGAACTCCGGTAGTGTATGGTATTTAAATTAAAATAGAAAAGTAGCATATTCCACTAGCAGGCTGTTGACGGAGTGAAGGAATCTGACTATCTGCTAAAGGAGTGGGAAGGGATTGTAAGTTTGTTACAAAAAAAAAAGAAGTTAATTATCTTATTTATAAACACATGTTTCAATACAGTTTTTATTTATAAGATTATAATAATAATAATAATTTCTATATTGTACAAAACCAAAACAAGAGCAGGTACATAGGCGAGCTTAATACCGTAAATGCGTTTTCTACCAACCTACCTTTGTGACTGAGATCTGTAATAAGCGGGTGCAGAAGGTTATGAAGAAAATAGATAGTTAAAATTATTTATTACTATATAAAACACAAATTAATTACATACATAGAACTATACTTATACATAAATAAATGTCATACGTAAACAAATAAATATATACCTAAATATAAAATACATATATACTTATATATATAATAAGTGAGTTATGGCGAATTATTCTGTTTATGAAGTAAGTGTTTGTATAACTTATCTTTAAATATTTTAAGAGATAGTGCTTGTCTAATAATTAAAGAGAGTATGTTCCACTGGCGAGCTACAGATAAAGTAGAGGAATCTGAATATCTGCTAGAAGAGTGGGGAGAGACTTTAAGTAAGTTATTATGGGAACATCTAAGTGTTTAAATAAATAAGCTCTCAGGTTATTAAGTTAGAAAGGTTGCAGACAAAAAATAGCCAAATTAAAATATTTCCTTTACTATACACGAACTGTCAGAAATATTGCCAAGTCGTCTTGGTACGATTAATTATGACAAATCCAAGCTACCAATTTGAGGTTCCGTTACGTCAAACCTCGTGGTGCTGGCTAAATACCTTATTCTCGATTGTCAATAACGAACAGCGTCGTTCCTGCACGGTTTGTAACCCGTCCGGCTTTTGTGTGTTTCCCGCCTAAACGTGACACTTGAAATTAAATTAGTTTTTATGTTACCCATTCGCTTTGAATTCGCCGCGAGTTTTGTAATAAAAAAACATTGACGCAATAGACGTGAATGTCAAGATCGTTCAGACCTAGTGTCTCTTTAATAGGTTCCTTAGTTGTTTTCTTATTGTTTCAGGATCATGTGTCTATATTTTAAATGCCACTTCCCACGCAAGTTATTTTTTTCTTTTTGTCTAATGGTAATTTTTTTTTGAAGGAAGGTAACATGATGACAATAAAATATAAACTAAAACTAAAAACATAATTATAGATTAAAAAAAAAAACCCCACGTCTTGATCATATGTGGCAGTGTTCCAAGGTATATATTTATTTTAAAAAATATTGCGCTCCAACATACAAAGGCGTGACATAATGTCACTTGACATTCTTTGCCTGTCAGACCTTCGGGACAACGAGAACATTTATGTGAAGTATGTGGAATATACCAATTAAAATTAAATAGATGGTAGGCGGACTGATGGTGGTAATTTGCCCAGTCTGCCGGGGCGGGGAAGTATAATAATAATAAATAAATAATAAATATTTCCAGACAGGTGACACAGCGCCATCCAATTTCCGTGGTAAGCTACGAGGCTTGTGTTACGGAAACTAGATGGTTGATAAACTACATATTATATATATATATATATATATGTTTTTGTAAATATATACATATAAACACCAGACCGAGACAAATTATACAATGTACAACTTGCCCCCGGTGGGAATCGAACCCACGACCTCCCGAGTTCACGGCAACATTTGTTACCACTAGACCACGGAGGCGGTTCGTATCCACCGTACTTGCCGATAAACCCAGTAAAGTGTATTCACTTTTTTTAAGACTTTTTTTACCACCTACATTGAAAGAGTTTGATAAAATAGGGTGCCGTAACCTTATTTTGTTCTCGGGTCAATTTTGAAAATTATTGTTGTATAAACAAAGAATCGCGGCTGTCAGAAGCACTCGAAATCTGTCGCGCCCATAAAATAAATATAAAAAGGTAAAATATTGACCAATAAATCTTTACACCAACAAAAGAAATTTTGAACTGTTACCGTTATATTTATACTCAAGAAGTAGAGTTGTTATAGCATTTTATGCGGGTAGGTGCAAATGACACTATTTTGTCCAGCTATAACATCATCATCACCATCAGCCTGTATTTCTCCACTGCTGGATGTAGGCCTCCCCTAAAGCTCGCCATTTAACGCGATCTTTCGCTACCCCACTCTAAAACCCGATTGCCCCATCGATCGTCGGTTTTGCGGCAGATGTGTCCGGCCCATTGCCACTTCAGCTTGCTAATTTTAAAAGCTATGTCAGTAACTTTCGTTCTCTGACGAATATCAACGTTTCGAATTCTATCCATTGAAGATATACCAAGCATAGCTCTTTCCATGGCTCGCTGAGCGACCTTGAATTTATGGACCAGACCCACTGTTAGTGTCCAAGTCTCTGCTCCGTACGACATTACTAGTCTTAAAACATTGTGGTATAGACGATGAGAGGATGTGCCGGAGTTTCCCGAATGCCGCCCATCTTAGCTGAATGCGTCTTTCTTCTTTGCTGAAGTTGGCAGCTCCTAATTAAGGTCCAGCTATAACTTCTCTTCTAAATTACAATCTATGATTAGTTTTTTCTATATTACTTAAAGCAATGGTGCGTAATTTTAGTCTGGAAAAAGCAACTGGATTACTCTTGGTACTTGAGTTTCCTGAGGCAATTTGGATACTTTTTTGTACTGTATAACCCCAAAATGGACGAAATCGGAAAAAAAGGTGGGGGTCTAAATGTAAAAAAAATATATGTTTACCGAATGGAGAGGCGGTAGCATTGAAGTACGCTATATTTATAAATACTAACAAACACACCTCTCTCCGTTTTTATATGTGTAACTTATTTTGGTCTTCTAAAATAACTTACCATGTTATAGACATTTTTTATTTACTTCCTACTCAAATATTAATTATAGATTTGTTTTAGAAGTAATATTCAAACAGTATAAGCGAAATACAATTAAATAATTAAAAATAAACCTAATATTAAATAAAATTGAAAATAGCGCGCGACATAATGACAGACAACTGACAGCGCTCAGAGTAGATATCGTGAGCAGTTTAAGCGCGAGGAATGATGTGATTTGTGAAGTCACATAGCTTTGGTAAAACAGTTTCCCTCATTCCGAATCGCGCTCAGAGCGCTTAGAACGAATATGACACTGACCGTCGTTCCGAATCAAATATCGCGATTTGGATACTTAGAGCGTGATATCAATTCAGAACGGTCTAAATCACATTTTCATTCATAAATGTTAGTTTTTTTTTTAATGAAAAAAAAAAAAGTTTCATCACGACCGTTTCCCTTTCGGGGTGGTCAGAAATCACGCTTATAAATAAGCGGATTCACATTATGCCAACTTTACTATAGGCCAATCATGACAAGTGGCAAGCTCGTCGATGTTATTATTATTAATTTATTTTGGTAATTTAAAATAACTTGCCGTGTTACAGACATTTTTTTTTAACTTCCTACTTAAATAATAATTATAGATTTGTTTAAGAAGTAATATAGAAACAGGATAAACGAATTACAATATTAAATAATTTAAAAGAAAACCTAATATTAAATTAACTTGAAAATGGCGCGGGACATTATTACAAAAAACTGACAGCGCTCAGAGCGATCTACCTCGATATCGTGAGCAGTCTAGCGCGAGAAATGATGTCATTTGTGACGTCACAGAGCTATGGCAAAACAGTTTATGCACGTCTCGGAACACCTTTAAGCGTGCTTAGGTTACTATTATCGTGTCTCGGAACGAAGATAAGTTAGTCGTTGAGAGATTTTAACGTCATTTTTGTATGAAGTTATTATCAAAACGGAAGTATGACTTGCTCTTTGAGAGATTTAAATGTTACGCGCGAATTGACTGCTGTTTGAATTTAGACCGGATGTTTGTATTACAAAACATAAAAGTTATTTCTATAGTTTCATTTGCGCCACCCAATACTATGAAGAAAATAAGTCACGAGTACTAACTAAATAGGGAATTATTTAAACGTAATTAGGAGAAACACAAGGGAGCGTTATCTGTCCTTGTAGCTGAGTGAATCAAACACAAATCTTCGCAAACTAGCGATCAAGAGCGTCGTGTCTCCGAGATAGGCATCTATTAAGCAACTCCCTTAAGCTCAGAGTTAAGGCGGAATTAAATGTATCCCTTATTCGCGACTCCCAGTTTGTAAGGGTGGACACAAACCCGCGTGCGATGTCGCTACCTCAGAGCTTGCATTGCGACAAATTTGACGCGTGTCTTTCAGAATATATATTTTTTATTTTTTTTACTAGCACGACATGTGAATTTGCGCCCACCTGATGGTAAGTGCGGAGCGAGATCCATGAATATGAAATCAGACACTCATGACTGACATCAGTCCCTAACACTATGCCGGCTTGACTGGACATGATTCAAGCCTGATCCCGAAATGTGTGGATGTACTTTACTGGGTTTATCGGTACGAACGGTGGATACCTCCCCGCCCCGGCAGACTGGGCAAATTACCACCATCAGTCTGCCTACCGCCAATTCGATGTTCTTGTTGAAAGTAAGCGCCATTTGTAATAATGTCAAATGCTATTTTTCACTTTCAAGGAGAATTAATATTGTTAGCTTGCCATGGTGATATTTATATATATATTATATATATCTAATTTTCGTGGTAAGCTACTAGGCTTGTGTTACGGAAACTAGATGGTTGATAAACTACATATTATATATATATATATATATATATATATTTTTTTTTTTGTAAATATATACATATTATACATATAAACACCCAGACTGAGACAAATTATACAATGTACAACTTGCCTCCGGTGGGAATCGAACCCACGACCTCCCGAGTTCACGGAAACGTTTGTTGTTACCACTATAAAAATAACACCACTTGAAACAAGATTTACTGATACATTATGAGGCGCACGTGCGTAGAATGGAGTGGTGAAGTCTAAATCGGAGATGTAAAAGTCTCCAACCTGCGATATGCGAAAGTCACACCTCTGCTAGCTGCTCCTGAAGCCAAAATGACATTTTTCAAGAAGATGGAACGCATTAGTCTAGATCTCTGCCTCTCTCTCAACAGAAGCAAAACAAAACTATTTGTGGCAGACAGGTCCAACACGCTAGAATTTACAGGTGCATTAAACCTGAAAATAGTGCCGACGAATACTGGAACGGATGGCTTGCTATCTACACCAATTCTTCAGGAGGTCACGACCTTCAGAAATGAGTAAAGATGACGCAACGAGGAGGAGGCAGGTGTACTTTTTTACATGTTTTAAAATGGTCAAACACTCCTAACTTTCTTGGGTTTCAATCGATTCAATAGCGACAAAGTTGGTAATTTCCTACTTTGCGACAGGTGTGACATCGCGGGTTCGTGTAGCCACCCTAAGGAAGAATTGTGTGGAACGCATCGCGAGACGAACAGTCTGGAGTAGAGAATGCTAATCCTTCGTAAATTGAAACGCGCCCGCCCGCCATAGATCGGAATTGGAAGGGCAAACTTAACTTAGCGGTTTAAATAATTTGCCAATTACAACTTAGTATTTATCCAAAGTATACGGTAATGGCAACTATTATTAAACTTTACAAAATTGATACCTATTATTTATATATTTGAAATATGAGACATACGTCTTATAGGGTATTTTTTTTTTATGAAAATGAATTTTTAAAAAAGAATAAACTGATAATCAACTAATACGAGTATACCTAAATAACATGGTATATTACATCAATGTCCTTGTGGAAAGGAGTTTGTATATTCATTTTGTTGCCTGAAAATAAAGATTATTATTATTAACTTGTCTCGAGCAACGCGCAAACCTTCGAGCCAACATATTGCTCTTGGAAGCGAGAGTCCTCCTCTGTCTCTCCAGGTCCTCATCATCCCTCCGACGATCAACTATTATATGGCCGAGATATTTGAATTTAGAGACTATCTTCAGCCGCGAGCCACATAGGAATATTTCCGGTATAATGTCTGGCCCTTTGTCATATTTAAAAATCACAACTTCCGTTTTCTTGACAAAAAATACATTTTTGATTTGATTTGTATGGAGTCGTATATTGTGGTTAGTAAACATAACATATCTAGACTCGAAGGATATAAAAACCAAGCTATGTAGATATTTATAATATAATTTAAAATAAAAAAAAAACTTTAACTTTAATTTTATTAAAATTAACTGCCTCCGTGGTCTAGCGGTTAAGTCCGTGGATTTAGACTCGGAGGTACCGGGTTCGATTCCTGGTCGGGACACAAAAATATTTATTTATGTAAATGTATTTATTTACGTAATATATAATTTATTTGTAATATTTCTCGAGTTTGGTACGCCCCGGAGACATCGACGAGCTTGCCACTTGTCATGATTGGCTTATAGTAAAGTTGGCTAAATGTGAATCCGCTTGTTTATAAGCGTGGTTTCTGACCACCCCGAAAGGGAAACGGTCGTGATAATACTTTAAATTAAAACTACAAAGATGAGAATTTAAAAAATAATTACATTTTTTCTTTGCCTTAATTTTACTTTGTTTCATTAGAACCTAGCTAGTAGATTTACTTTACAAGAAAATTACTAATTAGATGTTATATGGAAAACTAGCCGTTTCACCCGGCCCCGCTTCTGTCACAAGTAGCAGCAAATGAGCATCGCTGTGCAGCGGGGGAATGCTGCAAGTGTTATTGGCACACTGCCACATGATCATTGCTCAAGTCATGGGTGAATATTTGTATTTTCAATTTCAATTTATTTATTAACCATAAGATACATTAAGTACACTCGGTTTTGTCACTTATACATATTCTTGTTTACCAATCATGGCAGGATAGCAGAAGTATGGCATTAATAGCAAAGAACAGCCATCGTCATTTACACTTAACACTACAAACAATCAATACCTACATAGATGCTGCTGTACAAGGGCGTTGTCACTTAAAATCTAGAAAATAAACTATATTAAAATTATATAATAAAATAATAATTGTTATTTTAATAAAAAAAAAAAAAACTAAAAAACTACAAAATTGTGTATGTCAAAATAAATAATCAAATTTAATTTCAAAAATAATAACAATGATAATAAAGAATAACTAAAAGAAAGCAGCTGTAGATATTATATATATATTTAAAATATTTTTTTTCCATATAGTTCACATTGTAACTCTACTTTTTAGATAGAATCGTTTATCATCACCATCACTTTATTCACTATCACTAATCACTACATATTATAAAGTCCTCCGCCGCGTCTGTCTGTCTGTTCGCGCTTAACTCAAAAACTACTTCTCAGACTTTCATGCTGTTCACCAATGGATAGATATATAGATATAGGTTTTCGAGGAAGATTTTAGTATATAATTTATTGTAAAAGTAAAAAAAGTAAAGTATCATAACAACCGTTTCCCTTTCAGGGGTGGTCAGAAACCACGCTTATAATTAAGCGGATTCATATTTACATGACAAGTGGCAAGCTCGTCGATGTCTCCAGCGTACCAATCTCGAGAAATATCACAAATAAAGTGAAATGTATTTATATACATTAATAAATATTTTGTGTCCCGAACTTCCACGGACTTAACCGCTAGACCACGGAGGCAGTTAATAAAATAATTAAAATAATTTATTGTGTTCATAATATACATATACATAAACGATATTTGTTGGAGGTGTCGGAAAAATTTAAGCCGTCTGGAGATTTCAACGATAACGCTGCCCAAACCCTTTGATATATAACAAAATAATGTATGGTGAAATTGTGTATCTTGTAATAGTCTACAGAAAAGTACTAGATGGTATTTATTTATCTATCTATTAAGAATAACATACTATATCCATTTTAATACTTAAAAAATGGGCAATTTTAAAGCGGTAACTGAAAAGCTATTTACACAAATATTTCTAATTATTTTAAATATGTTACGTTTGAGCATTTTATGAAGATTATTTTTTTAATGTACACCAAGCAAATTAAATGAATACCTAAGGAGATATAGCAAAATCAAGAGTGTTGCGATCCCAAATGCCATAACTACCTAAAACAGAATATGTCGATTATAATTCAACGAGGAAATGCAGCGAGCGTTTTAGGTACCCTCCCTGGTACTAAGCCCTTAGTTTATTTTGTAGAATAGTTTTAATTTCATAGGTATTTTTAGTTTTAGTTTTATTTATAATTAGTTTTTTAATCAATTTTATTTTAATATTTTTGTATCTAAGTACTTTGAATAAATATATTTAAGCCTTTAAAAAAATTGATATTGCAATTTACACGGACAAAGCTGGTTATATATAAAAAAAGTACCCACTGGATTAGTCCGCGATGATGGTTAGAGACCTGATGGTATGACGCTGATCCCCTGGGAGCGGGGACGGGCCTTAGTGTGGGATGCCACTTGTGTCGACACTTTTGTCACCTTAGGTGAACAGCTTAAAAGGCAAGGCTGTTTTTTCCTCGCCCAGAGAATCAGCACAGCGTTCTAGCCACCATGCCGCGCGGATACGATTTATATTTAAATTAGGTTTTGTAAGTACGTTTTGTTTTTGTTTTGTCTTAAAAAGTAGTTCATTAAAATCCTACAAAGGTCGGTTCAAGCCCCCGGCATGTACCAATTAGAAATTAGCTTTTCTTAAAAATAGTAAAGTATCATCACGACCATTTCCCTTTCGGGGTGGTCAGAAACCACGCTTGTAAATAAGCTGATTCACATTTAGCCAACTTTACTATAGGCCAATCATGACAAGTGGCAAGCTCGTCGATGTCTCCAGCGTACCAAACTCGAGAAATATCACAAATAAATTAAATATTAATTAAATGTATTTATTTACATTAATAAATATTTTTGTGTCCCGACCAGGAATCGAACCCGGTACCTCCGAGTCTTAATCCACGGACTTAACCGCTAGACCACGGAGGCAGTCAGAAAAATATTATATTATTTAAAAATTAAATCACTTCGTAAAACAAACTGTATTGAAAGATTTTGTAAATCCGGTAAGTAGAAATATAAAAACCAGAAACTTAAAGGAAACTCGATTGAAGATGTAAATTTAAACTTTGTCCCACAAATATGAAACGTGCCAGTGTAATAGCTTGAGAAATGCAACTCTGTATAGAGGGTGGACTTATATTAACTTGAAGCCTTACAAATTTTCACTGATAGAATTAATGAAGTTAATAGCAAACACAGCCGAATCGTGTGAAAATAATACAGTTAATTCATTACAACACAGCGTCCTAGACATCCACTGCTGGTGATGGGCCTTCCAGAACTGGTGAATTTGGCCTACACTCGCCAGACAAATTTCTAAGCATTCCATGGATTCACCGTGCGGGTGCCGGGTCCATCGTATGTGGGTAAGAGATGAGAAGAATGATGTCTCGGGCTTGCGACCGACAATAGGCTGGTTTAAGAAAAGGAGGCCTCCTTTTTTTTCTATTGCGCGATAATACGCTCACCATCCACCATTCTACTTCTCTCCCTACCCAACCAAATACTGTATGATTCCGTTAATGCCGTCTTGGAAGCTCGTTCCATAAATGTATTGACGGCAGACCTGCTTAGGCCCAATTCTTTCAGTAAGTGATGCAAAGATTTTGCTGGATCTCCTCTCGCACCAACTTCCACTGCGTAAAGCTGAGTCTTGAACCCGTTCCTGATCATTTCTTCTGTGAGATCATAATATATGTAAATCTATGACAAATGTACGTAAGAAGTAAGTATTTCTCATAGATACATGCCGGGTGGGTTTGAACCGACCTTTGTAGGATTTAAGGTACGCGTTCTTACAATCCAGCCACCACCGCAGATAATTACTTTTGATTAAATAAAAAAAAGTAAAGTAACATCACGATCGTATCCCTTGCGGGGTGGTCAGAAACCACGCTTATAAAGAAACGAATTCACATTTAGCCAACTTTACTATAGGCCAATAATGACAAGTGGCAAGCTCGTCGATGTCCATCCAGCGTACCAAACTAGAGAAATATTACAAATAAATTAAATATTAATTAAATGTATTTATATAGGTACATTAATAAATATCTTTGTGTCCCGACCAGGAATCGAACCCGCTACCTCCGAGTCTAAATGCACGGACTTAACAGCTAGACCACGAAGGCAGTTAAATAAATAGTTAATTAATTAAATATTAGCAAAATGATTTTATAAATATTGTATGTAAAAATAACTACAAAATAAAGCGAGAACTTCGCGTTTCCTCCCTGTATATAACCAGACGACATCAGGGCCGAGAACTTCGCGTTTCCTCCCTGTATATAACCAGACGACATCAGGGCCGAGAACTTCGCGTTTCCTCCCTGTATATAACCAGACGACATCAGGGCCGAGAACTTCGCGTTTCCTCCCTGTATATAACCAGACGACATCAGGGCCGAGAACTTCGCGTTTCCTCCCTGTATATAACCAGACGACATCAGGGCCGAGAACTTCGCGTTTCCTCCCTGTATATAACCAGACGACATCAGGGCCGAGAACTTCGCGTTTCCTCCCTGTATATAACCAGACGACATCAGGGCCGAGAACTTCGCGTTTCCTCCCTGTATATAACCAGACGACATCAGGGCCGAGAACTTCGCGTTTCCTCCCTGTATATAACCAGACGACATCAGGGCCGAGAACTTCGCGTTTCCTCCCTGTATATAACCAGACGACATCAGGGCCGAGAACTTCGCGTTTCCTCCCTGTATATAACCAGACGACATCAGGGCCGAGAACTTCGCGTTTCCTCCCTGTATATAACCAGACGACATCAGGGCCGAGAACTTCGCGTTTCCTCCCTGTATATAACCAGACGACATCAGGGCCGAGAACTTCGCGTTTCCTCCCTGTATATAACCAGACGACATCAGGGCCGAGAACTTCGCGTTTCCTCCCTGTATATAACCAGACGACATCAGGGCCGAGAACTTCGCGTTTCCTCCCTGTATATAACCAGACGACATCAGGGCCGAGAACTTCGCGTTTCCTCCCTGTATATAACCAGACGACATCAGGGCCGAGAACTTCGCGTTTCCTCCCTGTATATAACCAGACGACATCAGGGCCGAGAACTTCGCGTTTCCTCCCTGTATATAACCAGACGACATCAGGGCCGAGAACTTCGCGTTTCCTCCCTGTATATAACCAGACGACATCAGGGCCGAGAACTTCGCGTTTCCTCCCTGTATATAACCAGACGACATCAGGGCCGAGAACTTCGCGTTTCCTCCCTGTATATAACCAGACGACATCAGGGCCGAGAACTTCGCGTTTCCTCCCTGTATATAACCAGACGACATCAGGGCCGAGAACTTCGCGTTTCCTCCCTGTATATAACCAGACGACATCAGGGCCGAGAACTTCGCGTTTCCTCCCTGTATATAACCAGACGACATCAGGGCCGAGAACTTCGCGTTTCCTCCCTGTATATAACCAGACGACATCAGGGCCGAGAACTTCGCGTTTCCTCCCTGTATATAACCAGACGACATCAGGGCCGAGAACTTCGCGTTTCCTCCCTGTATATAACCAGACGACATCAGGGCCGAGAACTTCGCGTTTCCTCCCTGTATATAACCAGACGACATCAGGGCCGAGAACTTCGCGTTTCCTCCCTGTATATAACCAGACGACATCAGGGCCGAGAACTTCGCGTTTCCTCCCTGTATATAACCAGACGACATCAGGGCCGAGAACTTCGCGTTTCCTCCCTGTATATAACCAGACGACATCAGGGCCGAGAAAGTAGCAAAGTTGCATTAAATTTTGCGAAGATGCTAAATTTGCATTTTACACTTAGCAGGTATTCTCATTATTATAAAATAAGGTGAGGTTACAAACTTTCCAAATATCTCAGTCTTTCGTTTAAGAGTCAGTTTCGAAAGATAACTTTTATTAATAAAAAAAAAAAAAATATTTTATTTTAAATACATACTTTATTGCACTAAAATTGTACATCATCATTACAGCCCCTAGGACACAGCGTCCTAGACCTCCACTGCTGGAGATTGGCCTTCCAGAACTCCAGGGACTCGCAAGGGATCTGGCGTGAAGATGTGTATGTATGTATGTACTTGCCAAGCTGGCCAGACGGCTTGGCGAGGATTTGATGTCAATTTTTATGACAATTTATTAACGATTCCACAAGTTGGTATTAGACGAAGCGGGACCGATGGCTTAACGTGCTCTCCGAGGCACAGGAACGGTGGTGTTGTAAATCTATGACAAATGTACTCAAGAAAACTTAATTTCTCATTGGTACATGCCGGGTGGGTTTGAACCGACCTTTGTAGGATTTAAGAAACGCGTTCTTTCAACCGAGCCACCACCGCGCCAAATTGTAATTATTACATAATTATAATTGTACATAGGCGGGCTTAATGGCCAGGCATATTCTAACAACCTAATTTGCCTTTGTAGTCTAGCGGTACAGTCCGTGGATTTAAGACGAGGAGGTACCAGGTTCGATTCCTGGTCGGGACACAATAATTTATTTTTGATATTTATTATGGTAGGCGAGAGACATCGACGAGCTTATCACTTGTTGTGATGGGAAGTTTAAAAAGACATAATTAGTTTAAGATACATTATTAAAATAACTGTTGTATAATATGTATATATTTACAAAAAAAAAAAAAAGTATAATATGTAGTTTATCAACCATCTAGTTTCCGTAACACAAGCTTCGCAGCTTACCACGGAAACTAGATGGCGCTGTGTGACCTGTCTGGAAATATTTATTTATTTATTAATATTTATTTATTCACACTTTCTAAATGGCTTCACACTGCGTTATATATATATGTTTATGTATAATAATGTATTAGTATTTAGTTTATTGATATTATAATATTTTATATGTAAGTATATATTAATTTGCTGTTAAATTTGTTCAGAAGGTTTGGTTGTCAGAAAATGTCTTCAGGCATTAAGTCGGCCTTTGTACTTTGTGAAATAAAGTTTTAAATAAATCAATTATTACAATTTTTATGAGACACTCCTGTAGCACTGAAAAATAAGCACACATTGTAGACGTCTGCCGCGAACCAAGACCAAGGTGCGACTGGTACCCTCCGATGGGTCACAGAACTGGTTTTAACAAATTCCCTACAGGAACGGTGTTGTTACTTTTTGACAAATGTACGTATGATATAATATTCGCATTGATACTGGCTCTTTAAAGTCTCGCAGAATCTCAATCAAACTTTGTCACTTTAAGAATATTTGAGGAACAAGCAAGAACTTTAAACCCTGTATGAATTTCCTCGGAATAACATACGTGATGGAAAGACATAAGTTTTTAAATCAAATTTCTGACTTATATATAAGCCGGTCTTTACTACTAACTTTTAAAACTTCCTTGTTACAATAATATTTGTGTGTGGTAACACCACACCAATTAATGTTTTATTGGTGTAGGAATTCGAACCGCAAAAGTTGAAGAACAAATCGACCAGCACCACAGTAAGATTAAATAGATTCTAATAATAGTGGTGGTGTTGAGTACTACAATATTTATTCAATACTTTATTGCACAAAGTCAAAGGCGGGCTTTAATGCCGCAAGACATTTTATCATAGCCAACCATTGGGAAAACTTTAAACAATTTACTGGAAAGTAGGTGCTGAAATATTAAATATAAATATCAAAAGTATTATTTAATAACTAGCCACATACATACAACTACATATACAATAAACTAAATACTAATACATGCAATACATTTATATAAAGAAAAAAAAAACAATAAATTGAATATACTATATTATAATAAAAACTAAATTGAACCTAAAAAAAATAGGAAATAAAAATGAAATACTTACAAACCCCTCGCCAATACGGTTTGGCCAGCGTTGCGAATGTAGGCTAATTCTCCAGAAATTTCTGGAAGGCCTGTCTCCAACAGTGGAAGTCTAGAACTCTGTGTTCTAGGGTCTGTAATGACTTACAAAAAAAATAGCTCCTCCAGATCGCTGTCCTGTGTTATGGTGCAGTATTTCCCCTCTGAATATAATGAAATATATCAAATTTTTGAGAGAAAAAACTGTTGTCACATGAGACGCCAATGAGCCTTGGAATAATTTCTTTATATAACGCTTTCAGTTCTGGGGCCATAATTTCTACAGCAAACGTCGAAAATAAGTAACTATTGCAAATCTTTTCATATTTTCGACGCTTGCTGATCGATGAGAAAGGGCTAAAGGGGCTAGGCAATCCCAGTAAGTAAAAATCCGTAATTTAATAATTAGCTTGAATAATTAAATTCTTTAGCTCGTCTATTTCTTTGGACGGAAATTTTCTGCATGAATATCGAATCTGTTGAAATTATAGTAATTTATTAGGCTCTTACTTGCGGTTTCCAAATTCGCCTCGAGAAAAACAGAAATAAAAAGCTTTTAAGGAAATTAAAAGCAATCAACCGTCGACTTACATATGGACCGGGCACAATTAAAGTATTTTATTAGGATAAGAGATTAAGTGCGTTGGTAACGCCCACCGCAAATGTTAGCCATACTGCTATGCTCCCTCATACAACTCCCAGCAACGGCTTCTTAAGATAATCCGTCCAATTAGCGGGGGATTTGACGATTGATCGCGTACGTTCTCTCTAGAACCCGTTTGCCCCATCGTTCGTCAGGTTTGCGGCAATTGTGTCATTGCTACTTTAGCAAATTTTAAAGTATGACAGTAACGAACAGCTAATAAAATTTGGGTATCAGACCCACTGTCAGTGTCAACGTGTCTGCTCAGTATGACATAACGGGGAGAACGTAATTGCATTTATTCTAAGCTTGTTTTGCAGCAGGCATAATGCGTTCCAGTTACTTGAAATATTACGACAGACCTAACACTACCAATGCAGATATATACGCGAGTTCGCTACGACAACGATGTATCTAATGTCAATATTATAGTTTAATTTATTATTAGGATCTCCAATAGCTTTCAAAATACACAACACTTTCGCTTTTATCACAACCAGACGTATGTTAGGAATTGATGGCAGGAATATATTTTGCTACTTAATTGTGTAATTCATATTAGTATTATGTGGAAATTTATGCTAATTGTACTAAGTTTTTATATTATTTTTAATTTTGTCATTAGTATTTGTACAATTATTTTATTCCCTAATAAATAAAATAAAAATAAAAGTAGACCAATCGAGAAAGATAAGAGAATTGCCCGGCACTAGATATTAAGTCAATGCAATCAGCTATATAGCGATGTTTTTTAATCAAAATATCTTATCGTCGTTTCCTGGTTATAATTTTTGCATAATTAAAAAGAGAGTTATTCATTTTACAAATCACTTGTTTTTTCGGTAACATTGTCATAACGGTAACGGTATCATATTTAATACTTACGAGTGATTGTAGTTGGTGAATACGGTGGCTTTTCCGCACTTAGTCTCTATTGGACATTTTGTCGTGACCTTCCTTCAGCGGAGCCATCCGATCTCCTCCAGTGCGGCCAGGAGACCCGTGACGTTACTGCAGACGGACTCAGTCTAAGCGCAGCCACACTGTCGCGTCCTAGAATACATGCACTGCTGTCTCCCGTCTCTGTATCGTCCCGTACGTGGTCTCCATTCTAGAACCGGTTCGACCCATCGGTCGTCAGTTTTGCGGCATATGTGTCTAGCCCATTGCTTGAAATGAGCTTGCTAATTTGAAAGCTATGTCAGTGACTTTAGTTTTCTGACGAATATCAACGTTTCGAATTTTATATATCAGAGAAATAGCAAGCATAGCTCTCTGTATATTGCCCGTGTAATATAGTTGTAAAAAAAAACTTCTGGATGCCGTAGGGTCGCATGTTATATTTAGATTTTGATGTGTATTTTCTATGGGGGGTGATGGAGTGCATCTGGAGGAGATCGGATGGCTCCGCTAAAGGTCACGCACAATGGTCCAATAGAGACTAAGTGCAGAAAAACAATCACACAATATACTAGCCAATGTCCAAGCATGCTCTATACATCTGTGTAATAGATTTAGGAAGTGGTTTGCATGCATTTGTATGAATAGGTAGCTGGAGATGACATCACGGATCATATATTACAAACAAATGTCTTTACACAAATAAATTATTCAATAAGGCTATAAATTTAAAGCGTGTCTGATATTTCAGAAGGACTCCGCTCTATATCAATCCCCGCCAACGAGACCTGTCAAGAAACCCCCACTCAAATTTATTGCTCAATTTCTCTGACTTCACTTGACCACCAGAAATGTCCACCGTTGAATTATATGCAATAGCCCAACCTTCACATAAATATTATATTTTTAGCCGGCATAGTGTTAGGGACTGTTGTCTGATTTCAGTCGATAACATTGAAGAACTTTGCGCGCCACTTAACATCAGGTGGGCGTAAGGTCATATAATAATATTGCTATTAATAATTTGTAATACATATAATGTGGACGCGGTGGTGGCTATGTTGTAAGAACGCGTTCCTTAAATCCCACAAAGGTCGGTTCAAACCCACCCGGCATATACCAATGAGAAATGCACTTTTCTTACGTACATTTGTCATAGATTTACAACACCACCGTTCCCGTGTGAGGAGAGCACGTTAAGCCGTCAGTCCCGGTTCCACTAATACCAACTTGTGGAATCGTTAATAAATTGTCATTAAAAATTACCTACACTCGCCAACCGGTCTGGCCAGCGTGGCGAGTGTAGGACAAATCCTCCAGATATATGTTCTGGAAGTCCATTCTCCAGCAGTGGATATCTAGGACGTATCTATGGGCTGTAATGAAAAAAATAATAATTGGTCGCTTGACATAACGCTTTCTTTAATATCGTACAAAGGTCGGTTCAAACCCCGCCCCGGCATGTACCTATGAAAAATACACTTTTATTTATTATTTATTTATTTGAGGACAACCAGTGGTCGGTTACATTATTGCTTACTTAAAAACTAGGACATAGATTCAACGATAAATGTACCACCTTTAGGTGCCACAACATGCACAAAATACATATGAATATATAAAAAAATAGAAAATTTAATCAAATTAAATTAAATTCTAAGTTTAGACATACAAAAAGCTTAACAAAAAATATGAAACACGTCTAAAAAACATAAAATAAAATATTGTACTTAGTCTAATTTAATATTAATAGGAACAATGTATCTTAACATATAACTTAAATTTTGAAAGCGAATCGTTGAACATATCTATTTCTTGACCAATCTTATCAATTTTTGATAATCTAGATACAGGAGAGCTTTGTTTAAGATTAGTTCTGGCTTGAGGTGGGCGTAGTAGTGCAGTAGGATATCGTGGCAGTCGGTTTGTAATCCAGATTTTAAATAATTTTAATAGTTGTGGACAGTCTATTTGGTTTCTAAATAGTTTATATAGAAAACTCATATCGAGAATGTGTTTACGAACTATTAAACTGTCGATGTTAAAATGTTGAAGTTTGTCATGGTAAGTCAGAAGCTTATTAGGTATTTTCAAATTGTACGACTAATGCCGTAGGAATCTTTTTTGTAAGCGCTCGATACGTTAGTGGTGGACAGTATAATTTGGTGACCATACTACACTGCAATATTCAATAATACTTCTAACAAAGGAATTGTTAATTAGTATTTTAGTTTTTGAATGCTTAAATACTTTCCCGTTTCTTATAATAAATCCTAGCATTTTTGAGGATTTGTTATTATTTAATAATTAAACCGGCCTGAAAGGTTGTTTAACCTAGACCAGTCTCATCATTTAAGTCAATGTTCGAACCCTATTCTAAATTCGAATTAATTGTTGCCTGACCGATATAAACTAGGTGTTTGGGGCAATAGCTTGAGACTTATACATTTGGAGACACCTACATTTGTCGCAAGCTAAAGATGTGCACTGAAAAAAATATACCCAGGTTTTTAATGTCAATCCAGCGCCCTAGGCGTGTAGCACACCGTGAGTATTTTTTATTTTTATTTATCACAGCCTTGTTCTACAAGACCCTTGCCAACCTGAGCCAGTGTGGCGAGTTTCAGCTAACTTCTCCCTCTATATGTTCAGCATGGCAGGTCTACGCAAAGAGTATAGTAACTAATTAGGAAAAGGCAGACTGATCGTGGTAAATTGTCTAGTCTACCGGGGCAGGGAAGTATCCACCGTTCGTGCCGATAAACCCAGTAATGTATCCACACATTTCGGGATCAGGCTCGAATTGCCGTCATTTCCAGTCAAGCTGGCATAGTGTTAGGGACAGTGGCAAAAACTTTTGTTCACCCGAACATTAGCGTAGCCAGGTGGATGGTAGGCTACTTAAAGCGCCTTACATTTATTTTTATTTTTTTAATATAGGTATAGTATTATATCCGAAATTCGATTTTAGAGCCCGCAACCAATTAACTTAGAGCGAAAATGTATAAATATTGCTTATTTTGTTACCATTTTACATAGACAGGTACTAAAGTTACATAATACATTAATTTTTTTTTACTAAGTGTTACGGGGAAAGAAAATAAAAACTAAAAGATTAAAATATACTACAAACTATTAAATGAATTTAAATTGTCAAAAATTAAAAGAAGGTACTAAGTTAAAAAATAATAATTATAAATACTATATTCTACCCGAGGGTCGTGGTTATAAACAGGGGTGGTCGGAGACGGACGGAGCGATACTCCCCTGGGCAACTCGCTGTGCCGCGCCGAAGTGAGGATCTGGGGCGCTGGGCGTAGTGCAAGAGAGAGGCCGCTTTGGATCCAGGCGCGTAGTGCAGTTGCAAAGACGAAGTTGGAAAGTTGAATGTAAAATCTCAAATAGAGGGGGTACAACTTTAATACTAATATTAGTTCTAGATTAATAATTTTTAATATCGTGATGGCGGACGAACAGCAGTTCCAGCAACAGCAGCATGGAGTAGGGCGCGGCTGTCTTCAGGAACGATCCGCCGATCAATCACGTGAATGACGAGAGCCAGTAAGTCGCTTCGGTCACAAACTTGTGCGCAGTCATTCAAACTTTAACCGAGACCGAACGAAATGTAGCATTTAAGTGAAGTGCAACACATTTGTCGATAGTTGGTTGTTTTTAACGGTACATAAGTCCGTCGTTCCGAGACACGACAATAGTAACCTAAGCACGTTTAAAGGTATTCCGAGACGTGCTTAAACTTTTTTGTCAAAGCTATGTGACGTTACAAATGACATTATTTCTCGCGCTTAGACTGCTCACGATATCGAGGTAGATCGCTCTGAGCGCTGTCAGTTGTTTGTCATAATGCCCCGCGCCATTTTCAAGTTAATTTAATACTAGGTTTCTTTTAAATTATTTAATATTGTAATTTGTTTATACTGTTTCTATATTACTTCTTAAACAAATCTATAATTAATATTTAAGTAGAAAGTGAAAAAAAAAATGTCTTTAACACGGCTAGTTATTTTAAAATACCAAAATAAGTTAATAATATTAAACTTTACACATATAAAGATCAATAAACCGAGAGATGTATGTTTGTTAGTATTCATACTCAAAGATCTGGAATACGCAATTTATCTTCCATACATTAAAAAAAAAACTATCATGTTATGAATGAAGTTTACATGTCTACTATACTTAATTATTTAATCTTAATACGCCCATGGGCTAAACATAGTGTACCCAATTTATAACCATTGTAACATACTATAAAATACCTATTGTTATAAAGAAATATATGAATTTGAATTTAAAAATGTGATTTATAGCGTTCCGAATTGATATCACGCTCTGAGCATCCAAATCGTGATATTTGATTCGGAACGACTATTAGTATCATATTCATTTTAATTGCTCTGAGGTTGATTCGGAATGAGGGGAAGGTTGTATAGTTAGCAACAATGGCCGACGTATTGAATGAATTGAACTAATGTTAAGGTTGCGTTTTTTTATTTTATTATGTATTTTATAAAAACATAATGTCATTTTTCCTTTTATGAAAATAAAATATATTTGTCAATTTTCCTATTTAACTAATTTATTGAATTCATGAATGAATGAACATTAAATTAAGTACTACCTACCGTCTACTAGGCGGCGCTGGTTTCTATGTGAACCGAAATTGTCAATTGCTGTCAAGTTTCCACCCCCTGGATCTACGACTCCGTGTTCTAGGAGCTGTGATAAAGGGATTACAGTCTTAAATATACTTTAGCCATTACATTTCCCGCGGCGTCGGAGCTTCCGTACTTTCGACTTAAGTACTTGAAGTGAAAAACGTCTTGATACAAAAACTGATATAATTGGTATAACCTTAACTCTTTGCGTTTTATAATTCAATTGAACGTTAATTATGCCATTTATTCATTTTTATAAATATATTTTTTTTTTCTTAAAAAGTGCTTTTCATTATATGCGACGATGAAAGTCGCTCGTAGACTTATGTTAGACTATAATATGATTTATTTGGAATCCCAATAACATTGCAACAAAATACAATATATAAAATCATAAATGGGTTCACAATTTACATATAAATATATATTTATCTTAGAGAGAAAACAATCAATAATAATAAAGTCAGTTAAATGTGAGCCAACTTTACTATAGGCCAATCATGACAAGTGGCAAGCTCGTCGATGTCTCCAGCGTACCAAACTCGGGAAATATCACAATTGAATTAAGTATTAATGTATTTTATTTATATAAATTATTAAATATTATTGTGTCCCGACTAGGAATCAAACCTGGTACTAAAGTCTACAATAATAACCAGTAGAAGTTTTGCTAGTGGCTTAAATAATATTGTAACAAACATTTATGGAACTCGATACTTGCTTTATCTTATATTTGACCTTGTTGGCTATAAGTTACCTTAAAATAAAATAAATTTAAATAGCACCTATTGCGTATTTCGAGTCACAAAAGTGGTTTCTTATAAATCAATTAAGCGTAACTGCGGAATCACAAAGGGCTTTTTCTTTTGAACGCTCTACCCTTGTTTACTTCCAATATATATTAATCTACCCTCAAGGCATACTTTTAACTTACGAAATACGAAATCTGTAAATTATTGCTTTTTCTAAAACTAGAAAAGTCTTGAAACTCCACTGTTGGAGATGGGCTTTTGAGAATTTGGAACCGGGACCGACATGGAGCGACGCCGGCTTGACGTGCTCTCCGAGTCACGGGAACGGTGGTTATTGTAAATATATGATAAAAGATTCGAACCAACCTTTTTATAATTATAAGGCAAGCATTCTTACAACCGAGCCACCACCGTTATATATATACGTATATAACTAATTACGTCATATTATATATATAATATGACGTACGAGTATATAGCGGTTATCAAACTTTTTGGTACCATAGGATTGTATTGTTTTGTTGTTTTAATTAAAGATATTTTTTTGCGCAGTCATGTTTTTTATTTTTTAAATCTTTTAATAATAATTTTAAATACCCGCGCAGTCTAAAAAAAATGGTAGCGATACGAGTATATCTGTTTTGCTGCGCCTCAGAAGTTTCCAGGTTTAATCATTGGCATTGAATTTGTATCTTTGAATTCTTCGCAATTTCAGAGCAGACACCCGCTATCCGCCAATTACGGAGTTAATTACGATATTATATTACCTCTAAAATCCTACCTTGAGCCATTACAGCCATATTTTACTTAAAAAAACATTAGGAAAAGTTTATTAAAAAATGTTATTAACGCAAAACTTATGAATCATTAACTTCTCATTACAAATGACTGTCGCATAATTACGAGCCGTCTTTGAGGACTGCTACTAAAACCCTGGCTTAATAAGCTCCATGTCCGATAAAGGAGAGAATTTTTACCGGATTATCCTCCTTTACCGGGAACGTTACGAATAATTTACCGGACCACGTCTGTCAACCCTTGTCTCAGGTAAAATGAAGTGCTTCTGCAATTTACACTGTTATATCCTGTCATTAGATGTTTTTGCTTGTTTTTGAGTATGACATCATTTTAGCTTACATTTTTTACTTTGGTTTCCTTGTAACATCTTGGATATATTGAACTTTTCAAACTTTCGCGCACATTCATAATAGATTTTATAATTTTAACGGGCCTTTACGTGATTTAACTTAGGGACATATTTCTCCCGACGTTTCAGCCAAGTTGCATTGGCCGTGGTCACGGGTCGACTGAAGCTATGCGGTGTAGTCTCGTACATACTGGGCGGTAGATGTAAACCTACCCACTTATCACTTTTAAATGTTTTTAGAAATCACGACACACGACACTTGCAATATCCTTGGCGACACCGGGCGATTTTTCCCGGCGTCGAAACCTATTGATTACTGGATTCCACGATGAAAATAGTTTATAACCCCCCTCTCGATTGATTTTTTTGTGTTTCTTTATGTCGATCGCTTCACGTACTATTCTAGGGTAATAGTGACGATCGGTGGAAAGTATCTTTGGGTCATGCAGTGTCATGGTTTGTGCCACTATCCATTAGGTGTTCTGCTATTGCTGACTTGTTTAATTGGGAGTTTTTTACAGCTGATATATGTTCCTTGACCCTCTCGGCTATCGTGCGTTTAGTTTGGCCAATATACATACAGCTGCAGTCCATTAAATCGTGTAAAGACCCGTTAAAATTATAAAAACTATCTTGGATATAGTCAGCACAAATCAAAGTGTATATACATACTCGTACATACATACATATCTTCACGCCAAATACCTTGCGGGATAGGCAGAGACAATTGAGCGCCACTTGTCATATTCACGACATACCTCTTTCGCTTCTTCGACGTTCATCAACCTCTTCATACATGTCTTTTTGTTTCGATGGCTTTTTTATGCAACTTGTCATGATAAGTATGGATATAGTAAAGTTGGCTAAATGTGAATCCGCTTGTTTAAAAGCGTGGTGTCTGAACACCCTGAAAGCAATTCGGTCGTGATAATACCATTTTACTAACGAATTAGCTAATAATTTTACGTTCATAATAAAATAATGCAAAACAAAATGGTTGATGAAAACTTAGGTATCGCAAGGGACAATACAATAGGTAGGAACAATTTGCATATAAATTGATGTTCGGAGAACCAGCATGTCTGTTTTTGATTACCATGGCAACTGACTATTCTTAGACCAAACCTTCCAATATTTCGTAAAGGGTAAATCTACTCTCTAATAAAGAAATGACAAAGTTTTCGGAACGTTGAAAATTGTTATTGACATAGCTTTCAAAATTAGCACTGGCGGGGAAATATCAGAATATTTACTGGTTCAAGGCATCTTGCCTATTTATTATTTAGCGATGGGGTTGGTTAACGTTAAGTATTGCAGCTGCGCAGTGGTCAGATTCTTAATGTTAATCATGCTCACATTGTTAAACAATAGAAATGGATGGAAGAAATGAGAGAGCGTGGAAGACAGTATGGTGGAACTGCTGTCTCTAAGGAAAGAAGCATTCAACTTACTTGGTTAGATCCGGTCATCAGCACAGCAGGTCGCAGGATAAAGTCCATTCTGCAAACTCGTGTTCTCAGCACAATTTTGAAGAATATTTAACTTATAGCGGCGCGGCGAATAAGGCTCAGAGCTGGTTTATAAAGTCTAGATGATAAGTAGGTGATGTTGAGCACAAATAAAAGCGCAAAAAAATATAAAAGAAGTAAAGACGCGTGCACATCACTGTGTTGCGAAATCAATGTACTATGAGTACGATTAGAAAAAATATTATAGGTATGTGCGTTCGATAATTTAAATAATAATGATGATAAAAATAAATGGCATCAACAAGCACGCTGAAGTGGTAACATGCCAGATACATCTGCCGTAGATGGGATTAACGATGAGGCATATGGGTTTTAGAGTGGAGATTAAGTGTGCAAAAACACAAAGTGGGACGACCCCCTATCAGATGGACGGAAGACGTAAAGAAGGCGCTGCTGGGGGAACGACGAAGGTTACAATCCTCGAAATCGGTATTCTTATAAACTCTCCAAACTCTAGTCTAAATCCACGGACTTAACCACTAGACTATGGAGGCAGTTAAGTTCAAGAATAAGGGTATACGAGTGAATAACGATTATAAAATATTTTGACTAATTCGTCCATGAAATGTAGTTTTGTGATCTTAATTCAGAGGGGAAATGCTTTTACCACAGGACAGCGATTTGGAGCAGCTATTTTTTTTTTAAGTTTTGTATTTTTGTATTCTAAGTTTTTTTTAGTTTTTGTTGTAATATACTCGTAGTTTATTTAATTTAAGGTTTTGTTAAAAATAAATCTAATTCCTTTTTGTTAATAGGATTATGGCATTTGTGCATCTAAATTAAATTGATTTGTAATGTGATGTGAAAATGAACGAATAAATAAATAAAGAATAATAAATGTAGGTACGTTGGAAAAGTGTTTCTGTTATTGGTAGGTAGGCAGGTAGTAATTTGGTCGTATTCGTGACAAATCGCAGTTCTGGCGAGTTAATGAACATTCAGCGCGGTGCAGGTGTGCCCGCGAGAAATATGCTTCCAATCATGGCCCGCATTCTCCCTTGATAGATTCCCATCTGTATTCCTATATCAGCTCGAATAACAAAGGAAATAATAACTATGTTACCGAATGTTACCGAAATGACGGTTTACCTCCAGTTTCTCTAAGGCTGAGTTGTATCGGCTGATCTTCAAAATAAAACTGGCACATTCGACGCTATTTTTAACTTGAATCGTTACAATTACAGGGAATCCATTTTGGCACAACTCAAGCTAAAGATGAATTGTTGTTTATTGTTTATTGTTTATTAATTATCCGTAGGAATCTTATTCTGACACTTGGATTTGTCAAAGTTTCCACTTTTGACATATGAAATGTAATTAATACAATGAACAGAATCATAGCCGGATAAGAGCAAGCAAGGTCAGTCTGGTACTATAAAAAAAAGTAAAGTATCATCACGACCGTTTCCCTTTCGGGGTGGTCAGAAACCACGCTTATAAAGAAGCGGATTCATATTGGTACTATATACTCGTATAGTGGTTATATAAATATTAAAGATAAATAAATAAAAAAATAAAAAAAACCAAGGATGCAGCTGTAAAGGGGCGTTGTCTAACTTAAAATGGTTTAAATAAATGTTAAAATTATTTAAATTTGAATATTTTATATTTTTATAAACCTACCGTTACAATGTCCCGAAGATTGATGGTAAGAGAACGCCTTGTTTTATTAAAACACTAAGTTAAAAAAAAAACTCTTAATTGCTTGCTAAGCGACCTAGGACCAGATCTTCTGTGTCCACGTCTCTGCTCCGTACAATATTACCGGGAGGACGAGCTGGTTAAAGATATTAGTCTTCAAACATGTGGTATGGAAGTTAGAGGTTGTGCAGAAGTGTAAATGTGTCTGTTCTAGGCGTTATAGTATTATATGTATGTAGTGACGTATCTACTATCGAATACTGTTATCTTGAATCAGTTAAATAGCTAATAACTTCCTTCAGCTTTCCATATTATTTCCCTTTCTAATTAAGTGCGTGTGTCGTTTACAGAGACATACACATAAACAGGGTTGAAATTCTGCGGCACCGGGTCCTGATTCTTAGTCAAAAATATAGTTACAAAACACAAGATCAAAATTTACTTGTTAATATTCACTTAATACAAATGTAAATCCGGCGCACTTGTTAGGACAACAGTTAGTAAACTTTATAAATGTGACGTTACTTTACTACTTCAAATATAATTTTACAATAAAATAATATAAATCCTCCTTCTTGCGTCGTTTTCATCAATTGTCACTTTAGGCGTGACATTAAATAAAACTACAGACTTTAATCAAAATAAGTTAAGTATTCACTCATTCATTACAGCCCCTAGAACACAGCGTCCCAGATGGGCCTTCCAGAACATATATGTAACTGGAGAATTTGGCCTACACTCGCCACGCTGGCCAGACGGCTTGGCGAGGATATGATGTCAATTTTTTATGATAATTTATTAACGATTCCACAAGTTGGCATTAGTGGAACCGGGACCGACAGCTTAACGTGCTCTCCGAGGCACGGGAACGGTGGTGTTGTAGATTTATGACAAATGTACGTAAGAAAAGTGTCTTTCTCATTGGTACATGCCGGGTGGGTTTGAACCGACCATTAGGTATATTTAATGAAAATGAAGTTAAAACAGCGAAAGATTCTACTATTAAACAAGGGAGGGTCGTAAACCAAAACTTAGCCCTATCACTCTTTATGCACCCGTTTACCGTACGTAGGGGTACCTTCCCTCGGAGAGCCTGAAAACGGGGACCCAGAGATCGCTACCGATTCCAAGCGGATAACGAGGCGTCACGGGGATCCTGGGCAGCAGGGCTATCTTCTCAAGCTGGGTCCCAGCTCTAAAGTCCAGACATAAAAGTCCTACTGGTAAAAAAAACCCTGGAACGCACGGGGAGCACACGTTACGTTCCATCTGTAGATCCACCGCCACTCCAGTCCACGCCAAGACAAGATACCATGTAGTTGGTATTAAGGTATTTAATAATTAATTATTAAATGATTTAATTAAGTAAAAATATTTATACATAAATTAAAGAAGCAGCGCATTGCTCCCAGTTGGTTTTCTAAAAGTGGTGTATGAAATATCTGGTTATTTTTGTTATTATGTTGTTGTTCCTATAACACTACTACCCTCTAGTTCTGTGCCTTAGTTAAATTTATATTGTGTACCATTTTAAATAAATTATTTTGACTTAACCAAGGCCCGGTGGTGGCTCGGTTATAAGAACGATTTCTTTTAAAATCCTACAAAGGTCGGTTCAAACCCTCCCGGCATGTACCAACAAGAAATACACCTTTATTACGTACATTTGTCATAGATTTACAACACCCCCTTCCCGTGCCTATGCCAGAGCACGCTAAGCCGTCGATCACTGTTCCACTAAATACCAATTTGAAGAATGGTTAATTAATTGTCAATAAAAAATTACATCAAATCCTCGCCAACCCATCTGACCAGCGTGGCGAGTGTAGGCCAAATTCTCCAGATATGTTTTTAAAGTCCAGCAGTGGAGGTCTAGCACGCTGTGTTCTAGGGGCTGTAATGATAAATTCCGGTGGGAATATACGGTGATACACAAAGAATAAAGAATATATGAAGTTACTGTTAGGGCCACGACGTTGGCCGTAGGTTTGGATCATGACTCTGGTCAGTCATGAATAATTTAAGCGATAGTGAGTAAAACAGTATGTGGTAAGGATAAAGTGTAATTAGCAAGTTTTCCGCGCCGCTGCTTTCAGAATTATATTCTATACAATCGTTGATTTATATGTTATGACCGGGGAATACAATACTTAAAAATGATATACATAGAGACGTAGTGGCTCGGTTGTATGAACGCTTTCCTTAATAATCCAAAACCCCGGCAAGTATCAATAAAAATAAACCTTTCTTACGTTCATTTGTTATTTATTATTTTATTTTATTCCGTTTTCACTAATACCAAATTGTGAAATTGTGAAAATGTCAATAATATCCGAGTAATAATAATAACGTGTTTATTTACATTTATTTTATATTGTTAATAGACAATAAGTTGGCGTTCTTACAGCCACGATCTGAATTAGATATTTATTTATTTTCTGACAAACTATCATTAAGGTTTGCAGAAAAGGATAAAATATAATTTAACATATGCTGAATTATTATTTAGATATAAAGTTGACACGGCCTCATCTAACCACAGCCACGATCTAAATTTATAGACATAAATAATTTGACATATATATTGTTTTAATTTTTTGATAGTTGTAAGATGACACGGCCTCCTTACAGTTACAAATTTCAATTATTGTTATTTGACATTGTTGTTAAGCCAATAAGTTGACGCGGCCCCTTTACAGCCAGGAATTTATTTATTTATACACTATTAGGTTAAGATATAGTAACTGTTTGTGGCAACAATCTATCATACCTTCGCGGTCACTTTATTCACGTAAACCTATTACAATAATTTATGAAACGTCAATAATTTAATTATTTTGAATTATTCTACTCCTGCTAGTAGAAGACTAAGCAGCAAAGTGGTCCAATAAGTAAGCTGTTAGCAGAAGACCAGCAGCTTAGCAGTGTGACCTGTTAATGTTTAATCTGACTGAGAAAGGAATCTGCAAGGAAAACTCAGCTATATCAGATTTACAAAATAAAACATATACAGAACTGCACCACAACGATCAATTAATAACCTTTTAAATTTAGTTATGTTTAATAACACAAAATATATTTTATGTTTTAATTGACTGGTTATGTAGTCAAAGTTCAATCTTTCAGTATCAATACACAGTCGGCAAGAATAAATGAATTAAATGCCCGGGTCCTGATATTAATTCAAAGTATACGACAAAGCAAAGTTAGATTAAAACTTCCGTTGTCATCCTACCCCAAAAAGTTGTAAAGGAAATTATCCTAAACATTCACATTTGTGTTCTGGAACCTTTTGCAATTGGCGATGTTTTTACACGCATCATGCTGGAACACTGAACAAGAGCTTTAAGCCTTGGGTATATCGAATGCGAATATGATATTTAGGAAACGAAACGAAACGATACGAAACGCTTTATCCTATTTTTTTATTCATATATTATTAGGGTTTTTTTTTTCAAATTGAGCATGACAAACCTATTTATATATTAAAAACTTCATTGCACATAAATATTCAAAGGTCGCTTGACATTCTCAGCCTGTCAGAACTTCGGGACAACGAGAACATTTATGTGAGGTAGGTGCAATATATCAGTTTAAATTAAATATATTAAAAATATACGTCTATAGAATATTATTTATTGATTATAATAAATATTTATTAATAAAATTACATACGAATACATACACACACATATATAAACTACATGAATAAGTTATACTATTTATATACTACATAAACAAAAATTTAGGTACTACGTACTATATGATAACCGATGATGTTGGATAACAATAAGCATCAATTAAAATTTTATGAAAATTATGAACCCAAAAAGTGTCTTTAAACTAATCTTTTAAATAACTGTTTGGAGCATCTTAAACCTTCGGTAACTAACTCCAACCAAACTTCGGTAACTGCAAACGACTTGGACATAAAAAAAATAATGAAAATTATAGTTTAACAATGCTTCTGTAAGACTATTAGTCATAAGGGACATTTATTTATACAATTTGTAATTAGTTATAGTCTAGTTTAGTTTTATATGACAACAGCTATAATCTTAAGTGAACTTGTTATACTTCTATGTCTTAGCTTATAGTATGACATTGCCTCTTTACGGCAGCTATCGTCTTAACTGACATTTATTTTTTTATAATTGCGTCTGTCTTAGCTTATAATATGACAATGCCATTGAAGCAGTTATATTCTTAAGTGACATTTTATTTTGTTATCATAATTGTGTCTGTCTTATTAGGGTTGTAAGTGGCGCACGAGGTCAATAAATGTTAGCAACTGGAGTCAGACAATCATGACTGACATTAGTATCTAACACTATGCCGGCTTGACTGGGCTTGACGGCAATTCGAGCCTGATCCCAAAACGTGTGGATACACTTTACTGGGTATATCGGCACGAACGGTGAATACTTCCCAGCAGACTGGGCAATTTATCTTACTATTATAGTCCGCCTACAACCTATTAAAAGTGTGACAATGCCTATTTACAACGTCTATAATATTAGGCGTTATTTTATTTCCTAATTTTAATTTACTTTTGATACTTTATTGTTTCTCTTTCTAAATGATGGTTATCATGTACTGCTCCAGATATACCAATATGTACTATAAAATATCAAAAAGGCCGGTTCGGCTGCTCATACAGCCGAATTTAGAAAGCACATCAAATATAATAGCAATAAACAAAATTATAACTTTGTGGCATTTGGGGTTGAAAAAATATTCTCTTGATACCCACAAATTCATAAAAGAGCTGGGTAAACGAATTTTTCAAGAGTGTGGCGATCCCAAATGCCATAACTACCTAAAACAGAATATTTCGATTATAATTCAACGGGGAAATGCGACGAGCGTTTTAGGTACCCTCCCTGGTGGTAAGCCCTTAGTTTATTTTGTAGAATAGTATTAATTTCATAGGTATTTTTAGTTTAGTTTTATTTATAATTAGTTTTTTTAATCTATTTTATTTTAATATTTTTGTATCTACTTCGAATAAATATACTATAAAATGATATTCTATTATATTATTGTTGTAATAATTTGACTTGTAAAAGCGCAGAATACTTTTTGTAAATATGGCAAGTAGAAAATAAATAAATTGAATTGAATTCTAGTTATTCACAAAGTTAACAGTTGGGTGAAGCGATCTTTTTTTTATGAGGAAACCGAATTTATTTAAGGCAATGCATTAAATTAACAAGTGATCTATTAAGTCTCAGCATACATAAAACATCCTAAAACTTGAGATAGGAATATTAGCCAGTTATCAGACGGTATATTATATTAGTCATTGTTAGTAAGTGACTAATTGCTTCACTTGAATCAATAGTAAATTCGGTACAGTAAGAATGTGAACTTTCGGGCGAATTCGATTGCTTGTGATGAATGACTGTTTCTAAGTTAATTAATCTTATTGGTACTGCCGTGTTTCGCCTATTTCTCTCGCTTCACATTTAGGTCGTTACTTTCCCAATTTTATCTAAAAATAAACTAGGGAAAAATAAAGAATAACGGTCGCGACGACGCATGGAATTTCGCACCCGCTCATGCCATTTCTTCGCATACTTGCATCCAAAAATTATGATGATATTAAATAATGCTACTAGTAATATTAGCCCAATTATTATTAATATATTATTCGTTGACATGTGATTTTCAATGTTCTTTAAGACTTCTGAAGTAGATACATTATTTCCTCCTTCGCCGCTGTTGTTCTGTGCCACAAGTATTTCCTCTTTGGAATATGTTTTGCCCATGTTCTTATTTTTATTTATTTATTTAAAACTTTATTGCACGAAGTACAAAGGCGGACTTAATGCCCGTAGACATTTTCTGACAGCCAAACCTTGGGGACAAATTTGTACTATTATAGGTGCAATGAAAGAAATATTAAAGAATTAGGTAGAAAAATTAACAGGTTAATTATACACTTACATATTATATTGTTATATATATATACTAATACATACAATACATGTTTTTTAACAAAGATCTGGTAGTTGCTTGTCTTATGTTTACAGGAAGATCATTCCATAAATTTGTGGCGACAACGACAAAAGAATTTGAAACAAATCCGGAATGATGAGAGGGGACTGAAAGAAGTGAGTTGTGAGAGGAGCGAAGAAATTTATCATGGAAAGATGAGAGATAGGCACAACTGTCCTTGAGGTATCGCGGTGTCGCATTTGGTTTATATAGTTTAATTTCAACAAAACCTAACACTGGTCAACACTGATTTTGGTGCAGGGAACTTTTTTAACTTCGGACCTTATTTATACTCATTACATTAATAGCCAGAATATTCATTTCCTACGAGTTGTTTTAGAGATTTTTAATGTAAAGAAATTTTATGATTGATTGACACTTGTTCGGGTTGACAACGACCCCGAAGCGTGTGGACCATGAGTAGATGTTGTAGTAGTAATCTATGAAACTATCATTCCGACGATATCTTGTCGGTATTGTTAAATGGTCAATCATTGTCTCGGCTGTCTTGATATAATTTCCGATCTAAAACAAGGTATGTGAATATGTGTCCGTCAAATTAGACGAGCGGACGCGATTGGGGAATACCACTGACTTTGAGTTGCACGATGACGTACGATGCAACATGTGTACTGTTCCGATATGCAAATCTATTAATTTTATTTCATCACAGCTGCAGCCCCCAGAACACAGAGTCGTGGACCCCAATGTTGGAGATGGGCATTCCAAAAAAATCTGGAGAATTTGGTCTACACTCACCACGCTGGCCAGAGGGCCGTCTAGGGTCTGATGTCAATTTTTATAGATAATTTATTAACGATTCCACAAGTTGTCCACCACCCGGGACCGATGGCTTAACGTGCTCTCATCATTTACATCTATGGCAAATATGCAGTCTTATTCAAAATTTTCCGCTCTATTGTTTAATCTTTGTACAATAAAATAAGGTTTTCCATTGCAAAGAACATAAAACTATCAAATCTCACTTAACAGGGTAAAAATACTCATAAGAACAAAAAAGTTATTAGCCAAATTGTTTTTACATTGTCGTTTTATTAGTCCTATAAAGTAGGGTATATATAGCGATATATATAGTTAACGGATTCCATTATATTGCTTAAGTTAAGAATAGTAATATATAATGTTTGCGCTTAAGTAACAGAATAGTTCTGGTGGTCTAGCTACGAATGACAGAAAACGCCCAGATGGTATATATATATATATATTAATTTTTATAATTACCTCAAAATAAAATGTTTTTAATTGCATTAAAAATAAATGACAGACTTAGTGCACTGTTCGCACTAGAGCCAATGGCTTCGGTATAAAATTATGTGAATTAATGTAAATAAAGTAAACAATAATCACGACCGTTTCCCTTTCGGGGTGGTCAATAACCACGCTTATTATATCTTTGTGTCCCGACCAGGAATCGAACCCGGTACCTCCGAGTCTAAATCCACGGACTTAACCGCTAGAGGAGGCAGTTTTGAATTTAAGTCTGTTACATAAATGAGCATCCTGCTCTTCAATACACAAAACCGGGACCCAAAGTATTCTTCAAAATTCCCGGGTTCTCTTATTGTATTCAAAGAATCTCGTTCATCTAATTTTCGAAGTGGAATTTCTTCAAAATGTCTTCTTATATAAAAAAAAAGTTCAATTACGGACTTAATTATGCACAAAGTTGGCAAGGTTTTCTGGCACTGAAATTAAATAAGCCTACAATAATGTATTCATGGAATTATAACTTTTACTAAATCTTTTCGAGCACTCGTAGTGAATCTCTTATACCAAGTTTATTTAGCAGCTCTTTTACGCTTTATCGTTGGATTTATAGAGTTTTTCTAATAATAATAAAATTAATTATAGCACATAATTTACAAACATGGGCGAACTTAATGCATAAGGCATTCTCTACCAGTTAACCGTTGTCATGGTAAAAAGTGAGGTAATAGGATGATTAAGATTGGAAATAATAATAGTATAGATACAGCATGAATAAAGATATAAATAAATACTTAGAAATTAATTATTAATTTTTATGTAATATAACTTATAATAATAATGCAAACAAGTTGGTACCCATATAAAAAAGTAATAATAATAATATAATACAATAAGTTACATAAATAAACAATTAATAAAACGTACACATATACAATATTTACTATGTCAAAGCGTCAATTGGGTCATTTTGCAATTTAAGGAAATGACTGTAGACCAAGTTTTTAAAGATGGAGATAGAAGGAGCTTGTCTGATTACCAGCGGAAGGTTATTCCACTGGCGAGCAGCCGAAACAGTAAGAGAATCTGATTATCTGTTAGAAGAGTGTCGGGGGATGGAAAGTTGGTTGTTCTGAGAAGAGCAAAGAGGGCTTCGAAACGATCTTTCAGATAAGAAGGAGTCATGGGGTTATTAAGGATGCCAGAAGGTAAGGTGATGCAGATGTCTGCAAAATCGGATAGTTAGCCACTTTAACTGTATACGAAATTGCGAGTGTCAGCTGAATAGCCACGCGCGTGTATTTAGCGCGGTCGGAATTGTTATTTAAATTATTATTTTTATGAAATGACATTTGTGTGGAAAGAGTTTTAGCACCAAGAGCTGGTCTTCTTCTGGAACCTTGGGGTCGACTCCACTGAGACGTTGTCAGCTGCTGCTGGAAGAGGTAAGTGCTTCTGCCCCTTTCTTTGGACTTCACGGAGCTGGCTCGTCATCAAACCCCTTAAACCATATACAGTCCACTCATCTATTACTTTGTGAGGGAGTTGAACACTGCCTGTCTCGCTAAGGAACTTGCGTGAATATTTTTATTTTAAATTACATTATTAGGTAAACCATACAGCACTGAGACGACGTTATTAAATCTTTTCAATCCGTTGCCCCCGGGATTCGTGTCTTAAATAGCAATAATGACCTTACTCGGAACGTATCTCACCGACTCCGGAATTCCTACAGCACTGAACGAAAAATTTGATAAGCTCAAATTAGCCACAAGCAGATTGGAAAACATTGACTCACATATTGCTTTTAACCTTTTGAAAAATTGCCTCGCTGCCCCTAAGTTCATTTACAGTTTACGCACCACACCATGTTGGGATTCAGAGATACTATCAGACATAGACAATCATTTAAACAATCTTAAATATAAGCCTCACTTGCGACCAATTTGCCCAGTTAAATTCGCCGGCTTAGGAATTAGAAAAATATCCGATCTTACTGTCCCTGCTTATCTCTGCTCCATTAATTCTACAAAATCTCTCTGTACCACAATTTTATCAAAGACATCCTGTAACATTGATGAATTCCACCGAGAAGAAGAGGCTCTTGCCTTGTGGAAAACTCTATCATTAGAAGACCTACCACCCGTATCACCTTCTCTAAAAGCATCACAAAAGGATTGTGACCGTCCCATTACGATAAAAATGTATAATTCATTACCTAGGTTGTCTATAACAGAAGAGGCTCGTCTACGAGCATCTTGTGTGAGTGAGGCTGGTGCCTGGCTACATGCTATACCTTCTCCCTATACAGGCACGCTGCTAGACGAGACGCCAGCACACTCCGTATAGCTGTAGCCTTAAGACTGGGCTGCAAGGTATCCGGTCAACATATTGTTTTTGCGGTGACAATGCAGACGAACTAGGCCGCCATGCCTTATGCTGCCAAAAAAGTGCCGGCAGAATCTCAAGACATCATGCTATTAATGACATCCTGTCCAGGGCGCTTACAACTGCTAACATCCCCTGCATCCTCGAACCATCGGGGATAGTTAGAAATGATGGTAGGCCGGACAGGATGTCATTAATTCCATATACTAGAGGCGGCGCACTGGTTTGGGATGCCACATGTGTTGACACACTCTGTCAGTCACATGTGACATCCAGCCATAAGAAACCTGGGGCCGCTGCAGAAACAGCCGCACGCCTTAAGCGCAACAAGTACGCGGAGATCATCATCAATCACCATTTCATTCCATTTGCAGTTGAAACGATGGGCCCGTGGTCCGAGGAGGCTCTTGTGTTCTCCCGCAAGCTCAGTAAGAAACTCCACTTGGCGACGGGTGACCCTTTGAGTAGAGAATATCTTGTTCAAAGGATTAGCCTCGCTGTTCAGCGGGGGAACGCATCGAGTGTCCTCGGCACACTACGCCCATCGAATAGTCGTAATTTTATTTATTAATTTAGTTCTTAATTTATTTTATTTTTTAATCTTTGTACTTTACAGCACTTAACATTATTATTGGCAGAATGGTAACAATTTGCCTTTAGAGGTTTACACAAGTAGCATGCATTTGGTTTTTGTACAAATATGTAGCGAAAATAAAGAGAAACGCACTGCCGACAGACAACCCGAACCCATAAATACATACTATACGTAACATACGTCAAGAAAATTGTGAGCAAACAATAAAATGCTTTATCAATCGGATACGAAATCAATATCTAATAAAAGTAATTAACAGACCCGTTTTATCAAGTACCTCAATAATCAAGTAACAAGACCTTCTGATACTTTATTTGGGTGGAATTGTACCCAATTTTGTTTACAAAATACCGAAGTGGATTTGATTTTATCCAATTACATCGTTCAGGGACTTTGAATGGCATTATAATTGCTAATTTATAACCAAATTTAGGAAGACAATTGACAGAATCATTGAAATATATATTAATTCCGATGTCACATTTTTAGATGCACTGTGCTGGATTCTAATTTTTGACGACTTATTTGACGTTTAGAAAAATAAAGAATAAGAGAATCTCTAGCAAGGGGTGGGACTTTGAATGGCATTATAATTGCTAATTTATAACCAAATTTAGGAAGACAATTGACAGAATCATTGAAATATATATTAATTCCGATGTCACATTTTTAGATGCACTGTGCTGGATTCTAATTTTTGACGACTTATTTGACGTTTAGAAAAATAAAGAATAAGAGAATCTCTAGCAAGGGGTGCGATTTTTAAATGACACCGATAAGTTTTAAAAAAAAGGTAATAAATAAATTAAATATTAATTAAATTGATTTATTTAAATAAATAAATATGATTGGACCTGACCAGGAATCGAACCCGGGACTTAACCGCTGGACGCAGTATATAAAAAATTATAGGAATCGAAAAAAAAAGACTATAAAAATTGTATCAAATCAATCGAAATTTTTCAATCTGAAAACTTAACATCGATGTTAAAGTTTTCAGTTTTCACTAACCGAAGCTGAGTACAAAATTGGTTAAAAACTAAAGTGCTTGCAAACCGTAAGCTAAGAGCTTGGCTTAAACTTTAGGGCGGAAATTTTCATTTACAAAGTGCGTCCATTACCAGTCATTAAAGTTTGGTTGTTAAAGTGTTGGCGAAGTGAAATTAGACACTAACCTAGCTTAAACACTGCTCGGGGTATTACTGCTAACGGTGCACTTACAACTTTGGAATGTAACAACTTTCAGGTCATTCAAAATCATTTTTATTATTTCAAGGGTGGCCCTAGCGTACAAGGTGTCAAAGTCAAAGTCAAAATATCTTTATTCACGTAAACCTATTACAGGCATTTGTGACACGTAATTATTTAGAATGATTCTACTCCTGTTAGTTGAAGACTAAGGAGCGAAGTGGTCCAAAGAGTAAGCTGTTAGCAGAAGACTAACAGCTTAGCAAATTCCAGTGACCTGTTAATGTTTAATCTGACTGAGAAAGGAATCTGCAAGGAAAACTCAGCTATATCAGATTTACAAATGAAAAAACACAGAATTACACAACAACAATAAATAAATATCTTTAAAATTTATCCATGAGATTATAAAACCTGGCACAGTGGTACCCCACCGGGTATGCTAACATTAGGACTTGTCTGTGTGCAACCCGAAAGCTGACAAAACGCAAAACCTCTGCTAATTTAAGATCAATAAATTGAACGTGTTCGGCAGAGGTCCCAGGCCCCCACAGCAGCACCCGATCACGGACATAACGTGTGCCAGCCATCCCCCCGCTCAACCAGACCCTTAGGGTGCGCACCGGGACCCGACACACGTGCCACCACTGCAATGACTTTCTAAGGAAGGGGCGACCACCGGACACGCCACACCATTAGAACTGAACACTGACAACAACCTTCGAGACACACACAAAACATCAACATAACAAATAGATGTTAGGAACCCACTTGTCGCTGTGCAACTTTGTTAATAAACGAATATCTCTGTTAGTAAATAAAGTTAAAAGTAATAAATAAATAAAGTACCTAACTAAATATTTTTAAAGGTGAGGGACAGGAACCTCCTGCATTTCATAAAGTTGCATTTTGGGTATGGGCGCTTTCAGAGAAGCGGGTTCAGTATTGCTTGGAAGGGTGAATCATGTCGTTTTCAGTCGTGGCAATGGTCAGAAAAGTAACGTGCGTAATGTTAAAGACTTTTATTAAAAATGGTCAATGTGTGTCAACCATACTGAGTCATGATATGACTATATGATTTTATCATGATGTCGAATTGATTTATTTTTTTATATAGGTACCTACTTACTCACTTTTTATTCTAATTTTTATTGTTTTGTATTAACTCTATTATTTCATTGATTTTATTAGTGTTGAATTTTGATTTATTTTATTATTATTATTTATTTGTCTTTTCTTTCTTTTTATATTAATTTTATACTGTATATAACTATTGTTAACTTGAAAGCTTTAATTATATTATTCTTGCAAACACAAATGAGGTGTTGGAGCGATGGAGTGAATATTTTAGCGAGATGTATGCTAGTGGTACTCCTAACGACGTTACGACGGGTACTTTACCTCCAGAGCTACCCACAAATACAACGTCCACATTTAAGGAGGAAATAAGTGTGCAAGAATTGCAATCGGCAATTAGAAGCCTGAAATGTGGCAAAGCAGCGGGAAAAGATCGAGTGCTCGCTGAAATGATCAAATACGGAGGTATACCAGTCTGGAACGCTTTCCACCTGCTGTGCAACCTTTGCTGGCAGGAGGGAAGAGTACCGGAGGACTGGCAGCAATCAGTCATCGTTCCTTTATACAAAGGTAAAGGATCTAGATTGGACTGTGCCAAATACCGAGCAATTAGTTTGATCAGTTTGGCGAGCAAGATGTATGGCAAGATTCTTACGAAACGCCTGCAAGAGAAGACTGAAGGTCTTTTATGGGAGGCACAAGGAGGCTTTAGACCTGGAAGAGGATGCACTGACCAAGTCTTTTCGCTCCGCAATATCACAGAGAAGTTTTTGGCCTTAAACCAGAGGGTTTTCTGTGCTTTTGTGGATTTGGAGAAGGCTTTTGATAGAGTTGTAAGAAAGAAGCTTTGGGACATTTTGCCGGAGTATGGAGTTGATGACAAACTGCTACAAGCTATACAGTCCCTGTACAAGGACTGTAAAGCTTGTGTGCGGGTGGAGGGAGGTATGTCTCCTTGCTTTGAATCCCAAATGGGCGTCAAACAGGGCTGTGTGCTTTCCGCCAGATTATTTACCCTATATCTCGACAAATGCCTAAAAAGAGTGAGAGAGAGTAACTGTGGGATAAAGATGAGTGATTTAGTGGTGAACTGCCTGCTTTATGCAGATGATGCTGTTCTCATGGCATCGTCCGAACAACAACTGCAATCACTAGTCACAGAAATGAAAGAGGGATGTGCAGAAAAAGGACTCCGTTTGAATGCGAGAAAAACCAAGGTACAAGTGTTTGAAAGAAGAAGGATGACAACCGTGACGATAAAGATTGATGATGAAACTCTAGAACAAGTAAATGAAATTATATATCTGGGCAGTGTTTTCACTGCGGATGGGAAGTATGATAGGGATGTTGAAAGAAGAGTGAACGCGGGAAATAGTGTCAACGGTGCCCTGGGGTCACTGATCGCCAGTCGGAATGTCAGTGACAAAGCTCGACTCGCCATACACAATGCCATGCTGGTACCAACACTTATGTATGGAAGCGAGACGTGGATATGTCAGAATACGCATGAGAGTAGAGTTAATGCAGTAGAAATGAGATCGTTGCGTCGGATATGCGGCGTCACTTTGACGGACCGCATACGTAATGACGAAATACGAAAAAGGGTAGGTATGAAAGAAAGCATAGGGACAAAAATAAGGAAAGGCATGCTACGATGGTTCGGGCATGTTGAAAGGATGAATGCAGAGAGATTGACGAACCAGATATATAATGCGAAAGTCGTGGGTAAAAGAGGCCCTGGCAGACCTAGACTCACATATTACGACCAAATTAATAAAACAATAGCTGAAGGGCGTTGAAAAGCCATCGAAACAAAAGGGCATGTATGAAGAGGTTGATGAATGTCGAAGAAGCGAAAGAGGTATGTCGTGACCGTGACAAGTGGCGCTCAATTGTCTCTGCCTACCCCGCAAGGGATTTGGCGTCAAGATATGTATGTATGTATGTATTATTTGTATAGTAAATTAAAAAATATATAGGTATATTGACAATCCATTTTTAATGAAAATGTATGTATTAATTATAAGATTGACTGCATGCTAAATTGGGCTTTACTGTTAAGCCATGTAATGTTTTATTAATAAATAAATAAATAAATGACTCGAAGCTCGGTGTTAGTGTTCAAGTGCTTATGGTATAGCGTGTCCCGTAGTCGTCCCTTCCTTAGAATGTAATTACAGTGATGTACCGGTCTCGATCCACACCCTCAGTAATAATATGTTTCTTATTTATTTATTTAATTAAGCAAGTCAACCACATGTTTACTCTTATACAATATATAATCTAGAAGGTATCTTATTAGTTAACCTGGAGTCCTTCAAGCGAAGTGTGAAAAGGCATCTAGTCAAGCCGGCATAGTATTAGGGACTGATGTCGGACATAAGTGTCTGATTCCAGTTGCTAACATTCATGGACCATGCGCGCCACTTACCATCAGGTGGGCGCAAGGTTACATGTCGATATAAAAATATATATATAAAAAATCTAATATAAAACTATAAAAAACACATGTTACTTACAGATCAGCATTGCATTCAACAGATAGGTAACATCGTTTAATAAAACACAAAATCTAAGTAGTTATAATTTAAAATATATAGACATGACAAAAACAATACATACATATCTTCACGCCAGATCCCTTACGGGGTAGGCAGAGACAATTGAGCGCCACTTGACACGATCACGACATACCTCTTTCGCTTCATCGACATTCATCAACCTCTTCATACATGCCCTTTTGTTACGAAGGCTTTTTAATTCTCCTTCAGCTAGTGTTTTATTTATTTGATCGTGATACGTGTGTCTTGGTCTGCCAGGGCCTCTTTTACCCACAACTTTCGCATTATATACCTGGTTCGTCAATCTTTCTTCGCTCATCCTTTCAACATGCCCGAACCATCGTAGCATGCTTTTTCTTATTTTTGTGCCTATGCTTTCTTTTATACCTACCATTTTTCGTATTTCGACGTTACGTATGTGGTCCTCCAAAGTGACGCCGCATAACCGACGCAGCGACCTCATTTCTACAAAAACAATAAACTACAGAAAACAAATAAAATGAATATCGCAAGTACTTACAGATGCAAACAGTATAAACTAAACAAAAATAATTGAATTAAATGAACAAATCAACACAACGACACCACAGTCACCAGCAGTGCACAATATAAACAAAAAAAAAACTTAGACCGAGAGTCGGAAACTCAAATTCACCTTTCGCTCTCACCAAGCGAAAACTATCAATCCTAAACCTCAGTTAGCTCCTAAACATATTATTATCACTGAAGTACATAGGCGAGCTTAATGCCGTAAATGCATTTTCTACCAACTAACCTGCTGATGCGGATGCTGATGGGTAGGGCTTGGAACCGAGGTCTAGCACGTTTAGTTTATTGTTTATAAATTAACAGAGGTTTTGGGTTATGTCAGCGTTCGGGTTGCACGCAAGTTGTGACGTACCTGGTATGGTATCACTGTACCAGGTAATGAAATCTCATAGGTACTCATAGCTAAATTTATTTATTAAAGGTATTTATGTTTGTTTGAAAGGTATTTAATTCTGTATATGGTTTATTTTGTAAATATGATAAGCTGAGTTTATCTAGCAGTTTTTGTTTTCAGTCAGATTAAACATTAACAGGTCATTTAGTTGCTCACATATTGCTTAGTTTTCCACTTTCATATACTCCGTGGTCTAGTGGTAACAGACGTTGCCGTGAACTCGGGAGGTCGTGGGTTCGATTCCCACCGGGGGCAAGTTGTACATTGTATAATTTGTCTCGATCTGGGTGTTTATATGTATAATATTTACAAAAAAAAAAAAAGTATAATATGTAGTTTATCAACCATCTAGTTTCCGTAACACAAGCCTTGTAGCTTACCACGGAAACTAGATGGCGCTGTGTGACCTGTCTGGAAATATTTATTATTATTATTATTATTACCTAATTTTAGATAGAAAACACATGTCGTGCTAGTATAAAAAAAAACATTAAAACTTCTTTCCTCTATTTTACTAAAAAATAAATCCATTATTAATATATCTCTAAAATACTTTATTATTATTATTAATAGAGTACATTTCTCAAATGTACACTTGGATTTGAAAAATCTTTGATTGTGCGAGCGAGAGGGATGCGATAGTATTAAACCCTTGAGAGGGTTTCAATTTCAATAACCTACTTATACCTATATTTTTTTTATTTACTTACGATCAATTACTTCCCCGGGGAAAGTTTCTACCAAAAGTATTTTTAGATAGACCAAAATAGTTAACACGTATATCATGATTTATTATTTTACTAATTAGCGACTAATTAACTGTTCATTTGTAAACATGTGAAGATGTCTCGCGCTAAAAACATGTACGAAATGGTCTAAAAAAGTGTCTCCATTCTAAAATAAGATGAAGTGAGAAACTTGCGGCATTTTGTTTTGTTCTGACGAAAGAAATCACTATCACACTACATTTACATATATTTATTTATCATAACCTTACCTCTTATGTTTCAATGTCCCAAAGGTTGATTGGAAGAGCCATTATATTAGCCTTTTGTTTATTTAACAATAAAGTTTTTAAATAAAATGTATAAGTTGTTATATATAAATAAAACAAAATCTTCAGCCGCGTCTGTCTATCTGTTCGCGATAATCTCAAAAACTACTGCACTAATTTTCATGCTGTTTTCACTAATGGATAGAGTGGTTCTCGCGGAAGGCTATAGTATATAATTTGTTGGGTTTTTGTATACATACATACATATCTTCACTTCAAATCCCTTGCGGGGTAGGCAGTCGACATTCTTCAACCTTCTCATACATTCCCGTTTGTTTCGATGGCTTTTTAATGCACCTTCAGCTATTGCTTTATTTATTTAATCGTGATGGGCCAGGGCCTCTTTTATCCACGACTTTCGCATTATATATCTGGTTCGTCAATCTCTCTTCACTCATCCGAACATGTCCAAACCATCAGAGCATGCCTTTCCTTATTTTTATCACTATGGTTCTATATTACATGCCTATCAGGTACCTACCTGAAGGTTTTTTTTGTCGCCGACACCACATCACACGGGCAACGCCGGGTCAAACAGCTAAATATAAACTAAACCTAATTATCATTATTTAAATTATTTTGTATGATTCTATTTCTGTTAATTAGTGGAAGACTAAGCAGCGAAGTTGTCCAAAGAGTAAGTTGGTAGCAGAAGACCAGCAGCTTAGCAGATTCCAGTGACCCGTTAAGATTGAAGTAATATACAAACAGTATAAAATAATTACAATATAAATTAAAACTACTTAAAAGTAAAAATTTAAATAAATATAAACTAAACCTAATAAAAATAAACTATAAGAAATAAATGTCTTCTAGAGATGATCCTTCAGTGATAGTCCCAAGAAAACTGGCAACATTTCCCCTCTGTATAGCTAAGCTAATACGTTGGCAGAAATAATTGACAGCTTTCCTGTCTCCAGACTTTTCCGTTAGCCGTTTGGACAACTCCTTAAATAAATTCGTAACCTGTACTAAGGTTGGCGTATTTGCGCAGCTTGAGGTTCGTGACCCGTTAATGTTTAATCTGACTGAGATTGCAAGGAAAACTGAGCTATAGCAGATTTACAAATGAAACAAATACGAATTACACAACAACAATAAATAAATACCTTTTAAATTCACTTATGAGTATCTCATCATCAGCCTGTGTCTCTCCACTGCTGGATATAGGCCTCCATCAAGGCTCGCTACTTCACACGATCTTCTGCCGCCCTCATCCACCCCCCACCAGCAACCTTTCTCAGGTCATCTGTCCATCTGGCGGGGGGTCGTCCCACTCTGCGTCTTCCAGTACGTGGTCTCCACTCCAGAACCCGTCTACTCCATCGTTCATCGGTTTATGAGTATCTATGAGATTACAATACCTGGTGCAGTACCCTACCAGGTATTCATATATCAAAAGAGTATATCGCCGGGTTAGAGCGAAAAACAAATTTTTTTTAGTAAATTCACTTTTTGCACCAGTCGTTTAAAAAACTTCTGCTTTTTCCAGTCATAAAATCGACTTAGCATTGTGACGCTTAGTTATGAACATAGTGTATCTTAAAAGCTATTAAACGAACGGTTGTAGCCGAAAACGCAAATTTAAAAGTAATTATATGTGCATAATATTTTTGTGTAAAAATGGCTGACTTAGACAAAAATATAGAGAAAAAAAAATTTATGGGTTTGAAAACTAACTCATGTCATTACTACTAGTATCACAATATTACGAGGTGGTGGCAGTGAAAAAATTATGACAAATTTTGGGTATATTTTTCTTAAAACTGTTTAAAACATATCTTAATGTTAAGCCTAGTTATATTACTAACGACATGGTTTCCGGATAATCTTAGTAACATGCTGTCACATAGTTTAATGCCTTGCTCGGGGAATGGCAATCAGTCGGCTGGCAACATTAATTAATCAGCACAAAGACATTCGCACATTAATCACACCATCAAAACTCGGCTTAGTGGCTAACCCTCCGCTACGCAGTGTACAGGGAGACTACTAGCATAGTTTTATGCATCGATTAATAGTATGAGCACCTATTTAAACCGGGTATATAATGAAAACCTGCATTTGCACGTAGGCAGTATGAGTTATTCTGGGAAAAATCGAGTGTTGCCAATATTATTTTATTTTTAGTATCTCTATTTATATTATTAAAATTATTATGTAGTTATATAATGTAGTTTTATTAATGTACGCTTTAATAATTTATTATATTAATATAATTTAGTATAGATTTTTTTTATATACTGGTAACCCTGAAATTGACAAATAAAATGGAGTCTTGGATGTTGCGAATGCCGAATTGTTTTTCTTTTCTTTTTCGTGTGTGTACGCGATTTGAAAGTTAAATTTATGTTTTTAAATTGTGCAACTTAAATCGAGAAACATCTGTGATATGTGACTCAAAGAATATAATACAATAAAAGCTCCAAATGCGTATCTAAATGTTGTTTGTTTTTAATAGAGTTTATGTGTCCTTATTTTTTAATTTAAAAATAAAACAACAATTTAAAGAATAATAGGTACCTATGTGAAAGTCGTTAGAGGGAACTCTAATAAATAAATAAATTGAAGATATTAATTGTGTTTATTTTGCTGCCTCCGTGGTCTAGCGGTTAAGTCCGTGGATTTAGACTCGGAGGTACCGGGTTCAATTCCTGGTCAGGGCACAAAAATATTTAATAATACATTTAATTATTATTTAATTTATTTGTGATATTTCTCGAGTTTGGTACGCTGGAGACATCGACGAGCTTGCCACTTGTCATGATTGGCCTATAGTAAAGTTGACTAAATGTGAATCCGCTTATTTATAAGCGTGGTTTCTGACTACCCCGAAAGGGAAACGGTCGTAATGATACTTTACTTTACTACTTTATTTTAGTTACGAGAAGATAGTGACGATACCTATTCCGCAATTTAAAAATATATCTACTATTAATTTTATTTGACGAATATGTATACTATGTAATAATTTTATTGATTTTTTCATAGTTACATATGAAATTGATCAATTATTAAGGATGCTATAATTAACAAAAAATATATAAAAATCTTGATGTGATGATACTTCACTAATTACGATAATAATTCTAATCCCTAACAGATGGGATAGAATAAGAGACGATAGGCCCATGGGGACCGTCGGCGAGGCGCTTGTCCAAGGAGTTGTCAAAGCGGCTGACAGAAAGGTCTGGAGACAGGAAGGCTGGCAATTATTTCTGCCAACGTATTAGCCTCGCTATACAGAGGGGAAATGTTGCCAGTCTCCCTGGGACTATCTCGGATGGAACATCTCTAGAGAACATTTATTATTTATAGATTAGTTTATTTTTAATTTTATTATTTAGGTAGCTTTTAATTTATTATATTTAATTTATATTAATTAACTTCGAATAAATCCCTACCATTATGCCGGCATATCAAGATTTTTTTTCACACTTCGCTTGAAGGGCTCCAGGATCTAGGAATGGGAAAACACTTTTTATTTGGTATTGCTTATTCGTGGAACGGTTGAAGGTTGGGTAATGTAAATGCGGGTCGTAGTGGATCTTGTCAGTCAACGTGGAGTGTTTTATTACGGCAAAAGAACGCGTCGCTTCGTCTCCTCTCTTAATTATTTCTTTCCATTTAGTTTGAGAAAAAATCCTGTCATCGACATATACAAAAACTTTAGAACAGAAACAATGATAAAAACACGTTTCCTAAAATGAAGGGAAATGAATGTATATTTTATTTATATATTTTAAAATTAATAATATCATTTATTTAAATAAATACCTAACATAACCGGCAATATTCATAAATATTCAACTTTTACATAAATTGACTAAATCCTTAAACTCAACCAGTAAAAAGTAAAGTATCATCACGATCGTATACTTTTCGGTGTGGTCAGAAAACACACTTTTAAAGAAGCGGATTTACAATTAGCCAAGTTGACTATAGGCTTGCCACTTGTCATCATGGGCTATTGAAGTTGGCTGAATGTGAATCCGATTTTTTTGAAAAAAGCGTGGTTTCTGACCACGCCGCAAGGGATACGGTCGTGAATATACATTACTTTAGGACAGATGGCCGGTCAAAGCGAATCTAACAAGGAGATATGGCCTTATGGTCACATGTCGTGTTCAGATCTCATCTATGTCCGTCTCTGGGTTTCAAGGAATATTTATGCTAAGTTTCATAATAGTTAGTCCAATAATAAGAGTTGATTTGATCAGTGCTAGTGATGCTAGGTTAAAAAAAGAGTTTAATTTTAATTTATCGAATTATAAATCACAATTGGAATGCTTGTTCTCCAACATTCTTTTCTTATTTAGTATAAATATTTAATTTTATAATGAGGTGTGAATTGTAATATTGGATCTACTTGCTACATTTTTTTGTTATTCATTGTCATTTGTTTTGAGATCTGTATGTTTTCTAAATAAATAAAATAAAATTATAGATATACAGACGGACGAAGCATGTTTCACATTGATAATATTAGTACAATAGGCTAAGCCACGAAGTATCGTTTTTTTTACTACTAGCACGACATGTGACGTTGTGCCTACCTGATGGTAAGAGGTTCATGAATGTTAGCAACTGGAATCCATCACTCATGACTAACATCAGTCCTTAACACTATGCCGGCTTGACTGAACATGACGGCAATTTGAGCCTGATCCAGAATCGTGTGGATACGCTTTACTGGGTTTATCGGCACGAACGGTGGATGCTTCTCCGCCCCGGCAGCCTGGGCAAATTACCACCATCAGTCCGCCTAACACCTATTTGTTGTTCTTGTTGAAATATAAAAATGACACCACTTGAAACAAGACTGACAGAATAAATTATATGTTTTGTGCATGTCTGTTAGTATAGGTCTACGGCCCCTCTGTATTTAAGGATCAGATTCTTAAGATAAATTTAGTTTGTTCAGCCTTCAGTTCGTTTGTTTTGTCTATTTTGTTAGGGACGTAAAGCGACGGAAATCTTTTCTTGTAACTATTTTTTTTTATTGAATTATAAAAAATATTTTTTACCATTAATCTTATCACTTAGCTAATCAGTGCTGAGCATTGTTCAGCGTAATCGTATCGAATTTAAATTTTAATGTCAATCATATGTTCGCTACAATAACGCTATATATATTTGTAACACAAAATAATAGGTGCAGCATCAGACTTTTGATTTAGCCTTAGATACAAATGCATGGGAGCCGTTGGCACTGTTGGCGACCCTATTATTAATAAATAAATAAAATAAAAACACGCCTATGACTTCCTGACGTTCTTATATATGTGCTTAGTCTGACCTGTGCATGTGGTTCAGTTGCTGAATGGAGAGGAAGGGATTAGGTTATAGAGCTCTTCCAAGCACTCACCATAGGTCTGGTAGATTCAGCGATTCGAAAAATCCAGATATAGTAGCATCGTCCACAATTCGAACAGCTCCCCTCTATAGGACACTAAGAGAAGCTGTGTGAAACGCATGATCTGATCTTTCCCTTAGATATCATCTTAAAACTAAAATAAACAATTTAACTAGACCATACTAAAGCTTCCGCATCTTCATCTTATTGTGGTCAAATAATACCAATTGGGTACAGCAACCACCTTCTGATGAAAGCTAACTGCTGCAGTGGGAGTCGTCGCCGGTGTCCTCTTAGGTGGTTAAGGAGGCTGCAGATGGCCTCTTCGCATTCTCCGTGGTGTATTTCGTGGGTCCAAATGAATCTATGTACTGACGAAATATAACTCGTATAACTAATTAAACCAACGCGATCAGTTACGCACACAGGGCAAACAGTGAAGTAAGACGTTTATAGGGTTTTAGTCCATAGGTCTCCTTATGAGGTGCTATAGTAAGTCGCACATGTAGTTCGTTTCCGCATATAATAAACTTGAATTGTAGTAGGCAAAGGAATAGATCCCAACTGTTATTTGCTGTCAGATATGCTGGAACTAAATACTTGAAAAACTTCTTTGTGCTAAGATCATGCCTAAATTACAATGAAAATTTCGGTGATATTGATTTATTCAGTGTTAGTGTTGCTAGGTTAAAAAAAGAAATTAACATTAAATTATCTAAATGAATATTAATTGGAATGCTTGGAGAACTAAGTATTTATTTTTTGATTACTACTTTTTTTTTCCATAAATTTACTAGATACTCGTATATGTATATTATTTAGTTGTATTTGTTATATAGGTATTGTTTATAAGCTTATGCCTATTATTATAATGTGATTTTTGCAAAACCTACATATGTTTAATATTTAAGTGGAAACTTTGCTGGATTGTGTAACTTTTAGAATTGTTGTAATTATGTTTTAAGATCTGTATGTTTCCTGAATAAATGAAAATAAAAATAAAATAATAAAATTAAGTCTGATCATTCAAAGGAGAAATGCTGCTAGTGTATTGGGCACCATGCCACAAGACAGCGATTTGGAGGAGCTATTTTTTTTTGTAAGTATTTAAATTTTATTTTCTATGTATTATTATTATTGTTTTAGGTTAGATTTTGTTGTAATATAGTTTATTTAATATTGTAATTCCCTTTATATTGTTTGTATATTACTTCAAATAAAAATAAAATAATTAAATGATTGGTTTAATCACAGATATAGATCTAACTAGATGACTCGAGTGTATGTACTTCGCGTGCCAAAAGGAAGTGCAATGCACCTCTTTCGATGCGGTTTCATTTAGTCTGCGGTCCGCGTTGTCGGTAACGGACGTCAATCTAAATCTAAAAAATGCCTCACTATGCGGTATTGAGCTGTAAAAACTCTACAAGAAAAGTTGGACGGAATAATGGAAACGTTTCCTTTCATCGGCAAGTAATTTTGTAATTAAATTGTGTCTCATTTATTTTAGAATCAATTATTTTATGCACGTTATGTTTGTTGTGGGTTTTACTAAGAAAACTACGTAACTAAGTGTGCACCGCATGTTCATAATACATTGCCGCTTTTAAAGTTGCAAAGTTGTAGAGCCTGTTTACTAAAACACGCAATAAAAATGGAACTATCGATACTTTCATTCGTCGCGAAGCTTCTTGGTAGGGTCACTATTATCATTTTTCTGTCAAATGAAGCAAATAGTGTTGTACACTTGCTCGATTCGAAAATCGATTTTGGAAACAGAGGAATGATAATGTTCGCCTTGGGATATTTTGTGACACATAATATATTTTTTTATTGCAATTAGTTTCTGTTAGTGATTTAATTCAGAATATTATTAATTATAATTACAGGTTTCCAAGTGACCCTAACGTTAAAATGAAATGGATTGAAGCGACGACGGGGCATGAAAATTGGTTTCCAACAAAACATAGTCGAATTTGTTCTGTTCATTTTTTTGAGGGCAGTTTTAAGGAAACAAAAAAGTTTCGACGACTGACTACAAAAGCAATACCGACTATTGATGTACTGAAAACGTCAACTAATGATGGAGTTAGTAGATTGACATTGTGGTCGACGGCTCGATGCACCGGAACCCTTCTCTAAAATTTAAAAATCTCTAATATTACACAATAAACAGTATATGTTGTCAACGTCGGAACTATTTTATATCGGTTTCGCGCGGACTGGAGATTCCCATCACTAAAATGCTCTTGTGACGTCACAGTAGGTACAACAAAAGTGGCACGCTTGGTTTTCATACAAATGCAGGGACTCGCGTAATCTAGTTAGATCTATATCTGTGGGTTTAATGCTGTCTATAACAAAAAAACCTCGTGTCGAGTCGCGTAGCTCAGCTGTTGTGCAGTTCCAAGTGCCAAGTGCGGTGTCGGAACCGGTGACGGAACCGGTGCCGTTTATAAACGACATAGTCTTACTGTTTTAAAATAAAACGATTTCAAAAGTCGTGGCGAAACAAACAATAGTTCAACTCTTGAATATTACAAATTTTAATAATGAAAATTACAATTAATTAAACTGTACGTTTAGGATACGGCTACACTATGTTTCTACGACCGTAGTAAGATGGAAATATTTTTATTTATTGATAAAAAAAATTAATAACAAATATAGTAAAAAAAATACATATAAATCAGACAATTTAATTTAATTATTTAATTTGTAATAACTTTACTTTTCACGTATATATATATATATTTAAATATTAAAAAAATATTTAGGAATTACACTTTTATTGTTTTTTGGTTCGCGAAATATATTAAATTCATCATCACGATCCGTGTCCCGGGTGGTAAGAAACTAGGCTTTTAAATAATCGGATTCATAATATTTAGAATCGGTTTATAATATGACAATGCCTATTTACAGCAGCTATAATTTAAAGATTATAATTATGTATATTTGGGTTGTAATGTGCTGCTCCAAATACAAGCTATTTCCCAGAAAATAAGCTTTTCGTTATATTGATTAATTTTTTTGACATGTAAAAGCGCAGAATACATTATATTTATTGTCCTATGCCTACTTACAAAATACTTAAAATACTTAATACACATTTAGCGAACTTTACTATAAGGCCCAACATGACAAGTGGCAAGCTCGTCGATGTCTCTAGCGTACCAAACTTGAGAAATATCACAAATAAATTGTTGTGTCCTGTTTAGTAATCGTATCCAGTACCTCAGCGTCTAAGTCTATGGTCTTAACCGCTAGACCACGGACGCAGAGGAGAAGACACGAAAAAATTCAGAGAGCACGATAAATACGAACTTTTTCCGATAAAATACGATGGAAAAACATGCAGGCAAAATATGCGAGTATATAGCAGGGAGCATAAGGTGCCAGGTTCCTAAAATCTGGAATGAGCTGCACTGGTTGGCAGAGAAACCTGAGTTGACTAAGCCAGTTAAGAAATACTTTAGAAGGTTTTTCATTGACCTCGCCAACGAACCTTAATGATAAACTGCCTCCATGGTCTAGCGGTTAAGTCCGTGGATTTAGACTCGGAACTCAACCGTACCGGGTTCGATTCCTGGTCGGGACACACAAATATTTATTAATTTAAATAAATACATTTAATTATTATTTAATTAATTTGTGATATTTCTCAAGTTTGGTACGCTGGAGACATCGACGAGCTTGCCACTTGTCATGATTGGCCTATAGTGAAGTCGGCTAAATGTGAATCCGCTTATTTATAAGGGTGGTTTCTGACCACCCCGAAAGGGAAACGGTCGTGATGATACTTATTAATAAATGAAAAGGATAAGAGAGGAAAAAATAGATAAATTTTACAGTTTTTGTTAAACAACCAGATCAAATAATAAGTTCAAAAATAAATTAAATTGGGTAAATAATTGTTTGTTATCAAAATAAAGGTAATTGTGAATTGGTATTTAGTTTGTAATAGATATCCGAGCTTCGATTGAGGAGGGTTCAGTTACCAATACTTAATTATAAACTTCGATTAGTTTAATTATAGTTTGACATAGAAAAGTCCTTCATCTATTCTAAATTTTGATTTAAAAGTTTAACAGGCTTTTCCTTCAGCATCGGTTGGTACACTCTTTGATCGAAATACACTGACCATGGCGGTGTGCCTTCGTCTCGGAGCCCGGACTGTCCACCCACACCAGACACCTTGGGCTTTCTTGCGCTAGAAGTGCTGGCCGCATACCTCGTCACGCTGCTCTTAATGACATCATCCGAAGGGCTTTTGACACTGCTGGAGTACCCGCGATCCTAGAACCCTCTGGATTGCGCAGAGATATTGTTTTTCTTTTTAATTTATATAAATTTGGAGACTCTTACATCAGTCACACGCTAAAGATGTGAAATACTCCCAGCCAGTGTGTTTCCCCATTCCTATATCCTGGAGTCCTTCAAGCGAATTGTGAATACGCATCTTGTTAGGCCGAGTGGTAGAAACTGATGTCGGTCGTTAGCTGGAATCAGTTGCTCCTTTTCTTGCTTACTATTGATAATAATAATTTTATTTACAGTGTTCTACAAAACTTATACATAAACCTAATAAACAATTTCGACTCTAGTAGGTACAATGCAGGAGTTTAAATTAAATTGGGAATTAATGAGTCCACACTAGGTAATGAGCCTGGCTCGTGGGACCCTGTTTTCGATTACCTGTATTGGTTGCCTAATAAAATAGATTTTACTTACATTTACTTAAACTGAAATTAAGATCCAAGCTAATAAATAAATAAAAATAAAATTAAGGAAAAACAACAATTATAAAATATGAATAGGTGGACGCCATGTCACATGTTGTGTTCATATTAAAAAAATCACTTAAGTAATTTGACGACTTGGCACGACATTCCTCCACGGCAATCTAAAATACCGAGAGTTGTTAGAACAATCATTTGACCTTGGCACGTATACGGGTTGTTTAGTAAGTAAGCCGTTACAGCTCAGTAAAACTTGCCTCAATTATCGTGCGTGTACTTTGTTTCTAGCGTTATTATTCTAAGTACACTAACCTTACAATTTATCACCTTATAGTTTAATACGTCATCTATTTAGGTCAGATGTCCGATGGCTCAGATTTGGGAAAGGTGGACGATAAGCCGCGCCCTCAAGTCAGTTATGAAAATATTTCGACTGGAAACCGAACCGATAACATGTCATCCACAGAACAGAAAAATTGGCTAGTAATTCAAAATAAAAAAAATACTTACTTTAAGTTTTTTTTTACAATAAGATTTTACAAGCATTGCGTTCTCAAAAAACCGGCTCCAGCATTCAAAAATACTTATTAATCTAAGTCAATACAAGACAATACATTTTCTTATAAAAATAAAAGAGGCAATATTTTATCAAATAACACTTATCTAAAAAAATGAATATATGTCAAAACAATAGTAGTGTCAAAATAAACACTACAAAATATTTCAATGGGGTTAGTAAAGTACAGAAAAAGTAGGATATAAAATAAGAGAAAAATAAAGTATTATTAACAATATATTCGTAAGTATCTGGTCTGCACACTAGGACATCACGTGGTGTGAGGACTAGATACGACTTATTGAAATAAACTTGACGTTTGTAATATATTTTTTAAACAACAAAATATAATCTCATAGCTATTAATAATATTAACAATAAAGATGCACTTGTAGCAGAAATCCAGTGGGTCCCACCATTACACATTAATTGAAAAAGAGTATACGGTAAGATTGATATGGATTTTGATAAATATAAATATACCGCGGACAATATTAACGTTTTCGCAATGATTTTCAAGTTGCAACCCATGGAAGTCACCCAAATTGAAATAGTGGAAAACGCTATTTTGACGCGAGGTCGGCAATGATCAGAAAAACTCGGGCTAAAAGTATCAGTAAACAACAGAATCCACTATTTTGACGGTTTAACGTTTGCACTTACTTAAGTGTGCAACCGTGCCGCATGCCATTTGTTTATCCGGTCGTCACCAAATACTAATTCCATATATCATAAATATTTCAGTGCCATTAATTTTACCATTGAGCAACAATATAAGCAAATGCTTACCAAAATTGTTATGTTTGGGTATACCCACATAGGTATGAGTGTGTGCCTAATTGTATATGTTTATTCTGTTCTGTGATACCATCGATATCTGCCTCTAAATGACTAATGTGATTTTCAGTCTAGTCACTATTATATACGGTATACACTAAATACATGTTACAAGGCCTGCGGCGGCAGTATATTATTATTTTATGTATACTGGAGATTACAGGTGACATCGGGTCCATCTGATGGTAAATGGTACGCGAGGTCCAAGAATAGGAGCGACTGAAAACCGATACAGTCTCTACCACTATGCTTGCCTAACAAGATGCTTTTTTACAATTCGCATGAAGGACTCCAGATAGGAGTGGAAAAACAAATCGGCTGGGAGAGAATTCCACATCTTCAACGTCCAGCAGATGTAACAGTCTCCAAATGTATAAGTATGCGTAGGGATGCGTGTAGTTCGATTGCGGAATAGAGAAGAAGGTATTATGGAGCTCCTCAAAACACTCGCCGTGGTATAGCTTGTAGAACACGCTCAGAGAGGCAACGTCACGGCGAAGCTGAAATGATTCGAGAGTTTTAGACACTGTATTATCGTCCACTATTTAAATTGCCCGCCTCTGTAGGACTATGAGAACTGAACAATATTCCACGCATGACCTCATCAGTGCTTTATACAGCATAATTCTTAGTAAATGCGGGAAAAACTGTGTCACCTTTTTAAGTATCCCGATTTGTTTTTAATCATGAAGAAATAGTACATACATACATATCTTCACGCCAGATCCCTTGCGGGGTAGGCAGAGACAATTGAGCGCCACTTGACACGATCACGACATACCTCTTTCGCTTCGTCGACATTCATCATCCTCTTCATACAAGCCCTTTTGTTACGAAAGCTTTTTAATGTACCTTCAGCCAGTGTTTTATTTATTTGATCGTGATATGTGAGTCTCGGTCTGCCAGGGCCTCTTTCACCTACAACTTTCGCATTATATATCTGGAATATTATTTATATAAGAAATAGTAATTTTGTATTTTCTTGTCTTATTTTATTTTTATTCAAAATTATTTATTGTATAGATTGCTTATTCTAATTTGTACAGTTGTATGCACATGACATGATGATGCAATCTGTCCATCATTATCTCATAGAGAAGTTTGCGAAAAAGATGGATAAAATAATATTGCAGGTAGGTTTTTATTATTTGTTAAAAGATACGGGGAACAGTTAACAAAATCTTTCAGTTATTTATCTTAACTGGAAATGACAATGGCACTTAAGTCTTGCAAAGTTTAATACCGGTCAAAAAGTATCACAATTAATCAAGTTTTCGATTTTAATTTATAATAGGATTATCATTGACTTGAATGTTAGGACCGGTAATTAAATATAATTTATTTCACGATGCATTGTGTAAATGTCACTTATCACTTATTGGCATAAATTATAAAGACATTTTTTTTATCTTTCCCGAGCATAGTAATTTAAGAGGACTTTTGCATACTAAGCACAAATAAGTTCATGCGCGGAATACTGTTCTCATGATAGTTCCGCTAAGTACAGATGCTCTCAATGTCCTGGAGCAGCGGGCGATTCAAATAGTGGACGACACCACAGTGTCTAAAACTCTCGAATTGCTGCAGCTTCGCCAAGATGTGGCGTATTCTACAAGCTATACCACATTCAAAAGAGCTCCACAAGCTTATTCCTTCTTCTCTATTCCGTAACTGAACCACACGCACGTGCCAAAGTATGCATCCACATACCGTAGCCACTATTCCTACGCGTACATATAAATTTGGATACTTACATTTGTTGCACGCTGAAGATGTGGATTCTACCGGCTAATGTGTTTCCTATTTCCTATAACCTGGAGTCAAGAGAAAAAGACTTGACTGATGTCCGTTATCTGAGGGTTCAGTTCAGCGCGGTATTGAGCAATCCAGCACATAAATCCCACACGAAGGAACTACGTGGTTGCAATCTATACACTTGACATGTCGGTGCAAAATGGTGGGAAAGAAATTTTTTGTGGAATTAGGAACAAATCAAATCAAATAATTTATTCAGTAAATAGGCAATATTTTTAGCACTTTTACACGTCATAACAGTTTTATTACACATAATGTATACATTAAAATATTTACTAGTGGTTAAAACAGAAACATAATATCAGCTAAACAACTCTATAACTGATAATGGATTTAAAATTACTGGACAGGAACAGTAGATACCACCTCGTCAAATTATAAGTATTCTATTTATTGAAATTATAATAACAACATTTGAGCTTATCCGAAGACTTAGGACGACGATTTTTGTATTAAATGCCCAGTGCAAACATAAATCAACGGCGCTTGTAAATTTAATCCGAGTTTATGCGGACATTTCCAACAGCAGCGTTCTTTTTAGGATTATCCCAATTTTTTTCGAACGGTGACTATAAATTTGAACGTGGCATGGAAACTGTCTACCCTTATCTTCAATCTGAATACCTTACTTTGCCCAAATGCGGGACATAATCTGCCCACGTACGGGTTAATGATTAAAATTACAATTTTCTTATTAATTAGCTCTACGGAATTTTCTGTACGGCTCTTTTTTATAAATTTACGTGAACCTATTAATTATTATTGAATTATTAACAGGTGTTGGCGGAGAATGCTGGGCATATCATGGACTGAGTTCCGAACAAACAAATCCATGCTGGAGGAACTGGGGAACAGACAGCGCCTTTCCTCGACTGTACAATTACGCATTCTCACTTTCATCGGACACGTGTCACGGCGTGGAGAAACATCCATCGAGCGCTTGGTAGTCCAGGGGATAGTCGATGGCAAGAGGATGCGTGGTAGGTCTCCGATGAGATGGACCGATCAGATGAAGGTTGCAATGGATCATCCCCTACATGAGTGCACTAGGAAAGCCGGGCTCCGAGAGGAGTGGCGACGGCTTGTTAAGCGTGCCACTAGCACTCCAATGGCGACCACGATCACTCTGCCAAGAGTGTAGCGACTAAGAAGAATTCATTATTACAGCCCCTAAAACACATATTTTTCCACTATCTACTGTTAAGCCTATTATATTATATATTATATCTTGGTATTTAAGTTCCTGAGGCAGTTCGGAAACTTTTTTGTATAGTACCTCATAACCCCAAATAGACGGAATCGGAGAAAAAGGGTGGGGGTCAAAATGTAATTAATATTATTATATACCGAATGGAATGGCGGTAGCATTAAACTCACTATTGCTTTTTAAAAAATGGCACTCGAAACGTACGGCCAATTTGCGTAAAAAAAAATCAAATACAAAAACTTGTAGAAACTGCTGCACCTTTGAGAAAAAATCTTGTTGTGTAGAGATGCTATAAAAAAATGTCATATGTAACTGCGGGACGGTTTTTGAGAAATTAATAATAATAATAAATTATTTATTGTACAAAAACCAAAATAAGTGAGTAATTAATGATTTAATTGGCGAAAAATATATATGTAGTAAAAATAATATGTATTTAAATTTTTAAAAATATATATTGATTATAATAATGGGTACGAGCAGCGAGTTAAAAATTCTAAAGAGATTGCGGTCGTGATTATATGTTCCTCTTAGCTGCGGGTTACCTCAATTCTTATCTGTTTTTGACTTTAATCTGTACTTGAGATTTACTCTCGTGCGAGTTTTGTCGTCAAAGAAGAAATATAAAATCATTTTATTGAGCTACATCATATCGGATTTGTAGAAAATATAAAAAATACCCGTTAAAGTTTATGGACTAATAAAATTCGGATTGTTTATATTTTACTATGACTTATGTATATTATTATATAAGGATTGGGCCATTAATACGGTTTCTTCAAAAATCAAAATCAAAATAATTTATTTGCTAGAAAACACATTGCAAGATCTTATAGCTAAATCTCTAAATCTTAAATCTTAAAATGACAAAAAAACCTAAATTACAGCTTTTTAAATTTTTATTCTTTACTAACGCTTACGTGGGAAACGCCACTGTCGAAGTTGTTCAAAAATACGTCTACCATCCAATTAGGAGCCCACTTCATCAAAGAAACTGACAGACGCATTAAGCTAAGATGCGCAGCATTTACGTCAGTGTCTGAATACAAAAGTTTACAACCAGTGCGTTCTTCCAGTAATTTCGTATGGTGCAGAAACGTGGACACTGACGGTGAGTCTGGTCCTCAAGTTCAAGGTCGCTCAGCGAGCTATGGAGAGAGCTAATCTCGGGTTTATCTAAAAAGAGTTAGAAACGTTGACTTTCTTTCAAAATTAGCAAGCTGAATTGGCAATGGGCTAGACACATCTGTCGCAGAACCGATGAACGATGGAGTAGACGGGTTCTGGAGTAGAGACCACATACTGGAGATCCACGTATCGCAAAGTGGAACGACCCCGCGCCAGATGAATAGATGACCTGAGGAAGGTCGCTGGTGGGGGATGGATGAGGGTGGCAGAAAATGGTGTGAGGTGGCAAGCCTTGGGGGAGACACATACAGCAGTGGCGAGTTGCAGGCTGTTGAGGACGATAATGACTAACTGTTGGACGCCCATATTATACTAGCGGACAACCAAATATTTGAGTAGGACGTGTGGAAAAGGAAAAGGTATAAAATGAAGCATAAGGAAGTCATGCTACGATGGTTCGGGGCATGTTGAAAGGATGAGCGAAAAAACATTGACGAACCAGGTATATAATGCGAAAGTTGTGGGGAAAACCGCTCACCAGATCGAGACTTACACATCACGATTATATAAATAAAAACTGGCTGAAGGTGCATTAAAAAGTTTTCGTAATAAAAGGGCATGAATGAAGAGGTTGATGAATGTCGACGAAGTGGTGCTTAATTGTCTCTGCCTACTCCTCAAGGGATTTGGCAGGAAGATATGTATGTACGTACTATCACGTGTCATTTTCAGATGGTGACGAATATAATCTATTTCATCCCTAGGTCATCTATCAAGGCAAATCTCTGCATCGCTTCATTAGTTTGAAGGTACGACAAACAAACCTATAAATGGCTCTGTGGTGGTTTTAAAAACATAGTCATTAAGCCGGTGTTTTTATATTAAGTCAATTATTACACATTAAGATATTTCTTTACGTAAAGGTCGTATTGTACGTACATATTTTACTTGCACTATAGTGTATCTCTTTATTCTACTTTTAATATTATGCATAAAATTTGAAACTAAAATTATATTAACATGAATTATGTGAGTAAATGCTTAGATTAAGACACGGTCGTGATGATCCTACTATACTACGATTATCCCCCTGGACTGATGGTGGTAATTTAACCAGTCTGCCGGGGCGGGGAAGTATCCACCGTTCGTGCCGATAAACCCAGTAAACTGTATTCACACGTTTCGGGATCAGGCTCGAATTGTCGTCATGCTCAGTCAAGCCGGCTTAGTGTTAGGGACTGATGTCAGTCATGAGTGTCTGATTCCAATGGCTAACATTCATGGACCTTGCGCGCTACGAAAAAATAACGAAATCCAGTGATAACGTTTGCGCTTAAGACTTAATAGGGCTGCTAGACAACCCCACTGTCTATGTGGCGGGCACGTGCAGAGTGCGCTGGTTCCTAAATCTATAGGTAGATGTGTGTACTGTGTAGTAAAATTAAATTATAATATGTATATTTTCAGAAGAAATTAATAGTAACAATGTTATTATTAACGATCAGTTTTGTATTGAAAAATTCTACTGCAGTTCGTCTCACAAATATATTCAACTTTTTGAACACAACATCTGATATTAGTCTTAAAGGATTTCTCCACATCGGCAAAGCATACGTGGTCTTTCTAAGGGTACCAAATCCAGAAGACAAATATTTAACTTACGAATTGTACGAATCAAAAAACCTTAATACGGCAAATGAAAAGCCTCAATTGATAGCTGTATCAGAGATTCCTGTAACATATATAAAAGAACAGCTAAAGATATACAAAGATGAGTTATTTAAAGCTAAATATGTAGACGATTCGGTGCCTGGTACTCGCGTTCGAACGCTAAGGGAATGGCAGATTGAAAACGCATTAAAATCTAGAAAAAGTTTGGCTTACGATCATAATACGGTGTTAAGGTCTTAACAGAAATATTCAGAGACGTCTCTCCAAACTTTACCAGACTCGAACTATAATTATTTATGCTTTTTCAATTATTTATTCGTGGTTAACATCTAACCCGTCTGGCCAGCGTGATTAGGCAAAATTTTTCAGAAATTTCTGGAAGGCCCATCTCCAATAGTGAATGACTATTAAGGAGGTACTAAATAAATAAATGTAATTGAATAAAACGATATACCTATATTGTTGTTAATACATATTTTGATAGTCGCAATCATATTTTGGCTTCGCACAACTAGGTAACACCGATCAAGTTGTCCCTATTAATGCTATGTTCGACTTGAAACCAAATTAAGCACGGCTTGCTTTTTTTACCGAACGTTGTATGAAAAGCGCAATGCATGGTCCAACGACAAAGCGATATAAAGTGAAAAAAGCGCCTAAAATGACAAGTCAAACACAGGGCAAAATATAGAGTTTACGGTGGTCATCAATTATGGAATCCCAAATATGCTGTATATATTGCACGAATCGAATTAATACAAAGAAGATTTTTGAGATACCTACAATATAAAACTAATACTTATAATTTAAGCTATGATCAGTGATGCAAAAGACATCATTTGCTGCGACTAGAGACGCGTGGGTATATTGCAGACATAACCTACCTGGTTGGCGTTGCGCGTGGAATTGTGGATTCGCCTGAGTTAGTAAATTTTATATCCTTGAAAATACCCTCACTTAAGCTCAGGCAGCGTCCACTCTTACATGTTACTCGCTGCGCCACCAAGTACAGGCGTAACGCGTTCTTTAATAGAGCAAGTGAGTTCTTCAACGACCTGAGCATTGATGTTGATATGTTTAATGACAGTACCAAATCTATTAGACGCGCAATGACAAATGAGCACTTCAGGTAGGGAAGTGTGCTCAGCTTATCCGTGTAGAGTAATATTGGTTTATTTAGCATTGTTATTTTAATTTTTATTGTCTCCATTTTTTCTATTTTTTTTATGTGAAAACTTGTTATTAGCTTAATTGTGTTTAATCTTTCATTTTATATATGTATAGTAGCTGTAAGTTTTTCTAACATAAATAAAATAAAAAAATAGGGTAGTTGACTGTGGTAAAATATATGTGATTTTCACACCCAGCAAGCATTTGAAACTGCAGCATTTCTGAGCGAAGATACAAACACGATATTAAAAAAAAGCATTTTAAGGCAATTAAATTTAAAAAATACAAAGTATATTTCAGGAATCCGTAGAAAAAAAATAAAAAAATTAAAACACATGGATAAGCGAGTATAGCCTATAATTACAAGCGCTAAAATAAAATATTTTTATGATCTATTGCTGGAGGATATCTTTGCCAGTGAACCCTTTACCCGAGTAGGGCAATAAATTACTCCGTAATGAAGGCAGGCGGCAGGAGACCCGCAACACTCTCAATGCTATCGTTCTCCGGATGATGGATGATCCCAAATGTGCTCCACAACTAGTGAATATTACGAATTATTTATCAAAACGCGTTGACTGAGTGTAAAGAACGAGTATTTAAAACTGACGACGGACGGATTATAAAAAAATTAAATTAAAGACCAATTGAAAAAGAGAAAACATACAAATATCTGGGCTCCATTGTCAACGAACAAAACACCACAGTAATAAAATGCCGCATAAATCAAATCAATCAATATTTATTTCTTTAAATATTTTCCAATCCTGAATAATGTCAGATCATGGACCCTGACAAACACAATGTCGAAGAAGTAAGAAGGTTTTAAAACGTGGATATACAGGAGAATGTTGAAGATATCATGAAAGGACAGAGTAAAAAACGAAACCGTCCTGCAGAGGATGAACAAAGGCGTGGAACTCCTTTAAATAGTAAAGCGAAGGAAGTTAGAGTATTTAGGACACATCTTGCGTAATAATGAATATAGCTGCAACTCGTTATACAAGGAAAGATACAAAGGCTCTAGAAGACCGGGGTGAAGACGCACGTCCTGGCTCAAGGACCTCAGGGAGTGCTTCGGGATGAGCCCGATTCTTGTTCCGAGGCCAACAAATTTAAAATCGCCTTAACTGCCTTAACTTGACTGCCTCCGTGGTCTAGCGGTTAAGTCCGTGGATTGAGACTCGGAGGTACCGGGTACGATTCCTGGTCGGGACACAAAAATATTTATTATTGTAAATAAATAAATTTAATTTATTTGTGATATTTCTCAAGTTTGGTACGCTAGAGACATCGACGAGCTTGCCACTTGTCATGATTGGATTATAGTAAAGTTGGCTAAACGTGAATTCGAATTTATAAGAGTGGTTTCTGAACACAGCGTCGAAAAAACTTGGGATACTGAACAAGGTGAAGCGGTTTTTCCCGCCTGCTCTAAGACTTATGCTGTATAAAGCTCAGATAAGGTCATGCGTGGAATACTGTTCTCACCTCTGGGATGGCTCCGCTAAGTATCTTACAGATGCTCTCAATGTCCTGCAGAGGCGGGCAATTCGGATAGTGGACGACACCACAGTCTCTAAAACTCTCGAATCACTGCAGCTTCGCCGTGACGTTGCCTCTCTGAGCGTGTTCTACAAGCTATACCACGGCGAGTGTTCTGAGGAGCTCCATAACCTTATCCCTTCTTCTCTATTCCGCAACCGAACTACACGCACAGGCCAAAATATGCATCCACATACCTTACCCACTATCCCTACGCGTACTCATAAATTTGGAGACTCTTACATCTGTCGCACGCTGAAGATGTGGAATGCTCTCCCAGCCAGTGTATTTCCCCACTCTTATAACCTGGAGTCCTTCAAGCGAAGTGTGAAAAAGCATCTTGTTAGGCCGGCATAGTGGTAGAGACTGATGTCGGTCATAGTGACCGGCGTCAGTTGCTCCCATTCTTGGACCTCGCGTACTGCTTACCATCAGGTGGGCGCGATGTCACATGTCGAGTCCAGTATAAAAAAAAAAAAAAAAAAAAAAAACACTCCGAAAAGGAAACGGTCGTGATGATACTTTCCTGATAGCCAACCTTCGATAGGCGATGACATGGATTTGGGAGATGCTTCCTTACTCTTTGCTACCTGCGTTCACATTGTAAAGAGTTAACAAATGCTGCATGTACCTCCTGTGGATGCTCTTAGCTTATTCTTAATTTATTCACACAATATACATATATCTATCTCTAACCTTGTTTTAATTACCGAATGACCAGTCCTTACTTACAAGTCAATGTCCAAACAATAACTTGCTTCTGGAGTATTTTTGGAATAAAGAAATTAATCTGGTTGTCGACAAGATTTTGAACGAATCTTGTTTAACTAACAATATTTATATCATTATATTTATTTTACATACATCATATTTTATTTATTAATAAGGTAGCCAACAGTGTTAAAACCACACATGTATTTGTAGGTACTCAAAACTAAATCAGAATTGAGATGCACCTATTATAGGCGACCACCACCTTACCATTAGTAACCTTTATAGCCTATAAAACGTAACAAAATTTTAAAATAGGTGTCACAACTCGAACTCGGGAGGTCGTGGGTTCGATTCCCACCGGGGGCGAGTTGTACATTGTATAATTTGTCTCGGTCTGGGTGTTTATATGTATAATGTGTATATATTTAAAAAAAAAAAAAGTATAATATGTAGTTTATCAACCATCTAGTTTCCGTAACACAAGCCTCGTAGCTTACCACGGAAACTAGATGGCGCTGTGTGACCTGTCTGGAAATATTTATTTATATATTTAAATTAACATTAATAAAACAATAATAATATTTTCTATAAACCCTTTTCAAATAAATCTAAATTTATTTTTGTTGTTTTTCCAAAGAATAAATAAAATTTTAGATTCTAATAAAAGCCTCCGTGGTTTGGCTGTTGAGTTCGAGTAAATAGACGCTTGGGTACCAGTTCCATACCTCATCATAATAATTTATTTGTCTTATTTCTCAAGCCTTGTAACTAGAGACATCGACGAGCTTGCCACTTGTCATGATGGGCCTATAGTAAAGATGACTAAATGAACCCTTTTTAAAAAGGTGCGGTTTTTTGACCACTCTGAAAGGTCCTGATGATACTTTACTAGTTTATCCTATTGAAGCCTAAAATGCTCAGTAAATTCTGTATGGTAGCGAATTTCCGAGGCAAAATGGATGGCTTACACTAGCGTTAAACGTTAGGTTTGTTTAAATTTTGATTCACTACAGTGCACAGTGTTTTATCTAGTTCATCACAGCTGGACGATATTATTTTTGCAGTTTTCTCGTCGTAAAGATTTATTAAATAATTGTTAATACACAAACAGCTATTAGCACATTTTAGTAATATATTGTTAACAACAAATCGTAGATTTCGATTTTCCTTTAAACATACCAAGCAATTTGTCAAAAAAAATATTATTCGTAAACTTTGCTGTCTCCAGCGTACCAAGCTCGAGAAATATCACAAATAAATTCAATAATACATAAATGTATTTATTTACATTAATAAATATCTGAAGCCGTCTGGCCAGCGTGGCGAGTGTAGGCCAAATTCTCCAGATATATGTTCTGGAAGGCCCATCTCCAGCAGTGGAGGTCTAGGACGCTGTGTTCCAGGGGCTGTAATAAATAAATATCTTATAGACCAGGAATAGAACCCGGTACCTCCGAATCTAAATCCACGGACTTAACCGCTAGACCACGGAGGCAGTGAATCACTGTGCAGCCTTATAAGGCTACTGTTTGGAGTACTTAATAATGTATGTTGACTTAAAGCTAGGATACACCAGTTCCGTACAGGACTTGTTTATTTGTAGTCAGAGACCAAAGTAACCGACATAGCTTAGAAAATTGGCAAGCTAAAATGTCGTGGTTTAAACAAGCCTTTTTAGGCTTTTAAGGAATTATTAATATTATTATTTTATACAACCGAGCCACCACAACTTGACGATAGCTCGCTAAAACAATATGTCGTCTCTACCAAACTATTAAAATATGTAGCGCAATTGATTGATTTTAACATATTTTTAACGCAAGTCGTTTTTTTTTTTTTTGAAATTTTGTTGTTTAGTCTCAATTTTTAGCGCACTGTCGCAACGAGTGACTACTTAAAAAGAAAGAAAATAGTAACGTATCATCACCACGGTTTCCTATACGGGGTGGTCGGAAACCATGCTTATAAAGAAGCGGATTCACATTTAGCCAACTTTGACAATGACAAGTGGCAAGCTCGTCGATGTCTCTAACGTACCAAACTCGGGAAATACCATAAATAATATTTAAATTAATCAATATTATTTTGTCCTGACCAGGAATCGAACTCGGTACCTCAAAGTCTAAATCCACGGACTTAACCGCTAAACCATGGAGGCAGTGTCTATTTATTAAATAATAATAATTACATAGCATTATGTATGTCACACGCATATAATTCTAATTACTGATTATTAAAAAAACTATAGTGAGATACAAGAACTTATTGAAAATTCACAAAAAAATATACATTTGCATCTTATCGCCGGGTTAGAGCGAAAACCAACTAACTTTACTCTTCCTCTGCATGTCAATGATATGTTGTCTCTGGGCTACATTCATTGTTATGCAGATGACAGCACGGCACACGGGCGGTATCTGAGTCCTCGAGCTTTGGGAGGGAACCAACTAGAGGAGTCACGGCGCATCATGACGGCAGAACTGAACGACACCCTCCACAAAATCTAATTATGGGGTGTTCAAAATCTTGTCCTGTTCAATGCCAACAAGACCCAGTCATGCGCGCTGACGGCCAAGAAGTCCCCCTTCTCTCCTCCTCCTATTCTTCAGAGCACCACGCTGGATCTACAACCCAGCTTCAACATTCTCGGGGTGGAAATACGCTCAGACCTTACCCACCAAAACAGCGTCAAAAAAGCTCGGAACACTGAACAAGTTGAAGCGGTTTTTTCCGCCTTCAATTAGACTGTTGCTATACAAAGCACAGATCAGAGCATGTATAGAAGACTGTTCTCACCTTTGGGATGGTTCCGCCAAGTACCATACAGATGCTCTCAATGTCCTATAGAGGCGAGCTGTTCGAATTGTGGACGATGCCACTATATCTGGAACTCTCGAATCCCTGCAGCTTCGCCGAGATGTGGCTTCTCTGAGGGTGTTCTACCGGTTATACTATGGTGACTGCTCTAAAGAACTCTATAACCTAATCCCTCCCTCTCCATTCCGCAACCTAACCACACTCACAGGTCAGAATATGCACCCACATACCGTAGTCACCATCCCTTCGCGCACGTATAAATTTGGGGACATATAAAGATGTGGAATGCTCTTCCAGCCTCTGTGTTTCCACTTTCCTATAACTTGAAGTCCTTCAAGCGAAGTGTGAAAAGGCATCCAGTCAAGGCATAGTGTTAGGGACTGGTGTTAGTCATGAGTGTCTGACTTCAGTTGCTAACATTCATGGAGCTTGCGGGCCACTTACCATCAGGTGGGCCCAAGGTTACATGTCGTGCTAGTATAAAATAAAATAAAACATAATTTTATTTAGTAAATTCACTTTTTTACACCAGTCGTTTAAAAAACTTCTCCTTTTTCCAGTGATAAAATCGACCTAGCATTGTGACGCTTAGTTTCGAAGATAAAGTCGGTCTTAAAATTAAAGTTATATCCGAAAACGCAAATTATAAAGTAATTAAATGTTTATAATATTTTTGTGCAAAAATGGCTAACTTAGTAGGTTTTTGTTTTTAGAATGATTCTACTCCTGGAAGACTAAGCAGCAAAGAGTAAGCTGATAGCAGAAGAGCAGGAGTTTATGCAGCATGCAGTCGACATAAAGAGTTGGACAGAATCCAACTCCCCACGAAGCTTCATTGGGAAAAAGAGTTTTCACCCTTTTGCATTCTATAATTTTGATGCTGCGGCATCAAATCATGGCGCAAACATCTGATTCACCGTGTCTGTTCTAGTAATATCAGTTCACTGATTGAAACTTGTATTATTTCTCAAACTCTCTTCATTAGAAGATAAGTAATCGTCGATCACGACCTTGTTCGAGTAAAAATACAATGACTCAGCAAAATCGAATCACTATCAAAAATTCAAATTCTTTTATATGAAAAAAAAAAAACAATTTGGTTTCCTTTCATTGAATAGATGTTTTTCAACAAACGTGCTCATTCATCAGGACATTCTGGCGTAAAGTAGACAAATAGCGAGGCTGTCCAATTCAAAAACCTCGTAACAATTTAATCCAGTTATAAAATAATATAGAAGTTTCATTTAGGTCTCAAAGTTTTAACTAATTGTGAAGGAATATAATAATAAAATTAACTAAAAATAATAAGTAAAGTATCATCACGACCGTATCAGTTGTAGGGTGGTCAGAAACGACGCTTATAAAAAAGCAGATTCTTATTTAGCCAACTATACTTTGCTATAGATTAATCATGACAAATGGCAAGTTCGTCGATGTCTCTAGCGTTTCAAACTCAAGTAATACTTGTCACAAATAAATTAAATAATAATTAATATATTGATAACAAGGTTAAATATATATAAATGATAAAACTTCTTTTAAATCGCCAGAGATACTGGCAGCATTGCTGCGTTGAATGGTAATGCTGATCCTTTGGCCAAATCAGCGGCAGGGAATCGCACTAAGCTTGTAAACTGCCATATAAACAAAATTGTCTAGTATTTTTCTCCTCTCCAAAAAACTCCAGGTTATAGGAAAGTGGAAATACACAGGCTGAAAGAACACCCCACTTATTGTGCGACAGATGTATGATTCCCCAAATTTATACGTACGTGAAAGGATGGTGACTACTGTATGTAGGTGCATATTCTGACCTGTGCCTGTGGATCAGATATGGAATGGAGAGGAAGGAATTAGAAGTTGTTCAGAGATAGATAGATAGATAAATTCTTTATTGCACAATAAACAAAAACACATTTAAATGTACATAGGCAAACCTAATATCTAGTGACATTTTCTACCAGCTAACCTTTGGGATAGTGAGTAATGATTGTGGGTGCATTAAATCACTAATAAAATCGGTAAATAGTACTCACCATATTATAGCCGGTAAAACACACTTAGGGAAGCTACATCTTGGACAAACTGCAGGTATTCGAGAGTTCCAGATATGATATGACAGAATATTGATTTAATACATATACTTACTTCTAGCGAAAATAAACGTATGTGTGTTAGATTTTGTAATTTACATTAAAAAAAGATCATGTAATTCTTAAGCAATTTCCTTTTACGTAGATATGAGGTTTTTAAATTGATCAACAGAGCGTCTTACAAAATATTTTCTCTCTTCCCTTTGTTTTGAAGTTCTTTCTTCCTTATTTTGCAACATTTCCGTTTGATGTTTTTTTCTACAGAGATAATGGCTTTTTGATAAATTAACCCAAATTTATTTCTCTTAACCCGAAGCAATTTGTAGACTTTCGGAGACAATCGGAAATAATGTTGTTATCACCGTCTTACAAAATGGACACAACAAACTTTCAAGGGTACAACTTTTGACAGACAAATTATCGTTATTATAACTTTAACTATGCTAAGGCCGGTTGCAGTGCTAGACCGACCGTCGTCGCTCGCGTCGTCGATGCGTTTGGTATATCAATAATATGATAATTAATTAAAGACCGGTGGTTATTCGGTTGTAAGAACGCTTTCCTTACGCGATTCTATTCCGCTATTTAATATTTATAAATAAATAAATAAACAGTAATTTTTGGAGTCTGTGCTGGAAGTTTAATACTGCTCAGGGCGGCGGCGCTTGCAGCGGTGGGCGGCGTTAGCAACTGGAATCAGACACTCACGACTGACATCAATCCACTAACACTATGCCGGCTTCAGAGTATGACGGTAATTCGATCCCGAAACGTGTGGATACACTTTAATTGGTTTATTGGCACGAACGGTGGAAACACCCCGCTTGAAACAAGACTTACTAAAAATGTAGGGCGATGAAGCAGGGGTGGTGAAGCAGAAGCACACTGCATTCAGTACACATTGAATATTTGGTACGCAATATGTTTATGTATGTTTATTTGTGTATATATATGTTCATAATACTTGCATGTAGTTTATGTAATTGCTTAGTATGTAGTGTATTTATAAATTAGACTAATATTATTAGATTGTTGCACTCTGCCCATAATCTCTCACCATCCCAAAGGTTTTCGTAAATTTGTAATTATATCGAAAATATAAAGTATAAAAGTTTTATGCATTTTAATAAAAAAAAGTTCCGTAGCATCCTCTCCGTACCAAATGAAAGCAACTACATTCAACCGCAGGCGTTAGATAATCCTGTGACGGCAAAGGCAGGTTACAGTATCTATTAAGGGTATTTTTCTTTGGCTGGCACTGACTGCAAAAATAACTGTTCATAAATATTTTTTTATTTTTTTTTATTATCATCAGGTACACACAACAGAAATAGGTACAAAATATTTTTTAAATTTCAAATCTTTACAATACAGCTCCAGTACCATCTCCAAAAGCATGTGCACACAGCATGCAATTATGAAACATTTACATATATTTAAAAATAAAAATAATAAAAAATATACAAGTATCTATAATTTTGTTGATTGCCCTTTAAGGCTCTTGCTTTGAAGTAATTCAAATATTATTGTGTACATTGTTGTTTAAGTTTTTTTTTAAATAATTTTTGGGAGTGTAGTAAAATTGACGAAAAGTTAACCTTCCTGTAAAAACCCCGCGAGGGTTTACGGTCGTCATGATACCCTACGTTAAGAATAACGAATGGTCACATACATCTCCACTAATGTTACTAAGAATCCCGCCTCACTACTATTTTCATGAAATATAACCTTCGAAGATATGAAAAGTTTTTATATATTATTAAAATAGAATAGTCTATCTTAAACTTGTTACTGAAAAGTAAAAATTTAAGAAATTGTCCTGTGAATTACGTTTTTTTTTTTTTATTGTAGGTAGCGGCACTAATTATTGGCACCTAAGTTGGGCCACCTAAAACTAAAACGGGAATAAATTAAAATATTCTGGTCAACACAACTTTTTCCTTATTTTTATTTGCTGTTAATGAGTTAGGACTTTGATTAAGAAAAAAAAACTGGTTCCTTATCTTTATTTTGTTTTTTGGAATGGAAGTGAATGGTGAGCGTATTATTGCGCAATAAAATAAAAAGGAGGCCTCCTTTTCAAACCAGCCTATTTTCGATCGAAAGCCGAGACACCATTCTTCTCATCTATTACCCACACACGATGGACCCAGCACCTCCACGGTGAATCCATGGACTGCTTAGAAATTTGTCTTCTCTCTCCTAGAAATTATTATTTTATTTTGACATTTATTTTTATTATATAATATTGACATATGTCATGCACCTATATAAGATTAATCTATGTAAATAAATTGTTTGTTTTAGCCGTAATATTTGTACGCCTCTTAAGGTAGATTGTTGCAGGTAAAAATATAATGTTCATCTTCATTTGTAACCATACAATCACAAATAAATATTTCATTTCATGTAGCCCAAACGTTAAGGTCGAACGCTTATAGAGTTAAGAATTGAGTAATATTCTGTAATTATGACGCAATCTCTGGCGTAAATGACGAAATCCACTAATAACGTTTGCCACTAAGTAACAGAATAGGTAGGGCTACCATCATTCCTTTTCACGAGGCATTTCTGGAGTACGCGTGTTCGCAGAAGGTCTCTGGTGTGGGATGCGACATGGGTAGACACTTTTGCCCCATCTTACATCCAGGCAATCACGTCTAGCGCGGAGAGTGCGGCGAATTCTGCTGAGAACCTGAAAGTGCGCGAATACGCCAACAGGTTACGAGTTTGGCCGTTTGGGGTCGATACAATGGAACCAGGACTTGTCCAAACGGCTGATAGAGCAAGGCTGGCTGGCAAAGAGGAAATGTTTTCAACCTTCTTGGAACTTTCTCCAATGAGAAGTCTCTAGAGGTTTAAGGTTAGCTTGTAACAGAGACATTAAAAATCTCGCCGACTGATAAAGAGTACTGATATTATAGCTCTCTGTACTTTTTTTATTATTGCATTAAATAAATAATTATTCTTATAGTCTTTTAAACCCGAAATATCAACAGGTGAAGTCCTGTTTAAGTTAGCAAACATTCAACAATAGGCGAGAACCGAAATTCAACAACGGCCGGCGAAATTGTATGACAAAGCGCTTAATTAATTTATGTTCTGGACCGGACCCAGGGCTGTGTCTTCTTGATAGCATATACCACGATTATAGACATAGGTCAGAAGGGCTGGTCCCATTATATTTGAAAAATACCACTACACTGGCCCTAAAATATTAGTTTTAAGCATAAGGCATGGTGAGCTAGTTCGTCGGCATTGGTTCTACAAAAACAAATATGTTGACCATGCCTTATGCTGGCCTAGGACATCATGCAGTCAATGACATCCTGTAAAGGGCGCTTACATCTGCTAATATCCCCTGTATCCTCAAACCATCGGGGATAATTAGGTCTGATGGTAGGCGTCCGGATGGAATGTCGTTGATTCCATACAAACTAGGCAGTGCACTGTTTTGGGATGCCACATGTGTTGACACACTCTGTCCGTCATATGTGACATCCAGCCATAAGAAACCCGTTGCGCTGCAGAACCGCCGCACACCTTAAACGCAACAAATACGCGCGCGGAGATCATTATTAATCACTACTTCATCCCATTTGCAGTCGAAATGATGGGTCCGTGGCCTGAGACCTTTAGCTACAGTTACGTTCCACAGAGGAACGCAGCGAGTGTCCTCCGCATATACGCCTATCGGTTATTTCTAGTGCAGTTTATTTTATTTATAATTCGCTAACCCGGTGAACTTCGTATCGCATAACAGTCAATGAATATTGGGTTACTGATTATTAATATCGTGTTACTTTTAAATTTTTTCAACAATTTTCAAAATGAATCACAGACAATTCCGCGACGTACAAGTGAGACCAATTGGTTTGACAGTTGTAGTTTTTTTTTTTTCAATATATCATTTGTTTTATATTGAAAGAACTTGATATAAATTTCTCAACGCATCCATAATATATTTGACAACCAACATTGCATCAAATTCTGCAGCATCTGGAATTTGATGATGACCTCATTAACTCATGAAAAAGAAAGATATTACGTCAGACTTGGCTGTATGGGCTAGACCCTTTGCCTTCCCTATCACCTCATTCATCATCCATCGGGAGAAGAGAACACACACCACGATCTTTTTTTATGGGAAAATCTTTTTATTTTATTTTTTCTTCAATTTTCCAATTTTATTTATAGTTATTCTGCTATATAGGATACAAATCTAACAAATTACAAACCGTAAAAATCTGTCCAGCCGTTCTCGAGTTATAAGTGTTCTAACAAACCCGACTTTGTTTTATATATTAAGATTTACTTATTATGCAATCTAATATGTCAGAAAACTTCCCCGATGTTCACACAACATATTCCCAAAGTTTCATCCTGATTGGTCAAGTAGTTTTGAAATGCATAGAGAACACACACACAGACATTCACATTTATATATATATATAGAAGAAGATTCTATTGGCTATACGTCTCCAAAACGAATGAATTAGTCTCGGCAGTCCACATGCATCAGTCTTCGGAAAGTGTCAACGGTTTATTTCAAGAATTTATGAGTGGGCGCGTGAAATATCCGACTAAGATATACCTTCAAATTTCACGCATTACAGACGGGCGTGTCAGGTTATTTATGGAAAAAGTTTATATTTCATTTGAGTGCTCACATAGATAAAAATGGATATTTGATGTCATCATCATCATCAGCCTATGTCTCTCCACTGCTGGATATAGGCCTCCTCCAAGGCTCGCCATTTCACACGATCTACTGCCACCCTCATCCATCCCCCACAAGCGACCTTCCTCATCTGTTCATCTGGCGGGGGGTCATCCAACTCCGCGTCTTTCAGTACGTGGTCGTTGATCGGTTCTGCGACAAATGTGTCCAGCACATTGCCACTTCAGCTTGCTAATTTGGAAAGCTATGTCGGTAACTTTGGTTCTCTGACGGATGTCAAATTTTCTGACTTTATCTTTTAGAAAAATCCTTGAACTTGTTGACTATCATCAGTGTCCACATCATTTCTGCACCATACAACATTACTGGAAGAACGTACTGGTTGAAAATTTTTGTCTTCAAGCACTATGGTATGTTCGATAGGAAGATGTAGCTTAGCTTCCCGAATGCTGCCCATCCTAGCCAAATGCATTTATCGGCTTCTTTGCTGAAGTTGACTACTCCTAATTGGATGGTCTGTCCATATTTGATGTATTGATTAAAAATCGTCGTCGGTTAATTTGATAAATTCTTCACGAATAAAATGCTGTTAAATACATGTCATTCCTATCACGATACTACAAGGTGCTGGCACAGAGAAAATATCACAACTACGTTGGTAAATAGTTTTATCACCACTGTATCCCTTTCATTGACTGAGAAACCTTTTTTTTCTTAAAGAAGCGAATTCACATTTACCCAACCTTACTATATAGGCCCATCATGACAAGTGGCAAGCTCGTCGATGTCTCTAGCGTACCAAACTCGAGACAAGTAAATTAAAAAAAATATTGTGGGACACGGATATATATATGACCGGACTTCAAACCCGGTAACTACCTAAAAAAATACAACCACCAGTATTCTTATTTATTTATAGAAAAACTATAACACAGACTAAGCTTTCGCTTAGTTTAGTTTTGCCTCCAGTCTCCTACATAAATGTTTTAAAAATATTGTTACTAATTTTAAGCTTTGTGGGAGAAAAATAAATAAATAAAAATAAAAAAATTAACTTTTTATAATTTTAAGCTGAAACCCTATTTCCAATGTTGGTTCATTTATACCTTTTTTTTTACATTTTACAAAAAAAAAGTATATCTTCACTAACTTTTTATCACGATAGATGGCGCATGATAGATGGTACCTAATATAACTGTCAGTTGCATAGAAAACATGTATTTTTATTACGAAATTTATTATTTTCTGGATATTATGCCGAAGTGAGCAGCTTTTTTGTACAAATCGAGATTTCTAAGCGAAATTAAAGATATGGTGATCTCAAAATTGCCGTTCTATTAATAAAGCCTTTTTTCTTTTTAAAGACGGTGTGCGCTTTCTTAATTAGTCGTTTAAGGTAGGTAACGTTAATTTAAAATACATTTTTCTGTTATAAAAATAAAAACTACAAAAACATTAAAAAAATGATGTGATATAGGTGTAAAACAAGGTACCATTGCCGCTAGCGACATCTACAAAAAGCTTTGCCTGATACACACCATTATCTTTTTAATTATAATTCTAAGACGTTTCTTCAACACCTCCAACATTATGTTTTTTGAGGTTTGGAGAGTTTACAATTATATATACCGATTTAGAAGATCCTTTTGATGGTAAGTGGCGTGCAAGGTCCATGTATGTTAGCAACTGGAATCAGACACTCGTGACTTAGATCGGTCTCTAAAACTGGGAATGACGGCAATTCGAGCCTGATGCCGAAACGTGTGGATACACTTTACAGAGATCGGCACGATCGGTGGATACTTCCCCGCGCCGGCAGACTGGGAAAATTACCACCATCCGCCTACCACCTATATCCCTTGAGGAAACCCGTTTGATAGTTGGAAGGTTAGTTGATAGACGTATTACAGCCCTAGAGTTACAGAGTCCTAGACCTCCACTGTTTGAGATGGGCCCTCCAGAAAATCTGGAGAATTCGGCTAACATTCGCCATGCTGGCTAGACGGGTTGGAGAGGGTATGATATCAAATTTTAATGACGATTCCACAAGTTGGTATTAGTGGAACCAGGACCGGCGGCTTAACGTGCTCTGCACAGGAACGGTGGTGTTGTAAATATATTTCAAATAATTACGTTATTCATAAAATCCTTAAATGGTCGGTGCAAACCAATGAGAAATACACTTTTCTAAAGTAATTGATTTACAACACTCGGAAAGCACGGTAAGCTGTCGGTCCCGGTACCACTAATACGAACTTGTGGATTCATTATTATGTAAAAAGATCCTCGCCAACCCGTCAGAGCGTGGCGAGTGTAGGTCGAATTCTCTAGAAATTTCTGGAACCCCATTTCCAACAGTGGAGGTACTAGGGGCTGTAATGATTGTGGCTTGATGAAATTGTGGTTTGACAATGATGATAGTGGAAAATCAAATATGGTATTATTGAATACATTGGAATAGAACCAATAGAAGCTGTAACAAATGTTGCAAGTCTTTGACTTATTATTTTGGACTGGGCCTTTACTTTTATTATGCAAGCTATAATTTTCACACTAGCTATAATTTTAAGATTAATATTGTATTATGTTTATTTTGGTTGTAATGTGCTGCTCCAAATACAAGCTATTTCCGAGAATATAAGCTTTACATTATTTTATTTTGCAATGTAAAAGCGCAGTATATAATATATTTATTATTACTGGTGGATGAACTGCGATTGTAACGGAGTCACGAAGCCCATCAGTGGGGTAACGACTAAGGAGGAGGCTTTTTCACGCTTCGCTTTAAGGACTATAGTTTATAGGAATGGGAAATCACACTGGCTGTTTATACAACCGAGTCACCACCGTTTTTATAATGACGATATTGTGCTTGTCGGCCTTGAGACAATGGGTCCGTGAAGGCCAAGTGGTAAGAATTTTTTTAAGAACTGTCTAAGCGGGATGGATGTCTAAAAGGGCACCGGTTTGCAATTTCTATATATTTGTCCAGTAAATATATAAGTCAAAACAAGTATTTTCCTTATTCCTTGAGATTTTATTTCCAATTCTGCAGTTCACGTACAAGTGGCACTGTAGCCGAATATTCCAGCACTTCACCACACCTCGAGGACTGATATTGGAAATAACACGACTTTTCTATGCTTTTCATATTGTTGGGTTTTGGCAACTTGTGAGACTAAATTGAACTGTATTTTTCTACCTTTATATTCCTAGCATATCCACTAATTCTATATATATATGGTCGATTATGGCCTGCTCTACTACGACAGATATTGCGTCATAATTACAAAATATTACTCAATTCTCAACTCTATAAGCATTCGACCTTGAAAAAGTCCGTGAAATATCAACTTTAATAGAGTGATATACATATATATATATAGTTAACGGATTCTACTATATAACGTTTGCGCTTAAGTAGCAGAATAGGCTACTGGTCATAATAGCTTTGTAGTTCTAGAATTGTACTCGAAAAAGTACAGACATCGTTCTTTAAAAGCGTTTTTAAATTGTATCTTTATTTTTACACAAATAATAATTATTTTCCTGGATCGTTCTGGTTTGTGGTTGAAACAATTAACAAATGTGGAAATTGGAGCACATTTATCTCGATTGAATTAATTTTGTGGTTAATAAAATTTTGAAAACATGACAACAATCTAGACCCGATTTGAAGTAATAAGTTAATGAGTGGTGGTGGTCCATGTAAGAACGCTTACATTGCTTGTTTTTTTTTATATTTATTTTTTATACTAGCACGACATGTGACCTTGCGCCCACCTGATCGTAAGTGGCGCACATCTGTACACATTACTTACCTTTTTATATGACATCCTTAATAATCTTAAAACGCCCCCTTATCTTATAATTAAAACTATATAACAATTTAAATAAATATATATTTAAATTGTATACATATATATATAACACCTTTTTAAGACGAGCAGTAAAACTATATAATGATTGCTTGGTTGACGTGGACATATTTGCTTGCTCTAAGTCAGTGTATAGGAGCAGAGTCCGTGAGATAATTAGAGATAAATATTCGATAGAATAAACTTAAATGTGATTTTTACTTTCTTTTATGGTTTAATTGTATTTTGAAAATGCAATAAGTATAGTTCTCTTTCACAGTTTTGGTACTCCAGTTCTAATTATATGTATATTGTTTGTTATATAAATTGTATGTGACTGTTTGTTACCATGATAAAAAAAAAAAAAAAATCAAACCATCAAACACCCCATACCATATTACAACACATTTATATTAAGTAAAAGAAAACAAAAAAAACCACAATTCCCGTGCCTCAGAGAGCACGCTAATCCGTCAGTGCCGATTTCACTAATACAAACTACATAGTTGAATCGTTAATAGATTGTCATTTTAAAAAAATACATCAGATCCTCGCCAACCCAGCGTGTCGAGTGTAGGCTAAATTATCTAAAAATATGTTCTGGAAGACCCATCTCCAACAGTTGAGGTCTAGGAGTTCTAGGGGCTGTAATGATGAAGATTAGGACTTAACCGCTAGGCCACGGAGACAGTAGAAGAAAAATATGTTATAAGAACATAGAAGCGTCTCCCCTAAATATCGTAGCACGAAACTTTGATCAAACCGATTAATCGCTAATTTAATTTGGTAGGCATAAAACTGGTGGGCAGAATTAAGAGTTACGACCGAAGCCGCACCTCGAGGAAGCAATTCCAATATTGCTAAGGAATGAGAGGTTATTACCGCCCTTTTGTTTTATGATTTGGGATATTATTTCTGATCATGCTACGTAGATTCGGCGATGCTAGGTCATAGACATGTATATGTCAGTAAAATGTTTGTATATAAAACTAGCTGATCGACCCATCCGCGTCAACTGTGGATCTAAGTTTGACATTTACGGTTTTTATTTTTATTTATAGTACCTACTCTCTTTTTAAGTCAACTTCGTATTTTTTGTATTTTTATTTTTACAATATTCAAATTTAATTTTTAATTTAATATTTAATTTATTAATTAAATAATTTATTTATTAATACAACATTACATGGCTTAACAGTAAAGCCCAATTTACCATGCAGTCAATCTTATAATCAATACATACATTTTAATTAAAAATGGATTGTCAATATACCTATATTTTTTAATTTACTATACAAATATTAATAAAGCTTTAAAATTAACAATAGTTATATACAGTATAAAATTAATATAAAAAGAAAGAAAAGACAAATAAATAATAATAATAAAATAAATCAAAATTCAACACTAATAAAATCAATGAAATAATAGAGTTAATACAAAACAATAAACATATTTAATTAAATAAAAACATTATTTTTTTAATGCCAATCCCGCGGGTATCCCTAGCCAACTTGTCTTGCCAGCGTGGCGTGTGTAGGCCCAATCTCCAGATATATGTTTTGGAAGACAGATATCAAGCAGTTTAGGCTAGAAAGATGACATGGTGGGGTTCGAACCGCGAGTCTTTATGGATTGAATAGCGTTCTTACAACTGAGCTCTTTTATATCTCTAATATTTTATATATGTCTATGTAAATACAATAAAGTACCATAAACCTAGTTTTACCGTTATTTATTGGCAGTGAATTTGGTAATTTTCGACTGAGCTTCACTTTCTGCGGTTTTTATTCGGCAACTTAACAGATTAGATTGAAATTGGGGGAAGAATTGTAAAATATTGTGGTAGAAAAGGTACTGTATGTTTTAGCAATAGGGACAAATGAGATCGACAAAAAGTCTACGGAAGGCTGAACTTGCATATTAATTGTCACCAAAAAATGTACAAAGGAATGGTTATGTATAAAAAATATAGTTACTTCATTAGATGGGAAATATGTTTTTTTATATATATTTTTTATACTAGCTAAAAATGCAACCTTGCGCCCACCTGATGATAAGTGGCGCACAAGGTGTATGAATGTTCGCAACTGAAATCAGACACTCATGACTAACATCAGTGTCCCTAACACTTTAACGTGGATACACTTTACTGGGTTTATCGGCACAAACGGTGGATGCTTCCCCGCCCCGACAGACTGGCACTACCTATTTGTTGTTCTCGTCGAAAGCATCTGCCATTTGCAATGATGTCAAATGCCAGTTTTAACTTTCAAGGAGAACTAATATTGTTAGCTTGCCACGATGATATGTCTTTATATAAAAATAAGACCGCTTGAAACAAGACTTACTATCGTTATTTAAAAAATGTTTGGTTAGGTTAGGTAATTCCGTTTAAGAATAACACCAAACAGTCGTAAGAGGCGACTAAGGCTACATGTAAATAAACCTAGCTTAACTTAAACTGGACCAGGTTTTGGGCACTCCACACATAAATTTTAAAATAAAGGGTGTCATCTAGTTCCATTGTCAGGAAACGACGCATCTCCTCTGCTTGGTCGCTACCCACAGCCCGTGAACTCAGGTACTGCCCTACATATATGCGTCATCTGCATAGCAATGAATATTTTCTAGGTTAAACATATTATTAATATGCAGAAAGTGTCAGTGACAACACGGATCCCTGCGTCACACCGGCGTTCACCAACATGACCCCAGATTCATTCTTATCGACAAGGACACGAAGCAGCGCTCATGTAGGAATCCCGTGATCCAGCGCACCAGCTGCTGGGATATATCATATGGAAAGCAGTGCCTTGTGCCGAACCCTATCTAAAGCCTTAGAGATGTTAAGACTAACCGCCGAAGATTCACCAAATTTGTCCATTGCCTCACTCCAGACGAAATACAAATGATAAATAAAAATAAAAAATTCAATCATTTATTTACTTTCCAATACATATAACTTATTAAATAGCCCGCCAAACTGTAACCACAGTTTGCTGGCGGAGACAATTACTCTCGAAGCTTAATAATAAATATTTATAGTAGGTACATAAAAAAGATGCGCGGGCGCGAACCACTCTCCCCCCGCGCGATCACCCCGTCCGCCTACAGGTACCATTCATTTAAGTCTATCTCTTTCTTATAAGATCACCCGTTGACCGCTTGGGACGAAAGGCATATTGGCATTTATTTCGAATCCATTGTATAGAATGTTGCTATTCGTGATTTCGTGTCCCGTTTCAATATTTCAGCGCACCAATAACGGGGCGGGCAGGCGTAGGGCGGGTGGCGGCCGATAATGTCGCTTCATACTTGTTATTACATGTAGCCAGGTGGACCAAAGCTTTTCTCGAGGTACCTATTTGAATTATTTAAGCCGACAGAAGTAGGGAACGGCTTGCTACGTTCTATTACCTACCTTAATCTTCGTATAATCATTTGTAATATACATTTGGCTCAAAATACAATCTGTGGTCAACATCTCGCCCGGCTTCTTCGGGTCTTTTTCTTACACGCACTGCCTTTGGAGAACCGCCTTTTGTATCGCCTTTGGTCATTATGTGTATTTGATTTGATTCTATATATCGATGTCTTGGGAGGAGGAAGTCTTGGAGCTTATGGGCTATCCTGTTCCAAAAATGCGGGCAGATTTTCCCGCTACGGCTGCCTTACCGATAATATTAAAAAGGCTCTAGCCACAATCGATATTACAGCTCTTTTGGAGCCTGCTGGAGTTATTCGAGATAATGGCAGACCTGATGGTATGTCGTTGGTTCCCTGGGAACGAGGACGTGCTCTGATGTGGGACGTTACATGTCTCAACACCCTCGCCACGTCGCATTTCAGGGGGAGAGCGTAGAAAATGCGGAGTCCGGCAAGCGGCGTAAGTATGTAAGTATATTAAAAGATTACAAATTTGTGCTGTTTGCCTTAAAAACTCTGTGCACATGGAGTCTAAGCCCAAAAAGTTTTTAAAAGACATAACACCGCGTCTCGTTAAGCATCCTCTAGCAACTAACCTGTGGGACAATGAAGCAATTAATGTTGTGATCTAGGTGCAAACATTAAATATATTAAATCTAAGTATTAATATTATATATATATAATATTAATATATATATTATATTAGTGTATATGTATATACACTAATATAATACCTACATACACTGTGAGCTGTGTGATCATCACAGCCCCTAGAACCCAGATTTCTAGACCTCCACTGAAGGGCCATCCAGAACACATTTCTGGAAAATTTCGCCAGACCAATTGATGTCAATTTTAATGACAATTTATTAACGATTCCACAAGTTGGTAATAGTGGAACCGACACCAACGGCTTATCCGGATAATTGATCTGGAAGGCCCATCTCCAACAATGGAGGTGTTCAGGCTAGGATTCTGTGCTCTAGGGGCCGTGATGATGAAGACAAGTTTAAACTAGCCCAGGTTTAGTGTTTTGTTTTACTTTAATACTGTTAAAAGCCTTTATCTAATTTCCGGCAAAAATGAAATCAAACAGAATCGAATGAAAAAAAAAGTTAATTAAAGTGATAGGGGTGTGTAGTGAATTAGATCAATTACCTAATCCTATTTCAAATATCATTCAATTTACTACTCAAACATTAAAGGATATAACTATTTCAATTGGTTTGAATGAGGTCAAATATAAGATGAGGCTTTGGTGCTATTTTATTAAAAAAACATTTGTCATAATTAGTGAGAGTAGAGTTAATGCAATAGAAATGAGGTCAATAGGTCAGATATGCGGCGAAACTTTAACGGACCGAATACGTAATGATGATATACGCAAAAAGGTAGATATGAAAGAAAGCATAGGGACAAAAATGAGGAAAGGCTCGGAGCTATAATTATACACTAATTCATTCTTAACCGAATAACTTAAATTTTCATGCCGTTTGGTTTCTTGCCCTGTCTTTTTATATATTTATTATCTCTGGATATTCCACTTTAATTTTATAGCAAAATTTGTGCCTCACGATTTACAAATAGGTAAAGTATCATCACGACCGTACTCCTCACGGAATGGTCAGAAATCACGCTTCTTTTTGTAATTTAAGCAGTATACCCTTTAGTCAACTCTATAGGCCCATCATGACAAGTGGCAAGCTCGTCGATATCTCAAATAATTTCAATAAATAATAAGGAATCGACGTACTTAACCGCTAGACTACAGAGGCAGCAAAGTAAAAGTAGGTATTTTTTCATGCATAACAGCCCCCAGAACTCTAATATTGGAGATGGGCCTTAACATAATTCACCAAATTTGGCCTACACTCGCCATGCTGGCCGGGCAGATTTTTTTTTTTTTTTTTTGTATTTCCAGACAGGTCACAGCGCCATCTAATTTCCGTGGTAAGCTACGAGGCTTGTGTTACGGAAACTGGATGGTTGATAAACTACATATTATACTTCTTTTTTATTTTGTAAATATATACATATTATACATATAAACACCCAGACCGAGACAAATTATACAATATACAACTTGTCCCCGTTGGGAATCGAACCTACGACCTCCCGAGTTCACGGCAACGTTTGTTACCACTAGACCACGGAGGCGGTCGTTAACAAGTAGGTATGACAGAATAAATAAAAAAAAACCTTGTTACGATTAAATATATTTTCATAATATAGGAAGCAATCATAAGAGGTTCTCGAACCGTTTATCAAGGTTAAATTTTGTAATCTCGGGATTAAGGTCGGATACCCAATTCAATATTACTACACGAATATAGAGGTTTCAATATCCGTCGTAACTGGATTAGCCGAGGACTCTATTGAGCTTCACAAGTCGTTACCACTCAGAACTGGGGAAGCCTTGACTTTATGCAATGACCAGAGCTTTCCTATCTCCTTCCTTACTCTATAAATAATAAAATAACTTATTCGAAGTCAAAAAGTTCAAGTTTACATTTTATATTTTTACATATATACTAGTTTTAGTTAAGTTAGTATAAGTTATAGTGACATTTAAGTGACAACGCCGATTTACAGCCGCTTCCTATTTATTATACTTATAATGACATTATTATTTAATTTAAACTTTGAAAATAATATTTTAAATGACATACCAATATTATGTTTATGCCCGAGTAGGTATTTGTTAAGTTAGCTTAAGTTTGGGTATTAAAGTTACAGCTAATTTTCTTATTTATATATATATATATATATATATATATATATTATATTAATTTTAGTTTAGTAGTAGAAAATATTATTTTGTTTTGACATAATTACACCATATTATTATTACCATGACAACGCCCTTTTACAGCAGCATCAATTGGTGTACGTAGTACCGCCTCCGTAGTCTAGTGGTAACAAACGTTGCCGTGAACTCGGGAGGTCGTGGGTTCGATTCCCACCGGGGGCAAGTTGTACATTGTATAATTTGTCTCAGTCTGGGTGTTTATATGTATAATATGTATATATTTACACAAAAAAAAAGTATAATATGTAGTTTATCAACCATCTAGTTTCCGTGACACAAGCCTTGTAGCTTACCACGGAAACTAGATGGCGCTGTGTGACCTGTCTGGAATATTCATTCGCTATCATGATTAGTAAAATAATTAATTTGTTATCTGACAAAACCGAGTGTACCAAATGTATGAAATGGTGAATAAATAAATGAAATGAAAGTAGGTATAAAACAAATATTTAACGCAGATCATAGAGTGACGTAAACTATCCACCAGTATTTGTAAAACCCTGCAACCCGAACGAAGAGTACCTGTGTTCCGGGAAGCAGTATTCATTGAGTGCGGAATGAGTATGATTCAATATATGTAATTATATACCTAAGAAACTATGATGGAATAAATAGATATTAAGGAATTATAATAATATACTAGTTGGGCTGTGTCCTAGTAGTCGGTGCTCTTCCTAGGAACTAGAAAAATAAATTCACAACATTGGTAAGTTAAATGAACAAATGTAAAAAAGAGAAAAATAAAATTAGTTATAGTTGAAAAAAAAAAAAAAATTCTACACTTCACAGCGTCCTAGACCTCTACTGCTGGAGATGGGCCTTCCAGAACTGGAGAATTTGGCCTACACTCGCCCAGAGCTTGGCGAGGAAACTACAAAATATCAGTTGACCCGTGACCACGGCCAATGCAACTTGGCTGAAACGTCGGGAGAAATATGTCTCTAAGGTAAATCGCGTAAAGACACGTTAAAATTATTAAAAAAAACAAGTACAAAATAATTAAAAACTAAATAATAATAATTAATACACGTTTTAATAATAGGTATCAAACTTTTATATGTTTTATTCGATATAAATTAAAAACTACTAAATAGTATTATTATTTATTATTATTATTAAAAACTTTATTGCACAAAGTACAAAGGCGGACTTAATGCCCGTAGACATTTTCTGACAGCCAAACCTTAGGGACAAATTAGAACATTTATAGGTGCAATGAAATAAATATTAATAGTAGGATAAATTCAATATAATTATATATACTTACATAATATACTTTAACATATACTGTAATATCAATATACTAAATACTAATACATACACAAAAATATACATAAATATACATATATACACTTATTAACATTGTTGGGAGCTATTTAGAAAGTGTAGATAGACGAGTTTTACGAGTACAAATTTAATAAAATTTTGAGTTATAACAAAATAATCGTAATCATATTTCTCTAATGACACCTACCTTCAGTCCACTCGTATAATGTTCTACAGTGTTCCTAAGGTAGACTATCAGAGAATTTAACATAAAGACCGGCCCATGTATAGGTATATTGTGGAATAAAAAATAAAAAAATGCCTTCGTGGTCTAGCGGTAAAGTCCGTGGCCTTAGATGTGAAGGTACCAGGTTCGATTTCCGGTCAGGACACAATAATTTATTTGTGATATTTCTAGCGTTTTAGCTTTCTCTAGCGCCTCCGTGGTCTAGTGGTAACAAACGTTGCAGTGAACTCGGGAGGTCGTGGGTTCGATTCCCACCGGGGGCAAGTTGTACATTGTATAATTTGTCTCGGTCTGGGCGTTTATATGTATAATATGTATATATTTACAAAAATAAAAAAAAAGTATAATATGTAGTTTATCAACCATCTAGTTTCCGTAACACAAGCCTCGTAGCTTACCACGGAAACTAGATGGCGCTGTGTGACTTGTCTGGAAATATTTATTTATATTTATATTATTGTATATGGACGAGCTTGCCACTTGTCATGATTGGCCTATAGTAGTTAGTTAGTTGGCTAAATGTGAATCCGCTTCTTTGAAAAGCATGGCTTCTGACCACCCTTAAAGGGATAAGGTCGTGATGATTCTTTACATTCTAAATGTATAATAAAAATAAAAAAAGTCTCAGAGCATATTTATTTATTTATATATTTTTACTGCACTTAAAAATATGACAGTTGACTACAAGGGCGAGCACACACGTATTAAAAATAAAATAAAACTATTACGTTTGTGAGTTGACTTGACTCTATCTGAATATATTATATACAAAACACTCATACACACACTAAACTCATTTACACCTTCTCTTTTTATATAATTTGTATTATTAAGTATTCAAATAAATCATTAGTTAATAGTATTTTTATCTGCAAGCGCCTAATGTTTTGCAATATTGTTTGTGAGTGCAGGGTGTCCAGAGACCCAGGCGTCCCAGAGACCCTTGTTCGGGCCCCTGATAGAAACTCATGTATAACTGATTAAACACATACATACATATCTTCACGCCAAATCCCTTGCGGGGTAGGCAGAGACAATTGAGCGCCACTTGTCACGATCACGACATACTTCTTTCGCTTCTTCGACATTCATCAACCTCTTCATACATGCCCTCTTGTTTCGATGGCTTTTTAATTCACCTTCAGCTAATGTTTTATTTATTTGATCATGATAGGCAAGTCTTGGTCTGCCAGGGCCTCTTTTACCCACAACTTTCGCATTATATATCTGGTTCGTTAATCTCTCTTCGCTCATCCTTTCGACATGCCCGAATCATCGGAGCATGCCTTTTCTTTATTTTTGTACCTATGCTTTCTTTTATACCTACCCTTTTGCGTATTTCGTTATTACGTATACGGTCCATCAAAGTTACGCAGCATATCCGACGTAAAGACCTCATTTCTACTGCATTAACTCTACTCTCATGCGTATTCTGACATATCCACGTCTCGCTTCATACATAAGTGTTGGTATTAGCATGGCATTGTGTATGGCGAGTCGAGCTTTATCACTGACATTTCGACTGGCGATCAGTGACCCCAGGGCCCCATTAACACTATTTCCCGCGTTCACTCTTCTTTCAACATCCCTATCATACTTCCCATACGCAGTGAAAACACTGCCCAGATATATAATTTCATTTACTTGTTCTAGAGTTTCATCATCAATCTTTATCGTCACGGTTGTCATCCTTCTTCTTTCAAACACTAGTACCTTGGTTTTTCTCGCATTTAATAACTGATTAAAAATAAAGATTATTTGATTTGATTTGATCTGAACATCGTATATCTAGAACCTAGATGGAACCTGTCAGTAACAACTATTCTCGAAACAAACTAAGTACGTATTCGTTTCCTTTTGAACTTTGCTATGAAAAGGAATATTTGATGATATCATTGATTGGTGCATTTCTTTCTAAAGTGCTTTCGTCGCAGCGCTATAATGGTGCCAAATTGGTAAAAGAAATTCAATAGCAAAAAAACTTGCATTAAAGATACAAGTTCGTAGTCGGTCGCCGCGATACTATAGTATATATGTATTTCTATAAAACCTTTCGTACCAAGCGAAAACGTAGAACAAAATACCAGACGACATTTTAAAGTATTTGTAAACACTTTTAAAAACAAACTAGACAAGTGGCTACTGACAATATAAATATACTATAGTAATAATTATATTAAAATATATGATAATAAATTTGTTGTAGTAAGTAAAAAAAGTATTTTTTTTACATTTAATTAATATTTAATTTATTTGTGATATTTCTCAAGTTTGGTACGCGGAGACATCGACGAGCTTGCCACTTGTCATGATTGGCATATAGTAAAGTTGGCTAAATGTGAATCCGCTTATTTATAAACGTGGTTTCTGACCACCCCGAAAGGGAAACGGTCGTGATGATGATACTTTGTAGTAAGTATACATATATTACATACGCTTTTTGTATAAAACAATAAAGTTTTTAATAATAAATTGAAAAATAAAAAAATAACTGGGTCGGTTGTAAGAACGCTTTCCCAAAAATCCTACAAGGGTAATAATATAAACTAATTCCAACTAGTGGAATTGTTAATAAATTGGCCAGCGTGGCGAGTGTAGGACAAATTCTCCAGATATACGAGTATAGTCTGGAAGCCCCATATCCAACAGTGAAGGTCTAGGAGTCTGTCTAGGGGCTGTAATGTAATGTATAAAATAACTGTCAATTATATGAACTTTATACCAGTGCTTGATATAGGGGAAGGTTGCTATGAATGGACCACTTAACATTACGACATCATATCTCAAAAAGTATTAGTTATAAAATGAATGAAGTTATATATTTTTATTTCGTGGGACTTTTATTTATAATAATCAAACGCACACACAATTCGGAATTACACTTTTTGATATAAACGAAGAAAACTAAATCTTGTCCTGTTGCCTTCTTTGGACCATGGGCACCATCATTGAACCACCAGGTTGCCATCAATGGACTTCGAGAAATTAGTTCTAGAGGTCCAATCAAGGCAACTAATTATAATTATCGATATTACAAATTATGACTTACGAAAAGAGACGAAACAATATCATACATATATCATTAATAATTAAATCTTATATAAATAGCAATCGTAATGGGATTAACAATACTTTGCTGAAAAGGTATTCGGATATCATCATAATTTGATTTTACTTGAAGTAACGCTTCAGGTGGTCATGTATGTTGCTTGTTGTAGGTGAGGCATTATCAGTCTGTCTCGATAATAATGATGCTGCAGTTAAAGGAGGCTCTTCATCAGACATTGGTTCTTCTACGATGCATTTACAGACAATGTTATTTAGACAATATTATTTATGTATTAAATCTTGGACTTCAGAAGAAACATTTTCGTTTTCTTGTGTTGAACAAAGTACTTATTTTTCGGCGACATTCTGGAATTTTAAATTTGTATTACTTAAATTATTCCAATAATAATTAAGTTAAAAATAATATAATAATAAGTTGCTATCATTGGTCCGGTCCAACGGTGGAACTCTCTTGTGGTCCATTGATGGCAACAAGGTACTTGTCAATAAATTAATGAACTAAAATTACATGTTCATGATTAGGTAAAATTGAATAACACTCATAGAATCACAGTAAAATTGTTTAATATTTCATAACAGTGCACGCACACAAATATGAATACAATGATACTTACGTCAAATTGTCCCAGGTAAAATAATTAGATTTTGACAGCCGAAAACACAACCACACGCGTCACTTCTCGCCACGTATCGCAGCAACACTGAGATAAGAGGAGGGTGCACCTGAGTCACCAAGGACTCGCTTCGACTAGTTTGGATGTTCCTGGCTTGCCCAGATTTAGAAATACCTTGGTGGTCCAATGAAAGAGCTAGTCCAATGATCGCAACCTTCCCCTAGGCATATCAGCAATGCATTGCTCGCCAATTAATCAATAATAATAATAATAACAATGATGTACAATTACAAGCCTAGCGGTGGTGACTCGGTTGCAAAAACGCTGTCTCTGAAAAAAAATAATCTTATAAAGGTCGTTTCGAACCCTGGCCAACCAACGAGAAATACATTTTTCTTAAGAATTTATATACATTTATTTGAAAAAATATTTACAACATATAAAATAAAATTAATATTAAGGATAGGGATATAAGTCCCGTCCGCGTGGAATGGTGGCAAGAACGCTGGCTGCATTTCCCCGCTGAATTGCAATACTAATTCTCTGGTCGAAGAAAGAGCCAGCCCTCTTGTCACCGGAGGAGACAACAAGACGCGGTGTTATGTCTTTTAAAAACTTTTTTGCGCTTGGACTCCATGGGCCCAGAGTTTCTACAGCAAACGGCACAAATATGTAATCTTTTAATATATATATATATATTTTCTTAAGTACATTTGTCATTGATTTACAACACTACTGTTTCCCGTGCATCGGAGTTCACGTTAAGCCGTGGTCTCGGTTCCACTAATATCAACTTGTGGAAATGTTAATAAATAGTCATTAAAAATTACATCAGAACCTCGCCAACCCGTCTGGTCAGCGTGGCGAGTGTAGGCCAAATTCTTGAGAACTTTCTGGAAGGCCCATCTCTAACAGTGGAGGTCTGGGACTATGTGATCTAGGGGCTGTGATAATGCCCAGCGCCATTAGGTCAGCTTTTGTACTAATTAAGTTTAAATTAGAATCGATTGAAGACATAGTTTTTTTGTTAACGGACTTCCCCGCAAATACATTGCCTACATCTGTAGTGGTTTGTATAAAAAATAACCCTAGTGCATGCCGGTATTTTCTTAAGAGGTGCGGCGAACGCATTAGCTCGGCTGCTTAATTAAAAAACATAGCAACTAAATAAAACCACTTTACTTTATACACTCGTCTTTATTAATAGTATATTTCAGGCACATATACTTTTATCAAAATCCCACCCCACACTTCCAGCAGATATTCAGATTAATTTACCGTATCGGCTACTCGCCAGTGGTAAAAGCTTCTTCAATTCACACCTTAAAAAACAACCTAATACTTTTTTTTTAAATAAGCAGTATAATATATTTTAACTCCAGAAATTTTGACTTTCTAATTATACCGTGTGCAATTGTCAAAAGAGCAAATATTTTGTTAGGCTTCAGGTGCTTCATTTAGAATCTCTTTTTGAAATAATAAGGTTACTTTTTTGAAAAGATAAAAATCATTACACAAAATACAAAACACTACTGCATGGTAAATAAGACCGCAAATGTAATCGCGATATCCATCGTGGTAAATACCTAAAGGAGAGAGAGGTTATTATTAATTGATCTCGCCCAAAGCCGAAAGACGAAGTAGAGAGAGAAAGAATTACGTAAGTCAACGTTCGTTGATTAGGCCCTGTATGAGTGGCGATATTTTTAGGAAAACTTATCTGCAGCGAAACTTGAATGATTATATTAATGAATAATAAAAATAAAAGTACGTTGTTCTTCATTTTTATTGTAGATAACAATATAAAAATATTTGCTGTTTAACAAATTCCATGCAGCATATTATTTTAATATATGTACTGTTATCTTTTAATGTAACATAGTTATTATTACATTATTATCTCAGTGTTTAAACATAAGTTAAGAATGATTAGCAATATGGTTTTGTAAAGTAGGTGGCGTTGTGTACGAACGTAGTCGTGTGCTGATTTCTGATTGGTTCAATAACGATGTTACGAGTCGCTTTAATGAATGGCGCGAATCATATCGCGCCAGATTATAAGAAAACAGCAGACGAGTCGGTCGTTGCGCGCCTTTAAAATAGTGAAGGTTGTAAATAATTATTGGCAATGGAAATAAATCATACAACATTGAAGACTGGTTTAATTTGAGAAATTAGTCCTAACAGTACCTATATCTACTATGCATACATAGTATTTATGTAGTTCAAATTGGTTAGAATTGAACCCCACATAATTATACTGTCCTATTCTCCCAAAGGTTAGCTGGAAAAAAACCGAAATGACTTTTGAGTTCGTCTTTGTACATACTTTACGTAAAGTGCAATAAAGTATTTCAATAATAAAAAGATTGGACGATGTTTTTGTAACTGATGAGCAAAAATATTATTTGCAGTTACTGGGTTTTTAAATTGAACAGCCTAGCTGTAAAAACTTTATCTCCACATGCTATGCTTCACTTTTTGTTACCCCACATCCACCCACACATGGACGAAATATCGTAAATCTATTATTGGATGCATTTTAGTTTTTTATAGCACAGTTTATTATGAGGTATGCAACAATAAGGGCTTATTTCATTAGGTCTTAAGCTAGAGATCGATAAAACTCTCCTAAATCTAATAATGATAAAAAAAAATTATTTCGGACATAAAATCGTTAGAAACAATTTCGATTTGGGTAAATTTATTTATTATACTTAATTTATTAATAAATAATTAAAAACTGCTAAAAATTTAATTAAATTAAAACTATACCTAATAAAATAAATAAAAAACCCGACTGCATAAAAAATACTTTCAATAAAAACTAAAAAAATATTAAATTCAATGGTTTCGTCGCCAAAAAGTTTAATAACCGTCAACTGGAGACCAGCAACTTAGCAGTTTTCAGTGACCTGTTAATGTTGAATCGGACTGCAAGGAAAGCTCAGCAATATCAGATTTTCAAAATAAAACAAATACATAATTACACAACATCGATCAATAAGTTTTAAAAAAAGTAAAGTCAAGTATCACCACGACCGTTTCCCTTTCTGGGTGGTCAAAAACCACGCTTAAGAAGCGGATTCATATTAATCCGACTTTACTATAGGCCAATCATGACAAGTGGCAAGCTCGTCGATGTCTCAAGCATACCAAACTCCAGAAATATCACGAATACATTTAATGTATTTATTAATATTTTTGTGTCCCGACCAGGAATCGAACCCGGTACCTCCGAGTCTAAATCCACGGACTTATCTGCTAGACCACGGAGGCAGTTAATAACTAATCAATAAATAACCTTTTAAATTCAGATTGACTACCTATGAGATTACAATACCTCGTACAGCGGTACTCTACCAGGCACTACTTGCCTATGTGTAACCCGAAAGATAAGAAAACTAAAAACCTCTCTTAATTTAAGAACAATTAATTGAACACGTTCGGCCTTCGTCCAGCAGCACTTGATCACGAACATGTGCCAACCGTCCCCTCACAGAACCAGGATCTTAGGGTGCGGAACGGGACCTGACACACGACACCACAATCTTCTAAAGAAGGGACGAGAACAAGACACGTCACACCATGAGAACCTGAACACTAACTACGACCGTCGAGACACAAGCATTCGCGTGGTATTGTTTGCTAGGCGACGATGTGTATCAATTTATAATAAATAAAGTTTCGGCCTCAAAGTAAAATTGATTGAAGACAAGCATCATTCAAAATAATGGTTAATTCTTATTTCTTATCTCAACGGTTGTAAATATATTATTAATATATATGTATATATAAGGCGCGGTGGTGGCTCGGTTGTAAGAACGCGTACCTTAAATCCTACAAAGGTCAAACCCACCCGGCATGTACCAATGAGAAATACACTTTTCTTACGTACATTTGTCATAGATTTACAACACCTCCGTTCCCGTGCCTCGGAGAGCACGTTAAGCCGTCGGTCCCGGTTCCACTAATACCAACTTGTGGAATCGTTAACAAATTGTCATAAAAAAATGACATCATATCCGCGCCAAGCCGTCTGGCCAGCGTGGCGAGTGTAGGCCAAATTCTCCAGTTCTGGAAGGCCCATCTCCAGCAGTGGAAATCTAGGATGCTGTGTTCTAGGGGCTGTAATGATGATGTATTTATAATTATTATTTAGTATATTATATATTTACTTATATGTAGTTATAAAACATTACTCATAATTTATATTTTAATATGTGTACACCTACTTTTCAGTTAAGTGTTTAAAGTTGTCCTAATGGTTGGCTATGATAGAATGTCTCGCGGCATTATAAGCCCACCTTTGTCTTTGTACATTGAAGAGTTAAATAAAGAAAATTATTCTACCAACAAAACCTTCGCAAACAAAAATACGTTTTCCAATAAGCTTAAGTCATATGGAATGTTCTGAGAAACAATAGACGGTGATTACATGTCTCCTCGGATTATGTAAATTTTCCACTCACGAATAGTCCTTTAAAATAATAACACAAAGGAGAAGTTTACCTATAGTCCAAAAAGGTCGGAACAAGACGAAGCTGTTTTCTCTGCCTTTATCATTAGTATATGTCTTCTCAAGGCTCGCCACTGCACGTGATCTTTTGCAGCCGTATCCAACCCCCGTCAGCGACCGTCCTGAGATCATCCGTCCATCTAGCGGAAGGTGGTCCCACTGGTGGCGTCGTCATGTACGTGGTCTCCACACGAGAACCCGTTTGCCCCATCGGTCGTCAGTTCTGCGGCAGATGTGTCCAGCTATTTGCCACTTCAGCTTGTTAATTTTCAATGCTATGTTTATTCACGGCCAGTTTTAGAAAAGTCATTTATTTTTATTTATTTATTTTAAAACTTTATTGAACTATGTACAAAGGGCGGGCTTAATGCCGCTAGACATTCTCTGGCAGCCAACCTTTGGGACAATACAAGGAATTTTGATTATGAGGTAGGTGCAAAGGTTGAGCCCTTAATTGTGATTATTGACATTAAAATGGTTATGATAGATAGTATTACATTTACTTATATGTATGTATATTCTTATTGTACATATATGTATTTGTGAGTAGTATTGCTACATGCTACTATTATTTATTTTAGATATTTCTCAACTTATGCATACGCTATGTATTTGGCCTGCGTAAGTATGATCATGTTTCTCAATTTCGTATTCAATTAAAGTGGCTTAATATCCGTTTTCGCAGATCTTTACACATCCTTACCTTCTTGTTCGGCATTCTAAATAATCCTAATACACCTTCCTACTTGAGCGATCGTTTCAAATATCTGTGCGACTCTCACTCTCGTTCTCTTCGTTCTTCGCACAACAACCAACTCTCAATTCCTCTTCATTCCTCCAGCAGATATTCAGATTCACTAACTGTTTCTGCAGCCCGTCAATGGAACAGGCTGCCTTTATTTATCCGACAGGCACCGTCTCTAAATATATTTAAAAAACTCTTAATTTCTCACCTTAAAAAACAAAATGCATCTTAATCTCCTTTCTTTAACATATAGGTATTATTATTTATTTATTTTAAATATGCACGTATTTTATTTATTATTTATACACAGTATATATTTATTATCCTCTTAGATGTTTAAACCATATACTTACCTACGTACCCATACATATATTTATTGATTTTACTTATTATAATATTTTGATCTTTTTGCTTAATTTTTCTTACTCTGCACCCATATTATTCTTCTCTCACTCTCCCAAAGGTTAGCTGGTAGAGAATACCTTTATGGTATTAAGCTCGCCTATGTACATGTTTTTATATTTTATATTTTGTGTGCAATAAAGAATTTTATTATTATTATTATTATATGTATATATTAATTTATATTTGTCATTATATTATCTAATTAAGCGTGCACCTACATTTCGTTGTTTGATTGTTTTTGTTGTTTGAATGTCATAGAATGCCTATCCGCATTAAGTCTTCCTTTGTACTTTGTGCAATAAAGATTTAAATAAATAAATATTTTGATTTATGCCACGTGATTGGTAGTTAGCTTGTCACTTTAGTTATATCAGCCAATGACGTACCTCTTATAATACGGTAAACATGTTAAAAGATGGTCTCAACTGGTCATAAGTCGTGCATTTTTATTTTAATCAAAGACTATTATGTTGTTAAATAAATCGTTTCAATGTAAAGTTATTTAATATTAACAAATTTATAACATTATAAATTAAAATAAATTTCAATCCAAAACGTAGCCAAATAAATACAGCGTAATCTAGTTACGTAATATTTATACCTATAGATTTAAAATTATTTAGTTTATTCGCTTTGAGCCCTGAAGCTCGGCTGTCGAATTTAAAAACCTAGCAACCGACATAAACAATGTTTGCTTTAAATACCTATTATGCCATAAATGAGTTTCATCATTATCATTACAGCCCTAGACCCCAGACCACAACGTCCTAGACCTCCACTGCTGGATATGCGCCTTCCAGAACAAATATCTGGATATATTGGCCTACACTCCCCACGCTGGTCAGACGAGTTTGGGAGGGTCTGATAAATATTAATGACAATTTATTATAAACATGTAGTTATAGCTGTAACCGGGACCGACGGCTTAACTAGCGCTTCGAGGCATAGGATCTGTAGTGTTGGCATTCTATTACAAATTCGTGAATGAATTAATCCATTTATTCATACAAAATCCATCTCCAAAATTCGTCATGTATAGGCATTTTTTTTTTATATATATACCCGTCAAAAACTGTAAAAAATCGCCTCACATAATAAATTAATGGCCGCTATGCGCACAACACATTAGGCAGTAGATACTAGCAGAGGTTGGAACAAGCAATTGACAAATTTCGGATAACATCGAAAGTGGCGCCGCCTAGTACACTGTGAGTGGAACTAAATTTAATGTTCATTCTTCATTTATTAATTTAATCAGTTCGTTCTTGGTTCCTTTAATTCATTTAACATGTCGGCCATTGTTTTCAAGTGAATTATACAAATAATAAAAATGTATTATGTAAATTTAAGTACTCGTACCTGCCTAAATCGATATATGTATATCATTATAATATACATTTAATTAATATTTAATTTATTTGTGATATTCCTCGAGTTTGGTACGCTAGAGACATCGACGAGCTTGCCACTTATCATATAGTAAAGTTGGCTAAATGTGAATCCACTTATAGGCGTGGTTTCTGACCACCCCGAAAGGGAAACGGTCGTGGTGATACTTACCTTTTTTTTACTCTATGGATACTAGGTTTCGAAACTAGACAGCCGAGCTCTATTTTGCAGTGATTAATATGAAGAGAGATTTTCACAATGGCGGCTGAACTTTGGCTTAGCAAGGTCAATCGATAATCATTTCAATTCACAATTTAAGAACACGTCAGTCCTTAGAATAATTAATTAAATTTCACACACTCCAGTAGCCAAATTCTGTTCAGTTAAGCGCAAACGTTTGCGAGAGTTTATCGCTTTTGCATCCCTCTCGCTCGCACAATCCATTTTTTTTTAAATCCGAGTGTACTTCTGAGAAATGTCTACCAACTTTATAGAAAGTAAAATTACGGACATGTCATATATTTTGCAAATTTTAGACAAAGTAAAATAACAAAAAAAATAGTCAATGTTCAGACGGTGTAAAAATCGGGCTTTTTAAAGCGTACTGCACGTCTTTTTACACCAGCAGTCTGTGGGTGAGATACTCTAGTCGGGCCTACAACGCTCTGCGCGTCCAATACAATAATATCTTCAGAATGCTGATGGGACTGCCTCGACGCAGCAGTGAATCGGGCATTTTTGCGGAGGCGCGTATGGATGGATTTCCGGCCATAATCCGCAAAAAGGCAGCGTCGATACTGCAGAGAGTGAGAGACAGTGACCACATCATTCTGAGGATGATATCGTTGCTCTTTGACAGCGCTTTTGTTAAGTGCTGGATTGGAGTTGTAACCGGAAAAGTAAAAAAAAAAAATTGCGTAGTATAAATCGCTGCACATACTTTTGGTGTTACCAACGGCCATGATTTTTGAGGTCGTATGGGGCCATAGATGTGTCGCGAATTTAATTTATATAAATTAAATTAACTATGTATTATTATTATTATTGCTGTTTATTTTTAACTTTTTAATTAATGTGACCTACTAACTGTAACCTACTAACATAGTTCTAAGTTAAAATAATACTAACAATTATGGAGTTAATTCTGAAATAAATATTTATTTATTTATTTATTTTAAATACTTTATTGCACTAAAATTGTACATAGGCGGGCTTAATGGCCAGGCATTTTCTAACAACCAACCTTTACCAATAATTAATTATTATTATTACGATTTTCCTCTGTTTTATTCCTCGTAGTCCATCACTTAAGCGCTAAAGTTAGATTGATAAAATGGTGGATTCTGTTATTTACCGTCACTTTTATCTCGAGCTTTGCCGATCATAGCCGAACATACGTCAAAGATACGTTATCCACTATTTATAAGCACACACAGGGTACCGCAGCGCATTTAATATCATTTTATTTATTTATTATTATTAGGTACACACAACAGAAATGGGTACAAAACATTTTTTAAATTTCAAATCTTTACAATACAGTTCCACAGCATGCAATTATGAAACATTTACAAATATTTAAAAATAAAAATAACAATACAAAAGTGAGTATAGTTCATAAATATTAATTTAGTTTTAGTAATTAACATTTGTATTTGATTATATCCAACATTGTATAGTGTTGTAATTTTTGCTTAGATTTACTCAATTATTATTGTAATTGTATTGTGTTATTATTTTGGCTACTCAAAGGCCCAATTAATTGGTGCAGCATCTGGTTTCTGTCTTAGTTGTAAGTGAAAATCCATGTATGTATTATTGCTGACACTGTTGGCGACCCTAATAAATAAATAAACATTAAACATAGTTAATTAATATTAATAAAATTATTGACAATATAAAAAAAAAAAATTATGTTGATATTTTATTTTATTATACTAGCACGACATGTGACCTTGCGCGCAACTGATGGTAAGTGGCGCGCAAGGTCCATGAATGTTAGCAACTGGAATCAGACACTAATGACTGACATCAGTCCCTAACACTATGCCGGCTTATAATACGGCAATTTGAGCCTGATCCCGAAACGTGTAAATAGACTTTTTTGGGTTTATCGGCACAAACGGAGGATACTTACCCGCCCCCGCAGCCTGGGCAAATTACCACCATCAGTCCGCCTACCACCTATTTGTTGTTCTCGATGAAAACACAAACAATACCTACCTAATAGACAATTATTAAAATGAACGCATTTAAAACGTTATCTATAGTGGATTACTTGTTTGTTCTCTTCTTCCGATGGATGATGAATGAGGTGAAAGGGAAGGCAAAGGGTCTAGCCCATACAGCTAAGTTTGACGTAATATATATATATATATATATTTAGTTAATGAGGTTATCATCAAATTCCAGATGCTACAGAATTTGATGCTTTTTTTGTAGTCACTCGCGGTATTATGTCCCAAAGACGTCGGGTAAAATATGTCGGTCCACAGCGCGGGAAAAACGCAAAAAAATAACTGCAACTTGTGCCCCATATTCCAATTTACAGTTTTCCATAACTAATCACATTGTAGAACATTATTAAACAAAACAACACCACTTTTGACCAACAATATTCACAGCAAATTAATTTAAAAACATGACATGTCCGCGCAAAATGGCGCGAAGGACTCCTATATTTATTTATTATTATAGTGGAATACTTTAATTGAGAATACTTTAATAGCGTTTTGCACTGACAGTTTCCGTTATTTAAATAACGTTTGGGCTTTAGTAACAGAATTTGGCTGCTGGGTCCTTAGACGTCAAGAGCAGGTTGGAAGGCGTCAGGGTACCCACATAGATGGCATCCCACACTACAGGCAGACCCAGAATCTTTTTTTTTTTTGTTAATTACCTATATACCTGATGGTAAGTGGCGCACAAGGTCCATGAATATTAGCAACTGAAATTAGACACTCATGATTGACATCAGTCCCTAACTATGAGAGCTTTCGCTTAAAGGACTCCAGGAAAGGAAGTGGAAACACAGAGGCTGGAAGAGCCTTCCACATCTTTACTGTGCGACATATCCATATTGTGCAGGGTGCAAATAAAAGTACCTAATTATTTTTCAAAATATCACATATAAAATAAACTTTATGCATGTATTTTGGAAATACCTACGCAGCGAAAGCTCTGCGCAGACCGCGCGGGATGTGGCCAAAGCTCGGAAACGAATCTGACGGATCAGTCATCCGCGCGATCTTGCGTCGAGTGCACGCGTTCTTGTCCCGTACAAAAAATCACGTATTTCGACGTTATTTTAGCACCAGCATACCAACTTAATCCGCGATGTGAATAATAGTGTATTTGTGAATGAAAAAAATAACGTTTAACTTTTAAAAAATATGAATTGATACAGTTTTCAAGACGATTTTGGTTAAATTATGAATGGTTAGTATTCAATCTTAATTGAACGTGACTGTTGTGGTGTTAATTTGATTTCCTTCATTAAGGTGTGACAAGCAATTGAATTAACTTAAAGGAAAACAAAAGAGTAACAATTTTCGGCGCGAAAATTTAGATTAGAATTGTTCTACGAAATTAAAGGTGACATTATATTACCTTAATTCAGTACTGAATATTTTTATTATTAATAATAAATATTAATATTTTGCGGTTAAGTCCGTGGATTTACTCTCGGAGGTACCGGGTCCGATTCCTGGTCAAGACACAAAAATATTTATTAATGTAAATAAATACATTTAATTTATTTGTGATATTTCTCGAGTTTGGTACGCTGGAGACAACGACGAGCTTGCCACTTGTCATGATTGGCCTATAGTAAAGTTGGCTAAATGTGAATCCGCCTATTTATAAGCGTGGTTTCTGACCACTTACTTTTACTTTTTATACCTAATATAATTTATTTCACTGAGTGTAGCGGTCTCGCTTGCTCAAAACATTTTTTTTTAAAGATTATTCAAGTCTACTATAATATATATATTATCTACTATAACGATGAGTATTTAAGTAGTATATATATATATATACTATTTATGTAGTTTTGTACCCCACATATTATACTGTCTGACTCTTCCAAAGGTTAGCTGGTAGAAATTACATAATTTAAGTAAAGTGCAATAAAGTATTTATTTAATAATAATAAGTTTGATCGTACTTTTGAGAAATGTAGTCTATTAACTTACTAGGAAATAAAATTACGTACATTTTAGCGGCGCAAATACATACGTATCTATAATCAAAGACTACGTGCTTGTGCCGTTTGCTGTAGAGACTTAAGGCCTGTGGGGTCCAAGCGCTAAAACATTTAAAAAAAAACATCACCCCTCGTCTAATTGTCTCCTCTGGTGACAAGAGGGCTGGTTCTTTCCTCGCCCAGAAAATCAGCATAGCGATTCAGCGAGGAAATTAGGCCAGCGTTCTTGCCACCATACCGCGCGTAGGTAGGTGAAGATAGGACTTACATTGAAATGTTTAATGATAACTAGGGACGGGCCGAAGTTCGGCCGAAACTCGGTAAAACAGAATATTAAAATGACTGAGCTGTAGGTAATTAAATCACTCAAAAAGTACATATGGACTATTTTCAAATGAGGGCTTTTAAAACAATGATTGTCTGTATTATGTATATTTTCAATCGAAATAGTTTTTTTTTGTAAGTTTTAATAAATTTCAAGTAAGCGTAGTGCTGGCAATTATTTCTGCCAACGTATTAGCCTCGCTATACAGAGGAGAAATGTTGCCTGTCTTCTTGGGACTATCCCTGAATATATATAGTTTATTTTTTATTAGGTTTAGTTTATATTTATTTTATTTTTTACTTTTAAGTAGTTTTAATAATTTCAATATAGGTAAATTGATTTTAATAATATTAACTTTTAGATTACGTGGTTAATAACAATACATGTGCTCCAATAATAAAAAAACAACAAGTAAGTGTATAAAATACCCCAACTCATTATATAAGTATTCAGGTGAATTAATTAAAAACATTTCCTGATGTTTAATTAACTTTTATTATTTACTCATTATTTTAGTGAGACAAAATTAACAATTACAAAGTTGGCCATTTAAACTTTTCTCTATTTTAAAAGTTTATTGAATCTCTATGATCTGAGATCTATAACAACATTACTCTCTATTATCTAGTGTCTTGTTTGTTTGTTTAAATTCTTTATTTCCCAAAATAAATGTAGATATATTATATTCATCATCATCATCATCATCAGCCTGTATCTCTCCACTGCTGGATGTAGGCCTCACCCAAGGCTCGCCACTTAACGCGATCTTTCGCTACCCTCATCCAACCCCCACCAGCGACCAACTTCAAATCGTTATATATATAAATGAATTATCTGCAACAAATAAAATGTGTTAGATGTGTTTCTTACTTGGTAAAATATATAAATTGAAGCTTAAAATATTTTTTGCCAAATATTTCGCCTCTCTTTGGAGCGGCGTCATCAGTGACCAAAAATATTTGGCAAAAAATATTTTAAGCTTCAATATATATATAAATGGTCACTCTAAATGAAAAATGATAAAAGTTACCTCTACATGATTTTCAAATACCTATTCGATGATACCCCACTCGATGTAGTTTATCGACTTCCATTTTTTTATTTTCCCAATATGGTTGTCGTCTTAATAACATTTCATTAATCTCGTATCTTTAGCTGAACTTGCGTGATAAAGGCAAATCGATTAACGTGAGAACCATCACGATTGGCCAACGTGTTTGTTCTACAGTGTGCCACAAAGGAACATACATACATACATACATAGGCTGATAAACACATAACCCTTCTTTGCGTCGTCAGTCGGCTAAAAAGTGGATTTCAAGCGGATAAGAGATCAGTGATGGTCGCTCTTCTACGTATCTTAGACTATAGGTTCAGGTTCTCATGGTGTGGCGTGTCCGGTGGTCGTCCCTTCCTTAGAAGGTCATTGCAGTGGTGGTACGTGTGTCGGGTCCCGGTCCGCACCCTAAGGGCCTGGTTGAGCGGGGGGATGGCTGGCACATGCGTTATGTCCGTGATCGGGTGCTGCTGTGGGGGCCTGGGACCTCTGCCGAACACGTTAAATTTATTGTTCTTAAATTAACAGAGGTTTTTGCGTTTTGTCGACTTTCGGGTTGCACATAGGAATGTAGTCTATCTTAATTCTGACTTGCCTGGTGGGTTACTGCTGTACCAGGTATTGTTATCTCATAGGTACTGATAACTTAATTTAAAAGGTTATTAATTGATCGTTGTGGTGCAGTTCTGTATATGTTTTATTTTGTAAATCTGATATAGCTGAGTTTTCCTTGCTGATTGTTTTTTCAGTCAGATTAAACATTAACAGGTCACTGGAATCTGCTAAGCTGCTGGTCTTCTGTAGCTAGCAGGAGTAGAATCATTCAAAATAATTAAATTAATGACGTTTCATAAATGCCTGTAATAGGTTTACGTGAATAAAGATATTTTGACTTTGACTTTGAGGTGTTTGTGTAAAATTTAATAGCTTTAATGGCTAAGACAGTTTCCTATCGAGGTCAGTTGATTTAAGGCGCTGCACTGTATATAAATGTCTACGCTAACTATATCGGGTCACGCAATCCTATTCGACGCCTGTTTACGCGTTTACGCCTTAATTTTTAATATACTATGTAATATATACAACACTGCCTTTGCCGCTTGTAGAAAACAGGCGTTTCGTCATGTGTCAGTTGTCAACCATGTTCGTTTGATAGTATCGTATCTCAATATACTTAAAATTTATACCAAAAGTTCCAAAGTGGTTTTTTTTCATCCAACTACATATTACTACATATCCCAACATGGCCCTATCGACCGGATTGATTGAATTTAATGGATATTTACCGAAGATTGGACTTTATTTGAAAGAAAAGTAAAATTGCAAGATTCGTCATAGTCGGCACGTGGATATCGGACTTACGAAGATTGGAATTTATGAAATTGCACAGTGTTAAGTGTAAATACTTATTTTTTACCCAATACTCGGTACTCAGGTAATATGTAATTAGGAATTAGGAACTTTTTATAAGGTTTGTACCAATTTTTATGTATAAATATCCTCAGTCAAGTAGTTTTGTTACGACATTCATTTCACTTGCTAAGTATTTTGCACTTTGCTTATTGCCTTATATATTTAAATATAGCCTTATTATTGTAAATTATATTTCAATATTGCTACTTTATATTAGGTATTAGTTAGTTTAGCTAACCTTAGCATATAGCAATTAGCAAGTGGTCGTACATAGCATTTTTGTTAACTTGCATTGTAAAGATATTAAATTAGGTACTTCATTAAATTTAAAATAATAATTAGCTATATTATTTAATGCTGTTTCCATATTTACTTATATAACTTATTTTTATTTTCGCTTTTTAGTAGATTTTATGCCTATTTTGTAAAACTTATACTTTTTAGTTAGGTACAGTTTTAAACTTTTTTATTGTATACATTCCAGGTGGATCTCACGCCCTCCAGAATGACCAGTAATAAAGATCAGTTGCTTAAAAAGCTAGTCAGTTATAAAGGACGACTTAGTGCATTTTGTTCCTATGTAAGCACTATAACTGAACCATTAAGCAGGACTCAGATAAATGAACTACAATTAAGAATCACTAGGATGACTAAGGTATTTGAGGACTTTGATGAGCTACAGTTAAAGTTAGAATGTTCGGTGGAAGATGTTGAAGCTCAGTTAGGCGAGAGGAATGATTTTGAGTCACAATATTACAAAATCATTGCAAAGGCCAATGACCTTGTGTCAGTACAGGTTCCATCACCTCCATTCAGCGAAAAGGGTTCTTCTCGTAATCATCAACGTCTCGTTAAGTTACCTACTATTCAACTGCCAAAATTTAGTGGTTTATATGATAATTGGTTGGAGTTCCGTGATACGTTCTCGAGTCTTATTCATTCTGATAGCGATATTGACGATGTTAATAAATTTCATTATTTAAGGGCCTCTTTAGAAGGGGAAGCTGCAGTAGTTATTCAGTCTATCGACTGACTGAATTACTTCGCGCGCAAAGCGCGCGGTGGGCTTTGGGGGTGACCCCGTAAGCCGGCTGGAACTCGGCGGGCGACGGCCCACCGGTATCTGTTTTCTCCCCTGATTGTGCTGGCAGGGGAGGGGACCCGTGAGGGGGGGTCCCTGGTGGCGAGGTTGGTAGTGCCCCCGACCTGGAAGCGGCCGGGGGAGGGGCCGCGAGAAGGGTGCGGCCCCTGTGTCGTCTTCTTCAGTTCCCGACCTTAGGGTGGTCGGGAACGCTAGGTCTTCGCCCCCGGCCTGGAAGCGGGCGGGGGAGGGGTCACGAGGCGTAATGTGACCCCTATGATGTCGTCTTCTTCAATCCCCGACCTCAGGGCGGTCGGGGATACTCTTCGCCCCCGGCCTGGAAGCGGGCGGGGGAGGGACCACGGGGCGTAGTGTGGCCCCTGTGAGGTCATCATCTTCAGCCTCCGACCTGAGGGTGGTCGGAGACGCTCTTCGTGGTGTGCTCCCGGCCTGGTTGGCGACCGGGAGTGGGCCTCAGGGTTGTGGGCCCTGTCTGGTCGTCTTCTTCTTCACCTCGGCGGGGGGGGCCCCAGGGTCTCCCGGGGCAGGCGGCGGCCTTCCGGTGGCCGTGCGTGGAGCGGTGCGATGCCCTGAAGATGGACGTGCCGGCTGCGGTCGGCTCCGTCAAACATCCGTTTGGCGAGCCTGGCCACGAACTGCTCGATGGTTTCCATCTTCAGGTCCTCGTGGATATTGGTGTTGCGCACGAACCACGGTGCGCCGACTGCCGCGCGCAGACAGAGGTTCTGCTGGGCCTGCATCTTAGTCTTGTTGGATGCTGAAAGCAGGTGGAGCCATGCCGGAGCGGCGTAGGTGAGGCGTGAGCGGATAAAGGTCTTGTATATGTTGACCTTTACCCGGGATGGTAGGGAGGAGTGCAGCAGAGGCCGCAGCTGGGCCCTTGCTGCCTTCGACCTGTTGATGACATGGGTCGCCATAGGGCCCATGCGCAGCATGCGGTCAATGACACATCCCAGGTATGTCACGGTATCCGCCCAGCTCACCCGCTGGCCGCGGAACGTCAGCGGCTCCGGTTGGGCACGGCGGGTGGTGAGGATCGCGGCCGTCTTCGCGACGTTCGCCGACATCCTCCACCTGTCCAGCCATGGTGGGAGCAGGTCCAGCAGTTTCTGCATTTTGGCTGCAGCGTTAGCAGCCTTGCCCGCCGAAGTGAAGAAGGCGCTGTCGTCGGCGTATAGCGCCAGGACGACATCCTTCTCTCCCCTACGCAGGTGACCATCCAGCGTGGGGATGTCGTCGGTGTAGGTGGCGTATAGTGCCGGCGACAGGCAGCTGCCTTGCGGGACACCAGCCGCGATGGGTTTCTCCGCCGAGGAGGCCTCGTCTACCTGGACAAAGAAACGTCTCCCCTCCAGGAACGAAGACAGCACTTTGACTGCCATCGGTGGGAGCCCGGCGTCGAGGAGCTTCGAAAGAAGACCGGCGTGCCAGACTCGGTCGAACGCCTTCTCCATGTCTAAGAAGACGCCGACGGAGCACCGGCCTTTGTTCAGCTCCTGCGCCAGGTAGTGCAGCACCCGCGTCAGCTGGAGAGTGGTGCTGTGCTCTCCGCGGAATCCGTATTGCTCCGGCCTGGGAGTCAGCGGGTCACGGATTCGGCGGAGGAGCAGCCTCTCAAACAGCTTCGCGGGGTGCGGCAGCAAGGTGATTGGTCTGTAGCTGGAGGGGTTCCGACGATCCTTCCTCGGTTTGGGCAGTGTGATGATCTTCCCCAGTTTCCAGGTGCTGGGGAAGTGCCCTGTGCGGAGAATCCCATTGCAGATTTTGGTGAATGCCACCAATGCTCTGCGTGGCAGCTGCGTGAGCGCCAGGTTGGAGATGCCGTCCGGTCCCGGGGCCTTCCTCGGGTTGAGGCGTCTCGCGGCGAGCCCCACCTCAGCCGGCGAGACGAAGTAGTGCCCCGGCAGCGGTTCCATCTCCTCCTGTAACAGTTTCCGGACCCGGTCCTCGACGTGGCCGTTGAAGTCCTCATCGACCACCGGGAAGGGCTGGAATTGGCCTTCCAGGTGGTCCGCCAGGATGTTTGCCCTGTTCTGGGCGGCGTAGTGTCGCACCCCGGCGGCGTCGATGAGGGGTTGCGTCGGTATGGGGGTGTTGGTCAGCCGTCTTGTGAGGCGATACAGGGACTCGTGGGCGCCTCTCTCCTCGGTGATGTCTTCCATCAGCCTCTCCCAGGACTGACCCCGGAAGGCGGCCACTTCCAGGGAGATCTCGGCGGAAAGCGCGTTCAAAGTCCGCTTGGCGGTCGGGCAGCGGGAGTGAGCCCAGCGGCGCGCCAAGTCGCGCTTCCGCCGGATCATCTGCCTGATGTTGAGTGGGAGGGCTGAGCGGCACCTGGGATGGTTGGAAGGGAGAGTGGTGGTGGCGGCAGCCTGCGCGTCCCCGATCGCCTTCATCCAACTGTTCGCGGCGACCTCCACGTCGTCCGGTGTCGAGATGCCTCCCGGGTGGTTGTACTCGGCCAGCGCGGTCGTGTACGCGGCCCAGTTCGTCCTGGTCCTCGCCTTGGGTGGTCTGGTGGTTGCGGTCGAGGCCACGACCACTAGGAGCGGGAGGTGGTCTGTCTTGGTGTCGTACAGAACCTCCAAGTGGATCGGTGACCTCAGACCGTGCGACACGACGATGTCCAGGACATCGGCTGAGTGGTGAATGTTGGCCGGTATGTGCGTCGGTGTGTCTGGGCCGAGTACCTCGTAGTCCAGGTTGTCCGACGCCTTGTAGAGGGTTGTCCCCGCCCTATTGTTGATGCGGGAGCCCCAAGCGGTATGCTTCGCGTTGAGGTCCCCAACAATTAGGGTGGGGTCCTTGGCGTCGAAGGCCCGGACTAGGTCCCGGATGTGCATCTCTTCGTGGGGCGGACGGTAGGCCGCGAACAGGGCCAGCTCCCCGTTGGCGGTCCTCACCTTCACGCCGGTTGTGCGCGTGCTGACGTAGTCTGTGAAGCCGAGCTCCTCGTGCACTACGTCGAGACGGACGAGGGCTGCTGTCCCGCGGAACGCTATTCCCGCTGGGGACACCTCGTCGCGACGGTACACCGAGTAGCCCGGTACGTGCAGTGCAGACGTGGGCATCAGCTTCGTCTCTCCCAGTAGCAGCACGTGGGGGCGCTGCGTCTGGGCCAGGAGACGAAGCTCTGCAATGTTGGTCCGGACCCCCCCAGGGTTCCAGTATATGACCCTGAGGTCACACACTGCGCTGGTACTGCAGTAGCCGCGTGAGGGCAGCGGTAACTGCAGGCAGTGGGTCAGCGCCAGCCATCAGGGCCATTATGACCTCCAGTAGGATCTGTAAGCAGATCTGGAGGTCTCCTGGTCGATGTGGTGTGGGGGGGGCGGCAGCGTCAGCACGGCGCGCCTGGGGGTGAGGGGTGCGGTCCCTCAGTCTCGGGTCGGCCGGGTGTGCGGCAGGTGGCGCCGCTGGGCGGTAGGGGGCAGCCTCCTGCGTCCTCGCGACACGCGGGGCTGCTGTTGCGGACAGTGGTCTGGGCGTTGGTGCTGCCCTGGACCTGGTGGCCGCCACTGGCGGCCTGGTGTCCCGCTTGGCGGGCTCCTGGCGATTTGCCGGGGTCGTCCGGCGCGGAAGTGGAGGTGGCCGCTGTTCGCGGCCTGCTGAGGCCGCACGGGACACAGCTGGGGCGGCAGGGGGCACAGCTGGGGCAGCATGGGGCGCAGCTGGTACGGCGGGAGGTGCAGCTGGGGCGGCAGGAGGCGCAGCTGGGGCGGCGGAAGGCGCCGCTGGGGCAGCAGGGGGTTGTTCGGCGGCTCTGGCAGGCTTCTTCTTCTTCTTCTTGGTCTTCCAGACCCGCCGGCTGCTGGGGTCGTTGGCCGGCGCCATCAGGCTCTGCGCCTGGGTCTCCTCCGTGTGTGTGGCAGGAGGGGCCTGGAAGGGGGCCTGTTCTGCCCTCTTCCGCGGTGGTGGGGGGTGCATCACAATGCCCCTGCGCCTGGCCTCTCGCCTTAGCGCCGGGCACTGCTTGCTATTTGCCGGGTGGTGTCCCCGGCAGTTGGAGCACTGCAGCTGCGTGTCCCGTCCGCAGTCCGAGACGGCGTGGGGCCCAGCACATCTCAGGCATTTGATTTCGCGGAAGCACCCTCCCGACGCGTGACCAAATGCCTGGCAGCGGTGGCATTGGGGGGGGGCAGGACGGCGAGTCCAGCTCTCCACCTCGATCCCAGGCACGCACATCAGCTCATCGGTAGCATAAAGCACCGATAGCTGTTCCTGGGAGAGGTGGGGGAACTCGATGAAGTAGGTTGTCTTCATCCTGCCCCTCCTTGGGGGAATTTCCTTGATGTGGTTGGGCCTGGTCCCAACCACGTTTTGGAGCTCCAGCTTTAGCTCCTCCAGCGGAGCATTGCGGGGCAAATTGTGGAGCGCCACCTTGTGCGGGCGCTCGTCCTGGAGGGCGTAGGTGTGCCCCTGGATGGTGGGGTCCCGGCCTCGGGCCTCCTCAATGTAGGCCTGGACCACCCTGTACTCCTGGGGGGTTTTCGGCATGAACCGTACGCCCTGGCCGAGTGGACGGGCGCATGGGGGGGCTCCTAGCCGCGCCTTCAGCTCCCGGAAGTGTTCCGGCCAATTTGGTAACTGAGTTACCATAATTGGCGGAATCCTCTGGGCTGGGGGCTGGGCTGGCTCCTCTGGGGCGGGCTGGGCAGCAGGCGGCTCCACCTGCATGGGCGATGCGGGCTCCCTCTGGACCGCCGTGCTGTAGGTGGCCCTGGGTGCTGCGACTGCTTGGGGCTCCGGGGTGGTGGTGGGCGCTGCTACACCAGCATCCCCTGTCGGTGGGGTGGGGGAGGTACCTGTTATGGGTGAGAGCTCCCTGGAGTGGGACGTGCTCGGCGCCGTCTGGTTGGGTTGAGTGGTCTGTGCACTCAGCGGAGACGACGTCTTCTGGGCCGGCTCCTTGGGGCTGTCCGGTGACAGCCAGACGTGTCTCCGCTGTGGCGGTGGTACTTCGTCGGACGCCGAGACGTCCTTCCCTCTCTTCCCGGGGCGCGATGGTGCTGGGTGGCCGCCCTCCTTGACGGTGACCTTGATGGTGGGGGGGTCGCGGTACACGGTGACGTCGTCGTCGTCATCCGTGTCCGTTGATTCCTGTCTGGGGGCGGGTTTGGGCTTCCTGGCCCTCCTCTGCCTGATGGTGGTGGTGTGGCCGGGGTCCACTGTCCTCCACTCCCCGGTGAAAATATTTCTCGTCACCACTTGCCTGATGCGGTCTCGCTCGCCTCCATCAGATTGCACTAATCTGTGGGGTGAGCTCGCTTCAGGCAAGTGGGGTCGAGGGCGGTGCGGCGTGGTGTCCGCATCCTCGTCGGATGAGTCTTGTTGCTCCGGCAGGGACTCCCGCTCGGGGTTCGGCGGGGTTGTGCCGGGGTCCGAGTCCGAGAACTCGGGCCCCGGCTGGTCGCGATCGCTGTCCGTGGTGGCGGTGGCGGCTCCTCCTAACGGCTGTCTCAATGGGGACAAGCGACGACTACTATCACTTAGTAGCCAGTCGCTTGTCTCTGACAGGAGACCGCAGTCGCGCTGCTGACGCTCCTCACTGCTCTGGGGACTCGCCGGATGTGGCGGCGCCGGACATCCGGGTCTCCAGGCGACGTGGTGTGGGGCGCGAGCACTGGCGCGACGACACTGCAATCAGATGTTGGTTATGGGCTTACCATTGGATGGCCGCGGCGACGAGTGTCACGTGTAGCAGCATTATTTGATTTAGAACCTTTATCGAAAGAATCGTCAACTGCTATAAAGCGTATGAAAGATCGTATTAATAAAAACTTAAGGGCTTTAGAATCATTAGGTGAACCTATTAAGTACTGGGACACCCTACTAATCTATATTATAAGTAGTAAGTTGGACAGCAAAACATTTCGTGAGTGGGAGGAATATAAAATAAATTTAGACAAGAATATATCGATTAAATTAGCTACACTTTTCACTTTTATGCAATGTCGTTCAGATTTGCTAGAAACTTTGGAAATGTCGCATAATAAACAATTAAGTCAGCCTAAAGTAATAGCTAAGCACAAAACTATGATGTCTAGATCGACGCCACATCGTGATGGACCCCGTGCTGGATCCACATATGTAAAAACATGTCCTAGGTGTAACGGCGAACATCAGCTTAGCACTTGCATTCAGTTTTTAGGCCTAAGTATTGAAGAACGACTAAAGGTACTGCCTGATTTCAAGGTTTGTTATAATTGTTTACAACGCGGTCACTACGCTAATCGCTGCAAGAAAGTTGGTTGTAGTCTATGTAAACGTAGACATAATATACTTATTCATTCTGCGAACGCAATGCAGCGGCCGGGCGTACGTAATTCATCTCCTGAAAATACTGCGAGCGATAATAATAATAATAACACGTCCTTATCGGCGCGCGTCTCGAAGAATACTGCATCGTTGTGTGCGTTGTTGTCGACTGCGCTAATAAAGGTCTACGATAACAATGAGCGTGTGTGCGTCGCCCGCGCAGTGCTAGATAGCGGTAGCACTTCATGCCTTATTACAGAGCGATTAAGTAGCAAATTAAATCTACCTATTTATAATGTGAACACAACTGTGTTTGGTATAAACAATTCTATGTCCCGTGTAGGCAAAATGTGCCGTGTATCAATGAAATCATTGAATGAAGATTACGCGACACAAATTAAATGTTTTGTCTTACCCTCAATAACTGATAATGTTCCTTCTTATTTCATTGATGTAAATAAGCTAAATATACCTAGCTATATTCATTTAGCGGACCCTAACTTTTTTGAGCCTTCTGCAATTGATATGATAATTGGCGCTGATCTCTTTTGGGACTTATTAGGGTCGCAGAAAATTAGCTTAGGTATTGGTAAGCCGGTGCTCTTTGAGACTAGACTGGGATGGTTGGTCTCAGGCCCCAATAATTGTGGCCAAGCATCGTCTTCATCGTTTAACATAAAATGTAATTTTACAACTGTTGATTCCACTGACACAAATCTGCTCAACGAAGTTCTTCATAACCAATTATCGCGTTTTTGGCAACTTGAAGAAGTTGACCCTAAGACTTCGTATTATTCTGAAGAGGAGAAATTGTGTGAGGAACACTTTGTAAAAAATACTACTCGTCTTCCAGATGGTCGTTTTTGTGTCAGAATTCCGCTCAAACAACCCGAAACCATGTTAGGTAATTCTTTTAATCGGGCTAAACATTGTTTGATATCATTGGAGCGTAGACGTATATCTAAAACTGCATTTAGTAAAATGTATGCCAGTGCACCCTTTCTCGCAGTGAGATGTCTTAAGCAATTAGGTCTTGAGTGTGTTGACAAAAGAATCGCTGAGATTATTATGCACGATTTTTACGTCGATGACCTAATCTCTGGTGGAAACACGACTGAGGAGATTTTAGAGATTCGTAATAAAGTCACCTCTGTTTTAAAGTCAGCTGGCATGAATTTAAGGAAATTTAAATCTAATAATTTCTACTTACAGTCTGACAATCAGTCGTCTGTAGATTTAAATATTGGCACATTAGAACCCAGTAAAACACTAGGTTTAGGCTGGCAGACTGACTCTGATAAGTTATATTTTTCTTTATTTAATAAAAATTTTGTTTGTTCAAATCAAACTGTTTCTAAGCGCTCAATTCTCTCAATTATCGCACAAATATTCGATCCCTTGGGACTAGTAGCTCCCTGTGTTATTTCCATGAAATGTATTTTACAAAAATTGTGGTTACTCAAGTTATCTTGGGACGAGTCTGTACCACCAGAGATTTTAAAACTCTGGACTGATATTGTTGCCTGTTTGCCGATTTTAAATAGCATCCGTATTCCGCGTCGTGTAATCTCCGAGTTAAATGAAAATATAGATTTACATATTTTTACCGACGCATCACAGATCGCATACGGTGCTTGTGTTTATGTTCGCAGCTGCAATCAATCTGGTGACATTCTTGTGCGATTATTAATGGCTAAGAGTAGGGTGGCTCCTCTTAAACCTACAACAATACCCAGGCTAGAGCTTTGTGGTGCGTTGGTGGGAGCACGCCTTTATGAAAAGGTGAAGAGCGCACTTAGACTTAAAATTAGGCATGCTACTTTCTGGACAGATTCCACAATTGTTTTGGGATGGCTAAAAATGCATCCAAGCAAACTTCAACTGTTTGTTCGTAATCGTGTCGCTGAAATTAACGAAATTACTAATAACTGTACCTGGAGACACGTTACGACTGACCAAAACCCAGCTGATTATATTTCGCGTGGTGTAAATGCTGAAGTTATTAAATCGCTTGATATTTGGTGGTCTGGTCCGAGCTATTTAAAGTTAGATTCGTCTAACTGGCCTTCTAATATAGGTACATCGGAAGTACTTCCGGAAATAAGGAAGGAACTTGCGCTTAGTGTTAAATTAATTGATAACTTTAAGATAATTAATTTTAACCGTTTTTCTAATTTTATTAGACTTATTCGTGCCGTAGCGTATATGTTACGTTTTATTAACTTGTGTAGGAAATCTAAAATTATTTTAAATTATCTCACCACTGACGAACTGAACGCTGCATTGAACCTAATTATTATTTTGCATCAGGAGGAGTCGTTCCCTGAATATAATTTATTATTAAATAATAAACCTTTGCCCTCTAAATGCCCTTTGCTCAAATTTAATGTTTTTCTTGACGACAACAAAATAATTAGAGTTGGCGGTCGTCTTGAAAATTCAGATTTTTCGTTTAATAAAAAACACCCTATATTGTTACAGTCCACTCATATCGTTACAAAATTGTTATTTAGATTTGAGCATATTAAATTAATGCATGCAGGGCCTAAATTGTTGTTATCTTCGATTAAGGAAAATTATTGGCCAATCGGAGGCCGAAACTTGGCAAAGTCGTGCTATCGTCAGTGTGTAAAATGTACTCGTATGAGAGGTAGGGTAGTCGCACCCCTTATGGGTAACTTACCGCAGCCACGTCTATCGCCTGTTGGATACCCATTTTATAATGTTGGGATTGACTATGCAGGTCCTATTCTCTCAGCTAGTCGTCAAGGTCGTAGTTGTAGACTCGTGAAGGTATACATCGCCATTTTTGTATGTTTTACGACCAAGGCTATTCACCTTGAATTAGTGGGTGACTTAACGAGTAATAATTTCCTATCAGCATTGCGTAGATTCATGTCGCGCCGTGGTAAACCGAGTAACATATACTCTGACAACGGTACCTCCTTTGTCGGAGCTTACAATGACATTGGTAAGTTCTTAAAGTCTAATTGTGGTTCATTTTCTGAGTCGATTGCTAATGATGGGATTAATTTTCATTTTTCTCCGGCTTATTCTCCTCATTTTGGTGGTCTCTGGGAGGCGGGAGTGAAATCTACCAAATTTCATTTAGTACGAGTATTGGGGAATTGTAATTTAACGTACGAGGAACTTAACACTGTGTTAATTCAGATAGAAGCCATCCTCAACTCTCGTCCCCTCACACCTCTGTCGGCGGACCCCGACGACTTACTCGCACTAACTCCCGGCCATTTTCTCATCGGGCGCCCTCTGACGTCGCTGCCGACGCCGAACTTCGAGAAAGACAACTATAGTCGTCTGTCACGCTACCAACGGATCGAGCAACTCCGTCAACATTTTTGGAAGAGGTGGAGCAAAGAATACGTGTCTGAGCTGCAACAACGGGTCAAGTGGCGCAAGGATCAGCATCCACTTAACATTGATTCCCTTGTTCTTCTCAAAGAAGACAACCTTCCACCCCTCAAATGGAGATTGGGTCGCATAGTTGCTGTTTATCCTGGATCCGATGGCATCAACAGAGTGGCGGACGTGAAAACGACAAATGGAGTTGTCAGGCGAGCTTTTAGCAAGATTTGCCCACTAATTGATGGAAGCCGTGAGGATCAGTCGACTACTGCCTTCCTGCCTGAGAAAGCTTGTTGAAAGCCGAGCTTTCAACGCCCGGGGGCATGTTTACGCGTTTACGCCTTAATTTTTAATATACTATGTAATATATACAACACTGCCTTTGCCGCTTGTAGAAAACAGGCGTTTCGTCATGTGTCAGTTGTCAACCATGTTCGTTTGATAGTATCGTATCTCAATATACTTAAAATTTATACCAAAAGTTCCAAAGTGGTTTTTTTTCATCCAACTACATATTACTACATATCCCAACAACGCCAGTCACAAACCAAGGGGAAGTTCTTAGCTAACGTTATTTATCGGACTTTATTAAGTGAATTTCACTTGACATCATTATTTTCAGCGACCTCATTACGAATGCCAAAGATCTAACCACTATACCGGCTCGACGAGATTATTATTATATATATGTACAAGCTCCCAACAATGGGTCCCGACTGTTAAAGTTACTATGTAACAAAATATATAAAATTATTTCATTTTGACGAGACAAGACGAATCTTTGAGCTTGTTTTTTTTTTATTTTTAATTCAAGATTAGCTTATTATTATTATTAAAAACTTTATTGTTTAATACAAAAGGCGTATGTAATGCCGCTTGGCATTTTCTTACCATCAACCTTCGGGACAAGAAATCGAAGTTTAGGCATGGCAAAAAAAAAAAACACAAAAAATAAAAATAAAAAAATCACTTATTAGTACTAGTTAAATTAAATATATGATAAACATCATAAAAATAATAACACTTAAACTACATACATAATTATATTCTTACATAGACTACTGCCGCCAAGCCGTCTGGCCAGCGTGGCGAGTGTAGGCCAAATTCTCCAGATATATATTCTGGAAGGCCCATCTCCAGCAGTGGAGGTCTAGGACGCTGTGTTCTAGCGGCTGTAATAATAGACTACAGGAACGAGAGAAGACAAATTTCTAAGCATTCCATGGATTCACCGTGCGGGTGCCGGGTCCATCGTGTGTGGGTAAGAGATGAAGAATGGTGTCTCGGACTTGCGACCGACAATAGGCTGGTTTAAGAAAAGGAGGCCTCCTTTTTTTTATTGCGCGATAATACGCTCACCATCCACCATTCTACTTCTCTCCCTACCCAACCAAATACCCGGATTTGTCGGACCCGGTCCGCTCTTTAACTAGGTTAAGTCCGTGATCTGTTGCTGCTGTAGGGGCCTGCGACCGAGGCTGTTCAATTTATTGTTCTTAAATTAGCAGAGGTTTTTGCGTTTTGTCGGCTTGCGGGTTGCATATAGCCAGTAGTCTATCTTAATTCTGACGAACTCATAGGTACTCATAGCTAAATTTAAAAGGTTATTAATTGATCGTTGTGGTAAAATTCTGTATGTCATTTATTTTGTAAATCTAATCTTGCTGAGTTTTCCTTGCAGATTCCTTTCCCAGTCATATTAAGCATTAACAGGTCACTGGAATGTACTAAGCTGTTGGTCTTCTGCTAACAGTTTACTGTTTAGAGCACTTTGCTGCTTAGTCTTCCACTAGCAGGAGTAGAATCATTTAAACTTATTTTTTTATTGACGTTTCATAAATGTCTGTAATAGGTTTATGTGAATAAAGATATTTTGACTTTGATATAATAATTAATCATATACATACATAATTGGCATATGAACAGATAATGTCAGCTTCAGTGGTAAATTTGAAGTGAATTAGGAGTTTGCGACCACATTTTGGACACCAGCCAGTAGAGACTTGCGAGTATATTACTGGTGGCCGCCATTATGTACAATTAAAAGCCGGTAATGGCACATTTTTTTTCTAAAACACGAATATTTTTTTATTGAATACAGTGAGTGTTTAATTTTAATCGTAATAGTAATATCATCTCCAACACGATTATTTGCTCTCTCTCAAAATTACAGTAAATTCAAACATTTTTTGCCGTTAAAAGCTAAAATTACTCGGCCCAAAGACTTCTCCTTCCCCTTCTCGACTATGGTGACGTGTGTAGTGTCGATATATCAGAGGTGTTGCTCAATAAGATGGACATGTTACTCAACTACTGTATCAGGTTTATCTTCGGCCTTCGCAAATACGACCACATCTCTGAGTATCGAACAAAATTAAAGTGGCTACCAATTCGCTGTCGCAGGAATATCCGAATTCTCTGTTTACAATTTTCTATACTCAACGAGCCTGTGACACCGAAATACGTCAAGAGTAAATTTGCCTATCTCTCTTCATTCCATGATAAGTCTCTTCGCTCTTCTCATAACTCTGTTCTCTCCATTCCCTCTCACCATACTGGATTTATGGCCAACTCATTTGCTGTTGTCGCCGCAAATCTGTGGAATGAACTACCGGTAGAAATCCGACAAGCATTCAACCGAAAAATGTTTTAAAAAAATGGTGTCATCGTATTATTTAAATGGTTCATAAGTTATTTAATGGTATCATGTAGTATATGTATTATTAGTATTTAAGATATAATAGTTATTCGTATGTATTTACTAAAATCATTGTATTTTTATGTATATAGATTTATTTATTATTATTATACATAAATATCTGCACCTACCTTACATTTGAAATGGTCCCCATTGTCCCTAAGGTTGGCTGTCAGATAATGTCTAGCGGCATTAAGTCCGCCCCTTGTATAATGTGCAATAAAGTTTTAAATAAATAAATAATAGTGACTAAATTTTGGTGCACTCGAACTTAGTGATTTTTTCTTTGATTATTAAGCCAAATAAAGTTACATTAAAAAGGAAGTAAATGTAACGATTTAAGTTTAAAATGGCGTCAAATGTATTAGTTTTATTTTGAAGGTTAGCCGTCAGTTGTGCAATCGACCCTTTTTAACTTTAATAGTTATAATTACAGCAGCTTGATTTTGGTAAAACACAGCCTTAGGTTACTAACCTAATTATTTAATTATATTGCTCAACTACGTCACTAAAATACGCACAAGGGTAGGTATGACAGAAATGAGATGGTCAAAAATATGGAAAGGCATGCTCCGATGGTACCGGCATGTTGAATGATGAACAAAATCACGATTAAATAAATAAAACATTAGCTGAAGGTGCACGAACGAAATAAAAGGGCATGTATGATCGTGACTAGAGTTGTGTCATTATGGGTTTTTGAAATAACAAAACGTAACCGTTATCCTTTTCTAAGCAACGTTGTAAAAACTATCTACTTTTAATAACAATATATTTTAGGTATGTCGCCTGTTTAAAATAAAAATAAATCATTTTATTTCGTTACATTTTTTTTAAATATATTTCAATATGTTTCATTTTATTTACTTATGTTTACTACACAACGGGATGATTATTCTTTAAAACTAAACTTCAAGGTTACTTCCGTGCAACTTTCACTTGGGCAAATGTGCAACGCAATCCTTCGCAGTCTTTCCGTTGCGATGTTGCTACCAATCGTTACGAAGCTATTTCAAGTGGAGTGTTATAAAAAGTAGATTGTTTTATTTCGCTAAAAAACGACCATTGATTGTGTACCTCAGTCTATAGTTCAGTACTAAAGTATATTACATAATGCTTTCATCTTGACAAAGGTCTCTACGCCGCAAGATAGTGTGAAGATAGAACTGGTGTGAAGATAGGCATGTTCAATTATAATGTTTTAATTTATGAAACCTACCAATTACGAGTTAGACCGGATGAAAGGTTTATTTCATTTCGCCTCATTCAATAAACAAGAAAGGTGCTAATTGCAATTAGGCCCGGTCCATTTTTTATTCCGCTCTTAGATAATTTTACTGCCGCACTTAGATACGCGTACCTACATTAAAATTAAACAATGGCATGTTACCATTTTTAATATTTGGTAAGATAATTTTTTTTTCGAGTAACCTTAAAGATCGCGTATTCTAAATAATAATTTTGTCACAATTACTATTCGCTCTTGCATTTTTGACGTCCATAAGTCTGTCTCTTTCATATTATGAGTATTCATGTGTCACGAAAATAATTTATAATTTTGGAACGAACTCTGATTTGACAATTTGTTTCGTTTAAAAATAGTAAAATTTTGCTAAAATAAATAATTTAACCAAAGTTTAAATAATGAAGACAAATTTCTAAGCTTTCCATGGATTCACCGTGCGGGTGCCGGGTCCATAGTGTGTGGGTAAGAGATGGGAAGAATGGTGTCTCGGGCTTGCGACCGACAATAGGCTGGTTTAAAAAAAGGAGGCCTACTTTTTTATTTTATTGCGCGATAATACGCTCACCATCCACCATTCCACTCCTATTATTATTATATTAGACGCAAATAACATAAATACGTATCAAGTAGGTTTCAAGCTACGTCGCGATGGACCTTGAGTTTGACAGTTCCATTCCTCGAACGTTGTAACGTCCGTGACGTCCCTCCGTTTGACAACCAGAATGATTAATTGAGTGGAGGAATGTCTAAAAATGCATACGTATACTTTTTTATATATATAGATTGTGCGAGCGAGATAGGTGCGAAAGGTTTAAACCCTCTCATGACCGTAGATTGAAATTCTGAGGTGCTGGGTTTAGTTCCTTATCGACAAAGTAGAAAGTGACATTTCTCGATTCTGGTCCCCGTTTCTCGCGTCTTCGACATGCATGCCGATGCCTGACAGTTTTCTATGGAGATCATTCACTTTTCATTCGAATATTTCTGACGTACACCTAAGTCGAAAGCGCCAGAATTAGGCCCCTGATACGCTAGAGATATCGACGATCTTGACATGATGGGCCTATAGTAAAGTTTTTTAAATATAATTTAGAAGCCGACAGACGCATTCAGCTGGGATGGGCAGCATTCGAGAAGCTGCGTCACATCTTCCTATCGAATATACCACAGTGTGTGAAGACAAAGGACTGGTCCACAAGTTCAAGGTCGCTCAGCGAGATATAAAGAGCTATGCTCGGAATTTCTCTAAAGGATAAAGTCAGAAACGTTGACATCCGTCAGAGAACCAAAGTTACCTACATAGCTTTCAAAATTACAAAGCTGAATTGGCCATGGGCTGGACTCATCTGTTGCAGAACCGATGAACGTTGGAGTAGACGGGTTCTGGAGTGAAGACCACGTAATGGAGACCTTAGAAAGGTCGCTGGTGGGGGATGGATGAGGGTGGCAGAAGATCGTGTGAAGATCGTTGGCCTATAGTAAAGTTGGCTAAGTCATATTAAGTTGAAATCTCTAATTATCAAAATATTCTCTACGCAAGAGTTTGAATATAACGAATATTAACGATGAATATTAAGCTGAAAAATTAAATTATGTTTCCCCTCCACGTTGAGTCGAAAATGATCCAGTTACCCGGTAGTCACTACACACAGGCGGGGAAATTCTTTTAATATAGCTTCCTTGTATAACTTTAACACATTGACTTATGTAAGCACTGGGCATTCAATAATAATAGTAATAAATTATTTATTGTATAAAACCAAAAATAGTGTGGGTACAAAGGCGAGCTTAATGCTATAAATGCATTTTCTACCAACTAACCTTTGTGAATGGGGAGCCATTATAAGCGGGTGCAGAAATACTATTGTGATCAACAATAATGAAATATAAATACTACTGATTAAATCTATATATTCTACATATTAAATAAATATATACATAAATAATAAATACATATCTAAGTACATAGTAGAAAGTTACGATAATTTATTCTGTTTATGGTTTAAAAATTGTATAACTTGTTTTTAAATATTTTGAGAGATGGAGCTTGTCTGAAAACCAAAGGTAGTCTATTCCACTGGCGAGCTGCAGATACCGAAAAGGAGTCTAAATCTGCTATAAGAGTGGGGAGGGATTTTATGTAAGTTGTTATGGGAAGAACGAAATGAAAGACCGTGCGAGTCACAAAGAAATTGTTTTTTTGAAATTGAATCATTTATTATTGGAACGCAACGCGGACGACGCGTTAGCAGTGTGGAGTAGTGTGAACTGGAGGACAGATGTTCATTTACTCGTTCTTAGCGAAATATATACGAGTACATACATACATATCTTCACGCTAAATCCCTTGCGGGGTAGGCAGAGACAATAGAGCGCCAATTGTTCCAATCATGACATACCTCTATTGTTTCTTCGACACTCAACAACTCAAAAATTTGCTTCGATGGCTTTTTAATGCACCTTCAGCTATTGTTTTTTTTATTTAATCGTGGTAGGTGAGTCTTCCAGGTCTACCAGGGCCTCTTCACCCAAAACTTGTGCATTGTATATCCGGTTTCGTCAATCTCTCTTCACTCATCCTTTCGACATCTTCCTTTATTTAAAAACATCAATTATAAAAAAGTTGTGTTCACTCACAAGTTACAAGTTTTTTTATAGTTAAAATAATATAATATTATTTATTAATAATAATATCTATAATTAAAATGACAACTGACGAAGTGGCTAGTGGCTACTTACAATTTATAGTGTGTATCTTGGAGTACAAAACAAGTTAATTAATATTGTTTTTTGTTTGTTAATGTAAGTTGTGATTATGATATTAGTATGTAAGTAAAGATTTACACGCCTGCTTGCAGGTAGAATATATGTGAAGTATATGTGTAGATATCTGACTAAAGTTTGGTGACCACCGCGCTGTTCTGTAGTTATTGCAAATAAACGATATTTCATTTATATTTTATTGTGCCTATGCTTTTCAATTTCGATAAAAGTTAAATAAAATTTATCCTTATTCTAGTAGAATAATTATTCCAGCTCATAAAAGTACCCTATATAAACGAAATTGTTATGCAATGGCAACAAAGATATTTAATAAGCTTCCAGTTACTATAAGGAAGCTGCCACTAAAACTGCTCAAATTAAGAGTGAAAAAAATGCTGATTAATTTCTATAAATAAATGGTCACAAAACATATATAGAACACAAAATTTATTGCACTATGTATACAAGAGGCGGACTTAACACTAGGCATTATGTAGCAACTAACCTTTGGGAAAATAAAACCATTTGCTTTGTGAGGTTAAGGTATTTAAACTTAAATCTAAATATTATATCTATATAGACATATACACTAATATGTACACAATACTATATATTATATATAATACATATAATACCTACTTACACTGTGAGGAACTGTTAAAATAATGTGAGTATACCATATTTTTGAAATGTGATTTTGATTTGTGAAAATGATTTAAGGGTATTTGCGAATTTCCGCAGGTAAATTTACAGACAGATTAAAACAAAAAAGAAGTAAAGTAAAGTATCATCACGACCGTTTCCCTTTCGGAGTGGTCAGAAACCACGCTTATAAATAAGCGGATTTACATTTAGCCTATTTTACTATAGGCCAATCATGACAAGTGGCAAGCTCGTTGATGTCTCCAGCGTACTAAACTCGAGAAATATCACAAATAAATTAAATATTATTTAAATGTATTCATTTACATTAATAAATATTTTTGTGTACCTCCGAGTCTAAATCCACGGACTTAACCGCTAGACCACGAAGGCAGTTTACAGATTAAAACAAAATAACATCTATTTTGACTAACAATACCCACAGTAAAATAATACAAAGCATAAGCGCGGAAAATACTACTTTTTACGATTGCAAACTAAATGTCGAAAGCCTCGTCTATATATAAGTCGAACTTTCAACGTGAGTGCTTCATAAAAAGTTCATAAAACACACTCGCAGTGGTTCCCAAACATAACCAACTTCAATTGCTTCTTTCATGTATTTTTAACGTTTTCTTTCGTTTAATTGTTTAACTGGCGTGGTTAACGCATCTTAAAAAAACTCGAAACCAAATTTCGTATCAACTTGACCGTGTTATTTGACTTGAAAATCAACTTTTTGTTTCAAAATCAAAATCAAATAATTTATTCAGTAAATAGGCAATATTTTTAGCACTTTTACACGTCATAACAGTTTTATTACATTTTATAATTATAATTTTATTTAATTTACATAATGTATACATTATAATATTTACTAGTGATCAAAACAAAAACATAATATCAGCTGAACAACTCCATAATTGGTAATGGATTTAAAATTACTGGTCAGGAACAGTAGAAACCGTCAAATTATAAGTAATCTATTTATTGAAATAATAATAAATAGCAGCTGTAAATTGGCATTGTCATACTTAATACTAAATTGTATTATTATAATTTATAATACCAAACACCTTACAGTAATAATTAAGAAAAAAAAAATTGTTATATTTACATAGGTACATTTAAAATATAAATAACAGTTTTAATTTAAAAAATAATAATAATAAAAATGTCATGATTACTTAAGCTAAAATTATAATGTCATTTACATTAAATTAAAAATAATATATATATTTTGCTGCTGTAAATGGGCGTTGTCAATCTACATACTAATTTTATAATAATTCTAATCAATTAATAATGTCTTAACATTTTTGTTATTATATAATTATAAATATATACACATAACTATATACTCTTATAGTATTTTAAACTGTCCAGACACTTTTGTCCTGAAGATACTCATTTACTGTGTAATACGACTTTTTAATTAAAATATCCTTTATATAACATTTAAAACTAAGGATTGGCTTTTTTAAAATTTCCTCAGGTATTTTATTGTTAATGGGAACACATTGTCCCATGAATGATCGACTAGTCTTTCCCAGTCTATAGGATGGTACATGAAGCTTATTTTTATTTCGTATATTAATCGAGTGCAGATCTATATTGTTTGGAAATTTGATAATGTTTTTATGGACATACACATTTGATAATGTTTTTATGGACATACACATTTGATAATGTTTTTATGGACATACACATTTGATAATGTTTTTATGGACATACACATTTGATAATGTTTTTATGGACATACACATTTGATAATGTTTTTAAATACTAGTAGTCAACTTTACTAAACATCGATGTCTTTCGCGAACCCAACTCGTTAAATTAAACAATGGTAATTTGCCCAGTCTGCCGGGGCAGGGAAGTATCCACCGTTCGTGCCGATAAACCCAGTAAAAAAAGTTTCACTGTTAGCTATAATGAAAAAAAAGAACCAACAAAATCAATACAATAACAATGAGATATGAAATAACAATTGCATTTGTATACTGATCCCGTTTTACAACTTAAGAATCATACAATATAATAAAAGTAATTAAGTGTAACAACAAGTATTAGTAACAATAAGTAGGTACTCAAACAACACTTTACAAATTTTGACAAGTAATTTAAATGAAACAATAAGTAATAGAAAAAAAAAAAAAAAAAAAAAAACTAAAACAAGGATCAAATAAATAATAAACTGCCTCCGTGGTCTAGCGGTGAAGTCCGTGGATTTACACTCGGAGGTACCGGGTTCGATTCCTGGTCGGGACACAAAAAATATTTATTAATGTAAATCCATTTAATTAATATTTAATTTATTTGTGATATCTCTCGAGTTTGGTACGCTGGAGACATCGACGAGCTTGCCACCTGTCATGATTGGCCTATAGTAAAGTTGGCTAAATGTGATTTATAAGCGTTGTTTCTCACCACCCCGAAAGGGAAACGGTCGTGATGATAAAAATAAAAATAATAATTACCGACTGAAGTCAGTCATGAGTGTCTGATTCCAGTTGCCAAAATTCTTGTGCGCCACTTAACATCAGGTGGGCATGTCGTGTTAGTATAAAAAAAATGTTTTGATTTGATTTAAAACAAATTACTTTTTTACATCAAAGAATAATGTTTAATTTAGCATAGTATTGTTTCCGTCATTCCAGTCTCGAAGGAATGTCATTTCATTGTTTCGAGTTTAGGCTATTTTATTGAAATGGATTAGTCCATTTTATTTCTTTGCTCGGCCCATTAATTCTAACATCTTTGTTTGTCCTATTTTTGGACGCCATTGAAGCTGTTCACTTCGCTGTAGAACTTTTCCTTAAGTTTTGTGTTCTACATTTTTACTTATAAGCTCAATTTAAAAAGGATCTCGTAAAAGTTATATGTTTTTTTAAAAACTAAATCTACTTAATTGGTTGGTCGTTATATGTCATTCATCTTTATCATAGCCCCTAGAACACAGAGTTCTAGACCTACACTGTTGGATAAAATAAGTCTCGCAAAACTTTTGCTGAGACACTAATTCCTAACATTGTTTGTTAAAAACGTTCCTATTTATTATATAGCCACTAAATATTATTTGTTTTTCATCCTTTTTGTTCGCATTTCATTTGTTTCCGTGGTCTAGCGGTTAAGTCCGTGGTCGGGATACAACAATATTTATTAATGTAAAGAAATACATTTAATTAATATTTAATTTATTTGTCATATTTCTCGAGTTCGTTCCACGTTCCGCGTTTCACGCTGGAGACATCGACGAGCTTGCAACTTGTCATGATTGGCCTATAGTAAAGTTGACTAAATGTGTTTCAGCTTATTTATAAGCGTGATTTCTGGCCACCCCGAAAGGAAAACGGTCGTGATTATACTTACAGAAGTTCCTGCTAAATCTTTTTATTATATACATATCTTCACGCCAGTTACTTTGCGGGGTAGGTAGGGACAATTGAGCGCCACCTGACACGATCACGACATACCTTTCGCTACGTCAACATTCATCAACATTCAGACATGCCCTTTTGTAACGAAGGCTTTTTAATGCACCTTTGGCCAGTGTTTTATTTATTTGATCGTGATATGTGAGTCTAGGTCTGCCAGGGCCTCCTTTGTGGGTAAATTTTCGCATTGTATACCTGGTTCGTCAATCTTTCTTCGCTCATCCTTTCAACATGCCCAAACCATCTTAGCATGCCTTTCCTTATTTTTGTCCCTGTGCCTTTTTTATATCTACCCTTTTCCGTATTTCGGTGTTACGTATGCGGTCCGCCAAAGAGACGCTGCATATCGGATGCAACGACCTCATTCATGCGTAGGTATTCTAAGATATCCACGTCTCGGTTCCATACATCAGTGTTGGTAAACAACCAACATGACATTGTGTATGGCGAGCCGAGCTTTGTCACTGACCTTTGTGACTGCCGATCACTAAACACAGGGCACTGTTAACACTATTAAATTTAATTAACACTTCCCATCAGCAGTGAATAATAAATGAAATGAAATATTGTTTATTTGCAATAAATACATTAGAATAGTTTTTAATAATTTATTTAATTATATTTTTGTTACAGATTGATCAATCTACATCGAAGAAACATTCAAAAAGTGTCAAATAGTGATAATAGTGAATACAATGACTATTAGCTGATAGCAGTTGTTTTTTTTTTCCATGCAATGGATTCAGTAAGAAGTTGTGGCTTGTGAATGACTTGAAGAGTTGATTGGAGATGGCGCGCGATGCAGGGATCCTTATCATGCTGTGGATGGCAACGTTTCCACTCTACAGGGCTGATAATTTGGGTAACTAATCATTATATTTTTTAAGTTATATTAAGCATCGCTTAAAATATTTTAAAGATAAAATTTACAACGTCTACCTTATTCATTCGTTAAAAAAATGAAATACAAACAGAGATCATGGCTAAAATTTGTATAGAAACAATTAAAATAAACAATATGTGAGCCAGACTCCATAAACAGTACTTACTAGGAACATTAATGTATATACAATATTTAGTGCGAGTAACGGAGTAAAAAAAAACTTACACAATTAACTAAACTTACATTCAACGTCGCTTTTCTTCATTTCAGTTTTTAGTTATATTTTTATTTATTAATTAGGTTTATTTTTATTAATAGTAATTTATGTTTTAAGATGTAAGTTTTTAGTTTTTTTTTTTTTTTTTAAGTCATTGTATCTTTCGAATAAAGGTTTTAAAATAAGAGAGAAAAAAAAAACTAAACTTAATAAAAAATAAATAACTTGAATTAAAAATAATAATAGATCATATCACGTTATATAAAAACTAAAAGTAGCCTGGATCAAATAACAGAAAGCAAGAAGAAAATAGTAAAAAATAAATAAACTGCAATGATATGTATAAAAGAAAAACATTAGAGTGTTGTTGTTGTGTTGGACAGACACTTCAGCAAAGAAGCCGACAGACTCATCGTCCATACCACAATATTTAAAGACACATTCTTCAACCAGTGCGTTATTCCCGTAATGTCGTACGGAGCAGAGACGTGGACACTGACAGTGGGTCAGGTCTACAAATTCAAGGTCGCTCAGCGAGCTATGCTTGGTATTTCTCTAATGGAGCTGGGAGCGCCGTGGTTCGTGCGAAATTATATAATCGCGAGAGATCTGGAGATGCCTACTATCGAGGCATTTGTTGTCGGCCTAGCTAAACTTATGTTTTACCGGCTGACAACGGATCCTACAAGCATATTCAGGATATCGCTCCTACTATCGCACGGCCCCCGGAGGGGAGGCCACTAGGGAGGCGCTCTTGGAGAAGGGCGGTGTTGTAGAACAGCGCCCATCACTAAAGGTGCGTTGAATCACCGGCGGGTAGTTAGCCGCCGAGATCCTGCCGGGAAAAACGGGAGTTTATCCCATCCCCAACCCAGCCCCATTGAACATTCGGGTCTGGATGACTCCGCGGTCTGTCTGTCTGATAGAATTCGAAACGTTGATAAAGTTACTGACATAGCATTAAAACTTAGCAAGCTATAGGGCAAACGGGTTCTACAGTGGAAACCACACCTGGAGTGGGGGGCAAAATGTAAAAAATTGTTGTTTAGCAACCAAATAGAAAGGCGGTAGCAGTAAAGTACGCGTAATCACTATTGTTAAAAAAATGTCATCGGAAAAATTAGAAGTTAATTGTTATTTTGTTTAGAGATGCTATAAAAAATATACTATACAAAAAGTTTCCAAATTGCCTCAGGAACTTAAATACCAAGAGTCATTAGGTTGCTCTTTCCAGACTCAAATTACGCACCATTTCTTAAACTAAAATTACAACAACCTAATTTTAGTAAGGCGACAACCAAACGCCATATTGTGTAAAAGACAAAAATTAAACGAAAGTAAAAAAGTAAAGTAAAGTATCATCACGACCGTTTCCTTTTCGGGGTGGTCAGAAACCACGCTTATAAATAAGCGGATTCACATTTAGCCAACTTTACTATAGGCCAATCATGACAAGTGGCAAGCTCGTCGATGTCTCCAGCGTACCAAACTCGAGAAATATCACAAATAAATTAAATGTTAATTAAAATGTATTCATTTACATTCATAAATATTTTTGTGTCCCGACCAGGAATCGAACCCGGTACCTCCGAGTCTAAATCCACGGACTTAACCGCTAGACCACGGAGGCAGTTAATTAAACGAACTACGAGTATACTCGTATTGAGTGAGTGGATCATCGAATAGATCTATAATGATTTTAAATTGGTTAGTAACCATCTATCTCATCTCATTTAGTTATTGTAGAATTTTAGATGAAAGTATTTATTTATTCGAAGTAAGGTACAAATAACAGCTAACAAACAAAACAATTATTGAAATCATAGACAAATAATCCTGTCGGGTTTGCAAGCCTAAAAAAATGTACCCAACATTGAATAATACAAAAAATGGTAATAATATAAAATAAAAGTTAATAGTAAAAAATATATAAAAAATGCAATTTAAAGTAAAACCTACTACTAAAACTAATAACTAATAAGGTTATAAAAGTAAACATAATAATAACAAAATGTAGACTTAGATAGACCGTGCTGGTCAGGCCCTGAGTAAAATGTGTGTTTGCAATGATGTCAAATGCCAATTTTTACTTCCAAGGAGAACTAATATTGTAAGCTTGCCATGCTGATATTTATATAATGATAACACCGCTTAAAACAAGAGTTACTGTAAATTTTCCTACATAAATAATCGTAATGCTCAAATTACAAACGCATACATGAATGATAGTATTTGTATGACACAAAGGTGCAGCTATGCAAGTTAAAGTTGGTGTATAATCTGCCGGAACTTGAGTTTGATATTAGTTGAAGTTCCTTGCATACTGATACCCACATATGCTGCATGAATACACGATATGCAACTGTGGACAGCTTCAGACCGTATGTTACCTTTTTACTAATCAGTAGCTCTAGCATGCAAAACCTCTGTTACGTAAAGCTGTCTTTAACTTATTGGGAGCGCGGGGCAAAATTAAATTTGGAATCCAATATTTTCAAAGATTTCTCAGGTTCAAAGTCAAAGTCAAAATATCTTTAATAATTAAGAAGTATATATAAATATCCATGTATTTAAATAAATAATGTGGTAATTTTTACCTGGTAGCGACCGTCTATGTTCGTAATCACCTAGCGACGATTAAAATGCCTATTTAAATCGTGTAATAATTACTATCAAAATTATAGTTCACAGCAAATCAAAAATGTGTGTAGCAGTAAAGTTAACGCTGCTTAAAAATATTAATATTTTTTTTTTGCATTCCGAATGTTTTTTTGTGATGCAATTTTAATGATGCAACGCAATATAAAGCATCATTTATTCGCATCGTTAAAATTGAAACCAACTCTGTGGTGTTGTTTTTATTTATATTCACACACGCTGTTCTTGCTTGCAGGGCAATATCTTCTTGTTTACAGATGCGAGTATTCCAAAAATGGGAGTAACTGAATCAGTCCATATGACTCGCCAAAAAATTGGCAGTGCATCATTACCTTTCGTAGAAAAGTTCTAAATAATAAATACGTAATAATAACAATATTATTTAACTATGAATTGATAGAAATAAAAACTGTACACTACAACGTACGTGAAATTAAACAAAGAAAACAAAAAAGCATATTTAATAGATATAGCCGAACCTAACACCTTAAATACTACACATACAAAAATAAGACCTATACAGAGACCTTGCAATAAAGCTTAAATCCCAACACAAATTACAAAACGTAACGACTGTACCACTATTACGGATGTACGTAAATACGACCAAAGTAATATCCGAAACATAACGTAACAACCTCAAAACTATTAAATTATACCAATTCGGTAAGTCTTATTTCAAGCGGTGTTATTTTTTATATAAATATCACCATTGCAAGCTTACAATATTAGTTCTCTTTGAAAGTAAAAATTGGCATTTGACATCATTGCAAATGGCACATACTTTTAACGGGAACAACAAATAGGTGGTAGGCGGACTGATTGTGGTAATCTGCCCAGTCTGCTGGGGCGGGGAAGTATCCACCGTTCGTGCCGATAAACCCAGTAGTGTATCCACACGTTTCGGGATAGGCTCGAATTGCCGTTATGCCCAGTCAAGCCATAAGATGTCAGTCATAAGGTCACATGTCGTGTTAGTACAAAACATAGAATAATGCAGATTATGAACGATGATGGCGTTTACAAATTATTATTTCATATAATAAATTAACATCTGTACAATGATAAAGTTTAAAGAACTTTCTTGTGCTGGCCGCCTTCCTCCTCACGTGGCTCTCAAAGACATCATCCGAAGGGTCACTGCTGGAGTACCTGCAATCTTGGATTGCAATTGTGCAGAGCGATGGCAAGAGACCCGTGCCATGGAAACTTGGCAGGTCTCTGGTGTGGGATGCGACGTGTGTGGACACATTAGCTCCATCTCACATCCAGGCGACCTCGTAAGGCGCGGAAAGTGCGGCGGTTTCTGCTGAGAACCTCAAGTTGCGCAAATAAGACAACGTTTGGGGTCGAGACGACGGGCCCATGGGGTCACTCAGCAAAGCGTCTAGCCAAGGAGTTGTCAAAGCGGCTGACGGAAAGGTTTGGAGATTATTTCTGCCAACGTATTAGCCTCGCTAGGAAATGTTGCCAGTCTTAGTTCATAGTTATTTAATTTTATTTAAGTAGTTTATAACAAACTTAATATTAATATCTATAAATTTAGTTGTAAATATTACAAGATATTCCGTGGTATTACACTTGCTGTAATTGTCGAGTGTTGAGAGCAACAACTAATATTTGGGAACAATTTACAAGTGCGGATTCTAAATTGGGTTACCTTTGCTAACTAACATTTGTAGCAAGTGTCGCTTTGGGAGTTTTGGGTTATATAGTCACTTCAAACAATGCTACCAACTAAGAAGTGTATCATAAGGTTTGTCTGAATTTATTTTTGACCATCATCTAAAACAATTTTTTTTTTCGTTGAAGTTTTGTGTTTATAATAAAGCCGACAATATTTTTTTTCTATATAAAGGATGTCTCAGAATGTTTTTCTTTTTTTATATAATAAATATCTGGGATCCTATAATGGTGTTCAAATGTATCCATGAGAATTTTCCAGTCTGATGCGGCGCCAAGGATCGAGGTGGGCTTGCATTTAGTTTTCGTGCTTTGCCGTTCCTTCACAAACGTGTTCAAAGTTTTATTTGTAGTCAGTCTCTTTCTGGCTCTTGCAATAGAAAGACTTACTGTTTCACGGATAACACCAAGGACTTTGTCATGTCGGCGCGAGTAATAGCCCTTTTCTAAAAAAAGAATACGTAAAATATCCGAATAGAATAAGCTGGTATAGTGGTAGAGAATGATGTCGGTCGTCAGTGGCTGGCGTCAAATGTTCCCATTCTTGGACCTCGCGTACCGTTTAACTTAAAGTAATAACTAAATCTATACTACATTTTTATTTTCCTTATTTCTTATGTAACATTTATATTTGTGTGTTATTATTTAAATGTATATAGGTATATGTACATCTTTTATGTAATATTATTATGTAAGTGTATTATATAAAATAAAATTGAACCCATATATAACATTCCACACTCCCAAAGCTTGGTTGTGGAATAAAGTATTTTAAATAAATAACCATTAGATGGGCGCGATCTCACATCTCGTGCTCAGTATGTAAAGAAAGTGGACCATGCGCCGAACACCATATACTCGTATGTATAAAAGACGTGTATACTGTACGAAAAAGCAGGTGACCCGTACGTCTATCATGCTTTAGTACTTAGTCTATTGTTTTGCCTGTCCTTAATATTACGTCTATGACCACTGACAAACATCCGCCCTATTCAGATACGAGTATGTACATTCGACTCAACCGCAAATATAAATAGCTATTTATGTACCTATTTCTATTTATTTTCGTGTCGTGGACAGATGATGACGTCAGACGTCTAGCCTAAGGCATAGCCTATGCCCATCCCTGAGTTCCAAGAGACATCTATGCAACATAAAAAAAATAAAAAACGTCCAGTATTATAAGTTAATTTGCAGTCAGATACTAAAGTCTCACAAGGAAGTCTCGCGAGACTTTTGCGCAAGGCCAAGATTAGGAGTACCAAAACCGACACCAACTGTTCTTAGATTATGAACGATGATGGCGTTTACAAATTATTATTTCATATAATAAATTAACATCTGTACAATGATAAAGTTTAAAGAACTTTCTTGTGCTGGCCGCCTTCCTCCTCACGCGGCTCTCAAAGACATCATCCGAAGGGTCACTGCTGGAGTACCTGCAATCTTGGATTGCAATTGTGCAGAGCGATGGCAAGAGACCCGTGCCATGGAAACTTGGCAGGTCTCTGGTGTGGGATGCGACGTGTGTGGACACATTAGCTCCATCTCACATCCAGGCGACCTCGTAAGGCGCGGAAAGTGCGGCGGTTTCTGCTGAGAACCTCAAGTTGCGCAAATAAGACAACGTTTGGGGTCGAGACGACGGGCCCATGGGGTCACTCAGCAAAGCGTCTAGCCAAGGAGTTGTCAAAGCGGCTGACGGAAAGGTTTGGAGATTATTTCTGCCAACGTATTAGCCTCGCTAGGAAATGTTGCCAGTCTTAGTTCATAGTTATTTAATTTTATTTAAGTAGTTTATAACAAACTTAATATTAATATCTATAAATTTAGTTGTAAATATTACAAGATATTCCGTGGTATTACACTTGCTGTAATTGTCGAGTGTTGAGAGCAACAACTAATATTTGGGAACAATTTACAAGTGCGGATTCTAAATTGGGTTACCTTTGCTAACTAACATTTGTAGCAAGTGTCGCTTTGGGAGTTTTGGGTTATATAGTCACTTCAAACAATGCTACCAACTAAGAAGTGTATCATAAGGTTTGTCTGAATTTATTTTTGACCATCATCTAAAACAATTTTTTTTTTCGTTGAAGTTTTGTGTTTATAATAAAGCCGACAATATTTTTTTTCTATATAAAGGATGTCTCAGAATGTTTTTCTTTTTTTATATAATAAATATCTGGGATCCTATAATGGTGTTCAAATGTATCCATGAGAATTTTCCAGTCTGATGCGGCGCCAAGGATCGAGGTGGGCTTGCATTTAGTTTTCGTGCTTTGCCGTTCCTTCACAAACGTGTTCAAAGTTTTATTTGTAGTCAGTCTCTTTCTGGCTCTTGCAATAGAAAGACTTACTGTTTCACGGATAACACCAAGGACTTTGTCATGTCGGCGCGAGTAATAGCCCTTTTCTAAAAAAAGAATACGTAAAATATCCGAATAGAATAAGCTGGTATAGTGGTAGAGAATGATGTCGGTCGTCAGTGGCTGGCGTCAAATGTTCCCATTCTTGGACCTCGCGTACCGTTTAACTTAAAGTAATAACTAAATCTATACTACATTTTTATTTTCCTTATTTCTTATGTAACATTTATATTTGTGTGTTATTATTTAAATGTATATAGGTATATGTACATCTTTTATGTAATATTATTATGTAAGTGTATTATATAAAATAAAATTGAACCCATATATAACATTCCACACTCCCAAAGCTTGGTTGTGGAATAAAGTATTTTAAATAAATAACCATTAGATGGGCGCGATCTCACATCTCGTGCTCAGTATGTAAAGAAAGTGGACCATGCGCCGAACACCATATACTCGTATGTATAAAAGACGTGTATACTGTACGAAAAAGCAGGTGACCCGTACGTCTATCATGCTTTAGTACTTAGTCTATTGTTTTGCCTGTCCTTAATATTACGTCTATGACCACTGACAAACATCCGCCCTATTCAGATACGAGTATGTACATTCGACTCAACCGCAAATATAAATAGCTATTTATGTACCTATTTCTATTTATTTTCGTGTCGTGGACAGATGATGACGTCAGACGTCTAGCCTAAGGCATAGCCTATGCCCATCCCTGAGTTCCAAGAGACATCTATGCAACATAAAAAAAATAAAAAACGTCCAGTATTATAAGTTAATTTGCAGTCAGATACTAAAGTCTCACAAGGAAGTCTCGCGAGACTTTTGCGCAAGGCCAAGATTAGGAGTACCAAAACCGACACCAACTGTTCTTAGATTGCTTTGGGCAACACTATATATCGGGCGTGCATATTCTGTAATTAATCTCAACTTAGCTTGCACGTAATTTAAGTATGTTATATTATATTACTATATACCGTCTGTCTGGTACATAATATATTTGTCGTCATATTAGTGTCGTCTCCAGTGTACATAAAAGGGTAAATTAAATAAAAATACTTATAATTGTATCGTCTTGGTCAAGTCTGAGTAAAAAGTCGTCTGTCAATGTCATATTCTAACAATCTGTCAAATAAAATAGTCCTCCAATATTGTCAGTCAAAAAGGAGGTTATAGTCTGTCAAAAGAGGTCGGGCGCGCCGCTACAAACATGAATAGGTCACTGGAATCTGCTAAGCTGCTGGTCTTTACCTTACTCTTTGGACTTTGCTGCTTAATATTCCACTAGCAGCAGTAGAATCATTTTAAAATATTTAATTATGACGTTTCATTAATGCCTGTAATAGGTTTACGTAAATGAAGATATTTTGACTTTGAGGTTAAATATATTTAATTTTTGCGGTGTTCATACAGACGAACTAGACTACCATGATTTATGCTACCAAAAATGTGTCGGCAGGATCTCAAGACACCGTGCAATTAATGACATCCTGCCAAGGCGTTTACATCTACTGATATCCCCTGCATCCTTGAACCATCGGGTATAGTTAGGTCTGCAGTCCTATTCTGTTACTTAAGCTCAAACGTTATTAGAGGATCTCGTTATTTACGCCAGAGATTGCGTCATAATTACAAAATATTATTCAATTCTCACCTCTATAGCGCTCCACCTTGACAGCGGCCGTGCAAATATCAACCGTAATAGCGTGATATATCCGTTGATATATATAGTAAACGGATTCCATTATATGACGTATGCGCTTAAGTAATAGAATAGGGCTGCTGGTAGGTTTACGTAAATAAAAACATTGACTTTGAATCACGTGGCGTTATTAAAATATTGATATATCATAGATTATTTTAAAAATTTTGAGGCAAATCGCGTAAAAGACTTTAATGTCATAGCAATGAATTTGAATAATGAACTCGAATGCGATCTCGACTAAATAGTGTTCTGAAATGTTATTGTTTGAATATTATCCCCGCCCCGGACGTACGTGCTTGCTCTGTATTTATGCCAATTTGTGAACCCATTTCCAATTTAACACGCCATTGTTTCTTTGCAGATAATTTCGAATGTAAATCTGGGGTACATTCAACTTAAGTTCGTTTCGTGATATGCTTATAAATTCATCGTTATCATCATCATTGTTGCGTCTTTGGTTAAACGTATTGTCATATTTGATACATCAACATTACGTAGTTATGTTTAGTTGCAAGAACAGAGTTGGATGCCATGATGCGAATTCAGGATGATAACATTAATACCCATTGCGTTCTTAGGCTACTGTGAACGAACCTATAAGCCCTACAAGAAGTTTTAAGGTGGGCGATAGAGTTCATGTACTATTTAACAGAAATAATAATAGATTTTGGAAGTTTGGAAACATAGTGGATTAGTAGATTACACAATTAAAACACATGAAGGAGAAATATGTAATAGACATATCAAGCAAATAATAAGAAGTGCATATGTACAAAATTAGGGGGGGGGGGGACCTGATAAGTCTTTGCTATGTTTAACGTATTGTCATATTTGATGTATGTCAACAATTAATGAAAGTAAATAATTAGTTCTGATCTTATTATAAAGCGTAATTTATTTATTACTGAGGCTTCTAGAGCATTAAGTCCTAGACCTTCACTAATGAAGATTAATACAGTTTGCTTTTGTAATGCTTAAAATTGTTATAATTATGTTTTAAGATCTGTGAAATCTAAACTTTTAAAACATATCAATTACTATTATTAAAAAAAAATGAGCAGTGGTGGCTCGGTTTTAAGAAGGCTTTCCTTAAAATCCTACAAAGGTCGGTTCAAACCCTCCCGGCATGTACCAATGAGTAATACCTTTTTATACGGCATTCTTAATAATCCCAAAACGCCCCCTTATCTTAGTGATCGTTTTGAGTACCTGCGTGACTCGCACTCCCGCTCCCTTCGCTCTACTCACAACAATCAACTCTCAATTCCTCTTCACTCTTCGAGCAGATATTCAGATTCTCTTACTGTTTCTGCAGCTCGCCAATGGAACAGGCTACCTTTGTCAATCAGACAGGCTCCGTCTTTAAATATATTCAAACATTTATTAATTACATACTTTCTCAAAAAACAAAATGACATCTAATTTCCACATCTTGACATAGATAATTATTATATTAGTATTTATTTAATTTAAATATTTATTATATCGTATGACATATTTATATATTGGTATGTTATTTATACTTACTACGGTATATTTATGATTGATTTTAACTATTATTATTATTTCGTACTCTGCACCCATTATAATAATTCCTCACTCTCCCAAAGGTTAGCTGGTAGAGAATAGCATATGGTATTATGCTCGCCTATGTACATTATTTTATATTTTGTGTGCAATAAATAATTATATTATTATTATTATTAAATACACTTTTCTTACGTACATTTGTTATGTATAGATTTACAACACCACTGTTTCCGTGTCCCGAAGAGCACGTTAAGCCTTGGGTCCCGGTTTCACTAATACCAACTTGTGGAATCGTTAATAAATTGCCATCAGACCAAATTCTCCAGAAATTTCTGCAAAGCCCATCTCCAACAGTGGAGGTCTAGGACTCTTGTGTTTTTATATAATTTATTATAATTTAATAGAAAAAAAACTATGTTTTTTCCTACACAAAATAAAATATTTACAAAAATAGGAATATTTATATAGTTTTCATAGATTTGTATCAGAAAATCTGCCATTAATTGAAAATATCGTCCTGATCTAGAATTATGTGCAGTTAAAGCAAATTTCTATACAGCTATTGAAACACTTGTGGCAACTAGTTGACGGTAGGTTGGAGTATAGTTGAGCAAGTTAATTCTAAAGTTGAAAGTCGTTGGAGCAAAGTTTAATGCTACTTCAACATATATATTATGTATATATGTAACATTATATCTTTGTCATATGCTGCGTACACAGTAGCCCAACGAACGCCATATTATATTCAATTAAAAATATTTATTTAGCGGTTAAAACCGTGGATTTAGACTCGGAGGTACTGGGTTCGATTCCTGGTCGGGACACAAAAATATTTAATAATTTAAATAAATTATAATTTAGTTAATATTTAATTTATTTGTGATATTTCTCGAGTTTGGTACGCTAGAGACATCTAAAAGTTTGCCACTTGCCATGATTGGCCTATAGTAAAGTTGGCTAGTTATAAGCGTGGTTTCTGACCACCCCGAAAGGGAAACGGATGTGATGATACTATACAAATATGTATTATACATATACATTTTTTATGAAAGAATCGAAACGTTACCAAAGCCACTAAAATCTAGCGGGTTAGAGCTATTATGTTCTCCATTTTATTGTATGCTGCGGAGCCGTAGACCCTAAGCACTAGTGAAAAAATAATAATTAATGCTCTAGAGATGTGGTGTTGGCGGAGAATGTTGGACATATCATGGACGGAGTTCCCAATCAACAAATCCATACTGGAGGAACTGGGGATCAGACATCCATCCTGCGCCTGGTAGTTCAGGGGAAAGTCCATGGCAAGAGGATGCGTGGTAGGTCTCCGATGAGATGGACCGATCAGGTGAAGGCTGCAATGGATCAACCTCTACATAAGTGCACCAGGAAAGCCGAGAGGAGTGTCGACGGCTTGTTAAACGTGCCACTAGCACTCAAATGGCGACCACAACCAAGAATACATCTTTAAATATATTTTTTATATTAGCACGACATTTGACCTTGCTCCCATCTGATGGTAAGTGGCAGTCATCCACGTCCGGATGTTCAATGGGCCTGGAATTTACTGCTGTACCAGGTATTGTATTTTCATAGGTACTGATAACTAAATTTAAAAGGTTATTAATTGATCGTTGTGGTGCAGTTCTGTATATGTTTTATTTTGTAAATCTGATATAGCTGAGTTTTCCTTGCAGATTCCTTTCTCAGTCAGATTAAATTTAACATACATACATACACATCTTCACGCCAGATCCCTTGCGGGGTAGGCAGAGACAATTGAGCGCCACTTGACACGATCACGACATAACTCTTTCGCTTCATCGACGTTCATCAACCTCTTCATACATGCCCTTTTGTTACGAAGGCTTTTTAATGCACCTTCAGTCAGTGTTTTATTTATTTGATCGTGATATGCGAGTCTCGGTCCGCCAGGGCCTCTTTCACCCACAACTTTCGCATTATATATCTGGTTCGTCAATCTTTCTTTGCTCATTCTTTCAACATGCCCGAACCATCGTAGCATGCCTTTTCTTATTTTTGTCCCTATGCTTTCTTTTATACCAACCCTTTTCCGTATTTCGACGTTACGTATGCGGTCCGCCAATGTGACGCCGCATATCCGGCGCAGCGACCTCATTTCTACGGCATTAACCCTACTGTCATGCGTATTCTGACGTATCCACGACTCGCTTCCATACATCAGTGTTGGTACCAACATGGCATTGTGTATGGCGAGCCGAGCTTTGTCACTGACATTTCGACTGCCGATCAGTGACCCCAGGGCACCGTTAACACTATTTCCCGCGTTCACTCTTCTTTCAACGTCCCTATCGTACTTCCCATCCGCAGTGAAAACACTGCCCAGATATATAATTTCATTTACTTGTTCTAGAGTTTCATCATCAATCTTTATCGTCAAGGTTGTCATCCTTCTTCTTTCAAATACTAGTACCTTAGTTTTTCTCGCATTCAAACGGAGTCCTTTTTCTGCACATCCCTCCTTCATTCTTGTGACTAGTGATTGCAGTTGTTGTTCGGACGATGCCATAAGAACAGCATCATCTGCATAAAGCAGGCAGTTCACCACTAGATCACTCATCTTTATCCCACAGTCACTCTCTCTCACTCTTTTTAGGCATTTGTCGAGATATAGAGTGAATAATCTAGGAGAAAGCACACAACCCTGTTTGACGCCCATTTGGGATTCAAAGCAAGGCGACATACCCCCCTCCACCCGCACACAAGCTTTGCAGCCCTTGTAAATTTAAAATTACTAGAATTTGCTAAGCTGCTGGTCTTCTGCTAACAGCTTACTTATTGGACCACTTTGCTGCTTAGACTTCTACTAGCAGGAGTAGAATCATTCAAAATAATTAAATTAATGACGTTTCATAAATGCCTGTAATAGGTTTACGTGAATAAAGATATTTTGACTTTGACTCTGATTTTGGAATAATCTCCCGTTTTCCCGGCAGGATCTCGGGAGCATTCGACGCACTTTACACAGTCTGATAAATATTGAAGAATAAAATGAAAGTAGTTTTATTTATTTAGGGAAAACTATTGTGAAGGGGTATTGTAGGCATGTCACGCACGTAGCCGATTTCAGCCAATCCCCGCACACTTATGGAATTACGTCGAACATAAAGAGTTTTAGTCACTTTTCCTTATTTACAAATCCGATTTATTTACTTGTGTTATTTTTTATTGTGCACTCGTTGGGATTTTCATTTTTTTTTGAAAGAGGTTTTTTTACTTTTCGGAACTTACGGTTAACAATAAAATACCTATTTTTATTTCTCTTCTTCCGATGGATGATGAATGTGATGTTAATAAATTCCAGCCTTTTGCACGGACCTGTCAACTAGGTATAGGCCGAAGTTCAGTTAAATCTGCCGAATATTCGGTAAAACAAAAATGACTGAGCTGTAGGTAATTAAATGACTATATTATTATCTATGAACAATTCTTAAAAATATGGCTATTAAAATATATTGTCTGTGTTTGTATATATATACATAAACAGTCACAATACAATTTATATAACAAACAATATACATATAATTAGACCTGGCGTACCAAAACTGTGAAAGAGAACTATACTTATTACATTTTCAAAATACAATTAAACCATAAAAGAAAGTAAAAATCACATTTAAGTCTATTCTATCGAATACTTAACTCTAATTATCTCACGGACTCTGCTCCTTTACACTGACTTTTTGTGTAAAGAAGTAAGTGTGAAATTAAAGTAATCATAAAATTTCAAGTAAGTATATAAAATAGCCCCAAGTCATTATATAAGTGTAGACAGGTGAATTAATTATAAACATTTCCTGATAATTAACTTTTATTATTTACTCATTATTTTAGTGAGACGAAATTAACTTAAAATTTGTAAGTTGGTAATTTCAACTTTTCTGTATTTTAAAATTTATCGAATCACTATTATCTGAGATGTATATCGCAATTATATTTAATTATATTATACCCATATTTTACTCGACGTGTTTGGGCTATAATGCCGCAAGTGACTCCAAGAAAAGCATCAAATTCTGCAGCATCTGGAATTTGATGATGACCTCATTAACTCATAAAAAAGAAAGGTATATTACGTCAGACTTGGCTGTATGGGCTAGACCCTTTGCCTTCCCTATAACCTCATTCATCATTCATCGGGAGAAAAGAATAAAAAAAAGCAATTATTCTCTATTTCTATTATCTAGTGTCTTGTTTGTTTGTTTAAATTATTTATTGCCCAAAATGGTACTCCTAATTGTACATACGCGAGATTAATGCCTTAGCATTTTCTACCAGTTAACCTTTGGAAGAGTGAGCAAAGATAATATGCGGGTGCACAGATAAATAAGATAATATTTAGATATAAAATTGTACATAAATGATATACTAAATATAAACTGTCTACGTTTAATTTATTTGTGATAGTTTCCGAGTTTGGTACGCTAGAGATATCGACAAGCTTGCCTTGATTGGCCTATAATAAATTTGGCGTTAAAGTTAAAGGAAGCGTGGTTTCTGACCACACCGAAAGGGAAACCATAAACAAAACATACATTATTGTATCCCGTTATTTTGTTTATTTATTTAATTTAGTTTTTTAAAAATCTTTTTTATTATAAAAAATCATTTATTGTCACATAATAACATCACACAGTCTTATTATCCTGAACAAATGTGACAAAAGGAATCACGTGTCAGCTTTTGTCGTGCATTTTGTACAAGTACACCTGCACGACGCTGTTTTGCAAACCTGTTCCCGTACTCACGTAGTTATTATAATTTTAAAATTACAAGGTATATATAAATAAATATAAAGACTCTCAAAACTATACAACAAAACTAGGTAAACATGGCAGTGCATGGCAGAGTAGATGAATGAGACTCGCTTCGTTAAAAATATTATAATTGTTACAGGCCCTTTGATCATGCATTTTCTAGGGCTAATAATTAAACTAAATAATATAAAAACCAAAAAATTCAAATAAAAACTAATAAACGCATAAATTAACATTAATAATGGAATGCTTAGAAATTTGTCTTCCTCTCTCTCTCATAGAGATTTTAAGTAAAATAGAGTAAAATCGTTCTAAATATATTTGCTATTTTTCTCTGTCCAAAATTAGGTATATGTAAGTGGGAGTATGTCCAAAATGTCCGTAGTTTATGTCGTAGAAAGTTAATAGACTACATTTATCTAAAGTACACTATGGCCGCGTTCGTTTTAAGAAATGTTAGCATGAAAATACCACATCTTTTAGCACAAGTCGTTCGTTTAATGAAAATTCTAACCTCCGTGGTCTAGCGGTTAAGTCCGTGGACTTAGACTCGGAGGTACCGGGTTCGATTCCTGGTCGGGACACAAAAATATTTATTAATGTAAATAAATACATTTAATTATTATTTAATTTATTTGTGATATTTCTCGAATGTGGTACGCTGGAGACATCGACGAGCTTGCCACTTGTCATGATTGGCCTATAGTAAAGTTGGCTAAATGTGAATCCGCTTATTTATAAGCGTGGTTTCTGACCACCCCGAAAGGGAAACGGTCGTGATGATACTCATTAATAAATAAATAAAACAACATTATATTAAAGTACACTAAAACAATACTATCCACACTTCTCTTTCTGCTTTTCTAAAAGTATTTTCTTTAGTATTCCTTTTCCGTATTCTATAAATGTATTTAATCAGAATTACTACACACTCTGGTACTTTTGAGCAGAATAGATGCCGATTTCTGGATGAAATAGATGATTAGAGGAGCCGTTGACGAAAGGTCTTAATACAGGTCTAAAGAGTTTTCGACAATCGTACATCATGTAAAAGTAGTATCATGTCCGGAGAGCATATCTCTATATGCGATTGTGCTTGTAGAATACAATGCGCTTTGCTCCCGTTTCTGAAGTATAATAAAGCTCTTATGAAGCGAACGCTCGTTAGTAGCACGTGCACAATATATAGTTATACATATATGAGAACTAGCTGTTTGACCCGGCGTTGCCCGTCTAATATAGTAAATAAAAAATAACCTTTATTTTATCTAATAAAAACAATATTCTTACGTAGTCTAGCGGTTAAGTCCGTGGATTAAGACGCGGTTCGATTCTTGGTCGACTGTAGATATTTAAGTAAAAAAAAAATTATTATAAATAAAAAAAATGCTTTAAATCGCTGCCAATGGGCAAAGTGCCAAGGATACTGGCAGCATTGCCACGTTGAATGGCAATGCTGATCCTTTGGCCCAAATATTGCCCAGCCCTTTTGTCTCCCGATGTGTTGACGAGCTGTTTTGAAAACGCCTTGAAAATTTCATGTGCACTTGGTCACGGCCCGAGAGTTTCAACTACAAACGTTTATTTTAGTTTTTAGTTGTATTTTTATTTATTAAGTAGGTTTATTTAATTAATAATAATTTATTTTTTTAAATGTAAGTTTTAAGTTTAATTAATAATTTAGTTTTTTTTTAAATCATTGTACCTTACTTCCTTCGAATAAAACACTTAATTTATTTATGATGTTTCTTGTGTCATTGGGCCTATAATAACGTTGGCTAAACGTGAATCAGCTTCTTAAAAAAAAATCGCGGTTAATGACCCCACAAGGGATACGGTCGTGATGATACTTAATATAATTACATTTTTCACTTAAATACCTACAGTTTTTATCAACTTATCTTACATCATATCACAGCCCCTAGAACACAGAGTTCTAGACCTCCACTTCGGAGATTTGCCTTCCAGAAGTACACTTCTGGAGAATTTGGCCTACACTTGCTACGCTGTCCAGATGGGTTGGTGAGGGTTTAATGACAATTTAGTAACGATGCCACAATTTGGTATTAGTGGAACCGGGACCGACAACTTAACTTGATGCTTTTCTTTTCCATTGTCGCCCAAACACGTCCGATATATGGTAATTTCTAAATTTAAAATTATTATTAACTTGTGGCCCATATATAGAGTCCAATTTATCTACCAGGGCAGTTCGTTCCATTGGCGTGCTGCAGAAACATATTTTTTAAAATTCTAGCATGACATATGACCTTTTGCCCGCCTGACCTTTTGACCACACATTACATTTATTTATTTATTTTCATCACTTTCATTTATTTATTTAATTTCTATATATTTACGACATAGACAGACATACTTATATCACACACTTAAAACTACACATAAAAACACACCATAGCATTAAAAGCATAACAAACCTGTTTTTTTTTTAATAACCGGTTTGTATTCCTACTTCCAACATATTTTTGTTGTTTAATAATTCTTACGAAAAATCACCCCTACTAAAGCCTGTCCTCACATGACAGGATGTCCTAGTGTGCAGACCAGAGATTTATTGTTGTTACTAAACGCCTTTTACTTACCTTTTACATTATGTAATTTTTTTAAATTAATTTGAATTTGATGGTAAGTGACGTACAAGGTCCATGAATGTTAGCGACTGAAATGAGACACTCATGACTGATATCAGTCTCTAACACGATGCCGGCTTGACTAGAGTTACACTTCGCTTGAAGGACTCCAGGTTAGGTTATAGAAAAGTAACACAGAGGCTGAAAGAGCATTCCACATCTTTATTGTGCGACAGAAAATGGAATGGTTGTAAAAATAGCAAGCTGTATGCTCAAATTTTTGAGATGAAGTCCAGATCTTAGTTAGTTGTATGTATCTGTTTATATTTTGGTATGACTGCATCTTGTTATAAGCATCTAATAAATAAATAAATAAATAAGATGTATGAGTCCCCAAATTTATACGTACGCGAAGGCATAGTGACTACGATATTTGGGTGCACGGGTAAAAGGGATGAGGTTATAGAGCTCTTCCGAGCACTCACCATAGTATAGCCGGTAACACGCCCAGAGAAGCTATAGGGATTCAAGAGTTCCAGATATAGTGGCATCGTAGCCAATGTCTGTGCTTTTTTAAAAAAGTCGGTTGAGACGAGAGGCAACAGAACGAGACAAACAGACATACCTTCCCTCGTACATTTCTTTTGATTTATAAATAGTAGTAGAGATAGATATATATGTATGTATACACTGCACGTACAAGTGCTATGCGTGCATTTTTCTCAGCTCGTTCAAGAGAGAGCATCGTTATTAACGCTAACGAAGTAAGAAGCTTAATTTGAAAGCTTTGAGCTAGAGTGCTTGTGTATTTGTATCTACTATGTACTTGTATGAAGCCGAGTGTAGAAGTATTTAGTTACGATAGCTTATGATGAGTAGCTACTGATATATTGCGTGGAATTTGTTAAAGAGCTAATATTTTGTTATTACAATCTAGAATAAAAATAAAGAACTACGTTTATTTTATTTTAATTATTTAGTAATAAATTCTTAAGTTACGATGCAGAGAAGTTATCCTAAATATATCGCGACTCATACTGAGCCTAATCAAGTAGGTAGCGAGAGATCGACGATCGCGCGAACGTTGACTTACGTAATTATTTCTCTCTCTAATTTCGTCTCTCGGCTGTGAATTAATTAATAATAACACGCCCCAGATTTTCAGACGTGTTCTTATTTATTTATTTATTAGGGTCGCCAAAGTTTTTTGTTTTAGGGATAATAATAATAAAATAACTCACTTCCATAAATAATGCTCCCTTGGCTAAGGCTCGCGAACATTATTAAAATCCGGCTTAAAAACCGAGAGTTTGTAATATAAACGTAAATAATAATAATAATAAATTCTTGTAATAATAATAATAAAGTGCAGGTACATAGGCGAACTTAATGCCGTAAATGCATTTTCTACCAGCTAACCTTTGTGACTGTGAACTGTAATAAGCGGGTGAAGAAGTAATGATTGTTATAAGCGGATTCACATTTAGGCAACTTTACTATAGGCCAATCATGACAAGTGGCAGCTCGTCGATGTCTCTAGCGTACCAAACTTGAGATACCTATATCACAAATAAATTAAATAATAATTAAATTTACTAATTTTCCCAGTCAAGCCGGCATAGTGTTGGGAACTGATGTCAGTCATAAGTGTCTGATTCCAATTGGGAACGTTTTTATAACAGAGTGGGCCTATCTATATACATCGATGAAATAAATAAAGAAAAATCTATGAACCTTAAGTTGCTCCAATATGCCAATCGTACAGGTTATGAGTTTGAGTCAAGTCGATGGGGACCCTAAGCTAGACGCCTGGCCAAGAAGTTGTCCTGCTGACGGACTAATCTGGACATAGGAAGGCTGGCAATTATTTCTGGCTTGCCAGAGGAAAAATTTTGTTAGACTCCTTGGGCCTATTTCTGATTTATCTAGAGGTATATTTTTATTTATATATTATATTAAGAAACCTGGTGCCGCTGCAGAATCAGCCGTACGCCTTAAGCGCAACAAGTACGCGGAGATCATCATCAATCACCATTTCATTCCAGCAGTTGAAACAATGGGCCCGTGGTCCGAGGAGGCTCTTGTGTTCTCCCGCGAACTTGGTAAGAAACTCCACTTGGCGACGGGTGACCCTTTGAGTAGAGGATATCTTGTTCAAAGGGTCAGCCTCGCTGTTCAGCGGGGGAACGCAGCGAGTGTCCTCGGCACACTACGCCCATCGAATAGTCGTAATTTTATTTGTTAATTTTTAGTTTTTATAATTTAGTTCTTAATTTTTTTTATTTTTTTATCTTTGTTCTTTACTCCGAATAAATAGACTTAAATTTTAAATTATTTTATTTATTATAAAAAGCTTGAAAGTGTATATATAAAAGACGTGGGTTCGAGTCCCGTTTGAGTACATTTCCTTTAAAGCAATAATAATTAGGTCATGTACGTGTACGAGTATGTATAAATATTCGTTTGTGGATCTTATTTATGTAGGTCAGATATAGGTAGAGAGATGTCAGGCGCCAGAACTTGACGCGTCTGTATGGGACGCCTAGTGAATATAGATGAAGCAGTCAAAATGCCCTTCGTATTCTCATATCGCTGTGTTAGAATAAAAATCAACTAAGTTAGCCATTATTGCACAAAGATATTATGCACATTTAATTACTTCATAATTTGCGTTTTCGACTAAAACCGTTCGTTTAATTGCTTTTAAGACTCATTATCTTTAAAACTAATTCAAATTCAAATAGTTTATTAATCAAAACTACTTATTACTAGGGTTTCACAAAAAATAATCCTACAGAATTGTCACACTGCTTAGTAGACTTTATCACTGGAAAAATACAAATACAAATCTTTTATTAGCACAATAAATACTGCCTCCGTGGTCTAGCGGTCAAGTCCGTGGATTTAGACTCGGAGGTACCGGGTTCGATTCCTGGTCGGGACACAAAAATATTTAAAAAAGCAAAGTAAAGTATCATCACGACCGTTTCCCTTTCGGGGTGGTCAGAAACCACGCTTATAAATAAGCGGATTCACATTTAGCCAACTTTACTATAGGCCAATCATGACAAGTGGCAAGCTCGTCGATGTCTCCAGCGTACCAAACTCGAGAAATATCACAAATAAATTAAATATATTTTAAAAAGAATAGCTGGTCTCGGTGTTGGTCTTTTTCTTGCACTCCCAATGTTGGTCTTGGTCTTGCATCAGAATAGCTGGTCTTGGTCTTGTTCATGCACTCCCAATGTTGGTCTTGGTCTTGCATCAGAATAGCTGGTCTTGGTCTTGTTCATGCACTCCCAATGTTGGTCTTGGTCTTGCATCAGAATAGCTGGTCTTGGTCTTGTTCATGCACTCCCAATGTTGGTCTTGGTCTTGCATCAGAATAGCTGGTCTCGGTGTTGGTCTTTTTCTTGCACTCCCAATGTTGGTCTTGGTCTTTCATCAGAATAGCTGGTCTCGGTGTTGGTCTTTTTCTTGCACTCCCAATGTTGGTCTTGGTCTTGCATCAGAATAGCTGGTCTTGGTCTTGTTCATGCACTCCCAATGTTGGTCTTGGTCTTTCATCAGAATAGCTGGTCTCGGTGTTGGTCTTTTTCTTGCACTCCCAATGTTGGTCTTGGTCTTTCATCAGAATAGCTGGTCTCGGTGTTGGTCTTTTTCTTGCACTCCCAATGTTGGTCTTGGTCTTGCATCAGAATAGCTGGTCTTGGTCTTGTTCATGCACTCCCAATGTTGGTCTTGGTCTTGCATCAGAATAGCTGGTCTTGGTCTTGTTCATGCACTCCCAATGTTGGTCTTGGTCTTTCATCAGAATAGCTGGTCTCGGTGTTGGTCTTTTTCTTGCACTCCCAATGTTGGTCTTGGTCTTTCATCAGAATAGCTGGTCTCGGTGTTGGTCTTTTTCTTGCACTCCCAATGTTGGTCTTGGTCTTGCATCAGAATAGCTGGTCTTGGTCTTGTTCATGCACTCCCAATGTTGGTCTTGGTCTTTCATCAGAATAGCTGGTCTCGGTGTTGGTCTTTTTCTTGCACTCCCAATGTTGGTCTTGGTCTTGCATCAGAATAGCTGGTCTCGGTGTTGGTCTTTTTCTTGCACTCCCAATGTTGGTCTTGGTCTTGCATCAGAATAGCTGGTCTTGGTCTTGTTCATGCACTCCCAATGTTGGTCTTGGTCTTTCATCAGAATAGCTGGTCTCGGTGTTGGTCTTTTTCTTGCACTCCCAATGTTGGTCTTGGTCTTGCATCAGAATAGCTGGTCTTGGTCTTGTTCATGCACTCCCAATGTTGGTCTTGGTCTTGCATCAGAATAGCTGGTCTTGGTCTTGTTCATGCACTCCCAATGTTGGTCTTGGTCTTGCATCAGAATAGCTGGTCTTGGTCTTGTTCATGCACTCCCAATGTTGGTCTTGGTCTTGCATCAGAATAGCTGGTCTCGGTGTTGGTCTTTTTCTTGCACTCCCAATGTTGGTCTTGGTCTTGCATCAGAATAGCTGGTCTCGGTGTTGGTCTTTTTCTTGCACTCCCAATGTTGGTCTTGGTCTTGCATCAGAATAGCTGGTCTTGGTCTTGTTCATGCACTCCCAATGTTGGTCTTGGTCTTTCATCAGAATAGCTGGTCTCGGTGTTGGTCTTTTTCTTGCACTCCCAATGTTGGTCTTGGTCTTGCATCAGAATAGCTGGTCTCGGTGTTGGTCTTTTTCTTGCACTCCCAATGTTGGTCTTGGTCTTGCATCAGAATAGCTGGTCTTGGTCTTGTTCATGCACTCCCAATGTTGGTCTTGGTCTTTCATCAGAATAGCTGGTCTCGGTGTTGGTCTTTTTCTTGCACTCCCAATGTTGGTCTTGGTCTTGCATCAGAATAGCTGGTCTCGGTGTTGGTCTTTTTCTTGCACTCCCAATGTTGGTCTTGGTCTTGCATCAGAATAGCTGGTCTTGGTCTTGTTCATGCACTCCCAATGTTGGTCTTGGTCTTGCATCAGAATAGCTGGTCTCGGTGTTGGTCTTTTTCTTGCACTCCCAATGTTGGTCTTGGTCTTGCATCAGAATAGCTGGTCTCGGTGTTGGTCTTTTTCTTGCACTCCCAATGTTGGTCTTGGTCTTGCATCAGAATAGCTGGTCTTGGTCTTGTTCATGCACTCCCAATGTTGGTCTTGGTCTTGCATCAGAATAGCTGGTCTTGGTCTTGTTCATGCACTGACAATGTTGGTCTTGGTCTTTCATCAGAATAGCTGGTCTCGGTGTTGGTCTTTTTCTTGCACTCCCAATGTTGGTCTTGGTCTTGCATCAGAATAGCTGGTCTCGGTGTTGGTCTTTTTCTTGCACTCCCAATGTTGGTCTTGGTCTTGCATCAGAATAGCTGGTCTTGGTCTTGTTCATGCACTCCCAATGTTGGTCTTGGTCTTTCATCAGAATAGCTGGTCTCGGTGTTGGTCTTTTTCTTGCACTTAAATGAAACAATTTTTTTTGTTGTGATATTTCTTGTGTTTGGTACGCTAGAGACATCGACGAGCTTGCCACTTGTCATGATGGGCCTATAGTAAAGTTGGCTAAAAGTAAACCAGCTTCTTTAAGAAAAAAAGAACGGATATGGTCGTGAGAATACCTCACTTATTTATTATTATTTTATACAAAAGTACAGAAGCATAAAAACCTATTTTCCGTAGAAAACAGTAGTTTAAATTGTATAATACTCTTAATCAAATACAAATGGGAAAAATTGTATAATACCTAGTATTAATCAAGTACAAATGGGAAAAAATAGTGCAATATACATACGTGTATGACCATTAGTTAAACAGGAACAGGAAGTTCGTGATTTAGATGACCGAGTTTTGTAGCGAAATAACTTGAGCCAAGACATTGATTTACTAGAAAAGACATCCTGAAATGGTGGTGAAGCGAATGTTAATTCAAATACGAACTCATCTAATTAGTAATTTGGCTACATCAAGTATGGAAGCAACTGATACCAGCCGCTGCAATGACAACCGACATTAGTCCCTACCATTATGCCCACTATAAGCGCATGACCAGCTTATCTATTTGTCTATCAACTTTAATAGCGTGATATATATTTATAGTTAACGGTTTCCATTATATAACGTTTGCGCCTAAGTAATAGAATAGGGCTACAGGTTAAGACACGGTGGTGGCTCGGTTGTAAGAACGCATTCCTTAAAATTCAAATAAGGTCGCGGTTCGAACGTCGGCATGTACAATAATGTACATTGGTACTACATTCCATATAAATACATTTATCCTACGTACATTTGTCATTAAAATTGACATCAGACCCTCACTAACCCGTCTGGCAAGTATAGGTCAAATTCTCCAATAATGTGTTCTGAAAGGCCCATCTCAAGCTGTGGAGGTCTAAGACTTGGTTCTAGGGGCTGTGAAGAACTATGCTGTAATACAAGTTATCCGTGTAAACAATTGTGACTGGGCCATAACTCGTCCGACCACTAAAATTATATGTGATGTCGTCTCCACTAACCCAATGGCGCAGAGTATGAATTACATAGCACTATTTACCCCTAGCTCGCTTGTTATGAATATTCTATCGTGAAAAACGGCAACTCATTGCGGCTAAAGGGAAATAAAATTACTTATTAGCGTACGATAATATTATGTTTTATGTGGTAAAATATAAAGGGTGGAATGTTAAGATGTTTTCAACAATATTTAGGTAGTTTTTTTTTATTATATTCTTTTAGTGTTTTACACTATTAGCTTGAACACTGGTTGCTGAATAACGCCGATGGGCGTAGAATTTTGACGCTTCTCTTTAAGAGGGTATAACGCTTGTTCTTCCTTCCTTCCCGCAAAATATAACATTATTCAAAGATATTTCGACTTTCTAAGAAATGAAATTACGGACGTTTTAGACATATTTCCACTTTCATATACCTAATTTTAGACGGAGAGTTTAGCAAAAACATTTATAACGACTCAACAAATCTATGATTAATATATTTCTAACTCTGAGCCCATGGAGTCCAAGCGCAAAAAAGTTTTTAAAAGACATAACACCGCGTCTTGTCGTCTCCTCCAGTGACAAGAGGGCTGGCTCTTTCTTCGCCCAGAGAATCAGTATTGCAATTCAGCGGGAAAATGCAGCCAGCGTTCTTGCCACCATTCCACGAGGACGGGACTTATATCCCTATTCATATTATTAATAATATTAATTTTATATGTTGTAAATATTTTTTTCGAATAAATGTATATTAATCTCGAAAATATCCGTAATTTTATTCCCTAGAAAGTTAATGGAATACTTATCTCAAAAGTATATATATTTATGTTTATTATATATATTATTTTAATTATATATCATGTAAGTATTTATGTAATAGTATTTAATTATTCTTAAGTAATTGTACTCGTATTTATCTTAATGCCCCCGCAATCCTCTGCCACACTCCCAAAGGTTAGCTGTTATAAAATGCCGGAAGGCATTAAGTTCATCCTTGTACACTACTTTTAAAGTTATTTTGTGCAATAAAGAGTTTATAAATAAAATAAATAAAAGTAGACTTAAATAATCTTTCAAAAATACTGTTAGTAGTAATTGTGATGGTAAATGTGGGATGAAAAACGCTCTTAAGAGCAACCAATTTATACTCTCCTCTCAAGGCTAGCCATTGCATGCGATGTTTTACTACCATTTTCCAACCTGCACCAGCGATCTTCCTAGCCAGTGCCGGCCTGAGCCAAGTTTTAGGATCGAGATTAAATTATGGCGCCCCTTGCATTCCCCCCCCCCCCCCCCCCCCCCCCAAAGGAAGAATTTAAGAATATCATTGTTAGTTATGCCGGAAGCTTTTATCACAATGAAGATCGCTTTTTTTCAATACTTCCGTAGGTATATCATGAGATTATAGAGACGTAAGTCCTTTGTCAATCTGAAGAGGGATCGTCCCACGCTGCGTCTTCTATACGTAGTCTTCGCTCTAGTCCATTTCCTAAAATACATTGTATATTAATACCATTTATAGACTTTGCCTCAAATTCGGAAAGGCCGGCATGAGTTCTTGGATGCCAAATTTAACGTCATTTTAGCTAAACCTTAAGTCTTGTTGAATAATAATAAAATTATTTATTGTAATATAAATAATAAATATAATATAAATAAAATACATATATTAAATACAAATAAAATATATCAAGAAGTGGATATTAGTTTTCATTTTGTTTTTTGAAGGTAGTGTGAAAACATCGACGAGCTTGCCACTTGTCATGATTGGCCTATATAGTATAGATATAGTAAAGTTGGCTAAATGTGAATCCGCTTATTTATAAGCGTGGTTTCTGACCACCCCGAAAGGGAAACGGTCGTGATGATACTGATACTGAGTGTGAAAATATATTTTAAAACACAAATTGTAATTTGTATTTAGTCTGAGGGATGCAATCTGGTGACCTGAGATACAGATATCCTTCGGATATCCACTTAAGGCACCAGCTCTCATACCCAGATTTTTATATTTAATTTTTTTGTAAACTAATTTATGTACTAAGAGAGAAATAAACGATTTATTATTATTATTTATTTATATATATTTTAAGATGTTTTGATGTAGAGTTGCGCATAGAAGAGATGGGTATATCTATATGTACCATAGATAATTACCAAACTATCTACTGAGGCTCATAACGATTGCAGTGGGGTTAGATCGAGTGCACATTCGTCCGAAAGCGTATCGTCTAAGATCGATTACGTCTGTCAGAAATGTCAAAATCTTGGGCTTTTCGTCAAACTTTTGACATTTCTGACAGACGTAATCGATCTTAGACGATACGTTTTCGGATGATTGTGCACTCCGCCTCACCCCGCATGTTTTTTGGCAAAATAAAACTATCTACTTTCCATAACATTCTACTTAAAGTAGCTTCGTAGCAATCTAAAGGACAGGATGAGTAGGTTAGGGTATTGTATATACATTACCGAGTGCAACGGAAAATTAATGCACCTTTTAATTGTTTCGAAATCATCCTTTTGTATAGTATGCACAAGTTAAAGAAACTGAAATATTATATAGGTATTAAAAGTAGATAGTTTTCGCAACGTTATTTGAAAAGGGATAACGGTTAAGTTATTTCGAAAACCCATAACGACACAACCCTTGCGCATAGTAGTTCCTGACCTCTTAGCGTTCAGTTTAGTTCGCTACTCCTTAGTGAACTAGGTCGCTCTTAACGAGTGAAAGATAGCGATTAGTTTTGTGGTTCAAGGAAGTTATTTGTTCGATTTACTAATTGACTATGTGAACGTATTTCAAAATGAGATATTGGCATTAGTAGCTATATCACATACTCTGGTGGACCGATAACTCTATAGCTTTTTTATATATATTGTTACTATTAATGAGATTTTTTTAATCACATTCTGTTTCTATTCTTTTCTAACTTTAATTTTTATTGTATTGTCAATAGTTTTCCATAGAATAAACAAATAGTTCAATCTCTCGCTATTATAAGTCGGTCTAGATGAAATGGAATGAACTAAGTTGGAACTAGTTCCGTAAGTTCCTCTGTGGGAGTGCTCTATGGAACTAGTTCATTCGCGAACTACACAAACCTATCTCAATGATTAAAAAGTAAAGTGTTCCCTGATTTGTAGAGGGAACACAAGTTCAACTGGTTCACAAATACAACGAGCTCAGAATTCTCAGTTAGGCAAGCAAAGTCACTGCAAAGTTCTGTTTTTGTAGGCACACGGCGAGGTAAAGGGGTCGTATCATGATGGTTTATGTAAACTTCTAAGATATTATCCTGAACACATTTTTTTCTTTTATAGATGGAATAACAAAATCATTGGTGATACGGGCAGCTCATAATGCCTATGGACTAAATCCTATAACCGTCTCTTTTCAATGTTGGCCTGTTGTGCCTTTACAGCTAAGTCTGTGTCGTAGCTACAAGTAAAGGCACTCGTTCGCCAAGAATACTTTCGTCTTTATAATATCCTGAACCCAAAATAAAACCTGTTTCAGCTTTATAGTTTGTTATTGTGATGATCGTAGCTTCTCCTCACTTTGTCTCTATGAGACCATTGTGCGTAACATAGTGTTAGGGGAGCCAGATTTGAGGGTCAGGAAACCCATCATGTTCCTGCAGATCTCTGGAAGAGTCCCTGCATTCTGGAGACACTTCAGTCTAAGCGCAGCCACACTGCTGTACTCCATGAGTAGGTACGCGGTCGTCTCCTCCTCTACCATGTTTCCCCTATTGGGGCTATTTGTAATCTTCAGAGTGCATAGATGTTTGTTAAAGGCACAGTGACCTTCATATTCAGACTTTGGAAGGGCTTTCCTATGTGGGCCGATATCGACATCTGCTCGTGCAGTCTGTCAGTCCTTCAGTATTTGGTAATTGAAAGACGGTAAGTGAATTATTTGACCTGGGCCTGTTGATGTTTGTGAATGACTCTCTTCTGGCAATTTCATCCGCCACAACATAGTACATACCTAGTGACTTTACAATCATCCGCGTGGTCGCAGCGGGTTTACTTAAATATAACGTGTGTAAAACAGTAAACGTCTGTGCACTGTTACTATAACGACCGCACCGTAGCTTAGTACATCATTATATTTGTCTGAAATCACACTAAGGGCCGTTGCAGGAAGGATGATTATTTTTAACATGTTTAACGTATGCCTACGAGGCACGTTTCTGGCTGAACTATACAAAATATTTTTTTTATATTTTTTAAACCGGCTGATAGTTTTATACAAAATCAATGGAGTATCGACCTTTTGGTTTACGAAAGTGACAAATGACGTGAATCAATCATTATAAATTCTCAGAATTAATCTGCAAGGCGCAGAAGACAATTTTTTAAGCATTCCATGGATTCACCGTGCGGGTGCCGGGTCCATCGTGTGTACATCGTTCAAGAGATGAGAAGAATGGTGTCTCGGGCTTGCGACCGACAATAGGCTGGTTTAAGAAAAGGAGGCCTCCCTTTTTTTTATTTCATTGCGCGATAATACGCTCACCATCCACCATTCTACTCCTCTCCCTTTCCAACCAAATACTGTATGATTCCGGTAATTAAGGTAGATTTTTACAAAATACCTAGTTAGTTAAAATTACAGGTAACATCATGACTCATAGTAGTGGCTCTTAATAAGAACAGGCTTACTCTTAGGGTAAGTACTTCTCCAAGTTTTCGTTAAAGTTTTTAAACAACTCTCCTTATTGTAACCTTGCCCAAATCGATGGAATTAACAGCTGTGTGGAACTTGCGCGGAAATTTGTCGTTGTGATTCACTGAATATTAGAACAAAGCTGAGCACAGATTGACGCGTTATCTTATAGAAATCGTTTTATATCGTATTTATAAATAAATAAAAAAGTATCATTACGACCGTTTCCCTTTCGGGGTGGTCAGAAACCACGCTTATAAATAAGCTGATTTACATTTAGCCAACTTCACTATAGGCCAATCATGACAAGTGGCAAGCTCGTCGATGTCTCCAGCGTACCAAACTCAAGAAATATCACAAATACATTAAATATTAATTAAATGTATTTATTTACATTAATAAATAATTTTGTGTCCCGACCAGGAATCGAACCTAGAGAACCTCCGAGTCTAAATCCACGGACTTAACCGCTAGCTAATCACAGAGGAATCGTTTTTTTTTTGTTATTGAACTGACTATACCTGCGAATGATTGCGCGTAACAGTTAGGCGTTCTCAGAATGTAATCGCATAACGCAATAGATCGCAGGAAAGCTGTTTATTTGTAAAAAGCCAGCCGGAACTTTTTAAAACTCTTGGGGATGCAATTCAATTTTAAACCGCGTTATCCTAGTAGAATAATTATTCCAGCGCATAAAAGAACCCAATATAGCCAAATATAGCAATGGCAACAAAGATATTTAATAAGCTTCCAGTTACTATAAGGGAGCTGCCACTAAAACTGTTCAAATTATGAGTCAAACAAATGCTGGTTAATAAATGTTTTTATTCGACAAAATAATACCTTAACACTAAGCTCGACAAAGTCACGTGACGAAATAAATATTTGTATTCTAGATCTAGCGAAGCATGTGATATAATTACATATAATAATTTACATCCCTGTACCTATCATGTTTCTCACAAATAAATTATTTCATTTTATTTGGATTGGCGTAAATTTTTAATGATATTTTATTAACGACTCCACAATTTGGTAATAGTTAAATTGAGACCGGCTTTACGTGCCATTATTCATTCATTCATTCTGTATATGTTACCTAAACTTAAGGGTTGTAATTTAAAGAAATGACCTGTACTATAGCAAAGTATCGTTGACGCAAAACTAACGGAGCAATCCGTGCTCGTCCTACTGATGTACGAATAAACAACCTGGTTCGTTGCAATGTTGAACTTGTAGAGAAAATTAGGTCGAGCAAACTTTTGATTTCAATTCAATCGAACTTGATTGTGGTAATTAGAATCATACCAACTTTCACCAATTAACATTTATTGATACCAAAATGCGAAGAAGGTGGTTATAAAATCCTATAAAAGTTCGGTGCGAACCCAGACACACCAATGAGAAATACACTTTTCTTACGTACATTTGTCATACATTTACATCGTTCCACTAATACTTAAATAAGCTTTCAGTACTGAGTATACCGAGCATAAGCATTTAATAGATGGTAGGCGGACTGATGGTGGTAAATTGCCCAGTCTGCGCGGAGAACTATCCACCGTTCATGCTGAAAAACTCAATAAAGTGTATCCACACGTTTCGGGATAAGGCTCGAATTGCCATCATGCCCAGTCAAGCCGGCGTAGTGTTAGGGACTGATGTCAGACATGAGTGTCTGATTCCAGTTGCTAACATTCATAGATCCGCGCGCCACTTACCATCAAGTGGTCGCAAGGTCACATGTCGTGCTAATATAAAAAAAAAAAATGCTGATGTCGCACCGCAACTGCTCCAACAAATTTGTAAAGGCCCATAAACTCCAAAAAGGTCGCAGTTCTAACCCCGATACATCTGGTACACAAGTTGGTACATCGAAAGAAATATAGGTACACTATTCTTAGTATTTGTCATAGATTTACAAGATAACCGTTCCCGTGCCTCAGAGAGCACGTCGGTCCCGGTGCCACTAATATGGAATCGTTAATAAATTGTTATTGACATCAGACCCTCGCCAACCAGTCTGGCCAGAGCGTGGCGAGTGTAGGCCGAATTCTGGAAAGTCCATCTCCAACATTGAGGTCTAGCACTTTGTGTTTTAGGGGATGTGATGATGTTACTAAAATTACGCTGGTTTAATATCAACTGTATAAACAATTTCTTAACCATCTATTAGTAGAACAAATTTTTAAGCATTCCATGGATTCACCATCGTGTGTGAAAAAGAGAGAAGAGAACAATTGTTTATCGGCCTTGCGACCGACTATAGGCTGGTTTACAGAGGAGGCTTTTGTTTTTTATTACACATCAAGAAGCTCACCATCCACCATTCAACTCCTTTCCAAACCCAACCAAATGTATGATTCTGTTAATGCCATCTTGGAAGCTCGTTCCATAAATGTTTTGGCCCAATTCTTTCAGATATTTAAATATATATACGACTAGCTGTTTGACCCGGCTTCGCTCGTGTAGTAATCTGGTCATCATGTGCCATCGATTTGGTAGATGTGGCAAATGACATAAAGACTATATAGGTACTTTAGTTGAAAAGAGTTATATGCCATTTGAAAGACAAAACTCTACCAATTTATGTTTCAAAGTTATTTAAATATTGTTATGGGTAAACTATAAAAGGTAGACATATGCTCTCGCGGACTTTTTTAAAAATAATGTTAAGATGAACAATTCATCCATAGAGCATTTTTGTATAACTTTAACTATATGCTCAGCGCACGCCACGGAAGGCCTCAGAAACGATACTTTTCCCCCGTTTTTAAAACATTTTTGGTTACTGCTCCACAACTATAGGACCTAGCGTGACATTATATAGCCTATGTTACTTCTGAATAATGCAGCTTTCTAATGGTGAAAAAATTATTGCAATCGGTCCAGTAGTTTTTGAGTTTATTCATTACAAACATACAAAAATACAAATCTTTCCTCTTTATAATATTAGTATAGATAGATATACGAGTATTCAGAACAAAATATGGCAAAGCACGAAAACTAAATGCAAGCCCACCTCGATCCTTAGCGCCGCATCAGACTGGAAAATTCTCATGGATACATTTGAACACCATTATAGGACTTGAAAAAAGTTATCCTTATTGAACTTACCGTTCCGTGGGAATCAAATATTTTAAAAGACCACAACATGAAGTCGAATAAATATTATGATCTTACAAAAGAAATGAGCAGGAACGGGTTCAAGACTCAGCTTTACGCAGTGGAAGTTGGTGGAAGAGGAGTTCCAGCAAAATCTTTGCATCACTGACTGAAAGAATTGGGCCTAAGCAGGTCTGCCGTCAATACATTTATGGAACGAGCTTCCAAGACGGCATTAACGGAATCATACAGTATTTGGTTGGGTAGAGAGAGAAGTAGAATGGTGGATGGTGAGCGTATTATCGCGCAATAGAAAATAAAGGAGGCCTCCTTTCCTTCCTATTGTCGGCGCAAGCCCGAGACACCATTCTTCTCATCTCTTACCCACACACGATGGACCCGGCACCCGCACAGTAAATCCATGGAATGCTTAGAAATTTGTCTTCTTCTCTTTTTTTAAATACAAATTTGTTTTTGAAAAATCTTAGTTAATGTTTGTGATGAGAAGAGGAACATCCCTCTTAAACTACATACAAATTTAGACATCATAGCGTTTATATACGGTCTTAAGTGTCCATATTTCATAACAAACAAAACTTTTTATTGTATTTCTAAGAAGCTAACGAGACCATTGTCTAGGCACATGAGTACCGCCACATCACAGCGTGTTACCAAGTGTTGCACACAAAAAACCTGCTTGTGGATCGTATATCCTCTTTGAACTCATCCATAGAGGATATAGTTATTTATATTTCAAGGAATCATTCAAACAGATCGCTTTACGACCGTCAAACGAAAAAAAGGGGCAGTGGCGTAGACATATATTGGGTGCTTTGTCCATAAGTCATGTTTTGAAAAGCGTTGTAATTACTACATTATTTTTAGGTATAATAAATATATTTGCTGTAGAAACTTTGAGCCCATGAATTTCAAATGCCAAAAAGTGTTTAAAAGACATAACGCCGCGTCTTGTTGTCTCCTCCGGTGACACGAGGACTGGCTCTTTCTTAGCCCAAAGAATCTGGGAAATTCAGACAGAGTTCTTGCCATCATTTTACGCGGACGGAACTTATATCCGAATCCGTAGTAAAAATATATAATTTTATTTAGTATTTTGTAAATATTTTTTCGAATAAATCCAGCCTACTACAAAATGTAAGATTAGAATGTAATAATATAGTTATTATAGCATTAAACAAAGTTATAACTTTGTGGCATTTGGGGTTGAAACAATGGGGGTATATTCTCTTGATACCCACAAATTAGTAAAAGAGCTGTAACGACTTTTTCAAGAGTGTGGCGACCCTAAATGCCATAACTATCTAAAACGGAATATTTCCTTCTAAGTCAACGAGGAAATGCGGTGAGCATTTTAGGTACCCTCTCTGGTGGTAAGCCCTTAGTTTATTTTGTAGAATAGTTTTAATTTCATAGGTATTTTTAGTTTGGTTTTATTTACAATTAGTTTTTTAATCTATTTATTATATCCTCCTCCTCCTCGTATTATATCGCTAAAAAGTCTAAAAAGAATAATACCCCTGGGACAGTCCGAGAGGGGGGGAGGATGAACTGTCCACTGGTAGATAATAACAACGACCCTGGCGATAATATGGACTTGAAATGCCCAACGTGCGGAAAAATATACAGAAGACAAGCCTGGTTCAAGAAACACTTAAAAATACATGAAGGGATCGAAGCACAGATGGTAAGACCTTCGACTAGTACTGCGGATAGAGTTTCCCCTCACATATCCCATGGTACACCTCCATGTGAATTCAACCAGGAGTCCATGACCATCAGGACACGTCTAAGCATCCCGACCATAAAAGAAACCACCTGGAAGGTTCACGACGGAAATCTGGCTGTCATGCTGGATTGTCCTGGTACAAAACAGGATCTTGATAGCCAAGTTCGTGCCTTTCAAAATACTGTCTATGACTACTTCAGTGAGCACTATCCACCAACGACCACTCATGCTCACACCAATAAGGAAAACACTTTTAAGCTGAAATTGAGGCGAAAGAAGAGGGAGCTAAGAAAGAGACTTAGATGCGCCAAAAACATTGGAGATAAACAGCAGTGCCATCAAGTGGCTAGAGCACTTAGATCAATTCTCAAATTGATCCAAGGAATATCGCTCCAAATTAAAGATAACTCCAATCAATACAATAGAGCCAGACACGAAGTCCTCTTTGACAAAAACCCCTTCGTCTATGCCAGAAAGATATTCAGCGAAAAAAGTGGTGTACTATCGCTGACCAGAGATCAAATATATAAATATTACAAAGAGACATACACAGAAATACAAAAAGAGGAACAATATCTGGACCCACCCTCGCCTCGACCCGTCAGACCTTTAGAGGACTTCCGATGCCTTCCACCAAGCATGGAAGAAATGGAGGAACAAATCAAAAGAAAAAGTTCCAAATCGGCACCAGGCCCAGATGGCATTCCGTACATTGTATATAAAAAATGTCCTCACACCCGTAAGCATTTATATAATATATATCGAAAAATCTGGTCTACTAATCAAGTTCCAAAGGCATTTGGCGAGGCAGTCTTCGTTCTCATACCAAAGAAAACTGAGGTAAATGATCCCAAAGATGCAAGACCGATTGCTTTGACGAATACAATGTCCAAAATCTTCTTCTCCATAGTACAAGCAAGAATGTCCCGATTTATGATCAAGAACGAGTACTTCTCACGCCAGCACCAGAAAGGTTTTTTGCCGGGAGTTTCTGGCTGCTTAGAACACAACACCTTACTCGCTGAGTGTTTGAAGGATGCCAGGAAACAGGAGCGGCAACTAAGCGTCTGTTGGATCGACTTGGAAAACGCATTTGGGTCGGTGCAACATGAATTGCTGCAAACTGCGCTAAAATGGTATAACTTTCCAACACTAATCAGAGATATAATTGCCAATTATTACAAGAACTTGAGATTTGTCGTAACAAACAAGGACGGCTACACAGACACACTAAAATACAATGTGGGCCTGTTCCAAGGCTGCTGCCTATCACCTGTAGCTTTTAATATAATTATCAATATCCTAATCGACAAACTTAAATCTCGTGAGAAGAAGTGGGGATATAGATTCAAACAAAATCTATACGGAATCCGTCTTAGCTTTTGCAGACGACTTGGCGGTGCTAACAAGAAATCCCAAGCAATGCCAGGGCTTGCTGGAAATAGTGGATGATTTCTGCTCATGGACAAAGGGAATGAGAACGAAACCATCAAAATGCTTCAGCCTATGTCTGGCTAGGCGAAACACTACATTTACGTCTTATGATCCTGGACTGAGTATAGCAGGGCAGAGAATAGCTCCGGTAAATGAAACCATGCCCTTTAAATTTCTTGGCAGAAGGATAAATTTTCAGGGAAAAACACCATCCCTAGAAGTAGTTGTAAAACAATTCACTGACGACATGAATAGGGTTACTCAACAGCCTATAAGCAATGTCAAAAAAGCTTGGATATATGACAACTACTTAGCATCTCGCCTCACTTGGCCTTTCCTAGTATATGATTTCAACAAAAGCCTACTATCAAGTCTGGACGCGGACGTCATAAGAACATTGAAGTCTTGGCTTGGATTAGCCCAGGGTGCTGACTCCTCAACATTCTTTAGAGGACGGAGAAACTTCGGAATGGATCTGAAAAGACCATCTGAATTATACAAACATCTACGTATAAGCAAATATCAAATTCTAACCAGCTCCCAGGATAATACAATTTCATCCCTTCCAAAAGACCCTCTGGTCTCAGATATGGAACCGAGACTACTATTCTTCAAGAAATTCATGACAGGTGCCCAGACTGACAAAAGAGGCATTGGCTGGAAGAAAAAAGAAAGTGACAAAGAGGTTATAAATACCTTCCTCAGGAAAGATGAAGAGCATGAATACAGAGTGCACGCGATGACTCTAGAAGTTCAAAATGACTGGCTAACTTTGGGCGATTTTTGCATCCCTCTAGCCCTAAAGTGGCGCACACTAATGTACGATTGGTCTCCGGCGTTGCTAAAGTTCTACCTAAACGCTTTTCAAATGTCCCTCCCGGACCAGAGTAATCTGGTAAGGTGGGGAAAAGCTACGGAAAAGAACTGTACATTGTGTGGTGCTGCCATAGGAACTGCTAGACACACACTTGTAGGGTGCGTTACTCTCCTAGAAAAGGGCTATTACTCACGCCGACATGACAAAGTCCTAGGTGTTATCCGTGAAGCAGTAAGTCTTTCTATTGCAAGAGCCAGAAAGGGACTGACTACAAATAAAACTTTGACCACATTTGTAAAGGAAGGGCAAAGCACGAAAACTAAATGCAAGCCCACCTCGATCCTTGGCGCCGCATCAGACTGGAAAATTCTCATGGATACATTTGAACACCATTATAGGATCCCAGATGAACTAGCTGTATCAGCCTATAGGCCAGACATCTTAGTGTTTTCTCGGAACTTGAAAAAAGTTATCCTTATTGAACTTACCGTTCCGTGGGAATCAAATATTCCAAAAGACCACAACATGAAGTCGAATAAATATTATGATCTCACAGAAGAAATGATCAGGAACGGGTTCAAGACTCAGCTTTACGCAGTGGAAGTTGGTGCAAGAGGAGTTCCAGCAAAATCTTTGCATCACTTACTGAAAGAATTGGGCCTAAGCAGGTCTGCCGTCAATACATTTATGGAACGAGCTTCCAAGACGGCACTAACGGAATCATACAGTATTTGGTTGGGTAGGGAGAGAAGTAGAATGGTGGATGGTGAGCGTATTATCGCGAAATAGAAAAAAAAGGAGGCCTCCTTTTCTTAAACCAGCCAATTGTCGGTCGCAAGCCCGAGACACCATTCTTCTCATCTCTTACCCACACACGATGGACCCGGCACCCGCACGGTGAATCCATGGAATGCTTAGAAATTTGTCTTCTCTTCTAATATTTTTGTATCTAGTTAGTTGTCGTTTATATTTAATGTATATTAATTTACTTCGAATAAAACTTAACTATAGTTATTTAGATTTTGCATTGTCATCATTATCACAGCCCTTAGATCACAGAGTCATAGACAATAGGAAGAAAATTAACAGCTTAATCATACACTTACATATTATACTGTTATATACACTATAATATCAATATACTTAATACTAATTCATACATATATACACTTACTAACATTGTGAGGAGCTTGACAGGTAGTCTAGATAAACGAGTTATTTAAAAAACGTTCTGGTAGTTGCTTGTGTTATATTTACAGGGAGATCATTTCATAAATTTGTGGAGTTGTGAGATGAGCGAAGGAATTTATCGTGGTAAGGAGAGATTGCCTCCATAGTATAGCGAACTGCCTCCGTAGTCTAGCGGTTAAGTCCGTGGATTTAGACTCGAAGGTACCGGGTTCGATTCCTGATCGGGACACAAAAATAATTATTAATGTAAATAAATACATGTAATTAATTTTATAAATTAAATTAATTCATGTAAATAATTACGCCAAGCCGTCTGGCCAGCGTGGCGAGTGTAGGCCAAATTCTCCAGATATATGTTCTGGAAGGCCCATCTCCAGCAGTGCAGGTCTAGGACGCTGTGTTCTAGGGGCTGTAATGAAATTAATTTGTGATATTTCTCGAGTTTGGTACGCTGGACTGGAGACATGGACGAGCTTGCCACTTGTCATGATTGGCCTATAGTAAAGTTGGCTAAATGTGAATCCGCTTATTTATAAGCGTGGTTTCTGACCACCCCGAAAGGGAAACGGTCGTGATGATACTTTACTCTAAGAAGAGAGATGTGCAAAATTGTCCTTGAGGTATCTGTCCTGTCGCATGCACAAAGAACTCTGGGATTTCACAACAAATAGGTAAATAATATATTTTATGTGTTGTTGATCTTCCCAAAAGTTTATACCTAAATAGTTTGTGTAACTAGTCCCTATGTTTTACGTCTACGGGCAGTATGATGCAGAGGATTGAGAGACAGGGCGACATTAATGTCCTCCCAGAATGTGCGGGACATGTCTTAGGACGTTTGAAAACATTTTTACGATTGTCACAAGACATGGCCAATGAAGATAATGCCCCAATGTTGTTTTTCCATGTCATTCTTCGGGTTTTTAAATTTACTATGTCCACTATAAATCAAGCTTCAAAGACTAAATTAACAAACCTAAATTTCCACTTACAGAAGTATGTACAGACGTTTTAAAAAAGTAAAAGTATAGTATCATGACGACCGAATTCCTTCCGGGGTGGTTAGAAACCACGCTTTCTTCATTAAAGTAGCGGATTCGCGTTTGATCGACTTAATTATACTCGAAGGACCAACATTTGTCATGATCTCGTCGGACAAATTCGAGAAATATCAATTCAATTCCATTCGTTTATAATCTGTAAAAAAATATATAATTTGAGCTTTTACATGTCAAATTTACAATAAGTATACTACAATATTAGCCTACATAATTTCACAGCATTCTACCAGGTAGAACGCCATGAAACTAGACAACCTTACTTAAATGTAGAGCAGTGCGTTACAATACAAACATAAAATAATATTTAAAAAAAAAAACCTACGTGATTTATACACACAATAATAATTCCACACAAAACTACACTTTTAATTTGACCGCCTCCGTGGTCTAGTGGTAACAAACGTTGCCGTGAACTCGGGAGGCCGCGGGTTCGATTCTCACCGGGGGCAAGTTGTACATTGTATAATTTGTCTCGGTCTGGGTGTTTATATGTATAATATGTATATATTTACAAAAAAAAAGTATAATATGTAGTTTATCAACCATCTAGTTTCCGTAACACAAGCCTCGTAGCTTACCACGGAAATTAGATAGCGCTGTGTGACCTGTCTGGAAATATTTACTTATTTAATTATAGCTGCTGTAAATAGGCATTGTCATCTTATCAAATAATATACTACTTTAAAAAATATAAATGTCACTTAAGATTATAGCTGCTGTAAAGAGGCATTGTCATTCTATCATATTTTATTGTGTCCCGTCCAGGAATCGATCCCGGTATTCCGAGTTGAAATCCAAGAATTTAACCGCTAGACCACGAAGCAAATTAAACTACACATGGCTATAAATGTGTGTTCACAGATTAGTACTGGTTAAGCGAAACATACTCGTATCTGATCAGAACGAGCAGTGACGCGTCCTGTTTAAAGATTATATGAGTACTTTTTGTTCTCTACTTAACTACTGGTAATGCACATGGATAAATAATAAAGCACAAATAAGGTAATGCGTTTAATAGTGTTCTTACCTCTGAGATGGTTCCGCTAAGTACCTTACAGATGCTCTCAATAACCCTCAGCGCGGGCGATTCGGATAGTGGACGACACTACAGTATCTAAAACTCCCGAATCGCTGCAGATTCAACATATGTACATATATCTTTTATTTTTATTTTAAAGCATTCCTAACGAGGAAACAAAGTCCATAAATATAAAGTCCGAAACGAGGAAATCCGTCAGAGAACCAAAGTTACCGATATAGCCTTCAAAATTAGTAAGCTGAAGTGGCAATGGGCTGGACATGTCCGTCGCCGAACCGATGAATGATGGAGTAGACGGGTTCTAGAGTGGAGACCACGTACGGGTCCCCCCCGCTAGATGGACGGATGACCTAAAGAAGGTCGCCGTTGGGGTTTGGATCAAAGTTGCAGGAGATCGTGTGAAGTGGCGAGCCTATATATATCCAGCAGTAGAGAGGCACAGGCCGATGATGACGATTCATACAACCAGGATCGTTCTTTATTAATAGAATACTCGTAGTAATTATAAAGGACATAAGATCTTACTGTCTATTTTATACTTAATCATGCCTTTTCTAGAGTGTAGGATATCCGCTGTTAGATATCCTTTCAGAGGTCGTCCTTCGTCCTTCGTCCCTTCACTTAGCAGACAGCTTTCGGGTTTCGCTCACTACAAGTTCAAGGTTTTTCTTTAGCAAAAACTATATTGAAGGAAGTTCGATAATTTAAGCGTGTTGTTGCTATATAAATTTGAAATTCGTTCAGATCAGAAATATTAAATTATTACAATACAGAAGAAGACGCACAAACTCGAGAAATGTACGTCTCTTTTTTATGTTGATTTATGATTTAAATTAACAGCTATTTTTATTTTCTTAATATGTCCAACACAGTTCAAACATACATATAATTTAAAATAGTACGCTCGGACAGCTAGTGTTCTGCTTTCGGATCCCGCATGACCGGATAACCCAGTCCAGAAAACCTTGTTAATGTACAAAAAGTAATTTATAAGTTGGAATATTGTTTAAGTAATGTTTTGCATGTAATATAAATGTAACCTTTGTATTTTTTTACTTATGGTAATAAACGAATTATTATTATATTATTATTATGTTCCCGACATCGATATAGGCACCTGAATGGTCGATTGGTACCAAGCCTCTACCTCATTGGTCGGATTTTAGACTGCGTTTTGTATTGAATAGGTTTATCTATGACTTTGTATGATCTTACGTTAGACTAATCTGTGATTCTATTGATAGAAACTACTTTTCCCAAGAAATTACATTTTTTCTTGGCTTCTCCATACAAATTGGCTATTTTAAAATCGAATGTCTTGTCTCACTCTTTCGCAGTTGTTGCAGTAAATCTTTTAAATAATTTGACGATCAATATTCGGCATCCAACATAATAATATTCAAAAGATTGTTATACTCACAGCTCATAAACAACTCCCAAAAGCGTGTATAAGAATTGTAGTATAGTTATGTATATATGTATGTATGTGAATACAATTAGTATGTAGTATTTTATTTTTGATAAATAAAGTTATTATTTATTAATGACCAGCGTAAAATGTATGCGTAATAATTAAAAGCAACTTAAAAATAATTCACAAGACGTAATTGATCGCTTGAAGCTATGAAAGGTAAGTACGACGCTTGATGGAGCCATGTCAAATTTTTGAAATACATTTTTAGTGTTATGTTTTACGAAAGCAATACACTTTTAACGATCAAATTGCCGTCACAAATCGTAACATCCTCATACATTTTACGATTATTGCAGATTGTATGAACATTTGTATGTAACATCGACAAATCCCCGTTTACTGTTTAGCTTAGTGATAGATACATATCCGATATACTCTTCATAGCTTATATATTAAAAGTAAAAAAATATATATAACACGCCTTGTTAATTCTTATACTATACAACTATATTATGTATGTTATGAAAACAGCGTCTAAAAAACTTGGGATAATGAACATATAATATAAATCACTTACGGTCTATAAGGTCTTACGTGGAATACTTTTCTCACCTCTGTGGTGACTGATAAGTATGCGGGCAATTCGTATAGTAGCCGAAACCACAGTGCCTAAACTCTCAAATCACTGCAGCTTCGCCGTGACGTTGCCTCTCTGAGCTTGTTTTACAAGCTATACAACGGAGTGTTCTGAGGAGCTCCATAACCTTATCCCTTCTTCTCTATTCCGCAACACATTCCACAACCACACGCACAGGCCAAAATATGCATCCACATACTATACCCACTATCCCTACGCGAACTCATATATTTTGACTCTTTAATCTGTCACACGCTGAAAATGTGGAATGCTCTGCCAGACAGTGTGTTTCCCCACTCCTATAACTTGGAGTCCTCTAAACAAAGTGTGAAAAAGCACCTTGTTAGGCCGGCATAGTGGTAAAGACTGATGCCGGTCATTAGTGGCTGGTGTCAGTTGCTTCTTGGACCTTGCGTACCGCTTACCATCAGGTGGGCGCTATGTCTATATCGTGTTCAGTACATAAAAAAATACAGATTATCCAGTAGCCCATATCTACATCAGCTACACAAATGTGGATGAAGTCCAGGCTCGTTAGATCACTGTTTTTCTTCATATTTCTATATAGCGCTTAGACGTGGACCATAAAGAGCGCTGACTGAGCGTATCGACGCTTTTGAGATATGTTAAAAGTAAAGTATCATCACGACCGTTTCCCTTTCGGGGTAGTCAGAAACCACGCATAAATAAGCGGATTCACATTTAGCTAACTTTACTATAGGCCAATCATGACAAGTGGCAAGCTCGTCGATGTCTCCAGCGTACCAAACTCGAGAAATCACAAATAAATTAAATATTTACATTATTAAATATTTTTGTGTCCCGACCAGGAATCGAACCCGGTACCTTTGAGTCTAAATCCACGTACTTAACCGTTAGACCACATTATGAAGAACGTGGACTGAGCGAGCATCGGACTAATGTGTAGATTTTAAAGCATCGACTAGGCTATTCACCATATGTCTATGTCGGATACTTCACTACTTCTGATATATTGCCAGAAAAGTAGGAGAAAACCTGGAAAAAACTTTTTGTTACTGGCAAGGTGGAAAGAAAGATCCGACCAAATTAGCTCCACCACTAACTAGCGTTCATGATATCACCAATTCTTCGGAAGTTCACAACCCTCAGGAAACACGACGCAAGGAAGTATTGTTAAAAATGTCCGAACATAAACGAGCTTACAATAATATTTCAAATACGAAATATACGAATATTTTTTTAACCGCTTTAACCTATATATGCCTTAAGGGTCGCCAACGACCCAACATAACTAAATTCAATTATTTTGTTTCAAAGCGGGTTGTTAACGACCCTATCAAAAACCCTATTTGTTTTGGTATATTAAATAATTTAACAGGGTTTTTATATTTATTTATTTAAATCTTTATTGCACAAAGTACAAAGGCGGACTTAATGCCTTTAGGCATTCTATGACAGTCAAACCTTCGGAACAACAAGAGCAATTATACAATGAAAGGTAGGTGCAATTACAGGCTTAATTAGACAATATAATGACATATATAAATTAATACATACTTACATATACATACAAATACTTACTACATGCAAATACATACATATAAAATAAAATGTAATACTATCTATAACCATATTTTTTCTTTGTATCTTATGGTTAATATATTAGATTATGGCGGAAATCCATGATATAAATAATTACGGACTTATAGAGGATAATAGCGGTTGATATCGACAGTGTCCATTCGTTAAAGGATTTCTTTATATAACGTTTGCGTTTATTAAAACAGTATTTGGCTTCAGAAATGATGAAGAAATCAGAACTTAGACATTTCTTGTCTCGTGGCATTCTTAAAATAATTCTTCACTTGTTTTATATATGGTTATCCTTGAACTAAGATGCATGTTCACCACCACAGAACAGAATTCAAGCAATAGAAATAGACAATTACTAGGTTAGTATTAATAACACAAATCTATCTCGGATGGGACGTCTCTAGAGGACATTTTTTATTTATACGAGTGATTTAGTTTATTTTTAAATTTATTATTTAGGTAGCTTTTAATTTATATTTAATGTATATTAATTTCATCATTCATCATTATTACAGCTCCTAGAACACAGCGTCCCAGACCTCCACTGCTGGAGTGGACGTTCCAGAACATATATCTGGATAATTTGGCCTACACTCGCCACGCTGGCCAGACGGCTTGGCGAGGAAATGATGTCATTTTTTTTTTAATGACAATTTATTAACGTATTCACAAGTTGGTATTAGTGGAATCGGGATCGACGGTTAATATAACTATATTAATTTACATCGAATAAAAAATGAGGCGAAGAACCAATCAGATTGATCAAAAAAATTAACACATATATCTTAAAACACCTTTTTGTTTCACCTTAAAACATACAACAACATAAAATTGCTTTTTCAATACAAAATGAACACAAAATATAATAATACCTTATGTTTGAGTTAATAAATGTTTTGTAATTATTTTTTCTCTATATTGCTTTGTTAGTATCGTATCTACATCCTAAAATGTGAATGTAATGAAAACTTTAATGTAAAAAAAAAAATGATTAATATCGTAATTTTAGAATAAAATCAGTTCTTATTTTTATTTTATTTGTGAACCTTTTGTATTAAAGCAATTAGTCTTTAATTAGGCTTTAATTAGTCTATAAGAACTTGAAGATATTATTTTGTTTTTTTATATGTTATAGTAAATTTTAAGGTGTGTTAACAATTTAACAATCAGTTGTATGTCTCACGTTGGCAAACACAATGGTAATTTTATACTCAATGGTAATTATGGGCAGGTCGTCTTCCCCTTTAATTAAAATCACATTAACTCTGTTAATTATGTATGCATGTAGTCAGAAATTGGAATTTTGTTGATTTTGTTGGAGAACTAATAAATAAATAAATAAATTGGCAGAGATAAGCAAAAAGGCAAAAGAAAACTCACTCTATTTGTAAAGTCCACACTAAGCCCACATAAACGAATGTAAATAGTATATATTTACATTCGTTTATTTTACGTTTGATATATTCTTAGAACGTAATCTATAGTTTTAGTTTTTTTTTAACACCATACATTCCTACCGGAATTCGGTTAAGTCATACTCATAATTTTCAGTATATTTTTTTTATACATTTATTACTATAGATAGGTATATGACAAATAACAGAACTGTAGGTGGAAACATTTACAAAAAACACTTAAATAAATAGAGGTTATTATTGCGGCTGTAAAGAGGCTTTGTCAATAATACCAAATAATACATGACCAAAGTATGAAACATAATACATAAATAAAATTCAAACTTCCAAATTAAATGCGAATCCCTTATGATGTTAGGACACCATTAATTGATTAGTACTCAGCTCCGAAAAGTAACAAAACGAATGAGAATGTTACAGTACCACCCACTTACGATTTCTGATCATTTCTTCTGTTCTGTATTCACCACAACGAGGCAGATGTTGATGGCACGCCTGCCGCCACGTGCTCTCTATTACAACGCTCATCAAGTATGAAATACGACCATCTCCAACTATAAATAACCGCTTCCCCTTAATGATTCCTTGTTTAAGTGACTTCTCAAAACCGACGGCCTTTTTCGAGAGCTTACGTCTGGATTATGCAGCAATAACCGGATCCTTAAACGGTGGTTCGTTGGAAATGTTGTGTAAACATACAGTTTTATTATCAACAACGTAAACCTACATATGGACTGATTTGTGACTTTTTTCTTCTCTAGACATCCACAAACATTAATTCGTTTACTTGCGAACAAAAGCACAGTTTTGGAACTTTCTATGCCATGTGCCTGCAGAAAGCCAATGTATCAATACTCAAGGAACTCAAAATCAGGCTCTCTTTCACATGTCTGCGACGAGTCCTTGAGTATTTTGGTTATATATTATAACTTTCTCTATTGAGCTTAATAAATAGTAATAGGTACACAAATATAATATATCTACATTTAAACAGCGTAAACTACAAATTATATAAACAGGTAACGTCAAATTGGACACTAGAATGATGAACGAACTGATGTCCACTACTCACAAATATTGAGATACAAACAAAGAAGAAGATAAAAAATTATAAATACTACAAATATTATGTGAATAATAAATAAATAAAGAATAAGATAAATTAGGAAGTGTTAACTTGAAAATACAGTTAAGAAAAAAAACAATGAGTAAAGAAAATAAATAAAAACAATAGCTCGAAATTGATCTGGACACACCAGATAAGATTGAATGCAAAATTAAATGCAAGATACCCCGTGGCCGAAGTCCAAAACAAAAATCCCTAGTATACGTTCTATATGCAGCCGTGAGCAGACTTGAAAAGCGCAGCATCGTCCAGGATAAAGATATATCCAGCAGTAGAAAGACACGCTAATGATAATGTTGATGAATGTAATTATAATGCTACATTTTACTAAAATTCTTACGAAAGCGTAGTTATAAATCAAATGTAAACAAAATGGTTTATTATAAACAAGTAGGACTCACGCATGGGAACTGATTTTTGTTAGGTTTCTCAAAGCTGATGCAAATACAGTTCACTAACAAATAGTTCTAAGAAGAAATAGCATTTATGGAAAGAGTTACAGTAGAACAATCTCTAACTAAATAGACGGATGACAGATAGAATATCGATGATGGTATTTGGATGAGAATGGAACAATATTAGAAACAAATAGATTCACGAAGACCTACAGATGAAAACTATAAGAGAGGAAATAATCTCATACAGCCACGGGTATCAACTGCGACTCGCATCACACCCGAACGTGCTCGCCTCAGACCTGAGAGGACCCCGCAGCATTACACACCGCAGGATCAAGCGAAAGAGTGTCCCTGGCCTTGACGTCAGGTTTAGCAGAGACTGAGGAAGGAACCAATGGGTTCCCCTCTAATACTGACATCAATACATATATACATATCAAACAAAGTAGTGGCCCATTGTACCTGTACAGATTGCCTCGAATGCAGTAATCAAAGGAGAAAAAAAAAGTTTTCTACTCTATACATTAGACATTAACTACCTTTGTACCTTAAATTAAACCCAGAATGAAAAGCTCATAGACATAGATTAATACGTATATGATAAAGTAAATAACTATACTACCAGAACACACAACATACTCACTTATGAACTTATAACTAGATAATTATTACAAAACAAATATTTGTTAGTCTACACAGCATTAAATCTTAAGATTGAAGATATAGAATTAACAACGACACAAATTCATAAATATATAATATATAAGTACATACATATGGTATTAAATATAATATAATGCAATAATAGTATTATATGACATAATAAAATAATTAAACAAAATTATTATTGAGAAAATATAACTAAGAAAGAAAGTAATCAGCTTAACACAGAAAATATTAGTCTAAGGATCAGAGTATCTTTAAAATTATACTGTAATCTTTAAACAAATGAACTTATTTGTATTATTGAATCTAGCCTTGCTAGTAAGGCCTATCCCTAACAGAGTAACACATGCTAAAGACACGATGAGGTTAATAAACAGTTATAATGCTACAATTTCTAAACTAAACTACAACTAAAGACGACTAATGGTGGTCGTTGTAAATGTAAACAAAAAGTTTTATGACCAACAACGAAGTGATCCACACGTGGGAACGAGGGGGTGTTTAACGGTATTATTGGCGGTCATAAAGATCGTAAACTGTAAACAATGCCTCCGATACTTCACTATGGTGGTTCATCGTAAAATCCCAATAAAACATACACTTTTAGAGCTCTTTTTTTATAGGTTAACTTCTTGTGTGTGGGAGTTTTAGTTTTTTATTTTATGAAATGCACACAAGATGCGAACATGACGGACAGCATCCCGATTATTATATTCAGAAAATTAGGTTTAATAAAGTGGAAATACAGTGTAAACTCTATATAACGACACTAAAGGAACTGTGCATTTTATGGCGTTATAAAGAGTTGTCGTGAAATGGAGATGGAATCATTGTATGGAAGACACCAACCAAAACCAATTGATTTCAACGTTTTAGGGTGTTTGTCGTTAAATCGAGTGACGTTACATGGAGTTTACACTGTATGTCAAATGACTGTAATTTTATTTCCTAAAAAGTTAATAATTTAAAAAGACTGTTTCTTAATATTTGTCCTGTCCGTCCTGGATTTAATTTTTTTATATATTTATGATTGTTATATATTTTTATTATTATTATTTTTATTAATTGAAATTACAAGCCGTCTGCCCAGCGTGGCGAGTGTAGGCCAATTTCTCCAGATATATGTTCTGGAAGGCCCATCTCCAGCAGTGGAGGTCTAGGATGCTGTGTTCTAGGGGCTGTAATGATGATTATTTATTTTTTAAATGTTCATTGCTTTTTTTAAATTATTATTGATATAAGGTAGTAAGACTTATTATTTTTCTTTGAAATACCATTTTTTTATTATTATTTTCCTTTTAACATATTTTACGAGTACTAAAATGAAATAATTTAATTGCAATTACAGTGTCATGGCTAAATCACAATAAGCATGCTGTGTACACTGCTTTTGGATTGCAATCTAGAACTTAAGAAATTGCTGTAAAATGTGAACTGGATCAATAGTGATCTAATTGTGTATCTATAGTAAATAAATAGACTCTCAAAAGTACACTCAGACTTAAATACTCTTTAAAGATGCTGTATTGTGCGAGCGAGAGAGAACCGCGAGCATTGAACGCTCTTAACATTAAATGTATATTGATTTTGTATTTTTCAAATAATATGAAATAATGATTATCAATGCTGAAACCAACTCAAAGGAAAAACAAATGGAAATGCCAGCAACAAATAATAACGTTTGCGAACCTAATTATTTTGTATTTCCCATTTAATTTAATTAAACGACAAACATTCTGTGGTTCACGCAAATAGTTGTACTAAAGTTAAAATGCCATGTGCTATTTCGATACGGGAACGACACAAAAACCATTACGAACAATGACTTAAATTGGAGTCCGGTCACTTAAACATGTTATTCTTGTCGACAAGGGCGTTTGGAGAAACGTTATAATAAATAAATAAATAAATATTTCCAGACAGGTCACACAGCGCCATCTAGTTTCCGTGGTAAGCTACGAGGCTTGTGTTACGGAAACTAGATGGTTGATAAACTACATATTATACTTTTTTTTTTGTAAATATATACATATTATACATTCAAGTTAATTTAGTTCGTCGTCAACTTATATGTGGAAAGACAGAAAAGACAAATGCGCGAGGTCCATGGATGTTAGCAGTCCCTTAAACTATGCTTGACTGGGCATGACGGCAAGACTTAATATTTTTTTGCCTGTTTTAATAAAAGGTTTTCTCCGTGTAAATTTTCATAATAAAAAATAATGCAAAAAATGTTTGCTTCGTGATACATTTGTGACGGCAAATGAAACGGTACCTTCACCACAAGGGTCGCGGATTCGATGACAATATAGTGGGGGTACATACTTTCAACAAGCACAATAAATAGGTGGTATGCGGACTGATGGTGATAAGACTGGGCAGTCTGCCGGGGCGGCGATGTATCCACCCAGTAAAGTGTATCCACACGTTTCGGGATCAGGCTTGAATTGCCGTCAAGCCGGCATAGTGTTAGGGACTAATGTCACCTAATGGTAAATGGTGCGCGAGGTCCATGAATATTAGCAACTGGAATTATTTGGATTAACAACTCATGACTGACATCATTCCCTAACAATATGCCAGCTTCAGGGTTTATCGCTACGAACGGTGGATACTTCCCCGCCCCGGCAAACTGGGCAAATTACCATCATTAGTCCGCCTGCCACCTATTAAAGCTTTCGACGAGCTTATGGTGCTTTTGACCGACCATAGTAGACCACAAAACTAAAGTAATAATATATAAAAAACGATATACCTACTAAAAAGTCTATTTTTAATTTTCCAATTAACAATAATGTTACTTCCACTAACATCAGGGTGTATCATTATCTTTTAATCACGATAGATGGCGTATGATAGATGGTACCTAATAGAACTGTCAGTTGCATAGAAAACTTGTATTTTTATAACGAATTTTATTATTTTCTGGATATTGCCGAAGTGCTTTTAAGTGTACAAACAAAATTTCCAAACGAAATCAAAGATGTGGTGATCTCAAAATTGCCGTTTTGTTAATTAAACCTTTTTTTATTTTTAAATACGGTGTTCGCTTTCCTGATTCGTCTTTTAAGTCTTTATTTTTTGTGTTATTAAAAAAAACTACAATAACATTTAAAAAATGATCCGTCATAGGTGTAAACAAGGTACCAGTGTCGCTAGCGACATCTACAAAAAGCTTTGCCTGATACACCCCGTTATTAACAAAAAGTGGCGTAGATAAAATAATAACGCACTAACGACGAGAAGTCCATGGACGAATTAAGTGCACATCTATTGTTTTGGGCTAGATTTCGTATCTGTTCGTATTATATTGGAAAGTCAAAGACGACTAATAAGTTGTTACAAAGGACCGGTCCTTAGTAAGTCAATGTTATAGCCAATTTTAATTATTGCCATAACAATTTTAGAACTGAAATTTGTGGTTTGTTTATTCGAATTTGATAACTGAAATCATTTGTATCCATTTTATTATGTACTAATTATAATTTTGGGTTTTGCTGCTGATTGTTTTGAGTCAACATTTTATAGGCAATGTCTATTTATTTATATATTAAGGTTGACTGTTAACAAAAAAAAAATTACCGCAAATGGTCTAGTATTAATAATCCAGCACCTAATGCAATAAAGTTTTAAATAATTACATAAATAACTAGCGGTTTAGACTGTATCCGTGGTCTAGTGGTTAAGACCGTAGATTCAGACGCTGAGGTAAGAGACCAGTAAGTGGTCGAAATCATTTATTTGGGTGAATATCAGATTTTGTGTTTTGCACTTGTCCACCTATGTTAACTTTGTATATAATAAACTATTGCGGTAAATTTTTTTCTGATTAAAGTTTATTCTAAAAACCAGTATTGTCATTAATTAAAATGACAGTTTAACAAATAAATATTTTTTTAAAACAACTACAATCTAAGATCATTGGTGTATCCTTCACTGTGTTCTGTATTTATTTTGTTTTCCAAAGTTTTTTATTAAACAGAATGTTCTATATCTAGGAATTTTAAACTATATGTAGCTTTAACAACAATTTTTTTGATCATCTATTTAATTTTATTTAACTACTTCCGTCTTTATGAGTTTACATCTATTTTTCTGTTCTATGAATTAAGCTAACCACTTACTCGACGTAATATCTCTCTTACCTATCACGACCTACGAAAGAGACTACGAAACATAAGGGCATATAGACCACACGTACATACTCGTATGCATCCACATACCGTAGCCACTATCCCTACTCATGAAATTTGAGACTCTTACATCTGTCGCACGCTGAAGATGTGAAATGCTTTCCCAATCAGTGTGTTTTCCCATTCTTATACTCGTAACTAGGAGTCCTTCAATCAAAGTGTAAAAAGCATCTTGTTAGGCCGGCATAGTGGTAGAGACTAATGATGGTTGATAGTGGCTGGCGTCAGTTGCTCCCATTCTTGGACCTTGCATACCGCTTGCCAACAGGTGGGCGCGATGTCACATGTCGTGTTTAGTATATAAAATAAAAAAATATTAATGCCGACGAAGCGAAATAGGTACGAGTATGTGCTCAATTTTCCCTGCGAGGGAATTAGCGTTAGGATATTTATTTATTTTTTATTTTATTTGGGGAACATACAGCCAATACAAAAAAATTAAGAATATGTTAATGACTACAAGCTAATTAAAAGTTACCACACATAAAAAAAATACAAACTAAAAAAAAGGTGCACACTAAACTAAAAGCAGTTATACATATAATATATGTATGTATGTATGTATATTTCTATTGTATATTAAATTACAAATTTTAGATTACTACAACGTTTTTTTTTATTTGTTCTCAGAACTACTACTGGGAACGCTTCGTACACATCAACGGGCAGCTTGTGATGAAGAAATGGTGACCTTAGTCTGTCCTCATGGAACAACGATCAGCATTCAAGTGGCGCAGTATGGGGCCTCCAGTTTGCACGGGCACAGCTGCACGGCAGACCTGGCCGAGTACCAGCCAGTCGCTGTGGAGGTCGTCGGCGACACATCGTGCAACTGGCCGAGCGCTTTACAGGTAATAAAAGTCGCTGTGGAGGTTCTTGCCAGATACGTCGGGATACTGGCTGAGCGTTTTACAGGTAATAAAAGTCACTGTGGAGGTTTTTGTCAGATACGTCGTAATACTGGCTGAGCGCTTTACAGGTAATAAAAGTCGCTGTGGAGGTTCTTGCCAGATACGTCGTGATACTGGCTGAGCGTTTTACAGGTAATAAAAGTCACTGTGGAGGTTTTTGCCAGATACGTCGTGATACTGGCTGAGCGCTTTACAGGTACCTAGTAAAAGAACTGTGGAGATTCTTACCAGATACGTCGTGATACTGGCTGAGCGCTTTACAGGTACATAATAAAAGAACTGTGGAGATTCTTACCAGATACGTCGTGATACTGGCTGAGCGCTTTACAGGTAATAAAGGTCGATATGGGGGTTCTTGCCAGATACGTCGTGATACTGCCTGAGCGCTTTAAATCTAATAAAAGTCGCCATGGAGGTTCTTGCCAGATACGTCGTGATACTGGCTGACTGTCAAAAGTCTAGTTTAAGAAATGAACATCGTTGGGAAGGTTGTCGCTAATACGTCGTGTAACTGGCTTGGCACTTTGCAGGTAATAAACATCTTGTGGAAGGTTGTATTGTAATCAGATAAGATTATAAGATGACACGTCACTTTTTTTTTTTCATTTGTTATATATCTGACATAAATTATCTAGCGGATAACATACATATGCATCCTTATTATTAATTACATACTAATATATAATATATACACAATACTAACCTACTAACAACAAATCACAGTCTGATTAAGACTAAGCTAAAACAAAAGGTTCACAAAGGTTGGTTGATAGAAAATGAATTTATAGCATAACGCTCGCCTTTGTATCCACACAATTTGTAGTTCTGTACAATAAATAATATATTATTATTATTATTAACAACTTTCTACCTACCTACTGTTTTTTTTTTTTTTTGTGACGAAAATATATTTATTTTCTTTCTTTCGTTTTAAAAATATTCAGATAATGTCATTTTTCCCTAACAGCCAAAAATGGATGACGCAAGCTCGATGTTAAGCCTAATTTGATCCTATGGACATAAATTACCCAAAATAGACTGAAATTGGGCGGTTATTTTATTACCATGAATAGAGGCTATAAATTTAAATTAGGTTAAAGACTTCTTGATTACGCTTTGGTAACTTTTAAATGCTAAAGCCCGGTTGCACCAAAGTTTATATTTAGGAATTTGTAATATTAATTTCCGATTACTGCTTTACTTTTACAAATAACTTGGCCCATAGGGAAGAATCGACTGCCAACGTAGAAATCATACGCGGTTCTATTACTTATATCTCTTTATCACAGCCCTTACAACTCAGTGAGTCCTAGACCTTGACTATTTGAGATTAGCCTTCCAGATACGGGAGAATTTGGCTAGTATACTAGTTAGAGCTACTCGCCACTGGCCAGACGGATTGGCGAGGGACTGATGTCATTTTAATGACAATTTATTAACGATTCCATACGTTGATATTAGTGGAACCTGGACCGGCGGCTTAACGTGCTCTCTGAGGCACAGGAACTGGCGTTGTAAATCTATGACAAATGTGTAGCAGTCTCATTGGTACATGCCAACCTTTTTAGGATTTTAAGGAAAGCATTCTTAGAACTGAGTCACTATATATATATATATATATATATTAAATATATAAATAATTACAAGGAAATAACAATTAAGCTTGTAAAATTATATAAACTAAATAAAAATTAAAACTAAACTATATATAAAAATATTCACCCATGACCTGATCATGTGGCAGAACACTTACAGCATTCCCCCGCTGCACAGCGATGCTGATTTGCTGCCAGCCCTATTGTCATATTAACCAGCCACTAAGACAATTATTTAAAGAACTTTTTCTTGCTCCCCAAGATACAACATAATGGTTGGGTAGCAGAGTTCTGATTCTCTTGCTTGATTACTTGTTTTGATTTTTTTACTGCACCAAAAATTCTTAGCACTTGGCCCCCACGGACACAGTGTCTCAAGGTCAAAATACATACATAATCATTAGCAACAGACTTGTATTTGTCACATTTGGCCATTCCAGACGAGTCCGCAGCCGCCCCAGCCCTGACAGATGTGCCCTGGACATCAGACCTAGCAAGGGTGTCGACACAAGTAGCGTCCCACACCAATGCTCGACCCATGGACCACGGCACCAAAGTCAATCCATCAGGTTTTTTACCATCATTGCGAGAGATCCCAGACGGTTCAAGAACCAAAGGGATCCCGACAGTAACCAAAGCCCGGTGGATCAATTTATTGACACAACTGTGGCGGAAACGATGGCACTTTTCTGATAAGATAGGCCGTGGTGATGAACCTGGTCAACTGTGCTGCCACATGAAAAAATATGTGAATACATATTACAATAAATAATTATATATTATTGGCCTTTATGTTGGTATTTCTAATGTGTATTTATTTATGTGTATAATATTTGCAGTGAACTTTTAATAAACAATTATTAGATAATTATTTAGCAAAGGATCTGTTTCGGATTAATTTAACACCAAAACTTGATTAGGTACCAGGAACATAAACAAACGATTGATTTAGCTATTGTCAAATAACGTTATTCATTCGATTAAATTATTTTACTAAAATTGTGTTACAATTTAGAAATGACAGTACATTTCCTGTTGAAGCAATTGGAGTGAAAAAAGGCAACCGCGTTCAATATGATTTTCATTATTGATATTGTAACGAATAACGTCAAAGACATATAATAGATGGACCGCCCCTGAGAATACAATTTAGGAACAAATATAGTGTACTTTTTTTTTTTTCTTCAAAATTTCTGTTATTTTTTTTTTATATTTACTTACGTATCCTTGAAACAAACTTTAGATTTTTATTAGAGGTTTAAATCACCTTAACTTTTTTTTTAATTTCGTGTTTAAATCTTCGCTAGGAAACGCCTTAGTTGCAAATGGCTGTCGGATGACGTCACGTAATAGTAAATAAACAACTAATTTACGAAACTAACATAACAATTTGCTTTTATAAAAGTAGGTTTCAATTTATTCAAATGTGCTAAAGTACGTAGAAACAACAAAAAATCCCCAATAAAAAATATTAATATAGCACAAGTTACAATACAATATTATGTCAATAGTAATATTGTATTGTTTACATTATGTAACTTGTGCTATATTAATATTTTTATTGGGGATTTATGTATTATGATTATTATTTTAATTTCAATACCAATATTAATGTAAATTAAATTCATTATTTAAAAATATTTATATACCTGATAAAGATTGACTTTTGTAGCACACTAATATTTTATAAATGTACCAAAAGTTTATGAATACATGTGTTGTCGCTCACAAAGAGACGAGCAATATTAGCCAAGATCATCGATAGCTAACATAGAAATACGCGCGGCGTAGCCGTTGGGAAGAGGGCGCTAGTGTAGGGGAAGTATAAAAGGAGCGCGCACTGACTGGTTCGTGAGCATTCAAGGCAATCGGTCCTACTTATATTACATGATTAATTTTGATTTTAAAAATAAAATAAAGTAATACATATATATATATGTCTATTACCATATTTTATTATACGCAAGCTTAATCAAAAGGAAAATTCAATAGCCGAGTGTTCGCTGCACTGGAATATCTTATGTGGAGTGTACATTACAATAACAATATATATAACATATTTCTAACAATTAATATTTACTGGATATTTTATTTGTCTATTTTCACATGAATAAAAGCACCTTACTAATGCCCCACTCACTATATCAGATTTACAAAATAAAACATATACAAAACTACACCACAAATATCAATTAATAACCTTTTAAATTTAGTTATCAGTACCTATGAGATTACAATATCTGTATAAATTACAATACCCCAAGGACAAATTTAGCTATCTTTGCTCATTTAATAACAGATCCCTCCGTTCGTCTCATAATTCTGTTTTATCAACCCTTCTCATTACTCTGGCTTTTTTTTTAACTCTTTTGCAGTAGTGGCTGCAAATCTGTGGAACAATTTGCTGGTAGGAATTCGTTAAGTGCCCAACAGATCACTTTCCATAAAGATAGTTTAATCACATTATTTAAACAGTTCCTCACAGTGTAAGTAGGTATTATATGTAGTGTATATAATATATTTATAGTATGTAGTATTGTGTACATATTAGTATGTATTTGTCTAAATAGGTATAATATTTAAATTTAATTTGAATTACATATTAATCTATTTAATGGTTGCACCTACCTCACAACACAAATGGTTTCATTGTCCCAAAGGTACATAGTGCAATAAAGTTTTTAAATAAATATAAAATAAATAAATAATAATAAGAGATCACGGATAAATACAATAGAAAACTAGCAAAGAAAACAATAAAAATAAATTGATAAAAAAAAGTACGAATACAAGAATCACACAAGAATAAGTATTACGTCAATTACAGAATTCACATATTACGACTAAATTAATAAAACAATAGCTGAAGGTGCGTTGAAAAGCCATCGAAACAAAAGGGCATGTATGAAGAGGTTGATGAATGTCAACTGAAGCGAAAGAGGTATGTCGTGACCGTGACAAGTGGCGCTCAATTGTCTCTGCCTACCCCGCAAGGGATTTGGCGTGAAGATATGTATGTATGTACAGAATTACTACAATAAAAATATACATACATACACACACACTCATACCCATACATATATATAACGGATTAAACATAAAATTATTTTAATGCCCCAAATTGCTCGCTCGTCATGATCGCCGTATTAGTAAGTATTCAAGAGATCGTTATCTAATCTAACAAAGCAATATTACTTGTTAATGTCAGAACTTGCTTGCTAACTAAGAGTGTAGTATTCATTGTTGCAGACCGTGGTGGAGGCGTGCCAGAAGAAGAGACAATGCAAGTTCCACACCTCACCCAAGGCGTTCGGAGTAGATCCCTGCCCAGGCTCCAGGAAGTTCGTCGAAGTCGCTTACAAATGCCGGCCTTGTAAGTCAATCTTTTTTTTTCTAATCTATGGGGATAATATATAGTGAACGGCGGTGGCTCGGTTGTAAGAACACAATGTACCAATAAGAAATGCACTATTCTTAGGTACATTTGTAATAGATTTGTAACACACTGTGCTTTGGCCTCGGAGAGCAGTTAAGCACGTTTCTCCGATACCAACTTGTGGAACTGTTAATAAATTGTCATCAGAGCCTCGCCAACCCTTATGACCAAGCAGCGTGGCGAGTGTAGGACAAATTCTCCAGATGATCTGTAAGGCTCATTTCCACCAGTGGAGGGCTAGGATTTCGTGTTCTAGGGGCTGTAATGATGATGTAGGGGTAGGCAGAAACAATGCCATTTGTCACGATCACGACATACTCGTACCTCTTTCGCTTCGTCGATATTTATCAACCTCTTCATACATGCCCTTTCTTATTGGCGTATTTGATTAGTGATTCAAATTCTTGGCACGTTACCGATTAGAGCGACTTTGATCGTGTCGACATTGTTGTTGTTTCTGATAAAAATAATAATAATTATTATTTCAATCCCTGGTATCACTGATGGCCAGTGGCAATGTCAGTGACAAAGCTCGACTCGCCATACACAATGCCATGCTGGTACCAATTGTACAAGGGTATGTACAATGGCATGAGAGTTAATTGAAACGAGGTCCTTGCGTCGGATATGCTGCGTCACTTTGTCGAACCGCATACGTAATGACGAAATACGCAAAAAGGTAGGTATTAGAAAGAAAGAAAATACTTTATTTATCGCAACAATTACAATGGTTACAAAAAATATATGTATGTGCAAGGAATAAATCTAAATGTATAAATGTAAGCATATGAAAGATAGCATAGGGAAATAAATAAGAAAGGGCATGCTCCGATGGTTCGGACATGTTGAAAGGATGAGTGAAGAGAGATTAACGAACCAGATATATAATACGAAAGTTGTGGGTAAAAGAGGCCCTGGCAGACCAAGACTTACCTATTACGATCAAATAAATAAAACAATAGCTGAAAGTGCATTAAAAAGCCATCGAAAAGGGCATGTATGAAGAGGTTAATGAATGTCGAAGAAGCGAATGAGGTATATCGTGATCGTGACAAGTGGCGCTTAATTGTCTCTGCCTAGCCCGCAAGGGATTTGGCGTGAAGATATGTATGTATTATTTAAATTGGAAAACCGTACGGTCAGGGTCGCTCTTGTACTATATTTTCTTATACAATCATAAATATCATTAACTTTGCAAGCTGCCAAAGCCTTAAATAAACTTTATAAGTGTTCACAAATTAACACTTAAGTTAGGTGCAGATCAACATTAGTTCTCCGATAAAACGATAAATCGTTACCGTTAATAATGTGCACCGCGCTTCACCACGTAATGGTTGGATTCAAGTTTTAGTAGAATTACGGCCAAAGACTGTCGCAGTGCAACATGCTTCACGAGGGAGTAGGGTGGAACGCCCCAACAAAATACAGTCGCGGACTGAGCTCAAACATGTTTATCACCACTGCCCCTAAAACACAGAGTCTACACCCGTATTCTTAGACATTTCTCTCAAGTATTCCTTTCCACTGTCAAACGGAGGTACATCAATTAGAGATTGGCATCTAAAATTTAAAATCATTCGTTTGAGACATATATTATTTGACTATTTAACAAATGCGGATCACTGTTAGTAAAAAAAAAAACAACAAAAAAATACTAGCACGACATGTTATGTGGACGACGATGATGGTTAGTGGCACGCAAGGTCCACGAATGTTAGCAACTGGAATCGGACACTTATGACTGACATCAGTCTCAAACATTATGTCGACTTCGGACAGTCATGACTGACATCAGTCCCAAACATTATGTCGACTTCGGACACTCATGACTGACATCGGTCCCAAACATTATGTCGACTTCGGACACTCATGACTGACATCAGTCCCAAACATTATGTCGACTTCGGACACTCATGACTGACATCAGTCCCAAACATTATGTCGACTTCGGACACTCATGACTGACATCAGTCCCAAACATTATGTCGACTTCGGACACTCATGACTGATATCAGTGCCAAACATTATGTCGACTTCGGACACTCATGACTGACATCAGTCCCAAACATTATGTCGACTTCGGACACTCATGACTGACATCAGTCCCAAACATTATGTCGACTTCGGACACTCATGACTGATATCAGTGCCAAACATTATGTCGGCTTGACTGGGCTCGATCCCGAAACGTGTGGATAGACTTTACTGGGTTTATCGCCACGAACGGTGGATACTTCCCTGCCCCGGCATACTGGGTAAGTTACCACCATCAGTCCGCCAACACCTATTTGTTGTACTAGTATGTGCCATGTGCAATGATGTCAAATGCTTTCACCTTTATGAATAACTAATATTGTAAACTTGTTATGGTGATATATGTATAAATAAAAATAACACCGTTTGAAACAAGACTTACGTAAAAGTTTCACGTCTATAGCTTCATACTGCTCTATCTTTAAGTTAGTTAGGTCCGGCACTGTAGGCATGTCGTGTTGTCGTGCACTATATCTGAAAGTTAAATTCAACCAACTTTCAAGATTTTCTTCCTCACATGTGTTTCAAATTTGACTTTTTTTGCATATTAAATTGACTTAAGTGAACTCTAGTATGAAAATACTGCCTCCGTGGTCTAGCGGTTAAGTCCGTAAATTTAGACTCGGTGGTACCGGGTTCGATTCCTGGTCGGGACACAAAAATATTTATTAATTTAACTAAATACATTTAATTAATATTTAATTTATTTGTGATATTTCTTGAGTTTGGTACGCTGGAGACATCGACGAGCTTGCCACTTGTCATGATTGGCCTATAGTAAAGTTGGCTAAATGTGAATCCGCTTCTTTATAAGCGTGGTTTCTGACCACCCCGAAAGGGAAACGGTCGTGATGATACTTTACTTTACTTTAGTATGAAAATAATATAAAACGTCAAAAAAAAATAAATGATAACAATACCTGAGTGAAGTTTAAAATAAACGTAACTACGTAACGAAATATACATATATGTGTGTGTGAAGATATACGATATATACGGCGTGGAATTTATTAAACAGAAAATATTTTTATATAATAATCTAGAATAGAAATAAAGAAGTACGTGTTTTTATTTTATTTTAATCATATCTTAAGTAACGGTGCAGAGTAGTGTTGCTAAAAATATCGCCACTCATTCAGTGCCTAAACAATTGTTTAGGCTCTTAAGTTATTACGTAATTAACTAACCTAACAACATCTTATAGTGACCATATCAATATTTAAAATCTTTTATATTTTAAATAAATAGATTGACTTTGCAATCTAATTTAATGTAATATGGATTACTTGTGAGAAACATTGTGTTTTCATGCGATTGCCAAGTCAATTTATTTATTTAAAATATAAATATTTTTAATATTTATATAGTTACTATATGATGCGAACAACGTAGCTAATAACGTAATTAAGACAAAAGGTAAATAAATTAACCGACATGGTATTACATGGATCGCACATTTTTTTACGGTAGAAGAACTCAATTGCGAGATTTGGTATTTTTAGAAGTTATGTTTTTAATGTAATATCTCTATCTAGAGATATCTTTATGTAGATGGTCCTATAATTATATCTAGGTACCTATCTACACCTTTAATTCCATTCTATTATAAGACATATAAAGGTACACTATTCATTCACTGCTATACATTATGGGATTACAAAGTTATTTATGCAGTTGGTGTATCTAGAATATTGAACAGAATTTGCAAAATATTTTAGTTTTTCCTTGATTTACTTGACACTAATTGATTTGCAAATTTGAAGCTTCTATGTCTGCTAGAAGTTCCTTAGAGTTTTGATGATCGGTCAGTTAGTCAGTCAGTGAATAAATGAGTGACAAAATTAAGTAACTTTGACTCGTTATAATTCTGAAACTACTGATTCCTAATTCTGCTATGGTTTGAGGATGCAGGGGATATTAGCATATGTAAGTGCCCTTATCAGGATGTCATTAATTATAATATAATGTTATTTGGTAAATAGGTATTGGCGTATCCGGAGCAGTACATGATAACCATCATTTAGGAAGATAAAAACAATAACAATAATATTAAATAATAACAAAATGACGCTACAAATGTAGCTGCTGTAAATTGGAATTGTCACACTATTACGAGTAGCTAAGACGTGGACACTAACGGTGGGTCTGATGCATAAGTTCAAGGTCGACCAGCAAGCTATGGAGAGAGCTATGCTTGGAATTTCTCTGAGGAATAAAGTCAGAAACGTTGTCATTCGTCAAAGAACCAAAGTTAACGACATAACTTTCAAAATTAGCAAGTTGAAGTGGCAATGGGCTGGATACGTCTGTCGAAGAAGCAATGTACGATGGAGTAAACGCGTCCTGCAGTGGAGACCACATACTGGAAGACGCAGAGCGGGACGACCCCCCGCCAGATGGACAGATGACCTAAGGAAGGTCGCTGGTGGGGGATGGATGAGGGTGGCAGAAGATCGTGTAAAATGGCGAGCCTTGGGGGAGGCCTATATCCAGCAGTGGAGAGACTGACGCTGATGATGATGATGAAGCTAAGATAGACACAATTATAATAATAAAATGTCACTTAAGATTATAACTGCTTCAAACCAACTTCGAAAGCGTAAAGAAAAGTATTCATTTCTGAATTATATAACCTGCCAGTACTTAAAACATAAAAATAACAACTTGTTGCAATTGCTCTTGGCGAAAGAACGTTTTCTTCAACACAACTCCTTTTGTTAAAACTTCACCGGGATATTCGCCAAGTTAGCCCCTTAAACAACTTCCCGGTTGCATAATTATTTGATACTACTTATAGACATAGATGAGTCTCCTGGCCTTACTGGATGAGATCGGATGGCTCCGCTGAAGGAGTAAAGGTCACGCACAATGGTCCAACAGAGCTTAAGTGCTGAAAAGCCACCGTAATCACAATCATAGATATAATTCTGGAGATTTTAGCCTGCTCTCGCTATATTTGGAGACAGGTTAACAAAAGCCAATGTTTTAGTTTATAAAATCTTAACGGTTCAATAAAATAATGGGTATAAGTGGAATTAGGACCGGACCGTATCAGCGTCGCGATCCAAAAACGGTAGTTTTGACGTCCATTTGTTTAAAGATTATATTCTAGTTTGCTTAAAATCTAACAGAAACATAAAGTATTCAGTTAAGGTCGTGATGACTTCAAAAACTTGTCTCATGCGAGTCGTCCATCCACCTTTCTTAACGACGATAACAGCGAAATAGTTGAGGAAATAGTGCTCGAAAATCATCGTGTTGGCATCAGGCTCTTAATATCTTTATTAGATCGACTCAATTTGGTTAATGCTTTGGGTATGAATGCTAGACTTGTCTAAGACTGATTTTTGCAAAAACGATATAAAGTTGAGGTCGCAAAAAAGATTCTTGATAACGTAGTTCAGGACCCTACATTCATCGAAGGTATCATTACTGGTGACAAGACGTGGGTTTACGAACATTACGCCGAAACTGCCCAACAATCTAGCGAATGGCGCTCCAAAAAATGAGCCGAAACCAAAAAAAAAAACACGTCAAAGTCGGTAAAAAATCCAGGTGATGCTGATGGTTTTCTTCGATTACCGTGGGGTGGTTCACCATGAATTCGTCCCAGAGAATCAAACAGTCATAAAGGAATACTTTGCTTTGAGGAACGCGCCAAGAGTTCATTAAAGCCATATAAAGTAATTCACTTAAGGAACGAGGCTTACAACAAGTGTATGGAAAATTGAATTAAGCTTTGGCATCCTTATATTGGATCAAAAGGAGCCTATTTTGAAGGCTATAATAAATATGTGTAATATAATACTTAAAAATGTAGCTGTCTTCAGGACAGTCCGGGTCATAATATAAATATCTAAACAATATATATTTCACAACAAGCACACACTTTAAAGTGAAAGTGAGATGTGCGAATTAAAATAGCTTTATGGCATTTTTTTTTACTTTTTACATACGTGTGAAAACATTGGACTGCACGATTATGTTCAATAAAACAATTAACGGTGTCTCGATACGAATTAAAGAGTGAGAAAAAATTTACTTCGAGCGTTCCTATGATCTTTATCCGTATAATCATGCCGACCACTATATCGTACCGATCGAAATTGCTAGAGAACCAATCGATACGGCACACAAATAAATAATCAAATCATTATAGGGTAAACAATTAGATTGAGTGATGGATATAAATATATAACCTATCGTATATATACATTTTTCAAACATTTATTTATTCACCTTTAGTTACTATAAATGACTTGTCTATATTAACATTTTAGCCATGTTCTACTCTGATACATCTAACTAATCACCGGAGGCAGTATCAAGACAACTCTTATCCCGGACTGACTTTGCAAATACACTTCGCTTGCTAATATACGAACACTGCTATACTGTACCGCTATATAGTATAATTTTGCTCCTGCCTCTCATTCATTCATTTTGTTTTAGGTAAATAATCATTAACTTATTGGTTTTCACTTATTTATTATTATTATTATTATTCTTTTAATTTTTCTAGTCACAGTTCAATTGCACTATTAATTTAAATCTAATTACTATATTTTACTCTTATTTCTGTTTTAATTGTATTGTCTAAATTATATAAAATCTTTTTGGCTTGTGTTCCACTATTGCTACTTTGTTTATATGTTTAATATAATAAGCTGTGATTTAAAAAAATATATAAAAAAATAAAAAATCGGGCGCCAAATTAGTGTTTAAGGATTGCGACGCTGCAGTTTCTTTGGGTCGATTTTTGAATTTTTCGATTTCGAATCTTAGCGATTTCGGTCGAATAATATTTATTTCTTTGCAACACTAGAAGCAAATGCCAAGATGTCAGCTGGCTGCTGTCACACGTTTTAACTGTATTGATAATATTTGATAACTTTTGGGCTGTCAACTTTCGTCGCTAATTTGACACGATTCCGACATTTTTATGACTAAAGGTAAAGTGACTCACCATAGATCCAAACGGACGCCGTTTTAATCAAACTATTCGAATAGACGTGCATCCAATTATTTAGCAGACTGTTGATCGATTATAGCATTTTGAAGAAGACCATGAAGCTGATGTCGTATGTTGGAAGGCTCGTCAATGGGCATTTTAAATCGCTAAGTTAGTTATGAAATGTCGAGACTACTACTCCTGGTAAGAAACGAAGAACAATAGAACTATATGGACGCATATTAATATAAGTTTAGTCCTTAATGGAGGGCAGCGTTCCACTACTTTAGTTTATATTGGTCCTAAACATAGAATAAATACAAATGTAAGTCTCGTCTGTGTATATATGTGTCTATGATTCGGCTGCAGTTTCTTGTGAAATATCTAAATAATTGAAGTTTTGAGCTTTGCTCCTTTATGGCGTTGTTTCTTAAAACTGCCTTCTAGTTTCTTAAGAGCCAACTAACAATGAATTTCAAATTTATGTACGGCTTTTTACTTATCTACTTCTATGAGTATACTATACCTATATAACTACTAAAGACCTATATTATTTTATTGTTTGTGTTCTCTTCTCCTGATGGATGATGAATGAGGTGATACAGCCAAGTCTGACGTAATATATTTTTCATTCTTATGAGTTAAAGAGGTTATCGTCAAATACCAGATGTTGCAGAATTTGATGCTTTTCTTTTGTTAATGACTTGCGGCATTATCGCCCTAACACGTCAGAGTTAAGTTTAGTTAATATAGGAGTTCAAAATATTGTGTCAAATTTATCGTTTCCCATAATAATTCACATTGTAGCACATTATTGAACAAAACAACACCACTTTTGATTAACAATATCCACAGAAAAGTAATTTACAAAACCAAAACTTGTACTTACTTGACATGTCCGTGCAAAATGTCACGGAGCACTTTTGTTGGTTTTTCTTTCCTTTGGATGAATATGAGATGATGGGAAAGGTAAATCAGCCCATAAAGCCATGTTAAAGAGGTTATCATTAAAATCCAGATGTTTTAGAATTGCCCACACACGTCAAGGGAAAACTGCAAAAAATAAACTGCAACTTGTGTTCCATATAGAGTCAAATATTGTTATTCATAGTTGTTAACATTTTAGCGCATTATATCACACTTTTAAGTAATAATATCCACAGTAAAGTAATTTACAAGACAAAGAACTTGCATTTGACATGTCCGTGCAAAATGGCGGGAAGGGCCTCTTTTTTATGTCATTTAATACGAATGTTTACATCTTGGCAAAACCTGGTGTTATTCATTTATTTATTTATTACAGGAAAACCTACAGCTAGATAATAATATAAATGAATAGATATAATAAAAAATGAGCCAATTAAAAGTTTTCGCCTATAGCAACTAAATACAATAATACACTGACAAAAATATAAAAACAACAAAAAAAACAAAAAGATCAAATCCTAAAAATATACAGAAGCCCCGGGGAATTGTAAAGAAAGTATACGCCTTACTGTTGAAGGCTTCATAACAAAAATTAGTTAAGTCTGTGGATTTAGACGTGGAGGTACCAGGTTTGATTCCTGGTTAGGACACAATAATTTAGTTGTGATTTTTTTCGAGTTTAGTACGCTAGAAACATCTATGAGCTTGCCACTTATCATGGTAGTCCTATATATAGTAAAGTTGGCTAAATACGTGGTTTCTGACCAATTCAAAAGAGTTAATGTCGCGATGATGTAGGCTGGCCAGACGGGTTGGCGAGGGACTGATGACAATTTATTAATGATTCCACAGGTTGTTATTAGTGGAACCGCTCTCAAAGGCAGGAGAACGGTGGTGTTGTAAATCTATGACAAATGTACGTAAGAACAGTATTTCTCATTGGTACATGCGGAGGGGTAGAACCCGTTTTGAATTAGAAAACAATCTTACAACCGAGCCATCACCACTCCAAAGTTCGAGGATACTACATATAAATATATATATACAATTTGTTACGTTTGTATCTTCATCCATCAACTTCATCAACGACCTTCTGTCAGGTATCATCCCAATTATTGTTATTTTGTTCCCAGTCGAGTTTAGAAGCAAAGTGGGATGTGAAAACGATGTGCTGCACCTGAGCTGTAACCCTCACTCCAGGGTGGCGGTATACTCCGCTCAGTACGGTCGGACTGAGTACGACTCCATCCAGTGCCCGCAGCCAAGAGGGATGAAGGAAGAAAGTAAGTAATAATAATAATAAACAGTTTGTTGCAACTAATAAATACATGTATTGTTTGATGCGGTAGTGTTTGCATTACCAGGATCAGTCCATCCAAATAAAGCAAACAAAGTAATAAAATTAAAAGTTAAACATATTAATAGTTATTTAGCAAAAAAAAAAACCAATCATTGTATCAAAAGTAAAAAAAAAACAATAATAATAACCAATACAACAACAACGTTGGTGAAAAAATGCAACTTATAGGCAAAAATTCTGCCAACCACTATCCATCTATACTTACTACCATAAATACTGTAATTAAACTAAAGAATTATCCTATTATAGGACGACCACCACATTACCGCAGTAGACTTTATGACATATAAAAAATAACAATAATATAAAAAATAATATAATTATACAAAAACTAAAACTGAAACAATGATATATATATATATGAACTGCGTGGAATTTGTTAAAGAGCAAAAATCTTTATATTATAATCTAAAATAAAATTAAAGAACTACGTATTTTTTATTTTAATTACTCATTATTATAATCTTAAGTTACGATGCAGAGAAGTTATCCTAAAAATATCGCCACTTATACCGACCCTAATCAAGTAGCGAGAGTTCGACGATCGCGCGAAATTTGACCAACGTAATTGTTTCTCTCTCTATTTCGTCATTCGGCTGTGAGCGAGATCAATTAATAATGTTTTGTTGTTCGGACAATAATTTTGACTTTTATATAAGTTTTTATTTCAAAAAGATCCCTTTTTTCCAATGACATCTGAAACCTAAAAAAAATGCCCTTTTCACAATTACACGCAGTATATATATATATATATTCTATAATGCCTTAAAAAAAAAAACTAAAATATTATCTACTTCAATTAGTAAAATAAAATAACTTAACTATTAATTATTGATGTAAAAAAAAACATATTTATAAATTGTGGGTAAGTTGTTCTAGCAGTTTATGTTTAAATACTCTTTGGGAGTCTCCGAAGATGTCAATATCTAGAAATTTTGCAGCATGAGCATTGTATTTTGATTGTGTTCTGGAAAGAGGATGATGTATACCTACCTAGGTTAGTTCTGTGATAGGGTATGTTAAAAATGTTTTGAATCTTGTGTATTGAGCTTGATTTGTATTAGACAAATGAGGTGTTGGAGCGATGGAGTGAATACTTTAGCGAGATGTATGCTAGTGGAACTCCTAACGACGTTACGACGGGTACATTACCCCCAGCGCTACCCACAACAACAACGTCCACATTGAAGGAGGAAATAAGTGTGCAAGAATTGCAATCGGCAATTAGAAGCCTAAAATGTGGCAAAGCAGCGGGAAAAGATCGAGTGCTCGCTGAAATGATCAAATACGGAGGTATACCGGTCTGGAACGCTTTCCATCTGCTGTGCAACCTTTGCTGGCAGGAGGGAAGAGTACCGGAAGACTGGCAGCAGTCAGTAATCGTTCCTTTATACAAAGGCAAAGGATCTATATTGGACTGTTCCAACTACCGAGCGATTAGTTTGATCAGTTTGGCGAGCAAGATGTATGGCAAGATTCTCACGAAACGACTGCAAGAGAAGACTGAAGATCTTTTATGGGAGGCACAAGGAGGCTTTAGACCTGGAAGAGGATGCATTGACCAAGTCTTCTCGCTCCGCAATATCACAGAGAAGTTTTTGGCCTTAAACCAGAAGGTTTTCTGTGCTTTTGTGGATTTGGAGAAGGCTTTTGATAGAGTTGTAAGAAAGAAGCTTTGGGACATATTGCCGGAGTATGGAGTGAATGACAAACTGCTACAGGCTATACAGTCCCTGTACAAGGGCTGTAAAGCTTGTGTGCGGGTGGAGGGAGGTATGTCGCCTTGCTTTGAATCCCAAATGGGTGTCAAACAGGGCTGTGTGCTTTCCGCCAGATTATTCACTCTATATCTCGACAAATGCCTAAAAAGTGTGAGAGAGAGTAACTGTGGGATAAAGATGAGTGATCTAGTGGTGAACTGCCTGCTTTATGCAGATGATGCTGTTCTTATGGCATCGTCCGAACAACAACTGCAATCACTAGTCACAAGAATGAAGGAGGGATGTGCAGAAAAAGGACTCCGTTTGAATGCGAGAAAAACCAAGGTACTAGTGTTTGAAAGAAGAAGGATGACAACCGTGACGATAAAGATTGATGATGAAACTCTAGAACAAGTAAATGAAATTATATATCTGGGCAGTGTTTTCACTGCGGATGGGAAGTACGATAGGGACGTTGAAAGAAGAGTGAACGCGGGAAATAGTGTTAACGGTGCCCTGGGGTCACTGATAGGCAGTCGAAATGTCAGTGACAAAGCTCGGCTCGCCATACACAATGCCATGTTGGTACCAACACTGATGTATGGAAGCGAAACGTGGATATGTCAGAATACGCATGAGAGTAGGGTTAATGCAGTAGAAATGCGGTCGTTGCGGCGGATATGTGGCGTCACTTTGGCGGACCGCATACGTAACGTCGAAATACGGAAAAGGGTTGGTATGAAGGAAAGCATAGGGACAAAAATAAGGAAAAGCATGCTACGATGGTTCGGGCATGTTGAAAGGATGAGCGAAGAAAGATTGACGAACCAGGTATATAATGCGAAAGTTGTGGGTAAAAGAGGCCCTGGCAGACCAAGACACACGTATCACGATCAAATAAATAAAACACTAGCTGAAGGAGAATTAAAAAGCCTTCGTAACAAAAGGGCATGTATGAAGAGGTTGATGAATGTCGATGAAGCGAAAGAGGTATGTCGTGATCGTGTCAAGTGGCGCTCAATTGTCTCTGCCTACCCCGTAAGGGGTCTGGCGTGAAGATATGTATGTATGTATGTATGTTGTATTAGAAGCTGTGTGCAGTATATTTTTCCATGAATTTGTTTGTGTAGAAACCATCGACGAAAAAAATATGTTTAATCTACATACATTATCAAAACAAACATGATATCAAAAAATGTAATGATTCCGTCTTGTAATAGGGTTTTCAATCTTTACTTAGGCTTAAGCTTTAACAAATATTGAAGTCAAAGGGAGTCGACTTTTTGAAGTTACGGTCTATGTGAATTTTTGGTAAACATTCCCCCTTTAGGCATAATGTAAAATGTACAGGCAATTACCAGTGAGGCAAAGTACACAATGTTAAAATTAGAATAATAATTCGGAGAGGGTAAAAGTCAAGAATTATCAAGATAAACTCTTTTGCGGTATGATCAGAAAAGAACGACGTTTTTAAGAATAAAGGTTTTTATTTACTAAACCCAGTGTAGTGCCCTTGTTAACTTATATTAATTTTAGAAAATAAAAAATGACTATGTAAAAATATCTTGAAATTAAAAACTGAAAAGAAATAAATAAATAAATAAAACAGACACAAGGGTTTCGTCACCAAAAAATTTTATAAAATATTTTTCTATTTAAGTAGTTATTTATTTCTTTTCGGGTTTTAATTCAAGCTATTTTTTTACGCAGACGGGTTTAACTTCTTTTTTTTTTAGGTATAGCTGACTGTTATATATATATAATATATATAATGTTCCTGACCACCTCGAAAGGGGTACCGTCGTGATAATACTTTTTTACTATGTTATTATATTTCCAGACAGTTCACACAGCGCCATCTAGTTTCTGTGGTAAGCTACGAGGCTTGTGTTACGGAAACTAGATGGTTGATAAACTACTTATTATACTTTTTTTTTGTAAATATATACATATTATACATATAAACACCCAGACCGAGACAAATTATACAATGTAGAACTTGCCCCCGGTGGGAATCGAACCCACGACCTCCCGAGTTCACGGCAACGTTCTGTTATAATATGCACCCTACGCTAATCCATTGTACAGTAAGTAGCTGGCGATGCATTGTTGCTACGTTTCGCGTAAACAAGGCGTCAGCTAAAGTACAGTGGATGATGCAATAATTTCTATAATTATGAGTTTCCATGCGTTTTCAAGTTAGTTCAGAATCAGGCTTCGTCACGGGCACATCTAAGAAAAATAAACAATCTACAAAGGAAGAACACGTTGTTTTAAAAAAGTCTCCACGTTCTTGGCCCGTAACAAATTGGTGTCAGAAGTGGGATTGTTGAGGGATACCGTTCCAGAATCGCTTCTCTAGTTGAGCTGACATCCTCCCTCTCGTCCTGTCTACGCGTGTCAAGATCGTCGAGTACTTTCCTCCGGGTTCACCGTGACTCCGTGTTTCTCTCCGTGTCTCTGTCTCTGCGGGTTCACCGTGATTCTACGAATCTCTGTCTCCGTGCCTCCGTATCTATAATCCTCTGAAGTCCTGTTCTAACTCACTTACAATCCTGAGTACCTCCGGGTTCACCGAGTCTCAAGTTGTATTTTAAACTCCGAAGAAAGCTCTAATCTGAAGAGAGCGAAGCGAAGAAAGCTCTAATCCGAAGAGAGCGAAGCGAAGAAAGCTCTAATCCGAAGAGAGCGTTTGCCGCCTTCGTCGTCGTGTCTTCAAGACCTCTGTTCCTGCTTCTTCCTGCTAGCATCGTGTTGGTCCTCGTTCCTGCCGTCGTGCTCCACTGTATCCGGCCAGTACCAGATGTTCAGCTTTATCGCAGTAACGCTGTAAGTAAGCTTTCAGATCGTTATTTGCCAGTTTCATTATATTTCAAGTTCATAATGTCTCAAGTTGACAAAAAAGATGTTGGTTTCGCAAATCCCGAAGTCCCTATCCAAATCCTATGCCAGTTTATAAATCCCTATAAAGGTGATAAACAAAACTTGTTAGCCTTTATTTCAAATTGCCAAAGCGCATTAGACCTGGCAAACGAAAATCAAAAATTCATCCTTTTCAAGTATATAATATCGAAGTTAGAAGGTAAAGCACAAATCGCTGCCTCTAATAAAATATTTGATAATTTTTCCGAATTAAAATCATTCTTAAAGTCGAATTTTGGAGAAGTTAAACACTATAGCCATCTTCTCCTAGATTTACAAAATTGTAAGCAAAATCATTTAGAAACCGTGTCTCAATTTTCCCAACGTGTAGAAACTTGTCTAACGCAACTCCAATCCGAAATCCATAATTCAGACACTTTAAAGAAAGATATATCCGGTCGTATTGCGATGACAGAAGATCTCGCTTTACATGCTTTCACATTAGGCTTAAAAGTCGAACTAAGCAATTTTGTGAGATGTCGAAATCCGAAAACATTTAATTCTGCCGTAAATATCGCTATAGAAGAGGAGAAAATCCAAAATTTTTATAAATCCTCGATTCCTAAACCTCAATTCCAAAAAACTAACTTTAATAAAAATAAATCGTATCAAAATCATGAAAAACCAAAATTTAGAAGTTTCCAAAATCCTAATTTTAATAGTATGTTTTGTAGATACTGCAAAGAAAACGGTCATACTATATCCACTTGTAGAAAACGTCAATATAACAATAAATTCCTAAATCGTCCATTATTGCCAAATAATGAAAATGTTAACGCTATTGAACAATCAAACGATAATTCAAATAATTTAAACTAATTAATAGGATTCCGAACATGTGCCGACGAGAATCCAAAACTGCAGGCGCATCAATTCTAAACAATGACCCCATTGTTTGTTTAAATAAAAATAATTCTTACATAAAAACCGCTGAATCAGATTCATCGATATCTAATGAGGACATAGCAAAGTCCAACGTATATAATTATTTTCAATTCGAGTCTCCAAATATTTCTACAATTTTCGATGTTCAACTTAACAATATAAAATCTATTTCTCTTCCCTATATAGAAATAAATACTTCTCATACAAAAAATCCAATAAAACTATTAATTGATACAGGTAGTGCTATGTGTATAATAAAAAACTCAAGTTTGTCCAAAATCCCCGATGTTGATGAAAACTTTATAAAATTCAAAGGTATAAATGATATAAACTCTTTCGCCGAAACGAAAGGTAAATTTTTACTAACTCTTAAAATAAATAATGACATGTCCATACCATTCTTTTTCCATTTAGTTGATAACATAAATTTAAATTATGACGGAATAATTGGTTCCGATTTCTTTTTAGCAAATAATGTGTCTATTCAGTATTCTCAATGTAAACTAATTTTAAATGAAAATTTAAGTACTTATATAAAGTTTAAAACTCATGATCCTATTTACTTGATTCCGCCAAGAAGCGAAATGATGATAGAATGTAAAGTCTCTAATCCTGAAATAAACCAAGGTTTAATATTAAATTCACAATTAAAAGAATATCCCAAATTATATTTTTCAAAATGTCTTGTCAATGTAAAACCTAATAATCGCATTAATCTGTCAGTACTCAATGTCTCAGATGATGTAATAACTGTTAAAAATCCAATTTTTACTTTAGAACCTGTAACTGAAATTTTAGAAAATAACTTAAATACTACCGAAAATAATTGTCAAAATATAAATTCTATTAATCCTATAAATAATAATTTTAATCGAAAAAGAACTGTATTACAAACTTTAAGATGTGATCATTTAAATAAAGAAGAAACCTCTGCTTTAAAAACTCTTTGTTCAGAATACTCAGATATATTTTACTTAGATGGAGATATGTTAACCTCCACTGAAACTCTAAAACATGAAATACGTACTACTTCAGAAACTCCCGTAAATGTAAAAAATTATAGATTTCCCGAATGTCATAAAGAAGAAGTTAATAAACAAGTAAAATCAATGTTAGACCAAAAAATAATTCGACCTTCTATTTCCCCATGGTCAGCTCCAATTTGGGTTGTCCCTAAAAAACAAGATGCCTCCGGAAAACCGAAATGGCGTATAGTTATTGATTATCGTAAATTAAACGAAATAACTATAGGTGATGCTTATCCTATTCCTAATATCACAGATATTCTAGACCAGTTAGGTCACAGTAAATATTTTTCAACCCTAGATCTTGCCTCTTCCTTTCATCAAATTCCTATGAACGCTAAAGATTCTGAAAAAACTGCATTTTCTGTCCCGTCTGGACATTACGAATTTACAAGGATGCCATTTGGACTCCGAAATTCCCCTTCTACATTTCAAAGATTAATAAATGTTGTATTATCAGGTCTCCAAGGAATTCATTGCTTTACGTATATGGATGACATAATAACTTTTAGTCATGATCTTCAATCTCATATAGAAAAATTAAATTTAGTTTTCAATAAATTAAGAGAACATAATCTTAAACTCCAACCCGATAAATGCGAATTTCTTCGTCGTGAAGTTCAATATTTAGGTCATATAATTACAGATCAAGGTGTAAAACCCGATCCGAAAAAGATCGAATGTGTTAATAAATTTCCAGTTCCTAAAAACCCTAAAGATATAAAATCCTTTCTTGGATTAGTCGGATATTATCGAAGATTCATAAATAACTTTTCTCATATTACAAAACCCTTAACCAGTCTTTTAAAGAAAAATATTAAATTCAATTGGTCAGAAGATCAACAAAGTTCATTCGAAATATTGAAAAATAAAATCACTACTGCTCCTATCTTGCAATTCCCTGATTTTTCCAAACCTTTTATTTTAACTACTGATGCTTCAAATTATGCAATTTCCGCGATACTTTCTCAAGGAGAAATTGGTAAAGACTTACCAATATCATATACTTCTAGAACCTTAAATAAAGCCGAAGGAAACTATTCCACTACTGAAAAAGAATGTCTTGCTATAATATTTGGTACAAAAACCTTTAGACCATACTTGTACGGTCATAAATTCACTGTAGTCACAGATCATAAACCACTACAATGGTTATTTAATTGTAAAGATCCAAGCTCCAGATTGATAAGATGGCGCTTAAAGTTAGAAGATTACGAATATAATATCCAATACAAAAAAGGAAAGTTAAATTGCAATGCCGATTCCCTATCTCGTAATATACAAACCATAAATGAAGATAATAACTCTGATTCCTACGAAAAATACTTACAACATAGTCGTCAAACTCCCGTCTCATATGACACAGAAATTAAAGAACATAATGAGTCATTATTACAAACGAAATGTAAACTAATTGTATTTCCTTCATCCATAGACTTAGATGAATCTGTTCCATATTTAAATGAGATAATAAACCTATCAAATAATGTTCCCGATGTAAGTCAAATTGAACGAGAATTATTCACTAACTTTTCTACTTCCAATAATAAACATTTGTTTACTCATTTATTTCTTCGTGTTCATCACTATGATGAAATTCCCTACAAAAACATTTTCAATTTATTAAAAGATTATAAAGATATGATTGAATTATTATATAGCGAAGAAAAAGAATTTGCTATATCAGATTTCCGAGATCCCTTTAATAAAATTTCTTATACAAGAATATATAATATGTTAGCCTATATATTCCATAATTCCGGTATCAAAATTAATATATATAAAAATAATGTTTCTTATCCTACTCCAGATGAAGTAAAGAAAATCCTAAAAGATAATCATGATTCCCTAACTGCTGGACACCCCGGCATAAATCGCATGCTTGATAGAATAAAAAGTATGTATTGGTGGAAATCAATGCGTCAAGATATCGAAAATTACGTAAAAAGTTGTAAATCTTGTCAAGTAAATAAACCACTTCGAAAAACTAATCGTTCTCCTATGATCATAACTTCCACGGCTACTAAGCCAACAGAAAAAATATTCCTTGATATTGTCGGTCCATTACCAGAAACGGTCACCGAAAAATACAAATTCATTCTAACCATACAAGATGATTTAACTAAATATTCTCAAGCTTATCCTATGAGTTCATGTTCTGCAGAAGAAACTGCTCAAAATCTAGTTCATTTTATTTCTCATATAGGTATTCCTAAAATGATCGTAACTGATCAAGGAACTAACTTTTGTTCCGATATGTTTAAACAACTAGAAAGATTGTTTAATATAAAGCATATATATGCATCCCCTTATCATCCTCAAACTTGCGGTGCACTCGAAAGAAGTCACGCAACCTTAAAAGAATATCTCAGATCCTATATCGATGAAAATCCAAATACTTGGGATTTTTATATAAATACTGCAATGTTTGCATATAATACAAATGTTCATTCTACCACGGGTTATTCCCCATTCGAGCTATTGTTTGGTCACAAACCTTACATACCAAGTAGCATTGATACTTTAGAAAATAATACCTATACTGATTATGTACGTGCTCTAAACCATAGATTATACTATAGTCGTATCAAAGCACTAGAAAATATTAATAATTCTAAAGAAAAATCAAAAGAATATTATGACGTCCGATCTAAACCTGTCAAATATAAAATCGGTGATATGGTGTATTTAAAATGTCACCATAGGCAAAATAAAGCGCTATCCCCAATATGGAAAGGCCCTTATAAAATCGTTAAAGTAAACGGAAGTCATTCAGTTACTATTTCAGTGAATCGAAAGTTTATTCGTTATCACTATGACGAAATAAAACCTGCTATTCCTAAATAAAATTAAAATAATTCTTATTCTAGTTCAAAGCTCACGAACAGGGTAACCAGCCCCAAACTCTCAGCTTTGCTAATTAATAATATATATAAATATTAAAGCTCACGGACAGGGTAACCAGCCCCAAAATCTCAGCTTTACTTATCCTAAATCAGAAGTTCACGGACAGGGTAACCAGCCCCAAAATCTCAGCTTTACTGATTATTAAAATTATATATAAGGCGGCGGCTGAAAATCGGCGCTATGGCCTATCTATAGGTTGTAGCGGACGCCGAGCTGATCGCCTTTTTGTCGCTATATATGTGCCGGTGGGCTAATTATTTTGCGCATATTTTTTTTTACTATTTATCTTTGTATAGTTTTTTAAAAAAATGTATTATGCTATGTGTATGGTTTGGCGACAAATAAATATATTTCTTTCTTTCTTTCTTTCTTTCTTTATATCCTAGTTAGAAATACTAACTAATCTGAATCAAAAGTAATTGCTCACGGACAGGGTAACCAGCCCCAAAATCTCAGCTTTACTTATTCCAAATCAGAAGCTCACGGACAGGGTAACCAGCCCCAAAATCTCAGCTTTACTGATTATAAAATTATATATTCTAGTTAAATAAACTAACTAATGTCTATTTCCTTAGTTATTAAGAAACATAACTAACCTCTGTATCCATTGTTATAATAAATAACAAAAATCAGTCATACCGAATTTAAAAAAAAGGTCGTGATTATAATAAAATCGCTGTATCATAGTTATTAAGTATATCTTATTTCTATGTCATTGTATTTCCTAAACGTTAATTCAAGTTAAACAAATCGTAACGTTAACCTTAACAAGTTCAAATAACTTATGTTCTAATCAATTATAATATTAATATGATTCTATTTCCTTAGTTATTACGAAATATAACTAACCTCTATATCCATTGTTATAATAAATAACAAAACCGCTGTATTCAGTCACTCCGAAAATAAAACGGTCGTGATGATAATAAAATCGCTGTATCATGAGTTTATGGTATTTCTATGTCCGGTATTTCCCAACGTTAACGTAGTTTAACAACAGTATATTCTAATGAAAGATTATATTGAAATCTACTGTTTCTAAATTTAATAATACATTATGAAAATATTCTAAATAAAAATATTTAACAAATCCATTTAATGATGATAAAATAAATCCAATAATAAAAATGTAATTTCCTAATTTCTATATCCTTTCATAATGTCCATAATTTAATTGATATCTCTAAATAAGTTATTTATTACCATAATAATAAGATAATCATAGTTATACAAATTCCGTTAGTGTTGCCCCAATCGTATAACTTATTCCATATCCTTCCTTTTCCAACTCCATATGATGTTTCGAAACCAAACACTTTTGCTCTTATTGCCCCTAATAATCCTTATCTGGCAATAACCTCAGATCGCTTATTCTATGCATTACTAGAGAGTTTAAATCAGTGCAAAGTAATAAACAATCAGTGTTTTGTGTGTGAACTAATTAATGTGTTTTCCACAGTAGCAGATCCTACATTGTGAGACTGTTCCAAAATATTAAAATTAATAATTGTACTATGTCCATGATTCCGTTTTCAAAGTTGCATAATATAAATAATATAGATTCCTTGCTTCATGCCAGTATCCATCTGGATTAATTAGATAAAAAGTTAAATGATTTAAAATTAAGCCACTTTGAAAAGTATCAAGTTCACTATATGTCTCTATCATATTTCGTATTGTTAATAATCTTTATTGTTTTAATTTATAAATTTAGAAAATCGTTTAAAAGAACAAACCCAGCTAATTGCTGTATTCATATATATAATCGATGTAATAATAACACTTCACGTAACAATACTAAGACTGTCACTAGAGTCTCTGAAGAATCAGAAACTTCAGAAGAAGAAGTCTATGCTAAATCAAGTCAACTTACTCGAAGAAACATTACTATATAAAATAAATGTCTCGTCCTTATATACTATGTCTAAAAATAATTCTATTTTCTAATGTTTCTTATTCAATTTATTTTAATGACTATATCCTGGTTTAAAAAAATAATAAACCATATTCGACTTATTTGAACTATATATATCTAGGTTTAAAATAATAAACTATTCATAATGTTTAGCAAACTCTCTGTATCCAATGTTCTATTTCCGTTTTGCTATTCATTATATTCAATTCCGATATTTAGCAAAATCTCTGTTTCCATGTTAATATTCCTGTTTTGCTAAGTATCCTAGTTCAAATTGTGTAAGTTCTAAAAATGTTGTATCCGTGTCGTGACAAGCATCATCCTTAATTCCTTGAAACGCTATTATATATCCTGTTCTAGTTCCAGTATTTATCATTGCTTTCTGTAATGATAAATCTTAATGAGGGGGTTGTTATAATATGCACCCTACGCTAATCCATTGTACAGTAAGTAGCTGGCGATGCATTGTTGCTACGTTTCGCGTAAACAAGGCGTCAGCTAAAGTACAGTGGATGATGCAATAATTTCTATAATTATGAGTTTCCATGCGTTTTCAAGTTAGTTCAGAATCAGGCTTCGTCACGGGCACATCTAAGAAAAATAAACAATCTACAAAGGAAGAACACGTTGTTTTAAAAAAGTCTCCACGTTCTTGGCCCGTAACAGTTCGTTACCACTAGACCACGGAGGCGGTATTTGAACTTTATTATAGGTAGATAGGTGAAGATAGGACTTACATAGAAATTTTAAATGATAATCGTTAATCAATTTTAAATCGTTATAGATTCTAAATGATCACTCAAAATAAAATATGATAAGAGAAACCTCAACATTAATTTTAAATACCTATATGATGATACCCCACTCAATATAGTTTGTCGACTTTTTTTTTCCACAATATGGCGTCTGGTTGTCGCCCTAATGAAATTTGATTAATGTTATATCTTCAGTGACTTCGCATGATGAAGTGACGTAAGAATCATCAACATCGACCAACGCGTTTGGTCTCCAGTGTGCCACAAAGGAACAAACATTAGTCTGATAAACAAATAACCCTTTTTTGCGCAGTCGGGTAAAAAAGCTCAGATGTAAAGACCACGTACGTGAAGACCACGGCAGAAGACCGGAAAATATTAACAAGTACAGTTCAATAGTTGCCATACTTTTAGCCCGCTGGAGTATATTTAGAAACTCGACTTTCTGCACTACAATAGCAGTCGAGGTAACACGATAGAAAAACTTTGGTCTCTTTTATGAAAGACTTGGTCCCATAGACATAGATTTACTGTGAGGCAGTGATGTCCATAGATTTATCTTATTTAGGTAACACTAAGTTATAAATTACTTGCTTACGATAGTAATGTAATGTAAAAATGCTTATCACACATAAATAATGGATTATTACCTATTGCGATCCAACTGTTATTGCCAACCTGTTTAGTATATAATTTTACCCGACTGCGCAACGCAAAGAAGGGTTATGTGTTTATCAGCCAATGTATGTATGTATGTATGTTTGTTCCTTTGTGGCACACTGGAGACCAAACGCTTGGGCCGATTTTGATGATTCTTACGTCAATCGATTCGTTGTAGTGAAAGTCTAAATATCTTTATTCACGTAAACCTATTACAGGCATTTGTGACACGTCATAATTTAAATTATGTAGAATGATTCTACTCCTGTTAGTGAAAGACTAAGCAGCGAAGTGGTCCAAGGAGTAAGCTGTTAGCAGAAGACTAACAGCTTAGCAATCATGTGAGTGTCACTAAAGATAAGTGGTAGTACATACGAGGTAGGTATGTATTATACGCTCAGTAGTTTGATATTGATACGGACCTATCTCTCTCACTAAATGACAAGATTGCGACATTTACCATCTTATAACAGACAGCGGTAACTAAAAGTATAAAGTTGGGAAGATTTGAGCCGGTCTTGGTTTTTAATGTGTCCCGACTGTTAAAGCCACTGTGTAATAAAATATATAAAATTATATTAATGGTGTAGTTGAGCAGTTATCAAACTTTTTAGCGATGGTACCTTTGCACTTTTTTTTTTTGGTAAAGTAAAGTAAAGTATCAACACGACCGTTTCCCTTTCAGGGTGGTCAGAAACCACGCTTATAAGCGAATTCAAATTTATCCAACTTTACTATACGCCAATCATGACAAGTGCCAAGCTCGTCGATGTCTCCAACGTTTTTTTGGTATTGATTTTATTAGTGCTGACTATATCCAAGTAGTTATAAGCGAACCAAAGGAAGTAAATTAATTGATTTGATTCTCCAAACTTAGTATCATTCTGCGTGTTTTTTTGATCCGTAAGCCACGTTTAGGGCCACCGCATTGGACAGATTAATTTGTTGGGCATGTCCTTGCATATTATGTCTATGCTGTGTTCTGTTCCATGAGAGACTTGGTCGGTTTATTTCCCGCTCTAGTGGGATCCCAGATCCTACATTTTGTACAACCAGCACGCATTTGCAACATAAATGTTTCTTTAAGAATGTACCGAACGGGGTAGAATTGCATCAAAGTTTCTAAAGAATAAATGTTGCAAGCTAAATATTGGGCTAAATATGTAGTTTTTTTAAAGTTACTTATTATGTTATATTTGAACATCAATAGGTATATACGTAATACGTAAGATACGTCTAAGAAAAGGAACATACATAAAAATACACTAACAAAAGGAACGGTGATGGGTTGCCCAACGAAATATCTTCAAAGGCTATTTTTTCAATCCATGGATTCGCCATGCGTGTGTTGATTCTTGTGTGTATGTGAATAGTACTCGGGTTTGTGACCAAACTTAAATAAACCCTATTTTATTTACTTCGTATTAATCCCTATCCACTATTCTTGGCCTAATTAATCCCAACTACTATTCTTGACTTAAATAATCCCCATCCACTATTATTGGCCTTTTTATCCCTATTCACTATTTCACTGCTACGAGTATATAATTTGAGACTGGAAAAAGCAACCGAAGGCTCTTGGAATTTGAGTTCCTGAGGCAATTTGTAAACTTTGTTTTATACCTCATATCTTTTTCCAGAATGAAATCACGCACTTAATATTAGTATATGAACGTACGGCTGCCCATTTTGTAAAGAATGTTTTTAAGCTGCATTAAAAGATTCGATGGTTTGTTGTCTATAGTTTGACAGTTGAGAATGTCGAACTGTGTTGACATTTTTGTTCACTAAGGTTTGGCAATTAATGAATCGTTTAACACTTTCAAATTGTGGATATTTAGTGTTAAAAAAATAAATCCTTTCGCGAGTTCATAGAGCACTTCGACCATTTTACGGTCAACATAATCGGTATAGTGAGCAACCAATTCGTGCAGTTATTGATCGTTTTCGCACCTATTTTACTCTTCTCGATTTAAAACCATCAACAAAACAAAGAAATGTGAAAAACCGAAGAGGATATTGCTGCTGTAGCGCAAAGTGTTAAAGAAAACGCCGAAATGTCGAATCGTCGCAAAGTAGTGATACATTGGACTGATCGAATGGACTATGTAACTCGTAGCCGCGGCGGACATATGCCGGAAAACATATTTAAAAAATAAATACCATAAAATTATCTACCAAATATAATAAAAAATAATTTTAACAATATTTCTGTCTTGTAATATTATTTATAGCTCTCAACTCTTAAAAAAATCGATTGTCGTTTTTTTTTTCTATTTTCATCTCCTTTGTCTTCTTTACGTCTTCTCTTGTTGGAGTAAAGTATATAAAAGTATTAAGATATAATTACTTTCTTATATTTAAGGAAAGAAAATTGCTAAAGACTAAATTCTCAAAGCTGGAAAAGACGAAAATAGGAATGAGAAAGTTGTCAAAAGTTTGCTTTGTCAATCAAAGGCAGAGTTTTGTGAACACATGAAACAAGCTCATTATGAAATTCTAACTTTATAGCCCACAATTAACACACGAATAGGAAATAAGGCATAGACCTATAAAAATAGTAATGTGCCGTTTTTTTCTTTATAATACGTTTGTGGTTACAAATTCAATTATTATTATTATTATATTTTATACCAGCACGTCACGTGACTTTAGTAAGTGGCGCCCAATGTCCATGAATGTTATTACCTGGAACCACTGACATCAGTTAGTAGTATATACATCTTGAGTAGCAGAATCTGAATCAGAATCAGAGTAAATAAATAATAATAAATATTTCCAGACAGGTCACACAGCGCCATCTAGTTTCCGTGGTAATCTACGAGGCTTGTGTTACGGAAACTAGATGGTTAATAAACTACATATTATACATATAAACACCCAGACAGTAAATAATAATAATATTAGTAAAAGACATATTATAAAAAATAAATAAAATAATAATAAAAATTTAAAATAAAACAACAAAAAACTGTGGTGGCCCGGTTTTAAGAACGTTTTCCTTAAAATCCTAAATTTTTCAGGTTCGAACCCCGTCATGTACCAACGAGAAATACACTTTTTTTACGTACATTTGTCATAGATTCACAACACCGCTGTTCTCGTGCTTTGGACGTCAAGCCGTCTCGCTCGGACCCGGTTCCACTAATACCAACTTGTGAAATCGTTAATAAATTGTCATTAAAAATTTACATCACACCCTTGCCTATCCGTCTGGCTAGGCGTGGGGAGTCTAGGCCAAATTCTCCAAATATATGTTCTGGATGGCTCATCTCCAACAGTGGACGTCTGGGACATTGTGCTCTAGGGGTTCTGATTTTAATGACGACAGTCCTTCTATATTATGTCTATGTTAAGTTATTTATGACTCCTTTATATCTCTTCTAAATCGGAATTGTTCAGATACCAGTAATTAACTCGGGCGTATCCTATTAGAGCAGGAAAGTTAATTTAACGCTAGTAGTGGTCTGAAAAAAAATGACACATCGATGATATTGTTAATAGTTGTAATTTTTGCTTAGAGATACTTAATTATTTATTTTATGTATTTATTTAAATCTTTATTGCACAAAGTACAAAGGCGGACTTAATGACTTAAAAGAATTCTATGACAGTCAAATCTTCGGCACAACAAAAGCAATTAACCAATGAAAGGTAGGTGCAATTACAGGCTTAATTAGACAATATAATGACATATATAAATTAATACATACTGAGATATCTAAATAAATTATTAGTATTGTTATTGTAATTCTATTGTGTTTTTATTTTGGCTACTCAAAGGCAAATTAATGGATACTATAATAACATGTGGTGGTTGCCTGTAATTGGTGCAGCATCTGGTTTTTGTCTTAGTTGTAAGTGAAAATCCATGTATGTATAGTTGCTGACACTGTTAGCGACTCTAATAAATAAATAAAACCTCAAAAGCCTTAGGTTTCATCATAAGATCTTCCGCTGATTTTAGGTCTATAAAACCAATCAAAATATTGTACTGTTCTTACGTGCGTAGTATCCTTGATTCCATCACAGTTATGGAACCCTAGATATGCTGTTTTTCATTTCATTACAGCCCCTAGAACACAGCGGCCTAGACCTCCACTGCTGGAGATGGGCCTTCCAGAACATATATCTGGAGAATTTGGCCGACACTCGCCACGCTGGCCAGACGGCTTGGCGAGGAAATGATGTCAATTTTTAATGACAATTTATTAACGATTTCACAAGTTGGTATTAGTGGAACCGGGACCGACAGCTTAACGTGCTCTCCGAGGCACTGGAACGGTGATGTTGTTAATCTATGACAAATGTACGTAAGAAAAGTGCATTTTCCATTGGTACGTGCCTGGTGGGTTTGAACCGACCTTTGTAGGATTCAAGGAACGCGTTCTTACAACCGAGCCACCACCGCGCTGTTTATATCACACAAATACAATCTATTCAAAAGAGATTTCTGATTTATATTCAAAACTAAAACCTATGATTCGAGCTACGATCAACGATGCAAAAGACATCATTTGCTGCCACTTGAGACGCGTCGTAATATTGCTTATAACTTAAGACTACTAAATTAATACACATCATATCACACCACAGCCTCTAGAAGACAAAGTCCTACTCCCACTGTTAGAGATGGGCCTTCCATATTTTTTTTTTTTTGGCCAAGTTGGGCAAAGGTTATTGTAAATTAGTACAATAGGATTAAACAACTATTTTTTTTTTGTAGAAATAAATCCTTATTTTTTAGTTTTTAGATAAGTCTTGTTTCAGCGGTGTTATTTTTATATAAATATCATCATGGCAAGGTTACAATATTAGTTCTACTTGAAAGTAAAAAATGGCATTTGACATCATTGCAAATGGCACATACTTTCAACAATAACAACAAATAGGTGGTTGGCAGATTGATGGTGGTAATTTGCCCAGTCTGCGGGGGCGGGGAAGTAAACACAGTAAAGTATATCCACACATTTCGGGATCAGACTTAATTGCCGACATGCCCAATCAAGCCGCAATAGTCTTAGGGACTGATGTTAGTCATACGTGTCTGATTCCAGTTGCCAATACTCATGGACCTTGCGCGTCATTTACTATCAGGTGGGCGCGAGGTGTAATCACTATCGTGCTCGTATAAAAAGAAGTTAGTCAGGTAACAAAATTGATACAACAAAATAAAAAAAAAAGAATTCAAATAAAATGATAAAACCGGTTTTTGGATTTTAAGGAAAGTGTTTTTAAAACCGGGCCACCACAGCTATCTCACTAAGAAACTTACCTCATAATAAATTATAAGGGTTGATATAGTAACGCAGGGGAAAAAACACACGCCCCCATTTAGTAAAACGAATGCTCCCATTTTTCATTCGAGACAATATATTTTCTCGAAGTTATTATTGTAATAGATGTCTACGGATGTACCTATTTATATCTCTATTTCGTAAATTTACGGTTAAAACATAAGACATATATGTATTTATAAGGGCAGGTACAATATTTTAGCAAAATAATAGCGACATAATAATAGCGCGTGACAATTGACTAGACATATTCATCCTCTCCGAACCGAGATATCTAGCATGTGATATACACACTGAACACCATCGTTCCCGTGCCTCGAAGACGTTAAGCCGTCGGTCCCGGTTCCACTAATACCTAATTGTGAAATCGTTAATAAATTGTCAATAAAAATTTTCATTAAACCCCTAATTAATCCGTCGGAAGGAGTGTTCTGAAATTAGCGCAGGTTTTGCGTTCTATCGGCTTTCGGGTTGCACGCGCAAGTTGCCTATCTGACATACCTTGTAGGGTACCACTGTATCAGGTATTGTAATCGCATAGGTACTCATAGATGAATTTAAAAGATATTTATTTATTGTTATTGTGTAATTCTGTATTTGTTTCATCTGTAAATCTGCTATAGCTAAGTCTTTCTTCTACATTAACAGGTCACTGGAATTTGCCAAGCTGCTAGTCTTCTGCTGTAAGTAAGCTGTTACTCTTTGGACCACTTGGCTGCTTAGTTTTTCACAATAGGAGTAGTAAATAAAGATATTGACTTTGACTTAGGCCAAATTCTTCAGAAATTCTGGAAGTCCCATCTCCAACAGTGGAGGTCTAGGAGTCTAGGAGGAGGGTCTAGGGGCTGTGTAGAAACATCTTGCGTACATACATACATACATATCTTCACGCCAAATCCCTTGCGGGGTAGGCAGAGACAATTGAGCGCCACTTGTCACGGTCACGACATACCTCTTTCGCTTCTTCGACATTCATCAACCTCTTCATACATGCCCTTTTGTTTCGATGGCTTTTCAACGCACCTTCAGCTATTGTTTTATTAATTTGGTCGTAATATGTGAGTTTAGGTCTGCCAGGGCCTCTTTTACCCACGACTTTCGCATTATATATCTGGTTCGTCAATCTCTCTGCATTCATCCTTTCAACATGCCCGAACCATCGTAGCATGCCTTTCCTTATTTTTGTCCCTATGCTTTCTTTCATACCTACCCTTTTTCGTATTTCGTCATTACGTATGCGGTCCGTCAAAGTGACGCCGCATATCCGACGCAACGATCTCATTTCTACTGCATTAACTCTACTCTCATGCGTATTCTGACATATCCACGTCTCGCTTCCATACATAAGTGTTGGTACCAGCATGGCATTGTGTATGGCGAGTCTAGCTTTGTCACTGACATTCCGACTGGCGATCAGTGACCCCAGGGCACCGTTGACACTATTTGCCGCGTTCACTCTTCTTTCAACATCCCTATCATACTTCTCATCTGCAGTGAAAACACTGCCCAGATATATAATTTCATTTACTTGTTCTAGAGTTTCATCATCAATCTTTATCGTCACGGTTGTCATCCTTCTTCTTTCAAACACTAGTACCTTGGTTTTTCTCGCATTCAAACGGAGTCCTTTTTCTGCACATCCCTCTTTCATTTCTGTGACTAGTGATTGCAGTTGTTGTTCGGACGATGCCATGAGAACAGCATCATCTGCATAAAGCAGGCAGTTCACCACTAAATCACTCATCTTTATCCCACAGTTACTCTCTCTCACTCTTTTTAGGCATTTGTCGAGATATAGGGTAAATAATCTGGCGGAAAGCACACAGCCCTGTTTGACGCCCATTTGGGATTCAAAGCAAGGAGACATACCTCCCTCCACCCGCACACAAGCTTTACAGTCCTTGTACAGGGACTGTATAGCTTGTAGCAGTTTGTCATCAACTCCATACTCCGGCAAAATGTCCCAAAGCTTCTTTCTTACAACTCTATCAAAAGCCTTCTCCAAATCCACAAAAGCACAGAAAACCCTCTGGTTTAAGGCCAAAAACTTCTCTGTGATATTGCGGAGCGAAAAGACTTGGTCAGTGCATCCTCTTCCAGGTCTAAAGCCTCCTTGTGCCTCCCATAAAAGACCTTCAGTCTTCTCTTGCAGGCGTTTCGTGAGAATCTTGCCATACATCTTGCTCGCCAAACTGATCAAACTAATTGCTCGGTAGTTGGCACAGTCTAATCTAGATCCTTTACCTTTGTATAAAGGAACGATGACTGATTGCTGCCAGTCCTCCGGTACTCTTCCCTCCTGCCAGCAAAGGTTGCACAGCAGGTGGAAAGCGTTCCAGACTGGTATACCTCCGTATTTGATCATTTCAGCGAGCACTCGATCTTTTCCCGCTGCTTTGCCACATTTCAGGCTTCTAATTGCCGATTGCAATTCTTGCACACTTATTTCCTCCTTAAATGTGGACGTTGTATTTGTGGGTAGCTCTGGAGGTAAAGTACCCGTCGTAACGTCGTTAGGAGTACCACTAGCATACATCTCGCTAAAATATTCACTCCATCGCTCCAACACCTCATTTGTGTTTGCAAGAATGTTGCCGCTCTTTGATCTCACTCTATTCATTCGACAAGATGACAAGCCACCTTTGGCCTTCCTAACTTCCCTCCAGAAAAGTTTGGAGTTCTCCTTAAAGTTGCTCGTCATCCTGTTTTCACCTATTTCTTTACATCTTTCACGCTTCTCCTTAACCAAAGATTTTGTTTCATTCTTGCAGCGATGATACATCTTCTTCTTTTCTCTTATCATACTTTCATTCATATTTAGCGAACCAACATAATCTATCCAAGCTTTCTTCTTTCTTTCTACCGAATCTTTGACCTCTTCATCCCACCACGCGTCACCTTTGATTGTTCGCTTTTTTGCTATTCCACATACTTCTTTTGCCGATTCTACCATACCATTTTTAAGGTACTTCCAACATTCTTCTACATCTTTGCTCACATCTTTCAAATTGATAAGTTTATCTTTGACGCGTTTCATATACTCCTCTTTCACACTATCATCTTGTAACTTTTCACTCTTTATTCTTTCTACTGCTAACACATTGCCACCTGATCGTCGGTGGCGCCATTTTGTGAACAGACCACTAATCCTTGTAATTACTAGCTAGTGGTCTGTTCCCAATTCCGGCCCACGATATGCCCTAGTATCCAAAACCTGTGTTCGCAGTCTTTCATCAACTACTATTAAATCAATCATACTCTTTTCACTATTCATCGTTCTCGTATACATGTGAATATCTTTGTGAGCGAACATTGTGTTGGACACAAAAATATTCTTTTCTAAGCACACGTCAAGAATAAGCTTACCTGCATCATTTACTCTCCTATCTCCAAAATCACCTAGGACCGTTTCGTAATCTGCACGGCGTGTCCCCACCCACCCATTCATGTCGCCACATAAAATTATATTTTCATTCCCAACTGCCAAATCTAGAACTGACCTGACCTGGTTCCAAAAATTCTCCAGTTGCGTATTTTTTACATAATTTTTATTGTAGGGACGGATCTTATATTATGGTCTATGGGTGATACAAACTTTTTCTTTAGTATTGTTTTTTTGTAATAGCCACATTTATTATTGAGTTACTTCAAAGGCGGTTGTATTTCTCAAAGCGCCGTCGACCATCACAATAAGATATTGTTCAGTATTATATTTTTGCCTCTAATTAAATAGATCCGAGACAAAAGCGATTTTAATTGTTCCCTCTGTTGCTAGGACAAAGCGTTTGGTATTTTACGCTCAATAAAAGGCGCGAATAGCTTTTGTTAACTAATTTAATATCAACATTATTGCTAATTTAATCTAATTAATATGACAGGACTCACTTTAATCGCTATTGTGTTATTTATCATTTTTCTTATACGCCAGTTTATTACGTTGAAAATCTTAAGATTTGTCTGCATAAGTTATTATTTTAGTAAAAATATGCAGTAATATTTTTCTGTTTACAGCTTGCTTGGAGCCATATGCGACTGAGACTTCGATGCGGGAATGTCACGGCAAGCGGCGCTGCGTGCTGGCGGCCGACAGCAAAATGTACGGCAAACCTTGCAGACCGGGCTCGCGTACCTATCTCAAGGTCGTCTATACTTGCGGTGAGTAATGACAAGTGTCACAGCAAGCGGCGCTGCGGGCTGGCGGCCGGCAGCAAGATGTATGGAAAACCGTGCAGACCGTGCTCCCGTACCTACTCGTATCTCAAGGTTGTCTATACTTGCGGTAAGTAATGACAAGTGTCACAGCAAGCGGCGCTGCGTGCTGGCGGACGACAGCAAGATGTATGGAAAACCGTGCAGACCGTGCTCCCGTACCTACTCGTATCTCAAGGTTGTCTATACTTGCGGTGAGTAATGACAAGTGTCACAGCAAGCGGCGCTGCGTACTGGCGGCCGACAGCAAGATGTATGGAAAACCATGCAGACCGTGCTCCCGTACCTACTCGTATCTCAAGGTTGTCTATACTTGCGGTGAGTAAAGACAAGTGTCACAGCAAGCGGCGCTGCGTGCTGGCGGCCGACAGCAAGATGTATGGAAAACCGTGCAGACCGTGCTCCCGTACCTACTCGTATCTCAAGGTTGTCTATACTTGCGGTGAGTAAAGACAAGTGTCACAGCAAGCGGCGCTGCGTGCTGGCGGCCGACAGCAAGATGTATGGAAAACCGTGCAGACCGTGCTCCCGTACCTACTCGTATCTCAAGGTTGTCTATACTTGCGGTGAGTAATGACAAGTGTCACAGCAAGCGGCGCTGCGTGCTGGCGGCCGACAGCAAGATGTATGGAAAACCGTGCAGACCGTGCTCCCGTACCTACTCGTATCTCAAGGTTGTCTATACTTGCGGTGAGTAATGACAAGTGTCACAGCAAGCGGCGCTGCGTGCTGGCGGCCGACAGCAAGATGTATGGAAAACCGTGCAGACCGTGCTCCCGTACCTACTCGTATCTCAAGGTTGTCTATACTTGCGGTAAGTAATGACAAGTGTCACAGCAAGCGGCGCTGCGTGCTGGCGGCCGACAGCAAGATGTATGGAAAACCGTGCAGACCGTGCTCCCGTACCTACTCGTATCTCAAGGTTGTCTATACTTGCGGTAAGTAATGACAAGTGTCACAGCAAGCGGCGCTGCGTGCTGGCGGACGACAGCAAGATGTATGGAAAACCGTGCAGACCGTGCTCCCGTACCTACTCGTATCTCAAGGTTGTCTATACTTGCGGTGAGTAATGACAAGTGTCACAGCAAGCGGCGCTGCGTACTGGCGGCCGACAGCAAGATGTATGGAAAACCATGCAGACCGTGCTCCCGTACCTACTCGTATCTCAAGGTTGTCTATACTTGCGGTGAGTAAAGACAAGTGTCACAGCAAGCGGCGCTGCGTGCTGGCGGCCGACAGCAAGATGTATGGAAAACCGTGCAGACCGTGCTCCCGTACCTACTCGTATCTCAAGGTTGTCTATACTTGCGGTGAGTAAAGACAAGTGTCACAGCAAGCGGCGCTGCGTGCTGGCGGCCGACAGCAAGATGTATGGAAAACCGTGCAGACCGTGCTCCCGTACCTACTCGTATCTCAAGGTTGTCTATACTTGCGGTAAGTAATGACAAGTGTCACAGCAAGCGGCGCTGCGTGCTGGCGGCCGACAGCAAGATGTATGGAAAACCGTGCAGACCGTGCTCCCGTACCTACTCGTATCTCAAGGTTGTCTATACTTGCGGTGAGTAATGACAAGTGTCACAGCAAGCGGCGCTGCGTGCTGGCGGCCGACAGCAAGATGTATGGAAAACCGTGCAGACCGTGCTCCCGTACCTACTCGTATCTCAAGGTTGTCTATACTTGCGGTAAGTAATGACAAGTGTCACAGCAAGCGGCGCTGCGTGCTGGCGGCCGACAGCAAGATGTATGGAAAACCGTGCAGACCGTGCTCCCGTACCTACTCGTATCTCAAGGTTGTCTATACTTGCGGTAAGTAATGACAAGTGTCACAGCAAGCGGCGCTGCGTGCTGGCGGCCGACAGCAAGATGTATGGAAAACCGTGCAGACCGTGCTCCCGTACCTACTCGTATCTCAAGGTTGTCTATACTTGCGGTAAGTAATGACAAGTGTCACAGCAAGCGGCGCTGCGTGCTGGCGGCCGACAGCAAGATGTATGGAAAACCGTGCAGACCGTGCTCCCGTACCTACTCGTATCTCAAGGTTGTCTATACTTGCGGTGAGTAATGACAAGTGTCACAGCAAGCGGCGCTGCGTGCTGGCGGCCGACAGCAAGATGTATGGAAAACCGTGCAGACCGTGCTCCCGTACCTACTCGTATCTCAAGGTTGTCTATACTTGCGGTGAGTAATGACAAGTGTCACAGCAAGCGGCGCTGCGTGCTGGCGGCCGACAGCAATATGTAATCGTGCAAAGTGCAGAGGGGAGCCTCTGCACTCACTTTGTACCTATTTTTGAATAAAACAAAAACCAAACGAGTTGGCATATTTACGAGTATTAACCCCATTATCGTAAAGTTTTTGTTTTGATCAAGATTCATTCACGGATATTATATAGCGCGAGAATCGATGCCCGAGACAGTCTCAAATAAAGGCCGAAAGGTAAGAATCGTTCGCAAAAGAAATGTACTCGATAGACGAATGAAAAAATACATAATGCCGACAGCCAATCTCCGTAGGAAAGAAAACAAAATAATAAAAACAAGGAAAAATAGAAAAGGGAACTTTTTGACTGATTGACGAAGTAATATAAAATGGAAATAACGATGTTTTATCTAACAGGCACTTATATTTTATAAGGTAATTCCGGAAATAATGCTTTTTCATCATGTCGTAAAATATATATTATATAGTTCTCTTTTTATTACTATTTTTATATTTCTTTACTAGACTCTAAGTTTATTCCTTTAATCAACATACAAAATATATATTTTAAGCAAACTATTTTATTTATTGACATTAAAAAATGTCAATAAAGGTCGCTGATCGAACCATGTACTTATAAAAAATACAGTTTTTTTACACGTACATTTGTACAGGTTTACTAATACCAAATTGTGGAATCAGATCATCGCCAACCCAACCAACAGATGGTTATAAATAATTGTACCTGTACGTACTGTGTACGACGACACAGTGGAACGACCCTCCGCAAGATGGACTGATGACCTAAATGAGGTCGCTGGTGATGGATGAGGGTTGCAAAGGACTGCGAGCCTTGGGGGAGGCCTACATCCAGCAGTGGAGAGGCACAGGCTGATGATGAACTATATTTCTACAAAAAAAAAGATAGAATAATAGCTAAAAATACTTAAAACAGCTAAGGTAATATCAGTAGGTACTAGATTTGTTTCTTTAAGTCTGTAAGTTTGAACTCAGCAGAATTTCCAGTCTGGCTGGCGTCCACAATAAATCTGAAATATAGAATGCGGGACGAGCCGTCGACAGACTCGCCACCAAACTACATCTTCGCCCAAGACGTATATATAACGATGGACAATACAATTTACTCAATCATTCATTACAACTCTAGAGAGTACAGTTTCCTAGACGTAAAGTAAATATAGGCCTTCCAGAACTTTTTATTCTCTTTTGAGAGTTTGGCCACCACTCTTCACGCGCCGCGCCAATCTTAACAGTATCCGAGGCACAGGAGCGATCGGTAAATCTATGATTACAATGCAATGGTTTGGATATGTTAAAATGATGAGAGAATAAAGATTGACGTACTAGGCTGTGATATATGTCTAAATTGGCTGCTTTATCAAGGTTGAAATGTATAGTTTAAAGTGTCTAATTTGGTTTGGGCGACATTTATATACCAAATAAGTCACATTTTTATAATTTTGCGATTATGGCAACCTTATACCTTGGACTTTTGTCAAACCATATTATATCGTGTTCAGTGACATGTCTACAAAAAGTTTTTAATAAAATGTTGTCAGTTGCAAATAGATGGCGCTGAACTATTTATTTTATATTTTTATTTTTTTAATAAGAATATTCATCGGGTCCCAATAGAATTATGGGAATTACGTGGATCTCTATGTAACTATTTGAAAAATAGTGTCAATTGAACAACCCGGTTAAATTTTTTGCGTATTTTTTATATTTTATTGAACGGCATTTCTGTGTAAATTTCGTATCTATTATATACCCAGTCAAAGTTTTTTTTTATTTAAAAAAAAATAACTAATTACTTATCCAAAATACTTATGTCGGTGCGAGATAACAATCTCCTCGGCTTCGCCACAGATTTTTGTGTTTATTTAGATTTGAGAGTCCGTTAAGGCAAGATTTTAAAATCTCGTGCTAATCGGGTTGGGGTTCTTTATGCGTGTATATTTTGACCTGTGTGTTTCGTTCGGTGCCTTTATGGAGAATAAGGATAAGGTTATGTATCTTTTCAGAACACTCAACGTGGTATATATTTTGTATAGTATGGTATATTTATTTCAATGCAGCTCCCGTCTAGGTTTCTGTTTTTTATTTATTTATTTATGTTCTTGGTTTTTTTATTTGTTTTATTTTAATTTTGTTTCATTATTGTTTTATAACTTTTATTTATATTACTGTTCCACTAAATTTAAATGTCGGCTATGGTATAATAACAGAGGTTGTTGGAACCTGCTTCCAACACCATTTTCTGAACCATAGACCTTTTTGTCATAATATCTTTGTTTTATTTTTTAACTATATTTTACATTTTTATTAACTATTTTTGTGACAAATAAAAACTGATTTTATTTATTTATAGTTTTAATTGATTATATTAGCCTATTGCTCGATCTTTATAACATAGAACACATTGTTTTATCATAGATTTACACTCATGTCAAACGAATGAGTTTACAAAAAAAAAATAGGGCCAGTCCATTCCTTAAAATAAACTGTCCGTTCAGTCCGTATACTTTATGTCTATGATTTTTCAACTTTTATTTTATTATCTCAAAGATCGTGGATGCCATTCTAGTGCTCCAGCAAAGCGACCTTTTTACCATAATGTTTCGTCATTCCACAAATAGATTTCTACGCTTCAGTGAACTTCGCTTCAGTGCAGTTTATATTAAATTACGCTTCCTTATGCAATATACGAGTATTATAGGTACCTTTTCGAATAGGTAATTAACTTTTGACTTATGTTTTGTACCAACCTCTTTTGTTTCTTTAGTTTATATTATGCTTTTCGTAAGTTAGGTATATTTTGGTCAGCCGTTTTTAGACGCTTTAATTTAGTTGTATTTGTGTGGGAGATTTCCAACTTCCTCACAAGGTGATAGATGAGTGGACTGTATATGGTTGGGAGCTTTGATAACGTGCCAAGTAAAGCCAATAACAAGAGGCAAACGCACTTACCACTTCCAGCAGCAGCCGACTCTCTCAGTGAAGTCGACCCCAGAGTTCCAGAAGAAGACCAGCTTTTCTGGTGCCAAAACTCTTATCACACAAATGTCATTACCAATCCAAGTAGCAGTAGAAAAATATGCACACGCGGTGTGACGTCATTGAAACACAAAATTGAAGACGTCTGCCGCGAGGCTGATGTGCGAATGGCACCCTCCGATGGGTCACAGAACCAGTTAACAGTATATCCGATTATAATTTTTATTTTTCCGCACATTCATATTAGTACATGTACCGCCCATTATGTACGAGGCTACACCGCGCAGCTCCATTCGACCCGTGACCACGGGCAATGCAACTTGGCTGAAACGTCGGGAGAAATATGTCACTAATATAAATCGCGTAAAAACCCGTTAAAATTATAAAAACTATTTTGTGTTCATAGCTTTAATTTACTAGTAAATTGACATCGCTCAAAAGTCATGCCAGTATTTGTAATTCATTTCTTTTTCATCTGAACATGTTCCAGAAAAACTCGATCAATTTTTCCCCAAAACGTTCTTCAGAGAGAATTTTTAATTTTTTGTTTATTTTAAAATCCGCTCGGCGTGTGTTGACGAAGGCTTACCTTTGCCTAAACTCTGCAAAAACAGTTTTTTGCAAATTTTCATCGGATCCAAAAATTGATTCGCAAAAAAAGTATGTGTATCATTACGACCGTAATTCCTTGAAAATACAAATGGTTATTGATGTGTATGACAAGAGGGCTGGCATGTGTCTCACGAAGCTAAACAACATTGCTGTGCTGGCTACGTACAAAACGAGTATACACAACAAATACAACGAGCCAGAGATAGATATTAGAAAGACGGATTATTTTGTTTACTTAAAAAGTAAAGTATCATCACAACCGTTTCCCTTTCGGGGTGGTCAGAAGCCACGCTTATAAATAAGCGGATACACATTTAGCCAACTTTACTGTAGGCCAATCATGCAAGTGGCAAGCTCGTCGATGTCTCCAGCGTACCAAACTCGAGAAATATCACTAAATATAATATTAATTTAATCTATTTATTTACATTAATAAATATTTTTGTGTCCCGACCAGGAATCGAACCCGGTACCTTCGATTCTAAATCCACGGACTTAACCGCTAGAACACGGAGATAGTTGTTTATTTAAGAAATGGGCAATAAAGATATTTTTAAATATATTAGGTAATTGACGGCGCCCGTCTGATGACCAGATATTTTGACAATTTAATTTATTTGCCGCAGGATTCGAACGCCCGTTTTTGTAAACCCAGAAACGCTACGAAGAGTTATTTTTAATCGTTTGGTTTATTTGTCAGTTCCCCGCACGGTGCTAAAGGAGAGGTATGAAAGCGCTCCCGAGGAGGACGAAGCTGCCCGTGACGTCGCGGAAATCGAACATGATGAAATTGGTAAGTGACGTGATTAAAAAAAAACTCATTTAAGTAACCACTGCATTTTTTTTGTGGATTATAAAATGTTATTCGAAGTAAATTAATATACACTCTAAACTCCATGTAACGTCACTCGATTTAACGACAAACTGCATAAAAAGGGCCAAAATCTATTGGCATTGGTTGGCTTGTCTTCCAATTTTTCTTCTCTCCATTTAACGACAACTCTCTATAACGCCATAAAATGCACAGTCCCTTCAGTGTCGTTGGACAACTGGAATTAGACACTCATGACTGACATCAGTCCCTAACACTATACCGGCTTGACTGGGCATGCCGGCAATTCGAGCCTGACTTCGAAACGTGTGGATACACTTTACTGGGTTTATCAGCACGAACGGTGGATCCTTACCCGCCCCGGCAGACTGGGCAAATTACCACCATCAGCCCACCACCTCTAAAAGTAAAAGTAATAAAAAATGAAATAACGTTCTTATTACCGTGCCTCGGAGACCCCGTTAAGCCGTCTGACCCGGTTCCACTAATGCTAACTTGTTGAATCGTCAATAAATAAGTTAAAAATTTACATTAGATCATCGCCAACCCGTCTGACCAGCGTGGCGAGTGTAGGCCAAAATCTCTGGAAGGCCCATCTCCAACTGTGGAGGTCTAGGACGCTGTGTTCTATGGGTTGTAATGAATGAATGAACGTTCTTATAATCGCATAATAGGTAGTGAGTTAATCCATAACCATTAAATAATAATAATAATAAAATTCTTTATTGACACAAAATATAAAATATAAAAACATGTGCATAGGCGAGCATAATTCCAGGTATTCTCTACCAGCTTACCTTTGGAAGAGTGAGAGAAGAATATTATGGGTGCAGAGTAAGAAAAATTAACACAAAAGATCAAAATTGTATAATAAGTATTCATTATTGTAGTATCATTGTTGTAGTGTGCTTATTTTTTTCATCTTCTTTACTCATATCTTTCTTTTGTAACTAATTGTTGTTTAACTTCACTATCTGACGTTACCTATTTATATAATCTGTGGTTTACGTCGTTGGTAACATACTTAGCAATCTGTTTATTTAAATGTTATTATATATATGTGTGTTACTGTTTGTAAACCTAAATAAAAAAAAATAAAAAAAATAAAAAAATAAGTAAAATCAATAAATATATGGGTATGTAGGTAAGTATATCGTTTAAATATTATAATAAATATATACTGTGTATAAATAATATATAAAATACATGCATATTTAAAATAAATAAATAATAATTATATGACAATTTTCTACAGGATTTAGATTAGACATAGATTATATGCTAATGCTATTAAGTCTGCCTTTGTACATAGTGCAATTAAGTTTTTTAAATAAAATAAAAATAAATTTAATATATTTACAATTAGCAAGAATTAATTGAGTAAACCTAAAAAATGAAGTATTCACTAGGATTTAGTTGCATCTAAGTGAATGTTTCTATCGTACTTAGTTGCAGAGTCAAGTTAGTTAGCACTCGGACGATTTAAATCGATTTACGTGAGTGCAGTCAAGGCAAGATGTGGCGAACCACAGATCGTATTTTACGATTTACCAACTTATATAGCCTGATGTTTTAAATCTCTGCAATGAGATTGGATACTATAAAAAGTACTCACCTAAACCTATACCTGAGATCTGAGATACAAGCACCAAATAAGAAGGTATTAAGGAAATAAATGCAATTTCTTGTCAATCATTAACTTAAACTTAAAAGGTAGCTGTTGTTAGGCCGATACCCAAAAAGCCTAATCCTCTAAACTATAAGGATCTGCGTCCGATCAGTCTGCTGCCATGTCTATCAAAAATAGTGGAAACTGTAGTACGCGAGCAAATGACTAGATTTATAGAGACACACAATATTCTCCCAGATAAACAATCTGGTTTTCGTAAAAATCGCAGCACCGCTACAGCACTCATCGATATCACGGATAACATACTTGCAGCCAGAGACATGGGCCAAGGTACTTTATTGGCTCTTCTAGATTATTCACGCGCGTTTGACTGCATCAACATCGCTCTTCTTCTTTCTAAACTCTCCTTCTACGGCTTTGACACTCGCACCATCGGATGGTTTAACAGTTACCTAAGTGATAGATCACAGTTCGTGGAGGTAAGGGAGCGCGGGGGATCTACTTCTTCATCACCACTGAGCGTGGTGGAGAGGGGGATTCCACAGGGATCAATCTTGGGGCCTTTATTATTTGTTTTATACAGTGCAGATATCACGGGATGTATAAAGCATTGTGGTTTTCATCTCTATGCGGACGATCTCCAAATTTATACATCGTTTCCTCCACTTGAGGTGAGTTTGGCTGTGGACAGAATGAATGAGGATTTAAGCCGGGTGGTGGATTGGTCTCATGCAAACTCCTTGGTTCTAAACCCGTCTAAATCTAAATTTATGGTGTTAGGTTCCAAGCAAGTGTCTATAAAATTACAATCGTGTCCCCCCCCTACTTTATCCATTTCTGGCGAATATATACTACAGGTAAAGGAGGCAAGAAACCTAGGTGTACTGCTAGATAGTGAACTCCGTTTTGAGAGTCATCTCTCTGAGGTAGTGCGTGGTTGTTTTTATAAGTTGAAGGTGTTGTATCGATTGCGTAACTTTTGTAGTGTGAGTATACGTGAGAAACTTTGCGAATCTATCGTGCTCTCAAAATTCAATTATGCTGATACTGTATATGGTCCTTGCTTGCTGGGTAGAACCGAGCGCCTGATACAGCGTGTTCAAAACGCCTGCGCCCGGTTTTGTTATCCCATCCCGCACAGGTGCCACGTCACTCCGTTTCTTAACCAGCATAACCGGCTGAAAATGAGTAGTCGTAGAACGATACACCTAGCAACGCTACTGTTTGATGTAATTGGAACATCTATACCAAATTATCTTTATAAAAAACTTAAATGGCCGAGCCAGCCAAAAAATTACAACACGCGAGCAAGTCATAAATTACTCTGCATCCCTCGTTTTAAGACATCTGCGTTTCGAGGTAGTTTTAGGTACGCTGCTGTGAAAATATGGAACAACTTGCCTCCACCGCTTCGGGACATGCATTCCTTAGCAGGTTTCAGATCGGCACTCAAAAGGCATATGCTAATATTACAAAAGACTTCACAGCAACTTACCTAATCTTATTCTATTTATTAATTAATATACAATTGATTTTTTTCTTGACTATGACTTATATTATTTATCATAATATTATTTATTTATTATATTCTAATTTGTATATGTAAACTGTACATTTAGTGCTCCTTCCGATTAAGTAAATGGTACTGTATATCTCTGCGACCCGTGACTCACCCAACATAAGGCATCAGCTGAAAATCAGCGCTGCAGCCTCGGCTGTAGCATATGCTGAGCTGACCACCTATTTATCGCCACACCTGTTTGTATGTTTCGGTATATAGAATAGGCTTACATTTAAATTTATTCCTTGCATATTTTAATTTTTTTTGTAACCATTCTAATTGTTGTGATAAATAAAGTATTTTCTTTCTTTCTTTCTTTCTAACACATTTTGGAAAGTGACCACGCGATTTAGCCTGTTAAGCTTTTCAATGGCCACACCTTAATCGCTAAGTTATCAATAGCTACCAAATGTTGAGGCTGCTACCACAACTTTATTGAATTGATTTGTGACCGGGCCATAAGTCTTCCGACTACAGAAATAGTGTGATTATGTCTTCCTCAGTGAGTCAATGTTTGTATGGGTTCATTCGGTTACGGGTATAATCATTTAATTAACAAGCCGGGATAGTTTGGACAAGTTTGATTACACTGTACTGAGTTTATGATCACTCAATCAATTTGCTAATAATTTAGTTAATAAAAGACTTGAGCTCACCGGATCAGGTATAGTCAGATAAATTGGACTAAGCCCATTTATTTATTGACAAAAAAAATCTTCACTTCTTAATTAAAAAAATATATGTACTCGTATTCTTTAAGTTAAGTTCGTGGATTTAGATCCGGAGGTACCGAGTTCAATTCCTGGTCGGGATATTTATTTTATTTATTTGTTCTCGAGTTTGTCACGCTAGAGACATCGACGAGCTTTCCACTTTTCATGACAGGCCTATAGTCAAGTTGATTAAATGTAAATCCGTTTAAAGCGTGGTTTCTGACCATCACGGAAGGGATACGATCGTGATGATACTTTACTTTTTTATTTGTTTATATTTCTGTTGTTTTTATTTCATTTATTTATCACCGTAGGGATCGTCTGGAACACTTGGTTAAGTCAATTTATAATACTCTGTAACTAATATTAGTTACCTACAGTAAGCGAGATAACACAATCATGGTCAGACAGCTTAATACGAAACAACACGACAAAGACCAGAAACAGCCCAAACTATCAATACAATTATGGAAGAGCCATATTGAATGCTAAATAATCAATGTCAAACTATGTTAAAATAAAAATGTCAAATACTACAAGGTACTACTATAATCTAATATATATATTGTATACAACACTAAAATATGTAATGAAGTATGAACACACGTAAAGTAAAAAATAATTGTACGCCAAAAACATATGTAATTTCAACAATTTATTAGCACATTAAATTTAGTGACGTTAACATACAACTTATCAAATAAAAGCGCCAGTAAAGATATTATTTATTTATTTATAAACTTTATTGCACAAAGTACAAAGGCGGACTTAATGCCCGAAGACATTCTCTGACAGCCAAACCTTGGGGACAAATTTGATCAAATGTAGGTGCAATCATAAAGATAATAAGAGAAATAAATAACTATTTAAATTAACAGCAATTTAATATATTCTTACTTACAATATATATGGAATAAATAATATAATATCGATACACTAAATACTAATACATACACATAATACACTAAATACTAATATTACTATTTGTCAAGCTAAAAACGTAAACTTTAATTCATACCCAGGTTATAATCCTAAAGCACCGCCTTACCTAGATCGTTTCAAATTCCTTTGCGACTCTCACAGCCTTTCATTTCGTTTTTCCCATAATAACCTACTTAAAATCCCTCCCCACTCTTCCAGCAGATATTCAGATTCCTTTACAGTATCTACAGATCGCCAGTGGAACAAGCTTCGTTTAATTGTCAGACAGGCATAATCTCTAAAAATATTTAAAGACAAGCTATACAGTTAGTTACTTCAGAAACAGAATAAATCATCATAAAGCAGAAAGAGGAGTTCCAGCAAAATCTTTGCATCACTTACTGAAAGAATTGGGCATAAGCAGGTCTGCAGGATATACATTTATGGAACGAGCTTCCAAGACGGCAATAACGGAATCATACAGTATTTGGTTGGGGAGGGAGAAAAGTAGAATGGTGGATGGTGAGCGTATTATCGCGCAATAGAAAAAAAAGGAGGCCTCCTTTTCTTAAACCAGCCTATTGTCGGTCGCAAGCCCGAGACACCATTCTTCTCATCTCTTACCCACACACGATGGACCCGGCACCCGCACGGTGAATCCATGGAATGCTTAGAAATTTGTCTTCTCTATTCTAAAGTATCATCACGACCGTTTCCCTTTCGGCGTGGACAGAAACCACGATTATAAATAAGCGGATTCACATTTAGCCAACTTTACTATAGGCCAATCATGACAAGTGGCAAGCTCGTCGATGTGTACCGAACTCGAGAAATATTACAAATTAATTAAATAATAATACAATGTATTTATTTACATTAATAAATATTTTTGTGTCCCGACCAGGAATCGAACCCACCACGGAGGCAGTTTTGTTAGTTGGTAGAAAATGCATTTACCACATTAAGCTCGCCTTTGTACTTACGTGTTTTGGTTTTATATAATAAATAATTTATTATTATTATTATATATATATTACCCAGCCACGGCCATACCGCACTGTCCTGCTACACTCCCCTGCCACACTTCGCTGCCCTCGTGTGCAAATACCTTAATCCTCTCCCACTCGGATATGGCAAAGTATAATAATGACAAGGTTATTTTAAGCATTCCTTTAGGGTGCTATTTTGGTTAAACTAAGTTTAGAAGATGCTTATGAATTTTCCATTCCACGTTTAGAAATGTGGAGATAGACCAAGCATAACATGATGTTCGTGCGTCTGACACATCTGATTTTAGCAGTCGAACGTTTTTGACTTATATTTTAAAGGATTGGTCGAGGAATACTTTTTTTTGTCCTTTACACTATATCGTCGCTTAAGTTATTTAAAATATTAAAGCGATAAAGTTATTTGTGTCGGTGTAAGCGGTGTTATTTTTATATAAATGTCACCATGGCAAGCTTACAATATTAGTTCTCCTTGAAAGTAAAAAATTGCATTTGACATTATTGCAAATGGCAGATAATTTCAACGATAACAACAAATAGGTGGTAGGGGGACTGATGGTGGTAATTTGCCCAGTTAGCCAGGGCGGGGAAGTATCCACCGTTTGTGCCGATAAACCCAGTAAAGTGTATCCATACGTCGTTTGGGATCAGGCTCGAATTGCCGTCGTTCACAATCAAGCCGGCATAGTGATAGGGACTAATATCAGTATTGAGTGTCTGATTCTAGCTGCTAACATTCATTGGATTGTCCTATGTGTTGTTATTGTTGATATAAAAAAATAGTCTTTGACAGGGCATTGTCGGTTAGGGTCGTGTGCACTTTTAAATTAATGTTGTTGTTTAACAATATATATATATATAATAATATAGTGACTTTACTTCTATAACAGTTGTTGTAAATTTTTGCATGCTTATGGCGAAATATGTGACCCATTTAATATTAATAAGACCTAGTATTGTTTGTTATCATGTTTCCTGCAAATAAATATTTCATTTCATTTCATAAAACATGTACTTATTTGATAAGAGAAGAAGAACAAAGTAGATGGACTAAAAAATAATGTAACAAACATTTTGTAAGAAAATAATAACTTCGGTCTTTTGATAGAATTCAACGATTCTAATACAATCTATGTTTATTATTAAGCTTTTAGGCGAAGGCGCTTGACGTCTGTCTATACATGTTACATTTCACTCAAGCAAATCCATTAAATTGTTATTTAAAAATATACAATTTATTTTGGCATTATTTCGTACAATAGTTAACATGGTCAGTACTGTTCTGTTTGAAAGCATGCGTATTGTAATCCCCAGTAAGTTTTAGGATTTGGGTATATACTCTATCTTTGCTGGGTATCTTTCTAATATCACTCTTAAAATATTTTCTTCTAAAATTCTAAAAGCTAAAATTGCGCTCGCCCAGTCCCTTCTCCTATTTCTACTACATACATATCTTCACGCCAGATCCCTTACGGGGTAGGCAGAGACAATTGAGCGCCACTTGACACGATCACGACATACCTCTTTCGCTTCATCGACATTCATCAACCTCTTCATACATGCCCTTTTGTTACGAAGGCTTTTTAATTCTCCTTCAGCTAGTGTTTTATTTATTTGATCGTGATACGTGTGTCTTGGTCTGCCAGGGCCTCTTTTACCCACAACTTTCGCATTATATACCTGGTTCGTCAATCTTTCTTCGCTCATCCTTTCAACATGCCCGAACCATCGTAGCATGCTTTTCCTTATTTTTGTCCCTATGCTTTCCTTCATACCAACCCTTTTCCGTATTTCGACGTTACGTATGCGGTCCGCCAAAGTGACGCCACATAACCGCCGCAACGACCGCATTTCTACTGCATTAACCCTACTCTCATGCGTATTCTGACATATCCACGTTTCGCTTCCATACATCAGTGTTGGTACCAACATGGCATTGTGTATGGCGAGCCGAGCTTTGTCACTGACATTTCGACTGCCGATCAGTGACCCCAGGGCACCGTTAACACTATTTCCCGCGTTCACTCTTCTTTCAACGTCCCTATCGTACTTCCCATCCGCAGTGAAAACACTGCCCAGATATATAATTTCATTTACTTGTTCTAGAGTTTCATCATCAATCTTTATCGTCACGGTTGTCATTCTTCTTCTTTCAAACACTAGTACCTTGGTTTTTCTCGCATTCAAACGGTTCAAATTCATTCAAATTCAACTATTTCTACTAGATTACGGCTATGTGTGGACCTTTTACTTTGCTGAAAATGATTGAACTAATAATGCGTCATATACCTCTAGTTATACAAAAGTGTTTAGTGTACGTAATCCTTTAATTCATATCTTTAAGAAACTACTTTATTTTTAAACAAGCAGAACCTTATTCCTATTTCCTAATAATACAAGTATATCTTCACTTACATACTCGTATATCTACAATATAATATATACATATTTATAGGTATTTACGTAGTTAATTGATTAGAATTTCCTCCTATATATTTATACTGTTTCACTCTCCCAAAACTTAACTAGTACATAAAGTCGAAATGGCTTTAAGTTCGTCTTTGTTCATACATTTAAGAAAATTTCAATAAAGTATAGTGATAATGTAATGTCGTATGGAGCAGAGATTGTCGTTCGGTCACTGTTTTTCTCTATATTCCTGTATGGTGCTGAGACATGGACCATAAAAAGCGCTGACCGAAAGCGCATCGACGCGTTCGAGATGTGGTATTGGCGGAAAATGGTGGGGATCTCATGGACAGAGTATTGAACCAAACGTGTCGATTCTAAAACAACTTCATAATGCTGTGCATGCTGCCGAAGATAGGAACGGGTGACGTAGTTTCATCAAGACGAACACCAATTCATCGGGAGGTTACGACCCTTTGTAATAAGGAAATACGACGCAAGAAGGAGGGTAGAGCAGAGACGTGGACACTGACAGTGGGTCTGATGCATAAGTTCAAGGTCGCTCAGCGAGCTATGGAGAGAGCTATGCTCGGGATTTCTCTAAAGGATAAAGTCATTCGTCAAATAACCCAAGTTACTGACTGTCGCAAAACCGATGAACAATGGAGTAAACGGGTCATACAATGGAGACCACGTAATGGAAGACACAGAGTGGGACGAGCCCTCGTTAGACATGGACAGATGACCTGAGGAAAGTCGCTGGTAGGGGATGGATAAGGGTGGCAGAAGATTATGTAAAGTGGCGAGCCTTGGAGGCACACGCTGATGATCATGACGATGATGATAGCGATAAAGAATAATAATAATTATAGTAGACAAGACTTGAAATAAGTAATGTTTTATCCTATTATAAAAATACGTAAAGTAAAGGAATATGGAATTAAAATGCAGGGTGCGCAGAAATTTAGTTTGCGAATAGTCTGGCCATTACAGTGCTGGCGAAACCAACGCTCCTTAGTGTCTGCTTAGATGGTGCTTCGAGGATTACAAGGACTATTGACTTATATAAGAACTGGTCAAATCTTAAGAAAAAATGAAAAAGTAATGGCTGATAAACTATTTAAAATCAATTCATCACGACCGTTTTCCTTTCGCGGTGGTCAGAAACCATGCTTATGAATAAGCGGATTCACATTTAGCCAACTTTACTATAGACCAATCATGACAAGTGGCAAGGTCGTCGATGTCTCCAGCGTACCAAACTCGAGAAATATAACAAATAAATTAAATATTAATTAAAATGTATTTACATTAATAAATATTTTTGTGTTCCGACCAGAAATCGAACCCAGTACCTCCGAGTCTAAATCCATAACCGCTAGACCACGGAGGCAGTAACCTTATTAAGAGGGAGAGTAACTTTATTTACTAGAAAGATAGTAGACTACTATTCTCAAAAGTACAATCAGATTTAAGTAAAAACTAAACTGTTATTCAAATATATTCTGCAAAAATATATATCCCAACTATTTGTGTAGATGCTATGCCCAGCTGAACCTATGTAATTATAACAGTTATACTTATCATCTGGTATTATTCAACCGTACAGCAGGGACGTCACGGATGTTCGGATTGCTTATGCTAATGTTATATACATTTTATTGGGCCTATTTCTCTAAGAAAAATAGGCATTCTCGTTTGATTGGGATATTTAAGAGAGTTTTTCTCATGGAAGCTGGAAAGAAAAGTTAAATATATAGATGTTTTTGAAATCGAGATTCCGCGAAATGCAATGTTTATGAGTTACCTAAACAATCGCATTCGGATATTCGAATACATATCAAAATCCCATATTTTTTATTCAAACATTTTAACATCTTTTTTATTTGTTTTTTCTTTTCGTCTAAATTATTTTTAATAAGTTTTAGGTCCCAGTTTATTAAGCATCGACTTCAAATATTTCAGCTATTGTTATCGTTTCTTATATTGGAATAGAGGTACTATCCGCCAGGTAGTTAGGTTATAAAAATGCCCGGTTAATTTGTTTAAGTCAATGCAACGACCTCTTTCTTTCAAATTACTACGGATGTTCAAGGCGAAACGTAAAATTCTATTAAACGTAAAGTTTATTTCTTAGCTTCGCCTACTTTTCTCGCTGTTTACTACGCGTAAATTTTGTTCCTTTTTCGTTTTACACATTTTCCTATTTATTTTAAAACTTAATTGCATAAAGTACAAATTCGGACTTATGCCCGTAGACATTTTCTGTACAAATCCGACAAATTAGAACAGTATAGGTGCTATGATAGACTTATTAATAGTAGGATAAATTCAACAACAAAATTATCAATACTTATATAATATATTTTTTGTATTTACTGTAATTTTCCTTTATTTTTGCACCTCATTTTCACTAAAGTGTTTGAAGTTGTCTCAATGGTTGTATATGATAAAATGTCTTGCGTCATTACAGCCCGCCTTTGTCTTTGTGCAATAAATTAGTATTTAATTATTAAATAAATAATAATAATATACTAAATACTAATTCAAACACAAAATTATACATACACACACATATATAATTTATTAAAGCCCCCCTTTATCTTTGTGCAATACAGTATTAAATAAATAAAAAAAATATATATTAATATACTAAATACTAATTCAAACACAAAATTATACATAAACATACATATTAAAGCCCCCCTTCATCTTTGTGTAATAAAGTATTAAATATTTAAAAATAAATTTATACTGGACGCGCAGGTCGCTGTACGCTGTTCGAGTATAGTCCACCCATATGTTGGGAAGTAAATTTCATGCTAAGTTAGGGTGGCCACCAATTCGTTGTCGCAGGAATCGTAGAATCCTCTGCCTACTCTATTCTCTACTAAATGAGCCTGCCACACCAAAATATCTCAAGGACAAATTTATCTAACTCTCCTCAATTCATGACAGATCTCTTCGTTGGTCACACAATTCTTTTCTATGTATCCCTTCTCATCACTCTAGTTTTCAGTCTAACTCATTCGCAGTAGTGGCCGCAAATCTCTGAAACAGTTTACCTGTTGGAATTCCCCGAGCACCCAGCAAACCGCTGTTTAAAAAGCTGGTTTACTTTTATTACCTAAAGAGCTCCTCACAACGTATATAAGTATGTATTGTATATAGTATATAGTAGCCAATATAGTGTGTAGTATATGTATTATTGTGTAAATATTTGTATGTATGTGTATTTATTTTAATATCTATGGTATGTAAGATTAAATGAATTTATTTGGCAACGTTTCTTACAATCGTTTGCACCTAGCCTCATGACTGTAATGTTCTGTATTGTCCCAAAGGTTGGCTGCTAGAGAATGCCTAGCAGCATTAAGCCTGCCCTTTGTACATAGTGCAATAATATTTTAAATAAATAAAATAAACTGGGGAATGAGGTTCAAGAAGCCAAAGCACTCACATAATTAAATAAAACTATTTACTTTTATATCGGAATCAAATGCAACGAGATCTCGTCGTAGAGCCAACAAGATTGCAATAAAAGTGAAACAATTTGTGTAATAACCATTTAATTTGTGTCCATACAATCTTCTTTAGGTCGTTTAAACGGAAGTAGGACGGGTCATATAGTCAAAGAGCCCGCACATAAAAATCTAATCTCTTCCGATACCTCTTTTATATATGCTATATGACGTCATCATTTGACAGCAACATGTGCCAATTTTTTTCATTTTTTTTATACCAAAATGGGTAAAATATCATCATGATAGCTCTAGTACTAAAGGATTTGATTGATTCGAAAATTACATATTTTATTTTCCAAATAACATAATTACACAGTAATTATAGTAAAAATAACATTAGTATTATTATTAAAAGTATTTATATAATTTTTATCATTGTACGCAGCCAAAGTAGTACAAAAATAGCCCAAAATGTAGTCATATCCAAGAAATTTCTGAAAGGTTCATCTCCAACAATGGCGGTCTAGGACTCTGTGTTCTATGGGCTGTGATAATGATACTAAACGGGCGTAGCCGCGCCTAAATACACAAATTCAATTATGTTTAGGTCAAGTTTAAAGTTCGCTGTGGGCTCTTACACTATTGTCATTGTGGTTTTAATGGACCGTACTCGCCTTGTTAGTATAATCCTGGATTAAAACTACAAAAGCTTGTCGGCTGTACAATTTAAAAACCTAGTAACTATAAATAAGGAAATCGGTAAGGAGATAAAATTTACACACATTTTTGATGTGTATTTTCTTATAATTTTTACAGCTAAATATTATTCGTCCTATCTCACACGATGTATTAGCTACTTTTAAGTTATTGACAAGGCCCTTTTAAAGCTTAAATTAGTATTATTTAGTTAAGTATATTGACATATTTTTAATATTTGTTTTATTATGTACTTTTAAGTTAATGACAAAGCCCCTTTACAGCCGCATTAATAACCTCTATTTATTTAAGCGTTTGTTATAAATGTTTCAACCTTCAGTTCTGTTATTTGCCTTTGCATAACGCTCTCCAGACAGGGCAATTAATGTCATATTTATAACGATAAATGTGTAAAAATGTATATTGTAAATTACGAGTACGACTTAACCGAATTCCGGTAAAAATGTATGGTGTTAGAAAGTAAAAATAAAACTAGATGTACACGGCACCCGCACGTTGAATCTATGGATTGATAAGTTTCTCACAATTCTTCTCAGCGCGTTAATGTCAGAGTTCAGAATGTTAAAGTGACAGCTTTATCAATAATATTATATATCAACTGTCATATTTGACATTTGATATGACAAACACTCGCACAGGTCACAATATGCACCCACATACTGTAGTCTCTGTCTTCGCGTACGTATTAATTTGGGGACTCATACATCTGTAGCACAATAACGATGTGGAATGTTCTTCCAGTCTCTGTGTTTCCACTTTCCTATAACCTAGAGTCCTTCAAGCAAAGTGTAAAAAAGCATTTAGTCAAGCCGACATAGTGTGAGGGACTGATATCAGTCATGAGTGTCTGATTTCAGCTGCTAACATTCATAGACCTTGTACGCCACTTACCACCCACCTGCAAGGTTACATATCATGCTAGTAAAAAAAAAATTGGAAGCTTTTTTTTTTAATATTGAAATATAAAAATATAAATATTTTAATAATATTTATATTGAAATAGATTTCACTATAAATTTAATCATATTAATAATAAATACTTTAATTCACTTTACTTTAAAGTATGTACAAAGGCGAACTTAAAGCCATTTCGGATTTTTCTATCAGCTAACATTTGGCATAGTGAGAAAGTATAAATATGTGGGGTGCAATTTTAACCAATAAACTACATACATACATCAATATATACTTATTATAGTAGATATACATATATCAAGATAATAAATTATTAGGAAGTAGAAATTTGTGGAGTTCAAATATATTGTTCTGCTTGTTTAAAAAGAAAGTATTAAGTAGTTTTTTAAAGATGTGAATGGAAGGAGCTTGTTTGATGGTCAGTGGAAGTTTGTTCCACTGGCGAGCAGACGATGCGGTAAATGAATCTGAATATCTGCTGGAAGTGTGCGGGGGATTTTGAGTTGGTTGATGTTAAGTGGAAATCTAGCCTAAGGACTTTGTGTACAAGTCTTATAAGTTGAATTTTTTACAATGGTAGGTTTTTAATTCGGACAGCCGTTGTATTCCATTGTATTTTGTAAGAAATTAACAGCCTTTAAATCCTTGCATTGTTGGAATCACTTGATTTTGTCTTTTTGGGAGGAAAATTTTATTTTTCAAACTGCGCAACATGGCGTAGCACTTTGTTTGTAGCAATCGTAGCGTATATTTTAGTTTTTAATCATTACTACAAATGTTTTATTTTGCAAAACTTTTTCTTATCGAAGTTGTCATTTTAATAATCATCAAACCTCAAACGGCGGAAAGACCCAGCTTATTGAAGATGTATTTTTGCGTCGTTTGTAGTTGAAACTCTCGGGCCGTGGGGACCAAGTGCACAGGAAATTTTCAGGGAGTTGTCAAAATAGCTCGTCAACACCTCGGGAGACAAGAGGGCCAATATTTGGGCCAAAGGATCAGCATTGCCAGTCGACTTGGCAATGCTGCCGGAATCCTTGGCACTTTACCCATTGGTAGAGATTTGGAGGAGAATAGAGGATTTTTTATTTACGAGTTTTTGTTACGAGGTTGGTTACAGTGCTTGACCGACCATCGGTCGCGTACGTTTTGTTACGAGGTTGGTTACAGTGCTTGACCGACCATCGGTCGCGTACGTTTTGTTACGAGGTTGGTTACAGTGCTTGACCGACCATCGGTCGCGTACGTTTTGTTACGAGGTTGGTTACAGTGCTTGACCGACCATCGGTCGCGTACGTTTATAATATCAAAACTAATGAATGAACACGCAAATACGCCAACCTCGTTACAGGTTACGAATTTACGCCGTTTGGGGTCGAGACGATGGGCCCATGGGAACCCTTAGTCAAGCGTCTGGCCAAGGAGTTGTCCAAACGACTAACGGAAATGTCTGGAGACAGGAAGGCTGGCAATGATTTCTGCCAAAAATTTGCCTCGCTATACAGAGGGGGAATGTTGCCAGGATTTTTATTTATATACAGTTTATTTTTTTAGTTTAGTTTATATTTAATTTAATTTTTACTAAATAATTTGATTTTTGAAAACGTACAGTGCTAAAACGTAACTATGGTACATGTTTATAATAGATACGTTTAATAATAGACATGGTTTTGTTGTAGATGACAGCAATGATAGATGGTGGGGCGAATCAGCAGCAGTTCCGCCTGCCCCAGCCGTGGCCGCTGTCCCGCCACGTCCCTCTCCGCCTAGCAATGTCGTCAACGCCACGCTACACAGGGATGACAAGCCATCGGCCTCTCCGCCCAGACATCATGTCTCTAACAATGGTAAGAATACAATATTGACCCTGCCAGATTATTGAGGTCCATCGAAACAAAATAATAGGTATATACTCGTATACTAGATGACTTATAACCGGAAATAGGTGATGGCTGGGTAGTGACCGTTTACCTTAAATTGTTTTAAATATGAATATACCGCGTCATTTTGTATTCCCTTACTTTAGACTAATATGTCTATTGATTTTGCAAGCAACAACATTTGACAAGAAACCAATATGCTGGAAGTGAATTTTTTTTTGGCTTTAAATTATAAAATAGCCATTTTCTATGCTCAGAGTTTCTACAGCAAACACATATGTAATCTTTAAATATTTCTGTCGTTTATTAAATTTAAAAAAATTGCATTGTATTAAGACATAATCTTATTTTAATTTTATTGTTCTAATAACTGTCTACTTGGCCAATCACCCATTCCCAGTTTGACGTTGACTAATGGGACATCCTGTATGGTATTTCAAAATTAAGCATTACACTTGTAGTAAATACAATTTAACTCTTTAGTGATAAAAAAAATACAAAATATAAAATAAAATTGATATTAATACTAAGGATATAAGTCCCGTCCGCGTGGAATGGTGGCAAGAACGCTGGCTGCATTTCCCCGCTCAATTCCAATACTGATTCTTTGGGCGAAGAAAGAGTCAGCGATCTTGTCACCTTTAGTGATTGCACATGTAAATAATATAAATATTAATGGTCGGCGAAGAGTGAAATCCAGGTAATGGTACTAGCGCCTAAACCACGAGTAATTTACATATGTTTTAGCCAGTAAGCCTGTAGAAGTAATTTCCAAGAATAGGAGCAATTGATGTAGCACTAATTAACGAGGTCTCATGATTATTGTCCCAATTATAATCAATATTGTCATTTATAACCATTTAGTATCCTAATTAACCTACCGCTTTCAAAGGTGATTAAACAGCCCAAAGATCAACATTGTTTCCTTTGTTCACAGAACCATTCGACATTATATACGTGTACATAATCATAGCTGTGGCCGTTGCTATTCTACTCTGCGTAGGTGTCGGCGTAGTGCGGTGCGTGATGCATAAACAGACCGACCAAAAAGGCCCGGATGTTTCAGCTACAACTGAAATTCCCAATGGATTCAATGACAGCATATCAGAAGTCGACAACGACATTAATATTACAAGTCTATCAGGACCCGTTGATACTGTAGACTCCAATATCAAACCTGATACTCTTCAGTTCACAGACGTAGCTCTAAGTCCTAAGATAAATCGGTATGTAGGAAGGCCAGTGCCTAATACTTATCCGCATGTCAGCACGAATATGTATGGCCAAGTTGCTGAGTTTCCGATAGAAATGCCACTAAGGACAATGCCTCACGGGACTTTGGGCAGAGGTATGGGAGTAAAGACTTTGCCTCGAGTTCAGGTGCAACACGTCGAAGATCCGAATGCTAGAACTATGTATCGATATTCAAACGCGCAATATTACTTCGGGTGACCTGATACAGATGTATCCAGGACCTATTGTTTCTAGTTCAAGTTGTGTACAGTTATAGATCTTTTAACTTGCGTCGTCAAACAGGAAGCGTATTGGGTACATCATCAGGCAAGTCAGTCAAGTCCGCCGTCAAAGAAAATTTTGTAAAAAATTATAACGCGACGTTCTGACGCTATAACAAGACGTACTCTTAGGCCGCGTTCGTTTTAAGAAATGTTAGCATGAAAATACCACTTTTTTTAGCACAAGTGGTTCGTTTAATGAAACTTCTAAGATTTGATGCTAATTTCGTATGTCAGTACCGTGTTGAAAGGAGGGTTATTGATGTTACTTTTTGACAGATGTCATTTAACATAAAAAATGGTTTGTTTACATTGTTGTATACTTTATAGTTTATATTATATTTGTTTAAAAATGTATTTTAAACTATTATATATAATAAATTCAAAGACCATAATAGATTGTCAATTTGTTATTATTTGTTACTTGTCAAAAAGTAGCCTCACCGCTCGTTTTTTTTAAGAAATGTTAGAATTGTTAAATAAAGTGGAATTTCTTAACAAAAACAACATTTCACGCTGGTTTATGAAGTTGCTACGAAATGTTGGAAATGCTATAACACGAACGCGGACTTAATAATGACAATTTAGTACCACCTACCGTCTACCAGGCGTCTACTTTCTATGTGAACAAAAATTAATCAATTGCTTGTTTTGAGTTTCCACCGGCTGGTTAATGTTATGCACCTATATTACATTCTTGCGCAAACGTAATGCGTACAACAGTAGGTATAATTATTCGTCCGAGAAGCTGGACATTATGACGAAAACGAATTGAGTTCAGCATTGAAGCCGTTCAAATGTATTTATTTATTATGGTGCAACAAACAAATTACAATCACTGACAATTTTTTTATGTACATTAAAGGACAAGACTGTTATTCTTGAGCAGTTCACATAATATTAAAAATATATACGCAAGCAAGGTACTAAAGATTACACAAAAAATAAGGAAAAAAGCATGCAAATAAATAATAATATAAAAAAATTATTAAATTAAAATCCAATTCATTCAAAACTAAATAGGTACCTAACCAAAAATGTTTTATTAATAAATAAATGTTATAACATAATAAATTATAATAAAGTAAAATATTAATAAGAAAACATAAAAATAAAAAAATTGTAACCTAAATAAAAAATTATAAACTATTGCTGGTCAGTGGTCAGCGGTTAAGTCCGTGGATTTAGACTCGGAGGTACCGGGTTCGATTCCTGGTCGGGACACAAACATATTTATTAATGTAAATAAATAGATCTAATTTATTTGTGATATTTCTCGAGTTTGGTACGTTGGACATCGACGAGCTTGCCACTTGTCATGATTGGCCTATAGTAAAGTTGGCTAAATGTAAATCCCCTTCATTTATAAACGTGGATTCTGACCATCCCAAAAGGAAACGGAACGATAGTTATGATACTTTAATTTTCTACAAATTATTGCGAAAAAATAATTATGTTATGGGTCACGCGACGTTGCACTTTGACGATGTCGCCTTAACGCAAGCTAAATACGCTTCTTGTTTGACAAAGCCTTAAATCCAATTAAAATGCTACCAGGTTCACGTTGTAGCGACTTCACTCCGTACAAAGTAACGTGAGTAGTAGGCGTCGGTAATTCTTAAAATAAATAAATAAAAACACTTAATTTTTTTGTGAACCATACCCGAGTAAACATAGCTGTGAGGTAATACGAAGTGACAGTCCTAATAGCATTTTAATTGCATTACACGAAGACGGGTTTTTTTTAGTTCTTATGCGTTATATTAACATTGACACTTACAGCTACAACTAACCCGTCTTCAGAAGATAAAATGACTGTAATGTATGGCTGTAATAAGTGCCCAATAATATTTCAGGATAAATCGGCTAGGGCTGGGTTGTATCAAAACGAAGCCCATACAGAGGCTTCGTTTAATATATAATATTACAACATCAGTAGCAGAGCGACATCCACTGATCTGTTATCTAAATTTAATTCACTTTTTCTATAATTAAATACGCTAACAAAACGCCTTCGTGGTCTAGCGGTAAAGTTCGTGGATTTATACTCGGAGGTATACCGGATTCGATTCCTGGTCGGGACAAAATAATTTATTTAATTTTGGTAATTTTTTATCACAAATTTTCAAGTACATATAGAGACATCGACGAGCTTGCCACTTGTAGTATAGTTAGCCTTATGTGAATCCGCTTCTTTATAAACGTGGTTTCTGACTACTCCAGAAAGGAAACAGTCGTGATAATGACACTTTTAAGAAATGTTTGCATAACGAAATGTATTCAAGGTTATTGGGTGAATTTTTCAAGTGGTCGTATATGTAACGAAAGTATCAACACGACTGTATCCCTTTCGGGGTAGTCAGAAACCACACTTTTTATAGCGGGTTTACGTAGAGACAACTTTACTATAGGCCCATCTTGACACTTGTCACCAGGCAAGCTCAAGAAATATAACAAATAAATTGTTCTGCCTCGACCAAGAATCGAACCCGGTACCTCCGACTCTATATCCACGAACTTTACCGCTATACCACGGAGGGAGTCTGGGCGTTTATGGCTACTGTATAAATTACATGGAATATCGATAAATACTAAGAGAAGTGTCCAGGCCGATTATATATAATTTACTATATATATATATATATATATATATATATATATATTACGATATTCGAAGTAATATTCAAACAGTATAAACAAATTATAATATTAAATAATTAAAAAAAAACTACACTACAAATAAAACTAAAATTATAACTGTCCGATAAAATTATAATGTGCCGAGGACACTCGCTGCGTTCCTTCGTTGAACGAGGCTGAACCTGTGAGAAAAATATTCTGTACTTAAATTGGCACCCGTCGCCAAGCGGAGTTTTTCCCCTAGCTCACGAGAGAACGCCACTCCTCGGACCACGGACCCATCGTTTCGACTGCAAATTGATTGATTGATTTACGATGATCCCCACCTACTTGTTACGTTTAAGGCTGACTATGCAGCGGCCCCAGGTCTCTTATGGCCTGATTTCACATGATGACAGACAGAGTGTGTCAACACATGTGGCATCCCAAACCAGTGCACAACCTCGTTTGTATAGAATCAACGACACCTGGACGCCTACCATCAGACCTAACTATCCCCGATGGTTAGATGCAGGGGATATTAGCAGATGTAAGTGCCCTTGACAGGATAATTTGCATCCATAGATTGCATGGTGTTTCGAGATCCTGCCGGCACTTTTTTGGCTGTATTATACATGGTGGTCTAGTTCGTCTGCATTAAACAAATAAAATAAAATAACGTTTATTGGATCATAATCAAATAATTTCAGTTAGTGAGCACTGCCTTCTGGAAAATAAATTCTGGGCTCCAGAAGGCAGTTTCCCTATTTTTGACACAATAAAACTGTACGAGTACTTACATAGATTAATAATACAGTGCATTCCCATCCTCATTAAACATTGTTTTACTGTAACCAGCCTCTCGGCAACTGTGTGCCGCAGTAGCAACTTTTAACACTATTCGTATGTATATCTCGTTATTAAAACTATGAATATTAAATTGTTACTTTTATATCGAAACACACCACACCTTCGCCAAAAGTAAATATTGAAACAAAAACTATCTGAACGAATTGTGGCAAAAACACGCCTAAATTGTCAAACTACCTTCAATGTAGTTTTTGCGCGCTGTTAACCCGAGAAACCTTGTCGTTGCAATTATGACAGTGTTTTTTTATTTTTTTATTATTATTTTTTTGTGGAAAGAGAATTAAATTAATTGGCACCACAATATATTTTTATTAAAAATTTTATATTATGTCTTCGAAGTAATATACAACCAGTATAAAATAATTACAATATAAAAGCTACCTAATTAATAAAATTAAAAATAAACTAAACTATAAATAAAAAATGTCCTCTAGAGACGTCCCATCCGAGATAGTCCCAAGGAGACTGGCAACATTTCCCCTCTGTATAGCGAGGCTAATACGTTGGCAGAAATAATTGCCAGCCTTCCTGTCTCCAGATACTTTAATCATATGTCGTTATTCACCGGTGCTTTTGTTGGCGTATTGCTATATCCAGCAGTGGACAGACAGGTTGCTGATGATACTGATATCCTGAGATAGTTTAGGCACTGATTACAAAACTTTGTATAATAGTGTAAATAAGACTTCTAGTGGAATGTACAACGCTGTTCACAAGTCCTACTTTTTAATACAGAAACTGTGATATTAAATGGAATCTTCTTTTTTATTGTATTATAAGCACGTTATCGACGAAATTACATTGAATTTTCTAAGAGTTACTCGTACTTTCGTGTTCTTAGCTTTTACTCCTTTTTTCCAGATAATTTGAGTTTTTTTTGTCAATAAATATATAATCTAAAAGGAAAAACTATAATCGTCGTGTCTAAAAACGTACTTACATAAGTTATTTGCAATACAATACTGTAAATAGCTTATTTTAATCTAAGTACATATGTATGTGTTTTTAAAAAAAGTAAAGTTCATCACGACCGTTTCCCTTTTGAGGTGGTCAGAAACCACGCTTATAAATAAGCGGATTCACATTTAGCAAACTTTACTATAGGCCAATCATGACAAGTAGGCAAGCGATGTCTCCAGCGTACCAAACTCGAGAAATATCACAAATAAATTAAATATAAATTAAATGTGTTTATTTATATTAATAAATATTATAGTGTCCCCCGACCAGGAATCGAACCCGGTACCTCTGAGTCTAAATCCACGGACTTAACCGCTAGACCACGGAGGCAGTCATATATGTGTTTTATTTGCAAAATAATGATCCTAAAAAAATAAAATTGGTGCCGAAAGTCACTATTCCACGCGGACGACGTCAGGCACAGCTAGTATTATATAAAACAAAAAAGATACTACAGCAGTGCTAGTAAGTTGTTGGTAGTAATAAATTTGTTTATTATTTTTATAATTTGTACTATTTTTAAATATTAAATATTATTACTTACTAAAAAAGTTTATATATTAAATAAAAATAGTATAAATATATTTTTTACGCCCACATTTATGAGTTATGCTTCATAAAGCAAAAAAGGTCATGCGTGGAATAGTGTTGTCATTTATGGGATGGTTCCGCCGAACACCTTCCTCTCAATGTCCTGCAGAGGTCCTATTCCAATAGTAGACAACACTACAGTCTCGTATCTCTGCATCTTCGCCGAATCGTGGCCTCCCTGAATGTGTTCTACAAGCTATACTACGGTGAAGGTTCTGATGAGATTCACAAATTTATTCCTTCTTCTCTATTCCGCAACCAAATACACGCAAGGGCAAAAAATATCCACCCCCATACTGTAGCCACTATCCCGACTCTAACATCTATCGTACGTTAAAGATGTGGAATGCTTTTCCAGTCAGTGTGTTTCCCATTTCTATAACCTGGCATAATGGTATAGACTGATGTCGGTCGATAGTTGCTGGCGTCAGTTGCATCCCATTCTTAGATCTCACCGCTTACCATCAGGTAGGCGCGATATCACATGTCGTGCTCATAATAAAATAATACACAGACAGACAAAGCTTCTTTTACTATTTATTATTTATTTGTCACCGAACGTTCCCACCGGAATTTGGTGAAGTCCGTGATTACTTAATTTTCTACAATACATATTACAATTTAATTAACTGTATCGTACCTGGAGAGTGTCATGTTATATATATATATATATATATATATAATACCTTTATAATAGCATTTTACCTTTTTTTTTTAAATACTAGCATGACATGTGACCTTGCCCACCTGATGGCAAGTGGCGCGGAAGGTCCATGACTATTAGCAACTGGAATCAGACACTCATGACTGACATCAGTCCCTAACACTATGCTGGCTTGACTGTGCATTACGGCATTCCGAGCCTGATCCTGAAACGTGTGGATACACTCTACAGGTTTTATCAGCACGAACGGTGGATACTTCCCCGCCCCAGCAGACTGGGTAAATTACCACCATCCGCCTACTTATTTTTGCTTTCAAAAACCTAAAATCTTTTCAAAATATCTCGAATTCTGTAACAAAAGGGGTAACACTAAGAATACAGGAAGATAGTTAATGTTGTGTTTAGAGTTTTAAATTTTAGCATTTATAAAAACGACTGATTATAAAACTTCTTAATATGAGGTGAGTTGGGGTAAGTGTGACATATATGTACATGTAAATACGAGAGATACACTTTAAATAATAACCACTGTTGTAATTTATAATGTACTTTATCTATTCTCATATCGTAAAATGCGAATTACAAACTTCAAAACGAATTTATATTGACATACTTTATAAACATACTGCTAAAATTTAAAAATAGAATCACATTATAACACTTTTTCTCTAACAAAATAATGTTATATTTCATTTTAAAAATAGATTCATACATATTATATAACACTTATTTCTTTTAAGGCAAATTTTTCTTTACAAAAAAGTTTTGATTCCAATTTTTACTTGTCTATGGCAGCATCCGCCAAAGCGCGTGCGCGGTCATAAGTTAGGTTTTGGCGCCATTTCATTGTTTAGGACTTATGTATTCTGTACCATGGTCATTCAAAAAAATAAAAATAAAAAATTGGCGCCATTCAATACGTTTTGTTGTATAGGATTTCGTGTGATTTTTTTATTCTTGCTTAAAATTCTTAGTCTTTTAACTTTTAATTTTCATTTATTAGGTTCAATCCCAATGTATGAGAGTAGATAAATTAGTGTATGAAACTGCACATAACTAGGTATTAAAACACTCGTGTGATACTATTAAAAACCTCGTCTACGGCTCGGTTTTTAAACACACACTCGTTATTATGCAACAGTTTCATAAACTACTATTATATCACGTGGAATAATTAGAGATCAAATATTTTTATGTTATAATTTAGAATAAAAATAAAGAACGTACGTTTTTTTTTTTAAATATTTAGTAATCAAATCCTAAGTTACGGTGCAGGGAAGTTTTCCTAAAAATATCGCCACTCATACCGAGCCTAATCAATAAATTTATTTTACAGATTAAATAATTGTTTTAAGAGAGCCATCTAGGGTTAGTATTATGACTTTTGTTTATATTATCGAAAAAGTGTTGCCATTTTATAAAATTACTACCATTTTAGGAGTTATAAGTAATGTTTACACTTTCTTGATATTTACATTTACCCCAACTCCCCTTATACGATTTATTTAATTATTATTATGTAAGGGTAAAAAGTTGAGATTTGGCACTACCACAACTTAATTACAAGCAAACGTACTGTATAAAGTCGCGGTTCAAAAATTTATATCAAATATTAAATATATAAAAAATATTTCTAGTTTGGTACGCTAGAGACAACCAAGAGCTTGCTTGCCACCTGTCATGACGAACCTATAGTAAAGTTGGCTAAATATAATAAAAAAGCGTGATTGTTGACTACTCCGGAAGGGATACGGGCGTGTTGAATATATTTTTGAAAAAAAAAACTTAAAAACATACTGACATTTAGCAAAGTTGACTACAAGCCCATCACAAGTGGCAAGCTCGTCGATGTTTCTAGTGTGGTTTGGTCCTAACTTTTCTACTTTGATGATCCGTATAAAAAGGAATCTTAACTTTTCACCCTGTATAAGTTAATTATTTGTTTATACTTATTTATAGAATACAAATTTATTACAAAGTTATTCAGATACGTTAGTCTAAATTTACTGTGAGAAGAAAAATTCAATTGACCCTGGTTTAGCAAAACGTCTCTGAATAACTATTATATTGTTTAGTGGTTCGAATTGCCTTAATTTGTGTATAAAACTTTCCTATCATTAATTTACCTTTCGTTCTTTAAAAAATAACGAATCGAATAAATATTGTATTATTATGTACATTATTACTTTATTTATATTATTAATTTTATTTAAATTAATAAACAGATTACAAATTTTAAAACCATGTCTTTTTCTTTTCACTTTAGCGGACCCCGAAATACGCAATACAGGGAATATACAATGATGGGGAAAATGGTAAGGAACGGAATGCTGCGATGGTTCAGGTAGGATGAATAAAAAAGATTGACGAACCAGATATATAATGGATAAAAGATGCCCTGGCAGACCAAGACATACCTATCACGAACAAAAAAATAAAAAACCTTCTACTAGAAGAGTCTACGTAACAAAAGGGCATGTATGAAAAGGTTGATGAATGTCGAAGAAGCGGAAGAGGTATGTGGTGATCGTGATAATGACTTATATTTTACTTAATATTAATTTATTTAATATTTTACATATAGATTTATGATTGGTTATGGCACTTTACCTGTTAGGCTAGTCTAGCCATAAATTCTATTACATAAAAAAAAAAACATTCATATAAATACTCATTTTGGTTTCTTATTATCGCGCCAATCTTTTTTTAATATTCTTGTGATTTTAAATTGGAGTGGGTTGATAAAGAGAACCGAATTGCTGTGATAGCATTGCACAAAGTATAAATCCAATTTTTTTTTTTTAAATGTTTGTGTGCTGGGCTAGTGATAGGTATAATGAAACGCCTTCTTTTTGTGTTCGCGCCGCGCCGTTCGCGATATATTGACCAATTTTGGATGATTAGGCGATATTGTGATCCGTAGGTGCATAAACAGACATTCCAAATTTGTAACCCCTATACCATGTCTTCTCTCTTTTTCTCGTCACTTCCTTTTTATAATATCCATCCTGCTCACGCTACTCCAAAGGCCAGCGCTTGCGCACTAAAGATAAGCTTACTATATATAACCGGCCGCAGAGCGTGATAGGCGCATAGTCGTCGAGTCTAAAAATAGTCGTTGTCATAAAGTTGTCCTATGCTGAAGAAATCGCCGCAGATCGTTTTTTCACCCGCATTCGCAAAGTCCGCAAAATTAGTGATATAGTTAAATTTCCAAGTGCTGGTGCCGAGGACATCAGGTGAGTTCCTTTACCAGTTTCCTTTCTTGTTTGTTAATTGCATTATCATAGTATGGTTTATGTATCCAATTTGAAGATCACCGCAACCCCGCGCCTAGATACAGTCCAATAAACTGGCGCCACCAGTTTGAGACAGAAAAAGATCTGATTTTTAAACTGTCACGTACAATTTTATAATTTGGATTTAATATATTTTGGGAGATCTGGTCATCCACGTACTATTCGAACTAAAAAGGCGTTCAAAGCAGTGAAGGAAAGAATCCAAAGAAATTCTGTCCAAAAACAGAAGATTTTATCTAGGAAGAAAAAAGCCCAGAACCATGTCGCGTATTTGAAAATATGACTTGGCACTATAGTCATTAAAGTAATAGAAAAAAATAAGTTTTCCTTGTAACAATATATATGTAGATATAGGTAGGTTCCCAGATTAATTGGATCTATAGCTAGACATCTTAGTATTTTCTCGGAACTTGAAAAAAGTTATTTTTATTGAACTTACCGTTCCGTGGGAATCAAATATTCCAAAAGTTGTCGTCTTCATCAAGTCAAACAAATATTATGATCTCACAGAAGAAATGATCAGGAACGGATTTAAGAAGCTTTACGTACCTACTTAGTGGAAGTTGGTGCGAGAGGAATTCCAGCAAAAACTGACTTTTACTGAAAAAAATTAGCCTAAGCAGATCTGCCGTCAATACATTTATACAAAAGTTTAAGTGAAAGTTAAGTATCACCACGACCGTATCCCTTCCGGGGTTCTCAGAAAACACGCTTTATTTAAACAAGGGGATTTACATTTAGCCAACTTTACTGTAGGCCCATCATGACAAGTGGCAAAGCCGTTGAAGTATCTAGCGTATCAAACTCGAGAAATATCACAAATAAATTATTGTATTCCGATCAAGAATTCAACCCAGTACCTTCGTATATCCACAAACTTAACCGCTAGACCACGGAGGCAGTTGTAGGCAATACCTAATTTTATTGTATTATTGAAGTAGCTATTTGTCCCGGCTACGCCTGTGTAATATTGTGGTGAAAATTATGATTTATGCGTCCTTAGTGTAACGTAATTGTCCGTCCACGGTGCATTGCTGCCAAAAAAATATCAAAATCAGTTCAGTAATATAGACGCAAAGCCAAGTCAAACAAATTGACAGGCAAATGGCCGTTGGGTCGAACTCCAATCGTGAGTTTCAAATATATGCCAAATTATTTAAGCGTGAGGCGAGTGTCCTTCCCTGTCTTTTAAGGATTTTTAACTGATTTCTAGAAATGAGAATGTTCTCAATTCGACTGTATATTTTTTTATATATTTTTTTATTATTATACATTAATAATACCAATTCTTCAAGAAAAAAAGAAAAAAACATAAACCGATTTTAAAACTGTATAATATAAACCTTATCAAAGCAAAAGCCTTAAGCCTTGGTAGGCAGACTCATGGCGGTAATTTTCCCAGTCTGCCGGGGCGGGGAAGTATCCATCATTCGTACCGATAAACCCTGTAAAGTGTATCCACACGTTTCGTGATCAGGCTCGAATTGCCGTCATGCCCAGTCAAGCCGGCATATTGTTAGGGACTCATGTCAGTCATGAGTGTCTGATTCCAGTTGCTAACATTAATTTTCAGAAAAATCCCAGCTAGGACAAAAATTACAGTATTATATTTAATATTTATTAATAGTTTTTTTTTAGTTGTGCCAGCCAAGAAGGACAGTAAGTAAGGCGATAGCGGGGTGATTTCCTGAGTAAAATAACCGAACACGGAATACGCGTACTTTATTTATTTATTTATTTTTATACACTTTACATGGTATTACAGTATATACTCCAATACACCATGCAAGGAGGAGTCAGAAACACTTAATATTATTTACAAACATTCATAAAAATTCAAGAAAAAGCCACAAACTATATTAGGAATCAATTAAATACATTTCAATGTTGTCATCCTTAATTAAATCTAGAATTTGTTGCCAAAGAAATGTAGTATACAAAGTTAAATTTAGAATTAATAAAAAATATATGTTATTTTATCGATTCTCACAGAAGTACCAACATGCTTTGCTGATCTTGCAAAGATCGTCTGCGAAAACGTCAATCTGTGGTGCCGATTCAATCAGATTCTGAAGTGCACTGGGCAATGGAGAATAACAATGCGCCAATGTGCGTGAGTTGGCAGGGGTCAGCAGTTTGTGGGCGCGCGGGCGGATGTACTTGTCCGGAACATACACATGATTGCATCAATGAGCCATAATCGCGCCTGGTTTCTAGAGAATTAAATCCAAGGACGCCCAATAGAAATTTAGTCGGATTAACTTTAGAAGTCGTTTTTTTTTTTAATTAGACCTGTAGTTTAGGTGTAAGTATGAAGGTAAGACAGACATACATATTGAAAGCTTATTTCCCATTTATAATATTAGTAATGTGTCCCTTCCAGGCATATTGCGGTGATCCACCTGGGGCGGTCCGACCTCAGACCTGCCGTAATGAGTTTTATTGGTACCTTTCTTCAGAAACGGTACGGTTTCGACCGCTTATGAAAATCCAACTCACGTCCAACCAGGTTATGCAATTTATGGTCGTTCCCCTTTTTACCTTGTACTTTGTTATAATTTAATAAATTTACATTTATTTTCTGCTATTATTATAATTCTTAAAAATTAAGTATAAAATTCAGAGGGGAAATGCTGCAAGTGTATTGGGCACCATGCCACAGGACAACGATTTGGAGAAGTTATTTATGTGTAAGTACCTATTTCATTTTTAAATTATAAGGTTTCTTTCAGGTTCAATTTAGTTTTTTAAGTAATATAGTTTATTTAATTTAGAGTTTTATTATAATCATTTAATTAGAATGAATGTCTAAATTATTTTTTAATTATTGGACTAATAACTACTTTAAGATATACCCATTTAAGTTATTATTCGAAAATAATACTAAATTATAAAGTATCATCACGACCGTACTCCTTTTCGGGTGGTTAGAAACCATGCTCTCATGGTGTTTCACAGTCTGCGACACAATGGTTCAATTCTTATCTTCGCGGGCGCAAGCAGCGCATCAGAATGGACGATGTCTACTCTGACTGGTGTCCCGCAAGGAGGCGTATTATCTCCCCTACTCTTCTCGGTTTTCATAAACACGATTGTTCAGGTTATTAATTTCAGTTCCTACCATCTGTACGCCGACGATTTGCAGTTATCTTTGTCCTTTCATTTTAACGCCATTGATGAAGCTATTCTTCAAATGAACGCGGACTTGGAGGCTTTGCGTGTTTGCTCACATAGTCTCGGGCTCTTGGTAAACCCCAGTAAAACGCAGGTCATTATCCTAGGCTCGAGGTACATGCTGGACAGATTGGATTTGGATTCTCTTTCTCCATTGTTGTTTAATAACATACCACTTCCTTTCTGTCAAAGTGTCAAGAACCTCGGCCTTTTTATGTCCAATGTTCTGTCGTGGAGTTGCCATGTGTCCGAGATTAGTAGGAAAGTATTCGCTAGTATGCACGTGTTGAAGCGGTTACAGTTTTTTATTCCCATCAAGACGAAGCTAATGTTAGTCACATCTCTGCTGCTTCCTATTATAGATTATGCTGACGTCTGCTATCCTGATCTTACTGAAGAGCTACTAAATAAACTGGATCGCCTTCTAAACTTATGTATCCGATTTGTTTTCGGCTTGCGTAAGTATGACCACGTCTCCCATTTTCGTACACAGTTAAATTGGCTCAATATCCGCTTTCGCAGGTCAGCACATCTTCTATATTTTCTATACAATATTATTTACAACCCTATAGCTCCCTCTTATCTTAAAACACACTTTGAATTTCTTTGTGATTCGCACGACCGCCCTCTTCGTTCTTCTCATAACAACCAACTTAAAATCCCACCCCACACTTCCAGCAGATATTCAGATTCATTTACCGTATCGTCTGCTCGCCAGTGGAACAAACTTCCACTGACCATCAGACAAGCTCCTTCCATTCACATCTTTAAAAAACTACTTAATACTTTCTTTTTAAACAAGCAGAACAATATATTTTAACTCCATAAATTTCTACTTCCTAATAATATATTATCCTCATATATGTATATCTTCTATATTACTTATATATAGATGAGTATTTATGTAGTCTATGTATTCATACTATTTATGTAGTTTATTGGTTAGAATTGCACCCCACATATTTATACTGTCTCACTCTCCCAAAGGTTAGCTGGTAGAAAAAGCCGAAATGGCTTTAAGTTCGCCTTTGTACATACTTTTAAGTAAAGTGCAATAAAGTATTTAATAAATAAATAAATAAATAAATAAATAAATGCTTTTAAAGAAGCGGATTCACATAAACGCATATTATTATTATATCCGTATCAGAAGGAAAAGTATTCGATACCTAAAAGTCTCGATAGCTTTCCGTAAGTATATTTTTTTTAATCATAGTTTTTTTTTTATTTCAGTGCGGTTTTGATTTGAAATCGTTGCTCGGAGCGTTTGCACTGAGGATCAAAAAAAGAGGATTTTTTCTGAAAGCTATCTCTGCTAAAAAGCTATACCGTGTTTCTCCTATATTCAACTCTAAAAAGAAGCTATCGGAATCATGAAAAAATATTGGCAAACTTAAAGTTAACAAGGCTTTTATCATTTACATGCAATAACATTAAATACGGGTTCAAGAGTCAGCTTTACGCAGTGGAAGTTGGTGCGAGAGGAGTTCCAGCAAAATCTTTGATTCACTTACTGAAAGAATTGGGCCTAAGCAGGTCTGCCGTCAATACATTTATGGAACAAGCTTCCAAGACGGCATTAACGGAATCATACAGTATTTGGTTGGGGAGGGAGAGAAGTAGAATGGTGGATGGTGATGGTGGTTTTAAGGAAAGCGTTCTTACAACCGAGCCACCACTGTTCTAGCACATACTTTTAAGTAAAATTCAATTAGGTATTTTAATAATAATAATACATATTATTATTATATGTAGTGTACTCGTATGTATTAATATTATGAAATGTATGTACCCAATGTTTTAATAAAACGTTATGTGTATGTATTATTAGTCTTTAGTTAATTATAGTATTTATTATTGTAGTATATGGTTTAGATAATATTGCATATTTATTTTGTAATCATATTTCTTTAATTGCACCTACCTTACGTCTTTAATGTTCTACAGTGTCCCTAAGGTTGGCTGTCAGAGAATGTCTAGCGACATTAAGTCCACCCCTTGTATATATTGTGCAATAAAGTTTTAATAAATTAAATAAATAAATAAAATACAGATTAAAGTGAAGCTGCTTTGAACATAATTATATTTTAAAACTAACTTAACATGTTCAATATTGTTCCCATTTTATTCTATGAATATATTTTAATAAATAAGTCAATGTAATAATAACCTATGCAATAAACCAAAACATACATCATCGTACCTACTAGGTCGTCGACATTCATTTACAATTCTGTTTCCACAGAAGCTCCGTACAGTTGATAATAATTTCCCAACTGATTCGTGAATTTTCGTAAATATACTATGTAAGCCTACCTTTAGGCATGTTGGTTAAATCCATACTAGTATTGTCTATAGCTGGGACCTGTACTCGATTTGAAGGTACATTTCTCCGTTTGAATGCGAGAAAAACTAAGGTTTGAAAGAAGAACAATTAAATGAAATTAGATATCTGGGCAGTGTATTCATTGCGGATGGGAAGTATGTTAGAGATGTTAAAAGAATAGTGGACGCGGGAAATAGTGTTAACGGCACCCTGGGGTCACTGATTGGAATTCGATATATCAGTGACAAACCTCAGCACGCCGTACACAATGCCATGTCGGTACCAACACTGATGTATGGAAGCGAGACGTAAATATGCCAGTCGCTTTCGTCCAAAAAGGACTATCACCAGAAATATGAGTAGACTCGGTTGTGGTTCTATTAGTAAGAAACAGTCTTGATTGTTTTGCTTCGGTGGCGAATTGCCAGTGGTACACATTTGGCTTTGTACGCCGTCTCTAAATATATGCCGCTTCGACATACTTCCACAAATGGCAGCTATTTTGTACGCGACAGTAAACGCATTCATTGAATTCTATATAGTTGCAAGATGCGACAAAAAATAAGTGATATAACAAAGACATTCAATATAACAAGACGGGGCCAAGACCTTTCACTACAAATTTTAAAAATAACCCTATAGTTTGTAACATGCGTTCTATCTGCTTGACCAACTGTCCTTAATTATCCTTCATTTTTATATTTTCATTGCCCTAAATTTTGTTGTAATGTACCTCTGGACATACATACATATCTTCACGCCAGATCCCTTACGGGGTAGGCAAAGACAATTGAGCGCCACTTGACATAATCACGATATACCTCTTTCGCTTCATCGACATTCATCAACCTCTTCATATATGCATTTTTGTTACGAATGCTTTTTAATATATAATGCGATAGTTGTGGGTAAAAGAGGCCCTGGCAGACCAAGACACACATATCACGATCAAATAAATAAAACACTGACATTAAATAGTCTTCGCAACAAAGGGACATGTATGAAGAGGTTGATGAATGTCGACGAAGCGAAAGAGGTATGTCGTGATCGTATCAAGTGGCACTCAATTATCTCTGCCTACCCCGCAAGGGATCTGGCGTGAAGATATATATGTACGAGTATATAAGACGGTTGTAGGATAGCAGGTACTCCAGCAGTGACAAGAGCCCTACGGATGTTGTCGTTGAGAGCCGCGTGACGAGGAATGCGACCAGCACTTATAACTTTGTATACTATGGTTTGGTAGTCGACTGCGTGGTTTCATAGTTGATCAGGTTTCATGCCTTGTGTCGGAATTTCTTTGCACCAGTAAAATATTTGTTTAGTGTAAGTGTAGATTGTATATCGTAAGTATATTGGTCATAAACATATTATTATATAAAACCTAGCTAAGCTAATCGTCCCAAATTAAATTAGTGTAAAACACGTTCTTCTTCGACAAAAACATTTTGTATGAAAATAGAAATCAATGCCCACTCTATCTTATTTGATCTCTTTGTGAAACGCCCAGCCAGTTGGAATCTGACAAGACAAGAAAATTTGTATCATCACGACTACCACACAAGCGCTGGAGTTTAATATAATGTACTGTTAAAAAGTATCATCCCAACCGTTTCCCTTTCGGGGTGGTCAAAAACACGCTTTTTTAATGAAGCGGATTCACATTTAGTAAACTTAACTATAGGCCCATTATAACAAGTGGCAAGCTCATTAATATCTCTAGCGTATTAAACTCGAGAATTATTTATTAATTTACTAAAAACAACTTAAAAGTGAACATTTCATAAAATATTAAATAAATCTAATAATAAAAAATAAACTATGAATTAAAAATGTCCTTTAAAGGCGACCATTCAGGCATAATCCCAAGGAGACTGGCAACATTTCCCCTCTGTATAGCGAGGCTAATTTGCAGAAATTATTGACGTTTGGCCAGACGCTTGCTGGGTGTCCATTGGTCAATCGTCTCGAACCCCAAACGGCGCAAATTCGTAACCTGTACCGAGACGTTAGCGCATTTACGCAGCTTGATGTTCTCAGCAGAAACCTGCACTTCCTGCGCTTGACGAAGTCGCCTGAATGTGAGATAGTACTAATGTGTCTACACATGTCGCATCCCACACCAGAGACATGCCAAGACATAGCTTCGCGCAATCACAGAGGGTTCTAGGATTGCGGGTATTACTTCGTATTGACATAATCCAGCCTTATAGAAATACAATTAAACTACACCAGTGTCGGTGTGGACAACCAGTGGAACATCGTTGGCCGCATTCCTGGTCACGCTGCTCTCAACGACTTTATCCAAAGGGCTTTTGCCACTGCTGGATTACCCGCGATCCTAGAACCTCTGGGGTCGCGCGTAGCGATGGGAAGAGACCCGACAGCATGACCGTTGGGCCTGGTAGGTCCCTGGTATGGGATACGACATGTGTAGACACATTAACCCCATCTCACATCCAAGCGACTTTTGTCGCCACACTTGTATTTTGTAAAATGTACTCAGTCATACTCTTACTTATTAAGTAAACAACTTTCTACTAACCTACTCTGTATTTTTTTATTTTGTAACGACAGTAAAAATATTTTCTTTCTTTCTTACTTGATATTTTCTCACTGCCAATACCTAGTAGGTACTCGTAGTATCTCTTATATTATTACCTAGTTCTAGTGGTAGATAATTTATTGGTAAAATATAATTTTCCTAAGAGACGTGATGGAATACCATCAAAGAGAACATTGGGTACCCGAATCACGTAATAGTTAGCTCTTCGAACGGAGTTCAATTGACTTATATGAAAAGACTAGATATATTTAACAACAATAATAATTATTATCAATGAAAAAATAACAAATAAACTTTAATTCATAATTGTGCTGTAGTTCTGTATATGTTAAATTTTCTAAAATTATTATAGCTGAGTTTTTCTTGGAAATTCCTTTCTCAGTCTGATTAAACATTAACAGGTCACTGGAATCTGCTGGTCTTCTGCTAACAGCTTACTCTCTTTTACTTTTACTAGCAGGACTAGAATCATTCAAAATAATTAAATAAATGACGTTTCAAAAATGCATGTAATAAAGATATTTTAATTTTGACTTTGACTTTGAAGGTACAGTAGCGATTAACAAGCTACTTTAATAATATATACATATATAGGAGCGGTGGTCGCTCGGTTGTTACAATCGTTACCTAAAAATCCAAAAAAGTCAGTTTGAACCTCGGTATATGCCAATGAGAAATACCCTTTTTTAGTGTCCCTTGGACAGCACGTTAAGCCGTCGGTAAAATTCTCCAGTAATTTCTGGAACGCCCGTCTCCAACATTGGAGTACTAGTACTATGTGTACTAGAGCTGCGCCCTCGCCGTGTCAAAGACTAAGTAGTTTATTATATTTTAATAAATAAATAGAGACATTTACTAAATAGCTTTGACAAAAACGCGTGTAGAAGGTTCAGAACCAATATTAAGTCAATGAACATCCTCGCTAAGGTTCACTTAACATTGTTATGACACTGAATTACTCAACGACTTCCAGAATATAAGAGAAATTATTTCCTGTAGGTATTATCGAAGATCATAGCGCATCATCGGTGTGATTGATTTGAGTATATAAAAGTGAAAAGAAAATAGGTAAAATTCTAAGTTAACGCATTATCAAAGGGTCGTGGATGGATCTGACACCCGCACGGTAGAATATGGATTAATAACCAAAGCATTCCCCGCCATGTACCAATGAGAAAAACACTTTTTTACGTATATTTGTCATAGATTTACAACACCACATTTTTGTGTTATGTTGATTTACAACTTGTGGAATCGTAAATTCATTGTCAGTATAAATTGACATGTAGGTCGAAATCTTCAGAAATTTCTGAAATCCAATCTCCAACAGTGGAGGTCCAGGACTCTGTGTCCTAGGGAAAGTGATGATGATGAAAGGTTGATGATGACGTAGTCCTAAATCACCACTGCTAGAGATGGGCCTTCCAGAACTATATGGGGGGAATTTGGTCAACACTCGCCACGCGGCCAAGCGGATATTTAGAGGAACCAGGAAAGATGGCATAACGTGCTCTAACGTACCTAAACGAAATGTACCTAAGAAAAGTATATTTTCAATGTTGGGGTTTATAGATCTACCGTTACCGTTTCTTTTCACTTATGTACACTCAAATCAATAACTATAAATTTTATTGAACGCACGTTCTCAAAGTTCTCACCTAGGTGAAAAGTCGGAATTACAGCCAATAAATATCTAATAACAGTTTGACGGCGATATTATAAGGAGCAGAGAGTGGAATAGTCCAGCGCGCGCCACTGCGTCTAGGCAGCTTGCCAAGCGTCACTCGCAGAACACAGGTGTCTCTACGTTAATGGACGTCACCATAGACATATTTAGAAGAACTGGCCTAGAACGTGTGACAACATTTTCTCTAACTTAAAATATTTCACAAACATTATATAATTATAGTAGCTACCACTGGCTACTGGCTGTGGTGTTGGCGGAGAATATTGTGAATGTCATGGACCGAGTTCCGAACTAACACATCCATAGAGGAACTGGGGATCAGACAACGCCTTTCCGCGACTGTACAATCACGCATTCTCACTTTCTTCGGACACGTGTCACGGCGTGGACAAACATCCATCGAGCGCCTGATGGTCCAGAGGAAAGTCGTTGGCAAGAGATGCTTGGTAGGTCACCGATGAGATGGACCGAATAGGTGAAGGTTGCAACGGATCATCGCTTACATGAAATCTCCATTAAAGCAAGGCAAAGCTTATGTTAGTCAGTTCGCTGCTTTTTCCAATTTTAGATTATGCAGATATCTCCTATCCTGATGTCACTGAAGAGCTACTGAATAAACTAGATCGCATTCTCAACTTATGCATTCGCTTGCGTAAGTATGATCATGTATCTTATTTTCAAACTCAGTTAAAATGGCTCAATATCCGCTTTCGCAGATCTGCCCATCTACTTGTCCATTTGTATGGTATCCTGAACAATCCTCGTGCACCTCCTTACCTTAAAACCTGATTTAAGTTCTTGTGCGATACGCACAACCTCCCTCTTCGTTCTGCTTTCAACAATCAACTCAAAATCCCATCCCACTCCTCTAGCAAATATTCAGATTCCTTCACTGTGTCTGCAGCCCGCCAGTGGAACAAACTACCACTGGTCATTAGACGGGCACCATCTGTTAATGTTTTTAAACAATTAGTCACTAACTTGTTTCTTGATGGGCAGGAGCACACTGCATCCAGTACACATTTAATATTTCTGTATGTAATTGCTTGGTATGTAGTGTAGTTATAAATTAGACTATTATTATCAGATTATTGCACCCTGCGCACAATCTCTCACCATCCCAAAGGTTAGTTGTAAGAGAATGCCTAACAGGCATTAAACTCGCCTATGTACCTAATTTTAAGTTTATTTTTAGGTTTTAATTCAAGATCATTTTTTGACGCAGGCGGGTTTTTTTATTTAAATTAACTATTTTATTACTATGCAATTGAGTTATTTGGAATATTAAATATGTAGTTTTTGTATCAATCAAGTGATTTAGTACTAGAGCTGCCATGATGATATTTTACACAATGCCCACTCCTAAAGTATATGAAATAAAGTGTTTACTTAAATTGTAATCTTGTTAGAATAAAATATCTAAAAGTTATTATAATTTGGCCATTTACAAGATGAATGATGTCCTTTGTGCGTGCTAGTGGTACAGTCTGGCATCATAACGTGTCCTTTAGTGTTAGGTCTATGTCGGTTACATTTTGGAAGAAAAAAATGCATTGAGTAATGTGTCTGCAGGAATTAGAACGTGAAAATGGGCTTTTGAATACGTCGGGAACTTTTGGCGCGCTTTATCTGTGTCTAAAGAGAATTCTCCAAAAATATGTAATGTAATACTTTTACAACCTAAAACGGAATGTTTTGTTTAATTTGCTAATGTTATGAAGCCAAATGCAATTTTATTTCAATATGGATACACATTATAATAAAAAAAAACACTTTTTGATTATTTTTATTTATTACAGCCCCTAAAATACAGCGTCCTAGACCTCCACTGTTGGAGATGGGCCTTCCAGAACATATATCTGGAGTTTTTTTTTTTTTTTACCTATACTTGCACCGCCTGGCCAGACGGGTTATCAAGGATCTAATGTCAAATTTTAATAACAAATTTTAACGATTCCACATTAAAATTAAATGAAATAAAACGAAACGAAATGAAACGAAACTAAACGAATAAAAACGAAACGAAACGAAACAATTTATTTCGTTTCGTAAAAAGTACAAAAGAAGTTCCTGCCTACTGTCATGAAAAGAAAGTCTGAATTTACGAGTATACCTGCTATATCTTAGTAGATTTATTACGAGATAAGGAAGTCGACTGTCCAAAGCAAATTATAATTTATTACGTGTGCTTTTACAAATCCAAACAAATATCCAATTCAACAAAGCTGAACATTAGTAAATCGAGAGGATCCCCTAAAACTGCGATAAAGCCAGGGACGCTACTCCAAAATGACCAATTTTACCCATTGGACAATCACGCATGACATGGTGTTATGGTGTTGTGTAGTTCGCGAATGAACTAGTTTGATAGAGCGTTCTCACAGACAAACTACGCGAACTGGTTCCCACTTTCCCTGACCTGCTCCTTAGTCGTTCGAAACAAGAGCGGCGAGCGAAGCTTGCATTTGCGCTACTCATCGCTCGTTTAGTTCTTCTTAGTTTTGTTACCTAAAATAAGGAATGTATTGTACCAATAATAATGATTTATTTAATGACATTTTACTTTTTAAATTTGACTTATTATATTATTCATATAATATATAACTTTTAACACAAATTGTCATTTTAAATATACATATGTATTTATTTTCTTATTTTCATTATTCAAATAGATACATAATGCATTGATCGTTGTGGTGCAGTTCTGTATATGTTTTATTTTGTAAATCTGATATAGCTGAGTTTTCCTTGCTGATTCCTTTTTCAGTTAGATTAAACATTAACAGGCCACTGAAATTTGCTAAGCTGCTGGTCTTCTGCTAACAGCTTACTTATTGGACCATTTTGCTGCTTAGTCTTCTACTAGCAGGAGTAGAATAATTCAAAATAATTAAATTAATGACGTTTCAAAAATAGGTTTATGTGAATAAAGATATTTTGACTTTAACTTCTAAATGAGCGACCTAGTTCGCTAGGGAACTGCGAACTAAACTTTTGTGGAAACGTTCGGATTGTTGCAAATTTTTGGTACGTCTTGAGTAGCCCCCCCAGGATCGAGATAGGCTGCCCTGGACAAATCCTACCTACAAAGGATCTTGCCCATATTCTTCCAAGATTCCTATCGTTTCAATCATTTATCTTGCGTCCCGCGTCTTTGTTATGCTTATTTTGTATTGTAAAATAATACCAAATTAATTACATGTAAGTAATGGATTAAATTTCACACAATGTGTCGGCGATTCGCAATGCGTAGATTAAAAAAAAAGGTTTTTGAGAAAAAGAATGAATGGCGTGCGTTATCTAGGAATATTAGCAACTGGAACCTATACTAACCTATACCTATATATATAGAAAATATATTATATTATATTATATTATATTATGAGCGACCTTTACCGTGATGGGCTGCTCAACGAAATATGTTATTTTTTTAATTATTATATTGATCAAATAAGAACATTCTGTATACAACAATTCTAGCTGATAGTGTGCTTATAAGGGTCAGATAATTTTATCCATTTTGGGATATTTTTACCTGACTGCGCGATTCCAAGAATATGTTTATTAGCCTATATATGTTTGTTCCTTTTTGGCTCACTGGCGACCAAACGCGTGTTCCGATTTTAATGATTCACACGTCAATCGATTCGTATTAATCACGTGGTGTTACTGAAGATATAACATTAATCAAATTTCGGTAAGACGACAACCAGACGCCATATTGTGAGAAAGAAAAAGATGACTAACTACTCATATATCGACTGGGGGATCATTGAATAGGTATTTGACATTGAATAGGTATTTGACAATCATGTTGACATAAAACAAATAATAAATTCTAATGCACATAAACATAGTGGCTTTAACAGTCGGGTACCATTAAAACTGACGGGCTCAAATCTTGCCAACAAAGGAAACTGGCTAGCATTAGTGATTTAAAAAAAAAAATGCAATTTTATTACTTATCAAAATAGGCCATCTTTATCAAATTCAGAATTTTTCGACATTCAGTAGTTTAAAGAAAGACTAGTCACAGAAATAAAAGAAGGATGTGCAGAAAAAGAACTCCGCTTGAATGCGAGAAAAACCAAGAAATTTGTGTTTAAAAGAAGAAGGATGACAACCGTGACGATAAAGATTGATGATGACACTCTAGAACAAGTAAATGAAATTATATATCTGGGCAGTGTTTTCACTGCGGATGGGAAGTATGATAGGGATGTTGAAAGAAGAGTGAACGCGAGAAATAGTGTCAATGGTGCCCTGGGGACACTGATCGCTAGTCGAAATGTCAGTGACAAAGCTCGACTCGCCATACACAATGCCATGCTGGTATTAACACTTATGTATGGAAGCGAGACGTGGATATGTCAGAATACGCATGAGACTAGAGTTAATGCAGTAGAAATGAGGTCGCTGCGTCGGATATGCCGCATACGTAATGACGAAATACGCAAAATGGTAGTTATGAAAGAAAGCATGGGGACAAAAATAAGGAAAGGCTCCGGTGGTTCGGTCATTTGAAAGGATGAGTGAAGAAAGATTGACGAACCAGATATATAATGCGGAAGTTGTGAGTAAGCAAATAAATGAAACAATAGCTGAAAGTGCATTAAAAATCGATCGAAACAAAAGGGCATGATGAGGTTGATGAATGTCGAAGAACCGAAATGTCGTGAAAAAAATTGTCGTGACCGTGAGTGGCGCTCAATTGTCTCTGCCTACCCCGCAAGGGATTTGGCGTAAAGATATGTATGTAATATATGATTAAATTTAAATTTTTGAAGTACCCGCGTAATGATAAGGTTATATATATAATGAAAAAGCACTTACTTCCTCTCATTAGCAAATCCATTATGTATAAATGTAAAACGCCGCCACCTGCGTCAGAGCGATCTTACTGAATAATTTTATCAGACAAATTATTCGTTTGATTTCTTCGATGATGATGCGATTTTATTAATTTCATAATTTTCTTCTTCTTCTTAAATTGCTATCTCAAGGTCGGGTCGAAGGCGATTTTAATTTTGTTGATCGCTATTTTAAGCAGGGTTCAGATGCTAACCCTGAAGTTCTTAAGTTATGACGTGCATTTTATCCCTGGTCTTCTAGATTATAAGATGACACGGCCCTTTTACAGATATGTATTGTATTTTATTGATTATGTTTAATTGACATATCACTATCATTATTTAGATTATAAGATTAATATATTAATTGTGTGTAGACACATCTTACATTCAGGCGACCTCGTCAGGCGCGGGAATTGCGGCGGTTTCTGCTGAGAACCTCAAGTTGCTCAATACTTAGGTTCAATAGCCCGGGTACATCTCAGAATAAACCTGTATGTGAAAGCCTTTAATGGTTCTTAGAGTATTTAATGGTGCTTATCTATTTAAATCGTACACTGGTGGTTTTCCAAAATGAATAAATAAAAAAAGGTTTCATCACAGCCAACGGATTATTGCCGTGATGGTACATGTATAATTATGCATATGTAGGTATTCCCAATACTCGATCCATCACGCAATCGTATTTGTGGTTGTATTAATTTAGGAAACATGCCCTCTCCTTATAGATACAGTATTAATAGTATAGGAGCCCACTGCGCATCGGTTACCTTAAAAACATTGGATAGATTGATTGATAGATTCCTCTTTGGCGCTTTAAAAAACATAATTTGGCTACTGGCCTTTAAATCTACCATAACTAAGGGTTGCAGGTTGTTAAGGGTTGGCTTGATGACGACAAATAATACTTGATTAATTGACTGGTAATTTAAAACCAAAATCAAAAATCATATAGTTTATTTCCTTTAGTTAGTTATTTTAGTTGTAACCACTTGGATACAGCAGCACTAATAAAATCAATACAATTAATAAAAAATATTTGTACTAAACAAAGTGGTAATAATGGTTGGACAGAACAGGTAATAATCCATACTTGTGTATGTTAGGCATAAGCAAGTAAAACTAACTAACTTAGAAACTACTTAAATAAGATCGTGGCTGTAAAGAGGCCGTGTCAGTTTACATTCTTAATACTTATTAATTATAATTTACATATATATCTGTAACTAAAACTATCGTCGCCGCAAATCTATGGAATGAATTACCTCAGGATATTGGACAAGCTTCTAGTGGTGTGTATTTAAGAATGGGGTCTGCAAACACTCTCTTTAACTTAAATTGATTTTTTACTATTATTAAAAGTCCCGTTTGTTTTTTTTTTCTTTTAAATAATAAAAAATAAATGAAACCACCAAAAGTCACAAAATAGAAATAAATCACAATTCTAAATTTAAAATCATTTATACACCCACCGTGTCAATAATTGTTAGACATCTGCTTCGTTCGTACGAACTGTAACACAATTCGCCGAGCACGGATTAGCCCGATACATTATTGTATACCTACTGAGAAAAATAGATATTTGATTAAATAAATAAATATAATAATGGGTAATGTAAGCGATTTAAACAGTTCAATTAACAATTATAAGTTAGGTTTAGAACTGAGATCTGATCCTAAGAGGATCTCAACCACACAATTTTATTATTTTTCTTTTTGTGAATAATTTATTTCTTTCATTTTGCTAATTTGTTTATTTTATTTTGAAATGAAAAGCAATAATATATATTAAAGGATGTCTGGGCGTTGACTGCCGACTATATATATAGGCTTAGTACGGCTGCAAATGCTTGTTTTCCTGTATATTATTGCATGATGATATGTTATTGTTTTCATATATTTTATTTTTATTGTTATTATACCCTTTATGGAGCCATGTTGTACTTCTGCAACATACCATTCAACTTGACGTAGAAATATAAAAAAAACTATATATCGACTTTACTTGGTGTTGTGCAAAGGCAACAAAGTATTCTAACGAATGAGTAACAAATCTGCTAACTAGATGGCGACACTTGTATTTATTTTAAATTGAAGTGTGTCTATTCGAAGTAATTTGCGAACAGTGAAACCAGCGACATTGAATTGGCAACTACCTTAATTTAGCGCGATACTCAAAGATGAGATGACATTAATTAATGATGAATAGTCACCTTAATCAAGTAGACATATTCGCGCTATCTGCAGGTTCCTATAAGAGACACATATCTGATCTTCTTAACACTTTAGATCTGACACACTAAGGGCAATTGTTAAATAAACATTTTTTTTTTCTATATACATATGTTTAATTTTACTTACTTTTTGCTTTTTATATATATATATTTTTCTTTTTGATAGCTTATAAATGTTGATTGCACAAAAAATTGTGGATAATGTCGTTGGATATACTGTTGCTTACCTTAATTAGTTAATATTTAGTTAGTAATCTTCACTGTATGTCTGTTTTTTATCCTAAATAAAATAAAATAAAAATAAAATGAAAATTCGTTATCTGAAACGAGTTTAGCCGTGCTACGGCTGCGTCAGAAGGAAGAAGTGATTGAATCTCAGTTGAACTCGACAAGACGTTTTCTGTGGCGTTTTTGAGAAGCGTTGAAATGACATGTGACATTCTATAGCGTACAGCTGTCACGCATCTGTTAAACACCACTTTATCAGATTTCGTAAAAAAGACCCGGCTATAAGAAATGGGGAGATTTTTTAGTTACATTTGTAATGACAGAATGAATGATGGGGTAATGTAAGCGATTTAAACAGTTCAATTAACAATTATAAGTTAAGTTTAGAACTGACGAATTTGTAGTATTTTTTAAAATTCTTTAACCAAGCAATTGTAAAGATTAAAGTTAAAAATGGCGTCGATTACAACCCAGTCTAAGAGAAGGTACCTTATTTAAGGCCGTAGATTTGGTCGCGGATTGTTTTCTAGTGAGCCACACGGGCGCTGTTACACCAGTCACGGCGCCCAGCACCAAAAGTGCATGAATCACCCATGTTGGTTACTCGCAGAGATCCTGCCAAGGAAAACTGATCGAATAAATCAAACTTTTTTATTATTTGTACTATGTAAAATAAAGAAATAAATAAACCGGGTCCGATTCCTGGTCGGGACAGAATAATATTTATTAATTTAAATAAATAAATAAAAAAAAAGATTTATTTGTGATATTTCCCGAGTTTGGTACGCTTGAAAAACTCGTCGGTTTGCCACTTGTCATGATATATATAGTAAAGTTGGCTAAATGTGAATCTGCTACTTTATAAGCGTGGTTTCTGACCACCCCAGAAGAAAAAACTATTGTATTGATAGTTTTACTAGTTATATTTATTAATAGTAGATTAGTTTACATAAGCATATTGTATGCCCACAATATGGGCAGATTGCATCATCATACATACATACATATCTTCACGCCAAATCCATTGCGGGGTAGGCAGAGACAATTGAGCGCCACTTGTCACGGTCACGACATACCTCTTTCGCTTCTTCGACATTCATCAACCTCTTCATACATGCCCTTTTGTTTCGATGGCTTTTCAACGCACCTTCAGCTACATGCTTCAGCAGCATCATCATAACATGTACATACAACTGTAATTAGAATAAGCAATCTATATAATAAAGAAATTTGAATTTTACTTTACTATACTACATCCAAATATACTAAGTCCAAGCACGAGTCGTAATGACATCAGTGCGGTTCTTGGTTTTTGCAGGTAGTTATTTAAATTAGTTTAATCAGTACAAAGTTATATCGAACTTTGGTCTTTCGCAACGATTGAGTGAACGCAACTATGTTGGGGTACAACTTTGTAGGACTGTAAATGCTTTCCAACATATACTTCCTAACTTCAAGGATAAACTTGGGACTTATTGATGGTAACATTATTTCGTAGACCAGAAAATACATCATCCATTTTGGTCTATTTTTGTACTACTTGTGATGTGTACAGTGATAAAAAAAATTGTAAAGAGTATCTAGATAAATTATTCTAACAAGATAATGTTTTTATTCGAAGTATAAATATCAAAATAAAATATATTAAAAACTAATCATAAATAAAACTAATCTAAAAATACCTATAAAATTAAAACTATTAAATAAAATAAACTAAAAGGTACGGCTGCATTTCCTCGTTGAAGAATAAGGGAAATATTTTGTTTTAGGTAGTTATGGCATTTGGAGCTGCCACACTTTTGATGAGTAACCCAGCTCTTTCACGAATTTGTGGGTATCAAGAGAATATTCCCCCATCGTTTCAACTCCAAATGCCACAAAGTTATAATTTAATTTAAGAGTATCTTCGATAATTGTATTCACATTATTAATGTTATTTTTATTATATATTACTGTGGACCATCGGACGGTTATAATTTTAGTTTTTAAAGTTTTTTTTAGTAATTGTTTTTGTTTATTTAATGTTAGGTTTTCTTTTTAATTATTTAATATTGTGATTATTTTATACTGTTTGTATTAGAGCATTATTATTTATGTACCGTGGTGATATGTTCTATCCAACAGTAATTTAAGATAGTTTATTTTGCAATTACTTCTAGGAAATTTGTTTTCGTAGCTCAACACGGAACTAATCAGTGGTCAGCGGGCACACCTGACATCACTACAGTGGTCTATCGATGTAAAAGATCCAAATAAACAGCCACTGGAAGTTCCTAAATAAACCAGCCTGACTGACGTATTAATGCAATACACAGTAATCTAATATACAGTTTTTTAAATACAAAGCGATACTTGTCGTAGCATAAGTCATTCGAAATAATATAGATACGTTTATATCTATTTACTAGATGTTTTACCCGGCTTTGCCCGTGTAAACGGTAACACGAAATTAATTTAGTTGCGCATTATTTTGGTTTTTCTATATCTCCTAAGGTATTCATTTAATTTGCATGGGAAATCTTCATAAAATATATGCTTTATAATTGCCCATTTTTTAAGTATTAAAATGTATATAGTATGTTATATAGTGTGTTATATATCTTAAGATAAAATATGCCATCGTGGACTTAAGGCGTTTAGGCAGCGTTGAAAGCTCCCAGACGACTTATTTTTTTCAGATACCTCCAATATCGTTTATGTATACAAAAACTTAACAAATTGTATACTAAAACCTTCATCGAGAACCACTCTATCCATTAGTGAAAACAGCATGAAAATCGGTGCAGTAGTTTTTTTTGCGAACAGACAGACGCGATTAGCGCAAGTAATGTGTACTCGATTAAGACGTCAGTGCCATAAGTTGTATTGGACATCTCGCTCTAATTCCATCGTTTCATTTCACTCATTAGAGAGATTTAGAACATATGTGGGTAAAAGGTAAAATATTTAAAACCGCAACTACACTCGACACCAAATAAAACTTGTCACCAACAAAAACTATACTTAACATAACCATGATATCACAGCCCCTAGAACACTGGGTCCTAGACCTACACTGTTGGAGATGGGCCTTCCAGAGTGCAAGTTTACAAGTCAATATGCCACAATTACTTCGTCGAAAATCCACAGGATTCCAAAATTGGTTTCCAATTGCACCTAAATCGAATACAATAATGCTTTCACGCGGCCTATGTTTTAAAAAAATAAACGCAACAGAATTCAAACGAATCATTGAATTATGTAAGGACTGGGCTTTCGTAGACGGAAAAAATGACAAGCGAAATCTATTTAAAGAATTAATTTGCGAATAAAAAGACATAAATAATTAGCTAGGCATGTTAATAATTTATTTAAAATACTTTATTGCACAAAACTCAAATTTGTGTACATAGGCAAGTTTATTAATATAATAATAAAATAATATTGTATTATATTAAATCAATATTAATTTAAAAAAGTTACTATGATCTTAAGGACGCACTTAAATATACAATTGCATAGAAATTTGTTTCATATATTAGTAAGTATAATCTTAAGTTGGACACGGCCTTTTTACAGCCACGAATTTATATTTAAGGACATAACTGTTATTAGATTATAAGCTGACACGGCCTTTTTACAGCCACGAATTAAACTTTAAGTATAGTTATAAATAAGTACAAAATCCTCGCTTAGGGCAACAATGTTTTATTTATTATAATTGCTGTTAGATTCGGTCCAGCCAAGCTTGTATTGTATAAAAATATTTGTATTGACAATATCCAAGTATTTTGTACTAACCTAAGGAATTAAATTATTTAATTTGATTTGATTAATAATTAAATGCCGGTTAGGCATTTACTAACAACTGACCTTTGGGAAGGTTGAAATCATGAGCAGGATGCAAGTAAATATACTTTCTTAAATTTGTAAATTTACTAGATATGAGCCAATTACATATACTACATGCTATAAATAAATGTATAACTTTTTATATAATACATACAAAAATATATATTATTCCAAATATCTATAATTATGATCTTGATTTGAGCGATTTTTTGACATGCATACAAACATGCATACAAATGGTAGGTACTCTGTCCCTTTTAAAAATAAATAAGATTATGAGTAAAAAATTAATATGTTTTGTATTTTTAGTTTCTTTTGTAATATATTATAGGTACTAACATTTTATCCACTTATAAGTACATTCACTATTTTACATATATTACGATTATGATAAAAAAGTATTTATGTTATTCTTATAATATTAATATCAACCCTCTGCTCTGGTGACAAGAGGGCTGGTTCTTTCCTCGCTCAGAGAATGAGCATACTAATTCAGCGAGGAAATGCGGCCAGCGTTCTTGCCACCATGCCGCGCGTATATATATTTATGTAGTAATAATTTATTTTTAGCTTTATTATCTCTATGTATTTAATTTTGTATCTTACAATAATTTTGTACAATTAGGTACGTAAATAATTAATTATTTTCGTGACCCATTGTTTTGCTCTCAAGTATAGTTTATAATACAGAAACTACTGTAGCAACATCCCTTTGTGTTGTACAAATGTTGAAATGGTGTTTTGCGAGTTGGTCAATAATAGGCTTTGAAATAAATTAAGTTTTAGTTTGGAAACCTAAAACTCCGTTTTGTTAGGAAACATTGTTCTCGATCTATTTCGTTCATTGACTCTTATTATTATTAGGAAATACTGGGCTTTTGGTTACAATTTATTTGCCGGGAATGCGCTGGTAATTGTGCCTTTCTTGCTTTAATAAAAGTGTGAAAAAGCCTTGTTGTCAAGCCTTTCGCAAAGTTACCGTTAATGTCTCAAGATCTCAGTCGATTTTCGATTCCAAAATGTTACTGATCTCATGATTGAAATATTCGTCAATGATAGACATGTCAGTTGCTGCCATTCTTGGATCAAGGGTCGGGTAGCCGATTATAATATTTTTTTAAATTCACCAAAACTTTTATTTAAACGCTTAAGCAGGCTACTAATAACTTCTTTCTATTTTTATAATTACGTAAAATGATAATAGAAAAGGTAACAGAAAAAATGAGGTTGATAGTTAAAACATTTGGTACCATGATCCTTATTTGTCCAAAATTTAAATAAAAATTAACATTTTGCCCGGCGATAATGTGGGTCAATAATCCTATCAGATAGGTTGCGGTAACCGATACCTCGCCTCGGGCAGCACAGGAATGTGTCAGGACCGCTGTTACTTCTAGGTTCTACTAAATTTACTTACTCCAAATTCTACCGAACAATAGTGGCACGAATTATGAACGATACTATTAGCCTGAGATCTATAAATCAATGTACAATATAAATGTACATAATCGTCGGCGTCGCAAGTGACAATTTTAGACTTTAGACTCGGGTTCAATTTATAATCAAAAAACACAACATATTATTATAGCCGTTAAATAGCTGTCTAACCCATTGGTAAGCTGGTCATTAGATTGGGTTGCTGACATATGTCAATAAAATATATTTTAAGTTTTAAATGTTCTGCTCTGTATGTATTCAGGTACTCCTAAGCTGGTCAACTTGACAACTTCGATTTGTTGAATGTTTATTATCAAGGAATTACGGTCGTGACAATACTTTTACTTACTCCGAAAAGCGACCAAGTCATTGCAGGTTTCGTCTGCGAAAGTTATTTCAAATACATAAATAAGACCAACCTAAATATATGTAACATCGGTGGCGCAAGGGTAAAATGGAGAAAAATCTAAAATATAACCTTTACTACATTTTCTTCCATAACACAACAGAGGATATTACGTTCCATCATTTACTTACGACAGAAGGGTCTATAAAATGACTTCAAACTATAGTCATATATAGTAAGAACCAGATAAAAAAAATATCTAGTCTATGAGGTTCGAACAGATATCAGAGTAATAAGACCACTGAGTTTCAGCCGATTGTTTGAGCTGTTAATCGCACAATAGATCGCTTAAAGATGTAAATAAAGTCAATTGTCTCGAGTCCAAACAATGGCTGTTGGATAGCCGTTTTTTTTTTAAGGTGGTGTTTATTTCTAGAACTTTCTGAAGCTTTTGATACTGTCTTCATGCTTATATATCTGCCTAACTTAACCTGAATGTCTAGGTTTAAGGGACACTGTAATACTATGTTACTGGGCTTTTTTAATAATTACCTCAGGAAGTTAGATCAAAATGTGTCAAAGATAGTGCTGGCATATCATTTGGTGTGCTGCAAGGCAGCATACTTGGACAATCACTATTTCAGTTTCTTTTTAAAGTTATTTAAATAACGTCGAACAAAATACAAGTCTTTAGAATTATATAATATTTATTCATAACCGAGTTGGAAATCATCCAATTCCAATTGTCACAGATTTTGATGATTTAATTTGATGATAAATACATCGGGTATTGGGAATTTACAGCTCGGGAAACTCGTAAAACATAAACTTGTACTCCGTATTAGTTATTAATTTTACCGTTTTCCATAATTATTACATTATTAAATAAAATAACACTAACTTTTCACTAACAGTATTCAAAGTAAAGTAATTTATAGAATTAAAACTTGCACTTGACATGTCCGTGTTACTGACACTATCTCAGACATACTTTAAAATAATATCATTTGCTACAGCCATAATACTCGTATATGGCAACATCGTTGATGCAAAGGAATTAACACAGGATGCTTAAAATAACAATATTATGATAGATTTTATGGCCCTAAGTTGTGTTACGTTATCGGATACGAAAAAAAAAAATAGACTCGTCCTTGAAATCTATGTCTTTTCCAAACCCTATCTCTATAAAACAAAAAGGGCATAATAATGTAGTTGGCCAGACTCCGCCCGGGCAATGTTGCCCTTGTTTTTGTCATGCTTATTGGAGAGACAACTTCTGCTGCTGACAGTACCCAGCGTGATTTGGTTATTGACATACAGTCAGCAAAACTGTAGGTCTAGCCTGGGCGCAGATCACAAAAAAAGTACAGTGGTTTGGTGCTATGAAATCTTGATTTTTTCCACGTCTTCCAAACTGCTACAAATTTCCATTAGTCTTGTGCCAAGCTCATGTAACCAATTTTCAAACAATTTTAATAATCATCATTACTGCCCCCAGAACACATCACTCAACAAACCTCCACTGTTGGAGATGGGCCTCACAGAACATCTATCTGAAAATTTAGGCTTACACTCGCCACGCTGGCCAGACGGGTTGGCGAGGGTCTGATGCCAATTTTAAGACAAATTATTAACGATTCCACAAGTTGGTGGTATTAATGTATTTTGTATTTAATTATTAATGGAACGGCACAGGAACGGTGATGGTGGTAATCAATGACCAATGTAGGTACTTAGGAAAAGTATTTCTTAATGGTATATGCTGGGATTCGAACCGCATACCTTTTCGGATTGAAAAGAGTTCTTAAAACCACCACCGCTCTTTTGGCTCTCATATTAATGATATTACATAGAAATTTAACTCGTTTCACATTAAAAAGTCGAGTTGCAAGCGTAGTCGTACGAGTATATGACGAAACTGTATATTTGGGGCCCAGGTGCGGCGAGGTCTCGCGAGGGCCGTGTAAAGTTAATGGAACACCACTCTGACCTACATACGGGGACCGGTACTTTAATATTAGTTTTGACGTCAAAAACATTCTACTTCTGAGCCCAGCAGCCGGATTTACGTTCTTCAGCCGCAAACATGATGATCAGGAACGGATTCAAGACTCTGCTTTACGCAGTGGAAGGTGGTACGAGACGAATTCCAGTAAAATCTTTGCACCACTTACTGAAAGAATTCGGCCTAAGCAGATCTGCAGATTTTTTTTTTTATAAATGTTGCGAGGGAGAGGAGCAGAATTGAGGATGGATAATTTACAGTGTAATAGTGGTAGAGGCTCGGTTGTTTCTTACAACCTCTTACAAGCTTTCATAACATCCTAAAAAGGTATGTTCGAACCGTAACAGTTACTTTTCAAATTTGAACATGGAATAGCCACACTGTTTTATCCAATAAGCAGGATTTGTTCACACAATTTCAAAAGCAAATGAAGATTTAGGTAAATGTTATAGTCAAATAAGAACAAAAAAAATATTATACGAGTATACTCGTAGATAGTGTTTGGCAACTTCCTAAACCTTCCCTTCTGAATATGAGTCTTCCAAAAAAATATCTGGAAAAATTTGTCTACTGCCAAATTATTTATTTATTTATTTTATTTATTTCAAAACTTTAATGCACAAAGTACAAAAGGCGGACTTAATGCCCGTAGACATTCTCTGACAGCCAAACCTTTGGGACTAATTAGAACAACTGTAGGTGCAAGGAAAGTATAAGTGACACATCAATTAGATATAAATACTTAGATAATAAACTTACTTATATATAATTTACTTATAAATATACTAAATACTAATACATACACAATAATAAACATACATATAAAACTTACATTTTGATTGGAGCTATTTAGAAAATGTGAGTACCAGCTTTTTAAATGATGATCTGGTAGATGCCTGCCTTATGGTAATAGGTAGATTGTTCCACAGATTTGTAGCAACAACCGCAAAGGAATTCGAAACAAATCCGGAATGATGAGATGGAACGGAAAGAAGTGAGTTGTGAGAAGATCGGAGAGATTTATCATGAAAAGAAGAGAGATAGGCGAATTTGTCCTTGAGGTATTTCGGTGTCGCAGGCTCATTTAAAACAGAGTAAAGGAGACAGAGGACTCTAAGATTCCTGCGACAGCGAATTGGCAGCCATTTCAACCTAGCACGATACTCGGAGATGTGATCATATTTACGTAAGCAATAGATGAACCGGATACATGCATTTAGTAAACGGTCCATTTTGTTGAGCAACATCTCCGACATATCAATGCTGCACACGTCACCATAGTCGAGGAGAGGAAGAAGAAGGCTTTGGACAAGGGTTATTTTAGCTTTTAACGGCAGAAAGTTTTTAAGTTTATTTAGAGAGTGCAAAGAAGAAAATATTTTACCACTGGTTCTGGTGACTTGGTTTGTCCAGCTTAGATTAGAATCTAGGTAAACACCTAGATTCTTCACCTCACTGCAATACGCAATTGGGACGTTGTCAAACCGAACAAGGTCAATACTGCTAGTATCAACTTTGCTCAACAGCCGCGAGCTTCCTATTATGATCGACTGACATTTGCTCGGATTGACAACAACCCCAAAGCGTCTTTTTTTTTTTTTTTTTTTTTTTATACTAGCACGACCTTCTTGACCAAGAGTATATATTATTATATATGAGTATATATTAATTAAGCGATGCTAAAAATGTTACGTTAGACCGACCCGTCTATTCGTCAATGGAACACCTCCTTCGCTCCCGGCGGCCATCTGCCGAGCCAAATTGGGAGTTATGCTGGCCATCCCGGGTAAAATGGCCAAAGGAATACTATTTACATGCCATTTGCTTGATAACTTTAGCCGAATGGGAATTCGAGTAGTGATCACTTTAATTTAATTTACCTCAGCACCTCGAGTTGTTTATATACTCGTATTAAACTTAAATTGGTAAAAAGCGGAAATGGTCTATTTGTATGAATTATTTCCCTAAAATCCAATAAGGTTGCAGTTCGAACCCTGATATGTACTTAAAGGAAATACTTTTATTACTCCCTCGCTCGCCTCTCACTTTTTTCTATCTCATTGTCGCGTAGGGGTTGCGGGCAGAATAGGAACTGATATTTGTAATTAGCCTATTATTACACAGCCCGGAAGATTTGTATTGACCTGATTTAGGGAAACGACTAGCCTGGTAGTCTTCTGCTTCTCCAGACTCGCCTTGCACAGCAGTTCCATGGTGTGGAGTCGTGAGTAGCTGCGAGCGGTCTCCGGAGCGTTTCCCCTTCAGCAAATCGTACGATTCGTAGGGTTTATTTCCAAATGGCAGATCAAGTTGTTTTGATCAATGAGAAATACACTTTTCTTACGTACATTTTTAATAGATTTACAGCACCACCGTTCCCGTGCCTCTTAGTGGACGTTAAGCCGTCGGTCCCGGTTCCACTAATACCAACTTGTAGAATCGTTAATAAATTGTCGTTAAAAATTTACATCAGATCCTCGCCAACCCGTGCCCGTCTGGACTGCGTGGCGAGTGTAGGCCAAATTCTTCAGATATATGTTCTTGAAGGCCCATCGCCAACAGTGGGGTTCTAGGACGCTGTAATGATGAATGTTTTTTTTTATTATTTATATAACACAAACATTTTTGATAATTATTTAACTAACACACGATTAGCAACACGATTCCTATGTCGTAACGTTACATCATTCATGTTGTATTTTGCGTGTAGTTTATTATCGATTCCGCATTTTGTAGTAAACAAAAAAGCGCTGCCATCTCTTCTCCTTTTTTTTATTAAAACCTAAACCTTCTAAACCTTGTTCGGTCTCAAATCAAACAGATAGTCAAATGAACAGTCTTCTCCTCACTCTCTCACACATGGTGAATCTGGCATCCGTAGATTTTAACATTTTAAGCAAAATAATAGAAAAGGAAAGAGGAAAAAGTTAATGTGGTCTCATTTCTTAAGGAACTAAAAAGAACAGCTCAAGTCACGCTAATTACTGCGTCCCACAAAGAAAGTCCCCGCTAGGTGTCGTCCTAATGCACAGACATATTTTACACTCTCCAACCATCACATCACAAAGACGTACAGTCAGCTTAATGCAAACTGGATCTCCGTATTCTTTTATTACTAACATAATGTAAACGCCTCAATTGCGTACAGCGGCGAGGTGAAGAATTATTATCAAGTTGTACTTTTTTTTCTTCACTGCACTCTCCTAATAAACTTTTAAAAAAAATGCATTTGAAAGCTAAAATAACCCTTGTTCGTAGACTTCACCTTCCTTTTCTCGATGGTGATATAGACCATTGTATCAATCCCAAATGCCACAAAGTTATAATTTTGTTTAATGCTATTATATTTGATGTGCTTTTTAAATTCGGCTGTATGAGCAGCCAAACCGGCCTTTTTTGATGTAGAGGAAATGTGGCAAGCGGCAAAGGTGGCATCCCAAACAAGACATTTTCCCTCACTCCATGTTACAAGAGACATACCATCACTACGTGAAAGACCTGATGGTTCAAGGACGGACGGGATTTTAGCGGATTATAAACTTCTCTTTATAAACTCATTTAAGGCTTGGTGTCTGGAGAATCTGCTTGCGCTCTTTTGACAACTAAGGTTTTACCATTTCATCAACTTGAGAACCACACCTGCATATGTGAGGTTGACATAACTTTGAACCAAGGCGTAATGATAAATGGCTGCGATGATACGAGAGATTCTATATTTCTGTCCGCTTAAAAATAATAAAGGTTAGAACTCCCTAACCATGAAAGATATTTTGATAAAAAGGTGAGAAGCTAGGGTAGAAGACAACGACCCTTGCTGGAGCGCTGCCAAGATCGGTTCGTATGTGAGAAGCCATTTATATGCCATTACATATTGTTTACCGAAGATGAGGATCTATAATTATGCCTACAGTTATAAATAAAAGTCGACGGTCATAGACGTAGTGTGTCATATAAGTACCAGTCAATGAGATTATAAGAAAACTTTTTTTATCAGAACACACTGGTCCAAAACTATAGACCATGGAATTATAGATTAATAATTTTATACACAAACATTTAAAATCAAATAATACTTTAGGTTTGCCTAAGTATCCGATTTTCGAAAACAGCTATAATTTTATTTCGTAATTTTATAATATTTTTGTTACTTTATTGTTTCTCTTCCCAAATGATGGTTATCATGTACTGCTCCAGATACACCATACAAAATGATTTTGTATTACATCAATATTGTAAAAAGTTAATATGCGTACTTGCAAAAATAAATTAATTGAATTGAGTTAAATTGGCTCAATATCCGTTTTCGCAGGTCTACACATTTTCTAGTCTTCTCTTACTCCATCCTCTAAAAACCGATAACACCTTCGTTTTTAAAATGTTGATTTGAATTTCTTTGTGGCTCTCACGACCGCCTTTTCCGTTCTTCACAGAATAATCAACTCAAAATTCAGTCCCATAGCGCCAGCAGATATTCAGATTCGTTCACCGTGTCATCCTATGTCACATATAAAAGTATAAGCAAAAAAAAAAACAACAAAAAACGAAATGCCTTACTTAAGTAGTATATTCAGCAACTTCGCTTAAATGTGGCTAGGAACAATAGCAATATATCCAAAAAAAAATTAAAAAAAATACTTATGTTACACGCTGTGTATGTCTATTTGAAGATCTATTTTGCTTGTACTGTGTTTTATTCGTTATCCGTCAGAAGGATATCATTAAAATTTGGCACCGTGCCTAGAACTCGTGACGCCTAGACGTGTACTCTGAATCAACAAAAATATTCAATTTCACAATTATTTACGAGTACATATTTAGTGTAGTATGTGTAAATAATTGTGACGTGCAATGAAACGACAAAGGAATATCGATACATTTACAGCATTAAGTTCTGAGAAATATCCTTAATCAGTATAGCGGTTCAGTGAGGAAATGCGGCCAGCGTTCTTGCCCCCATACCGCGCGGACACGATTTATATTTAAATTAGGTTTTGTATTTTTAGTTTTAGTTTATTGTTCAGTTATATTTATAATTAGTTTTTAATTTCATTTTAGTGAAACATGTATTGAGCGCCATTTGACACGATCACGACATACCTCTTTCGCTTCATCGACATTTATCAACCTCTTCATAAAATGCCCTTTTGTTACGAATGCTTTTTAATGCACCTTCATCCAGTGTTTTATTTATTTGATCGTCTCGATCTGCCAGGGCCTCTTTTATCCACAACTTTTGCATTATATACCTGGTTCGTTAATCTTTCTTCGCTCATCCTTTCAACATACCCAAACCATCGTAGCAACCCTTTTTTATTTTTGTCCCTATGCTTTATTTTTAGGTATAAAACCTACCCTTTTCAGTATTTAGACGTTACGTATGCAGTCCGCTAAAGTGACGCCGCATATCCGACGCAATGACCTTATTCTACTGCATTAACCCTACTCTCATGCGCATTCTGACATATCTGGTCTCGCTTCCATAGATCAGTGTGAAATATGTCAAAGAAAAATTATAATATTAGTTATAGTATTCTCAATAAAATAATGATAGAATTAGAAACACATAATAGGTTTTTAATTTGTAGATAGGGTCCGGCACTTCTTCACCGGACCTACCTTCCGACGTCTGGTGTAGGACGATGTGTTATTTCAAATATTTCGTACATCCAGAGTAGAGGTTTGTGTCGTACAGTGTTATCGCTTAGTCAGTTGTTCCCATGTCAATAGTTCACGGCCCATAACGTCATTATTTTTATAGACTGTACTCGAGAAAAACTATCACAATGACTTATATGTTAATACCGGTCATAGATTTTATTTTTATATTTTAGACCCACCGTAGAATAAAACAAAAGGAAAACGTATGATACGAAGACATTTCGCGTGTAATTAGCAAACTACGTCTAAATGACGCACTTAAATCAGTAAGGTTGCCAAACCGTTAGAACGTAACACGCACTTCTACCCATTTTTATTTCCTAATTTTTTATTCTAGCACGACATGTACCTTGCGCCCATTATATAATGGTAAGTGGTGCGTGAGATCCATGAAGTCCCTAACACTATGCCGTCTTGACTGGGCATGACAGCAATTCGAGCCTAATCCCGAAATCTGTGGATACACATTACTGGGTTTATCGGCACGAACGGTGGATACCCTGGCAGACTGAGCAAATTATCACTATTATTCCGCCTACCACCTATTTGTTATTCTCGTTAAAAGTTTGTGCTATTTGCAATGATGTCAAATGCCATTTTTTTCTTTCAATGAGAACTAATATTATAAGTTAGTTAATATTATTAGTAGTTAGTATAAATTATCAATGATACGACGAACTTCGTACCGCCTGACAGTCAGACACCAATGAATGTCATTATTAATAATAATACTACTCACACTCACTGGGAGAGGTCGATTAACCGTTGAGCGGTAAATGGTTTGACTTGGCTTTATTTCTGTATTCGACGACAGTCAAGCGTAGAGTGGGCTCGCGCAGGAGTCTCAAGAGCAACGACTGAGTAACTATATATACACACATCAAAAAAGTCTAGGGATCAAGCATGTTTATGCGGATTTCTTGTGATTGAGATGTGGCTTTGTAATAAATTTATGATTTTATAAATTTATATGGATCCTTCATAATTTAAAACAGGAACTGTCAATCAAATTCGAGTAAAAGATGAAAATCAGCTGTCAATATTTTCCCTATAAAAACATAAGACGCATTGAAGACATTATTAGTGCTACTGTTTCCCTACTACTGATTAAAACCAACGTTATTATGGAGCGGCGACGTCATTTAAGCAGGGAAGAAATGATCAGAGCCGTGGGAATGATAGAAGCTGGTTCCCGGCAACGTACTGTGGCTTTAGCTCTGAATACAAGTCAGAGTGTTATCAGTCGACTTTGGACACGTTACCGAACCACTGGTACCGTGGCTGAGCGCCATGGAGGACGGTATCGCTGCACCACACGGAGACAAGACCGATACATTCAAATCACAGCTCGAAGAACTCCAACAATAACCGCCATGATGTTAGCCGTGAGCCTTCATCGCTCTTCAGGGAACTTAATTAGCGACCAAACAGTCAGAAACCGCTTGCATGAAGTGAACCTTCATTCCCGAAGACCGCTACGGGTACCACCTATAGCAATGCACAATCGTAGGACTCGATATCAATGGGCTCTTGAACACAGAAATTGGACAGAAGAACAATGGCGTTTCGTGTGCTTTTCTGATGAGTCTCGTTTTGGTATGAGGCCGGATACAAGACGTATACGACACTGGAGAACCCCTGGACGCCAACAGCGATTAAAATCCTGCCAGGAAGTCCATCCTTATAGTGGTGGAACCATCATGGTATGGGCGGGTATTTCGATCGGCGGAAGAACTGAGTTGATTTGGATCAGAGGCAACCTCAACGCTCAAATTTATGCTGAGACGGTTGTATCAGACGTCATCGTTCCTCTACAAGTGCATATCGGTCCCTTATTTCAGTTAATGCATGATAATGCACGACCGCACACCGCAAGAGTTGTAAGACAGACTCTCGCCGCAGCTAACATCAATGTCCTGCCCTGGCCTGCTCAGTCGCCAGACTTGAACCCGATTGAGCATGCATGGGATATTCTTCAGAGAAGAGCTCTGCCGAATATGGAGGGTATCCAGTCGCAAGAAGACCTTTTTTTGTTGTTGCAACGAACATGGGCGGCCATTCCACAGCGTGATTTGGATGAACTCATTTTGAGTATGCCAAACCGATGTTCTTGTGTTGTTAGTGTTCGCGGTAGAAACACGGATTATTAATTGTTTAAGTTACCCAATAAAATTAAAAAAAAAACTGTTATTTCAGTCTTTTTTTCGAACTTTAATGTTAGTGGTTCAAATGTCAAAAATCCCTTTATTAGGAAAATGGCAATTTTTTTTACTAATGCAAAGGTGACTTGGTTTATCGTTACTGTAGACAAACGAAAACATTTTATTTGATCAATCCTTAAAGAAAATTTTAATGAATATCAATCAGGAGAAAAGTTATTGCAAAAATATATGTTGATCCCTAGACACTTTTGATGTGTGTATAATAAGGGCGCTAGGGAGTTTTAGGCTCCCGCTCGGTACCCTCGGTCGGCATTATTCCCAAAGTTTAATCCCGATCGGTCTAGTAGTTTTGAAATGCATAATGAACATACATACACAAAGACATTTATTTTTAAATATATAGATAACTCTGCTGTGAATGCTGTGACACCTAATTGGTACATATATTTTATAAGTAAAGTACAGTATCATCACGACCGTTTCCCTTTCGGGGTGATCAGAAACCACGCTTATAAATAACCGGATTCACATTTAGCCAACTTTACTATAGGCCAATCATGACAAGTGGCAAGCTCGCCGACAGCACAGCGTAACAAACTCGAGAAATATCACAAATAAATTAAATATTAAATAAAAGTATTTATTTACATTAATATTTTTTTTTGTGTCCCAACCAGGAATCTAACCCGGTACCTCCGAGTCTAAATCCACGGACTTCACCGCTACACCACGAAGGCAGTCTTACTTACTTCATAAGTAATAATTATATTATGTTATGTGTGTGATAATATATGTACGGCTGTATGTACCATATAAATAATAACCCTAGCTGGACATTTTCACGTCTTAATGTTGCCACATAAAAAAAGAACTGCGCGACCTAAAAGTTTAGCTAACGGAGCGTGTATAAGTACCACTAAAGCCGGCCAAACTATCGAGAACTATGAAGTGCCTTTAATTCGGCTCCCAATCAAAATGCTTTTCAACTATTTCTACTACATTTGTTAATTTTAAAAATAAGTGTTGTTATGCCCTAGCATGACCAAACTTTGGTATCGAATCGAGTAAAAATTTAAAAATGTATACACCTAAGTATATACTTCCGAGCTGTCAATTTGAAGTTGCGTCATATATGTATGTCTTGTTAACAATTCATGTTCTCCATTTGATAATGAAGTTTTATCATGCTAGGGCTACGGATGGCTAGCGGAAAACAAAATTTTTGACTATAATAGAAAAAGTAAAGTATCATCACGACCATATCCCTTCCGGGGTAGTCAGAAGCCAGGCTTTATTTTAGTGAAGTGGATTCACATTTAGCCAACTTTACTAATGTGTCGATCATGACAAAAGGCAAGCACGTCGATGTCTCCAGCGTACCAAACTCGGGAAATATCATAAATCAATAAAAAAAAAATGTGTCCCGACCAGGAATCGAACCCGGTACCTCATAGTCTAAATCCACGGATTTAACTGCTAGACAACGGGCAGTATATAAGTAGTAAAAAATTATCACCACGACCGTATCCTATATCTCGAAAACTAATTGATGTATCAAAAATCGTTTTTTTAACAAGTATTTTTATAATTAACAGAGAACACGGGTTCGATCCTCGCCAAGCCGTCTGGCCAGCGTGGCGAGTGTAGGCCAAATTCTCCAGATACATGTTCTGGAAGGCCCATCTCCAGCAGTGGAGATCTAGGACGCTGTGTCGCTAGAGGCTGTAATAATGAAAATGATGATGGGTTCAATTCCTGGTCGCGACACAATTATATTTATTAATGTAAATAAATACATTTATTATTATTTAATTTATTTGTGATATTTCTCGAGTTTGGTACGCTGGAGACATCGACGAGCTTGCCACTTGTCATGATTGGCTATAGGCCAAGTTGGCTAAATGTGAATCCGCTTATTTATATGCGTGGTTTCTGACCACCCCGAAAGGGAAAAGGTCGTGATGATAAAATGTAATAATTTTCTAAATATAATAATTAATATGTAAAGTGTATTTATCAATAGTACATGCCGGGTTTCAAACTTCGACTTATTTGATTAAAGGAAAGTGTTATAACATCCGAATCCCCACTGATTCTTTCTACTTCTATGTATCATCTAAGAACACAGAGCTCCACTATTCGGCCTTCCAAAACTTTTTTTTTTCATATGTGGACTCCACTGGCTTCGATGGCCAGACGGGTTGGCGAGGACTCAATCTACGTATGTATTAAGTTGATGAATTTCTTCGCACAGCCATTCCTCGCATTTTCCACATTCACCACACGTTTGGGTGAACACCAGCACCACACAGTGCGGTGAGCGCATTTTTGGCAACAACTTAGAAACCAGAACACAACGGGTGTTCAGTCAACGTGATTTATTCCTCTTCGGAACATAGACAGCTATATTATGGACCAGGGCTATCTTTTACGAATTTATTCTCAGAAACAAAATATTTAACCAATTAATAGAAATGGCAAAGGATTGATACGTAAACTACATATTTTATTTTCTAAACAACTTAATTGGTTGGTACACTTCTTGATCGAAATACACTGACCATGGCGGTGTGCCTTCGTCTCGGAGCCCGGACTGTCCACCCACACCAGTGTCGGTATGAAGAGCCCGTGGAACATCTCGGACACCATCGGATTTCTTGCGCTAGAAGTGCTGGCCGCATTCCTCATAACGCTGCTTTGAACGACATCATTCGAAGGGCTTTTGTCACTGCTGGAGTACCCGCGATCCTAGAACCCTCTGGGATTGCGCGGAGCGATGGCAAAAGACCCGACGGCATGTCCGTTGGGCTGTGGAAACTTGGCAGGTCCCTGGTGTGGAATGCGTCATGTGTAGACACATTAGCCTCATCACACATCCATCGTCAAGCGCGGGAAGTGCGGCGGTTTCTGCTGAGAACCTCAAGCTGCGCAAATACGCCAACCTCAGTACAGATTACGAATTTGCGCCGTTTGGGGTCAAGACGATGGGCCCATGGAGACACTCAGCCAAGCGTCTGGCCAAGGAGTTGTCCAAACGGCTAACGGAAAAGTCTGGAGACAGGAAAGCTGGCAATTATTTCTGCCAACGTATTATATATATCTGCCAGTCTTCTTGGGACTATCTCTGATGGGTCGTCTCTTGAGAACATATTTTATTTATAGATTTTTTTTATTAGGTTTAGTTTTTAGTTATTTAATTTGATTATTTCTATTTAAGTAGTTTGTAATTATTATTTTAAATTTTATAAATAAACAGTTATATTTAAGTTTTTGTATTCCGGTCAATATTATATAGGTGTATGTGGGGAACAAACTCGTCTTGTTTTAAGTAATTAAAGAGAAAACCAACACCGGTCTGGAAGTAAAAAAGGATAGAAATAAACCAGACAGCGAGGTTTATCTTTTTTTACGTCTCTGAAATTTTAGCGGCGGCCATAAAATATAGGCATTGGCAAAATTAATTAAATTATGAAAAGAAAAATTATACAATTACAAGAAAATTATGAGGGATAGCTCACATACACTTACTTAGATATACGGCCGTGTGCCTATGAGACTCGTTATTGGCTGAAATAACCAGAGTGACAAGCTAACAGCCAATCACGTGGCGTATATCAAAATATAGATTATTAATTATTTTAAACATTATTTTTGCAATCGGCCGATAATCTTGCTTTTTGTGTTTGCCTTTACTTCTATTATTTAGTGAGTTTAGTACGCTGGAGACATCGACGAGCTTGCCACTTGTCATGATTGGCCTATAGTAAAGTTGGCTGAATATGAATCCGCTTATTTATAAGCGTGGTTTCTGACCACCCCGAAATGGAAACGGTCTTGATGATACTTTACTTTTTTACTTTTTAGGAAAATTATTTTAAATAAACATGGTTAGTTTACCGCCAACGCTATTTGACAACAGTACCTCGTCATTTACTCCTTTAGTTAGTCTAAATTCAGGATTTAAACAGGTCTAACCTGGGGTAAGCGGCGAGACACTGTATCAAATAACATTGTCGGAAGTCGTCCGTAGTGAAATTACCTTAGAGGAATTTTGCTCTCGACGCGACGACGTATCTGTCAAGTTCAAATTGATTATTATTTTAAAATACTCATTATTAGGGTTTCATTATAAAATCATCCAATGACAGATGTAGTAGATAGGCAGTTTTATAAAAAAAAACAACAGGAGCTGCGCTGGTTTATTACTCTTTAATATTGAGTGGCAGAATTAAGACTACCCACATTTTACTTTTAAATAAATAAAATTGTACTTAAAACTCCTAACAATGATATATGACTGTGTATTTTTTTCCCATTTCACAAATTCACACAGTTCCCCCGAGGACCTGAGCAGAACATCACCGGAGGCGACACGTTCCATTGCCACAATCATGCACATATTATGAGAGTTGTGTGTTTCAACAAACAATGATAAAACTTCATAAACATACAAGCTTGCTTATTTTCCTCGAAAAAAAAAGTGTTGAAATGTCTTTCTTACATGTTTGTATTTATATTTTATATTTATTACTTGATTAATGGCTTGAACGTAGCATCCCGGCGGGTTGGTCTCGGATTGAACTTCGACAAGACGAAAATTTCAATAATCATGACAAACCGAGGCCAATCTGCGTGAGAAACGCTACTCTCGAAGTTGTGCAAAATCGGGCTCTCTCAGGCAGACTATCCAATTAGACGCAGCCAACTTCAGCAAAGAAGCCGATAGACGCATTTAGCTAGGATGCATCCTCTCATCGTCCATACCACAATGTTTAAAGACTTTAACTTTAACCAGTGCGTCCTTCCGGTAATATCTTACGAAGCAAAGACGTTGACACTTACAGTCAGTACAAGTCGGTCAACGATTGAATTTGCTTTTTGGTATTTCTCTAATGGATAGAATTCGAAACGTTTATATTTGTCAGAGAACGAAAGTTATATAGCTTTTAAAATTAGCAAGCTGAAGTGGCAATGGGCCGGACACATCAGCCGCAGAACCGACGGCCGATGGAGCAAACGGGTTCTGGATTGGCGACCACATACAGGAAGACACAGAGTGCGTCGACCCCCCGATGTAAAGAAGGTCACTGGTGGGGGTTAGATATAAGTGGAGAAAGATAGCATTACGTGAGGGGACCTTGGAGGAGGCCTACATCCAGCAGTGGAGAGATATAGGCTGATGATGTTGACTTTATAAACTAAGGTGGATGTTACTCGTAATGTTACGTTGATGCTTGTCTGTGTATATGTTTGGAAGGTAGTTGTTGGTGTTCAGGATCCCATGGTGTGGCGTGTTCGGTATCGTCCCTTCCTTAAAAGTTCATTGCAATGGTTGCACGTGTATCACTCAACTATTTCTTCCAGCTGTCAAACGGGTTCCTTCATGAGATCCTCGAAATGGATATTCTTTATTGTAAACTCTACACAAATTGAAAGACACAAATGTTACCATTTTAAACATTATCGGTAAGATAAGTTATTTTACTGGCAACATTGAAAATTGCGTTCCTGTATTAAAATTATTTTTACAGGTTATTTTTTGTTTTATAGGTTTTCAATTTAAAATAGTCTAGCACTTGACATCCATAGTCATTCAGTCTTTCATATTATGAATATTCATGTGTCACTAAAATTATTTATAATTGTGAAACGATATCTGATTTAAATTTTACATAACAATGTGTTCGTTTTCTAAAACAAGTAATTTAACAAATTATTAATAAGAAATACAATGTTAAATAATATATGTACATTCATTCATTACTGTCCTAAACCGTCCAAAACATATATCTGGAGTATTTGGCCTACACTCGCCACGCTGGCCAGACGGGTTTTCGAGAATCTGATGTCAATTTTTAATGATACTTAATTAACGATTTATACGAGGCAAGGAAACGATGGTGTTGTAAATCTATGACAAATGTACGTAAGAAAAGTGTATTTTGTGTCGGTTTGAACCGACCTTTGTAGGATTTCAAGGAAAGCCTTCTTAAAACCCAGCACCACCGCATTATATATAAATAAAATAAAAAAATAAAACTATTTATATATAAAATAAAATAATATATACACCTAATATAAAAAAATACTACACCTAATTATATATACACTACACTACATTACACTACACTACACTACATTACACTACACTACATTACATTACACCACACTACATTACACTACACTATAGATGTATTTATTATTAAGTTTGAGTCAGAGGAACCTGGAGTGCTTTCACACAGACTAAGCTTTCGCTTAGTTTAGTTTTGCCTTCAGTCTCCTACATAAATGTTTTAAAAATATTGTTACTAATTTTAAGCTTTGTGGGAGAAAAAAAAATAACTTTTTTTTTTTTATTTATTATTTTTTATATATTAGCCGAAAACAAAATAAATACGTTTCAAGGTACGTCGCGATGTACCTTGAGTTTGACAGTTCTATTCTTTGAGCGAGTGACGTGCCAAAGCGTCCCTCCGTTTGACAGCTGGAAGGAATAATTAAGTAGAGGAACTGTTAAGGAAACATCTAAGATTACGTGTCTGAGTCTGTCTCGCATTGTAAAATAAATTATCTGCAAAGTACTGTCGACAAAATTTATTTATTCATTCATTCTTCAATATAAAATCTTTAATTTTATAATGTTCATATAAAGTTCATGGTCGTCGGACGGACAAATGTCGACAATACTTCTGAGCTTTACATTAAAGACCAACCGCTCGATAGAATTAAATCATACAAATATCTAGGCTCTATTGTAAACGAAGAAGCAGATCAAAGTAGGTACTGAAATAAAATGCCACATAGAACAAGCTAGAAGCGCCTTTGTTAAAATAAGCCACCTTCTCTACAATTGCAATCTCAAACTTCCTACAAGATGCCGACTCGTCCGATGCTACAAATTTTCCATTCTCATGTATGGCGTCGAATCATGGACCCTGACAAACACAATGTCGAAAAAGTTAGAAGATTTTGATTATACAGGAGAATGTTAAAGATATCATGGAAGGACAGAGTAAGAAACGAAAGTGTCTTGCAGAAGATGAACAATTTCAAGTTGCACTATTGAAAATGGTAAAGCGAAGGAAGTTGGAGTACTTGGGACACATCATGCGCAATAAAAAGTATAGCTTGCTGCAGCTCGTCATGCAAGGCAAGAAACAGGGCTCCAGAAGACCCCGGTCTTCCCGGAAAAGACGCTCTTCCTGGCTCAAGAACCTCAGGGAGTGGTTCGGGATGAGCACCAGATTCTTGTTCCGGACAGCGGCCAACAAAATCAAAATCGCCTTAATGATAGCCGACCTATAGGAGATGGCACCTTAAGAAGAAGAAGGATTTTATAATGATAATTTCATTAGAATTAAAATGCCTGAAAGTAAGAAAAGTGTATTTCTTATTGGTACATGCCGGGGGGGAATCGACCTTTGTATTAGGATATTAAGGAAAGCGTTCCTACAACCGAGCCACCGCCGCAATCAAATATTCGTATCCAATTGGAATATATAATTATTTATCCTTAGAAACTTGCGTATATTATTTAAAAAAAAAAATTGGAGAATGAATCCATTTTGTCGACTGTACATATTTTTATTGCAAATCTTGGCGGGAAGTTTAATCAGATGCGTGTGAAAAATAGGCCCTATTTGTTACGTCGCCGAAGACTGGCTGAGATGGCCCAAAGTTTTTGCCACAGATTGTCTGCCTCGTATGCAGATATCTAGTGATTTATTATCAACCTTTTTATGGCCATAAACAAAGAATATGGTTTGGTCCGTTTGGGGAAAATAGTTTAGCAGTTTACCATGAACATCATGAGTAAGGAAGACAAATTTCTTAACATTCCATGGGTTCCGGGTCCTTGCAACTGGATTAAAATATTCTATGTATTTAAGTATGATTTTTGAAGTTTGCTGTTTGTAAAGTGGTAGGCCTTATTCTGTACTGATAACGAGGTAGGGTCACTAATGCGGGTCTTCGATGACTCAATTAAAGAGCATTTAGCAGACAGTGTTGGTTTATTGCAAAATAACTTTAAAATAATAGGATAAAATTATCTAGTCAACGCCTGGTGTGCGGATAATTAACTAGCTCTATTCCTATTTAGACAATGTAATGTTTTCGCTTATACTAATAGACTGCCGCCCCGAGCAGTTTTAGTAAATTGTTTCTGAATTAAGCCAAAGAGAGAGATCTGGTTAGCTTCTATAATAGTTTTGTTCGTGTTGTGTAAATCGAGTCAGGCATTTAAGTTTTTTGAATAATGCAGCTAGCAAACTGTGCTGTCTAGACTTTACTTTATCTTGCCTCCTTTCTGCAGTATTATAATGTAGAATTTACAAAAGGTTTGATAGTAGATTATTATTCTATAGCCGCAAACGTTATACTCCTATAAAGAATATCCTTTACTAACGGAATTTCATCGAAATCAGCCCAGCCATTTTGGAATCCATTCCCACATTTGAACATTGATTTTCTTGTATGCCTAAGATAATAATAATAAAATACTTTATTGTACAAAATTACAAAAGAAGTGTACAAGGGCGAACTTAATGTCGTATGCATTATTTTTATTATTATTATATATTATATTATTAGCTACCCTTTGTGATAGTGATAAGTGAGGTTATAGGATGCTTATAAACAATAAGTCAATAGAACTAGATACTTAGGTAATAGATAAGATATATAGAATTACATACATATGTATATTATTGTTTTGATTTTATCTACATCCGTGAACCAGCAATTAACTCTAAATCCATTAGACGCGGAGGTACGGGTTCGATTTTTGTAATTTAAAAGTAAAAAGTACAGTATATTTACGAACGTTTCCCTGGGGTAGCCTGAAACCACGCTTATAAAGAAGCGGATTCACATTTAGCTAACTTTGCAAAGTTCCAAGCTCGTCGATGTCTCTAGCGTACCAAACTCGAGAAATATCATAGATAAATTCATTATTATTTCAATTTATTTATTTTAATTAATAAATATTATTGTGTCCCGACCAGGAATCAAACCCTGTTGACGACTGGCTGGTGTTCACATACGTTTATGTATATAGTTTTGATAGTTTTGAAGGAATGTTTGAGTTGTCACGGAGACGGAGTAATGTGTTAAATAATAATAAATAAAATTAATAATTTCTGGAATTTTAATAAATCATAAGATCCATCCTTAACAGTACCTTTGAGTCTAAATCCACGAAATTAACTGCTAGACCACGGATTTGAGAATTGTAAATTATTTGTGATAATTGTCAAGTCTGGCACGCTCAACCTGTTTTCCCTTGCTATGATGGGCGATTTTTAAATAGGTTGTCTCCATAAAAAGCGTTGTTTCTGATCACTTTTTATCCGCAAAGGAACCTGTTGACGACTGGCTGGTGTTCACATACGTTTATGTATATAGTTTTGATAGTTTTGAAGGAATGTTTGAGTTGTCACGGAGACGGAGTAATGTGTTACATAATAATAAATAAAATTAATAATTTCTGGAATTTTAATAAATCATAAGATCCATCCTTAACAGTACCTTTGAGTCTAAATCCACGAAATTAACTGCTAGACCACGGATTTGAGAATTGTAAATTATTTGTGATAATTGTCAAGTCTGGCACGCTCAACCTGTTTTCCCTTGCTATGATGGGCGATTTTTAAATAGGTTGTCTCCATAAAAAGCGTTGTTTCTGATCACTTTTTATCCGCAAAGGAAAAAATACACTCTATTGTACAAATATAATTTAGGTAAATACATAAGGGTTGTCTTTCTTCCCAAGTTTTGTTTGAGATCGTAATGATGGGCCACATGACTGAATCTTTGCTTCACAACAATGCTATCGTCTTTTGGATGTTTGTTCCATACTCCTACATATAAACGACAAGGCATTTATAAACAACTTACAGGCCTTGTAAAGTATCACCACGACCTCAATTCGGTTGCGGAGAGGACAGGAACACCACGCTTTTTACAAAACAGGTTTACATTTATACTAATCGTAATGTCTCGCTGCACACGAAGTTATAAAACGTGTTGTAATTGCTTTGATTACTTACCAATAACATATCGATATATACTTGTCGATAAAAATTACACAAGTTTACTTTCTTTTAATAAGTTCCGCTACCCGATCCAAGATGGCGCTAATATTAGATGCACACAATTGGAAGCAGTTAGTGGACTCCGACCGTCGAATACCTGGGCTGTATCATTAACAGGACGTTGAAAATGGGTGAAAAGTCTGTTATGAATTCCAGCTTGCCGCTCAGGTTAAAGGTCCGGATCTACAAGATGTTCATCCGTTCTCGTCTCACCTATGCTGCGCCAGCCTGGCACCACCTTCTGGCCAAGACCAACAGGGACAAGGTCCAACCAAAGTCAGCAGAACATATCGCTCAGAGTGGTTTCCCGAGCGCCATGGTTCGTGCGTAATTCCGTCTTAGCTCGAGATATGGAGATGCCTACTATTGAGAACTTTGTCGTTGACTAGATGTATGTTCTATCGGGCTGAAAACGGACACTTCAAGCATCTCCAAAATATCGCTCCGTCTTGTGCACGCCCCCCCCAACGGAAGATCACTTCCTAGAGAAGTACTCCTGGAGGAGAGCTGAAGCAGTCGAACCTAGCCCCCTGGATTCATGAGCCATACAGGCGCTGTTATATTAGTAACGGCGCCCAGCACTAAACGTGCATGAATTACCGGCAGGTGGTTACCCAACCCAGACCCCACTGTCTGTCTGTCGGAATCAGTTACGCAAAAAGGATATGATAAACAATTTTAATAAATTTAATAATAAGTAATATACGATATTTATAGTCTTAAATAGACTTATCATTAGGTTAGCATTGGCTCAAATCATTTCTAAGTTGACCAATAGGAATAAGTTCCTTTACTCGATCATAGATGGAGCTATTGTAGTTGCACACAATTATAATATTAAAAACACTAATCATAAGGTTGACATTGGCTCCATTCATTGCTCAGTAGATTTGTTTTTTTATTCAAACTGTTAAGTACTCGTATCTATAAAAGTTGAAGGTTTTGCTAGTGGACATTAGGTGGCGTAAAAAAATAGGTAAACATATTTTCTATGGAAATATGCCAATAACCACTCCATCTCATATTTAACATCGTTGATAATGTTTCCACTTTGCTATTACTAACTTTTTATCACAATAGATGGCGCATGATAGATGGTACCTAATCGATCTGTCAGTTGCATAGAAAACTTGTATTTTTATTACGAAATTTATTATTTTCTAGATATATTGCCGAAGTGAGCAGCTTTTAAGAGTACAAATCGAAATTTCCAAGCGAAATCAAAGATATGGTGATCTCAACGTTCTATTAATTAAACCTTATTTCTATTGTTCGTAAACGGTGTTCGCCATTCTAAATCGTCTTTTAAGGTAGGTAACGTTAAGTTAAAATACATTTTTCTGACATAAATATAAAAAAAATCTACAAAAGCATTTAAAAAATGATGCGTCATAGGTGTAAACAAGGTACCATTGCCGCTGGCGACATCTACAAAAAGCTTTGCCTGATACACCCGATTCGATAGCTAGAAATAGTTGTAATAAAATTACCTCAACAAAATAAAAATAAAACCTCATATCGTAACTAGAAAATATAAAAATTAAATAAACAATACACTAACAAACCACACTCTTGTTTTTTGTGTTGTGACGTCAGAGAGATGACAAGAAATGAAATGAACGTAAAATATTACGTTTGCTTGTAAAATACAATACATCAATTGTGTGCAAATTTGTTTACAACAACTACAAAGTAATAGATTAAATTATTAAAGAAATAAACCGCAATACAATAACAGAAAATACCTGTAACATAGAAAACAATAACAAAACAGTACGACACTAAATTAAAAAGATACCTACTTATAAATAAAATACCAAATGTCATTGTATCAAGGGTACCCCATATAAAATCAGCCATACTCGTACATCCTGTCGTAGTACTCCTTTAAATTATAAAAGGGTCTTATCAGAAGAAAAGATTTTAGTAAATGTGAAAAAGTCTTCACATTATCACTGCTTTTAATATCAGTACCCAAGCAGTTAAACACCTTTATTGCATTATAATTTAAGCCCCTGTGATAGCCACTATAATTTGGCTTTGGGGCTCTTAGGTCATACTTATATTTTAATCTTACCGGATATTTAAATATTTTATTTTCACATTTGACATGCAGGTGATTTATTTTTATTTATTTATTTATTGGTTTTACAAAATCACAGCATTAAATTAATAAATAAGTGATGTGTTTTTTTTTATGTGAAAAATATCAACTTATTTGTATGAATTTATACTACACTTGTACGAGTATATACTATACATTATTCTTATTACGTAACGCGTTAAAAAATCTTATTTCCATTTAGGTTATTCTTGACCAACATTAAGATATTAACCCAAATACTAATTTGAAAGAGTGAAAAATAAAAGAGTTTTATGTAGTTCTGAAAAACACGGTGCAGGAACATAAAGCGCCTGAACGATGGAGCGGGCAACGGTTAAGGAGCTCTTAGGAGTTTATCTTAATATTAAAAGGAAATATACTTTAACCAAAGACATATACTATTAGGACGGACCCTTGAATTGCAAGTCCAAACTATATTTAGGGCGTAGATATAACAAGCAAAGGAGTTGTGTCTTTCCCTGACGGCAGAACTGGACTGCACTTTTATCAAAAGCCTTAAACCTAGACGTAAGTAAAGTATCATTACGACCGTATACCTTACAGGGTAGTCACGCTTTTGTAAGGAGCGTGTTCACATTTAACCAACTTTACTGTAGGCCCATCATGACAAGTGTAAGCTCGTCGAGGTCTCTAGCGTACCAAACTCGAGAAATTACACAAATAAATTAGTGTGTCCCGAACAGGAATCGAACCTGCAAGTCTAAATTCTTAGACTTAACGGCTAGATCACAGAGGCAGTTGACCTTGACCTAGTACAGCTCAATGCCAGTTAGTCTTATGTTATCAGAGAGATTGTTTTATAAATTTGAGGCGTTAACTGTAAAATAATTTAAACCAAACCAGAATGATGCAAGGAGACAATGAATGAAGTGAGTTGTGAGAAGAACGAATTTGGATTTGTCGTGAAACGAAAAAAGAATTTGATATTTTTTTTTAGAGAAATATAAGAGCTTCCTCTATTCATAACCGTTTTTTCCAAAAAGAATAAACCGAAATAAGGTATGTGGGTATTTTTTGCATTTTTAAATTGTTTTTATAAGTAAAGTAGTATCATCACGACCGTTTCCCTTCCGGGGTAGTCAGAAACCACGCTTATAAAAAAAGAGATTCGCATTTAGCTAAACTTTACTATAGGCCAATCAAGTGACAACCTCGTCGATGTCTCAAACTCGAGATAATCACACAATATTTATTAAATTATTAATATTAAATATTATTGTGACCCGACCCGGAATCAAACCCGATACCTTCGACTCTAAATCCACAGACTTAACCGCTAGACAACGGAGGCAGTTTTTTTATCTAGGATTAACACTTCTAGGCCAATAAATTATTGTTTTGGGACGGTCCTTATATTTTACACAATAGTAATATGTCAATGACGTTATTCTATACCTTTAAAATTATGCTAAAAATAATAAACGCTATTTTATTACCCTTTAAATACTTTACGGTAATTTTAATTAAATTCCTGAATAACATTTTGTTCAAAAGTTTGCGAAGAATTAAATATCAGGCGCTTTCTTCAAGGAATTCGTCAATTTCATTACTAATACCCGCACTGTCTTATATTTAAACTCTTTGTCTGCGGTATATTAATAGTATGTTATTACAATAATAATATTTTAGTCAAAAGCTCCTAGAACACAGCGTCCTAGACCTCCACTGCTGGAGATGGGCCTTCCAGAACATATATCTGGAGAATTTGGCCTACACTCACTACGCTGGCCAGACGGGTTGGCGAGGATCTGATGGCAATTATTAATGACAGTTTATTCGAGACACGGGAACAATGGTATTATAAATCTATGACAAATGTAAGTAAGAAAATAGTACATAAATAAATTTTATGTGTTTTTTTATAAAAATAAATTATATTTTATTTATTTTACTTGATTACTTGAAGTAGGTAATATTTTAGTATTATTTTTTTTATTTCTAAAAGGAATTGTAGGAATTATATATATGTATTTTTAAATTGTTTCAGCTTTAGTTTTAGTATTTCGAATAATATTTAGTTTTTGTATATTTTTACTTATTGTAATTTTTATAATATTGTTATTTTTTATAGGCCATAAAAGCTAATGTGGTGGTCGCCTATAATAGGTGCAGCATTCAACTTCTGATTTAGTGTTAAGTACAAATAAGTGTGTGATGTTAGCACTGTTACTACCGGCTACCCTATTATAAATAAATAAATAAGAAAAGTGTATTTCTCATTGGTACATGCCGGGGTTTAAAACGAGTTTTTTTAGGATTTTAAAGAAAGCGTTCTTACATCACCGACTAAGCAATAAAAAGCATACTTTTGCAGAATAACGTCACGAGCTCCTTGTAAAATATATAAAAAATCTATTTCTCACAGTTGAAATGTCAAAACTGAGCGTCTTATTGCGCAATCATTCATTCATCATTACAGCCCCTAGAACACGACGTCCTAGACCTCCGCTGCTGGAGATGGGCCATCCAGAACATATATCTGAAGAATTTGGCCTACACTCGCCAAATTCCACGAGTTGGTATTAGTGGAACCGGGACCGACGGCTTAACGTGCTCTCCGAGGCACGGGAACGGTGGTGTTGCAAATCTATGACAAATGTACTTAAGAAAACTGTAGGTATTTCTCATTGGTACATGCCGGGTGGGTTTGAACCGACCTTTGTAGGATTTTAAGGAACGCGTTCTTTCAACCGAGCCAACACCGCGCAATATAAAAATTCAAATAAAATAAAATTTACATAAATTCCGTTACTCTCTTTCCCTTCTCTCCTCTTTCTCCATGTTCCTGCAAATATATTCTAATGAAGTATTATTATTTATATTAATAAATACATACGGTAATAATACAGGTTTTCATGCCACACCTGTATAAACATAGATATCAGCTGTATTATAATTTTAAGGCTAGGGACAAATTTAGCAAAAAAATCGCTGTGGATAAATGTGCTTACAATTAAATTATATCGTTTATTTAGATATAACTAAAAACAACTTAAATTAAAAATTAAATAAACTAAACCTAATAAAAAATGTCCTCTAGAGACGACCCAAGTCGCTACATTTTCCCTCTGTATAGCGAGGCTTAATACGTTTGCAGAAATAATTGCCAGCTTTCCTATCTCCAGAGTTTTCCGTTAGCCGTTTAGACAGCTCCTTGGCCAACAAAGATTAACAGGTCACTGCAATCTGCTAAGCTGCTAGTCTGCTAACAGCTTACTCTTTGGACCACTTTGCTGCTTAGTCTTTTACTGCTAGTAAATTAGAATCATTTAAAATAATGGCGTTTTGTGGACCAGATCCACTGTCAGAGTCTCTGCTCCGTATTACATTACGGGAAGAACGCACTCTCGTCGAAGTTTTCAAAATGCCGCCTATCCTAGCTAAATGTGTCTTACGGTTATTTTGCTGAAAATCCTGATAGCTCCGCTTAAAATTGTCAATATTATCCCTAGCCTAGTGTTTGGGTCTCATTCATTGTCAAATTCCATGCGAAAACAGCTTTATACTTGCATATTTATGTATAATTAGTTAGGTAAATTAAATTGTGAAATGTCCATTGACTATAATATTAACTGGGCTACACAACGTCGTTGCGTGACGTAGAGCGTCTCACTAAAGAGGCTCATAAACCTACAATATTAGTATAATACGTTATGAACGTAAAGGGGTAGGTAGTATTTATAGGTTGCGCAATAACTGAACACAAATTGGAACAAATTACATTTCTAGGGTATTCTGGCCGAATCGGATAAGTGCATAATGTTACAATAAGAAAAAATATATAATATATCACTTTATTCTCTCAAGTTTATAGAAAAAAATATCTAGCATTTGTTGCACGTATTATATAAAAAAATATCATCACGCTTTTCTTATGTTTTTTTTAATAACCGGATTCATATTTAGCCAACTTTACCATAGGCTCATTATGACAAGTGGCAAACTCGTCGATGTCTCCATCGTACCAAATTCGAGAAATATGACAAACCCGGCATGCACCAATGAGAAATACACTTTTCTTACGTATATTTGTCATATATTTACAACACCATCGTTCCCGTGCCTCGGAGAGCACGTTATGCCGTTGGTCCCGGTTCCACTAAAGCCAACTTGTGGAATCGTTAATAAATTGCCATAAAAAATTTACATCATATTCCGGCAAGCCGTCTGGCCAGCGTGGCGAGTGTAGGCCAAATTCTCCAGTTCTGGAAGGCTCATCTCCAGCAATGGAGGTCTAGGACGCTGTGTTTTAGGGGCTGTAATGAAGTAATGAAATTGACTCGGCCCTTTTACAGCCACGAGACGGCCAATTTATAGCCACGATCTTATATTAAGTAGTTACTTGTTTATGGCAATAATGTTATTATAACACATATAAATCTAGATTATTACCTGTTACGATCCAACCATAATTACAGAACTATTTAATACTGTTTGTATTTGTTTATTTTATTATATAAATATTTATTTTAGTGGAAACAATATTCAAGTTGTTACAAGTTAACCAACAACCAACTGTGGCGTATTCTGCTGAGAACCTTAAGCTGCGCAAATACGACAACCTCGGTACAGATTACGTTTTTCTTTTTAAATAGCAAGTTGAAGTGGCATTGGGCCGGACACATCTGCCGCAAAACCGAATGACCGATGGGGCAAACGAGTTCTAGAGTGGAGACCACGTACGGGACGATGCAGAGTGGGAAGACCCGCCAGATGGACAGATGACCTAAAGAAGGTCGCTGGTGGGGTTGGATGAGGGTTGCTAAAGACCGCGTGCTGTGGTTAGTCTTGGGGGAGGCCTATATCCAGCAGTAGAGAGATAATGATATAATAATTATAATTAAAAAGACCTTGTCCTAATATGCTGTAGGTAACCTTCGTTAAATCAATATTAAACTCCAAACCAAAATTTGTATTTCATATCAATAAAACTATACACATATGCATTTCTAATTAAATCTATGTATATTTAACTAATTATCATATTGGTTTTAAAACTCCTAATATAAATAACAAATAGTATTTTATAATCGTCTTAGTCCAAAAAGTTGCAATTTGTGTAAAGTCGTTTTTTGTTTTAATTTCAAATGTCAAAGAATGTTTTTACATTTCATATTAAAATAGATTAAAGAAATGTGAGTAATAAAACGTATTAATTCACTTGTCAATTTTGTAAATAAAAATTAAAATATGAAATATACTAAAATAAAAATAAATATCCAAAATTATAACCGTCCGATAGGCGTAGTGTGCCGATGACACTCGCTGCGTTGCCTCGTTGAACGAGGCTGACCCTTTGAAGAAAATATTCTTTACTCAAAGGATCAACTCGTCTGGCCAACGTGGCGAGTGTAGGCCAAATTCTTCAGAATTTTCTGTTTCCAATTGTGTAGGTCTATGGCCCTGTGTTCTAGGTGCTGTGAATTTAGATTTTTAACTCTAATACACATATTATTATAATTCCAGGTCAACGAATGTGTGTCCAAGTCCAGGAGTAGGAGCTGCACAGTTGACATTTGCAGCCGCATTTAACTATTTTGCAGCTGCGCAGTGTCTTATCAAAGAAGATTGGCCATCCGATGCTGACATTCCAAGTAATCAAATGAACAATTAAATATATTACGTTCGATTCACGAATAGCAAAATTGTTTATTTTTAATCTACTTGTCTTTTACTTTTTCCTACTGCAATTTCTTTATAATATATTTTTCTAGGACAATTTCATTTGTGTTAAATTTTAATATAATTTATTTATTACATGAAGTATTTTAGTTACTTAGTTATTGCTATATTCGGCTTTTTAATAGTTTTAGTTTATTAGTTTTTTACTTTAGCCGTACTTTTACCTTTATGAATAATTTAAGACTTATTTTTATTGTTGTTATATTTTATAGGTCATAGAGATTATTATAAGATATCATTCGATGATCGCCTATAATTGGTGCAGCATCTTCTGATTAAGTTTTAAGCACATATGGGCTATAAACATTATTGGGTATCCCATTATTAAATAAATTATGATTCTATTTTTATATGATTATTATTGTATTTAAAAAGTTACTTCTTGTTTTCTTTATCCTTATTGACAAATGTCTTTGATGCACATTAGTTTTCCATTTCCCCTATTTTGTGTACTACTTATATTTTATTTTTAAATTATTTTTATACGAAAACATTCCTAGTAGATTTTGTTTAGAAAATTACTATCACCATGTTTTTTTGTGTTGTGTGCTTGTGTCTATAGCCTCAACAAGTAAAGTTTTATTTTCAAATGTTACAGATTTCAAAGCCTTCGACTTTATTGTAGTAGGCGCCGGCACAGCGGGCAGTGTTGTGGCAAATCGACTTTCAGAAAATCAAAATTGGACAATTCTGCTAATTGAAGCCGGTAGTGACCCACCTGTTGAAAGTATTGTTAGTAAAAATCTTAAAAGTTATCATGTTTCATTAGATTTAATTCTATTACTGACAAGGATTTTATTGTCACTGTATATCACATTGATTGTCACTGTATATCACATTGATTGTCACTGTATATTACATTGATTGTCACTGTATATCACATTGATTGTCACTGTATATTACATACTTAATTTATTTTTATACCTATACACTGGTACATAAGTTGACATGGCCCTTTGGATTGCGCACAACAATAAATACGCAACAATAAAAATCAGGTGTACGAGTATAATGAGCTGTAAGCTTATTAATGTCTGAACTAGACCAGGCTTGAAAAAGGTTACAAAAAAATTACATCTTCCCAACAAACCTGGGCATCTAAATACATCCTAAACTGAATACCACGTAATATTCTAAGTAGTAAGTATTATTAACCAGCATTTTTCTTTATTTAGATACCCGGCTTGGAATTATCCTTATTTCATTCGAAATATGACTGGAATTACGTGACAGAAAATGATGGTCGCATAAATCAAGGCAACATAGACGACGGTTGTTTTTGGCCGCGCGGGAAAATGCTTGGTGGGAGCAGCTCTATAAATGCTATGATTTACATGAGAGGAAACAAATACGACTATGAATCTTGGTACACTGAAGGAAACGAAGAATGGCACCCAGATGTCGTATATCAATATTTCAAAAAGGCTGAAAACTTAAAAGATTACAAACTTAGAAACTCTGATGTTGAAACCGATTATGGATTGGATGGTCCTTTAATTATAAATACATTTAATCATACAGACAGAGACTTAACAGAAGACCTGTTGCAAGCTTGGGATGAAGCAGGAATCCCAACTGTTATAGATTTAAACAATAATGTGGTTAATGGAGCAGGCATACATCGGGTTACAGCAACAGGAGGGCAACGTGAAAGTACTGCTAAGGCATATTTAAATCCCATAAAATACAGAAATAACCTTCAAGTAATAAAAAATACACTAGCAACTAAAGTCCTAATAAATAGTGCTAAAGAAGCATACGGAGTGGAAGTTGAGAAAAAGGGCAAAATATTTCACTACTTAGCTAAGAAAGAAGTTATATTAAGTGCCGGAAGTATCAATACAGCTCAGTTATTAATGCTTTCAGGTATAGGTCCTAAACGTCACTTAAAAGAAATGAATATTAAAATTGTGGCAAATTTACCTGTAGGGGAAAATTTACAAGACCATATAATTATACCAGTAACTATTTACGGAGACGAGCCGAGAAAGGAAAATTTTCAGACTGATAACTTAGATACACTCAAATACCTTTACAATAGAGAGGGCTATCTTGCATATGGTAGTGTATTAGATATAGTTTCATTCTACACAAAAAATACCAATGCATCTTATCCTACATATCAAAATCATGTGGGTATCCTTCCTAGGAATTCTACTACCACAAAAGCATTTTTCTCTGTAACCATGAGGTACAAAAACGAAGTGGTCGATTCGATCTTACAACTGAATGAGAATCATACGTTATTTATATATTTATTTAACCTATTGCATCCTGCTTCAAAAGGTAATATTACTTTAAGATCAAAGAATCCTAAAGAATATCCAAAAATATATGCAAATTATTTTCTTGAAGAATCTGATTTGAAAGATGCGGTTGAAGGAATTAAAATGATGACAAATGTTTTAAATTCGGAATATTTTAAGTCAATTAATGGTTTTCTGGGAAGAATGCGTTGGGGTCCATGCAACGATCTAGATCTTGGAAGTGAGGAATATTGGGAATGCATTTGTATAAACATGGTTACAACTATATTCCATCCTGTTGGGACAGCAAAAATGGGAACTGATCCTAACAATTCAGTAGTAGATAGCCGACTAAAGGTACATGGTGTTAACAAATTGCGGGTTGTCGATGCCAGTATAATGCCGACACAGATCAGTGGAAACACAAACGGTCCAGTAGTTATGATAGGAGAAAGAGCGTCGGATTTAATAAAAGAAGACCATGGGCTAGATGCTATTATAGATGCCCGTTAATTCTTTTATCTTGGTTTAATAAATGTACAACCTTGGTACTCGTACAGGTTAAAAGAGTTTGTGACATTTGTTTTTTAAACTCTTTGCTCATAAATTATTGAGAATTGTAAGTTATTAAAAGCTATTGAAATTTGACAAATACAAATATTTTTTATTTTATTTTAAGAACTAAAACAGTAAAACTTTAATCATAATAATAATAAATAGTATGTTAACATTTTATTTTTATTTTTTAACAATAAAAAATAAATGACATTGTCCACATAGAATAATATTAAAGAAATTATTTATATAAAAGAGAGCCAAAAATTTGTGATTAAGCTCAATAACTACAATCAAATATTTTTACATTTTAAACTCCAGACATTTACGTGATTTAAATAAACCTACTGATGAATAATCAACTGTTCGAAAACTTCTGAGTCACTAAATTATAAGTATATAAGTTAACATAAGTAGCCTTAAAGACAAACGCTCACCAGCTGCTGTTCTAGATCTCTTCAGGAAAAAAGCTGATGACGCACATTTCTGATACGAACAGAGCTGCTCGGGATACGATAAATAATATTATTTGTTACAAAGAACAGTGGAACTTGTTATGACAAATACAAATCTGTTACATCCAAAAGTAGCCTTATCTTCTTCAGTGTATGGAGCTTGTATTTGTCTAGTTATAATTTACTATGTCAGAAACTTTCGTTGGTAATGGTCGAGTTCCATCTTTGGAAACTAAATATCCTAGAAATTCTACCTCAGGAAGGGCAAATTTACTTTTATCAGTATTAATAATAATGCCATAATCACATAAACGCTGAAATAACAGTTCTAGATGTTGTAAATGTTCATCAAAAGAAGTAGAAGCTATCAAAATATCATCAATATAAACAAAACAAAAATCTAAACCTCTGATTTAGAAGTGGATCCAACTTCTTTTATTGAACATTTAAGACGGCACATGCAACAACTTCGTCCTGTACAAACGTCTCATCATGGCGCTAGGCATACCTTTGTTTATAAAGAGTTAGATAAGTGTACACATGTTTTTATTCGTTTTGATGGAGTTGGTGCAGCATTACAACAACCCTATAATGGTCCTTTTCCTATAGTTGAAAGGAAAAATAATAAAATATATATAATAAAAGTTAACGGCAAAGATAAAGCAATATCTGTAGATCGCCTTAAACCTGCTTTTATAAACATTGGTGAGGATTTCACAGATGTTAATCCTTCTTCATCTTTACGTCATCCCACTAGTTCTAGAGTTTTTCGTCCTTCTTCACTTGTACCAGTTGTACCTTATACACGGACCAGGTCTGGTAGAGTGAAAAGACCACCTCAAAGACTGGAAGGGGAGTAGTGTAGCGATAGCTACGCAAAAGAAAATAAAACTTCAAAATTCAAAATTATGATGGGTGTCAATTTGGTTTTGACAATTATGCATATTAGGATTCTTTGTTAAAGTTATGTTATTATTTTATTAAAAAACATTTATTTACAAATATCCGCAGTATCATTTATTTAAAAGCTAAGACGCTTTAGTAGTATACTTATTTTTTTCATCTTCTTTACTCATATCTTTCTTTTGTTACTAATTGTTGTTTAACTTCACTATCTGACGTTACCTTTTTATTTAATCTGTGGTTTACGTCGTTGGTAACATACTTAACAATTTGTTTATTTAAATATTATTATATATATGTGTGTGTTACTGTTTGTAAACCTAAATAAATAAATAATAAAAATAAAAAGTAAAATTATTAATTATCCAGAGATCTCCCTTGGAACCCAGGGTTGGATAAAGGCTACGCATATTTTTGACCCTACGAAAAAGTAAAGGCTACCTGCTAAAAGCAAAGCCGGGACAATCAGTTAGTTATTAAATCAAAGCACATAACAACGGTTTATTGACTTCGGCCTGAATACATTTCATCATCATCATCAGCATGTGTCTATCCACTCCTGGATGTAGGCCTCGCCCAAGACTCGCCATTTCACACGATCTTTTGCCACCCTCATTAAACTTCTCCAATCTAGAACCCGTCTACTCTATCGGTCATCGGTTCTGCGACAGACATGTCCGGCACATTGCCACTTCAACTAATAAATTTTAAAGGCTATATCGGCAACTGAATAATTTCCCGAATGCAGCCCATTCTAGTTATTAAACTAGACTGCTGCACTAGTTAAATAAAAACATTTAGGAAAACGTAATGGAAATAATTGGAAGAGCACATACTGTAATCATCGTAATCGTAGAGTCTCTGTCTTTACGTGATTCGGAATGCGGAACAAGAAAATGAAATAATGAAACCTCATTGTACGTTCGAACGACTTCAATAGATGATGTGGAAATAAGGACTCGAAAGGACAATGGCCAAAATAGTACATAATATATTCAAAAATAAAAACGAACCATTAGAACGGTAATGGTTCGGTTGTAAGAATGCTTTCTCTAACATCCTAAAGAGGTGTGTTCGAACCCCGGGATAAACCAATGGGAAAAATATTCTTCTTACATACATTCGTCATAGATTTACAACACCACCGTTCGTGCTTCGGAGAGCACGTTAAGCCGTTGGTCCCGATTTCGCTTATACCAACTTGTGGAAGCGTTCATATATTGTCATTAAAAGTTGACATCAGACCAGGCTCATCATCAGACAAATACTACAGAAATCTATGGAAGACCCATCTTCAACAGTGGAAGTGTAGGAAAAAAGGCACGGCTGGTTGTAGAAAGACTGATTATAGTTTCGTATGTTTAACGTTTGCCTATGAGGCGCGTCATTCGCCAAAATAACTTATCTTTACGCGGTTTACCTTAGAGACATACTTCTACTGATAAAACTAAAATAACAAAAGTGACAAGCTAACTACAAATCACATGGAGTATGTCAGTCTTTTATCATAGATTATTTTAATCATTAATCATTTCTTCAATCGGAAGTAATTATTATCATACATACATACATATCTTCACGGCAAATCCCTTGCGGGGTAGGCAGAGCCAATTGATCGCCACTTGTCACGATCACGACATACCTATTTCGCTTTTTCGACATTCATCAACCTTATCATACATGCCCATAATTATTATCAGTTCTAAAAAAAACATATTTTGTAAGGAAGCTGAGATTTAGACAAATTTAATTAACATAAAAACACTATAGGCTGTCCTTTAAACCAAGAGATTTGTTAATGTATATAGTACCAGGCCCAAACGGCACCTATTTTAAAGTAAGCTTTAGGTACAATAATTGCATATTTGGAACACACAGACAAATAAAGTTTATTAATTGTGCATCCATATCAATGTACACATGCTCGTATAATAAATAATTATACGAGGTAAAATCGCATACGTTCAGCATTTTTATAGAAAGAATCAAAAATTAACATTTGGTAAACAGTGTAACAGAATGGGTTTACAATAATTTAATTTTGATGGAAAATTTTGCTGTATCTCCCAAGGCATTCATTTAATCTGCATGGTGTAAAGGGAAAAAATAATCTTCATGAAATGCTCAATCCAACTAGCGTATTTAATATGATAAGGATTAATACTGTGTTTATGTAAATAGCTTACCAATTATCGCTTTATAATTGCCCATTTTTAAAGTATTGAAATAGATATACAATGTTATCCTTAAGAGATAGATATGTGCTATCGCAGACTTTCCTGTATTGCTATATAAGATACACAATTCCACAATCTGTTATGTTGTTATATCTCAAAGGGTTTAGGCAGCGTTTTCGTTGAAAGCTCTCAAACGGCTTATTCCAACACCTCCAACAAAGTATAACTTGATCCATGTCAGTATAAGCTTTTAAAAGTAAAACTCAAAAATTGAGCTCAGTCTATAGTTTTTATTAAAATTTTCTCCTAATCTGTCCATTGTCCTTTCAGTCAGAGTTTTGGGGGATGTGGAGAAGTGCGGTTCATGAATATAAATGGGGTAAGCCAGCACGCCGCGGGGTGCTAAGTCTTCAAACAATTACTCAAGAGCATCACGCATGCTCACCAAATGTAAATCTTTTACACACTTAAGGTATAAATAAACAAACACTTACGTTTATTAAGCTTTCCTAGCATATGCTCATTTTATGCCCATAATCCCTGCAGAGTATCTCAAAACTGGTAGAAAATATCTAAAAATGTATTAACTTTGTGTTTTATACTTCCATAGCCTGCAGTACGTTAGTCTTGTTTCAAATGGTATAATTATTGTATAAATATTACCATGGCAATCTTACAATATTAGTTCTCATTGAAAGTAAAAAGAATAAATTGGCATTTGACATCATTGCAAATGGCATATACTTTCCACGAGAACAACAAATAGGTGGTAGGCGGCCTGGTGGTGGTATAGTTGCATAATGTATATATAGCAAAGTATATCAGACGTTTCGGGATCAGACTCGAATTGTCGTCATGCCCAGTCAAGCCGGCATAGTGTTTGGCACTGATGTCAGTCATGAGTGTCTGATTCCAGGTGGTAACATTCATGGATATCGCGTGCCACTTACCATCAGGTGGGTGCAAGCTCACATATCGTCTAGTATAAAAAATAACCGGCAACACACTAATTGATTCTGAGACGATTGTCCAACCTTTAATTCTCATACTGTTTGGCTTCTTGCCTCGTCTTGTTATACACTTAATGTTATACTTTTAAAGCTTGGCATTACCTTCTGGCCAATACCAACAGGGACAAGATCCCGAGTCAGGAGATTATATCGCTCAGGGTGGTATGCGGAGCTGTAATTGCAAGAAATCTGGAGATGCCTACTATTATTGTCGGCCTAGCTAAACGTATGTTTTACCGGGCTGACGCCGGATCCTACAAGCACCTTTAGAATATCGCTCCTGCTTTCGCAGGGCTTCCGGAGAGGAGGCCACTCCCTAGGGAGCTTTTGGAGAAAAAGTAAAGTAAATGAATCTAGTAGGCTGGACTCGTGAGCCACACGAGCGCTGCTATACTAAAAACAGCACCCAGCACCAAAGGTGAGTTGAATCACTAGCGGGTAGTTACCCGCCGAGACCCTGACGGGGAAAACGGAAGATTAACTAATCCCCAACCCAGGCTAATTAAATATATATTATACCTTATGTTTTTATTAATTTGATATATATATATATATAACAAATACAAGCTGGTATAAATATAACATTAACAAAACATAAAAACCAAGTGATACCCCTTTTTATCTCCGAAATTCTTGAATAATATTCCGATCCAAAATCATCAAAGTTGTACCATCAAATAAAGTACCAAAAATAAAGTATCATTACGATGGTAATCCATTACTAGTCCATTATTTATTTAACACGTTAAGAGAGTTTTTGTATCCCTCTCACTCGCACAATCCAATATTTTGAACGTTAGTGTGCTTTATAGAACTTACTAGGTAATAAAATTACGGATAGTATATTTAAAAAAAAAATATTTATGTATTTCCAATACACCTTATTAAATAGCCCACCAAACTGTAACCACAGTTTGTTGTTGGCGGAGACAATTACCTACTCTCAAAGTTTAATATTAAATAATAAATATTTATAGTAGGTACATATAAAAAAATTGCGCTGGCGCGACCCACTCTCCCCCCGCGCGTCCACCCCGTCCGCCTACAGATACCAGATACTCATCTCTTCCGAAGATTATTTTAAATTTTAAAACTATTTCAATAGGCAATAAACGAACGACTGCAGGCAGGAGGCGAGGCGCATACACATACGAAAACTAAATGCAAGCCCACGTCGATCCTTGGCGCCGCATCAGACTGGAAAATGCTTAAAGATACATTTTAACATCATTATAGGATCCCAGATGAACTAGCTGTATCAGCCTATAGGTCAGACATCTCAGGACTTGAAAAAAGTTATTCTAATTGAAATCTTCCATCGTGAAGCTGAACAAATATTATGATCTCAGAGAAGAAATGATCAGGAACTGGTTCAGGTGGAAGTTGTTGCGAGAGAAGTTCTTTGCACCAATTACTGAAATAATTGGGCCTAAGCAGGTCTGCCGTAAATACATGCAATGTATGATGCAATAACATTAAACCCACTTAAGCGAGAAACACAAAAATCGTGTCCTTATTTATTTTCTGAATAAAATTGTGTTTATTATTTTCTGTCATTTTTTCGTCAAAATAGTAATAGTACCCGCAATCTTAGAACCATCTGGGATTGTGCGGAGCGATGGCAAGAGACCCGACGGAATGACTGTTGGGCCGTGGAAACTTGGCAGATCTCTGGTGTGGGATGCGACGTGTGTAGACACATTAGCTCCATCTCACATCCAGGCGACCTCGTCAGGTGCGGGGAGAGCGGCTTTTTCTGCGGAGAACCTCAAATTGCGCAAATATGCCAACCTTAGTTCCGGTTACGAGTTTGCGCCGTTTGGGGTCGAGACGATGGGCCCATGGGGACCGTCAGCGAGGCGCTTGGCCAAGGAGTTGTCAAAGCGGCTGACAGAAAGGTCTGGAGACAGGAAGGCTGGCAATTATTTCTGCCAACGTATTAGCCTCGCTATACAGAGGGGAAATGTTGCCAGTCTCCTTGGGACTATCTCGGATGGGACGTCTCTAGAGGACATTTTTTATTTATAGTTTAGTTTAATTTTTAATTTTATTATTTAGGTAGCTTTTATATTGTAATTCTTTTATACTGGTTGTATTTTACTTCGAATCAAAATAGTTATACATATAATCCACTTGGACCATATTTTTTGTGGAGTCCAGAGGTATCAGATGTATAATAATAATAAATAATAGTAAAAATATTTATTGTAAATAATTTACAAATGTAGTGTACGTAGATGGGCGAACTTAACGACGATGGCATTCTCTATCAGCTAACATTTGTGATGGTTAAAAGTGAGGTAATAGGGTAATTGAGAGTGGAAATAATAATAATAGAGATACAACATTTATTTATTTATTTATTTATTTACATACATACACTTTACATGGTATTACAGATACTCCAATACACCATGCAAGGAGGAGTCAGACGTTATTAATAATATAAAAATAACTCATTTTTTAAACTTATTAGATAATACACACATCAAAAGTGTCTAGGGATCAACATATATTTTTGCAATAACTTTTCTCCTGATTGATATTCATTAAAATTTTCTTTAAGGATTGATCAAATAAAATGTTTTCGTTTGTCTACAGTAACGATAAACCAAGTCACCTTTGCATTAGTAAAAAAAATTGCCATTTTCCTAATAAAGGGATTTTTGACATTTGAACCACTAACATTAAAGTTCGAAAAAAAGACTGAAATAACAGTTTTTTTTTTAATTTTATTGGGTAACTTAAACAATTAATAATCCGTGTTTCTACCGCGAACACTAACAACACAAGAACATCGGTTTGGCATACTCAAAATGAGTTCATCCAAATCACGCTGTGGAATGGCCGCCCATGTTCGTTGCAACAACAAAAAAAGGTCTTCTTGCGACTGGATACCCTCCATATTCGGCAGAGCTCTTCTCTGAAGAATATCCCATGCATGCTCAATCGGGTTCAAGTCTGGCGACTGAGCAGGCCAGGGCAGGACATTGATGTTAGCTGCGGCGAGAGTCTGTCTTACAACTCTTGCGGTGTGCGGTCGTGCATTATCATGCATTAACTGAAATAAGGGACCGATATGCACTTGTAGAGGAACGATGACGTCTGATACAACCGTCTCAGCATAAATTTGAGCGTTGAGGTTGCCTCTGATCCAAATCAACTCAGTTCTTCCGCCGATCGAAATACCCGCCCATACCATGATGGTTCCACCACTATAAGGATGGACTTCCTGGCAGGATTTTAATCGCTGTTGGCGTCCAGGGGTTCTCCAGTGTCGTATACGTCTTGTATCCAGCCTCATACCAAAACGAGACTCATCAGAAAAGCACACGAAACGCCATTGTTCTTCTGTCCAATTTCTGTGTTCAAGAGCCCATTGATATCGAGTCCTACGATTGTGCATTGCTATAGGTGGTACCCGTAGCGGTCTTCGGGAATGAAGGTTCACTTCATGCAAGCGGTTTCTGACTGTTTGGTCGCTAATTAAGTTCCCTGAAGAGCGATGAAGGCTCACGGCTAACATCATGGCGGTTATTGTTGGAGTTCTTCGAGCTGTGATTTGAATGTATCGGTCTTGTCTCCGTGTGGTGCAGCGATACCGTCCTCCATGGCGCTCAGCCACGGTACCAGTGGTTCGGTAACGTGTCCAAAGTCGACTGATAACACTCTGACTTGTATTCAGAGCTAAAGCCACAGTACGTTGCCGGGAACCAGCTTCTATCATTCCCACGGCTCTGATCATTTCTTCCCTGCTTAAATGACGTCGCCGCTCCATAATAACGTTGGTTTTAATCAGTAGTAGGGAAACAGTAGCACTAATAATGTCTTCAATGCGTCTTATGTTTTTATAGGGAAAATATTGACAGCTGATTTTCATCTTTTACTCGAATTTGTTTGACAGTTCCTGTTTTAAATTATGAAATGCACCAAAAAGGATCCATATAAATTTATAAAATCATAAATTTATTACAAAGCCACATCTCAATCACAAGAAATCCGCATAAACATGCTTGATCCCTAGACTTTTTTGATGTGTGTAGTTAATTAATACTAAGTCCAAGAAAAATAATAATAATAATAATAACAAAAGATAATACTTAAAATCTTAATCAATTTCATTTACTCACAAAATTTCCAACATGCTTTACTGAGTTTGGACAGATCGTCAGCAAAGATGTCGAGATGTGGTGTTGACTCGAGCAAATTTCTAAGTGCATGAAGTGCACGAGGCAACGGAGAGTAGCGATGCGCCACCGTGCGGTAGGTAGCTGGGGCTAGCAGTCTGTGAGCACGCGCGCGGAGATATTTGTCAGGTGCATACAATCGCACCAACTGTGACACCAGCTCGGGACTGTCGGACTCGCCGCGTAGGACACGGCACGATTGCATCAAAGAGTTATAATCGCGCCTAGTTTCCAGAGAATTAAATCCGAGGACGCCCAACAGAAATTTGATCGGATACATAAAAGGATAATATCCGAATAATTTTTTGTATAAAAAACGAAGGAATGCTTTTTGCACCTTCTCTAAAAGCAAAATGTAACTGCTCTCGTGTGGGCCCCACACTATGGCCGCAGCCTCAATTTTACTTTTAACCAATGCCATGTACAATAGCCTAACAGTATTAGCATCCTGGAAGTCCCTGACATTGCGGATAACAAAACCCAACCTGCGGAATGATTCGACGGCCAATGCTGAAATATGGTCATTAAATGTAAGTCTCGAATCAAACAACACGCCTAGATCCTTAATTTCATTAACACGGGTAATAGTGTCTGGACCTAAAGTATAATCTGCGCGTATGGCATAAAAGGATCTGGAATACGACATAATGCGGCATTTGGCAGCGTTGAAGTGAAGCTTATTTTTGACACTCCATCTGTATACAGCATCTATGTCATCCTGTAATTTTTTGCAATCTATAACATTTTTTATGGGGTGAATTAACTTGAGGTCGTCAGCATATAGGATGCACTTGGAGTTCTTCACTTCTTTTTCCAAGTCATTTATCATCATAATAAAAAGTAACGGCCCCAAAATTGATCCCTGACTAACGCCCGACCGTGTATGATACGATTTTGAAACATAGCTACCATATCGTACAAATTGCCTGCGATCATTTAAGTAACTGGAAAACAGTTTTAGCAACTTCGGCGACAACCCCAAACGGCACAACTTGCCCAACAGAATGTCGTTGTCAACCCTATCGAATGCTTTCATGAAATCAAAGTAAACAACGTCGATCTGATTACCCCTGTCGAGATTGCATGAAATTATATCCGTTGTAATCAATAAGTTTGTATGAACCGAACGTTGGGACCTGAAGCCATGCTGGGAATTACTCAAATATGGACGAATTTGACGGTTTATTTTTCCATTTAAAATCTGTTCAAAAACCTTAGCGACCGCCGACAGGATCGCTATAGGCCGATATTTTTCCACCGACAGTTTATCACTAGTCTTAGGGATCGGACAAACTCTCGAAAGCTTCCAGTCAGTCGGATAAGTACCGGTACAAATGATCAGGTTAAAATGTGAACCAAACAATTTTCCAGCTTATCCCCGCAAGCCTTCAATATGTATGGAGGAATACCATCAGGGCCAACCGCTGATCTTGGCTTTAATTTAGACAAACCGGCCCTTACATCAGCGTAAGATACTAAATCAAACTGTATTAAAACGCGTTTTTGGCAAATATTATTATTATTATTAAATACTTTATTGCACTTTACTTAAAAGTATGTACAAAGGCGAACTCAAAGCCATTTGGGTTTTTTCTACCAGCTAACCTTAGGGAGAGTGAGACAGTATAAATATGTGGGGTGCACTTCTAAACAATAAACTACATTAATAGTATGAATACATAGACTACATAAATACTCATCAAGATATACTTATTATAGTAGATACACATATATGAACATAATATATTATTAGGAAGTAGAAATTTGTGGAGTTAAAATATATTGTTCTACTTGTTTAAAAAGAAAGTATTGAGTAGTTTTTTAAATATGTGAATGGAAGGAGCTTGTCTGAATACACGCTGGCCTTCAACTATAACTCAACATGTGTCATCGGTGTTTCTAAAATAACTCACATTTGTGTCCTCGGGCAGTAATCGAAGCTGGTACCTCCGCGTCTACATAACGGTCTCAACCACTAGACCACGGAGCCAGTCACCATCAAATATCCCTACAAATTCCTTTTTATTCACCTAAGTTTTACTGCGAAAACTTTCCAGCGAACAAATGAATGAAGAATTTTACATTATTTACGATATTATTTTTTTCCTTAAATATTATGCAAAAAGTTAAGAGCTTTTGCATCCCTCTCACTTTCACAATACAGCATTTTTAAAGATTATTCAAGCACAATACTGTATGGCTCCTAGAAACTATATGACTGACAATTCACTGCGTTTGTGAACTATCCCGAAATTACATACATACATATGTAAACGTTTTGTAATAATAATTAAGTGACACCTTAAACTGTTTTGTTTTAGCTAAAGTATGACAATGCCTTTTTACAGCAGCTATAATTTATGTGACATTTTAATAATGTTTTAGCTTATAGTATGACAATGCCACTTTACAGCAGCTATAATCTTAGTGACATCCTCATAATTGTTTTCGTCTTAGCTTGTAGTATGACAATGCCTCATTACAGCAGCTATAATTTTAAGATTATAATTATGTATATTTGGGTTGTAATGTGCTGCTCCAAATACAAGCTATTTCCCAGAAAATAAGCTTTTCGTTATATTGATTAATTTTTTTGACATGTAAAAGCGCAGAATACATTATATTTATTGTCCTATGCCAACTTACAAAATACTTAAAAAATATTTTGCAGAAACCCTATTTTTGTTATTATTTTTTTTTTAATTAACAAGTTTTTCATTTCTTCTTTTTTTATTATTCATTATCAAAATATCGTCATTCACGTAAACCTATTACAGGCATTTGTGACACGTCATTATTTAATTTATTTTAAATGATTGAACTCCTACTAGTGGAAGACTAAGCTGCGCAGTAGTCCAAAGAGTATGAGCAGATTCCAGTGACATGTTAATGTTTAATCTGACTGAGAAAGGAATCTGCAAGAATGACTTAATACCTAAATAAAAATCAAATTATAAAAAAAAAACACTTAATAGTAAATTTATTAACATCTTTCATCTGTGTAGGTATATTAAGACTATCAATCGATTAACGCGTATGGATAACTATTGCATATTCATGGGATAACCTCAAACTACTGTTTGACAATAATTCCGCTTGAGAAGACCCAGAGCTACTGAGCCGGCAATGGACACGTATCTAGATTTAATAATCTGTACATAGACTTAATTCTAAATAGACGTCTTGTCTGGTACTGACTTATTATAAAAAACCACGACAGATTTATATTATACCCTCCAAGTCATAGTCCTATATGTTCTTGAGGCCCATCTCCAACAGTGGAGGTCTAGGACTATATTCTAGGGGCTGTAGTAATGACACCCAGGCATGAAACATCTTTAAAGATTGTGCGAACGAGAGAAAAATAATATGGACACAGGCTTTTATCATTATCTGATTTATCTGCTTACACCACAAATGATTATCTCGATCAAACATAAAACATGTAATACATAACGGTCGTTTAATGATCAAAACAATTGTCCTAAGTTTGCCGATCGAATTAGGGTTGAAGCCTGCAGCGTCCATTTATAGTTCTCCAGGGTGCTCTACGGTGGGGCTATAAAATCAGACCAGGCATTATCTGATATACATTCACCTAACACAGAGACCGGCACACTAATACTACCAAGCTGTATCCACCACGTTGGTCGCGTAATGTATACATGTTGTCCCAGAAGTCGACGTCAAGCTGGAATCGGGTGATAAAACGCAACAAGTACACGGAGATCATCGAAAATCACCACTTAATCCCATTTGAAGTCGAAACGATGGGTCCGTTATTACGCGCATAAGATGGTTATAATTTTAGTTTTTTTGTTTTGTTTTATTTGATGTGTAGTTTTTTTTGTTTGTTTATTTAATGTTAGGTTTTCTTTTTAATTATTTAATATTGTAATATAATTTTTCAAATAAAAAAAAAATATCTTTCGTGGTGATCAGAAACCACGCTTATAAATAAGCGGATTCACCTTTAGTCAACTTTACTACAGGCCAATCATGACAAGTTTCAAGCTCGTCGATGTCTCTAGCGTAAACTTCGTAAAATATCACAATTAAAATTTTCAATTATTTAAATTAATTAATATTATTGTGTCCAACCAGTTTCGAACCCGGTACCTCCGAGTCTAAATACACGGACTTAACCGCTAGACCACTGAGGCATTAAAAAAAATTTAAAAAATATGGTCTAGCCGTTATGTGTGGGTCAATGTTTGTGCCAGATTCGAGTGTTGTAAATTAAATAAGGTAATATAAGGTAAACAGACCCTCGTTTTAGGGAAACACGTGAATGGAACCCTTTACCTTGCGAATATTATGATATTACCAACAAAGTGCCAAAATTTAAATTAATTGTGATAGATTTTGTAAAAGGTATTTAATTTTATAACATAAAATAATAATTTTAAATAATATTTTAAAATAAGTACACATTATTTCATTGCTTATAAATTAATTTGTTAATTGAGTGGTGGTGGTCCGAATGTTTTCTTTAAAAATAATAATAAAGGTATGAACCCCGATATGTACCAACTTTCCACTTATTATATTACTATTATTTATTTATTACTTATTATTTTATTTATTAAGCCATTGCATAGCTTTTATCGCGTGCTTTGAATCAAGAAATTCCGTAACGAAAATAAACCTAACACCCCCCACTCAGACCGGCACAGCGGTGCGGCGTTGAAAGCCGTGCATCGTCTAACGTCGTTTCAGTTCGGCAGACTTCGGCACGGTGCGTGCGACTAGCTGCTAACTGCTCATAACTGATTCTATCTCTTTTAAAGACAATGCTACACAATGCACAGCCTGCTTTTTGCCGCGTCCACGAGTAATATAAAAAACTTGAATTAATATCAAAGAAAAAAAATACTGCATAAATAAAATAAATAAATAATTATAATTGCATAAGTTGATAAAAAATGCTATGCAATAGCTTTACCGCGGCAGTCCCCGAGTGCCACACGTATTTTTTTATTTAAAAACTTTATTGTACAACTGCCTCCGTGGTCTAGCGGTTAAATCCGTGGACTTAGGATTCGGAGGTACCGGGTTCGATGCCTGGTCGTCGGGACACAAAAATATTTATTAATGTAAATGTATTTATTTACATAATATTTAAGTTATTTGTGATACTTCTCGAGTTTGGTACGTTGGAAACATCGACGAGCTTTACCACTTGTCATGATTGGCTTATAGTAAAGTTGCCTAAATGTGAATCCGCTTATTTATAAGCGTGGTTTCTGATCACCCCGAAAGGGAAACGGTCGTGATGATACTACTTTTTATTGCACAATGTACAAAAGACGAAGCTTAATGCCGTTAGGCATTCTATGACAGTCGACCTTGGGGACAAAAGAGATATCAAATAGAAATATGAGACGGTGCAAAAATAAGAGTTTAAAATACTGTCTGTATTTGCTATAACTAATACTTAACCTAATAACGTAAAGGTTCTGTCTGACCAGATCCGAACCATACTTAACACCCCACACGTCCACAGTGCGCTGCATGCCGCCGTGAGCAGACCCGGATGGCGCAGCATCGTCCGAGACAAAGTGATCCGTGGAGGGGGTCACGACCCTCAGCATTGAGGAAAACGACGCAAGGAGGAAGAGGAACCTAATAACATATACTACTCAATATACATCATATATAAACCTACATAAACCCATATATACATACATATAGGTATATACGAGTATAAAAATATTTTGACTTTGACTTCGATCTTTGGGGTGAGGTTAAAAAGTATTCCAATTTGTCTATTTGTTCGATCGATTTGTTTTCGATAGACGGTCGCAAGTGTTTACCAAAGCATATTATTTACCCGTTGTATCCGTGGAGCCAGCGATGCGTGGAGACCGATGATTAATACACGAATCGTCTACAGTTCGCTTCTAGTCTGTGACCAAAGATATCAACTACCATAGACGTACTAGTATATTTATTTATTTAGGTCTCACAACATTTAAAAAAAAATGCATGCCAAAAACAGTTCAGAAGCAAAAAAAATCCAGATGTATGATATGATTCCTTCATAATAGTAAGTGCACTTATGATAGTATTTAAATTTTATTTAATGTTAGTTTTATTTACTTCTGTTTTTAAAATTATTTTTACACTATTTTATTTATTGTTTACTTTGTGTATTATGTCCTTGATAAGATATTTAAATGAAATTGGGTTAAGTTTATTGACTAAATCTTCTTTATAGTACTATGTATTACTGTCAACTTTAATCTCAAATTTCTTCTAAATAAAAAAAATCGGTTTAATAATACGAGTACATATATCTAGCCTAAGACAGACAGACATACATATATGTACATACAGACAAAACTTCTTTCACAATTATAATATTTGTATAGACTTTTATATACTTGTATGTATAGACTTGTTGTTTTTCCTAAATTTTAAAAGTAAAGTAAAAATAAAGTAAAGTATCATCACGACTGTTTCCCTTTCGGGGTGGTCAGAAACCACGCTTATAAATAAGCGGATTCACATTTAGCCATTTTTACTATAGGCCAATCATGACAAGTGGCAAGCTCGTCGATGGCTCCAGCGTACCAAACTTGAGAAATATCACAAATAAATTAAATGTATTTATTTACATTAACAAATATTTTTTGTGTCCCGACCAGGAATCGAACCCGGTACCTCCGAGTCTAAATCCACGGAATTATCCGCTAGATTACGGAGGCAGTTAACTTTTAGTTCACTTTTATATGCTTGTATAGACTTGTTGTTTTTAAAAATTTTATTTATATTATAATAAGCTTAGATCTTCATTTTAGTTTAAGTAAGTAAAATTAATTTCATTAGGCAACCAATACAGGTAATCGAAAACAGGGTCCCACAAGCCAGACTCATTAACTAGCGTGGGCTCACTAATAATTCACAATATAATTTAAACTCCTGCAGTGTACTAGAGTCAAATTGTTCATTAGGTGTATATATAAGTTTGTAGAACACTAAAATAAACATTATTATATGTAAAATTCGAGTAATTCATTGGCACTCCTTTAGGGCCAGAGTCTCTGCAATAATAATATATACGTCTGCATAAACCGTGCATACATGACCTGGACCGAAATTGTAAACGGGATATATTGATACGACGATATGTCTGTTTGTAAGTAGATTGCTTTTGTGCTAACAATAATAACACGATTCAGTAGGTTTTTTAAATTATTTATCATCATTATAACAGAACACAGGGTCCACGACCTCCATGCACTGCTGAAGATACCCTTCCATAACATATTTTCAGACAATTGGGCCTTGCTGGTCAGGCGGGTCTTACTCTTGAATTCATTTTAAAACTTTATTGCACTATGTACAAGAGCCGGGCTTAACTAACCTTTGGGACAATGAATGGGAAGGATTAATAGCTAATTCTAATTAAATCTAAATATTATATCTATATAGACAAATACATACTAATATGTACACAATACTACATACTATACATATATTAGATATGCGCTTTCAAAAAACTTTTGAGGTGACATCATTATGGACGAAGACTACATCGATTACCAGTCGACCCGTGACCACGGACAATGCAACTTGACCGTAACCCTGGGATAAGTATGTCCTTAAGGTAAATTGCGTAAAGGCCTATTAGCCTAACCTGACTTTTACTTTTTTCACTTTACTTTAGCTCAGAACAGGCACTGCTGAAGATACCCTTCCAGAACATATTTTTGGAGAATTGTGCATTCACAAGCCATGCTGGCCAGACGGGGCTGATTTTTTAATTTATTATCGATTTCAGAAGTTGGTATTAGTGGATCCGGGACCAAACAACTTAACATGCTCTCTGAAGACCGAAAACGGAGATGTTGTAAATCTATTCCAAATCTATTTCTATGGGCCCATGGGGACCGTCAGCAAGGCGCTTGGCCAAGGAGTTGTCAAAGCGGCTGACAGAAAGGTCTGGAGACAGGAAGGCTGGCAATTATTTTTGCCAACGTATTAGCCTCGCTATACAGAGGGGAAATGTTGCCAGTCTCCTTGGGACTATCTCGGATGGGACGTCTCTAGAGGACATTTTTTATTTATAATTTATTTTAAATTATATTATTTCGGTAGCTTTTAATTTATATTTAATGTACTATAATTAACTTCGAATAAAATTTATTAAAAATCTTTGATTTAAATGTACGTTGGAAAAGTGTATTGTGTATATTATGATATATGAATTAATAAATAAATAAATAAATAAATAAATATAAGCCGGGGTTCGAACTGCAACCTTTTTGGATTTGGAAAACGTTCTTACAACCGAGCCTTAACTTAATTTTTTGCTGTTGAAAACGGATACTAATCTGTTTCGACGTCGCGACAAATCGTCTGATATAGCCGAGGACATTGTGAGTGTTGTGTGTCGCGATTTCAAAAATTTATAAAGTGACAAGTACGTAGGTTTACATGTACCGACGCAGCCTGAGTCGATCCGTGACCACAAACAATGCACCTTGACCGTATCGTCGAAATATGTCCCTAAACTAAAAACTATTAATCTGTGCGAAAGATTAAATAAAAACGTATTTTCAATTGCGTGTTTTCTGGTCACCCTTTAAGAGATTAGGGTCGTAATGATATTTTTATTGTTATGAACCGTAGTCCTTAAAATAAAGATCAGGAGAGCAGTACATGCAATCTTTTTAATGTGCTATTTAACGTTGACTTAGTATCTAGACTTGGTCAATAATGATAGGACGTCAGCAATACCCATCATCATCATCATCAGCCTGTGTGTCTCTTGCCACTTCACACGATCTCCTGCCACCCTTATCCAACCCCCACCAGCGACCTTCTTTAGGTCATCCGTCCATCTAGCGGGGGGTCGACCCACTTTGCGTCTTCCCGTACGTGGTCTCCACTCTAGAACCCGTCTACTCCATCGTTCATCGGTTCTACGACAGACATGTCCAGCCTATTGCCACTTCAGCTTACTAATTATGAAGGCTATATCGGTAACTTTAGTTCTCTGACGGATTTGCTCGTTTCTGACTTTTTCCATCAGAGAAATACCAAGAATAGCTCTCTCCATAGCTTGCTGAGCGACCTTAAATTTGTTGACCAGACCCACTGTCAGTGTCCACGTCTCTGCTCCGTACGACAACACTGGTTGAAAACTCTCGTCTTCAAACACTGGGGTAATGTTGATAAGAAGATGTGGCGCAGCTTTCTGAATGCCGCCCATCCTAGCTGAATGCGTCTGTCGGCTTCTTTGCTGAAGTTGGCTACGCCTAATTCCATAGTCTGTCCAAGGTGGACGTATTTTTGTACAACTTCGAGAGTGACATTACCCACGGAGATAAGGGTCATTAGATATAGGTCAATGTCATTTCGTCTAAGGTCATTGAGTTGTAAAAAAGCTGTAAACCGGTCAAATTGAATGAAAGCCTTTGTTTAAATAACTTTTATTGTAAGACCAGCTTTTTATTTTGTTTTTGTAACCACTACAAATCTACCCCTGCGATGACGAGGAAGTTATTTTGACACGGAGCTATTTAGATACTAAGGATTTGTCAAAGCGGCTGACGGAAAGGTCGGGAAGGCTGGCAATTATTTCTGCCAACGTATTAGCCTCGCTATACAAAGGGAAAATGTTGCCAATCTCCTTGGGGCTACCTCTGATGGGACGTCTCTGAGTACATTTTTTATTTATAGTTTAGTTTATATTTTTATTATTTTAGTAGTTTTAAATTTATATATAAAACACTTTTCTTAATGATCCTAAAAAGGTCGGTTCGACCCCGATGAGAATTACACTTTTCTCGCGTACTTATCATAGATTTACAACACCACCGTGCTGTGCCTCGCATAGCACGTTAACCAACTTGTAAAATTATTAATCAATTGTCATTAAAAAAATATGATTAAGCCAAATTCTCCTGATATTTTTGGAAGGCCCATCTCCAACAGTAGAGGTCTAGGACTTTGGGTTCTAAGGGCTGTGATATTTTCTTATTTTTTTAGTACTAGCACGTCATGTAACCTTGCGACCACCTGATGGTAAGTGGCGCGAGAGGTTCATGATTGTTACTGGAATTATTTAATTATGGAATTAGATACTCATGACTAACACGGCTTGACTGGGCATGACGGCAATTCGAGCCTGATCCCGAAACGTGTGGATACACTTTACAGGGTTCATCGGTATGAACGTACCTCCCCCCCGGCAGACTGGGCAAATTGCCACCATCAGTCCGTCTACCACCTTTTGTAATAATTTTAATTATTACCACCTATTGATGATAATGATGAAATTTTTTATTTAATTGAAGTATATTCTCTTGATACCCACAAATTCGTAAAAGAGCTGGGTAAACGATTTTTTTAAGAGTAATTATAATATTTCCCATATTATTCAACGAGGAAATGCGGCGAACGTTTTAGGTACTCTCCCAGGTTTATCCTCCCTTAGTTTATTTTGAAGAATGATTTTCATTTTATATAAACGAGTATTTTTAGTTTAGTTTTATTTATAAGCTGACACGGCCATTTTGCAACCACGAATCTATATTTATGGACATAAATATTATTATTACTAGATTGTAAGCAGACACGGCCATTTTACAGCCACGAATTAAATTTTAAGAAGCTAGTTATAAATAAGAACAAAATCCTCGCTTATGGCAACAATGTTATATTTATTATAATTGTATTGCTGTTAGATTCGGTCCAGCCATGGCTGCTGATAGTATATTTTTTATTAAAATATATTCTCTTGTAATGTATAAAAATATATGTATTGACAATATCCAAGTGTTGTGTACTAACCTAATAATAATATAGCAGATTATAAATCAAATCAAATAAATGATTTGATTTGATTTATAATCTGCTATATTTATTTGTCTCATGAGTATAGTAGGTATATTATATTTATGTATATTTATAGAACGTATGTATGTAGTTTTATTTGTATGTAAATAAATTATTATTCATAAGTATATATTGACGTCTAATATTTTCTATTAAGTAGTTTTGATAGCACCTGCCTTATCTTGTCGTAACTGCTTTAGTCGTCCCAAAGGTTTGACCAGTATAAAATGTCTAGCGGCATTAGGTCCGCCTTTGTACTTACTTTGTGGAATAAAGTTTATAATAAATAAATAAAATTAGTTTTTAATGTATTTTATTTTTGTATTTATATTTATTACGGTAAAAGACAAAGAAAAACCTTCACAATAAATACGAGTATGTACGAGGCGCAGTTCATCCGGCTTCGATTCCTGTTAAAGAACACAATTACTTATATGTGACGTTTCTGGTAAGTTTAAGATACTTATTTTTTTTTTTTCCTAAATATCAAATTCAAATTAATTTATTCATCAAAAGGGTCAGTAAGTACAAAATAAAAAAAATAACATAATTAGGTGATTTTTAGTGAGAATTATTAAACAACAAAAACATGTTGGAAGTAGGAATACAGACAGTGAGGTCGTTCAAGCCCGGATGCCTAATGGGCCTGGGTTGGGGATGGGGATATTCCCCCGTTTTCCCCGGCAGGATCTCAGCGGGTAACCACTCACCGGTAATTCATGCACTTTTAGTGCTGGGCGCCGTTAGCAGTATAACAGCGCCCGTGTGGCTCACGAACCCAGAGGGCTAGATTCAACTGCTTCAGCTCTCCTCCAGTAGTACTTCCCTTGGAAGTGGTCTCCCGTTGGGGGGCCTTGCGCAATACGGAGCGGTATTCTGGAGATGGTTGAACGAAGTAGGAATATAAACGCGTTATTAAAAAAAAATGCTTGTGTTTTTATGCGTATGGGTGTGTGATATAAGTATGTCTATGTCGTAGATAATAGGAATTAAATAAATAAATGAAAGTGTAATGTGTGCTTGTGTGATTTGGGTTTGTGTAGAATATATATATATATGTTAGACAATTTAAGGTAAATAAGATAATTACAATAATAAAAATAAACTACTGCAAGATTCATTTACGACTACTAAAAATATATATAAAGTTAATCCGCTAAGTTAAAAGGGTAGTGTCTATCCCAAAACGAGTTGCCGGTTGTGAAAGCTTAGAGTAAACACTACAAGCCCACCCCTGGGATAGGGGAGTGTTTTTAAACCTCAAATATTGATTCGTCGGGACCTTCTTAGAAGTTTTTATCTTGCCAGAAAAGATTCTTAAAATAAGTAATCTTCCTTTATCATCCAATCTTTTTGGACAGCTCAATCGATAAGATATCGGCTAGTTTTATTTAGGTATTTATTCTTTCCTTTCGTAAAATAATTTGTCCTCGTTACAACATCGAAGGCAATTGTTAGTATGTTTGTATAATAATTAATCAATAGTGAAATCGACGCACCTCACCTATTGTTCCGTGTTCGTGTCTCTGTGCGGACCAGTCTGAAAATAATATATTTTCTGTTATTTTTTGTAAATGATTATTTAGCATTCAATATGGCTCTTCCATAATTGTATTGATAGTTTGGGCTGTTTCTGGTCTTTGTCGTGTTGTTTCGTATTAAGCTGTCTGACCATGATTGTGTTATCTTGTTTACTGTAGGTAATTTATTATTATTACATTAGTTATTAGTTTTTTTTACAGAGTATTATAAATTGACTTAACCAAGTGTTCCAGACGTTCCCTACGGTGATAAATAAATGAAATGAAATGAAAAATAAAATAAATAATAATAATTTCCAATAAAATCCTATGTACATGTTTTTCTATTGGAGACCCACACTAGGAAGGCCGGTATTGTGGGGTCTCAATTACACTAAATCTAAAATTTACATAAATAGAATAATATTCATATCTAGAATTGAATACATATGCGAAATGAATAAAATCATATTTTTTTATACTAGTACAAGATGTGACCTTACGCCCACCTGATGGTAAGTGTCGCACAAGATCAACGAATGTTAGCAACTGGAATCAAACACTCATGACTGACATCAGTCTCTAACACTATGCCGGCTTCACTAGATGCTTCTTCACACTTAGATTGAAGGACTCCAAGTTATAGGAATGTGGAAACAGTGAGGCTGGAAGGGACACGTACCACGTATACGAAGGGATGGTGTTTACGATATTGATTTATTTATTACAAAAACCACAGCTCATTACAGAAATAAATACATAGGTATGCCTTATAAGTAACACATTGGCCATACATGGCTTTACTTTATATAAATAGTAATTCTTTGTGGAAATAAAACTAAACTAAACTAAAACTAGAAGTCTAACTAAACTAAGCAAGTCGCAAAGAATACGAACAGAAACATAAGCCAATATGCATAATAATAATATGCGCGTACACAACAATAAAGTCACTCGTAAGAGCACAAAATATAGTAAATAATTATGGATGCGCGAGTGCATGTGTGTTATGTTAGTGTACCTATGTGTTGTGTTAGTGTGTACGTGTTTGTGTGTGATGGCGATGTAAGTGTGATATACTTAAATATTGTGCGTATTTGTTTTATATACAACCTGTTTGACATTAAATAAATTGTGTATTATTATATCATATACTATTTAATATATCAAATTAAACACCTTTCGAACTGTAGGTACTTCACAGCTACTCCGTATTATTAATATATATCTTTAAATTTAAAAATAGTAGTATTCTTTCTCGTTTTACTATAATAATTCAATTTTTTTTTTTTTTTTTTTTTTATTTATAAATTTTAATTTAATTTATTTTATTTTACTATTTAATTTTATGTGTTATATGTGGGTGCATATTTGATTAAACGCGCGAATCAAAATATGCGTTGTTAACAAAATAATTAGGTTCTCGAACTCACCTTAACAAGTAGACCATCACCGCTGTTAATAAAATAAATGGCACGAATATACCTACGTGATTTTCAGTAGGTATAAAACGACTCCAAGTTGAGTCTCTTGAGAATCATTGGAATTGTTTCGGGGAAGTAAACCGGCAAATGATGTCCCGACGTTTTCTACTCACTCATGTGTATTCATGAACAGCCATCTTATTCACCACGGCATAGACGTATATTTGAGACACTCATGACCATAGACATTTTACACACTTGGAAAGCGTACTTTATATAATAACAGAAAATGCAGCTTTCGTCACGTCCGTTAAATCTTTGAAGCATTTCACGGTACCAATCAAAACTACGAAAAGTTTTTGACCGCGGTCAAATTACGAGGTTCCACCGAGCACAAAACTTCCGGAACGCTTTGAACCCGAATGTTCATGGAGAATTTTGTGCACTTGACTCATACCGATGCCTAAGCTTGTCAAAATCTGCTGATAGGTAATTTTTTGTAAGTCTCTGTCATACGCCTCAAAGCATTGATGTTATCTTCAGTCGTCGCCATGAAATTATTAGTTTTATTTGTATGTATTTGTGTATTAGTATGTAAATAAGTATTTATTCACTAGTATATATTGAAATCTAATATTTATCTATTAGTTTTGATAGCACCTGCCTTATCTCGTCCTAACTGCTTAAGTTATCCCAAAGGTTTGACCAGTATAGAATGTCTAGCGGCATTAGGTCCGCCTTTGTACTTTGTGCAATAAAGTTTATAATAAATAAATAAATTATTGGTGAGATTAGTGCGACCACGTTTAAACTCATTACAGCAGTTGTAAATAGTGGCACGAGATGGGGCTTCATCATGAAACGCCAATCGAAGTCTTTCACAACTTTCTTGTTGACTTAAATGACATCGATATTCATAAAATATCATTGCACAAAAAAATTCTCGCGTTTTACAAGTGGCCAGTTTTAAAAACTTTCTGTGTGACCCTCGTATATGGAAAAAAAAAAAATAAGATGCAATTCAATAAAAAGGTAAAACATATCCATTTCATTGACCAAAATTTAATAACAATTCAATAGATAGAATACAAATATTACATTGATCAGAATAAATTAATTACATGTAGTTTGGATTGATTCTGAGGATGTCCTCCTCTTCAATTTAGGCAACTTGGGATCAAATATGTCTATTTGGTGTGTCTGTGTTTGCTGTCACAACAGCCAACTCTAAGTCAAACTATTAGTTTTAAATTTTAATAAAAAAAATAAGTAAGCATCACTACCTTTACATTTAGTGCGTTTTGTCAAGTTCTATAAGAAGTGAAAAAAAAAAAAATCGGACTCGTCCTTCACATATTATGTCTTTGACTGAGCGACGAATGCGCAACGTAGATTTTAAAAGACCTTCGCGAATTCATCAATTGATGTAATCTTAAACATTTCACTCAATTGAACGTGCTGGAATTGATTGATGTTATTGCAGCATAAGTGATTGGGAATAAAGGGTTTAAATACTTAAAGGGCTGGGCATACCAGATGCGTCATCATTACTTAAAGGGCTGGGCATACCAGATGCCTCATCGTTACTTAAAGGGCTGGGCATACCAGATGCGTCATCATTACTTAAAGGGCTGGGCATACCAGATGCGTCATCGTTACAGAGCTCTAGATCTCTTATTGATAATATAACAAGATAAAGGATCTGATAAATAATTGCTGCGAAAATTCTCCATTTGAACCTCAGGATGTTTTTTTTTATTATTTATTTATAAACAATTTATAGCACAAAAAACGTAAAAGCAATGTACAAGGCGAACTTAATGCCGAGGCATTTTATAACAACTAACCTTTGGGAGTGTGGTAGAGGATTGCGGGGTGCATTATAATTAATATACAATTACATACGATATATATTAATCGTTCGTTACATACTAATATATATATATATATATTATTACAGGTCCTAGAACACCTTAGAGATAGGCATTCCAAAACATATGTACCTATATCTGGAGAACTTGGCCTACACTCGCCATGCTGGCCAGACGGCTTGGCGAGGATATGATGTAAATTCTTTAATGACAATTTATTAACGATTTCATAAGTTGGTATTAGTGGAACCGGGACCGAAGGCTTAACGTGCTGTTGTAAATAATGTACTTAAGAAAAGTGTATTTCATATTTATTTCAAATATATTTTTTTTATTATTTTCAAGGAAAGCGTTCTTACATCCGAGCCATGATCGCTCTATTATATATAAGTATATAAGAAACTTTAAAATATTGAAAAAATAAATTATTTTAGAACCTCAAGCTGCGCAAATAGGCCAACCTCGGTATAGGTTACGAATTTACGCCGTTTGGGGTCGAGCCGATGGGCCCATGGGGGCACTCAGCCAAGCGTCTGGCCAAGGAGTTGTCCAAACGGCTAACGGAAAAGTCTGGAGACAGGAAGGCTGGCAATTATTTCTGCCAACGTATTAGCTTAGCTATACAGAGGGGAAATGTTGCCAGTCTTCTTGGGACTATCACTGAAGGGTCGTCTCTAGAGGATTTTTTTTTACTTATAGTTATTTTTTTATTAGGTTTAAAGTAGAAAGTAAAGTATCATCACGACCGTTTCCCTTTCGGGGTGGTCAGAAACCACGCTTATAAATAAGCGGATTCACATTAAGCCAACTTTACTATAGGCCAATCATGACAAGTGGCAAGCTCGTCGATGTCTCGCGTACCAAACTCGAGAAACCTCACAAATAAATTTAATGTTAATTAAATGTAATTATTGACATTAATAAATAGTTTTGTGTCCCGACCAGGAATCGAACCCGGTGCCTCCGAGTCCAAATCCAAGGACTTAACCGCTAGACCACGGAGGCAGTTTATGTACAATATGTACAAACTTAACCTAAAAAGTAAAAAATAAAATTTTATTTATATATATATATTTAATCTATCTCTCAATAAGCTTCGCTCGCACAATACAACATATTTAAAGATTTTGATATATTATACCCTACAAGTTGTATACATTTTGATGGTTTTGGATTACTTGTAGGAGTTAATTAACTATGAGGCAGTTAGGCTTCTTTTGTGTTATCTAAACAAGAGCAGGCAATTAATTTAAGTTTGTAATTAAAAGTAACAAGACTTGTTTGCTTGATGGTACATTGTTGTCTTACATTAATATTTCTTTTCAGTACTTTTTAGATGGAAAAGTTTTTTTTTTACAAATACGACTACTTGCCGTTAAACATTGAACTGACAAGAAGAGTTCTTCGCGCCATTTTGCGTGGACATGTCAAGTGCAAGTTTTTGTTTTAAAAAATATTTTACTGTGGATATTATTGATCAAAAGAAGTGTTGTTTTGTTTAATAATGTGCTACAATGTGAATAATTATGGAAAACGATAAATTGGACTTTAAATATGGGGCACAAGTTGCAGTTTATTTTTTGCGGTTTTCCCGCGCTGTCAACTCCCATATTTTACCCGACGTGTTAGAGCTATGGTGCCGCGAGTGACTTCAACAAAAGCATCAAATTCTGCAGCATCTGGAATTTGATGATGACCTCATTAACTCCACGACTTGAGACTCCGTGGTCTCGCTAAGGTGCTGGATCCAATTCCTGGTCGATAAAAAAATATATTTATTTGTGACAATATTTCTATCCTCTGGCATACAATTCAATTCAATTCGTTTATTAAAGATATGTATTCTGCACTTTTACAATTAAATTTTTACAATATTGATATAAAACGATATAATTTTATAGTACATATTGGTGAATCTGGAGCAGTACATGATAACTATAATTTGGAAAGAGAAACAATAAAATAACAAAATTATAAATACAGAATAACGCTTAACATTATAGCTGCTGTATATAGGCATTTTCATACTATAAGCTAAAACAAACAATTATAAAAAAAAATACATACATACATACATACACATCTTCACGCCAGATCCCTTGCGGGGTAGGCAGAGACAATTGAGCGCCACTTGACACGATCACGACATACCTCTTTCGCTTCATCGATGTTCATCAACCTCTTCATACATGCCCTTTTGTTACGAAGGCTTTTTAATGCACCTTCAGTCAGTGTTTTATTTATTTGATCGTGATATGTGAGTCTCGGTCTGCCAGGGCCTCTTTCACCCTCAACTTTCGCATTATATATCTGGTTCGTCAATCTTTCTTTGCTCATTCTTTCAACATGCCCGAACCATCGTAGCATGCCTTTTCTTATTTTTGTCCCTATGCTTTCCTTTATACCAACCCTTTTCCGTATTTCGACGTTACGTATGCGGTCCGCATATCCGCATATCCGGCGCAGCGACCTCATTTCTACGGCTAATTAACGTTAAATAGGCTATTTAACGGTTTGTATTGGATTGTTTGTTTCTATCAATAAAATTAAAGTCATACAAAATCACGCGGTATAATCTTATAATAATATTAGTTAGTTTTCAAATATTAGTTGAATCTTCTCCAGCAAAGCCACGTAAAATCTGACAAGCAATTAAAATTGCTACAGGATATTTGGAAAAAAGACCTATAAGAAAAATGTTGCTTGCCAGCTCGTTGACAGTTTCACAGCGGCAAGACTAATGAATCTTTGAAAATCGGTCCAATAAGGTCTCTAAAATGTACATAGTAATTCCTTTCTATATGGAACTACGTGTATCCCGTGTAATCCGTTAATGTACCCTCGGATGGCAAAATGCAATAGTAAATAAATTTACGGCTCTTTTCTGACAAGACGGGCTGTGGTGACCAAGCTCATATCCTCTTCCCTAGGCGAAGGGATACGGTGATTCTAATACAGTTGTTATCCCGAATCGATATAGCTCGTTCGATGCCACTGGCAGAATTTCGATTCAAATAATTATGGGCACCAAAGGAATATCTGCGCGACGCAAAAAAGGGTTATGTGTTTATTAGCCTATGTATGTATTATGTATGTATGTTTGTCCCTTTGTGGCACACCGGAGACCAAACGCTGATTTTGATTATTCTCACGTGAAGATTTGTCTTAATCATGCGAGTGTCACTGAAGATATGACATTAATTAAATATCAGTAACAAAAACAAAACAAAAAAAAATATTTTTATTTCTTTAAATACAAAGGTTAAATAGTATATTTTATGGATCGCTCTTTAAGTTTAGTTAGACCTGTAAGACAACAAACAGCGGCCATATTATGGGAAATAATAAAATGAAAGTCGACGAACTACATTTAGCCCCACTAAATAATAAATATAAATCGCGGGTTGCCATCCGTTTTGCCATCTGTGGGCAGTAATGTGGTGGCCCTACAATGAGTGAATCAGTTAGGGTCGGTGTAGCCTTGTCTATTGTTTGCCTGAGTCCCAGGAATTGTTGTCATACGTGTATTTACAAGGACCCGCACTTTAAGGCAATTTATTCAGACGTTCTGGCCCTAAAACAACACTTACTTAATTTTATTTCAAAATTATTTTAATTAACACTATATACGACTATTTTCCACTCGTTAGTAATCGCAGCATTAAAATAAAATTAATATTAATACTATGGATAGGGAGAAGTCCTGGAATGATAGCAAGAACGCTGGCTGCATTTCGCCGCTGAATTGCAATACTGATTATTTGGGCGAAGAAAGAGCCAGTCCTCTTGTCAGCGGAGGAGACGACAAGACGCTGTATTATGTAAAATGAATTTAATTCTATTACAATTAAAGTTCAGTTTACTTAAAAGATGATTTAAACGTTTCTTAATAAGGTACGTCACATAGTAGACTTGGCATTAAAAATGCTTACTTAATACGTCTAGGTTTATGATTAATTTCAGTTGTGGAACTGATGAAGAGGGAGCTAAGGGGGCGTGTATGTAAATTTCTACGTAACTTATTTTCCATTGTCACCGTACCGCTATCAACTTTGCTCAAACCTCAGACCATCCACTTAATAATAACCTATAACTAACTTAAACATAGAAATTGCAATAAAAATAAAATACTAAACTAGAAATTGGGTAATAATATTGATCCAGTGATTACAAGTATGGAATAAAAATATCTATTAAAAGATATTCTCACAGAACCACATAGCCTTTAAAATTTGCAATAGCATACAAGGTGACTGCCAATCTAAAATGTGCTGAACATATAGATGCGATTGTAATGTGAGCCAACTCAGTTCTTTATGCAATTAAGAGATCCTTCCAGCAAGTTAACCCCCACACCCACACACACACGTTTATAAAATTATATAAAACATACATAAGACCATTATTGGAATATGGTTTTCAAGTATGGAATCCATACTTCAACAAAGATATAGAAATTCTTGAAAGAGTACAGAGGCGGGCAACTAAATTCCACGCTAAAGATGTGGAATGCTCTCCCAGCCAGTGTGTTTCCCCATTCCTTTAACCTGGAGTCCTCCAAACAGCAAGTGCGAAAAAGCATCTTTATGTGGTAGGGACTGATGTCGGTCGTCTGAGGCTGGCGTCAGTTGCTCCCACTCTTGGACCTTGCGTACCGCTTACCATCAGGTGGGAGCGGTGTCACATGTCGTGCTTAGTATTAAAAAAAAAACTTCCACACTGCTTGAGGAAGAAGTCATATGAACAGAGGCTTAAATATTTGAAGCTTACAAGTCTCAGAGATCGCAGAATGAGGGGAGATATAATTGAGACATTTAAAATTCTAACAGGAAGGTATAACTGCCCCCACCTAGCCAAAATGTTTAGGTTTAACACAATGATATTTCCCCGTCGTGACCACGGAATGAAGCTAATGGGAAAATCCAGCAATACAAATATATAATATCACTTCATGAATAACAGAGTTGTAACACTTTTAAAAACAAACTGGACAAGTGGCTAGTGACAATCGAAATAGACTATGGTGATAACTGACAATGTAATAAACTTTACACCAGTGCTTGATATAGGCATATCAGCAATGCGCTGCTCGCCTATTAATCAATGACAATAATAATAATAAGATCCTATACCGATCGGTTTCCAAATTTTTTTTTTTTTTACATATAAGACCATATATTGTAGTTTGGTAAGGTCTGTACTGGTTCGGTAGTTTAAAATCCGTTCTTTGACTCTCAAAAGTTGGTGATGGGTTGACTAATGCAATATGTGTAAAGCTATAACTGGCTGAAAAGTGGGCGTGGATGGATATTGACTAAACTACAAGAAAAATTAAAACAATCTGATAAAGTATAGGGAAAACGTAAAGTATCATCACACCCGTTTCCCTTTCGGGGTGATCAGAATCCACGTTTTTAAAGAAGCGTATTCACATTTCGCAAACTTGAGAAATATGACAAATAAATTATTGTGTCCTAACTGGGAAGCCAAAGAACCAAAGTTACCCATATAGATTTTAAAATTAGCAAGCTGAAATGGCAATGGGCTGGACACATACTCGTATGCCGCAGAACCGATGAACGATGGAGTAGACGGGTTCTGGAGTGAAGACGCGTACTGGAAGACGCAGAGTGGGACGACCTCCCCCGCCAGATGGACAGATGACCTGAGGAAGGTCGCTGGTGGTGGATGGATGAGGGTGGCAGAAGATCGTGTAAAGTGTCGAGCATTGGGGGAGGCCTACATCCAACAGTGAAGAGACACAGGCTGATGATGATGATGATGTACCGGGAATCGACCCTTTGCGTCTAAATCTACGAACTGAACCGCTAGATTACGGAGGTAGTTAGGCAGAGGCATTAAAGAATGAGGCTACATCTGGTACGCTAGAGATATTTTTTGTCATGAAAAGCTTATAGTATAGTTGGCTTAATTTTGTTTATAAAGCATTTCTGAACACCCCTTAAAGGATACGGTCGTGATGATTATGTAATTTGAATACAAGACAAAAAATAAATAAATCTACTGTTAAAGTACCTAGTGTATTAAGTTTAACGGTTAGTGTTATAAAGTAAAAATATCACGTGCAAAGAAAAATATGGTGTAAAATATTTTCTGAAGTACATAGTATTGTCCAAGTACAATACACCATCAGAAAGGGATCTTCGGAGGCAATACGACAGCTTGTGACACAATATCTAGTGGGATATACCACAGAACAAAACAAAACTCGTAGAAATTTCGTTTAATTATATTTTGTGTCCACTGTACTGTAGTCATTACAAATTAATGATATTTAATTTCTTTTCAACGGCTCATCTAATGCTTATCAACAATTATTAATTAAATAAACAAATAGTTTGTTTATCGTTAGTCTTAGATAGTAGTTCAGGCAAAATTAATTATATACAATTTAAATAATTTTAAATTATATATAATTTAATTTACCGAGGCGTTTGTTGTCAGCTTAGCTAATCGCATGTTTTATATACTAGTACGAAGTGTGACCTTGCTGGTTAGTGGCGCGCAAGGTCCGTGAAAGTTAGGAACTGGAATCATACACTCATGACTGACATCGGTCCTTAACACTATGCCGGCTTGACTGGGCATGACGGCAATTCAAGCCTGATCCCGAAACGTGTGGATACACTTTGGTTTTATTGGCACGAACAGTGGATACTTCCCCGCCCCGGCAGACTGAGCATATAACCGCCATCAGTCCGCCTACCACCTATTTGTTGTTTTCGTTGAAAGTATGTGCTATTTGTGATGATGTCAAATGCCAATTTTTACTTTCAAGGAGAACTAATATTATAACTTTGCTATGCTGATATTTATATAAAAATAATACTGCTTGTAATAAGACTTACGATGTAACTCGCAAAGGTAAAATTGCGGTTACGCGGGCACTGGTGTTGCGATCGCTTTATTTCTATTCTGTGGTTCTCTCAATAGTTGACAGCGGCGTGCTACTACTAAATGCAGCTTACGACGTCATTGTGCCGAGAAATCAAGCTTTTAGAGCTAAATAGAGCTAAGCTATACATCTCTGGATTTTGACATGGATGGTTATTATCGTAAGACCATATCTTGATTCATAACAGAGATTTAAAGTCAAATAATAACAATTATTGCATTGATTTTGGGCTAGATAATTGGTACTTGAGGCCAGCCACTGACGACAACAGTTCCTACCATTATGCCGGTCTATCAAGATGCTATTTCACACTTCGTTTAGAGGACTACAGGTTATAGGAATAGGAAAACACACTGGCTGTGAGAGCATTCCACATCTTTTTGATCACATTCATTTTGCTAAAATGACTACACGCTCTAGCACTTGTGACATCCATAAGTCTGTCTCTTTCATATTATGAATATTCATGTGTCACGAATATCATTTTCAATTTTGTAACGAAATCGGATTTGAATGAGTTTGACAACTATTAAATAAATATTTTATTCAAGAAATGTATCTTGGAATCCATGTTCAATGGGGTATTATCATCGGAGTACGACGTGTCTCTAAAGTCTAAAGCCACCTAAAGATTTATTTTATTTCATTCTATTCCATTCCATTCCATTCCATGCCATTTCATTCTATTCCATTCTTATTTTATTTTATTTACTTATTAAGTAAAAACTTAAGAAATAATAATTCGGTTGATTTTGTCATCTTAAAACAGCATACTACGCCTTTGTTCACTCTATAATTGCCTACGTTATAACCATATGGGATAACGCGGCAGATATTCGAAAAGTGTCCATACAACAAAAAAGATTAGAATATTGTTTAATTTAAAAGCCAGAACCACAGCACGAAATTATTTTGTTGATGCCAAGAATATGACAGTCACGTCTCTGTATGTATATAGTTGCTATAGGTTCATGCGAAAGCTAATGAACTTCCAAAAATCTCTAGTTTGACTAAGTATAACCTAAGAAACAAACATGAAATCTATATAAGGCAAACCAGGTTGAGAAAAGCGTTTAAGGAAGGTTGGCCGTTTAAAATTACATTATACAATAGACTACCTGAGATTATAACTTGACTACAACCAAGTGAATTTAAAACAACATTAAAACTCTTTTACCAAAATAATGCTTTTTATAACCTGTCAGAATTTCTTGACATGCCTTTGACAGAAAATTTATTTAAATAGTTATTTAGTTTTGTGGTCTTATGTCTACTGTAATGTGTTCCTAATGCTTCTTTGTCTACGACGCATGGTATTAATAGCATTATTATTATTTTACAATTTGTTAACTGACATACCAAAATATAACGATTGTTATATAGGTGAAATATACATATATATATATACATATATATATATATATATATAATTTCAATTAAATAATGAATTATGACTTATCATGCATCTATCCAGTTTTTAGGCTTAATTTAATGTTAGACAGAAAGCTACAGAATGTTCACTGTTGTCTCTAGCATATCAACCAGGACCAGAAATCAAACCATCAGAAATTGTATCATTATCGTAATATTAATAATATATATTTGACCTATTTGACTTCCTTTTAATTTTCTCCTCGCGTTTAATTGAAGTACTGTAATGTCATGTAAAATGTTTTTAAAAAGTGCCTCTTTCAGATTGTAAAAAAATACTCATTTATTTCACCATTCGAAACCCGAGTCAGGGTAAGCCAGTAACGAGATTTTTTGTCAAGGGCCACCAAAGCCTAATAAACATTTTAAATATTAATAAGTTAACATTAAAAGTTAGTGAGATACAAATTGGCCCTGCATATTATATTACTAACCTCGGCGATAGCCCTGCGGGAAATTACACTTTATCACTTTAAAATGAGAGATAATAGACGTATACACAAAACAGAACAAAATGCAGGTTAAATAAAATTCGTTCTAAAGGCGCTTAAATGAAATTAAATAATTTAATACATTTATTTATAAAAAGAAAAATAATAAAACTATAGATGCATAGGTTTGAGTAAATACTTAAAATATAAATAAAAACATGATATACTTATGTAATATTTTTTTATTTTTTTTATTTAGATATATACATATAACTAGTACAAATACGAGATGCATGCGCATGTACCAAAGAGAAATACACTTTTTTTACACACGTACATAACATTTGTCATAGATTTACAACACCACCGTTCCCGTGCCTTAGAGAGCACGTAAAGCCGTGAATCGGTCCCGGTTCCACTAATAACAACTTGTGAAATTGTTAATTAAATGTCAGTATAAAATTGAAATCGGACTCTCGCCTACCCGTCTGACCAGCATGGCGAGTGTAGGCCAAATTCTGCAGAAAATTCTAAAAGGTCCATCTCCAACATTGGAGGTCTTGGGGCTGTGATGGTGGTGATGAATAAATACTAATAATAAATATAGTTATATACATACTTATATAACCCTAATTAAATTAATTAATATATGTCAAGGTGAGGAGATTAAGTTTAATTTTGTTTTTTAAGAAGGTGAAAAATCAAAGTTGTATTTTTATTTAGTGATGGTGCCTGTCCAATAAAATTTCAGCCTGTTCCATTGACGAGCTGCAGAAACGGTGAAAGATTCTCAATATCTGCTAGAAGAGTGATGGGGGAATTGAAAATTGGTTAATAAATAAGTTTCGAATATATTAGTATTTAACTGCCTCCGTAGTCTAGCGTTCAGTCAGTGGATTTAGACTCGGAGGTACTGGGTTCGATTCCTGGTCGGGAATATTTATTAATTTAAATAAATAAATATTGTGATTTTTTCGAGTTTGCTACACTAGAGACATCAACGGGCTTGCCACTTGTCATGATTGGTCTTTAGTAAAGTTGGCTATATGTGAATCCGCTTCTTTATAAGCGTGGTTTCTGACCACCCCAGAAGGGAAACGGTCGTGAGATTACAAAATATGGACCTACCATATTTACATGTCTATGTAATGCTAAAAATGAAATCTTCATGTTAATTCCACTTTTAATGGAATAGAAAGAAAAGTAACTTTGTTTAAGATGCAAGATGTTCTTTAAATACTGAGTCGATGACGTAATATATAAGTCACTTTATAATGAACTTATACAAACATTTTTGGACTTTTTCGTTGCCTGGACAGAGCCGCACTCGCCGCAGTCATTGTATTTTTTAATCTCAATATTATTATTATTTTAAAAACTAGCACGACATGTGACCTTGCGCCTACCTGATGGTAAGTGGCGCGCGTGGTCCATGAATGTTAGCAACTGGAATCACACTTATGACTGACATCAGTCCCTAACACTATGCCGGCTTGACAGGGCATGACGGCAATTCGAGCCTGATTCCGAAACGTGTGGATACATTTTACTGGGTTGATCGCCACGAACGGTGGATACTTCCAGGGGATACTGGGCAAATTACCACCATCAGTCTGCCTACCACCTAATATACTTCCCCGCCCCGGCAGACTTTATTCTTTATTCTTTATTTTGTCACCGTACATTCCCACCGGAATTTAGTTAGGTCTATGATTAACTACATAATTTTATTAGGTACGAGTGTTATGTTATATAATTTACATATATCTATCGTACCTGGAAAGTGTTATATTCGAGCAAAGAACAGAACTGGCAGTAGGAACCTTATGATAAAGACACTTAAAAATAACTTAAATGCGGCTGTAAAAATTGACAAAATTTATTAGTATAGGTACCTAGTATAGGACTGGGCAAATTACCACCATCAATCTGCCTACTACCTAATATGAAATATCGACACTTTATATTTTCAAAGATTTCATTGTCAGTGTCTGTGGTTTGTAGTAATGCAGTCCGTCAACTTTCTAGGAAATAATATTACGGACATTTTGGACATATGTTTACTTTCATACACCATTACCATTTAAAATAAAATAAAAATAAAATAAAATAAAATGAGTTTATTTCGGAATAGTATCCATAGGGGTTAGTAACATAGTGTTTGCTTATTCTATATTAGTAAAAAAAAAGAGGACATTTACTTTTTATATTTGTCTCACATACATGTGAGTATGTACCCAGTGCCCCATGTCAGGGCAATCTGGCTTCTCACTAACTGTCCTTAAGATGATGTTGCCGCTCCCTCGTACTCTGTGCATCAACGACGCGACTCGTTTCCGCAATACTAAGTAGAAATCATCTGTGTGCGCGTACGCAAGCATCGCTGATGTACTGCACCAACGAGGGAGTCCCATCATCATCCTGAAGGCGTTATTATATTGTACCCGAAGAGCCTCTCTGCGTATAATTGATTTAAACAGATAATAATAGCAAAAACATTTATAACGACTTTTCTCAATTTTACTAAAACAAATCCATTAATATAATAAATAAGTTTTGTTTCAAACAGTGTTATTTTTATATTTAAATATCACAATGGCAAGCTTACAATATTAGTTATTCCCGTGCGGTCCAACTTGTGCGGGAAAAGAGGAGAAAAATGGTCTTTCGCGTCAACTATAAGCTGGTTTAAAAATAATTTCGCCACTATTCTGCCCCTCTTCCCACCTAACCAAATACCTACTATATGATTCCACACAGTGCTGAAAGCTAGTTCCATAAAGGTAGAATTATTATTTTTAGTTATTTAAATTATGGGTAGACTTTGTAATTTCGTAAACGCGTCTTTATGTAGCCATTTTGCAATGCTCATTACCGAAATACCGGAACTGCGTCCTTCCAAAGTTGCACGTTATAATGGATTCCAAAGACGTATATTATTGGACCTACTCTTTTGCTCGAAAAAGGAAAACTTACTAGAGAGATCGATTTTAGACAGCAACTTAAGTTTCGCGTTTCAATCACAATTTGAAATTTGTAATTAAATAATTGCAGTTTTTTGGTTTAATTGGAAAGTACCATCACGACCGTATCCATTGTAGGGTAGCCAGAAACCACGCTTGTTGTTTTTTTAGAGAAGCTGATTCTCGTTTATCCAACTTTACTATAGGCCAATCATAACAAGTGGCAAGCTCGTCGATGTCTTCAGCTATTAATCTAGTTTTATCTATGAAAACTTATAAATGACACTCTGTTGCTAACTTTAGTTCTATTCGTTGTTTGATTTTTTCAATAGTTTTCCTTAATAATAAAAAAATAACATTACAACATTCTGTATTCATATTTATTCGCGAATAAAATAAAATTACAAAATAATTATAAAATATGCAATTAAAAAGGGGACTAAATAAAAATAAGGAAAAATAAAATAAATATACGATATTTATATATCGTATTTTTAAATATTATTATAACTTGCTCCAAAACACTACTAATGGGTAAAGTGCCACGGATACTGGCAGTATTGCTGCGCTGAATGGCAATGCTGATCCTTAGGCCAAATATTGCCCAGCCCTCTTGTCTCTCGAGCTGTTTTGACAACAAAACTTGAAAATATCCTGTGCACTTGGTCCCCACGGCCCGAGGGTTTCAACTCCCAACAGCACTAAAGACATGATCGCATTAGCTTGGTGTATTTCCGCCGTTTGAGGTTCTCTGCTTATAATGCAGCGGTGCTCCTTGGACGTCGAGGACAGGTGGGTTGTTCACAGGTGGCATCCCACACTAAAGGCAGACCAATCCTCCTTAGGTTCAACATAATTATATATAACCGGCCGTTCCTTTCACATTATAACAGCCCCTAGAACCAGTGTCCTAGACCTCCACTGTTGAAGCTGGGCCTTCCAGAACATATATCTGGCGTTGACGGGTTGGCAAAGATCTGATATCGTCGATGTATTTTTTTTATGTCGTTAATTTAATGACGATTTTGTATTAGTGGAACCACGGTGGGGTTTAGTTTAGTTTAGTTTTTTTTAACACCATACATTCCTTCCGGAATTCGGTTAAGTCATACTTGTAATTTTCAATATATATATATTATACATTTATCACTATAGATAGGTACATGACAAATAACAGAACTGGAGGTTGAAACATTTATAAAAAACACTTAAATAAATAGATTTATTGCGGCTGTAAAGAGGCTTTGTCAATAACTTATAAGTACCTAATAAATAAATGATCAAAAATATGTCAATTAACTTAACTAAATAATACTAATTATTGTAGCAGCTGTAAAGAGGCATTGTCAATAGTTTAAAAGTACCTAATAAATAATTTATTTAAAAAAAAGTGAATATACTTAACTAAATAATTTAACTAAATTAAAAATAGTTATAATATAATAAATTATGCGAATATGTCCAATCTTTATGTCATAATTTTATTAGTATATGTCACTGATATATACACTATCCTATGTCATCATCCCTTAGCGCTGCATCTACAGTGTAATAAGCTTTTTGTATTATTACAGTTTTAATTTTTTTCTTGAAGTCAAGTGTTGTAAATCTATGACGATATACTCGTATACGTAAGAAAAGTGTATTTCTCATTGGTACATGCAGAGGCGGTTTGAACCGACCATTTTAGGATGTTAAAGAAAGCGTTCTTACAACCGGGTCTTTTTACATATATGTCTATAATAGAATCTCATCACTCACTGAAAATGCACCACATTAAGTTAACAGCTTCAACTGGCACGTTTGATTTTACCTTTATTTTCACAAAACTATCGTATAATTGATATCCACAGTACGAGTAATATTGATAGTTTCTTTCAGTATATTCTTTTATACGCGCAAGGTCCATGAACGTGAGCAACTGGAATCAGACATCCGGCTTGACTAGATGCTTTTTTACACATTGCTTGAAGAACTTCAAGTTATAGGAAAGTCGACACACAGAGGCTGGAAGAGCATTTCACATCTTTATTGTGCGACAAATGTATGATTTTCCAAATTTATATGTACGTGAATGTATTGCGGTATTCTAACCTGTGCGTGTGGTTCGGTTGCGGAATGGAGAGGAAGGGATTAGGTTAGTAAAGTTTCAGATACAGTGGTATCATCCACAATTCGAACAGCTCGCCTCGCTCGACATTGAGAGCATTTACTTGGCGGAACCGTCCCAAAGACAAAGGTGAGAACAGTATTTCACGCAAGATCTGAGCTGTGCTTTGTACAGGAATACTCTGATTAAAGGTAAAAACAACCGTTTGATCTTGTTCATTATTCCGAGCTTTTTTGACGCTGTTTTGGTGATGCTCTCAGTTAGTTCCGGTGGTTAAGTCGAATTCTAATATGTCAATAGATTTAAGTCACTGTCAATTATAATTTAATAAGAATCGTGTTAATATTTCGTATCTAATTTAGTTTTATGTGATTAAAGCCACTAATTATAACATAAAGTTGGTTTTATTAAACGGCTGATGCTCATCATAACCATTGGTCTAAATCTGATATAATAAATAATAATAATAAATATTTCCAGACAGGTCACACAGCGCCATCTAATTTCTGTGGTAAGCTACGAGGCTTGTGTTACGGAAACTAGATGGTTGATAAACTATACATATTATACTTTTTTTGTAAATATATACATATTATACATATGAACACTCAAACCGAGACAAATTATACAATGTACAACTTGCCCCCGGTGGGAATCGAACCCACGACCTCCCGAGTTCACGGCAACGTTTATTACCACTAGACCACGGAGGCGGTCAAATATTGCCAAGTTTTTTCTTGCAGATTCCTTTCTCAGTCAGATCAAACATTAACAGGTCACTGAAAGCAGCGGGTCTTCTGCAAACAGCTTACTCTTTGGAGAACTTTGCTGCTTAGTTTTCCACTAGCAGAAGTAGAATCATTCAAATTATTTTAATAATATAAATATAACACGTCATTGTATTACAAATGACGTAAATAAAGATATTTCGACTTTGGTCGCCATCGGTCGCGTTAGATGTGTCCGGTCCATACACATTTTAGCTTACTAATTTTGAAAGCTATGACAGTAACTTTGGTTCTCTGACTAATATCAATGTTTCGAATTGTATCCAACAGAGAAATACCATATTCTACCATACAACTTCTTCGACAACAGAAGAAGTAAAATGTAAATTGCATAAAAATAATAACCTACATTTTACATGAAAATGACAATCAATACCCGCTCTGTCTTGTATTTGATCTCTTTGATGTCCAGTCTTTTCATATAGGTCAACTATATTTCTAGTTGTTTGAGAATAATGTGTCTAATCAAGTTTGGCACTGATGTATGCGGTATTGCGTAACTAAGCACTACTCCACTGACCTTCAACTTACACAATGGTTCTCAAATTAACATCACAACTACACAGACTATTAATTCAAAGTGTTGAAAATACTGCCTCCGATTCCTTGTCAGAACACAAAATAATAATAATAAATAGTCTTAAGATAAGTGGAAAAGCGTCCTTCACCGATCTGCTATCCGAATGAAAACTACTTTTTATATATAAAAAATACGCTAACTATTGGAATGGTTTGCTCCGCAAGGAGTGATGGTGCTTTTGCATGGAGCGAGTTCACGTTTAGCTAACTTACCATAAGCCAATCATGACAACTAACAAGCTCGTCGATGTAAATAAATTATTGTGTCCCGACCAGGAATTCAACCCGTTACTCCATTACAGTCTCTAGAAGAGAGAGTTGTAGATTGGTAATAGTGGAACCGGGACTGACACCTTAACTTCTCTTAGCTTCGAGGCACGGGGTGCAAATATGGTGTTGTAAATCTATGACAAATGTACGTAATAAAGGAATTTCTTATTAGGGCCTAAGCAGGTCTGCTTTCAATACATTTATCGAACGAGCTTCCAAGACGGCATTAACGGAATCATACAGTATTTGGTTGGGTAGGGAGAAGAGCAGAATGATGGATGATGAGCGTCTTGTGGCGCAATAAAATAAAAAAGGTCTCCTTTGTAAACCGAACTATTGTCGGTTGCAAGGCCGAGATACCATTCCTCCCATCTCCCTTTGCCACGATAGACCCGGCGGCACCCGCACGGTGAATCTATGAAATGCTTAGAAATGTATCATCTACATTTCACTGTCGCTCTACCTCACGTATGTAGTTATTTAATCCCAAATATCCTTGTACTAGGCGCGGTGCTGGCTCGGTTGTAAGAACGCGTTCCTTAAATCCTACAAAGGTCGGTTCAAACCCACCCGGCATGTATCAATGAGAAATACACTTTTCATACGTACATTTGTCATAGATTTAAAAAACCACCCTTCCCGTGCCTCGGAGAGCACGATAAGCCGTCGGTCGCGGTTTCACTAATGCCAACTTGTGGAATCGTTAATAAATTGTCATAATAAATTGATATCATATCCTCGCCAAGCCGTCTGGCCAGCTTGGCGAGTGCAGGCCAAAAAGTCTCCAAATATATGTTCTAGAAGGCCCATCTCCAGCAGTGGAGGTCTACGTTCTAGGGACTGTATAGAAAAAAAAATCCTTGTACAAGTATGGTAAAAAAATGCTCTCCAAAAAGAACATCCACCAAATATGATTTGCCTTCTATAGCCAAAAGTTTGTCAATATAAATTTATTTCTCTTCCTCCATAAACAAAAAAACACCCCTAAAGATATATGATATATAATTTTCGTATCCATCATCAGTTCCTATATATTCATTTAGTAGGTTATGGAAAAACTTTTCGATGATAAAACAAATAAAAGAGTCATTCATATATAATTTATGAGTTACAAGTTGGGCTGCAAGCGTAGACCATGATATTGGGATGGAGTTAAATTTATTATTAAAAAATTACTGGCCCTAAAATTGTGTTCTATTAAGTGCTATTTTAATAATAAACTAAATACCACCATTATTATTACAGCAGATATCCCTTTCTTCACAAGTCGGTATTAATGGAACCGGGACCGACGGCTTAACGTGCTCATCTCCTCACTGTGTCGTAAATCTATGGCAAATATATGTAAGTGTATTTCTTATTGGTACGTGCCGGGTTTTCAACCACGTTTTTATGCACAGCATACGCCTAGTGGCGATGGGCTGGACACGTCTGTCTCAGAACCGATGAACGATGGAGTAGACGCGTTTTGGAGTGGAGACCACGTACTAAAAGACGCAAAGAGGGACGACTCCCTGCCAGATGGACGGATGACCTGAGTAAGCTCGCTGGTGGGAAATGGATGTGGTTGGCAGAAGATCGTTGGAGTGCTTTATCCAGCAGTGGAGAGACACAGGTTGAATATGTATATAGCTGTAAGGTTCATCATATAGTCAATTTAATTCAATAAATAATATACAATATCTTAAGTTTTAGATTCTAAGTGTGTTCTACCGGCTATACTATGGTGAGTGCTCCGAAGAACTCTATAACGTAATCCCTCACTCTCCATTCCGCAACCAAACCACACGCACAGGTCAGAATATGCACCCACATACCGTAGTCACCATCCCTTCGCGTACGTATAAATTTTGGGACTCATACATCTGTCGCACGATAAAGATGTGGAATGCTCTTCCAGTCTCTGTGTTTCCACTTTCCTATAACTTGGAGTCCTTCAAGCGAAGTGTGAAAAAGCATCTAGTCATAGCGCGCAAGGTCATGAGTGTCTGACCTTGCGCGCTACTGACCATCAGGTGGGCCCAAGGTCACATGTCGTGATAGTATAAAAATATATATATATATAATCCAAAAGTATCATGCTCTATGTGCTGTGTCTTATGATTTAAAAAGCGTTATTTCTAACCATCTTGTAACTTGAATAATAAATGATGTTTTTTTTTTCAATTATATTTATTTGGGCGTACTATTACAAGTATATACGTCTATCGCTTAAAGTTGGGGTGCACGGATAGTGTTTCTCTTAACTTATGGGCGTTGTCCGAAGAAGAGTGTGCCACTAACGTAGACAAATTGCTTTCACCAACATCATTTGGCGAGGGTACATGTAGCTATCGGAAGGGTTTTCTTTTTAATTTGTAAGCACATACTCCAAACATTCCAGCCTAAGTGAACTCTTCAGGAAGTTTTCTTAACAATATTTTTGTATTAAATTATCCAAGTCGTGACGCATATTTTAAACAATAAATACACACATCAAAACAGTCGTGATCATGTCAAGTGGCGCTCAATTGTCTCTGCCTACCCCTCAAGGGGTACACAAGCGTGAAGATGTGTATGTGTATAAAATACGGGTGAGAAGGACATTATCTTATACTCGTATGGGGATTTGAGCTAAATTGTATTCTGTTTAAGTTATGCTTTTTAGAAAAAAATATATCAAGATTTTTTAAGATTTTTTTTATAAGTTTAGATATCGCGACGGCTTGATTACAACAGTGTGTGCAGATTGCACAAATTTAATTTATTACCTAGGAAAGTATTTTTGTAACAGAATTTATAACTGACTATAAACTAGAGAAAACTCTTACATTTTATGTTCGTATAAAACCTGATAGACGTGAAGTGAAATAGTAAATAAGTATAGAACTTTTTTTACACCATAAACATAATAACTTACCATAACGTTCTACTATGTAGGTACTTAGATATGTATTTATTATATATTATATACATATGTAGTTTTTAATATGACATACTTATTTTTATATATATTTCTTTTTGGATTTTAGACAGCACCATAATGTGCGACGTAACGTACTACAAAGTGGCAGCTCCGATTTATGATTTTTATTTTTGTATTCCATAAATGGAGAAGTTCGTTCTAGAGCTACATGTATCTAAATTAATACGCTATAACATAGCGAGCATTATCGAACTTTCCAAAGTATTTAAAAAGTATAATAAATGTTTCTAACTTCCTTATTTCAACGTAAACAAAAACTTACAGAACTTATTTATAATAATTTTGAATAATAAATATTTTCAGAAAATAAAGAATTTTCGATTGAAAATCAATTGTTGCTGAACTATGAAGGTTGTAAACGCGAAGTCCAAGAATGGGAGCAATTGATGCCATCCACGACGACCGACAACAGTCTCTACCATTATGCCGACCTATCATGGCGCTATTTCACACTTCGCTTGAAGGACTCCAAGTTATAGAAATGAGAGAATACATACTAGCTGGAAGAGCATCGTGAGATAGATGACAAATTTCTAATCATCCCATGGATTTACTGTGCGGGTCCATCGTGTGTGGAAAAAAGAATTAATGTGGAAAGAAAAATGGGCTTGCGACTGACAATAGGCTGGTTTGGACAAATGGGGATTTATTTTATTTCGCAACAAGGCGTTCACCATTCACCATTCTGCTCCACTCGCTACCCAACAAATACTGTATGATTACGTTAATGCCGTCTTGGAAGCTCGTTCCATAAATGTATCATAGGCAGATAGCTTAGTCCCAATTCTTTCAGTAAATGGTGCAAAGATTGTGCTGGAATTCCTCCGCACTGCGAATATAAAGCTGAGTCTTGTAAGAGTTTTAAAAATGATATGTATGCGTAGGGATAGTAGACCCGACACACGTGCAATGCCTGCTAAGAAAGGGACGACCACTGATTGTTGTATTTAATTCTGATATATGAAAAAAGAGTTACCCGTAATATGTAGAAATAGGTAGAAGTTTTATCGTTATTCAGTGCGAGTGCCGAAAGGGATTCCTTTTACCTTCATATCCCTTGCTCCTTCGACTGAATGGTCTAGCGGTTCAGACTGTAGATTTAAAAGCAGAGATACCGGTTTCGATTACTAGTCAAGAAAAAAAAATCTGCTAATGTATCAGCCTCGCTATATCCTCCTCCTCCTTAGTCGGTACCCCACTGATGGGGATCGTGACTTCGTTGCAATCGCAGCCCATCCACTAGCCGTCTCCAACAGTTTCGGTCCTCGGCGTAGTGGATGGCCTGGTGTACAGGGATGTTTAGGTGGTCAGTCACCTGACTGGACCATCGCTTGGGGCTTCTTGCTCTTGTTCTTTTACCATCTACCCTGCCCGTGATTAGAAGTTTTTCTAGATTATCGTCTTCTCTTCTTACAATGTGGCCAAAGTATTGCAGATTTCGGGCAAAGCAGACGTAGAGAGGGGAGAGACTTTGCTCCCTGGTCAGCTAAAGCTCTTCAAGCACAGAAATGTTAGTATGTCGTGCGGTCCAAGGGATTCTGAGCAAACGACGCCAGCACCAAATCTCAAACGCATCAATCCTCGCTCTACCCGCGGCTTTAAGCCTCGCTATATATACTTTTTTTTTCTTTTATTTTTTTGTATACAAAGGAAAAATGTTGCCAGTCTCCTTATGACACTACAAGTATCTTAATTGCGACGTCTCTAGAGGATTTTTTTAATTACTCATAATATATGTAGTTTGGCGCGGTGGTGGCTCGGTTGAAAGAACGCGTTCCTTACATCCTACAAAGGTCGGTTCAAACCCCCCCGGCATGTACCAATGAGAAATACACTTTTCTTAAGTACATTTGTCATAGATTTACAACACCACCGTTCCCGTGCCTCGGAGAGCACGTTAAGCCGTCGGTCCCGGTTCCACTAATACCAACTTGTGGAATCGTTAATAAATTGTCATAAAAATTGACATCAAATCCTCGCCAAGCCGTCTGGCCAGCGTGGCGAGTGTAGGCCAAGTTCTCCAGATATATGTTCTGGAAGGCCCATCTCCAGCAGTGGAGATCTAGGACGCTGTGTTCTAGGGGCTGTAATGATGATGATATGTAGTTTATTTTTTGTTAGGTTTGTTTTATAAAGTACCATCACGACCGTATCCCCTTCGAGGTGGTCAGAAATGACACTTTTAAACAAGGGATTCACATTTAGCCAGCTTTACTATAGGCCCACCATGACAAATAGCAAGCCCGTCGATGTCTCTAGCGTACCAAACTCACAAACAAAAAAGAAATAAATGAAATAAATCACTGTGTCCGAACCCGTGCCCTCAGCGTGTAAATCCACGGACTTAAGCGCTAGATAACGAAGGCAGTTTAGCTTAGTTTATATTTAATTTTATCTCATTATTGAATGAATTATTTAATTAAAAACTACTTAAATAGTAATTATTTAAAAAGGTACATTCGACCAATAAAGTGGTCTATCACCTTACAGTTGAGATTTATTTGCACGTCATCTAACCGTAAGGTTGATTTTCCCCTGAATAGTACGATCATTCGAATACGCGACCTTAGCAATATTTGAATTACAAAGAAAGCTTTGTCAAAACTTTCATGGTCGACTGTACCTAATATAAAATAAACTACAAATAAAAAATTAAAATTAAATGAAAATTATCAAAATGTATCAATTCGATTTTGAAGGTCAGCCGTCAGATGGTACAATAAACTCATTTTTTAAGTTTAATCGTTTCAATTACAAAGACTTCAATTTGGTGCAACCCAGCCCAAATACTTGTTGGGTCTATAGTAAACGTTAACCAATTACTTAAAATTCAAATATAATTTGTGGTTTCTGTCCACCTGCCAAGGAATTACGGTCGTGATGACACTTTACCTTCATACCCATTTGCTTGTTCCAAATTAAGTGAGTCGATTCCGCCCATTTCGAGTTGTGGATTTTTTCTATCCAAAGTTTTCGTCATTAGGCAGCTATTCAATTCGTGCATTCTCGTGTGTCACAATGTACAGTCCATTTACTTCTGTATTAGATAATATGTAAACAAACTGCTGTCACTGCTAAATTATTACCGCTTTAGGCATAAAATAAACTATTAAAATGTAGGTATTTATATTCTCCCAAAAAGCTTAAAATTAGTTACATATTTAGGAAACATTTATGTAGGAGACTGGAGGCAAAACTAAACTACGCGAAAGCTTAGTCCGATTTAAATATAATATTTTTTTTGTTGATTGTACTACTTTCTTGGCTTGTTAATAGTGTCGTTTAAAAGGAAATAATTGATATGTCAGAAACATGGTAAGTACAGGGATATAAATTGTTAGATGTAATAGTACCACATGCTTTGCTTTTTCTAGCATACAATATTTATTTAGTCACATGACTTTGTCGAGCTTAGTGTCTAGGTATTCTTTTGTTAAATAAAACATTTATTAACCAGCATTTGTTTGACTCTTAATTTAAACATTTTTAATTGCAGCTCCCTTATAGTAACTGGAATCTTATTAAATATCCATGTTGCCTTTGCATAACCATTTCGGCTATGTTGAGTTGGGTACTTTTATGCGCTGGAATAAAAGTTCCGGGTGGCATTTTACAGTCATTTATTTTAGTTTTATTAATAAAGGACGACATGAGTTGACATGAGGAGGTGTGTTACAAATAGCACGAATGCATTGTGTTTGTCCAATAAAGACTAATTATTCAAAAAAATGTTATTATTTCCACTGCATTACCCGTCAATAATATGACATATCTAATATTTGACGCAACATACGAGTATCCATAGTATGACTGAAGGGCAGAATTTTTCTTACCTACTTATACTACTACTTTTTATTATTATTATTATTTTTATAACACCCCTCACGACATGTTGCTATTTATATAATAATACTATAAAGATATATATTTCTATTGTCTAAGTTAACTGTAAGTTTTAAAAAATAAACAACTGCAACAGTGTATATTGTTTATGTTTTTTGCTAGACAGAACAAAATGCACTATAGCCAATCAGTTGGCATTAGTATTAAAGCAATTTCCACTTTGCAGTTCAGGAAACTTAGGTCACTTGGGACGAAGCAAGTTTATTCAATAGGAATTTTATAGTGACCTAATATAAGGCCGGAGCGTTTTATCTAAGTAAAGCCATGAGATTATACATTTTAAAATATTAGTTACATTATTTGTAATAATTACTCTGGTTGCACCAATTATGTCACAAATACAATTCTAATTCTTAACACATTAATTAAAAAGCCATAACAAATTACAAATCATGATTATACACAAGTAATTATTAACAATCGCAATATTTCATACATCTGGATGGCAATATCGTCCAGGCATAGACAAACACAACACACGTCGGTTCTGCGTTTAAAATTCTGTTGAGCGCGGCTATCATACGACAGAGTGGGGATTGAGTGCGACAGAACGGTGGCATCGCAAACAGCGGGACGGACCGACAAGCTCGCCTCCGCGTGTCTCGCGTGCGTTATATAAAAGAATTCCTTATAGTCTAATAGCGACCTTCACCGATCGGTTATCCAATTGAAATCCAATATTAATATAATAAAATACGCTAACAAAAGCAACCTTTGTTAAAAAATGTTCAAGACTATTTTCATTATTATTTTTTATTTTGGTCAAATATCCACATTCTCTATTATTACACTAGCTGATAGCCTATACTCGTAAGATAAGTAGATCTTTTTTTTAAGTAATGTCAAACTTCAGGAAACTGTAGAAATCGAACCCTTCTGTCAAAATTTTTGGGTCCGATTTCCAACAAGGATGAAGTTTTTTTTTTATTTGTTTAATGTTTATCAAAGGACACGGATATTAAAGTTTATAGTGACACAAACACTGTCAGCATAAAAATAATATAGAATGGAATTCCTCTGCAGCATCCATATTCTGTTACTTAAGCATAAACGTTATATAATGGAATTCGTAAACTATATATATATATATATATATATATCCGTGGTCTAGTGGTAACAAACGTTGCCGTGAACTCGGGAGGTCGTGGGTTCGATTCCCACCGGGGGCAAGTTGTACATTGTATAATTTGTCTCGGTCTGGGTGTTTATATGTATAATATGTATATATTTACAAAAAAAAAAAAAAAAGTATAATATGTAGTTTATCAACCATCTAGTTTCCGTAACACAAGCCTAGTAGCTTACCACTGAAACTAGATGGCGCTGTGTGAGCTGTCTGGAAATATTTATTTATTTATTTTTATTATTTATATGACATCAGAGTTAAGAATTGTCGTTTAAAGTAATGGAATACGGCTGCTGGTCAGAGTGATTTGGCGTTCCATGAGCATAGAATCCTTGTTTCGATTGCGCTATAATAACGGATTAAACCATGCTCTCCCTCCATAAAGTGCCTAATCTAATCTGTCTAGATTTCGTTCTATATATAGCAGTAATCTTCGCTTACCGTACCAACCCTTAATTAAATCACTCCAAAATCACAAACAATAATATAACAAAATGCCTTTCCGAGTTTCTAACTCACTTTAGCTAAAGCTAAAATTATCACCAAGGTATCTGCAAAACGTTAGAAATAGGAACCACGGCTGCTTCAGGTTAGTGTTGACAGTATTCATTATTAAATAATCCCCAATAATATAATAGATTAAAAAACTAATTATAAATAAAACTAAACTAAAAATACCTATGAAATTAAAACTATTCTACAAAATAAACTAAGGGCTAAGTACCAGGGAGGGTACCTAAAACGCTCGCCGCATTTCCTCGTCGAATTATAATGGAAATATTCTGTTTTAGGTAGTTATAGCATTTGAAAAATTAGTTCACCCAGCTCTTTTATGAATTTGTGGGTATCAAGAGAATATACCCATTGTTTCAACCCCAAAAACCACAAAGTTATAATTTTGTTTAATGCTATTACATTTGATGTGCTTTTTAAATTCGGCTGTATGAGCAGCCGAACCGGCATTTTTTGATGTAGAGGAAATGTGGCAAGCGGCAAAGGTATCCACACAGGTGGCATCCCAAACAAGACATCTTCCCTCACTCCATGGTACAAGAAACATACCATCCGGCATTTTACCATCACTACGTGAAAGACCTGATGGTTCAAGGACGGACGGGATTTTAGCGGACCATAAACTTCTCTTTATAAACTCACAACAACTAAGCCCGTGTAGACCCATTTCATCAACTTGAGAACCACACCTGCATATGTGAGGTTGACATATCTTTGAACCAAGGCGTAATGAAACTGCTATTCTTAAACTGTCCTATTAATATAATTATATATTATTAATTATTTTTACTTGGCATTTAACCTTTATTTAAGTTCACGAAATGCTCCTTTATATTCTTAATTCCAACGTATATATATATATATATATTCACGCCACGTCGTCTCGTAAGTGGTCTTTACTCTAGAACCCTAGTATTTTTGGACCAGACCTACTGTCAGTTAGAAGAAATTCGCTTGCCTCGTACGTCATCTATACAAACAACGGCCTCACAGCTCGCTTGATTCCGTTGCAAATTATATCTGCTTTGAGTCAAAGTCAAAATATCTTTATTCACGTAAACCTATTACAGGCATTATATACTTCTGCTAGTGGAAGACTAAGCAGCAAAAGTGTCCAATAAGTAAGCTGTTAGCAGAAGACTAGCCGCTTAGCATATTCTAATTGATAGACATTAAAATGTTGATATTCGTCAGAGAATCAAAGTTACCGACATAGCATTTAAAATGAGCAAGCTGAAGCGGCAATGCGACGACATCTGCTGGAGAATCGACGATCGATTGGGCAAATGGGTTCTAGAGTGGATACTACCTACGGGACGACCCCCCGCTAGATGGACAAATGACCTATGGCGTTAATTTGAAGAACACAACAATTTGTTTTAATTTTTTATGCTATTTTACTCTTAGTTTTTTTTTTTAGTATTTTTGGTAAATTGACTGCATGGTCCCATAGTTGGTCAGGCATGAAAGTGCCTTGTGTAGGTCCACTACTAATCACATTTTGTTGCAGTATACTTACTTCCAATTCGATAAATATTTGTTTGGAATAAGTGTAGATTGTATTTTGTAGGTATGTTGGTAATTACACATATATTATTATTATTCTAAGGCTGGCGGGGGTAGGATGAGGGTTGCAGTGGAAAGACACCGACTGATGATACTTTACTATACCCTTAGGTTGCCAATCGTATATTTAGCTGATTGTACAAAATTAAATTCTTAAATTGTAAAGATAAAGACTGACAAAGAATCTTCAATTGCACTGTCGTTTGGCATTGCGTCGGAGAACCTAATTCTACAATCTGTAAAGCAATGAGACGCTAAACTAGCATGTTATTGCGTATTTTGGCTTCAGTTCAACTTGTACGATTTCATTATCCTGCCTAATTTTACATAATATAAATAGCGTAATATTTTGCCAACTTTTAGCAGTATTGCCTTCTATTGAAGCAGAAGTTTTACTGTGTGTACTGTATTTTTGTTTATACTGATCACAGATATATGATATGTATATGTATTTATTTATTAAAATTTTATTGCACAATATATACAAGGGGCGGACTTAATGTCACTAGACATTCTCTGACAGCTAACGTTAGGGACACTGTAGAACATTAAAGACGTAAGGTATTAGAGAATTTATTTATTTATTTTATTTATTTATTTACATACATACACTTTACATGGTAAAACAGATACTCCAATACACCATGCAAGGGGGAGTCAGACGTTATTATTAATATAAAAATAAGTTTTTTTTTTTTAACTTATTAGATAATAGTTAAATAATACTAAGTCCAAGAAAAAATATTAATAATATTAACAAAAGATAATACTCAAAATCTTATTTAATTTCATTTACTCACAAAATTTCCAACATGCATGACATTTAGAAATATGATTACGTAATAAATATGCAATATTATCTACACTACAATAATAAGTACTATAATAAACTACATAGGTACTAATAATACATACATATAACTATATGTATGTATTATTATATATTATTATGTATTAATACTGTTAAGAATAACTTAATTGATGATTGCACCTACCAATACCAGGGGTGGCCGACTTGACTAGACGCAAGATCTATTGTTTACTGACTGACGAAACCCTGTGCGATCTACCAATTACATACTTCTAGAAATCTCAAATGAAACAACATAGTTCAAATTATGTAGTATTATAGTATTTTTGGTTTAAGGTCACATGTCGTGTAAAAAACTATATTTAAAAGGTCAGGAATCAAAATTTGGTTTCTTCACAATGTTTTGTCAGCGCTCTTATTATCTGCCGGTAACTATAGTTCTTAGTATGTCGATTAAAACTCTTATCCGGTCGCAGTTTTAAACTCGGCGGCGCTTTCCTACCTTAGAGCTACCATAAATTCGAGTAAATAAAACATTTACGACAGTTCTTCTTACTGACGGCCATTGCCAAAACTAGAGCAGTAACTTTATTATGTCTAGCATAAAGTAGAATAGTACAGTATCATCACGACCGTTTAGTCAACTTTACTATAATAATTAATATATGTTTAGGCCCATCATTACATGATGCAGCATGTGGATTTTCTAGCATACTAGATAAGTATTTTTTTTAAATTCTCAACCATTCCATTTTTTTAATCGCAACCAAAATATGTTTAGAAGTCTTACATTAAAATTACTTAATATTATACTTATTTTTTTTAATAGTCGACTGCCTCCGTGGCCTAGCGGTTAAGTCCGTGGATTTAGACTTGGAGGTAACGGGTTCGATTCCTGGTCGGCACACAAAAATATTTATTAATGTAAATAAATACATTTAATTAATATTTAATTTATTTGTGATATTTCTCGAGTTTGGTACGCTGGAAACATCGACGAGCTTGCCACTTGTCATGATTGGCCTATAGTAAAGTTGGCTAAATGTGAATCTGGATCTTTATGAGCGTGGTTTCTGACCACCCCGAAAGGGAAACGGTCGTGATGATACTTTACTATACTTTACTGTCCTGTATGTCAAATGTGAGATCATCGTCAGTTAGAAAATCGTTAATTGTATAATAACATTTTCCCAGTAAAGCTTTCTTTAGTTTTGACTTAAATAATGGCAGACGCAAGTCCTTGAAACCGTCTGGCAGAGTATTGTACAATTTAAGTACAAGTCGACAGTAAGAGTTTATACCTTCTCATTTTGTATGGGACCTTCAATAATGGTTTTTTAATGATCGATGATATTCAGTAATTTAAATTAATTTCGTAAAATCGCTGGAATATGAATGACAGCTTCAAGTGTCGGGAAGTTCTGCTGGCTCCAACATTTCTATTTAATGAGGCAGTTGTGGCGCGCTGGGAGACAATGTGATGACAGGAAATTTTATGAGCAACGAACATCATGTACCTACTGCGGGGTGGGATACGTGGGATTTCATAGACATACATGACCTAAGGCCGCACGCAATAATAAGATTTTTTTTCCAGATGCTCTCGTGACCAATGTAAAGAAGAAAATTATGAAGGTAAAAATATTTTTTTATTATTTGCCAAACAATAGGTACTTTAAGAAGAGACTTCAAAAAGTCTAAGTCATAGATATATAAGTGTAAAATTTATATATCTATGACTTAAAACATATATCTACGTGGTCAAGCGGTTAAGTTCGTGGATTTAGACTCGGAGGTACCGGGTTCGATTCCTGGTCGGGACACAATAATGTGTATTAATGTAAATGAATACATTTAATTAATACCTATTTAAATTGATTGGCTTATAGTAAAGTTGACTAAATATAAATCCGCTTCTTTATAAGCGTGATGTCTGAACCGGAAGGGAAACGGTCGTGATTATACTTTACTTTACTTTTAAAACATATGAAACTAAAATAATAATATTGGCATCAAAATTTTAGTATCAAATACCCCTAAGTGCGTCTTAGCACACGTGTATATTGCATTTTATTAGGTCCATCATTTTAGAATAAAATTAAACTTGATCGGTCCTCCTAATATAGGTCGATGTATATATATATATATATATATATATATATATATATATATAAGACAGAACATAGAGGTATTTTCGTTTATGTAGGGCAAAAATTTTGATGGAGCAGTATTTTTTTTACGACTTTTTATCGATAAGAAGCTTTGATAAAACTCCTAGGGCCTACTTTATTATGAACTAGCTTTTTACCGGATTGCCTCCATGGTCCAGCGGTTAAGTGGTTAAATTTAGATGCTAAGATACCGGGTTCGATTCCTGGTCGAGAACTCAAACACATTTTTTTTACGCCAAAGACAATGACGTTGCTTCTATAAAAAGTTTGCTCAATGTGAAACCTCTCCAATAATTACGTAGCAAGGGGAGGTCTACATCCAGCAGTGGAGAAAGATAGGCTGATAATGATCCAGTCGTATAATTAGGTACCAAACTTAACCCTTACAGCACGGACAATACCAAGCGTTCGTTAATACAACAAACATATCTAGCCGGCTCCGCGTCGTCGACAATTTCTATTTTGCAGCACTAAAACAGCCTCGATACGAATAGTTCGTGCACTCATCTGGCTATTTAGTAAAGACTTATTATTTTTATCTCTATTATAATTGTTAGAACTAGTAAAGAAAAAAACATACATGTTTTTCTTTCCACTATGATACCAAACGCACGATGGTGCAAATTAAAAGACGTACGAATATACGGAGGGGGTTTTGTCGAATTCGCTAGGGAGGGTTTTTTTTTTCACTATTTATATACGATATTTTGGACCTCAAAGTTATCAATATCCAAAATATTTTTTGTCGTGCCGAAAAGGTTAACCCATGGTGCTAAGTTTTGAACAAGATTGGCTCTTTAATTTCATAGTTGCAGGATCCGCGGATCGCCGTTTAGAGGTGCGGGATCTCGGATCCTTATCGGCAACCTGTCTTAGCCGGCGTGGCTAGTGTAGGTCAAATTCTCAAGAAATTTGGTTTGGAAATCCCATCTTCAGTGGATGTATTGTAATGATCATAATATTTATTTAATAACAATAATAATAATAAATTCGTTTATTTCAAACCACTTCTTCTTCTTACGGTGCTATCGGAGGTCGGCTATCATTAAGGTGATTTTGATTTGTTGGCCGCTGTCCGGAACAAGGATCTGGTGCTCATCGCGAACCACTCTTCTTTCACTCTTCGTTCTTGAGCCAGGAAGTGCGTCTTTTCCCCGGTCTTCTAGAGCCTTGTATCTTGCCTTGCATGACTAGCTGCAGCAAGCTATACTTTTTATTGCACATGATGTGTCCCAAATACTTCAACTTCCTTCGCTTTACCATTTTCAGTAGTTCAACGCCTTTGTTCATCCTCTGCAAGACAGTTTCGTTTAAACCACTAGGATTCATATTAAAAAATATTATAACTTACAGATAAAGGTGCTTAAATTTAACTATAATATATGCATATACATAGCGTCAAAGCATATCATAACGACCGCACAGCGCAGCACCAAGTAGATCGCTGCTGCTACATAGATATGCATACTAGATAGTTATACTATGTATTGATATTAATTAGGACACATTTTTATACATATATAAATATATACTTATAGATAAGCTAACCCTTATAACACATAATATACATATTTTCGTTTATATAAAATTTAAATAACACATTCTTGTAAAATTTTATTATGTTTAACTTTAAGCGGGTCCCCCAATACAGGTCTAACTAACATAAAGGGGGATCCAGAAAATGTACTATTTAAACTTGTGTTTAAAGAAATAAAATATTTTTATTTATTATTTACATAACAGTACACTATGCGGCCAGTTCTATCCAATACCTGTACATTGCCGTCGGGAGCAACATGTCATATAGATTTAGCATGATCTTGTTATCAGAAGTGCGAAGACGGCCAATGAATGTAAGAATATTATTTAATTATTATTATAAGCTTGTTTTTGTAAACTTTACCTGTTTTGATATTTTAATTAATAACAGTCCTTTGTATTGTTGTTCAGCTTTATCACTGTTCCTTGAACATTGTTCTTAAGTTCCCCTATTGTTATGTTCTACACAATTCTAACTAATTTATTTACTTTTCAAAAGTTTGAGAAGCTCTCGGCAAAATATTTTCTGTTTTTTGATCTATGATTAATGTTTCTCAGTGAAAAGAACTTAATTTAAGAATTTATTTAATTGATCACAAGAGGCTGGGCAATATTTGGGCCAAAGGATCAGCATTGCCATTCAACGTGGCAACATTCGTCGTCGACCCGTGACCACGGCCAATGCAACTTGGTTGAAACGTCGGGATAAATATGTCTCTAAGGTAAATCGCGTACAGACCCGTTAAAATTATAAAAAAAAGTATTATGAATGGGCGCGAAAGTTTATAAAGTTAAAAAAAAAAACTAATCTACAAGCGAAACATACGAGTGATCTCCACACTCGGCACTGCCAGACATGTGGTGATCTCGTAACTACATAATAAAAAATAGAAAAATAATAATGATAATAATAGCAGGTGTATGCAGATCACAGTACAATCTACATAGTAATAAAATATAAAATCTTGACAATAAAGAATTTTGAATTAGATTTTTTCTTAATCTAAGCTAACTTAGTATACATTTAATCAACGCTGTGGCGAGGAATATTTTTGCTTCTCTAAACATAATTAAGAAATACTCGCGTCGTATTTGGATATACAAAGAAAATAGTCTAGATTCAGTATTAGGCGCAGGGGTCTACTCTTAACGAACGTAACGTAACGAATGTCAATCGCTCGTCAAAGCGAAAGTGTTGTGTGATAATTTTTGTTGTCAGATGACATGCCTAGGCTTAACAATAATAATGCCTAGAAACGAAATACGCGATCGATAAGTGAGGCAAGTTTATAAATAAAAAAAAACATACTAATTTATTTTACCTATCTGTCTCTTGGACTAGTCTAATTAAACAGTGTGTGTTCCAGAATACAAGTGCTTTTCGTTAAAGTTAAACAATGTATGAAAATAATAGAAAAAAAAAACATTAATAATTCAAATTCAAATATTTTATTAATAAAAAAAAGCCTAATACAATACAGCTTAAAAATATTACTAGTTACATAAAATACCAAATAAAAAAGAAAATACAACACTACTTTTAAATAAAAATAAAGTAATGTAGGGGGCAGGCTGGTGCTTTAACTAATAATGTGCCCTGGGCTTCAAAACATGGGATCAGTGCTATGGAGACCCAGTTCTTTCCCATCTTTAATGGTGATATATTTTTTTTTTATTTTTTATTTTCATCTATTTTAATTTTATATCCATTAAAGCTTTTGCAAGAGGAATATAAATGATGAAATAAACTTAAATATATATATATAACAATAAACAAAGCATATCCTCCTCCTCCTTAGTCGGTACCCCACTGATGGGGATCGTGACTCCGTCGCAGACGCAGCTCATCCACCAGCCGTCTCCAACGGTTTCGGTCCTCGGCGTAGTGGATGGCCTGGTGTACAGGGATGTTCAGGTGGTTAGTCACCTGACTGGACCATCGCTTGGGGCTTCTTCCTCTTGTTCTTTTACCGTCTACCTTGCCCGTGATTAGAAGTTTTTCTCGATTATCGTCTCTTCTTGCAATATGGCCAAAGTATGGCAGAATTCGGGCAAAGCAGACGGTAGAGAGTCTTTGCTCCCTGGTCAGCTTAAGCTCTTCGAGCACAGAAATGTTAGTACGTCGTGCGGTCCAAGGGATTCTGAGCAAACGACGCCAGCACCACTTAAACTCAAACGCATCAATCCTCGCTCTATCCGCGGCTTTTATTGTCCATGTCTCCGAACCGTACAGAAATATGGAGAAGACAAGTGTTCTCACGATGTGAAACAACAGAGAACAAACAAAGCATATAATATGACCAATATTAAGTTGGATGTCAAGAATATCTTATTACTCATATATTGTTAATATTTTATTTGTATGTATTTGATTAATTTTATGAGACATTCGGTCACGTCATAATTAAGAGACATAAACCATTTTTTTTACACTTTCTTGCACAATGATTTGGTTCAGTACAGCCCCTAGAACACAGCGTCCTAGACCTCCACTGCTGGAGATGGGCCTTCTAGAACATACTTCTAGAGAATTTGGCCTACACTCGCCACGCTGGCCAGACGGCTTGATGATATGGTGAGTGGGTATATACATATTTAATTTACTATTAACTTTATTATATATTGGGGAACCAAAGTTATAATAAAATCTGCTAGCTAATATGGATTATATCACTATATGAATGGTATCACTCTATCACTCTGCACACTGTTACGTCTGCATGAGGAGCTATCGTATTATATGCCTAGTGAAGTTTCGTAAACGCAACTATAGTAGTAGAGTTTTTTTACTGAATTTTCGGTGTTCATTTTGCCTGTTATTATAGCCAAACTTGCAATAACACGCAATGTAAAATAAAAAAAAACGTAACTACAGCAGTTACGTTTTCCAAAACTTGCATTTTACACTAAGCACAGGTGTAAACTTGACTTCTGTATGTATACGCTTTTATCTGCTGGATAAAAATTTGTGAACTGCCTCCGTGGTCTAGCGGTGAAGTCCGTAGATTTAGACTCGGAGGTCCAGGTTCGATTCCTGTTCGGGACTCAAAAATATTGATTGATGTAAATTAAATACATTTAATTAATATTTAATTTATTTGTGATATTTCTCGAGTTTGGTACGCTGAGACATCGACGAGCTTGCCACTTGTCATGATTGGCCTATAGTAAAGTTGGCTAAATGTGAATCCGCTTATTTATAAGCGTGGTTTCTGACCGTGATGATACTTCTTCGTTTAAATAGTCTCTGGCAATCTGGCAATCGCAAAATAAATCAACTGTAGGGTATCTTTATAGTTTTCTGGTCATGGCCTTTAGTACCGCTCCCTGCGTAAGTTCAAGCTTCCGAATAACTCTAAATACTAAATAACTTAAACTTTATTTTCTAGTTTTATAACGTATCGATCCGAGCGTTATTTAAATCTTCGTGATTTCAGAGTAGATAGCTCGAAGACGGGAAGCCACAACACTGAGGGGCGACAGCAAACGAAATGAGCGCCTCTCTTCACGCCCCAGTGCTCGTCCTTAATTTAATTTCGGGACTCGAACACTGTACAACTTGCAACCTCGCTCTCTTACAACATTCCTCAACACCTTCGACTGTTTACCAAACTTCCAAGAAGACATTAAAGGAACCATACAGTATTTGGTTGGGTAGGGAGAGGAGCACAATAGTGGATGGTAATCGTCGTGTTGCGCAATAAAATTATAGAGAAAGGCCTTCTTTATAAACCAGCCTACATTGTTGGAAGCAAGCCAAAACCCGAAACCGGCAACCTGCACGGTGAATCCATGGAATGCCTAGAAATTTGTTATCCCTCTCTTCTCGTTCCCGTCGTTAAGCTGTCGGTTGCTGTTTTATTAATACCAGCGTGGAGAATAGAATCGCCGCGCGCTGCCCACTCCTAGAGACGGTAGTAATAACAATAGTCGTGGCAAAGAAATGCGTTGCGCGCACATATGAGCGCAATCAGCCGCCAGTTGCTCTTCGTACGTTGCGGAATAAACAATAATATTAAGTCTACTTAAAAATCCTGTGTTTTAATAATTAATTGGCAGACTTATTATATATTTCTGCTCATAAAAAATAATGTCGATAAAAAAAATATCGAACCAGCAACAGCACTCCAAGACGTCACCTGTGCGTATAAACGGTAACGCCCACCCCCACGCTTGGTTTGTATGAAATATTTTGAACATGCCGTCTCTAGTAGCGAGCGGCGCGCGTGGATTCCTTGCTCTGTGCCCATCTCTAATAGTGAAAATAATACAATCCAAACAGAAAATAATAGCTTAATGCGCATTCAATATACAAATAATTTGTGCAGAAAACGCGAGTGAAAAATTTAATGAATAATTTAATAAATACCAAATTAAAGTCTACAGAACTCAAACTCCAGCAAAGTCTTAAATTTGAAGATTTAATCCATAAAATTAGAATAAATTTAATATTTCACCCAAATAAACGAAGGACATTATGAAGTGGTTGCCCACAATTCATCATGCCGGTAAAGATACTCACTTGCATTTAATTAAAGAAAGGAAATTTATGGAACAATGTATCACACATCAACACCGTTTGGCAATATTTATATTATATGAGTATGCCATCAAAAACATAAATAATAAAAAAACAAGTCTAGTTCTTCTATTGTAATTTTTTTTAGGGTCAATTATGTTTTCTTGTGATGACGAAGTCAATCTATTTATTTAAAACATAAAAGATTTTTAATATACATATATAAGATGTTGTTAGGTTAGCTAATTACGTAATAACTTAAGACAGAAGTTCCCTTAAGTTGGGACTCAATAATTTAACCGGCTTGGTATAACATGGATCTCACAAGTTTTTACGGAAGAAAAACTGAGTTGAGAGACTTGTTTGATGGCATATTACTAATTTCTTAGTTTTTAATTTTACATTCTCCATTCATCAACAAAATTGTTTTTGACTTTTTAATATTTATTCTTAAATTCATCATTACAGCCCCTAGAACACAGCCTCCTAGACCTCCACTGCTGAAGATGGGCCAGGCCTTCCAGAACATATATCTGGGAATTTGGCCTACATTTGTATATTATATTTGTATATTTCACCTAAGTATATAACAATCGTTATATTTTGGTAAGTATAAATAAATAAATAAATATTTCCAGACAGGTCACACAGCGCCATCTAGTTTCCATGGTAAGCTACAAGGCTTGTGTTACGGAAACTAGATGGTTGATAAAACTACATATTATACTTTTTTTTTGTAAATATATACATATGTCTATAAGTATGTCAGTTAACAAATTTTAAAATCATATCAATAATGCTATTAACACCATGCATCATAGACAAAGGAGCATAGGCACACAATACAGTAGAAGGCATAAGACCACAAAACTATACAACTATTTAAACGAATTTTCCGGCAAAAGCATGGCATTGTCATTAATATGAGATTTATCAGTTTCGTTGCTGTGTCTTGTTTAATTCATCATCAGCTTGTGTATTAGTGCTGAATATAGGCCTCCCTTAATGCTCGCCACTGCACGCAGTCTTTTGCAACCCTCATCCATCTCCCGCCACCTTCCTCAGGTCATCCGTCCATCTGGCGGGGCGTCGTACCACTCTGCGTCGTCCCACTCTGCGTCGTCCCACTCTGCGTCGTCCCGTACGTGGTCTCTACTCCAGAACCCGTTTGCCATTTCAGCTTGCTAATTTTGAAAGCTATGACAGTGACTTTTGTTCTCTGACGAATATCAACGTTACGAATTTTATCCATCTGAGAAATAGCAAGCATAGCTCTCTCCATAGCTCTCATAGCGACCTTAAACTTGTGGACCAGACTCACCGTCAGTGTCCACTTCTCTGCTCTATCCGAAACTACGGGGAGAATGCGTTTAAGACCTTTGTCTTCAGGCATTGAGTATGGACGATGCGAGGATATGATTGTTTTATTGTATATGCCTAATATGTTATGAAATTTGACGTGTAAAAGTGTTTTGTATGCCTATTTGCAGAATAAACGAATTTAAATTTGATATTTTGATCATGAGGTAGCTTACGTGTTTCATTACAGCCTTAGAAAAACAGAGTCTTATACCTCCAATGTTGGAAATGGGCCTTTCAAAAAATTAAGGAGATTTTGGCCCACACTCGCCACGCTGGCCAGATGTGGATGGCTACTACTGGCTAAACTAGAGGAAAGTAGAAAAATGACGAACTTGTTAAATAAAGGCGATTTTGTTAAAGAATAAAACTGTATCAATTAAATTTTTTTTAAACTTATTTTACCCTGAACTAAACTACCTCTGTGGTCTAGCCGTTAAGTCCGTGGATTTAGACTGGGTTCGATTCCTGGTCGGGACACAAAAATATTAAATAAATACATTTAATTAATATTGAATTTATTTGTGATATTTCTCGAGTTTGATACGCTGGAGATATCGACGTGGTGATTGGCCTATAGTGAAGTTGGTTAAATGTGAATCCGTTTATTTATAAGCGTGGTTTCTGACCATCCAGAAAGGGAAACGGTCGTGATGATACCATACTTTTTTTTTGCCGGAAATTTGAGCCGAAGGTTTTGACAATAGGGTTCGATGCCTGGAGTTTCCGACTAAACCGGGTTACCGAGTTTCCTTAAGTTTGACGTTTGACATTACTACCAAAATTTTACCCTTATAAGCTTCACTATCAGCTGGTGTAGTAATACAGGTGATATATTTTGATAAGAACATACAAACCAGATGACCAGACCATATTTTGTTTGCCAACCCATCACGATTAATGGTCCGTACTGGGTAACACGGGTCCAGCCATCGGTCAGGCGGTCTACTGTGCTACTTTGTCTAGAAAATTAGTCACTAAAGCAAATGGCAAGGATCTGCTAGAACCAACAAGTGGACAAGAAAAAAGGACATACCAAGGGAAAAAGCCAGGTTTTCACTGCGGGCACGCTTTCTTTTCACACATCACTTTCTCGGAACTGTTTTAGAGTGCAACCCGGCTTGGGAGCTTTCACACTAAAATCACGGTGATTTTCGATCCGGACGGGCCGAGCGTCGATTTTGTACTGGCGCCACCATGGGCGCCTCTAGTGGTAGATCACGAAACTACTCGCGATCCATAGACGATTCTACCAGGCTTGGTGGTAGGAATTTTGGAATGAATGTGTATGGGATAAATTGGTGTAGGATCCTGTTGGATGTCTTAACAATTTCTTTTGTTGTCGTATTTTATTATATACCTTATAATTCGGATAACTGATCGGTGAAGGTCGCTCTTCTATGTACGAGTATTTATTTATTTAATTTTTTTAATGCACTTAAAAATAGTACAGAGGCGAGCTATAATGCCAGTAGGGATTCTTTACCAGCTAACCTTGGGGATCGAGTAAGGTGATAGGCAGAATCAAAAATAATAATAATGATACAGTTAATAAGTTACTTAACTAATTCTAATATACTACACATTATACCTAAACACATAAACATACATACATAGTATCATAGACTATTAGAGACTGTTTTTTTTTAAATACCCCGCTAGCCGACCGGTTTATAAAGTTCCTTTGTAAAGTGTCTAACGTATTGCATACAATTTTTCTTTCATGAAAAACGTTGCAGGAACAAAAGAACTAAAAGCGTCACCCGGCACGACGCAGCTCAGAGTTACCTTAAATCTGAATAAGCCTTTTCTGAGTGGCGTGCAGTTAATTTAACTTGCCTAATTGGTTTATAAGTTCCGTTTGACGTTTCCTAACGTCGAGGAAAAAACTAGATTAATGGCCTTTGACGGAATTTCTAAAACCTACCTATAGAATTTCTCTTCGTCATTTAATATATCCGTGCAACAGTCTAAATCACATCTACGTTTTTGGACTATGTTTATACTACTTGTACTGTGTACATTAAAAAACAAATAGTAAATAGTAGTTCAGATACTTTTATTAAAGACTAATATTATTTTTACAATAGTATTCACAAGCTATATTTATTTAAGGAAAACTATTGACAATATCCAACAACAAATAGAACTAAACGTTAGCAACAGAGTCTCATTTATAAGTTTTCATAAATAGAAATATATTAACAGCAGCCTGATTAACGGCATGCGAGGATATAAGATGACACGGCATATTTACAGCTATGAATTTATGTTTAATTGACATATCATTATTAATATTTAGATTATAAGATGACGCCTTTTTTTATTATTTTATTATTATTATTTTTTTGTTCCATACAGTTATAAATTATCTGACATATGTATATAATTTCTATACATCATAATTATTAAGTATTAAGAATGTAAACTGACACGGCCTCTTTACAGCCACGATCTTATTTAAGCAGTTTCTAAGTTAGTTAGTTTTACTTGCTTATAGAAATAATGTTGTGCATAGCATACATAAATATGGATTATTGCCTGTTTACAGTCCAACCATTATTACCACTTTGATTAGTACATATGTTACACTACACAAATTACTATTGAATATTTGTATCCACAAACAAATACAATTAAACAATAATAAGTAGTTGAGAATTAATCGAAATCATTTTCAATAAAGAGACGAAAGCTTAGCACATGCCTCACCACTACGGTTCTAAAGAGTTCCACAACCTTATTCCTTCTTCTCTATTCCGCAACCGAACGCGTACATATACATTTGGAGACTATTACATTTGTATATATATATATATATATATATACCTATGTATATGTACCTGCTATGTATATATTCATAATAGTTGCATGTAGTATATGTAGTTGCTTGGTATGTAGTATTTATAAATTTGACTATTATTATTAGATTGTTGCACCCTGCCCATAATCTCTCAATATCCCAAAGGTTAGTTGTCAGAGAATGCTTAACAGGCATTAAACTCGCCTATGTACCTATTTTTTTAAGTCCTGGTGCAATAAATAATTTAAAATAAATAAAATTCATTACCCGACAAATTCCTCGCCAAGCCGTCTGGCCAGCGTGGTGAGTGTAGGCCAAATTCTCCAGATATATGTTCTGGAAGGCCCATCTCCAGCAGTGGAGGTCTAGGACGCTGTGTTCTAGGGGCTGTAATGATGAATGAATGATGACCCGACAAAATTAACAGGCGCATGCAATTTTCACTGTGTACAAACAGCCTAATGTACATGTAAAATTGAGTGCACTATTGTGCCTTCGTAACATGCTCCGTAAGTTCGCAAAGCTTTGGAAATGTGACACCTAGAGCACTTCATGGTCAAAGAACAAAAGAGGTCACAAATACAAAGAGGCATTTCTATTTGAAAATAGCTCTATTTAATTAAACTCCATTAACAATTCAGTTAATCCATAGACGTATTATTGAAAGACCTTCCCAAAAATACAAAAAAAATGCGCTAACGTTTGAGACTAATGTATTTTTAAAATAAAAATCACAGCTTATTTATTTATTTATAATAGGGTAGCCGGTAGTAACAGTGCTAACATCACACACTTATTTGTACTTAACACTAAATCAGAAGTTAAATGTTGCACCTATTATTGCCTATAAGAAATAACAAAATTATAAAATTTTCAATAAGTATACAAAAACTAAATATTATTCGAAAAACTAAATCTGAAACAATTTTTAAAAATATATATATAATAAACATACAATTCCTTTTAGAAATAATAAAAAAAAGTAACGAACATAACTAAAATATTACCTACTTCAAGTAATAAAGTAAAATTAAAATAAAATTAAATTAAAAAAAAAATAAAAAATAATAATAAAAACATGCATAAAATTTACTTATAAATTTTATAAATTTTGGGCAAGTTGTTTTAGCAGTTTATGTTTAAATACTCTTTGTGAGTCTCCGAAGACAGCTTATTATATTAAACATATAAATAAATTAGCAATAGTGGAACACAACCCAAAGAGATTTTATATTATTAGATTTTATATTAATACAGTTAAAAACAGAAATAAGAGTAAAATAGTAATAAAATATAAATTAATAGTGACAATTGCACAGTGACTAGCTTAAGTAAATAAAAATAAATAAAAAAAGGTTAATGATTATTTATTTACATAAAAATAAAATCAATTAATGATGTATTCGTATAAAAGCAAGCTCTTATTATTACCTGCCTCCGTAGTCTAGCGGTTAAGTCCGTGCATTTCGACTCGGAGGTAACGGCTTCGATTCCTGGTCGGCTCACAAAAATATTTAATAATTTAAATTATTAAATTAAATTAATATTTAATTTATTTGTGATATTGTCGAGTTTGGTACGTTCGTGATAATACTTTACTTTTACTCTTTTAGAAAATTGAGATAGAATTATTTAAAGAAATTCACTGATGGCAAATATTTTAAGCTACTTTATATTTGCATACGTGATTTACTGACTGTAAGTCTATGCAAGATTACATGAAGATATGAGTTTCATATTTTAGGGCCAAAACAAATACGAAAATAAAAAATTATGTACTACATACACGTCACTGAGCAAATCCCTGTAAAAGGCGGGCCGAGATGACTTGTCAAACATCCGTATTTTTGTATAGATTCACCGTTTTAAAACGGCACCCATATAGGTTGTAGGACTGATGGTAATAATTTGCCCTGTCCATTGGAACAGGAGAGGTATCTACAGATTGATCAAATCATAGATAGGTGGTGGAGCATCTAGCTTCTGTGTTAGTTTTAACTAATAATCTGCGTTATTGCAAGCACTCTTGGCAAATTTTATTAATAAACTAGCTGACCCGGCAATCTTCGTACCGCATAACAGTCAATGAATATCGTGTTACTTATTAGCTGAATTAAATTTATGATTTTATTGAAGTTAGAATACAATAAAAATAAACTAAATATTATATTGACATAGCAACACAAAAAAAAAGTACAAAAATCAACTATATTAATCGGTTTAATTTTCTTTATTGAAGCCTTGTAATATACGACATATTTTTGTTTATTATAATAGTGTGACCACCCCGAAAGGGAAACGGTCGTGATGCTACTTCACTATAACTGCCTCAGTGGTCTAGCGGTTAAATCCGTGGATTTCAGATTTGGATATTAGACTCGGAGGTACCAGGTTCGATTCCTGGTCGAGATATAATATTATTTATTACAATATTATTAATCACAATAATATTAATTAATTTACATAAATAAATTTAATTTATTTGTGATATTTCTCGAGTTTGGTATGCTAGAGACACCGACGCGCTTGTCATGATTGGCCTATAGTAAAGTTGACTAAATGTAAATTCGCTTCTTTATAAGCGTGGTTTCTGACCACCCCGCAACGGATACGGTCGTGATGATATTTTACTTTTTACAATTTTTACACCACACATTCGCGCTTAAATAAATAGTGTTGAGAAGGAAAAGACGTGTTGCACGGTTTATAGTTTTATTGAAAGTGAAGTAAACTAGGTTAAAAAAGTTGAGTACTCTAGACATATAAATAGAATACTAAAAAAAAATGTAAATTTTCAGCTTTATAACTTTGCTGTAGATAATTATTTAAAACGCGTGTTTTATTATGGATTTAAAACTAAGCCCTAAAATATGCCAGAGATGTCACTTTAAAACGTTATATCTGTACAGACATTATTTTACTGCGGTATTCAATTCTAGATAAATATAATTAGTGCTAGAGTAAATATATGCCTACATTTGTACTGAATATATTTTAGCAGACATTCCACATGCATAGAAATTGGGTTAGCCCATTATTGAGAGACGCTATTTCGCGCAAGCTGTATTATGTATCGTACTGTATGTTTATAGCACTCATAGTAGTGGGCTGATTTTTTTGATTGTTTATACTAGCACGACATGTCACTTTGCGCCCACCTGATGGTAATTGGCGTGCGAGGTCCATGATGGTCCAGGTGATAATTTGCCTAGTCTGCCGGGGCGAAAAAATAGCCATCGTTAGTGCTGATAAACGCAATAGTAAAGTGTAACCATACGTTTCGGGATCAGGCTCGAATTGCCGGAATAGTCATTGACATCAGACATTAATGACTGATGTCAGTCATGAGTGTCTGATTTCAGTTGCTAATATTGATGGACCTCGCGCGCCACTTCAATGGACTTCAAGTGGGCGAAAGGTAATATGTCGTGCTAATATATTAAAAACTTTTATGAAATGCTGAAAATGTTTAAAAACACAATGTATTTTATTGCCCTGTACAATAACATCCATCATAAAAACACAATTTACTGCGGCACGAAGCTACAGACAGTAAAAGCCCCAAATTAAGTTATAACGGATATGAAATTCATTTATTTCATAAAGAGACAGAGTACTTGATTTTTGCGTACAATTTTATTATCCTACCATTTACTTTACGTCGAAATGATGTACGGTAATAGGCACCCATCCAACGTTACGACCTTCACGCTCAAGCCATAAAAAACGCCGCAGGTAAATGAACAACTATTAAATCAAATACGATGAAATATTAGATACAAAGTTGATAAATGTACAATAGGTTAATGTAAATTCCCTACAATATTGCAAGATTTACTCTTGGTACATCCCTTTTTCTGCCAAAATCCCTTCAAAGCTGCAATACATACAAGGCCGTAAGTCTCGATATTAGATAACGATCGCTATCTTAACTATCTCGTTCGCTATTTTAACTATAACGATCGCTATCTTAGCAATAACGATCATTATCTTAGCAATTTCGATCAGTAAGTCATAAAAAAGTTTCGACTTATTAATTTAAAAAAACCTGATTTGGATGATTATACACACATCAAAAAAGTCTAGGGATCAAGCATGTTTATGCGGATTTCTTGTGATTGAGATGTGGCTTTGTAATAAATTTATGATTTTATAAATTTATATGGATCCTTTTTGGTGCATTTCATAATTTAAAACAGGAACTGTCAATCAAATTCGAGTAAAAGATGAAAATCAGCTGTCAATATTTTCCCTATAAAAACATAAGACGCATTGAAGACATTATTAGTGCTACTGTTTCCCTACTACTGATTAAAACCAACGTTATTATGGAGCGGCGACGTCATTTAAGCAGGGAAGAAATGATCAGAGCCGTGGGAATGATAGAAGCTGGTTCCCGGCAACGTACTGTGGCTTTAGCTCTGAATACAAGTCAGAGTGTTATCAGTCGACTTTGGACACGTTACCGAACCACTGGTACCGTGGCTGAGCGCCATGGAGGACGGTATCGCTGCACCACACGGAGACAAGACCGATACATTCAAATCACAGCTCGAAGAACTCCAACAATAACCGCCATGATGTTAGCCGTGAGCCTTCATCGCTCTTCAGGGAACTTAATTAGCGACCAAACAGTCAGAAACCGCTTGCATGAAGTGAACCTTCATTCCCGAAGACCGCTACGGGTACCACCTATAGCAATGCACAATCGTAGGACTCGATATCAATGGGCTCTTGAACACAGAAATTGGACAGAAGAACAATGGCGTTTCGTGTGCTTTTCTGATGAGTCTCGTTTTGGTATGAGGCCGGATACAAGACGTATACGACACTGGAGAACCCCTGGACGCCAACAGCGATTAAAATCCTGCCAGGAAGTCCATCCTTATAGTGGTGGAACCATCATGGTATGGGCGGGTATTTCGATCGGCGGAAGAACTGAGTTGATTTGGATCAGAGGCAACCTCAACGCTCAAATTTATGCTGAGACGGTTGTATCAGACGTCATCGTTCCTCTACAAGTGCATATAGGTCCCTTATTTCAGTTAATGCATGATAATGCACGACCGCACACCGCAAGAGTTGTAAGACAGACTCTCGCCGCAGCTAACATCAATGTCCTGCCCTGGCCTGCTCAGTCGCCAGACTTGAACCCGATTGAGCATGCATGGGATATTCTTCAGAGAAGAGCTCTGCCGAATATGGAGGGTATCCAGTCGCAAGAAGACCTTTTTTTGTTGTTGCAACGAACATGGGCGGCCATTCCACAGCGTGATTTGGATGAACTCATTTTGAGTATGCCAAACCGATGTTCTTGTGTTGTTAGTGTTCGCGGTAGAAACACGGATTATTAATTGTTTAAGTTACCCAATAAAATTAAAAAAAAAACTGTTATTTCAGTCTTTTTTTCGAACTTTAATGTTAGTGGTTCAAATGTCAAAAATCCCTTTATTAGGAAAATGGCAATTTTTTTTACTAATGCAAAGGTGGCTTGGTTTATCGTTACTGTAGACAAACGAAAACATTTTATTTGATCAATCCTTAAAGAAAATTTTAATGAATATCAATCAGGAGAAAAGTTATTGCAAAAATATATGTTGATCCCTAGACACTTTTGATGTGTGTATTATAAAATGTAGGTAAATTAACTAAATTATAAATAAGTGATTTTATTATTTGTAGGCGAATAACTGTTATTTTTATTGCCGCGTCATCAAAGAGTTACGCAAACAACTGTTCCCCGGTTTTAACAATACTAGTTTAATGACCTTATTACCTGCAAAAGCGGTACAAGTATTAAAAGATTACATATTTGTGCCGTTTGCTGTAGAAACTCTGGGCCGATGGAGTCCAAAAGCAAAAAAGTTTATAAAAGACAACAGGCGCGCCTTGTCGTCTCAGGACAAGACTTATTCGTATATCATTTTGCCAACTTTACTATAGGCCCATCATGACAAGTCGATCGTCGATGTCTCTAGCGTACCAAACTGGAGAAATATCATAAATAAATCAAACAATTAATGTATTCCGACCAGGAATCAAACCCGGTAGCTCGGAGTCTAAATCTACGGATTTAACCGCTAGAACACGGAGACAGGCAGTGTTTTTTTTTTTATAAATTAAACTTAAAAAATATCTTGCAGCTATAGATGTGATATGTTCAATGTTCATGCATACATACAAACAAAGGCTCTTTTACATTTATAAATTAGTATGTATGGTTTATTTGTGCAACGTGCCATTTGTTAGAAAATGCAAAAACGTTGGACTAACAGATTTCCATTCGCTTGTCCACGATTCTAGAGATCTAAGCTTTAGGATTACATTGCTTTCTTATTCGTTTTATGATTCACTAAAATGTTTATAAAACTTTCCTTTATGAACATTTAAATTTCAATTAATATTAAAATTAATTATAACCCGCATTTACAAAAACAGCGGTACTTAATTAAATCTAATATTCTTGTTAATTGTTTAAATTTATGCAAATAGAATTAATAAGAGATATGCTTGTTGTCTTAGTTGTTAATCCTCGCCAACTCGTCTGGCCAGCGCAGTGGCGAGTGTAGACCGAATTCTCCAGAATTCTGGAAAGCACATCTCCAAAAGAGGAGGGCTAGGACGCTGTGTTCTAGGGGTTTTAATGATATTTGTTAATTTTATTACTACAATATGAACATGAAATCTTTTTGTCCTCGCTAGCACCTAAACTAATTACGCAAATAATTATATTGTAAACAGAATTTAAAAAAATACAATAAATTATTTACAGACATCGAACCCTTCTATCTGTCTAAACAACAATTTAGAAGAAGGTTTTTTTTATTGTTTATAGACAATGATACGCCCCCTGCCTGAAGGGCCAACGCGGGTGGGGGTCGCATGCCCGACTCATCCGTGAAGCTTGCTAAGTAGACCCCAAGGCGCTAACGGACTAATACCCTATAAACCGTCTCTATCTCACTGTTGGCCCTGTGTGCCTTCACAGCTAAGTCTGAAGGCACTCGTTCGCCGCGTGGAGAAGGATTCTGAGCAAGATAGTGATGCAGTGTATGTAAATGATACATTAGATATGTACAATGCAGTAAATTCTACACATTTTCACTCACTCAACATACATATTACACCTTCACACTCCTACACAGTCAATACACAATCACATATACACTTAACATAATGATGCGTAGATATAATTTTTTAATATACATAGTCTCTTTACTTTTATTTTTTAAGTAGTTTGAATTGTTTATAATCCGTTCATGCTATATGTTTGTAATGTTATTCCGTAATTGGCTACGTGTTAAGTAAACATATGAATGTAAATTTTAATTTGTAAAAGACAGCTGAGGAATATGTAAATAAATAAATAAATAAAATAATATGAAAGAACCTACGTGATTTACACACAAAACTACACTTATAATTATGCTGGTTGAGCTTCTAGAAGTGGACTGTATATTTTTTGATGAATAATTGTAATAGCTATCTAATTTTAAGTTGGAGATATCTACGAGATTGCCGTCATGATTGGCCTATAGTAAAGTTGGCTAAATGTAAATCCGCTTCTTTATAACCGTGGTTTCTGATCACCCCGAAAGGGAAACAGTCGTGATGATACTTATTTTTTATTGGTAATTTAAATATAAATAAATAAGATGTAGGTAACCTAACTTTCTCGACAGCTCACCCCTGTTTGGTGTCAGCATGGGAAATAAAGAATGCACGTCACCTCTCTCATTAGAGTAATGGCCGCTGGGAGGTGACTTCGTAAATTATTGCAAGAAGAAATGTGCTGTTTTTTTTTCACTTTACTTATATGTACTATAAAATGTAGTTGATAAAGAAAGAAAAAAAGTACCATGACGACTGTTTCCCTTTCAGGGTGGTCAGAATCCACGGTTATAAATAAGCGGATTCACATTTAGCCAACTTCACTATAGGCCAATCATGACAAGTGGCAAGCTCATCGATGTCTCCGGAAATTATTAGTTTTTCGCCACGAACGATGGTTACATCCCAGCCCCGACAGACTGGGCAAATTACCACTTGTCGGTCTACCACCTATTTGTTGTTCTCGTTGAAGGTATGTGCCATGTAAAAATAACACCGCTTGAAACAAGAATTATTAAAAACCCTTTTAAGACGAAACCACGTTCTCTAATACATTGCTTTAATTTTAAGAACAGAAAAAAAGAAGAGAACTAACATTAAACAAAGAAATTTAAATGATCACAATGTAAAACTAAATCACAAATTGTACTTTATACCAACAGAATACGGCTAAGATTGGAAAGTATTGCCAACGTAAGAAGATCTCTTGTTACCAACATAACAAATTGCAGAAAATAGCGTAAAGTTACGACTGTAAGGCGGGCCACACACGGACAGATCAATCATGTTTTAATAAAAGTATTCAAGAAAATATAAACACGTGCACTCGCACCACGCACACGCTCACAAATCATTTACCAGACTGCCGACGCAAAAAGGTTTATGTATTTATCAGTCTATGTATGTATGTATTTTTGTTCCTTTCGATTATTTCGAGCATTTATTTTTAACGTACATAGAACATTGTTTTGTATCCTTTCTCCAATCAATTCAGACCTTACGCTTCTGTAATATCACGGTTGAAGTCTTAACAAGATATTTTTATATTTGAATAAATTGTAGTATATTCAACAATCATATGATGTTAATAAAACGTGCTTGGCTTGTGTTTAACATGTGCTCACGTAAATTAATAATATGGTTGTATTCTTGATTAGAGTATACACAAACGCACGTAAATGTTAACACGTCGTGGTCCTTGGTATTGTGTTCCATCTTCATATTGTATAGTTTTAACATATTTATTATTTCTTTTGTTTTCATTATATTTTGTTTTTTTTATTATTGTTTTATTTATTATTATATTGTCAAAATAGACCATGTAATAGTGTAGCACCTAGCTTCTGGCTGTATACTGTTTCTGAAAAAAAAAAAACACAATTTGTAGTTGTCCGTGTATGGCCGCGCTAAGCGCTAAGGGCACGTCTGTAGCGACTTTGTATTCAATTGTTGCCTCGGCGGTGAGGAATACCGGCTGAACAAATACAGGAGCCGCGTAATGTGATTTAGTGTACCTATCTTCCGCCGCTATCTACTTGTAAGGTCCAAACAAGACGCAACTAATAGTACCTACATATTTTATTTTAGTTTGTAGCAGTAAAAAATAGTAGTGGCCAAGGATGAACGTTTTCGGCTGCAATTTACATCCTTTGCCTCACACCACTTCAAGAAAATAACTGTGAGTTCTTCGCGCCATTTTGCGTGGACATGTCAAGTGCAAGTTTTTGTTTTGTAAATTAATTTACTGTGGATATTATTGGTCAAAAGTGGTGTTGTTTTGTTTAATAAGGTGCTACAATGTGAAGAATTATGGAAAACGATAAATTGGACTTTAAATATGGGCCACAAGTTGCAGTTTATTTTTTGCGGTTTTCCCGCGCTGTCAACTCCCATATTTTACCCGACGTGTTTGAGCTATGGTGCCGCGAGTGACTTCAAGAAAAACATCAAATTCTGCAGCATCTGGAATTTGATGATGACCTTATACTATTAACTCATGAAAAAGAAAGATATATTACGTCAGTCTTGGCTGTATGTAGACTCTTTGTTCGGTCAACAGATACATTAAAATTGATAGAGCTATGTTTTGGCTCACAACCCTGACATCAAACATGGTGACGTCAGTCCCTGTGACTTAAAGACAAGAAGCTGACATAAATATAACTTGAGACTACAAAAAATGTACCTTTTCAAATAATCTATAGCAAAACCGCACTATGAATATTTAAGTCCATTGATTTTAAAATGCAAATTTATAATTTGTCAGTTCGCTTTTCCAGATCCACATTTTCCATTTTAAGGCTTGGCCATACCAAATAACATATTTCGTTAGCAACCCATCATCAAAGACAAATATACAAATATGGTAGGTATTCTATTGATAGAAACTTTATTGAATTTAAATATTATTTTTAACCATTATACGGGGATGACTTTGTAAGCCCTTACTCTAGAGTAATTAATATGTCATTCTATTGATAGAAACAAACAATTTTTACTAAGAAACAATACGTCGGTTCTGACAAAAAAGTTTGGCTTCTCCATACAAACTGCTAAAATAGCCAATATGCCATACCCCGTATAATAGTTAATGATAATATTTAATATTAAGAATGTTTCTTTATAGGAAACATACATGTCACGAGTTTTATCTAATGTCATTTGTCAATGAGAAAGCTTTTTAGTTTAGATTTAAAGTCATTAAAAGTTATCTGACATTTTTTTTTTTTTCACATCAGCCCCAAGAACACAGCGTCCTAGACCTCCGTCCTCAGGCCGGGTCAGAATGGTTATGGAATGCAAGAGCCCGCTGACCGTTCCCGTCTTCGTTTCATGAGCTCCAGAGTCTCAGCTGAAAACTTGGATTCCATGCCTCTCCGCTTCGATTGAAAAGTGGGTAGTACCACTTCTCGGACGACGTTCAACAAACTATCGGCCATCTTATCAACATTTTCGTACATAAGTAATATAACTGTCTCCATGGTCTAGCGGTTAAGTCCGTGGATTTAGACTCGGAGGTACCGGGTTCGATTCCTGGTCGGGACACAAAAATATTTATTAATGTAAATAAACACATTTAATTAATATTTAATTTATTTGTGATATTTCTCGAGTTTGGTACGCTGGAGACATCGACGAGCTTGCCACTTGTCATGATTGTCATATAGTAAAGTTGGCTAAATATGAATCCGCTTTTATAAGCGTGGTTTCTGACTACCCCGAAAGGGAAACGGTCGTAATGATACTTTACTTTAGATCTTGTAAATACAGCAATAGGTTTAAGTAATTTAAAGTACCACACTTAATATAGATAGCTATCAGTAGTCTGAAGGTGACATATTGACTGGGTACATATCTTTTGCGCCTTAAAGATCTTTTTCCCTTTGAGTTACCCCAAAACGCAATACCACTTTAAACATCCGTTTAATTATTTTAACTTGAAATTACATAGAAAAATGTAGTTTGCCCAAGCCTTTAATATCTGTTTCCAACACTGCAGAGAAAGAAAAATTGGTCGACTATAACTGAAAATTAACATTTTCTTCAATAAATTTGCGCTTATTTATTGGCTCTTGGCTCTCTATTTCAAAATCCTATACTATTATTTTGTTTAAAACGTAGCAAACAAACAAATAATTTATTTACTTAATAGTTCGTAATGTATAAAGTTGAGTTTTGTGACACGTCTCAAAGCAACATTGGATACTTAAGCGAAACATATTTTTTTTGTTCTCATCGCACAAAAAACTCGTTTTTCTATATGAAATGAAACGCAAAGAAACGAAACGAAACCTAACCAAACGGAACGAAATTAAATAATTCAAATCTATTTAAGTTGTTATATTACTTATAGTAAAGTATCATCACGACCGTTTCCCTTTCGGGGTGGTCAGAAACCACACTTATAAATAAGCGGATTCACATTTAGCCAACTTTACTATAGGCCAATCATGACAAGTGGCAAGCTTGTCGATGTCTCCAGCGTACCAAACTCGAGAAATATCACAAATAAATTAAATATTAATTAAATGTATTTATTTATATTAATAAATATTTGTGTGTCCCGACCAGGAATCGAACCCGGTACCTCCAAGTCTAAATCCACGGACTTAAACGCTAGACCACGGAGACAGTTATATTACTTATGTACGAAAATGTTGATAAGATGGCCGATAGTTTGTTGAACGTCGTCCGAGAAGTGGTACTACCCACTTTTCAATCGAAGCGGAGAGGCATGGAATCCAAGTTTTCAGCTGAGACTCTGGAGCTCATGAAACGAAGACGGGAACGGTCAGCGGGCTCTTGCATTCCATAACCATTCTGACCCGGCCTGAGGACGGACTCATCAAAATCTAACAATATACATATATAAGAATTTTGACGCATTTGCATTAAAAGAAAACAAAATAAGTAGTTTTTATGGATTTTAGCTTTTGTTGATTGTAATTTTGTTTGTATTTTTTTCTTAAAACTGTATTTTTTTATTTTTCATTATTAAAATATTTGTAATATTCTGACATTTATTTGGGTAATTAGATAGGTATTAGTTTTAATAATTATAATTTAATTTATTAGATTTGACTGTTAGGTGGGTAAATTATTTGTTTATATAATGTATACTATCTATCTATAGCATGCCTAGTTTTAAATTTATACTCAATGGTAATTATGAGCAGGCAGTCTCTCCTTTAATTAAAATCACATTTACAATGTTAATTATGTATGCTTGTGCTTAGAAATTGAAATATTGTTGATTTTGTTGGAGAACTAATAAATAAATAAATAAATTACAACTATTCATATTTCTTTCATTGCACCTATAATTGCTTTAATATTAATAAATAAAATTAAATTAAAATCGTTTATTAACCCAATTAACTTAAATCTATTACATTTTTATATGTGGCATCCGTGCGTGCAGGTCATACCATTTTGTTTTATCCAGTCGATAGCAAATACAATATAATTTGTCTAATCAAGTTCAAATTTGTCCCCACAGTCTTTCAGAAAATCCTAATCGAGTCGTGAACCTTTAATATATACGAGTGTCGACTGTTGTCAATATATTTTATTTTAGGCGCCGAGGAAACGAGGTCGAATTTAATTTAATATTTGACGTTAGTGTTTGGTTGACGACAACAAAAGCCGTGATGTAATAACGTCTTTGTTATCGTTGACGTGTGAAATAAATAAAACGCTCGGCTTGTTGCTTGCTATCTCCTAATTATCTCACGGACGGATAGACAAATTAATATTGTCTCATGCTTTTATCCAATTGTACCTTACAATTATCCCCCCCACTGGGGGATAGTGGGAAGTATTTTCGTCCTGCAACAAATCAAACTTATAATAATTAAATATACAATTTTAATTTAAACGGACCAGCCTCCCAGCCTTTCAAAAAATATTTTGGAGAATTTGGTATACACTCTCCACGATGGCCAGACGGGTTGGCGAGGTGCTGATGTAAATTTTAATGACAACTTATTAAGTTGGTAACTTATTTAGTGGAACCGGGACCAACGGCTTGACATGTTCACCGAGCCACGGGAACGGTGGTCTCGTAAATAAATGACGTACGTAAGTATATTTCTCATTGTCAGGGTTTGATCCGCGCCCAGTTTTAGATTTTTATGGATATCTTACAACCGACTCACCGAGACGTTATATTGTACTCCATTTTATATTGTACTTAATGTTATTGTGAATACGGTACCTTTTTCGAACTTAGTCTCTTTTAGACCATTCTGGGTGACCTGGGTGTGCGGCCAGGAGACCCATTACGTTCCTGCAGACCTCCGCAAGAGTCCTCGCAGTCTGGAGGAACTGTCGTACTCCAAAAGTACATGCGCGGCCGTCTCTTCATCCTCCATTCCTTTACACAGTGGATCATTGTACTTTATTTATTGGAAAATAAAATGTGTATTTATTGCCCAGAGGCATCTAGCATTATTTGTACGGTGTTTTTTTCCAAGCAGCCAAAACTACTAATCCCCCGATGCCAGTAGGAGCTAAATAACGGGGGACAACGGGAATAAAGGGTCTTGTAGCAGTGGCTTGACAATTTAGTAGTCGGGCGACAAATTGCGTCGGTGAAAAACGACGCGGTCGTAACTAAAGTTCCGCAGCGTGTCCGTCACGACTACATCTACAGCAATTAGTATTTTTGCACGTTTCCGTTTTATGAAAATGCAAAATTGTTAACGTACTGCACAATAGCGGTAAAAAAAATATTTTTATTGCGTGCTGAATATATACGGGGTGACTTTTTATTCCCTAATATTTTTACCAATAATTATACTGATAGACACAAACAACTTTTCCTACGAAACCATATGTCGGAAGTGACATTTTTTTTGTTAATAAATTTATATAGCTAATGTTGTTCTAGTATAAAAAAACTGACCAGATATGCACCACACTCAACACCCTAGTCCACAATCTCTAGTTCAGACACGGATGGCGCAGCATTGTCAGAGACAAAATGATCCATGGAGGAAGTCACGACACGATCATTCTTTATTGCACACAAAATATTAAATATTAAATAATATACATAGGCGAGCATAATACCGGATGGTACCAGCTGACCTTTGGGAGAGTAAGAAATAATAATAGTTTAAATCAATCATAAATATACCGTAGTAGTTATATTAGGTATGCTGCGTTATAACTCCTTAGAAGTTAGTCGCAATAAAGCATTAGTCTTATATATATTAAATATTTTTAGAGGTAAAATATATCTACCTGCTATATTAAAATTAATTTCATTGTTTGTACCTAACAAGTATCTGCGCGCGCGCGGCCATCGGCTATTTGCTGAGGAGAGAGAGTGCTCGTACACACCTACCCCAGAGTGCCCTCGTTCCCCGTGCAATCGTTTTATAGAACAGTCCGATGAGAATTTTGATGTGTTTGTATCAACGGATGTGGAAAGTAAAAACATTGTCCTAAAGTACTTGGAGCTATATTAATTCACACATCTAGTCACTTGTGTTTTAATATTGTTATGAAATATGTATTGTTTAGACGTATAATGTATTGACCGCCTCCGTGGTCTAGTGGTAACAAACGTTGCCGTGAAATCGGGAGGTCGTGGGTTCGATTCCCACCGGGGGCAAGTTGTACATTGTATAATTTGTCTCGGTCTGGGTGTTTATATGTATGATATGTATATATTTACAAAAAAAAAAGTATAATATGTAGTTTATCAACCATCAAGTTTCCGTAACACAAGCCTTGTAGCTTACCACGGAAACTAGATGGCGCTGTGTGACCTGTCTGAAAATATTTATTATTTATTTATAATCTGTTATGTACATTTTCATGGAAATAAATAAATAAATAACATAACAATGTATAAATATGCCATACGATATAATAAATACTTTAATAAATAAATATATTATGTCATATTATATTATTTTGTTATATTACACACACAGTAGTTTTAAGATTGATTGTATTTTTATGAGAGTTATATATATATTGAAATGAATTATTTATTTAGGCAGATTAAAAACAGTTAATAATAAAGACATTTCTTGGCCTTTGTCCTGCAGGATCCCTGAAGGTAATTCCAGATAGTTTCTACCACTAGACAAAGTTTATTATAAAAGTAGATCTTATTATAGAAAATGACGCAAAGAGGACAATTTTAATATTAGTATGAATGTGAAAATTTGCGCAAAGCATAAAAGCGTTTCATTATACTCGAAGATCTCGGCCAAGTACGCTACTAACTGAATATGACCTTAGATAAAAATATTTTACGCAACTCTCATACATTTCGTATCTGGCTATATTATCTTGACTTCATACAATCTGTATGTAATATTACATTAGAGGATGATAAAATATATAGAAGCAGTAAGTCCGCCATATCTGGGATTGCGGCTTTACAACGTCTGCACACATCAAAATGTGCTACCACATAAATTATTCTTTGGGCATGAGCGTAGACATATATCTACCTTTATGTACAATCTAAGGTCGTATTATATATCTAATCTGTATTTTTTTTTTAAAGAAGGAAATCGAATAATCGTTTAACGATACGACCGCAGCCTGAAGGGCCACCGCGTGCGAGGTGGTCGCATGGCCGAATCACCGTGAGACCTCAAGGCGCCTCGGACTAAAACCCTATAAACCGTCTCTCTTTCACTGTTGGCCCTGTGTGCCTTTACAGCTAAGTCTGAGTCGTGGCTCGGAGCGAAGGCACTCGTTCGCCGAGTTAAAACTAACGTGCAGCACTCACAGTCTACTCGATACAAGCAGTAGATGTTCGTCCCACAACCTAACGGCAGCTAGATCGACAACTGAATCGGCGGGAGGGTCGGGGGTCCTTAGGTTGGCAGCAATAATTGCCAGCCTTTCTGTCTCCAGACCTTTCCGTTAGCCGCTTTGTCAACTCATTGGGCAGGCGCCTTGCTGAAGGTGACGGCTGAAATTCGTAACACCGACCAAGGTTGGCGTTTTGCGCAACTTAAAACAACTTTGGACATATACAGGAGAATTAAGCCTACACTCGCCACGCTAGCACTTACGACCGCAGCCTGAAGGGCCACCGCGTACGAGGTGGTCGCATGGCCGAATCACCGTGAGACCTCAAGGCGCCTCGGACTAAAACCCTATTAACCGTCTCTCTTTCACTGTTGGCTCTGCGTGCCTTAACAGCTAAGTCTGAGTCGTGGCTACGGAGTGAAGGCCTTTCAAAACGTATAAATCTTTCGCCTTTAAAGTTCCTAAAAAAACATCCTTTAATTATAATGATAGGGACTGATGTTGGGGACCGGTCCTTATAAATTATGTCCAACACGAAGTAAATAATAATGCAACATAAAGATGTCGTAAATCCATACGCGAGCAAACATAACTATAGATACGAGTAGTCAGTTGGCAACTTATGTTTTACTCTCGTTTCTTCTAAAATAGTTAAGCTAACAGGTTTTTTTTTATTGCTGCAGCTTCGCCGAGACCTTGCTTTATGAGCATGTTCTACAGTCTTTACCACGGTGAGTGTTCTAAGAAGCCTATATAATAAACCTTATCTTCTTCTCTATTCCGCAACCGAACCACACGCACAGATACACAGCTGACACACGCCAGACATTTGCCAAGCCGTGATATTCACTTGGGGATGGTCTAAGCTTTATTATTATTATTACTAACATAGTCGTTAAGTCATTGGATTGTTACTAATACTATTTTCGATTATTTTAAGTCTGAAATGATTTTTATTTTATTTTTATTTATTTTTATGCACCACATAGGTATATAAATCTTATTTTATTGGAAAACAAATAAGTCTTAATATCTAATGTAAAGTATCATCACGACCATATCCCTTCCGGGGTGGTCAGAAACCACGCATCTTTTTTTGTTATAGAAGCTGATTCACATTTAGCCAACTTTACTATAGACCTATTATGACAAGTGGCAAGCTTGTCGATGTCTCTAGCGTACCAAACTCGATAAATATCACAAATAAATACCGACCAATTGCTCTGATACCTATATTCGCTAAAATTTTTGAAAAAAATATTTATAAAAGACTTTACTCCTACCTTAACAATAATTATATACTGACAAATGAACAGAATGGATTTAGGAAAAAAAGATCAACTACAATGGCAATATACCAACTTTTGAAAAATGTGTTGGTCTGCATGGATAAAAGACAACCTGTCAGCGCGGTATACATGGATATGACAAAAGCCTTTGACTACGTTGATCATAATATGCTTCTTAAAAAGCTCGAAAGATATGGCGTCAGAGGTATATGTAATAACCTAATGGCCTCGTATTTGAATGATCGATCGCAGTATATTGAGATCAGTCAAATATGTCATAAATCCAAACAGGAACTTAAATATCTATCAAAGTGTGAAGCAATATCGTATGGTGTCCCGCAAGGGAGTATTCTCGGACCCCTATTATTTTTAGCCTACATTAACGATTTTCCACTCAGTATTGAGCATCCCATGATTTTGTTTGCGGATGATAGTACAGCAATAATAAAATGTAAGGACAAACAGACATACGAAACTGAAATAAACACGGCAATAAGTGACCTTATTAAGTGGCTAAACTCCAATAACCTCATTATTAACCTAGAAAAGACAAATATTATGCACTTCAGACAGAGATCAATACAATAAACTTTAAATATAAATTACATGGGTAATAACATCAAAAGTTCTGATGTAGTAAAATTTCTAGGGTTACAAATTGACAGTAACTTATCATGGAAGACGCACACGGAGGAATTGTCACAGAGAGTAGGTCGTTTCGTGTATGCATTAAAAAGACTCCGAGAATTAGCAAGCTGTGAAACAGCACTCACCGCATACCATGGATACGTTGGATCAATATTACATTACGGCGTAGTATTTTGGGGAACTCCACAAATTAAGATCTCATATTTAAAGCCCAAAAAAGGTGCATTGGAGCAATAGTCGGCATAAAGCCACACGAGAGTTGTAAACCTCATTTCTCTGCGCTAAAAATTCTTACACTCCCAGGAATTTTTATATATGAGACAGCCATGTTCGTAAAGAAACACCCGACATTTTTTTTGACAAGATCCCAATCTAATAGTAGAAACCTGCGACATAAAGATAGAGTGTATGCTGACTCCTACTCATACACTGCACTAATGCATCGCAGCATATTTCACATGGCACATTGTATTACTGATTGTTATTGCCTTAGTTTTAAATATGACATTTGCACCTTGTAGTTGTCAATTTTTATTAGTATTAGTAAATAAGTAGTAGGTATAGTAAAAATAAAATGTTTAAATAATATGTTAATTTGACATAGGTTTTAAATTTAAAAATAATTTGTATTAAAAGGAATAATAATAATATAATATAATTTTGTTTAGTTAAAATATTAAATATTGTATGCCTAATGTGGGCAGATTGTTTCAACATTGATGTATATGAAGATAATGTTTCTGAAATTTTACATGTAAACAATTCTGGCAATAAATTATTTTGAATTTGAATTTGAAAAAATAAATTAAAGAAATTATTATGTCTTGACCAGAAATCGAACCCGGTACCTCCGAGTCTAAATACACGGACTTAACTGCTAGACCAGGGGCACATACATACATATCTTCACGCCAGATCCCTTGCGGGGTAGGCAGAGACAATTGAGCGCCATTTGACACGATCACGACATACCTCTTTCGCTTCGTCGACATTTATTAACCTCTTCATACATGCCCTTTGGTTACGAAGACTTTTTAATGCACCTTCAGTCAGTGTTTTATTTATTTGATCGTGATATGTGAGTCTCGGTCTGCCAGGGCCTCTTTTACCCACAACTTTCGCATTATATATCTGGTTCGTCAATCTTTCATCGCTCATCCTTTCAACATGCCCGAACCATCGTAGCATGCTTTTCCTTATTTTTGTCCCTATGCTTTCCTTCATACCAACCCTTTTCCGTATTTCGACGTTACGTATGCGGTCCGCCAAAGTGACGCCACATATCCGCCGCAACGACCGCATTTCTACTGCATTAACCCTACTCTCATGCGTATTCTGACATATCCACGTTTCGCTTCCATACATCAGTGTTGGTACCAACATGGCATTGTGTATGGCGAGCCGAGCTTTGTCACTGACATTTCGACTGCCGATCAGTGACCCCAGGGCACCGTTAACACTATTTCCCGCGTTCACTCTTCTTTCAACGTCCCTATCGTACTTCCCATCCGCAGTGAAAACACTGCCCAGATATATAATTTCATTTACTTGTTCTAGAGTTTCATCATCAATCTTTATCGTCACGGTTGTCATCCTTCTTCTTTCAAACACTAGTACCTTGGTTTTTCTCGCATTCAAACGGAGTCCTTTTTCTGCACATCCCTCCTTCATTCTTGTGACTAGTGATTGCAGTTGTTGTTCGGACGATGCCATAAGAACAGCATCATCTGCATAAAGCAGGCAGTTCACCACTAGATCACTCATCTTTATCCCACAGTCACTCTCTCTCACTCTTTTTAGGCATTTGTCGAGATATAGAGTGAATAATCTAGGAGAAAGCACACAACCCTGTTTGACGCCCATTTGGGATTCAAAGCAAGGCGACATACCCCCCTCCACCCGCACACAAGCTTTGCAGCCCTTGTACAGGGACTGTATAGCTTGTAGCAGTTTGTCATTCACTCCATACTCCGGCAATATGTCCCAAAGCTTCTTTCTTACAACTCTATCAAAAGCCTTTTCCAAATCCACAAAAGCACAGAAAACCTTCTGGTTTAAGGCCAAAAACTTCTCTGTGATATTGCGGAGCGAAAAGACTTGGTCAGTGCATCCTCTTCCAGGTCTAAAGCCTCCTTGTGCCTCCCATAAAAGACCTTCAGTCTTCTCTTGCAAGCGTTTCGTGAGAATCTTGCCATACATCTTGCTCGCCAAACTGATCAAAATAATCGCTCGGTAGTTGGCACAGTCCAGGGGCAGTTACTTAATATCTATTTACATAATTAATCATATACAAGTATCTACAAACCATTAATGTTTTCGCAAACAGGAAACTATGAAAGCAAGCTAACAATTAAATCAAACCAATTTTTTGACAGAGCATCCTTATAAATGGGTTAAATAAATCCAGTTCTAAAAAGTCAGCCAGTTCATTAAATTCATTAGCTACATGGCAAAAAATTAAATTCAAATAATAAAAAATAGCCCAATACAAAATAGCTTAAAAATAGTACTAGTTACAGAAAATACCGAATAATAAATAATAATAACACAATTTTACATTTAAATATAAATAAAGTAATGTAGGGGCAGGCTGGTGCTTTATTAATAATGTGCTCTGGGCTTCAACATATGGGATCTGTGCTATATTCCTTTCCCAACTTTAATGGTGTTATCTATTTTTTTTTTTTTTTTTTGTTTCATGCGTAAAAACGTGTGCAATAAGGAGAGGAGAAGGTATGGGAAAAAGGAGAAGGGTTTATATAATAATACTTTAAAAAAACATTTTTTTTTTTTTTTATACTGGACACGACAGTAGTGTCCAGTATAAAAAAAACTCTCCTAGGATATTGTTTCTGAACGAAACTTTAGCAAGTCTTCCGTAGTAAGGTAGGATTGTAACTTTAGCAAGTCTTCCGTAGTAAGGTAGGATTGTAACTTTAGCAAGTCTTCCGTAGTAAGGTAGGATTGTAACTTTAGCAAGTCTTCCGTAGTAAGGTAGGATTGTAACTTTAGCAAGTCTTCCGTAGTAAGGTAGGATTGTAACTTTAGCAAGTCTTCCGTAGTAAGGTAGGATTGTAACTTTAGCAAGTCTTCCGTAGTAAGGTAGGATTGTAACTTTAGCAAGTCTTCCGTAGTAAGGTAGGATTGTAACTTTAGCAAGTCTTCCGTAGTAAGGTAGGATTGTAACTTTAGCAAGTCTTCCGTAGTAAGGTAGGATTGTAACTTTAGCAAGTCTTCCGTAGTAAGGTAGGATTGTAACTTTAATAATTTAAAAAATATATGCATTTTTTGTAAATTTGTATAGCTTGAACATTTCGTTGACAAAACGATTACCCCTATACCTTGATGCACTAGCTTGCACTGATTAGCATGTTGGCCATTTGAAGGGTTTTGCTGGAGCAATCAAATTAAACCTACTACGAGTACTACTACTAAATTACTCCATGCTCTCCCTACACATCATACCGCATTGTTTCCAAGTCTTTTGCGGATGTGGCTGTATATCTTTAGAACCAGTTACCGGTGGGCATTCGTCAAGCTCCTAATAGAACACTATTTAAGAAACTGGTCTATGCGCACTATTTAAATTCACCATAAGCTTAATACACTCTCTGGGTAGGAAAAATGGTGTATCGGCCTTGCGACCGACAATAGGATGGTTTAAAAAGGAGGCCTCCCTTTTTATTTTATTGCGCGATAATACGCTCACCATCCTTCATTCTACTGCTTAGACCAGATTCCTTCAGTAAGTGGTATATTATATTCATAGAACGTATATATGAAGTTTTATTTGTATGTATGTAAATAAGTAATTATTATTCATAAGTATATATTGACGTCTAATATTTTCTATTAAGTAGTTTTGATAGCACCTGCCTTATCTTGTCGTAACTGCTTTAGTTGTCCCAAAGGTTTGAACAGTATAGAATGTCTAGTGGCATTTGTACTTAATGCAATAAAGTTTATAATAAATTAATTAATTCAAGCTGCAGAGAATCAATTTAGACTGAGCTATATTAGCTAGAAATAGTATGTATCTTAAATAGCGGCAAAATGTGATGTCTGTTAAAACTTTCCTCTTAGATGCTGTCGTATAGCTTACTCCTATATTGCAGATATAGCATAACCTTTTAAGTAAAAGGCGAAAGATTTATACGTTTTGAATGGAAACCAGAGTCCGTAGCCACGATTCAGACTTAGCTGTTAAGGCAAACAGGACCAACAGTGAAAGAAAGACGGTTTATAGGGTTTTAGTCGGGCATGGGACCTCCTGCGGTGGCCCTTCAGGCTGGCGTCGTATGATTGATAATTTTGCAATCTCAGTCTTTAAAATAATAAAAACCTTGATAGTGGGAAAGCCAACACCGCCGCTTTTTTGTGTATTTTATTATATAAAAAGTTAATTTAATTCGGATAACCGGTAGGTCTTCTACGAATCTTGTACTAAAACATCTGGTTCGTTGTGCCGTTACTAGTAATATGACGTAAATACTGATGTAGATGTAAGCCTCTTTGCAGCTGTATTTATTATTATTTTAAATTGTAATCCATTTTAGGTTCAATTTTAATTTATCACAACGCCTCTTTACAGCTGCTATCAATTCAATAAACATCAGTTTTTGGTCCTTCGAACCGGATATGAATCAGTAATGTATGATATAATATTATTAAAATTCACGGGTTCGTTCAAATATAGAAGGTAGAAAGAGCAAGTTAAAGCAATCGAGAGAAGTTTTAACGATTGTCGTAACGATGTCTCGAATGTTTGGCTCCAACTAAACAGTCAAATTAAAAGTCACGTCACTTCGGAGTTCGCTAACAATCTATAGCTTTATGTGAAAGCCTTTAAGGATAATACTTCAATGACTTGTGTATGGACCGGGCTTTGAACACACTTTATTTCTATATGCATTTTTTATACTTTTACTTTTACACGCATTTTATTGAAGGTTGGATTCCTGGTCTGAACACAATAATTTATTTCATGGAGACATCGACGAGCTTGTCACTTGTTTCTGACCACACCGGAAGGAATGTAGAGGGAGAATAGGTAGGTAGGGTATTTAGAACAAATCCAAAATTTTAAATTGTATTGCAAATTATTAAACAAAACGTGTGTAAAGTCGAAAAATCAAATTCTTATATTCCTTTATAACAATAGGTTTTTTATATGATGGTACAATGGTTGTAAGTTAGGTACACTATTTTTTGCCCATGTGTGTATAAAGATTAAATAATGAAGTACTCGTAAAGTAGACATACAAACATTTTTATATGCCGATCGGCATGCTACGGAAGTGTCTTAATTTTTTATTATATATTTGTTTGTGAGTAATATCAGGATTTGGTACCTCGAAATTTCACCATAACCTTCAAAGTCAAAGTCAAATTCCAAAAATTTGGTTCAGGTAAACCTATTACAGGCATTTATGAAACGTCATTAATTTAATTATTTTGAATGATTCTACTCCTGCTAGTAGAAGACTAAGCAGCAAAGTGGGCCAATAAGTAAGCTGTTAGTAGAAGACCAGCAGCTTAACCTGATGATGGAATCCCATAAAATAGAGAAACTTCCTAAATATTAATTGTTTTTTTTTTCCGTAATATATTATATTTAGTATATTTCCAGTTCCTAATACATAAAGCAATGATTGCCCTTGTTTTTACGTCTTCCGTCAACTTTATAATCCCCCCTTGTTAAATGGGTTGGGTAAAAATAACCCGGATTATTTTCTTTGATGACTTATTTTAATGGCTTATTTTTGAATTTCAAATTCTAAATTTGCGTTCCTCTTTTGTGCCCCTTTGGGTGAAGGTACCAAGTTTGATTTCTGATTTAGAAGGTTTCAGAAAATAAAATAATATTTCCGATGCCTACCACTAAACGAGCTTGCCACTGGTTATAATAAAATTGGTTACGTGTAGGTATCAAACCTGAAGATATTGTAACCAGTAGAAGTGATGGATACTATAAGTCGTTTTCCCAGAATAGATAGCAACATCTATACCAGTGTCTATATATATATATATATATATATATATATATATACCCCCGCACAAGAATGCGATAGCCCTTAAAAATCGTGTCCCGTCATTTCGAGATCAGCTGTCAAGACCTTAGCGATTTTAGTGAGGCCGTAATCTACCACATTAACCTAGTGCAGGTTTTGGCAGATAATTCATTAATTAAGGTTAATAAATTACGACGATAAACTGTGTACGGTCCTTCCCCGGTATCCGGAGCGAGATAAATAAACTTTTCATCAAATCCCGGAAGTAGCAGCCGAGCTCGGTTTAATTAATTGTAATCGTGAAATGTACTCGCGCACTCGTAATTATGTACGAGGCAACAAATATTATCCACGTAGATTCTAGCTGATGAATATTTTTGTAAACTAAAATGTGTAGGTAAGTAATGACGTCATCCTCCGCGACTTGCGGATGGAAACACTGGACGAGTTCGTGCGTCGTCTAGCCAAAGAAATGTTCGCACGGGTCACGAGGTCAAATTTCCCACTCGTGAGAGATTTGCCCTCCCTGCACGCTAGTACTCCCAAGGTTCCACGGCGCATGGTGCGCGATTTGATAGCCTGATCACGTTGTAATTCCGCGACCTCCGCCGCGCCCGCTCGTATTAAATTTAACCTATAATAACGGTTCACACGCCCTGCCCGTAGTTACGTGCAGCGAATGCTACTTTTGTTAGGAGGCCAACACCTCGTTACAAATTCCCGTCTTCCTCCGGAAGGAGGGGGGGGTCTGAGGTGACTAGTTGTTTGTAGGTAAGTATCATTATATTTTAAAGTAGAAGATTTTAGAGCTCTAGCAGGTTAAATTTGGAACCCAGTTAAGGCTGTAGATTTGGATTTGGAACACATTTGTGGCTGCAGATTTAGATCTAGATACCCAGTACAGCTGTAAATATAGATTTAGAACACAGTTATTGCTGTATACTCGTAGTTATAAATCATACAGTATTTAGTTGGGTTGGGAGAGCAGTAAAATAGTGGTTGATGAGCGTCTTGTTACGCAATAAAATACAGAAAGGAGGCCTCCTTTGTAAACCAGCCTATTCTCAGTCGCAAGCCCGAGACACCATCGTTCTCATCTCTTACCCACACAAGATTGACCCGGCACCCACACGACAGACAGACAGTGGGGTCGTCCAGGCCCGGACGCCTAATGGGCCGCCGGTAATTCATGCACTTTTAGTGCTGGGCGCCGTTAGCAGTATAACAGCGCCCGTGTGGCTTACGAACTCAGAGGGCTAGATTCAACTGCTTTAGCTCTCCTCCAGGAGTACTTACCTAGGAAGTGGTCTCCCGTTGGGGGGCCGTGCGCAAGACGGAGCGATATTCTGAAGGTGGTTGAAGTGTCCGTTGTCGGCCCGATAGAACATACGCCTAGTCAGGCCAGTGACAAACTCCCAATAGTAGGCATCTCCAAATCTCGAGCTACGACGGAATTACGCACGAACCACGGCGCTCAGGAAACCACTCTGAGCGATATGTTCTGGTGACTTTGGATCTTGTCCCTGTTGGTCTTGGCCAGAAGGTGGTGCCAGGCTGGCGCAGCATAGGTGAGACGGAAACGGATGAACATCTTGTAGATCCGGACCTTCAACCTGAGCGGCAATCTGGAATTCATAACAGGACGTAACATGGCTCGGGCCGCCTTCGCCTGATTGACGGCGTGGCAGGCCATTTCGCCCCACGGTAAATCCATGGAATGTTTAGACAATTATCTGCTCTTTAAAACACAGTTACGGCAGTAGATTTAGATTAAGAACACAGTTGCGGCGATTTATCTAGAACATAGTAACGGCTGTAGATATTAGATTTTAAACTTAGTTACGGCTGTAGTTTAAATTAAGAACACAATTAAGTCTGTAGATTTTAGATATGGAACTCAGTTACGGCTGTGGTTTAAATTTAGAACCCAGTTACAGCTGTAGATTTAGATTTAAAACACATTTCGTCTGTAGATTTGGGTTTAGAATACAGTTACGCCTATATATTTACGTCTAGTACACAGTTACGGTTGTAGATTTAGATTTAGAACTCAGTTACGGCTGTAGATTTAGACTGAAGATTGACATCATTCCACCATAGACAGATGAAGAAAATCTAGATACGGATATATCTTCAGAAGTAGACCTTCACTATGTGTTTCAGGGTCTCTGATAAATTTGATAATTTAAATATTACTGAAGTTAGACGTACAAAAATATTTTTTACAAAATTGAAATTTCAGTGTTTTAATCTAAACAAGTTTTAATTTTAAACTCCATTTTAAAATTATGCAATTTAGCTGTTTAATTATAAGAAATAGCACCGCTTTCTGAAACTTCCAAAGCGAAAGCTTCCGTTTGCAGAGTTTTTCTTAAAAGTTTCACCAATGATCTTAAAATTAGGTAGATATTTCATTAGCGAGCAATAGGTCGCTTCTCATGGTAGAAATAGAGCAAAGTATTTTATTTGCCACATAACAAAAATATATACAATATTCAAAAAGATACAAAATTAATACTACGTCTTCTTCTTAAGGTGTCATCCCCTTTCAGAGGTCGGCAATCATTAAGGCGATTTTAGTTTTGTTGGCCGCTGTCCGGAAAAAGGATCGGGTACTCATACCGAACCACTCTTACGACTTTTACCCTTCTAGCCTTGTATTAAAAATAAATATTCAATAATTGATTTACTTTCCAATACATATAACTTATTAAATAGCCCTCCAACTGTAACCACAGTTTGTTGGCGGAGACAATTACTATCTTGCCTTGCATGACGAGCTGCAGCAAACTATACTTTTTATTGCGCATGATGTAAGTACTCCAACTTCCTACGCTTTACTATTTTAAGTAGTTCCACGCCTTTGTTCATGTGTAATGTTTTACACGTCAAATTTCGTTGCTTATATAAGGTACCAGCTATATACAGCATTGGTGATAGTAGTAGTATAAAATATGTGGTGACAAACGAAAAACAAAGAGTATGTAGGATATCATAAAGCACTATAGGTCCATTTGGGTAAAAGCCCCTAATAAAATATGATAAAAAACAAGACGCTTACCATCCACTATTCTGCTTCTCTCCCTACCCAACTAAATGAGTTTGTGTGTTATATACGAGTGTTGTAGCTAGGTGCGTATGAGCAACTGAAAAAATATATTTACTTTTGTTTTGTATATTATATATTTATTTAAGTAGTATCCATATCCATACTATACAAAAATAAAATCTAAATTATTACTAAGTAAAAAGTAAATAAAATTAAATACTGATTAACATCCACCAGGTCAAATCATTGATTTTATTTATTGTTTTAGTTCTAATATTGTGCCTCATAGGTGGTAGGCGGACTGTTAGTGGTAATTTGCCCAGTCTGCTGGGGTGGTAAGGTATCCACCGTTCGTGCCGATAAACCCAGTAAAGTGTATCCACACGTTTCGGGATCAGGCTGGAATTGCCGTCATGCCCAGTAAAGCCGGCATAGTGTTAAAGACTAATGTCAGTTATGAGTGTCTGATTCCAGTTGCTAACATTCATGGTCCCTCACGCGCTACTTACCATTAGGTGGGCGCAAGGTCCCATGTCGTGCTAGTATATAAAAAAAACCTCTTTTCTTTTTATTATCTATCTTATTATTTATGTTATGCATGTTATCTTTTTTTGTTACTATTATTTTCGTCATTTATTGTCAATCATTGTTAACTTTAATGAAGAGCGCTTGTCTCCTGTAACACACTGTTTAATCAGACTAGTCAAGGAAACATAGCACATTGACACATAGGAAAAAGAAAATTAAAAAAAGATTTTTTATTCTTTTTATTTAAAACTAATAAAAATTAACATCTATAAATAAATAAAAAATTACAATAATTGTTTCCATACGTTCCGTTTATACGGGACTTTCGTCGTATTTGACCATCCCGTCCCGTATTTCGACAGGAAAAAAAATAGTTTGTCTGTCACCGTGTATATGCGTGCTATGTATGGTGTAGTTAAAAATCCGCGTGTCGGCGTTGAATACGTTATGAGTTTTGGGCATCGGAAGAGAAAACGTCCCGTATTGGTTCATAGAAGTTATGACAACCTAATGTAAATACATCCTTGTATCTTATTTTGTATTCAACATTTTTTATACATTTGCTTTGTTAATAAACACTTGATGCGGTATCCTTGCTTGTAATATCTTGGGTTCCGGCGGACAATTGAGACGGTTCTAAAGAGTTAAATTAAGTTTGGTATTGTCAAGAACGTGGACAGTTTTGTAGTTGGAGTTTTAATTCGTAGTTAATACTTCTTTTACACACAATGGGGAAACTAGTTTCACATGGATTTTCTTAACAAAACGCCAGCGTTAGATGCGTAGACGTTAACATGACGTAGATCGAACTACTCAGCAACTAATCCAATAAAGTAGCAAGGCAAAACTGCAGTTTTAAAAACAGTCGAATGAGTTTTCTCTTATTGATACCGCGGTATACGAGTATGTACAGCTCGTACGCCGACACGCATACTTCATAAATCATTAATTGGCCTTGCTTACATGATTCCCAATAATCCCACCGATTTCATAAGTAATATGTATTGTCATATAAATGATAACTACGTAATAAATTATATATTCGAAACAAGCAACGTGATTTTTATTCGAAGGAGCAAAATAAATAATTTAAATAAACTAAACCTTATTAGAAATAAACTACCGATGATTAAAAAATTACATCTAGAGACATCCCATCTGAGATCCCAAGGAAACTGGCAACATATAGCGAGGCTAATACGTTGGCAGAAATGATTGCCAGACTTTTCCGTTAGCCGTTTATATATCTCTTTGCCCAGACGCTTGGCTAAGGGTCCCCATGTTCTCAAACTCGTAACCTGTACCAAGCTAATGGCAGATGCCAAGTATTTGCGCAGCTTGAAGTTTTCAGCAGAAATCGCCGCACTTCCCGCGCTTGGCGAGGTCGTCTGGATGTGGGATGGGGCTTTTTTTATATTTTTTTATTTATTAAAGGATAACTAAAAATAAAAAATAAAAATGGAAACAAAAAAATACAAATGGGTCAATTAGAAGTTACCGCAAATGTGTCTACACAGATCGCATCCCACTCCAGGAACCTGCCAAATTTTGGGTCTCTTGCCATCGCTCCGTGCATAGTCAAAGTCAACACGGAGTCCTAGACCTCCACTGCTGGATAGGCTTTCCAGAACATATATCTGGAGAATTTAGCCTACACTCGCTTAGCGAGGATCTGATGACAATTTACGAACGGATCCACAAGTTGGTATTAATGGAACCGGGACCGACAACTTGACGTGTTCTTTGAGTCACGGGAACAGTAGTGCTGCCACCTATGACAAATGTGTGTAAAAAAAGTTTGTTTCTCATAGGTACATCCCAGGGATCGAACCGCGTTCTTTCCTCATTAAGATCCCTAACTTTGTTTAATGAACCGATATTTCTTTTAGAACGTTTGGAGTGAGTTAAAGCGATTCTCACATTAACATAACTATCTGAGCTGAAGGCTCGGAAACTTTTTTTTGATATTATCTAGTAGGAAGTAGTTTAACTTCGCAGTCCAAGTTTTAATTTAAACTGCTTTAAATGTTTCCGAACAAGGTGTCTAGAAGTAAACCTAGCAGCGGCCATAGTTGATTTTAACGTTATTTAAAGAAATATTTTTATTTTATTAATTATATTTAAAATACACATTTTAATTATAAATGCACAAATATAATCTTTAACTGCTCGTCTGGCCAGCGCGTCATCCCCCCGCTCAACCACTGCAATGACCTCCTAAGGAAGGGACTACCACCGGACACGACACGACAGAACCTGAACCTCTCGTTCCGAGACACGATAATAGTAACCTAATCACGCTTAAAGGTGTTCCGAGACATGTGTTTTGCCAAAGCTATGTGACTTAGACTGCTCACGATATCGAGGTAGATCGCTCTGAGCGCTGTCAGTTTTTTGTCATTATGTCCCGCGCATTTTCAAGTTTTTTTTAATATTAGGTTTTTTTTTAAATTATTTAATATTGTAATTCGTTTATACTGTTTGTATATTACTTCAAAAATAAATCTATAATTCATATTTAAGTAGGAAGTGAAAAAAAAATGTCTGTAAACGGCAAGTTATTTTAAAAAAACAGAATAAGTTAATAATATTAAACTTTACACATATAAAGATGAATAAACCGAGAGATGTATGTTTAGTAGTATTCATACTCAAAGATGTGGAATCTGCAATTTATCTTCCATACTTTAAAAAAAAACTATCATGTTATGAATGAAAATGTGAAAATGTGCGTTGCTAAAGTTCTACCTAAACGCTTTTCAAATGTCCCTCCCGGACCAGAGTAATCTGGTAAGGTGGGGAAAAGCTACGGAAAAGAACTGTACATTGTGTGGTGCTGCCATAGGAACTGCTAGACACACACTTGTAGGGTGCGTTACTCTTCTAGAAAAGGGCTATTACTCACGCCGACATGACAAAGTCCTAGGTGTTATCCGTGAAGCAGTAAGTCTTTCTATTGCAAGAGCCAGAAAGGGACTGACTACAAATAAAACTTTGACCACATTTGTAAAGGTAGGGCAAAGCACGAAAACTAAATGCAAGCCCACCTCGATCCTTGGCGCCGCATCAGACTGGAAAATTCTCATGGATACATTTGAACACCATTATAGGATCCCAGATGAACTAGCTGTATCAGCCTATAGGCCAGACATCTTAGTGTTTTCTCGGAACTTGAAAAAAGTTATCCTTATTGAACTTACCGTTCCGTGGGAATCAAATATTCCAAAAGACCACAACATGAAGTTGAATAAATATTATGATCTCACAGAAGAAATGATCAGAAACGGGTTCAAGACTCAGCTTTACGCAGTGGAAGTTGGTGCAAGAGGAGTTCCAGCAAAATCTTTGCATCACTTACTGAAAGAATTGGGCCTAAGCAGGTCTGCCGTCAATACATTTATAGAACGAGCTTCCAAGACGGCATTAACGGAATCATACAGTAAACCAAATCGCGATATTTGATTCGGAACGACTATCATATTCATTCTAAGCGCTCTGAGCTTGATTCGGAACGAGGGGGAACACAACCTGACAGGTGACAACCACCTTTGAGACACACACAAATATCAACATAACAAATAGATCTTAGGTACCCACATGTCGCTGTGAAATTATATTAAGTTAGTTAATAAAGTTAAAAATAATAAATACATAAAAGTACCTAACTGAATGTTACATTAAAAGTAATTAATATATAATAATAGGTATAGTAATACTGAATCACAAGAGAGTTATTTTATTTACTTATTCACACGTGTGAACATGTTTTTTATCTTTTACATTATTACTTATTTTTCGTTCCCCGGTACTTGTTGTATATTATTTGTCTAAAACAGTGGGCTTTATTCGTACTTTCGTATAGTAGACCAAATGAAATGAATTTTTTCACCTCTTTTTTGTAATATGAACGAGGCTATTGTGCACCGAAGTGGAAGTTTCATTTTTTGGTTAATATCATGAGTCCTCATACTGTGGCTCCACTATGCAAATATCGTGCCAGAAAAGAGACATTCATTTTTTAAATAAAACTCTATTTTACATTTTTAATCCTTTTATTGTTTTGTGAAATGAGGCGCAATTGAAATAGTTAATTATTATTTTTTCGTTCCACCAAAAATTCTACTAATATAATGGACACAGTTACGCAAAAAGGATCCAATCCACATTTTTTTAGAAAATTATATATTAATTTTAATTATGTCCTTTAGATGATATCTTTAATTTATAAAAAATCCATATATGAATACGTTTTTGACATTCTATATGTTGAAATAATCCATCGGTGTATCGATGGACTAATCTAAATTCCAACTTAGATGGCATATAACATCAAATTAACTTCATGTGGATTGGATCTTCTTTGCGTAACTACGTCCTATTATGAATGTGAAAGAAGTTTTGTTTGTCTGTGTGAGTGTATGTATTTCTTCCTTCCGGGGTGGTCAGAAACCACGCTTTTGAATAAGCGGATTCACATTTAGCCAACTTTGCTATAGGCAAATCATGACAAGTGGCAAGCTCGTCAATGTTTCCAGCGTACCAAACTCAAGAAATGTCACAAATAAATTGAATATTAATTAAATTCATTCATTTAAATTAATAAATATGTTGCCTGGATGTGAGATGGGGCTAATGTGTCTACACATGTCGCAACCCACACCAGAGACCTGCCAAGTTTTCACGGCCCAACGGTCATGCTGTCAGGTCTCTTGCCATCGCTCCGCGCAATCCCAAAGGGTTCTAGGATAGCGGCTACTCCAGCAGTGACAAGAGCTCTACGAATGATGTCGTTGAGAGCTGTGTGACGAGGAATGCGGCTGGCACTTGTAGCACAAGAAAGCCCGTGGTGTCCGAGATAGTCCGGGCTTTGAGACGAAGGCATTTATTTTTAATTACATCATCCATTTGTCTTAGGGTATAGGTACTGCTCAGATTAAACAGTAAATCATATTTATCATAGGCAAAAATAGAATACTGACTGCCTTCGTGGTCTAGGGGTTATATCAGTGGATTTAGACTCGGAGATACCGATTCCTGGTTCGTGACACGATTATATATATATTTTTATTCAAATTTAAATTCAAATTAATTTATTCATCAAAAGGGTTAGTAAGTACAAAGTAAAAAAGTTACATAATGAAAAAGGTAAGTAACAAGTGTCAACAATAAATATCTGGTCATCCTGGCATGTGAGGACTAGCTTTAGTAGACATGATTTTAAGTATTCATTTTTAAACAAGAAATAAATAAATAAATTTAATTAATTTTTAATTCATTTGTAATATTTCTCGAGTTTACCAAAGTCATCGACGAGATTGCCATTTGTCATGATTGGCTTAATGGGCGGGGAAGTATCCACCGTAATGTGCCGATAATCCCAGTAAAGTGTATCCACACGTATCGTGATCAGGCTCGAATCGCCGTCATGCTCAGTCATGCCGTCAAAGTGTTAGAGACTGATGTCAGTCATGAGTGTCTGATTCCAGTTGCTAACATTCATGGACCTTGCGCGTCACTTACCATCAGGTGGGCACATTGTATACTATACAAAATAAAAAAATTGAGACCGCTTCTATAAAGGATGTTAATAAAAATTAGAATAATATACTTATGCAAGCTTGAGGGTGCTAAAAAGGGTTTTGGTGAATTATTCATTGGACAGGATAAATAATTTAGTATGGTAAACGAATGTCCTTAATTTTTATTTTTCAAAATAAATCATTTGGATTTTATGTATTGCAAGATCATATATAATATTTAGTTGGGTAGAGAACGGAGCTAAAAATAGTGATACATTTCACGTTTTGCTAAAACAAGGGGCACCTAAACCCAGATTTTACAGTTCTTTTAGCGAATAGTTATGTTCTATCAGTTGTGTTCTACGAGGATTAGCCATAGGGGATGATATTCAATTAGTTGAAGAAGAAGACAAATTTCTAAGCATTCCATGGATTCACCGTGCGGGTGCCGGGTCCATCGTGTGTGGGTAAGAGATGAGAAGAATGGTGTCTCGGGCTTGCGACCGACAATAGGCTGGTTTAAGAAAAGGAGGCCTCCTTTTTTTTATTGCGCGATAACACGCTCACCATCCACCATTCTACTTCTCTCCCTACCCAACCAAATACTGTATGATTCCGTTGATGCCGTCTTGGAAGCTCGTTCCATAAATGTATCTCCTGCAGACCTGCTTAGGCCCAATTCTTTCAGTAAGTGATGCAAAGATTTTGCTGGAACTCCTCTCGCACCAACTTCCACTGCGTAGAGCTGAGTCTTGAACCCGTTCCTGATCATTTCTTTTGTGAGATCATAATATTTATTCGACTTTATGTTGTGGTCTTTTGGAATATTTGATTCTTTGTCATGTCGGCGTGACATAAATAAATTAATAAATTGCATAAAATTTCGTAAATATGCTTAATTATGCTGTATTGCAGTGTAAAAACGTTTCTAATCAGATTAATTGTTTACTTGTAGTGTTTATTTGGTGACATCGGTCGAACTAGTGCGCTTTGCCATTTCCTCTTGTTTTCTCTTTAGTTATTCCGTGGTATTTACCAAAACTGGTATAGGTAATTATTTTGCACCTAACTTACATTTAAAATGTTTCACATTCTCGCTAAGAATCGTTTGACTTTGCTGTCAGATAATGTTTAACAGGTGACCCTTTGAGTAGAGAATATTATATTTTGTTCAGAGGGTCAGTCTCGCCGTTCAACGGGGGAACACAGCGAGAGTCCTCGGCACACTACGCCAATTGGACAGTCGTAATTTTACTTTTTATTTATTTATTTAGGAAAACTTACAGCTAATGTAAATGAAAGAAATATAATACTATAAGCCGATGACAAGAATTCACAGATAGATACAATATAAAGCATGCAAGAAAACTCTAGAGAAGATTAATACAAATAGTAAACAAGAGAAACAATAATAGATACGATAAAATAAAACAATAATACTTGAGAAAAGTATCTAAACTGCCAAACAGAAAAAAAATACACATATAACAATTAAAAACAATTTAAATCAATTTGCCCAGACCAAACTACAAGTCCACAAACATTTATTTGTAGTTTAGTTTGTTTAACTTAAAATTTAGTATTTTTGGAACAGCGAGTCTGGCAAACGGCGCAAATACGTATCTATAATAAAAGACTACCTGTTTGTGCCGTTTGCTGTAGAGACTTTAGGGCCCGTGGAGTTCACGCGCTAAAACATTTTTAAAAAACATCACTCATTATCTGCTCTGGTGACAAGAGGGCTGATTCTTTCCTCGCCCAGAGAATCAGCATAGCGATTCAGCGAGGAAATGCGGCCAGCGTTCTTGCCACCATGCCGCACCGACACAATTTTATTGAAATTACGTTTTGTAAGTTTTTTTATTTTATTTTTTATTTGTACTAATATTTTTTTGTATTTAACACTAAATTACAAATAAAGTATATTTTAAAAGTTAAAAAAAAGTAATTAATTTTCTATTTACATGTTTTTTGAATAAACTATACTATCCAATGTAAAATACATATATTCAAAGTATATAAAATTGACTTTAAAAATATCTTCAATGTGATGTGACTATTCTAAATTTGTCTTTTTGATTTGACGTTTCCTCGTAGAGTTGATTCGGTGTAGAGAAGCATGCATGTTAGGCTCGCCGTACACCAGAGCATAACACGCTTCGTTAAATATTTATTATGCAAGTAATTTAAATCGTTTAAGTGGTTCGGGAATGTTGAAAGGATGAACGAAGAAAGATTGACTAACCAGGTATATAATGCGATAGTTATGGGTAAAAGAGATGAGAGAAAGAGACTTGCATACCACGATCAAATAAATAAAACACTGGCTGAATGTGCATTAAAAAGCCTACGTAACAAAAGGGCATGTATGAAGAGGTTGATTAATATCGATGAAGCGAAAGGGATATGTCTTGGGAGAGAGAGGGGATCTTGCGTGAAAATATGTATGTATGTAAATTATTTTTTTAAAGATGTTGAATTTTGCCAAAGATTAAAAAAAAAACAAATTAGGTCTGATGTGCGGCGTGCGTCTAAGTCGTGGACTGAGCCCAGTGGCCAGTGAGCAAATTTGCGTTATGCAGTTCGCTGAATTCAGAGATGACGTGAAATTTATTTGAATGTTATTATGATGGAAATTTTCGGAACTCTCGCCAAACCTTTTGGCCAGCATAGAGAATGTAGGCTCCTAAATATTATGGAAGGCCCATCTCCAGCAGTGAAGGTCTAGGACTCTGTGTGTCTGTGATAATGATGATAGAAACGATTGGAAAAAAATAAAAATTAACTTGTGACTATCTAAATATTGCGACTCTCTATACTAGCTGTATTGCTCGGCTTTGCCCGTGTAAATGGCGACACGAAATTAATTTTGTTGATGGTAAAAATCATCTTTATGAAATGCTTAAGCCAACAAACATATTTAAAATGATAAGGATTATTACCATATTTGTGTAAATAGCTTTCCAATTACCGCTTTATAATTGCCCATTTTTTTAAGTATTAAAATGAATATATTATCCTTAAATAAAACTTAACTAAATCTCTTAAGAGATAGACATATGCCGGACTTCTCTGTAGACCTATATAATTATCATGACAGCCCCTTATTACAAATACATACCATCTTCTTGGTTCTTGGCTAATAATTCTGTGACGGCAGTTAAAAAAACAAAGATTGAAAGTCCTTATCAAAAACTGATACTGAACCACACCACAACATTATCTGTGTATATTATATATATTTATAGAGTACCAAGTACCAAATGCTGGAGACTTCGACGAGCTTGCCACTAGTCATGATTGGCCTATAGTAAAGTTGGCTAAATGTAAATCCGCTTATTTATAAGCGTAGTTTCCGACCACCCCGAAAAGGATACGGTCGTGATGATACTTAATTTTACTCTATTATATATATTTTTGTTGATTTTCAAAATGCGCTAAATCTATTTCGATAAAATTTATATTGGACCACCTCTGAAGTAGGTACGAACAACCAAACAAAAAAAGGATCATCTGGATCAATTCCTAATTTGCAGAGAAAACGCGTAACAAATATACAAAAAAAACACAGTCGAATTGAGAACCTCTTTTTTGAAGTCGGTTAAAAATAACCTATTTCATCCAGTTTTGTTGCCTATGTGATGTAGGTTTTGGAGGTTAGTAATTCGTGGTGCAGCACATCAAAGTCAACAGAGATGTAAAAACTATTGCGGGAACATTCAGCCGCTGCACAAAAGTGATGGATCGCACAGTTCGTGGACTTTTTGCTTCGCTTGCTAATATACTCGTAGTAGGTAACCCAAAAGCGTTTCGTTTCAATGATGTTATTTCTCTACTATTGCTAGGCGTTCCTTTACTCGGGGTTTTAAAACCTGTGTTCTGTTTTTTCACTATACATTGTTATTGTTACTAATACTTGTTGTTACACTTAATTAATTTTATTATATTGTATAATTCTTAAGTTGTAAAACGGGATCAGTATACAAATGCAATTGTTATTTCATATCTCATTGTTATTGTACTGATTTTGTTGGTTCTTATTTTTATTATTTTTCATTATAGCTAACAGTGAAAATTTGTAAGGCTTTGAGATTAGATATTTTTTGTATACATAATATTGCAAAGGCTGTAAATTTTCCCACGAATAAATAAATACATTTCGTAGTATTTTATTTATTTAAAATTCAAGACTCATCTTTACGCAGTGGAAGTTGGTGCGAGAGGAGTTCCAGCAAGATATTTGCATCACTTACTGAAAGAATTGGGCCTAAGCAGGTCTGCCGTCTATACATTTATGGAAAGAGCTTCCAAGCTGGCATTGACAGAATCATACAGTATTTGGTTGAGTAGGCAGTGGAGTAGAATGGTGAATAGTGAGCGTATTATCGCGCAATAAAATAAAAAGCAAGGCCTGCATTTAAACCAGCCTATTGTCGGTCGCAAGCCCGAGACACCAAACTTCTCATATCTTACACGGGTGTATCCATGGAATGCTTAGTTGTCTTCTTATTATATTAAAGCGGCAAACGAGTGCCTTCACTCCGGAGCCACGACTCAGACTTAGCTGTTAAGGCACGCAGGGCCAACTGTAAAAGAGAGACGGTTTTAGTCCGTAGGCGCCTTGGGATCTCCTTAGGAGGCCTCAAGGTAATTCGGGCATGCGGGAGGTCGCAGTGGCCCTTCAGGCTTAGGGCTTCAGGCGTATCGTTAGGCAGCTTTGCGATTCAACGTCTTTAAAAAAATAAAAATAAAAAATCTTATTACACAATATATCGTCGGTTAAAAAGTAAATCTCATTAAGTACTATATATAATTGGCAAATGGAGATAATAATAATGTATAGGTAAAGTATCCCGTATCTATTTCGAGGTGGTCAGAAAACACGGTTTTAAATAAGCAGATTCACATTTAGCCAACGTTACTATAGGCCCATCATGACAAGTGGCAAGCTCGTCGATGTCTCTAGCATCCCGACCGAGAATCGGAGTCGATACCTCCGCGTCTTACAGCCAGTTTCACAAGCGTATTTTTCTACACACTAGGTCTAGTACACTGTGTTCTAGGGGCTGTAATGAATGAATGAAAAATAATGAAGTACCAAAAATACGTTCGAGAAACTGGCAGTGAATCCACGAACCGCTAGACCACGGCGACAGTTATTTATATTATAGGTAATAAATAATTGGCCTTTTTTACAGGATATTTTTAGTTTGAGCAAATATGTCACCAAATACTTGTATGAAATGTCAGTGACAGGTCAGCCACTGATATGCCTCGAGTTGGAAATCAGTAACTGTCTCAGTGTAAATTTGCCATTATTTCATGTAATTTTCCACTGAGTACGCTTTACCAAGATACCGCCCGGCTGCCCAATTTAAAAAGTTAGTATGGTTGAATAATAAAATTGCACTATGAAATAACTTTGTTAGTTTTACCTTTGTGAAAATATTTTTCTATTACCCCCATCAAGACGATATTCCACTCTAACCTACTCAAATGTGTTTGTTTTTTATATTGTTTATTAATCATCCGTACTATGGGAACACTTAGATTTGTATTTTTTTCATCTTTACCTAACATATCACACATCATCACATCACCGCCCCTAGAACACAGCGTCCTAGACATCCACTATTGGAGATGGCCCTTCCAGAACATATACATATTTACGGGGTGAGGCGGAGTGCAGAATCGTATTAAAACGTATCGTCTAAGATCGATTATGTCTGTCAGAAATGTCAAGAGCTAGGCGGAATGCCTAAGTTTTTGACATATCTGACAGATGTAATCGATCTTAGACGATACGTTTTCGGACAATTGTGCACTCCGCCTTACCCCGCTGGAGAATATGGTCTACACTCACCACGCTGGCCAGACGGGTTGGCGAGGATCTGATGTCAATTTTTAATGATAATTTATTACCGATTCCATAAGTTTGTATTTAGTGGAACCGGGACCAAAGGCGGGAATTTATTTGATGATTCATAAGATACTAAAACTGAAACTATTTCAAAAACATATATTTTTTTTATCATTTTTTATTAGGGGCTTTTACCCAAATTGAGCATGTCAGCCCCATCATAACTTAACCTAAATAAACAAACAATTATCAGTTTTCCATTCTTATTATAAATATTTTAAAAAAAAACTAACTAAAATAATTTTTAGTTGATGCATGCAGTGTACAATAGTTTTAGTTTGTTAAATTTAACTTGTTTCCCTTTGTTTTTGATAATTGTTGATAATTTAATAACTGTTTGTTGTACCTATTCTAAATAAATACTAACCTAGCCGATTGGGAAAGAAATAATAAATACCTATTTAAGTGATAACTATGTGTATATTTGTAATAGTAAAGCAATGAGTGTCATATGTATAATTTAAATTAAATAATAGTGAGGTTTTAAATAAAACAGCCGTGCTAATCTGGATTTGAAACCACAGCCTTAGCGGTACGACGACTCTCTGCTATTTCTGTGAATTATAGCCTTAATTACCTGCTATATGTTCACCTATATCACTAAGATAACCAACTCTCACATCTGCAGTTAAGAATTACATATCTTAAAGGTTTTCCATCACCTCTTCTTTATGAGGAGTATGTTAATTGAGAAAAAAAAAAACAATTGTTTAAGTAAACATACATTAAATACAAGTGTATACTGCTAAACCACTATAAAAGTGCTCTCTCTGATCGACACGAAACCGAGACTAATCGACGCAGAAAAAAATAGTAATCGAATGGTATAAGTAAGTGATTTTCGACCAAGTGGCGCTTTAGCGCTTTTACGTTTCACCTTAGATACACAAATTTTAAAGTTTTTTGTTAAAATATATCAGAATTATTGTATCGGTTCGTATAGCATAGGTCTGTGACAACAGACGTTTGGATACTGGTTCACGTTCGTCTTACATGAATACGAATTTAAATTCGGGCTTAAGCGAAGAACACTAAAGCGTTCTATGTTGGATTTGTCTAAATCTGTCGCAGGAAACGCTGAGTGCACTCGATTTCATTATTCAGCATTTCAAGTTTACATCTGCAAGTCTATTACGTACCCTGTCGGCTATCGATATATTTTACTTTACTTTTACTTTACAGCATAAAAACGTATCGTCACAAATGTATTCCCTGCAATCTATCATAAAATGATATCATAAAATGAAATGGTCGCGCCGCAGCAAAAGCTACCGCCTACTAGTCTTGTTTGTGAGAACCCTTTACAAGGCTAGCTAATGTTTGTTGATTCCATGCGCCGTCATTTAGCTAGATGGCGCTACGGTCGACAGATCCAGGGATGAGAGTTCCCTTAAACGTGCCGAGCTTGACATATTTCGTCAGTGTGCTTCGGACTAACGTTGATGTCTCCCTTGTCTCCTCAAGAAGACCACCACAAAGTTCTCTCAGACCGCTCATTATATTCACCCGCATCCGCTGAATGAAGTGAAATTACACCCGCGACATTAAAACCGCATTAAAAGCTGATGCTTGGCTATTAGAGTCCTTGTCATTGCTAGTTCAAGTAAGTGGATTTTTTACAGATAATTCTAGTTTTGGAGTAGCTTTGTACTGCTGTGACCCGACCATGTTTCCCACTGCTGGAGTTGTAATCAAGGCCGCGAACCAGCATACTATTTTTAAAAATCGCATAACTGCCATTACTACATACAGAAACTTACACATGACACACAAACACACACGCGATACACACTATTATGAAAGTTGTGGTTAAAAGAGCCCCTGGCAGACCAAGACTCACATATTACGAGCAAGTAAATAAAACAATAGCTGAAGGTGCGTTAAAAATCCATCACAACAAAAGGGCATGTATAAAGAGGTTGATGAATGTCGAAGTAGCGAATGTTATGTCGTGACCGTGACAAGTGTCCTTCGTCCTTCTTTGAAAGATCGTAGATCATTAACTGACAGTGTTATGTTACGCAATATATGCTTGAGCAGCTACAACTGCCCCGAACTAACCGAACAAATCCTATATATAGTTAAACCCAGAAGCACCAGGTCCAAATACCTATTTCATGTGCCATCTTCCCGAACTAACGCTGGATTTCGAGCCCCAATTCGCCGGATGTGTACTCTTTATAACGATAAGCTACTTTCTGTGGACTTATTTGGTAATACCCCCGCAGCCTATAAATCAAATGTACTTGAGGCGATAACTAATAACAAAAGTAAATAAATGTGAATATATTTTTTAGTTATTATATACGAGTATTATATTTTTCAGTGTAGTTGTATTATATAATGCATTTAGATGTATTCTAAAGTTGCCCTGGAGGTGTAGTGCGTCTGGTATGTTTGCTGAGAACAGAGTCGACGACTTTTTTGCCATACTCCGCAAGCGGCACGCCTCTTTTCTGAACCGACTGAGACAATCTGATAACGACATAATTAAGGCTATTTTTGACATAAGGTCGTTTGAGCTAGTTAATTATAAATTTATTTAAATTATAGTTTAGATTAAAATTAGAATTATTGTTTAAATTAATTATGGGTTTTTTATAAAATATATTTAATTTAATTTAATTATATGTATGTGTATATATAAATGTATACATGTAGGTTTATGTGTGTAATATGATATGTATGTAAGTATCTATATTATAAATATCCTATATTACATGCTAGGGTTTCTATATTGCTGTGAGATATGTACAATTAATTAATGTTATTTTTAGTTTAAGATAGTAATTTAAGATATTTATTTGTTAAAGTTTTAACTAAATCTAAGTGGGTGATCCTTAAGGTATTAGGTTGTATTTTATAAATATTGATCACTGTAAAAATATGTTTTTAGGCCTAATATTGTTTTCTACTCCTTAAATAAATAAATAAATAAGTGGCGCTCAATTGTCTCTGCCTTCCCTAACCTAACCAAAAATAAATCCAAATTTTATTACATGGCAACTTTAACAGTCAGCACCCAATAAAAACCGAGACAGGTTGAACCTTCCCAACAATGGCTCCTGACCGTTAAAGTTGCTATTTAATAAAATATATAAAATTATTTCAATGGTGTAGTTAAGCGCTTATCAAACTTTTTGGCGGCAGAGTCCTTGGGAAAGCCGTCAGCTCAAACAAACGACGCCATTTTTAACCTTAATTGTTACAATGACAGATCCAATTTTGGTGCAACACAACCAAGATAAATTCTAAAAAGCAATTTTTATATACATAGTTAATTTTAATAGCCACTTAAACATGTATAAAACAATATTTAATTTATATATGAAGCATTTAAGTACATCTATTTAGTAAATAAGCGTAAAGTGAAATACAGGTCAAGTTGAAGATCCAGCAGGACAGGTAAGTGATGTATGGGACTCTTAAAGCAGCCTGCAATTTCTGTGCAACCAACGATCAAAACAACAGTTACAAATAAACACAGATTTCTACACAGACTTAATTTCAAAGACACATTTTGGTGGATAAAAATTGGCCCCAATTGTGCAATATATTTGTGACAGTCATCCACAACCTTTTTTTATTTTACTCGACTGCACGACGCAAAGGAGGGTTATGTGTTTATCACCCTATATATGTATGTATGTTTGTTCATTTGTGGCAAACTGGAGATAAAATGCGTGGACTGATTCTGATGATTTCTTCCCAACAATGGGTTTTGACTGTTAAAATAGCTATGTAATAAAATATATAAAATTATTTCAATGGTATAGTGGATGCCTTGTGTTTGTTTTTTTTTCTCTTCAGTTTTTAATTAAATATTATTTTATTTTTATTATAAAGTCGGTTTTTTTATTTTTAAATTAACTTATTAATTTTAAATATGGACTGTTACTATATATATCTAGGTTAACAGCAAAATGAAGAATATTGGATATGGATTGAGCTGCTGTTGGCAAGGAATAGTCAGTTAAGCCCCATGCTGGATAGATGGAGCTATTAAGTATATATATTTTATATAAAAATTAATGATATGGGTAGGCAAGGAACAGTATGCGACTATATAAACGAATAGTAGTTATATAAATTAAGGTTGGATGCAGCTGTAAAGGGGCGTTGTCTAACATATATAAATAAATTCATATAGTAAAATTAAAGATAGGGTTTGGCTGTTAGTAGTAAAAGTATTAAACCATTGTTGTTAAGAATTACATTTCACAGCTTGATAAAAAAATTAGGGCCATGAAATTATAACTAAACCATATAGACTATGACCTTAGATCTAAGTCAATGGTTTTCTCATACAAAGCTGTACGTTTGTTTACGCCGGTACAAGTCCCATAAATTATAAAGCGCACTGCAGATATTTACAACGTATTAGAGATTATTTATTTCAAGACATAGTATCCTATTTGTTCTACGAGTATGACAGATTGAGGAAATATCACTTTATCTAAGAGCGTTGAACGTTTGTGCACATCATTTTCAAAGTCAAAGTCAAAATATCTTTATTCACGTAAAAGTATTACAGGCATTTATGAAACGTCATTAATTTAATTATTTTAAATGATTCTACTCCTGCTAGTAGAAGACTAAGCAGCAAAGTGGTCCAATAAGTAAGCTGTTAGCAGAAGACCAGCAGCTTAGCAGATTCCAGTGACCTGTTAATGTTTAATCTGACTGAGAAAGGAATCTGCAAGGAAAACTCAGCTATATCACATTTACAAATTAAAACATATACAGAACTGCACCACAACGATCAATTAATAACCTTTTAAATTTAGTTATGAGTACCTATGAGATTACAATACCTGGTGCAGCAGTAACCCTCCAGATATACTACAACTCCAATAGACTACACATTCATCTTTATATATATAAATAACATAATATGTATTAAGATGTGTATGTTTCCTAAATAAAATAATAATAATAAATTGTCGTGTAATATGTCAATGTAAGTGTGTAGAGCCGAGATAAAAGGTCGGTGGACCTTCAGTCGATCGTGTTGTCATAATGCCGCCATCCATCACTCGGTTGTCGTCCGCCCACAACACGCGTTCAACGATCAAATGTCAAACGGAACATTTTTACGTCAAGTCAAAGACGCAATTTTTTGCAAAATTAAACATTTTATAATAGAGCGGTGGGGCTTCGTTGTAATCCAAAAACGTTAGCGGTTCGAACCCCGTCATGTACCAATGACAAATACTTACGTATATTTGTCATAGATTACCAACATAATCGTTTCCGTGCCTCAGAGAGTACGTTAAGCCTTTGGTTAACTTGTAAATATTGACATCTACCAACCAACGGCCAACCCGTCTGGCCAGCGTGGATTCATCATCATCATCATTACAGCCCCTAGAACACAGCGTCCTAGACCTTCATTGCTGGAGATGGGCCTTCCAGAACATATATCTGGAGAATTTGGCCAACACTCGCCACGCTGGCCAGACGGCTTGGCGAAGATATGATGACATTTTTTTATGACAATTTATTAACGATTCTACAATATGGTATTAGTGGAACCGGGACCGACAACTTAGCGTGCTTTCCGAGGCACGAGAACGGTGGTGTTATAAATCCATGACAAATGTACTTAGGAAAAGTGTATTTCTCATTGGTACATGCCGGGTGGGTTTGAACCGACCTTTGTAGGATTTTAAGGAACGCGTTCTTACAACCGAGCCACCACCGAGCTATACTCGTATATACACATATATATAGGATAGCCTAGACCAAATTTTCCAGATATATATTCTGCAAGGCCTATCTCTAACAGTGGAGGTTCAATTAGATACTATTTGATTTAGTTTGGTTTCGTTTGGTTTGGTTTGATTCCATATTATTTGATCACGATTACTTTTCCAAGACGAAAAACTGACACTGAGAACAGTTAACACGACAATCGACAAACACTAAATAACGTTCGACGACACGACGAATAGCAGTCACGATTATGTTGCTTTCGTAGTCACGACAAAAATGATTTTGTAGGAACAGCTAGACGACAGTGGTTGCAGAATCGACGACACAATGACGACCCATTTCGTCGCTCAGTCAGGTAAAAAGTTAACTCCATCAAATAGAGTCAACGAGGTAAAATCTAATGTCTCTGTATAGTGTTAAACCGATCAAAACTACACAAAATTGAGTATTTACGGAGACTCCCGGTGGAGTACACAGGATATCGCTGACAGTATTGAGTCGGGATTTTCCCTTGGCTTAGTGACCACGTTTTCCTTTGAGCCATCTTTTTCTTAGGAGATTTGTAGACAGATCCGGGGGCAAGCGTGCAGGGCGGCGATTCTCACGCAATAGACATTTGCGTGATGGCGAATTCGCTAAAGTAGAAAAAAGAAGCATAAGAATGAAATTATTAAAACAAATAATAATATTTACAATATCCACAGAGACCCACACACATCTTTGGACCTTATATACCCAATGGTAGTAAAAGAAAGTAGACTTACTGCGGATTCTTCGAAAGATTTAAGGAAATTGTATAAGCAGGCACGAACCATAGCATTAAGAGTTGGAACAGAATTCATATGCACCCACAAATCATGATATAAATAGTCTTAAATTTTACTAAATATGTATGGCTTGATTAGCGTTGTGGTTTAGGTGCGTAGACGCATATCTCCAGCTCTTTCACTCGCAAGTCTTAAGGGTAGGGAATAAATAGGAAAGATATGCATAAAGGGTGAGATTATTCTAGAAGCGTTATATACTACATAGACAAATGTATAGATATATACATAACGACGTATATAATATAAATAAAACGTATTCTTAGAGTTATTATAATTTAAGATATTATTATATTATCTTAAGTGTAAAACTGTAAGACGTTTCGTATTAATTATATTCCTTACTGCCTTAGCTTAGCTTTGAATTATTGATTTAAACATTATAACATTATTTATTTTATTAATAGTTGCTAACTATATATTATGTATGTTACCTTGTATATTTGTTACGAGCGGTCGTAAAAAAGCTGATTTTCTTTTGACATGTTTGACGTATGCCATTTGCCTAAATAACTGAAGTGACAAGCTAACTACCAATCACGTGGCGTATATCAAAATTTTGATCATGTTTTATTTTTATTTCCGTTCTGTAACCGGCGTTAGTGACGTGCAATAAAATATGTTTAGTTTAATAAAAATAATCACATGTAGTGAGGTTTCGAGCAATATACTTTAAATTCGAGATGTGTAAAATATTTATTGCGTAAGAATCGCCCAGCATAAGCGGTCCCTGTCGGTACAGAGCTATTAAAATCATATTTGCGTCATGCACTGTTGTAAAGAATAGCATATTATAATATACACTGACTAGGATAGGTTTAATTCTTGTTTTTTTATTTATTAAAATCACAGCTTAGTACTCGTAGACATTTATTAATTTATAATAGGGTAGCCAACAGTGCTAACATCACATACTTATTTGTACTTAACACTAAATCTGAAGTTAGATGCTGCACTTGTTATAGGCGACCACCACATTACCGCAGTAGACTTTATGGCCTATAAAAAATAACAATATTATAATAATTACAATAATTCTCCAAAATATTATTCAAAAGGACAGACTCTGCAATTAGGCGTAGCCAACTTCAGCAAAGAAGCCGACAGACGCATTCAGCTAGGATGGACGGCATTCGGGAAGCTGCGCCACATCTTCCTATCAAACATACCCCAGTGTTTGAAGACGAGAGTTTTCAACCAGTGCGTTCTTCCAGTGCTGTCGTACGGAGCAGAAACGTGGACACAAACAGTGGGTCTGGTCCACAAATTTAAGGTCGCTCAGCGGGCTATGGAGCATAGCTCTCTAGCTATGCTCGGTATTTCTCTGATGGATAAAGTCCGAAACGAGGAAATCCGTCGGAGAACCAAAGTTACCGATATAGCCTTCAAAATTAGTAAGTTGAAGTGCCCATGGGCTGGACATGTCTGTCGTAGAACCGACGAGACCACGTACGGGAAGACGCGGAGTGGGCCGACCCACCGCTAGATGGATGGATGACCTGAGGAAGGTCGCTGGTGGGGGTTGGATGAGGGTGGCAGGAGATCGTGTGAAGTGGCGAGCCTTGGGGGAGGCCTATATCCAGCAGTGGAGAGACACAGGCTGATGATGATGATGATGATTAAAACTAAAACGAAATAATTTTTTTTGAAATAATATATTCTATAATTCCTTTTATGAAAAAAAATAAGTAAAATATTACCTACTGCAAGTAATAAAATATAATAAATAAAATTTACATTATTCTTATAAAAAAAAACACATAAAATTGACACAGAGGCTGAGATGAGAATGATAATATACTAAATAATTGTTGTGTATTTTATAAAACACCTCGTATATTTTTGTCCAAAATATTTTTTCAAGTCCCGAAACGTTTGAGCCCAATGCCATTTGTCTCCAAACTTAATAAGTGAGAAATACAAAATTGTTTCTGAGATTTTGGCGAACGAAACTTAGTGCCGAGTGACAAAGCTGTCCCGACGACTTGTTTCTTAATTTCGACAATTTAAAACCCAGTATCATAGGTCGTGGTTTAGAACTGTCAAATAGCGAATTATAAATAATTTTATACAGTAATTAATTTGATTTATTATAATTAAAAATATTGTTTATATATTTAATTATTTATTCTTGAATAATTTTACAATATTACAACAGGAACAAAACTTGAAGCCTTACAAATTTTTACCAATAAAAACGTGTTAAAAACTCGTATAATACTATTTGAATATAAAGCTAATAACAATACAAATAAGAGAACGAAGCTAGTACATTAACAATAATAAAGTATTCAATTGAGAAAAAAAATATGTATATATTTTAATGATTTTTTTTTAATATAAATTTATATCTACCACATTTCGCAAAGGGACTATAACACATCTCGATACTTGGCACTGCATCAAACTGAAACTCCTCATGGATACATTTGAACAACATCATACAACCAAATCTTTGAACCAGTTACTGAAAGAATTGTGCCTTTTAAAATACTCACATACTTGCGCCGCTTGCTGGACTCCGCATTTTCCGCCGCGGCCCCCGCTTTATGCGCTGTCCCCCTGAGATGCGACGCGGCGAGTGTGTCGACGCACGTGGCGTCCTACACCAGAGCACGTCGTCTTTTTTATATCTGATTATGTTAGTTATTAAATCAGTTAACTAAATGCTAAAACAATAAACTGCTTTGAACCCAAACGGAGTAATTTTTGTTTTATGACATTATTCAATATTTTCTGGAAAAATATTATTTTTATATATTTATATAATTTATATATCGTAAGATTCAGCAGATGAAAAGGTTAACGAATGTCAACGAAGCGAAAGATGCATGTAGTTACCGCGACAAATGGAACTAAATTGGCTCTGCCTACCCCGCAAGGAAGCTGGCGTGTAGATATGTATGTATAATAAATAGTATATAATATTTAGTTTTTGTATACTTATTGAAACTTTTATAATATTGTTATTTTTATAGGCCATAAAGGCTACTGTGGTAGTCGCCTATAACAGGTACAGTGTCTAACTTCTGATTTAGTGTTAAGTACAAAAAAGTAGTTGATGTTAGCTTTTCCGGGGAAGTGCCGCATATTTCTGCAAAAATTTCAAATGACAGTTCTAAACATGGCCAAAGTCTTAGTTTGTACAATTTAATATTGTCGAGACGAAACAGAAATCTGATTGTCATTAAGATTTCCTTCGTTCGGTTAACAGGATCTCAATGTCTTCCGAAACTCAATAGCTGAAAGGAAAAGCTCAATACGAATAATCATTCACATAACTTAATCACAAATTCGACGACCAAGTCACAAACAGGCGTATCTTAATTTTAACTTTTTAGGAGAAACAAATAATAGATACAAATTGCTTTTTTGTTGTTCACATCATTCATCGCATATTTAATGATAGAAAAAATTATATTAATTCTGATAGACGATCGGTGATCTTGGACCCAAAGGTTTGGCCTGCAAAGTCAAAGTCAAAATATATCTATTCACTTATTACAGACATGAATGAAACGTCATTTAAAATATATTGAATGATTCTACTCCTGCTAGTAGTAGACTAAGCAGCAAAGTGATTCAATTAGTAAGATGTTAGCAGAAGAGCAGGAGCAGCATATTGTGTATAACTTAAGAACGGCTGAACCAATTTGAATTTGTACGAGAATGTTGTCTCCGCCGAATAGCAGAATAACTATTATAATATACATAACTAAAATATCGGAATAATTCAACAAAATAAAATTTGACAAAATACGTTTTGTATCATCATAGACCCTATAATACCTAGTCCTAGACCTCCTCTGCTGGAGATAGGCCATCCAGAATCTACGCTGGCCCGACTCGTTGGCGAAGGTACGATGTAATTTTGTACGATGTGGAACCGGTACCGACTTAACATACTCTCCGGGTCACAGTGGTGTTGTAATAGGCAAATGTACTTAAGAAAGGTGTATTTCTCATTGGTACATACCGAGGTTAGAACCGAACTTTTTATGATTTTACCACCGCCTCACTGGCCTCTAGTATATACTTCTGTGAAAGTTTGTTAATAGCCTTTTCTTTGGCAGATTTTTGGTGAATAATAAGATACGTCTGTATGACGTGTTAGCGTCGACTTGTTCGGCTTTGATCAAATCTCTCGAGACAACATAATGGATTTTAACCAAGACAATGTGCACGGATTCAATTAGCATTAGTTTCATGACTAATTAATAATGACTTGAGCCAATCAAACTAACTTAAATATCTTCCAGAGTTCAAAGATGTCAACAAACCGATTCAAATCAAAGAAAGTCATTTAAAACTAATTTTGTCGTTTAGCTTAGCTCCTAATTTGAAGTCCTGCTAATTGATCGTTCTAATTTAAAGCTCATCAAAATAGACATCATCATCAGACGGTATCCCTTGCGGGGTTGTAACCATGCTTTTATAATACAAATGGATTTAAATTTCTATAGACCAATCATGACAAGTGGCAATCTCGTCGATGTCTCTAGCTATTTAAATAAAAAAATATTAGGCTTATTTATTGTATAAAATAAATATTATGGGTCCCGGTACCTCCGAATCTAAGTGGACTTAACCGGTAGACCACGAAGGCAGTCACTATATACCAATTAGAAATACACTTTTCTTACGTACATTTATTTAAGATTTATTTATGGAACGAGCTTCCAAGACGGCATTAACGGAATCATACAGTATTTGGTTGGATAGGGAGAGGAGTAGAATGATGAGCGTATTACCGCGCAATAAAATAAAAAAGGGAGGCCTTCTTTTCTTAAACCAGCCTATTCGGTCGCAAGCCGAGACAACATTCTTCTCACCTCTTACCTTACACACGATGGACCCGGCACCCGCACGGTGAATCCATGGAATCCTTAGAAAATTGTCTTCCTCTTCACCACCGTTCATGTGCCTAAGAGAGCATCTTAAGCCGTCGCTCCCAGCTCCAATATTACCAACTTGTAGAATCTTAATAAATTGACATCAGACCCTCGCCAAACCAGCATGGCGAGTGTAGGCCAAATTTTTAAGAAATTTCTGGAAGGCCCATCAACAGTGGAGGTCCAGGCCTCTGTGTTGTACCGGCAGTGGCGAATAAATTACTGAACTATACCTAACTATATTGTAGCTAATATATTATTTTATAATTAATGAAAACTATTGACAATATATGACAAAGATTAAAAACATACAGACTACCATATAAACACTACACAAAATACCTTAAACTGTTTTTGTTTTAGCTAAAGTATGACAATGCCATTTTACAGCAGCTATAATTTATGTGACATTTTAATAATGTTTTAGCTTATAGTATGACAATGCCACTTTACAGCAGCTATAATCTTAGTGACATCCTCATAATTGTTTTCGTCTTAGCTTGTAGTATGACAATGCCTCATTACAGCAGCTATGATCCTTGCTGTATTTATTTTATAATTGTGTATGTCTTAGTTTGTAATATGACAATGCCTATTTACAGCAGCTACAATTTTAAGATTATAATGATGTATGTATATTTGTGTTGTAATGTGCTAATGTGTAATTGCCAAATACAATTTATTTCCCAGAAAATAAGCTTTTCGTTATATTAATTAATTTTTTGACATGTAAAAGCGCAAAATACATTATATTTATTGTCCTATGCCTACTAACAAATTAAATGAATTGAAATTGACTACTAATAAATATTTGTAAAAATTAAACTAAGTAAACGTAAATGAAATTGAAACGCAACTTATTATACACAAAATAACCACATTGCAATTTAGGGTAATAGCAATTTTTGGTGTGTAATTTGTAATATAAATAGCAGCAACAGAGAGAAACCTAAATCGCTGTACACTCGTAAAATATATAATACCCTGAGGCCGAACCGCTTTCCTCCCCCGCGTGGCGAGCTCCATTTTCTATTCATAAATTCATGGCCAACGCTGCTCTAATGGACAATTTTTCTCCGATATTTTCATGCCTGCTCTTTTAATGGTCCAAATTGAAATGCAAATGCTCACATTCCGTTCGCAATTCCAGAAAAGATTCACGCTATCTCGATCTGCAGGTCAACGCATTGATCTTGCAATATTTTTAGCCAAAATTTTTCATATTGCAATGCGGTATATGACTTCTTAATAGTTGAACACAAACGATATGAAAGGCTCTCCCGATATCTCCCTTATGATATCCAATGCTCGTTTCAATTTTTTACCAATGGTCTAAATAGATTCACAAATAAGATAAGGGCTCTTCAGAACCCTCACCGTAACATAGCTTATAGAAAATGCTCAGGAAGGCCACAACTCGGCGAAACTGCATTTGCGATTTCAGAGTTATAGACAATTTAGGCTTCAAGGCGGCTCACTTAGGAGGAAGGTTTCTTCAACGCTTTACGGTTGACATGCTACTAAAAAATCATGCTTATTATTAGCTTGCTCAGTTTTAAGCTTATTGAGAAAGACTGACGTCAATTTACCTGCGGTCTGTGTCTCCCACTCTTGAGTTGCACGTCTGAGTTATTACAACAAGGTTTAATATGGTACATTTTTAACCGAATCTCATTTATTTATGAGACGGTAGAAACAATATATTTGCAAACGCGGTCTTCAATATTTTACTGGTAGGAACGTAGCCTACCGCCGACGAGAAGCGAGTATATAATAGAGATAGAGTTAGCTAATAATATATTTCGATGATAGTTTTTGTCGCTCCGACTAAATGAAGAGAGAGTTCTCGTCGCCCAATGTCAACAGAATTAGTAGTTCAGTTTTGTAGGTGAAGTAAATGTTTACTTGTCATAGATAAAGCTTTAAAGTAAATTGTATTTATTTATTTATAAAATTTCACAGCATTATTAACTTTCATATAAACAAATAAATTTATCATATATAATTTATTTTATAATAAAATCAATAATAAAAGGAAATATAATAAGGAATGAATGTAGGTGTATATGTAAACACTCCAGTATTTAAGATTTAAGTTGTATTTTTGATCCTGTTAAGCAAATACATAGCTAATTACTTGGCAGCCCTTTCCCTTGGTCAGCCTTCTACCCAGCGTAGGCCCTGGGGTAGAGCGAGTGGTCTAAAGCTAAAAAGCTAAATCAAAAAAACAAATGCCAAAGCAAAATAAACCATGTGTCGACATAATAGAGCGTTGAACGACAATCTCGCTCTACCCTATTAAGTGCTAAAGTGCGTAAAAAAAAATAGGTAGAAAATTTGGGTTATTAATTATTCTATTTATTATTTCGCTCGGTTAGCTTCCTAGCCGACGCTGGAACCAGAGGTTTAAATTTGAAGTATAGCTGCGAAATTGAAGCCCAAAGATCGGCACGTTCTATCGCTTTACCTTCCCCATTGTTCTAACACATTTTGAAACGTAAAATATCCGCAAAGTTTGCCGCTAACAAACACTACGACATCTGTCGCACGCTGAAAATGTGCAATGCTTGCCCATATGTTACACCTTACTTATAGTATATGCTGCTGGAGTTATAGTCTAGTGAGTATGAAAAATAGATTTTTCCAAAAAAGTGTTTTTTTGTACAGTAAAGAAAAAAACAAGTCTAAGGGTTCCGTCGCCAAAAAGTTTGATAACCGCGTACCTACACCATTGCAAATCATTTTATATATTTTATTACTTAGCGACTTTAACAGTCGGGACTCAACGTTAGAAAGATATGACCTGTCAAAGTAGATATTATTTATTTCTACCAAGATTTTTTTGTTGTTTTTTTATATATAATTTGGGTTTTTTTATTTTTATTTTAAGTATAATGTTAGAAATTACGTCATTGATTTTTTAATGTTTTTTATTACAATTATCTATCAATCAGTGTACCGTACACTTGGCCGAAACTATATTTAACTCTCTCTCGCTTCTACTTAACTTTTTAACTTCTACCTCCATCTGTAATCATTAATTAATCTATGCAATAATTGTTTCGATTCATTGTCTACAAATTATGTAATATATTTAAAACCAATATATCAAGACTTAAGAAACTGTTATCGATGCCTTCGCTGGATTAGTATTTAGCATAAATGCCGAGGCAACTATTTAATTGTGGAGTTATTGTGGAGTACAATGAATTACTAACAAGAACCCTTTAGGACATTCCTCCCTCAATGGCCGAGATTAAACCTTTGTATTAACTAGGGACAAGTGTCGTAACTAACAAGACATTTCTCGAACAACTTAATGAAAATACAGATGCCGCTCTTAAGATAACGAACCGAAACACTTTTATCTTAATTTATACATAGATTGTTATTTATAAATTACAATAGGTACAAATTACGGACTGCCTCTGTGGTTCAGCGGTTAATTTTTTGGACGCGATGATCGTGTGGGAAGAGCGGTGTTGGCTCGTTGTAAGAACGCTATATAAAACACAAATTAATTACATACAAATTAATATATACCTAAATATAAAATACATATATACTCGTATATATAATAAGTGAGTTATGGCGAATTATTCTGTTTGTGAAGTAAGTATTTGTATAACTTATCTTTAAATATTTTAAGAGATGGTGCTTGTCTGATAATTAAAGAAAGTCTCTTCCACTGGCAAGCAAATCTGAATATCTGCTGGAAGAGTGGGGATGGATTTTAAGTAGGTTTTTATGGGAAGAACGAAGTGAAAGGCTGTGAGGGTCACATAGTACAAGTATAATAATTGTCTAATATATGTATGACTCAAATTAGTATGATATACTTTTTTAAAACTTAAATTTTAAAACATAAATTACTATTAATAATAATAAACCTACTAAATAAATAAAAATACAACTTAAAACTAGAATAAAGAAAAAACAAAATAAAAAATATTATAAATAAAAAAAATCCTCCAAATCGCTGCCAATGGGCAAAGTGCCAAGGATACTGGCAGCATTGCCACGTTGAATGGCAATGCTGATCCTATGGCCCAAATATTGCCAGACGTTTTGTCTCCTGAGGTGTTGACGAGCTGTTATAATGATTATGAACTAAATTAAAAATAAAACTATATATAAAAATATTCACATCATGTGGCAGTGTGCCACGAACACTCGCAGAATTCCCCCGCTGCACAGCGATGCTGATTTGCTGCGCGAAAAAACTGCCCGTCCTCTTTTCAAATACAGCGTTAACAAGCCGGTTAGATAGTTATTTAAAGAACTTCTTAGCGCTTGGCCCCCACGGTCCCATTGTCTCAAGACCAAAAGACACAAACACAAATAATTGTCTTAAAATTATTTAATTTAAAATATTTATTTTAAGAAGTTTTCTTTGTAGTCTAAGGTTCTAGGAAAGTTTATTACAAGGTTGACACGACCCTTATTTCTGTACCTGCGTGATAACATTACAGCCACAATCATTACAACCCCTAATTACGCACACACACCCCTGTTGTGGGAGACGGTGTACCGAGGTATTAAAAACTTTTGTTGTTAAATTATAATATCTAAGGCTGGTATCTATATTAATGTCTGGGACATTTATTATATCTAAGGCTGGTATCTATATTAATGTCTGGGACATTTATAATATCTAAGGCTGGTATCTATATTAATGTCTGGGACATTTATTATATCTAAGGCTGGTATCTATATTAATGTCTGGGACATTTATTATATCTAAGGCTGGTATCTATATTAATGTCTGGGACATTTATTATATCTAAGGCTGGTATCTATATTAATGTCTGGGACATTTATAATATCTAAGGCTGGTATCTATATTAATGTCTGGGACATTTATTATATCTAAGGCTGGTATCTATATTAATGTCTGGGACATTTATTGGCTAAAAGTGGCCATTCTAATTATTTATTTATTTATTTATTTAAAACTTTATTGCACTATGTACAAGGGGCGGGCTTAATGCCGCTAGACATTCTCTGACAGCCAACCTTTGGGACAATGATAACTATAACTTAGATTATAATATAGTTTTTTTTTTCAAGGCGTTGTTGTCACAACAACTTGTCAACAACTAAAGAGACTAGGCAATATTTGGGCCAAAGGATCGGCATTGCCATTCAACGTGCATTCAAATGCTGCTAGTATACTTGGCACTTTCCCCATTTGGAGCATTTTTTTTAATTTATAATATTATATTTTGTTTTAGGTTTTAGTTTATTTAGCATTTTCATATTTCCTCATTCACTCTTCTTTTTAGTGTTATTTGTGCCCTGGGGTCACTGATCTGCCCTGGGGTATAAGATATGTACTGATCGCCAGTAAAAATGTGAGTGACAAAGCTCGGCTCGCCATACACAATGCCATGTTGGTACCAACACTGATGTATGAAAGCAAGACGTGAATAGGTCAGAATACGCATGGGAGTAGGGTTAATGCAGTAGAAATGAGGTCGTTGCGTCGGATATGTGGCGTCATTTTGTCGGACGGCATACGTAAAAGGGTATGTATAAAATAAAAAAGAGAGACATAAATAAAAAAGGCATATTACGATGGTTCGGGCATATTGAAAGAATGAGTGAAGAAAGATTGACGAACCAGATATATAATGCACTGTAAAAGAGGCACTGGCAGACTGAGACTCATATATCACGATCAAATAAATAAAACACTGGCTGAAGGTGCATTAAAAACCCTTCGTAACAAAAGGGCATGTATGAAGAGGTTGATAATTGTCGACGAAGTGAAAAAAATATGTCGTGATTGTGTCAAGTGACGCTCAATTTTCTCTGCCTCTCCCGCAAGGGATCTGGCATGAAGATATGTATGTACTCCAAGGAACATGGTGTAGAAAAAACACATAAATATATTGCCTACCTATAGAAAGACAAATGAGAAAGCCCTGTATAAAGCAGAGTCATTGAGGGTTTACGAGCTACATGCGTGGGGCTGCCAAATGACGTAATGAAAAACAGATTCAGCCCCAATACAAGAAATATGTAAATACTTGTTTTTTTATTATTGTACAACTAGTAAAAGTTACATTCAAAGACGTAGTTTAGCATGTGCTTAGGGTAAGTATTACTTTAAATTGTAGGTAGGCAAGGTTTTATTAGGGTGTAACGTTTTTGCATCCCTCCATCTCGCACAACCCGATATCTTCGAAAATATTCTACATTTAAAGAATGTAGAATATCAACTTTCAAGGAAATAAAATTACGGATATTTTGTAGTTATATTAATAAAATAGGAAATGTTTGCATCACTTACTGAAAGAATTGGGCCTAAGCAGGTCTGCAGGAGATACATTTATGGAACGAGCTTCCAAGACGGCATTAACGGAACCATACAGTATTTGGTTGGGTAGGGAGAGAAGTAGAATGGTGGATGGTGAGCGTATTATCGCGCAATAAAATAAAAAGGGAGGCCTCCTTTTCTTAAACCAGCCTATTATCAGTCGCAAGCCCGTGACACCATTCTTCTCATCTCTTACCCACACACGATGGACCCGGTACCCGCACGGTGAATCCATGGAATGCTTAGAAATTTGTCTTCTCTTCGATATATTAGTAGAAGTAAGCCGTATCGGCTACTCGTCAGTGGAATAAGCTTCCACTGACCATCAGAGAAGCTCCTTTAATTCAAATCTTTAAAAAAAACTAAGCACGCTACATATTACGAGTATACACGTCTCATTCTCCCAAAGGTTAGCTAGAAAAATCCGAAATGGTTTTATGTTCGCCTTTGTACATACTTTTAAGTAAATTGCATTATAGTATTTTTATTTAATTTAATAAATGATCATTAGCATATACCATAAGTAATTTTTCGGCTTATTATTACAATTCCTGTAAATTGCACATACAAAAACTTTATTTGTAATTCAAAACCATATTTCAGACAACCGCAAAATATCCCGCAAATTATCAGCGATAATATCTCCATCGAATTAATATCAAAAAACATGGGTATTATTGAAATTTTTCGTGTCGCTCTCGTATTAAAATTAATGACAAAAAGTTGGGGATCGTTCGAACTTTGCCAATATGGCGTCGAACAATTTTAATAATTCGCGAATGACGTGCCTCGTGGCAGCAGCTCCCACCAACTAGTGTTTTATCATTTATACGAAACATAATATCGTAGGTAAAGTATTTATATGAAACAACGTAACAAGAATATATTACAAACATTGACGTTGTATGGACTAGGCTTTCAATAAAATTAAAAAAGTTAAATAAATTATTTTTTCCTATGTATAGTTAATGTGCTAATATTAATAATAATTATTATTATTATTATTAATATAATTATTATTATTATTTAAAAACTCAATTGCACTTTGTACAAAGGCGGACATAATGCCGTTAGACATTCTCTGACAGCCAAAACTTTAGGACATTTAGACAGTATCAATGGTAAGTAGGTGCAATATTATTAAATGACAATTTGTAAGATATATGTAGGTATATGTAGACATAACAACAAATACATACTAATAATACTTAATAATTACATTCTAATACATAAACAAGTACATATATAAATTATTCATTATGCAAAGGTGTGGAATAAACGGAAGAGGTAAAAAAAAATGTAATGGTAAATTTTAAGTTAAAAGATAGTATTTGTACACCTTACTCATGAATATTGCACGACTAGGAGCTTGTCTAATATCTTGGGGTAATTCATTCCAGAAATTCGCAGCGACACGACAGCAAACGATTTAGAGACGAAAGAGGTGTGGTGAGAGGGAATGGAAAGAACAGAGTTAGAAGAGGAACGAAGGGTTTTTACATGAGCGAGCTCAGATAATTAAATATTTTTTTAAGATACCCAGGAGTATCTGGTTCGCTAAGAAGACTGTATAACAAGCACAAAACCCTGCTATTTCTCCGTTTGCGAATAGGCAGCCATTTAAGCTGATCTCGTGAAGACGTAATGTGGTCATATTTCCACAAACTAAAGATGAACCTAATACATGCGTTGTGTAATCTTATTAATTTATTAAGATACTCCTGTGAAAGGTCGACACAGCATACGTCGCCGTAGTCGAGTACTGACAGTAATCAATATAACATCATGAAACTATAGTATTATTTAATATTATGTAAGAGATGCAGTATGTACGAGATAAGTGGGTAGGTTTACATCAACTGCCCAGTATGTACGAGACTACACCGCATAGCTTCAGTCGACCCGTGACCACGACCAATGCAACTTGGCTGAAACGTCGGGAGAAATATGTCTCTAAGGTAAATCGCGTAAAGACCCGTTAAAATTATAAAAACTATTATATATATTGTGCGCGAAAGTTTTAAATGTTTAATTATTATTTTAATCAAATCTAAGTTTTTACAACGCGTCGAGTCTGATAAATATGATTTTAAAAAGGATCATAAAACCTAACCGTTAGCTTATTTCGCACTTTGACGACTTTTAAATTGTTTTGAATGCCTAGTGCCTTACATCAAAGTCAATGTAAACATTTTCCTGTTACATACGAATGTAACTAAAACGATAAAAGAAGAAGCGTGTATCTTTTTATAACTTCTTAAATTCATTACGTCAGATGAATGTGGTGAGGCAGAAAAAAAATTGTGTTCTATGTCAAACATGCGAAGCGAAGCTTAATACGCATATAAAACTCATCTTGCATCGATAGTAATAACAAAAGTTATTTCATTTATTTAAGACTTTATTGCACGATGTACAAAGTTAGAGTTAATGACCGTAGAACATATTCCGACAGCTAAACCTTGGGGCTAAAACTGCCTCCGTGGTCTAGCGGTTTATGTCCGTGGATTTAGACTCGGAGGTACCGGGTTCGATTTCTGGTCGAGACACAAAAATATTTATTAAAATAAATAAATACATTTAAATGTTATTTAATTTATTTGTGATATTTCTCGAGTTTGGTACGCTGGAGACATCGACGAGCTTGCCACTTGTCATGATTGGTCTATAGTTAAGTTGGCTAAATGTGAATCCGCTTATTTATAAGCGTGGTTTCTGACAACCCAGAAAGGATAACGGTCGTGATGATACTTTACTTTACTACTACACCTTGGGGACAAATTTTAACTAATGCAATGAAAGAAATATTAAAAGTTAGAAAGAAAATTAACAGCTTAATCATACACTTAGAGATTATACTGTTTTGAATAATATACGAGTACACTATAATAATAATCATATTTTTTGTTATACATAACTTACTAACATTGTGGGGAGATTTTAGGAAGTGTGTGTGTCTACTACTACTACTATGGTTCGGAGACATGGACCATAAAAGCCGCGGATAGAGAGTACGTACTAACATCTCTGTGCTCGAAGAGCTCAAGCTGACCAGGGAGCAAAGACTCTCTTTCTTTGCCTGAATTCTGCAATACTTTGGCCACATTGCAAGAAGAGAAGACGATAATCTAGAAAAACTTCTAATCACGGGCAAGGTAGACGGTAAAAGGGAGAAGCCCCAAGCGATGGTCCAGTCAGGTGACTGACCACCTGAACATCCCTGTACACCAGGCCATCCACTACGCCGAGGACCGAAACCGTTGGAGACGGCTGGTGGATGAGCTGCGTCTGCGACGGAGTCACGATCCCCATCAGTGGGGTACCGACTAAGGAGGAGGAGGAGGAGGTGTATCTACACTTTTATTCAAAGTTCTGGTAGTTGCTTGTCTTATGTTTACAGATCCATAAATTTACCATACTATATATAACAACTGAAATAGGTACTTAGTGAAAAAGTAGTAAGTAGTTAAGTTGAATTTAATTTTAAGCAGATGTTTTACTTTCCAGTAACTTGAAATAGCGGGCTCGCCTCGTGACCGTTTCTACTAGGGTCTCTGGTTACTTTACCTTTAGCATCAGTCAGTACACTCCTTGATCGAAATACAGTGACCGGTGCCTTCGTCACGGAGCCTGTCCACCCGAACCAGTGTCAGTGTTCTCCACATCCCGAATCCGTTGGACATCTCAGAAAGCATACGCTTGAAGTGCTGCAGCCCTATTCCATTACATAAGTCGCAAACATTATTAGTGGATTTAGTTATTTATGTCAGAACTTGCGTCATAATTACAAAATATTATTAAATTCTCAATTCTATAAGCGCTCGACCTTGACAGCGTCTGTGCAAATATGAACTCTAATAGCGTGATATATATATAGTTCACGGATTCAATTATATAACGTTTACGCTTAAGTAATAGGGCTACTGGTTGCATTCCTCGTCTTGCGGCTCTTAACGACATCATCCGAAGGGCTCTTGTCACTGCTGGAGTACCCGCTATCATATCACCCTCTGCGATTGCGCGGAGCGATGGCAAGAGACTCGACGGCATGACCGTTGTCTGGAGACAGGAGGACTTGCAATTATTTCTGCCTACGTATTAGCCTTGCTATACAGGGGGGGGAAATGTATAAATATAAAATAAAATAAATAAAACTTACAAATCTTACAGAACTGCATCAACGCTGAAAGAAACAAGACACATACCTCCATGTGACCACAACCAAACAAGTCTAACCTGTGCATACTGCTCATGCAAGTAGCTGGCACAAGTAGCCCGTGCCAGTAACTTACTCAAGCATGTACAAGCACCCAATAATGGGAATTCAGTATTTATGTGATTTCATTGTTTTATAAATGACTCGCATTGAGTCTGACAATACCACTCGCGTTAATGAAAAGTGATTGTCATTTATCCTTCTTTTACGCGACTTTTTTTTAAATTCATAGGTATTTTTCATATTCATGTTTAAACGTTTATTTTTCTTTATTATCAAAGCCCAGTAGCCAAATGACATCATCCATTTTGGCATACGTCTGTACTACTTGTACTGTGTACAATGATAAAAAAATTGTAAATAGGTTCGATACTATTATTGATAAGACTAATGTTATTTTTACTATATTACTCTAAAATTAAGTTATTTGGAAAATAAAATATATAATTTTCGTATCAATTAAGTCCTTTAGTACTAGAGTTAGTATATAAACTATATAAAATAAAGGGGTTTTTCTACTAAAATTGTAATCTTGTGAGAATAATTTAAATGACCGTAAAATAAAAAAAGTAAAGTATCATCACGACCGTTTCCCTTTCGTGGTGGTCAGAAACCACGCTTATAAATAAGCGGATTCACATTTAGCCAACTTTACATAGGGCAAACATGACAAGTGGCAAGCTCGTCGATGTCTCCAGCGTACCAAACTCGAGAAATACCACAAATAAATTAAATATGAATTAAATGTATTTATTTACATTAATAAATATTTTTGTGTCCCGACCAGGAATCGAACCTGGTACCTCCGAGTCTAAATCCACGGACTTAACCGCTAGACCACGGAGGCAATTCGAATGACCGTGAATACATTTTATCTCAAATCCCTATACAAGATTTATCGTGTCCTTTGTTTCGTTGCGTGTTATACATTCCTCTCGCTTGCACAATCCAATATTTTCAAAGATTTTTTAAGTCTGAGTGTATATATATATATATCAACTTTCTAGGAAATAAAATTCAAATTTCAAATTTTAATTTAGTTTTATCTTATACCATTTAGTTATTTGATGATATTGTTTTATAACTTGCTCTGTTAATTACAATTTTATTATTTCTGTACTATTAAAAGTGAGTATTGTGATAAATTCAAATTCATAAATATTTATTTTCTTGAGACACAGGTTATATTGTTTGATTAATAAAAATACTGTGCTCTGCTTTTAAAGCGTACTAATATTATAATATTTACTCTCACTTTTTATCTATACAAAATATTTGTAGTTAACCTCATTCCTATTCCGTATTGTGATAAAAAACATATACTCGTAAGTGTATGTATTCTATGTAAATATTACACTTTCAGTAAGTATTATGTGTAGTGTATTGTAGTGTGTATTATGTGTGTATAGTATGTATTGTTGTTTATGTAGTTTATTGTACCAATATTATATTAATATTTGAAAGTATTAGTATAAATTAATATTTTATAATATTTCTCATTATCTATCATTTATATATTTTTTGGCACTCTGCCTGTAATTGGTTACATTTCACAAAGGTTAGCTGGTAGAAGATGCCTTAAGGCATAAAGCTCGCCTATGCGCTTAGTTTTAAGTTATTTAACTTTGTGCAATAAAGAATTTTTATTATTATTATTATTAATATTGTATATTATTATGTAATTTTTTTATGTTGACAAAAATTGTGTTGAAAAATAGAATTGTTGTAGTAGCCATCCAAGTATTTTATCACGTACATTGTGAGGACATTGGAAACAGTAATCAGATAAGTTATTCAGAACAATAAATCTTGTTACATTATCGAGATGATTGAGGAAAAACAAAGGAAATAGAAATCATATGTCTCGGGATCAATCAGAGAATGGCAGACACTAAATATTAAATAAGATGGGGCATGAAGCCAAACGATATGCGAATCTGGTATGGTTATGTTTGACTTGTACTTTCAAATTGATTTTGTTATTTGACTGACAATATGCCGATCTGCATGATACTGAAATGTAGATGTAAAATTTAATTTAAAAAAAAGCAGACTTAAGAACAGAATAGAAATAAACACAAAATCAATATTTTTGAAATTTAATTTGATTATTTATTTTGACATCTAGGCTATCCACCATATGCCTTCGTCGGATACTCCAGTACTTCGGACACATTGCCAGAAAAGGAGGGGATAACCTGGAGAAACTTTTTGTTACTGGCAAGGTGGAAGGAAAGAGACCGAGAGGCCGTAGTCCGATACGCTGGTCCGACCAAATCCGCTCCACCACCAACACTAGCGTCCATGATGCTGTGCATGCCGCCGAAGACAGGAACGGGTGGCGTGCTATCATCAAGACGCACACTAATTCATCGGGAGGTCACGACCCTCATTAATGAGGAAACACGACGCAAGGAGGGGAGGAGGTGCAATGAAAGTATAAGTGACACATCAATTAGATATAAATACTTATGTCATAAACTTACTTATATATAATCTACTTAAAAATATACTAACTAATACATACACAATAATAAACATACATATACAATTTTTTATTTTACTACATTCATATATATTTGTTGTGGTCAGCTAAACAGTAATTAATAAGTGTTTGAATATATTTAAAGACGGAGCCTGTTCCATTTATAAAGTTAAAGAAGTTCTTTTGTATGTATGTTTGTCCATATTCCTTCGAGAAAGCACTGTCAGTCGTCAGAGGCTCTCAGGCTTGGATTAAGCGTTCCTAAATTCGAAAGCAATGCAAAAATAATGTTTAAAATTTTGCTTAAAATCTCTCTCTATAGCTCTTAGCAAAACCGCAAGGGACACCAATCGGAAGGCAGTAAAAATAAAATGTTGACAGCATAAAGAAACATATTGGACGACCGTCATTTTGTATTGGTGGTTCTCAACAATTTATTAATAACTTCCGCTGGATATTAGGGAACTAAATACGAAATTATTTAAAATTTGCGTCAAAAATTTACTGTTTTTTTTTGTCGACAGGAAATAGGAAATCCCTATCGGATACCAAACTACCTAAAGGACTACCTAAACTGTGATAAGCTCATATAAGAGCAAAATAGGCTTTTCTTTGGTGTTTGATATTATTTAAGTTCTTTTTTTTTTTTTCGTAATATTTTTATTAATTGTAGTTTTTAAACTAAAATATTGTATGCCAGTGAAATGGGTCGATCCAAAACTTACCTACCACCTGTATTTTGATACCATATTTCATACAAATGAATATTTTCATTTCATTTCAACAATAGGTTCCTACAAAACCTTTCATATGGGGCACACCGCAAAAAGTTGCATTACACTATTATATTTGAATACAATTTTTAATTGATATAAATTACGAACTAAAAGAATGCAGAAGGATAACAAAATAAAATATGAAAAAAATATTAACTTATAAACTAATTTCTTCGGGGAGCAAATCGCAGCGGGGGAATGCTGCAAGTGTTCTTGGTGCTGCTACATGATCCATGGGTGATTATTTTTCTATAGTTTTGTTTTTAGTTTTAATTAAGTTTATATATTTTTATTACTTTCTCACCCTCTCTCTCTTTAGAAATATTATTAAAAGAAATTTGATTTTATTGCGAAACGACAAGTATATGGTTGCCTGTGAAAAACCATTCAAGACCCAGGCAACATAAAATTAAAACATCAAATCCTGGCAGATTTTTATATTTTTTTATTACAATTATTACAAAAAAAATCGATTGGCTTTAACTTCATCTATTTATCAAAAAAATGTTGAAAACAACTGCTTTTTATCGTCCGTAATTGCCACATCGACAGTTTCTTTTAATTAGCCTAACTAGCAGAAAAAAAGTTAAAATTACTTCTCGTATGAACAATATCATTACATAATGTAATGGGGATGTTTATTAAAAGCACAGATTATGGAACATTTCTCGAGAATTAGAAGTGTCCAAAATCAGTTTACTTGTTCTATTTCAACTGATGATAAGCTTGATGAGAGAAAAAATGATTTTTCACATTTAGAATGAAGGACTCCAGTAAAAAATAATAGGCTAAAAGTAACATGTGATTAACAGTATCCACTAATTTGACAATCCAACTTTTGCGTTAAAGTAATGGAATACGGGTGCTGCAGCCCTATTCTGTTACTGAAGCGCCAACGTTATATACTGGAATTTGTTAACTATATAGATAGCAAGCTTTTAAAGTTGATGTTTGCACGACCGTTGGCAAGGTCGAGCGCTTATAGAGTTGAGAATTGAATAACATTTTGTAATTATGACGCAATCTCTTACATAAATGACGAAATCCACTAATAACGTTTGCCACTAAGTAACAGAATAGGGCTGCAGCACCCGTATTCCATTACTTTAACGCAAAAGTTGGATTGTCAAATTAGTGGATACTGTTCATCACATGTTACTTTTAGCCTATTATTTTTTGTTATTACTAGTATAAAACAAAGTCCTCCGCCGCGTCTGTCTGTCTGTCTGTTCACGATAAACTCAAAAACTACTGCACCGATTTTTATGCTGTTTTCACCAATAGATAGAGTGGTTCTCAAGGAAGGTTTTAGGATATAATTTGTTAAGTAAACGAATTTTTCAAGAGAGTGGCGATCCCAAATGCCATAACTACCTAAAACAGAATATTTCCATTATAATTCAACAAGGAAAAGCTTCGAGCGTTTTAGGTACCCTCCCTGGTGGTAAGCCCTTAGTTTATTTTGTAGAATAGTTTTAATTTCATAGGTATTTTTAGTTTAGTTTTATTTATAATTAGTTTTTTAATCAATTTTATTTTAATAAAAATGTCTAGTATATTCTTAATTCTGTGATATAAAAGATGTTATCGTAATTAGTATTAGCTACGGGCAGCAATAAAAGAGCCATTTGTGGTGAAGTAGACGGGACGTGCCGGCCGAGGGCGGGGGCGGCTGGGCGGGCGGCGGCGGTCAGGGCGGACGCTCCTAATCTCATGCTCTTACCGACGATTTGGAAACTTATCACCCAACGTGACACCCTTATTATGACAAGAATGATTCGAGTTACTTATTTTAGTTAAAAGTAATTTTTATATTTATTCAAAGGAAGCAATGTACAATTATTATTAAAAAACTAAATTAATAAATAAACTATTAACTTCTAAAACATATAAATTACTACTAAAAAAACTACGTCATAATTAAAAATATAACTAAAAACTAAAACAAAAATAAAATACAATAAAGGAAGAACTAAATAAAATAAATATATTATAAATAAATAAAATGCTCCAAATCGCTGCCAATGGGAAAATTGCCAATTGCCACGTGGAATGGCAATGCCTTTATTTATATATATTTATTTATTTAAAAACTTTATTGCACAAAGTTCAAAAGCGGACTTAATGCCTGTAGACATTCTCTGACAGCCAAACCTTAGGAGACAAATTTGAACAAATATAGGTGCAATGAAAGTGACAGTAACAATAATATAATTATAGGATAATTTAAAAATATTATATAGCTACTTATATACGTTTATATATATGTATTATAATATCAATACACAATAATAAATGCAAATATTTGAACAATATTATACATAAACATACATATATAAACCTTACTACCGTGGTTTGGAGCTATTTATAAAATGTGAATATACTAGTTTTTTAAAAGACGACCTGGTATTAGCTTGCCTTAAGTTGGTCGGGAGATTGTTCCATAGGTTTTTTGCAGCGACTACGAAGAAATTGGAAACAATTATAACAGAGTTTTACAGATGGCTCGGTTTTAAAAAGGTGGGTTCGAACCCCGGCATGTACCAATAAGAAATTCTTACGTACATTTGTCATAGATTAAAACACCGCCGTTCCCTTGAAGAACACGTTAAGCTGTCGGTCCCGATCTTCACTCTCCCCCTACTCTTCAGAGCACCACGCTGGATCTACAACCCAGCTTCAACATTCTCGGGGTGGAAATACGCTCAGACCTTAGCCACCGGAACTACATTGAGAGCATCACAGCGTCAAAAAAGCTCGGAATACTGAACAAGGTGAAGCGGTTTTTTCCGCCTATTAGACTGTTGCTGTACAAAGCACAGATCAGATCATATACTGTTCTCATCTTCGGGATGGTTCCGCCAATTACCTCTCAGATGCTTTCAAGGCGAGCTGTTCGAATTGTGGACGATGCCACTATATCTGGAACTTTCAAATCCCTGCAGCTTCGCCGAGATGTGGCTTCTCTGAGCGTGTTCTACCGGCTGTACTATGGAACTCTATAACCTAATCCCTCCCTCTCCATTCCGCAACCGAACCACACGCACAGGTCAGAATATGCACCCACATACCGTAGTCACCATCCCTTCGCGTACGAATAAATTTGGAGACTCATACATAAAAAAAAAAAAGATGTGGAATGCTCTTCCAGCCTCTGTTTTTCCACTTTCCTATAACTTGGAGTCCTTCAAGCAAAATGTGAAAAAGCATCTAGTCAAGCCGGCATATATTATTATATCATTAGGGACTGATGTCAGTCATGAGTGTCTGACTTCAGTTGCTAACATTCATTGGCCTTGCGCGCCACTTACCATCAGGTGGACCCAACATGTCGTGCTAGTATAAAAAATAAATTTAAACTAACCACTAATACCAACTTGTGCAGTCGTTAATATTGTCTTTAAAAATAATACATCAGACTCTCGCCAACACGTCTGGCCAGCGCGGTGGCGATTGTAGGCCGAATCCGGAAATTTCTAAAAGGCCCAGCTCCAACAGTGGAGATAACTCTGTGTTCTAGGGGCTTCGCTGGTTTACCCCGTTTGGGGTCGAGACGATGGCCAAGTAAAATGAATACGTGAGGCTCAAGAACATTCATTTCAATTTAAATCTCAATAATAATTCATGTCACATCAACGATTACATATATTTCACAAGTTAATAAAATTTATATAGTAGGTCAGTAAGATATGTTGGTAAATGAGAGAAAACTCCTACGGCCTGAAATTCGAATTTAATACCAATGATTTAACTGAAAATAAAAAAAACAATCGACCATAATCGAGATCAACTTGATCTGACTTCCAGGAAAGTGGAACAGAAGAATTTATATTGAATTGAATCAATACATTGACTATCGAATAAAGACTGGGAATTCAAAATACATTTTTGGTCATCAACCGCCTTCGTAAAAGTTTGAATGTACAGACAGCGGAGTCATCCAGGCCCAGTGTTCAATGGGCCTGGTTGGGGGATGTCATAATCTCCTACTTTCTTTGATTCAACGCACCTTCGGTGCTGGTCGCTTTTCCTAGTATAACACCGCCCGTGTGGCTCACGCTTAATATAACAATTTGCTTTCTTTTACAAATAATTTGATGATCCAGTAATGGTAGCAACCAGATATAAGCAGATACATCATAGACATAAAAAAGACCACGCACAGGAAAACGCAAAGTCATGTGATAAGCTGCTGGTCTTCTGCTAACAGTAGACTTACTTATTGGACCACTTTGCTCTTAGTCTTATACTAGCAGGAGTAGAATCATCCAAAAGAAGTAAATTAATGACGTTTCATAAATGCCTGTAATAGGTTTAATAATAATAATAATAATAAAATTCTTTATTGCACACAAAATATAAAATATAAAAACATGTACATAGGCGAGCTTAAAGGTATTCTCTATCAGCTAACCTTTGGGAGAGTGAGAGAAGAATATTATGGGTGCGAGTGAGAGTAAGAAAAATTAAGCAAAAAGATCAAAATATTATAATAAGTAAAATCAATAAATATATATATGGGTACGTAGGTAAGTATATGGTTTAAACATCTAAGATTATAATGAATATATACTGTGTCTAAATAATAAATAAAATACATGTATATTTAAAATAAATAAATAATAATACCTATATGTCATAGAAAGGAGATTAAGATGCATTTTGCTTTTTAAGAAGGTGAGAAATTAGAGTTTTTTAAATATATTTAGAGACGGTAGAAACGGTGCCTGTCGAATAAATAAAGGCAGCCTGTTCCATTGACGGGCTCCAGAAACAGTTAGTGAATCTGAATATCTGCAGGAGGGGTGAAGAGGAATTGAGAGTTGGTTATTGTGCGAAGGACGAAGAGAACGAGAGTGAGAGTCGCACAGATATTCGAAACGATCGCTCAAGTAGGAAGGTGTATTCGGATTATTTAGAATGCCGAACAAGAAGGAAAGAATGTGTAAAGATCTGCGAAAACGGATATTAAGCCACTTTAATTGAATACGAAATTAAAATACATAGCGTATGCATAAGTTGAGAAACTTAAGGTTTACGTGAATAAATATATTTTGACTTTGACTTTGATATTGCGGGCCTTAGGGAAGACCTACATTCAACAGTAGAGAAGATGAAGAAACTGATGACCGTGATGTATAAATTATAATGTTTGCACTTAAGTAGTGGAATACGAATGATGGTTGATAGAGACTACCTACGCAGAGCGGTTTAGATAAGCGCTGGTTGCCTGCTTCCTTCGTACATACGCTTTTAGACGAGAACGTGCAATTCTGCGTGTAGACGCAAGAGGTATGATTTACCTACTTATATCCTTGATTTATAGCGATAATGACTGCCTTCGTGGTCTATCGGTTCAAGATTAAGACTCGGAGGTACCGGGTTCGATTCTTGGTCAGGACACAAAAATATTTATTAATGTAATTAATGTAACAGTGTACAGAGGACATTGTACAACATAGTACAACTCGGATGGGACGTCTCTATAGGACATTCTTATTTATAGTTTAGTTTATTTTTATTAATATTTAGGTAGCTTTCAATTTATATTATATTATACAAAATAACTTTGACTTTGAGAGCAATGGGATGTGTAAACATCACGTTAGGCCTGCAACGCGTCCGCTTTCCAATGGTAAAGTCACATGTTATGACACCATTCAGTCTGTGGCAGCCTTAAAACTTAAGCTTTTGTCGTATCTTTGTGTAAAAAATGACGCGAAAAACGAGTGTAATTACTATAAAACTCGGGAGCAAACGAAACACATTTTATGTAAAAGAAATCCCGAGATTTCTCGTTAAAAATATCCTTTTATGTTCCGCAGTAAATAAGGAAATATAGTTAATTACTTAATGTAAAGCACATTTAATGTCCAACTTCGGATTGCTAAGTACTTGAGCGTTTCATCATTAATAAAAAAAAATGTGGGTATATAATTACACAAATTGCAAACGTAGTACTTATATCGTATATCTATATCTATCGTCGTTTACATTAATTTGTGTATGTGTAATAATGAATTAAATTTAACAATAAAAGTATATTTTTTTTAAGCTTTTTTATTTTCAAGAATTGAAGAATTTTGAAGAATTCACATTCAGCCAACTTTACTATAGGTTAATCATGACAAGTGGCAAGCTCGTCGATGTCTCTAGCGAACCAAACTCGACAAATATAATAAATATAGTGTTACCCAATCGTGGTCTTGGTCTTGAATAAAACCACCAATATATTAGCAAGACCAATACCAAGACCAACCCTGGTCTTGTTAGACTCTTGCTCTTTTTTTCCTAATTTTGCTAAAATAGAACATATTTTTTAACTCATTATACATGAGTTAGACCGCCTCCGTGGTCTAGTGGTAACAAACGTTGCCGTGAACTCGGGAGGTCGTGGGTTCGATTCCCACCGGGGGCAAGTTGTACATTGTATAATTTGTCTCGGTCTGGGTGTTTATATGTATAATATGTATATATTTACAGAAAAAAGTATAATATGTAGTTTATCAGAATGTAGAATAATTATTCCAGCGCATAAAAGTACTCAATATAGCCGAAATTGTTATGCAATGGCAACAAAGATATTTAATAAGCTTCCATAAGGGAGTTGCCACTAAAACTGTTCAAATTCAGAGTCAAACAAATGCTGGTTAATAAATGTTTTTATTTGATAAAAGAATACCTAGACACTAAGCTCGGCAAAGTCATGTGACTAAATAAATATTTGTATGCTAGAAATAGCGAAGCATTTCACATAATAATTTACATTTTATATAATTACATATAATAATTTACATCTCTGTACCTACCATGTTTTTGACAAATAAATTATTTCATTTCACCACCAAGACTTGTCCAAACTTGGTCTTTGTCTTGCTTTGGGCAAAACTACATAAATACTAGTAGGTACAATAATTATATTAGTATGAAATTCCCCGTTACCATTAAGTCATTAAGTTGACTAATGACAACATAGTTTTAGATTAGGGAGCTATAATCTTCGAATCGTATACACTGGCAGTTCTGGAAGTGCTCAAATAGTTACACTATCTACCAGCGCGATTCTCTAACTATAGAACGTAACGCGACACGCTAATGTTGGCATCAATACCCACAGATCCGAAACTAAGGTCCGTTCTGCTGGGTGGTGTGGAGGTTATTTTTTTATAGACGGTGAATCGATAAATCATCAATGATACGTCCCCTGCCTGAAGGGCCAACGCGGGTGGGGGTCGCATGCCCGAATCATCCGTGAAGCTTGCTAAGGAAGCCTCAGGGCGCCTACGGACTAAAACCCTATAACCCGTCTCTATCTCACTGTTGGCCCTGTGTGCCTTTACAGCTAAGTCTGAGTCGTGGCTACGGAGTGAAGGCACTCGTTCGCCGCAAATTCGCAATTTATTATGTTTTTATACAGGTGTCACAGAAGTCAAGCGGAAATTATAATAAACTAAAAATTATTTTTTTCTATTAATAATATATTTTTTTTATTCGTGAAAATGTACATACACCCTGTGATTTTTGAACTCCTGTTGTTACAAATCTTTACTTTTATCCATTTTTTTTCCTAATGTAATCCTGAATAGAGCAGAGCTTCTATTAACCTTAAATTCTAAGACAACTGCTCCTTGGCTCCGCATCAAACTGTAAAGCTGACCTGTATCAGCTGTACCTATAGGCCAGACGTCTTAGTGTTTTCTCTTTTCCTTATTGAACTTACCGTTCTGTTAGAATCAAAATACCACATAATGAAGTCGAATAATATTATGATCTGACAGAAGAAATGATCTGGAATTTAGACTTAGCTTTAGTAGGTAGTTGTTGCGAAAGGAATACTAACAAAATATTATTATTTTTTGGTCTTAGCAGGTCTGCCGTCAATACATTTATGGAACGAGCTTCCAAAAGGGGAATAGCGGGATCATACAGTATTTAGATGGGTAAGCGTCTGTTTGCCCAATAAAGTTTACACACTTGTGTAACGAGTTTATAGTCGGTCGCAAGCCCCGAGATGGCATTCTTCTCCTCTTTCTTTCTCAATTAGGTTCGATTAGGCACCCGCACGGTGAATCCATGCTAAGAAATTTGTCTTCTTCTCCTAAATGCATTCCCCGCTGATTTACTATACTGATTATTTGGGCTAAGAAAGAGCCCTCTTGTCACCGGAGGAGACAAGACCAGGTGTTGTTTTTTGCTCAAAATTTTTTTTGAGCTTGGACCCTATGGGCCCAGAGTTTCTACAGCAAACGGCACAAATATGTAATCTTTTAATATACCTACTTGTATTTATTAACTACAAGTTTAATGCATAAACAAGATAGTTTTGCTGGTCCTGTAATCCTGTTATTATGCACAATCGTCTTTTTTCGACACATGACAATTAAGATGAATAAATGAGTTGAACGGTAACCGTTTCATACTAGGGTCGCGATTTATCATTGTTTATCCAACTGTTCATATGTTGGTGGTGCAATTCGAAGTGTTTGTTTGTTTTGTTGTGGCTGAATATTAAGAGGGTTTAACGCCTTGCATCCCTCTCACTCGCACAATCTAATATTTTCAAAAATTATAAGGAATTTAGCCTTGGTTGTTAAAAAATGGCCATTAAGCATTTAGTAAAGTATCATCACGACTGTTTCCCTTTCGGGTTGGTCAGAAACCACGCTTATAAATAAGCGGATTCACATTTAGCCAACTTTACTATAGGCCAATCATGACAAGTGGCAAGTTCGTCGATGTCTCCAGCGTACCAAACTCGAGAAATATCACAAATAAATTAAATATTAATTAAATGTATTTATATACATTAATAAATATTTTTGTGTCCCGAACAGGAATCGAACCCGGTACCTCCGAGTCTAAATCCACGGACTTAACCGCTAGACCACGAAGGCAGTTTATTTACATATATATGTACATAGGCGGGAAAAGAAAAAAAGGAGGCCCAAACGTAATAATCGGGGAATTGCGCCTCCCGAACAGTGCGCTCTAAAAGCTGCGATACCGACAACCTATGTCTATGTATCGCGGCTGCGCAAGGACATGTCATCCCAAGATGTTCTCGGACACATCCGGGACAGAGGGGAGATCGACTCTGTCGCTGCTATCGACGAGTTACCTTCCCATTGGGATGACACCGGATTCAAGGCCTTTAGGATTCGTGTGCGGTCAGAGCACCTCAAAATATTCCTGAAGAAGGAATTCTGGCCGCTCGGTGTTGTGTACCGCAAATACATTCGTGGATTTGCTTCACGCAGCACCAACGATGTTCCTGGGCCCCGCGCAGCACCTACTCCCTCTGCACCACCCCCAGCAGGGACGCCGGCACCGTCCACTGAAGCTTCCAGTACTCCTCAGAAGGTGGTCACAGTACCTGATGGGTACTTCTATGACCACAAGAAGATGAAGATACGGAAGCTTTAGACTAATTAATTTTAATGTTATTTTTATGTATTTTAGTTGTAAGGTATTTATCTATGGGCCATCTGTTGCCTGAAAATAAACGAATTATTATTATTATTATTAATGGCCATTTTCTAGTATTAGTGGAACCGGGACCGACGGCTTAACGTGCTCTCCGAGGCACGGGAACGGTGGTGTTGTAAATCTATGACAAATGTACGTAAGAAAAGTGTATTTCTCATTGGTACATGCCGGGGGGGTTTGAACCGACCTCTGTAGGATTTAAGGAACGCGTCCTTACAACCGAGCCACCACCGCGCTGAAACTAAATTGAAATTAAATTTAAAATTTACACGAAATTGTTGTGTAATTCTTTTGATATGAAATTTTAAGCCGTATATATTTGGAAAACAATAAACTGGGTACAATGGGAATCGAAACAAAGACAGAACTAAAAGCAGTAAATATTCAGTGAACGTTTAAAATGTATAAACAAAAACAAATGTTACTCGCGAACACAAAAAAAAAGAGATTAAAATTTCTTGGCACATCAAAGCATTGACAAGACCCTATTGTCTTCGATACCAGAGAACACAGACGTATATGCGATAACAAGGACCAGCCTAACAATATAATTTATCCAAATGTAGTGAAAATAAATAGTTACACCCGAAATTATAAAAATTGATAATAAATTAATAATAACTTAAATAAAAACTGATAATAACTTAAGAAAAAAGCCCAAAGGGTTTTGTTACCAAAAAAGGTTTAAAACCGCTGAACTACACCATTGAAAGAATTTTATGATTGATACACACATAAAACAAATAATAAATTCTAACGCGAAACATAACGACTTTAACAGTTGACCCAATGTTAGGAAGAATTGAGCCGGTCTCAGTGTTTAATAACTATGCATGTTTGTTCCTGTGTGACACTCTGGAGACCAAAGGCGTGGGCGGATTTTGATGATTCTCACATCAATCGATTCGTCTTAATTATGCGAGTGTCACTGAAGATATGACCCAACGGACCCATATTGTGGAAAAGATAAAGAATTACGTTGAGTGGAGCTTGTATAAAGCTTCAGATAGCCATGCTCATTACTAGCTCGCAAGCATGCTATCATTGAGCGATTGCTACTTAGTATTAGGCTTAAAACTATTTAAGCAAGCGAATGTTTGTAATGTTTTAAGCAAGCTTATATGCATGCTTTTTAGTGGCATTTTAATTAAGTCTTGTGTTCAAGCGGTGTTATTTTTATATAAATATGACCATGGCAAGCTTACGATATTAGTTCTCCCTGTAAGTAAAAATTGGCATTTGACATCATCGCAAATGGAAACATATTTTCAACGAGTACAACAAATAGGAGGTAGACGGACTGATGGTGGTAATTTTCCCAGTCTGCCTGGGCGGGGAAGTATCCGCCGTTCGTGCCGCTAAACCCAGTAAAGTGTATCCCGACGTTTCAGGATCAGGCTCGAATTGCCGTCATGCCCAGTCAAGCCCGCATAGTGTAAGGGATTTCTGTTAGTCATGCGTGAGTAATCCAGTTGCCGACATTCATGGATCTCGCGCGTCACTTACCAACAGGTGGGCGCAAGGTAACATATCGTGTTTTTTAAAAAAAAAAAACGATCTGTAGCTACCTTAAGTTTGCTTAATTAACTAAATCCGCTGGGCCAAATATTATCTCGCTTGTTCTTTTTTAGGGCCAACGACTCGCCATTCATAAATATTCACGTCGATGACAAATTCGGAATTTTGCTCATCAAAGACAACTTTCACAAAATTCTTATGTAAAGTAGCCTAAAATTTTTGACAAGTTATTCCTCCATCCTTCCTTGTTATTTGTTACAAACTTCCCATTCAAACAATTTTCATCACAATATCGTCTATTATTTAATATCCAATATTAAATATCAATAAGCCATTTTCTTGGAAATTCAGTAAATAGAAAGGATTTGTGACTACAAAGATAAACCACCATTTGAACTCAAAATATATTTCTTCACGTAAACCTATTATAGGCAATAGCTGATAGCAATAGTTGACATTCTTTTTTTAATACTAACACGACATTTAACGCGCAAGGCCCATGAATGTGAGCAACTGGAATCAGACACTCATGACTGACATCAGTTTCTTACACTATGCCGGCTTGACTGGGCATGACGGCAATTCGATCCTGATCACGAAACGTGGATACACTTTACTGGGTTTACCGGCACGAACGGTGGAGACTAAATGTGTTTTATTTAATCCCCGGATGTTGACTAGAAGTCATCGGTCTGATGTCACAAAATGTCCAATCTCAGCGATGGGATGTCAAAGTAGGTAACAATAAACTGTTTTATTTCTCCAGTCCTACTTAATTATTTTATTACCTTATATAAATGGGTCGAGAGAAAAACTACACACAACATTGTAAATAGTAGCAACATTGTAAATTATTACCTACAATGTCATTGCAGTTTTCTGTGTTTGCTCACAGAACTCCAAATTTAAACTAAGGGCCAGTAGTTTATCACGACTTCGTTTACTTAAGTATCTCGTACAGAAAGGGCCATTTGAATCGTTAGAGGCGAAGGACGAATGTTTTTGTTTGCAACTAATATCCTTTGTCTCACACCATTTTAAAGAAAACAACGCCTTTCGCGCTATTTTGTGCGGACATGTCAAGTAAATACATGTTTTTTAAATAAATTTGATAACCTCATTGACCCATAAAAACAAAGAATATATTAGGACAGGCATGTCTGTATGGACTAGCTTAACTTGCCAGAAGAGAAACGAAATAATAAAAAAAAAAACATACTTGATTCCTGATTTTGGCTATAACAGCTGCATCGCATCGCCCGCTTCGTAAATTTATTCAGTATCATTCCTGATATTAGCTTAATCCTACCAAATATTTTGTTGGTTCTTATTTTTATTATTTTTCATTATAGCTAACAGTGAAAATTTGTAAGGCTTTGAGATTAGATATTTTTTGTATACATAATATTGCAAAGGCTGTAAATTTTCCCACGAATAAATAAATAAATAAATAAATATTCTTCATGTGCATTAATTTTTATTTTGTGCACCACAGCTGCAGTCTCACCAGCTATCCGGTATCTTGTCCTGGTTGTGGTGGATTTGGAGATGGGGCGTGTTCTCCGTGCGTTCCAGGGTTCTGAATCTGGAGTTTTGAGCTGGGACCCAGCTGGAATAGGCAACCCCGTTGCCCAGAATCCCATTAACGCCTCGTTGTCCGCTTGGGATCGGCAGCGCTCTTCGGGTCCCCGTCTTCAGGCTCTGCTAAGCTTGGACTAAGTCTTGGCTTACGACCCTGCCCTGTTTAAAGTAAATTTACCTCATTTTCTTTATCCTTAAATTAATTTGCTTCATATATTTAAATACTTGTTTTATCTAAATGTCACGTCTAACTTGACAAGTGAGCTATGAATTACCGGCCGCAAAAAAGTAACTTATAACAATACATATATCTCCTATATTCGTACTAGTAAACAGTTTTAATTAATTTAGTTGTAACAATTGCATACCGCGCCCGATAATGTAAACATGCAGTACGTACGTTCGTTATCGTTAGCTCGTCTTAATATCGCTAGTCTAGTGTTGCCAGGTAAACATTTTTTGTAACCATGTTTTAACTAAATCTACTACCGTCAATAAAAGGCCTTAAGCCACGTCAATACCCATTTCCCCGTACTAATTATTCTCGGTGCATTCTCTAAAAAAAATTTGAAATAAAAATCTATCTATCATATAACTAAATTCAATGATTGTTATTCACTGTTCTCATATTGACAGTTCTTGCACGAGTTCAGCTTCCGCCCGGAGTAGATTCATCATCAGCCTGTAAATCTCCACTTCCAGATGTATATTTTTATACTAGCATGACTCGCCCACCTGGTGGTAAGTGACCCTATAAGGTCCATAAATGTTAGCAACTGGAATCAGACACTCATAACTAACTTCAGCCCCTAACACTATGCCGGCTTTACTGGACATGACGGCAATTCGAGCCTGATCCTGAAATGTGTGGATACTCTTTACTGGGTTTATCGGCACGATCGGTGGATACTTCTCCGCCCCGGTAGACTAGACAAATTACCACCATCAGTCCGCCTTTCGCCTATTTATTGTTTTCGTTGAAAGTATGTGCCATTTGCAATGATGTCAAATGCCAATTTTTACTTCCAAGGAGAACTAATATTGTAAGCTTGCCATTGTGATATTTATATAATAACAACACCACTTGAAATAAAACTTACGTTACAAAGAAGACTTACGTCAGGCCTCCCCAAATCATCCGTTCGGTCTCCACCCCAGAACCCGTCTACTCCAACGGGCATCAGTGCTGCAATAGACGTGCCCAGTCCATTGCCATTGCCACTTCAGCTAACTAATTTTATTTATTTATTTATATTTGTATTGCACTTAAAAATAGTACAGAGGCCATATAATGCCGGTAGGCATTCTTTACCAGCTAACCATGGGGATCGAGTAAGGTGATAGGCGGGATGAAAAAAATAAGAAATTTTAATGTATCATCAGTATCATCACGACCGTTTCCTTTTCGGGGTGGTCAAAAACCACGCTTATAAATAAGCGGATTCACATTTAGCCAACTTTACTATAGGCAAATCATGACAAGTGGCAAGCTCGTCGATGTCTCCAGCGTACAAAACTCGAGAAATATCACACATAAAATAAATATTAATTAAATGTATTTATTGACATTCATATTTTTTTGTGTCCCGACCAGGAATCGAACCCGGTACCTCCGAGTCTAAATCCACGGACTTTACCGCTAGACCACAGAGGCAGAAATTTTAATGATACAGTTAATAAGTTACTTAACTAATTATAATATACTACACATATAACATACAATACACAATTATACAAACAAGTTCATCATATACATTATAACTTTTAAATCATACCGACTGTCAATGTCCACGTGTCTGCACCATACGACAATGCTGTAAAATAGGTTGCCAGATTTAGTCGTTATCGTCGGGTCCCAGCGAAGAAGCCGGGACCAGTCAGGGGACCAACGCCGTAGTCGTAGCTTAACTGATATTTAGTAAAGTATAAAGTTTTAAATAAAGCTAATATTATTCAACAGAATAAAAGCTGGCAACACTAGTAAAGACAGTCTGCGAGCTGTCGTCGCGATATATTATTATCGCTGAGCTAATTGTCAGCCATTTCCTATCCAACGTCAAACCGTTATCCTTTGTTTCCCGAGAAATAGGGAAATCTCAACGGAAGTATAAGATGTTCTCTGTAAGGCTAGATGTTTTATTTCTTTATAAATATATATAGGCAACTCTAACTCACTATCAAACCCTCAAAATCTTTATGTTTTGGCAAAAGATAGATAAAACTAAAAACGTCCTGTATAAAAATGTACTTAAATAAGCTATTTGCAGTAACATACTTCAAATAGCTTATTTTAATGTAGGTATGTATGTGTTTTATTTGCAAAATATTCAATTAAAAAAAAAAAAAATGTCACTATTGCACGCGGACGAGATCGCGGGCACAGCTAGTATATTATACTTTATTTAGTATAGTTTACAAGATATGGAAACAATAACATATACCATCATGCATTATGGAACAGGAAAACAAGCATTTGCAGACGAATGTTACGGGCGCCGCGTCTATTAATATATTTAAAAATCTACTTATCGCTCACTTTCTAAACAAACAACATAGATCTTCCTAGTACCTATATCTATCATACTATTTTTATTGTGTGTTAACAGTACTATATACTTGCTTGGTTTCGTATTTGTGTATATATATATATATTTATGTATTTAAGTAGTAGTATGTAACGATTATTATGTATTGTATGTAAATTGTATATTTATAATAATGCACCCCGCAAATCCTCTACCACACTCCCAAAGGTTAGCTGTTATAAAATGCCGAAAGGCATTAAGTTCGCCCTTGTACATTACTTTTAAGTTTTTTGTGCAATAAAAAGTTTATAAAATAAATGTTATGCAATGGCAACAAAGATATTTAATAAGCTTCCAGTTACTATAAGGGAGCTGCCACTAAAACTGTTCAAATTAAGCATTAAATGCTGGTTAATAAATGTTTTTATTCGACAAAAGAATACCTAGACACTAAGCTCGACAAAGTCATGTGACTAAATAAATATTTGTATGCTAGAAATAGCGAAGCATGTGATATAATTACATATAATAATTTACATCCCTGTACCTACCATGTTTCTGACAAATAAATTATTTCATTTCATTTCGTTTCGTTTCGTTTCGTTTCGTTTCGTTTCGTTTCGTTTCGTTTCATTTCATTTCATTTTATTTCGCTCGTCGGCAATCAACGCCCCCAGACACCCTTTAATATATATTATTGCTTTACATATAAGAAACAAATTAGCAAAATTAAACAAACAAATGTTCAGAAAAATATAAATAGTAAAAATTGTGTGGTTGAGATCTTTTTTTTTTCCTAAGTGGAAACTTATATCTAAACTATATCTAATCTGAAGTTTAGAATTAAGTTTCTCATAATAAATAAATATATATATATATAACCTTTATTTTGGGAGCGGTGGTGGCTTGGTTGACAGTACGCCTTCTTTAACATTCTAAAAAGGCAGGTTCGAATCCCGTCCTGAAATGATGAAATAAATATATCCGAACAGTACAGAAAAATGGAGAAGGCAAGTGTTCTGACAATATGAATTTTTGCGCTGATGGTAAAAAATAAGGCTGGACTAAATAACGTGAGCGCCAGTGTTAATATAGATTAGTCTAGTGATTTAACTAATAAATAAGTAACAAAGGATCGCGCCGACACAAAGGGATCAAATGCACGCCATTGTTAGCGTGCTATGCCTCGGTATTAGCTTTATAGTGTTTACGAGACATGCACCAGTGCATAGATAGCTATAGTTAATATAAGATTCCCGCCTTTCTAGGGGATCGTCGCGACTTGTTAATAGTCTAGGTTTAAATTTCCATTTCATTACAGGCCCTAGAACAAAGAGTTCTAGACCTCCACTGCTGGAGAGAATTTGGCCTACACTAACGATGGCCACACGGGTTGGCGAGGGACGAATGTTAATTTTTAATTATAATTTAATAAGGACTCCACAAGTTGGTAGTAGTGGAACCAGGACCGACTCGGCGACGACTTAACGTGCTCTCCGAAGCACGGAAGCGAGGAAATGAATGACAAATGTACATTTGAATCAACGTAAGAAAAGAGTATTTCTCATTGGTACATGCCGGGGACCTTACAACAAAGCCATCACCGCTTTGGTTATTCCCCTTCTCTTGTGGATAAGCACCTTAATTTTACCAAAATTATTCAGCATTAGATTGATAGATATTATTTTTAAGGCACATAAAATTTTGACATTCTAATATACATAGGCAAGCTTAAAGACTTGACAATATCTAACAGCTAACCTTTGGAAGAGTGAGAAAAGAGCGTATACTTAATTAAATTTAGAAACTATGATTTAAAAATTACTAAAATAACCTACTTATTAACTAATATACAATTAAATAATAAATATATATAATAATCGGCTTAATATACATACATAATATTATATATAAGACCATCATACATGTTGTCATTTGATGTGGTCTTGTTACATTGAAACAGTAAAATATATTTCCTTAGGACAGCCTCAGTCCGTAGATTTAAAAGCACATGTTGATTCAAAGGTGAGTTTGATTCCTGGTCTTTTTTTTACTGAATATGACATATAATATTGCGCCAACTGACACCAGCCACTAACGACCGTCTAATCTACCACTATGCCGGTCTCACAAGATGCTTTTTGCTCAACATTTATACGTACACGTAGGGATAGTGGCTAACAGTATGGGGATGTATATATAGGCCTGCGCGTGCGGTTCGATTGTGGAATACAGAAGAAGGGGTAAAGTTTGCGCGAGCTTGCGATGTTAAGCCTATAGTAAAGGATTACGGTCGTGATGATACTTTTATCTTTCCTCTGCATTTGTGAGAAGATGCGGGCACCGCGAGAATCTACTTTGCATACAATTCCTCACAGACAATATTGCCAGCTGCCACTAATTTACATTTACTCTATAATTTAACAACCTAACATGAAACATAAATCCATAGTATCTCGCCTATATTACTGGACTGATTTTAATGAAATTTATGAATCATATATAATATAATCAATATAAATAAATCATTAGCTGTATGACGTTTATATTTGACCGCACGATATGGCAACCCACAACTATATAATCTGTCTGTAAGTTTAATTCATCTTCACGCCCATATTACTGGACCGATTTTAATGAAATTTGGCAGAAATGATTCGTTACAATCCAGGGACTGACATTGGCTATATGACGGTATCATTTAACCACAACATGGGACCCCACAGCAATATAACTGTATATCTGTTTGACTTGCCTTCACTCTTATATAAAGTATCATCACGACCGTTTCCCTTCTGGTGTGGTCAAAAACCTCGCTTATAAACGAGCGGATTCACATTTAGCCAACTTTACTACAGGCCAATCATGACAAATGGCAAGCTCGCCAATGTCTCTAGCGTACCAAACTCGAGATATATCACAAATAAATTTATTTTATTTATAAAATATTATTGTGTCCCGAGCAGGAAACGAACCTGATACCTGGGAGTCTAAATCCACGGACATACCGCTAGACCACAGAGGCATTTGCACTCTTATTATATATATTATTGGACCAATTTTGATAAAATTTGGCAGTAAAAATCCTTAAGTAAGTATAAGTACAGCAATTAATATTGGGTCAAAATATAACATGCGACGATACGACCACCTGAAGGTTACTTTCCAGACCACTTTATTACACGGGCAACGCCAGAGTAAGAGTAAGAACAAATTAACCATCATTCAGATACACCGTGCGTGTGCCGGGTCCATCGTGTGTGGGAAAAAGAGAGGAGATAAATCGTGTCTCGGGCTTGCGACCGACTATAGGCTGATTTACAAAGGAGGTCTCCTTTTTTATAATTTTGAGGCGTAATTTTTAGCAGAGTTATTAGATCACATGTGTTGGTAATGAAGACACCAATTTTACGAAAAAACGACAACTTGTATTAGATAATCACATTACTTCCTTTAATATAGGAACAGGAAAATATTTCCCCATATCAGTTTCATTTCCTTATTTATATCTCCAAGTTATATATATGTATGTATGAAAGTAATACATCTAGATGAGGATTAAGTTGTAATGTGATTTTCGGTATTTTATTTTATTAATTTGGAATTACAAACAATTATACAATAAGAATACAAAACAAATATAGATTACACACTACAGGTAATTATACAATTATACAAGTAAGTGGGAATCAAATATTCCAAAAGACCACAACATGAAGTCGAATAAATATTATGATCTCACAGAAGAAATGATCAGGAACGGGTTCAAGACTCAGCTTTACGCAGTGGAAGTTGGTGCAAGAGGAGTTCCAGCAAAATCTTTGCATCACTTACTGAAAGAATTGGGCCTAAGCAGGTCTGCCGTCAATACATTTATGGAACGAGCTTCCAAGACGGCACTAACGGAATCATACAGTATTTGGTTGGGTAGGGAGAGAAGTAGAATGGTGGATAGTGAGCGTATTATCGCGAAATAGAAAAAAAAAGGAGGCCTCCTTTTCTTAAACCAGCCAATTGTCGGTCGCAAGCCCGAGACACCATTCTTCTCATCTCTTACCCACACACGATGGACCCGGCACCCGCACGGTGAATCCATGGAATGCTTAGAAATTTGTCTTCTCTTCTACACCAATATACAATTTTGATGAAATTTGGCAGAAATCATCCTTGGAACCCTGAGACGAACATAGGCTATATGACGTCATCATCTGACCACGACATGTGACCCCACTATATAACTGTATGTTTCTTTGATACGCCTTTACGCCTTACTGGACTGATTTTGATGAAATTTGACAGAAATGATCCTTGAAATTTAGGAATTGATATGGGGTATAAAATGTCAAAATATGACATGTGACCTACGGCCACGAGTGGGATTATTTTGCTGACCAAGCAAATTCTTGTTTTTTTTATTACTGTTATTATAAGTGAAGTCCTATTTGACCTTCTAAATCTACTAATGTTTTATATTGTTGGTTTTCGTAAAAGTTTATACATAAATATATAGTTCACAATGATAAAATTGCAAGAGTTGTTTTTATAGAGCTTCTACACAAAAATTATTGTTAAAAAAATAACTTGCAATTTTATTTACTTTATAGCTTTTATTAGTCTATCGAACGGTGGTACTTCCAGTTATATTCTGCATCGACGTTTATTAATCATGACCGAAGTTTCTACATTTATGTAAATTGTATTTTCACGGGGCTATGACGTATCCCATCTTCTATTTCATTTTTTCTAATTTCTATACTAAGCACATGCGGTTTCGTGGCTCCCTGATAGAAGTAAAAGACAAAAAAAAAGTATAATCACGTTAAACTTTTTAAACTTTCGCGCACATTCATAATAGTTTTTTATAATTTTAACGGGTCTTTACGCGATTTACCTTAGAGACATATTTCTCCCGTCGTTTCAGCCAAGTTGCATTGGCCGTGGTCACGGGTCGACTGGAGCTATGCGGTGTAGTCTCGTACATACTGGGCGGTAGATTATCACTTTTATAACATCGGGAGAAATATGTCTCTAAGGTAAATCGCCCTGTTAAAATTATAAAAGTATAATCATAGTCAGAAATCATGCTAAACTTTAGGGCAGCGAGCTCTTTCGAATTACTGCAGCTTCGTCGAGACGTTGTCTATCTGAGCGTACTAGCTATACTACGATAAGTGTTCCGTGGAGCTCCATAACCTTTTTCTCTTCTTTGTCTTGATTCCGCATCCGAACTACACGCACAGGCCAAAATATGTATCGACATACCATAGCCGTTATCCCTATTTTTTTCATTCATTATTATTCCAGATGTTTGTTTAAAAAACTCATATATCTACACTACCTGAAAAGCTCCTCACAATGTTAGTAAGTGTATATATGTATGTATATGTATAGGATTATGTAAAGTAAAGTATCATCACGACCGTTTCCCTTTCGGGGTACTCAGAAACCACGCTTATAAATAAGCGGATTCACATTTAGCCAACTTTACTATAGGCCAATCATGACAAGTGGCAAGCTCGTTGATGTCTCCAGCGTACCAAAGGAGAAAAATATCACAAATAAATTAAATATTTTTTTAAATGTATTTATTTACATTAATAAATATTTTTGTGTCCCGACCAGGAATCGAACCCGGTACCTCCGAGTCTTTAGATGGACTTAACCGCTAGACCATGGAGGCAGTTTAGTATTATATATGTATTAGTATTTAGTATATTGTAAATATATGATTAATCTGGTAAATTTTCTTCCAAATTTTTAAACCCAGTAAAGTGTATCCACAAGTTTCGGGATCAGGCTCGAATTGCCGGCATGCACAGTCAAGCCGACATAGTGTTAGAGACTGATGTCAATCATGAGTGTCTGATTCCAGTTCCTAACATTTATGAACCTCGCACACTACTTACCATCAGATGGGTACAAGGTCACATGTTGTACTAGAAATAAAAAATAAAAAAGATATTGTCCAGCTTTAATTGTCAATGGGTTACCTAATGAGGTCTGTAGCACAGTGCAGTCCCGATTCGGAATCTAAAATATATGCATTAGTAAGTTCACTTCACATTTAAGGAAATCGAGAAAGTTTCCTTAATCGACACTCCGTTAACCATTTTATTTCGAACAGGCTCAATTTCCAATGTTTAAATAGTTATTTTTACTAAGAATGAAATTTCTTTGCTGCCTCCGTGGTCTAGCAGTTAAGTCCGTGGATTTAGACTCGAAGGTACCGGGTTCGATTCCTGGTCGGGACACAATAATATTTATTAATGTAAATAAATACATTTAATTAATATTTAATTTATTTTTAATACTCCTCGAGTTTGGTAGGCTGGAGACGCAGCCAGCGTTCTTGCCACTATTCCACGCGGACGGGACTTATATCCTTATCCTTAGAAATAATATTTATTTTATTTTATATTTCGTAAAAAAATTTTTCGAATGAATAACTTATGTTTTAAAAAATAAAACTGCGTGTCGTCACGACCGTTTCTCTTCCGGGGTAGTCAGAAACCATGCTTGTAAAGAAGCGGATATACATTTAGCCAACTTTACTATAGGCCAATCAAGGCAAGCTCGTCGATGTCTCTAGCATTCCAAACTCGAAAAATATCACAATTAAATATAAATAAATAAATAAATATAAATAAATATTTTTCAGACAGGTCACACAGCGCCATCATTTCCGTGGTAAGCTACAAGGCTTGTGTTACGGAAACTAGATGGTTGATAAACTACATATTATACTTTTTTTTTTTTTTGTAAATATATACATATTATACATATAAACACCCAGACCGAGACAAATTATACAATGTACAACTTGCCCCCGGTGGGAATCGAACCCACGACCTCCCGAGTTTACGGCAACGTTTGTTACCACTAGACCACGGAGGCGGTCAAACTTAATAAAAAATATTAATCAAATTTATGTATTAGTTAATTAAATTAATAAATATTATTGTCGACCAGGAATCCAGCCCGGTACCTCCGAGTTCGAACGGGTTCGATTCCTGAAAATAATGTTACATTTCATTTTAAAAATATAATCATACATATTATATACCTAACACATGTTTTTTTAAGGCAAAAGTTCCATTACAAAAAAGTTTTGCTTCCAATTTTTACTTGTCTATGGCAGCGCCCGCCATTGCGCTGAAGCGCGGTTATACGCTAGGTTTTGGCGCTATTTCATTGTTTAGGACTTATGTATTCTGTACCATGGTCGTTAAAAAAAAAAAAAAAAATTGACGAATGCTAGTAGAGAAATTAGTGTATGAAACTGCACATAATTAGGTATTAAAACACTCGTGTGATACTATTAAAATAATATCTGTACGACTTATCTATACGAGTTAATTATAATCTACTTTGTTTCTAAAATCAATACTTGGGTTTATCGGAGTACAGGAATAAGGAAATCACGTTAGGGGATGCCTTAGGGAACTCCTGAGCGACGTGCCGGACCATTAACCTGATCTTTTGTTACGTTCTAACCGAGCTCAAATAACCAGTCAGGCCATTTACGTATCTAATGTATTCGAACATTTTTGGCAATCACCAACCAATCCATTGTGTTTGTAAATCGGTTAGATTGTTCAAAATATTAATTTTATCTCCACTTTTATTATATTATGGCTATAATTGGAAGTTTAATAGAAAATTCCGAAAATTCGCCGCATAGACAATACCTTTCATATTCGTTCAAAAAGCAAACACGAGTGTTGCCACTTTATTAAACAAATATAAATTTGCAGTACATACGTAAAATAACAATACTTTATTATTATTTTTATTATCGGGTTCGATTCCTAGCCGGGACACAAAAATATTTATTAATATAAATAAATACATTTAATTATTATTTAATTTATTTGTGATATTTCTCGAGTTTGGTACGCAGGAGACATCGACGAGCTTGCCACTTATCATGATTGGCCTATAGTACAGTTGGCTAAATGTGAATTTGCTTATTTATAAGCGTGGTTTGTGACCACACCGAAAGGAAAACGGTCGTAATGATACTTTACTTTACTTCTTTATTTTGTTTTGGTTACCTAAAAGATTAAAAATAATTATTTATTTTAGGATTAAAATTTTGCACTAGAAACCAATTGCCTTGCACTCATCAGTCGCTTATAAGTAACGATAAAAGCATAGAGTATAAAAACTAATTGGGAAAAGAGTGGGGCAACTCTTGCTAAAAAGTTGCGTCACTCGAACACTAGCGCCGCCAGGTGGATGGTAGGATACTAAAAGTGCTATACATACCTATATACATAGGTTTAGCGTCTATAGTGTTATATTTGAAATTCGATATTTGAGCTCGCAGCAAATAAACTTTGTAACTATTTTACCATACGATATACCGCGTGTAATAATCAAAAGAGCAAATATTTTTTTAGGCTTCAGGTGTCATTGGTGGAACCTCTATTTGAAATAAAAAAATTACACTTTTTGTAAAGATAAAAAATCATTATCCAAAAAAACATAACACTACTGCATGGTGAATAAGGCCGCGTCTGAAAATAACGATATCCATCGTGATATATACCTAAAGGCTGGGGAGTGTTATTATTACGTAAGTCAACGTTCGCGCGATCGTCGACCTTTTTTTTATACTAGCACGACTTGTGACCTTGCCCCCACCTGATGGTAAGTGGGGAGCGAGATCCATGAATGTTAGCAACTGGAATCAGACACTCATGACTTACATCAGCCCCTAACACTATGCCAGCTTGAATGGACATGACGGCAATTTGAGCCTGATCCCGAAATGTGTGGATACACTTTACTGGGTTTATCGGCACGAACGGTGGATACTTCCCCGACCCAGCAGACTGGACAAATTACCACGATCAGTCTGCCTACCACCTATTAACCTCTCGCTATCTACTTGATTATGATCTCTTCTCTACACTCTAACTTAAGATTTTATTAGGTACTGAATAGTTAAAATAAAAAATACGAGATAGAGAAATAGAGATACGTTTCTCTAGATTATAATTAATTTAAATCAAATTGTTGGTGGTCTGCAATTAGAATAGTAGAAAATTTGATTGTAGGTATTAAATTTACTCACCAAATTTTTGGCTCTATTTGCTTACTTTCTTAAAATGTGAATTTAAAATTTTATTATTGTTTTTTTTTTATTTCACACGGAATTAATTTTCTATCAAAAACTTACATTTTAAAACATAAATGACTATTAATAAAAATAAACCTAATTAATAAATAAAAATACAGTCAAAAACTAAAATGAAGAAAAAACAAAATATTTCCTTTTTATAAATAAAAAAATTGCTCCAAATCGCTGCCAAAGGGCAAAGTGCCAAGGATACGTTGAATGGCAATGCTGATCCTTTGGCCCAAATATTGCCCAGCCCTTTTGTCTCCCGAGGTGTTGACGAGCTGTTTTGACAACGCCTTGAAAATTTCATGTGCACTTGGTCCCCACGGCCCGAGAGTTTCAACTCCAAACGGCGCAAAAACACATCTCCCAATAAGCTGAGTGTCTTTCGGCCGCTTAAGGTTCTCTGCTTGTAATGCAGCAGCGCCTGGGTCCTTAGAAGTCAAGGACAAGTGGGAAGGCGCCAGGGTGTCCACACACGTGGCATCCCACACTAAAGGCAAACCTATCCTCCATGGAACCAACGTCATTCCATCGAGCCGCTTGCCATCGTCGCGGGCCATGCCACTGGGTTCTAATATGGCTGGCGAACCCACAGACACAAGGGCCCGACGAATGACGTCATTGAGCTCTATTTGCTTATCTAATATTTATTGCTTTTAGTATATCTTAGTATTATTCTACGTGGACAATGTCACGGGTTAGGTATATTGTTACATTTTATGTTTACCTACTATGTTTAATGTTTAAGGTAAATGAAAAAAATATATAAATATTTGCACTATACTAAATTCCACGCAGTATAGGTAAATACTGAGAACTTGGTTTTCTTTCTAAAATTTTGCAAATTGTTTATCGTAATACAATTTAATTTCTTTAGAAAATCCATTATACTTTTAAAAATTAATACAATTAATAAAAAATAATATTAAAAGCCACTAAAAAGATTTTCAAAAGCTTTGTAAACAACTTCCACACTATTAAACTAAAATCACCGCCCTCCATAGAATAATAACGCATATATTGTTAGTCATACAAAAACAATGTCGGTTTTGAGGCAAAAAATATTTATGTGTGCGTAAGCTACTATTCGGTGGGGCAGGGGGTGCTAAGAATCCCCGGCGAAGACCCGGTCACCAACCCAACGAACTTTACTTGGCTCCTCCCAGTAATGTCGTACGGAGCAGAGACGTGGACACTAACAGTGGGTCTGGTCCATAAATTCAAGGTCGCTCAGCGAGCCATGGAGAGAGCTATGCTTGGTGTATCTCTGATGGATAGAATTCGAAACGTTGATATTCGTCAGAGAACGAAAGTTACTGACATAGCTTTTAAAATTAGCAAGCTGAAGTGGCAATGGGCCGGACACATCTGCCGCAGAACCGACGATCGATGGGGCAAACGGGTTCTAGAGTGGAGACCACGTACGGGAAGACGCAGAGTGGGACGACCCCCCGCCAGATGGACAGATGACCTAAAGAAGGTCGCTGGTGGAGGTTGGATGAGGGTAGCGAAAGATCGCGTTAAGTGGCGAGCCTTAGGGGAGGCCTACATCCAGCAGTGGAGAGATACAGGCTGATGATGATGATAATGATGAAGCTACTATTTAATAACGGCGTGGAGAAACATCCATCGAGCGCTTGGTAGTCCAGGGGAAAGTCGATGGCAAGAGGATGCGTGGTAGGTCTCTGATGAGATGGACCGATCAGGTGAAGGTTGCAATGGATCATCCCCTACATGAGTGCACTAGGAAAGCCGGGGTCCGAGAGGAGTGGCGACAGCTTGTTAAGCGTGCCACTAGCACTCCAATGGCGACCACGACCACTCTGCGAAGAGTGTAGCGACTAAGAAGAAGAAGCTACTATTTGACATGACTAAAAATACTGTTAACCAGTTAATAAGAATATAGACGAAACGAAATATCACCAGTTTAATATTCTTTATGCCGCTGAAACCTGGATTCTTCGAGCCAGTTATAGTAGTCGCGTCGATGCCTGTAAAAAGTGGTGCTAAAGGCGTATACCTTGGACAGAGCGAAGAACCTATGCTTCAATACTCAAAAAGTACTATGCTGTCTTCAATCTGCCTACAACGAGTCCTTATTTATTTTGCCCATATCTTAGTTACATTTACGCTCAGATCTCAACTACCGAAACTACATTAAGAGCATAAATAAAACAGCGTCCACAAAACTGGGAATACTGGTAAAACAATATTTTACTCTCTCACTCAGACTTATGCTTCATAAAGCACAAATAAGGTCATCAGATGCCCTCAATATATTGCAAAGGTGGGCGATTCACATATTGAATGACACCACAGTGTCTAAAACCTTCGAACCGCTGCAGCTTTGCCGAGATGTGGCCTCCCTGAGCGTATTCTACAGGCTATACTACGGTGAGTGTTCTGAAGAGCTCCACAACCTTATCCCTTATTCTCTGTTCCGTACCTACATATAAATTGGAGATTCTTACATTTATCGCCGCTGAAGATGTGTGAATAAGCATCTTGATAGGCCGGCATAATGTTAGGGATTCATGTTTGCCGTCTATGGCTGGTGTCAGTTTATTCATGAACCTCGCGTACCGCTTACCATGAGGTGAGGTCAATGTTACATGTCGTGCCGTAACCAGACCCGGATGGCGCAGCATCGTCCGGGACAAAGTAATCCGTAGAAAGAGTCACGACCCTCAGCCTTGAGGAGAACGACGAACGACGATAAAGCTACTATTTTATATTTTTATTAAATTAAGTACATGAAAGTGAAAATATGTCTAAAATTACCGTAATTTGATTTCCTAGAAAGTTAATGGACTATACATTTCTCAAAAGTACGAGTACACTGGTACTTGAATAATCTTTAAAAATGTTGTAATGTGCGAGCGAGAGGGGTGCGAAAGGGTTAAAGCATCGTTATAATAAATTTAAAATCCCGAGAGCTATTGGCACGGTGGTTTGACCTCGAGACTGACTGGTTGTTAAGTAACTTAGCTGTTTTGGCTAAGTTTTACTGGCCTCACTTGTCGTTCGCGTACTTTGTTTCTACGCGATATAATTCTATGACCCCCCTCAATGAATGGAGCCTATTTTGCATGAATAATAGCTTTCAATTAATCAGAGCTTATGCATAAAGGCGGCCATTGTCAATTTACTGATCTGGCATTCACTTATTAAAACATCAATTAGATTGTTTCCGCATAATTCCCGTGTAATTATCTCCCAAAACCTTCAAGTAATCAATAATACTCATCACCTTTTTTTTTATATACTACCACAACCTGTGACCTTGCGCTTACCTGATGGTAAGTGGCGCACAAGTTCCATGAATGATAGCAACTGGAATCAGAAACTCATGACTGACATTAGTCCCTAACACTATAAAATAAAACTCTACGCAATTCTTGTCTGATCCCGAAACGTCTGGTTATACTTTACTGGGTTTATCTGAACGAACGGTGGGCAGTTCCCCGCTCAGTTCCCCGCCATAGTTTTGCGGTTACATCTGAGTTGTATTAAAGCGAAAAGAAGGATAAGGATAACACGATGGTAATGGATTCTAAAAGACTGCAGATAATTGCAGGAACCGCCCAATTATTTTAGCAGATTTATTCTCTCCGTAAAAAAAGCAACTAACCGCATAGGATAATCCTTTTGACCGCAAAGACAGTGCTTACTACTTAATTTTCTGAAAATAATTGTCTGATAAGTAGATTTCAAATATACACAAATTTACACCAGACCGGCGCCGCGGCGGCAGTAGATTGTCAAAATAGTGAATTTTGGTATTTTGATACTGTCATTTGTAACGCGATTTTAGCCAAACTTACTGTTGACTACTGGCTGGTGTTTTACTATTATTTTTTAAATTATTATTTGTTACGTTGATTTATGTTAAATAAAAATTAGAAAGAATTATTTAAAAATAAAATAAAAAAAGATTTTGAAATATAAGTTTATTCATATTAAAAAGTTAGTCAAATATCACAAATTCATCTAGACTATTGGAGATAGACCTTACAGAACATACGTAGGTATTTCTGGAGAATTTGACCTACACTACCTACGCTAACCTACAGACGGGTTGGCCAGGGTCTGATGTCAATTTATTTATGCAGGTTTTTAATGGATTCCACAGGTTTGTATTAGTAGAACCGGGACCTACGGCTCAACATGCTCCCAAAAGATATGATTAGAAAGGAATTCAAGACTTAGCTTTACGCAATTCCAATGGTGCAAGGGGAATACCAATAAAAATTTACACCACTTACTGAAAAAATTAAGCGTGGTTAAATGCCTCTATGAGAACTTTACCGTGTGATGGAGCGCTAAGGATCAAGATGGGCTTGCATTGAGTTTTCCTATTTAAACAAACAAACAAAACAACAAACAAACGTTTATTGCCACATCAATAAGCATTACAATTAGTGAAAATAACAACAATTTAGAATTTAAATCAGCATGATGTGGCAAGGGTCTTGGCTCAGCTTCAGTCAGCTGTGCTGTGTAATGTGATGCACTACTAACGCTGTTGTTATGCCAACACCCCAACTCACGTACATTTCAAACAACTAACCTAAAGGACAACAAGAAAAACAACTTTGAGACACAAGAGGAGGTGTTAATGTTAAATAAATGTATTATGTATTTATATAATAATAATAATCTATACATATATACTATGCTTATATAATAATAAATAAATAATAAACCAAGTAGATACATAAACTATTATAAACTATATAATACACAAACTAGTAATAAATATATACATAACTTAACATCTACATAATCCGTGGGTATGAGAGGCATGCTCGCTTCTAACATTAGTGAAGAGTAGAAAGAGGATGGGTGATAACCACTTACATATAACTCAATAAATATTTTAGGGTCATGTATAAAATTCACATCAAATTATTATTTCTTGGTTCCAGTGACTTCCATCTGCCTTTCCATATTTTGCCCTTCCTTTACAAATGTGGTCGAAATTTTATTTGTAGTCAGTCTCTTTCTGGCTCTTGCAATAGAAAGACTTACTGCTTCACGGATAACACCAAGGACTTTGTCATGTCGACGAGAGTAATAGCCCTTTTTTAGAATAGTAACGCACCCACAATTACAAAATATTTTACAAATATGAACTCCAATTTAGCGTTACCAGAGTAATTGACCGCCTCCCTGATCTAGTGGTAACAATCGTTGCCGTGAACTCTGGAGGTCTTGGGTTCGATTCCCACCGGGGGCAAGTTGTACATTGTATAATTTGTCTCGGTCTGGGTGTTTATATGTATATATTTACAAAAAAAAAAGTATAATATGTAGTTTATCAACCATCTAGTTTCCGTAACACAAGCCTCGTAGCTTACCACGGAAACTAGATGGCGCTGTGTGACCTGTCTGGAAATATTTATTAATTTTATTATTGTTTTCAGCTAAATAAATTTCCCTGCAAAAATATTTTCATTTTGTTGTTAGCTTTCAAATAAAAAGCCCAGTTTATAACTAAATCATAGCTCGAATTACTAAAAACTTGTCAGGCGCAGATATGCATAACCCAAATTCAATTTGTCAGTTTCCAATGTACGAGTATCTATTTGTTTTCTATCACGTTTTATGAAAGCGATCAAACAAAATAGTTTATTTATTAGTGAGACTAAAAACTTTATACATAGAAATAAAAAAAACTTTTTTATTTTCATAGATTTCAAAGTCTGAGCAAACTATTGAAAAAAGGAGTATATAAACTCTCGCTAGGAAAAAAAAACGGACTTTTTGGAGATCCTTTCATAATGTTAATAATTGACTGCCTTCGTAGTCTAGCGGTTAAGTCCGTGGATTTAGACTCGGAGGTACCGGGTTCATATCCTGGGATACAAAAATTATAATTGTATTACATTTTATTAATATTTAATTTATTTGTGATATTTCTCTCCTTTGGCACGGCTGGAGACATCGACGAGCTTGACACTTGTCATGATTTGCGTATAGTAAAGTTGGCTAAACGTGAATCCGCTTATTTATAAGCGTGGTTTCTGACCACCCCGTTAAAAATCGTTATAACTTTCCTATTTTTCTCTGTCTATTATATAAGAGAGAAGACAAATTTCTAAGCATTCCATGGATAGAACGTGCGGGTGCCGGATCCATCGTGTGTGGGTAAGAGATGAGATGAATGGTATCTCGGGCTTGCGACCGACAATATGTTGGTTTACAAAAGATGTCTCCATTTTTTTTTTTTTGCGCATCAAGACCCTCACCATCCACCATTCTAGTCCTCTTGCTACCCAACCAAAAAATGTATTGACAGCAGACTTGCTTAGGCCCAATTCTTTAAGTAAGTGGTGCAAAGATTTTGCTGGAACTCCTCTCGCACCAACTTCCACTGCGTAAAGCTGAGCCTTGAACCCGTTCCTGATCATAATACACACATCAAAAAAGTCTAGGGATCAAGCATGTTTATGCGGATTTCTTGTGATTGAGATTTGGCTTTGTAATAAATTTATGATTTTATAAATTTATATGGATCCTTTTTGGTGCATTTCATAATTTAAAACAGGAACTGTCAATCAAATTCGAGTAAAAGATGAAAATCAGCTGTCAATATTTTCCCTATAAAAACATAAGACGCATTGAAGACATTATTAGTGCTACTGTTTCCCTACTACTGATTAAAACCAACGTTATTATGGAGCGGCGACGTCATTTAAGCAGGGAAGAAATGATCAGAGCCGTGGGAATGATAGAAGCTGGTTCCCGGCAACGTACTGTGGCTTTAGCTCTGAATACAAGTCAGAGTGTTATCAGTCGACTTTGGACACGTTACCGAACCACTGGTACCGTGGCTGAGCGCCATGGAGGACGGTATCGCTGCACCACACGGAGACAAGACCGATACATTCAAATCACAGCTCGAAGAACTCCAACAATAACCGCCATGATGTTAGCCGTGAGCCTTCATCGCTCTTCAGGGAACTTAATTAGCGACCAAACAGTCAGAAACCGCTTGCATGAAGTGAACCTTCATTCCCGAAGACCGCTACGGGTCCCACCTATAGCAATGCACAATCGTAGGACTCGATATCAATGGGCTCTTGAACACAGAAATTGGACAGAAGAACAATGGCGTTTCGTGTGCTTTTCTGATGAGTCTCGTTTTGGTATGAGGCCGGATACAAGACGTATACGACACTGGAGAACCCCTGGACGCCAACAGCGATTAAAATCCTGCCAGGAAGTCCATCCTTATAGTGGTGGAACCATCATGGTATGGGCGGGTATTTCGATCGGCGGAAGAACTGAGTTGATTTGGATCAGAGGCAACCTCAACGCTCAAATTTATGCTGAGACGGTTGTATCAGACGTCATCGTTCCTCTACAAGTGCATATCGGTCCCTTATTTCAGTTAATGCATGATAATGCACGACCGCACACCGCAAGAGTTGTAAGACAGACTCTCGCCGCAGCTAACATCAATGTCCTGCCCTGGCCTGCTCAGTCGCCAGACTTGAACCCGATTGAGCATGCATGGGATATTCTTCAGAGAAGAGCTCTGCCGAATATGGAGGGTATCCAGTCGCAAGAAGACCTTTTTTTGTTGTTGCAACGAACATGGGCGGCCATTCCACAGCGTGATTTGGATGAACTCATTTTGAGTATGCCAAACCGATGTTCTTGTGTTGTTAGTGTTCGCGGTAGAAACACGGATTATTAATTATTTAAGTTACCCAATAAAATTAAAAAAAAAACTGTTATTTCAGTCTTTTTTTCGAACTTTAATGTTAGTGGTTCAAATGTCAAAAATCCCTTTATTAGGAAAATGGCAATTTTTTTTACTAATGCAAAGGTGACTTGGTTTATCGTTACTGTAGACAAACGAAAACATTTTATTTGATCAATCCTTAAAGAAAATTTTAATGAATATCAATCAGGAGAAAAGTTATTGCAAAAATATATGTTGATCCCTAGACACTTTTGATGTGTGTATTTATTCGACTATTCCACGCTCTGACAAGGACTCTGTGTTCTAGGGGCTGTAATGATGATGAAGATGATTACGTATTAATCGGAAATGTTTAATTTAATATAAATTTATACAGACAAGACATTATTGCGTAGCTGTTAGCAATGCATCATGATATTTAGGTTTAACATGATTCACGTGTTAAACCAACATGTAATGAATTTGTGATGTAAATCTAGTTCGCCCGGGCGGCAGTCTATAACTTCAAGCGCTAATATTAGATTGTGAAAATAATTAATTTGGTATTTCTCTGATGAAGTTACTGACATTGCTTTCAAAATTAGAAATCTGAAGTATTATGCATTTCTACAACAGCTCCCTACAAAGTATACAAGTACTTATTATATGTAGTATGTGTATGTATTATATGTAGTGTGTATATGTATATTGTATGTAGTTTAGTATGTAAGTATATCCTTTTCTCTAGAGCCTAATTATTTCCATATTGATCATATCTATATTACGTGTTGCACCTACCTTACACCTTCAACTTTCGACATTATCCTAAAGGTTGGCTGTCAGAGAATGCCTAGTGGCATTAAGCCCGCCTCTTGTACGAGTACATAGTGCAATAAAGTTTTAAATAAATAATATACAATCATGCATTATACTATTTTATTTCATGTACTAAGGTATTTTAATGGAATTGCACGACAACATATGAAGTAATTGTTATGTTGATGCTTATGTGTGTCTCAAAAGTTGTTGCTATAGTTCAGGTTCTCAAGTTGTGGCGCGTCTGGTGGTTGTACCTTCCTTAGAAGGTCTTTGCGGTACTCTAAGGGTCTGGTTGACTGGGGAGATACGTGGCTGGCGCATTTTTTATGTCCGTGATGGGGTGCCTCTGTGGGGGCCTGAGAGCGAGACCGAACACGTTCACTTTATTGTTCTTAAATAACAGAGGATTTGTGTTTTGTCGTGTTTCGGGTTGCTCACGATTAGAATTTAGTTAGAACTTGCTCATATATACATTTGTTGTGTAATTTAGTAATTCAGCGGAAAATGCGAAGTCCACCAAGCGGCGCAAGTATGTAAGTATATTAAAAGATTACATATTTGTGCCGTTTGCTGTAGAAACTCTGGGTCCATGGAGTCCAAGCGCAAAAAGTTTTTAAGAGACATAACACCGCGTCTTGTCGTCTCCTCTGGTGACAAGAGGGCTGGCTCTTTCTTCGTCCAAAGAATCAGTATTGCAATTCAGCGGGGAAATGCAGCCAGCGTTCTTGCCACCATTCCAGGCGGACGGGTCGTATATCCCTATCCTTAATATTAATATTTATTTTATTTTATATTTTGTAAAAATTTTTTTTGAATAAATGTTAACATATTCAGTGTTTATTTTAAATTGCTTGATAAGCTTCTGGTCTTCGCTTACAGCTTACTCTTTGGACCGCTTTGCTGTTTAGTCTTTCACTAACTGGATTAGAATCCTTTATTTATTTATTGAGAATCCAACAGCGTTTCAACTTTAATAAATTAAGTACTTACAAATTAACAATTTTAGGCCACTAACAGGATTCCACATATAATATTAAAAACTGTTATAAGTGATACAGAATAAAAGAAGTAAAAATTCAAAAGTTAAAAATATAATATATTTCAGTTGAACAGATATAATAATATAATGTTATAATTACTCCTACACTTATTATTATTATTTTTAATAATGGTGCATACATGTTTGTGTAAGTATAAGAGTGAGTGTTTGTTTAAATGAGTGTATGTGTGTGTTTTAGTATGATTTATATAATTTAAATATTGATGTGTTACAAATGTCTGTAATAGGTAAAAATGTTTTGACTTTGACTTTGAAGTGACAATGGGATTATTAGCTATATTAGATGGGCGTTCCAGAACTTATCTGGAGAATTTCGTCTACACTTGCCATGCTCTGGTTATTTGTTAAGTGTTTTGGCAATTTTATTTCATATTGTTATTTAGTGCTACCTTGACGAAGTCGTCTAGCTGAATATGAAGTTACATGAAATGTACCAGTCGTGACATTAAGTCAAATTCATTGAGTGTAGAAGTGCACGTCCGCATATTGCATTTCGCTTCGACTGCTATATCCTCGCCGTTGTAAGGCATGTGCCCAATTGTGTGCATTTGATGCTCCGAATAGAGAATTCCATTAGTGGAATAGCTGAGATCCTCTGATAACTAACTACCTAGTATAATATACGATAAGGTACACTATTGAGCAACGTAAACGGGTTACTAAAACCAGATTCTAACAGGATTAATTATATTATTTATATTTAATTATTTTGAAAAGATACACACACGACCGACTATATGACGCTAATAATATAAAAGTTTATCTTACAATATTAAACCAGTTATTTATTAATTTTATTACGTATACAAAGGGGAAATGGTGCCAGTCTCCTTGGTACTATATCGGATAGGACGTCTCTACGAGACATTTTATATTTATAGTTTAATTTATATTTAACTTTATTTTTATTATTTAAGAAGCTTTTAATTTATATTTAATGTATATTTCTTTACTTCAAATAAAATGTTATTTATTTATTTATTATGATCGCCAACAGTGCTAGCAACTGTATGTAAAATGGATTATCACTTAAAATAAGACAGGAACAAGATTTACCTATTATTAAGATGAACCTATTGTTTACATGTATCTATGCATTTTAAGTTAAAACGATTATCTCCGGGTCTCAACCGCCGAATTTAAGTCAAGGTATTAAAGTTTAAAGCCTTTGTTCGTGACCTGTTTTCTTTGGTTTCGAGTGTAACCTAGGATAATACAATCGCTAAACTATTTATAATGGAAATGTTTGACAGTAAGTACGTAGATATCTGCTTGGCTGTGCTACTGACATAATCTCGTAGCATTTTCGTAGCACCGATTAAGTCGTAGTAGTCTACGGTCAATTTCCGACTCAGGGCAGCGGGCGGCGCAGGCTTACAAATGTAGAAGAAGCGTATGTACATATGTCTGTTGTATTAATTTTTTTTTAAATTTATTTAGGCAACAGTATACACATACAATATAACAGATAAACAAAATTGGCTCTGTCGGCACTTATTAAGATACTAAATTGAAAACTACAACTACATAAATATTAACCAGTATGTTTCCTTTAAAGGCTTTAAGGTGATAAGTTTACACTTCTTTATACCAAATTAATAAGAATAAAAAAACATTAAGAGCCGAAAGGATTGTTTATATATAATAGAAATAAAATATTAAGGAAAATACGTCAACAAATCTGAATACAAAAATCAAGATACTGTAATAACTAAAATATGATATCATATATCTACCTCCGTAGTCCAGCGGCTAAGCCTGGGGATTTAGACTCGGAGGTATCGGGTTCGATTCCAGGACACAATAATATTTATTAATTTAATATTTAAATTATTTGTGAGCATTCTCGAGTTTGGTACGCTAGAGACATCGACGCTTGCCACTTGTCATAATTGGCCTATAGTAAAGTTAGCTAAATGTGAATCTGTGGCCTCCTTCTGTGAGCACGCCATGCTCCAGAAGGAGGCGGCGGAACGGGAGCGGGAAGAAGACCCGAACGCCCCTCCCTTCCGCCAGAGGAGAAGACAGCGCAGGAGGCGGCAGTACGCTGCCCTCCTGCCCACCTGAGGGGCCCGAGCGGTGTCACGGGGGTGACATCGCTCACATAGGGCCCCACGAGACGGCGCGCGCGGTTGTTCCCGCGCGCCTCTCCGAAGGCGAGGGAGGAGACTCGCTCTCTCTCTCCCTCCTCGCCATGAAGGCGCCCGCACATTAGCGGGCGACGCCGGCGGGCGGTGGTCGTTTGCATATTGCTCCTCGCCGTCCGCCATCAACACAAGGCGTCTCGAGGAACACCATCAGGTTTTAGTCGGTGCGAGCCCGACATAACCTCCCCCCTGTCCCCCGACTCCGGGAGGGGGGGTATCCGGTAGGGATTTCCTGATGTAAAAAAAAAAAAAAAAGCTAAATGTGAATCCGTTTCTTTATAAGCGTGGTTTCTGACTACCCCGAAAAGGAAAACGGTCGTTACTTACTTTACTTTTTTAAAAATATTATGTCAAAGATACAACAATTTATAAATACATGGTTATAAGGTATTTACATATAACTCTAATTACGGATACATTATTACCAACAATCAACAATATTATTGTATAAACTTATTAATTTAAAAAAAATATTTTTAACAACAAGTGAAATGTGCAATGATGAATCCATGGGACCTCAATTTACATGTGTTCTATGTTTCGCTTTCGCGTCTATACTTCTCAACCAATTTTATATATTATTTGGAATTCTGGGATGTCATGATGTCACTATGAATTAACTATGATGTCATGATGAGAGCGTGACATCGTGTCCACCTGATAGTATGCGAGGTCCGAGAATTGGAGCAACTGACATCAGTGCCTACCATTATGCCGTCCAATCACAATGCTTCGTCACACTTTGCTTGAAGGACTCTAGGTTATAGGAATGGGGAAATACACTGGCTGGGAGAGCATTCAACATCCTCAGCGTGCAACAGATGTAAGAGTCTCCAAATTTATATGTATGCGTAGGGATAGTGGCTACGGTAAGGGGTATTTTGGCCTGTGGTTGTGGTTCGGTTGCGAAATAGAGTCAAATGTAGTGGTGCTTTTCAGAACACTCACCATAGTATAGCTTGTAGATCACGCTCAGTTCAAGACTTTAAGACTGTATATCATCACAACCCTTAGAACATAGAGTCCTAGACTTCCACTGTTGGAGATAGCCTTCCAGAACATATATCTGGAGAATTTGGCATACACACGCCGCACTGGGTTGTCGAAGTTTTGATGTTAATTTATAAACGATTTCACAAGTTAGCATTGGTGGAACCGGGACTGACGGTTTAACGTGCTTTCCGAGGCACGGAAACGGTGGTGCTGTAAATCTTTGAAAAATATACGTCAAAAAGTATTTCATGAAGTACCAGCTGGAGTTCAAACCGCAAACCTTTTTGGATTAGAAAAGGATCGTACAACCAAACCACCACCACTTTTATACCTACAACCTATACTGACTAAATTTATTATCATTCTAATCTACCACTTTACGTCTCTCAGTGGGGTTTAAATTTATTTGAGTCCCATTGATGAACAAAGACAACTACAAATGAAAGCTTAAGGTGGGGTTAGACCAAACGAGCAAATGCTCATTCTATCTGCTCTATATATTGTATTATCAAAGCATTCATTCGTTGTTCTACCTTTGCTCACGACTTCTTTAGAATATTCCTAAAATGTTATCTTGATGTAAACTGTAGCATAGAGTCATCTTGCACGTGCTCTTATCTCGAAATGGTTTCTTCAAAAGGTGCACTCTACCGCCTGGTCTGTCTTAGCTTATAGTGTGACTATTTACAGTAGCTATATTTTAGGCGTTATTTTGAATTTTGTAATAATTTTGTTATTTTATTGTTTCTCTTCCCAAATGATGCTTATCATGTATTGCCCCAGATGCTCGTTTATGTATCATAAAATGATATTGTATTATATCAATACTGTAAAAATTTGACGTGTAAAAGTGCAGAATACATCTCTTTTTGTCCTTGATGAATTGAATTGCTCTTTTTCTGGCTTTTTGTTTAGTCTAAACCCACCTTTACATAATCACAGTAACTCAAGATACATCAACCGACCACAACGTAACATTGACTTTCATTTAGGACCTGATACAACTGTGGCGAAATTCCTTATCATATTTTTGTACCACCTTCTAATAACAATATTTGACACGATATTTATGTTTTTCTCAAATTATAAACAATCAAGACAGTTCTCAAAACAAATTAATACGAATAAACTTATGTTATAAACCAAAAAGTAATCACTTTTACGTTATGTGCATTCGTATAAATAACAAGTTACCAGAGGTTCTTAAACAATTATCCAATAATCAGTTCAAATATAAAATAAAGAAGTGAGTTTTATTCGTACAAATTAAAAAATTGCATTAATAAATTGACTAAAAACCAACAAAAAAATACGTAAAAACTAAACTCATGATATACGAATATTAATTAATTTAAATTTAGTATAATATATACTGTGTGTGAGCTATATAAAAACTATGTACTAACTTACCATATACCATTTAAATAGTGACTTTTAAATTAGAACCCTCTGGGATTGTGCGGAGCGATGGCAAAACACCCCGGCATGACTGTTGGACCATGGAAACCTGGCAGGTCTCTGGCGTGGGATGCGACGTGTGTGTGTGTGTGTGTGGCAGCGGTTTCGGGTTGACACAATGGGACCATGGGGTCCCTCAGCCAAGCGTCCGGCAAAAGATTGTCCAAACGGCTAACTAACGGAAAAATCTTGAGACATGAAGCAATTTTTTTTGCCAACGTCACTCTACCGGGAGGAAATGTTGCCAGTCACTTCTCTTGGGGACATTTTTTATTTATTGAATTTTATTTTGGTTTAATTGTTAATTGATTTTAGTTTATAGGTATATAATTGTATAAAGTAGTTGGTAATTATATTTTTAAATTTAGTTAATATATATTTTTCGAATATATTGTGACTTCAAAAAAATATGTCATTGTTGGAACAATGTATGCAACTTATTATTTTGTGATGACGTTTAGCCCTGTACTTTACATAAGTCAATGTAGAATACAGAATTGTTATTCTCCGTCGTTTGCGTCGCTGAGGAAATTGGCACCAATTAGTAGAACGCATTGACATATATCTATGGACATGAATTGTTTGTTAAATTGATGGCCCCAAAATTTGCTATGTATTATTAACATTTTCATTGTATAGTTCAATTTAAGATTACTATTTAGATAATGCACTAAGAAGTTTTTATTAAATTTTCCAAAATATATCAATTATTAAACTATGTAAATGAGATGTTTTATTATTTATACATACACGCTTTTATAAATTTGAAATGCTATAGTGCAACAATTACGTTTTTTATTGTTGATAATAATTTTAATTGATTTTTCTTTGTTTTTTTAACAGGTATTTATGCGATTTACCTTAGAGACATGTACGAGTATCTATATTAATTGTCGACCCGTGACCACGGCCAATGCAACTTGGCTGAAACGTCGGGAGAAATATGTCTCTAAGGTAAATCGCGTAAAGACCCGTTAAAATTATAAAAACAATTATGAATATGCGCGGAAGTTTAATATATTAATTTTATTTGTGAGTGTAGTAGTTTTTAGTATGATTATAGATATTATATATGTGTTTCTTATATTTTTTTATTTAATTTATTAGATTAGTCTGGTAGGTAGGTGAAATGTTACAATTAATTAAACATTTAGTTTGTCGATTATTGTTTTTTCGGGCCAATATTTGTACATAATGTCTTGTCCTTTTACACCTAGTCGATGGTGAGGCGATATTTCTGTGGCGCCGAACTGCAGAGTCCTCCGCCTTTATCTTTCTCCATTCAATTAATAATCATGGGAAACGATGCAATTCTCAATTCGACGGCGGTCATTAATTTAGTTAAAGGAAACGCTAATTAATAAGAAAATACAAGTAATTTTGAATTAGATGTGACTGCAGTCCGTTTTTATTAACGAATAAAATTGGTACAGCATTTAAAAAGTTATTCATCAATGTTGTGTACACTTCGATCTCCAAAGTAGCTTAACATCCCAAAAGATATCATTCCTTTCTAAAGGCCTGGCGTATATAAAGTGGACTACAGCTGTAAGAGTTCATCACTGGCCAAACTAAGCGCATGATAGCCGAAGAAACATGTAGCAGCAGTAAAAACTGCCAAATAAACAAGTCAGCTATAGCAGAACACCTAATAGTGATCTAGTGGTAAAAACGTTGCCGTGAACTCGGGAGGTCGTGGGTTCGATTCCCACCGGGGGCAATTTGTACATTATATAATTTGTTTTGGTCGGGGTGTTTATATGTATAATATGTATATAATTTTAAAAAAAAAAAGTATAATATGTAGTTTATCAACCATCTAGTTTCCGTAACACAAGCCTCGTAGCTTACCACGGAAACTAGATGGCGCTGTGTGAGCTGACTGGAAATACTTATTATATTATTATTTATTAATATATAGTGGCACAAACCAATGGATTGAACGACATGACCTGAAGATACTCCCCACGGATCATCAATATAATAGTACGTGAAGAAGAAATAAACACAATAAAATCAGTAGAGAGGGGGGTTATAAGCTATCTTCATCGTGGAATCCAGTAATTAGTCGGTTCCGACGCCAGGATAAATCGCCCGGTGTCGCCATGGATATTATGAGTGTTGTGTTTCGCTATTTCTAAAAACTTTAAAGTGATAAGATCTGCTCAACTTATGCATCCGTTTCGTGTTCGGCTTGCGTAAGTATGACCATGTATCCCAATATCGTATTCAATTAAAGTGGCTCAATATCCGCTTCCACAGATCTGCACATCTCTTGACTTCACTTTACGGCATTCTTTACAATCCCCAAACTCCTTTATACCTTAAGACTCGTTTCCAGTTCCTTGGAGACAGTCATAATCTTCATCTTCGCTCTGCTAATAACAATCAACTCAAAATTCCTACCCATTCTTCCAGCAGATATTCAGATTCTTTTACAGTTTCCGCTGCTCGGGAGTGGAACAAATTTCCTCTGGTTATCAGACGGGCGCTCATAGATCTTCCTAGTACCTAAGTAAGCTAAAACATTTGGTTGATTTTGTCACCTTAAAAACAGCCTACTACGCCTTTGTTCATTCCATAATTGCTTACGTTATAACCATATGGGGTAACGCGGCAGATATTCGAAAAGTGTTCATACAACAAAAGAGATCAATTAGAATATTGTTTAATTTAAAAGCCAGAACCACAGTACGAAATTATTTTGTTGATGCCAAGATTATGACAGTCACGTCTCTGTATGTATATAGTTGCTTACAGGAGGTTCATGGGAAAGCTAATGAACTTCCAAAAATATCTAGTTTGACTAAGTATAACCTAAGAAACAAGAATGAAATCTATATAAGGCAAACCAGGTTAAGAAAAACGTTTAAACAAGGTTTGCAGTTGAAAATTACATTATACAATAAACTACCTGAGATTATAACTAGACTACAACCAAGTGAATTTAAAACAAAATTGAAAATCTTTTTCCAAAATAATGCTTTTTATAACCTGTCAGAATTTATTGACATGCCTTTGACGGAAAATTCTTTTAAATAGTTGTATAGTTTTGTGGTCTTATGCCTTCTACTGTATTGTGTTCCTATGCTCCTTTGTCTACGATGCATGGTGTTAATAGCATTACTGTTATCATTTTAGTATTTGTTAACTGACATACCAAAATATAACGATTGTTATATAGGTGAAATATACAAATATATATATCATACTATTTTTATTGTGTGTAAACAGTACTATATACTTACTTAGTTTCGTATTTGTGTATATATATATATATATTTATGTATTGAAGTAGTAGTATGTAGCGATTATTATGTATTGTATGTAAATTGTATATTTATTATAATGCACCCCGCAAATCCTCTACCACACTCCAAAAGGTTAGCTGTTATAAAATGCATTAAGTTCGCCCTTGTACATTACTTTTAAGTTTTTTGTGCAATAAAGAGTTTATAAATAAATAAATAAATAAGTGGGTAGGTTTACATCCACCGCTCTTTATGTACGAAGGCCACACCGCACAGCACCAGTCGACCCGTGACCACGGCCAATACAACTTGGCTGAAACGTCGGGAAAATATGTCTCCCAGGTAAATTGCGTAAAGACCCATTAAAACTATGAATATACTGTTTATCAATAAAGCTAAGAGATTAAGGAATTCAAGAAGGCCTAGCGTTCTTTTTCTGGTTTCATTGGTGAATATTCTCTATCCGTTTTCTATTATTATATTACATTATATCTATCCTTGAATTATCATTGAAATATAAATTAAATCTGAAAGCAAATTGTCCTTGTCTCCAAGTTATTTTCTAAAAAAATATTATTTTTAAATAAAATGTTTCTTTTGGGATAATTAATTTAGTCTGAGATCGTAAACAAGCCGCCTTAATCCATAGTAATATTATAAATGTGAAAGAAGCTTTATCTGTCTGTCTGTTTTTTTTTTTATTGCACTTTGATTTTGATTTTTGGCACACACCTAATACCAATTAAAGGCCCAATTACATTATTGCACCCATACGCGTTGCGCTCCAGTTGACTTAGCACCGTTTTGAATGAAAATATATGAGCGATACTATAATATATGAGATAGATATATACTAGGCGCAGTGGATCGGTTGTAAGAACGCTTTCTTTAAAATCAATAAATTTAAGTATATGTTCTGGAAGGATTTCTAGCAGCGCAGGTCTAGTACTCTGTGTTCTAGAGGCTATAATGATAAAAATTGTTTGTTTTTTTTACATTTTACTAAATAATAAATGTTTACAACGTCCCATGCCTAGCGAGCGGCATTTGGTTTGTCTTTTGTATTTTTTTAGCACAAAATAAATAAATAAAATAGCATACCAACAACAAAGCACCAACAACTGGGTATTGTCTAAAAAGCATTGTCATATTGTATGGAAATTCGGCTAATGAAATTTCAAGATGCATAATTTTATATACTTTGAATTATGAATATAAAATGAGAAAATGTTTTACATGAAAAAATACTTTTGCACGCTAAAACCTACTCGCTAATGATTTATGGAGCTCACATACTAAAATATTTCAGGTAAGCTTTTTAACTTGGATGGGTTTTACGAGAAAAAATATTATGTATGTGAAGTACCTAGAATCATGCACTTAATATACCGGCCTGGTCCAAATCTATTGTGATTTAGTTTCGCTTACTTACTACGGCTTAGACTGTTACGTGTAGAAGTTAGATTCTCAGAATAGTAGATTCCTTTATCTATTATATAGTTTAGCCGAGCTAAATTAGCTTACGTCACATTTACAAAATATTGCAGGAATATCAGTGTTCGAGCGTATCAGTGTCAACTTATATATCATTTCGTTTTATTTCGTTTCGTTTTGTTTCGTTTAGTTTCATTTCATTTCACTTCACGTTACTTTACTTTACTTCACGTCATTTCACTTCACTTCAATTCAAGTCAATTAACTTCACCTAACCTCATTTCACTTTATGTCTACAGTCGCAAATTGCAGACAAATACGATGATGACAGCCATATGCCAGCTAATAATGTTTTTTTTTTATTATTAGGGCCACCTAAAGGTTCTATCGCTTACCACTATACCTCTATTACACGGACAACGTCAGGTCAAACAGCTAGTAGTTCTATATTTCTTTTAACCTTGTCCTATCCTCTATTTTGTAATTTTCTTTACGAAAATATACTTGACCCATATTAGTAATACCTATCTAAATTGGGAAAATAAAGGTGTTGTCAATTTTAAAAACATGGTAAGTGATTATTATTATTATGTATATTTTATTTTTAAAAGTAATTTTTTTTAATCATAAGATACATAAATTCGCAGCAGCTGTTTTAGTGCATATAATCACTAATAGGTTAGGACACTTGCTTAAAAACCAAAAAGAATTCGGTTCGCACTTCGCCATGTATCAATAAGAATTAGTTATTTATAATAAGGGTAGCCAACAGTGCTAACATCACACATGTATTTGTATTTAAAACTAAATATGAAATTAGATGCTGCACCTATTATGAGCGACCACCACACTACCACTTTAGCCTTTATGGCCTATAAAACATAACAATTTTATAAAAATTATACAAAAACTAAATGTTATTCAAAAATCTAAATCTAAAACTAAAACAATTAAAATAACGACACGATCTGTCATCCGATCTGCTGTGAGCCAAATTGTACCATCTTTAGGCTCTTCAAATCGGCCGTCCTAGAAATCATCAGATTGTCACGTTAAAGTATATATTTGTTATAGAATTTTAATACTACCGCTCCCGTGCCTCTGATAATACGTTAGCCTGTAGGCATTCTTTACCAGCTAACCTGAATAAAATTGTTGAAAAACATTGCTCGCTAATCTATCTGACCAGCTAATTCTCTGGAAATAAGTTCTGGAACGCCCATATCCAGCAGTAGAGATCTAGGACTGTGTTATTGACAAACATTTTTATTTTATTTTTTCCCCAATGTATTTAAAAGTCTTACTAGGTTTTACAATGCGACATCCGATCTATCTAGTCATTTGGTCCTGAATTATTACTTTTCCTTGAATCATAATAATTGCTTACTTAAATACGTTTATTTGTCAAAATAGTGATTTCTTTCAGTTTTTTTGTTTTGTGAGTATCACCGAGATTACATTACTTTTGTTAATATATGTGACCTTGCGCACACCTGATGGTAAGTGGCGCGTGAGGTCTATGAATGTTAGCGACTGGAATCAGACAATGACTGACATCAGTCGCTAACACCATGACGGCAATTCAAGCCTGATCCCGATATGTGTGGATACACTTTACTGAATTTATCAGCATGAACGGTGGATACTTCCCCGCCCCGACAGACTGGGCAAATTACCACCATTAGTCTGCCTACCACCAATTTCAATAACTAAATACTATACGAGTGAACTTTTTAAACCTTCTCATACACTTATTATTTACCTTAAATACATTTCTGCCGGTGTTTCGGTCAAGTTCAATCGAGAAAGGTTCAAGCTATGGTCAATGTTGATTTTGACCGCCTCCGTGGTCTAGTGGTAACAAACGTTGCCGTGAACTCGGGAGGTCGTGGGTTCGATTCCCACCGGGGGTAAATTGTACATTGTATAATTTGTCTCGGTCTGGGTGTTTATATGTATAATATGTATATATTTACAAAAAAAAAAGTATAATATGTAGTTTCCGTAACACAAGCCTAGTAGCTTACCACGGAAATTAGATGGCGCTGTGTGATCTGTCTGGAAAAAAAATAATTAAAATCCAGTAATTAAGCGGTTTCGACGCCGCGTCGCTATAAATCGCCCGAATTATTTTGAGTGTTGTGTGTCGCGATTTCTTAAAACTTTCACAGTCACGAATACTCATTATACATTAAAAAAAGTATCATCACGACCACAGATATAGATCTAACATCACGACCCTGGTGCATTTACGGCATTAAATCTCCTGCACTTGTTTTGGTTTTGTATAAAGAATGTATTATTATTATTTAGCGTATTTCGCCATGCGGTCTCTTGCCTTCGATTTTTCCTACGACGACAAGCCTTTCTAGGTTGCCAGATCTTCTTCGGTTTACTAGTATATCGCCAAAATATAGGAACGTGTAGGAAGATGGAAGAAAGACTAGCAGTGATTGGTATGTTTCTAAAACGTATTTAATAATAGTGAAAAATATAGGAACGTGTAGGAAGATGGAAGAAAGGCTAGCAGTGATTGGTATGTTTCTAAAACGTATTTAATAATAGTGAAAAATATAGGAACGTGTAGGAAGATGGAAGAAAGGCTAGCAGTGATTGGTATGTTTCTAAAACGTATTTAATAATAGTGAAAAATATAGGAACGTGTAGGAAGATGGAAGAAAGGCTAGCAGTGATTGGTATGTTTCTAAAACGTATTTAATAATAGTGAAAAATATAGGAACGTGTAGGAAGATGGAAGAAAGGCTAGCAGTGATTGGTATGTTTCTAAAACGTATTTAATAATAGTGAAAAATATAGGAACGTGTAGGAAGATGGAAGAAAGGCTAGCAGTGATTGGTATGTTTCTAAAACGTATTTAATAATAGTGAAAAATATAGGAACGTGTAGGAAGATGGAAGAAAGGCTAGCAGTGATTGGTATGTTTCTAAAACGTATTTAATAATAGTGAAAAATATAGGAACGTGTAGGAAGATGGAAGAAAGGCTAGCAGTGATTGGTATGTTTCTAAAACGTATTTAATAATAGTGAAAAATATAGGAACGTGTAGGAAGATGGAAGAAAGGCTAGCAGTGATTGGTATGTTTCTAAAACGTATTTAATAATAGTGAAAAATATAGGAACGTGTAGGAAGATGGAAGAAAGGCTAGCAGTGATTGGTATGTTTCTAAAACGTATTTAATAATAGTGAAAAATATAGGAACGTGTAGGAAGATGGAAGAAAGGCTAGCAGTGATTGGTATGTTTCTAAAACGTATTTAATAATAGTGAAAAATATAGGAACGTGTAGGAAGATGGAAGAAAGGCTAGCAGTGATTGGTATGTTTCTAAAACGTATTTAATAATAGTGAAAAATATAGGAACGTGTAGGAAGATGGAAGAAAGGCTAGCAGTGATTGGTATGTTTCTAAAACGTATTTAATAATAGTGAAAAATATAGGAACGTGTAGGAAGATGGAAGAAAGGCTAGCAGTGATTGGTATGTTTCTAAAACGTATTTAATAATAGTGAAAAATATAGGAACGTGTAGGAAGATGGAAGAAAGGCTAGCAGTGATTGGTATGTTTCTAAAACGTATTTAATAATAGTGAAAAATATAGGAACGTGTAGGAAGATGGAAGAAAGGCTAGCAGTGATTGGTATGTTTCTAAAACGTATTTAATAATAGTGAAAAATATAGGAACGTGTAGGAAGATGGAAGAAAGGCTAGCAGTGATTGGTATGTTTCTAAAACGTATTTAATAATAGTGAAAAATATAGGAACGTGTAGGAAGATGGAAGAAAGGCTAGCAGTGATTGGTATGTTTCTAAAACGTATTTAATAATAGTGAAAAATATAGGAACGTGTAGGAAGATGGAAGTAAGGCTAGCAGTGATTGGTATGTTTCTAAAACGTATTTAATAATAGTGAAAAATATAGGAACGTGTAGGAAGATGGAAGAAAGGCTAGCAGTGATTGGTATGTTTCTAAAACGTATTTAATAATAGTGAAAAATATAGGAACGTGTAGGAAGATGGAAGAAAGGCTAGCAGTGATTGGTATGTTTCTAAAACGTATTTAATAATAGTGAAAAATATAGGAACGTGTAGGAAGATGGAAGAAAGGCTAGCAGTGATTGGTATGTTTCTAAAACGTATTTAATAATAGTGAAAAATATAGGAACGTGTAGGAAGATGGAAGAAAGGCTAGCAGTGATTGGTATGTTTCTAAAACGTATTTAATAATAGTGAAAAATATAGGAACGTGTAGGAAGATGGAAGAAAGGCTAGCAGTGATTGGTATGTTTCTAAAACGTATTTAATAATAGTGAAAAATATAGGAACGTGTAGGAAGATGGAAGAAAGACTAGCAGTGATTGGTATGTTTCTAAAACGTATTTAATAATAGTGAAAAATAAATATGTGTCCTATATTCGTTTGAACGAATAATTTATATCTATCATTTTGTTTGAATACCCCGATATTTTATCTTCCTATGACTTAGATTATTAAAAATCTGTTGAACTTTTATTAAAATATTTACGATCACAAAATTTTGAATGGAAAATCTCTGTAGAATAAAGATCAGCAATATTTAAATTCATTTCCAAAACAATAATAATAATCCCATAAAGACTACTATAAAAAAAAAACTTATAAATAATATATTTTCAAAGATTTTTCTTGTCTAAGCGTTTTTGTATCACGTAAATGAATTTAAAAAATAAATCTTCGTCATTCATTACAGCCCCTAGAACACAGCGTACTAGACCTCCACTGCTGGAGATGGGCCTTACATAACATATATCTGGAGAATTTGGCCTACACTAGCCACGCTGGCCAGACGACTTGGCGAGGAAAGGGTAGTGTAGTTTTGAGAAATGTATGAATAAGCTTTCTAAAAAATAAAATTACGGACATTCTAGCGATAAATTAGATAGATGGCGCCGTATCAGACTGGAAAATACTTATGGATAAAATTGAACATCATTATAGAATCCCAGATGAACTAGCTATATCAGCCTATAGGCCAGACATCTTAGTGTTTTCTCGGAACTTGAAAAAAGTTATTCTTATTAAACTTAGCGTTCCGTGGAAATCAAATATGCCAAAAGACCACAACATAAAGTCGAAAAAATATTATGATCTCACAGAAGAAATGATTAGGAACGGGTTTAAGACTTAGCTTTAAGCAGTGAAAGTTGGTGCGAGAGGCAGCAAAATCTTTGCACCACTTACTGGAGAAATTGGGCCTTTTGTTGAGATAAAAGAGAACAAGGTGGATGGTGAACGTCTTATTGCGCAATGATAAAAAAAGACCTGCTTTGTAAACCAGCCTATTGTCGGTCGCCCGAGACACCATTCTTCTCATATCTGCCCACACACGATGGATCCGGCAACCGCACGGTGAATCCATGGAATGCTTACAAATTTGTCTTCATATTTATGTTTTAGTAAAATAGAGGAAAATCATTATAAATGTATTTGCTATATGAAAATGAAAATATGTCCTTAATGACAGTAATTATTTTCTAATATTATTTCCTAGAAAACCGATTGATAAATTACTTAAAAAATATTTTAAGGGGACGACTCTCGGAGACGAGAATTTATTTTTTACTTAATATACTTCCGTAATGAGATTGGCTTATTATTACATGTAACCATTCAATATCTTTTTCCCAAACAAACAGTAGGTATCCGTTGCGTTTCATTAAGCGACCCGGATTCGATATTGGTTCCTTTATCTACACTTATAATAATACAGCCACAATGTTTATTGTCCCCATTTATTAGCAGTAAAAGTTCTTAATTTGTTTGCGGCTCTCGTAAAAGTGTTTACGACGCTAACGTGATTACATCACGGCCTAACGATACCTCCGAGACATTGCACTTCTAAATCTATCATCGACAAATATTATAGACTGTGAAATCGTCCAGGCCTGGATGACTAATAGACCTGGGGCAGCAGTCTCGACATTTCATAACGATCGCTAACCATCTAGAAGCAAATGCCAAAATGTCAGTTGGCTGGGCGCCGACAATGGGTATTAGTTATTCAAAATCAAAGTCACGTAAGAGTAGTATAAAATTATGTATTATTTAGATCACTTTCTAATCGAACAATTTTGGACTTGCTTTTTTGCAAACATAAATATGACTATTTTAAAATTAGAAAAAAATGTCTAAGCAAGAGTTTAGACTAGGGTTAGTCTTGGGTCTTGCTATCATATGACTAACCCTAGTCTAGACATTAGACATTTTTTTGTATGTACTTACTATATATTTTTGTTTGTTCTTACTATATATTTTTGTTTGTGCTTACTATATATTTTTGTTTATGCTTACTATATATTTTTGTATGTACTTACTATATATTTTTGTCTGCTCTTACTATATATTTTTGTTTGTGCTTACTATATATTTTTGTATGTACTTACTATATATTTTTGTTTGTTCTTACTATATATTTTTGTTTATGCTTACTATATATTTTTGTTTGTTCTTACTATATATTTTTGTATGTACTTACTATATATTTTTGTTTGTTCTTACTATATATTTTTGTTTGTGCTTACTATATATTTTTGTTTGTGCTTACTATATATTTTTGTATGTATTTACTATATATTTTTGTTTGTTCTTACTATATTTTTTTGTTTGTGCTTACTATATATTTTTGTTTGTGCTCACTATATATTTTTGTTTGTGCAAACTATATTTTTTTTTTTTTCAATTAGTAAGTGTTTCGTGTCTTTTTTTTCAGGGTTTCTAGGTAAAAATAAACTCTGCCTATGCCGGTCCCAAGCCCGGATGAAAAAGGAGGAGGGTTGGTCAGAGGGAGACAAATCCGTCCGTAAAACTGTCATCGCCGAACATCGGGCGGCGACTAACGAACCCGACAACTTCGTATCCAGTCAGTATATGCGAAGCGGCCCCAGTGGCCGAGAGGAGACTACCTAAATTACCTCTGAAAGTCTGAAAGTGGAAGGACGTGGGAGCCCACCACTTAACACTTTCCCATGAAAACCCCCCCCATGGAAATACCAATGTCAAACGATGAGATGTTATACGATCCGACTGACGCTCGGCGCTACCCAGTACCCGGGCTGGCTAGTGTGAAATGTGTTACCGATGCTCCCAACGAGGTGACTCGCCAGGCCTCGAGAGGGAGGAATATTACTGACGACGACAATGAAAACATCATCAAGAAGACCTCAATACGCGACCATCACCGTATTGGCACTTGGAACGTCAGAGGCCTGATCAAACCAGGCAAACTCTGCATCGTGGAAAAAGAAATGGAATGTCACAAACTTAGCTTTCTTGGTCTTAGTGAAACACACCTACGCGGCAAAGGCCACTACGCGACGGCCACAGGAAGCACTTTCTATTTTTCTGGCACAGACGATGCTAGTAAACATGGTGTCGGCATTCTGGTGCCACCCAGAATAAACAGGTCCGTACTCGGCTATAACCCAATTTCTGATCGCATCATCTCACTAAAGATAAATTGCAAGCCAACCAACCTCAACATTGTCCAGGTATATGCTCCAACATCGCAAAGTACGGAAGAGGAAATCGAAGGTTTCTATGGATTACTTGGAGATACTATAAAAATGATTCCCAACCGGGAAATTACCCTCGTACTCGGTGACTTCAATGCTAAAATCGGAAATACTACAGGAGATGACCATATCCGTAAGTTTGTTGGAAAGTATGGTCTCGGCATAAGAAACGAACGAGGAGAAAAGTTGATAAGCTTCTGTGTGGAAAAGAATCTCAATATTCTTAACACTAACTTTCAGCACCATCCGAGAAGGCAATACACATGGAGGTCCCCTGGAGACCGATACCGGAACCAGATAGACTACATCTTAATCAACTGTCGATGGAGATCATCCGTAAAAAATACGAAGACGTTTCCTGGAGCTGAATGCGGCTCGGACCATAATCTGCTCGTCACAGAATTCGCTCTGCGATTAGCAGCACCTAAAACCAAGCAGATCAAGCCAAGACTTCTTGAGAACACTGAGCGAGCAATTTTTCAAAACTCAGTCGAAGAAAGTTTAAAGAATGACCCTCCACCCCAAGAGATAAGTGCAAATTCGGCATGGGAACATCTTAAGGGCTATATAGGCAAGGCATTAGACGACATCCGAAAGTCCAGGAAACCAGAACAGAAGCGGAAGGGGTACATCTCTGACCCTACATGGGAACTCATTCAACAAAGGAAGGAGCTCAGGATTAAAGGACTACAGAACACAGTAATCGCTGCTGATTACTCCAAGCTCTGTAAAAGTATTAACAAGCAATGCCGACGAGACAGAAATGCTTTTATCGAGGGGATTTGCAGAGATATTGAAGACCACTCACGAAGACTACAAACTGCAGACCTCTTTAAAAAAGTTCGCGTTCTCTCCAAACAGTTTAAGCCTAAGACCTGGGTTATAGAAGACGCGAACGGTCAACCTGTGCACGAACTGGACAAAATTGCTGATCGCTGGAGAGAGTACTGCGAAGGGCTCTACAAAAACCCCGAAAGCATAGAGAACACATATCTGACTGAGTGGGATACGTTAGAACGGGAGCCTGATATCCTTCGCACTGAGGTTCTTGCTGCACTAAAAGCATTAAAGACTAAAAAAGCTCCTGGTACTGATTTTATAACAGCAGAAGTACTCAAAGCAATGGGTGACAAAGGTACCGAGTCCCTCTACATAATTTGCAGCAACATATGGCGTTCTGGTGAATGGCCCAAGGATTGGACAGAGTCAGTCATTCTCCCTCTACATAAAAAGGGTTCAACGAAAAAATGCGACAACTATAGAACTCTACGAGTAGCTCTAATATCGCACGCCAGCAAAATCATGCTGCACATAGTAAATAACCGACTTAAACACTTTCTAGACTGGCAGATACCCGAAGAACAGGCAGGCTTTGTAAGGGGCAGGGGCACACGAGAACACATACTCAATGTCAGACAACTCATCGAAAAGTCGTATGAGTACGACGCACCATTCATTATGTGCTTCGTTGACTACAGTAAAGCGTTTGACTGTGTCAACTGGAGAGAACTTTGGACTATTCTGACCAAGCTGGGGGTCCCTAGACATCTCGTCGCGATACTTGAAGCATTGTATAGCAAGAGTCTAGGCGTCGCCAAGATTGACCAAGTCAATTCCAAACCCTTCAAATTCCAACAAGGCGTAAGACAGGGCTGCATTTTGTCTCCTCTTCTCTTTAACGCATACGGGGAGTACATTATGAGACGCACGCTGGAGGGCTGGGAAGGGGGAGTAAGTGTCGGTGGACAGAAACTTACAAACTTGCGTTACGCAGACGACACAACCCTCTTAGCTGCATCTGAAGCGGAAATGCTTGGGCTACTTGATCGAATGGAGGGAATTAGCAAAAAACTGGGTCTGCATATCAACAAGCTGAAGACGAAGATAATGGTGGTGGATCGCTATAAGAAACTGGATCTCACCGGAGCGCTGAACCTAGAATGCGTCACAGACTTCATATACCTTGGATCCAGCATCTCCAACACCGGCTCATGTGAGACAGAAGTTCGAAGAAGAATTGGCATGGCTAAAAATGCAATGAGTCAGTTAAAAGGAATATGGAAGGATCGAAATATCACCCTAAAGACCAAAACAAGACTAGTACGCAGCTTAATATTCTCCATATTTCTTTATGCCGCTGAAACTTGGACTCTTAAAGCCGGTGATCGTGGCCGCATTGATGCCTTCGAGATGTGGTGTTGGAGGCGTATGTTGCGTATCCCTTGGACAGCCCGAAGAACTAACGTGTCAATACTCAAGGAGCTTAAAATCTCTACTAGGCTGTCTTCCATCTGCCTAAAACGAGTCCTTGAGTATTTCGGCCATATAGCGCGCAAAACACCTGGTAACCTGGAAAGGCTTGTAATCACAGGGAAAGTCGAAGGCAAAAGACCACGTGGCCGAAGCCCCATACGCTGGTCTGACCAGATACGCACCTCACTGAATACCCAGATGCACGATGCCCTACATGCAGCCGTGAACAGACCCGGATGGCGCAGCATCGTCCGGGACAAAGTGATCCGTGGAGGGGGTCACGACCCTCAGCAGTGAGGAGAACGACGCAAGGAGGAGGAGGAGGTAAAAATATCGAACCCTTATAGGAGATGACTTGAAGTATCTCCAAAACTCCCTCCGTATACATTTTTTGATACACGTTGGTTAACAAGATCTATAACTATTCGAAATTTTAAGTAAATCAGACCATTAGTTCTCGAGAGAGGTTTATATAGTACAATAAAGTCTCATAAGGTTTCCTTACTACAATTAGAAACAAATATATATTTTTAATTATTTAAATACTTTATTGCACTTAAAAACCTAGTACATAGGCAAGCTATAACGCCATACGGCATTCTTCACCAGCTAACCTTGGAGATCACGAAAGGTGATGGACAGAAAAATATTAAATAACTTAAATTACTAAAATAAACTGTCTCCGCGGTTTAACGGTTAAGTCCGTGAATTTAGACTCGGAGGTACCGGGTTCGATTCCTGGTCGGGACACAAAAATATTTATTAATGTAAATTTATTTATTATTTCTGATATTTCTCGAGTTTGGTACGCCGGAGATATCGATGAGCTTGCCACTTGTCATGATTGGCCTATAGAAAAGTTGGCTAAATGTGAATCCGTTTATTTATAAGCGTGGTTTCTGACCACCCCGAAAGGGAAACGGTCGTGATAATGATACTACTAAAATAAACATAATTACCCATTTAGCACTCAAAAATACGTACACAATAAAAAAAAAATGCACATACATACTATATAATACATACATACATATACATACACTATAAACATATATATATATATATAAATAAAATGTCAAACAACTTCGTTAATTCGAGAGACTATTTTCAGTCAAAGCAATAGTCTGCTCAAGTCATAGTTCTTATTATTTTTAATTTTTAAATATTGTTACTATTATTATTTAAATTTCTTAAACATATAAAGTATCATAATTGAATGTAGTTTGACATGTTGTGGTCACCTGTTACTGGGGTACCATTCACTTATGTTTTTTTTACTGTTTGCTTCTATTGATAGAATTGGATTCAATGTGTACTCTGTTGGTGATCCTAATTAAATAAATAAATAAATAAAGACGAATAGCAAGGTCAAGATGGAGATAGGTGCAATAACAAGACCAAGACCAGCTGTTCTGATGCAAGACCAAGACTTAGCCAGACTTGGTCTTGCTTTGGGCAACACTACTCTGGACTGGTCTCAACTCACATATATTTCTATGTGTTCGATTCGTTAGTGCTCTATGATGATTCCGCACGGTCATCCTGCTGTCAGATTACACTCAACATTAACTCGAAAATTAAATGGAATGGAAGATTGCTGCTTCATTACTAAAACTCATTATCTGAACCGAGCTAAAAGCAAGTGTGAAAGGATATCGTACCTATTTCCTATAATAGAGGTATAAACATCGCTTAGTGGTTTATTTGGTAACCATGTATATTAAATTGCATTTTTATTTGTTTTGTTTCCAATTATACTGTCCAATATTAAAGAATTTGATCCCAGTACACCAAGCCATCCACTGCGCCGAGAACCGCAACTACTGGAAACGGCTAGTGGATGGACTGCGACGGAGTCACGATCCCCAACAGTGGGGTACCGACTGAGGAGGAGGAGGAGATATAATATATACATCCAGATTGAAATTATTTTAGGGCTCCTTTTTCGCTTTCCAAAATAATTTACCAAAGAAGATTAACATTGTAGAAATAGAACGCATCCAGTGTACCCACAGCTTTATACTTAAAACTAAGCAAATTATTCTCTTTCAATAGGAGCCCCTCTTGCATACTCATACATGAGCAATTACTTCGCAAAGGTTATTAAGTACCTCCCTAATTCAAAAGCTCATACATGTATTCATTTATGTTCACTTAAAAACTTCTTTAACTAAGTTAGTATATACAGGCCTGAAGTATGAGCGGTAGCGGTTGATTTTTTTATACCTAGAATATTGAAGTGGTCTGAAACCACGATTTTAAATAAACGGATTTACATTTAGCCAACTTTACTATAGGCTCTTCATGACAAGAGGCAAGCTCCTCGATGTCTCTAGCGTACCAAACTCGAGAATTATCACAAATAAATTATTTGAATTGAACCCGGAACGCAGTTTTTTATACCTACACTGATATTTCTGCGTTCTTCTTCCACCGAAACACGGATCAAGACACATCAAGCAGCAAACTTACCTACAAGTAACAAGGAGCGGTGGTGGCTCGGTTGTAAGAACGCTATCTTTAAAAAATATTGGTAAAATAATTAAATATTGGTCGGTTCGAACCTCGGCATGTACCAATGAAAAATATACTTTTCTTACTTACATTTGTAATTTATTTACAACACCACCGTTCCTGTGCCTCGGAGAGCACGTTAAGTCGTCGGTTCCGGTTCCACTAATACCAACTTGTGGAATCGTTAATAAATTGTCATTAGAAAAGTGGCATCAGAACCTCGCCAACCCGTCTGGCCAGCGTGGCGAGTGTAGCAAAATTATCCAAAATTTTCTTGAAATCCTCGGTGACCACATAGTCGAGGTACTTGAAGGACGACACTCTCTGTAGAACCTTATCTGGCCATTGGCGAAACATATGAAGGTTATCGCAATCCTGCCCAAAACACCAGGACTTAATTACTGTGCAATTAAGTTTATCATCATCATCAGCCCCTAGAACTCCACTGCTGCAGATAGCTCCAACTCACATGTATGTGCCCAGTGCCTCAGGAGGGCAAGGCAAATATAAAAAATAAATGTCCTCTTTTTACTAATATAGAATAAGCAAACACTATGATAATAAGCAAAACCGCCTCTGTGGTCTAGTGGTAACAAACGTTGCCGTGACATCGGGAGGTCATGGGTTCGATTCCCACCGGGGGCAAGTTGTACATTGTATAATTTGTCTCGGTCTGGGTGTTTATATGTATAATATGTATATATTAAAAAAAAAAAAGTATAATATGTAGTTTATCAACCATCTAGTTTCCGTAACACAAGCCTCGTAGCTCACCACGGAAATTAGATGGCGCTGTGTGACCTGTCTGGAAATATTTATTATTATATTATTTACTACTATGTTACTAACCCCTATGGATACTATTCCGAAATAAACGCATTTTATTTTATTTATATTTTTGTAATAAAAATAACATTAGTCTTATCAATAAAGGTATCGACATATACATTCTTTTTATTCACACAACACAAGTACTCATACATACATACATATCTTCACGCCAGATCCCTTGTGGGGTAGGCAGAGACAATTGAGCGCCATTTGACACGATCACGACATACCTCTTTCGCTTCGTCAACATTCATTAACCTCTTCATACATGCCCTTTGGTTACGAAGACTTTTTAATGCACCTTCAGTCAGTGTTTTATTTTTTTGATCGTGATATGTGAGTCTCGGTCTGCCAGGGCCTCTTTTACCCACAACTTTCGCATTATATATCTGGCTCGTCAATCTTTCATCGCTCATCCTTTCAACATGCCCGAACCATCGTAGCATGCCTTTCCTTATTTTTGTCCCTATGCTTTCCTTCATACCAACCCTTTTCCGTATTTCGACGTTACGTATGCGGTCCGCCAAAGTGACGCCACATATCCGCCGCAACGACCGCATTTCTACTGCATTAACCCAAATAATAAAGCAAAAATAAATAAAGCAAAAATAGGATAAATTATTACCAAAAAGGTTAACGGGTAATTCAACGTTGTAGATAAAATGTGTGGCTCGGTTAGTGGATGAATGGATAGGTTCTCTGTCGTGGGTGTTAGCACGGTCGTTATCGGTCCACGTCGAGCAGTGCTACGTGCCGCAGGAGGCACGTTAACTTTAAAGACTTTAAATCCATTGACTTATAGAAGGAATGTTCGACGAGGCAAAGAAATAAGCAATTAGTTCTGCGACACATGTCAAAGCAACATCAAATTCTAAAAATAATCATTTATCTGTTTTATAACTAAACGGTTCTTTACGCAAGTTACCTCAGAGACATACTTCTCTACGTTTCAGTCCAGATGACAGTGGCTGCAGGTCGACTGTTGTTTGCGCCCGACCATCCGTGACCACGGTCAATGCAACTTAACCGAAACGTCTGGAGAAGTATGTCTCTGAGGCAAACCGCGTAGATACCGTTTAATTGTAAAAACTACTTTTATTTAGTTACTTAACTTCACATACCTATTTAAATAAAATTCAGGACCTAATACAATTTTAAAAAACTCAATGTTTTTGCAAGTCTCGTTAATACAATGTAATTTCGTAAATGCTAATGGCTATGTGTTAAGATATAAGTTTAGTTGTTTAAGGTAAAAGTGCTGTAAAATTGTATAAATAAATATTTTCGATGATAGCTGTCAAATTGATCAAATTAATATTTTGTAAATTACTTTACTATTGATATTGTTAGTTATAAGTGGTGTAATTTTGTTTAATAATGAGCTACAATGTGAATAATTATAGAAAACGATATATTTGACACCTAAGGTAAAGTTTTTTTTTCGTCTTACAAGCGCTGTGAACTCCCACGACGTGTTTGGGTGATATTGACGCAAATTCCTCTACGAAAAGCATCAAACAAAAAACTTAGTCTTGACATGATCGTGCAAAATGGGGAAATTTACTCGTCATATAATTCATCATCCACCGTGAGAATGGAACAAAAAAAAAAAAGAAAAAAAACCTATTTTTTCACAACAAACACATCCTAAAATACAAGTAGTACATAAGTTAAAAATAACAGAAAATATTGTGGTGAGAAGTAGGAATCAGCTCAGCAATAAACTACAACCCTGGGTCTCAGCGCTGATTTAAATTTAGCTGATCCCTTTTTTCATCATCACGACAGTTTCCCTTTCGGGGTGGTCAGAAACCACGCTTTATAAGCGAATTCACATTTAGCCAACTTTACTATAGGCCAATCAGACAAGTGGCAAGCTCGACGAATGTAAGAACCGCACTGGAAATTTAATAAATACTTCATCATCATCAACAGCCTGTATTTCCACTGCTGGATGTAGGCTTCCCCTAAGGCTCGCCACTTAACGCGATCTTTCGCTACCCTCATCCAACCCCCACCAGCGACCTTCTTTAGGTCATCTGTCCATCTGGCGGGGGGTCGTCCCACTCTGCGTCTTCCCGTACGTGGTCTCCACTCTAGAACCCGTTTGCCCCATCGATCGTCGGTTCTGCGGCAGATGTGTCCGGCCCATTGTCACTTCAGCTTGCTAATTTTAAAAGCTATGTCAGTAACTTTCGTTCCCTGACTACATCTGAATAAATACTTATAAATTAATAAATAACGAATATTAACCACCAAAAAATATAATAATAATAAAATACCGGTCGTTGAATTCATATAGGTATAAGTCAAAGATTGAACGGGTTTAAGTTAACTTTGCTCGTTCATATCGGTCCCCGGTTACTTTGGCCACTGAGCGTCGCTTCTTTAAAATTAAAAACTTATTTAGACACTTGTAATTATATTTACGAACAGAGTTAAAATAATATTCAGCCTGAGCTCCACCAAAATGAATTGTAACAATTTAAATTAACAATGGCGTCGAATGTATCTTGAAGGTCTGCCGTCAGCTGGTACAATCGACGACGTTTTTAACTGTAATAGCTATAATTGTGACAAAGACTTTTTTACGACATGTGAGCTAAGTCCATCAATGTTAGCAACTGGAACCAGACACTCATGACTGACATCAGTCCCTGACACTATCCGAGCCTGATCCCGAAATATGTGGATACAATTTACTCGGTTTATCAGCACGAACGGTGGATTTTTTTTTTTTTTTTTTTTATACCAGCACGACATGTGACCCTGCGCCCACCTGATGGTAAGTGGCGCGCAGAGTCCATGAATGTTAGCAACTGGAATCAGACCCTTATATCCGACATCAGTCCCTAACACTATGCCGGCTTGACTAGATGCCTTTTCACACTTTGCTTGAAGGACTCCAGGTTATAGGAAAGTGGAAACACAGAAGCTGGAAGAGCATTCCACATCTTTATTGTGCGACAGATGTATGAGTCACCAAATTTATAGGTACGCGAAGGGATAGTGACTACGGTATGTGGGTGCATATTCTGACCTGTGCGTGTGGTTCGGTTGCGGAATGGGGAGGAAGGAATTAGGTTATAGAGCTCTTTAGAGCACTCACCATAGTATAGCCGGTAGAACACGCTCAGAGAAGCTACATCTCGGCGAAGCTGCAGGGATTCGAGAGTTCCAGATATAGTGGCATCGTCCACAATTCGAACAGCTCGCCTTTGTAGGACATTGAGAGCATCTGTGAGGTACTTGGCTGAACCATCCCAAAGGTGTGAACAGTATTCCACGCATGATCTGATCTGTGCTTTGTACAGCAACAGTCTGATTGATGGCGGGAAAAACCGCTTCACCTTGTTCAGTATTCCGAGCTTTTTTGACGCTGTTTTGGTGATGCTCTCTATGTAGTTCCGGTGGTTAAGGTCTGAGCGTATTTCCACCCCGAGGATGCTGAAGCTGGGCTGTAGATCCAGCGTGGTGCCCTGAAGAGTGGGGGGAGGAGAGAAGGGGGACTTCTTGGCCGTCAGCGCGCATGCCTGGGTCTTGTTGGCATTGAACTGGACAAGATTTTGGACACCCCACAAATATATTTTGTGAAGGGTGTCGTCCAGTTCTGCCGTCATAATACGCCGTGATTCCTCTAGTTGGCTACCTCCCAAAGCTCGGGGACTTAGATACCTCCCGTGGGCCGTGCTGTCGTCTGCATAACAATGAATGTTGCCCAGAGACAACATATCATTGATTACCACCATCAGTCCGCCTACCACCTATTAACTAACTTAGTTATGGTCCTAAGTCTACTGCATATTGTGTCTACAACTAGGTTAGTTAAACAAGAGCATTTAAAATTAATTTTAATTTAGGTGAGAGAGGAAACAAAGGTATTTTGAAAGTTGTTTTATATTCATGAGTGGTTCGGGCAAGTCTCAGCAGACTGCTAACTCCTAATGAGAATACATGTGGGAGCACTGAGGAAATCTATTTACGACCAATTCCACATGAATATCCTTTTAGAGCCAAGATAAAATTCTAACCATACCCGGAATATTATAGATTTTTGGTATACTATAAAAGTTAAGTAAGGTATATATATATACACTCAACCAGGTCAAACTTAATATAGAGCCGGCATTGAACACATATTTATACAAAACTAACTTTTTTTACCCGGCTTTGCCCGTGTTAACCTCATCATAAAATAAATTTCGTTGCGCACTATTTTGATTTTGAAAAAATAATCTTCATGAAATGTTCAAGTCAAATAACGTATAATATAATTTACCGCTTTATAATTGCCCATTTTTTAAATATTAAAATGGATATAGTATGTTATCCTTAAATGATAGATATATGCCATCGCGGACTTTTCTGTAGACCTATATAAGATACACAATTCCACTATACATTATTTTATTATAACTCAAAGGGTTTCGGCAGCGTTTTCTTTGAAAGTGGGGTCAGGGCCCGGGTGGCAATTGGGCCTGGGTTGGGGATGAGGATATTCCCCCGTTTTCCCCGGCACGATCTCAGCCGGTAACCACGGGTAATTCATACACTTTTGGTGCTGGGCGCTGTTACTGTGGGTCTTGATTCGACTACTTCAGCTCCCTCTCCAAGAGCACTTCTCTAGCGCACGACGGAGCGATATTCTGAAGATGCTTGAAGTGTCTGTTGTCGACCCGATAGAACATATGTCTAGACCGATGACAAATTCCGCAATAGTAGGCATCTCCAGATCTCGAGGTATGACGGAATGACGCAAGAACCATGGCGCTCAAAAGACCACTCTGAGCGATATGTTCTGCTGACTTTGGATCTTGTCCCTATTAGTCTTGGCCAAAAGTGGTACCAGGCTGGCGCAGCATAGGTGAGTCGGTTGTAGATCCGGATCTTTAATCTGATCAGAATTGTGTGCAACTATAATCCGTGGTCTAGTGGTAACAAACGTTGCCGTGAAATCGGGAGGTCGTGGGTTCGATTCCCACCGGGGGCAAGTTGTACATTGTATATTTTTTCTCGGTCTGGGTGTTTATATGTATAATATGTATAGGTATATTTACAAAAAAAAAAGTATAATATGTAGTTTATCAACCATCTAGTTTCCGTAACACAAGCCTCGTAGCTTACCACGGAAATTAGATGGCGCTGTGTGACCTGTTTGGAAATATTTATTTATTTATTTATATTGTTTATAATAGCGCCATCTATGATTGACTAGAGGAACTATTTCGTCTGACGATCAACTAAGCAATATTTGGAAACAATTACAATCTTACTCTTTTTAAGGTTATAATTATGTGCATTTATTATAGCGCCATCTATGATCGAGTAAAGAAAAACGTAAAAGAAATTAGTTTAATCAACATTTACTTACGAAAATAAATGATTTTTACGTACATTTGTCATAGATTTACAACACCACTGTTCCCGTGCCTCGGAGAGCACGTTAAGCCTTCGGTCCCAGTTCCACTAATAACAACTTGCCATAAAAATGGACATCACACTCCCGACAATCTGTCTAGCCAGCGTGTGGAGTGTTGGCCAAATTCTCCAGAAAATTCTGAAAGGCCATGTCTAACAACAGAAGTCTAGGACTGTGTTCTAGGGGCTGTAATGTAGTTACTAATTTTGTTGAGATAGGAAATATAGAACAATAGACCACTTTTTTACTAGCATTATGGTGTCCGATGTTAAAAGGTAAAATATATAAACACTATTTTTTATTCCAACAACCAATCACAGCAGCACAGGCAGCATTGTAAAATATATAAACACTATTTTTTATTCCAACAACCAATCACAGCAGCACAGGCAGCATTGTAAAATATATAAACACTATTTTTTATTCCAACAACCAATCACAGCAGCACAGGCAGCATTGTAAAATATATAAACACTATTTTTTATTCCAACAACCAATCACAGCAGCACAGGCAGCATTGTAAAATATATAAACACTATTTTTTATTCCAACAACCAATCACAGCAGGCACAGGCAGCATTGTAAAATATATAAACACTATTTTTTATTCCAACAACCAATCACAGCAGCACAGGCAGCATTGTAAAATATATAAACACTATTTTTTATTCCAACAACCAATCACAGCAGCACAGGCAGCATTGTAAAATATATAAACACTATTTTTTATTCCAACAACCAATCACAGCAGCACAGGCAGCATTGTAAAATATATAAACACTATTTTTTATTCCAACAACCAATCACAGCAGCACAGGCAGCATTGTAAAATATATAAACACTATTTTTTATTCCAACAACCAATCACAGCAGCACAGGCAGCATTGTAAAATATATAAACACTATTTTTTATTCCAACAACCAATCACAGCAGCACAGGCAGCATTGTAAAATATATAAACACTATTTTTTATTCCAACAACCAATCACAGCAGCACAGGCAGCATTGTAAAATATATAAACACTATTTTTTATTCCAACAACCAATCACAGCAGGCACAGGCAGCATTGTAAAATATATAAACACTATTTTTTATTCCAACAACCAATCACAGCAGGCACAGGCAGCATTGTAAATGTTTTACAGTGTCGTTGATATTTTATGCCGTCTGTATTCCATCAAACGGTGACGTCATATTTTACGACCGAACGCGCCATAACTTCAGCAAACCTGATTATCTCGGTCGGTATTTGATCGCTGAAACTGTATGCAAACACAAAAACATCATGACTATATTCCCTTGGGGTGTTTCGCAAACTAGGTAGATACTGATTTTGTAGGCACAACAGCAGTCGTTAAAATGTCAATTTTATTGTTTAAAATGAAATAAGATGAAAAGAGATGAAATTAGTTGAAATGAATCAATGAAATGAGATGAAATAAACATTAAAATTAAACTTTATTTGAAGCCAAAAGTGCAAGTAATTTTATAAGATAAGTAGGTATTAAACAAATATTTAACGCAAATCACATAGAGTGACGTAAACTATACTCTAGTATTAGTGAACCCTGCAACCTGAACGAAGAGAACCTGTGTTCCAGGAAGCAGTATAAATTGGGTGCGGAATGAGTATGATTCGATATATACCTGAGAAACTATGATGGTAAAAATAGATATTGAGTGAACTTTAAGGAATAGTAATAATATTTTTATATTAAATAGATAAAATGCCGCCTCCGTGGTCTAGTGGTAACAAACGTTGCCGTGAACTCGGGAGGTCGTGGGTTCGATTCCCACCGGGGGCAAGTTGTTCATTGTATAATTTGTCTCGGTCTGGGTGTTTATATGTATAATATGTATATATTTCCAAAAAAAAAAAAAAGCTATAATATGTAGTTTATCAACCATCTAGTTTCCATAACACAAGCCTCGTAGCTTACCACGAAAATTAGATGGCGCTGTGTGACCTTGACCTCCACTGTTGGGCCTTCCAGAACATATATCTGGAGAATTTGACCTACATCAGATGATTTTTAATGACAATTTATTAACGATTCTACAAGTTGGTATTAGTGGATCCGGACGTGCTATCCGAGGCATGGGAACCGTTGTATTGTAAATCTATTACAAATGTACGAAAGAAAAGTATTTTTCATTGGTACATGCCGGGTGTATTTGAACCAACCTTTGTAGGATTTAAGGAACGCGTTCTTACAACCGAGCCACCACCGCGCAATTTTGATAAATGATATAACCTTTTGTAAAACGTGTTTGTGTAATACAGTCCGTCAGTTTCGATATTTTTTCAATTTGATTTCCATTATAACTAAACCTATAAAATAAAATAAAAGTTAACCACGAACCCTGGAGATCTACTCTGAAATGCACGATTCAGGGCATTATTTTTTCTCGAAAGAAATATATTTTTCGCTCATCATTGTAGTGATGATGTTACAGCCCCTACAACATGGAGTCCTAGTGAACATGGGCCTTCCTAAACATATATCTGGAAAAATTGGCCTACACTCGCCACGCTGGCCTGACGGGTTGCCGAGGATGTGACGTCAATTTATTAAGGATTCCACAAGTTGGTATTGTAGGAACCACCGGTACTAACGAGAGCACGTTACTCTCCGACACACGAGAACTGTGGTGTTGTTAATCTATGCCAAATATAAGAAAAGTGTATTTCTCTTTGGTACATGCCGGGATTTAAACCCCGAACTTATGGATTAAAGGAATTCTTACATCTTTCCCCGGACATACTCGTATTTATTTAAAACAAAAAAACTGTCATTTTCTTATTTTCCCCTAAATTGTTATGTAAAAGTGGTCGATAAAAAAACCCTTTAGTTGGTCGTATGTTTTGCTCCGCTGGGGATTTCTTATCAAGCCCTTCTCGCTGCTCACACTTCATCTAAATTTATAAATTTACACAGTTAAAATTGCTCTTGTTGATCGACTGCTTACACTACTCTCTCATTCAATCGGTAACGACTAATAAAAAACTCTCTCCGCACGCGGAACCTTATGGATTGCGGTACAGAAATCTTCGTACATTGCGCATGCAAGCGGTAATGACCAATAAAAACGGTTGCGGGCACTACTAACCGCAATATTTCTTTTGAAGCAATTAACTATATAAACAGTTTTTTTTTTTGACTTGAGGTCAATAATACTTTATATTTATGTCTAGGTCTGTAGAGTTCAAGCACTAAAACATTTAATTTTTTTTTTTACTCGTGTTTTCTTTCATATTTTTTATTAAGTTTTTTGTACTTAGAATTTAATTTGATTTATTTTTATTTTTATTATCTATTATTATCTACCACTTGTATTTTGTGCATGTTGTGGCACCTAAAGGTGGTACATTTATCGTCGATTTAGTATCCTAGTTTTTAAGCAAGTAATAATGTAACCGACCACTGGTTGTCCTTAAATAAATAAATAAATAAATAAAAGTTTTTTTTATTATTTTAAAGTACATTTTCTAATTGTCTGCTCTGGTGTCAAGAGGGGTGGTTCTTTCCTCGTTCAGAGAATCAGTATAGCGATTCAGTGAAAAATGCGGCCAGAGTCTTGCCACCATACCACGCGGACACATTTCATATTTAAATTAGGTTTTGTAAGTACCTAATGTTTTTTATTTTTTGTTTTATGTTTTTTTTATTATTAAATACATAAAAATCTCCCACATTTTGTATGCGGGCGCTATCGACAAATGTAAATAAATAAATAAATAATAAATATTTGCAGACAGGTGACAGCGCCATCTAGTTTCCGTGGTAAGCTACGAGGCTTGTGTTACGGAAACTAGATGGTTGATAAACTACATATTATACTTTTTTTTTTGTAAATATATACATATTATACATGACAAATTATACAATGTACAACTTGCCCCTGGTGGGAATCAAACCCACGACCTCCCGAGTTCACGGCAACGTTTGTTACCATTAGATCACGGAGGCGGTCAAAATGAACCTATAAATGCGACTGAAAATGTCGGTGTTTCTAAGTAGACCCCTTGGTCCTCGGGTTGGTCTCAGAAGGCACTCAATTTTCTACCATCTATAAAAGCACTACGAATAATCTCGAAGGTTTACTAGAAAATCTTGTTTTTTCCATACTATTGTAAGAAACCACTCATTTTCCTTTTCCAAGCTATTTAATACCTGAATTAAGGTTCCTTTTGACACTCGGAAAAAGCCGTTACTTAAAATTAATTTCTTATTTATTATGTAATCTTTTTCTATTTACATTTGGCAATATTTCCAATGAGACTTTCATCAAAGTATCAATACGACTATAAATCATTGTTGGGGCAAAAACTGTTACGTTTAAAAAGTTTGTGAACAGTGAGTGTAAGGTCGGTTACAGTGCCTGACTGTATCGGTATCTCGTCTACCATATTTTATATGTAAATTAATAAAACGTTACTGTTACTGACGCGTCAGTCCTAATTATTTTAATTTAATTTGTACAAGCATTCTTTTTTTTTTAATCTAGCACGACATGTGACCTTGCGCCCTCCTGATGGTAAGTGGGGAGCGAGATCCATGAATGTTAGCAACTGTAATCAGACACTCATGACTGACATCAGTCCCTAACACTATGCTGGCTTGACTGGCCACTTAGGCTGAGCTATACTATATAAAAAAATAAGTAAACCGTTTCCTTTTCGGGGTGGTCATAAATCACGCTTATAAATAAGCGGATTCACATTTAGCCAACTTTACTATAGGCCAATCATGACTAGTGGCAAGCTCGTCGATGTCTCCAGCGTACCAAAGTCTAGAAATATCACAAATAAATTAAATGTATTTATTTACATTTAATTTATTTGTGGCGCGGTGGTGGCTCGGTTGTAAGAACGCGTTCCTTAAATCCTACAAAGGTCGGTTCAAACCCCCCCCCCCGGCATGTACCAATGAGAAATACACTTTTCTTACGTACTGCAGTCATAGATTTACAAAACCACCGTTCCCGTGCCTCGAAGAGCACGTTAAGCCGTTGGTCCTGGTTCCACTAATACTAACTGTGGAATCGTTAATAATTTGTCATTAAAAATTAACATCATATCCTCGCCAAGCCGTCTGGCCAACATGGCGAGTGTAGGCCAAATTCTCCAGATATATGTTCTGGAAGGCCCATCTCCAGCTGTGGAGGTCTGAGACGCTGTGTTCTACGGGCTGTAATGATGATGATGATTTATTTACATTAATAAATATGTTTGTGTCCCGACCAGGAATCGACCCGGTACCTCCGATTCAAAATCTACGGACTTAACCGCTAGACCACGGAGGCAGTTATCTATACTACATATTGAATACAAAAAATAAGTTAAGTCTGATCCATTAATTTAGGCAAATTTTATATCCTTATAACCCTATTTATTTTTTAACTACTGTAAAACTGCAAGACAGCTGTGCTGTCACTTTTAGTTCTAATTTCAGCCATAGGACTTTAGTGATTAGGTGGTTCTTACTTTTCATTATTCTAAGTGTGGTCCCGTCTCTAGGTTTATGTGAATTATTTAGACTTTGACTTTGACTACTGGAACACCGTCAAAAATATTTAAATCGCTTTCCTGCAAAGTATATCTAACATTTACGGAAGCTTTTACTGAAACGGTCGGCTGTGGGATAATCTTGTCACCATTGTCATGAGAATAAACAAGCCGGAAAAGGCATGTTTATTTCATTCGGTGAGAAGCGACTCGTGCGTGAACCTCATGTTATTTCACGTCTTCAGCAATGCCGTGATAATCACACTGCCTGAAAACTGCACCTTTGCTTTGAAATAAAATTGTAGGAACTTTTTAAAGGGTTTCCAGCGGCAGATTTTGAATTATAAAATGCATTAAAAAATACAGTGTTAATTTATAAAAATAAATAGCGAAATAGCTGTGAAACAGTCGTCACTGCATACCACGGATATAACGGCTCAATTCTGCACTGCGGTGTTGTGAAAATGTTATTTTTTTGGACAGTCCGGGTCTGATTTGAACAGATTAAAAAAAAAAAATTAATAATGATAGGTCGCGTATATATATGAGTATTTATGTGTGTTAGGCGTAACGATGTCTCTGAAGTGCATTAAAGAGATCGATGCTAAGCTCGTTGAATATAATTGCTAGAAATCCAATTGCTTTTACATGTAGTTGGTGTTGCAACTTGGAACGAAGCTTCCTAACAGTCAAAGAAAAAAAGTCAAAGAAATAATTTAATTAAAATGACAATGTCATGGCTAAATCACAATAAGCATGCTGTGTACACTGCTTTTGGATTGCAATCTAGAACTTAAGAAATTGCTGTAAAATGTGAACTGTATCGATTGTGATATGTTTGTGTACTTATAGTAAATAAATAAAAAGTCAATGTGGTACTCGCATTATTTTTCTTAGTAGCTCGGGGATAATACATAAATAAATAAAAATCCATTTATTGTCACATAACAGTATCATATAGTTTTACAATTTCGAACAATATATGACAAAAGGAATCAGGTGTCAGCTGTTGTCGTGCAGCAGTACAAGTACTTACACCTGCACGACGCTGTTTTTCAACCTGATCCTGTTCTCTCGTAGTAATAATATATTTTTTTAAATTACAGGGTAGACACTTATAAATTAAAAGAAACACAATTATATTAAAGAGCTAGGTATACATGCATGGCAGAATAGATGAATGAGGCTCGCTTCGTCAGGAATATCAACATTGTTGCAAGCCCTTTAATTATATACTTTGTAGGGCTAATATTTAAAATTAAATATAATACAATCTAAAAAAATAATAGATCCTCCTCCTTGCGTCGTTCTTCTCACTGCTGAGGGTCGTGACCCCCTCCACGGATCACTTTTTCCCGGACGATCCTGCGTCATGCGGGTCTGTTCACGGCTGCATGTAGGGCATCGTGCATCTGGGTATTTAGTGAGGTGCGGATCTGGTCAGACCAGCGTAGCAGGGGCTTCGGCCACGCGGTTTTTTGCCCTCGACTTTCCCTGTAACAACAAGCTTTTCCAGGTTACCAGGTGTTTTACGGGCTATATGGCGGAAATACTCAAGGACTCGATTTAGGCAGATGGAAGATAGCCTAGTAGAGATTTTGATCTCCTTGAGTATTGACATGTTAGTTCTTCGCGCCGTCCAAGAGATACGCAACATAGGCCTCCAACACCATATCTCAAAGGCATCGATGCGGCCACGATCACCGGCTTTGAGAGTCCAAGTTTCAGCGGCATAAAGAAATATGGAGAATATTAAGCTGCGTATTAGTCTTGTTTTGGTCTTTAGGGTGATATTTCGATCCTTCCATATTCCTTTTAACTGACTCATTGCATTTTTAGCCATGCCAATTCTTCTTCGAACTTCTGTCTCACATGAGCCGGTGTTGGAGATGCTGGAGCCAAGGTATATGAAGTCTGTGACGCATTCTAGGTTCAGCGCTCCGGTGAGATCCAGTTTTTTAGAGCGATCCACCACCATTATCTTCGTCTTTAGCTTGTTGATATGCAGACCCAGGATTCCCTCCATTCGATCGAGTAGCCCAAGCATTTCCGCTTCAGATGCAGCTAAAATAATAGATAGCGTTATGTTATTTCTTAGAATACCTAACAAATTTAAGAAGTAGTGGAATAATTTGAAATTAAAGGGAATCCTGACGCGTTAGTTCTGCCTTTCATCACTTTCCTCAAACATCGAATTGGTTTTGAGATCGCACGCGTGGCCTACCTATAGTTCGTTTCAATGGCATGACAAAAATAATGATTAATAACAGACTATGTCGCGTAGTAGTCAGGTAATATACAGACGAAGAAGGCCTTTTTGATATTTACAATATTAATATGGAGATGGATGAGCATAAGCTAGGTCGTAGCGCGCCTTAATTTTTAAGTGAACATTTGCCTAAAACGTATCTAACACATTTACAATTCACGCGTGTAATTTGTAAATCTTAGTTACAAGCATTTTATAGCAACTATACTTGTTATTTTCATTTATTTAATATTACTTAAAGTTAGATAATATATAGATACAGTACATATGGGTGGGTAGTGGCAATTTAAAAGTTTCTGACATATTACATGCCGCCTCCGTGGTCTAGCGGTTAAGTTCGTGGATTCCGACTCGGATATACCGGGTTTGATTCGTGGTCGGGAAACAATAATATTTATTAATTTGAATAATAAATCTAATTACATACTTCACGCCAAATCCCTTGCGGGGTAGGCAGAGACAATTGAGCGCTACTTGTCACCATCTCGACATACCTCTTTTGCTTCTTTGACACTCATCAACCTCTTCATACATGACGTTTTATGTATTTGATCGTGGTAGGTGAGTCTTGGTCTGCCAGCGCATCTTTTACCCACAACTTTCGCATTATACATCTGGTTTGTAAATCTCTTTTCACTCATCCTTTCGACATGCCCTAACCATCGGAGCATGTCTTTCTTTATTTTTGTCCCTATGCTATCTTGCATACCTACCCTTTCGAGTTCTAATTATCTAATTAATTATATATCTAATTAATATTTAATTATCATGATAAAGTTGGCTAAATAGGAATCCGCTACTTTATAAATGTGGTTTCTGACCTGGAAAACGGTCGTGATGATAATGATAATTTTACATAAATAGGTGGTGCTCGATAAAATGTTATTCTAATACGATTATAAAAAACAACAACTATGCATATAAAAAAAAGGAAAAAAAATATACTATGACAACCACTGGCGAAACGTTTTGTAAAAATGCGTCGTGCACCTCTCAGAGATAATATAATTGGATTTTAAGATACATTATGTTGTACAACGTATGTAAATCTAATACTCCACACAGTTCCCATCAGATGATGCACATTGACACATGTGACACAGTGCCATATAGACATTATCAGCAACGTTATGAGTTGATATAAAAAAAAATATTGAATAAACAATTATAGCGCGGGAAGTGCGGCGACTTTTGCTGAGAACCTCAAGCTGCGCAAATACGCAAACCAGGTTACGAATTTGCGCCGTTTGGGGTCGAGACGATGGGCTCATAAGAGACACTCAGCCAAGCGTCTGGCCAAGGAGTTGTCCAAACGGCTAACGGCAAAATCTGGAGACAGGAAAGCTGGAAATTATTTCTGACAACGTATTAGCCTCGCTACACAGAGGGGAAATGTTGCCAATCTCCTTTGGAATATCTCTAGTTGAATAACCGTTTTTAACCCGTCTCTGGGAACTGACTATAGTGGTGGATCTGATAGCGTATTTTATTAAGAGAACGTATAAAATAAATGGGCGCGGGCCGCAGGTGGTCGGCTGAGGGCCTCGCGGGTCCTATTTGCACTGATTGAACAGATCAAAGATGTGGTTCAGATGGCCAACGAATTTGTATAATACATCCACTTACATGTGATAGAAAAAAGGTTGTTGATAAATAAATACATCAGTAAAGCTGAAAAGTATCATCACGACCGTTTACCTTCCGGTGTGGTCAGAAACCACGCTTATAAAGAAGCGGATTCATATTCAGCCAACTTTACTATAATTATATTAAACGAGTATATTAAATATAATTATAAATTAAAATTATATTTAATTTAATGGTGATATTTCCCGAGTTTGGTACGATAGAGAAGTTGACGAGCTTGCAACTTGTCATGATTGGCTTATAGTAAAGTTGGCTGAATATGAATCCGCTTCTTTATAAGAGTGGTTTCTAACCATATCTGGTTATTTAAATTAATAAATATACTAGTGTCCTGACCAGGAATCGAACCCGGTACCTCCGAGTTTAAATCCACGGCCTTAATCGCTAGACCACGGAGGAAGGCAGTAAGGCTGAGTTGCACCAAAATGATGTATCTTCTTCTATGATGTAACAATGAAATCTGAAAATACGTCTTGGTTTTATTTAATTTGGTTTTGTCAGCTATACTACTTAACAGTTTACTAATCAATTAATAATAATAACAAAACAAAGAAATTAGTAAGGCATCGTCTATGGTGTAATATGATTTGTTGATTGGAATTGTTTTAATTCTATCTTTATACATATTGTAATCTTGTTGTCTAGGAAGTAAGGCTACAGACTTAATCGCAAAGGTGCGTGTCTTGTTCGATAACACAAAAACACACTTACCACTTGTCATGATGGGCCTATAGTATAAAGTCAGCTTAATGTGACTCGCAAAAAATCTTTGCAAAAAAGTGGTTTCTGAACACCCCAAGGGATACTATCGTGATGATGATTAAGTTAGGAGCTAGCCAGCCTTAAAGTTTGTGTGGTAAATATTAGCACTATGGCAAACTTTTAATAAACCGTTTATTGCAAGAATGACAAAAATTGAGCGTCTTAAAATTAAGTTTTGCCATTTCTTTCTCACCAGAGTCCGACATTTAAATTGCTACTGGTAGCTAGTTTTAAGTGCTGGTGAGTTAAATTGTCAGCCATATTTACAATTTAATATTTACTGACATGGACATAATACGGTAGTTTACTATTGTAAAAAAATATGTGTTTTTAGTTTTATTATAATCTTTATTTTATTTATTAATATAAATATATTTATTTTATTATTAGCAAAGTAATTAAAAGCTACCTAAATAATACAATAAAAAATAAAAAATGACCTATAGAGATAGGCCGTCCGAGACGATAGACCCAAAGAGACTGGCAACATTTCCCCTCTATATAGAGAGGTTAATAAGTTGGCAGAAATAATTGCTAGCGTTCCTGTCTCCAGACCTTTCCGACAGCCGCTTTGATAGGCTCCTTGCTAAAGCTCCTCATGGGTCCATCATCTTCAAACGGTGCAAATTTGTAACCAGTACCAAGTACGTATTTGCGCAACTTGAGGTTCTCAGCAGAAAACGCCGCACTACCCGCGCCTGCCGGTCGCGCCTGCCGGAGCTAATGTGTCTACACACGTCGCATCCCACACCAGAGGCCTGCCAAGTTTCCACGGACCAACAGTCATTTCCTTGGGTCTCTTGCCATCGCTCCGCATGATCCCAGAGTGTTCCAAAATTGCGGGTACAAGAGCAATGACAAGAGTCCTTCAGAGTATTAAAATACTTGTAGTATTGTTAACAGAATTGCACAGCGACATGTACCTAGGATCTATTTGTTATGTTAATGTTTGTGTGTGTCTCTTGCTGTTAGTGTTCAAGTTATCATGGTTTCGCGTGTCGGGTGGTCGTTCCTTCCTAAAAGTGCAATAGTGGCACGTGTGTCGAGTCCCGGCCCGCACCCTAAGGGCATGCATGGTTGAGCGGGGAGATCGCTGGCACATGCGTTACGTCCGTGATGGGGTGCTGCTGCACGTTCAATTTATTGTTCTTAAATTAGCAGAGGTTTTTAGCGTTTTGTCGGCTTTTGGGTTGCTATCTTAATTCTGACATACCTGGTAGGTTACCACTGTACTCTCTGACTGTTTCATTTGTAAATCTGCTACTGAGTTTTTCTCGCATATTCCTTTCTCAGTCACATTAAAAAAATAAAAAATATTTATAATAAAAATAATAGACAATTTATAAAAAACATATATGCCATATACATAAAATACATACAAGTATATACAAGTATATGTATAATATAAGACTGTTATATTTTAGGTGTATGCCTAATTAAAAAAACCCCTCCCCCATTATTATCCAACCCCACCAGGACCTTTTTCAGCTGCAGATTCTGTACAGGAATCTGTATTGTAATTTTGTAATATGTTTTTTCCCTTTAGGGCCATGAATCCAGATTATTGTTCGCGTCCCTTGTATTGTTTGTGTCTATGTTTTGGACGAAGAAAGAGTCCGGTTTTTATCTGTCGCCGCAGACTTGCAGTGAGAAAGTTTTGCGGAATTGGATTGTCGTTTAGCGAGATGCGGTACGAGAGCAGTACGGGCGCGCCGTCCCGCAGGACAGGTGTACGCTCGTCCATTACCAAGCTGTATTATGTAAAAATGTTTTTAAACTTTTATGCAAAATTATTTTGTATGCACGTATGAAAATAACATGGTTATTGAATAGTTCGCACTTGAAAAGGAAAGTCTTCACTGTGCGGGTGGCGGATCGTGTGGAGAAAGAAGAAGACTGGCTAGGCTGGGTTAAGGGGCCCCTTTTTTATACGCAATGACATACTTCTCATTCTGCTTCTAATAATAAAAAACCAAAAAACTCCGCTTGGCGACGGGTGACCCTTTAAGTAGAGAAAATTTTGCTCAAATAGTCAGCCTCGCCGTTCAACGGGGGAACACAGCGAGTGTCCTCGGCACACTACGCCCATCGGACGGTTATAATTTTAGTTTTATTTGTGGTGTAGTTTATTTAATTTTTGTTGTTTATTAAATGTTAGGTTTTCTTTTAAATTATTTCATATTTACTGTTTGTCTATTACTTCGAAAAACCAAATCCTTACTAATATTATAAATTTGCTTTCATATATAGTCTGTTACGCCTATATTACTTAACTGATATTAAAGAAAATAGACAAAAAATATTCTTGAAATTTAAGAATGGATATAGAATATACTATGACGTTAAAATCTACCTAAATATAACATGTATTAATCGCTGACTGAAACAATTAGTTCAATAAGGTCCAAATAATAATTTAGTACATGTAACTAATTATCTAGTTTTTCGTATATACCTACCTAGTTTAAGAATTTTCTATCCTTAATAATGTAAGATATTCATTTCACTTTGTTAACAAAGTATTGTACAAAAATAAATACTTAATATATATCAAAAGTATACAGAATATACATAGATATATAAAATAATTACTATCTTAACACGTAAGACATTTTGCTTATAAAGACCAATATTTTAAAGAAATAAGAGAAAGGAGGAGCTTGTCTGAATACCAGCGGAATTTTATTCCACTGTCGAGAAGCCGAGACAGTAAGAGAATCTGAATATCTACTGAATATTTTTCATATCATAATATAGGTATTTATTTATTTCAAAACTTTAATGTACAAAGTACAAAAGGCGGACTTAATGCCCGTAGACATTTTCTGACAGCCAAACCTTTGGGACTAATTAGAACAACTGTAGGTGCAATGAAAGTATAAGTGACACATCAATTAGATATAAATACTTATATAATAAACTTACTTATATATAATCTACTCATAAATATAAATATACTAAATACTAATACATACACAATAATAAACATACATATACAACTTACATTTTGATTGGAGCTATTTAGAAAATGTGAGTAGACCAGCTTTTTAAATGATGATCTGGTAGATGCCTGCCTTATGTTAATAGGTAGATTGTTCCACAGATTTGTAGCAACAACCGCAAAGGAATTCTAAACAAATCCTTGCATAATTTACTATGTTTAGTACTTAATGAAATTTTGAAAAGGATTGCGACAACCATGACGTTGCTACATTACAGGTGTCGTTAACAGGACCGTTAATACAGCGACCTGGTAACTGCTTTGTATTAATAATAATTAATCTTCTTAATTACATTAAAGAGCTTCCGTGTGCACAGGATTTAAGATATTCCACATCAGTTCTGGCGGCCCCTATGTGCTTTACTAATGATAGACAAAGCTCGTTCTTTTGGAGGTCATACAATTATTTCAATTGTAACTGCAGCCCCATCCTACTAATTGTTTTATTTCTATTATATTTTATTTTAACGTTTGGTATGTATTTATTCGAAGTAATATACAAACAATATAAAATAAAAATTAAAACTAAATTAGAAAACTAATTATAAATAAAAATACTCACCCATGATTTATTCCTGTGGCAGTGTGCCACTTGCAGCGTTCCCCCGCTGCACAGCAATGCTGATTTGCTGCGCGAGAAAACTGCCAGCCCTCTTGTCACATACTGCATTAACCAGGCGCTTAGACAACTCTTTAAAGAACTTCTTTACACTTGGCCCCCACGGACCCATTGTCTCAAGACCAAAAGGCACAAACACGTAGTCGTTGCTAATCGACTCGTATTTGCGACTTTTGACCTTTTCAGCCAAGTCCCTGGAGACCTAGCAAGGGTGTCGACGCAAGTAGCGTCCCACACCAATGCTCGTCCCATCGACCAAGGCACTAAGGTCAATCCATCGGGTCTTTTACTGTCACTGCCAGTGTTCCCAGACGGCTCGAGAACCGATGGGATTCCGGCAGTAACCAAAGCCCGATGGATCACATTGTTAACGTTTAAACATTCACAATTTTGCAAAGAGTTAAAGTGGCTCAATATCCGAAATCGCAGGTCTGCACATACACTCTCCTTTCTTTACGGCATTCTCAATAATCCGAATGCACCCCCTTACCTAAAAGCTCGTTTTCAATTTCTTTGTGACTCGCACGGTCTTTCACTTCGTTCTTCCCATAAAAAATTACTTAAAATCCCTCCCCACTCTTCCAGCAGATATTCAGACTCCTTTTCGGTATCTGCAGCTCGCCAGTGGAACAGACTACCTTTGGTAATCAGACAAGCTCGATCTCTCAAAATATTTAAAGACAAGTTATACAATTTTTTACACCATAAACAGAATAACTTACCATAACTTTCTACTATGTACTTAGATATGTATTTATTATTTATGTATATATTTATTTAATATGTAGCATATGTATATTTAATTCATAAATACATACTATTTATATTTCATTATTGTTTATCACATCATTTCACAATATTATTTCTGCACCCGCTTATAATGGCTCCCCATTCACAAAGGTTAGTTGGTAGAAAATGCATTTATAGCATTAAGCTCGCCTTTGTACCCACACTATTTTTGGTTCTGTACAATAAAGAATTTATTATTATTATTCACCTAATGATTAAATTTCCATAAGTGGAAATAAAATGGAATTTTGACAAATCCATATTCTACTATTCGCTGCAGTTTAGTTATTATTAAAAACTCGTATTCTTGTAATAGTTTTAAAATAAAACAAGTGGAACTACTACAATACTTATTTTATAAAATCACTTTTATGACTAAACAAATAATTTCAGAAAAACTTTATTCGTCTTTACTTTATATACGTTTTAGATATACATATGTATTAGATTTATTATTATATAAACAGTTATAAGTATATTTGCTATTTTTAAAATGGTTTAGGCTTTATGATATATCTCTTTTTCTCGGCTTTCTATTAAAATAATTTAATTTAGAACATGATCTAGAATTTTGTAAAGGTGAATTTATGTTTTGGCACTCGCCATTGTTCTTTGATCACTGTTTATTTTTATATCTTTAGTTTTCAAATGCTACAAATACAGTAGGTACCAAGCAATGTTAATATCGACGAACGCATTAAAATAAAACGAAACTACAACATTCGGAAGGTTGACATTTCCCTCCTGAAATCCCGACCGAGACCATCGACTCGATGCATTAGTTCGATTGCATTGTGTATTCGAATACATTTTCATCGAATACTTCGAGGTGAGTATCGAAGCGTGTTGAATACTTTTTTAAATAATTTTATTTTTGTTTTATTTAAGAGTATGTGGCTGTGTTTTTTTTTTCTTTTTATTTTTAACGGTGTTCTGCTTCCAATATATGCGAATAGGTATACAATATTCAGATCCACTTTTGTTACATTATAGTGCGTAGTTTGATTTGATTTGCAGACCACATGTCTTTAATAAAAAATAGTTAAAAAAAAAACGATTCATCAATGGTTACCGCTAACATTGACAATTGTTACGTGTAATATTTACCCTGTGTTTGACTAGTCGCTTTAAGCGCTTTTTTTTCACTTTATTTTGATTTGAAAATCGTTTGACTTGGTGTTTGTTTATGGTTTTCATACAAAATTCGGTAAAAAAGCAAGCTTTGCTTTATTTGGTCGAACATACATTACAAGTAACCGAGTTATAAACTAAAATATATTTTTTTTAAATACTTTTGTATTGGATTTTTGGCAAATAAAAAGAAGTCACACATAACAAATGTCAATTTTGGTGGCCTTATCCCAATTATTTTCAGAGACATAGAATTATAAAATAGTGTGCGACGAGGAATTTTAACGTCACTCACGTCATATTTTAGTGTTGTGATACGGGGTTTGTTCTGTAGGTCAAAATTACCAGAACGAAAACGTTGGAACCAAAAACATAGGTACTGTGTTTTCTTTTTACAGTAGCCTCGATACCCATATTTAATCCTTTGAGCTGTTTCTGCAGCGTTGGTACCACCGTGGAACTCTTATTCGTAAATAACGCGATATTTAAATTTTTCCATTATGTGAACCGAACGATGTCAAAGAAAAATGTAATGGCGTGAAAACAATCGAATCAATAAATTCAATACGCAAAGACACAAGATAAAATTTGAATTTAAAATTTCTAGCCAAATGCCAGATATTTAGGATTAAAGTGGCCAGTTCGACAATTCAATAGCCAAAAAATATAGTTTATTAATTTTCGAGCGACGGTGCCAATTTTATTTTATCTGTTAAATATGTGTATGATGACTGTTTACTGCCTAAATGAAAATAAAATAATACATAACTGAATTGTTGCAAGACTCATGTTACTGCCTCTTAAGCGCGTTAGTGTATCGCGAACGATTTCTTGAAATGTCCGTGAATCCAAACAGCTGATCCCAAAATGGCTGCTCATTTATTTGCACATGAAAGCACCCCTTAAGGCCGTTCGTGTTTCATACTAAATTATTTTCCACATTTTCTTGCTTTGACAGAATAATATTACCACTACTAATATTTCTTACTTGGTAAAATATATAAATTGAAGCTTAAAATATTTGGCAAAAAATATTTTAAGCTTCAATTTATATATTTTACCAAGTAAGAAACACATCTAACACATTTTATTTGTTGCAGATAACACTACTAATATTTAAAATGTTACTTTTCGTGGGTATGGATAAGTAGATGTACAATGACCAGTAAGACAAAATACATCCAATGCCACACATATAAAACCAAACCTAGGGTGCTTAACATCAAATCTGAAGGACAAAGTATTGAAGAGGTATCTGGTTATAAATTCCTCGGCATTACCCTTGATAAGTTTTGCAATTGGAAGGACCACGTGCAAGATGTTTCCAATAGACTTAATAGATTTGTTTACGCTTTAAAAAAAGTTAGACAGTTCGTCAATAAATCAGCAGCTATTACTTCATACTATGGATATGTAAACTCTGTGCTGAGATATGGCATTGTAATTTGGGGGAACTCTGTAGATATAGATACGCTGTTTATAATCCAAAAAAAATGCATCCGTGCAATTTTTAATCTCGGACAGCGCGACTCCTGTAGACCATACTTTCGTGACTATAATATTCTAACATTGCCGTGTCTGTATATTTTAGACGTATGTATGTTTATTAAAAACTACCCGAGTCTTTTTCGGTCTGTTAACGAGGACGGGCGAACAAATGTTCGGACTCAATATAGATACAATTTATGGAAACCTGCTACAAAACTTACCATTGTTTCTAAAAATAGTCACCAAATGTGTATCAAAATATTTAACGGTTTGCCTATAGAATTAAAACAATTGACATCAATAATTCAATTTAAGAAGCTGTTAAATAAATAGTTAAAAGAACAATGTTTTTATAGTATCCAAGAATTTTTACATTATAAGTGTTGACAAATATAATTTTAGTTGTAATTGACATGTACTATTATTTGCATACCATTATGGTAGGATACAGCTGAACTGTAAAATTGTATTATCCTATATCTACCTGTATTCTGTGCAATAAACGATTTTGAATTTGAATTTTGAATTTGAATTTGACTAAATTGTACAATACTCTGCCAGACGGTTTCAAGGACTTGCCTCTGCCATTATTTAATTATTTAAGAAACCTTTACTGGGAAAATGTTATTATACAATTGACGATTTTCTGACTGACGATGATCTCACATTTGACATACATTATAATATTTAAAATAGGACACTAATTATATATTTTATTTTGTGTTTGTATACCAAAACTATTTTATGTTAACAACGTTTTTTTAAAATTTAAATATATACGAACAAACTACTGAATACAAATTGTAATATGTATGTACCTATACTTAAGGATGAATATATGATTTGACTTGATTTGATGTGTTAATATTTGCTGCTCTTAGACTCAAAAGCTTATGAACGTATTATGATTACTTTGCAATAATACTAACTGTGCAGCAGCTCTATTCGGTTACTAAGTCGCAAACGTTATTAGTGGATTGCGTTATTTACGTCAGAACTTGCGTCATATTTACAAAATATTATTCAATTCTCAACTCTATAAGCGCTCGACCTTGACAGCGGCCGTGCAAATATCAACTTTAATAGCGTGATGTATATAGTTAATGGATTCCATTATATAACGTTTGCGCTTAGGCGAGTTACCTAGTGGGTTTGATCCGACGCGACGATAACTTTGCAAGGGTGCGGTGTGTGGGCGCGGGGAGGGGGAAGTGACGCTTAAAGTAAAAAACGGCATTTGATATCATTGCAAATGGCACATACTTTCAATGAGAACAAAAAAGGTGGTAGGCAGACTGATGGTAATTTGCCCAGTGTTCGTGCTGGTAAACCCAGTAAAGCGTATCCACACGTTTCGGGTCAAGCTCGAATTGCCGTCATGCCCAGTCAAGCCGGCATAGTGTTAGGGGCTGATGTCAGTCATAAGAGTCTGATTTCAGTTGCTAGCATTCATGAACCTCGCGCGCCACTTAGCATCAGGTAGGCACAAGGTCAGTTGTTGTGCTAGTATAAAAAGGAAATATATATATATAATATAGGGCATTCTTGAAACAGCTCGTGAACTTAGGAGACGAGAGGGCTGGGCAATTTTTGTGCCAAATTGCTATCCTACGCAGTAATAATGTCAGTATCCTTGGCACTATGCCCATCGGTAGTGATTAGGATTTATTATTTTTTTATTATTATTTATAAAACTTTATTCGAAGTCAAAAAGTTCAAGTATGCATTTTATAAGTAAGTTGATATAAAACAAATATTCGACGCAGCTCATAGTGTCGTAAACTATCCTGCAGTATTAGTAAAACAAATATTCGACGCAGCTCATAGTGTCGTAAACTATCCTGCAGTATTAGTAAAACAAATATTCGACGCAGCTCATAGTGTCGTAAACTATCCTGCAGTATTAGTAAAACAAATATTCGACGCAGCTCATAGTGTCGTAAACTATCCTGCAGTATTAGTAAAACAAATATTCGACGCAGCTCATAGTGTCGTAAACTATCCTGCAGTATTAGTAAAACAAATATTCGACGCAGCTCATAGTGTCGTAAACTATCCTGCAGTATTAGTAAAACAAATATTCGACGCAGCTCATAGTGTCGTAAACTATCCTGCAGTATTAGTAAAACAAATATTCGACGCAGCTCATAGTGTCGTAAACTATCCTGCAGTATTAGTAAAACAAATATTCGACGCAGCTCATAGTGTCGTAAACTATCCTGCAGTATTAGTAAAACAAATATTCGACGCAGCTCATAGTGTCGTAAACTATCCTGCAGTATTAGTAAAACAAATATTCGACGCAGCTCATAGTGTCGTAAACTATCCTGCAGTATTAGTAAAACAAATATTCGACGCAGCTCATAGTGTCGTAAACTATCCTGCAGTATTAGTAAAACAAATATTCGACGCAGCTCATAGTGTTGTAAACTATCCTGCAGTATTAGTAAAACAAATATTCGACGCAGCTCATAGTGTCGTAAACTATCCTGCAGTATTAGTAAAACAAATATTCGACGCAGCTCATAGTGTCGTAAACTATCCTGCAGTATTAGTAAAACAAATATTCGACGCAGCTCATAGTGTCGTAAACTATCCTGCAGTATTAGTAAAACCCACAGATTATTTACTTTATTCGAAGTAAATTAATATACATTAAATATAACTTTCCTTTTTTTAATATTTCATTTCCTATTCATTTTGATTTCAGTAATAATTTTGTACAATTTAAAGTACGGCAAACGAACGGCCTTAACCAGATTTCCCGACCAAATTTTCCATAAACATATTACAAGAGATCCGCAGATTCGGAGAAATAGAATTTCTTTTATATTGCAATTCAATTGAACATGAACAGAGCAACAAGATTTTTTCACCGTAAATATTTATCGCTATTGTAGCACTGGTAACTTGATTGTTATTTTATTACCGTTTTTTTTAACAGAACACACTCCAAGAATGGCGACTGACGCCAGCCACTGACTACCTACATTACCTACTATTATGCCGGCCTATCAAGATGTTCCTTGACTTCACATAAAGGACTTATAGCTTATATGCTTATAGGAGATTTAGGAATTCTTACAGCAAATTTATACATATATAGGAGAAATTAATAATACGATAAAGCCAATAATAAGAGTTCGCTGACAGATACAATAGAAGCAAGTAAAGAAAACAATGAAATAAATTTAAAAATAAGAATGAATACAATAATACATGAATTACGAAGTAATAGGCATTACATCAATACAACAGAATAACTACAACGGAAATAAAGATACATATACACATAGGCATACATAAACTTGAAAACATAAAACTATTCTAATGCCTCAAAGTCGGTACTCACTCGTCATCACCCGTCTAATCATCGCCGTGCTAGTATTGAAGAGATCGAAATCGACACACATTATAATATAATATTTTAAAAAAATATGGCACACAAAATATAAAAACGTATACCTACATGGCGAGCATATTACCATGAAGGTTTTCTCTATCAACTAACCTTTGGGAGAGTGAGAGAAGAATATAATGAGTAACTAAGAAAAATAAATACAAAAGATCAATCGGCGATTAGAGTTTTAGACACTGTGCCACTGTGGTATAATCCACTATCCGAATCGCCCGCCTCGGCAGCACATTAAAGCATCTGTAAGGTACTAGCGGAACAACAAACGTATAATATTAGTAGGAAGTAGGATAGGATGTTTCTGGTATAAAATAAAGATATTAAAGACACGTAACATTAAGATAAGTTAGAGCTTCGTCACACGAAGCCGGAGCAACGCTAAGTTGTAAATAATTACGGTCGTACGAGGTGGATTTTTCCTCAGAAATAATCGCCTTCATTCGACGACGTTCGGTACGGATAACAAAAAAATAAGTTTTCTTTTTTTTTTAACAATACACGGACTGGTAAAAATATGCATCCATTCTGTAACCGTTATCACCACGCGAACTATAAATTTGGAGACTAATTTTAATATAATTGGAAACAATAAAATATATTAAATTATTTCAACGGTGTAGTTAAGCGGTTATTAAACTTTTTGGCGACGGAACACTTAATCTTGTTTTTTTCCTTTTTAGTTATTATTTATTTCATTTCAGTTTTTAATTTTCATTATATATACAACTGACATCTTAACTTTGGTAGGTACTACTCCTTTTGATATAAATATTACTTATTATTTATTTATTATTCTTCATTTACTGCTAACCAAGATAAAAAATAAAGTATCTAATATATTAACTAGATTACCTGTGTTGAAACAAATAAATGATTTGATTTGATTTGATTTGAACGTATCCCTTGCGGTCAGTAACCACCATTTTTTTATGAACCAGATTTACTTATAGGAAACTTTACTATAGGCCCATCATGACAAGTGGCAGCAAGTTCGTTGATGTCTAGCGAATCAGAATCGAGAAATATTACAAATAAGTTAAATTAATTATTGTGTCCCGACCAGAAATCAAACCCGGTACCTTCCCGTCTAAATTTGCGGTCATAACCACTAGACTAACCGTTACAATATTTTAAAAGATTCGCATAATTATAAAAACCGCACCCGTTGCATTGCGGGAATATTTTTGCATTAAATTTTTCTCTTCTGACGGTAGCAGGAAAATAAAAAGCTATGTCTCTATCTAGCGGAGACGTCCACATAATTACGACGTAATCCACTAATAAAGAGGTCCAGCAATTCCCCTGCTCACAGCTGATAAACTGAAACACGATGCAACCTCAGACACTAACCTGAGTTGCAACTATACATAAGCTTATTTTATTTTTAACATATTTATTTTAACTTAATGCGGTGTATCAGGCAAAGCTTTTTGTAGATGTCGCTAGCGGCAATGGTACCTTGTTTTACACCTATATCGCATATTTTTTTAATGTTTTTATTTTTATAGCAGAAATATTTAATTAACGTTACCTACCATAAAAGACGAATTAAGAAAGCGCACACCGTCTTTAAAAAGAAAAAAAGTTTTATTAATAGTACGGCAATTTTGAGATCACCATATCTTTAATTTCGCTTAGAAATCTCGATTTGTACACTTAAAAGCTGCTCACTTCGGCCTAATATCCAGAAAATAATAAATTTTGTAATAAAAATACAAGTTTTCTATGCAACTGACAGTTTATTAGGTACCATCTATCATGCGCCATCTATCTTCATAAAAAGTTAGTGATACACCCCATTGCACAAAGTACAACCTAACAAGACCTAATGCCGCTAGTAGAGCAGTAGTAGGTACAAAAGGTAGGTGCAATGCATCATTAACCTGAAGATTTTTAATGCAAATAGCATGTTATCGTCATCATCATCAGCCTGTGCCTCTCTACTGCTGGATGTAGGCCTGCCCTAAGGCTCACCATTGCACGCAGTCTTTTGCAACTCACATCCAACTATCCGGCCCATTGCCACTTCAGCGCTAACTTCGAATTATACCCATTAAAGATATACCAAGTATATCTCTCTCCGTTCGACATCACGGAGAGGACGCAGTGGTTGAAGACTCGAAGAAGGTCGAATTTATTTATTTATTATGGTGCAACAAATAAATTACAGACACTTGACAATTTACGTTTCTATGACTGAATTAAAGAACCAGACTGTAATCATTGAGTAGTGCACACTACATTGAAAAATATATAGGTACGCGAGCATACTACTTCAGTACTACACGCAATAACATGCAATAAGTTAAAAACAAATCAACTTAATCTAAATTTACACAAAAAAATAAACAAAATAAAAAACATGCAAACAAATCAAGAATTTGGCAGCGTCTAGCTGATTAGCCTGCTATATTTCTTTCGATGGACTTGAACATTCGATAGTCGTTAATAGTAACGGCTATCGAATCATGCAACAGCATATTCCATGCTCCTAGGTACTACGTAGAGATGACAAAAACTTCAATATTCATATTCTCTCAGACAGTATGGCCATCCTTCTGGTCCTCGAAAGCAATTACATCAGCTCTGCACTGATTCTCAACTCCCACATAGGTAGCCCTGGAAGCAGTGTGCAGAGACAATAAAGTCACATTACAGTTCACTGGACAATTCTTACAAGACTGGCTTCGCCGAAGAACTGACAGACTGCGCTAGCAGATGTGGACATCGGCAGACTGCAGACTCCAGGTAACCCCTTTCCAACCCTGACAGGCGACTCACTTGAGCCTAACTGAGCTAAGCACAATGGTGGGGGGGCTGTGCCTTTAACAAACATTATCTATTCGTACACTTTGAACATTACACTTTGTACATTTGACCGCCTCCGTGGTCTAGTGGTAACAAACTCGGGAGGTCGTGGGTTCGATTCCCACCGGGGGCAAGTTGTACATTGTATAATTTGTCTCGGTCTGGGTGTTTATATGTATAATATGTATATATTTACAAAAAAAAAAAGTATAATATTATTTATCAACCATCTAAGTAGTTTCCGTAACACAAGCCTCGTAGCTTACCACGGAAATTAGATGGCGCTGTGTGACCTGTCTGAAAATATTTATTATTATTATACATTATTACAGATAGCCCACTGTGTAGAGGATGCATGGCGGAAGAGTAGACGGCCGCGCATGTACTCATGGAGCAGTGTGGCTGCGCTTAGACTGAAGTTCTCGAGACTACGGGAACTCTTCCGGAGGTCTGCAGGAATGTGACGGGTCTCCTGGTCGTACTGGAGGAGATTGGATGGCTCCGCTGAAGGAATAAAGGTCACGCACAATTGTCCAATAGAGACTAAAGCACAGATGACACGGGGCGAGTTTACAAACTGCTAGCGAATTCGCTTGTGACTGTGAGTTTACAATCTGCTAGTTGACTATCCGATTGCAAATAAAATTGAAAGAGGCTGATTTACTCGCCAATTCACTGGCATGTTATATGTTTATATTACTAGCCGTTTGTCGTCATCGTGCGAACTCATCTAATCTCTGCGTTTTGTCAGTCAGCAAAAATGTATTAGTTCGGAAGTAGTTATTTTAGCTCATGCTATCAAGAAAGATTTACAAACCTTTGTGTTAGAATTCTCTTCGTCTTTTATATTCCATAGGGTAGGTACTGCTCGTAGATGTTGAGAAACTTAAATATCACGCTTTCCACTTAATTTTGCAGTTAAAAAAAAAACAGTAGAACGCAGACAACACATGATTCCGACTTGAGCAAGTTCGACTGCCTTTTGCCTACTTTGATGCCTAGTAGATTGTAAACTCGCTTAATGTCATCGAGAAGATTAATTTCTTAGCATTCCACAGTGCGGGTGCTGGGTCCATCGTGTGTGGGTTAGAGATGAGAAGAATGGTGTCTCGGACTTGCGACCGACAATAGGCTGGTTTTATCGTAAAAAAAATCAATTTTTTTTTGCTTTACAATTTGTAACAATGGTGTTTACAATATAATTTCTCAACAAAATCTACCATAGTATGGTGTACAAATTTTATCTAAATATAATTAAACAATAATATACAAACAAAAAAATAGAAAAATAAATAAAACAGTACAATATAATTTACATATAAATATGTTTTAAACATTTAAGTACTCGTTTATTGTATATAATACACGTGACAGTAAATAGTCTTTTACCCTTGTTCCGAATCATATTCAGAGCGCTTAGAATGAATATCGTTCCGAATCAAATATTACGATTTCGATACTCAGAGCGTGATTTCAATTCGGAACGGTCAAATCACATTTTTATTCATAACATAATAGTTTTTTTATTAATGTATAGAAGATAAATTATGGATTCCACATCTTTGAGTATGAATACTAACAATCACACTCGGTTTACTCATCTTTATATGTGTAACGTTTACTATTATTAATTTATTTTGGTCTTCTAAAATATTTTTTTTTTAATTTACTTCCTACTTAAATATTAATTATAGATTTGTTTTAGAAGTAATATACAAACAGTATAAACGAATTACAATATTAAATAATTTCAAAGAAAACCTAATAATTAAATAAACTAGAAAATGGCGCGCGACTGACAGAAAACTAATCTACCTCGATATTGTGAGCGGTCTAAGCGCGAGGAATGATCTCGTTTGTGACGTCACATAGCTTTGGCAAAACAGTTAATGCACGTTTCAGAACTGCTTTAAGCGTGCTTAGGTTACTATTATCGTGTCTCGGAACGAGGGGTAATTTTCCATCTAAATGACATTTGAGGTAACAATTTCAGTTGATCAGGTAGCTTGTTATAAACTTGAATACACATGATTTCTACATTATTACTAATGACCGTCAAATTGGATTTTCGTAAAGCTCTTTATGATAGCGTACACTTTTGTAACCCATTTGTGCTCTTGTTAGAAATAGGTGTGGGTATTTTTGAACAAAAATTCATATTTCCTGAATATACAGGGTGTTTGGAAGGGAGCTGTACATACGCCTAGGGTAGAAACTAGGGATAGTCTGCTACCTACCCCCGCCCAATATATTAAAACAAGACCATTAGCAGACCGGTCCCATGGATAGATTTTGAGCTACAGGTAGTTTTAGTAAAAAATTAAAAAAAAAGTCAAATATAAAATAAAAATAAATTTAAAAAAAACCTTGAGGCCAAGGTAGGGTAGGTAGCAGACTATCCCTAGTTTCTACCCTAGGCGTATGTACAGCTCCCTTCCAAACACCCTGTATATATGCAGGGTAATGGAAGTATGGAAAGGTCTTTAAACAAGGGTTTACACAAGTCCCTGAAACCCGCTTTACATATAGCCCTAATACATTTTTATTGGGCTTTAGATGTCATGCCAAGACCAGGGTAAGTCTTGGTCTTGCAATCATATCAGTGGTCTTGGTCTTGCAAAAAAGCAAGATTGGGCAGCACTAGTATTATGTTTATAAAGGATGACACCATGACTCATGCGTAAGACACAGTTCACCATAATGAGCCAAGATTTTTTGTGTAAATAATTAACAATTTTAGTTTATTAAATGTAAGCCGGTAGACACAGTGTACAGTTCTTTAACAATGTTTTTTATTTTTATAGATTTGTAAAAAATTGCATGCTGGAGACAGTAAAGATGTGCTGATTTTAATGTTATACGTATATCATCTCCTACATTGTACCATATTTTTAAGCAAATAAAGATTTTGAATTTGAAAAAAGTCAATTTTTATTTTTGAAAATTTTGTATTTAGTTATGAGGGCAGTGTGTTAGCGTATTGGAATTCTGGGCTGTTTTCGTATTCCGACATGTCGAGGGCCACCTCACAGCTCTCTGCAACCACCTGCCGAGGGTCATTCAGGTATCTGAAACCAAGGTTATAATCATAAGGTATTGTTTAATAAACAAGTGTGGTTTACTTGATCATACAGTATTTGGTTGGGAGACAAGCGGAAACGTGGATAGTTGAGCGACTTATTGCGCAATAAAAAAAGAAACCATTATTCCCCTCTTTCCCACAACGGGGCCGGATTCCATGGACCCGACACCACCATAGTGAATCCATGGAATTCTAAGAATCTGTCTTCTGTTTAGTTATTTTTCAAAAAATCACAGCTCATTATATTAAACATATAAACAAAGTATTATTATTATAGATTAATATTGTCGCAGAGCATTGCTGATAGTCATAGTCATTAGCCACTTGTCCAGTTTGTTTTTAAAAGAGTTTACAGTTGGGGTCTTCAATACTTGTGGAATTGTAAATAAAAATTGTCATCAAAAATGACATCAGTACTACACTTCAAAGTCAAAGTCAAGTCAAAATATCTTTATTCACGTAAACCTATTACAGGCATTTATGAAACATCATTAATTTAATTATTTTGAATGATTCTACTCCTGTTAGTAGAAGACTAAGCAGCAAAGTGGTCCAATAAGTAAGCTGTTAGCAGAAGACCAGCAGCTTAGCAGATTCCAGTGACCTGTTAATGTTTAATCTGACTGAGAAAGGAATCTGCAAGGAAAACTCAGCTATATCAGATTTACAAAATAAAACATATACAGAACTGCACCACAACGATTAATTAATAACCTTTTAAATTTAGTTATCAGTACCTATGAGATTACAATATCTGGTACGGCAGTAACCCACCAGGCAAGTCAGAATTAAGATAGACTACATGCCTATGTGCAACCCGAAACCCGCACTTTTTATTGCTCAACAAGACAATCACTATCCACCATTCTGCTCCTCTCCCTACCCAACCAAATACTGTAATAAATAAATTTATTAATAATTTGATTCCTTTAATGCCATCTCGGAAGCTTGTTCCATTAATATATTGACAGCAGAACTGCTTAGGCCCAATTCTTTCAGTAAGTGGTGCAAAGATTTTACTGGAATTGTTTTACATAGAGGGAAAACAAAGCAAAAACATCCCAAAAATAAATTAATAACTTTAAAGGAAATTGAAACTGCCTCCATGGTCTAGCAGTTAAATCTGTGGATTTAGACCCAGAGGTATCGGGTTCCATTCCTGGTCCGGACATAATAATATTTATAAATTTAAATAAATACATTTAATTAATTAAATTATTTGTGATATTTCTCGAGTTTGGTATGCTAGAGACATTGATGAGCATGCCATGATGGTCCTATAGTAAAGTTGGCTAAATGTGAATTCATGACCTGAACCTAAACCCTGGAAGTGAAATGGTTGTGATGATACTTTACTTTTTTACATTTATGTCATAATTTCGAAAAATAAAAAAACAATTTTGGTGACTAGGTGACTTTGTTGAATGTTATCTATAGTTGAATGGTTCATTAGAATTTACTTGCAAAGGAATACACAAATATACACTATTTTATAGTATTTAATAACAAGAAGTAAAGTTTGTAAGTAGCAAGTTCACATTTAGCCAACTTTTCTCTATAGTAAAGCCCATCATGACAAGTGACAAGGTCGTTGATGTATATAGCGTACCGGACTCGACAAATGTCATAAATAAAGGGGGAACTTAAATATTAGTGTACCTTTGAAGTATTTCCGTACATTCCTCAGTGGCTATAGCTCCCAAAGCCTCGGCTGCCTCGTGTCGCACCATCTCATGTTCCTGGGTATCTTCCAAGGCCCCTTGGAGGAACCTTACACTGCGGACATCCTGCATCTGTCCAAATATGAAGGCGACCTCATGACGAAATAGGGCACTGCTTGCTTTTAGACCTGGAAATTTATTGAGCATATTTTAGAATTATTTTGTGTTTTTTATTATTTTATTCTAGCTCAACATGTGACCTTACGCCCACCTGATGGTAAATGACATGCGAGGTCCATGAAGGTTAACAACCGGAATCAGACACTAATGACTGACATCAGACCCTAACAATATGCTGGCTTGACTGGGCATGACAGCAATTAGAGCCTGATCCTGAAATGTGGATACACTTTACTGGGTTTATCGGCACAAACGGTGGATACCATACCCGGTGCCATTTGCAATAAAGTCAAATGCCAATTTTAACTTTCAAGGATCATATTGTAAGCTTGCCATAGTGATATTTATATAAACATAACACCGCTTAAAACAAGACTTACTGTAATGGAATAGGTCACTGGTATGTATGTGTGTATGGGGCTGTATGAGGGTTGTGGAAGATTGTGTGAAATAGCCTTGGGGGAATCCTATATCCAGCAGTGTAGAGACACAGGCTGCTGATGATGAACCCAATGTATTAAAGGCTACCATATTGAATTAGTTCCCTTATTTTATTATGGAACTATAATAAAAAATGATAGCATCTACTTTAATAAATGCATAAAATATTATTGAATCATGATTACATGTCTAATAACTAACTCACCTTCTCCTAAAGCATTAATACTGTCAGTGGTTCCCAAATTTCTTAAACTAAACATTGCTCTGTATCTGTTAAACAGTGTTTCATCTTCATTCATTAATGTTTTACTAAGTTTAAGAACATCTGTCTCGGAACTGGGCGGAGCTGGGTCTACTGAGGCATAGCGACTCTTTACCAATTTTTCATTTATAGTATTTTCATTATCAATCCATTTTAGACGTTCCAAAGCAATTTGACATGTTTCTGCAACCTCAATTGCTGTGTCGTGTTCATATTTTTGAAGTAATTCAATTAGTTTAGGATCTCCTATTGCACCAAGGGCTTCTCCTGTAAGTTTAAAGAAATAAAAATATATTAAGTTAGATAGTCACAATAGAAGAACAATAGGATTGAAAGTATGGACTAACAGTTAAGAGTGTAGTTTTAAACAGAGATGCTCAATCAGATGCTCAATGGAAATTTTTGCGCTATATTCAGTACAGAGCCAAAACTCATGACTGTGACTACCACCGCCGTTGTATTCGATTCCATTTGCTTCCTTTGGAAACACGTCGAATGATCGCCGATATCACATATCTTTTCAAAATAACCAGCGGGTCAGTGGATTACCCTGAACTTTTGTCGAAAATATTTTTTTTTACTCCATCAAGCAGGATAAGGAAACCCCATTTGCTAAGTGTTCCTTTTTCATCTACTAACTATAGAATTAACTCCTATATCCCTAGAACATGTAGAGGTTTTAATGACTTGTTACAACGTTTGGATGTCGACCTGTTTGAGACATCTCCTTCCACCCTCAGACGTTTATTGACTACAGAGTACTGTGATGAGCATATTGAGTAATGTCCATTAAAATGTTAAAATGTTGAAATATTACATTATTATTATTTTAAATTATTTATTTGATCCTTGTTTTAGTTTATTTTATATATTTATCTATTACTTATGTTTCATTTATGTTACTTGTAAAAATTTGTAAAGTGTTGTTTGAGTACCTACTTATTGTTACTAATACTTGTTGTTGCACTTAATTAATTTTATTATATTGTATAATTCTTAAGGTGTAAAACGGGATCAGTATACAAATGCAATTGTTATTTCATATCTCATTGTTATTGTACTGATTTTGTTGGTTCTTATTTTTATTATTTTTCATTATAGCTAACAGTGAAAATTTGTAAGGCTTTGAGATTAGATATTTTTTGTATACATAATATTGCAAAGGCTGTAAATTTTCCCACGAATAAATAAATAAATAAATAGATCAATTCCCAGCTGAGAACACAAAAAAAAACATTTATTTATGACATTTCTCAAGTCACATTGCTAGAGACATCAACAAGCTTGCGATTTGTCATGTTGGCCCTAGTAAAGTTAGCTAATAGTGAACTGACTCCTAAAAAATTGTTATTACTAGATGTGATGATATTTCTAAGTAGGTATTAAGGTTTGATCTATTTAGAACTTCATTACCACAATCCCTAGAAAACAGTAGTAGTAGTCATCTTCGCCCTGGGGCGGAACGCTCCGGGGTTATCCCCATTAAGCGTGCGTTATTCACGGTGGGCGACGCCCCACCGGTTCCTTGTTTTACATCGGCGGCTTGAGCCGCCGGGGAAGGGACCACTGTAGGATCTGTGGCACCTATGGGCACTAATATTGTAAGTAACTGCTGGAAAACAGTCCACTACTGGAGATGGGACTTCCAAAACATATGGTGCTATAAATATATGATAAATGTATGTAAAGGTGTTTTTTAATTGGTATGGTTAAAACCGCAACCATTTGTGAATTAAAGGAAAGGATTAACACAATCAGGCCACTACTACTCTTAATTTTATCATTAATTGTTTTAGATACGTGCAGATAATAAAAGATAACGCAAAAACATTACCAGCTTCATGACGAACTATAGGGTCCTGTTTCTTATCCTCCAATACACTTTTTAAGATACTAATAGCATCTTTATCCTGCATTTGTCCTAAACAATATGCTAACTCGTGTTTTAACAGTACTGAATCATCTTTAAAGCAGTCACTTATGCATTGAATTGCAGTTATTCCGCCCAAGTTTTTTAAAGTAAATAAGGCCCGAAAACGTTCCTTCATAGGCCTTAAAGGGTCATTTAGAACCTTCCCTATATTTTTCAGTGCCGGTTCTGTCACATTTACCATATTTATTCTAATTTTACACAAAGATTAGCAAAAACGTGCTCAAATTCGATAAAAATAAAAACATTGAAACGTCAAAGTGACAGCTGAGCATAGTAACATGTTGCCAATGTTTTAATATATGTTACCGAAAATAAAATAGTCACTATAACGCTCACTAGATGTCGCATGTCTGCCTATACCTAATAGCCTATCATTCCTGTATTAGACTTCTCGCGTTAAGCGGTTTTTTTTTTTACTGTATTTCGCCTTGAAAGTCGTTGGACTTGGCTCTTGCTCCTTGGTTTTCATACAATTTAAGCAAAATTCGGTAAAAAAAAAGCGTTTTGCTTTGCTTTCAAGTCAAACACGACAAATATCATATCGCTAGGATCGTCTTCCAAAGGGCCATGGTTCGTCCGTAATTCCGTAATAGCTCGAGATCTGGAGATGCCTAATATTGAGAAATTTGTCGTCGGCCTGACTAGACATATGTTCTATCGGTCCGACAACACTTCAATCATCTCCAGAATATCGCTCAGTTTTGTATTCGGCCCCCCAACGGGAGACAACAGGGGCTGTTATAACAGTAACGTTGCCAGCAGCCCTTTTCCGTTACTGAGTCGCAAACGTTATTAGTGGATTTCGTTAATTACGCTAGAGCTTGCGTCATAATTACAAAATATGATTTAATTCTTAATTCTATAAGCGGTCGACATTGACAGCGGTCGTGCTAATATCAACTTTAATAGCGTGATGTGTATTTTTATTTTATTTATTTATATACATATATATATAGTTAACGGATTCCATTATATAACGTTTACGCTTAAGTAACAGAATAGGACTTGTGTGGCTACTGACTAAAATTGTATGAATTACCAGATACTGCCAGGAAAACGGGGCCATGTCCGGATTCCCCGACCCAGGCCCATTAGCTACTAGGGCCTGGACGATCCATCTGTCTGTATAACTGTCATTGTGTTTTTTTTACATATCGACGTAAAACAATCTCTCGATTATTATTTTATTTATGACATAATTGTAACAATCATGTGATTATTTGTTGTATTCTGTACAAAAAAACAAGTTTCTCATACTAGTTTGATAAATAATATGCGTTTGTACAAGTACCTTAATTTTCATACTTCCCAAAATTAGGTAAATTTTATGCGGTAGCAACACTGACTGTACGCTGAGCTGTGATTGGCTAGTGTTAAAAGATTGGCTGGGAAGTGGGAAATTCAAATATTGCTACCTTGCCACTTAGATACTTTGCAACAACAAAATACACTTATTTTTACATAAGTAATGTTAAATTTAATTACGACACAACCAAAAAATAAGTATTCACGACGTAGCCTAATCTTTTCTATGGGTTCAACATCTGTTAAAATTATGGTTGACCCGACATTTGTCATTATTTAGGTAGGAATGTTAGGCAAAATCTAAAAAAATATAAATAAATTAATTATTGTTTAGGGTTCTGTGTGCTTAGTGTAAAATGCAAGTTTCGGAAAACGTAACTGCTGTAGTTACGTTTTTTTGTTTTACATTGCGTGTTATTGCAAGTTTGGCTATAATAACAGGCAATGAACATCGAAAATTCAGTAAAAAAACTCTACTACTATAGTTGCGTTTACGAAACTTCACTGTCACACTAGGCATACTGTACCCAAACATAATTATTTATGGAGTTATATAATACTGGTTCATTCGAGTACCTATCTACTTCTCGCAACGGTGGAAAAAAACGGCAAACAAAACTTTATATTAATAACGTCATATTCCACAAAATTTTAAAGCTAAAGAACCCTCAAATTATACCTTGCACTTGACCGGTTTTTTTTGTTTTTAAATTACTTTCAGATGAGTAGCTTTATTATTTCTCAGAAAATTATACATTTTGGCATTATTATTTTTTGTTTTTAAATTACTTGCAGCTGTGTAGCTTTTTTATTTCTCAGAAAATTAAACATTTAGGCAAAAAATATTATTTTAAATTCAATAGAAAGTACTAGGTATCTACCTACAAGGTTTAGAATGAAATAAGCTGCTTTCATTACTGCTTAGGCCGAGATCAATAAATTTATCCTTTAACGGGAACTCAAGCAATTTTTTTCGGTAATTAAATGTGTCATTTTTTGAGTCTGGGACGCTAGCACAGATATCGACGAGATTGCCACTTGTCATGATAGCTACGTAGTAAAGTTGGCAACGTTTCTTATCACCCTGCAAGGGATAACGGCCGTGATAATACATTTTGGTGGTGATTATTGATATTTAATTTAATGTTAGCATACTTTTTTAACACGCGCCGTCTTTGTAGCCATAAAAATAAATATATATTATTATTATTTATATTGTAAAAGGGCTATCAACTTATACACGGCCCTTTCTTTTATAGCCTTGAATTGATTTATTAATTCTTAAGTTAAGATGTAAGTAATTGTTGTAAAGAATATTTTTCAAGCCTTCACGGTCCATCCATAACTTATATTTTTAATCAACCTTATTTTTTTTACCTAACTGCCTCCGTGGTCTAGTAGTTAAGTCCGTGGATTTAGACTCGGAGGTACCGAGTTCGATACCTGGTCGGGACCCAAATTTATTAATTTATATTAATGTTTAATTTATTTGTGATATTTTCCCAATTTGGTACGCTAGAGACATCGACGAGCTTGCCACTTGTCATGATTGGCCCATAGTAAAGTTATACAATTATCTGTGTTCTAGGGGCTGTAATAAATAAATAAATATTAGCAATGTTCGAGTATGTACCTAAATATGAATATATTGGGCAAAGTCCATGCAAGCCCGCTTATAGACCTAATGACCGAATAAATAATAGGTTTTATTATCTTTTCGTCCACTTGTTGTCGAAGTTGTTTAGATTGTAAGCGACGGGCAGCAAATAAGCTTCTTTCGGGTGCGTAGTAGCGTCAAGGCGTGACGTGAGTATTGTATTTTTATTAGTTTTAAGATTACGTTGCTGTGGTCGTATTCTGTTTTTACATCAACCGTTAATTGCTACAAAATCGCGAGCCTACCTATAACTTTTAATGTATTGTCTTGTTTCAAGCGGTGTTATTTTTATATAAATATCGCCATGGCAAGCTTACAATAGTTATTAGTTCTCCTTGAAAGTAAAAATTGGCATCAGACATCATTGCAAATGGCACTTTCAACGAGAACAACAACAGGTTTTACGGCGGACTGACGGTGGTAATTTGCTCAGCCTGCCGGGCGGAGAAGTATTCACCGCCGCGTTCGTGCCGTTAAAACCCTGTAGATGTCTTAATAAGCCTGCGACACCGAAATACCTCAAGGACAAAATTTGCCTATCTCTCGTCACTTCATAACAGGTCACTTCGCTCGGCCCACAATTCTGTTTTGTCTATCCCATCTCATCACTCTAGCTTCAAGTCACTCTTTCGCAGTAGTGGCTGCGAATCTGTGGAACAATTTGCCGGTAGAAATTCGCCAAGCGCCCAATAGATCACTCTTTAAAAAAATGGTATATTAACATTACTTAAACAGCTCCCAGCAGTGTATGTAAGATATATTGTATGTAGTATATATATATATATATGTATAAGGTGTGTAGTATATATTGCGTAGATTTTGTATGTATTGGTGTCTATATTAATATGTATTGTTTTATCTTACATTAAGTCTATTTAATATTTTTAATAAGTTTCATATTTAAGCCCTTTGCACCTACCTCATAATCAAAATTCTCTGCATTATCCCTTGTACATAGTGCAATAAAGTTTTAAATAAATAAATAATAAATAAATAGAGTGTATCCACACGCTTCGGGATCAGGCTCGAATTACCGTCAGCCCAGTCAAGCCGGCATAGTGTTAGGGGCTGATGTCAGTCATGAGTGTCTGATTCCAGTTGCTAACATTCATGGTCCTTGCGCGCCACTTACCATCAGGTGGGCACAAGGTCACATGTCGTGCTAGTATTAAATAATAAATAAAAAAGTTTTTACAACCCAAGCCATTAGTATCTTTCAATACTAATATGATATTGAATTTTCAGATAATGTTGAACTGGCTGAAGTCTCTATGGGGGGGTTATTCTGACGTCATCGATGAAACGACAGGTCTTAGCGAGAGAGATGTGTATCAAGTAAAACAGACTTGGGCCACTGTTTACAAGAATAAACTGCGTATCGGAATGGAGGTCTTCATCAGGTAAGCACACATTTTTTGGATAACATTGGTAATAGGTACTTATTATATTACTATTGTTATGTTTTATTGGCCATGAAGGTTACCGTAATACATGTGATGCGTGGTGGTGTGGTGATAGCACTGTTGGCTACCCATTAACAAATACCCGAACAAATAAACAAAATACCAAACTCAAAATAGATAAAATAACTATTATCATCACGACCACCGCTCATAACTCGAGGCGGCATCTTTACATCACACTCTCAAATGGTTAAAAAGATACATGACAGGAATTAAACATTGTGGTTTTGTTGTCATAGACGTAATTATAGGGACCGGCCGGATAAAGAACCAAAGAAATCATATCTGAGCATCATTTTTTATACCTTTTGAATAAATATATTATATTTTTTATACCAAATACAGTTTAGATATTAATAAAGGAAACTAATTAAATAATTTAAACTTAGACACAATAAAATACTTTGCAGAATCATAATACCACTTAAATAATTAAGAACAGCTACTAGCGAATCAGATTTTTGTATACTATAATGTGTTTTAGAAGGACATTTAGTAACTTTAAAATTACAATAAACATGACCTTCACATCTTTTCCAAAATCGGAGTGTCTTATATTGTTAAGAAACGAACTTAGTTTGGCTAGTATTTTAAATAAATTTCTTCTACACTTATAATATTTATTTATTGTCACAAAATGGTCATTATATTACATTGCCACTGCTACCGCTGGGCCTTCCAGAACATATAGAAGGAGAATTAGGCCTATACTCGCCACGCTGGCCAGGCGGGTTGCCGAGGGTCTGATGTCACTTTGAATGATAATTTATTAACGAATCCACTAGTTGGAATTAGTCAAACCAAGACTCACGGCATAACGTGCTCTCCGAAGCATGGGAAAGGTGGTGTCTGTAATATTATACATATATATGACAAATGTACGTCCGAATACTATTACTCGTTGGTAAATGCTGGAATTCGAACCACAACCTTTTTTTTTAATTATTAAGTGTTCTTACAGCCAAGTCACTACCGCTTTTAATCCAAATTTATAATACATTTTTTTGCGTCAGTGATTACAGTTTCTTGTGTATGATACTATCGTTTAATACTTTAATGCATTATAGTACAACAACAGCGGCGCAAGTATGTAAGTATATTAAAAGATTACATATTTATGCCGTTTGCTGTAGAAACTTTGGGCCCATGGAATCGAAGCGCAAAAAAGTTTTTAAAAGACATAACACCGCGTCTTGTTGTCTCCTCCGGTGACAAGAGGGCTGGCTCTTTCTTCACCCAGAGAATCAGTATTGCAATTCAGCGGGGAAATGCAGCCAGCGTTCTTGCCACCATTCCACGCGGACGGGACTAATATCCCTATCTTTAATATTAATATTATTTTATATGTTGTACATTTTTTTCTCGAATAAATGTATATCTATTATAGCACAAGTTACAGAAATAAATTATGTTGGTCCCCTCTTTTGATAATACGTCCATGTCAGTATCTATAATATTCCTACCGGCACTTGAGCAACAATAAACATTAATCTGGTAAATAAGGCAAAGTTTGTCTATTGTTCTGCTTGCCTTGGTATGCTGCTCCTCGCGCTTTGTGACTGAAATCATAATGCAGCCTCATCACAAATATGTCCTGTGTATTTCAAGTGGTGACACCATATTTTGTTTAGTTATGCCGATACTTATTCGGACAGACGCAATATAGAATTCTAGTGCACGCGGCTTCGCCCGTATAATAAAGCGGTTTTGCAAACGTATTTCTTTATAATGGCAACATCGACTTCAGCAAATAATAATACTATTTTTTTATTGCAGCATAAAATATTAGTAACAATTTGTTACCATAACTATTGTGTCCGACCTCTTTTGACAGACTCTGACCTCCTTTTTGACTGTCTATATGTGAGGACTATTTTATTTGACAGATTGTTGAACTATGACATTGACAGACGAGAGTTCTTCGCGCCATTTTGCACGGACATGTCAAGTCCCAAGTTTTTCGTTTTGTAAATTACTTTACTGTGGATATTGTTAGTCAAAAGTGGTGTTATTTTGTTTAATAATGTGCTACTTTGTGAAAAATTATGAAAAACGATAAATTTGATTCTATACGAGTATATGGGGCAGAAGTTGCACTTTTTTTTGCGGTTTTCCCGCGCTGTGAACTCCCGTATACCCTTCGTGTTTGGGCGATATTGACGTGAATTACACCATAATGTCCTTTAAAGACACTTAAAAAAAAATGAGACGACTTTTTTATCAGACTTAACCAGACGGATAAATTATAAGTATTTTTATTTGATTTTCCCTTTCATTTACACTAAAGACGACACCAATATGACCACAAATCTATTATATACCAGACCGACGGTACAACTATCCAGTGCTGATCTTAGCAAACCGCATAATTAGCTACTCATATCATACCTTGTTTGTACGACATTGTTTGGAGCAGAGATGGGGACACTGACAGTGGGTCTGGTCCATAAATTCAAGGTCGTTCAGCTCATGGAGAGAGCTATGCTTGGATAGGCTGATGGATAGAATTCGAAACGTTAATATTCGCCAGAAAACGAAAGTTACTGACATAGCTTTTAAAATTAACAAGCTGAAGTGGCAATGGGCCGGAAACATCTGCCGCAGAATTACGGGCAAACGGGTTCTAAAGCAGAGACCACATACGGGAAGACGAGGAGTGGGACGACCCCCAGCCAGGTAGACCTGAAGAGGATCGCTTGGATAAGGGTGGCAAGCGATCCCGTTTAATGACGAGCCTTGAGGGAGGCCTACACCAAGCAGTGGACAGGTACAACCAGATCATAATGATGACAGGCTGCGCAGTACGAATTCACCAATCAGGGTGGTGGTGCCAATTGACCAATCATGTGCAACTACGAACTAATAGACTTTTGCGATTTATATAATTTCATAGGAATGTTTTTATATCAGTTAGGAATGGCTCTTTATTCACTCAAAGAATCAGTATTTCAAATTAGCGGGAAATACAGCCAGCTTTCTACCATTCCATAAGACCATGTTGCACCAAAATGAAGTCTCTGTAACTGTGAAGTTAAAAATGGCGTTGAATGTATCAATTAAATTTTCAAGGTCAGCTGTCAGCTAGTACAATCAAAATCAATCGTTACAATTACGAAGTTTTCGTTTTTGTACAACCCAGCCTTAAATATTTACAAAATATAAAATAAAATAATATTAATACTAAGGATAGGGATATACTCGTAAGTCCCGTCCGCGTGGAATGGTGGCAAGAACGATGGCTGCATTTCCCCGCTGAATGGGGTGTATCACTAACTTTTTATCACGAAAGATGGCGCATGATAGACGGTACTTAATATAACTGTCAGTTGCATAGAAATGTTGTATTTTTATTACGAAATTTATTATTTTCTGAATATTATGCCGAAGTGAGCAGTTTTAAGTATACAAATCGAGATTTCCAAGCGAAAGCAAAGATATGGTGATCTCAAAATTGCCGTCAACGTTTTTTTTATTTAAAAAACGGTGTTTGCTTACTTAATTCGTCTTTTAAGTTAGGTAACGTTAAGTTAAAATACATTTTTCTGTTATAAAAATAAAAAACTACATATAAATTTAAAAAAAGATCTAGAAAAAGCTTTGCCTGATCACCGGAAGAGACGACAAGACGCGGTGTTATGTATATGTATCTTATAAAAACTTTTTTGCGCGTGGACTCCTGGGCTCGTGGGCTCAGAGTTTCTACAGCATATCTTCATATCCGTAGTATTATTTTTATTTTATATTTGTAAATATTTTTTCCAATATATGGTATACAAGTATGTATATATTTGTTAGAGCATTTATTTGTATATATCGTATTTTTGTATAGCAAATATACCTACTCAATACCAATCCAAGAAACAACATTGCCAAATTTTATTAATATCTGTTCAGTAGTTTAGCCGTGGCGTCACATGTCGTGGTCAGAATATGACGTTATTATACTATTTTGTTAACAGATTATTTACGGAATACCCCATCACGAAGACATTCTTCCCCTCGTTCGAGAGTCTTTCCACCGAGGAATTGCGAGTTGCGGCCCTGTTTAAGGCACACGTAATCAACTTTATGTCTGGGTTCAACATGGTCGTGACCGAAATGGAACACGTGGACGTCGCCATAGCCGTGTGCAACAAGATCGGAAATTCTCATGCACCTAGATTTATTAAAGAGGAGCATTTTCATGTAAGATTTTCTTATTGATTAGCGAAAAAATCCTTCAGCTAACTGTAAGGTCACATTTGTAAATTGTAACTTAATAACTACCATATATAAGATCGTGGCTGTAAATAGGCCGTGTCAACTAAATATAGATTCGTGGCTGGAAAAGGCCCGAGTCAGCTTACAATCTAACAGTTATTATAAATGTCAACTAAAATAAATCTAAATAATAAGATAATATGTCAATAAAACATATATTTGTGGCTGTAAAAGGGCCGTGTCATATTACATTCTAAATTACATTAGTAATAATAATTTATGTCACGTCACATTATAATCTAAATAATAATAATGATATGTCAATTAAACATAAATTCATAGCTGTAAATGGGCCGTGTCATCTTATATTTAACCCCGAGATACGATTCTTCTCTCTACCCACACACGATGGTCCCGGCACCCACTACAACATGTACAATCGTTAACGTCTAAGGGCAAATCAGCTTGTAAACGTTTGTAGTAGTGTGCGATCAGTATTATGGTGCGACAATGATCGACAATTTAAAATAACATAAATACAATTATATTATATTACAAATATACTATTATTAGACATCCTCATACTCGCTTTTATCCGATAAATAGCTATAGTCTTGTGTATATATTATATTGTATTAATAATTAATTTTATTTATGTAGGTTATATGTACCTATGTACTGTATATAGTTATTAATAAGTAGGTTATACGAGTATATGATCATTCATCATTACAGCCCTTAGAACACAGCGTCCTAGACCTCCACTGTTGGAGATGGGCCTTCCAGGACATATATCTAGACATTTTGGCCTAAACTCGCCACGCTGGCCAGACGGCTTGGCGATGATATGATATCTGCATTAAAACTCTTCAAATTAATTTAATATTTCACCTACCTTATGTACTGATCCGGTTATCCCGAAGATTTCTAGAATGTCAAGCGATTAGGTCCACCTTTGTACTTTGTGCAATTAAATTAAGCGTCTGTTGGCCCGCTGGCCTTTACAGCTGAATCGTGGTTACGAGTGAAGACACTCGTTTGTCGAATAGCATGACACTTCTAAGGCACGTGATTTATTCCGTTTTTAGCGACTGTAATACACTACTACAAACGCAAAATCTTTCTCCAAGCTAATTTATCTGTACATCGATGTTTGGCTCTTCAATGAGCTACTAATTAAGTTATCTTATTCTTTCAGGCTGCAAGAATTATTATGCTGAATTTGCTGAAAGAAGAATTGAAAGTTAGTGAAGCAAGCCTCACTTCCTGGAAACGATTTCTTAACTTTATGTATCAGCATATCTTTTCACAACTAAATAAATAATTTTTGAACAAATTTATAACAATCTGACCTGCGAGTATGATCTATTCATTTTATAGACATTTATATAGCATCTTTTTCAACTTAGGGCCGGTAACGGAATTCTTCGTTTCCATAGGCACAAATTAATGTTTATAAGTGAACAAATTCCACTTGGGATACGTTTTAATTAGTATAATACCTACATTTTATATTATACAACATAATTATATATATATATATTATTTTTACTTAGTGTTTCACCGTACATTTCCACCGGAATTTGGTTAAGTCAATATAATTTAAACAAAATTGTACACAATATATATTTAATGTTGAAGTATTTGTCTTGCCTGGAGAGTGCAAAATATAATATATATTATATATTATACCAATAATGTATGTTTTTTAGATAACTAATCTGTAATAAACAATTAAAAAATTAATGGAAATGAATGGCTATCATTAAAAAAAAAATTGTGGCTGGCACTTAAATTAAGCTATGAATATAATTTAGTTATTTGTACTATTGAATTAATAATATATTTTTATCGACACAACATTTTTGAATCTTAAAATAAAAATATTGGTAGCATATAATATGGTATTCTTAAATACCTGATGATTTTAATAATTTTGTCGAATTAGGTATTTTTTAATATGTTCATAGCTTAATTAAATTTCTCTGTAATTTTTTTTTTAATAATACTCATTCTCATTGTAGTTTTTTTTTATATTTGGAATTGAAATACCGAGAAACCGAAAGAACGGGTAATTAATTTTAATTTCCCGGTTCCGTTTTACTGAACCGAGAACCGGAAATTCCTGGTTCTTTCGAGATCGGAATATCCCAGTTCTGAACCCTACCAGTAACCTTGTATACATTTTGACATAAGCTTAGCTATGTTCAGCTAATCTCGCGCTAAAATAAACGAATGCAGCTTATCTATTGATAATCTAACATTTGCGATTAATGAAACAGAATCTGGCTGCTGAACCCATCGTTAAACCGTTTATTAAGTAATTATTATGTACGGTTCAATATGGCAAAACGATTAATTGGAATTAGATGGTCGGGATGATAAATTGGCCGCGCGATGACAAAACTAGACGGTTAGAGTTAATTGCATGGCCTAGTTCGTTTCAACAACTCATTGCAATTAATTTATTTGACAACGTTAACCTTTCAAATGACCCGCAATTCAATTATCATTAACTAGGAACATTTAGCTATTTTCTATGACAGGCGGTTTTTTATTTATACCATTGTCAACCAACTTCTTATTACTTATAGACAGATTCTGTATTCTGTTTTTTTATACGTAAATGTTATAAGGTATCCTTTTTCTACCTATTTCTACCTAAAAGCTTTCCAAATGTCCCTCTCGGACCAGAGTCAGGTGGATAAAATCTACGGAAAAGAACTGTACATTGTGTGGTGCTGCCATGGGAACTGCTAAGATTAGTTCATAAGCAGTTCTGCTATCAATACATTTTTGGAACGAGTTTCCAAGACGACATTAACGGAATCATACAGTATTTGGTTGCGTAGGGAGAGAAGCAGAATGGTGGATGGTCTTACAAAAACATAAAAAATATATAAACAAACATAAGTTAGATAATCATGGTTGGACCGTAACGGGTGAACAATCCAGATTTATGTGTGTTATAATAGCATTATTGTCATAAGCAGGGTAATTGTAACTTAATAACTACTTCAATATAAGATCGTGGCTGTAAATAGGCTGTGTCAACTAAATATAAATTCGTGGCTGTAAAAGGGCCGAGTCAGCTTACAATCTAACAATAATAATAAATATCAAATCTTAATACTAGTTCGTGGCTGTATACGGGCTGTGTCACCTTACAATGTAAATAATAATAATATGTCAATTAAGCATATATTCGTAGCTGTAAAAGTGCCGTGTCATCTTATATTCTAAATACTATTAACAATAATTTATATTCGTGGCTGTAAAGAGGCCGAGTCAACTAAATATAAATTCGTGGCTGTAAAAAGGCCGTGTCAACATAAAATAAAAATCAAAATAATAACTATAAAACAGAAAATAGTTATTTAATTAGAATTGAAACAGAAATTAGAACATGAATTAAGATTTTAAGCTTCTTTAATTTAAAAGGTATGTCATAATTAAGACTACTTGCCACTGCCAGTGTGCTACCCGAAAACCGACAAACCGCAAAACCTCTGCTAATTTATAATCAATAAATTGATCGCGTTCGGCCTCGGTCCCAGGCCAGGCCCCCATAGCAGCACCTGATCTCGGACGTAACGCATGTGCCAGCCATACTTCCGCTCAACCAGGTCCTCAGGGTGTGGATCACTTCAATTACCTTTTAAGGAAAGGACGACCACCCGACATGCCACGCCATGAGAACCTGAACACTAACAACGAACTTCAAGACACACACAAGCATCAACATAACAATCCTTGGTACCCATGTGTTGCTGTGCAATTCCGTCAACAAACGGTTAACCTTAGTAAAATAAAAAGTAATAAATACATTATAGTAACTAAACCTGTGCATTGGGGGGTAATTTGCCATAATCACCACGCTTGGCAGGCGGGTTGGTGATCGCAGTAAGGAAAGGTTACTGACGGATGACGCTGCTGCCCATCATCAATCAATTGCCGGAAATATGAAGGATGGAGGTAGGTTTAGTATGAGGAATAGGGGGGGGGGAGAGGAAATGAAGACCATGGTAACCAGATAGACATGAAATTCAAGTTCAAGTCCATAAATTCAAGGTCGCTCAGCGAGCCATGGAGAGAGCTATGCTTGGTGTATCTCTGATGGATAGAATTCGAAACGTTGATATTCGTCAGAGAACGAAAGTTACAGACATAGCTTTTAAAATTAGCAAGCTGAAGTGGCAATGGGCCGGACACATCTGCCGCAGAACCGACGATCGATGGGGCAAACGGGTTCTAGAGTGGAGACCACGTACGGGAAGACGCAGAGTGGGACGACCCCCCGCCAGATGGACAGATGACCTAAAGGAGGTCGCTGGTGGGGGTTGGATGAGGGTAGCGAAAGATCGCGTTAAGTGGCGAGCCTTAGGGGCCTTAGCCTACATCCAGCAGTGGAGAGATACAGGCTGATGATGATGATGATGATGAACTAAACCTTACATTAAAATAATTATATTATTAATAATATAGTAATAAACTACAAGTATCTCTGCGTACCTCTCGCTTGCTATCAGGTGGGCGCCATGTCTAGTGTCATGCTTAGTATAATAGATACCCAGGTGCTGTATTGGAGCTGCTTATATCCAAAACAGTGCAGACTACATGTTTCAATCACTTAACAAGTAAAATTAACAAGCACACGAAATATAAATATAACAGCGACTGAATTATCGCACTTTTGCTAATTGATGGCCTTAGAAAGCATTCAACTGTGCCTCGAACAAATATATAAAAATGTTAACAAATAACTCTAGAATTATTAAATATATTCTTACAATTTGCTTGTTTATTTTATTTTAAACTAATAACTAAAACACAGGCACAGGCCAAAATATGTACATATAAATGACATCATTCATCTTGTTTGGGGATCTGGGCTATATTGTATTCCCAGTTATATGCATTTTTAGATAAATAATTCTATCAAAATTGCAATTTAAGTAGAAAAAAACCCTTATTTTATACAGTTTATGTGTGCATAATGTTTAAAAAATCAACAGCTCTAGTACTAAAGGACTTGATTTATACTAAAATACCTTAATTTTTCCAAATAACTTAATTTCACAGTAATATTTAGTAAAAATGACATTAGTCTTATCAATAAGAGTATTGAAACCACTATATTTTTTAAAACTAATTAAAAATAATATAAATACTAATTACATTTTTAATTATAAATTTTAGACGTAAAGAAGTAAACACGTAAGACTCAACGTGGGGCCTCAATAAGGCTCAAAACCCTCTATAAGGAGACCTCAACGAAACCCCTATAAACCGTTTCTCTTTCACTGTTGGCCCTGTGTGCCTTTACAGCAAAGCCTGTGTCGTTTCTACAGGGTGAAGGCACTCGTTCGCCGCGTACAAGTCTATATTATCGAATTAGTGTTGCCATTTTATAAAATTACTCCCTTTTGGAAGATATAAGCTATGTGACTTTCGCTATATCTACGAGTACATTTACCCCAACTCACCTTAAATAAATCTTTCTTTGAAAGTAACAGCAGGTCATAAAGAATAATAACTCCTAACTCGTAATCCCAGTTAAGCATTGACTTACGGCTAATAACCGGGCAGTCAAATCATTTTACTGGTCAACAACTTGCGGGACTTAAAAGTTATACATAAATTTTATTAATATAATGTTAATGTTACCTATCAAATTAGGAATGACAATATGTAAAAAAAACAATTTGCGAACAAAGTTTCATATTATTTTTATTAAAAGTGTACAAAGGCGATGATTAATGTCTACAAGGCATTTTCTAACATCTAATCTTTGGGAGAGTATAAAATAAAATAACTAACAATATACTACATACTAAGAAATTCATGACATTGACCGCCTCCGTGGTCTAGTGGTAACAAACGTTGCCGTGAACTCGGGAGGTCGTGGGTTGGATTCCCACCGGGGGCAAGTTGTACATTGTATAATTTGTCTCGGTCTGGGTGTTTATATGTATAATATGTATATATTTACAAAAAAAAAAGTATAATATGTAGTTTATCAACCATCTAGTTTCCATAACACAGGCCTCGTAGCTTACCACGGAAATTAGATGGCGCTGTGTGACCTGTCTGGAAATATTTATTTATTATTTATATACATACATATACAATTTTTCATATGTATAAATAAATACATATATACAAGTATATATTTGCTAAATTATTATTATCAGCCCGATGCTGATAATAATGCTGATTATCTAGAAATAATGCAGTGACCAAGGGTTTGAAGACGCGGACAGACGGTGCGTGTCTATTTCGTACATGTGACTAATGTTATTGTACGTCATTGACTTCTGTTATACATTGTCAATATGCAGAAGACAGATTAAACATAACGCCCTTACATTGTTATTTAAATAACTTTTAGTATTTCGTACACAATCTATTGATTATTGAGATAATCCGACTCGAAGGATCAAAAACTGTTGTGTCACGGTTATAATAATAATAATATTTCCAGACAGCGCCATCTAGTTTCCGTGGTAAGCTACGAGGCTTGTGTTACGAAAACTAGATGGTTGATACTTGAACTACATATTATACTTTTTGTTTTTGTAAATATATACATATTATACATATAAACACCCAGACCGAGACAATTTATACAATGTACAACTTGCCCCGGTGGGAATCGAACCCACGACCTCCCGAGTTCACGGCAACGTTTGTTACCACTAGACCACGGAGGCTAGTTATAGTTAGGAAAGGTTATTATATAATAAAACAACAGTTTATACACTATATTATTAAGTCAAGGAACGAAGAAAACGTTCATTTTGTACAATTATATAGCTCGTACAAGTTGTACAACATTTAAAGTCCAATCCACACTAAGTCATTGCAATCAAGACATTCGGAGATAATGAGCAGTCGTCATAATCAGAGCTTTTGGTAATTGTTTAGCATTGTTTTTGTCTCTGGGTGCGGAAGGGATTAGTATTCAGCTGCGGTACCCAGAGTCCCTGATTATGCCGCTCTGAGCGCCGCCTGAATACCGATCAGGCACACCCGTTAAATTATTTACCTTAATTTAAATTATAAAGTCTGCAAAAAATCTGCCTCCGTGGCGTCACATTAACAACATACTCTTCTCACCTCTGGGATGGTTCCGATAACTACCTACGGATACTAGACGACACCACAGTATCTAAAACTCTCAAATCACTGCAGCTTCACCGACACGTTGCCTCTTGCTTAGAGACGTCTATACAAGCTATACACGGTGAGTGTTCTGAAGAGCTCCTCAAACTTATGGCTTCTTTTTTATTCCGAAACCGAACCACACGTCCGGAGCTATTATCCCTAAGCGTACTCATAAATTTGGAGACTTACATCGGTCGGACGATGAAGATGTGGAATGCTCTCCCAGCCAGTGTGTTTCCCTATTCCTATAACCGGGAAACTTTCAAGCTAAGTTCTTATTAGGCCGGCATAGTGGTAGAGATTGATGTCGCTCGTTAGTGGCTGACGTGAGTTGCTCCCATTCTTGGACCTCGCGTACCGCTTACCATCAGGTAGTCACAGTGTGTTCAGTATAAAAAAATATAAAAAAATCTCTATAGCAGTTCTTGTTCTTGTCAAGTATTTTTTTTTTATTTTTGAACTATTTTGAATTATTTTTTGACTATTCCACAAGTTTGACATCAGAGCCTTGCCATTTTGTCTGACCAGTGTGGGCGTGGCAAGTATAAAGTAAACAATAATGATTCGAAAAGGGCTCGGGGGTGGAGTTTTGTCTTTATGATAAAATTAAGACACATCGACTTATTTTATGCATGTCTGAACAACTGAATATCTTATCTTGACGTAGTACGTATCTATAGAATTTCAAATTTGCAGATAACATTTTTATCATTCTTGCTACTATGCAATTATTATCTACAACTGTTTCAATCATAAAAGTGGTAAAAAATACCTCAAAGTGACTCAATGTGTTCATTACGAACCTCTGCCAATTTTCATTTAAATCACATAAGAGGGATTATCACTTTTGCACCTCTCTCCCTCGCACAATCCAATATTTTCATAGATTTCTAAATTCTTACTGTTTGTATATTAATTCGAATAAAAATAAGTGTACTTATATATCAACTTTATATGAAATAAAATTATTAACATTTCGTTTATATTTCCACTTTCCGATACCTATATATATATACATATGATTAGGTAATACGAATATATCACAATCATGTCAGTGATTTTATTCCGTCGTAGTGTAGCCGTGAAGGTACGATAATTAAACTTATAGACAAATGACCGTGGTTCTCATGTCATGTGAATAGATATTGACGTCGTATAGCCTATGTCATCTAAGGATTTTTTAAATCAAATTTCATTAAAATCGGTCTAGTATTATATGCGTGAAGGACAGACATATGTACATACTCTTACATACTTAAACATAGAGACAAAGCTTCTTTTACGTTTATATTATTATTTTCCTTCTCCATGGCCTTGCGATTTAGATGCGACTGTAGATTTAGACGCAGAATAAACGGGTTCGATTCCTAATCTAAAAACAATAATTTATTGTGATATTACTCGAGTCTGGTACACTTGAGACATCGACGAGCTTGACACTTGTCATAATGGGCCTATAGTAAAGTTGGCTAAATGTAAATTCGCTGACCACCCTAGAAGTGATACATTCACGATGATACTTTACTTTTACCATTCACTTTTAGTTACGTTGGAAGTTTAATGGTTTTAGCTTTATTAGACGTGAAAGAGTATTAAATGCTTGTGATGGAATTGATGGAGGCCACTCGAGGAAGGCTTCCGGTCTTCTTTCAGGCTTATAAAGTTTGTAGGGCGGGCGGCTCGCAGTGCAAACAGCCAGCGCCTAGCGATCGGATCAGTGTCTCGCTCGCCCCGGACCAGGTCCCACGTCTGTGCCGCGCTGTAACGTAAACAAACTTACGACTTTATGTGTTTGAAATAGTTCACTTTTATAGGTGAGTCTACCATTTTTTTTTATTTATTTACCATCAGTTGTATATATCGACACAGTGGGAAGGTGAAACCGCTGGCAAGTTTAGCAACTTTACAGAACAGAGGTAAATATATACCTACGTGTATATATTTATTTTCAGATTTTTTTATTAATATCTTATTTTGTATGAGGAGTTTATTTTTGTTACTTGTTAAAGAAGTTATGATTGTGAATAACAATAATAGCGTTATCAGTGAATATGTATTATTTAATTTATCTTACTTTATCTTATTTTGTGCATATAAATTAAATGATTACTTTTTTATATCATAGATAATATATTGCGATTTCATAATCTGTAATTAATTTTATTTATTTTACTCATAAGGACAATTGACAAAAACTTTTTTTAGTTTCATAATTACATGGTTTCTATCCCGCCAATTTGAAATTCAGTGTTTTATTTGTAATATCATAGTAAAGAACCTAATTGTATAAATAGTGTTTTCTAACTATTTCATACATAAATCTTAACCAATTGACTATTTAATTAACACATTTTAATGCTGGGGTAAATAAGATGTTGTAATTATTTAAAAAAACACAATAAAAAGATATGATTATTGAATTATATTTTGTTGAGGCACACTCCAACTAAGTTGTGGCCTGGTTTTGGGCAATCTCTTTAAATATTAATATAAAAAGCTGTGTAAACATGTTATTTTTCGTTGGTTTTGTTGCTGAGATTTGTACCATTTGGATCTGGGCCATATAAAAATTCAAATTCAAAATATTTTTTTTTATTTTTTGTCTGATTAATAGTAATTATTGTATTACTAATAAGGAGTTGTAGGTCTCCTGAATAAATGAAATAGTCAAATATATAAAATAAATATTAGTATTGCTATTGATGGCACTCCAGGTGCGAATCCTGATTGCTGGTGCCGTCTGCGGTGCTGCTGTCAATCCTACAGGACTACATCATATCTTAGTCACAATTAGGGTACACTTTTCTGTTGGTAGGGCAGCCACGATTTTAATTTTAATTTAAAATCTTCAGAATACGAGAAAAACCAAGTTACTAGTGTTTGAAAGATGAAGGATGAAAAACGTGACAGTAAAGATTGAAAATGAAACTCTAGAACTAGAAGTTAATTAAATTTAAATCTGGGCAATGTTAGATGGGAAGTATGATAGGGATGTTGAAAGAAGAGTGAACGCGGGAAATAGTGTCAACGGTGTCATGAGGTCACTGATCGTCAGTCGAAAGGCCTGGCAGACCAAGACTCACCTATCACGATCAAATAAATAAAACAATAGCTGAAGGTGCATTAAAAAGCCATCGTAACATAAGGGCATCTATGAAGAGGTTGATGAATGTCGAAGAACCGAAAGAAGTATGTCGTGATCGTGACAAGTAGCGCTCAATTGTCTCTACCTACATCACAAGGCATATGGCGTGAAGATATGTATGTATGTAGCCTGCCTGACTGTCTCCATAGTCTAGCGGTTAAGTCCGTGGATTTACACTGTATTTGTGTGATTTTCTCGAGTTTGATACGCGCTTGCTACTTGTCATGATGGACCTATAGTAATTTTGGCTAAATGTGGTTTCTGACCATACCGAAAGGGATACGGCCGTGATGATATTTAACTTAACTTATATGTATCTTTAATTTATTTGTTTTTGTAAATATAATTGTTTATCTTTTATAAATATAATATATTTATATTTTTTTGACATCTGAGTATCCGTAATAAAGTATATTTACTAATTTGGCCAATGTAATATTAACCTTATGTTATGTAATATGCTGTAATATTATCCTCGCTTTGGTGGATAAGCAGCTTAAAGTTGATGTTTGTTGCTTGTAGCAGATGTAGTTTATGACATTTGTTGTGCACGTATTTCAGAGCTAATGTCTTCAAAAAATAAATGCTGTAACTGTATAGGTAAGTTAAATTAAATTTGTACAAAATGTAAATAACGTTGGTTGTTAAATGCGGTTCAAGTCAATATTTGTTCACATTTTTTCTATGTTTTAAGTGCACCAATACATATTATTAATTATTAAATGATTCGATTTATGGCAGGAATTGGCCACTGGCTTCCTTTACTCCAAGTCTCTACTTAAGTAGAGACAGTACTTTAATCTTTAGAAAGTATTGAGTTACCGGCCCTTACAGTCATATTAGCTTGGATATGTTTTTGCGTTTGTAGTAGTGTAATACAGACAGTCACTAAAACCGGAATAAGCCAGTTTGCGCCAGCATTATGTATGCTATATACCTCGCACAGTCGCTTATAAGTAGTGCTAAAAGTGTTATGCTATTTCAAAGTCAAAGTAAAAAGATATTTATTCATATAAACCTATTATAGGCATTTGTGACAATTTATAAAAAATATTTAGAATAATTCTACTCCTGTTAGTGGAAGACTAAGTGGTCCAAAGAGTAATCTATTAGCAGAAGACCAGCAGCCTAGCAGATCCCAGTGACCTGTTAATCTTTTTGATATTTTATTCTTACTAATTAGTTCATTGATTTTATTTGTAATTGCCTGCGTTCTTGCCACCATTCCAAGCGGACGCTATTTATATTGGAATCCTTAGTTTTTATTTTGTTTTGTATTTGTATTTACTTTATATTTGTATGTAGATACGTAAATACTGATGTATAAGTATATATTAAATAATATAATGTCGTTATATTATCTAATTAAACATGTAATTGCACCTACCTTTCATTGTTTGATCGCTTTTGTTGTCCCAAAGGTTTGACTATTATACTAAGAATGCCTAGCGGCATTAAGTCCGTCTTGTACTTTGTGCAATATGGATTTATATAAATAAATATTTTATAATATATACAAGTATATACAGTGTAAACTCCATGTAACGTCACGCGATTTAACGACAAACTCCCTAAAGCGACGAAATAAATTGGCTTTGGTTGGTTTAGCTTGTCTTCCAATTCTGATTTTTCTTCTCTCCATTTAACGACAACTCTCTATAACGCCATAAAATGCACAGTCCCTTCAGTGTCGTTATATAGAGAAGGGCATATTTATATATGTATATAAATATTTCAAAGAATAAATAAGTATAGCTTTTATTTGTTGTTTACGTTATTATTTGTTTTTAATTGTTGTTAATTATTATTAGATAAAATATCGAATAAGAAAATATTTAAATGATTTACCGAATGATATCGTCTGGATTTGAAGAAATTCAGAATTAATAAATTACGTTTTATATTTACAATATTTATATTTACATATGAAGTATTTGTTTATTTATTTATCTGCTGACTTTACAACACTACAAACGCTAAAACTTCTTCCAGCTAATTTGTCTGTACTTTTAATTTTAAATTATTAGGATAATCTTTTGACAATACTGTATGTAATTATACAGTTTTTGAATTGGAATATTTAAAATACTCTATTTTATTGACATTAGTTTTTATTATTTACCTTACTGTTTCTGAAGTAAGTTCCGTGACTTAAGACCAGTTGCAGAAACGAAGATTATCTTTTGACATGTTTAACGTATGCTTATGTGGCACGTCATTGGCCAAAATAACCAAAGTTACAAGCTAACCAATTACGTGACTTATATCAAAATATTGATCAGAGATTATTTTAATCATCCTTTCTGCAACTGATCCGTTAACCTACCTATACTAAACTTTTATTTGGTCTAATTGAATTTAATCACGTGAAAATTATTCCTCTAGCAGCCAGATTCTGTTATGAAGCGTTATGTAAAGGAATCATTTACCTATTGAACACTAATAATGTCACTATATTAAAGTTGATATTCGTATATTTGTATATATATACATTACATTACATAGATATATGTATGTGCATTTTATACTCGCGCATTTCTAACGCTAAACCATCGATCAAGAGTCTGAACTGACTGTAAATAAAGGAATATATTATTTTGAACTCACGTTTGGGCTTATAAATATATTATGGTTGCAGCTCTTATTATATAGCACTGCATGATACTAAAGCATGATATTAATCAAAATTTTAAAACTGGTAGACATACCTTGGAGCAGTCAATTCTGTCCTACGGGATGACTGCCTGGGGTGAAGCTCACAAAACATCCTTTCTCCAGTATGAAGGTGCACAGAAAGCGTCAAGGTCATATATAACGAGTGCCTTCACTCCGTAGCCACGACTCAGACTTACCTGTTAAGGCACGCTCATGTCAATGAAAGAGAGACGGTTTATAGGATTTTAGTCCGTAGGCGCCTTGGGGTCTCCTTAGGAGGCCTCACGGTGATTCGGGCATGCGACCTCCCTCGGTGGCCCTTCAGGCTGGGGTCGTATCGTTAGGCGATTTTGCGATTCACCGTCTTTAAAAAAAAAACCCTCCTTACGTCGTATTTTGTCATTACTGAGGGTTGTGACCTCCCGATGAATCAGTGTGCGTCTTGATGATACTCCGCTACCAGTTCCTATCTTCGCCAGCATGCACAGCATATTGAACGGCTAGTGTTGTTAATGGAGCGGATTTGGTTGCACCACCGCACAGGGCTTGGGTAACAAAGAGTTTTTTTTTAAGTTTTCTCCTGAACAAGGACCAAGACCAAGACTGGCCAAGGTCTTGCTTCGGGCAACACAATCTGGAAGGCACATTTCCATCAGTGGAGGTCTAGGGCTGTGATAATGATGATTAATGAAAGTAACTGAAATCTTAAATTAGTTAGAAATAAAATATCTCGTATTGTATTTTTGGGTTGTAATATAAAAAGTAAAAAAAGTAAAGTATCATCACGACCGTTTCCCTTTCGGGGTGGTCAGAAACCACGCTTATAAAGAAGCGGATTAAAATTTAGCCAACTTTACCATAGGCCAATCATGACAAGTGGCAAGCTTGTCGATGTCTCCAGGCATATATATATTACGTAGTATACGAGTATATTACAACCCAAAAACAAAACTTTATATGTATATAAAGTTTTTAAAGTATCTAATACCATGTCTTGTCGTCTCCTCCAGTAACAAAAATTATGTAAACTATAAATATTGGGTAATTAATATAAGTAATATTAACGTGAGGATTACCGTTTGTAGACAAAAAAACTGCCAAGCAATTAACATCGTAACAAAGAAATTGACAATAATATTACATCAGACACTCGCCAACCCGTCTAGAACTTTACGAGAATCTCCTATATGGCTGAGGCTATAAATATTTGTATATTTAATATTAAATTTATTGATTATCACTTCAATCCTAATGACAGTCACCTTTGTTAAATTTAATGTCCGATAAAATCGCTGTTTACTCTGACAAAATAATAAATACTGACCTTCGTTGCATGCTTTTTTATAGCTGTAGTCATAAGCTTAATCTTGAAAAAAAAATCATACATTTTTCATTTCAAAATAGTTTCAAAGTCAAAGTCAAATATTTTTTGTACACACGAAACCTTTAAAAAAATATTTTTTTAGGTTCCAGCGGTTAAGTCCGTGGATTTAGACCTAGAGTCAATTAATTTATTTTTATATTTCCTAAGTTTGGTACGCTAGATACATCGACGACTTGTGCTAATTGGCCTATAGTAAAGTTGGCTAAATAAATAAGCGTGGTTTCTGACCACCCCAAAAAGGATACGGTCGTGATGATACTTTACTGATGATGATTAGAGTTCTATTCTTACAAATTTCCTGAAGATTTTAAAGTTATATTTATAAACAAAAAATAAACGTAAAGTCGTAATTCATAATTTTCATGTAACATGTACTACGGGCTACGATATAATGTACAATTTGTTGATTGTACTTTTATATTTTGATTGATAGTTTTTTTTAATTATGTTGTTTATCATAGTGTATTTTTAGTTAATAAACAAGCACGTTATGCACTGTTATTGTTTGTACGTCGGTTGTGTATATTACAGGGACAGAGACTAATTAATTATGCAAAGCCTTTTAAACTCTTTATTAGAAACTGTGGTTACGACTAATAGAGTTTCATTGACCCTGTTTTCAGTGCGTATTATTTCAAACTGCTGCTCTTATAGTGTCCTGGTTTGAAACCGATATGTCCTGGTATTTCTACATTTAAATCCGGGACACCAAATTTTGGAGATATCAACCTTACGTCAGGTCACTTTGTTAGTTAAACCAATGGCATTGCCTTACACATTAGACTTGGCGTTTTCTGAAAGCTATACCACGGTAAGAGATCTGAAGAGCTCCACAACATTATTCCTTCGTCTCTATTCCGCAACCAAAGCACACGCAAATATGCACCCTCATACCGTAGCTACCATCCCTACGCGTACATTTAAAATTGGAGACTGGCAGCCAGTGTGCTTCCCCATTTCCATAACCGAAGCGAAAGTGAAGTGAGAAAAAAATATGTCAAGGCTGGCATAATGGTAGGGACTGATGTCGGCCTTCAGTGGCTGGCGTCAGCTTACCATCAGGTGAGGGCTCAGTATAAAAAATTAAATAGAAGTATCCTTAGTAAGATACGATCTATCCCAAACTAATTCAATAAATATCATATCGCTCATTTGGTGCAACAATGACGCGTAATCACGTAATACTAGCTTTTTGACGTAATTTTTTTTTTTTTTCAAAATAAGGTGAGTAAAGACTATTTACACTTAAGAAAGAGTATCCTGTAATATTTGTAAAAATAAATAAATAAATGGGTAATAGGTATATTTTGCCAAGAAAGTAATCAATTTGTAACTTGTAGGTAACTAATGTAATGTATAATAATTTGCTTCGAATAAAAGGAATTATGGAATTTGAAACAAAATATATATATATAAATATTTGTGATATTTCTCGACTCTGGAGACATCGACGAGCTTGCCACTTGTCATGATGGGCCTATAGTAAAATTATATTATATTATAGTAAAACTATATGATCTGTGCATTAGGTAGGCACGTGACAATGCCGAGTAAGGATAAATTTAATAATAAAAATACTTGGTCCCCAAACAGCATTTTTTGTGAAAGCTTCGACCGGTGATGTTGATGTTAGGTGTATGGTGTGACATAATGAGACCGAGGTTCAGATGTCAACGGACTCGAGACGTGTCGACTGGCGGCATCTGCCATGCCGTCACGTTATCTCCACTACAATACGGCTGTTGAGAGAATGCGTTCGTACATAGTATAAGTACGTACGTGAAATATGTGTCTTATGTAATATCCAATTCAAAACTTCAAAGCTATGTCTATATGTAAATACTTTAACTAAAAAGTAAAAAATAATACATTAATTAGTTCACAGCAAGAGCCTTAAAGGGCAATCAACAATTTATTGATACTTATGTTTAATATTTGATTTGAGTCCTAGAGACTGCTGGAGATGGGCCTATCAGAACATTAGAGGAAGAATTTGGCCTACACTCGCCACGCCTGGCCTGACGGGTTAAGGCAAGGGATCAATGTCAATTTTAATTTTTTAACTTGGTTGGTATTAGTGTAACCAGGACTGATGGCTTAACGTGCTCTCCGAGGCACGGGAACGGTGGTATTGCAAATCTATAGTAAATGTACATAAGTATATTTCTCATTGGTACATGCCGAGGTTCGAACCCAACTTTTTAGGATGTTAAGTTAACCGAGCCACCACTGACCGCTCTAAGCCATGAATATAGCATGCAAAATGATTAATCAGACTTTTATGTGCACAAACTTATATATATATATATATGTATGTTTATTTTTTTATACTGATCACGACTTGTGATACCGCGTTTACCTGATGGTAAGCAGTACGCGAAGTCCAAAAATGGGAGCAACGCCAGCCACCGTCGACCGACCATTATGCCGACCTGGCAAACGGTTTTAAAGACGGAACACTACTGTACCCAGTATTCAGTGTAATAAGTATTTATGTCAATGTTATTAAACAATATTGTCATCTTTATAAATAACTCCAGTAACGGTAGGTGGTCCGACTTATTGAAAATAAAACAATTGACATTACCTACGGCAGTGGTTCCCAAACTTTAAGTGTATCATTTTTTTGTAGAAGCCTATAGGAACATTTGAATTCGTCTAATTTACTTTTTTTATTTGATATTAATATTAATCGAGCTCAATTTAAAAAGATGGTCTATTTGCATTTCTTAAATGGCTCCTAACAAGAGACCTACTTAGTGTATGTATATATATTGTATTGTATGTATATATGTATGTTTATGTATGTGTATGTATATATATTGTATTGTATGTATTATTGTGTGTATGTATGTATGTGTTTATGTGTGTATATAATTAACATATTGTTTATTGCTTACAATGTGATCGTTTAGTTATAATATATTGGATTTTTACTTGCACCTACCGTTCACTTTAAATGCTTTATCTGTCCCTAAGGTTGGCTGTCAGAGAATGTCTAGCGGCATTAAGCCCGCCCCTTGTACATAGTGCAATAAAGTTTTAAATAAATAAAATAAATAAATAATACCTGATTAAATAATTTATCTTGTGTATATATGTATTTTATTTAATAATAGATAATTAAAACAATCCATTCAATCATTATTACATTTTTCCTTTTTGTATTACTAGCTGACCCGGCAATCTTCGTACCGCCTAACAGTTAATGAATGTCGTGTTACTTATTAGCTGAACTAAATTTATAATTCTATGGGTTTTAGGCTCCCGCTCGGTACCCTCGGTTGGTATGCCCCACAAATCAGAGCTGATGCGCGCCACCTATCGGACAACAGTAGTACTAAGTCAGAAACCTTCGCCGATGTTTACACAACATATTACGAAAGTTTCATCCTTCCCGAACTGCTTCCGTGGTCTAGCGGTTAAGTCCGTGGATTTAGGCTCGGAGGTACCGGGTTCGATTCCTGTTAGGGACACAAATATATTTATGAATGTAAATAAATACATTTAATTATTATTTAATTTATTTGTGATATTTCTCGAGTTTGGTACTCTGGAGACATCGACGAGCTTGCCACTTGTCATGATTGGCCTATAGTAAAGTTGGCTAAATGTGAATCATGCGAAATGGAAATCATGGTTTCTGACCACCACGAAAGGGAAACGGTCGTGATGATACTTTACTTTACTTTTCATCCTGATCGGTCAAGTAGTTTTGAAATGCATAGAAAACATAAATACACACAGACATTCATCAGATGTGAGTTTGGAAACCAGCGTCTAATAAAGTAAATATTTTTATCAATTACGTTCGTAAATAAGTATTCGTCATCGCAATATGAACGTTAATTTAATCACAGATTAGATATGTGACAGGGGAGAGGTCACATCGTAAACTATTTTACTGTAATTGAACATTATTGGTGACCCATTATTGTCAATACTAGAAACGAGGTTTTATTTGATTCGGCTTCACCCGTGTAATTAAGTGATCGGAAACAGAATCCGTTTATATATGAAATAGTTTATATATCCCATGTCTATCCCCCGTGTAATTAAGTGATCGGAAACAGAATCCGTTTATATATGAAATAGTTTATATATCCCATGTCTATCCCCCGTGTAATTAAGTGATCGGAAACAGAATCCGTTTATATATGAAATAGTTTATATATCCCATGTCTATCCCCCGTGTAATTTCGATATATTTTTATTTAAGTTATTTTAATATATTTCTTCATCCTGCCCATCACCTTTCGTGATCCCCAAGGCTAGCTGAAGAATGCATGGTGGCGTTATGGTTTGCCTATGTACTAGATTTTGAAGTGCATATATAAAAATATATTTTTATCTAAAACATTTTTTTATTACTAGCACGACATGTGACTTTGCGCCCATGTGATGGTAAGTAGCGCGCGAGGTCCATGAATGTTAGCAACTGGAATTCAATACTCATGCCGGCTTGACAGGGCATGTCGGCAATTCGAGCCTGAAACACAAAGGTATATCATTTATTACGGCAATGTACAGGTATTGGATAGAACTGGCCGCATGTACTGCTGCTATGTGGGTTGCTGCTGCTGCATATCTATATAGCAGCAGCGATCTACTTGGTGATGCGCTGTGCGGTCGTTATGATATGCTTTGACGCTATGTATATACATATATTATAGTTAAATTTAAGCACCTTTATCTGTAAGTTATAATATTTTATTAATATGAATCCTAGTGGTTTGAAATAAACGAATTTATTATTATTATTATTATTATCGGCACGAACTGTGGATACTTCCCCGCCCCAGCAGACTAGGCAAATTATCACCGTCAGTCCGCCTAATGCCTATTAATAATGTTATTTAAGATTTAAAAAAACATAAATCAATGATGAAGACGATTAACAATACAAATAACTAAAGTTTATAACAAGATCAAAAAACTTGTGGCCGCGACAGGACTTTTTTTATTATTACAAAAAATGCACGATTAGAAGTTTGTGTAAAGTTGAGATAATTCCATTCTACAAAGCAGCAACGATAGCAAACGATTTAGAGACGAAAGAGGTGTGGTGAGAGGGAATGGAAAGAACAGAGTTAGAAAAGATAACTGAAGATTTTTTTAAAGATACTTAGAAGTATCTGGTTCGTTAAGAACACTGTATAACAAGCACAAAACCAAAATTGTGCTTTCTATGCAATTTCCGGCCAGCGCTCTTTTTATCTGCCGGTAAATAAAACCTACCTATCAAGTATTTAAATATCCAAAATGTATTAATCATACATTTTGGATATTTAAACAATGTTACTAATAACAGGAATTATAATATTTGATAAAAAAACTTTAATTGCTTACCTACCTACCTAGCTACAATTTTGTTGATGTTTTGGTAATATCAAGGCCACGTCTAGTTTATACAAATTATTATGTTGGCTACGTGACCAATCGGAAATCATTTTCATTTATTTACTCAAAAACTATAACCTAATGACTTTGGCTGTCCACTTAGTGTAGAAATCAACAAATAAACTATAGTTTACGAGAGGTTTTTTTATTATTATACTGAACACTGAAGTCGCGCCCACTTGATGGTAAACAGTACGCGATGTCCATGAACTGACGCCAGCCAGATGCTTTTTCACATTTCGTTTAAAGGACTCCAGGTTTAAGGAGTGGAGAAACACACTGTCTGGGAGAGCATTCCACCACATCTTCAGCGTGCAACAGATGTAAGAGTCTCCATGAGTAGGCGTAGGGATAGTGACTATGGTATGTTGTTGCATATTTTGGCAAGTGCGAGTGGATCAGGAATAGAGAAGGTTATGGAGCTCTGAGGCTTCGAGCTCACCGTGATATAGCTTGTAGAACACGTTCAGAGAGGCTAGGTCTCGGCGAAGCTGCTTCGATTTAAGAGTTTTAGACACTGTGGTGTCGTCCACTATCCGAATCGCACGCCTCTGCAGGACATTGAGAACGATCCCAGAGGTAAGAACAGTATTCCATGCATGACGTTATCTGTGCTTTATACAGTTCCATATGGTTTAGTATACTGAGTTGTTTGGACACTGTTTTGATGATGCTCACCAAGGAACAATGCTCACAATGTTTCGGTGGTTTAGGTCTAAGCGTTTAACCAGGCCTAGGCGTTGCGAAATATAGCGGTTAGCGTTTTAAACCATTAGGTGGCAGTAAGGTAATAAGTCATATTGGCGTCATGTCATCCCGGGGTCACAAGAAACATCTCTACCATTTTTTAAAATATTTGGTCAACTATATAGTTTAGGCGTCAAAGCGAATCTAACAGTCAGCCAGACATACTCGTACATATGTATCCTCCTCCTCCTTGCGTCGTTTTCCTCGATGCTGAGGGTCGTGACCTCCTCCTCGGATCACTTTGTCCCGGACTATGCTGCGCCATCCGGGTCTGCTCACGGCGGCGTGCAGGGCCTCGTGGACTTGGGTGTGAAGTGTGGTGCGGATCTGGTCTGACCAGCGTGTCGGGCTCCGGCCACGGGGTCTCTTGCCTTCAATTTTTCCTTAACATATGTATACTCGTATCATAAAAAACTTAAGTAAAATCAACGAGATCAGATATAAGATAGAGCCGGTTTATACAAAATGTTGTCCTACAATAAAAAAAGCAAGTTAAAATAAATAATTTTACACTTCATATAATCAGGAACGTTCTGAAAAATTAAAAGTAAAAAGTAAAGTAAAGTATCATCACGACCGTTTCCCTTTCGGGGTGGTCAGAAACCACGCTTATAAATAAGCGGATTCACATTTAGCCAACTTTACTATAAGCCAATCATGACAAGTGGCTAGCTCGTCGATGTCTCCAGCGTACCAATCTCGAGAAATATCACAAATAAATTAAATATATATTTACTTATACTTTTTTTATACTTATAATTTATTTGTGAAAAATTAAAGTTAACCATTTACCCACCTTGGATACCGAAAATTTTAGTATGTCATCTGTCATAGAGTTACCATGCACGTCTACAATATATGTAGGTATGGAGTCCCACCAAATTATCGCTACCGTCATTTCAGTGTTGCTAATTAACTTTTTTACGCCACCTAACTAGCAAGAATTCTGACTTTTATAGATAACAGTTTTTTTAAATAATTGGTCTTCTGAGCAATTCATGGAGCTAATGACAACTTTATTACTAGTGCCTTTAAGATTATAATGGTGTGCGACTATAATAACTCCATCTATGATCGACTAAAGGAACTTTTTTGTCTAATGGTCGACTGAGCAATAATTGCAGCCAATGTCAACCTTATGATTAGTGTTTTATTACTATAGTTGTGTGCGCAAATAGCGCCATCTATGATGGAGAAGCGGAACTATTTCCTAATGACAACTTCAAGAATGTTCCGTGTATTTTTTATTAGAAACTTAAAAGATATTAGTTTAATCAACATTTACTTATGAAAACAAACTGACACGAGGTTCTCTTGTCAAAAAAGAATATGTTTTACACTTCAGTTGTACATAATCAATTTGAAAATTCTCGTCGAACACGACCGCAATGACTGCCTAATTCATTCTGTACCGATTGGTCTAACTTTGATTCTCATACCGTTTGGTTTTTGCTCTATCTTGTTACTACAAATATTTGTCTCTTAGTAAAAGTATAAGTAAATATATACTTCGTTGCACTCTGTCGTCGTCGTCATCATCCACGTAGAAATGTGTTACATTTAAACAAAATATAAACCGTAATTTTAGTATAATCGACCAATCAAGGTAAGTCGCCAGTTTATGATGCTCCAAGTTGGATCGCATGTCAAGCGTGATTATGTTTGATGGATATTCCATAATCGTGCTTTTCCTAAACGTCGTAATAGATACCCATAAGTTTAAAGTTGTCTTCTAACATCGATTTTGTTCAATTTCTAGTAGCTTTAAATGTTTGAATGAAAATATTTAAATTTTGTTGTATCTATATTAGATTATATATATATATATTCCCGTAGAATAAAACACTTCACGTTTATTATATTAGGTAATTATGTACTAATAAAAACTGACAACACTAATCTGTAACGGTTGTAATACCAATTTTCCCTGATTCACAGATAACTTGGTGGCACTAAACTCATCTGGTATGCACTGTTTGTTGATTTGCAACAGAAAATACATCAAGACACAAAACTGTAAGTCTTTCATTGCAAATTGGTTGCGGTAATAGTCAACTTTTAGCACCACCAGTACTACCTTTTGTATCTATGGTCTTCAGTTCTTCACATAATGTCCAACAGACATCGCACCCGGCTATATAGTCTATGTCCAAACTATATCTTATTCCATTACAATAAAGGTTAGTGTATAACTATTTGTGTGTGTGCACACAATGATGCTTTGTCAGTGTCTTATTGAATTATGTTAGGATTGTACCTACAATTGTCGTAGGTTTACAAATAAAGTGAGTTGGGGTAAGTGTGGTATATAAATACGGGAATAACGTTTAAATGTTGAGCACTAATTGTTGCTCATTGTAACGAGTTGTAATTATCATTTTCTTTGGTCATACAGATTACGATAACGCATTCGAATTCAAGGAGATGCTACATATAGTGGTTTTCCTAGTCACACTACCCCTAAAGTTTGAGAAAGAACAAAAAAAAACAAATGTATTTCACAGAATAGACAATTGTTTTGAGAGATATAGGGTAAAAAATAACTTTTGTCTATATTATCAAAAAAGTGTTGCCATTTTATAAAATAAAATATTTACACTTTCCTTATATATCTACATCTACAACGTTTAACATTACCACTGTTTCTGATGTGCCTCGGAGATCATTGCATTACTACGCATTTACTTTAAATAATATATGAGCTAACGTCCACTGCAACCTACGCACACGCTACACACGAATTACACGTTGTGATTGATGTTTTCATACAAAGAGAAGCTAACTCAACGTGCTCAGAAATGTATCCGGTCAAAAAAGATTATTATTAGTCCACTAATACCTGTTGAATCTAATTTTTTTTAAAGTACAGTATCATCACGACCGTATGGTCAGAATCCATCCTTTTTTGTGGATTCATATTTAGCCAACTTTACTACAACTGACATCATTCAATCATTATCATTACAGCCCCTGTTGGAGATGGGCCTTCCTGAACATATATCTGGAGAATTTCGCCTATACACGCTACGCTGGCCAGGCGGGTTGGCGAAGATCTTATGTCAATTTTAATGACAATTTATTAATGATTCCTCAAGTTGGTATTAGTGGAACCGAGATTGACGGCTTAATGTGCTCTACGAGGCACGGGAATGGTGATGTTGTAAATCTATGACGTAAGAAAAGTGTATTTCTCATTGGTACATGTTAGGGGGTTTGACCGACCTTTGTTAAGGAAAGCGTTCTTACAACCAAGCGACCACCGCACCAGATGGCACATAAATTATTGTGACCAGGAATCGAACCGGTACCTTCGAGTCTAAATCCAGGGACTTAACCGCTAGACCACGGAGGCAGTCCTTTTGAAATTGACAAAAATACTTGCATCTAGTCTGTTGGGCCAGTTTGGGAAGATGTGAAATTATTCAGAAATGTGACCTGACTCGAGTAGTGAAGTATAGGACTATTTGTTCTAGGGAATGTAATAATCGAAGTTGTTTCTCGATCTCAGATTAAAATGTAATATTTAGCCCAGTATTTTACATCTAAGTCTATGATGCCTGTGCCGGTACCTTATCATCATAATTAAATTTAAGTGTGCTTTAAACAGCGCTCAAAATGACAAGATTCTGTACAGATTCCACGCCATTGTCATGTTTAAAATAACACAACAAATTACTTTTTGAATTTTTTTTAATAATGACTTACCAAACAATGTCTTTATTCACAATTATTCTCCAAACAAAAACGTATTTACGAACGTGTGGTCTAGTAGTCACCGTGCTTGCTTGTTTTTTTTTTCATATATATATATATAAACATATATATATATATATATTTGTTAACCGTTGTTTTAATTTCCTTGGTCGTTTCGTTCACTTAAGTAAACTTACTTAAGTAAATTTATGTCACTCACTTAAGCACTTCTATGAGTGATGACTTCATTATTATCATCACGAATAGTGTTGCCCAATCTAGGTCTCGGTCTTGCAGTCTAAAGCCTAATAGCAATAACAAGACCAAGATCACTGATGTGTCTCTTGCTCATACTTTATTCCTAATTTTCCAAAAAAAAATCCTACTTTTTTTTTGGGACTGAGTATTTTTGCAATTCTAACGGCGTCGTTTTCTCCAAAACTGTCTACAATCAACAAAGTTGATCGTATTGATGAATAAATTTGAATGTAAATTAATTATACACATTTTTGAATACATGTTGGTTAACAATATCTATGTATAACCCAAATTTCAAGTAAATCAGACAAGTAGTTCTTGAGATAGTACAATTACAAACAAATATATATTGTAAGAATACTAAGAACAAGATTAAGAGTGCAAGACCAGGCCGAGACCAGCACTTCTGATGCAGACTAGCTAAGTCTTGTTCGTGCTTTGGGTAACACTAATCACAGTCCCTAGAACTCAGAGTTCTAGACCTCAAATGAGATGGACCTTCCAAATAATATATCTTAGGAACTTGGCCTAGACTGGCCACGCCTGTCCAGACGGGTTGGCTGACTTACCGGCCCTAAATTAAGAATACAGAGCCATTTTAAAAAGTAATAATAATAATAAAAATTATATCAGCAGGCATGTGAATACCTCAATAAAAATTATATCAGCAGGCATGTGAATACCTCAATAAAAATTATATCAGCAGGCATGTGAATACCTCAATAAAAATTATATCAGCAGGCATGTGAATACCTCAATAAAAATTATATCAGCAGGCATGTGAATACCTCAATAAAAATTATATCAGCAGGCATGTGAATATCTCAATAAAAATTATATCAGCAGGCATGTGAATATCTCAATAAAAATTATATCAGCAGGCATGTGAATATCTCAATAAAAATTATATCAGCAGGCATGTGAATATCTCAATAAAAATTATATCAGCAGGCATGTGAATATCTCAATAAAAATTATATCAGCAGGCATGTGAATATCTCAATAAAAATTATATCAGCAGGCATGTGAATATCTCAATAAAAATTATATCAGCAGGCATGTGAATATCTCAATAAAAATTATATCAGCAGGCATGTGAATATCTCAATAAAAATTAAAGAATAAACATTATAAAATTCAACAGTAGATTGCGAAATAGTTAAGTTGCTCTTGTTTGTACATTATATTGCTAATTGTATTTACTTTAACTTAACACAGAGTTACTGTTTGTACGTCCGTTAGGGACTAGTTCCACCGGCCGTCGCAAGCGTTTAGCGAGCAACTAATTTCTCAAAATCAAAATTAAAATAAAATATTTATTTATTAACTTTTGGTACATTAATTTAGAATATTACAGGCGGTTGTGAGCTACAATAGTCGACCCTCTCTTAGGTATATAAATATTAATTAAAAATTTGTAAATAATAATAAAACTAAAATAATATTAACAATTACAAAATAAAATACAATATAAACATTTCCCTTCGGGTTACAAAATAAGACTGTCAACAACAATAGGTAATGATAAAAAGTAAATAAAAGAGTCAATTTATCCTTTAAGAACTTGTTAATATTATAATACGCCTTTTTTACCAAAAGGTCATACAATTTTGATTTAAATGTCGTTTTTTGTGGTCTTTAAGGTCATCCGGTAGCTTATTAAATAATGTAGCAGCCATATTATAGATACTACTATAAAAAAAATGCTGTTTTCCCGCCCTCCTTGCGTCTAGTTTTATTTATTACAAGATTTGGTAAGACCGCACTGGGCTTTGGCCTCTTGGTCTCTTTTCGACCCTGCCAGTAACAAGGAGTTTTTTTTGGGTTATCTCCTATCTGGCAATATGTCCGAAGTACTGAAGTATCCTACGAAGCCATATGTTGGATAGCCTAGCGATAATTTTAAGTTGTTGTGCTCAAGAAGCGCACAATTAATGTATACGACTATATGTATATTGTAATAATTCCTTTAAATACAGAGTATATTTCATTGTTTTAAATTAGTGATTTAATGCACCCCCAATCCTTGCACATTAGGTATTCGAATCTTATCCTTAAAATGTCACTAGACTTAGGTTCGCTTATGTAATTACATGTTAATTGTTGTTATTTTGTTAGTCCGAAAATAATCTATACAAAAATGTTCTGGAAGTGAAAAAAAACACTCGCTAATCTCCAGCAGTGGAACAAGAACCTAAGTAGTTTTAATACTCGCTCTGACAGACATATATCTCCTACTGACATTATTTGTTGTCATATAAATGAGATCATGAAAGCATTTTTTAATTAGACGTAAAGTTTAGTTTAGAGAAACTTCTCTGAATAGCTTTGTTATGGTTTAAATTGCTAGTAAACAAATATATCAACCAAAATGACTGCTCTGTGGTCTAGCGGTAGACTTAGACGCGGTGGGACCGGGTGTGATTTCTGGTCGGGACACATATATTATATGTATAGATATTTTTTAAGCCGAATACTTTTATCCTTATAATTTTGGTTTGGAGCACCCCGCAAGGGTTACGGTCGTGATAATTACTTTACTAGTAAAATCATTTCATCACATTATTTAGACCAACACACACGGTGGTGGCTCGTTTTTAAGAACGTTTGCCAATCCAAAAAGGCCCTGGGAAGTTCTGGAAGATCCATCACAATAGTGGAATTCTGTAACACTGTGTTCTGGGGCTGTTATGATAAGACCAAAGTATTCCGTAAAAATAACCCTAAATTAAATTCAAAATTATTTATTTGTCTCTAACACAGGTTAAAAAATGCGCACCATTGTACTCTACTTTTGAAGCGAACAAATATTATAATATTTAATTTGATTTACATAATCTTAAAGGACCGGGTGTGATTTCTGGTCGGGACACATATATTATATGTATAGATATTTTTTAAGCCGAATACTTTTATCCTTATAATTTTGGTTTGGAGCACCCCGCAAGGGTTACGGTCGTGATAATTACTTTACTAGTAAAATCATTTCATCACATTATTTAGACCAACACACACGGTGGTGGCTCGTTTTTAAGAACGTTTGCCAATCCAAAAAGGCCCTGGGAAGTTCTGGAAGATCCATCACAATAGTGGAATTCTGTAACACTGTGTTCTGGGGCTGTTATGATAAGACCAAAGTATTCCGTAAAAATAACCCTAAATTAAATTCAAAATTATTTATTTGTCTCTAACACAGGTTAAAAAATGCGCACCATTGTACTCTACTTTTGAAGCGAACAAATATTATAATATTTAATTTGATTTACATAATCTTAAATTAATTTATTAACAATTTGGTGGGGGAATAATACCTACTTGCCAAAAAATAATTAAAATATAATAATATAGCATATTAATATCATTTTGTCAGATTGAAGTAAATACCAAGAGATAATCAAGTTTTTCCATTACATTAGTACCTATATAAAATGGAACCTAAAATTGTAATAAAATAAAATAAAATATTAATGATGGCTCCGTGGTCTAGCGGTAAAGTCCGTGGATATATGTAGACTCAGAGATGCCGGGTGCGATTCCTAGTCGGGACACAATAATATTTAATAATTTAAATAAACTAATTTTGAATTTATTTGTGATATTTCCCGAGTTTGGTACGCTGGAGACATCTACGAGCTTGTCCCTTGTCATGATTGGCCTATAGTAAAGTTGGCTAAATGTGATTCCGCTACTTTATAGGCGTTTCTGACCACTCCGGAAGGGAAACGGTCTAATGATACTTTTTTTATATATTAATGAGTAGAAAATATTAAATATAATTCAATAAGCTAATAAATTGCAAAATAAGCTAAAAAAAACCATGGTTTTGTAAGGAGCGAGTTCACATTTAGCCAACTTTACTATAGACCCATCATGACAAGTGGCAAGCATTTTTTAATTGTTGTATAGTCACAATTTCGGCCCGCGTATACTCGTACAAATGATTGATGCCACGGCATCAAAGCATGGCGCAAACATCTAGTTCGCAGTGTCGTTTCTAGTAATATCAAATCCTATTCTAATATAATAATTAAAGTATAATAGCATGTGGTGGTTGCCTGTAATTGGTGCAGCATCTGTATTCTGTCTTAGTTGTAAGTAAAAATCGATGTATCTTTTGTTGCTGTCACTGTTGGCGACCCTAATAAATAAATAAATAAATAAATAAATAAATAAATATTATTTTAAATATATATATTTTTATTTTGCTCTGCGCCCATCTGACGGTGAGCGGTACGTGAGGCGAGGTCCAAGAATGGGAACAACTGACGACCGACATCAGTTTCTACAATTACGCCGACTTATCAAGATTCCTATTCAGTTTGATACGTACAAAAAAAGCTGAATAAAGTCAGCGATATTAATACATTGTTTATATTTTTGTTAACTCGTGACCTGCGATAAAAGGTCTCCAGTATCTTGTGTTATAGTTACCCTTATATAGATTACGAAAACCAAACATTTCATTATTAAATAAACCAGAACACAGACGGACCTCAGCGGAACGGTCGGTGCTCAGTGATTTTAGTGCGAAAACACGTGATTTTTTGTGAACAAGGTACTTAAATAATTATTATAAAATAACTACTTTTTATCTTTATTTAAATTATATTATTATACCTCTATAACCGATAAGAGTAGAAAAACCCTAGCTACATTAAGCTGAAATAAAGTTTTTAAATACCTTTATAATAAATGAAGTATTAGAGTCTCCGTGGTATAGCGGTAAAGTCCGTGGATATGGACTCGGAGGTACTGGGTTCGATATCGCTCGGGACACAATAATTTATTTCTGATATTTCTCGAGTTTGGTACGCTAGAGACAGCCACTTCTCATGATGGGCCTAAACTAAAGTTAGCTAAATATGAACCCGCTTTAAAAATGTGTGGTTCTGATTACCCCGAAAGGGATAGAGTCGTGATGTTTCTTTAGTTTCTTTTAGCATTTATTTATTTATTATTTATTTAAAACTATTGCACTATGTTCAAGGAAAGGTAGCTCGAGGAGTAGATGCGAAGACGTATTTAATAATATATACAATTACCAAAATTATATAATATATATCATATATACCAATACATACACACATACATATATACATAACTATACTACATACATGAATTTGCCGTCCATTGCTTGCTCAGTATTTAAAAAAATACACTTGCGATGAACTTAATGATAAATTCGGATCTTTGTTTAATCCAATCAAATGAAATACAAAATCCTTAGATGTTAGGTTGGAGTCTGCAAGAAATAATTGTAGATCTGTTTATAAATTATTCGATTAATAAGCTTTGATATTGGATTATTCGTCCATTCCCAACCTCTTTGATAATTGAGATATATAAACCATATCCTGTATCCTTTGGCACGCTTCAGCTATTTTGATGTGTACGTTCGTTGACTTAGGTTAGGACTAGGCATTCAAATTGTAACGCGTTACCTTAGCTAAAATATCTTCGCGTATAGGTGGGTTTAGACCAAAGATTTTATAAGCCGACGCGCGCGCCTCTACTAGATGTGACTAGAACGAACAAACGTGTCACTCGTTCACAAACACTAATCTGTCACAACACATAAAAAGTAAAGTATCATCACGATTTTTTAAAAGTAATTTCACATTTAGCCAACTTTAGATATTATAGGCCCATCATGACAAGTGCTTGTTAATGTCTCTAGCGTACCAAACACGAAAAACAGACCAGGAAACGAAACCGGTACCTTCGAGTCTTAATCCACGGAATTAACCGCTAAACCACGAACGCAGGGATAGTTACAACACTTAGATATAAATAAATATAAATAAATAAATATTTCCAGACAGGTCACACAGCGCTATCTAATTTCCGTGGTAAGCTACGAGGCTTATGTTACGGAAACTAGATGTTGATAAACTACATATTATACTTTTTTTTTTGTAAATATATACATATTATACATATAAACACCCAGACCTAGACAAATTATACAATGTACAACTTGCCCCCGGTGGGAATCGAACCCACGACCTCCCGAGTTCACAGCAACGTTTGTTACCACTAGACCACGGAGGCGGTATCAATTCAACATAGACACATGCCATATTTGCAGACTAATTACGAATCTAAAAAGCACTCAGACAACTTTAAATTGCGATTGTACAAAAAAGAAACAGTGTTGTCGTATATGTCAACTCTCCGATTCGATATTATTAATGCGCTTGACACATTTAGTAAGTCGTCTTACAAAATCTTTGGTTTACACCAAACGAACCATTCATAACGGCATCGATTTTTTTTTTGTATTTACAGTGTAATCTAATCACCAAAATACTACCAACGATAAAAATGAGAACAACAAGAACTAGATTCTTGCAAATGCCCGATTAATACTTAGATCAGGCGAACAACGTGTCGCTCAGACTTAGAATATTCCACAGAGTATTAGCAAGGAAAGATAGAACAACGAAAAAATGCTATTTTTTTTTTTATTATCACAGCCCCTAGAACACTGCGTTCTAAAACCTCCACTGTTGGAGTTGGGCCTTCCAGAACCTATACCTGGAGAATTTGGCCTACACTCAACACGCTGGCCAGACGGGTTGGCGAGGGTCTGAAGTCAATTTTTAATGACAATGTATTAACGATTCCACAAGTTGATATTAGTGGAACCGGAACCGACGGCTTAACGTGCTCTCCGAGGTTGTAAATCTATAACAAATGTACTTGAGAAATTGCATTAGCCTTGAACACGGGCGACACTTGATGTAAACTATAGCTTACCGCAATAGGTTAGTGGTTGACATTAAATCCCCGCAATTTTTCCTGTGTTTGGCGAATAAGGGGGTAAGTTTTCTTTCAAGCGGATTTTGATATAAATATCACCATGGCAAGGTTGCAATATTAGTTCTTGAAAGTAAAAACTGCAATTTGACATCATTGCAAATGGCAAAGAGGTGGTAGGCGGTGATGGTGGTAATTTGCCCAGTCTGCCGGGGCGGGGAAGTATCCAACTTTCATGACGATAAACCCAGTAAAGTGTATCCACTCGTTTCGGGATCAGGCTCGAATTACCGTCACGCCCAGTCAAGCCGGCTATTAGTGTTAGGGACTGATGTTAGTCATGAGTGTCTGCTTTCAGTTTTTCAGACCTCGCCCTCCACTTACCATCAGGTGGGCGCAAATTCACATAACGTGCCAGTATTAACAAAAAAAATATATTTTGAAACTCATTTAACGCCAGCCGTAAAAACTCACACTCGCATCGGTCGTCACGAGCCGCGTGTGAGTGGGAAGTAGTATCAAACTTGAACGGTTGAACGCCCAGGTACCAAATTAGTCAAAATACGCATGTGATTATAAATGTATTGGAACGACCTTCATGTTTCAATTTTATTCATACGTCTAATACACTTCATAACTACACTCTCAAGCAATGTGATCGGGTCAATATAAAAAAAAACTTTAATTCAGAAATCACATACGTGCAATACAAGTCAACATGGATTGCTACTTTCCAAACTACAAGGAATATTGGAAAAAGCTAAAAAGGGTCTCGGGACTGATTTTGATAAAAATAAAACTGGAACATGAATTTTTTTATAAACCTAGCCGGGAATCAAACGTTAGACATTACTTCCCAAAATTTAATTGATCAGCTAGTGTAAGAATACATAGTATATATAATTTATAAATAAAAAAATACAAAAATATTATAAATTTTTTTATTAAAATAAATGTCGATTTCATTAAGTTAGATACCGCGAAAAGTAAATATCGCTCTTAGACGTTTATTAGAGCCGGTTGCAGAAAGGATGATTAAAATAATCGCCACGTGATTGGTAGTCAACTTGTCACTTTGGTTATTTCCCCGGCTCCACTTTCTATGTGAACAGAAATTTCCGCCCCCTGGGCATACGTTAGTCAGTATTTCTGGAACCGACCATACTATTTACTTCATCATAGATTAAGTATTTCAATATCAGTTATATCAGAGTTTTTATTTACGCAGTGACCAGTTATCATTGCTCGTCTTGAGTTCAATTCATGTTGCGTCATAAAACCATGAATCTATATTGTTTTATTATCAATCAATAACACTTCAAAACTCTTAAATCATTATAAACATATCATTCTCAAAGAGGTAAATGGATGGAAATGACGTCAATTCCTAAAAATTTTACTCCAATAACCCAAAACATTTATCTTTTTGATTATAGTCGCAGGATATTAACTAAGGCTTGGTCACTAAATCCTTCATTAGTGGCATATAGTCACTTAAATACAGAAATTACTATGGAAACACATCTATTTAAGTGAGCGAATTCCACTAAGAATGGATTCAGTTACCGGCCCTTAGTTATAAATAATATAGTACTGACAATGCCCTTTTACAGCAGTGTGTCTAAATTAGGAATTGTTTATTTTGTGTAGATTAAATTAGTAACAATGACGATGACCGTATGCGGTGGCAGCTCGGTTGTAGGAACGCTTTCCTTTAAAAGGTCGGTTCGGACCCCGGCATGTACCAATGAGAAATACATTTTTCTTACGTACATTTGTCATTGATTTACAACATGCAACACCTTGCCTCGGAGACAGTTAAGCCGACGGTTCCATTAATACCAACTTGTAGAATCGTAGAGTCATTAAAAGTCCACATAAGAAGATCGCCAACCCGTCTGGCCAGCAAGGCGAGTGTATAGGCCAAATTCTCCAGAAAATTCTGGTAGGCCCATCTCCAGCAGTGAAGGTCTAGGTCTCTGTGTTCTGGGGGCTGTGATAATGAAGACGATGGCTGTTCTTTGCTACTAATGGTCATTATTTTGCTATCATGCCATGACTGGTAAACTGATGATGGTAAAACTGACAAATCCGAGTGTAGAAAGTATCTTATGGTGAATAAATGAATTGGATTAACTAAATAAATGGCAAGCCAAAGCGGTATTTTAATTATCCTAGGCGCCCGGTTAATACGCATATTTTCAACAGAAACTACTTAACGCGTAGGTACACAGAAAACTACGAGTAATTGTTTTTTAATTTTTTGTTATCACTAAATACCAGATTACATGTTACATTAAAATTCCTAACTGGAAGTAAAGGCAACATTTCCCCTGTATAACGAAGCTAAGAGTAATGCCACACAAACACATATCTTCACGTCAGTTCCCTTGCGGGGTAGGCTGAGACTATTGAGCGCTATTTGTCACTATCACCACCACAATCAGTATATAAATATATATATATATATATTTGTTGTGTAATTCTGTATTTGTTTTATTATTTAAATCTGATATAGCTGAGTTTTCCTTGCAGATCATTTCTCAGTCAGATTAAACATTTACAGGTCATTGGAAACTGATATGCTGCTGGTCTTCTAACAGCTTCTAAAAATAAATAATGACGTGTCATATTTTGACTCTGACTTTGATTTTGTCATCCTTTCGACATGCCCAAACCATCGGAGCACGGTCACGACCCTCAGCAATGAGGAAAACGATGCAATTGTTTGCGTATCTTTGCAGCTTGAGGTTCATAGCAGAAACGCTTGACGAGGTGAATAAATAAGTTATTTTGTTGCAGACATGGGCGGCTGGCTGAGCTACATGTGGTGGCGGGGAGACCCTGACGTGAAGAACCCGACCTCTGGTCTCAGCAAACGGGACATCCACGCGGTGCAGAGGTCCTGGGCCGTGGCCTACGGAGACCCCGTGGGGACTGGCACAGAACTACTCAAGAGGTTAGTTAGCGCTGCTCAGCCAATCTGGAATTCGATGATAACCTCATTAACCTATAAAAAAGAAAGAAGATATTACGATAGACATGGCTGTAAGTGCTAGATCCCTTTGCCTTCCCTTTGCCATCGGGAGAAGAGAAGCAAAAAAATACATTTTATTTGTTCGTTAAGTAAAGAAATCATCTATCAAATGAATCAAGCTGCCTATATTGAGCACTCTTTAATTGAGCAATTGAACGACCGCAGCTGAATAGCTACCTGGCTGCAGCACAAAATGACTTCATCGTGACTATAGTAATTCAATCTCAAAAATTGTACAGACCACATTTCTTCTTAAGCTTGATTTACATTGGGACATTCGAGGACAATGGCCAGTAGCAAGTTCAAGTACTGTGGTGAGTGGCGAACACCAGACCAACCTAGACAGTGGCTGGTTTATACTACAGTGATTCAAATGGCATTTATCCATCCGAATAGACGAGTAACGTCAAAAAAATACATAATCCCTATTTTTTAAGACTATACAATGGGATTTTGCAGAACCACAAACTGTTGTGTTCTTTGACCATTTAGCAGCTATTATACTTACAATATCGCGCTGGCGTGTTGCCTTGAAACGAGCCGTGTGTCATCAACGCTGGCGTGTTGCCTTGAAACAAGCCGTGTGTCATCAACGCTGGCGTGTTGGCTTGAAACGAGCCGTGTGTCATCAACGCTGGCGTGTTGGCTTGAAACGAGCCGTGTGTCATCAACGCTGGCGTGTTGGCTTGAAACGAGCCGTGTGTCATCAACGCTGGCGTGTTGGCTTGAAACGAGCCGTGTGTCATCAACGCTGGCGTGTTGGCTTGAAACGAGCCGTGTGTCATCAACGCTGGCGTGTGTCATCAACGCTGCGAACTAGTTGCTAGTATTTTTGAGTTTTGGCAGATAGCAAAATGTCCACTGAAGTAGTTCGCGCGGGAGTAGTTAGTTTAGCTCATCCTATCAAGAAGGATTTCATCCTTTACCTTTGTGTTAGAATACTCTTTGCCTTTTATATTCCATAAAATAGGGTACTGCTCGCACTTGATTTTGAAAAAAATAAACAATAGAACGACAACACGCCACGCAAAACAACATGTGATTCCAACTCGTTAGGTTCGCTACAGAACGAGTGGAACTTAACGCTTAATGACGAAAGAGAAGATGAGAAACTGATTTAAATTCTCCTCTCATTCTGCTTAGACTTATCAAAAGCGTATATCCCGATGTGACCAACAAATATGACCTCAACACTGGCATCCATCGTGTTGATTTATTCACAATTCTTTACAATAGCCAATTTAACAAATCAACTGGTATTGTTAACATTTATGATTCTCGATGTGACGAGGGACTTTGATCACAAAATAAATTCATATTAATACTATATAAACTGACAGACGGATTCAGCTGTACTGGTCTTCCTATCGAAAATACCACAGTGTTTGAAGACAAAAGTTTTAAAGTAGTTCGTTTTAAAAACGTTTACATCCGTCAAAGATCCAAAGATTATTAATTTATAAACTCTTTATTGCACAAAATTCTTAAAAGTTATGTTATTAACAGTTAACCTTTCGAGTGTGGTAGAAGATTGCGGGTGAAAGGTCCCGACATAGCTTTCAAAATTGGCAAGCTGTGTCAATGCGACACGTCTGTCGCAGAACGGATGAACAATGGGGTGGACTGGTTCTGTAGTGGATATCACGTACTGGAAGATGGAGAGTGGGACGACCAGATGGATGGATGAACTGAGAAAGGTCGCTGGTGGGGGTTGGATGAGTCCTGTCCACCCATAGTACGAGTAGCTGCTGGTTATTGTTGAGTTATTTTGTTTAAATAATTGTACTATAAGATAAAAATGTATTTACAATATTCAAGTGTTGTTGTACTAGAAAAACAAAATAAATAATTTATAGTACTCGTGACGCTCGCGAAATTTTAAAAGTTTAATAATAAACGTTTGTCAACAAGAGAATATATTATTAGATAGTTTTGTCCCGGACGCATTCTACAGTTCTACTTCGTAGATTCTGCGAGATAGGTTTTTCTAGAATTGATGTCTGCAATATATTTGTTATACTGAGTAAGTCCGTTCGACTGCAGCTCCTGGTGTGCAACATTGGGAACTATTTCTGTCCCCCAGTTATTTATACGCAGAACTTCTGTTTAACGACAAATATTTTACCTACGTTTCGTAAACAATTCTCCGCTACTTTAGTTCGGAATTTATTTTCTGCTACTCGTTTGACCAGGCTTCGCCTGTCTAGGTCATAAACATCCGTTTACTTACTAAGAGGGGGGCAGGTTCCCCTTCCTGCCCGTACCTCGCGATGCCCATGTATATGTATAGTTACATAAGTTTTTATGAGCTATTTCAATATTAAAAAAAATTGAGAATACCCTGGGGAATGTAGAGAGATAGGCAATTTTGTGCTTGAGGTCTTTCGGGGTCCCAGGGTTGACAATCAGGAAATATAATAGTAAACAAAGAATTTAGAGATTCCTGTATATAGACGTAGAATGGAGTATAATATAGTTGTTTAGTAAAAAATAAGTTAAATATATACTAATAATAATAACAAATAAACTATACATAAAAATGTCCTTTAGAGACTCTAAATGGATGGACATCCAGGATAGCCAAAAGGAGACTGGAAACATTTCCCCTCTGTATAGCGAGGCTAATTCGTTGGCAGAAATAATTACCAGCCTTCCTGTCTCCAGGCTTTTCCGTAAGGCGTTTGGACAACTTGTCCAGGCGCTTGGGGTCCCCATGGTTCCATCGTCTATTCTTTGCAGAATCCGTCGCACTTCCTGCGCTTGACGAGGTCGCCTGGATATGAGATGTGTCTACACATTTTTCATCCCACACCAGTGAGCTGCCAAGTTTCCACGGCCCAACAGTTAGCTTATGATTCGTGTATTCTATAAAACATAATATCTGCAAATATTATCTAAATAACTTAATGAAATTTATTTAAATTAAGAGCTAAAAGAAAAATTTATTATGATATAAATAATAAACTAAAACAAAAAAAAAATCTTCTTACAAAACCTTAATATAAATCGTATCCGCGCGGCATGGTGGCAAGAACGGTGGCCGCATTTCCTCGCTGAATCGCTATGCTGATTCTCTGGGCGAGGAAAGAACCAGCCCTCTTGTCACCAGAGCAGACAATTAGACGAGGGGTGATATCTTTTAAAATGTTTTAGCGCTTGGAGCTTTTATCTAAATTAAATACATGCAGCCCGTAGTTTTCTATCAAGTTTCAAAAATAAGGTTTTTTTAAAGTTAGACATCAAAAATGCTTTTAACTCAATTTCCCGAGAATATTTTATAAAAGAAGTGAAAGAAAAAATCCCATCTATATACAACTACGTTTGGCAAAGCTATTCAAATTCTTCAAAATTAATATATAATAAAAATGAAATTTCTTCCTCAGTAGGTTGCCAGCAAGGAGATCCTCTTGGCCCTGCTTTATTTAGTTTGGCTATACATCCAATAATTAAAAATTTACAGTCTCAGTTTAACATATGGTACCTAGATGATGGATCATTAGCAGGAGAAATAGACTCGGTTTTAAACGATTTTTCAACAATAATAAACAAATTTTCAGAATTAGGCCTCGAAATTAATAGTAATAAATGCGAAATATTCCTGTCAGAAACTTTTTCAACAATAGAAAAAACTGATATCATAAATAAATTTAGCAGACTTGCACCTAACATAAAACAAATTAACATGGACAACTTTTTTCTTTTAGGGAGTCCTATTTTTGATTCAGGTATCCCAAATTTAATCGAAGAAAAATTGGAACAATTTAATAATATCTCGGATCGTTTCTCTAAAATTTCCTCACACATTGCTTTATTTATTTTTAGATTTTGCTTGTTTGCGCCAAAATATATGTATTTTCTTCGAACAACTCCTCTTTGGAAATTTTCTGAACAAATACAAAAAATCGATACTACACTCAAAATTAATTTAGAAAAAATATTAAATTTAAAATTTGACTCAAATTCATGGCTTCAGGCAACATTGCCTGTTAATTTTGGTGGCCTTGGTATAAGGCGAATTGAAAGTTTAGCCCTACCAGCTTTTCTTTCTTCCGGATATGGAGCACTCAACCTCGTTGGAAAAATTCTTAACCCGTTAGATTGTAACGTTGAGGTGAGTGGTTTATCCGAGGCTAAAGACGCCTGGTCTGCGCTATGCCCAGATAATATTCCAATAAATACGAAAGTGCAAAGACTGTGGGATATACCTTTAATTAAAATTATACATAATGAACTTTTACATTCTAATAATTGTGCTGAACAGGCCCGTTTATTAGCTGTCTCTGAAAAAGAGTCAGGTCTTTGGTTAAACGCGCTCCCCTCCAAAAACATAGGTACTATATTAGACAACCACACGCTACGCATATGCGTTTGTTTAAGACTCGGGCTTAGTGTGTGCGAACCTCACTATTGTCCATGCGGCAAAGACGTCGACTGCCTGGGGCGCCATGGTCTATCTTGTTTTAAAAGTGCCGGCCGCTTCTACCGCCACAGCTCTATCAATAATTTGATCCGCAGATCTTTTGCCTCCATCTCTATTCCAGCCACTTTAGAACCCACGGGCTTATTTAGAGATGATGGCAAGAGACCTGACGGTATGACCTTAGTTCCTTGGAGTTTGGGAAAATCACTAGTGTGGGACGTCACATGTGTAGACACGCTAGCAACTTCCCATCTTCAAGGAACTACTGTCAGAGCTGGTGCGGCGGCAGAACAAGCTCAAAACGTCAAGCGCCGCAAATATATAAACATTTGCAATGATTATATATTTGTGGCCTTTGCCGTCGAAACCATGGGACCGTGGGGCCTCGAGGCAAAAACTTTATTTAAAGAAATATCTAAAAAACTAGTCGACGTCTCTGGTGACCCACGGGCTGGCAGCTTCCTCGCTGAAAAGATAAGTATTGAAATTCAACGAGGAAATGCTGCCAGTGTTTTGGGCACCATGCCACTGGACAATGGCCTGGAGGAAATTTTTATATTATAAGGTATGTATATTTTTTTTTTTATTATATTTAATTTGTTATTTAGATTTAGTTTATTTTTTTAGGTTAATTATTATATTGTAATTATTTTATATTGTTTGTATATTACTTCGAATAAAAATTTTAATTTTTACAATTAAAGTCGAAACAAACAGTCAGACCAAGCTTCTTTCGCATTTATAGTAATATAGTATGGGCCAACAAGTTTCGACGGAGAACTAAAAATAAACATGTCGCGCTGCGTCTTCCAATATCCGCAACTAAATAGATTTCATTTCCTTCTTTTCGCAACACGAAAGTCAAACTTATTTCTAACTCAAAATAGTCGATACAAAATGAAAAAAACAACACGTATATGGTTTCAAGCTTAGAATAATAACGCAAGAACGATAGTTTCATATAAAATACCTGTCAACTCTGAGGCAAAACATTGTAACACCCATAAATAACACAAAAACCGTAATCAAATTAAAATCCCAAAGGCTGTTAGTATGATGATTTAACGAGTTCAGCAAGAGCGTCAGCCGGTATATATGGCTCAGTAAAACTTGCTTCACTTATAGTTTCTAGTCCACTTTGTTTCTAAACGTTATTATTCTAAAGCTCCAAGAATATAACTACTCTTGTAGTACAGGCTGTATCATAACGAAAATGGGTCATAGCCGAAATGTCAAAAAGTGACATTGGCGTGTGGTACGGAATCGAGTGAGGTAGATTATTTGCCATATTTTAAGAAATTTTAGCGGCTTTTAGCCGATCGATGAAGTTCGGTCCTTGCACCATCTGGTTTGACGAATACATTAACATTTTGATTTAGGCCCTTGAGGCAACCAAAATAAAAACCGGTTTATGTTATTTTTAATTTAAGAGCGAATCCAAAATCTTCTTCTATGTCTATTATATTACCTACGTCTGTGCCGGAAATAAAAATAAAATAAAATATCTTTACCATCACTAGACTATAAATTCTACATTTTGCAAAACAAATCTTAGAATAGGCATTGCCATAAGAAAAGATTAACATTTTGCAAAACAAATCTTAGAATAGGCATTGTCATAAGAAAAGTTTAACATTTTGCAAAACAAATCTTAGAATAGGCATTGCCATAAGAAAAGTTTAACATTTTGCAAAACAAATCTTAGAATAGGCATTGCCATAAGAAAAGTTTAACATTTTGCAAAACAAATCTTAGAATTGGCATTGCCATAAGAAAAGTTTAACATTTTGCAAAATAAATCTTAGAATAGGCATTGCCATAAGAAAAGTTTAACATTTTGCAAAACAAATCTTAGAATAGGCATTGCCATAAGAAAAGTTTAACATTTTGCAAAACAAATCTTAGAATAGGCATTGCCATAAGAAAAGTTTAACATTTTGCAAAACAAATCTTAGAATAGGCATTGCCATAAGAAAAGTTTAACATTTTGCAAAACAAATCTTAGAATAGGCATTGCCATAAGAAAAGTTTAACATTTTGCAAAACAAATCTTAGAATTGGCATTGCCATAAGAAAAGTTTAACATTTTGCAAAATAAATCTTAGAATAGGCATTGCCATAAGAAAAGTTTAACATTTTGCAAAACAAATCTTAGAATAGGCATTGCCATAAGAAAAGTTTAACATTTTGCAAAACAAATCTTAGAATAGGCATTGCCATAAGAAAAGTTTAACATTTTGCAAAACAAATCTTAGAATTGGCATTGCCATAAGAAAAGTTTAACATTTTGCAAAATAAATCTTAGAATAGGCATTGCCATAAGAAAAGTTTAACATTTTGCAAAACAAATCTTAGAATAGGCATTGCCATAAGAAAAGTTTAACATTTTGCAAAACAAATCTTAGAATAGGCATTGCCATAAGAAAAGTTTAACATTTTGCAAAACAAATCTTAGAATAGGCATTGCCATAAGAAAAGTTTAACATTTTGCAAAACAAATCTTAGAATAGGCATTGCCATAAGAAAAGTTTAACATTTTGCAAAACAAATCTTAGAATTGGCATTGCCATAAGAAAAGTTTAACATTTTGCAAAATAAATCTTAGAATAGGCATTGCCATAAGAAAAGTTTAACATTTTGCAAAACAAATCTTAGAATAGGCATTGCCATAAGAAAAGTTTAACATTTTGCAAAACAAATCTTAGAATAGGCATTGCCATAAGAAAAGTTTAACATTTTGCAAAACAAATCTTAGAATAGGCATTGCCATAAGAAAAGTTTAACATTTTTTTAAAGTTTATCTACTTATACATAAAGTAGTTATTTAATTTGGCAGTGTGTTATAAAAACGAACACCAACTCCCAAATAAGCCTTACTTGTTTTACTGAGGTGGGGCAAAGCTAGTTTGTGCTTATTGCGTGTGTTACGAGAATGCAAGTCACAATTTATTTTAAATTGTTAACAATATTTCAAAAAACGTTGGCCTAAGCCGCCGTTTGGCCGTTAACTGAATCCTTTGAACGGAAAGCGACCATTTACGTAACGAATGCCACTAATAAAGGGTTCAGTTGCCGGCCTTCAAACGCTTAACTACGTTTTTAGTTTGTGATTAGGTTTATCCCAGCCCCTAGAACACACCCTCGCCACGCTAGCCAGACGGGTTGGCGAGATACTGATGTCATTTTTAATGTCAATTTATTAACCTTTACACAAGTTGATATTAGTGGAACCGAGACCGACGGCTTAACGTTTTCTTCGTGGCACATGTAACAGTGGTGTTGTAAATAAATGACAAATGTACTTAAGAAAAGTGTATTTCTCATTGGTACATGGGGTTCGAACCGAACTCTTTAGGTTTTTTTTTTGAGGAAAGCTACAACCGAGCCACCATCAATGATTACTTTATTCGAAATAAATTATTAATATATATTAAATCTAAATTGAAAGCTACCTAATTAATAAAATAAAATAATTAATTAACTTAACTATAAATAAAAAATGACCCTTAGAGACGTCCCATCCGAGATAGTTCCTAGGAGACTGGCAAGGCAACATTTTCCCTCTGTATATCTCTTTACATAGGGAAATCGGATCTCGGCCAATACGTTGGCAAAAATAATTGCCAGCCTTGTCTTCAAATCTTTCCGTCAGCCGCTTTGATAAATCCTTTGCCAGGCGCCTAGCTAAAGGTCCCCAATGAGCCCATCGTCTCGACCCCAAACGGCGCAAATTCGTAACCGGTACCGAGGTCGGCTACACTACATACTTATAATAAGGAAATATACATTTTAAATTACGAAATACGAGTGGATCGTCAACCTGAAAATACGATAACTTTATTTTATAACAAGTTTTACTAATCAATAAATCATAGCATTCTGACAAGTCAGTCACCATCGTAAAATACCAAATGAAGTATGGACCCGCAATAAATCGTTCTGAATCTAATTATAAATGTATTTGAAGTTGTTGCTAGTCATAAATCCCGGTTTACGAGTTAACTACAGAATTGATTGTGTTATTTATCGCAGCTGCCAATGTTTACGGACCGAATCCAATCACTTTATCCAACTAAACGCGTCACAAATTACAAATTAGTCTAATTAATTTTGGTCAACTCAATCGAATCTGTTTATTGCCTATTTATATTACATAGCTGCTGGTATTCTGCTAACAGCTTATAGCCATTATAAGAAATGGATGTAGGTGGTGGCTCATAAACGCGTTCCTTGAGAAAATAAAAAAATCCTGAAAAGGTCGGAGCGAAACCTGGCCTGTACCAATAAGTAATACACTTTTTTTTATTATTTTAAGTGACAACATTTCTACAGCTGCTATCATTTATATATATATATATATATTTATATAAAATAAAATACTCAGTGACAATGCAGCAGCATCTATACAGCATTGTGCTTAAGTTACTATAATGTGCTATGCCTCCAGCTTCAGGTTGTTCCTTGCTGACTGCAGCTCCATCAAGCCTTTATTCTTATTTTACCTAGATTTAAGTAAAAATTGTAACCGAGACAAATCCAAGTGTTTCTTTGGATTCCTATGGACGATAAATAAATAATGGAATGTGACAGAAAAAGTTCTGGTCGTGCACGTACTATTCGTAGTACAAAGACGATAAAAGCAGTGAAGAAAAAAATCCGAAGAATTTCAGTTCGAAGGCAAAAGGACTTATCTAGGGAAATTAATAGCACCCAGAAGCATTTTGCGTATTTGAAAAGATAACTTATGCATTGCAACACATAAGGGAAGCATAGTGGTATTACTTAAACGAAAATTTAAAAATGAATACAGTACTGAAATCAAAACAACTTCTTAGGTGGTACGCTACACAGGTTACGGCCTCAGTGATGGTTTGATGGGGTGTTAGCTATCAAGGAGTGTCTGAGCTATATTTTTGTTAAAAGGGTATCAAAACATCGGCCCAGGTATACCAAGATACGATTCTTGGGAAGATGGTTAAGCCTGTAAATGGTGTCCATAAATAAGAATGGTTATTTAAGCAAGACTCATCACCGGGTCATAAAGATCGACCCACACAAGCGATAGCTTTAAAGGAAGACTGGCCGTTATATAGTCTTATTTTTTTAGTAAATTTTAATGCACTCTATTTTTTATAATTATGAATTATGATCTCTTTTAGAGAGTATGGAAAGCTCTAAACGCCATGATCATTTGGAGTAAAGACTCCGAATAAAAATAAAATATATAAAAAATAAATAAATATATAAAAAAATATTTATTTGATCCTTGTTTTAGTTTATTTTATTCGAAGTAAGATACACAAATACAAACAATAAATATAAATTAAAGCTACCTAAACTAAATAAATAGACCTTAAATTAAATAAACTAAAAGATAAACCTAATTAATATAAAAACTAAATACTTACAAATATCTTGATTATAATCTACATGTCATCGAATCCAGGAGAAGATGAACCCAATGTTCCGAGGACTCCGGCGACGTTGCCTCGTTGGATGGCAACACTGATCCTTTGAATAAGATATTCCCTACTCAAAGGATCACCTGTTGACGCTCGGATGGCAACGCTTATGTCGCGTATTAACGATTTAGCGTCCTCAGACCAAGGGCCCATCGTCTCTACGGCAAACGGCACAAAAAAGTAACGATTTGCCAACTCTATGTACTTATTACGTTTGCCGTTTGCAGCCAATTCAGCCGCTGCACCTGCTCGTTTTCGTGTCGCGCCAACACGACTAGCACAAAGGGTGTCAGTACACGTCGCATCCCAAACCAAAGACTTACCTTGTTTATAAGGCACGAGGGTTAGCCCATCTGGTCTTTTCCCATCGCTGCGAAATATACCAGTTGGCTCTAATGTTGATGGGTAATTTGCAGAAGATAGTGCCTTTTGAATGATTAAATTTAGGGATCTATGGCGGGTGAAACGGCCTGCACTTTTTGAGCATGATAAGCCATGGTGACCAAACGGATCAGCTAATTCGCCGCAAACGCACTTATGGGCTTCATATAGTTGGCAACCTAGTATGAGTGAAACAGCGATGCGAAGCGAGGTGGGATCAAGTTGCGTGCCCGTGTTGGGTGAGGGTATAGCACGCAGCCAGGCTCCAGACTCGCTTTCGCAAGATGCCAAAAGACGTGATTCGTCAGTAATTGAAAATTTAGGGAGAGACTTAAAAATTGTTTTCACTAAGGGTTTGTCGAGTTCATGCTGAGTACAGACTGTGGGTAAAAATAGTTTTTTTTTTTTAATATACATAATATTGGCAGTGACGAAACATAGATAAAGCGCGTATTTCATTCGATAACTGGCCACATCGTTGAAACTGTACTGAGGCCAATGGAAATCACAATGAATGAGCAATGAGAGATTTTAAATTACTATCATATTAATGTTTTTTAACTTAGTGAACCTATTCCTTAACTTTAAAAACTTAAATCTTAAGCAAGCATTGAATTCACAGTAACATTAAATATGGTAGGTATAGCGATGTGGCGTCTCCTTTATTTGCATAGACATAAGTTAAACGGACTCCTTCAGCCAGTCAATTGAATCTAACTTCACAAGTGGCCACAATTCCATCTAACATTGACTCATGATTAAGGACATGGCAAAATGTTGCTTAAAACTTAATTGCCAATATATGTAACAATCGAATTTTAATTTTATATTAAAATGATAAGAATACAATTGGATACACATAAATTTATATGAGCGGTGATGGCTCAGTTCTAAGAACGTTTTTTAATCTAAAAAGGTTCACAGTTCGAACTAATGAGAAATATTTCCTTACGTATCTACATTTGTAATACATTTATAGAACAACCGTTCCCGTGCGTCGGACAGCACGTTAAACTGTCGGTTCCGGTTCCACCAACAATACCAACTTCTTAAAACGGTAATAAAATTGACATCAGACCCTCGCCAGCACGGCGTGTGAAGGCCAAATTCCAACAGTGAAGGTCTAGGACTCTGTGTTCTAGGGGCTGATGATGATGATGAAATATGAGTAGTTTTAGCATATTTCTGTAGTTATATAGATTAATACATAAAGTGGACAGGATTTTTATTTAACTAAAATGTACTAACAACCTACACATAGACCTGTATTGCACCTACTTTTTTCTTTCATTTATAAGTCAAGCCAAGCCCAATACTTTTATACTACGGAACCCAACCTCCGATTGTGAGCGTCTTGTTGCGCAAGAAAATAAAAAAGGAGGCCTCCTTTGTAGACTAGCCTATTGTCAGTCGCAAGCCTGAGACACCATTCTTCTCATCTCTTACCCACACACGATGATAAGTGTGGTCACCAGATTTATGGTCGCTCAGCGAGCTATAGAGAGAGCTTTGCTCGGTATTTATCTGATAGATAGAATTTAAAACGTTGATATTCGTCAGAAAACCAAAGTTACTGACTTTTAAAATTATCAAGCTGAAGTGGCTATGGGCCGGACACATCGGCCGGACACATCTGCCGCAGAACGGACGACCGATGGGGGGAATGGGTTCTGGTGTTATTGTTCGCTGGCGGGGGTTGATGAGGGTTGCAAAAGATCATGTGCAGGTGGGTGCCTTGATACGCCAATTGTATATTTTTGGGATTATATTTTTCCTACCAAAACATGTAGAGTCCAAGTTCTTATAAATACGAGTATGTCGTATGTCAGTCAATGAATAGACATATAATATGATAGCAAATACCTATTAGCACAGTGTTTGTGTTGCAATTGACATTTAAACTCAGTTCCAGGCAATTGTCAATGAATTCTGCCTGTTGAAATTCTTAATAAACCAATAACTACTAGAAATATATATTGCGCGGTGGTGGCTCGGTTGTAAAAACGCGTTCCTTAAATCCTACAAAGGTCGGTTTAAACCCCCCCGGCATGTACCTATGAGACATACACTTTCCCGGCATGTACCTATGAGACATACACTTTTCTTACGTAGTAGTAAATTCACAACACCACCGTTCCCGTGCCTGGGAGAAGCCGTCGGTCTCGGTTCCACTAATACCAACTTGTGGAATCGTTAATAAATTGTCAATAAATATTGATGTCATATTTCCAGCGTGGCGAGTGTAAGCCAAATTCTCAAGATATATGTTCTGGAAGGCCCATATCCAGCAGTGGAGGTCTACTGAATATTATTCAATTTAAAGCTCACGCTGGTATTCATGAATATTAATCGTATTTTTATATTCGCAGACTATTCCGCGCATATCCAGACACGAAAAACTTCTTCCGGATGATAAAGAACATCCCCGAAGATCAGTACCTCGAGAACGCGCAGTTCAAGGCCCACGTGATCAACCTCATGACCTCGCTTAACCTCGCCGTGTCCAACCTTCACGAGCCTGACATCGTCGTCGCCATGATGCAGAAGCTCGGAGAATCGCACAACAGAAGGAAAATTAGGGAACAACATTTTAATGTAAGTTAATGTTAACCCTTATAATTTTAAATGTTATTTAAATGAATTTCACTGTTTATATAGTTAAATACGCTACCGATCTCGTGCATAATAGTTTTCCATTGTATTTTATCGGATAAATTCGTATTATTGTGCTCTCTCTCTTTCTTAGTGTGGTTGTAACATCTATATATTATACAATAACATTTTTTTATATATTAACCATATATATGGCCCAGGCTAAATGTAAATCCGCTTCATTAAGAAAAAAAAGCGTGGTTTTTGACTACCCCGGAAGGGATACGGTTGTGATGATACTTTAAAACTAAAAAAACTGGTCGTAGTGTGCCGAGGATACTCGCTGCGTTCCCCCGTTAAACGGCGAGGCTGACCCTTTGAACAAAATATTCTCTCATCTGTCAGCAAGCAGAGTTTTTCCCCAAGCTCACGCCAGAGCCTCCTCGGACCACGATAGTTTCATATTTGACACTAAATAATAAAGTTCTATATTAATGGATATTAAAATGTCAATAGAAATAGGATGTCTACGAAAACGTCACTAATTTAATAAAATAATTGATTGACACTTCGGGTGCCGTCGTATTACGATTGAGACCCGAGTTTTGCCGATGGAAATTCATTATGCACTGTATCTGTAACAAAATCAACCAGGTATAGGTTCGGAAAAATATTAACGAAATATGTTGAATTCTTTTTTTTTTAATTTAGATCTGCTAATTTAGAGCTAATAAATGTTCAGACAAACCAACTTTCAGAATTAGAATATTACCTAGTATTTAATTCCTATTATATTTTTTCCAGGACTTAAAAGAAGTGATAGTGAAGATGTTCATCGAAGTGCTGCACCTGGACCAGGAGACCTTGGGGTCGTGGGGTCGCGTGGTCGGCTTCTGGTACCAACACATCTTCCAACAACTAGACGCCGCCTCGCCGGCACAGCGGTAACGAATTCCCCAACCAAGCTAAAGTGTCCGTTACAATAGAGCAACAATTCTCCAATCTAATCAATGGGCATTGAATTGATGTTCGGCCATGGAACATTTTGATGTTTTTAAACGATATAAAATTGTTTTTAACAGATCTTACATCTGTCGCACACTAATGATGTGCAATGCTATCTGTGTGTTTTCCTATTGTATAAACTGTAATAGTTCTTCCAGCAAATTTTCCATTACTTAAGCGTAAACGATTATCATTATAGTAGATTCTATTATTTACTGTCACTTTTAGCCAGATCATAGCCATAACGTTTACCACTATTTTAAAAGTCACCCATGGGGTTGCAACTTCAAAAACGTAAAGTAAATATTGTCCGCGGCGCATTTATAATCAATTTAAAAACATTTTTATTCATTACAATAACATTACCTACCAATATACCTACGACTATTTACAATAAACATATTTTATTAATAGTATATAAATAAAAATTGACAATTATTAAAATGAACGCATACGAAAGGTTATCTGTAGTGAAAACGTTTAAACGAGAATTTTAAGCATTTTGCACTGACAGTTTCCGTTATTTAAAGGATTCCATTAACGTTTGCGCTTAAGTAATACAATAGAGCTGCTGCGTCTTGTAAAATATATTTAATATTAAATTATCAGTTCTGTTCACATTACAATAATCTGTATGTATAATTAATAATAGAAATTAAACATTGACCAAATCTAGTAAAAGAAATGCCCTCTTGAGACATCCAATGCCAAGGAGACTGGCAACATTTTCCCTTTGTATAGAGAGCTACGTTGACGGAGATAATTGCCAGCCTCCCTCTGCCAGTCTATAGATTTCTCCGTTATCCGTAATATTTAATAAAGGTTAAAGTTGTCTTAATTATATAATGTGTGGGCTCAAATAAAGGGACTACGGCCGCATCTACTTTTCAAGTCTATAAGATTCGAGAATTGTCTCTAAGCTTTGGTAACGAAAAACTTTTATTTTTGACCCGTCATTGCATACTATGAATATTGGTTTACGGATGAAAAAAAAATACTATTTGTACAGGAAACAGCGATCGTACAGAATTTATTAAACTTTAGTTTACTTAAATTTATTAAAATAAGAAAATGTAATGGATTTTATAAAATATATTTTTCACTTTATTTTTGTTAAACAATGACTATATATATATACCTACTTATATTCAGCAACGTTTCGCTAAACCAAGGCTAGCTAATGCATTAGCTAACCTACTACCTACAATGTATATTTTTTGTATTAAAATATTTTAAAAACATAAAAATACAAAAACATGTCACAACAACAGCAAGAACAGTCTGCCAATAAATACCTAATAGCGAACTATCGGAAGAGGCAGAGCGCCTTGGGCCTCTCGTCCTTGGCCCAAATGACTACAAGTTCTCCTATTATATTATATATTATAATGAGATATTAAACAAGGCATTAAAATATGCTCAGTACAAACCTAAGAGGTAGTTCTACACAAATATTTTTTATTTTAATTTTACGAATTTTTTACCAAGGGCCTCAGCTTTGCCGCCCCTGCTTGGAGCTTAAATGTGCGAATAGCAGCTACTAAATTAAATACTTATTTTAATATCCTGGTTTAGAGAAACGTGTCTAATTGGGCATGCATGTATAGGTAAATTGAAGGCGCCGAACACACTTGTGTCCTGCGGTTAGAGTTCTGCGTTTCGAAACCTACACACACAATATCAGTTGGACCACGACGCGATGCGGTCAAAGCTGTTCTGCATAGCTTACAGTGAACGCAGAACACAGACTGCCCGTGTGTTCGGTGCCTTAAACTTATTTTATTTCTTTATCGTTATTGTAAGAAAACATGTTAACTCAGTGTATGTGTTGTTTTATATTATAGTACTAAGAAGTTATACGTAAGTTAGGATTTAATATTTGGTATATTATATACTTATGTGTGGTAACCTTTAGATAAGACCTCAATAGGAAGATAATAATTAGGTTTAAGGCTCAGACAGAATTAAATATGTTTATCGTTGCGCAACATTATAGCCAAAGCACCAAAACTAAGCAACTCTTACTCCTTAGTGGCATTCGTATAAAGGTAAAAAAATATCGGAACGCGGCCATTTAAGTAAATGCCACTAAGGAAGGATTCAGTTACTGACTGGGGTTCTCTGTGATTGTTACAATTAAATTTAAAAATGGCGTGATGTGAAGATTTTGAACGTGACCGTCAGCTGGTATAATTGACGCAATTTTTTACTTTAATCGTAACGATTACAGAGACTTTATGTTGTTACAACTCAGGCCAAGCTTTCATTTAAATTATCACGTGCGGACTGCATTGCTGACCGTGCTGTGATGTCCTGGAACTGCGCTTGAGGATCATCATTATGCCAGTAACACAGTCATTATAGACCGCGACATTATATATACTATTATGACATTTAAGTATAAGGTATAAATTTAAGTAATGCAAAATGAATTACAATCTGTTAATAATAAAGAAATATCTTATTTATTTTCTTATTTTATTTTAAATACCCTGTTTATTATTTGTTAACTATTTAACTTGATTAGTTCTATGCTTAAAAAACTATCTCGGCAGTCTAGCCGTTAAAAAAGCTGAGGTACTGGGTTCAATTCCTGTACGGAACACAACAATTTATTTAATTTACAAGTATTTGAGATTATTTCTAGAGTTTTCAACAAGCTTGCCATTTGTCATGATAAAGTTGGCTAAATGTGAATCAGCATCTTTAAAAAGGCATGGTTCTTGACCACCGCGCAATGGATACGGTCGTGATAATACTTTTTTAGGAAACTTAATGCCTATTATGATAGAATGATAAAAGTATAGGTTAGCAAAAAATAGCTAATAAATTTTGTAAAGTCCAATTAAATAAAAGTATCCGTTAAAGTAACATTTGACAGTTACTTTTAAAGGACCATCGGGGATTTGGTATTTGTGACCTTGTTTTTGTGGTTTTGTATGACGTATTTAACATTTTATTTGAAACTTAACATACGCCTTAAAGTAGGCAACATCATTTTTGTTTGTAGAAGGTCACATGAAGCAACCCAAAACAAATCAAAACTGATAAATAAATATTATGTTATAGATAAATAAATATATACATTTAACAAATAAATAGTTACAATACTATCCTAGTTTGTATATGGAATGATTTATTATTATTATAATCTTACTTTTGTTTTATTCGAAGAAAATAAGGTACAATGATTTAAAAAAAATAATAACATATTAATTAAACTAAAAACTTACATCTTAAAACATAAATTACTATTAATAAAAATAAACCTAATTAATAAATAAAAATATAACTAAAAACTAAAATGAAGAAAAAACTAAATAAAAAATATTATAAATAATACATTTGCTCCAAATCGCTGCCAATGGGCAAGGTGCCAAGGATACTGGCAGCATTGCCACGTTGAATGGCAATACTGATCCTTTGGCCCAAATATTGCCCAGCCCTTTTGTCTCCCGAGGTGTTGACGAGCTGTTTTGACAACGCCTTGAAAATTTCGTGTGCACTTGGTCCCCACGGCCCGAGAGTTTCAACTCCAAACGGCGCAAAAACACATCTCCCAATAAGCTGAGTGTATTTCCGCCGCTTGAGGTTCTCTGCTTTTAATGCAGCAGCGCCTGGGTCCTTAGAAGTCAAGGACAAGTGGGAAGGCGCCAGGGTGTCCACACAGGTGGCATCCCACACTAAAGGCAAACCTATCCTCCATGGAACCAACGTCATTCCGTCGGGCCGCTTGCCATCGTCGCGGGCCATGCCACTGGGTTCTAATATTGCTGGCGAACCCACAGACACAAGGGCCCGACGAATGACGTCATTGAGACAGGCGTGCCTTGGGATGCGACCTGTGCTCTTGCTGCAGGAAAGGCCGTGGTGGCCGAGTGCCCCGACGTTGTCTCCACATTGGCAGCGATGTGGAAAAGTGCAAGGAGCTCCTAGACGTAGGCTGGTTATGGTGCTGAAACATTTGTTGTCGAAAAGAGTTCCAACAAAAGATGAAGGGAGAGCCTGGAGCCACAGTCCCGATTCCCACTTCGACACCGCCAGAAGACGAGCACGCTCTGCCATATTGGTTGACGTATTTAAAAGTTGATCCCGTACCAATCGGCAAAGCGGTTCGTCCCACCGGCGCTGTGATGTAGTGAGAGTCGGGACGGACGTATTGGGGCAAGCAAGCTTCCACGCGCTTACAGATTCTGCCATATATGAAATATTATATGAGGTAATAAAAGGCATTTCACTAAAATTTTGTTTATAAGGCTTTCAGTGCTATGGACAGATGATAAGAAAGCCGGTAAAGCCACGCTAGAAATTTGTCGGACACCTATACCACCGAAACGGATTGGCAACGATGCCTGGCACCAGGATCTGTCTTCGAAAAAAATGTTTATTATGGATGAAAGGGTTTTTTTAACAATGTTGTCCAAAATAAGCAAAAGGTGGGGAACATTCCAAATGTGACAACATCTTAGAATATAGGTAAATTTTGGGACAAAAAGGCAATGACGGATGATGTAATAGGCCATATGGGAATTTATTTTTTATAAACGATCGGAGCAGAGATTAAATTTTGCAATTGTTTTATCTATGAAAGAAGGAAAAGAATTTTCGAACACCGGAGAGCCTAGTATGTGGAGCGACGTTTTGTCCAACACACTAATATTTGGGGCAATATTATTAAATTTTTCAATAGCTGATATTTTTAGTGTATCCGGGGCAGAGACTAAAATTTCGCATTTTGAGAAATTTATTATTATTATATTTAATTATTTGTCTAAAATTAGGTTCCTATATGAAAGTGACAATTTGTTCAAAATTCGTAATTTTATTTCCTGGGAAGTTAATTTCTCAAAAATACTTGACTAAATAATCTTTAAAAATGTATTGTAAATGTAATGTACCCCCTCTCGTAATGTACCCCCCCTCGTAATAAATTTAATGAAATGAAATCCCTGATAATGAAACGTAGCAACTCGTAGGTAGTAGTTATGGCCATAGATAGGTAGGTTCGGAAGTTCAAAGCCTTCAAAGGTGAACTGAGAGGGCATTGGATCGGGGGTGACTTTGAATCCTATAGTATTGGGGTAAGCGACATGGTTGTTTGGCATACAACCTGCGCTGTGGGAGACGGTCGTTCTTTTTCTCGCATCTAAGCAAACGTAATAATCAAAGAAATCTATAATCAATTAAAGTTGTGGTCTAGCGGTCAAGTCCGTGGATTAAGACGCGGATTCGATTTCTGGTTGGCCTGGTATATTTATTTGTGCTACTCGTATTTCTCGAGTTAGATGCGCTAGACATCGACGGTAGGTAGCTTGGGCTTATAGTAAAGTTAGCTAAATGTGAATCGGCTTCTTTAAAATAGATTGGTTTCAGACCACCCCGAAAGGATGCACTGTGGTTTTTGTTTCTTAAAAGTGGTGTTATTTTTTTTTAATTATGGAAAACAATTTGACTCATACAGGTTGGAATTTTCAAATGGGCGTTTATGGCTATCTGTCCAAACTAGGAGGAATATCGAAAAAAACTAAAACGACTTCTTAGGCAGATTTTTGAAAAAAAACCATTCTAGCCGGGACAGCTTCCTTAAGTTTGACATCACTTTTCAAAATTTGACCCTTATAAGCGACACTATTAGCTAGTGTAATAATCTGTATTATATAAAAAGTGAATTTCATTCAAATTACAGAACGGTAAAGGTACTTGTAGCTTTTCTACGTAAGACTATATAAGAAACAGGATCGATTGGCATGAAAAAACCTCGCTACCGTACTCGGGTTATAATCAGAACGCAGCCAGGAGACGCGAGCCGAGTGTCTGCATTATTCAGGGGCCTGCATATTTAATGCGACGCGTCGACGACTCACGTCCTCTCATTACTAAAAACCTGAAAAAACCGTACCCAGATTATACGGATTGTATGTAGAATGAGTGCCTATATCCATTAGACAAGTAAAAAGACGGGGCAGAAATATATGAGATGAGTAAAAAGTAAAACGATATGAGATTTAAGGCGCTAGGTCAATAGGGTAGTTAACAATTTAAAAAAAATATAATTAACAGTCAACAAAACATATTTATTTATTACTAGAACTAACAATTGGTTTTTGCCCTTTTTATTACAGACCGTTACAGCATGCATTAAAAGCCTGTCTTTTAAAAGACGTTAAAGTTATAATAAAAATAAATTAAGTTAATTTAAGACCTAAAACTAAAAGACAGAAAAAACATATAACTGAATTTAGGTTGGTGTTCTCTTATCCCGATAGACGACGAGGACGAATGAGGTGATAGGGAAGGCAAAGGGTCTAGCCTATACAGCCAAGTCTGACGTAATATGTCTTTCTTTCTTATGAATTATCATCATATTCCAGATGTTGCAAAATTATATAGTTATACATTACAGACTAATAATATATATAACGGGTATAATATGGAAGTTTATAGCGAAAAATAAAACTGCAACTTGTGCCCCACATTTAAAGAGCAATTTATTGATTTCTATAATTATTAAAAAGTAGATTTTAAGGCAATTTGACGCCATATAATTTTATTTTTTTCAGGAAACCAAATAAACAATTTAAAATACATTTAAAAAAAATGACAAGTAGCCTTTGACGTGTCGACACATTGTCCATTAAACAAAATAATCAATTTAAAAGCCCTGTCCCTAGCTTTAATTCTCATTCAATTTGGCTTCTTGCCTCATCTTTTTATTAATTTAGTATCTGGATCGTTGCGAACCTAGGACTAATCAACACAAAACAAAGGACAGTTTGGCCATATAATCATTTCCGGCGCATGAATTTTTACGTCTCTATTCCTATGACTGTCGTATACTAATTCACCTGTACCGATCGGTCTAGCTTTCTCATACTATTTAATTTAATTTTTAAGTATTTTGTAAGTAGGCATAGGACAATAAATATAATGTATTCTGCGCTTTTACATGTCAAAAAAATTAATCAATATAACGAAAAGCTTATTTTCTGGGAAATAGCTTGTATTTGGAGCAGTACATTACAACCCATAATATACATAATTATAATCTTAAAATTATAGCTGCTGTAAATAGGCATTGTCATATTATAAACTAAGACATACACAATTATAAAATAAATACACCAAGGATTATAGCTGCTGTAATGAGGCATTGTCATACTACAAGCTAAGACGAAAACAATTATGAGGATGTCACTAAGATTATAGCTGCTGTAGTGGCATTGTCATACTATAAGCTAAAACATTATTAAAATGTGACATAAATTATAGCTGCTGTAAAAAGGCATTGTCATACTTTAGCTAAAACAAAAACAGTTTAAGGTGTCACTTAAATTATAGCTGCTGTAAAGAGGCATTGTCATACTATAAACTAAGACATACATATTAAGTAACATTTGAAATAAATTAGGACCAAGCACGCTTGTCATCCAAATATTCGCTGATGGTATAATAACCCTTTAAAATCAGTTTTTCCTTAACATATAATTTAAATAGATTTAGTGGTAGGGTTGTTACCTCATCTGGAATTTTGTTGAAAATACGTATACATTGCCCTACGAACGAACGATTCACTTTACTGAGTCTAAATCTTGAAGTAACAAGTTTATTTTTACTCCTAGTATTACGAGAACTTAATTCACTATTTTTAGTTGCCCTGCCTGTTACCTATATATTTACAGGCAGTTTCGGAAAGGCTGATTATCTTCTGACAAGTTTGAGTATGCCGATGAGGCATACAACATATAGGTACCGTGAAATACCCAAAGTGACAAGCTAACTACCAATACCGTGTTGGTCAATTGATTGTAGATTATTTTAATCATCCTTCCTGCAACTGGCCGTTAATGTATCTGATGATCATCAAAAGCTAGTATTAGAGGGGTGTCCTATAGGGGGAGGGTAAATAAAACATCTATTTTTACATTTTTTTTTATTTTTTTACAATTAATCAGATAACATACATATGAAACCAGCCGAATTATGGCTAAACCCATTAATTATCTAAACTTATGAACAATACATGAAATTGATACACCTCAAATTCACCTTACTTATATATAGATATATTATATGCATTCAATCTAAATAATTATATACTACAACCTAGTTTAAGTCATAATCTAAGATTTGCATAGATATGCCCAAAAGAAATATTAGTTGAACTATGAATATATAACTTTTTGGCAATTCATTGAGTATCATTTATGTGCATAGCAAAATTATTTCTCTTTTAAACATGTAACATAGATCTTATCGATAAAGAGGCCACAATTATAACATGCATCAGTTCGATTACATAGGGACTTTAGTTATCATACTTTATTGCCTATCTCCGTTCTACATAAAATTTGCTCCAAATAGTTATAATAAAATATGTCTACCTCTACTTAGTTACAGCCGACTTTACAAATAATTGATACATTAAACTCTCAAATAGACCTCTACTAACTATTGGTAAAGAATACTTCTAGACATTGCATTTCGATCACATAAGGTTACATATAACTTCGAACTGTCACGGCGTTCGATCTGGAATGGAAAATAGCACACTTAAATTCACTAATTGTTACTCTTATACATAATTATTGTTCTGAGTTATCTTTAAATACTTACATTGCTTTTAGGTAGTGTCGGAAACATAACAAAACTATATAAATAATCTCTTAAAACAACATAAGAATAGTAAGTAATCGCGGTATAAGAAACTATACGTGATGTCACGGAGACTAGACGTTCTAGTGATACTTAGGAGGTACTACCATAGCAATTAAATTGCGAACATTATTTGTACTACATAAAATTAATACACAACCTTTTGCGCGAAAAGACTGATCAAAGTTGAACTTTTAAAGTTTCAGTGAACCTGTTATACTTTCATAATACTACCATTTTAGAATAAGTTTCCCATCACAGACACGACAGAACGTTCTGCCCATTAGCCTATTGATATTGAGGGCCCGCAGGCAACGGATAACCGAATACTAACAGAACTCCAAACTAACTAACTTAACACTAAATCAGACAGGTGGTAATTTCACAAAGTAATTCCTATGGTGGAGGCGAAACCTAGCCTACGCCGATACCGCAAAGTCTTATGTTTTATAAACAAATGTGCATTACAATTAACTCCATTTAAAAAGGATTAAACGTATATAAAAACTAAAACATGAGTGTAGATCTATAAATAAATTACGATACTATTAGTCGTAATGTCGCGCGCGCAGGTTCGGCTCTCAGTTCCAGACATCGGTGGTACCAACTCGAGCCGAACCCGCTGCGCACCGCCGCCGGCAGTACCAATCGTCTAATAAATACTTTGACTCACTGGATAAATGTTAAATATTTATTAATCACAGCTATCAGTCTGTTACAATTTTAATTAAGTATATTTCAGAATTATCATCGATTAGAGTACACGTTACGCACAAGGTACACACGAATGACTAAGATAAGAGCACAGAGTATTGTTTAGCCAATATGAAGTCCATTACGTATCTCGACTGCGGCTGTCTTACAGTGTATATATATATATATATATATTGAATATAACACACAGGTACAACAGAGATCTAATAACATTAATACGAATAAGCCTAGTGTTTACATTAAGATTATGTATTTTCTATTATGCTCAGTTATAAGCGACGACGTCTGAATGCGAGAGAGACTAGAAGCAGCTAACCTAACAACCACAACGACAATGGACAAAATATATTATTTCAAAAATAGTGTTTCAGACTTACAATGACAGGTTCAGATGTGGACTACCGAATATTCTCAGCATCACATATGTTACACAACGAATCAATGGCCCTCTGTTCGCACACCGACTCGCTCAGTACGTTCGTATCTTTAAATATTAGGTATGTTTGTGTCTTAACCTAACTAATATACCAATAATACAAAAATCGATTTACTATATAATATAATAAGGTAAATTTTAGATATTTATATTACGCTAAAAGGTAAAATATGAATCGTCCTAAATAAACTCTGATATTCCAATTTGTTATTACAAATACAGTATCCGGCGACTATAGGCCCGGAGAAATAAATGCATTCGGATAATACTAGGTCCGACGTCCGAGCTGCCCGGCGACCTATCTACACTTTGGTAACACCGCGGGACTAGAGGAGACAACATTATTCAAAAATATATCGGCGGCGTCGCGACCCCGGAGCCATTTGGTCCCAACGCGAATACATATACAACGAGGCCGCACCGCTCCGCAATCCTGTACCTCCGCACTCCACCGTGCGGTTCGCAAACAATAAAACATCAATAAATATTAAAAGGAATAACAATGAGCAATACGAGACGTGTGCTTGAGCTGGAGCCGAGCAGCTCGGGGCCGACACTGCGGAATCTCTAACCTAACGCATCGGAAGATTAACTCAACAAAATCCTAATACCGATTATCACCTACTTATATAAAATTATTCAAAATTCATGGTGTTTCAAATAAATATAAAAATTATTTATCTACATATACATATAATAAAATATAATATATAAATATTGATCGATGATATAACACTTATGACAAAATAAATAGCTCATTAAGCTCATTAATGATTAGAGTTGGGCGGGCGAGAGTCGCGGTGCCGGAACACGAGAGTCGCGGTGCCGGAACACGAGAGTCGCGGTGCCGGAACACGAGAGTCGCAGTGCCGGAACACGCAGTCAGGCACAATCATTGGTTTATTTTAATTGCTTTTTATTTTTACTTTTTTTTTTGTTTTTTTTATTTTTTTTATTACACTTACTAACTATGATAATTATTATTATATTTATTTTAGGTAGGTACGTAAATTTATCCTAAACAACAGAAACGAGTCACAAATATGTAAGTGAAAGCGTGAAGCGTATTATAAAATCTTTAAGAATTTTTCACAATATACACATAGCGTAAAATGAGATATAAATACACAACAACTTAATAATAACACAGACTAAATTGCACGTGGAGCAATCGTGTGCAGGAAACTGATGCACTCCTCTAACCGACAGAGATTCTTAGTCACAACCGATACCGTCCTCTGGGGACCTGTCTCCCAGGGACCTGGCTCCCGCGGACCATACAACTCTTATTTGTTTCTGAGAAACATTTGTTTCGGATACAATCTTTCTGCAACATCACAGACATTTTAACCGAAACAAACGAAGATTATGCTGTCGTTAACATTTCTATTAACTCGTCATTTATTTACACGTCTACACTGTTGTGAAACACTTTTTTTTTTCACAAGTAGATATACATCCGTATTCTCCGGCTCCACCACTTAATTATTCCTTCCAGATGTCAAACATCGCGACGTACGTAAACTGGTTTTTTACCGGAAATATTTAAAATCGTAATGACTTTCGAGATTTTAAGAATTTTCTAATAACAATACATATTTCGAACCCGTTTGACAGCTGGAAGGAATCGTTGAGCGGAGGAGCCGATGAGGTAACGTCTTAGAATAGGGGTATCTAAAAGTGTTCATAACCCTTTCAGACCTGATTAAATAATTTATCTCGTAAATGTATTTTTTAAATAATAATAGATATTACATTAGAAAATGAAAAAAACATATATATAAAAAAAACATAATTATTAAATATTTGAGGTTTTTCATTATATGCACAATAGAGGACGAGGAGAAGATATAGAAGTGTACGGGTATATGCATGGATTATAACAATAAAAAATAATCAATAGAAAGAGTATAGAACATAATACAGTTATAACTCAAGCGCCTACAGCTCTTCGGAATTGGTACTTACTTATAATAGTTTTTTAAATTTTGTGTCCTCAATTGTGGACTCCAGGTCTGAAAGGGTTTCTCAATATGTTTCTTAAAGTGCACTATACGTTTCTATGCTTATCCCTATTGACGATGGCGAGCAAGCGAACAACTCAGCAGTGTAGATTCGTGTTTCACTAGTGTCAGTGTGGAACGACGAACAAGCTTTTAAATTAATATAAATGTTAAGGACAGCATAATGTCCGAAACATTATCTCTCAGTGAACACGTGGCGTAAGAAACAATAAATTGATTTATAAAATTATATTCATAATAAAAGTATACAAAAGTCAACAGTATTTAATTTTTTATAATAAATAACCCTAAATCCTACAACGGTTAGGATAATGTAGTCCGCGGGAGGTTCCTCGTGCGCGGTTCCCATACTGCCGACCTGATATGGTAGTGCTCTACCGATGTGACCTACAATAACTGGACCCGGTGCAACAGAAAACCCGATTCCTGAGCAATATTCGATATGTAAACCTAAATAATAACCAAAATGTAATCGTGTCCGTTACAGAATTGAGTTTCGGCGCGCAACGTGTCTACATAGGAACATAATAGGTCGATAACCCGTAATAAGTATTCACCAATCTTTAAATAAGCGCGTATTCCGGACGCATTCTTCGATCCACTCTTTGGCACCTAACACTAACGACGTGTAAATCCGATACAAACGAACTACACATCTAACTAAAATTGCTTTTGCTGCTTCGATAGATATGCCGAGAGTAACACGAGTTTGGTGTCGCGTGACTTGCACTGTGTCGGTCGCACGATCTCCTAACCTACTCATATTGATATGGCTACTGTTAACGCCTATCCTATACACAAAAGTGTACTGTCAACTATAGTAACGCTCCTCACAAATGTAATATAAAACGATAAAACCATTTCAATGTAATATATTATTACCCTTACATTAGTCGTATAATCTAGATAATTGTTTTATATATTAAACATAAAGTGGCACTTGAATCACAAATACTGGAAATAATTTGGGAAAGTAGCATCCGCAGACGCCGGCTCTTAGGCAAGACTACATCACAGGGGCCGCGGAGCCCTATCGCTAACCTATATATATCATATACAAATATCTTTTGTATTATCAAATTACTAACTAATTTATAAAACATTTATTTGTTACTTTGCAAAATGCACTTATTTTTATTGCCCAATAAAAATATCACTAATGGAAAACACAGGCTCGCACAAGTGAGAGTTCGAACGAATAAATAATAGTAACAAGCCCGGGAACACTCGGCCCGGGCGACTCGTAAGGCAGACCTAACCGACTCCGCACACACAACCGACACACCACCACCGGTTCCCAACCACACCTCCAGGGGGCGTCACAGCTCTTGGTCTTGTCTCTCCAACGACTAGCTCAACATCTACAGAATCTCAGCAGGCGCTTCACTGATAAAAATATTTGAGACGGACAATTTTTTGTGCCATTTCTTCAAAACTCTGGGCTATATTCACTTTCATACATTGCACTGGTTCATTTGGCATTGGGAAATATCGAGGGTTGCCATTAATTCTTTTTTTTTTGAAGGTTAAGAATAATATTTTTGCGTATTTAATCAGTTTTGTTTGTATTCATTATATCATCGATATTCTTTAATATTTAGTATCTCTATTTAAATTATTAATATTATTATGTAGTTTTATACTCTACGCTTTAATAATTTATTATAATAATATATTTTAATTGCAAGTATAGTATCACTACGACCGTTACCCTTTCGGGGTGGTCAGAAACCACGCTTATAAATAAACGGATTTACATTTAGCCACCTTTGCTATAGGCCAATCATTTTAATAGTTTTTCTTTATATATACTGGTAACCCTAAATTGTCAAAACCAAATCGGAACAAAATGGAGTCTTACAAAACCGATTTAGCCGAATTTAAAAGACAAAAGATAAGAAGTGGCGCTCGATTGTTTCTGCTTATCACTGTGGAAAGGAAGTATAAGCAAGTTGTTTAAATAACCAACCATTTTAATGTTTTATTTACTGGGCTAAACATTCACCTTCTAGCATTTCTCATAAGCTAATGCATCAAACTGGTTTTCAATGAATTTCATTCGGCTCACTGTCGGGTTTCATTTTGATTAACTCATTTCGCAGTTAATATTGCGACATTTCTACGAAATACCACGTCTGTCAAAATTATTTGTAACTGATGACAGTTTGTTTTTAACTGGCAACAAATTAGTTATTACTAGATGTTTTAAACATTTTGCTCGACTAAACTATTAAAAATGAAGGGTTTTTTCTTAAATTGTAATCTTGTTAGAATAATTTATCTAACACTGCATAACTGTGAATTCAATTGAGTCTAAATCCCCAAACAATATGACTTTTGGAATAGTTATTGATTTTGTAGATGAACTTTTATGCAAAGATGTTTTGACAGCTTATTCGACTTTACGTTACTTTTTAAAACGCCTGCATATCACCATTCTTTTTGGCAGGCGTCGTGATATTGTATTTATATTAGTAATTTTATTGTAAACAATTTTAATAAAAATGATAATAGGAACATATATAACAATATTTGGAAAAAAGTATGAGAGTATTTGCTTTTTTGCAAGACCAAGACTAGACACACCGTACACCCATCGAGACATGTAGAATCAGAATCGCTATCATATGCGAACCGCAACAAGGTCCGCGAACACATCATTTTTTGGTAACAATAACTCGCTAATTTAATACGACACAACCTATCTACATCTCTTGATAGATATAGTTGAGAACGATCGTGGTATCGCCTGTTATTTTTACGGGGTAAATTACTCAACAACTTTAAAAGACCGATCCATTGCGCGTTGCGTGAATTTCGAAAATACCTAACTAAGACGCAAGAGGCAATGTATCGGATAAAAATATAAAGTTTTAACATTGCACGAGTCGTAATGACCGATAATAATTAATTCCTACAAACTAGATATAAATATAATATATTGAACAGTTGTGTAATGCAAAAATAGTCTTTCCGCCTTACCAAGTAGTCGGACATTCCGAGTCACGCAATGTTAAAACTGACGACATCCAACTCTGTTTCTTCAAGCGCAACTGTTAGGGGGATTTAACGCTTTTGCATCCCTCTCGCTCGCACAATACAACATTTTAAAAGATTGTTCACGTCTATGTACTTTTGAGAAATGTCTGTCTATAAACTTTCTAGGAAATAAAATTACAGACATATATACTTAATTTTAGACAGAAAAATAGCCATAACGTTAAAAACGAATTAACTCCATTTTAATAAAACAAATCTACGATCAATATATGTCTAAAATATCCGGCTTTGATCAAAAGTACACCCAGACTTGAATAATCTTTACAGATGTTGTATTGTGCGAGCGAGAGAGATACAAACGAGTTAGATACAACCGTCAGTCAAATCGTTAAAAATGCACGAACCCAGCTGAGAAAAACATCAATCTTACAAAAATATAATAAATTAACCCTTTCAAAGGGAATTTTTCCATTATTTTTACATACTAAAAAACGAGTTATTACTCTTTACAAAACATCATTGGTAGTTTTTATCGTTGTGTTCTATCTTTTTGCGTTTAAAGAAACATAGTTTGGCTCCTACGAGATTAGTTATAATCCCTTGTTAAGATTTCAAAACCTCGTATCTACAAGTTACAAAACTATCATTTCTTTCACAACTATAAATTACACTCAAAATGTTTATTCTTGTGACAACTATACTATTATGTACTTTGCTACGATACTGGAACAGCTATGCCATTAATGTTTCGCTAAGCTTTCCTCCAAAACCAACATATAACGTTTTGTCTATACGATGACATAATATAAAACTATGACACGTGTCATTGGAAGAGTCTATTACGATATTTTTTGTGGTAAAATTTAACGTAATAAAAAAATACTGATCTTCATGGTTGATTCTAAAACTGTAATTTCCGTGTCTAATAAGAACATTTAAAAATAAAAAATTTATTAGACTTATATTATTTAATAATTTTTTATACAAATGAATCATATTTTTTTAAATATTAAAGACCATATGTGCACGGATGCGGCAGCCGCCCACACACGCACTCACACTTCTATTCGCTCACGCACACGAGCACAATAATTAGATTCCATACTTGTAATCACTGGATCAATATTATTACCCAATTTCTAGTTTAGTATTTTATTATTATTGCAATTTTTATGTTTAAGTTAGTTATAGTTTATTATTTTCTTAATATTTGTTTAAATTCATCTTATATAACTTTTTAGTAAATAGTGGTCCCTATGTTAGCTGAGGCAATAATATAATTTGTTTTTTTAAAATGATCTGGGAATATAGCTGTTAGGTTTATCATTATTTTTTTTGTAAAATCTATCTAATTTTAAATAGGATTGTAAATAGTAGGTTCCTTATTTTTATTTAAATTACTTTGCAATTAAGGTATTTAGAAAATAAAACATGTAGTTTTCGTATTAATCAAGTCCTTCTCTACATCTAAGCTATATAAAATGCAGGGTTCTTTCTGCTTGTTGTAATCTTTTTAGAATAATTTATTTCAGTAGCAGATCCACTTTCCGAGTGGGTTTTGAACTCCTGGACAGAGAATCTCTAAGATTACATACATTACATAATATATAAAGATTATTGTAATAAAAAAAACATGAAAACAAAGCCAAAGTGGACTCAACGTAATAAATAATAAGAGATGGAGCCTTTCCCCATAAGTTCAAAACTGTCAAAAATTGTCTTAAGTAATAAATGAATGACCTTTTTTTGCTTCCAAATTATTTTTTATTGAGCATCGGCAAAGTTTTTTATAACTTGAGTCGTGTGCAGACAGCCATACTAAATACACGTAGCAAACTGTTTTATTGGATCGCACTTTGGTTTTATTCACCCCGCGTGAATGTTTGCTAGGGACTAACGTTTGTAATGATATATCTTTTTACTAATTTAATTAAAACACCATGAACTAGTTGAATTAAGAACACATTTATATGTCTATGGTTAACGCATAGAGAACGCACCCAATCTTGTCTTAGCCCCATTCGGTTCTCACGCCTAATTTCTGTTATACGTTTTTAAAATTATGTTTGTTATTTATAAATTGTATTATTTATGCTTGCGGAATCCACTCTACATTTATTCCATATTGTATAGATTAGTTTCAAGTTTATTTAAGGTAACCTGGTTTATTTTTAACGTAATATGTCGAGCCTAAAATTATATTTATTTAAATTTAATAAACTCGTCTATTACCCGATTGGGCGACGCAAGCGTTATATCAATATTATTATCAGCCTATGTATGAATGTTTCTTTGTGGCACAGTGAAAACTGATTTGGATGATTCTTATGTCATTCGATTCGCTTCAATCACGCGAGTGTCGCGGAAGATATGACATTAAACAAATTTCAGTAAGGCGATAACGAGACGCCATATTGTGGAAAGAAAGTCGACGAACTATATTGAGTGAGGTATCGTCGAATAGGTATTTCAAAATCATGTGATGTTAATTTCTCTTATCATTTTTCATTCAGAATCTAGAACGATTTAAAGATGTTTTTATTTTTTTATAAATGATTATAGTAATCGGTGCCGGCTTTTACTGAAAATAACCAGAGAACTTAGCGAAACATTCGTGGATAGTTCTATAAGCTTTTAAATCTGTCGAAACGTCACTTAGATGGATTCTCCACCGAGCAAGTCGGGCGGCAGGTAGTTGGCCAAGGACGGAGTGGCTCGCTGCTCGGGCTCCCCCGGCCACAGGTACCCCCCTCTCCAGCCGCCGCCCCCCGAGCCGAGGTGCTGCAGGATCATCTGCACGTCGGACTCCGCGGGGGACTCCGCGAAGATGGTGGTGTTGCTCAGGACGCAGTTGTTGAGGGCCATCTGCGCTTTGGCGGCCTCCTCTCGGCTGGAGTAGCGCGCCAGGGCGATGCCCTGCGTCAGGTACAGGTGGAAGTTCTGCAGCGGCCCGTGCTGCACGCACAGCGTCTTCAGGGTCGACCCGTCGATCTGGAAACCATCATACATACGGTTATCAATATTCATATGTATCGCTAATTATTTATAAGAGAGAAGACAAATTTCTAAGCATTCCATGGATTCACCGTGCGGGTGCCGGGTCCATCGTGTGTGGGTAAGAGATGAGAAGAATGGTGTCTCGGGCTTGCGACCGACAATTGGCTGGTTTAAGAAAAGGAGGCCTCCTTTTTTTCTATTGCGCGATAATACGCTCACCATCCACCATTCTACTTCTCTCCCTACCCAACCAAATACTGTATGATTCCGTTAATGCCGTCTTGGAAGCTCGTTCCATAAATGTATTGACGGCAGACCTGCTTAGGCCCAATTCTTTCAGTAAGTGATGCAAAGATTTTGCTGGAACTCCTCTTGCACCAACTTCCACTGCGTAAAGCTGAGTCTTGAACCCGTTCCTGATAATTTCTTCTGTGAGATCATAATATTTATTCAACTTCATGTTGTGGTCTTTTGGAATATTTGATTCCCACGGAACGGTAAGTTCAATAAGGATAACTTTTTTCAAGTTCCGAGAAAACACTAAGATGTCTGGCCTATAGGCTGATACAGCTAGTTCATCTGGGATCCTATAATGGTGTTCAAATGTATCCATGAGAATTTTCCAGTCTGATGCGGCGCCAAGGATCGAGGTGGGCTTGCATTTAGTTTTCGTGCTTTGCCCTTCCTTTACAAATGTGGTCAAAGTTTTATTTGTAGTCAGTCCCTTTCTGGCTCTTGCAATAGAAAGACTTACTGCTTCATACATATCTTTATTCACGTAAACCTATTACAGGCATTTATGACACGTCATGATTTAAATTATTTAGAATGATTTTACTCCTGTTAGCAGAAGACTAACAGCTTAGCAACAGAATCTGATCGTATGAGTTTGTCAAGTTTATTTGTTGGAGAATGTGTTCTTTAACATAAATAAGTAATTTAACTTTAATTATTATTAAGAGTACTTCTTTAAAAGTAAGCTACGTCGCGATGTGTACATACCTGCGCCGTCAGGTTCTTGAGGAGCAGCCAGGTGGAGGTGGAGGCCTGCCAGGAGGGGACCTGTCTCTGCTGGGGCCACGGCTTGTGCGGGGCGCGGGGCTTACAAGCTACGTCGCGATGTGTACATACCTGCGCGGTCAGGTTCTTGAGGAGCAGCCAGGTGGAGGTGGAGGCCTGCCAGGAGGGGACCTGTCTCTGCTGGGGCCACGGCTTGTGCGGGGCGCGGGGCTTACAAGCTACGTCGCGATGTGTACATACCTGCGCGGTCAGGTTCTTGAGGAGCAGCCAGGTGGAGGTGGAGGCCTGCCAGGAGGGGACCTGTCTCTGCTGGGGCCACGGCTTGTGCGGGGCGCGGGGCTTACAAGCTACGTCGCGATGTGTACATACCTGCGCGGTCAGGTTCTTGAGGAGCAGCCAGGTGGAGGTGGAGGCCTGCCAGGAGGGGACCTGTCTCTGCTGGGGCCACGGCTTGTGCGGGGCGCGGGGCTTACAAGCTACGTCGCGATGTGTACATACCTGCGCGGTCAGGTTCTTGAGGAGCAGCCAGGTGGAGGTGGAGGCCTGCCAGGAGGGGACCTGTCTCTGCTGGGGCCACGGCTTGTGCGGGGCGCGGGGCTTACAAGCTACGTCGCGATGTGTACATACCTGCGCGGTCAGGTTCTTGAGGAGCAGCCAGGTGGAGGTGGAGGCCTGCCAGGAGGGGACCTGTCTCTGCTGGGGCCACGGCTTGTGCGGGGCGCGGGGCTTACAAGCTACGTCGCGATGTGTACATACCTGCGCGGTCAGGTTCTTGAGGAGCAGCCAGGTGGAGGTGGAGGCCTGCCAGGAGGGGACCTGTCTCTGCTGGGGCCACGGCTTGTGCGGGGCGCGGGGCTTACAAGCTACGTCGCGATGTGTACATACCTGCGCGGTCAGGTTCTTGAGGAGCAGCCAGGTGGAGGTGGAGGCCTGCCAGGAGGGGACCTGTCTCTGCTGGGGCCACGGCTTGTGCGGGGCGCGGGGCTTACAAGCTACGTCGCGATGTGTACATACCTGCGCGGTCAGGTTCTTGAGGAGCAGCCAGGTGGAGGTGGAGGCCTGCCAGGAGGGGACCTGTCTCTGCTGGGGCCACGGCTTGTGCGGGGCGCGGGGCTTACAAGCTACGTCGCGATGTGTACATACCTGCGCGGTCAGGTTCTTGAGGAGCAGCCAGGTGGAGGTGGAGGCCTGCCAGGAGGGGACCTGTCTCTGCTGGGGCCACGGCTTGTGCGGGGCGCGGGGCTTGCCGGCCCACGCGTCCGCCGGCTTGGGGGCCGCGGGGGGAGCGTAACTCCACGTGGAGGAGGACAGCAGTCTCTCTCCGGGGGGAGACACCTTGCCCAGCAGGTCCGCGTCCTGCAACAGCGATAGCGTAAGGCACCATTTTTGGTCGCAAACGTTATTAGTGGATTTCGTTATTTGCGTCAGAGCTTGCGTCATAATTATAAAATATTCAACTCTATAAGCGCTCGACCTTGACAGCGGCCGTGCAAATATCAACTTTAAAATGCTAGTTAACAAATTTCATTATATAGCGTTTGCGCTTAAGTAACAGAATAGGGCTGCGGGTGTCGAAACAAAATAGTACAAAAATATGATTTTTATTTATTAAACTGAATAGGTATATAAGTAATCCTATTTTTGATATTTTACGTAACATATTTGAACAGGTATATTTTATAAATATTCTAGGATTCGAAAGGGATGTTAAACACAAAAACACTGCTAGTGTTTCCTTTAAGTTATCTTTGACCACTTGCCTTCCTACATTCATCTACCTCTCTTATTAAAAAAACTCCTTTTTTGTAATGTACACATAACATCCTTTTTAAATCTAAATAATTAAAAATAAGTGTACAAATAACTGCATAATAAAATATAATAATTGGTATATCGTACCTTGATGGCGGCCAGCGACAGTGGAGATCTCACCACCGAGCCGGGAGTCATCGCAGGGTCATCCTCCGCATTCTTCATCTGGTTACCCTGGGGACAAATACACTTATTAAAACGCTAGACAAAGATACGCGAATACCAAGACCTTGGATTGTTAAAGTTGCTGATGGAGACAACAGAGACAGTTTCATTTTATATAAGTTTCTAGTAATGGGATAACTTAAATGTATCGCCAATCAGCTAACAAATAATGGGACAATTCATTTAATTGACTATCACGTAACAAATAATGGGACAACTTAATTTTATTGGATATTTCTAGTAACTCAAATCAATCAATTATACCTTTGTCAAAATCTATTTAGATTTTGGATTTAGGGTATTGTATTATCATAGGATTATATATATCAAGTCAGATATAGCTGAGTTTCAACAGATACCTTTCTCAGCCAGATTAACCATTAATAGGTCACTGGAATCTGCTGGTCTTCCGCAAATAGCTTACTCTTTAAACCACTTTGCTGCTCAGTCGTCCACTAGCAGGAGTAGAATCATTCTAAATAATAACGTGTCACAAATTCCTGTGATAGGTTTATGTAAATAAATATATTTTGACTTTGCCTTTGAGAAGGAATTCTGCAAAATCCTTTGTTATTGCATCAGTTCGGTATTTAATTGGTTTGTGGCCAATTCCGTCGCTACGTATGCAAAATGATTACCTTCCACGGCTTCCCTGGCTCGAACTCCGGCACCAGGTCGTATGCCGGCGGGTGCGCGGGGTGCGCGGGCCACGCGTCCTTCCCGTCCGCCACGTCCGCCCCGTCCCCCCAGCCCGGCGCCGCGCCGCGATCCACTCCCCATGTTCTGGAAAGGAACAACAAACTCTAGCAAAAAGTTTATCACTTTTACATACCTCTGAGCCAAAAGTACTCTTTCTAGGAAATAAATCGCCTAACAAATGAAGCGAACAGAATATTTATTCTCCAAAAAAGAGCAGTCCGCTTCATAGCTGGAATTAGGGCAAGAGGCACTTGTAGGGAAGCCTTCAAGAAATTTAATATACTAACTATGGCTAGCACGCTTCACGACAAAAAGAGTCGTTAGCCATTCCCAAACACAGGTTAAGTAAGTTTAGCAAAAGTTTTATTTGTAACTGCGTTAAACTGCACAACAATTTAACTAAAGAAATCAAATGTTTAGCATATAATGAATTTAAAATTAAAATAAAATCAGTATTAATATAAAAAAAATACTATACAGTTGATGAAGCGTTAAGGGATGTTAGCATAGGCTAGTCATATTATTTACATTTAAGGTACTGTTACGATAAACTGTAGCACATTATGTTATTATTTTGACAATGCTTATTTACAGCTAATACTGACATGTTGAATAATTTATTAATTTATATATATTTTTTTTTTATAGTTGACTAAGGCTTTTTTCAGCCGCTTTAACTAGAATTTGCTGTTAATTATTAATTACTCAAATGACATTTTAATTTAATTAGTTAAGTAGGTATGTAATAATATATAATTTTACTGACAAAGCCCATATACAGCCGCAACAACTGTTTAATTTATTTACCTAAGGTAGGTAGATATTTATATTTAATATAATAAATAAATAAATATTTCCAGACAGGTCACACAGCGCCATCTAGTTTCCGTGGTAAGCTACGAGGCTTGTGTTATAGAAACTAGATGGTTGATAAACTACATATTATATTTATTTATTTTTGTAAATATATACATATTATACATATAAACACCCAGACCGAGACAAATTATACAATGTACAACTTGCCCCCGGTGGGAATCGAACCCACGACCTCCCGAGTTCACGGCAACGTTTGTTACCACTAGACCACGGAGGTACCTATATTTTTGGTTATTTTTTGTTATTGTGTTAATGTTCTTATGTCACTACCAGTTCTGTTCCTTGTCTTCACATTGCACTCTCCAGGCAAGACAGATATGTTAACGTTAAATATATATTGTGTACAATTTTGTTTAAATTATATTGACTTAACCAAATTCCGGTGGGAATGTACGGTGATACACTAAGAATAAAGAATGGTGGGACCACATGATTTTATGGGAAATACGCTAACAAATAATAGGACGACTTAACCTTATCGGCAATCAACTAACGACCATCTTACAAATAGTGGGACCACATGTTTTTTAAGTCTAAATACTATTCAGACATAATAGTTTTTTTATAATTTAAAAGGGTCTTTACGCGATTTACCTTAGAGACATATTTCTCCCGACGTTTCAGCCAAGTTGCATTGGCCGTGGTCACGGGTCGACTGAGGTAAATCGCGTAAAGACCCGTTAAAATTATAAAAAACTGTTATGAATGTGCGCGAAAGTATAAAAAGTTTAATTTCTATTGAGACATATCAATCGGTTTTCTGGAAAATAAAATGACTATCATTTTAGACATATCTCTTTCATATACTAACCTAACTTTCGACAGAGAAAAAATATGAAAAACCTTTATAACATTTTTTCTCAATTTTACTAAAACATGATTAATATATCAACTAAATAATAACAACCTTCTCAATGGTCTAGCGGTTAAGACCATATATTTTGGACCCGAAGGTATCGGGTTCGATTTGTGACACAATAATTAAATTTGTTATATTTCTATCCTCAGAGCGGTGGTAACTCGGTTGTATATACGCTATCCTTAAAAACTTAAAAAGGTTAGTTCAAACCCCGACATGTACCGATGACAGATACACATTTCTTACGTACATTAGTCATAGATTTACAACGCCATCGTTCCCGTCAGGAGGAGAGCACGTTAAGCTATCGGTCCAAGTTATATCAACTTGTGGAATTGTTAAATCATTACAGCCCCTAGACCTCCACTGCTGGAGATGGGCCTTCCAGAACATATATCTGGAGAATTTCGGCCTACACTCGCCACGCTGGCCAGACGGCTTGGCGAGGGTATTAAGTCAATCTTGAATGACAATTTATTAACGATTCCACAAGGTGGTATTACTGGAACCGGGACCGACGGCTTAACGTGCTCTCCTCCTCACGGGAACGGTGGTGTTGCAAATGTATGACTGCAGTACATAAGAAAAGTGTATTTCTCATAGGTACATGCCGGGGGGGGGTTTGAACCGACCTTTGTAGGATTTAAGGTACGCGTTCTTACAACCGAGCCACCATCGCGCCTTTGGAATTGTTAAATAATTACATCAAACCTTCGCCAACCTGTCTGGCCTGAGCGTGGCAAGTGTAAAGCTAAAAAAATCTAGAAGTCCCTTTTTCAACAGCGCAGTACTAAACTCAATGCTCTAGGGGCTGTGAAGACGTGATGATTTCTATCATCTGGTATGCTAAAGACATACTTGCCACTTGTCAAGATGGCATAAATGAGAAACTGCATCTCTAAAGTGTGGTTTCTGATTGATTTATTTCAAAACTTTAATGCACAAAGTACAAAAGGAGGACTCAATACCCGTAGACATTTTCTGACAGACAAACCTTTGAAACTAATTAGAACAACTGTAGGTGCAATGAAAGTATAAGTGACACATCAATTAGATATAAATACTTAGATAATAAACTAACTTATATATAATCTACTTATATATATAAATATACTTAATACTAATACATACACAATAATAAACATACATATACAACTTACATTTTGATTGGAGCTATTTAGAAAATGTGAGACTAGTTTTTTAAATAATGACGTTTTGTGTGGACATATACCTCAGTATAGTCAGTATAGTTAAAATTACAATTACCATTATTATTAACTAATGCATGTGCACTTGCCACCACAATCTTATCTATATTTGTTTACGTTATTTTTAAATTGATGATAGCATGTTTGCGATAGCAACTGTATTCAATTATACATACATATCTTCACGCCAGATCCCTTGCGGGGTAGGCAGAGACAATTGAGCGCCATTTGACACGATCACGACATACCTCTTTCGCTTCGTCGACATTCATTAACCTCTTCATACATGCCCTTTGGTTACGAAGACTTTTTAATGCACCTTCAGTCAGTGTTTTATTTATTTGATCGTGATATGTGAGTCTCGGTCTGCCAGGGCCTCTTTTACCCACAACTTTCGCATTATATATCTGGTTCGTCAATCTTTCATCGCTCATCCTTTCAACATGCCCGAACCATCGTAGCATGCTTTTCCTTATTTTTGTCCCTATGCTTTCCTTCATACCAACCCTTTTCCGTATTTCGACGTTACGTATGCGGTCCGCCAAAGTGACGCCACATATCCGCCGCAACGACCGCATTTCTACTGCATTAACCCTACTCTCATGCGTATTCTGACATATCCACGTTTCGCTTCCATACATCAGTGTTGGTACCAACATGGCATTGTGTATGGCGAGCCGAGCTTTGTCACTGACATTTCGACTGCCGATCAGTGACCCCAGGGCACCGTTAACACTATTTCCCGCGTTCACTCTTCTTTCAACGTCCCTATCGTACTTCCCATCCGCAGTGAAAACACTGCCCAGATATATAATTTCATTTACTTGTTCTAGAGTTTCATCATCAATCTTTATCGTCACGGTTGTCATCCTTCTTCTTTCAAACACTAGTACCTTGGTTTTTCTCGCATTCAAACGGAGTCCTTTTTCTGCACATCCCTCCTTCATTCTTGTGACTAGTGATTGCAGTTGTTGTTCGGACGATGCCATAAGAACAGCATCATCTGCATAAAGCAGGCAGTTCACCACTAGATCACTCATCTTGATCCCACAGTCACTCTCTCTCACTCTTTTTAGGCATTTGTCGAGATATAGAGTGAATAATCTAGGAGAAAGCACACAACCCTGTTTGACGCCCATTTGGGATTCAAAGCAAGGCGACATACCCCCCTCCACCCGCACACAAGCTTTGCAGCCCTTGTACAGGGACTGTATAGCTTGTAGCAGTTTGTCATTCACTCCATACTCCGGCAATATGTCCCAAAGCTTCTTTCTTACAACTCTATCAAAAGCCTTTTCCAAATCCACAAAAGCACAGAAAACCTTCTGGTTTAAGGCCAAAAACTTCTCTGTGATATTGCGGAGCGAAAAGACTTGGTCAGTGCATCCTCTTCCAGGTCTAAAGCCTCCTTGTGCCTCCCATAAAAGACCTTCAGTCTTCTCTTGCAAGCGTTTCGTGAGAATCTTGCCATACATCTTGCTCGCCAAACTGATCAAACTAATCGCTCGGTAGTTGGCACAGTCCAATCTAGATCCCTTACCTTTGTATAAAGGAACGATGACTGATTGCCGCCAGTCCTCTGGTACTCTTCCCTCCTGCCAGCAAAGGTTGCACAGTAGGTGGAAAGCGTTCCAGACCGGTATACCTCCGTATTTGATCATTTCAGCGAGCACTCGATCTTTTCCCGCTGCTTTGCCACATTTCAGGCTTCTAATTGCCGATTGCAATTCTTGCACACTTATTTCCTCCTTAAAAGTGGACGTTATAGTTGTGGATAGCTCTGGAGGTAAAGTACCCGTCGTAACGTCGTTAGGAGTACTACCAGCATACATCTCGCTAAAATATTCATTCCATCGCTGCAACACCTCATTTGTGTTTGCAAGAATGTTACCGCTTTTTGATTTCACTCTGTTCATTCGACAAGATGACAAGCTACCTTTGGCCTTCCTAACTTCCCTCCAGAAAAGTTTGGAGTTCTCCTTAAAGTTGCTCGTCATCCTATTTTCACCTATTTCTTTACATCTTTCACGCTTCTCCTTAACCAAAACTTTTGTCTCATTCTTGCAGCGATGGTACAACTCTTTTTTTTCTCTTTTTATACTTTCATTCATATTCAGCGAAGCAACGTAATCTATCCAAGCTTTCTTCTTTCTTTCTACCGAATCTTTGACCTCTTGATCCCACCACGCGTCACCCTTGGTTGCTCGCTTTTTTGCTACTCCACATACTTCTCTTGCCGATTCTACCATACCATTTTTTAGGTACTTCCAACACTCTTCTACATCTTTGCTCACATCTTTCAAATTGATAAGTTTATCATTGACGCATTTCATATACTCCTCTTTCACACTATCATCTTGTAACTTTTCACTCTTTATTCTCTCTACTGCTGACAGATTGCCACCTGATCGCCGGTGGCGCCATTTTGTGAACAGGCCACTAATCCTAGTAATTACTAGGTAGTGGTCTGTTCCCAATTCTGGCCCACGATACGCCCTGGTATCCAGAGTCTGTGTTCGCAGTCTTTCATCAACTATTATTAAGTCAATTATACTCTTTTCACTATTCATCGTTCTTGTATACATGTGAATATCTTTGTGAGCAAACATTGTGTTGGACACAAAAATATTCTTTTCTAAACACACGTCAAGAATAAGCTTACCTGCATCATTTACTCTCTTATCTCCAAAATCACCTAGGACCGTATTCTGGACTTTGTATTCAATTATCACGGTCATTTAATATTATGGAGACTTTAGAATATTACTGATTTTTTAATACATTACACATATTGTTTTTTTTCGTGCTCTCCCTTGCGTACACACTATTTCAGACATATATTTCCCTTGCCAACTTGTCTGGCCAGAGTGTGACCAGATTTTATAGGCCCATCTCGAACAGTGAAAGTCTAGGACTAATTGAGGCCTTTATAGTGACGTGTATGACGTTCATGTTTTTTTTAATATGTGGCTAATATTTCTTAGATTAAATATTTTTATATAAAAGTGGCCGAACCCGGTACTTCCGAGTCTAAAACCACAGACTTAACCGCTAGACCAGAGGAAAAAGAAATATATATTTTTAAATTGAATAATATAATGTTAACTATTTTCATAGTAATTATTGTCAAGGTTAAGTGACTTTAGTAACATTTTTGTATATATTTAGATACTAACGAGTCAGGTTGTAGGCCCAGTTGGTTGAGTTGTGGACTGGTGGTGGACTTGGCGGTTCCGGGAGCTCGGCTGAACTCCGAGTTCTCCCCGTCTTTGTCGAGGGAAGGCAGTTTCCATTGGTTGAGACGAGACTGTTGATTGCCTCCTCCGCCGTAACCCTAAAACAATATTTAATCAAAACTTACTGCATCTCTCTCGCGTTGTGCATTGTGCGAACAATGCAACATTTTTAAACAGAGTGCACTTTTGAGGAATTTATGCCCGTTTTCACCACTGATCCCTAAACAGTCTCCTATCTCTTACATCTGTCGCACGCTGAAGATGTGGAATGCTCTCCCAGCTAGTGTGTTTCCCCACTCCTATAACCTGGAGTCCTTCAAACGAAGTGTGAAAAAGCATCTTTATAGGCCGGCATAGTGGTAGGGACTGATGTCGGTCGTCCGAGGCTGGCGTCAGTTGCTCCCATTCTTGGACCTCGCGTACCGCTTACCATCAGGTGGGCGCGGTGTCACATGTCGTGCTCCGTTTAAAAAAAAAAACAAAAATGTAGGAATCACCTAAGCTAAAGGATCCCTTAAATCTGCCTCCTACCTAAATTTATTTTCACCATGCCCTCCTAGCATGCATTAGTAGCCACTAACTAAGGGCCTCCTACCTAAATTTATATTCACCATGCTAGGAGGCCCTTAGTAGCCACTAACTAAGGGCCTCCTACCTAAATTTATTTTCACCATGCTAGGAGGCCCTTAGTAGCCAATAACTAAGGGCCTCCTACCTAAATTTATTTTCACCATGCTAGGAGGCCCTTAGTAGCCACTAACTAAGGGCCTCCTACCTAAATTTATATTCACCATGCTAGGAGGTCCTTAGTAGCCACTAACTAAGGGCCTCCTACCTAAATTTATTTTCACCATGCTAGGAGGCCCTTAGTAGCCACTAACTAAGGGCCTCCTACCTAAATTTATTTTCACCATGCTAGGAGGCCCTTAGTAGCCACTAACTAAGGGCCTCCTACCTAAATTTATTTTCACCATGCTAGGAGGCCCTTAGTAGCCACTAACTAAGGGCCTCCTACCTAAATTTATATTCACCATGCTAGGAGGCCCTTAGTAGCCACTAACTAAGGGCCTCCTACCTAAATTTATATTCACCATGCTAGGAGGCCCTTAGTAGCCACTAACTAAGGGCCTCCTACCTAAATTTATTTTCACCATGCTAGGAGGCCCTTAGTAGCCACTAACTAAGGGCCTCCTACCTAAATTTATTTTCACCATGCTAGGAGGCCCTTAGTAGCCACTAACTAAGGGCCTCCTACCTAAATTTATATTCACCATGCTAGGAGGCCCTTAGTAGCCACTAACTAAGGGCCTCCTACCTAAATTTATTTTCACCATGCTAGGAGGCCCTTAGTAGCCACTAACTAAGGGCCTCCTACCTAAATTTATATTCACCATGCTAGGAGGCCCTTAGTAGCCACTAACTAAGGGCCTCCTACCTAAATTTATTTTCACCATGCTAGGAGGCCCTTAGTAGCCACTAACTAAGGGCCTCCTACCTAAATTTATTTTCACCATGCTAGGAGGCCCTTAGTAGCCACTAACTAAGGGCCTCCTACCTAAATTTATATTCACCATGCTAGGAGGCCCTTAGTAGCCACTAACTAAGGGCCTCCTACCTAAATTTATATTCACCATGCTAGGAGGCCCTTAGTAGCCACTACCTAAGGGCCTCCTACCTAAATTTATTTTCACCATGCTAGGAGGCCCTTAGTTAGTGGCTACCTAAGTGACAGTTCTAATATTGTTTGAAATCGGAATTTTATCTGGTAAATTATTAATTTGACAATATGTTCTATACTGAGCAGAAATAAATAAAATAAGTGTAAAAATTATAAAATAACTAATATTGTAAGAAATTTTATACATTCTGTAACCATTATTTTTTAATATTTTGGGATGTATTTCGTCGTTTCGTTGCCTAAAAAAAAAAGTGTTGTTACTGACTGAAGTGTCAATCTGGCATCTTGTGTATAAAGTATTCCCCGTTTCTCTTTACTTGCTTTGTGAATTTCTTGTGCTTTCGGACATAGTCTCAATTACATTAACAGCTTCATTAATTCATCTTCCATTTGGCTCATTGACGTCTTTTCTTCCAAAAATTTAGTATCCTAATTCAAAGGGGAAATGCTGCTAGTGTATTGGGCACCATGCCACAAGACAGCGCTTTGGAGGAGCTATTTTTTTGTATGTAATTTTATTTTCTATGTATTATTATTATTTTTTAGGTTAAATTTAGAGTTTATTTTAACATAGTTTATTTAATATTGTAATTCTTTTATATTGTTTGTATATTACTTCGAATAAAAATCTTCCATTTTGTAATAGTAGAGTCAACAAAATAAATCTTTAAACACAACCATCACTTAGCGCTTGGGGGCCGATTTTCGAGCCCCTAAAGTTAAGGGATCCCATATGGCCTTAGGTGACCCCTAAGTGTTGGTGAAAACGAAACATGTGATAGATGTCACTTAAATTTTGTTAAGGGTTACCTAAAACTTAGGGAATGATGGTGAAAACGGGCAAATTAGTCTATCTACTTTCTAGGAAATCAAATTAGACATTTTGGACATATTTTCACTTTCATAAAATTAATTTCAGATTTTAAAACAACAATGTAATAGTATTTATTTTGTAAATTGGTTTGTTCAATACAATGATATAATATACTTACAGTTTGCGCGTCTTTGTTGATGGACATGTCGGTGAAGTTGTTCTGTAGTTGTGAGAGAGGGTCGTTGGGTTTGAAGAGATCGCCGCCTGCTTGTTGCTGTTGTTTGATGTACAGGGCTTGCTGAGTTGTGATTTGAGTCTGAAATAAATATCGTCATCATCACATCCCCTAGAACACAGTACTATAACTATAGAGGGACAATTTGGCCTATTTGCATCTCTCTTGCTCGCCCAATACAATGTTTTCAAGCCGAGTGTGCTTTTAAAAATGTAGTCCATCAACTTACTAGGAAATAAAATGTATTTTATTTCATTTATTTTTATTTATTCAGGAAACACAATAAAATAAAATAAAATAACATACAGATATAATATAATTACAACAATTCTAAAAGTTACACAATCCAGCAGTTTCCACTTAAATATTAAACATAGATTTCGCAAAAAAATAATAATAGGGATAAACTTAAAAACAATCAATATATAACAAAATAATAAATATAAAAAAATTGGTTGCCTGTAAAGTCGGTATACGGGCGAAAGTTTTACGTGACAACGACTTTGAGTGGTAAAATAATTTTAATGTGAATATTCATTCGTATAGTAGGAAGAAGGATGAAATAATAGTAACAATTTAAAACATTTATTTATACAAAGAATTATATTTAAAACATTAATTTATACAAAGAATCTCGCACTGAATTTCATATTAACAAAATTTTATTTTTACCTTTACACATACATACGTATTTATATACAAATATACATACAATAACTTGCAATACATTTGCGTACAATGAAACAGCGCGGCGTTTACTACAACTTAACTTGTTCCTATCTGAGTAATTTTGTTGAGGATAGGGCGATGATAGGAGAAATATGAAATGAAAGGAAGTGTTTCTGCTGTAATGTGCCTAGAAAATGTCAAGTCAATGTCTTTCACTTTTTATGTCTGTCTCTCTCGCTCTTAGGCGGGCTAACCATGCCCGAGTGGAAGGGACGCGTGCCTCTCACTCGCTCTCATTGTGAGCGCATAACGTGAGCGGAGCGTAACGCAGTTTCTTGAAGTGTCACCCGGCAAACCAATTTATAAGACGTTGTCACTTCAAAAATAATTAAAAGTATTAGTCAAAAAATAAATAAATAAAGTTTTCCAAGGCATGATCTTAGCATAAATGAGTTTTTCAAGTATTTTGTTCCGGCATATCTGATAGCAAATAACAGTTTTAATTTAATTACGGACATTTTGGATATATACTTTCATTTACTTAATTTTAGATAGAGAAAAATAACAAAACATTTATAGTGATTTTACTCTACATTACTAAAACAAATCTATGATTATTAATAGTTTTAATTATCAGGAAGTTAATAGACTAGATTTCTCAAAAGTACACTCAAGAATTGAATAATCATTAAAAATGATGTATTGTACGAGCGAGAGGGATTGGCAAGCGTCAAACCCCCTTCACCGGAGACCTGTATTGATTGTTACCTGGAGAGATGAAATTTGTTGCTTAGCCTTTGTGATTTGCATAGAATACTGCACGGCGTGATTCGAGTTTCCTTTGGAGGCCGCCACCGCCTGCTGCTGGACAAACTGCTGCAAGATTTTGATCTGCAAAAGAAACATGTCATTAATTAACTTTTTTTTATACATAAATACATAGCTAGTATGTATAATGTAAGGTATAAAAACTAAATTATGTACAAACAGATTTTGTTTAAAGTTTTTTCTAAATGTCCTAAAATCGTTTGTTTTTTACATCAATGGAATATACACAGCGTGGCGAGTGTAGGCCAAGTTCTCTAGAAATTTCTGGAAGACTCATCTCCAACAGTCTGAAACTCTATGTTCCAGGGGCTTTAATGATGATGTGATAAACTAACTACCAATCACGTAGCGCGATTAGAAATAATTTTATTATTATAAATTTGTTTAGCTGAAGGACGTAGAGCTTTGGCCTCTGCTGAAGGAAAAAAAACACTTTTGACGTTTTAGCAGCACAAGACTGACAGCCCGATTTGTATGATTGCTTATCCTGATGTTAATTCCTAAGTTTTGTTGAGATTTTGTTTGTGGCCGACGTAATGTTTCATGTCGTGCTGTCTGTATAATGATAACTACTTGATCTTTTTCAATAAAACAAGTATGTACAAGTTCTACTACTAAAGTTTTACAATTTTGCATTCCTATTACCATTCTCTTGAGATTTTCGTCATCAATATGTTATCTTTTAATGTAAGATAGTTATTATTACATTATTATCCTAGTGTTTAAACATAAGTTAAGAATGATTAGCAATATGGTTTTGTAAAGTAGGTGGCGTTGTGTACGAACGTAGTCGTGTGCTGATTTCTGATTGGTTCAATAACGATGTTTCGAGTCGCTTTAATGAATGGCGCGAATCATATCGAGAAGAAAACAAGAAAACAGCAAACTTTAAAATAGTGAAGGTTGTAAATAATTATTGGCAATAGAAATAAATCATACAACATTGAAGACTGGTTTAATTTAAGAAATTAGTCCCAATATTCTGAAAATCTTATGGACAGTGGGCTCTCACCTGTTGCAACAATTGATTGAGAAGCACAAGCGTTTGTGGTGCGAGGGGCTGGTTGAGGATGTGTTGATTGAGATATCCCGTAGTGACAGCCATTTGTATTTGTTGCACCAGCATTCTGAGCTGAGCCGCACTGGGTGGCCCGGTTCCGTATCCCGGGTGCAGCGGTGGGCCGGCCAACTTCCCGGGGAAGCCGGGGTGCTCGTCCCGTCTCCAGTCCCCCCGGGCTGCGGAGAGTAACTCCAGAGCCTCCTCAGCATTCATGTCACACCGACGTAAAGCTGATTCAGCGTCCTCTTTCTTGTAGCCCATGTCCACCAGGTAGCGGAACTGGAACAAATAATCATGTTCATAAGAATGTAAATACAAAATCATATCATCACATTACAAGTATAAACATATTTAACATTATAAAGAGTGTAGTAAGTCTTTCTAGAAAATAAATTTACTGATATTTTAGACATATTTCTAATTCCATATACATAATTATACTAAAGCAAATCTGTAATTTTATTCCTAAAAAAAAGACAATGATGAAAATGTTGTTAAGGGTTTTTAAAACTTCTTAGTTGCAGAGTTTATCGTAGTACCTGCTTGCTTCCCCAGACCAGTTCCTTGGGGGGTTGCTTGACGGGATGCTTCCACTCCCCCACCTCGTCGGGCCAGCCCCCCGGCTTGTGCTTGGCCGGCCACTGTCCGGGCCCCGGGGCCTCGCCCCACTCCCGCTCCGGCCACGATGGCGCGTGCGGCTACGATGGAAAAAATATTTATTAACTACAAACACAATCAGTTAATAAACATGACACTAATTTCTGTACCAATAAAATAAATGATTTTTGTGCGAGAATGTTTAAAGCTAGATTCAAATGTTAAAGGAAGTGATTTAATAGGGTTTTCGACACATGAAAAATATATTAACAGCATTTTTTTTTGTTTATTTCAGACATGTCATAAAACTCTACCGGCGATATCGACTTTGTGCAACGCCACTAAATCATCTTAGATAGATAAATAAAATAATTTTAGATGACACTATTAAAGTTGGCAAAGCACTGTCCATAGCACAGATCCCATGTTTTGGAGCCCAGCCATTACTTAAGCGCAAACGTTAGATAGTCAAAATAGTGGATTCTGTTATTAAACCAACTTTAAAACCATTGTGATAATGAAAATAAATAGTGTCCGCCACGCATTTGTAATAATATTAACAACAATTAAATAATATTATATGGTTACATTAAACGTAGTTTTATAACAACATTAGTCAATAAAACTAAAATGTAAAAGGAAAAAGTATAGTATCATCACGACAGTTTCCCTTGCGGAGTGGTCACAAACCACGCTTACCACGTCTTGGTGCAAGTCAGCATAAACTTCGGTCGTAACCACTAGACCACTAGAGAAGCAATTAACTTGTTAAGAGTCACTAAACAATTCGTCTGTTAGGTAAATGGCGCTAAAATAAATAGATTTTTCAATAATTTTGTATTGTGACAGTATTCCAATTGACCAGGAATGTATGGTCTAAGTGTATTGGTAACCATACCTGGTCGTCCCAGGAGCCGTTCCTGAGTTGGTGTGCTCCCCACACGGCTTCGGGTTTCCCTGGGGGCATGCGCTGGGGAGGAGGTCCCTGGGGTCTGCCCGGGACCGCCCCCCTCTGGGACCACAGAGAGGTCCCGTCGTCGAACCCGGACGGGACACGTCTGGCCGCAGGAGGAGACGGCTCCTCCCAACCCGATCCCTTCATCGTGTCTTTGGGACCCTGAACGTCAAAATTTTATACATTAGTAATGCAAAGCACTATTCAATTTTGTCAAAGCCAATAATTGTTTAGACAAATTTAGTATTCATATCCATTTTATTTTTTGTTATTATTTTATATTGTGTAATAATTATTATTAAATAAATAAATAATTAATTATAAACAATTTACGATTAATCTAAGCGATATTTCTACGTTTTTGGTTAAACTATGGTCACGGGGTACGTGTCTAAGGTAAATCGCGTAGATCTATATTTTGTTATTTGATACTATGTTAATTTTGAATCTGTTATGTCTATGATTGAATATGTTTGTGAGTTAGGAGGCATGTGCATTACACTATACATGGAAAATGAAGTGTTTAGTAACTAATAAATACATAGCTACTATACTTTGATATTTCTAACAACGTTCCTGATGTTCTGATTAATTTATGTTAGGAGATTCAACACTTTTGCATCCCTGTCGCTCGCACAGTCCAATTTCTTTAAGGACCAAAATTTAATAAAATAAAAGAAAGAAATTGTATAATGGATATTTTGGACATAGTATTACTTCTATATTAGTATATAGCTAATTTTAGACGGAAAAAAAATAAAAAAAACGATTTCATTTTACCAAAACTTTTTTTTATATCCTAGAGAGTTAATAGAAGACACTTCTCAAAAGTACAGATTTGAATGACCTTTAAAATGTTGTATTGTGCGAGCGAGAGGCGTTAAACCCTTTTAAAACGATTATTTTTTAAATTTAATATTGGCTATATGTATTATATTTCCTGTTAAACACAATCATTATTATTATATTTGAAATAACAATATAATAAGTAGAAAAAAGACAAGACAAATTTCCAAGCATTCAATGGATTTACCGGGTCTTTCGTATGTAAGAAAGAGAGAGGAGATGAATGGTGTCTCTAACTTGCGACCGACTATAGGCTGGTTCACAAAGGAGCTCTATTTTTATTGCGAATAATCAAAAGGGTTACGTATAATATTTATTCAACATTCTTCTCTTTCCGACACACGCAGAACCCGGTACCCCGCACGGTGAATTCATGGAATGCTAAGTTTGTATTATCTGTCATATTATAAGTTAACACGGCCTTTATAAAGCCATGAAATTATTTAAATTTATTATTATTATACATTATATTATAACTATTTAGATTATAAGTCGACACGGCTATAATGCCTCGAATTTAAGTTAAGCTGCAGTACTTATTGATGGCAGCAATGTCACTTACTTATTTCGGTCCAACCAAAATTTAATTTAATCTTTTAATTTATTATTTATTGTTTGTAATATATATTTTTAAAATTTTGATAATATTGTATATTATTTGTAAAAATTGACAATATCCGAGTGTTACCTGTAAACCAAATGGAAATAAATATTTTGAATTTAAATTTGAATAGGAACATTCTTAGAAAATTCAAAGTATAGAGCCATAAAAAACGTACCTGAGAGTTCCACTGGTTGAGTCCGGAGCCCGGCATCATCTTGTTGTGCTGCGCGTGCCACATGTCTCCGTTGAGTCGGCCCGAGATCCCTCTCATCTCGTTCCGAGGGTCGTGTCTGGGGTCGGCGGAGGGCTGGCGGGGGTCGGCGGCCCGCGGGTCCAGTCTGGGGTCGGGAACCCGAGGCGGCTCTCCCCAGGTGGTCCAGTCGTCTTTCTTGGGAGCTCCCCAGTGCGGCTGCGGGGGTCCGGCCGGCCATTGTTGTTGCGGAGGAGGGGGCCCGCTCCACACGTTGGCGGAGTCCCCGGCGTCGTCGTCCTCTCCCCAGGTCCCCCCGATGTTGGTGGTGGGAGTGTGTCCCCAGGGAGTCTTGGTGGCGGGTTGTGCGGGAGGCTGTCCTCCGTTCCTCAGATTTGCCTCCCAGAGGTCGGTACCTACGAACGGCCCTATAAAATTCCATTATCTGATTCGTATAGTCGACCGAAGTTTTCTTTAAACAAAGTCGAGAGCACCCCGACTAATTGGCCGCATTTCCCAAGGCATACTTACCATTGTTAATGCTGGGTTTCCATGCCGGAGGGGCTCCGGGAGCCGCGGGCTCAACTTTGGACCCCGGCTCGGGAGATCCAGGAACATCCCAGTTTGTCTCTTGATTCACATGTTGCTATGGGAAAAAATATATTTAAAAACGCAGTATTTAGTTGGGTACCTATTTTCGAAATACAAGTTTAAACGAATCTCTTAATATTTTATAACCCTAATTTATAATGTACTTTCCAAATGTTTATGTTTCTACAAAATACCCATCAAACTTACGCATAATCAAATACTTAGCCAGAGGAACATCACAATTAAGACTCTGTGAAGAATTAAATTTAAAATGACGTCGAATAAATCAGTTTTATTTAAAAGTATTTTATTGTAATTTAGTTTTGTGAGTTATTTTAATTTAGTTGGGTTAGTTATTTTAATTTAGTTGGGTAAGTTATTTTAATTTAGTTGGGTAAGTTATTTTAATTTAGTTGGGTAAGTTATTTTAATTTAGTTGGGTAAGTTATTTTAATTTGGTTGGGTAAGTTATTTTAATTTAGTTGGGTAAGTTATTTTAATTTAGTTGGGTAAGTTATTTTAATTTAGTTGGGTAAGTTATTTTAATTTAGTTGTGTAAGTTATTTTAATTTGGTTGGGTAAGTTATTTTAATTTAGTTGGGTAAGTTATTTTAATTTAGTTGGGTAAGTTATTTTAATTTAGTTGGGTAAGTTATTTTAATTTAGTTAAGTAAGTTATTTTAATTTAGTTGGGTAAGTTATTTTAATTTAGTTAGGTAAGTTATTTTAATTTAGTTGGGTAAGTTATTTTAATTTAGTTGGGTAAGTTATTTTAATTTAGTTGGGTAAGTTATTTTAATTTAGTTGGGTAAGTTATTTTAATTTAGTTAAGTAAGTTATTTTAATTTAGTTGGGTAAGTTATTTTAATTTAGTTAAGTAAGTTATTTTAATTTAGTTGGGTAAGTAATTTTAATTTAGTTGGGTAAGTTATTTTAATTTAGTTAAGTAAGTTATTTTAATTTAGTTAAGTAAGTTATTTTAATTTAGTTGGGTAAGTTATTTTAATTTAGTTAGGTAAGTTATTTTAATTTAGTTGGGTAAGTTATTTTAATTTAGTTGGGTAAGTAATTTTAATTTAGTTGGGTAAGTTATTTTAATTTAGTTGGGTAAGTTATTTTAATTTAGTTAAGTAAGTTATTTTAATTTAGTTGGGTAAGTTATTTTAATTTAGTTAAGTAAGTTATTTTAATTTAGTTGGGTAAGTTATTTTAATTTAGTTAGGTAAGTTATTTTAATTTAGTTGGGTAAGTTATTTTAATTTAGTTGGGTAAGTAATTTTAATTTAGTTGGGTAAGTTATTTTAATTTAGTTAAGTAAGTTATTTTAATTTAGTTGGGTAAGTTATTTTAATTTAGTTAGGTAAGTTATTTTAATTTAGTTGGGTAAGTTATTTTAATTTAGTTGGGTAAGTTATTTTAATTTAGTTGGGTAAGTTATTTTAATTTAGTTAAGTAAGTTATTTTAATTTAGTTGGGTAAGTAATTTTAATTTAGTTGGGTAAGTTATTTTAATTTAGTTAAGTTATTTTAATTTAGTTAAGTAAGTTATTTTAATTTAGTTGGGTAAGTTATTTTAATTTAGTTAGGTAAGTTATTTTAATTTAGTTGGGTAAGTTATTTTAATTTAGTTGGGTAAGTAATTTTAATTTAGTTGGGTAAGTTATTTTAATTTAGTTAAGTAAGTTATTTTAATTTAGTTGGGTAAGTTATTTTAATTTAGTTAAGTTATTTTAATTTAGTTGGGTAAGTTATTTTAATTTAGTTAAGTAAGTTATTTTAATTTAGTTGGGTAAGTTATTTTAATTTAGTTAAGTAAGTTATTTTAATTTAGTTGGGTAAGTTATTTTAATTTAGTTAAGTAAGTTATTTTAATTTAGTTGGGTACGTTATTTTAATTTAGTTGGGTAAGTTATTTTAATTTAACTGCTGTGAATTGCAATCCAGAACTACTGTCAAATATTGTAATAATTGTAATCTGTTTGCTCCACCTTGAATAAATAAATTTAAAAAGCTGCCAGTTAGAATAATCGACGGCATTTTTAACTTTAATTGATACAATTTTCGACTTCGATTTGGTACAACCTAGCCCTTACACATTAATATTTTTCAAGAGGATCTACTTTGTAACAACCACTTTAACTAAGAAAGATTTACAGGTCGACGCGTATATTTTGGTATTTCTTAAAACGTCTTTATTTATTCATTAATATCTATTTTATTATTATACATATGTATATTATATTAAGAATCTGATGGAGATGAAATGGCATCATAAATACTTACTCCGCCCCAGCCGTCCTGACTGAAGAGAGCTTCTCTCATGGAGTTGAGTTGGTCTATCTTGGCGGAGGATGTGTTGGCGTTGTTACCGTTCCCGCCCGGAACGTTGGCGACCGAGTTGGGAGAGTTCCCACCATTATTGCCGTTCGTACCACTAACAGTACCTAAAATTTAACAAAATCAGTAAATACATGCCGAATCCAAGGTTCCTATAGTATAGTATCATCACGACCGTATCCCTTGTTTATATTATTTATGTAATGATACATACTGTCAGGCTGAGAGGTGGGAGGTCGCTGGGCGGAGTTCCACTGTTGCTGAGTATTGTTGGGCGGGTTTCCGCCGCCGCTCCAGTTGCCAGCTGCGGACAGGACAGTAACTCAGTGGACAAGTCAGTCAGAGTAATGTCATTACGACAATAGGCAAACGTGATCCTGTTTCATTAAGAGGATTGCATACTTCTCGCTCGCACAATCTAATATTTTCGAAGATATGTAAAGTCCAAGTGTACTTATGACAAATCAACACCCGTATTCGAAGTCGTTTTCTCAACGACTCCTTCACTCAACACTTTCTTCCAGCTGTCAAACGAAAATGAAGTTTCTGTAATAGTTACGATTATAGTTAAAAATAGAGCGTCGGATAGACAGTTTTATTTTAGTCAGCTGGTACATTAGACGCCATTATTATTTTAATCGTCTCAATGGGGTGTATCACTAACTTTTTATCACGCCAGATAGCGCACGATAGATGGTTCCTAATATAACTGTCAGTTGTAACTGTCAAATATTGTATTTTTATTACGAAAATTATTATTTTCTGGATATTAGGCAGAAGTGAGCAGCTTTTAAGTGTACAAATCGAGATTTCCAATCAAAATCAAAGATATGGTGATCTCAAAATTGATTCAACCTTATTTTAATTTAAAGGCGGTGTTTGCTTACTTAATTCGTCTTTTAAGTTAGGTAACGTTCATTTAAAATACATTTTTCTGTTATAAAAAACTACAAATAAATTTAAAAAAGGATCCGTCATAGCTGTAAACAAGGTACCAGTGCCGCTAGCGACATCTACAAAAAGCTTTGCCTGATACACCCCATTACAGACTGAATTTTCTCTGACAGTTGGAAGGAAATGTTGAGTGGAGGAGCCGTTGAGGAAACGTCTTAGAATACGGGTGTTAGTGTTCAATTTACGAGGAAATAAAATTACGGACATTTGGAGATATATTACTCGTGTATTGTGTTAGGTAAATTGTTATAAATGTTTGTTGCCACTTTTCTCTATTTAAAATTGGGTAGGTAGGTACATAAAAGTGAAATTATGTCCAAAATGTCCGTAATTTGCGAGCGAGAGGGATGCAGAAGCCATTTGGCGCCTCCATGGTCTAGTGGTAACAAACGTTGCCGTGAACTCGGGAGGTCGTGGGTTCGATTCCCACCGGGGGCAAGTTGTACATTGTATAATTTGTCTCGGTCTGGGTGTTTATATGTATAATATGTATATATTTAGAAAAAAAAAAAAAAAGTATAATATGTAGTTTATCAACCATCTAGTTTCCGTAACACAAGCTCAACGCTTACCACGTAAATTAGATGGCGCTGTGTGACCTGTCTAAAATATTTATTATTATTTATATTTATTATTATTATTATTTAGAGCCGTTTGTTTTTCATATCAAATTATACTCCTATTTTTATTTATTTAAAAAGTATAAAATGTCTTTGGTTATCACAAAACTCTACTTTCTAAATCTTAGCAATTCGTGCATTCACCGTACGGGTGCCGAGTCGGTGTAGGGAGAGGAATATGAAGGGCCACTTATTTTCATTACGCAGTTACCCATTTATTCTGCTCCTTTCTCAACGTAATATTAATACTCTCTGATCACGACTTTCGATGAATTTGAATTGATAACGGGAATCAATTTAGTATGAAAAATGAACGACATTCTGTTTTTTAGAGTTTACGAAAGTATCATAACGAAATTATGATTCTTATCTCAGCATTCTTGGCATACACAGTGGATCAATTGAAAAGTGCATTTCTCATGCAACCCTTTTTACACCCCCAATTCGAATACCTGGTAATTTATACAGATCGCCGCGCAGTCTCAGGGGCGCTCGTCTCGAGTCGCAGGGAGTGACGTCATGTCCTCAGTCTGTGTATACTCACCATTGCTGGAGGGCGCGGGCGGACTGCCCCAGCCGGCCGCGCTGTTGAGCGAGGTCTCCCCGCCGCCGCGCAGTCTCAGGGGCGCCCTGTCATGTGCTCTCTCTCGAGTCGCAGGGAGTGACGTCATGTCCTCAGTCTGTGTATACTCACCATTGCTGGAGGGCGCGGGCGGACTGCCCCAGCCGGCCGCGCTGTTGAGCGAGGTCTCCCCGCCGCCGCGCAGTCTCAGGGGCGCCCTGTCATGTGCTCTCTCTCGAGTCCCAGGGACTGACGTCATCGCGTCCGTCTCGGATTTAAAAGCGTAATCAGACTTGTTCATATATTCCGGCGCTCCTAACGCCATCTTCTTATTATAATTCGATTTAAAGCTACTCAAATACGGGTCACTGTATGAGATACCCTGGACTGTTGTTATGGCGTTAATTTTGTTTAAAGGAATGCAGTAGTTAGGCGTATCGCCAATCTTTTGGTTTTCTCGGATCCTATCGACGAACTCTACATAATAAATATTATTATCTACCATCTTTATACCGAGTCGACTTCCATCGTTCCGACTCGCTCAAAGCACCAAATATATTTGTGTGAGCGCCTTCCGAGGCGGCTAGTTACATTGCATCGGTAAGGTAACCTTTACTTAATTACACATGGAACACATAATATTACAGAACATTACCCATCAGACGATTATCATAAATATACCCTTAATACAATTCTCTACTATATTGTTTCAATTATAAGACTAAGTAACAATGGTTTGTGATGCAGTCATTAAGCAGGTATCAGGTAGGTCCCTGGGGACAGTGAGATCTCGCACGAAGCTGCTGGCCGCTAGCCCTCAGTGGCCCAGCCCTGCAACAAACAGAAGGGTGTCCAGTGGCTGCACAGGGTGCTGGCCAGAGAGATAGTTTATGTTTCATAATTGTGATTATTCTGCTAGATTGAAAGGGTAACACTTGTGCCTCCTCTCGCACAATCCAATATTTTCAAAGATTATTCAAGTTTGCGTGTACTTTTGAGGAATGTAGTCTACTAACTTCCTAGGAAATAAAATTACACATTTGGGACATATTTTCCCTTTCATATGTTTTGACATCGAAAAACACCAAAAACATTTATAACGATTATTTTCTGGCCTCCGTTGTCTAGCGGTTAATTCCGTGGATTTAGGCTTGGAGGTACCGGGTTCGATTCCTGGTCGGGACACAAAAATATTTATCGATGTAAATAAATACATTTAATTGATTAAATTTATTTCCTAAAAAGTTAATACACTACATTTCATACACTTTTCATTTTGTACACTCAAGACTTTGAAAATCTATGAAAATATTGGATTGTGCAAGCGAGAGGTAAGCAAATGCATTAAACCCTCTATAATATTTCTCTCTCTATCCAACCTGTATAATTGAATATCTTATTTCCCAAACAACATAAATAATATAAAAAGTGACTATTCTTTTAACAAAAATATAAAGTTTATGTTAAATTGAATGTGCATTACAAATGTTAAATATAAAAAAAAATAGAATTTTAGGAAAAACAGGCGAATCAATTATGTTATAAAGAAATCATTGCACAAATTGTGAAATTAATAGTAAATTCTCTCAGAAATGAGTAATAATTATATCCTAAGATTATGTTATAAAGAAATCATTGCACAAATTGTGAAATTAATAGTAAATTCTCTCAGAAATGAGTAATAATTATATCCTAAGATTGTGTCACAATAATTAAAACATTTGAACATATTAATAAGCATCAGATAAATATTAAACCTTATTTTTGATTTGAAAGAATCAACTCATTTGATTGTTTGTAGATTAAAATTCCAATAATAATATTACCTGTCCAGAAAATCTTAACAAAAACTTTAATAGTTTGTTTTTAATACTAGCTCGACACACCTTGCGCTTACATGATGGTAAGTGGCCAACAAGGTCAATGAATGGATTTAGACACTCATGACTGAGATCATTCCCTAACACTATGCCAGCTGGACTGGGCATGTTGGCAATTCGAGTATCAGGTGTGGATACACTCTACAGGTATTATCGGCACAAACGGTGGATACTGCCCCGCCCCGGCAGATTGGGCAAATTACCACCATGATTCCAACTACCACCTATTATACAGATAAATACAAGTTTGTCTTTTTCTTTTTATGAAATCATTTTTGAAAGAACAGTTTTTATATTGAAAACTCAACCTTAGGCCTTTATCAAATTAAAATAGAACTAAAGAACAATGTCAAATCATCATCACAACCATATCCCTTGCGGGACAGTAACCAAGAACATTTAGCTAAGTTTACTATAGGCCAATCATGACAAGTGGCAAGAAAAATCACAAATTAAATAAATTATTGTGCCCCAACCAGATATCAAACACGGTACCTTCTGCGTCTAAATCAAGTCTTAACTGCCAGACCACAAACCAGTCAAGTTCTCTTAATATAAAATATCAAATTAAAAGAACTTGATAATAAATTTTGAGATCTATTTATTGAAAAAAAAAAAGGTACTTTTATAGTTTGATGTAAAATTTTTACTTCATCATCTCATAACTGCCTCCATGGTTTAGCATATAAGTATGCAGAGGTACCGGATTTGATTTCTCATAGGGACACAATGATTTATTTAATTTATTTGTAATATTTCTTGAGTTTGGTAAGGTAGAGACATCAAAAAGATACGATAGACTTGTATACGCCATTTTAAAAGCGATTGTTGACCACCCTGTAAAAGGATTCGGTTGTGATGATACTTTTACTATCTCAAATCTGTGCCAGACATAATATTAGCATGGTGATTGTTGACCACCCTGTAAAAGGATTCGGTTGTGATGATACTTTTACTATCTCAAATCTGTGCCAGACATAATATTAGCATGGTGATTGTTGACCACCCTGTAAAAGGATTCGGTTGTGATGATACTTTTACTATCTCAAGTCTGTGCCAGACATAATATTAGCATGGTGATTGTTGACCACCCTGTAAAAGGATTCGGTTGTGATGATACTTTTACTATCTCAAATCTGTGCCAGACATAATATTAGCATGGTGATTGTTGACCACCCTGTAAAAGGATTCGGTTGTGATGATACTTTTACTATCTCAAGTCTGTGCCAGACATAATATTAGCATGGTGATTGTTGACCACCCTGTAAAAGGATTCGGTTGTGATGATACTTTTACTATCTCAAATCTGTGCCAGACATAATATTAGCATGGTGATTGTTGACCACCCTGTAAAAGGATTCGGTTGTGATGATACTTTTACTATCTCAAATCTGTGCCAGACATAATATTAGCATGGTGATTGTTGACCACCCTGTAAAAGGATTCGGTTGTGATGATACTTTTACTATCTCAAGTCTGTGCCAGACATAATATTAGCATGGTGATTGTTGACCACCCTGTAAAAGGATTTGGTTGTGATGATACTTTTACTATCTCAAGTCTGTGCCAGACATAATATTAGCATGGTGATTGTTGACCACCCTGTAAAAGGATTCGGTTGTGATGATACTTTTACTATCTCAAGTCTGTGCCAGACATAATATTAGCATGGTGATTGTTGACCACCCTGTAAAAGGATTCGGTTGTGATGATACTTTTACTATCTCAAGTCTGTGCCAGACATAATATTAGCATGGTGATTGTTGACCACCCTGTAAAAGGATTCGGTTGTGATGATACTTTTACTATCTCGTGCCAGACATAATATTAGCATGGTGATTGTTGACCACCCTGTAAAAGGATTCGGTTGTGATGATACTTTTACTATCTCGTGCCAGACATAATATTAGCATGGTGATTGTTGACCACCCTGTAAAAGGATTCGGTTGTGATGATACTTTTACTATCTCGTGCCAGACATAATATTAGCATGGTGATTGTTGACCACCCTGTAAAAGGATTCGGTTGTGATGATACTCTTACTATCTCAAGTCTGTGCCAGACATAATATTAGCATGGTGATTGTTGACCACCCTGTAAAAGGATTCGGTTGTGATGATACTCTTACTATCTCAAGTCTGTGCCAGACATAATATTAGCATGGTGATTGTTGACCACCCTGTAAAAGGATTCGGTTGTGATGATACTTTTACTATCTCGTGCCAGACATAATATTAGCATGGTGATTGTTGACCACCCTGTAAAAGGATTCGGTTGTGATGATACTCTTACTATCTCAAGTCTGTGCCAGACATAATATTAGCATGGTGATTGTTGACCACCCTGTAAAAGGATTCGGTTGTGATGATACTCTTACTATCTCAAGTCTGTGCCAGACATAATATTAGCATGGTGATTTTTTAATTTGTCTATAGTTATTTAAACAATTTGGATAACATACCTTGTAGGACGGACGAGAGGCTGAGCTGTATCACAGATAGTAAGGGCTTGGCAGATCCTTAGTAGCAGCTTCGTCAGGCAGCTCCTAGTGTTATAGTCTGTAACAAACATAACAATTCTTCACTCCATTCATCGCCTCTACTAAAACAAAGTCCTAGACTGTTGGAATTGAGCATTACAGAATGTGTCTGAAGAATTTGAGCTTGTCTTGCCTTGCTGGCCAGACGATGGCTAATATATATTTTTTTTTCAATTTCTTGGTATTTATAAAGTGCCATTTTATTATAATCATCAGTGTCGGAGACATATGACATGGGTTAAACACATTTTATTGGAGTTCTTCCCAGAGAATATAATAAAATTATTGATACTGTCAGATATTCTAATGTGCATCTTGTTCTAGCGCTTTTGAATTTTTAAGCAAGAATCGGAGGGAGATTATCTATAAATATTTAGATTGTATATATCTTTTTCAAAAAATTCCATCTGTTTGAATAACTATCTACTTAAGCGTTGAAGCACAATCCTAGAGACACTAAACTATGACACTAGTCGAGGAACAACTATGAATGTGTTTAAAATAAAACATCATTTCCAACATACATTTTGGGACAATTGAAATCAATATTGTCTCACAGGAGATGGTTGAAATGAACCTCTACCATTTCCAAGAATGGTAAATGCATACCTACGCATTGGACCACCAATAAAACCTAATAGGACCCCAGAGAAATGATATCAGAATCCTACTACAGATATTTTGTGCACAGTATTTAGCCTTGAGTGTCGCCAACATCGAGCCAACTTGTATTTTACTTCTATGTCTATCTAAATGTAATAGCTAGTTATCTATAATATCATCTAGCTAGAGTGAAAGTTATCACAGCTTAGGCATTCAATAAGGCACTCTGCCGTCCTCAAACCAAACGCGTAACAAAATACTACAATATTAGTACATTTCTACCCGATTTATATTATAAAGCGTATTCTATTTTAACCACGACTATAAAAAATTTCTTACGTGACATGACCGAACACAACGGTGTTGTATTACTAGAAAGAGAAGGGACAACAAACATCGTGTTCAACTCACAAGTACAAGTGGGACAAAAACTTGCCACCGAGAAAGCGATGCCATAAATGCTTATAGGCAAAAAAAGCTGCGATTAGAAAATAAAGCCATACAAATGTATCCATAAATCATACCTTTTGTTCTAGGTAGCTGTTGGCACGTAAACAACAAAACTTAACAAAACTGCACTACCAGAAACCCCTTGAGAACACAGCTCCGACGGATGGATGGAATGAATTCGTCGGGGTTCGCACGTAGAATGCGAATAACTTGCCAAATAAAAAATACGCTGCGTGCCATATTACAACAGCGAGGGTATTACATTCGACATTAGTCGGTTAGTAGTGATGCTATGCCAATGTATATATAGATAATGTAAACCTATATGTAGTTATAGTTATATATTGTTCTATCTACTTGATACGGCGATTGCAAATGGCCGATTATCGTGATACGCAATTGCGTTTTAGCTTTTTAATCAATACTCTAAATCAACTAAACTCCCGTTTATATACAAATAGGTTCTGATATTAAAAAGTAAATAAGTTGGTACTTACACATTTCATTGTTTCTCCAATTTATAATAACAATAATAAAAGCCTAACCTAGCCTGAGCCTTCAATCAAAAAATAACATCTATGAGCGTTCGAATACCTCATTTAGCACAAAACTCCCAGACTTGTTTCATTGAATATTTTGTTATAACATTAATTAATAAGTCAGAAAAAAACACGCAATGAATATAGTTTATGTTCGAATATTAATGCTGGGGCCGCATTATCTAATTTTATGGTAGTATTTGTTAAAAAAAAAATCATTCTGTCATTGCTGTTTCTTTATGGGGCGAACTGATATATAGGAGTTGTACGGTTAACCGCACATCGCTATGTGGACATATTTACGACATGTCTGCACAGGCGGCCTCTTTGTGCTTAGTGTAACATGCAAGTTTCGGAAAACGTAACTGCTGTAGTTACGTTTTTTTATTTTACATTGCGTGTTATTGCAAGTTTGGCTATAATAACAGGCAATGAAAATCGAAAATTCAGTAAAAAAAACTCTACTACTATAGTTGCGTTTACGAAACTTCACTGTCACACTAGGCATACTTATCCGGCCACGTAGTACATATTAGTATATAATCTGTGGTTCCGGCCAACATATTTACTCGTTCTGTGGCCAGCATGAGGAGAAATGAAAAAAGAAAAAAAAAACAACTTAATGTGATAATTAGTGGCTTTAATCACATAAAACGAATTTAGTATCATCACGACCGTTTTCCTTTCGGGGTGGTCAGAAACCACGCTCATAAATAAGCGGATTCACATTTAGCTAACTTTACTATAGGCCAATCATGACAAGTGGCAAGCTCGTCGATGTCTCAGCGTACCAGACTCGAGAAATATCACAAATAAATTAAATATTAATTAAATGTATTTATTTACATTAATAAATATGTTTGTGTTCCGACCAGGAATCGAACCCGGTACCTCTGAGTCTAAATCCACGGACTTAACCGCTAGACCACGGAGCCAGTTTAAATAAATAAAACGAATTTAGATACAATACCTATATAACACCATTCTTTCAAAATTATTATAATATATAAATCTATTGACATTTTCCCAACATAATAAACTTTATAATAACAAACAACTGATAAAACTCTTTTGATAAAATTGCAGCACAGCAAGCACGCCGCGTGTCCCCACCATGAAATCAGTATCATATCATAATAATCACCATTATGTAGGGGTCACTAGATCCTCTACTAGAGTACTTATAGATACTACACTCTGTTCGCCGAGAGTGGATAAATAATATAAAACTTCTCGAATATCGCCTATTTACAGCAAACAGTATGACTGGCGTCGCTTATCGCCATGAGTACAGTGGATCGTGGCACAAGGCACGCAGTTGTTGTCAAGCGTGGGCCAGGCGATCGTGCGGCATCGCTAAAAATAAAAGGGGACCGCAATTTCTAAAAAGTTGATAATTCGAACTCTCGGCGAACAGACTTATTAAAATTGTAAAAAAAACAAGAATTTATTATTTATTGAAGTGGGGTATATCATAAAAAAATAGTAGATGTCTCTAGCGGCAATTGTACCTTGTTTCCACTTATGATGTTTCATTCGTTGTTTCATCGTCAATTGTTTTTTTTTTGCAACTGACAGTTATATTAGGTGCCATCTATTATGCGCATCATATCGTGATAAAAAGGCAATCACATTGAAAAATCAGAGCGCGCGCGATCCGAATTTACGAGTAATGCTTGACATGCACGAATCTTTACGAATTCCGATAATGTGGACTATGCATTCAATTTCAAAATTAGCAGGCTATAAAGACATAAAATTTAGGACCAGCCAGACAAACACATTTTCAAATTCAAATATTTTATTAATCAAAAAAGCATAATAATTATTTAATACAAATACCTTACAACTAGCACAAGTTACACGGAAAATATCGAAAAAACAATATTACATTAACATAAAATTAAGTTTAGTTAATCCAATGGTGCGCAATTTGAGTCTGGAACAATCAAATGGATCACTCTTGGTATTTAAGTTCCTGAGGCAATTTGGAAACTTTTTTGAACAGTATCCACCTCATACACCCAAAATGGACGGAATCGGAGAAAAAGGGGTTAAGTTATACCAAAAAGTTTCCAAATTGCCTCAGGAACTCAAATACTGAAATTACGCACTATTTCCGTAAAGAATAATTGTATTTCTAAATGTGCTAGTGCCCAAAGTGTCAATATAAGCGAATACGGACCGTTAAAAACATTATTAAAACATTTGTTGCCAATATAAAATAAGACACCGTACACTCATGCTACTATACTATATTACCATATTGGCTATATGGTCTGTGACTTTAGTGTACAAACAGCACTCGCTGGGATCGGTTGTTTCCTTTCAATAATGACTTTTTCCTTTATATATTACTAACACAACATATTTGATATCTATTTATTTTGTACCTCATTATTGACCCAAACGAAGGGTTAATAAAGTTTAAGAATTCAAATATATGTACATTTTTTTTTTAATCTGGACATTTCAGCGAAATTTAAATAACATATAATCTGAAAAATTCTTAATCAGTAGTAAATTACTTTTTTTTCTATGAGTAATTGCGTGGAAGGCTACGGAATCGCAGCTGACGTCACCAAAACATATAACTTTCGTGTTCATTTTAAGAGTTATAGTTCGAGATGTACTTGGTCATGAAAATCTGTTGCTGGCTCAGGGACTAAAGCTACAGATAGACCATGCACATTACTAGCACAAAAACTTCTATTATTGAGCACGAGTGTGAAAGCGTTGCTAGTAATGAGCATAGTTATTCGAGCGTTCATATAAACAGTCGTTCGATTTTCAAACGTATATATTTAAGCTAGGAAATTCAAACAGTTTCGATAAGAGATTCTAACCTCGTGTCAGTTTATTTTCTTCAATAAATGTTGATATAGGTACTTTTATAAGTAAAATGCCATTAAGAAATAATTTCGCTACTCGATCATATCTGATAGCGAAATTATATTTACACCTAATTATAATCTTAAAGACACAAAAGTGCATGAATTACCCGCTGATACCCAGGGAAAACGGGAGAATTTCTCCATCCTCAACCCTGGCCCATGTCATCCGGGCCTGGACTACCCCACTGTCTGTCTATAATCTTAAAAACATTACCTATAAGGATGACATTATGCTCCATTCATTGCCCAGTAGACATTATTAATTAATCTATAAGTAATATATTTATTTAATGAACGTTAGGTGTCGTAAAAAAATTCGTAACAAACTTTTTGTATGAATCTTATATTAGAGCTCGTTGAGTAACTACGCACAAATTTTCGAACCAAAATTTAAAATATTTATTCTGTCAATGACTTTGTCAGTTGCTTGGAACTTGGAATAGAACTCATGTTATTGTGGTATCTATAAGCATCGAAGAACCATTATTCCACGCATGAGTTCATCTACGGGGTAAATGTGTAACTTACATTTTGTGTAACTTATATTTTGTGTAACTCACCTTGAACTGATATATCTTGATGAGATTTCGAGGACTCATGTTGAATTTAAACGTTACCGATCGTTGATAGCCGTTCTAGGGTTTGGAAGCCAGGTTCTGTACTTTTATAGAAATGCGGTTTCTTGTCTACCGAGCTCGTGTTCAGTCACTCGACCAGATTATCGTTTGGGGCTTCTTTGTCTTGTTCTTTTACCATCTACCTTACCACCACACCATAAAAGCGCACCTGGACGCGCCGCACACACTACACGCGCTGTCCAGTTATACTCTTTGGTTGAAAGCATCGCACAATCTCCACAATCAGTTGTTGCACGCATCGCAAGTTTGGGAGGCAATTCTCGAGCAATTGAAATGTGTGTCGCATGTAATTTATCGAAAAATCTGTCAAAATGCATATAAAACACAGAGATTGGATGTGCTTATCAAAAACTTTTTCTGAAGGAACCCACAAACCAAAACATTATTTGTGTATACGAGTATATTTTTGTTTATTTTCTCAAAAAGCGCTTCATCAATTTTGATAAAATTTATTTGGTACCAAATAACCAAATCTGAATTATTACCTACCAAACTTAAAAGAATCATCAACATCAATTCATGTTTTTTAAAGTCAGTTAAAAAAAGGGTTTCACTAGTTAAATATCGCATACGACAATGTTTGTATATTAGTTATATATAAATACTTTATTAACGCATAGAGAATAAAACGGTTTAGTGCAAAACCTAAAAATAAAAATATGCACATATGGAATTTGGCAGGCGCAACGACGACGCGGACGATACTAACTTCATACAAATAATTCAAGTGCGGCGTTTGTAGTGCGTGCGGAGCTTCCGTTCACTAGCGTTCACTCAGAAAGCGACGCCATGCATAATAAAAATATGCACATATGGAATTTGGCAGGCGCAACGACGACGCGGACGATACAAACTTCATACAAATAATTCAAGTGCGGCGTTTGTAGTGCGTGCGGAGCTTCCGTTCACTAGCGTTCACTCAGAAAGCGACGCCATGCATAATCAAAATATATAATCAAAATTCGCGTGTAACCGGCTGTACGGCTAACATCGTAACTAGTTGCTCCTACATTTTAAATTTAATTTAATAGCTAATAGTAATAGAAATTGATTTAATTTTAAGTAAAGTAAAAAATATAAGTAGAATGAATGGACTCTAATCCTGAGCCATAAAAATATAAGCTAAGTCACGTGAGCGTGGAAGCGCCATGTTGACACTTGAGATTGAGAGAAAAACGTAAAGTAAAGTATCATCACGACCGTTTCCCTTTCGGGGTGGTCAGAAACCCGCTTATAAATAAGCGGATTCACATTTAGCCAACTTTACTATAGGCCAATCATGACAAGTGGCAAGCTCATCGATGAAGAGAGAAAAACGTATAAGCTTGTAAGACTGTTTTTAAGATTTCTCGTATAAGATTTTTAAGTGTTTTTTTTAAGTATAAGTCTAAGAAAATATAAGTATAAGAATCCATCCGAAGTTTTATTTAAGAAGAAACCGCAGTTTCTAACATTTGGCGACCGTGACAGGACTTCAGGATGGAAAAAGATAAGAAACTAAGATCTGCGGTAAGAGCGTCGTTTACAAAATTATATTATAAGCTCTCTGAAGAGAGCGAGGATAAGGTAACCGATTCCAAAGCCGCCACATTTAAGCTTTTTAAGAAAAAATACGAGGATATGCGCCAGTATGATGATAGAATTTTAAGTGAATTGGCCACCAATGCCCTGCAAGAGGAGATTGACGAAGAGACAGAAAGATGCGACGAATACTATTTAAGATATTATGAGATCACTGAGTATATGAGCCAGAGCAATCACCAGGCTCCCTCCATACGCAGTACCCCCATTAAACTGCCTACATTGGAGCTCATCAAGTATGATGGCAATGTAAGGACGTGGATAAACTGGTGGTCCCAGTTTGAGAAGATCCACCTCAGTGAGGAATTGTCGGAACAGGACAAATTCCAATACTTAATACAAAGCACATTGTCTGGTTCAAGAGCCAGGGAACTGGTGCAGGCATATCCTCCTAATAAAGAAAATTATATAAAGGCAATTGAGAGCCTAAAGGCCCGGTTTGGACGAAATGACTTGTTAGTTGAAGTATATATAAGAGAGTTACTACAGTTGGTCACGCAGAGGAACAAAAGTGACATCACTGTACTCTATGATCGGTTAGAGTCCAATATTAGATCTTTAGAGTCATTAGGAGTGACCTCTGTAGAATGCTCTGCAATTATTTATCCTTTGATAGAGAGCTGCATATCGGAAGAACTTTGTCGGATCTGGGAAAGATCCGAAAACAGCACCTGCCAACCCAAAGAAAAATTGGAAAAGTTATTAGAATTTATTAAGAAAGAGGTTGAGGCAGAGCAGAGGATAAGGCTAACAAGGTCATTTAATAAACCCAGTATAAGTATGGACAGAAATGATTTAAGAAAAACTAATAGTCCGACAGCAGCAAATTTATTCAACGGGCCAGCGGGTAAAAATTTTAAGTGTTGTTTTTGTGATAGTGACCAGCATAAGAGTATGGACTGTAAGTGTGATTTAAGTGTGCATCAAAAACAGGACATTTTAAGACAAAACAAATGTTGTTTTAAGTGTTTAAAAGTGGGACATAGAGCAAATATGTGTAAAAACTTTGTGAAATGTTCACATTGTAATAGACAACATTATAATATTATGTGCCCTACATTGGTAAAGGCTAACATTGATAACACAGCAATACCCAGTAATAGTTTAATATCAGCCAATAATAGTATTAATAATAATTGTAACTTTGTATTTTTGCAAACCTTTGTAGTAAATATTTCGGTTGATGGGAAATTGCACAGAGTAAGGGGTCTCATAGACAGTGGAGCTCAGCGGTCATATATTCAGACTGAGTGTGCTGAACGTTTAAGGTTGGACTGTTGTTTCACTGAAAACATGCAACATACTCTGTTTGGCGGTATGGTCACTAAAGAAAAGTTGCATAAAGGTTATAAGATTATTCTAAGTAGTCTAAGTTCTAATTTTTCTTGTTATATTAAGGTTTTAAGTCAAGAAAATATTTGTTGTGACCTTCCTAGAGTGCCATTTAAGTATGTAAGTTGTGTCCAGAGAAAAGGATTGTTTATTTCTGACACTCAGGAAGGTAAAATAGAGTTACTAATAGGAGCTGATGCAATGGGTGTGTTGCTTACTGGAAAAAAGATGGACTTACAGAATGGGTTGACTGCCCTGGAAACACAGTTTGGGTGGACCTTTACCGGTAAGCCTAAAGTTGTGGAACCAAAGTGTGAAAGTTCCATTTCAGTAAATAACATGACACTCAATATGCTAGTACAAGATTTTAAGATTACGGATTTATGGTCATTAGATATTTTAGGTATAAGTGATCCAACTGTTCAGAAGAACAGGGTGGAAATTTTAAGTGAGGTTAATGATCATTTTAAGAATACTGTAAGTAGATTTAAGAATGGACGCTATCTAGTCCATATGCCTTGGCTATCTGACCATCCCCCTTTGCCGACCAATTATAATTTAGCATTAAATAGATTAAATAAGACTTTAAACTCTTTAAGTAAAAATAATTTAAGAAATGAATATAGTAGTATTTTTAAGTTATGGTTACAGGATGGTATAATAGAAATAGAACATAATCCTGACCATACAGTGGGTCATTATTTGCCACATAGACCTGTAATCAAGATTAATAGTTCTACAACAAAAATAAGGCCAGTATTTGATGCTTCTGCACATGAGAGGTCACAGCCATCTCTTAATGACTGTGTTACGAAGGGGATTAATTTAATTGAGCTAATACCAAACCTTTTGTTAAGATTTAGATGGAATGGTATTGGCATTGTTGCAGACATTGCAAAAGCATTTTTGCAAGTTAGTCTATATCCACCGGATAGACAATATCTTAAGTTTTTATGGAAAGATGAGGAAGATAATTTAATCATATACAAACACTGTAGAGTTGTTTTTGGAGTGTCCTGCAGCCCTTACTTGCTAGGAGCAGTTTTAAATTATCATTTCGACTATTATAATACATTTGATAATAAATATAAGAAAATGAACTTGGATATACTTGCTGGCAGTTTTTATGTAGATAATTGTGTAACTTCATTAACTAATAAGGAAGAAATTTTAAGTTTTGTAAGCGAGGCACAGGGGGTATTAAAAGAGGCTCAGTTTGATTTAAGAGGGTGGGAGTCCACTATAGAGCCATATTGTAAGTCAGATAGAAAGGATGTTCCTGTTTTAGGTATGATTTGGGACAAAATTGACGATACTTTAAGAATAAACGAGGAATGTCTTAAAGTTTATGACATAGAATGTGTATCTAAGCGTAAGATTTTGTCTATTGCACATAAAATATTTGATATTATTGGTTATACTTGTCCAGTTATGTTATATCCTAAGTTAATATTACAGGAGTTATGGGATTGTAAGATAGGATGGGATGAAAGGGTTCCAGAAATTTATGAAAAGAAGTTTATAAGTTGGTATAAGGAGTTATATTATTTAAGTTTGATTAGGATTCCACGTTGGGTAGTGGGTTATGATTCACCAACTAATGTGTCCATCCACATGTTTTGTGATGCTTCCCAAGTTGCTTACTCAGCTGTCATGTTTCTTCGTGTTCAATATGCAGATAAAGTTAGTATTGGTATGATTTCTGCTAAGTCTAGAGTTTTGCCCAAAAATAAGTTAACAATTCCAAGAGCTGAACTACTAGCAGCCAATATTGCTGTAAGATTAAGACTCTCCTTTAATAAAGATTTAATAAATATACCTTGTACCTTTTGGAGTGATTCAACTACAGTTTTATTTTGGATTTCTAAGAATGAGAAATGGAGTGTTTTTGTAAGGAATCGAGTAAATGAGATTAGATTAAGTATGCTGAGTATAGATGAATGGAGACATGTCCCTGGGAAAATAAATCCAGCGGATTTGCCTTCTAGAGGTTGCAGCAGTAAGAAATTGTTAGAATCCCAATGGTGGAAGGGTCCTGAATGGCTTTGTAAGTCTCCTGAAGAATGGCCTGAAAGGAATATAAGTTATGATATGACAGAGATTGTTTCTGAAAAATGTGTAAGCGTGGTTTCAGTTATGGTTGATGAAGTCATACCTGATTGGTACTATAGATATTTTTCAAGATTTTATAAGATTGTTAAGTTAGTAAGTTGGATTAGACGTTTTATTAAGAATTGTAAGTTGACTAAGAATGATAGGAATTATTCTTCTTTAACTTGTGATGAGTTACATGATTCTGAATTATGTATTTGGAAATTGGTGCAAGCAGATAGTTTTAGAGGTTCTAATTTTGAATCTATACAGCATTTGATGCCATTTAAGGATGATAAGGGCTTAATCCGTTTGAAGACTAGAATATCACAGAGGGAAGACATTCCTGATTTTTGTCACCCTATTGTTTTACCGAAAAATCATCCGGTTGTTATAAGAAAGATTCGCGAGGTGCATGAGAATAATTGCCATGTAGGACTCTTGACACTAATGAACATTTTAAGAGAAAAATATTGGATAGTAGGTGGAAGACAGTTCGTTAGGTCAGTGTTGTCTAAGTGTGTCATTTGTAAAAGACACAATGTAAGTCATATGGAGACGCCACTTTCTGTATTGCCAAGGGATCGTGTAAGAGATGCTATGGTCTTCGAGACGGTGGGGGTAGACTTAGCAGGTCCTTTGATTTTGAAAGGTGGTCAGAAAGCATGGATTTGTTTATTCACATGTGCTGTGTACCGAGCTGTTCATCTTGAACTTTTGTCTTCATTGTCGACAGAGAATTTTTTATTAGGGTTTAGGAGATTTGTAAGTAGAAGAAGTAGACCAAAGACCATTTATAGTGATCATGGGACTAATTTTGTAGGATGCGCTAATTTGTTTAAGGAAATTGATTGGTCTCAAGTATCTGCACATTGTACATCTAAAGAAATAAATTGGATTTTCAACCCTCCAACAGCTCCATGGTGGGGTGGTTGGTGGGAGAGATTAATAAGAATATTAAAGGATCTTCTGAAGAGGGTGTTAGGCAGAGCTTGTTTGTCCTATGAGGAGTTAAACACACTGTTATGTGAGTGTGAAAACATTATGAATAAGAGGCCACTCACATATCTATATGAGTCAACAGGGGAACTATGTGCCATATCTCCTAGCATGTTTCTTCAGGATATAAAAGAAATAGGTTTGCCTGAGTGCGATATTATTGAGGGAAAATACTTATCTAAGAGGGCTATGTACAGGCAAAAGCTAAGAGAAAATTTACGCCAAAGATTTAGACAGGAGTATTTAGGTCTACTCAAATACTCGAAGGGACGTAAACATAAATATAAGTCAGTTAAGTTAGGTGATATTGTTTTAATAGGTGACGATAATAGTAAGCGATTGAATTGGCCTATTGGCAAGGTAATTGAAATTTACCCAGGTAAAGATAATAATATAAGAGTAGTAAAAGTCAAGGTCTCTAAAGGTGAACTGATAAGACCGATTCAAAGGATTTACCCTTTAGAGATCTGTGATGACAATGTAAGTAATGATGAAACTGTACAGGAGTTGCCTGAAGATCCTTTACATTGCTCAAGTTTGGACGAAGAACACATCATTTGTAATGATGAAACTAAGGTGTCCAGGCAAGGCAGAATTGTTAAGTTACCTATTAAGTATAAGGACTATGTTAAGTAGATACTAATTAGTTAATTGTTTAAGTTTAAGTAAGAAAATAATTTCAAATTTAAGATTTTACAATTATTTGGTGGGAGAATAATAGAAATTGATTTAATTTTAAGTAAAGTAAAAAATATAAGTAGAATGAATGGACTCTAATCCTGAGCCATAAAAATATAAGCTAGGTCACGTGAGCGTGGAAGCGCCATGTTGACACTTGAGATTGAGAGAAAAACGTATAAGCTTGTAAGACTGTTTTTAAGATTTCTCGTATAAGATTTTTAAGTGTTTTTTTTAAGTATAAGTCTAAGAAAATATAAGTATAAGAATCCATCCGAAGTTTTATTTAAGAAGAAACCGCAGTTTCTAACAAATAGTTTGATAGTTGTGATTTAATCTATTTAATTAATATTATAACTAAAAATTGAATCTTATTGAGTTATGAAAAAACTTTAAATTTGTGTGTGGTTTAGTGCAAAAGTGTATTATAGTGCATATAAAAATACTATGTAAATCAGTAGTACCCACATCCTAAATTAATCGGCTCAGTGACTTGAACAGCTTGCATATTTTTGCATCACTGACATATGAACGGATAGGTCAGTCCACTAGGCTTGTGGTTTCATATTACTCCAGTGGTCGGTTCGAGACCGCGGTTCGGCGTGTTGGTTTTTTTCTTTAATTCCTTACAAGAAATAATTGTATTGTGACATCTGAACACAGGAAGAAAAAAAAAAAAAAAAAAAAAAAAAGAAGGAAAAAAAAAAAAAAAACATTAATATTGTTGTTATAAGTATTATTAAAAACAAGAAATAATATGGCTAATAAATGTGGAGGATGTTCATTAAAAATAGCAAGAGGCGAAAAAGTTATGGAGTGTTGTTCTTGTAACTCATCATTTCATTTACTATGCTTGGGTTTGAACGAAAATAGTACGCAGAAGCTCACTGCTAATGAGAAGTCTGAGTGGGTCTGCCCTGATTGCATAAGCAAACGTAAGAAAGGTGGTGACAACTCAGACACACCAGTGAAGTCAACAAGCTCTCGATTAATGACACCTGACCCTGCTGTCGTCGTTGGTATTTTGAGTAATGAATCTATAGTAAATAAAAATACAGATGTATTAAGCGACATGGCCGCAAAACTCTCTCTGATTCAAGATCAGCTTAATCAACTCACTAATCTTCAGTCAGATGTAAAAGAAATAAAAAATGAACTTGCATCTATAAAGAATTCTTTAAATGCGAGAGTTCTGGATTTGACTAATAAAGTAGATATCTTGGAGGGACAGTTGATTCAGGTGAAGGAAGTGAATGAAATAGTTACAAATCTAAGACAAAATGTTAATCAGTTTACGGAGGACAATAATCAAAGAGAACAATGGGCCCGGAGATCTAATATTGAGATAGTTGGCATTCCAGAAAAAAAAAATGAAAATCTGTTTGAAGTTGTTGGCAAGTTGGCTAATATATGTGGATTTCCACTGAATGTCCAATATGATATTGATTTCGTTACTCGTGTGGCACCAAGAGATCTAAATGGCAAAAATGTTAAGCCTATTATAGTAAGACTTTTATCACGTTATCGGAAGGACGATTTTCTAACTCTGCTCCGTAGATTGAAGGGCCTTACAACGGCTGCTCTGGGATTTGATGGCCAAGAAAATAAAATCTTTATAAATGATCATCTAACCAGTCGTAATAAATTTCTTCTTCGTCAGGCAAAAATTGTGGCCAAAGAGAAAAATTTTAATTGGGTTTGGGTTAGAAACTGTAGCATCATGGTTCGCCGAAACGACTCAACTCCCATAATATATATCAAAAATGCTGAGGATTTAAACAAGATCAAATAGGCGTTGCATTTAACGGCATCGCTTTTTTATCGCTTAATTTTTTGTCATTAGGTCTTATAGTTTTTTATTGTAGTTTTTGCATGTACTTATTTAGCATATTGTCATTTAGCATTTTAAATCATTATACTTTTTCTCATAAATACAAAATTATTATCATTGGTTTAGCACAGCGAGAAGCATGGGTTACTCATATATCATTAAATATTTTTTTTAACATTATTATCATCTTTGGTGCACTATTATATTTCATGAACTTCAAAAGCCATTATTTGTTGTATATTTATGTATTGCAATGTAGTAATCAACTTACCATATTGCCTATAGCCTCTATACATTCAACTATTAAATATAATTTAGCAGCATTCTGCAGCGGGTTTCCCTTCTTAATTTCACACTCAATTCAAAATAAACCATATTTTGGTTTATTTATACTTATATATAATTGAATGATGGCTTTGTCTATTATATACCAAAATGTCCGTGGTCTGCGGACTAAAACTAATATTTTCTTTAGAAACCTGCTCAAATGCAATGCTGATGTTATCTGCTTAACTGAGACCTGGCTAAATTCAAGTATATTTGATACTGAAATATTTGACTCAAGGTATATTATATACCGCAGTGATAGAGATTATGAAAATCGTGACGAGAACTTTGGTGGTGGTGTATTGATTGCAGTTCGCCAAAGCCTTAGCGTCTTGCCAGGAGATACTGTGGCCGGTTCACCAACGTTTGTGACTGATGCGGAGATTATCCACGTAACTATACCTATTAAATATGGTTCGATTAAAACAAAACTTAGACTATATTGTTCTTATTTTCCACATAGTAAGGAACAACTCAAATCACAGGTTGCATTTTATGATTTTCTTTCTGATTATTATATACAACACCCTGATGATACCTATTTGATGTTGGGTGACTTTAATGTTACTTATGCTAGTTGGTGTATTTCTACCTTAAAAGCTAATAGACCACTGCTGATTACTGATGTTTCCAAGAATTTAAATGATCCGTTAGTGGCAGCTCTTAAAAACTTTTTATCAGTAACTGGTTTTGGTCAGTTTAATAATATTACCAATGTTAACATACGGTCTTTGGATCTGGTAATAGGTAATATATGTGAGTGTAAAGTTGAACATTGCAAAGAACCATTAGTCAATGAAGATTTGCATCATCCGTGCTTGTATGTTACTGCAGCTATTTCGGTTAAACATGCTAATCTTCGATCAGCCCCACGGTTGGTCAGATTTTTTCACAAAGCCGATTACCAATGTATAAACAAGGAGCTAGCTAGTGTGGATTGGGCTAATCGCATAAATGGTAAGGACGTTGATTTAGCTTTGGACGATTTTTATTCAGTTGTTGATGGCATAGTTGAAAAAAATGTTGCGTCTAAACTTATTGCCCAAAATGGCAAGTATCATCCGTGGTATAATAAATTTCTAATTCAATTAATAAAGAATAAATTAAAAGCACATAAAAAGTGGAAGATCTATAGGAGAGCGACTGACTATGCAATATTTTCAGATCTTCGTCAAAAACAGAAAGATATGGAGGTTGAGTGTTATGACCGCTATATTAAACAAAGTGAGAATAATATTAAGCGAAATTCCAAATTCTTTTGGAATTTTGTTAATTCTAAGAAAAATAATAACGAAATACCTGATAATATGTATGTATCTGATTGTAATCTGGTTGATGGGCAAGGGATTGCAAATGCTTTCAATTCTTTCTTTCAATCAGTATTTGTACCTCAATCGCAATCTGTTACCTCCAATGAAAGTGATAGTTGTACCCCATTATGCATCAGCTCTATTCCTATTGATTACTCTCTTGTAGCTTCGCACTTAAGAAGACTGGATGTGGGCAAAGGTATGGGACCTGATGGCATGCATCCAATGTTTTTACGAAACTGTTGGGAACAATTGTCATATCCACTTTCAATGTTGTTTAACTTGTCATTGAATTCGGGGGTGTTTCCAAAGCGTTGGAAATCTTGCTATATAGTCCCAATACACAAAAGTGGCGATAAACACAACATTAAAAACTATAGAGGAATCTCAAAAATGTCTTTAATTCCAAAATTGTTTGAAAAGATAATTTATAACTATATTTTTCCACGATTAAGACCGTTTATCATAGGTCAGCAACACGGCTTTATGGACCATCGATCTACTGAAAGCAATCTTTGTGAGCTTGTAGACTTTGTCAGTGCAGCAATGAATGGAGGTTCTCAAGTAGATGCCGTGTATACCGATTACTCTAAAGCCTTTAGAGATCTGTGATGACAATGTAAGTAATGATGAAACTGTACAGGAGTTGCCTGAAGATCCTTTACATTGCTCAAGTTTGGACGAAGAACACATCATTTGTAATGATGAAACTAAGGTGTCCAGGCAAGGCAGAATTGTTAAGTTACCTATTAAGTATAAGGACTATGTTAAGTAGATACTAATTAGTTAATTGTTTAAGTTTAAGTAAGAAAATAATTTCAAATTTAAGATTTTACAATTATTTGGTGGGAGAATAATAGAAATTGATTTAATTTTAAGTAAAGTAAAAAATATAAGTAGAATGAATGGACTCTAATCCTGAGCCATAAAAATATAAGCTAGGTCACGTGAGCGTGGAAGCGCCATGTTGACACTTGAGATTGAGAGAAAAACGTATAAGCTTGTAAGACTGTTTTTAAGATTTCTCGTATAAGATTTTTAAGTGTTTTTTTTAAGTATAAGTCTAAGAAAATATAAGTATAAGAATCCATCCGAAGTTTTATTTAAGAAGAAACCGCAGTTTCTAACAAATAGTTTGATAGTTGTGATTTAATCTATTTAATTAATATTATAACTAAAAATTGAATCTTATTGAGTTATGAAAAAACTTTAAATTTGTGTGTGGTTTAGTGCAAAAGTGTATTATAGTGCATATAAAAATACTATGTAAATCAGTAGTACCCACATCCTAAATTAATCGGCTCAGTGACTTGAACAGCTTGCATATTTTTGCATCACTGACATATGAACGGATAGGTCAGTCCACTAGGCTTGTGGTTTCATATTACTCCAGTGGTCGGTTCGAGACCGCGGTTCGGCGTGTTGGTTTTTTTCTTTAATTCCTTACAAGAAATAATTGTATTGTGACATCTGAACACAGGAAGAAAAAAAAAAAAAAAAAAAAAAAAAGAAGGAAAAAAAAAAAAAAACCATTAATATTGTTGTTATAAGTATTATTAAAAACAAGAAATAATATGGCTAATAAATGTGGAGGATGTTCATTAAAAATAGCAAGAGGCGAAAAAGTTATGGAGTGTTGTTCTTGTAACTCATCATTTCATTTACTATGCTTGGGTTTGAACGAAAATAGTACGCAGAAGCTCACTGCTAATGAGAAGTCTGAGTGGGTCTGCCCTGATTGCATAAGCAAACGTAAGAAAGGTGGTGACAACTCAGACACACCAGTGAAGTCAACAAGCTCTCGATTAATGACACCTGACCCTGCTGTCGTCGTTGGTATTTTGAGTAATGAATCTATAGTAAATAAAAATACAGATGTATTAAGCGACATGGCCGCAAAACTCTCTCTGATTCAAGATCAGCTTAATCAACTCACTAATCTTCAGTCAGATGTAAAAGAAATAAAAAATGAACTTGCATCTATAAAGAATTCTTTAAATGCGAGAGTTCTGGATTTGACTAATAAAGTAGATATCTTGGAGGGACAGTTGATTCAGGTGAAGGAAGTGAATGAAATAGTTACAAATCTAAGACAAAATGTTAATCAGTTTACGGAGGACAATAATCAAAGAGAACAATGGGCCCGGAGATCTAATATTGAGATAGTTGGCATTCCAGAAAAAAAAAATGAAAATCTGTTTGAAGTTGTTGGCAAGTTGGCTAATATATGTGGATTTCCACTGAATGTCCAATATGATATTGATTTCGTTACTCGTGTGGCACCAAGAGATCTAAATGGCAAAAATGTTAAGCCTATTATAGTAAGACTTTTATCACGTTATCGGAAGGACGATTTTCTAACTCTGCTCCGTAGATTGAAGGGCCTTACAACGGCTGCTCTGGGATTTGATGGCCAAGAAAATAAAATCTTTATAAATGATCATCTAACCAGTCGTAATAAATTTCTTCTTCGTCAGGCAAAAATTGTGGCCAAAGAGAAAAATTTTAATTGGGTTTGGGTTAGAAACTGTAGCATCATGGTTCGCCGAAACGACTCAACTCCCATAATATATATCAAAAATGCTGAGGATTTAAACAAGATCAAATAGGCGTTGCATTTAACGGCATCGCTTTTTTATCGCTTAATTTTTTGTCATTAGGTCTTATAGTTTTTTATTGTAGTTTTTGCATGTACTTATTTAGCATATTGTCATTTAGCATTTTAAATCATTATACTTTTTCTCATAAATACAAAATTATTATCATTGGTTTAGCACAGCGAGAAGCATGGGTTACTCATATATCATTAAATATTTTTTTTAACATTATTATCATCTTTGGTGCACTATTATATTTCATGAACTTCAAAAGCCATTATTTGTTGTATATTTATGTATTGCAATGTAGTAATCAACTTACCATATTGCCTATAGCCTCTATACATTCAACTATTAAATATAATTTAGCAGCATTCTGCAGCGGGTTTCCCTTCTTAATTTCACACTCAATTCAAAATAAACCATATTTTGGTTTATTTATACTTATATATAATTGAATGATGGCTTTGTCTATTATATACCAAAATGTCCGTGGTCTGCGGACTAAAACTAATATTTTCTTTAGAAACCTGCTCAAATGCAATGCTGATGTTATCTGCTTAACTGAGACCTGGCTAAATTCAAGTATATTTGATACTGAAATATTTGACTCAAGGTATATTATATACCGCAGTGATAGAGATTATGAAAATCGTGACGAGAACTTTGGTGGTGGTGTATTGATTGCAGTTCGCCAAAGCCTTAGCGTCTTGCCAGGAGATACTGTGGCCGGTTCACCAACGTTTGTGACTGATGCGGAGATTATCCACGTAACTATACCTATTAAATATGGTTCGATTAAAACAAAACTTAGACTATATTGTTCTTATTTTCCACATAGTAAGGAACAACTCAAATCACAGGTTGCATTTTATGATTTTCTTTCTGATTATTATATACAACACCCTGATGATACCTATTTGATGTTGGGTGACTTTAATGTTACTTATGCTAGTTGGTGTATTTCTACCTTAAAAGCTAATAGACCACTGCTGATTACTGATGTTTCCAAGAATTTAAATGATCCGTTAGTGGCAGCTCTTAAAAACTTTTTATCAGTAACTGGTTTTGGTCAGTTTAATAATATTACCAATGTTAACATACGGTCTTTGGATCTGGTAATAGGTAATATATGTGAGTGTAAAGTTGAACATTGCAAAGAACCATTAGTCAATGAAGATTTGCATCATCCGTGCTTGTATGTTACTGCAGCTATTTCGGTTAAACATGCTAATCTTCGATCAGCCCCACGGTTGGTCAGATTTTTTCACAAAGCCGATTACCAATGTATAAACAAGGAGCTAGCTAGTGTGGATTGGGCTAATCGCATAAATGGTAAGGACGTTGATTTAGCTTTGGACGATTTTTATTCAGTTGTTGATGGCATAGTTGAAAAAAATGTTGCGTCTAAACTTATTGCCCAAAATGGCAAGTATCATCCGTGGTATAATAAATTTCTAATTCAATTAATAAAGAATAAATTAAAAGCACATAAAAAGTGGAAGATCTATAGGAGAGCGACTGACTATGCAATATTTTCAGATCTTCGTCAAAAACAGAAAGATATGGAGGTTGAGTGTTATGACCGCTATATTAAACAAAGTGAGAATAATATTAAGCGAAATTCCAAATTCTTTTGGAATTTTGTTAATTCTAAGAAAAATAATAACGAAATACCTGATAATATGTATGTATCTGATTGTAATCTGGTTGATGGGCAAGGGATTGCAAATGCTTTCAATTCTTTCTTTCAATCAGTATTTGTACCTCAATCGCAATCTGTTACCTCCAATGAAAGTGATAGTTGTACCCCATTATGCATCAGCTCTATTCCTATTGATTACTCTCTTGTAGCTTCGCACTTAAGAAGACTGGATGTGGGCAAAGGTATGGGACCTGATGGCATGCATCCAATGTTTTTACGAAACTGTTGGGAACAATTGTCATATCCACTTTCAATGTTGTTTAACTTGTCATTGAATTCGGGGGTGTTTCCAAAGCGTTGGAAATCTTGCTATATAGTCCCAATACACAAAAGTGGCGATAAACACAACATTAAAAACTATAGAGGAATCTCAAAAATGTCTTTAATTCCAAAATTGTTTGAAAAGATAATTTATAACTATATTTTTCCACGATTAAGACCGTTTATCATAGGTCAGCAACACGGCTTTATGGACCATCGATCTACTGAAAGCAATCTTTGTGAGCTTGTAGACTTTGTCAGTGCAGCAATGAATGGAGGTTCTCAAGTAGATGCCGTGTATACCGATTACTCTAAAGCCTTTGATAAAATTTCACACGTATTGCTAATAAATAAACTTAAGAGTTTCGGTATACACGGTGATTTGCTAAGATGGGTAGAGTCCTACCTCAGAGACCGACACCAGGCTGTAACTGTTAAGGGATATTGCTCAAGTTTTGTGCCAATAACGTCGGGTGTACCCCAGGGATCTCACCTTGGACCCTTATTCTTTAATGTATTTATTAATGATGTTATTCATAGTATAGTAAATTCAAAAATACTTCTTTTCGCAGATGATAAAAAGATATTCATCAAGGTAGACACAATAAATGATTGCTGCGCTCTTCAAGATGATCTTGACCGTCTAGCTTCATATTGTGTTTCTAATGAGCTCGAACTTAATATTGACAAATGTTGTGTTATTTCTTTTTCACGCAAAAAGAATCCAATCACCTTTGTGTATAACTTATTTGGCAAGGAATTAATGAGGGTATCTGAGGTGAGAGATCTGGGAGTTGTTCTAGATCATAAACTTTTGTTTCGGTCACATATTCAATCTATGATAACTAAAACATATAAATTACTGGGATTCATAATGAGGATTGGCAGAGAATTTAAGGATCCTGATACTTTACAATTATTGTATAACTCATTTATTAGATCACGTTTGGAGTATGCATCTACAGTTTGGAATCCCCGGTATAAAATTTATGTTGATGGAATTGAAAGAATCCAAAGTAAGTTCATGAAATATATGAAATATAAATTTAAATTTAGAGACGAGTTTGTAAACGACTTTACTTTAACTTCCTTAAAGGCCCGACGTTCAATGCGTGACCAGATGTTTCTTTATAAGATTATAAACAATTATATAGAATCAAGTTACTTATTGAGTGAAATATATTTAAAATGCCCAACTCGAACTGTTAGAAATGCAGATTTATTTCTTGTATCTTTTTGTCGTAGGAAATATGCTCAGGATAGGTTTATGGTAAGAACATGCAAAGACTATAATTTGTACTTTAACAATCTTGATGCTTTTAATAGTGCTATTGGCAATTACAAAAGACTATTATTGGAATGTGTACAATTAGTAGATGAGTGATACTGTGCTCTAAAATAAGTATTATGCTTTCTTCTTTTTGTTTTTATTTTGTTTTTTAAGCTTTTTTTTTTTTTTATTTTAGCTTTTTTAAGTTTTATTTTATATAATTAAATTTTAATTTCTTCTTTTTCATTTTTATATTAGTTATAAATAATGTATATATTTAAATGTAATTTTTAAGTAGAAGCAACCTTAGTTATGTATGTAGTTAGTAAAGCTTATGTTTTGTTAGTTTTAGTGGAAACTTTGTTGGTTAAAGAGATAAACAATTTTGTTATTACTAGGTGTAAGAATAACTGTTTGTTTCCCAAATAATAAATAAATAAATAAATAATAAAAATACATAACCGAGTTTAATGAGTTACGGTATAGCCCCCTTGCTTTATAGAGCATATCCGATTGGAGATGGTAAACACCGTTACAGTACCTATATCTTGTGCAGCATCCTTGGTTATTTTTTGTATACTAAGCCTGAGTACAAAATATTTAAAATAAATAATTATTGATGTCGTCGTCGCGTCGTGCATACTACAAGCCGTTGCGATAACTAGATTTGTCTTTAGACGTCGAGGATCTAAACCATATATTTATTCTTGTCCCTTATATGATCGTACTTCACTGATGTCCTCCCTAATAATAATAGTATCATCGCTTCTTTTATAATACATAATAAGATTTTAAATATAACTGTAAATATTTACTTATATAGGTTTTTATTTTTGTATATAATAAATGTATTTTGATATTAACTTTGAAGAAGAAGACAAATTTCTAAGCATTCCATGGATTCACCATGCGGGTGCCGGGTCCATCGTGTGTGGGTAAGAGATGAGAAGAATGGTGTCTCGGGCTTGCGACCGACAATTGGCTGGTTTAAGAAAAGGAGGCCTCCTTTTTTTTCTATTTCGCGATAATACGCTCACCATCCACCATTCTACTTCTCTCCCTACCCAACCAAATACTGTATGATTCCGTTAGTGCCGTCTTGGAAGCTCGTTCCATAAATGTATTGACGGCAGACCTGCTTAGGCCCAATTCTTTCAGTAAGTGATGCAAAGATTTTGCTGGAACTCCTCTTGCACCAACTTCCACTGATCCTACCGTAAACCATGGCCACTTTGCCGGATTAAAAAAACGTAAAGTACAATATTTTCCAGTTAACTGGAAGTTACACAGCCGGGCAAAGTCACACCCGCTGGGTAAAGTCGCCATGTTTTACGAAATACCTAATTCTTCTTCCCCAAACTTTGACACTGATAAATTGTTATTAATGCCATATACAAAAATAAAAAACTTGCAATTGATTTTATTTATTTTTTAAAAGGGGTTCTAAGAAAATATTTGCTTTTATTTATTTCTTATCAGTTTTTAATTATATTTCATATTTTATTATTGTGGTATGGTAAGATTAATTAATTTCAAATTTATAAAAGTGAGTTTTTTGTGAGTTCATTATCACGATAGCGCCAAAGTTGGCGAATTTTGGAGACACAGATAAAGGATTTGGAGATGGTGGTCTTTAGTCTGTGCGGTCTTGCAGAGTGCCGAGAGATTATAGTAATTTACTAACTGCGTTGCCGAGCTAGGAACCTCTTGAGACGAATTGTGGTCCAATTTTCGTTTCCCGATTAGTTTGTGAAAAATAATTCGTCTCAGCAAGGCGACTGTACGTACAAGGTGTAGCAACGGAGATCACAATTGATTTGCCTTCATTTATTGGAACGGTCTGTGATTGCAAGTCAATGCAAGTGAGCAGAGATGTGATGGAATTTCCGTTATGTCAAAGGTAAGGACGTATACCTAACATATGTTTATTTTAACTTCATTTACCTACTAGAGCTTTAACACCCTGTCATGATAAAAAGCCTACTGATATTCTCATAAAGTATGTTTCAATTTCAGGTTTTATCTGCAGATCCAAATCGCCAGGTCGACTGCAAATGGGACTTTTACTTGGACGCAGTTACTCAAAAAGGATCCAATCCACATTTTTCAAAATTTAATTTAATTCAGTTCCATAGGATAATTTATAAACTATGATCTAAAGAGCAAATATTTTTTTTAGACTTGCAGGTATCATTGGTAAAACCCATAGGCATAGAGTAATAAATGACGCGCTATCCTACTTCTATGGTAAAACTCCTTTTTAAAATAAAAAAGGTATATATTTTTTAAAGAAAAAATCATTGTCCTAAAAACAAATGCTACGAGTATTATTAATTGATGTCGCTTACACCCGAGAGACGAAATAGAGAGAAAAACAATGACATAAGATAACGTTCGCGCGATCGTCGAATTTTCGCTACCCCAAGTGGGTATGAGTGGCGATAATGTTAGGAAAACTTCTCTGCACCCTAACTTAAGATTTTATTACTGAATAAATTAAGATATACGTAGCTCAAAAGTATTAAAATATTTGCTCTAAATTAAACGCGTATAAAAGTACCGTTTTTAACATATTCTAAATGTATTAAATGTCGGACCAATCTAATTTCCAACTTTAATAGCCTATAACTTCAAATTAACTTGTCTGTTTAAAATTATAATGTAGATTGGATCCTTTTTGTCTAACTATGTCCACTTAAAACTTAACTGCCTCTGTGGATTTAGACTCGGGAGGTCAGGTTTGACTCCTGGTCGGGACACAATAATAGAGTACAGAGTCTGGTAGGCTAGCCATCAACGAGCTTGCCACTTGTCATAATGGGCCTATAGTAAAGTTGGCTAAATGTGAATCCGCTTTTTTATAAGCATGGTTTCTGACCACCCCGAAAGGAAAACAGTAATGATGATACTACTACTACATCCCCTTCTGGGAAAGAGGTGTGCTCCCGACAAGCAGCCAATACTGTTAATAAAACAACTTGATTAGTTCAATCTTTTAATTTGATATCCTCATAATCATGATGCAGCATACTAAAACAGCATTGAGGCAAGGTAGGCCATTATTTGGAATATCATAAATGGAAATTTCTTTTACAAAATACAATAATGTTGCATCCCAATATTAAAAAGACTGCAGCCAATACTGTTAATAAAACAACTTGATTAGTTCAATCTTTTAATTTGATATCCTCATAATCATGATGCAGCATACTAAAACAGCATTGAGGCAAGGTAGGCCATTATTTGGAATATCATAAATGGAAATTTCTTTTACAAAATACAATAATGTTGCATCCCAATATTAAAAAGACTTGGATATAATACAAAATTTAGAACAAATCTTTATTTAACCATTTTAATATTGAAATTCAACCCTAAAGCAGATTTCCACTTCATAAAGAACCTACCCAAAAAAAATTGCTAAGACTAACACAATGCCCCAACTGATCTGTAGTTGAGGCAAAAGAACGGCCCAGCCGAGTCTTAAAAGTACTTAGGTAAATATTTTTCATAAATATTACTTTTCTTCATCTTCTTGATAGAAGCAAACCAACTGCAGGACGGGTCATAAAGGAAATTGTCAATGCTCCTTGTTGACATAGGCCGACATCTGCTCGGCGTACCTCTCCTTAGAGCGCTGGAACATATCCACGTACTGGCGTCGATCTTCGGCTGACAGCGCGCGCCACTCCTGGGCCAGCCGCCGGGCCGGCTCAGGCTCCCCGGGCGCGCCTCTGCCCGCTGCCAGTCCTGGCCGCCGTCTCCGACAGAACTGGAAGAACGCATTGCAGGGGCGCTTGGGAGCGGCGGGCCGGGACTGCACGCGGGCGGGTCGGGCCAGCGCGGCTCCCAGCAGACGGCAGTGCGCGCGCACACGGCGGGCCAGGCGGGCGCAGCGGGCCGCACGGGTCAGCACGCGCTGGTTGTCCTGCTGCAGCACCTCGCACCGCTCCAGGAGCAGCTGATACTTGCGGCGGTACTGACCGGGCGGGCTGACTGGCGGGGACGACGAGGAGGAGGCGCGCTGCACCGTCATTCTCTAATGATACGCCAAACCCGTTGTAGTAGACTTTCCCTATATAAAATAGCTCTACTTTTTGTAGTGAGGGCCCAAACAAGCCTGAAATGACTATCTAAAATTCGAACAGCAGACCACAGACCATATAGCTAATCAGCAGACAAATAGCAAAACAGCACAGATTATAGGATACTACGTAAAACAGAAAGAAAATATATCACGTTTTTTTTTTAAGTCAAGGCATAGATGACGGCGACCGACGACCTTTGGGTCGTGAGTGAACAGTCGGTTCTTTCACTAGATGGCGCGCAAAATAACATTCTGTCATTTTGGCGCGCGTTCCGATTTGCTCAGAGTAAATTGCTTCATTCAACACACAGATTATATAGACATCCGATAATCCTGCAGGTTCCCGCTCATGTAAGGACTGAAGAAATTCTCAGGATCCGAGTTTACGGGATTAGAATATGCAAGAATACGGTCCTTCGGCGGTCTTGACGTATTTCTCCGGGTGTCGGTGTCCCGCATAGAGAAATGCAGCAGCACGCCACCGGCCGACAGCCAGCCCGGCTGCACTGCGAGCCGTACGAGCGCTCGCGCCCCCTCCACCCGCAGCGGCTCTCTCCTGTCCCCCGCGTCTAGTCTTCGTCGCTTGCTCTCTCGCTCGCCGGATTCCGTCAGCTTCAACCTTAAGTTAATATTGACTATTAAAATGTGAATGTCCTCGTAAGCCTAAAAAACTACTGGTAAATTACGGTGGCACGTCGGTCGCTCCCATTCGTGGACTCGAAAGTGGTTTCACTATCAACTACAAGAAAACAATATTGAAGACTATTACTAGACCTGTAAAATCTTTTATTTAATTTAATATGACTGACCCGTCACAGTTCCAGAGATCCAGTGTGGAACCAAAGGTGTTGTCGGGTGGCACCCCGTGAGGGATCAGGTGTGGGGGAGGACGGGACAGCCGCAGCCCACAGTACCGTGGCAGCAGACCTATCGGGGGGACCATGCCACGTACTGGCACTCCCCATCTCTCACTGCTCCCTGGGCGATATATTAAAATACAATATTAATAAATAGAAAAGTGGCTCAGCAAACTGATCTTTCCAGTTTGGCGAGTGTAGGCCAAATTCTCCAGAAATATTTTCTGGGAGACCCATCTCTAGTAGTGGAGGTTTAGAACTCCACGATGAAGTAAAAATATATAGAAGAAAAAAAAATCTTATCTATATTTTATACTGGATGAACTCACCTTCCTCCAGTGGCACCAGAGCGACCCCTCTTAATGCTAAGTCTGCATAGGCAGAATAGTGAGGAGTGGACAGAAGAGTGCGTGCCTGCTGCATTGACAACACAACACCTGCCATCAACACGCGGAGACGGTTCTGGAGGATATAGATATATTGCTGGGAGACCCACTAATAAGTTCGGCTTTTAAATCTACATTATTTTCAGTAACTATTTTAAGTTTGCATTGGTCAGTCCGCCGCCCTCACCAGCTCCATTAGACAGAGAGCATCCTCGGGACGGAGCCGCACGCAGCCGCTCCGCACAGCATCTTCCTCCCAGGCTGCCTCCCGAACCGCAGCTCTGTCCACAAAGACAAAAGGTCAAGGCAACGTCCTCTCTTTCCCCTCGCAGTTCGGGTGTCACCTCTTGTGCAGTCTCGGCAGGGCCAGCAGAAGGCCCCTCTCCCTCAGCAGTCCCCGCAGCGCCGCCCTCTCGAAAGGCTCGCCGGCACACAGCTTGGAGCCGGTGCGAGGCAGCTTGGCCAGCAGCCGTGACGCGCCCGCCGACACTAGCTCCGCGCCGCTGTGCGACACCGCAATAGTCAAGGAACATAATACCAAGGGCAATAGTTATCTACAGACCGAGTACTATGTATTGGTGTATAACGATTTCTTGAACATACTTACGTTAGAATCTTCGATTTATCCATAGATAGTTCATTGAATAACCTTTCTTAATAAATAGCTATTTAAGGATGTTAGCACAAATAACTAATATTTTAATACTTAATTAAGATTTCAATTTATCTGTCTACGATTCTTGTTCTAACCACAGATTATATATATAGAGATGTACATTAATGTACAACGTTCTCTAACCTATACAATCTGTGATTCTAACCTTCAAACAAAATCAAAATATTTACAACACGCACAGACTATAAACCCTATGTTTGACTCTTGTAATTCTTGAATTACCTATGTATCTTGGTTTGACTTTTTTCAATATATTTCGCTTTGAAAGCCACAATGCTACTTTACAGCAGTTTTAATCTTAAGTGACATCCTCATAATTGTTTGTGTCTTAGTATGACAATGCCTCATTACAGCAGCTAAAATTTTAAGATTACATTATATTATTTTTTGACATGTAAAAGCGCAAAATACATTATATTTATTGTCCTATGCCTACTTACTTGCAAAATAAATTGAATTGATATATCAGTTTCGAAAATTGTCTCTTATCGTGTATTAATGATTGTCTGCATCCGTCTTTTGTATTCGCTCAATCATTAAAAATGTATAATACGGTCGATATGCACTAAAATAGGAATATTGCTTGAAATAAAAAACAAATTGTAATTCGAAAGGTTTTATTCGGCCTTCATCGTCATATGCGTAGTCTTATTTTTATTAAACAAACAAAACTGACGTTTAGGGTAGGTAGCGCCAGATTCTAATAAATAATGGGGTGTACCTCACTAACTTTTTATCACGATAGATGGTACCTAATCACTGTCAGTTGCATAGAAAACTTGTATTTTTATTACGAAATTTATTATTTTCTGGATATATTACCGAAGTCAGCAGCTTTTAAGTGTACAAATATAGATTTCCAAGCGAAATCAAAGATATGGTGATCTCGAAATTGCCGTACTATTAATTAAACCTTTTTTCTTTTTAAAAACGGGGTTCGCTTTGCCTAATTCGTCTTTTAAGGTAGGTAACGTTAAGTTAAAATTCGTATTTCTGTATAAAAATAAAAGCTACAAAAACATTTAAAAAATGATCCGACATAAATGTAAACAAGTTACCAGTGCCGCTAGCGACATCTACAAAAAAGCTTAGCCTGATTCGCCTGAATAATTCCAACTATTCTGCGTATTATTATACTATTTTAAAAGATTAATGTTAGTTGACAAATTAACTTTAAAGGGTATAGGTACCATAATTAATATTTAAGTAACAAATAACGCCTCAAAAAAATTATTTAAATTATTAAATATTATTGTGTCCCAATCAGGAATCGAACCCGGTACCTCCGCGTCTAAATCCACGAACTTAACCGCTAGACCACGGAGAAGTTATTTAAAAATAAATGATACTTTTTTAGTCTCTTATAAAAAAATGCCAATACTACTTCTTTCAGCAATTTAAATGTTCCTCGTCGTTAAGAGAGTAGCCAACCTCACCTACTTGAACACAGGCACCCCATCACCGCCGCTTTTGTTTGGTGAAGGTGTAGCTCTTGAACACAGGCACCCCATCACCGCCGCTTTTGTTTGGTGAAGGTGTAGCTCTTGTATTAGTTTTTACAAGTTGTCAGTTTCATTTGTTTAAAAGATAATACGAACAAAAAGTTTACAAAAGTATGTTTAGCTTCAGACAGCAATATAAGTGGTTTATTTAATAATTTTATAAAATATTCTAATATAGGTAACAAATATATTGGCTTACGAGGTGAGTTTGTATGATACAATAACATATTGATCTAAGGTACCTACAAAATCACCCGGTGTACTTAGCTGTCTCAAAGCGAGACATTATTATATACCAGTAAGTACGAAACACAAACTTTATTATTTTCTAGTTTTTCATCGACCTACAGTTTACACAAGCACACAGCACCGTCGTATAGCTATTGTGTTTAACATTTAACAAATAAACATCATTAATGTCCATCACGGTCAATCACGGTTTATATTCTATACTTACATGTTTTTTTTATCATACATATCTTCACGCCAAATCCCTTGAGGGGTAGGCAGAGACATCTCTGGTGGTTTTTTTTATCACTCCACAAAATATGTCGCTTTCCAATGATAAATAAGAGTTTATAAAAATAATTAATTACAAGTATCATCGCGACCGTATCCCTTCCGGGGTGGTCAGATACCACGCGTTTTAAAGAAGAGGATTCATATTTAGCCAACTTTACTATAGGTTAAGTCCGTAGATTTAGACTCGGAGGTACCGGGTTCGATTCATATATATTAATGTAAATGGAAGTATCATCACGACCGTTTTCTATTCGGGGTGGTCAGAAACCACGCTTATTAATAAGCCAACTTTACTATAGGCCAATCATGACAAGTGGCAAGCTCGTCGATGTCTCCAACGTACCAAACTGGAGAAATATCACAAATAAATTAAATATTATTCAAATTAATAAATATTATATTGTCCCGACCGGGAATCGAACCTGGTACCTCCGAGTCTAAATGCACGGACTTAACCGCTAGACCACGGAGGCAGTTAACATAAAAAAAGTTAGGCATCATCCCGATCGCAAGCCGAGGTGGTCACTAGCATAGCTGGGCATTAACTCGTTAATCCGTTAATCGTTAATTAACGAAGTTAACATTTTGATTAACGGGTTAACTTTTAAAAATGTTAACGGACACGTTAACTTCCGTTAATATGCAGAAGTCCGTTAATCGTTAATCCAATGCCACTATTTACCGCACGGCACCGCGGTGTGGCGCGAAAAACAGGTTCAGACAAGTATGAAACGACAAGTGCCGGGCGCGGCGGCGCGTGAGACAAAAACAAAACTAGATATATTTTGCCGGCGCGTGCGAGTAAGAAAACTGCGAAGTACTAGCGCCAGTGCTTAGAGTGACGAGTGTTGTGTTTGTTGTTATTATAAATTACTGTCAGTGATAATTTGCGTGTTAATAAAGAAGAGTACAGTGTAATTAGTTAGATAGAAAAGTGCACTGTGCAGTGTAGTAATTAAAACTATATCATGGAAGACATGGAATCGGATTTCAGCGGTCCTGAGGAGAATCCTTGGCCACATTTGACTGAGTATGTGGAATTTGTATTCAGATCGGGCCAACAAATACTTTTTGATTGTAAGCGTTGCTTGCCGAAAGACACCAAAATAAAAGTTCATGTATTAAGCCTGAATAATTTGAAAGAAATTGTAAGAAGGGTACATGAGTCACAATACGTACAGTTTGAAGAGATTGTTAATATTAACCTGTTAACTTCCGGAACCTAAACCAACAGGTTTTATAAGTTCACTAACGCAACGATATAAAAATGCAATTTTACACATATTAACGGATTAACGATTAACATTAACTTCCGTAAATTCTTCCGAAATGTAACGCTTTAACGTTTAACGAAGCTAACTTTTTTTGTAGCAGATAAACGAAGTTAACTATTTGATTAACGGTGCCCAGCTATGGTCACTAGTGGTCAGAATAAAGGCTTTTTAAGGATCGAGTTCACTTTTCCTTACATGATGTTGGTTTACGAACCCAACTCTGAGGAGAGAAATGACACAATTTATTTGTTATTTTATACCAGAAATCAAACACCTAGCACATTAAATTAACGGTAATCAAATTAAAATAATAATCATCCCAGCCACAGAGTCGGAGATGGACCATTCAGAAATATCTGACAAATTTGGCCTACACTCACAACGCTGGCCAGAAGGGTTGTTACACAAGTGGGTATTAGTGGAACCGGGACCGACGACGGCTTAACGTGCTCTCCTCCGCGGGTAATGGTGGTGTTGTAAATCTATGACGAATGTACGTAAGAAAAGTGTATTTCTCATTAGTACATGCCGGGGTTCGAACTAACCCTTTTTGAGTGTTAAGGAAAGGGTTCTTACAAGCAAGCCACCGCTTAATACCTATATAAAAATGGAGATTTTTATTTAATAGGAGATTAATGCCTAGAATAAATAATTAATTGTCTTATTAAGAGGGTATAACGTTGCGCTTCCCTCTCGCTCGCACAATCCAATATTTTCTAAGATTATTAAAGTTTGAGTGTATTAACTTTCTAGGAAATAAAATTACATTAACCCAAAATAGCAAAAACATTTATGACGATTTTAATCTCTTTTAGTAAATCAAATCCTTGATTAAGCTGCTGACTTCTGGTAACAGATTACTCGTTGGACCACTTCGCTGCTTAGTCTTCCACTAACAGGAGTAAGGAGCCTGCAATAGGTTTACGTAAATAAAGATAATTTGACTTTGATTCATTATTATTTCATTACAGCCCCTAGACCTCCACTGCTGGAGATAGGCCTTCCAGAACATATATCTAATTTGGTCTACACTCTTGGCGCAAATATGATGACAATTTATTAACGATTCCACAAGTTGGTATTAGTGGAACCGGGACCGACGGCTTAACGTGCTCTCCTCCTCACGACAACGGTGGTGTTGTAAATCTATAATTGCAGTACGTAATAAAAGTGTATTTCTCATTGATACATGCCGGGTAGGTTTGAACCGACCTTAGTAGGATTTAAGGTACGCGTTCTTACAACCGAGCCAGCACCGCGCCTTTGATTATTATTTCTAAACTAATCTTAGACTTGAATACTATATTTAAAAATGTTGTACTGTGCGAGCGAGAGAGAAGCAAGTTAAACACTCCTAACGATCCAAGACTATATAAGTTTTAATGTGTAGTGATCAAAACATCAAGTACAGTAATAACAAATAAAATATATTGATTTGTTTGGAAAATTATATAAAAATTACAAAATGAGCAATAAAATTATTAAATATATCTATCTGTCGAATCAAATATAATATTATTCGAATACTTACGTTTAACTAAATAATATTTAAAAAAACATATTTTCAGTATGAAAATATTTTTTAAGAATAAAACAGAAAACTTCTGCTATATAACTCGTAACTCCTTTGCACAATAAATATAACCTAAAATGATTTTTTACAATAACAAATATTTCCGCCATAATTATATTTCTCAGCCCGCGTTTTTATCAACTGTATTTTCTGTATACCGTATGCTCTTACTCTAGACCAATATGTTATTCTATTCTAAGAAATCATATCTCGGAATTGACAAAAAATAACAGTTTGTATAAAGAAGTCAAAGTTTTTTGTCACTTCCGACATATAGTTTCTTAGATAAAGTTGTATTTTTCTATATATAGAATAACATATCTATTCCATTAGTCTAGATCAGTGTTTTCCACCTTTTTAATGATGCGACCCCCATGGTATGAAAAAATATTTCGCGACCCCCCGACCCCGACCCTACGCATTTTTATCATGTATGTATGTGTATGTTACATATATTTATTTATTTAAAAACTTAATTGCACTATGTACAAAGGCGGACATAATGCCGCTAGGCATTCTCTGACAGCCAAACCTTTAGGACAGTTTTCATGGTAGCTGCAATAATAGATATAAAATGACAATTTATAAAACAAATACATAAAAATAATACTTACTATTACATATACAAATACGTTAATAGAAGCTTCGCGACCCCCCCAGGGTTACTCAGCAGCAGCAAGGGCGTACCCAGGATTTCAGCTAGGAGGGGGCAGCTCATACCTTTCGAGAAGATGGTCGGTCGGGTATATTGAAACAAAAAATCATGAAAATTGACTGGAAAAAGTAGTGTCGAGTGTCGTCCGTAACTAGATAGCGATGTTGTTTTCTCCAAACTATATTCGGCTTTAATTCTAGATGGCTCTGATTATCTCGTCGGGAACTCGGGAGCGGAAACTACGAGATGCGACGGTTTCGCGGGAGATTTAAATTAAATTGCGTCGCTAACAGTATACTATATAGAATGTTGTAGAATGTAGAATATTTAATTATAGATAAAAAATATTAAATCAAAATATCTGACTGAAAAGATGTTTTGTTTCCAACACTTCATTTTGCGCAGTTTTTAATTCCCACTTGCCGGGACAATTGACGTTTGGGGGGGAGGGGGGGCAGCTGCCTTAGAGTAAGACCATACATTTAACGCTTTTGCAACCCTCTCGCTCGCACAATTTAATATTTACAAATATCTTTCAAGACTGTGTATACTTTTGAGATATGTAGTCTAGTGCTACCTGCAGATGACAACTGTTACAACTTCTAACCTGTATTATATTTATTGTGGCATTATGTGGGTCCTCAATGTAAGCACTTGTCATATCTTTATATTCTCTATACTTTTTTCACAATAATGGTAATGCAGTGACGTTTTCTTCTCTGGCTCTTTATTGCTTAAATTTATATGTGAAAACCTTTAATAGTTCTTAGTGAATTTACTGTATTGTCAACTGATTTTCCAAAATGATTTATTTTTTTTCTAGGAAATAAAATTACAGACATTATAAAGACATATTAAGCAGAATGGTGGATCGTGAGCGTCTTGTAGAGCAATAAAATAAAATGGAGCCGGCACCAGCAATAAAGAAAAGTCATATAAATGTTTTTGCTATTTTTATCTGCCTAAAATTAGATATATCAAATTAAAATTTATTTATACACAGTGTAAACTATATACACGACACTGAAGGGACTGTGCATTTTATGGCGTTATAGAGTTGTCGTTAAATGGAGATGGAATCATTATATGGAAGACAAGCTAAACCAACCGAAGTCAATTGATTCCGTCGCTTTAGACAGTTTGTCGTTAAATCGAGTGACGTTACATGGAGTTTACACTGTATTTGTCTAAAATGTTGGTTTGTCCGAGCGAGAGGGTTGCAAATGCGTTAAACCTTTTTAAATACAAGCTTAGTTCAACGCGCAATCTACAACAATAATGTAGAATCCGACTTCAAAACGCCATGGTACTTACTATGTTTACGGCCCTAACTAAATTGTTTTTATGTTCTTATTTCATATTTCACACGACCCGTAAAAAATTGCAATTAGTTGGTAGCAATCATTTGTTTACAATACATTAGTAAATATTGGATTTATTTACATTAATTTTAAATTATGAAAGGATTAAAGATTTAGAAATTCTAAGGGATTAAATCGTATCAAAAACATGAAATAATTGTCTCATGACAATGTCGCAAAATATTTACATAAGACAATATTGGAAAGTCAGGTAGAAAAGTAATTATTTCCTAAATTAGTAAAATAGAATAAATTCGTAAACACAGCAAACTTATAAAAAAGGCGGTGGATCTAGAAAATTGTATTATATAATAAACTTGATAAATTGTGATTTTGTACAAAATCCTAAAGCGATATAATGGATCCTACACGATATTTACTTAATAAATAATTTAGTATGGAAAACGAACACCGATAAGTCACTTAACATTTTGTCGTCTAAGAGCGAAAAGTGCCTATGTCTATAATTCAAGTTATAAATTGCATACAAAAAAGATGAAGCGAAAATCATATATTGTTTTGGACTTATACAAGTTTAATGTACCTTTCCAATGTGTGTGCCAGACATGCCCAAATAGATACGAATGGGCTCACTTCTCAAAACAAAATGGTCGACCTTATATTATTACGACGTTGTCATAGCGTGACATGCTGTGTGCACAACGGTAGCAAAGAGTTAAAAAAAAATGAGACTATAGATTAAAATTATTATTATTAAATAATTTTAATACATTTAGGACGATAAATATTTTTTGTATTGGTATTTATGTAGTATGTAATGTTGTTAATATTATCTATGTTTTTATTTCTTATGCACGCGCAATCCTACCACACTTACAAAGGTTAGCTGTATTTTATGCTTTTTAAGTGAAATAAATATATATAATTTAACCCTCTCGCTCGCACAACCCAACATTTTTAAAGATTTTTCTAGTCTGACTTACTTTAGGAAATGTAGTCTATCAACTTTCCAGGAAATAAAATTACGATTTTCGAGATATATTGTTCATAGATATGTTTTAAAATAGAGGAAAATGTTTTTTCTATTTTCCCGTGTCTAAAATTATATGGAAGAAGAGAATATATGAGAAGAAAGGTGTCTCGGGCTTGCGACCGACAATAGGCTGGTTTAAGAAAAGGAGGCCCTTTTTTATTTTATTGCGCGATAATACGCTCGCCATCCACCATTCTACTCCTCTCCAATACTGTATGATTCCGTTAATGCCGTCTTGGAAGCTCGAAATATGTATAAAATGTTCGTAAATTTAATAGTCTAAATTCCTCAAATTCAGGAGTATAAAATCTTTAAAAATAAATGGTTTGTGCGAGCGAGAGGGGTGCAAAGCGTTAAACCGTCTCAATATAGATCTATTTACTTGTAATAATAAATTAAACGCATGATAAGTTAATGTAAAGCAACGATTTATATATCTTTTAAGATTAATCGATCTAGATACGTCTTGATGGTAATGAGACGCATACAGATCGACGGGACGAATGTTTTTCGTCTAAAATATGACATACTAGGTTTCGACTCTTAGACGACGATTTATGTATATTTAATTATAAATAAGCCCTAATATCTAGGAGGCGAGTGCCGGCCAGTGCGCCGTGTCGTGCGCCAGGACGTCCTCCGGCGCCACCAGCTGTCCGCAGGCCTGGCACACGGACAGCTCCACACTCCTGCCCGCTGCCAGCTCCTGCTGCTTGACGATATCCGGCAGCAACGCTACCAGTTCCGGGAAGATGTTGTCTAGTCTTCTACCCAGTACGAGATGACAGTTCTCGTAGAACTCCTCGGCCGAGATGACTCCGTCTCGGAAGGCGCGGGAGGCGACTCGGAACCCGTCCAGAGCGTCCGTGTCGCCCAGAGCCGCAGCGAACCTAACAAATTATTCATTCTCTCACTTACATCGCGTTTGTCACCGACGCGGCATTACAGACACCAATCATTACAACCCTTGGAACACAGCGCAAACAGAACTGGAGAATTTGGCCTACACTCGTCACGCTGGGCAGTTTATTAACGATTCCACAAGTTGGTATTAGTACCGGGACCGACGGCTCACGTGCTCTCCGAGGCACGGGGACGGTGGTGTTGTAAATCTATGACGGCAGTACATAAAAAGTGTATTTCTTATAGGTACATGCCGGTGGGGTTTGAACCGACCTTTGTAGGATTTAAGGTACGCGTTCTTGTCTCCAGCGTACCAAAGGAGAGAAGTCTCACAAATAAATTAAATATTAATTAATAAATATTTTTGTGTCCCGACCAGGAATCGAACCCGGTACCTCCGAGTACCTCATATAATAGCATTTTCTAAATTATTTTCATTTTATTAATCTCTATTGGCTCATTTAAAGGCCAGTTATCGATTGAACCATGCACTTTCTTTATGGGAAAATTCGTCACTTATGGAATGTTTTAGAGACTCTAAATTATCATGGATGGACTCTAAACTCTCTCTAGGAGAGACCATAATGTATAATTATCATGGATGGACTCTAAACTCTCTCTAGGAGAGACCATAATGTATAATTATCATGGATGGACTCTAAACTCTCTCTAGGAGAGACCATAATGTATAATTATCATGGATGGACTCTAAACTCTCTCTAGGAGAGACCATAATGTATAATTATCATGGATGGACTCTAAACTCTCTCTAGGAGATACCATAATGTATAATTATCATGGATGGACTCTAAACTCTCTCTAGGAGAGACCATAATGTATAATTATCATGGATGGACTCTAAACTCTCTCTAGGAGAGACCATAATGTATAATTATCATGGATGGACTCTAAACTCTCTCTAGGAGAGACCATAATGTATAATTATCATGGATGGACTCTAAACTCTCTCTAGGAGAGACCATAATGTATAATTATCATGGATGGACTCTAAACTCTCTCTAGGAGAGACCATAATGTATAATTATCATGGATGGACTCTAAACTCTCTCTAGGAGAGACCATAATGTATAATTATCATGGATGGACTCTAAACTCTCTCTAGGAGAGACCATAATGTATAATTATGTGGATTTCGATCAAAACTAGATGACGGCCAGTCTTCAGCTCTGATAGTCAGAAAAGCAAGAAAACAAAATGCTAACATTAAAATTTAATTAATTAAGAAATTAGACATGTTTGGTTGTTTCTGCACAAAATGCAGGATACAAGTGTATGGGGAAGGGTTGGCTCGATGGCAATACTCGACTAATAATTGGCTGTTGATTTATTGTTGTCATCTTACCTGTTGACCAGTTCTCGGTTCCTACACTCGAAGTCCGGCGGAGGGATGTAGGCATGTATGGGTGCCGGAAACGATTCCCCCGCAGAGTTGGTGAAGGTGAGGCGGGTGCCGGAGTCCCTCGGCTTGGCCTGCACCCGGGCCGCGAACCCGGCCCCGTCGACCGCCGGAGCCGCGCCGACCCCGCCCCCGTTGACCGCCGGAGCCGCGCCGACCCCGCCCTTGCCCAGCGGCGGGTAGTCCTTGCCCAGCGGAGGGTAGTCCTTGGCCTTCATGGTGAAGTCCTTCTTCTTGGCAGGAGCGGAGAGGACGGGAGGAGGCTCGGCGACCACGGAACTCAGTTTGGTTTCCGCTGCGGTTATCTTATTATTATTTGTTAAAATGGAATCTCTATCGACTCTTACATCACCGAAAGCACCGTTCACGTGATACTCGATATTGTTCTCTTTTTTAGCAATATTGTTCTGTTTCTTTCGTTCTTTTTTACTAGCTTTGGAAGTACTATCGGTTTGGGGAGGGGGAGGAGGCCGGGGTTTGGGGACGGGTTGCGGTTTGGGGACGGGTTGGGTTTGTTTTTTTGCTTTAGTCTTTATTGCGAGAGACGGGAAGTCCAATATGGGGTTGAAGGATTGTTGTTTGGGCGGTTGTGGCGGCTCACTGTTTCCCGGTTTGGGTTTTTCTTTGGTCTTGGAGACAGTGATCCACTTGGGAGCGGAAGGGGCGGCGACGGAAGGAGACAGCGCAGGGAACGCTTCTTCACTAAGATGTGTCTTCTTGCTGGATTGAGATGGCGGATTCTTCTTCAGACTTTGCATTTCTTGACTGGTAATCATAGCCACCTGTAAATTGTAATATTTTAATCACACCTATTCCAAAAACGACGTTATACATATATTAAATAAGTGAGAGTAAATATGTAATATTACAATATCTTTATTATTTGTACAGCAGCTAAAGTCCTAAGAAAGCGTTCCTTTTATAGCATTTTCAACATTTCGTAGCAACTGCGTGAAATGGGGTTTTTGTTAAGAAATTCCACTTTTATTAACAATTTCTAACATTTCTTTAAAAAAACGAGCGGTGAGGCTACTTTTTGACAAGTAACAAATCAATTGACAATGTATTATGGTCTTTGAGTTCATTACATAAAATCGTTTAAAATACATTTTAAACAAATATAATATAAACTATAAAGTATACAACAATCTAAACAAACCATTTCCTATGTTAAATGCCATCTGTCAAAAAGTAACATCAATAACCCTCCTATCAACACGGCACTGACATACGAAATTAGCATCAAATGTTGGAATTTTCATTAAACGAACGACTTGTGAACGCGGCGAATTGTGTAACACTGACAGATTGTGTTGCCGCTTCGTTTGTTGTTGATTGTCAAAAGATTTGTTTTCTTTTGCTTGAGTAACAAACATAATTGTAATTTGTAATTAATGATAAAAAGTTTGAAACTTTTTAGTTTATTTATTTATTTATAAACTCTTTATTGCACAAAATAACTTAAAAAGTAGTGTACAAGGGCGAACGGCATTTTATAACAGCTAACCTTTGGGAGTGTGGCAGAGGATTTCGGGTGCATTAAGATACATACAATTACTTAAGAATACTTAAATACTATTACATAAATACTTAGATGATATATAATTAAAACAATATATATAATAAACATAAATATATATTATGTATAAATATATAAACACAGCTAATAGATAGATACTAGTATTATATTACATAGGTACTTGTAGTTATTATGACAAATTATTTTGTTTATTTAAAAAGTGAGCAATGAGTAGATTTTTAAACACATTTCTTGAAGGCGCCCGTCTAATGACTAGTGGAAGCTTGTTCCACTCTCGAGCAGCGAAAACAGTAAAGGAATCTGAATATCTGCTAGAAGTGTGAGGGTATTTTCTTACATCTTCAACTGTTGTGAAATGCGTAAAAGTGTTATTACATTTATGTTTGCTTTGACATTGTTACTGCATGGCAATACGTATTTTTTTGCCATCAATTAACAGTCAAGAAACAATGAATTCGAAATAAGCTAATTTGAACTTCTGCTACAAAAGGTATATTATTCAAACAAGGACTTTTTCAAAGATAAGTGACATTATATACTTAGCAACTATTTATTATAACTTATTGTTTTTTCGAAGATAAGTGACATTATATACTTAGCAACTATTTATTATAACTTATTGTTTTTTCGAAGATAAGTGACATTATATACTTAGCAACTATTTATTATAACTTATTGTTTTTTCGAAGATAAGTGACATTATATACTTAGCAACTATTTATTATAACTTATTGTTTTTTCGAAGATAAGTGACATTATATACTTAGCAACTATTTATTATAACTTATTGTTTTTTCGAAGATAAGTGACATTATATACTTAGCAACTATTTATTATAACTTATTGTTTTTTCGAAGATAAGTGACATTATATACTTAGCAACTATTTATTATAACTTATTGTTTTTTCGAAGATAAGTGACATTATATACTTAGCAACTATTTATTATAACTTATTGTTTTTTCGAAGATAAGTGACATTATATACTTAGCAACTATTTATTATAACTTATTGTTTTTTCGAAGATAAGTGACATTATATACTTAGCAACTATTTATTATAACTTATTGTTTTTTCGAAGATAAGTGACATTATATACTTAGCAACTATTTATTATAACTTATTGTTTTTTCGAAGATAAGTGACATTATATACTTAGCAACTATTTATTATAACTTATTGTTTTTTCGAAGATAAGTGACATTATATACTTAGCAACTATTTATTATAACTTATTGTTTTTTCGAAGATAAGTGACATTATATACTTAGCAACTATTTATTATAACTTATTGTTTTTTCGAAGATAAGTGACATTATATACTTAGCAACTATTTATTATAACTTATTGTTTTTTCGAAGATAAGTGACATTATATACTTAGCAACTATTTATTATAACTTATTGTTTTTTCAAAGATAAGTGACATTATATACTTAGCAACTATTTATTATAACTTATTGTTTTTTCGAAGATAAGTGACATTATATACTTAGCAACTATTTATTATAACTTATTGTTTTTTCGAAGATAAGTGACATTATATACTTAGCAACTATTTATTATAACTTATTGTTTTTTCGAAGATAAGTGACATTATATACTTAGCAACTATTTATTATAACTTATTGTTTTTTCGAAGATAAGTGACATTATATACTTAGCAACTATTTATTATAACTTATTGTTTTTTCGAAGATAAGTGACATTATATACTTAGCAACTATTTATTATAACTTATTGTTTTTTCGAAGATAAGTGACATTATATACTTAGCAACTATTTATTATAACTTATTGTTTTTTCGAAGATAAGTGACATTATATACTTAGCAACTATTTATTATAACTTATTGTTTTTTCGAAGATAAGTGACATTATATACTTAGCAACTATTTATTATAACTTATTGTTTTTTCGAAGATAAGTGACATTATATACTTAGCAACTATTTATTATAACTTATTGTTTTTTCGAAGATAAGTGACATTATATACTTAGCAACTATTTATTATAACTTATTGTTTTTTCGAAGATAAGTGACATTATATATTTAGCAACTATTTATTATAACTTATTGTTTTTTCGAAGATAAGTGACATTATATACTTAGCAACTATTTATTATAACTTATTGTTTTTTCGAAGATAAGTGACATTATATACTTAGCAACTATTTATTATAACTTATTGTTTTTTCGAAGATAAGTGACATTATATACTTAGCAACTATTTATTATAACTTATTGTTTTTTCGAAGATAAGTGACATTATATATTTAGCAACTATTTATTATAACTTATTGTTTTTTCGAAGATAAGTGACATTATATACTTAGCAACTATTTATTATAACTTATTGTTTTTTCGAAGATAAGTGACATTATATATTTAGCAACTATTTATTATAACTTATTGTTTTTTCGAAGATAAGTGACATTATATACTTAGCAACTATTTATTATAACTTATTGTTTTTTCGAAGATAAGTGACATTATATACTTAGAAAATATTTATTATAACTTATTGTTTTTTCGAAGATAAGTGACATTATATACTTAGCAACTATTTATTATAACTTATTGTTTTTTCGAAGATAAGTGACATTATATATTTAGCAACTATTTATTATAACTTATTGTTTTTTCGAAGATAAGTGACATTATATACTTAGCAACTATTTATTATAACTTATTGTTTTTTCGAAGATAAGTGACATTATATACTTAGAAAATATTTATTATAACTTATTGTTTTTTCGAAGATAAGTGACATTATATACTTAGCAACTATTTATTATAACTTATTGTTTTTTCGAAGATAAGTGACATTATATACTTAGCAACTATTTATTATAACTTATTGTTTTTTCGAAGATAAGTGACATTATATACTTAGCAACTATTTATTATAACTTATTGTTTTTTCGAAGATAAGTGACATTATATACTTAGAAAATATTTATTATAACTTATTGTTTTTTCGAAGATAAGTGACATTATATACTTAGCAACTATTTATTATAACTTATTGTTTTTTCGAAGATAAGTGACATTATATACTTAGCAACTATTTATTATAACTTATTGTTTTTTCGAAGATAAGTGACATTATATACTTAGCAACTATTTATTATAACTTATTGTTTTTTCGAAGATAAGTGACATTATATACTTAGCAACTATTTATTATAACTTATTGTTTTTTCGAAGATAAGTGACATTATATATTTAGCAACTATTTATTATAACTTATTGTTTTTTCGAAGATAAGTGACATTATATACTTAGCAACTATTTATTATAACTTATTGTTTTTTCGAAGATAAGTGACATTATATATTTAGCAACTATTTATTATAACTTATTGTTTTTTCGAAGATAAGTGACATTATATACTTAGCAACTATTTATTATAACTTATTGTTTTTTCGAAGATAAGTGACATTATATACTTAGCAACTATTTATTATAACTTATTGTTTTTTCGAAGATAAGTGACATTATATACTTAGCAACTATTTATTATAACTTATTGTTTTTTCGAAGATAAGTGACATTATATACTTAGCAACTATTTATTATAACTTATTGTTTTTTCGAAGATAAGTGACATTATATATTTAGCAACTATTTATTATAACTTATTGTTTTTTCGAAGATAAGTGACATTATATACTTAGCAACTATTTATTATAACTTATTGTTTTTTCGAAGATAAGTGACATTATATATTTAGCAACTATTTATTATAACTTATTGTTTTTTCGAAGATAAGTGACATTATATACTTAGCAACTATTTATTATAACTTATTGTTTTTTCGAAGATAAGTGACATTATATACTTAGAAAATATTTATTATAACTTATTGTTTTTTCGAAGATAAGTGACATTATATACTTAGCAACTATTTATTATAACTTATTGTTTTTTCGAAGATAAGTGACATTATATATTTAGCAACTATTTATTATAACTTATTGTTTTTTCGAAGATAAGTGACATTATATACTTAGCAACTATTTATTATAACTTATTGTTTTTTCGAAGATAAGTGACATTATATACTTAGAAAATATTTATTATAACTTATTGTTTTTTCGAAGATAAGTGACATTATATACTTAGCAACTATTTATTATAACTTATTGTTTTTTCGAAGATAAGTGACATTATATACTTAGCAACTATTTATTATAACTTATTGTTTTTTCGAAGATAAGTGACATTATATACTTAGCAACTATTTATTATAACTTATTGTTTTTTCGAAGATAAGTGACATTATATACTTAGAAAATATTTATTATAACTTATTGTTTTTTCGAAGATAAGTGACATTATATACTTAGCAACTATTTATTATAACTTATTGTTTTTTCGAAGATAAGTGACATTATATACTTAGCAACTATTTATTATAACTTATTGTTTTTTCGAAGATAAGTGACATTATATACTTAGCAACTATTTATTATAACTTATTGTTTTTTCGAAGATAAGTGACATTATATATTTAGCAACTATTTATTATAACTTATTGTTTTTTCGAAGATAAGTGACATTATATACTTAGCAACTATTTATTATAACTTATTGTTTTTTCGAAGATAAGTGACATTATATATTTAGCAACTATTTATTATAACTTATTGTTTTTTCGAAGATAAGTGACATTATATACTTAGCAACTATTTATTATAACTTATTGTTTTTTCGAAGATAAGTGACATTATATATTTAGCAACTATTTATTATAACTTATTGTTTTTTCGAAGATAAGTGACATTATATACTTAGCAACTATTTATTATAACTTATTGTTTTTTCGAAGATAAGTGACATTATATACTTAGCAACTATTTATTATAACTTATTGTTTTTTCGAAGATAAGTGACATTATATACTTAGCAACTATTTATTATAACTTATTGTTTTTTCGCAATATTAAATTCACAATTTACCTTGGATGGTTGAATGGACCCAGTGCCGAGACTGGGATAGTCATCTCTTGGCATCCCGAGGGAGGGGAAGTCATCTTCAAAGATGGGTGGCTTCTTCTGAGGAGGAAGGGAGACCCGTGGTCCACTGGTTTGAGTGAGACGGAAGTTGCTAGCACTGGTCGGCTGGCTGTGGACTTGGATTGACACTCCGGGCTTAGCTGGAATAACATATCTAGTGTTAGATTCTACTAGTATTGTAACAGAATGTAATTTAGTTTGGTTTTTATTTATACGTTTTAAGTGGATTTTTCTTTATTCGTTGACACGGCATTTATTTTATACATATTTAACGGTAGCAATTTTGTTAGAAATATTTTTAACCTGTTAACAGTACTTCATCCACATCACAACCTCTACAACAGAGGCTTCGACCTCCACTGCTGAAGATGAGCTTCCAGAACCCAATTCTGGAGAATTTGGCATTTCTTTGCCACGCTACCTGGCCAGATTGGTTTCATTTTTTTTACCATTTATTTTCCATAAGTTAGTGGAATCAGAACGATAACTCAACGTGCGCTCCTACTCACGGAAACGGTGTGAAGCTGTAAGAAATGGTTATGTTTTTTGGTACAAGCTGGGGTTTAACCTTTAGAATGAAAGACAACGGTTTAACAACTGAACAACCATTAATCTCCACCGGTGGTCTTATTTTATAAGGTAAACCGGATTGACAACAAAAAGGTAACATTTTGCCTTTACTAGATTTACACAAGTGGATATGAGATTTGATAGTCATATTACTTACAGTTCCTAAGTATGGAAGCTGCAACCGGGGTGGCAGCAGGTCTCGGAGAGGGGCTCGGGACAGGGGCAGACCCGTCCAGGGCTGGGAAGTTACGGTCATTACGGGTCAGACCAGCAGCCCCTGGACACAGGAATAATGATAAAACACTGATAATTATAATAGATTATGTAATATAACACAATACTATGGTGAGTGCTCGGAATCCCTTCCTCTCCATTCCGCAACCGAACCACACACAGACGTCAGAATATGCACCCACATACCGTAGGTCTGTCGCACAATAAATATGTGGAATGCTCTATTAGCCTCTGTGTTTCCACTTTCCTATAACCTGGAGTCCTTCAACCGAAATATAAAAAAGTATATTATAGTCAAGCCGGCAGAGTTAGTGACTGATGTCAGTCATGGGTGTCCGATTCCAGTTGCTAACATTTATGGACCTTGCGTGCCACTTACCATCAGGAGGGTGCAAGCCAATGTCGCAAGCATATCTCGTGCTAGTATTTAGATGGTAGGATAATCGTCAACGAATTATGGTTGTGTTTTATCACTAATGAATCATTCCATAAAAACATTGACAATTATTCCACGTTCTTGGTACGTTAAATTGTTAATTTTTGGTGTATTTTACATTTGTATAATTTTCAATATCAGGAAATTGTATCAATATCAGGGGTTGTATTTTTTTTTAAAAGTAATTTGTATAGATTGTGTGAGTACTTTTGCGCCACCCAGTAGTATATGGATCATTAATGTGACCCCCTGAGGGTACATACATACCTTGGTAAACCCTGGAGGGGGCGGCCAGCAAGATAGGCGCGGTGGGCGGGTTGTTGATGAGGCTGGGGAACTGTTCCACACTGCCAGTGTCTATGCGGGGGGACACCACACAGGACTCCGACAGCGGGCACATGGTTGTGTCCACCCTGACGACAAATACTTTATTTACTTAATGTCACCATCATCGACATCACAGCCTGTGTCTCTCCAGTACTGAAGGGGAATTCGTCCCACTCTGCGTCGCGTACGTAGTCTCCACTCTAGAATCAGTTCGCCCCATCGGTTATGCAATAGATGTGTCCGGTTCGTAGCCATTTCAGCTTGCCAATTTTGAAAGTTATGTCTGTCACTTTGGTTCTCTGACGAATTTCGAATCGTTTCGAATTCTATCGATCAGAGATATACCAAGTATAGCTTTCTCCATAGCTCGCTGAGCGACCTTGAATTTATGAACCAGACCTATTGTCAGTGACACGGCCCATTTACAGCTATGAATTTATGTTTAATTGACATATCATTATTATTATTTAGATTATAAGATGACGTCTTTTTTTTATTATTTTATTATTATTATTTTTTTGTTTTTTGTTTTATACATTTATAAATTATCTGACATATGTATATAATTTCTATACATCATAATTATTAAGTATTTAGAATGTAAACTGACACGGCCTCTTTACAGCCACGATCTTATTTAAGTAGTTTCTAAGTTAGTTAGTTTATTTGCTTATAGCAATAATGTTGTGCATAGCATACATAAATGTGGATTATTGCCTGTTTACGGTCCAACCATTATTACCACTTAGATTAGTACATATGTTTTGAAAATTGTATTGATTTAATTAGTTCTGACTGTATCCAAGTTGTTTTGAGAGAAACAATGGAAATAAATTATTTTGATTTGATTTGTCTACGTCTATGCTCCGTACGACATAACCGGAAGGACGCACTGGTTAAAGACCTCCGAGGTGGTGTGGACGATAAGAGGATGTTGCGGAGTTTCCCGAAAGCCGCCCATCCTAGCTGAAGGCGTTTGTCGGCTTATTTGTTGCCGAAGTTGGCTGCACCTAATTGGATATGGCCTCCGGTTGACAATTTTTATTTTATGTATCGGTGGCTAAAACCTGTAGAAGTAAATCGTTACATGCAATAGTTTGATGCAGATATTAATAAGTTTTTGGACTTTGGTTAAAGTGAACATGTTTACATGAATGACTTAATTAGTACTGAAAGTCAAGTTTCAACAAAATATAGGAATTATTTATCAATCTTAACCTGAATTACCTCTGTCCCCCGGGGTGTGGAGTGATGTTGAACTGCAGCCCCAACGTGCGGACCTGTCTGGTAGCGGCCCGAGCCATACCGCGGGAGTGGATGTTGGTCTTATGAGCTGGATACATAATCAACTTGTTAACAGAAAGATAAATCCATGTAGTTGTTGGTAAACGAGACTTCCTTTAGTAATCAGGCAAGCTCCATCTCTCAGAATATTTAAATACAAGTTATGCAATTTAGATCGCCATTATTTTTCTACTGTGTATTAATTATTAATGCGCCATCATCATCATCAGGCTGTGTCTCTCCACTGTTATAGGCCTACAGGAAGACTCGCCATTGCAAGCGGTTTTTTGCAACCCTCATCGTTCCCCAACCAGCGACCTTCTTTAGGTCATTCGTCCATCTGGCGGGTGGCCTCTCTCGACTCTAGAACCCGTTTGCCCCATCGGCCGTCGGTCCTGCGGCAGATGTGTCCGGCCCATTGCCAATTCAGCTTACTAATAATAATATCAAATTCTATCTATCAGAGAAATAGCATAGTTATTTCCAAGCTCGCTGAACGACCTTGAATTTGTGGACCAGATCCACTGTCAGTGTCCACGTCTCTGCTCCATACGGCATTACGGGGAGGACGCGAAAAGACTCTTTTCTTCAGACATTGTGGTATGGACGATGACAGGAGTTTCCCCAATGTCGCCACGAAATTGATGTATGTATGTTTATATTTATTTAATTTGTATTAGGCTATATCTATTCACTTGTATTATATTTAATTGGTACAAATTTGAATATTTATTTATTCTCATTATGCTAGAATATTATTTCTACGTCCGCTTATAATAGTTCCTCAACACAAAGGTTAGTTGGTAGCTTGCTTTTGTGCGTTGTTCATATAATATGATTATTCAATATATACTATCATATAATATGATTATTCAATATATACTATCATATAATATGATTATGCCACTTGCCCCAATACTGTAGATATTATGCCACTTGCCCCAATACTGTAGATATTCTTTTTACAGTTTGCTATTATATTTATGTAATAAATGTTTTATATTTTATTAGTATTTGTTCCACTGTTTTGGAGAAATGAAGTGAATTAATAATATAGAATGTGTAGGTGAATCTTTATGTAATAATAAGAAAGTGACAAAGAGGTTATAAAATCCTTCCTCAGGAAAGATGAAGAGCATGAATACAGAGTGCACGCGATGACTCTAGAAGTTCAAAATGACTGGCTAACTTTGGGCGATTTTTGCATCCCTCCAACCCTAAAGTTGCGCACACTAATGTACGATTGGTCTCCGGCGTTGCTAAAGTTCTACCTAAACGCTTTTCAAATGTCCCTCCCGGACCAGAGTAATCTGGTAAGGTGGGGAAAAGCTACGGAAAAGAACTGTACATTGTGTAGTGCTGCCATAGGAACTGCTAGACACACACTTGTAGGGTGCGTTACTACACATACATATACATACATATCTTCACGCCAGATCCCTTGCGGGGTAGGCAGAGACAATTGAGCGCCATTTGACACGATCACGACATACTTCTTTCGCTTCGTCAACATTCATTAACCTCTTCATACATGCCCTTTGGTTACGAAGACTTTTTAATGCACCTTCAGTCAGTGTTTTATTTATTTGATCGTGATATGTGAGTCTCGGTCTGCCAGGGCCTCTTTTACCCACAACTTTCGCATTATATATCTGGTTCGTCAATCTTTCATCGCTCATCCTTTCAACATGCCCGAACCATCGTAGCATGCCTTTCCTTATTTTTGTCCCTATGCTTTCCTTCATACCAACCCTTTTCCGTATTTCGACGTTACGTATGCGGTCCGCCAAAGTGACGCCACATATCCGCCGCAACGACCGCATTTCTACTGCATTAACCCTACTCTCATGTGTATTCTGACGTATCCACGTCTCGCTTCCATACATCAGTGTTGGTACCAACATGGCATTGTGTATGGCGAGCCGAGCTTTGTCACTGACATTTCGACTGCCGATCAGTGACCCCAGGGCACCGTTAACACTATTTCCCGCGTTCACTCTTCTTTCAACGTCCCTATCGTACTTCCCATTCGCAGTGAAAACACTGCCCAGATATATAATGACTCTAGAAGTTCAAAATGACTGGCTAACTTTGGGCGATTTTTGCATCCCTCCAACCCTAAAGTTGCGCACACTAATGTACGATTGGTCTCCGGCGTTGCTAAATTTCTACCTAAACGCTTTTCAAATGTCCCTCCCGGACCAGAGTAATCTGGTAAGGTGGGGAAAAGCTACGGAAAAGAACTGTACATTGTGTAGTGCTGCCATAGGAACTGCTAGACACACACTTGTAGGGTGCGTTACTCTCCTAGAAAAGGGCTATTACTCACGCCGACATGACAAAGTCCTAGGTGTTATCCGTGAAGCAGTAAGTCTTTCTATTGCAAGAGCCAGAAAGGGACTGACTACAAATAAAACTTTGACCACATTTGTAAAGGAAGGGCAAAGCACGAAAACTAAATGCAAGCCCACCTCGATCCTTGGCGCCGCATCAGACTGGAAAATTCTCATGGATACATTTGAACACCATTATAGGATCCCAGATGAACTAGCTGTATCAGCCTATAGGCCAGACATCTTAGTGTTTTCTCGGAACTTGAAAAAAGTTATCCTTATTGAACTTACCGTTCCGTGGGAATCAAATATTCCAAAAGACCACAACATGAAGTCGAATAAATATTATGATCTCACAGAAGAAATGATCAGGAACGGGTTCAAGACTCAGCTTTACGCAGTGGAAGTTGGTGCAAGAGGAGTTCCAGCAAAATCTTTGCATCACTTACTGAAAGAATTGGGCCTAAGCAGGTCTGCCGTCAATACATTTATGGAACGAGCTTCCAAGACGGCATTAACGGAATCATACAGTATTTGGTTGGGTAGGGAGACAAGTAGAATGGTGGATGGTGAGCGTATTATCGCGCAATAGAAAAAAAAGGAGGCCTCCTTTTCTTAAACCAGCCAATTGTCGGTCGCAAGCCCGAGACACCATTCTTCTCATCTCTTACCCACACACGATGGACCCGGCACCCGCACGGTGAATCCATGGAATGCTTAGAAATTTGTCTTCTCTCTTATATTTTTTATTTATTTAAATACTTTATTACATTTAAAAACCTGGTACATAGGCTATATATAACGCCATAAGGCATTCTTCTCCAGCGAACCTTGGGGGTCATGGAAAGTGGATTGGCAGGAAGAAGAAAAATAAGAAAATAACTTTCATTACTAATGTAACTAATAATGTCCTCTCATTATTCTGGAAATAAGTTGTAATACTCGCTGATAATGTTGCTTTATCATTGTATTACCAGTAAGGAGGTTTTCACTTTAAATTATAAATATAATACTCTGCCTCCGTGGTCTAGCGGTTAAGTCTGTGGATTTAGACTCGGAGGTACCGGGTTCGATTCCTGGTCGGGACACAAAAATATGTATTGATGTTAATAAATACATTTAATTTATTTGTGATATTTCTCGAGTTTGGTACGCTGGAGACAACGACGAGCTTGCCACTTGTCATGATTGGCCGGCAGTAAAGTTGGCTAAATGTGAATCTGCTTCTTTATAAGTGTGGTTTCTGACCACCCCGAAAGGGAAACGGTCGTGATGATACCTTTTTTCTATAAATATAATAATAAGATTTTCATCATCATCATCAGCCTGTATCTCCACTGCTGGATGTAGGCCTCCCCTAAGGCTCGCCACTTAACGCGATCTTTCGCTACCCTCATCCAACCCCCACCAGCGACCTTCTTTAGGTCATCTGTCCATCTGGCGGGGGGTCGTCCCACTCTGCGTCTTCCCGTACGTGGTCTCCACTCTAGAACCCGTTTGCCCCATCGATCGTCGGTTCTGCGGCAGATGTGTCCGGCCCATTGCCACTTCAGCTTGCTAATTTTAAAAGCTATGTCTGTAACTTTCGTTCTCTGACGAATATCAACGTTTCGAATTCTATCCATCAGAGATACACCAAGCATAGCTCTCTCCATGGCTCGCTGAGCGACCTTGAATTTATGGACCAGACCCACTGTTAGTGTCCACGTCTCTGCTCCTTACGACATTACCGGGAGGACGCACTGGTTAAAGACCTTAGTCTTTAAACATTGTGGTATAGACGATGAGAGGATGTGCCGGAGTTTCCCGAATGCCGCCCATCCTAGCTGAATGCGTCTGTCGGCTTCTTTGCTGAAGTTGGCTGCTCCTAATTGGATAGTCTGCCCGAGGTATACGTAATTTTGCACAACTTCGAGAGTGTCGTTTCCTATGCAGATTGGCCTCGGCTTCACATGATCATGAATAATAAGATTTTAACATTGAAAATAATTTTAACAAAATTTGTGTGCCAGAACTAACTTACTATTAATATTTACTATTACCATGTCCTATGCAAATAAGTAATTTCATTTCATTTCATAAGTTCATTCATTACAAACAAATGTTTCCTCTTTATAATATTAGTTAAGAAAACGTTTAAATAACAGTGACTATAGTTGTGAGTGGGAAAGTTTTATAACAACATGGAGGTAATTAGTAGTAATCCTAAAAGTAATGACAAATAATTAGGCTATTGTTTACATGCTCGTTACCAATGTTATGATAACATACCGCATTGCATAACATTATACAACAAGTATTTATTATCCTATAGATATTAATGATATCTATAGGATACTATACTTTCAAATATAATCATAAATTAACTATATCAGTTTGAATAATATCCAAAAGCTGGCAACACAAGACTCTAAACACAATTTTATTAATTATCAAAAATGTTTTTTTTCTCCTTTCCTATTTTTCCATTTATCTTAGAAGGGTTTAACGATTCTGAATCCCTCCGCAACACAATTCAAAATTTTCAAAGATTTTGCTAGTTTTTAGGGTTTAGTTTTAAGAAATGTAGTCCATCAAATTACTAGAAAATACAATTTTAAACATATATTAATCATAATAGATTAGTTTTAGTAAAATAAAGTAAAATTGTTCTCAATTATTTTGCAATTTTTCTTTGTCAATAATTAGGTATATGGATAGAAGACAAATTTCTAAGCATTCCATGGATTTACCGTGCGGGTGCCGGGTCCATCGTATGAGGGTAAGAGATAAGAAGAATGGTGAATTTAATTTCTTTATCACAAATAAATTATTGTGTCCCCACCAGGAATCGAACCCTAAATCCACGAACTTAAATGCTAGACCAAAATAAAATAAAGACAAATTTCCTATCAAAAGACCCGAATGGTAAATCAATGGAATGCTAAATGTCTCTTCTTTGTCTTCTCTTGACCACTATATTTATGGTAATGACATCTAAAGAAATGTCACATACCTCGTAAATCTATTTCGCTTCTAAAAACAGAAGTCAAATGTTGATCTGCACACTCTCCTTCCTCGCACAGGTAGTGATCAGTCCGGAAGTGTTTGGCGAGCGAGTCGTGCGAGGGGTAGTACTGATTCCTCCCGTCCGCGTCACACAGGTGGCAGTACAGGTGCTCCTTGCGCAGGTGCCGGTACAGGTCATCCGCGTCCATGAACCGATCCTCACAGAACTCGCACAGCGGGTGGCCCCTGGATATATTGCATAATACAAATTATCAGGAATGGATTTAACAAATTTTACAGGACCAGGCTGTAATACCGTTGTCTTACAATAGACTAGAACGGCATTACAATGGTTAAGACATCGCAAAACAATTTTTAGGAAGAAAAATATGTCAGCCATTAGTTTATGAGAACAAGCTTCTAAGTTGGAATTGAGCAGAGCTAAAAATAATAATGACAATATTGCAACAAATTTAAAAAACTGTATAGAGGCCATTCACATTCCGCAGAGGAGGACCACAACATTAGCCTAAACTAATATTAAGGTTTAAGAGAAGAAATGATCACGAACGGATTTAAGACAATAATATGGACAGTACAACAATGGTTAAAAAAATATGTAACAATATAAACTGACACGGCCCGGTTACAGCCATAAAGATAATATGTTTAAATTGACATATTAATTCATGGTTATTATTATTTAGATTGCAAGCTGACACAGCTTTTACAGATACATATTTATATTTATGGACATATAATTATTACTTGAAATTGTTATTTGAAAATATTTGAATTTGACTAGATTGTAAGCTAGCACGGCCTTTTTACAGCCACTAATTAATTTTTATGGACATAGATATTATTATTATTAGATTGTAAGCTGACACAGCCTTTTTACATTCATGTCATATGGTGTCTTAGAAAAAGTTGCTTGTTTCTATCAATAGAATCACATTAGTCTAACGTAAGATCATACAAGGTCAACCCATTTACCAAAAACAGTTTCGAGAGCCAGTTGTTTTCTTGTTTACATTTTTTTTGCTATCTTGAATGAAGTTTAAAATATGTTGGAGGGTGGGGACTTTCATCTCATTGTCCATTACAATTTCATAAGCATAGGCGACCACTATTAATCAATAATAGTCACCTGTGAGAGGTGTCATCAAGATCTCCCTTGCGCCTGTGGTGAGCTAACTCTTGGCGTGTGTAACACTTTCTTTCACAGGTGAAAATCTGAAAATAACATTAATTTAAAAAAAATAGTATTACAACAGTTTATTTGAATAACAAATTAGAAGAACATACCCTAAGATGAGTGACGCAGAGATCACAGAAGTAGCGTTCGTGAGCTTTTCTCATGTGGTCGGTGAGAGCTCCAAAGTTCCTGAAGGGTGGTATCTTCTCACACATCTTACATTTGTGTCCGAGCAACATCATGTAGGCATCCCTTATTTCATCACTACAGAATGCTATCTTGTAACTTCTGTCAAACAAATCATCCTTGAACAGTTTGTTCCGCAACTCTTTGTATGGTTCAATGTAGTCCGTAAACACAACCTGAATAACACATATTTTTTTATAAATTTATATAACATTTGATAAATATGGAAGTATGGAAGTCCGCTGAAGGAGTAAAGGTCACGTACAATGGTCCAATGGAGACTAAGTGCGGAAAAGGCACCGTAATCACAATCACACAATCACAATATGGAAGTTAACAGAGCAGAAAACCCACAAAAATAAACTACAATGTCAACCAAATATATTATTATTTCAAACCGTCTGGCCGTGTGAAGAAGGTAAAATTCTCCAAGAATATATATATATATATACAGAGAGAGAGAGAATTCTAGTAGTGGAGGTCTAGAGCTGTGACACACATGGAGCTCAACATTTCTGACAAAAATAAACCACGGCTGACTAACAATAACCACAGCAAAGTAACTTGGAAATCAAAAATCATAACACAATATTTCATAACATTTATTTTGACTACAATATGTGGCCTTGAATGATTTACACCTGAGCTGTTTTTTAAAGTCACAAGTGCAATACAATTCTTAATTGTCAAGGTGATTTTTTTATACAGCATTTGACATGTGCCAATCTGATGGTAAACAGTATGCACAACCGTATGTCCAAGAATAGGAGCAAAAATCATTAATTATCAATAAAAATCATCCACTGCTTTGACATACAAGACTATTCATAAAATATGAACACAGGAGGTCTAGAACTGTGTTCTAGGTCACTCGTTAAGTTTGTTTCCTGTTATTCCACGCTTTCACAACACTTTACTGGACCATTTGGCTAATTTTGCCATGCTAGCCAGACCTGTTGGCAAGTGTAAATTTCATAAAGTTTCCACTAGTTGTTGTTGGCTTAATGTGGTCTCCTCTTTAGGGAACTGTGGTCTATGACAAAAATACATATGTGTATTTCTCGTTGGTACATGTCGGGATTCGAAACGAGTCACATTTTGATTTTAAGTAAAACGTTGGTTCGGTTATGAAACATAATTGCTTCAAGAGGTATCTTAGTTAAAATCATGTTATTCATAGGTTATCGACGCACATACCCTTGCTAGTTCCTGCCGACATATAGGACACTCGTTCTGCACGCACAGGACTCTCATACGAGTGGAACACTCGAAACACACGGGGTGGTCACATTCTCCAATAGAATAATACAACACATTCTTGAAGCATACAACACAACTACTATTATCATTTGTCTGAGAGTCAGCCATTGTAGTCTGCTGTTGGAGGATCTCCTTTGACACTGCTGACCTAAAACTAAAAGATTTATAAGGCTTTATAACCAAACAAATAGCTGAAATTATATATTTTTACAAAAACCTACGTAAGAGAAATGCACAGCAGAAAAACGAAATTGACTGACTGACAGATAAAGGTAATGTTGCCTATTACTTGTTCTGTGATGTTGCCAAATAATTATAAAAATATATACATTATAATATTATAATATTTTGTAAACATTTTAAAGTACATATATACCGTGAAAATAAACTAAATAAAATACCTAAATGCTATGTTCAACTTAAAAGCAAATAAAGCAAAGCTTAAAAGCTTACATTTTAAAGCGCTTAAAGCGACAAGTCAAACATAGGTGCTATGTTCATTGCAAACGCCAAGTTGAATGATTTTCAAAGCGAAAAAAAGTGAAAAAAAGCGCTTGAAGCGACAAGAAAAACACAGGGAGGAAAAGAACCTTGCTATGTTCGACTTGAAAGCAAAGCACAAAGTAAAGCAAAGCTCGCTTTTTGCTTAAAATCTATGAAACCCATAAAGCAATGCCAAGTCGAACAACTTTCAATGCAAAAATAATAACGCTTAAAGATATAAGTCAAACCTAACCTAACCTGCTATATTTTTTTTTTTTTTTATTTGTCTTTAAAGGACATTGTACAGAATACATCAGTCCTAAACACGTAATTTATTTGCATAATATATGTTCATAACAGAGTTCATAACCGAGTTGGGGATCATCAAATTCCAGATGCTGCAGAATTTGATGCTTTACTTGGAGTCACTCGCGACACCATAGCTCAAACACGTCGGGTAAAATATGGGAGTTGAAAGCGCGGGAAAACCGCAAAAAAATAAATTGCAACTTGTGCCCCATATTTAAAGTCCAATTTATAGTTTTCCATAATTATTCACATAGTAGCACATTATTAAACCAAGCAACACCACTTTTAACCAATAATATCCACAGTAAATTAATTTACAAAACAATAACTTGCACTTGACATCTCCGCGCAAAATGGCGCGAAAGACTCCAATGCTAACCTGCTATATCGTCTGCTTCACAGATTACAGATTATATATAGACATGTACTACGTAGTATGATTATTAGTCTGTGGTCTGTACTGTTGAATAGTCAACCTCAACGGCCGACTTTTTGAATTTTCATTATTTTAAACGGAAAGCTGCTGATTTGTGTTTGCTTTACAATTCTATTTTAATGTTGTTTTAGGGAGCATTTAGTTATATTTGTGTACTATGTGTGTGATAATAATGTATTACTTTCATTAGATTACTTGCAAAACTCATCAATAAAATATCGACATGTATTTCGAAGTAAGTGAACAAAAGTTATTTAATATAAGAAGCCGTGCTGTATGGTTGTTAGAATAGAATACCGGCGGTAAGGAGGAGAACACTTTAAGCCGTTGGTCACGGTTTCACTAATATCAACTTGTAAAATCATTAAGAAATTTACACCAGTCTGATAATAATCAGATCCTTGCCAGGCGGCGTGGCGAGAAATGACCAAATTTTCTTGAAATAACTAATACTCTGGAAGGCCCATCCTAAGGTCATGTGTGCTATGATGACTTATAATATTAATAATACATTTTTTAGATAAAAAATACACCAGAGCCCCTTAAGCGGCTTCGTAAAGAAAGATCACCTGAGAAGCCCGTCGAGGAAGTGCCACGTCTTGTCCTCGCCCCTTTCTCAAGACCTCCCCAAGTAGTCTTTGAGAATGTTGCTATTGGCTCCACTGTTCATAGGCAGTTACAGATTTTTAATCCCTCTAAGAATTTACAACAGGTAAACATCAGTTTATTATCTAAGGTGTTCATTTACATAAGTACAGAAATTTCTATACTTAAGTGATGAAATACCAGTCTCAAATTATAATATTTATAATTGATTTTCTTTTCAGATAACACTGGGCAGAGTTCCACCAGGCTTGCAAATTCAGTTTCCTCGAGAATGGCTAGAACTGGAGCCTCAAATGTGCTACAGCCTCATCCTTCAATGGACGCCTCCTCAGGCCATTGCCTTGAGAGACACCCTGCGTTTCCTTAATGACAGCCGACGACCCTTTGATGTTATAATTGTCCTTAAAACTTTGGTAAGATCAATGTGTCCTCTTTCTTGCGTTGTTCTCCATAATGCTGATGAAATCATTGTTGGGGGGCTCTATTCAAGAATTAGCGACAATAACGAACGAAAAAATAGTGAGACTTCTTTCAGCAATTAAGTAATTCACAGATTCAGTGTCCTGTTCATTGTATGCTGGAGAGAAGTCAAATGTGTTTTGTTCTTGTGACAAATGAAAAAAAAATCCTTATATGTGATTATAGTTACATTTTACTGGCTGTGGGACCATTATATACTTTAAGATCTAAAATTTTACCACCTCTGTAATAAATAACTAACATATATTATCAGACTGTAATCCAACATGTTATTTTCAGCCTGTCCAAAAAAAAGGTAAAGCTAAGAACACCAAGGTCTCCCCAAGGAAGATCACTAAGAAGCCTGGACTTCGGAAATCTCCTGTTACAAATAAGATCATGTCTTCCACTTTCCAAAAGAATTTTGACATACTCCAAACATCTGTTAAGTACAAAACGGTAAAAACCAGTCACACACCTAGTGTTTATACTGACTATTGTGTGGAACCTTCAGATGATGGAAATCCTTTTGATACTGAGTTTGTCTTTTTTGACACATCTGAAATGTTTTCTAATGTTAAAAGTGCAAAATTACAAACAACTTACAATAAAGAAAACATAACTTATGAAAACAATGACACTCGCAATGTTCTCAAACCATCCACCAACAACTGTGATATATTTAACAATATTACATATACTCCCCTCAAGTGTGCAACTGTTAGGAATGCAAATTTTAAATGTATGTCAAAGTTATTGACAACAAAAAATGATGAATATTGGGACAAGGAAAACATAGCTAATACAAATATGGCTTCTGAAGTCCCCGACAATATCAAGTGGCCATCTTTGGAAAACTGTTCACCTCAGATTTTCAAATATGTAGACAAACCTTACCAAAACAAAAAGATTCCTCAGACATCATCACCTAAAGAATGGGATACTATGAACTTTACTATGAACACTGAATATTCTCATATAAGCAACGATTCGTCTTTACCACACCGATTTTCGACAGAAAAGAAGAATTGTACAAAAATACTGTATAGAGACCAGGACTTTTTATTTGATGGTAATAATCAAAATCCTATTTTTGGTTATCAGACTTTCACAAAGTCGGACTCTCCTAACAACGCCTACCTTGCTATGGACTACCACACGGCCAACCAACCGCCGGAGCCGAGACACCCTAGAAGCAAACAGTCACTGTTGCAGAATCCAAATTTTCAACTTGACAGGTTTCAAACCAATATCGATAAGGCACTAGAAAATTTGTGGAGCACAAACATGTCTCCACAAAGGCCGGTCAGTCCGCAACATTTACAGGCAATAGCTGAGGAGAGCAGTCAAGAGTTTAATAGAACTGACCAACCAATGACGACATACACTGTAAACCGCACATTTGATTCCAATGAGGATAGAAGTTTTCTGTCCAAAACTAAAATCTTAAAAGATTCGTGGTCAAAAAAGTCTGTAAAATGTCAGCCAGAACTGTGGAAAATACCTATTGTACCACAGAAAAAACGAGAGACATTCAATATAAAACGAGATTCTTCTACAATATTAAACCTAACTGACAACCATAAATCAATGATGTCGGTGTCAATTCCAGTAGGTGATGTGTACTCACAATCGTTAACTGTTGATCCGTTTCTGTCCACAACATACTTTTACGACGAGCGGGCAGTTCGTAAATTCGAAACTGAATTTAAGAGATGGTTAAATTATATTCTTACCCCTCCTGCAGAGCTGGACACCAACATTGAACATAAAATTGACTTCGGTAAAGCTTGGATCGAAAATCGTAATAAAGAAATTCCAGTCGCTCCCACAAAGGAGCAGGTATGTAGCAAGTATCACAACAGTCACAGACTCGATGCTTTGCGTAAGTCGGCCCGCATTTTATTCCGAAGTTCAGAAATTAAAGACGTCATTGATAAAATAAATAAACAAATTGATAAGAAATTAATTACTATAAGAAATGATAAGAATCTCCATTTGGATATAGGTTTACAGAAGATCATAATGGAACTTTTGTTATGTTATAATCCTCTTTGGATTCGCATCGGATTGGAAACCATCTATGGACTTGTAATTCCTCTCAAGTCCAATAGTGACATTGAAGGGCTCTCTACCTTCATTATACAAAGAATGTTTAAAAATCCTTATTTAAAAAATAAAAATGGAAAAGGCAATATGCCCAATATGCTCCTACCGGCATATATAGAATCTATTAAGAAATATACCTTGAAGAAGTTTTTCTGCTTGGTGTTTTTCTTAGATCGTGCCAAACAAAACAAAGTCATTGCCCATGATCCATGCCTATTCTGTAGAAATGCTGCTATTAAAGAGAGCAGGGAGATACTGATCCGGTTCACGAGGGAGTTGATTGCCGGAATAGGTGACATAACGAAGCAGCTGCGGACATTGGGCTATGTTGTAAGTCAGAAACAGTCTTATCTCGACGAGTACAAGTATGCCGTCCACAACATAGCCACAGACATCAGGGACGGAGTCAGACTCACAAAAGTTATGGAAATTATATTAGTGAAGAATGGACTTCTCACACAGCTGCGTACACCTGCCATTTCAAGGTTGCAAAAGATCCATAATGTGCAAGTTGCTTTAAATTCTCTTAAAGAGACTGACTTTGTCCTATCTGGCGATATAACTCCTCACGACATTGCCGATGGTCACAGAGAAAAAACATTGTCACTGCTGTGGCAAATTATACACGTTTTTCGAGCACCTCTGTTCCAAATGGCGGCACACGTAATACAAACATGGTGGAGAAAGAAATACGAAGCTATTGTTGCACAGAGGAAAATTGAGGAAGCAATTCTACAACGCAGGCACGATTCGGCCAGCACTCTGCAGCGCTGGTGGAGACGCATACAGTACAACCGCATGGTCGAAATAGAGACGAGACAGTACACAGCTTCGTGTATTATAATACAAAAATATTATAGAATGTGGACATGTAGACGGCGGTTATTAGAATTGAAACGAGGCGTATTGAAAATAGAGACCTGGTGGAGGAACTTGTTGCTGATGAGAGCGGCCAAGAGGTCCCTCGCAGTCCTACAAAGTGAGCGACGGCAACTGACAAATTATTCTGCAACTGTCATACAGAGCAACGTAAAGCGCTGGCTATGTGTTAGGCGCTACAAATTAATCACACAAAAAGCTGTTATCATACAAACAGTGGTTAGAGGCTTTCTTGTGAGAAAAAAATATATACAACTAAAGCGTAGTGTCATAGTTATACAGAGGAAATATAAATCGTACATGTGCATGAAAAATGACATGGAACATTATAATAAAATGAGAAATAGTGTTATATGTCTTCAGAGCTTTTATAGGATGCTGATAGCTCGCAAACAATATAAAGAACTTAAAAATGCTGTCAAAATTATTGAAAAACGCTATAAATCATTAATAGTTGCAAGAAATATTAGAATGGAATTTATTACTTTAAAGACAACTGTAACAATGCTACAATCTCGGTGGAGATCTAAAAAGATAAGGTTCGAATATTTACGAAAAAGAGAGACTATAATCCGCATTCAAAGCTACTTTAGAATGTTCATAGCTCGAAAACAATTCAAGAACCTTAAAGCAGCTGTTAAAGTTATTGATGAACATTACAAAGCAATGATCCTAATGAGAAAAGCTCGACATGAATTTAAAATTCTAAAGAAGACTGTAACAGTTGTTCAATCCCAATATAGATCTAATAAGATAAGACTAGAATATTTAAAGAAAAGGGAAAATATAATACGCATTCAAAGCTACTTCAGAATGTGGTCAGCACGAAGACAATTCAACAACCTTAAAGCTGCTGTTAAAATTGTTGATGAACGTTACAAAGCAATGATCCTAATGAGAAAAGCGCGACATGAATTTGAAATCCTAAAGAAGGCTGCAACTATTGTTCAATCTCGTTATAGATCTAATAAGATAAGATTAGAATATGTAAAGAAAAGGGAAAATATAATACGCATTCAAAGTTACTTTAGAATGTGGTCAGCAAGAAGACAATTCAATAACCTTAAAGCTGCTGTTAGAATTGTCGGTGAACGGTACCAGGCGATGATCGTAATGAAAAAAGCGCGCCATGAATTTGTTATCCTTAAGAAGACTGCAATAGTTGTTCAATCTTTGTTTAGGTCCAAAAAAGCAAGATTGGAATATTTTAAATGTAGAAATGACATTATACGAATCCAAAGCTATTTTAGAATGTTGATAGCCCAAAAGCGATATAAGAGCCTCAAGAACGCTGTAAACAATATTGAAAAACATTATAAAGCTTTAATACTGATGAGGCAGTCACGAAATGAATTTGTCACATTGAAGAAAAGTGTAACGACTATACAGACGCTGTATCGGACCAAGAGAGCGAGAACTGAATACCTCAGAGACAGAAATATTATCATACGACTTCAAAATAGAGTAAAGGCTAATATTGCAATGAAGAACACTAGAGCAGAATACCAGAAGGTAAAGCATGCGACGTGCGTCATACAAAAGCACATGAGGTCATACTTGGCGATGAAGATCGCTCGTCAGCAATACCTTAGGACGAGGGAAGCAGCGATTGTCATACAGAAATGTTACAGAAACATTGTCGAAGAAAGGAATAAGAAGCGTATTTCGGCTGCTATTGTTATACAAAGCTGTTACAGGATGTGCATTAGGAGACGTCAATTCTTGGGTCTAAAGAAGAGTGTCTCGACAGTAGAAACACGGTGGAAGGAAATATTGCTAATGAGGTCCGCCAAGAGCACCCTGGCCACACTTAAACAAGAAAGAAGACGGTTAGAGATCCACTCGGCAACCTTGTTACAAAGTCATGTCAAGAAGTGGCTCTGTGTTAGGCAGTACAAAATTGTTATCAGAAATATTGTGACTGTACAGAGTATTGTACGAAGTTTCATTGTCAGAAAGAGATACATGCAAATAAGAAAAAGTGTCGTTGTAATTCAGCAAAAGTACAGAGCACATATTTTGATGAAAAAAGAATTAAACAATTACAGAACAGTAAGGGAAAATGTTATTCTTATCCAAAGTTATTTCAGGATGTTATTCGTGCAAAAGAAATATCAAAAACTAAAGAATGCTGTAAGCGTCATCGAAAACCGTTACAAGGGTCTAATTAATACGAGGAAAGCACATTACGAATTTAAAACTTTAAAGAAAACTGCTGTCTTGCTCCAATCTAGATATAGATCCAAAAAGGCAAGACTAGCTTACTTAAGGCAACGACAGAGCATTATATGTATTCAGAGTTATTTTAGAATGTTTAAAGTTCGGAAGGAATATAATAACATTAAGAAATCTGTTACAACTATCGAGAAAAGGTACAAATCATTATTAGTGACAAGAAAAACTAGAAATGAATTCTTAGAATTGAAGAAATCTGTAACAATCATTCAATCTCTATTCAGATCTAATAAGGCAAGATTGGAATATCTTAGACAGCGAGATATTATAATAAGATTCCAGACCAGGGTTAAAGCAAATATAGCTATGAAGGAAGGCAGAAACGAATACCTTCAACTTAAACATGCTACCTGCGTGATTCAAACCAGATTAAGAGCCCATATTCTAATGAAAACAGTACGTCAAAAATATATAAAATCTAGGGCAGCTGTGATAGTAATACAGAAGCACGTTAGGTGTTATTTGTATGTAAGACGTCGTTACCTTCGTCTCAGATCCGCCGTCCTGACTATTCAGTACAAGATCAGGTGGATGAAACTTAGAGAACAGATGAGATTAAAGATCCAAGATCGAAAGGAACGAGCTTCTATCGTTATACAGAAGTACGTCAGGCGATATTTAGCCAAATCTTATTATGAAAATTATCGCAAAAGTTTAGTTTTTGTACAAAGGTTGTGGAAGAGTAGATCGGTGACTAGACATGTCAGGTCTGAGTATCTCGAGAAACGGCAGTTGGCAATCAGGCTGCAGGCTTCTGGTCGCGGGTTTCTGGCGCGCAGGGACTTCCAGAGGAAACGGCAGGAACTAAGGAGGCTCCGAGAAGAGCAGATCAGGACTCGGGCTGCAACCAAAATACAGGTGAACTTTACATATATTTGTTTTATATTTTATGTTTCTTACTTGGTAAAATATATAAATTGAAGCTTAAAAATTTTATTGCCAAATATTTCGCCTCTCTTTGGAGCGGCGTCATCAGCGACAGTGACTGAAGGTCTTTGTCATATTTTTTTTATATTTTATGGGAATCTAATGAGATAATAAAATAACACGATTGAGTTGTATATATTTTATGATATTTCTTAGACTCGGAATACATGATCCAATCTCACAACCTTAACAAATAGTACTAGTAAAGCTTGCATCAAAAAACGTTTGTCTACTTTAATACCCAGCGGTTAAATTATCGCATTGCTTTACTCGCAAACAGCAAATTGCTCTGTGCCTTTCAAATTTTTACCATGCTTTGAACTTTTCTTCAGCCACATTATAGAAATTGATTTAAAAGCGCGAATACACGTTTTTGGTATCTGAGGCAAGTTTTTAAGATATATTATCACGTCCAATATTCCAAACTATATGGGTTTATTTAAAAAAAACACCAGCTACTTAACACTAATAATATAAAAGCTTATGTTACAAAAGTACACGAGTTCCGGATGTTACTTATCTATATATGTATTATTATTTATTTGAATTTAGTATTATTATATATAATATATTAGATTTAGTAGAATTTTAATTGTCTATTGTTCTGTTTAAATATTTGCACTTACCTCCCACATACCATGCTCGTAATGTCGCTAAGGTTGACCGAGTAAGAATGTCTAGCGGCATTAGGTCCGCCTAACAAGGTCGTCGATGTCCCTAGTGTAGGTACCAAACTCGACAAATATCACAAATAAATTATTGTGCACCGACCAGGAAGCGAACCCTCGTCTAAATCCACGGAGTTACCGGCTAGACTGGGGAGGCTTGCGTTCTACACCTCCACTGTTGGAGATGGGCCTTCCAGAAAATATACCTGGAGCATTTGGCCTACACTCGCCACGCTGGCCAGACGGTTAGTTGTTAACTTATATACAGACTACATAATAACAATAGGTTGCTCCACAACTCCACTTTACAAAGCTGCCAACATCGTCGTTTACACTGCTCAATTGTTCATAACTAAATGCTGTTATCTTGCCGACGACTCGTTCGACAGAGTTCTGGTGCAACCAAATAAATAAACGCTCGATTAGAAATAAACGTAGGTGTAAATCTTTGTAAAAAATAATAATACAGATTCTCTTACTGTTTCTGCAGCTCGCCAATGGAACAGGCTACCTTTGTCAATCAGACAGGCTCCGTCTTTAAATATATTCAAACATTTATTAATTACATACTTTCTCACAAAACAATATGACATTCAATTTCCGCACATCTTGACATACTCGTAGATCATTATTATATTAGTATTAAAGAATTTATTATATTGTATGACATATTAATATATTGGTATGTTATTTATACTTACTACGGTATATTTATGATTGATTTAAACTATTATAATTATTCATATTTCTTACTCTGCAGCTATTATAATAATTTCTCACACTCCCAAGTCCTCTCGGTAGGAATACGATACGGTATTATGCTCGCCTATGTACATTATTTTATATTTTGTTTGCAATAAAATAATTATATTATTATTATTATTAATACAAAACCTTATAATAAGCTTAAACATTGGAAATGACGGTAACAATGCTTTAGAACAATATCGTAACAGATGGGTTGAAGAAACAGAAGTCGATTGCTGTCGAAATGGTAGTATAATAAAATTAATTTACAGGCATATTACCGCGGCTACCTGATCCGTAAGTATGTAGTGACGGACTCCAGAGTGGTCCAGCTCCGTCGGCGATGGCGCCAGGGAGCGCTCCTCTCCACACAACAGACCCTGGGAGAACGGAACAGGGAAGCTCTCGAAGCCATCTCCAACTTCTACGAGATCCAATCTGTCATCAGGGCCTTCAACGCTCTAGGTAACTTCCAATTTTTGCTCATTTTCGCAAAAAATACTTTACGAATATTAATATCATTTGACCACGTCTTGACTTCACCGGCATATCATTTCTGTCGAATTCGACTTAAATAATAATACTATTTGACTGATTTTAATTAAATTTAGCAGAGGTATACCTCGGAACTACCACACGGACTAATCATCTATTAAATATATTAATAAATATTGTTTACATACAATGACTCGATAAAATAATATACATATATTTATTCATTTTATTTATTTATTAAAGGATGACTAAAGACTAATAACAAAATTGGAAAAAAGTTTATGGAAACATAAACGGTCAATTAGAAGTTATTGCAAATGGACCACAAACATAAAACAAAAAGTTTATGGAAACATAAACGGTCAATTAGAAGTTATTGCAAATGGACCACAAACATAAAACAAAAAGTTTATGGAAACATAAACGGTCAATTAGAAGTTATTGCAAATGGACCACAAACATAAAACAAAAAGTTTATGGAAACATAAACGGTCAATTAGAAGTTATTGCAAATGGACCACAAACATAAAACAAAAAGTTTATGGAAACATAAACGGTCAATTAGAAGTTATTGCAAATGGACCACAAACATAAACGGTCAATTAGAAGTTATTGCAAATGGACCACAAACATAAAACAAAAAGTTTATGGAAACATAAACGGTCAATTAGAAGTTATTGCAAATGGACCACAAACATAAACGGTCAATTAGAAGTTATTGCAAATGGACCACAAACATAAAACAAAAAGTTTATGGAAACATAAACGGTCAATTAGAAGTTATTGCAAATGGACCACAAACATAAAACAAAAAGTTTATGGAAACATAAACGGTCAATTAGAAGTTATTGCAAATGGACCACAAACATAAACGGTCAATTAGAAGTTATTGCAAATGGACCACAAACATAAACGGTCAATTAGAAGTTATTGCAAATGGACCACAAACATAAAACAAAAAGTTTATGGAAACATAAACGGTCAATTAGAAGTTATTGCAAATGGACCACAAACATAAAACAAAAAGTTTATGGAAACATAAACGGTCAATTAGAAGTTATTGCAAATGGACCACAAACATAAAACAAAAAGTTTATGGAAACATAAACGGTCAATTAGAAGTTATTGCAAATGGACCACAAACATAAAACAAAAAGTTTATGGAAACATAAACGGTCAATTAGAAGTTATTGCAAATGGACCACAAACATAAAACAAAAAGTTTATGGAAACATAAACGGTCAATTAGAAGTTATTGCAAATGGACCACAAACATAAAACAAAAAGTTTATGGAAACATAAACGGTCAATTAGAAGTTATTGCAAATGGACCACAAACATAAAACAAAAAGTTTATGGAAACATAAACGGTCAATTAGAAGTTATTGCAAATGGACCACAAACATAAAACAAAAAGTTTATGGAAACATAAACGGTCAATTAGAAGTTATTGCAAATGGACCACAAACATAAAACAAAAAGTTTATGGAAACATAAACGGTCAATTAGAAGTTATTGCAAATGGACCACAAACATAAAACAAAAAGTTTATGGAAACATAAACGGTCAATTAGAAGTTATTGCAAATGGACCACAAACATAAAACAAAAAGTTTATGGAAACATAAACGGTCAATTAGAAGTTATTGCAAATGGACCACAAACATAAAACAAAAAGTTTATGGAAACATAAACGGTCAATTAGAAGTTATTGCAAATGGACCACAAACATAAAACAAAAAGTTTATGGAAACATAAACGGTCAATTAGAAGTTATTGCAAATGGACCACAAACATAAAACAAAAAGTTTATGGAAACATAAACGGTCAATTAGAAGTTATTGCAAATGGACCACAAACATAAAACAAAAAGTTTATGGAAACATAAACGGTCAATTAGAAGTTATTGCAAATGGACCACAAACATAAAACAAAAAGTTTATGGAAACATAAACGGTCAATTAGAAGTTATTGCAAATGGACCACAAACATAAAACAAAAAGTTTATGGAAACATAAACGGTCAATTAGAAGTTATTGCAAATGGACCACAAACATAAAACAAAAAGTTTATGGAAACATAAACGGTCAATTAGAAGTTATTGCAAATGGACCACAAACATAAAACAAAAAGTTTATGGAAACATAAACGGTCAATTAGAAGTTATTGCAAATGGACCACAAACATAAAACAAAAAGTTTATGGAAACATAAACGGTCAATTAGAAGTTATTGCAAATGGACCACAAACATAAAACAAAAAGTTTATGGAAACATAAACGGTCAATTAGAAGTTATTGCAAATGGACCACAAACATAAAACAAAAAGTTTATGGAAACATAAACGGTCAATTAGAAGTTATTGCAAATGGACCACAAACATAAAACAAAAAGTTTATGGAAACATAAACGGTCAATTAGAAGTTATTGCAAATGGACCACAAACATAAAACAAAAAGTTTATGGAAACATAAACGGTCAATTAGAAGTTATTGCAAATGGACCACAAACATAAAACAAAAAGTTTATGGAAACATAAACGGTCAATTAGAAGTTATTGCAAATGGACCACAAACATAAAACAAAAAGTTTATGGAAACATAAACGGTCAATTAGAAGTTATTGCAAATGGACCACAAACATAAAACAAAAAGTTTATGGAAACATAAACGGTCAATTAGAAGTTATTGCAAATGGACCACAAACATAAAACAAAAAGTTTATGGAAACATAAACGGTCAATTAGAAGTTATTGCAAATGGACCACAAACATAAAACAAAAAGTTTATGGAAACATAAACGGTCAATTAGAAGTTATTGCAAATGGACCACAAACATAAAACAAAAAGTTTATGGAAACATAAACGGTCAATTAGAAGTTATTGCAAATGGACCACAAACATAAAACAAAAAGTTTATGGAAACATAAACGGTCAATTAGAAGTTATTGCAAATGGACCACAAACATAAAACAAAAAGTTTATGGAAACATAAACGGTCAATTAGAAGTTATTGCAAATGGACCACAAACATAAAACAAAAAGTTTATGGAAACATAAACGGTCAATTAGAAGTTATTGCAAATGGACCACAAACATAAAACAAAAAGTTTATGGAAACATAAACGGTCAATTAGAAGTTATTGCAAATGGACCACAAACATAAAACAAAAAGTTTATGGAAACATAAACGGTCAATTAGAAGTTATTGCAAATGGACCACAAACATAAAACAAAAAGTTTATGGAAACATAAACGGTCAATTAGAAGTTATTGCAAATGGACCACAAACATAAAACAAAAAGTTTATGGAAACATAAACGGTCAATTAGAAGTTATTGCAAATGGACCACAAACATAAAACAAAAAGTTTATGGAAACATAAACGGTCAATTAGAAGTTATTGCAAATGGACCACAAACATAAAACAAAAAGTTTATGGAAACATAAACGGTCAATTAGAAGTTATTGCAAATGGACCACAAACATAAAACAAAAAGTTTATGGAAACATAAACGGTCAATTAGAAGTTATTGCAAATGGACCACAAACATAAACGGTCAATTAGAAGTTATTGCAAATGGACCACAAACATAAAACAAAAAGTTTATGGAAACATAAACGGTCAATTAGAAGTTATTGCAAATGGACCACAAACATAAAACAAAAAGTTTATGGAAACATAAACGGTCAATTAGAAGTTATTGCAAATGGACCACAAACATAAAACAAAAAGTTTATGGAAACATAAACGGTCAATTAGAAGTTATTGCAAATGGACCACAAACATAAACGGTCAATTAGAAGTTATTGCAAATGGACCACAAACATAAACGGTCAATTAGAAGTTATTGCAAATGGACCACAAACATAAAACAAAAAGTTTATGGAAACATAAACGGTCAATTAGAAGTTATTGCAAATGGACCACAAACATAAAACAAAAAGTTTATGGAAACATAAACGGTCAATTAGAAGTTATTGCAAATGGACCACAAACATAAACGGTCAATTAGAAGTTATTGCAAATGGACCACAAACATAAAACAAAAAGTTTATGGAAACATAAACGGTCAATTAGAAGTTATTGCAAATGGACCACAAACATAAAACAAAAAGTTTATGGAAACATAAACGGTCAATTAGAAGTTATTGCAAATGGACCACAAACATAAACGGTCAATTAGAAGTTATTGCAAATGGACCACAAACATAAACGGTCAATTAGAAGTTATTGCAAATGGACCACAAACATAAACGGTCAATTAGAAGTTATTGCAAATGGACCACAAACATAAACGGTCAATTAGAAGTTATTGCAAATGGACCACAAACATAAACGGTCAATTAGAAGTTATTGCAAATGGACCACAAACATAAAACTAAAAGTTTATGGAAACATAAACGGTCAATTAGAAGTTATTGCAAATGGACCACAAACATAAAACAAAAAGTTTATGGAAACATAAACGGTCAATTAGAAGTTATTGCAAATGGACCACAAACATAAACGGTCAATTAGAAGTTATTGCAAATGGACCACAAACATAAACGGTCAATTAGAAGTTATTGCAAATGGACCACAAACATAAACGGTCAATTAGAAGTTATTGCAAATGGACCACAAACATAAACGGTCAATTAGAAGTTATTGCAAATGGACCACAAACATAAACGGTCAATTAGAAGTTATTGCAAATGGACCACAAACATAAACGGTCAATTAGAAGTTATTGCAAATGGACCACAAACATAAAACAAAAAGTTTATGGAAACATAAACGGTCAATTAGAAGTTATTGCAAATGGACCACAAACATAAACGGTCAATTAGAAGTTATTGCAAATGGACCACAAACATAAACGGTCAATTAGAAGTTATTGCAAATGGACCACAAACATAAACGGTCAATTAGAAGTTATTGCAAATGGACCACAAACATAAACGGTCAATTAGAAGTTATTGCAAATGGACCACAAACATAAACGGTCAATTAGAAGTTATTGCAAATGGACCACAAACATAAACGGTCAATTAGAAGTTATTGCAAATGGACCACAAACATAAACGGTCAATTAGAAGTTATTGCAAATGGACCACAAACATAAACGGTCAATTAGAAGTTATTGCAAATGGACCACAAACATAAACGGTCAATTAGAAGTTATTGCAAATGGACCACAAACATAAACGGTCAATTAGAAGTTATTGCAAATGGACCACAAACATAAACGGTCAATTAGAAGTTATTGCAAATGGACCACAAACATAAACGGTCAATTAGAAGTTATTGCAAATGGACCACAAACATAAACGGTCAATTAGAAGTTATTGCAAATGGACCACAAACATAAACGGTCAATTAGAAGTTATTGCAAATGGACCACAACCATAAAACAAAGGTTAAAATAAAATATAATAACTTACAAAAAATAAATAACAACAATTAACAAAATATGGGTAGTACAGAACAATCTGGTCAAGTAGGTGCGAGCAAACGTTGGCTTCGATTCACACAAATCAAGTTCTGAACAGTTACAATTGAAATAGTTGCATGACCTCCAAAAGAACGAGCTTTATCTATAATTGGTATAGCACATAGGGGCCGCCAGAACTGATGTGCTCCTACTTCGTAGGCTGAACTAATTGTTACGTATAGGATTTCCACAAGAGGAAGGCACTTCATCAAACCTCCACCAGCGACCTTTACGTTTGTCGGTTCTAAGGCAGAAGTCGGCAGAAGTGCATTGTCACTTCAGCTTGCTACTTTTAAAGTGGTTTAAATCAAATCAGTTTTAATGAAATCATTTATTTCCTTTGGTTATCTTGTAACAACTTAGATATTTTCAGCACTAAAATAATATAAACCGAAAACCTAAAAAAATGAAAAATTAACACAAGTTAGGTAATCATGGTTGGACCGTAACAGGTAAAAATCCAGGTTTATGTGTGTTATAATAGCATTATTGTCATAAGCAAGGTAATTGTAACTTAATAACTACTTAATATAAGATCGTGGCTGTAAATAGGCCGTGTCAACTAAATATAAATTCGTGGCTGTAAAAGGGCCATGTCATCTTATATTCTACTTAAATAGGTTGCATACTTAGCTTGTGAGTGTACCACGCGCTGGTTTTCAGGATGCACTATAATTCATAGATCAATGATACGTACCTAGATGTTTCTTTGGTTTGTTTAAGTTACAATCCAAAATAATAACAATATACTTAAAACTGAATTATTACGTTAAGACAGCGCTAACACATGGGCTGATTTGAGACCGTGGGCATGGTCTGAAGTACTCAATTCTACGAGAATTGTCGTGCTAGCTAGGAAATATAATCATAAATTACCGCGACGAAAGACAGCAACAAATGGGTGGACACCAAAGATTTTGTAAGACTTCGCGCGCGCCTACTAGATGTGTTACGCGCTTTACTAGATCGTGTCTGAGAGTTGTCATATACGACAACTTGCGCGCCTGCATCGCAAGGCAAAGTGTAGTATTGCAAATTAAAGTTCTAAGTGCTTTTTGACATTTCTCGGAGCGAGCCGTTAGTCGGCTGCAGGTGTGCGAGACCTGATGTCTATGAATGTAATAGTGTATAGTGAACGTGAGAAAGTGACACTTTGGTCTAGGCGCCACATCTTGTAGAGCTCGTCGTCTTACTTAATCTTTGGTGGAGACCATCTAGCTATCTTACTGAACTAACAGCCATACATAACCTAATGCCAACGCTTGTCTCGTCTCTGCCTCGGCATTGGCCGATGAATTAGGTTGGATGGAGAAAGGAACCAAGAAAGATAGGCAGTGTTGTTACAATCCGCACACGAATGACCCAGACGCAATGTTTATTGGCAGAGTACTTGACGGAGGTGTACCCGATGATGTACTGCGAGAACGCGGGTGACGTGGTGGAAGACACGTACATCTGTATCCAGTCCACCAACCGGTCCATCTCCAGCGTGGAGCTGCTGTCCTCGGCCGCCGCCACCCTCACCAACCTCACCAGATACCCCGCCACCGCCGCCTCCGTCTACAAGGTCAGTACTTGACGGAGGTGTACCCGATGATGTACTGCGAGAACGCGGGTGACGTGGTGGAAGACACGTACATCTGTATCCAGTCCACCAACCGGTCCATCTCCAGCGTGGAGCTGCTGTCCTCGGCCGCCGCCACCCTCACCAACCTCACCAGATACCCCGTCACCGCCGCCTCCGTCTACAAGGTCAGTCATTTATTCTCTGACAGGAACAGAACAGAACTCAGGAACAATGTTGGAAGTTAAAGGTGTTAACACATTAAATAATTAGGTTTAAGATAAAAGGATATACATACTTAATGTACTATATACTAAGTTACATTTAATATACAATATATGTATATATACATATACTCACAATAAGTATTTATATAGGTACTTTGTAGGGAGCTGTTGTAGTAATGTGAACTAGCTCCTTACAAAAGCATGGTTTTTTACCACCCCGCATAATTAATTGATGTAATCATCAACCAAATTCTGGTCGGATTTTATAAAGATTTTAAAGAAAGGGTTCCCTCCATTAATATTGATATACCTAACTGTTTCAGAGAGAAAGAATTGAAACTACTCTGAAGTTCATGACTCGCTTCTGTTCTCGGGAGACTCGGCTCTTCTGTATCCTCTGCACCTATCTGTGGCTCTTCAACAAATATGATACTATTCGGCAGGTAACTATAACTAAGTGACACAACTTCTTCAGTCAAGCCGCTTGTGGGAGTTGCTAAGGAGGAATTTATTTATTTGTTATTATTATTTATAGAACAAGCTTCCAAAACGGCATTAACGGAATCTGACAGTATTTGATTGGGGGGGCGAGAGGAGCAGAATGGTGGTGGGTGAGCGTCTTGTTACGCAGTACTAAAAAGGAGGCTTCCTTTGTAAACCATCCTATAGTCAGTCGTAAGCCCGACACACTTCTTCTCTTCTCTGTTTCTAGTATTGCCCAATCTTGGTCTTACACAAGACTACTGATATGGTTGCAAGACTACCCTAGTAGTTTTGGTCTGGGTCTTGCGCAAGAGTCTCCAAGACTCGATATATTTTACAAAATTTTGCTAAAAATGTGTCCCGTCATTTTTTACATTTTATTGTTTGGAAGGAAAAATAATAACGTTTAGGTATTTGGAACTTGAAAAAGATATCACAAATAAATGAAACAAATTATTATGTATCAACCAGGAATCGAACCTGGTACCTACTTTCGAGTCTAAATCCACGAGCTTAACCGTTAGACCACGGAGGCACGGGTAATAACTAAATAAATAACTATTTCGAATTTCAAGTAAATCAGACCAAACCAGTGGTTGTCACTCATATAGCTTGCGGACAGAGATTTCCTTAGTACAATTTTTCATTTCATTTCATTTATTTATCACCGTAGGGACCGTCTGGAACACTTGGTTAAGTCAATTTATAATACTCTGTAACTAATATTAGTTACCTACAGTAAACGAGATAACAGAATCATGGTCAGACAGCTTAATACGAAACAACACGACGAAGACCAGAAACAGCCCAAACTATCAATACAATTATGGAAGAGCCATATTGAATGCTAAATAATCAATTACAGAAAATAAAATTTAAATACTAATAATGTCAAACTATGTTAAAATAAAAATGTCAAGTACTACACGGTACTACTATAATCTAATATAAATATATATATATTGTATACAACACTAAAATATGTCAAATAATATTATTAAACATAGAAATCTGCCACAAGGGCATCGTCATTAAAACTAGATAAGAAAAAAAAATATAAATAAATTTATTAATAACATGTCATATTAAAAACTAATAGTAATTATAATTTTATTAATTTGGCTGTATAGAGGCGTCGTCAATCTATAACTAAAATAAACATATGTATTCTCATATACCAAATATATTATCATCGTCCAGTGCTTCATTTATAGTATAATATACTTTACCTATTAATATTGATTTAATTTGTTTTTTAAATTCGTCATCATCCAATTCCCTCAACGAATCAGGCATTTTATTTAGTAAAGGAACACATATACACATGTAGCTTTTTGCTACCTTCTGTAGACGATGTTTCGGCATTGGGATTGATGGTTTTTGACGAGAGTTTGCTCTCAAAGGATATTGAATTTGGTAGTTCTGCTTGTTTTCTCTAAAGTATAGTAGACTCAGCATTATGTATACACTGGGCATTGTAAGTATTTTAAGATCTTTAAAGGCCTCCCTGCAAGTATCCTTAGCTTTCAGGCCTACTATAAAACGCACAGCACGTTTTTGGAGGACAAATATTCTATTTGATTCTGCCGCAGTACCCCACACCAGTAGTCCATACGTCATAAGGCTATGAAAGTATGCGTAGTAGACTGCCTTAGCAGCTTCAATGCCACAATATTCTTTAATTTTTTTAATTGCATAACAAGCAGAACTTAACCTTTTAGCAAGTTTTTCAATATGACTCTTCCATGTTATCCTAACATCCAGACTGATCCCCAAGAACGTCGTCTCATTTACAAGTTTTAGGGAATTCAGTCGCGAATAATTAACTATATCTAATACATTATTTCTATTATGAGTGTCAAGAGAAAAATTTATGATTTTTGTTTTATTTAGATTTAGTAGTAGATTATTGCAACCAAACCACTTTTCTAGATTTTCAATAAGACATCCTAATTTATTTATAATTTCACTTTTTTTGTGACTATTAATTAGAATTGAGATGTCATCTGCAAACATTACCGTCTGTAGTCCCTCCGGGATACATACACTAAGGTCATTAATATAAATAAGGAAAAACAAAGGACCCATAATTGATCCCTGTGGGACTCCTAGTTTTGCAATTTGTTCTGATGATTTTGTACCATTTATATCCACTATTTGTTTTCTATTATTTAGGTATGTCTTACAAAGATTTAGATCCTTGCCTTCTAAACCGTAATGTTGAAGTTTAGCTAGGAGGATACCGTGATGCACACAATCAAAAGCTTTAGATAAGTCACAAAATATGCCCAATGAATTTTGCTTTTTATCCAGGCCCTCTAGTATCATCTTAGTCATTGTGGTAAGAGCATGTGCTGTAGATTTGTTTTTTCTAAACCCATACTGCTTTTTTTCAAGAATATCGTTTTTTTCTAAGTAACTACTTAGTCTTATACATATAACTTTTTCAAAAATTTTGCTGAGTATTGGTAAAAGTGATATAGGTCTATAATTCTGTGCGTCGCGATGATCCCCCTTTTTGTAGAGCGGGACGATCCTAGATAACTTTAAAGAATTAGGAAAGATACCATCTTTAAGACAATCATTTATTAATTTAGTTAAGGGATATGTTATTTCGTATGCTATTCCTTTTATTAGCTTCGGAGTCAAAAACCATAGATCATGTGAGTTCTTTGGTTTTAATGATTTAATTATTTTGTGAATTTCAGTCTCTGTAGTTAAATAGAATATATTTGACGTGTTTTTCTTTGTTGTGTAATTATTTAAATAATGTAAGGAGTTGACTATGCTGGTAGGTATATCTTTTGTTGCATCTGCAGCTACACTATTAAAAAATTGGTTGAAATGGTTTGCAACTTTGGATTTATTTGTTGTAAAAGAATTGTCATACAATTTAATTTCTAGATCAGTTACTTTATTTGACACAATCTTACCGCTTAATTCTTTAATGATTGACCAAGATGTTTTAATTTTATTTTTTGATCGTAGAATTCTGTTTTTTAATGAGTTTTGTTTAGCACAAATACAAACTTTTTTGAATATTTTACTGTATTTTTTTGTATACTCTTTAAGGATTGTATCATCTGTATATTGAAGACATTCATACATATAAAATAATTTAGCCCTTGATCTTTGGATCCCCGGAGTTATCCATATATTTTTTTTTACAATGTTATTAAAAAATTGTTTCGAGACTACTGGAATATGGGCATTGCATTCCCGTATGAACTCCCCAAAAAAAGAATTAAAATTAATTTTACTACTATGAAATATATTGTTTTTCATGATTGATGATCTAAGTTCTATTAATCTTGGTTCAGATGTCAATCTCCACTTTTTAATAGTTGGTATTATTATCTTTTTTTCAGTCTTTGTACGTAGAATCATTCTTTGTGCCTTATGATCTGATTTGACTCCAAATAACACACATGACTTTATTACATCACCATCAGTAAAAAAGTTGTCAATACAAGTAGAGGAAGTTGGGGTTATTCGAGTATACTCGAAAATTTGTTGGGTTAAGAGGTATGAATCCATCAAGTCGGCTATGTCATGAGTACCCCCAATGTGCAACGGAAAATTTATGTTAAAATCACCACAAACCACTACATCCTTCTTACTTTTGCTTGTTAATTTAAATAGCGATTCGTCTAGCTTTTCAGTGAATTTAACAATGCTAGCACTTGGAGACCTGTACACGGTTAAAATTATAAGATCGTCCAGCTCCACACAGCTAACCTCAAACTCCTTATCCAAGGAAAATTTCTCTATATCAGGCCTGCTTCTTGCCCTCGTCGTACCGCTTACGTATATTAGTGTGTTTCCTCTTTTATAATGTTGTCTATGGCTGCTACTAACAATGTCATACCCTTCGATACCACATGTATCGAGTGAGTCACGATCTAACCAGGATTTCGTTACACAAAATACATCTATATTGTTGTTACTTAAAAATATGCTTAAGTCTAATAGTTTATTTGATAGTCCTTGGACATTCTGGTGCGCTATAACTATTTTTTTTCCTATATTCCTGATCTTGATCTCTTTGGTTTCTTGTTTTGTATTAATTGAATTTTCTTGTGTATGTGTATCTGCCATTTTCTTTATTTTAATCTCGTTGTTAGGGTAGCTGGTTGAAAATTTAACTGCTGGAGATTAGTTTTCTGTATATTTATGGCTAGATCTGTTTCCAATAAACTTTTGTCTTTCCTATATGCATTGCCACAAAATGTTTCTATATAGTTAACCAATATATTTTTATACTCTAGTGGTTTTACATAGTGTATCAGAATATTACTAATATTTACTAGTTTCAGGTTGTCATTCAATGTACATGTATTGTGTATTAGTATATTTTCTTTATATATTGCTTTATTTATTACTTCTTTTCCATAATTTCTTTTGTATGGTATATTTGTACAGATTAGTTGTATCTTCTTATTTTTGGTTTCTATCTTTTTTAATAGTTCATTTATATAACAAAAATATTTTGTGATTTCATAGTCCTGAACGTCCTGATAAGCCAGGACCAATACGTCTGATTCATCATTTTCAATCAGGTTCATTCCTAATTTTATAATATGCTGTAGTGATGCATTGCTAAGGGAGTAACAGCAAGTTTTGTATTGTGATCCCAGTCTATTCCTAATGTGACCACCGATGTCTTTAACACATCTGTCTCCAATTATATTTATATTTATATATTTTTTCTTTATTGCTATATTTTTATTTTTATGACTCACGACTTTCTTTACAATACCATTTTGGTTATACGCAGTCTTGTTGCTACAACTTATTGCATTGTCTGATTTAGTGATAGTGGTATCTTCGCCGCTACAGGAATTAAGCGTGGATATTTGATTGTCTATAATTACGTTGAGGTTAGATATTTGTTCTTCCAAAAAAACAATTTTCTCTGCAATATTCTCTCTATCTTTCAAATCTTGGTCATATTTATTTATTGTTTCAGTAAGTCTATGACTTTTTTCTTCTAGATTTTGCAATGACTTTGTTTTATTAATTCCCAATCTTAAGTCATAGTTATGTTCTAGTATGTCTTTATACAAGTTGTTGGCCAATTTATTATTACCTTTGAAACTAGATATGTTTTTCTTTATTTTGTTTATTTGTCTTTTTAGTCTATACTGTTGCTTTGCAATTTTAGGTATTTTTTTTGTTATATTCTTCATAAATCTTCTCTGTTTTCTGGATCCTTTTTTTGCTATTCCTTCGTTAGTATTTGTAGTCGTAGTTAAGAATGTCGTTTTCTCTATCAGCAGACTTCTATATTTTGCTTGAACTGAATCTCTCTCATTTCTTGTCCTATCAAGTTCAGTTAATATAGGAGTTTCGTTCAAAAAGTTTTGCTCGTATTCGTTTAGTTGTTCTTTTAGGTCTATGTTCTCTTTATTTTTAATTTTAATTTCACTTTGTAATTCATCAATTTTACCATCCCTAAGCGATATTTCTTTCTTTATTTTTTTATTTTCCATGCAAAGCTTTTCAAATTCAGCTGAATTTTCGTCCTGTTCTTCTGTTAAGGTTTTTACCAACTTATTTTGCTTTATAATTTGAATGTTCAGCTTTTCAATGTTACTCTCATAGTCATAGTGTTTGTAGATTTTCATTTTCTTTCCTTAATTCTGTATCTTCTTTTAAAAGTCCAGTTTTGGACCTTGTAGTCATCATTTTAAATTTTTATTTGTGTAATTGTGTAATTTATTAAACCACTTTGATTGATTTGTGCGTTGAATATCTATTATATAGTAACTCTACGGATTTTCTGTCCGTCTGTGACTGTACTTTTGCATAGGTGACAGGTTTAGTCACCAGTCCGGTGCCTGGTCGGTTGATAAATCGGACCGTAAATCCAGTGTCACGTCATTATACCTGTATATTAAAATCGCGTTTTTTTTTTTTTTTTTTTTTTCTTCACTTTTTTTTTCCAATATTTTAATTACAAATTTATTATTATAAATAAATTTAAATTAAATAAAAGCCAAGACTAGATTTTTTTTTATTTTTCGGTTGGATTTGAACCCATGCACTTTAATATAATATCAATGCAGTCCTATCTTCTTATCCAACAATCCATCGTGACTTACTAAGAGGCTTGCCAAATTTGGGTACTGTTTTGTCGGGAGCAATGTTTAAATTTGTAATTTACATATTCTGATTTTACCCTCACTTATTTTTATTGTTTTATCACTAATTGAATTACACTTTCATTGTCACTGCATTTAATTCTGTTAATCAGTGTATTATACGCATTTATAATATTCACTTAATTAAATTTTTGCACCGTTTTCTTTAAATTATGCTAAGAGTTTTTAATATAATGAACACTGAAGCTCCGGCAAACGCGACCTTACTTAACGAACGTCCAACGACGAATCGAATATATCTATGACTCAATCAGAGTAAAAGTCTTGTGAGACCACATCCTGATGCACAACCAAGACTGGCTAAGTCTATATAAGATAATGCATAGACAAGAGATTGCCCAAAACCAGGCCCCAACTTTGTTGCAGCGTGCCTCAACTAAATATAATTCAATAATCATACTTCATTTATCTGTTTTTTTAAATTTAATATCAAAATCTGTTATACCCAGCTTTAAAATATATTTTTTTTAAATAGTCAATTGGTTAAGATTTATGTATTGAATAAAAACAGAGACTATTTATACGATTAGGTAGTTTATTATAGATAAAGCATAGGATGTGAAAGTTAAAATAATTATCTGATTTCGGCGGGATCAAAACTATATAATTAATAACGTAAATAAAAGTTGGTAATTTCGTTTGTAATTAATTACAGATTATGTAAACACATTAACTATCTAATAGAAAAGAAATCATTATGCCACAAGAACATTTATTGGGCCCATTTCTCTAAGAAAAATTGGCATTTTCTTTTGTTCTTCAACTAATATTATTTTAAAACAATTTAAAATTAAGAGGCTAAAAGTCTATTTATGGAAAGAACTGATAAAAGTATAAGAGGACCAAAGGAACTAAGACTAATGTCCATTTTGTGTTTCAGGATTTAACAGAATTCCTGCGGTTGCCCGAGCAGCACAAAATCATGGAACTTATCAAGAGGGAAACGGAACGGGTGGCTCGGATGCACGACAACTACACCAAGAACAAATACACCGTGCAGACCAGGTCCAGGACCAGCCTGGCCGACTGCTCCATGAAGGCCAACACCAGTGTCCTGCCCTCACTGGCCCCGGACTACGGCATACTGAACCCCAACAAACCGAGATACTTCCAAGACCCGCTCAAAGCTATCAATTGTTTGTTTAAAACTTATAACTTGTAAATGATATTAAGACGATACGGATTATATGGATTCTTCGTGCGGGTGCTGGGTCCGTCGTGTGTGGGAGAGAGAGAAGAAAAATGGTATCCGAGAAGATTTGAGATGGTCGACTGAGATTGTGACCTCTCGAGCCGGCAGTTGGAGTGTGAATTCTCTTTGTTAGTTTCCGAGATCATGCGAAACGATCCATCGTATGGATGTTAAAAAGGGACTCCTTTTTATTGAACAATGATATGTGTTGACAATAGACCATTCTGCTCCTCATCTTCTAAGCTCGATTCATAATTCGTCAGTTTAGCGGCAAAACTAATTAAGAGGGATGTTAAGCTTTGCAACTCTCTCGCTTGCACATTCTAACACTGTCATTTTTATAATAAATACACTGTCATTTTTAATCATACTTTCTTATACCTAATTACTTGTCATTATTGTAAGCTAATTATAGACAGAGAAAAAATTCAAAAACATATCTTTTCTCTATTTTTTGCTAAAACAATTTTATTATCTCTAAAATGTCCGTAATTTTATTTCCTAGAAAGCTGTTTGACTGTTATTGACTATATTATTTTAAAGTACACTTACGTCCGAAAATGTTGAAAAAGTAACTACAAATAATTGGAAATTGCGTTACAAAAAGGATGCAATCGACATTTTAAGTTATAGGCTATTGAAGATGGAACTTAGATTAGTCCAACATTTAATACATTTTGAAAATATACATATATAAGATATTTTTACCCGGATCGTTTTTCATTTTTTTTATTCTGTAAGTAGGCATAGGACAATAAATATAATGTATTCTGCGCTTTTCAATGTCAAAAAATTAATTAATATAACGAAAAGCTTATTTTCTGAGAAATAGCTTGTATTTGGAGCAGCACATTACAACCCAAATATACATAATAATTAATCTTAAAATTATAGCTGCTGTAAATAGGCATTGTCATATTACAAACTGAGACATACACAATTATAAATAATAAATACACCAAGGATCATAGCTGCTGTAAAAAGGCATTGTCACACTATAGCTAAAACAAAAACAGTTTAAGGTGTCACTTAAATTATAGCTGCTGTAAAGAGGCATTGTCATACTATAAACTAAGACATAGGTACGCAAATAACATTTAAAATAAATTAGGACCGAGCACGCTTGTCATCAAAATACTCGCTGATGGTATAATAACCCTTTAAAATCAGTTTTTATATTAAACATACCATCTTAAGAACCTAATACACATTCGACATTAAAATTCTGAATAAATGTAGTTTGGATCCTTTTTGCGATGCGTTCAAAATTATGGTAGGTACTTGTACGTTTTGCCATTCAACCGACGATACGTAGTGACGGCCGACCGCACATCCCGCAGATAGAATAATATATTCACTCAGTTTTGTTTTATAATAAAAGTTACTATTTCTACATTAAATGTTTATCAGTTGCATGATTTTTATTAAGCACTACCTATATTAATAAAAGTCGCGCATAAATAATTTGTTATTTCCATATCATGTTCTAACTATTATTTGTATTTTATTGTAATTTTTTTGTTCTGTAAAACATTAGGATTAAGACTGACATTATAATATATTGTAAACTAGCTGTTTGACCCGGCGTTGCCTGTGTAATAATTCAGGTGGCAGTAGGGTAACTGTTATGTTTACATTCGTTTGAGTTCTAATAAAATATATGTAACCGTAAGTGATTTTATTTATCGTTAATATTCGTTCCCAAATGAAAATTACTAGTACTTGTGGTGCATATCAATAACTAATATTAAAAAATGCTTGTATTCGCAGGCTAATCAGACATACCTACCTTATTCTGTAGCAATAATCTCTATCGAAACTGGACGGTAGATAAATAGCGGTTAATTAAATTCGCTGTGTACCGGTTTGGCATCTCTAGTTGTCATCAACAGGTCATAGCAAATAATAATTAAATGGCTCCGTGCTTAAACCATAATCATACAAGATCTATGCAAAGAAAAGTGTATGTGTACATACTACAAGAAACTCTGTCCTAGATTTTGATGATGTCTGTACCTACCTACCTAAATAAAATTAATTTGTTTTTTACTACCTATAATATATAACGTTTATTTCAAACAAAACCTGATATATTTATTTGTGTTATTTATAAGTAACGATTAAAACTACTTAAACGTAAAAAATAAAATAAATATAAACTAAACCAAATAAACTATAAGTGAGAAATGTCCGCTAGAGACGACCCTTAAGTGATAGTCCCAAGAAGACTGGCAACATTTCGCCTCTGTATAGCGAGGCTAATACGTTGGCAGAAATTATTGCCAGCTTTTCTGTCTTTATTTATTTATTTAAATACTTTATTGCACAAAACTTAAAATTAGTGTACATAGGCGAGTTTAATGCCGGTTAGGCATTTTCTAACAACTGACCTTTGGGAAAGTGAGAAATCATGGGCAGGGTGCAAATAAATATAATACACAATACTTACTTAATTTGGTACATACATATACTACATATAAAACGATCTACATATACTACACACTTTAAATATTATATACTACATGCACAAAATATAATTATGCCAAAATATCTATATTATCATCTTTATGAGGTTATTTCCTGTTTATTTAAAAATAATGTCGTTACTTGACTTTTAAAAACATTGGCAGAAGGTGCTTGTCTGATAGCCAGCGGTAACGTGTTATCTGCTAGAGGAGTGGGAAGGGATTTTAAGTTCTTCTTCTTCAGACTTTTCCGTTAGCTGTTTGTACAACTCCTCAGCCAGAAGCTTGGCCAAGTGTCCCCATGAGCCCATCGTCTCGACCCCAAACGGCGCAAACTCGTAACCTGTACTGAGGTTGGCATATTTGCGCAGCTTGAGGTTCTCAGCAGAAACCGCCGCACAAAACCATACAGAACCTTAAAATAAATAAACTAAGTTAAGTATCGTCACGACCGTATCCCTTGCGGGGTGGTCAGAAACCACGCTTATGAAGAAAAGGATTCACATTTAGACAACTTTACTATAGGCTAATCGTGACAAGTGCCAAGCTCGTCGATGTCTATAGCGTACCAAACTCGAGAAATATTGCAAATAAATTTAGCATTAACCAAATTTATTTATTTAAATTAATAAATATTTTTGTATCCCCACCCGGTACCTCCCATTCTAAATCCACGGACTTAACCGCTAGAGTAAAAAAAAATACATAAATCAATATATTAGGTATAATATTTATTTCCTTATGGTTCACATGTAACACTCGGATATTGTAATTTTTTTACAATATTATTAAAATAATAAATTAAATTATGGATAGACCGAAATAACTAAGTGACATTGCTGCCATAGAAAATAAAAATTTGTAAAGTAAAGTATCATCACGACCGTTTCCCTTTAGGGGTTGTCAGAACCCACGCTTATAAATAAGCGGATTCACATTTAGCCAACTTTACTATAGGCCAATCATGACAAGTGGCAAGCTCGTCGATGTCTCCAGCGTACCAAACTCGAGAAATATCACTAATAACTTAAATATTAATTAAATGTATTTATATATACATTAATTAATATTTTTGCGTCCCGACCAGGAATCGAACCCGGTACCTCCGAGTCTAAATCCACGGACTTAACCGCTAGACCACGGAGGCAGTTATTATCTTGTTTAAAGTTAAAAGATATTTTCATGATTTCAAAATTATGGAAAGAATGGGCATCTAGTATACTTTGCCTATTACTTGTTCTGTGGTTTTGCCTTCTCCGAACACTAACCACAGAACAAGTAATAACAACCATAACTGTCAAAAATTTTAGATTTGTGACTTTGTGTTGTTTATTTAAATTATTTTAAATTAAGTTATTTTATGCAATTTATGTTTCTGTTCCTTGATCTAGGATAACTGCATACGTTAAATTATTTATATTGGTTAAAAACAAGGAGGCCTATATAATAGTAAAAAATAGGCACCAAAAATTACTAGAGCAATGGATGAAATAGTAAACTATATATTGTTGATATTGGTCATACTTCCAGTGATATTGTTCATCAATCTTTGGGCTGGAATCGGCTGGGAATTGTTTATAAATAATTAGAATAATAAACAATATTATAACACCGCTTTGATGTTTCTTTATAAGTCAATCCTGGGTACTTCTTAATTAACTTAATCCACATTATCATAGGGAATTTACATGACGAAGCGAGTTACCATCGTTACCGGTACAGATAAGTCTGAATGGATCAGTATGGGTAAGATAGTCCCATGTTAAGGCCTTTAACATAGCAAAACAGTTTTAAAAATTACATGTTTCAACTTACCTGTCCCCATAACGACCCAAATGCAGGCAATACAAAACACTAACTTTATTAAATATGTGTTCATCGTGTCATATGGTTATGAAATATAGAAAAAGTAAGAATCATCATCAACATAGCTTTCAAAATTAGCAACCTGAAGTGGCAATGGGCTGTACACATATGTCACAGAACCAATGAATGATGGAGTAGACGAGTTCTGGAGTGGAGACCACATACTAGAAGACAGAGTGGGATGAACCCCTGCCAGATTGATAGATGACCTAAGGAAGGTTGCTGGCGGGGGATGGATGAGGGTGGCAGAAGATTGTGTGAAGTGGTGAGCCTTGGAGGAGGCCTATATCCAGCAGTGAAGAGAAACAGGTTGATGATGATGATGATGAAGAATCATCAAATAAGAATACTTACTTGGGAGGTAAAATAGATTTTTTTTTCTATCAGTTCCGGGTAATACATACAACAAAACATACATATTAGAGAGAAGAGAAAAGTGGGATATAGTCTGATATAGCCATCATCTTTTTGGGAAGTGTTCAGAAATATGAAAGGTTTTAATTATAATGTTAATTGAGGTAAAATTTTATTTGAAAGTGTATAACTTGATTGCAAACTCAAAGATTTTTTAAGTTGAACATTTAAGAAATGTGGTCATCAACTAACTTCTTAGGAAATTTAATTACTGCCATTTCAGACATATTTTCACTTTCAGTTAATTCAAACAAAAATAAATCCTCTAATTTACTATATTAAATCTATAATTAACATATCTCTAAAGTGTTTGCAATTTTATTTCCTAGAAAGCTGATAAGATTAAATTTCTCAAAAGTTAACAAATTTTTGAAAATGATGATGTGTGTGAGCGCGAGGGTTGCAAAGCATGGAACATAGCATTAATAAATATATATATGTACCTGTAGGGATAGAGGCCGGTAAGGGAATAGAAGAAAAAAATCTTAGCATTCCATGGATTCATCGTGCGGGTGCCGGGTCCATTGTGGGTAAGAGATGAGAAGAATGGTGTCTCGGGCTTGCGACCGACAATAATGGTTTAAAAAAGGGGCCTCCCTTTGCGCTATAATAGGCTCACCATCAAACATTCTACTCCTGTCCATAACTAACCAATTACTGTAGGATTCCTTAAAGCCGTCTTGGAAGCTCGTTTCATAAATGTATCTCCAGCAGACCTGCTTAGGCCCAATTCTTTCAGTAAGTGATGCAAACATTTTGCTGGAACTTCTCTCGCACCAACTTCCACTGTGTAAGGCTGAGTTTAGAACCCATTTTTGATCATTTTAATCATCACCACCATATCGATGTCTTTAGCATAGAACCAAACTCGAGAAGTATCACAAATAAGATATCCCGACCAGGAATCAAACCCGGTACCTCCGAGTCTAAATTCATGAAATTAACCTCTAGACCACAGAGGCAGTTGTGCAATAGAGAAGTGATAGGTGAGCTCCTCAGAACACTGTGCTGTGACCAAACAAAAATTTTAAGAAATAAAAAACACATTGTATTAATTTATTTTATTATTATGAAAATATTAAAATGATTTTATCACATAGTTTCATTAAAATATCAAACGGTGTTATAATTGTTACAACAAATGGAAGTGTATTATCATTTTATAAGGGACTGTGTATAATTTACTAGCCTGTTTTGCACCAAAATGAAGGCGTCATTTTTAACTTTAATCATTATCATATCAATTACAGAGACTTCATTTTGATGTAACTCTTAGGCTTAGACCCATATTCTAAGACGTTTCCTTGACAGGTCCTTCCAGCTGTCGAACAGGATCCCTTAAGGAATCTGTAGTTACGATAATAAAAAATAGAGCCAAACCTTTCGTTGATAACTGGAACGATAATCAGCAGCCCTATTCTGTTACCTAGTCGCAAATGTTATTAGTGGATGTCGTCATTTACGTCAGAGATTGCGTCATAATTATAAAATATTTTATTCTCAACTCTATAAGCTTGACCTTGCCAGCGTCCGTGCAAATATCAACTTTAATAGCGTGAAATATGTATAGTTAACGGATTCCATTATATAACGTTTGCGCTTAAGTACCAGGCCCTACAATCTTTAGGTAAATTAGACGGATCATAAAGTAAATCGATTCTATGTACATTTATTTTGGTTTAATTTGTCTTTAAAATTAGTACCTATAAGTATTATATCATGTATTGTTTATTTTTTTCTTGTTATTACATTTAAACCATTAAATATAAAAGCGTGGTTTATCCTGGAGGATACGGTCGTGATGATAATATTATTAATGATTTTGATCTACTAATAAGAAAAAAACAAACAATTTCAATCTGCGCAAACAAGCTTGTTATTGCATATTAATAAATAAGATGTTGAATTATTTACTTAAGAATATATAGGTGTTTTTGTAAATAGTTAATATTTCAGTTTTTTCTATATTAGTTTATTGAAAAAAAAACTTGAGTTGAAGTTTCAGAAATGAACACATTTACTAAATAAGCATTACTACTCTTTAAGTCGAAGTCTAACCGCATTCTGAGACGCTTGCTCCACTTCATTATTCCCAAACAGACTATCATATATAGGGAAATAGAGGTATCACTCAAGGCAAATAAAACAAAGCAGCTGTTAACGGCAGTAGCGCCATCTACATTACCTAGTTGTGTACATAACATATAGATGGCGCTACACACTATATATACACACATCAAAAGTGTCTAGGGATCAACATATATTTTTGCAATAACTTTTCTCCTGATTGATATTCATTAAAATTTTCTTTAAGGATTGATCAAATAAAATGTTTTCGTTTGTCTACAGTAACGATAAACCAAGTCACCTTTGCATTAGTAAAAAAAATTGCCATTTTCCTAATAAAGGGATTTTTGACATTTGAACCACTAACATTAAAGTTCGAAAAAAAGACTGAAATAACAGTTTTTTTTTTAATTTTATTGGGTAACTTAAACAATTAATAATCCGTGTTTCTACCGCGAACACTAACAACACAAGAACATCGGTTTGGCATACTCAAAATGAGTTCATCCAAATCACGCTGTGGAATGGCCGCCCATGTTCGTTGCAACAACAAAAAAAGGTCTTCTTGCGACTGGATACCCTCCATATTCGGCAGAGCTCTTCTCTGAAGAATATCCCATGCATGCTCAATCGGGTTCAAGTCTGGCGACTGAGCAGGCCAGGGCAGGACATTGATGTTAGCTGCGGCGAGAGTCTGTCTTACAACTCTTGCGGTGTGCGGTCGTGCATTATCATGCATTAACTGAAATAAGGGACCGATATGCACTTGTAGAGGAACGATGACGTCTGATACAACCGTCTCAGCATAAATTTGAGCGTTGAGGTTGCCTCTGATCCAAATCAACTCAGTTCTTCCGCCGATCGAAATACCCGCCCATACCATGATGGTTCCACCACTATAAGGATGGACTTCCTGGCAGGATTTTAATCGCTGTTGGCGTCCAGGGGTTCTCCAGTGTCGTATACGTCTTGTATCCGGCCTCATACCAAAACGAGACTCATCAGAAAAGCACACGAAACGCCATTGTTCTTCTGTCCAATTTCTGTGTTCAAGAGCCCATTGATATCGAGTCCTACGATTGTGCATTGCTATAGGTGGTACCCGTAGCGGTCTTCGGGAATGAAGGTTCACTTCATGCAAGCGGTTTCTGACTGTTTGGTCGCTAATTAAGTTCCCTGAAGAGCGATGAAGGCTCACGGCTAACATCATGGCGGTTATTGTTGGAGTTCTTCGAGCTGTGATTTGAATGTATCGGTCTTGTCTCCGTGTGGTGCAGCGATACCGTCCTCCATGGCGCTCAGCCACGGTACCAGTGGTTCGGTAACGTGTCCAAAGTCGACTGATAACACTCTGACTTGTATTCAGAGCTAAAGCCACAGTACGTTGCCGGGAACCAGCTTCTATCATTCCCACGGCTCTGATCATTTCTTCCCTGCTTAAATGACGTCGCCGCTCCATAATAACGTTGGTTTTAATCAGTAGTAGGGAAACAGTAGCACTAATAATGTCTTCAATGCGTCTTATGTTTTTATAGGGAAAATATTGACAGCTGATTTTCATCTTTTACTCGAATTTGATTGACAGTTCCTGTTTTAAATTATGAAATGCACCAAAAAGGATCCATATAAATTTATAAAATCATAAATTTATTACAAAGCCACATCTCAATCACAAGAAATCCGCATAAACATGCTTGATCCCTAGACTTTTTTGATGTGTGTATATATTCTCTGGGCGAGGAAAGAACCAGCCCTCTTGTCCCCAGAGCAGACAATTAGACGTGGCGTGATGTTTTTTAAAAATGTTTTAGCGCTTGTACCCCACGGGCCTAAAGTCTGTACAGCAAACGGCACAAACACGTAGTCTTTGATTATAGATACGTATTTATTGGTTTTGGTTAGTGGAGTTGAGATATTGGTTCCATACAACAAACATTGCTCAGTGAACCGGCCAGCCAAAAAAGTACAAAAACAACTAAAATTACATGAAAATTATAAAACGGAATACAAATAATCTTAGACATTGCTTTTTTAAAAATGTTAACAGACTCATCCTGTGTTTGACTTCTCGCTTAAAGCGCTTTATTTCGCTTCGTTTTACTTTGCGTTTTCATACAAAATTCGGTTAAAAAAAGCTTTGTTTTATTTGCTTTCAAGTCAAACCTAGCATCAGTAAGCAAATTTGTTAGCAATCGTAGGATTCATCTTGTGGAGAAGAGAGGAGAATAGTACCTCCGAGTACATACATAGGTTGGATTTCAAAGGGACCCCTTTTTATTGTTTACGGAATTACTCGCACCCCATCCACTATTATTTCTCTACCAAACTGTATAATTAACATCGTCTTTGCAGTTTGGGTTTCACCGTTATAAAATGACTGTACAAAAAATGAATGCAATAAATAACAATACAATTAAATATAATTTAACCATGATTATTGTAAACGTATAACTATAAAATGCTTATAAATTAATAACATTTACCCCCAAAAGATTTCCAAAGGATGATTAAAATAAATAATGTTTAACATTTGGTGGTGGAGCTGAAATACGAATTAACCTATTAAAAATTAAATTAGGTAGAGGCGCGGTTCGAAAAGACCAATCAGGTAGAGGCGCGGTTCGAATAGACCAATCAGGTAGAGGCGCGGTTCGAATAGATCAATCAGGTAGAGGCGCGGTTCGAAAAGACCAATCAGGTAGAGGCGCGGTTCGAATAGACCAATCAGGTAGAGGCGCGGTTCGAATAGATCAATCAGGTAGAGGCGCGGTTCGAATAGACCAATCAGGTAGAGGCGCGGTTCGAATAGACCAATCAGGTAGAGGCGCGGTTCGAATAGACCAATCAGGTAGAGGCGCGGTTCGAATAGACCAATCAGGTAGAGGCGCGGTTCGAATTGACCAATCAGGGCGACTACAAACTAATAGACCTAAATATACCATTAATATTAGTTTCATGGGAACGTGGATTTCTATATAGGTCGGTCCGAGACGTTATCAGAACATCTCCAAATTGTCATTTTTTTAAATATTGAGATGATTTCCAAATAATAAAATTATTTACAAAATGAATGTCACTGCAGCGGATCCTGGCTGAGACTGTAACAGAATGTTAATTTAATCATCAATTTGGACAGCTGGAAGGAACTGCCGCTGATGAACTTCTTACAATACGGCTGTTAGTTCCTATCGAATCCTTGCTCTTTCTGGCAAACTATCATGCTCCGCAGCTGATTACATTTGCTTGATTAAACATACTAGAAGGGATATTATATGCCGCTGTAAGCAGACCCGGATGGCGCAGCATCGTCCGGGACAAAGCGATCCGTGGAGGAGGTCACCACCCTCAGCAGTGAGGAGAACGACGCAAGGAGGAGTAGGATAGTGAAGTGATATAAATATTATAAGTGTAGTTTGAGGTTAGTTCATACCTTGTTCATCACAATTCATAATGAAGTTCATCACACTTAGATTAGCACCGTCTGTTTTTTTATACTAGCACGACATGTGACCTTGCGCTCAAATGATAGTAAGTGACGCGCGAGGTCCATGAATGTTAGCAACTGGAATCAGACATTCACGACTGACATCAGTCCCTAACACTATGCCGGCTTGACTGGGCATGACGGCAATTCGAGCCAGATCCAGAAACGTGTGGATACACTTTACTGGGTTTATCTGCACGAAAGGTGGACACTTCCCCGCCCCGGCAGACTGGGGAAATTACCACCATCAGTCCGCCTTCCACCTATTTGTTGTTCTTCTCCTTCTTCTTTTTTAATACTAGTGAAACTAGTAATGGCAATCGCCACTAAGGCATTTGTGCCAACATCACGTTTGTATAGATTAATTAAAAAAGTAGCTATCTTGTGACATTGTTTTGACTTTTAGCTTGGTGCGGTGAATCACAAACACTAAAACATAAAACAGTTTGGTTAGTATGGTACGTCACAACACAGCACAATAGGTTATTACGAGTGGGGACAAATAACATGTAGCATATATCTATAGTGCAAGCAACCTATTGAACTACGCACGCTTTGTCCTCCAAGGCCACAGTCCCGCACACGGGGTAAAGGCTCCAAGCCCAGCAACAATCCCACCGGGCTGCCTCCCCCGTCCCATCCCACATGCGTAGTGAAAAAACTACTTTATCAGTCCGCATGGAGTGGGAAAGAGAGAAGCAGTCCCGCGGGCCGAAGCAAGGCCAGTCCGCCGCCTCCACCCCGTAGGCGCCACCGTGATCCTGGTTGTTAGAGTTTGATATCATTCTGGTTGAGGAACCTTGTAAGTATGGCGTAAATAACAGGGCTTAAAGAAGAGAGAAGAGAAGCGATAGAGGTGGGAAAGGGAACAGTTTTTTGAAGAGACGATAATAGAGTGGATCGGTCGTAGAGGGGACATGAGAAGAATATATGATTAATATTTCCCTCGTCCAGTCCACACTCGCATATTGAAGTATCCTTGATCCTAAGTTTAGCAAGGAATGCAGGGGAGCAGCAGTGGCCCAGTCTTAGGCGGCAGATGGTTGAAGTATCTTTTTTGTTAAGGTTAATTTTGGTGAACCATGGTTTGTTAGGGATTGAGGACTGGATCTGGGAGTAGTATGAACCTTTTACTTTGCTGCTTTTGGGCCATTGGTTGGTCCAAGATTCATTTAGGTAGCATTTCGGCTGTAATATTAGGTCGTGGGGATAAAGTCGATATGGGAAAATGTCCCCACATTCAACTGCTTCCTTGGCAACCTGGTCCACCTTTTCGTTGCCTTGTATGCCACAGTGGCTTGGGATCCAGGCGAGTGCTATCAGCAAGCCATGTATGGAGCATTCACGAAGCTGTTCCTTTGTTTGGAATAGGATAGGATTGTTAGTTTTTAAAAAAAGGATTGGATATAATGGATTGAAGGGAACTAAGAGAATCAGAAAATATAATGGTTTTTGGAAGCTTAAACAAAAGGGCATATTTAATTCCTTCTAGGATTCCAATAAGTTCTCCTGAGAACACTGTTGTTTCTGGCGGGTACTTAATTTTCCTGACAATGTTGTAGTCGCTGTGGTACACTCCCACCCCTACACATCCGTCCTGGGAGAACTTTGAAGCATCTGTGAAGATAGAATTCCACCCTTCCCATTTGGTGTTCATGATGTTACGGAATTTCTGGTCAGATTGAGGATCGTCTTTACCGAGGCCGAAATTAAGGATAACAACGGGAGATTAGGTGATTGTTTCATAAGAGTGTGAAAAGATAGGGAGGTTTATGGACCGATAAATTTTGGCGTCGAAATCCTTCACTTTATGGAGGCTATTAACTAGTCTAGGAGGTAGCTTGTGAGTCCAGTATTTGGAAGTTGAAGTGATGGTTGTCAGTTGGTCTAATGTTGTAAAGAGGGAATGTTGAGGAAGTTGTAAAGAGCGTATGAGAAATCTGTCAGCAAGAAATTGTCTTCTGAAGGTTAGGGGGGGATCGCAACATTCCACCTGCAGAGCATTCACAGGACTGGACCTCATGGCGCCTGTAATGATTCGAAGTGCCTTGGACTGGACCAGGTTCAGTTTTCTGAGACCAGCTTTGTTAGCTGGATCCAGCAAAAAAGATCCATAGTCCAAGACACTTCTTACTATAGCGTTGTATAGGAGTCTGAGTGAGTAAGGATGCGCGCCCCACCAGACCCCGGCCAGGCAGCGCAGAATATTGAGATTTTTATTATGTGCCATTTGTAATGATGTCAAATGTCAATTTTTACTTTCAAGGATAACCAAATGCCCGGCGATTAAGCCCGTACAATTTTAGTACAATAAAGTATTCAAAATAAAATATAGTTAGTTTGTCATAGTGACATTTATATAAAAGTAACATCGCTAGAAACAAGACTTAATGAAGTCTGTATAATACATTGAAATTATCAGGAAGCTACACTCTCGGCGAGGCATAAGTTCTGACTGGATGTGAAGACGTGCTAAACAAAATCCCTGTCCTGTGCTTATTGTTCCCCGTCTATTGTACTATTCCGGGAAGTCATCTGTTCTGACTGGATGTGAAGACGTGCTAAACAAAATTCCTGTCCTGTGCTTATTGTTCCCCGTCTATTGTACTATTCCGGGAAGTCATCTGTTCTGACTGGATGTGAAGACGTGCTAAACAAAATTCCTGTCCTGTGCTTATTGTTCCCCGTCTATTGTACTATTCCGGGAAGTCATCTGTTCTTGGAGTTATTTGTTTTTACTAAACCCAGCTCGTGGGGTTGAATACTTTGTTTGTTTGTAAGAATGCTCTAATTAAGCATGCCCATTACCAGCACCGCTTTGACATACGTGCTAGTAGCAAATGCTCACTATTAGCATGTTCTCGTTCTGGTAATGAGCATGGCTATCTGTAACGTAAGTTATTTTGACTTTGACACAGTAGAATATTTTTATCTGACAATTGTCAAAACGACCCTTAAAATCTTATATACAGAAAATATCAACAACTAATATCATTTTTTCGTCTTATTCTTAAAAATATTGGCAGAATGACAGATCTGCAGGATTAGCACACGACAGAGATAATATCTCTTCCCTCTATTTTATATGTACGACTATATATGACAAAAGGAAGAAAGATAGTGTTGTCCGTGCGCTAAGTATTTCCCTAATTTCTCTTAAATATTACCTACGTCTATTGTATTGAGTTGTTACACTTTGGCCCTCTCGCTCAAATTTAACTTTATATTATAGACATTTTAGAGATATATAAAGTACGAAAACTAAATGTAAGCCTTGGCGCCGCATCGGATTGGAAAATTTCTCATGGATACATTTGAACACCATCATAGGATCCCACATGAAGTAGCTGTATCAGCCTATAGGCCAGACATCTTAGTTTTTTCTCGGAACTTGAAAAAAGTTATCCTTATTGAACTTACCGTTCCGAGAATCGAATATACCAAAAAACCACAACATGAATATTATGATCTCACAGAAATGATCAGGAACGGGTTCAAGACTTAGCTTTACGCAGTGGAAGTTGGTGCAAGAGGAGTTCCAGCAAAATGTTTGCATCACTTACTGAAAGAATTGGGTCTAAGCAGGTCTGCAGGAGATATGTTTATGGAACGAGCTTCCAAGACAGGATAGGAGTAGGATGGTGAGCGTCGGTTTGCGCAATAATATGAAAAGGAGGCCTCCTTTCAAAACCAGCCTATTGTCGGTCGCAGCCAGAACACGCAATGGACCTGAGACCATGTGAAACAGTGATTCCATGGAATGCTTAGAAATTTGTCTTCTTTCATAGACGTGTTTTAGTAAAATGGAGGAAAATTGTAATAAATGTTTATGCTATTTCTCTCTTTATAAAAATATGTAAATAAAAATGGAAACATGTCAAAAATGACAGTAGTTTTATTAACTAAAGAGCTAATTGATAACATTTCTTAAAAGTACACTTATAGTATGTAGGTGTAAGTAGGCTTGAAAAATCTTTGGTAATGTTGGAGTGTGCGAGCGAGAGGTTACAAAGCGTAATAACCCTCTTATATATGTTTTATGTGGTTTTTTGAAATAATCGATTCAAAATAAGTCGATTATTATAAAATATCGAATCTAAATTCCCACTCACTAATTAGTCAGTACTCGAGCTGTCACAAGTAAAGAATGAACGGAAATGATATGACTACTTGGTATCTTCTATAGTCTTGGTCCCTAGATCTCCCCGGAGAGCAGCAGTTCCTCCATGCCCATGTGTCCCCGATGTCTCCACACCCGATACCGAGCTATGTCTTTCCTGGTCACCATCCCCACCACCTGGAACCGTGGTTATGTTATTAGAACCTCGGTTTAATTGCATTAATAGCCAAGTTTTATATAATATTTTAACGAAGTAAAGTATCATCACCACCGTGTGTACAGAATACACACTTTAAAAAAACCGATTTACATATGGCCAACTTTACTGCCAGCCCTTCATGAGAAGTAGCAACCTCGTTCATATCTCTAGCATACCCAAACAAAAAAAAAAGATCACAAATATTTTTTTGTATTTTGACCAGGAATCATTAGACACGCCGCTAGTTGAAGCTCTAGTTTCGCTACTCACCGCGGCGTGGCGTGTACGACTATAGGTATAACCACCGGGCGGCCACACGCAGCAGCGCGCACAATTATTTTTCGTCCTAGTGGATATAATTTATTTCTTTCATGTGACCTCGTCACCGTACCGCATAATTTAACTTTTCTATACCAACCGCTTTGCTACTATTAATTTTCTTAAGTTTAAAAATTACCACAGTGCTCTCCCAAAATATTAACGATTACTCAGAACAGACAATAAACACTCTCAATCGATCTACACTGACACATATGTGAGTATTAGTGCAACGTGGATTGTGGAGATCTAGGTAAGTTGATTTTCCTTTTATATGCGACCCCTAATTCGCAATATCATCCCGCCTAACCAGGCTTAACACGTAGGGTGTGGAGACGCTGCGTGGCCTGGCTAATCATAATATATCTAATTCTGTTTGTATAATTATTTATGATATGCAATAAATGCAACAATGGCCAAGGAGAAATTTAAACATTCGATAGAAATGTCTGGAAACAGGAAGACGAAATTATTTGTCGTAGTTTGAACTTCGCTATATTGGAACGAAAATGTTACCAGTTTTCCAGGGACTATTGGGTTGGACTTCTGTAGAGGATTATTTTAATACTACTCCTTTGACCCGACGCGGGCGTTGGCAAACATTTGACCGTAGGGTTCATCTCATGTTCAGTTGTTAGCGTCATGTTAAATATTAAATTCGGTCTAGTAGTGAAGGCGTAAAGGCGAATCAAACAGAGAGAAATGGCTACGGGGTCAAATATCAGAGTTAGTTTCTGCAGTCATATCTATGTGCTAGCTAGGCCATAGCCTATATGTCCTCAGAGTTCCTAGTAACTATTCTCTTAAATATCACATTTATAAGTGTTACCTCATTAATATCGTTGACGATAGGAAGATGTCGCAGGCCGAGCGCGCGGAACAGACGGAACATGCGCGGCAGGGAGGCGCGGTGGGGCAGCGTGTACGGGGACGGGCTCAGGAACGGGCGCAGGTCCATGGTGCACGTCTTCTCCCACTCCGAGATCTCCAGCTGCACCGAATGGAGGGGCTATAGCTAATTCTAAATCATATCCTCGCCAAGCCGTCTGGCCAGCGTGGCAAGTGTAGGCCGAATTCTCCAGTTCTGGAAGGCCCATCTCCAGCAGCGGAGGTCTAGGACGCTGCGTTCTAAGGGCTGTAATGAATACATGAATGAAGACCTGCTTAGGCCAATTTATTTTAGTATTTATTAACTTCCACCGCGTCAAGTCGAGTCTTAAATATTCCTGATTATTCATTCTTTGATATCGTAATGTCTTTCAGCTCGGTGTTGTGATGTTTAGGGATATTTAATTTCCATGTGACGGTAAGTTTAATAAGAATAACTTTTTTCCGAGGAAAAAATAGAATGTATGGCCTAAAGACTGATACGGATAGACTCTAGAGCAGTTGGGTGAGAATGGCAAAAGATTGTGCGAGGCTGATAATGATGACACTCACGGTGTCGACCCTGGGATATCTGGGGTACTCCGTCCGGAACATGTTGCTGTCCACCTTGAAGTTGGACCAGGTGGAGTTAGCGTTCTCGTTGTATATCTTGTTCTGGAGCAGCACTATGAGCTGGGAGCGCAGTATCAACCCTCGCAGCCGCTTGTATACCGTCACCTCCGGCTGAAAGTATATCATGCTTCAAAGAATCCACTGCAATGTTAAAAGTTTGTTAGTATGATCAACGAAAACGAGAAGGCGAGCCATGTCAATGTTTGTTAGTATGATCAACGAAAACGAGAAGGCGAGCCATGTCAATGTTTGTTAGTATGATCAACGAAAACGAGAAGGCGAGCCATGTCAATGTTTGTTAGTATGATCAACGAAAACGAGAAGGCGAGCCATGTCAATGTTTGTTAGTATGATCAACGAAAACGAGAAGGCGAGCCATGTCAATGTTTGTTAGTATGATCAACGAAAACGAGAAGGCGAGCCATGTCAATGTTTGTTAGTATGATCAACGAAAACGAGAAGGCGAGCCATGTCAATGTTTGTTAGTATGATCAACGAAAACGAGAAGGCGAGCCATGTCAATGTTTGTTAGTATGATCAACGAAAACGAGAAGGCGAGCCATGTCAATGTTTGTTAGTATGATCAACGAAAACGAGAAGGCGAGCCATGTCAATGTTTGTTAGTATGATCAACGAAAACGAGAAGGCGAGCCATGTCAATGTTTGTTAGTATGATCAACGAAAACGAGAAGGCGAGCCATGTCAATGTTTGTTAGTATGATCAACGAAAACGAGAAGGCGAGCCATGTCAATGTTTGTTAGTATGATCAACGAAAACGAGAAGGCGAGCCATGTCAATGTTTGTTAGTATGATCAACGAAAACGAGAAGGCGAGCCATGTCAATGTTTGTTAGTATGATCAACGAAAACGAGAAGGCGAGCCATGTCAATGTTTGTTAGTATGATCAACGAAAACGAGAAGGCGAGCCATGTCAATGTTTGTTAGTATGATCAACGAAAACGAGAAGGCGAGCCATGTCAATGTTTGTTAGTATGATCAACGAAAACGAGAAGGCGAGCCATGTCAATGTTTGTTAGTATGATCAACGAAAACGAGAAGGCGAGCCATGTCAATGTTTGTTAGTATGATCAACGAAAACGAGAAGGCGAGCCATGTCAATGTTTGTTAGTATGATCAACGAAAACGAGAAGGCGAGCCATGTCAATGTTTGTTAGTATGATCAACGAAAACGAGAAGGCGAGCCATGTCAATGTTTGTTAGTATGATCAACGAAAACGAGAAGGCGAGCCATGTCAATGTTTGTTAGTATGATCAACGAAAACGAGAAGGCGAGCCATGTCAATGTTTGTTAGTATGATCAACGAAAACGAGAAGGCGAGCCATGTCAATGTTTGTTAGTGTGATCAACGAAAACGAGAAGGCGAGCCATGTCAATGTTTGTTAGTATGATCAACGAAAACGAGAAGGCGAGCCATGTCAATGTTTGTTAGTATGATCAACGAAAACGAGAAGGCGAGCCATGTCAATGTTTGTTAGTATGATCAACGAAAACGAGAAGGCGAGCCATGTCAATGTTTGTTAGTATGATCAACGAAAACGAGAAGGCGAGCCATGTCAATGTTTGTTAGTATGATCAACGAAAACGAGAAGGCGAGCCATGTCAATGTTTGTTAGTATGATCAACGAAAACGAGAAGGCGAGCCATGTCAATGTTTGTTAGTATGATCAACGAAAACGAGAAGGCGAGCCATGTCAATGTTTGTTAGTATGATCAACGAAAACGAGAAGGCGAGCCATGTCAATGTTTGTTAGTATGATCAACGAAAACGAGAAGGCGAGCCATGTCAATGTTTGTTAGTATGATCAACGAAAACGAGAAGGCGAGCCATGTCAATGTTTGTTAGTATGATCAACGAAAACGAGAAGGCGAGCCATGTCAATGTTTGTTAGTATGATCAACGAAAACGAGAAGGCGAGCCATGTCAATGTTTGTTAGTATGATCAACGAAAACGAGAAGGCGAGCCATGTCAATGTTTGTTAGTATGATCAACGAAAACGAGAAGGCGAGCCATGTCAATGTTTGTTAGTATGATCAACGAAAACGAGAAGGCGAGCCATGTCAATGTTTGTTAGTATGATCAACGAAAACGAGAAGGCGAGCCATGTCAATGTTTGTTAGTATGATCAACGAAAACGAGAAGGCGAGCCATGTCAATGTTTGTTAGTATGATCAACGAAAACGAGAAGGCGAGCCATGTCAATGTTTGTTAGTATGATCAACGAAAACGAGAAGGCGAGCCATGTCAATGTTTGTTAGTATGATCAACGAAAACGAGAAGGCGAGCCATGTCAATGTTTGTTAGTATGATCAACGAAAACGAGAAGGCGAGCCATGTCAATGTTTGTTAGTATGATCAACGAAAACGAGAAGGCGAGCCATGTCAATGTTTGTTAGTATGATCAACGAAAACGAGAAGGCGAGCCATGTCAATGTTTGTTAGTATGATCAACGAAAACGAGAAGGCGAGCCATGTCAATGTTTGTTAGTATGATCAACGAAAACGAGAAGGCGAGCCATGTCAATGTTTGTTAGTATGATCAACGAAAACGAGAAGGCGAGCCATGTCAATGTTTGTTAGTATGATCAACGAAAACGAGAAGGCGAGCCATGTCAATGTTTGTTAGTATGATCAACGAAAACGAGAAGGCGAGCCATGTCAATGTTTGTTAGTATGATCAACGAAAACGAGAAGGCGAGCCATGTCAATGTTTGTTAGTATGATCAACGAAAACGAGAAGGCGAGCCATGTCAATGTTTGTTAGTATGATCAACGAAAACGAGAAGGCGAGCCATGTCAATGTTTGTTAGTATGATCAACGAAAACGAGAAGGCGAGCCATGTCAATGTTTGTTAGTATGATCAACGAAAACAAGAAGGCGAGCCATGTCAATGTTTGTTAGTATGATCAACGAAAACGAGAAGGCGAGCCATGTCAATGTTTGTTAGTATGATCAACGAAAACGAGAAGGCGAGCCATGTCAATGTTTGTTAGTATGATCAACGAAAACGAGAAGGCGAGCCATGTCAATGTTTGTTAGTATGATCAACGAAAACGAGAAGGCGAGCCATGTCAATGTTTGTTAGTATGATCAACGAAAACGAGAAGGCGAGCCATGTCAATGTTTGTTAGTATGATCAACGAAAACGAGAAGGCGAGCCATGTCAATGTTTGTTAGTATGATCAACGAAAACGAGAAGGCGAGCCATGTCAATGTTTGTTAGTATGATCAACGAAAACGAGAAGGCGAGCCATGTCAATGTTTGTTAGTATGATCAACGAAAACGAGAAGGCGAGCCATGTCAATGTTTGTTAGTATGATCAACGAAAACGAGAAGGCGAGCCATGTCAATGTTTGTTAGTATGATCAACGAAAACGAGAAGGCGAGCCATGTCAATGTTTGTTAGTATGATCAACGAAAACGAGAAGGCGAGCCATGTCAATGTTTGTTAGTATGATCAACGAAAACAAGAAGGCGAGCCATGTCAATGTTTGTTAGTATGATCAACGAAAACGAGAAGGCGAGCCATGTCAATGTTTGTTAGTATGATCAACGAAAACGAGAAGGCGAGCCATGTCAATGTTTGTTAGTATGATCAACGAAAACGAGAAGGCGAGCCATGTCAATGTTTGTTAGTATGATCAACGAAAACGAGAAGGCGAGCCATGTCAATGTTTGTTAGTATGATCAACGAAAACGAGAAGGCGAGCCATGTCAATGTTTGTTAGTATGATCAACGAAAACGAGAAGGCGAGCCATGTCAATGTTTGTTAGTATGATCAACGAAAACGAGAAGGCGAGCCATGTCAATGTTTGTTAGTATGATCAACGAAAACGAGAAGGCGAGCCATGTCAATGTTTGTTAGTATGATCAACGAAAACAAGAAGGCGAGCCATGTCAATGTTTGTTAGTATGATCAACGAAAACGAGAAGGCGAGCCATGTCAATGTTTGTGTTTTTATATTAGCATCTGACATGCGTCTCTCTCAGCTTCGAGAAATCAAACACAAACAGGTAAGGAATAACTTAGCATCCTGGCCCTAATAAGTTACCACCGTCAGTTCCAGTCCAACTAGAAGCCATCGTTGTAAGAAACCATCTTGAGGAGGGACACGATGTGACCCACATTGTGGAGGTCCTCACCTCGTCAGCTAGAGGCGGGTCCACGACCGGGAACCCGTTGTAGGAGACCATCTCGAGGAGGGACACGATGTGACCCACATTGTGGAGGTCCTCACCTCGTCAGCTAGAGGCGGGTCCACGACCGGGAACCCGTTGTAGGAGACCATCTCGAGGAGGGACACGATGTGACCCACATTGTGGAGGTCCTCACCTCGTCAGCTAGAGGCGGGTCCACGACCGGGAATCCGTTGTAGGAGACCATCTCGAGGAGGGACACGATGTGACCCACATTGTAGAGGTCCTCACCTCGTCAGCTAGAGGCGGGTCCACGACCGGGAACCCGTTGTAGGAGACCATCTCGAGGAGGGACACGATGTGACCCACATTGTGGAGGTCCTCACCTCGTCAGCTAGAGGCGGGTCCACGACCGGGAACCCGTTGTAGGAGACCATCTCGAGGAGGGACACGATGTGACCCACATTGTGGAGGTCCTCACCTCGTCAGCTAGAGGCGGGTCCACGACCGGGAACCCGTTGTAGGAGACCATCTCGAGGAGGGACACGATGTGACCCACATTGTGGAGGTCCTCACCTCGTCAGCTAGAGGCGGGTCCACGACCGGGAACCCGTTGTAGGAGACCATCTCGAGGAGGGACACGATGTGACCCACATTGTGGAGGTCCTCACCTCGTCAGCTAGAGGCGGGTCCACGACCGGGAACCCGTTGTAGGAGACCATCTCGAGGAGGGACACGATGTGACCCACATTGTAGAGGTCCTCACCTCGTCAGCTAGAGGCGGGTCCACGACCGGGAACCCGTTGTAGGAGACCATCTTGAGGAGGGACACGATGTGACCCACATTCTCCACGGTCCTCAGGGTGCAGACGGGGTGGGACATCACTTCCGAGGCGTAGATGTTGTGTGTGAGCGGAGGAGGCTCCCAAGGTAGAATAGGAACCCCGGCTAGCTGGATGCAGATGTCGTATATGCCCTGTGGAATAGTTATAGTATAAACACTGAACTAAACTAAACTTTATGGGCCATCGCAATTATAGTCTCATCCCAATAATAATATTTTTTATTGCACAAGTACAACAGTTTCATAATAATACACTTTGTTAATACAGTACTTAAGGCTATTTGTTAGTTGTACAAAGGATGTATTAAAGTAGACAAAAATGATGACAGGGAGGGCCACAAGCCTAAAATATTAGGCTTTTCTTTTTCAGATTCGGCACCTTAACCAAGAATTGCTGAGAAATCAGTCTTTACCTCGTTGAAGAAATCCCCAGTCCACTTGGCGACCACAAGGGTGATGATGATGGGCAGCGCGTTGGAGATCTGTCCGGTGGTCTCGATGATGATGACGGTGAGGGAGATGGTCATCCTGACCACCCCCCCCAACTGCGCGGCCGCACCGATCAAGGCAAACTTCGCCGGGTCTATCGTCTACGGTAGACAAGCAAAAGTCTAGTTAGAATCTTATACAAAAATCATAATAATCATAATAATGCTATAACGATGATCGATGAAGAGACTCACGTTGGAAGGCAGCAGGTACTGTATCCCGATGGCTAACAGTCGTCCCCACGCGGCTCCGGTCAGCAGGTTGGGGATGAACAGTCCGCTGGAGACGGACAGACCGAAAGTCCAGGCCGACAGCAAGAAGTAACATGTCAGGAAGATCAAGATGGACAGGGGCTTGTAGGAACCCAAAGGATCGTGTAGTAGGGAGCGAACCGATGCTTCAGGAGTCTGAAACCAGAGCGCTGCCAACACGTTGTACTCCCCGTCGGCGCAGTACAGCTAAAACAAATGTTAAATCATTCCTTCCTTTCCTCATAAGGTCATTCGACGTGGACACTTGCCGATGCACTATGATGTAACAACTTCACCAAATGTGATTAAATCGTACACGATATGAATGAGAAAACAAGAATTACAAGATGAGGTAGAATGTTTGTTTCAGTGCATTTTGCCTTAAATATTTAAGTTTCATACCCCTGAAAGCGCATGTAAAGATGTTACCTGCAGTGGTACTTTGGTGGGATCTTCCCCGAGAGGTCTGCAGTCGTTGAGGAGGAACATCATGAGGAAGCCCACCGTGGCCGAGGCCGCCGCCACCAGACACGCCTCCACCACCCGCAGCCACGCCGCACGGACGTATCTGACAAATTATTTCATTTAATAATAAACTCTATACCCCACCACGAGAGCAAATGGTAGCGGTAACTGCACTTACCACATACCTCTTTTACTTTGTTGTCTACATTTTTGTTAATGGTGACAAATTACATATTATTAAAAATCAGGAGACCTGTGAAATAATTGGCTTGTTCTAAAATCTGGACGCCTTTTATCTATTTAGAATAAACTATTTAGTTTAAAGGAGATGAATACCGGCAACTGATGTGGTAATGACATGGGTAATGTAGTGAGTAAACTTCTAAGTATACACTTAGTAACTGTAAGTACTTTTATTATTTACACCGATGTGATAAAGTTATCACCATTACTCCACCTACAACACATGTCAACCCTCTGTGGAATACCTCATTCTGAAGACTGTGAGCTTGTAGTTAACGAAGTTCCAGAGAGCCCCAAGAGCCCCGCCTACCGCTCCGAAGAAGATAAACACTGGTACCTCGTAGAATTGGAAGGGGAAGGGATCCATCTTGCCCAAGTTCAGAAGACCTACAAAATAATGATACTAATTTCTTTGTGGTGCATGCTTTACAAATTTAGAGTTTCTTTACTCAATGTCACTGTCTTTCTTGTTAATTAAAACCTTCAACACGGGTTCATTTTAGTTTTATTATGTTTCCACATATAACATTCTTAACAACCCATAAATGCATTGTGCGTTTGAAAAAGTAGGTAGAGTAGAAGGACAATTTTCTCAGCCATCTTGGGTGCATTATGTCTGGCTTGTAACTGGGTTCTATCTGTGTTAAGAAGCTATAAGTCTATGCTCATCTGGATGTACCCATCATGGGTTGTTCCTGTGACTATTTTTTTTGTCATTTAATACCGTATACGAGTAAATCTGCAGTCTTAATAATAGTTCCAGAATTTTTTTTTAGGCTATATGGTCATAAGTTGTTTTTTTTTTTTCGAATAGTAATGACCTGGATAACTCAAGTCCCCCGGATGTCCGTGGTAGGCCGACAGCAGCACGTTGAGGGTGAAAGTGGACACCACACTGCCGAAGAATGTCCTCCAGGTGAGGGCCTGGTTCCAAAAACTCGTTCCCTCTTCCAGAGAAAACAATACGCCACCTACAAAGAGAAGACAAACTGTTTATCATTTGTTCAAAAATGATAGTCCACAGGGTGACCGAAAACGCTGGGTTTGGGGGGGGGGGGGGGGAGGACTATTACACTGCCTTGTTCTCGCTCTCTCTTTTATCCGTCCCGCTATATCCTTTTCCCTCATACTCACGAAGATGACCGAGAGCTGCCATTGTGAATCCTTTTTAGATAATTTACTTATAAACTATTATAATTGTGTTGACTCGTGCTCTGGGTCTTTGTTTGTGTTCATAGCTATTGGAACTATAGTTTCATGGTTTATTTCCCGAAAACGTTCTCTTCCAGGTGAAAAAAATTAGAACAGTTAGTTTTATGTAATCGTTTTTAGGCAATAAAGTCGAACTTAGATAGTGCTCTCACCAAGGAAGGGCGAGATATTATGGTCGTCGACTTAATGGGTGTATCACTAACTTTTTATGACGATAGTTGACGCATGATAGATGGTACCTTATATAACTGTCAGTTTCATAGAAAACTTGTATTTTTATTACGAAATTTATTATTTTCTGGATATAGGTAATGTTGAAGTGAGCAGCTTTTAAGTGTACAAATCGAGATTTCCAAGCGAAATCAAAGATATGGTGATCTCAAAATTGCCGTTCTATAAATTCAACCTTTTTTCTTTATAAAGACGGTGTTCGCTTTCTTAATTTGTATTTTAAGGTAGATGACGTTAATTTAAAATACATTTTTCGGCTATAAAAAAATATCTACAAAAACATTTAAAAAATGACGCGTCAAAGGTACCATTGCCGCTAGCGACATCTAGAAAAAGCTTTGCCTGATACACCCCATTAAAACCATAGTTTTAAAAAAAATTGGAGTTTTTGAAAGTTTACCAATAGGCGCTCCAAAAGCGGCAGAGACACCGGCTGCGGCCCCTCCAGAGACAAAATCTCTCTTCTCATGGTCTTCTCGGAAGTACTGGAATATCTTGAAGTCCTTATTGAAGGTGGTGCTCTTCCCCTGAGAGATCCCGGCCGCCACCACGGCTCCGCTGTGGATCATGGGGCCTTCCTGGACAACCGAACGTACCATTGTTATACCTCCACTGCTAGAGATAGACTCTCCGAGATATATTACAGTACAATAGGGTAGTCGATTATTGTAAAAAAATCTTTATTTTATCAGAGTACTTTAGGTATTACACTTCGACTTTCGTGTTAATTAACAAGATCATTTATATTGTATTGAATAAAAACATTATTTTAGAACGTTACCATAAAAACATTGGTCAGCGTGAGTGACGTCACTTAATAATACGAACACCGTGTTCGACTTGAAACCAAAAAGCGCAGTTTACATTCAGTAAATTTTATTAATATAAAGTTTTTTTTAATTCAGAGCACGCCATGTGACATCGCTCCCAATTGATGGTAAGCGGTACGCGAATTCCAAGAGTTAGAGCAACTGACGCCAGTCACTGACGACCGACATCAGTCTCTATGCCGGTCTATCAATATTTCACACTTCGCTTGAAGGACTCCCAAGTTATAGGAATGGGGAAACACACTAGCTGGGAGAGCATTCCACATGTTCATCGTGCGACAGATGTAAGAGCACGGCCGCTGCGAGGGGCAACTGCCCTCAGCTTCGTGTGAAAAAGCTCGTACATTGATTGTCAAGTAATAAAGCTGTTTTTAGATTTTATACACTGCTCATATGTTAAAAACAACGAATATAATATAGTTTTTTTTTTCTGTAAAATCCTATATACATTCCTAGTTACGTCTTTATGTCTCGTCACTAGGATCGGTTATATAGACTCATTCAGTGACATATGGATAAAAAATATATTTTTTAATTTTAGCGTTTAATTGGAGCAAATGTAGTGTAGTGTAGTTCCGGTAAACTGTGGTGTGAAAAAAAACTCCCTATTAAACGATGGATTCTCATTGGTAAATGTCAGGTTTTGAAGCGCGACCTTTATTGTTACGATCCTGCAATCCAGTCCACCTGTATCCCATCATACTGACCTTCCCCCCCGCCAGTCCCCCCACGACGGCGGTGATGACCCCCACCACCTTGACCAGAAGTGTCTTTATTCGCACGACCCGAGGTACCTTGACACCGTTCAGGTAACACTTCACTTGAGGAATCCCACTTCCGGCTGCCACGGGCTATATCAAAATAACATAATAATTAGGTTTTATAATCACTAAATAATAAAAAAAATATTTTGTTTTATATTTTTGATCTAAATATTTTTTTCAACTTTATTTTATTTGGAATAAAAACCAACCATACAGTAAAGATTACTAAATATGAACTAAGTAAGTAAGTAAGCAACCTTATTATCCAAAACTTTCTATGAAATCAACATCATTGACCAAGAATCAATAAAAAAAAGAATAGCAAAAAGTGTACGCAATTCTCAATTTTAATATTATATTTTTTTTGAAATGAAATGGCATATTTTGGTTACAGGTTTACATTATGAAAGATATGATTATTAAGTAGGTACTAAATAAAGTAAATCTACAATTGGATATTTTGGTTACAGGTTTACATTATGAAAGATATGATTATTAAGTAGGTACTAAATAAAGTAAATCTACAATTGGATATTTTGGTTACAGGTTTACATTATGAAAGATATGATTATTAAGTAGGTACTAAATAAAGTAAATCTACAATTGGATATTTTGGTTACAGGTTTACATTATGAAAGATATGATTATTAAGTAGGTACTAAATAAAGTAAATCTACAATTGGATATTTTGGTTACAGGTTTACATTATGAAAGATATGATTATTAAGTAGGTACTAAATAAAGTAAATCTACAATTGGATATTTTGGTTACAGGTTTACATTATGAAAGATATGATTATTAAGTAGGTACTAAATAAAGTAAATCTACAATTGGATATTTTGGTTACAGGTTTACATTATGAAAGATATGATTATTAAGTAGGTACTAAATAAAGTAAATCTACAATTGGATATTTTGGTTACAGGTTTACATTATGAAAGATATGATTATTAAGTAGGTACTAAATAAAGTAAATCTACAATTGGATATTTTGGTTACAGGTTTACATTATGAAAGATATGATTATTAAGTAGGTACTAAATAAAGTAAATCTACAATTGGATATTTTGGTTACAGGTTTACATTATGAAAGATATGATTATTAAGTAGGTACTAAATAAAGTAAATCTACAATTGGATATTTTGGTTACAGGTTTACATTATGAAAGATATGATTATTAAGTAGGTACTAAATAAAGTAAATCTACAATTGGATATTTTTATTTTAGAACAATTAAGTGAATCTTAAGTGCGTACTCCTCAACCAGCCTACACCTCAACCAGCCTACTCCTCAACCAGCCTACACTTAATTAAAAAAAACTGCAAATTCCATTTTTGATCCCAAAATGCTATGCTGGTACGGTTAGTTCTGTTCTTACCTCGATATAAGCAACCAGGAATGATCCGAGGAACACTATGCTGACGTTTGAGATCACCCAAAACAAGTATGGAATGTAGAGCTGGTCTTCTGTCAAATATTTGTCGACAGCTGAATGTTACTGCTAAGGATTTTTTATACCAGCACGACATGTCACACAGTCCATGAATGTAAGTGTCAGACACTCATGACTGACATCAGTTTCCAACACTTGGACTGGGCATGACGGCAATTCGAGCCTGATTTCGAAAACTTTACTGGGTTTATCGGCAAGAACGGTGAACATATCCTCGCCCCAGCAGACTTATTACCACCATCAGTCCCCAACACTTGGACTGGGCATGACGGCAATTCGAGCCTGATTTCGAAAACTTTACTGGGTTTATCGGCAAGAACGGTGAACATATCCTCGCCCCAGCAGACTTATTACCACCATCAGTCCACCAACCACCTATTAGATAGAAATTTGATTGAAACATGAAGACAGAATGATTACATATTCAATTTATCATATTATTTCATTATTAAGCTCATTCTTATTCGTTTACATTATATTTGATTTTGGTAATTATTTCAATTGGTAAACAAATTTATTTATTATTTTATACTTTATACTTTAAAATTTTATTGTGGTATAAATAATTGTTTTTCTTCCCTTTTGTTAGCATATCTTAATCGTATGGCACCGACTTCAAAAGTAACTTCAGTAAAGTATCTTCACGACCGTTTACCTTTCGGGGTGGTCAGAAACCACGCTTATAAATAAGCGGATTCACATTTAGCCAACTTTACTACAGGCCAATTCAAAAGTAACTGTTAATACTGGTAAATATGAAATAGATCCGTCAGTATTAATAATTTAGTTGATTGGCCTCAAAGCTGTTGCTTTCAAACAATAATAAAATATACTTTTTGTTTAAGTTTGTACTGTCGGTATAGTTTTGAAGTCGGGTTTTATTTGTTTCTTCAATATGATTATATTTTCAAATTCTTTGTGTATTATCCTTATTGTCGTATATAATAGGTAGATTTTTATTTGAGAATAGGCATTATTGATGTGTAATAATTATCCTTATCACAAATACCTACAATCTTTTTTGTTCTAAAAAAAGGATACATTTCTTGAGCTCCCTATATTTAATTTTTGAGAATTCTTCTATACACAGATCCACAATGAAGGCTATGAAGGCTGTGACGACGCCTATTAGAAGGAAGATAAACCATCTGGCGATGTCCTTCTTCACTATGAACGGGTACCCTCGCTTCCTCTCTTCTTCCAGCAGGAGGTGGTTCTCACACGTGTCGTAGTCTAAACTCTGGAATATTCAATTCAATTTGAGACATTAAATTTATTATAACAAGACAGAAGAAACCAAACGGTATAAGAAACAAAGATAGACCAACGTACGTACACTAAGTTACGCTAAGTTACACCAAAATTAAAGTTAAAATGTTGTCGAATGTATCGGTTTTATTTTCGAGGTACAATCGACGCCATTTGTAACTTTGAACGTTAAAATTACAGAGACTAATATTTTATTCGATGTAAATTAATATACATTAAATATAAATTAAAAGCTACCTAAATAATTAAATAAAAATAAACTAAATTACACAGACTTAATTTTGGTTTTGTTATGACAGTCATTGTATTTGACATGCGCTTTCAAATTCGAAGTAATATACAAACAATATAAAAGAATTACAATATAATAATTAACCTAAAAAAAATAAACTAAATCTAAATAACAAATTAAATATAATAAAAAAAAATATATATACATACCTTATAATATAAAAATTTCCTCCAGGCCATTGTCCAGTGGCATGGTGCCCAAAACACTGGCAGCATTTCCTCGTTGAATTTCAATACTAATCTTTTCAGCGAGGAAGCTGCCAGCCCGTGGGTCACCAGAGACGTCGACTAGTTTTTTTAGATATTTCTTTAAATAAAGTTTTGGCCTCGAGGCCCCACGGTCCCATGGTTTCAACGGCAAAGGCCACAAATATATAATCATTGCAAATGTTTATATATTTGCGGCGCTTGACGTTCTGAGCTTGTTCTGCCGCCGCACCAGCTCTGACAGTAGTTCCTTGAAGATGGGAAGTTGCTAGCGTGTCTACACATGTGACGTCCCACACTAGTGATTTTCCCAAACTCCAAGGAACTAAGGTCATACCGTCAGGTCTCTTGCCATCATCTCTAAATAAGCCCGTGGGTTCTAAAGTGGCTGGAATAGAGATGGAGGCAAAAGTTCTGCGGATCAAATTATTGATAGAGCTGTGGCGGTAGAAGCGGCCGGCACTTTTAAAACAAGATAGACCATGGCGCCCCAGGCAGTCGACGTCTTTGCCGCATGGACAATAGTGAGGTTCGCACACACTAAGCCCGAGTCTTAAACAAACACATATACGTAGCGTGTGGTTGTCTAATATAGTACCTATGTTTTTGGAGGGGAGCGCGTTTAACCAAAGACCTGACTCTTTTTCAGAGACAGCTAATAAACGGGCCTGTTCAGCACAATTATTAGAATGTAAAAGTTCATTATGTATAATTTTAATTAAAGGTATATCCCACAGTCTTTGCACTTTCGTATTTATTGGAATATTATCTGGGCATAGCGCAGACCAGGCGTCTTTAGCCTCGGATAAACCACTCACCTCAACGTTACAATCTAACGGGTTAAGAATTTTTCCAACGAGGTTGAGTGCTCCATATCCGGAAGAAAGAAAAGCTGGTAGGGCTAAACTTTCAATTCGCCTTATACCAAGGCCACCAAAATTAACAGGCAATGTTGCCTGAAGCCATGAATTTGAGTCAAATTTTAAATTTAATATTTTTTCTAAGTTAATTTTGAGTGTAGTATCGATTTTTTGTATTTGTTCAGAAAATTTCCAAAGAGGAGTTGTTCGAAGAAAATACATATATTTTGGCGCAAACAAGCAAAATCTAAAAATAAATAAAGCAATGTGGGAGGAAATTTTAGAGAAACGATCCGAGATATTATTAAATTGTTCCAATTTTTCTTCGATTAAATTTGGGATACCTGAATCAAAAATAGGACTCCCTAAAAGAAAAAAGTTGTCCATGTTAATTTGTTTTATGTTAGGTGCAAGTCTGCTAAATTTATTTATGATATCAGTTTTTTCTATTGTTGAAAAAGTTTCTGACAGGAATATTTCGCATTTATTACTATTGATTTCGAGGCCTAATTCTGAAAATTTGTTTATTATTGTTGAAAAATCGTTTAAAACCGAGTCTATTTCTCCTGCTAATGATCCATCATCTAGGTACCATATGTTAAACTGAGACTGTAAATTTTTAATTATTGGATGTATAGCCAAACTAAATAAAGCAGGGCCAAGAGGATCTCCTTGCTGGCAACCTACTGAGGAAGAAATTTCATTTTTATTATATATTAATTTTGAAGAATTTGAATAGCTTTAACGTAGTTGTATATAGATGGGAATTTTCTTTCACTTCTTTTATAAAATATTTTTGGGAAATTGAGTTAAAAGCATTTTTGATGTCTAACTTTAAAAAAACCTTATTTTTGAAACTTGATAGAAAACTACAGGCTGCATGTATAGCAGCTTCACAGCCTCCTTTACTGCCCACCCCTAATTGTATTGGTTCGAAAGAATTATTTAAAGACTCTTGAATAGATTTACAACATAATTTGGAAGCTAGACGTCTAAAAGTAAAACCAACTGCGATTGGGCGGATACCACCACATTTTTTTTCTAATGCAATCAAATTGGCTCCATATAGAATTGGGGCTATTTCTATATTGACTTTTCCAGATAACATTAAATTTATTAAAGAACAAATTGATTGTTTTGTAGTTTCATTGACAATACGTGTACAGAGTGTAAAACAAGTTCCTTTTCGACAAGAGAACCTCGTGTAAGTTATTCTCGTAAGAGGAGTTCTTCGCGCCATTTTGCGTGGACATGTCAAGTGCAAGTTTTTGTTTTGTAAATTAATTTACTGTGAATATTATTGGTCAAAAGTGGTGTTGTTTTCTTTAATAATGTGCTACAATGTGAATTATTATGGAAAACGATAAATTGGACTTTAAATATGGGGCACAAGTTGCAGTTATTTTTTGCGGTTTTCCCGCGCTGTCAACTCCCATATTTTACCCGACGTGTTTGAGCTATGGTGCCGCGAGGGACTCCAAGAAAAGCATCAAATTCTGCAGCATCTGGAATTTGATGATGACCTCATTAACTCATGAAAAAGAAAGATATAATACGTTAGACTTGGCTGTATGGGCTAGACCCTTTGCCTTCCCTATCACCTCATTCATCATCCACTAGATTATAGATGACTATTCATAAGGTTGCTCCAAATATTACTCAGCCCATTGAAAAAAATGTCTAGTAGATTAGTAGATCATAGATGGCGCTCATACAGAGAAAGTTTACAGGAATTAAAACACTAATAAATATATATAGAAAAAACGTCGTCTTTTAATTTCTAAAACAAAAACCTTCCTAAAAAAATCCTAAGAAATCCGCGCTAAAATAACCAAAAGTATAAAATCTTCTGAATAATTTTAGAATTGTCCTCGTCACTCCATGATTTGGCGCGGACAAGTGTTCCAGGTGTCTTGTATAGGTATTCATTGAATTCTAAAACCCGATTTTTTCGGCTCGTTCATCTCGGACGAGTGTGCAATCCGTCACATACTGAGCTAAGTGCGTTTTTTTATGTACTTACAGCACCAAGCCGAACACACCATTCATAAGTTTTATTCTTAGAGCTTTAAGTTAAAAAGCATAGTAAAGTATCATCACAGCTATGAAACCATGCAGGGTGGTTGAAATCACACCTTATAATACGACCTGTTGCAGAAAGGCTGATTATCTTTTGACATGTTTAACTTATGCCTATGAGGTACATCATTGGCTGAAATAACCAATGTGACAAGCTTACCAATCACGTGGCGTATATTCAAATATAATTATAGATTATTTTAATTATTTCTTAAAAAGAAGCTTTTAAAATGGGAAAATTTTCAATTTTAATTGTTTTCTTTTTATTATAGAATTTTTGACCTCATATTTAGCAGAGAGTACATTCATGGAGCCCGGCTCTATCTTCTGGACTGGGACTCTTCTCCGCACTCCGTGGCTGCCATCATATTCTTCATCATCTTCATAGCTCTCCTCCTGTCAACAGAAGTGTCAGTAAATGATGTCGGACATGAGTGTCTGATTCCACTTACCATCAGGTGGGCGCAAGGTCACATGTCATGCTAGTATAAAAAAAATATATAAAAAAAACTTAGCTTGGCCATCTAGTCTACAACAATATTAATGTTTTATCACATGATTCATGTAGATATTATTTATTAGCACATTACAAGAATAGTAAGTCCATTTAAACTACATTGGTTTATCATGTGACCTAAATTATCACTCAATTTCATACTATCAAAGTATTACAATATTTTAAATTATTATTAGTTAAATTAAATTTCCTCCATGGTCTAGCGGTTAGATTTAGATTCCGTGAATTTAGACTCGGAGGTACCGGGTTCGATTCCTGGTCGAGTCACAATAGTACTTATTAATTAAAATAAATAATTAAAATTAATATTTAATGTGATATTTCCCAAGTTTGGTACACAAGAGACATCGACGAGCTTGCCACTTGTCATGATTGGCCTATAGTAAAGTTGGCTAAATGTGAATCTGCTTCTTTGGTTGAAACTATGCTATCTGACCACGGCAGAAGGATAACGGTTGTGATGATGATACTGTAAGAGATTGTTGACAGAGATCAAAAGGTGGCTAATTCAACCAATTTCAAAGGCTTTATAAACATTTTTTAAATGCTATTTTATAATTAAAAAAGAGGCTTTGGAGACATTTTGCATTTCATTATTCCTATAGCCGGTTGCAGACGGGATGATAAAAATAATGTATGATCAACACTTTGAACTAGGTACCTTATGTGATTCATAGTAGCTTGTCATTTTGGTTAATTAAGTCAATAACATGCCTCATAGGCATATGTTAAACATGTCATAAGATAATCAGCCTTTCTGCAACAGCGGTATGAATAACAAAATGTGAAATGTCGTCTAAACCTTTTTTTTAATGTATGTGCCCTTTTGTTTAGGCTCTGTACTTTGCCTACAGCCAAGGTTTTATTTATTTTGTTATGTGTGATAGGTGAGTTGGTCTGTAGGGCCTCATTTAATTTACACAACCTTTGCATTATATATCTGGTTTGTCAATCTTTTGTAACTCATCCTTTCAACATACCCAAACCGTAGTTACATATGCGGTCTGCCAAGGTGACACCGCATATCCGACGTAGTGATCTTATTTCTAGAGGGCAAAACTTTAAAAATATTTTTGTTATTTTTGAAATTGGTTGATATATCCATCTTTCAATCTGTATACAATCAATTACAATTATAAAACAAAATGCAAATATATATTTTTTAGTTTATTTACAACCAGAAACAACATAAAGAGAGGCTATTCTCAGTCAATAGAGATGATTTTGCATACAATATTGAGTAATTTTTTTTTTGTATGCATTTTGACAGATTTTTCTATATCACATGCTGTTATTATTATTGCTTGAGATTTGCACCTCAGTCAAGTAAGACTTTTTTAACCAAATTTATTACTTAAAAAAAAACTTTAATTACGGAGTCTAATAAAATTTAATAACTTTGAAACACAGATTGTTAGTATTGTCTTCACAAAGTCAAAAAGTGCCTGACTTATGTCTTGTAGTTTACAGTGCTGAATCTTTTTTTAGAGAGAGAAAAGCGTCATGGTAGCAGAATAACATATTACCTCAAACCGTACAGATTTGTTAAGGTTAGAAGTGCTGGCTTCGGATATGAGATTGGTGGTGTCCAGGCTACTTTGTTCCACCACTGGCTCCTCCGGGTCTATTTGGTTGTCACTGATCATTGTTACACCTTAAAAGGCATACAATTTCCTTTGTCTTGCTAAAAGAAAATGAAAGATATTAGGTATCTACAACATTTAATCATACTTCAGAGATGGGATATTATTATATGGCTTTGGAAATAATTTTCATAAATTAATACATAATAAAAAAACACATAACTACAGTCTTTATTAAACATATTCTACATTCTTATAAAAAAAAATAAAAAAAGATAATTATAAATGTAAATATACTCACAAGTTTCACATTGGTTTAACTATTTAATTTCTTAAGAGTAATTCATTTAGTTTTCAGCTCATTCCGAGAATAAATTAAATATGTATATATTACTTTATGAATTAAATAATGCGCTTTTACAAAAGAAAACCTAAACAACGTGTGTCAACGAAATATTTTTTATAATTTTCTCTCTCTATCATCATCTATCATCGAATTATCGTATGACTAATTTACGTACACCATAACATAAACTTCTTATCTATGCCTTTCCCTCTCTTTCGCACGGTGATTAGGCGTTTAGTAAGAGAGATAGATAACTAAATATGTAAATATAGTTATTATTTTTAAAATAATTCCTTAAAAAATGATAATGAGGTTCTTTATTTAGGACAAATCAGCGTTTTTATAAACAATATAATTACTTACTATAAAAATACATTGTAACTTTAAAAAAATATATAGTATATTTATTATGATCTAAACATTTTTTTTTTTATAAATAATATTATATGACTCTATAAACACAATTACACATTATCTTATAACTGTATAAAAAAGCTTCACTGAAAAACACCCACAATTAATACATTTGACAGATAACAGCTGTGACATTTAGTTTTCGGGTTGCCAGCCTATTCGGACATTGAAAACATGCTTATTCCAATGCTTGGCAATAACAGTGATTGCAGAAATTCTCAAGTATACAGAGCGAAAAAAAAAAATGAAGTAGAAAATGCCTTAAAACCTCTATTACTACAGGAAATGCATCTTCAAAGCCTAGGATATTTTTTTTAATAATTTGATTGTCATTTTTTTAGGTAACACACGTTTTTAGGAACATACAGCAAGAAAAATAGTCAAGCGGGAGGATAACTGATATATGCAATACTTCCATGATCCTACTCCTGCTTGTGGAAAGCAGCAAAGTGGTACAATAAGTAAGCTTTTAGCAGAAAATCAGCAGCTTATATTATATTAGACATGCGCGAACAATCGGAGCATGTATTTCATTATTTTTATTTCTTTGCTTTTTTTTATACCTAAATAACATCAAGCCTTAACCTCCACTGTTATTTCACCAACCTTCATCAATCTTTATCGTAAGGTTTATTTATTGTTCTTTCAGACACTAGACAAACGGAGTCCTTTTTCTGCACATCCCCTTTAATTTCAGCGATTAGTCGTCATTGCAAATTTAACACTAGATCACTCATCTTCACCCTTTCTCACTATTTTTAGGCATTTGATGAGATATAGAGTGAATAATCTAGCAGAAAGCACTGTTTGATGCCCATTTTTAATATGTCCAAAGCTTATTTTTTACAACTACATCGACAGCCTTCCCTAAATCTACAAAAGCTCAGAAAACATGTTTTAAGGTTAAACACTTCTCTGTTACGAGTACGATAAAAAAAGATAAATAAAACAATTGAATTTAGTTCACCGCTATCATAAAACATAACTCATACTCACAGAAAAAGTTAGCTGGTAGAAAATGTCACTAGACATTAAGTTCGCCAATGTACATTAAAATGTGTTTTTTTTTTATTGTGCAAAAATAATTTATCTATCTATCTAAATACGAAACTAGCCTAGTTCTAGAATAGACAGAATAATTTAAGTACCTACCAAAGGAATTTGAACCTGCATAAAATATTTTCAAGTTTTGGTAGGTAGAGAAAAGTCATTCATAAGGATTTACAAGACAAGATAAATTATTTGGATTTTCGAAAATTTTCATCACTTGCCATAGAAATCGAACTGATTTGTTCACATGTGTGCCAGAGAGCGTAATCAGCATTCCGTAAACAATGGTGATCTGCGCTTGTGTGCGTAGCTTGCTCGTTTGGTTGACAATCGCGATGTGATGTACTATCATCGCATGCTCTATTATATTTTTAATAAATCTTTTAATTTTTGTATTAGTTGCAAGATTTATTTCTAGATGTTTTCTTTTGTCGATGTCGTGTTTGTCGTGATTTATTTCTAAATATGTGTAATTTGCCGCCGAAGTTCCAGTCAGTGTGTCGTCTTTGTTTATCATTCTGTGGTGATAATTGCAGTGATGTTAAATTGTCAATATTCGATCGTGATAAGGATAAATCTCGACTTTCCGAGATGATAATAACTTACTTATCCATAATGGTAATAATCCTGGAGCCTTAGTCCCGCGGGAAGTCCGGGAAGACGGTGTTTTATCATGTGAAAGTTTAGCATAAGCATACGAGATTATGGATGCTGATAAGCGCCATTAACTTTCTCGCGGGGTTGGATATTTTCGCATTGTGATATCATATTACTGCCCACGCGTGGAGCTATGACTAATGTGTTTCGTAGAAGTGATAGGTGTCGGTGATAACAAAGGACCGCCTGCCTGACCTCACCTACGCGACATCCATGCTATTTTAGGAATTTAATATTCTCCTGAAATAGACACCTCTAAGGGAGGGATGATATCGGAGAGATGTGTAGTGCACTGCTTACTGTATACCAACATTTTGTTATCACTACTTTTTGTTTGTTTACATTATTATCTATATCACTGTTTTGGGTTGGGTTTTACTATTTGAATTAAAGTTATAGCAAGAAGATAGAACCTGAGTGATTTAGTAATTTATTCCTTTCTAATTTGGAGGTGACTTGCTATATGTTGAATAAGTATTATTTTATACAAATGAGATGAGTTAGTATACACATTCAGGATGAGATGGTCTTATAGGTAAAGACAATTTTGTCCATATAAAAAAAATTCTGAACCCAATTTGACTACCTACTTGTAGGATTTATCTGATATTTTGTTACTTATGTGTATTTGATTATCCATAATATCTTAGAATAATAAGGTACAGAACAATAGTTACATTCAAAAACACTTTCAACTTTGAGGCAAAAAATTGTATATAGCTATTAGTATAAGCTACTATGATATATTAGAACATTTTATTACTTTTTTCGATGCATTGTCACACTTAATAATTGCACAAACACCATAATAATATGATAAAAAACCCAAAACCTGGTAGCAGGATGACTTGACCTCAAGACAACATGGGTTGTTCAACAACTGAGCTGTTGTGGCTCAGTAAAACTTGCCTCTACTTTTGTTTCTGGGCTTTATTATTCTGGTTATGTATGAGGTACAGGAATGTTACTTACTGGAACCAGTCATGTGATGCTATTCTTAAGAGTATGCTGGCTTAATAAGATGCTTTTACACTTGAAGCACTCAAGGTTTTAGGAAAGGGAAAACTCAGAGGCTGGTAGAGCATTCCTTACCTTTGTTGTACAACAAATGTATGACTTGTGGAATGGGAATGAAGGGATGTTAGTTTAATGTAGTCATAAATAAAGTATTTGTTTTAGGTGTCTCCATCCGACATACTGCCACATGTGGTATGTGGGAGCTGTGCTAGCAAGCTCAATGAGTTTCACACCTTTCGAGAGTTGGCCCACAAGTCTGAGAGACTTATGGAGCAGTTTGTGCAGTATGCTAACTCACTCTCGGGACCTAAACAGGTAAATAAACTAATGGTTTGATTATAATTGAATAAAGATCAAGAATTAAAATTGTATATTTCACAAAAAGTAATACAAAAATCTAGGTGAACCTCCTTCTCCAGCACCAATAATACTATATTGCTGGAGCCAACATCCTTGCTTATCTTCTGTATTAGAAACATTGCAAAGTTACACAATTCTGAGGAAGGTCTTTAATGTAGTTCATCATCACAGCCCCTAGAACACAGCATTCTAGACCTCCACTGTTGGAGATGGGCATTCCAGAACATATATCTGGAGAATTTGGCCTACACTGGCCACGCTGGCCAGATGGGTTGGTGAAGGTGATATTAATGTTGCTCACCTTTAAACATTTTATAAATTCTTACTTTCCAAAATTACACATTAATACATATTGTTAGTAAAAAGATTAAAAGTAAAAAATTGCATTATAGCAACTTTACATAAGGCCAATTAAAAAGATATTCTTTACTGAAAATTTGGTATTTTTTCAAGTGTAATTTTCCTTTAAGAGCATAGTTACGCTTTGCATCCCTCTCGCTCATACACTCAAACATTTTAAAAGATTTTCAAATGCGAGTGACGACGAGCGAAACATATTTACACTAATCTACTCTTTGTTTTCACTTTCATGAACGTAATTTTAAACAAAAAAATATAGGAATAATATTCATTGATATCTGTATAACATTTTTTAAACGGAAACTCGTATTAAAAAAATCTTTAAATATGTTGGATTGTTGAACTTAAAGGATTCAACTCATTTTCGGCCTATATATTCGGCTATTTGTATCTTTTCACAATAGTCAAAATATCTTTATTCACGTTAACCTATTACAGGCATTTATGAAACATCATTAATTTATAATTTTGAATGATTGTACTCCTGCTAGCGGAAGACTAAGCAGCAAAGTGGCCCAAAGAATAAGCTGTTAGCAAAAGACTAGCAGCTTAGATTTAACTTCCTCTTAGAATTGATCAAATTTTACTTTATCTAAGAATAAACCCATCTGCAATCAAATTGTTGTGAGTTATACTTAAAGCTAATTTAATTCATCAATATTATTTAACTTTGCCATAAAATATTTTCACTCCAACTGCATCGTTAATATACTTAAAATGAAGGTACCTATCACAAATAGTAATCAATCTAGACCCCAGGTTCTAAAGGGATGAATAAAACATTAAATGGTTTTCTTTTGTATAAAAGACACTCGATTTCAACTAACAAAGTCACATGCCAACTAACAAAGTCACATGCCAACTAACAATCATTCATTTAGAACTAAATGGCTGAGCTACATTTAACCAAAACGTGGCGAAAATAGGAAATGAACTCAGTGTAAGGTAAGGTTGATTCAGCTGCAGTACTGATTTTCAGCTGATGCCATATTAAAAAAAATAGGAGATAACAGCAGACACTAAAAAACAATACAGTATATTGGCATCGGTTCATTAATCACGAAACACCCACAGCTGTGAGAATGTAGCAAAGAATTGACAAAAAGTAGGTACATAAAATAAAATCTTAGAGTAATCCAGTAGGTGTTCATTTTATGATTATTTTCCTAAATATACCATATTTTTTTAACTGTACAAATATTAACAAAAAGCTTATGCAAAACTAGACTTAGTATTATGCAGATTGACGTAACGGATAGTTTGATGGTTATCTCTGTTCTTGTAGTATGTTTTAATACTGTTGACTAGCAGGCCGGTGCCCATTCCTATCAGCACTATCAGGGCCACTCCCAGTATGCTCCAGAGTATGTGTTTTGGTCGTAAGTTGGAGAGGAATGACTGCTTGGGAGGTGACTCGGGCTCTGTGGGACATCCCTCAACCGACATGACCGTCAAGAATTTACCACTCATTTTGTCTGGTGATGAACAGCTGAAAACAAAAAATTAGTAACTGTAACTTTCTAGAATAAGAAAATGGGTTAGGCGACATATTTATAGTGTAGTTTGGGTAAATAACGCCGATTGACATGAAAATGTCAAAACTAAATGTAAAGTTACAAAAAGAAACTTGAATTTAGGACAGTTTAGCTAGAAAGAAAGTGTTTGTAAACCATATTTTTGATTTGGACCTTGCCTTACTCATTACTTACGAGAAGGTCATTCCAAAGATTTGCAGCAACAACAGCAAACGAATTAGAGACAAAAGAGGTGTGATGGAAAGGGATGGAAGTGGTGGATTTAGAAGAATAGCGAAGAGTTGCAATAACCGCTTCCTATTAAACTCTATATATATACTTACAATGGTATTTCCTCTTCCTTAAACTTTTGACCTGCTCCCTGGGTGATGATGATGCCGGCCAGATCACAGTTGCAGAGCCAATCGTTGCCCGTCAACCCCAGCACCTCCAGCCTCTCCCACGGCATCAGGTCCACTGGCAATTCCCTAAGGTTGTTGTCATCTAGGTACACCTGACAAGACAAATGTAGTTTCAAATAAATGAAGCCCTATTTACGACCGTAAAGTTAAACACAAAAAATGACGATCTTTTCGAGATAATTGCGTAATATTCAATGGGTTAGATAAATCTCGCTCGGCCGATAACTGATGAGATATGTAGTGGCGCAGTGAAAACAGTAGGCTGGCTTGAAAACTCGCACTTTTTACCCGACTGCGCGACGCAAAAAAGAGCTATAGTCATAAGTATATATATATCTATATACTATACTATATATATATATACCTTCACCGATTAAATACGGTAACAGAATTAATACTCTTAAATGTCAAACATAATTTGGCTTTATCTAATTATGTATATATATATATTTGTATCCAATACTTTTGTTTGTTACTGTTCTTAATAACTAAACCTAAATACACAAAAATAAATATAAATAAGAAATTATCGCTATCACACATCTGTTTTAGTATCTATAATGTTTACATATACTTATATAATTGTATAACGTTTATTCTTTTTGTCAAAATCTTATATTATATTATGAAACCACATTTTTGCATAAGGTTGTTTCGACCATCAAATGTTGTCTTTTTGTTATCACTTAATTATCGATCATTATTTTTAATAGTTATTGGAAATATTACAAGGAAGGATTATAGCAATATAAACTACAAAATAGAAAATATAAATATTTCATGCAGCATTAATTCTGGGAACGAGAATGGATAGTTTTCAATTATTTTTAAATAACTTAGATAATTTTTCATTATCAAGGTCATTTTTGTCGGACGTGGAGAACTGTAAAAATCTAATTCATTCTTCTAACGGTCTAAACATAGTTATACAAAATATTCGTAGTATCTCACGCAACTTTGTAGATTTTCTTGTATTTATGGATAGGCTAAGCATAACCTGTGACATACTTGTACTAACTGAATGCTGGCTCTCAGGAACTCCGACTATTCCGCATATAGATGGTTATAATATTTTTTCCAGTATTATGCTAAAAAATCAAAATGATGGACTAGTAATCTACACGAAACATAGGCTACAAATAAAATGTGTGGAGCCTGACTTCCGGGAGGGTAGCTGTATCATAACTGAAGTCGGCAACGAGATTGCAATTGTATCAATTTACCGTTCTCCTTCATATAGGCAATCTGCTGAGTTTATTTCATCTTTAAACTCAGTACTAGACAGTTTATCGCATTTCAAAAACATATTCGTAGTGGGAGACATCAACATTAACATTCTACCAGGAAGCAGTCACCCCTTTATGACGGATTACCTGGACTGCCTGGCATTTCATGGATTATTATCTGCCCACAATTACCCCACCCGTGAGGCGGCGTGCCTAGATCACGTATTTCTAAAAACTAGTCTACCCACTACGACAATTGTCACTAACTCAACAATCACTGACCATTCAGCTTTAATTTTATCTATAAAAGAAAATATTAAAAGTGATAAGTCAAAAATTTCAGTTACAAAACTAGATTTCCATGGAATCACTGCTGACATAAACAACTTTGATTTTTCAACTATTCTTCACTCACTAGATCCGGAATATGCGATGACTTACTTAACAGACATTTTGCAACAAATTATACACAAAAACACAACAACTTATATTCCTTCTTCCCGCAAAAGAATTATTAAACCCTGGATTACACCAGGACTACTTCGTTGCATCCGCAACCGAGATAACATGCACAAGAAACTAAGACGATTCCCTGATAATGAAACTCTTATATTGACGTATAAAAGGTATAGAAATTTCTGTAACTCTCTTCTTAAAAAAATTAAACGTACCTATGATTCGGAACAATTATCTTCTGCGGGCTCAAACTGTAAGAAACTCTGGGAATCAATTAAGAGCATTACCAGTACTAATAAAATAAAAAGCATACCTCTAGAACTTCTATCAACATGCAAAAGTCCTGAAGAATCGGTAAACCATGCTAACACTTTCTTCGCTAATGTAGGCAAAATTATGGCAGAGAAGATTACTTCTAAAACAATTGTGGACCAGCCATGTTCTCAGCCAACATCTACCACTAACACCTCTGACTCCCTTGTTATCCTAAACACTGATATTAATGAGGTAAACAATATTGTTATTCAGTTAAAAACCGACTGTTCTGTAGGATGCGATGGTATATCTACCTCTTTTCTCTAAAAATACAAGGAAATCCTTATTCCACTAATCACACACATAATTAATATCTGTCTCCAAACGGGAATATTTCCCAAAGTACTAAAAAGAGCTGTGATAATTCCTATATTTAAGGGTGGAGACAGAGACCGTGTCAACAACTATCGTCCAATTTCTATACTTCCCACAATCTCCAAAATATTTGAACGGATTCTAAATAACAGACTTATTTCTTTCTTAGAAGATAAGAAATTACTATCAAGTAATCAGTATGGCTTTCGTAAAGGAAAGTCTACCTCTGATGCTGTTCATTGCCTCACTGATCTTATAGTCAAATCAATAAACAATAACAAAAAGTGTCTTACAATCTCTTGATCTTGCGAAGGCATTTGACACTGTCTCTGTCCCCATTCTGCTGAAGAAGATGGAATTTATAGGTATACGAGGCCGGCAACTGGATCTGTTCCAGAGCTACCTTGAGGATAGAATCCAGTGTATTAAAATAGGAAGCGTTAGGAGCGAATTTCTTCCTATTGAACACGGTATTCCTCAGGGCAGCGCGATTTCACCAACCCTTTTTCTCATTTATATAAATGACCTCCTATCTCTCCCTCTACCCCAAGGCCAAATTATTTCTTTTGCAGATGACACTGCTCTCACTTTCATTGCTGATACTTGGGGTGAGGTGTTTGATGCCGCACAAAGAGGTTACAATAAGGTTAGGAAGTGGCTAGATCTCAACATATTAACACTAAATATCGACAAAACCAAATATATTACTTTTTCAATAAAAAACTCATCTCAACCAAAAACAGCATTAAACTTACAATCTCACGTCACTACCTGCGCGAACCTCAGCAGCTGCCATTGTCCGGTGCTTGAGAAAAGTCCTATAATTAAATACCTCGGTCTAATGATTGACCAAAACCTGTGTTTCCTTCCACACATCGAGTTGTTATGCACTAGAGTTAGAAAAATGATTTATATATTCAAAAGCCTCCGTTACGTTGCGGATACCAAAATTATTAAACAAGTGTACCTAGCTCTGGTGCAATCAACTATTAACTATGGTATCACAGTGTGGGGTGGAGCCGCAAAAATGCATTTAATCAAACTGGAGAGAGCACAAAGAATAATTTTGAAAGTTGCAACATTTAGGCCTAGGCTTTTCCCTACAACTCTCCTTTATGAGTCATGTCAAGTGCTAACAGTCAGAGCATTGCTGGTATTCCAAATTGTGTTAAAACAACATGCAGAAACTAAATATAATAAAAACTTAAAACGTCTTTTTATCTTACATAATCCTTATAATATTAAAACTTCCTTCTGTAAACGATTCTATAAATTTCTAGGTCCTCTATTGTATAATAAAACCAATAAAATATGTAATATATATCATCTTAATAAAACTGATTGCAAAAAGGTGGTGTTCAGCTGGTTACAAACATTAAATTATAATGATCTGGAAAATCTTTTGTGTGTAGTTGAATAATAATGTGTATTTTGGAATGAGTAAATAGCCAAAGTTTTATTGTAATAATAGTATATTGGCAAATATATTAGGTCTGTATAAAAGCATTTATGTTCAAATTCATGGAAGACACTGACTCCTGAAACACACACAAATAGTTCGGGAGTCAGAGGATGCTAAAATTGTATACAAAGCATGGGTTGCCTTACCAAATATGTTCATAGCTATTTAAAAGATATTTAAGAGTTATTATAACTCTGCGTATTATTACATTAGCTGACAGTGTCGCTAATAAGGATTACATTTTGAGTAGTAATGTTAAACGTCAAAGTTAAATGCAGAAATCGAACCCTTTTGGATTTTCGGTTCTAAATCCCAGCCAGAATGAAAGTTTTTTCAACAATAATAAAAATTTGATGCTATCGAAATCAGCGCGAAGGAGTATCTTTTATCAATTATTAGTAGTTAAAAAAAAACATGCGGTGTAAACAGGATTAATTAAAAAGTTGTTAATAAAGTTGGTAAAGGTAACTAACTCCTCAAAGATAGTCAATCACACGTCATCAATGTCCAAGAAAATAAAACAATAACAAAATCTATTACAATAAATTAGCCAGGTAATAAATTAATCATACAATTTCATAATAGTCGATGGAAAAAATCCCGATTAGTGATACGCGATTAAAGTTGACCTAGTATTGTTGGATGTAGAGTTTACAATCTGGGCCGCAAGAACGGGCATCTTACTTTAATGTCATATATTGGAAACAATCGGCTCTAAATAAGGAAGTATTATCTAAGTAAGTTAGTAGGTTACAGTTAAGCTTACTCGACGAACATTTTATCGATTTGTACGTTTCTTATGATAAGCGATGTACAGAGGCCACGATAAGCTATTTTTTTAATTAGTCCTTTGTCGGTACCCAACAGGGTAGTTAACTATTAAAAACATGATTTTTGTTTTATTATAATCTTTATTTTATCACGGTACCTAAAATCACATTTTAATAAAATAAAAATATTATTTTAGATTTTAGAACGATACCTTAAAACATTAGTCAGCGTGAGTGACGTCACTCAATACGAAGACCGTGTTCGACTTGAAAGCAAAGCAAGAGAAAGCGTGCTTTCTTGGGGATCCTGACTACATTCATCCACCAGAGAGAGTCTCTGTTCCTTGACAAGTTTGAAGAAACTTTCGATTCTGGGCAGTCGATTCCAGCAGCACATTTTAAATTCATTAATTCTCGTGCTATCTGCGATATCTCTTATTGTTTTAATAATAATTGTGGTAATTTTATGCAAAGATAATCTGTCGCTAAGCTATACTTAGGTCCTGCATTTTAATGCTTCTTTCAGTAGTATTCCTGGAATCCATTGCTCTCCATCGCCAAAACTTAAACCTAAAGGTGAAGGTAATTCTTTCAGGAGGTGTTTTAAAGAATATTTTCCTGGGGTTGACTTGTGAAAGATGTTTGTAAATATGTCGAGCTTTCTAGCACTAGTGAAGTTGTCACCTTCTCGAAGTCCCGACCTTTTAGGTAATTTGAATAAAACCATAATATCGCCTAGTTGATACTGAAGAGAGAGTCCAGCCTTCAACATTACGATATGACAATGTTTCTTAATGATCTAAATTGTTCGCTAACATTTTATTATCCTAATTTATTACATTCGAGTACAAGGTTGTTTTTGTATTACCTTATAAAAGTTACATTGTATGCCACACGAAATGCAGCAGGGTTGCTACTGCTTGATCGAATGCAATGGGCATTGCCTCTATCACGAATCCACTGGCTCATTATTTGATTTCATAAACAACTCCAAACGTATAATCATCATTGTAGCTTACAACCAGAGTCCTAAACAATCCAGTGCTGATCAAGATGGACCTTCCAGATCATATTTCTGAAGAGTTTAGTCCTCGCTCGCCCCACGGGCCAGACATTTGACCAACATTTGTTCCCGTGCCTCGAAGAGCACATTAAGCCGTCCGCGTCGGTCCCGATTCCACTAGCACCAATTTGTGGAATCATTAAAAAAAATGCCAACCTGTCTTGACTAGCGTGGCGAGTATAGACCATATTCTACAGATAAATGTTCAGGAAGGCCCATATCCTCAGGTGTCTAGGACTCTTGTGTTCTACCCCTGTGATGAACCCCAAGTTTCTCAAACAATGAATACGGTATGTAACGTTTATCTTTTTTATGAAAGGACACGTGATTGGCTCTACTAACAATACCACAAGTCGATTACCTGTCGTTTTCTTCATCGTTTCAGAAACTGTTTAAATGTCTTTGAGAAAAGGGAATGACAACAAATTAAAATATATTGTGATAAAGACTGGCCCAAAGTTGAATGTATTTGAAACTGCATCGCCTGAAGATAATTCTATTTTGGAAGCTCCCATACGATGTTTATGACACGGCTAACTTCTCACAGTTACATGTGTTTCTCAACTATATGCGTCAGTCTGCACTGGGGTGACGGTCATATATATTATTATCCTATTTTCGTTAACTCATTTATTTACTATTCCAGGTATAATAATTAACATGGTTTAACACTATTGCATCCCTCTTACTCGCGCAATCCATTATTTTCAAAGATTTTTCAAGGAGTGTACTTTTAAGTAATGTAATCAATCAAGTCTGAGAATTTTCCAGTCTGATTCGGCGCCAAAGATGAGGTGGGCTTGCATCGAGATATCGTACATATTATACCCTTCTTTTATAAATTTTATTTGTAGTCTCTTTCTGGCTCTCGCAATCGAAAGACTTACTGCTTCTCGCAATCGAAAGACTTACCGCTTCTAATATATCTCCAAAATGGCTGTAATTTTATTCCCTAAATTGATAGGCTACATTTCTCAAAAGTACAACTCTCAGACTTGAATAAACTTTGGATTTTTTTGGTTTCTGTGAGCGAGAGGGATGGAAAAAGTTTGAACCATCTCATTCGATATTTAAAATGTGCAGTATATAGTTATGTGAACCTTTTCTTAAATCGGTTCATTACTGTCTCACTTTAATTTGCATAGTTCGAGTATTGAGGGGTGACCTTTGTGGGCACAATAATTAAGGGTGATAAAAATAAATATAATATATATTTATACTCGTATCGTCAGGGTGGTTATAAAAAAATGGACTAAAATCAGGTAACGGGTAGTGCTAAAGTAAAGGCACTATTTGGTTCAGCTACAACTTATTTTCTAAATTAAAAACTATGATTAGTATTTTTATATATAAACATAAGCCATGAAAAATCGTCCTATTAGTATCTAAAGACAATGTCTCTGAAAAGATGACTTTCGGAGTTGATGCACCTTTGAGCCCAAGTTATTCCATAACTTTTCGCAAAATTCCGGCGATATGTTTCTCATTTCATGCTGAATGTTTTCTTTTAAGGCTGCGAGGGGGCCTGTGGCTTGTCTACATACCTCAGAGATTATATAACTCCAAAGAAAAAATCTGGACAGGTCAGATGGGGTGATCTTGCAGACCAAGGAAAATCGCCAAAACTTTTTATCCCTGATCAATTATTCCGAAAAAAACATTGACACGATTCAAAACGATCCATATCCAATTTTGGTGTTATTTTTAAAAATGTTTACTACAAAATGTTCAATTTTAAGATGACAGGAGGTGTATGAATTTTATAAATAAATAGGTACATATGTAATTTCTATAGTGGCAGTACCACCTTTGCGCCATCCCAGCGACAACCACGACTTTTAAGAAAATATCAAATGGAAAAACAACTCAGTATTGACTGTAGTGTCACCTGCAGAACTAATTGATCTCTGACCACCCCACAAACAAATAATAATACAAATAAATGTATAAACATTAACCAACATATGTAATCAATACAATGTTTCACTCGTCGTTATAGGTAACCATGTTATTACTCATGTCGCTATTTATACTCAAGCCTAACGTATAAATTATAGAGAACATTAGATCTGTGATATCATTATCATAGCATAATGATCGTCAACATTGTTTAGAAGCTGTTATCAGCGTCACCATGATTTTCCTTGTGTTTACTTGTACCATTATTAGTTTAACGTCTGATCAGAAATCTTGATAATATTTAAAGAATACAAAGAATTGAAAGATTCATCAACATTTGGCGTGTATCAGTCATCGATAATCTTTTGTTGTTGTGTGATTCGGTTATTTCACTTTGTAAATCTGCTATAGCTGAGTTGTCTTATTTTGTCTATAAGACACTTTATTGACTGAAATAAACTATAAGTGACAAGCTAACTAACAATCAGATTAGGTATATTAAAATGTTGAACATAGATAATTTTAATCATCCTTTCTGCTACTGCGTAACAAAATATTTACAGGTCACTGCAATTTGCTAGTCTTTTACTAGAAAGTTTAGAATCAACGATAAATTGACTCCAATTATATTTTATATATTTTACTAAAACCTTTGCAAAATTATTAATTAGACCAATAAATATTAACAGGTCACTGGAATTATCTGAGCTAACGTTCTGCTAGCAGCTTACTTTTTGCTTAGCTACTAGTCTTTTACTACTGGGTTTAGAATCAACATTATATACTCGTAACTAGCTTTAATAAGAACTGATAAAACTTACAATAAAATTTAAACTATCATACTTATAAACCTTAGATCAACTAAAGTTCGGTTGACCTCGGGGGAAATCCAAAATGAGACTGTCAGAGATAATTCGCTGTAGGCCTCAACATAGACCCCCTAAGTGATTTAGTTGTTATTGGAACAAAGTATTCCACGAGATGAGTCATCAGTCAAGTTGAAATGACTTGTATCTTTAGGTCAACGACGCGATGTTTAGGACCAAAATTAGCCACAATAAAAACATAACTTGGTATCGCAGCTTATCGTTCCAGTATTTAAAATATCCTGTCAGAATCTACTCTGCTCTAGCACTTTTGAAAGATACAATACTGTCTCTTTCTTATGATGAATATTTATCTGCCAGAAAGATTATTTATAATTTTGGATCGCAATCTATCAGAAAAATGCTCCAACTGGGCAATATTTAACACTCGGGACGCAATCAATACTATTTGTCTGGTCAATAGAACTAATATTTTTATTATTTCGGGCCACGGTGATTTCTTAAACTCGCACACTACGATCATATTGAGATGAAACGTTTAATAACAAAGTTACCTAAATAAACATAATCCATGATACCTAACGTGCATTATGTCGATGGAAAACTTTCATTTTACTTGTCCATCTTCATCATCTTAAGCTTTAGTCAGCAATTATACAATTACACAACCTCACTAAATACCTTTTCCAATCATTTCCGCTTACATAGAAAGTAAGATGACACCGTAAGTAAAATTTCATGGAAAATTTTGCAATATAAATTACGTCACTTATCTTAATAACTGTGGATAGAGCTACAAAAATATTATGACCAACATCATAGTTTTTATTATTGCATTTCAATCTTTAATAATGATATCACCATTTTCCATATTCATCACCATTTTAGATAGGCATGTCTGTTTATTTTTATGACCTCTCTCTCCTTTAATCTCTACTTTACTATTTATTGATAAAAGATTAGAAGTTCTTGACCATGATCTATGACTCTGCTCGGACTTTGCATAGCATTTATGTTTACGTATAATTACTTTAAGCGGTGGTGGCTCGGTTATGTGAGCGCTTCCCTCAAATCGTTGGAACGAGCCGCGGCATGTACCAATGAGTAAATCACTTTTGTTACGTCATAGATTTACAATGATCGATGAAAATTATATATTTTAAGTTTTAACTTTATTCCTTTTGTTTTTAGCTAAAATACTGTAGTAGTTATATTGTGGGAATCTCGTTGAATGTTGCGGTTTCGATAATTTGCTTTAATATTTGACTAAGATAAGTTTTATCTCTAACCTGTTGCTAAACCAGTTTAAGTTAAATCTATTTTCTGACTGGTGTTGGCCAAAGCAAGACAAAGACTTGGTGTTTGTCTTACATCAGAAAAGCTGGTCTCGTTTTTCTTTCTCCTCCTAAACTTGATATTGGTCTCGCGAGTCCCGCAAGACTCTTGCTCTGACTCAAAATATATATTTGTTTCTAACTGTACCTTGTGAGACTCTAGTGTACTCGTATGTCCGCAAACTACTCTCTCAAAACCTATTGGTCTCATTTACTTTAAATTTGTTGACCAACATATAACGTATAACGTATAACGTATAACGCTTTTACATGTTGTTTTATTCACCAATACGGACAAATTGTCACAGCGAAAAAAATTGTTGTTTCATATAAAAACAGTTTTAGAGACATTTCAAAAGACATAAACGACTCAGTTTTTTTTTTAATAATCTCAATAAAACAATCTCAAATAAATATTTAAACATTTTTAGCAGAATTAGAAAAAAAAAGTATGAGCAAGATTCTTGCGAGACTCTTGCGTAAGACTATCTAGTCCTTAGTATTGGTCTTGCTAACATATCAGGTGGTCTTGCTATTCGTCTTGCAAAAAAGCATGATTATTTCTGACTGTGTGACAAAACACATTTTACCTCTTAGGTAATTTAAGATAAACGACTAGAGACTTTGTTCCTTACCTCTTTAAGAGTCCATCTATTCCTGAGAGCTCGGAAGGCGTTGTGGCTGATATATCTGAGGTTTTCGTTGTGACACAGGTGCAGGGTTTTGAGACTCGTCAGTGGTGTAAATGTGCTGCGCTTCACTTCCTCCAGGTCGTCATTCTCGGCTACTTCCAATACTTTCAAGTTACCCAAGTCTAAAATATAAACAAACGATACTTCTTTACGTGTTGCATAGGTTTTCAATTTGGTTACATGGACGGCTCTAGTCGTAACATTATAAATACCGTGCGGTGATGGCTCGTTTGTAAGTACGCTTTCCTTTAAATCCTAAAAAAGTACCAATGAGAAATACACTTTTCGTTACGTACATTTGTCATTGATTTACAACACCACCACCGTTCCCGTGACTCTAAGAGCACGTAAAAATGCCGGTTCCGGTTCCACTTATACCAAATTGTGGAATCGTTAATAAATTGTGACATCAGACCCTCGGCAAGTGGCGAGTGTAGGCCAAATTCTCCAGATATACATATTTTCTGGGAATCCTATCCCAAACTGTGCCGGTTGACGCTGTCTTCTAAGGGCTGTCATGAAATAACTTGTATATTTTTATTCTTTTTTAGGACTTGAAACACAAAGTCATTAATTATATATATAATATGATAAACATATAAAGTCGTATGTGTATCCTAGACCCTACACTGGCAGTCTCTGCTTCTTGCTCATCCTAATGGTCAGGATAAAATTGAAATATTCTGTGAAAGAATATTTTAGTCATCTAGCATTTTGTGTAGGTAGGTACTGATTGTGACATTTGGTAAATAAACTATATTTTTATGTTTTAATTTGACTTTGTTCTGTGCTTAAAACGATTAGTACATAAACATGTTTCGCTGTGTATATTAGGAAAAGTGTAAATAGCGCTAAATAACTTTGAAAAGATGAAGTTATGCCAACAACTGATAAGATTAGATAAGTCGCAGTTCCAAGAAAGTCATTTCTATTACTTTTTGTCTACGTTTCCAATATACAACAAGGTTGTACACTTCCAATGACTAACGGAGTTGTGATAAAGAATTGACACGTACGATCATAATTTCACTACAATTTTTGCACGTTTAACAATAATTACTTTATAGGAAGTGCTGTAACCTACTTCGAAACTAAATTATGTAGGACAGGTTGTATGGCCTTTAATGCCAACGTAAAGTCTAAAGTCAAAATATCTTTATTCATATTAAATTATTTTAAATGATTCAACTCCTGCTAGTGGAAGACTAAGCAGCAAAGTGGCCAAAAAGTAAACTGAATCTGCTTCCAGTGACCTGTTAATGTTTCATCTACCTGAGAAATGAATCTGCAAGGAAAACTCAGCTATATCACATATACAAAATAGAACATAATATACAGAACCACAACGATCAATTAATAACCTTTTAAATTTAAAACGTAAAAGTTTTAATTCAATTACAAGTTAATTATGTTGAGAGAGGTGGTATCTCGGTCGTAAGAAAGTTTTCCTCGACATCCTAAAAAGGTCGGTTTGAATCCCGGCATGTACCAATGACAAATCCACTTTTCTTACGTACGATGTGAAAGATTTACAAACCGTTCCCGTGCGTTGGTGTCCCGGTTCCATTAAAACCAACTTGTGGCATCGTTAAAAGAAATGACATCAAGCGATTGGCGAGGGGCCGAACCGTCTGGCCAGCGTGGCAAGAGTCCAAGAGTTTCTGTAAGACCCATCTCTAACAGTGGAGGTCTAGGATTATGTGTTCTAGGGGCTATGGTGACGATGAAGTTGATTATAAAATGAAGAATCCGTATTACTTTTTCTTTCCAAATTTTACGCTCATAAGGTCTTCTGATTTCTAATCTACAATCTTTAAAAATATAATTTCTTTAATTTCAATATTTAGAATTATTATTGTGCAAATTAGAGTTTTTGTTTAAAAGTAATACGTTCAGAGTTAGATACATAGTGAATATTGGGACGTCAAACTTTGGTGCACGATATCGCTGCAGAACTAGGAACTTCAAGAGTTGTCCCAAAGTTTCGCATTTAAGTTCGTACGTCGTTGTTTGTTTAATGGTTATAGGTTTCCTAGAATTTACACTGAAACTGTCCCAACGTGATAGTCAAGTCTCGAACTTGAGGTGTGATTGGAGAAACAAAGCTGTCAAAATTATCAAGCTGAAGTCTGAAGTTGCAGTAGGTCGGTCACGTCTAACATAGAGCCGATGAACGATGGAGTAGATGGATTCTAAAGTGTTTTTTATGTACGGGAAGGCGTAGAGTGAGACGTACCTCTGCCAGATAAACTTAAGGAAGGTCATGAGCGTTGATTGAAGGTGGCATAAGGTGGCGTGCGATGTTGAGATGTGAGGATAATGACCTACCTATGAAGCTGTCATCGTTGAGCTCGACTATAGGGTTGTTATTAAAGCTGAGGTACTCCAGGGTGTTTCCAACCAGCCTTAAACTCTCCGGGACCATCGTAAACCGGTTGCCTGACAGGTCCATCTCCTTAATCTTGCTCAGCCCTTTGAATGCATTCAGAGGAATGCTCTCCAGTTCTGTGTAGGCCAGGTCGAGGATCTGAAATAGCCATACAACTATAGATAGATCTAGCTGTGAACAATGATATGTTTATGGTCTTCAATTTTAGTAATTTTATTATATTCTTTGTAATCCTGTGAAGTATCAGTAAATAAAGTATTTCGCTATTAATAAATAAAACCCTGTAAAGCGGTTTTAAATATTTGACTAAAATGCATTAGATACCCTCGCCAACCTCTGGCCAGCGTGGCGAGTGTACATCAACTTCTCCAGATATATGTTCTGGAAGGCCCATCGCCAACAGTGAAGGTTTAATCGCAACAAGTCATGAGTTATACAGTTACGCCGTATTAATTCATTTTATCGCTTATCATTTTATTTGTGAATCATTATTGTAGTCATCTGTAATCAACCAATATGTTGGTATTTATATATACAATATTCATAATTTATACGGAAACTTTCGTCATGTAAATAAAAAAAGGCCTCCTTTATAAACCAGCCTTTGTCGGTCGCAAGCCCGAGACACCATTCTTCTCATCTCTTACCCACACACGATGGACCCGGCACGCGCACGGTAAATCCATCGAATGTTTAGAAATTTGTCTTCTTTCCATAGTCAGGGTTACCGGTAGGATATTAACAATGTCCGATCTATAATTTGAGTTTATTTGACCCGTTCCTTAAGCTCTTCCTTTATGGGATGCTTTAAGAAGGCGTTTGTAAGAAAGAAGTATTCGAATTATGCATCAGTTTCAGTATGTTTTTGAAAATCGTTTAATTAAGGGTTTTATCTTAGCACGAGCCACGAGGCTCTAACCTTAATGTCATACGAAAACCTTGATTGTATTTACGATATCATCACATTATTTATTTGTGCCTCTCACAGGTTAAAATTACTTCAAACTACTACTACATTATTACAAACTACAGTACTACATGAAACATGGATTTATTTGATTTCATATCATGCATTATATAGTAACATCATCACATCCTGTACCTCCATTGCTAGAAATAGTTCTCCACAAAGTCTCGGCACTGAACACGGTTCTTTGCCCCTTCGCTTTAGGTCTTCCGTCCATCTACACATATATGTTAACTATTGTAATGTCCTAGTTGTGAATCTATGGCCTGTTATTGTTACCTCTAAATCAGCTGCACTGCTTATAGCAACCATGGTGACATGGTCCAATATTTCCAACGGATTGTTATTCATGTACAGTCTTTTCAGGTTCGGTGTGTTGAGGAACAGATTTTTATCTATGGAGTGCACTTTGTTGTAGCCAATGTTCAACGTTTCCAATGCTATGTTGGCGTAAACTCCGTCCTCGTAGGGACCTTGGAAGATCTCGCTTCTTAGAACCTCGCCTAAAACAATTCCAACCATACATACAACATCCCTACGCGTATAAATACATATGTATTTCGTACGATAAAGTTGTGAAAGCTCTCTGAACCTCTTGTGTTTCATCTTCCCTATAACCTAGAGTCCTATTCGAGTAAGTGTGACAAAGCATGTTGTCAAGCCGACATAGTGTTAGGGACTGATTCCAGTTGTTAACATTCCTGGACGTTGCGCGTTACTTATGAGGTGGACGCAAAATTACATGTGCTAGTATAAAAAAAATAAACGACTATATCGCTAACATCTTCATAAAAAAGAAAATTATCACGACCGTATCACTTCCCGGGTGGTAAAAAACTAGGCTATGACTTAAGCTCGTCGAGGTCTCTTTTAACGTACTATCATCGATATAAATAATTCGATCAGGAATCAAACACGTTATCATCACGTCTAAATCTACAGTCATAACCGCTAGACCTTGGAGGCAGATCTATATGTTTCATGTTTTATTTATATCTCTTCACATGCAATCGTCTAATAATTATCCTTAGATATCTCCTCGACGGCTCCTCCACTCAGTTATTCTCTCCAGCTGTCAAACGCACATTATAAGGATATAGATGATAATGTTCATAGATAGATTTTTGACCGTAGTGTCAGTTCCAAATTAGAAACAGACGTTTGAATATTTCTGTACATTATTTCAGCTATTAGTCAAAAAGCCGAGCCCATACAGCCAGTTTTTGTCTTTTTTTTTTTAATGAATAGGCAAAGAATCTTTACAGTCCAGCCATTATTGTTTTAAATGTACCCTAAAGTAAAACAGTATAAGAAATTTAAACTTCTTTATCTTTTATTACTTTTTATTTTAATTTTTAGTTCGGTGAATACAATTACTTCTACAATTCTTCTATTTATCTATGCAAGTAATAAACAGTAACTAAATTTATGAATACTCGTTGCATCAACATTCGTCCCCTTCCACCTTTGCGAACGAGTTCCCCCAACGGATCTTCGAAATCGGTAAAGATTGCGATAACGAGAAAATCGTACCATAAAGTAATTTACATAAGTCTGTTTCTAATTTTGAACTGACACTACGGTCAAAAATCTACCTATGAACACTGTCATCTATATATAATCTGTACGTTTGACAGCTGGAAGGATTGGTTATGTAAAGGAGCTGCAGGTCCACAATGGAACTCTTTTTTATTTTTTACACTAACACGACTTGTGACCTTACACCCATCTGATGGTAAGTGGCATGCGAGGTCCATGAATGTTAGCAACTGGAATAAGAGACTCATTACTGACATCAGTCATTAACGCTATGCCGGCTTGACTGGGCATGACGGCAATTCGAGCCTCATCCCGAAACGTGTGGATACACTTTACTAGGTTTATCGGCACGAACGGTGGATACTTGATAGACTTATTACCACCATCAGTCCGCTTACCACCTATTTACTATTTACCACATACTTCCTTTAGCAATCAGACAAGTTCCACCTCTCAGAATATTAAAAGAAAAGTTACCTTTCTACTCTATTTACTTAAATTCCAATATCTCAATGTTATTTCTAATCTTTTATAAAGTTTAAACCTTTTACAAAGGTTAGTTGGTAGAACATGCATTTATAGCAATAAGCTCGCCTTTGTAAAACACAACGAAGAGCACAGTAAGCCGTCGGTCCCGGTTCCACTAATGCCAACTTGTGAAATAGTTAATAAATTATCATTAAATTTGACATCAGACCGTCGCCAACCCATCTGGCCAGCGTGGCGAGTGTAGGCCAAATTCTCCAGAAATAATAAGTTCCTGTAGGCCCATCGCCAGCAGTGGAGGTCTAGGACTCTTGTGTTCTAGGGCTGCGTTGATGATGAAGATGATGAAACTATATTATTAGAACCTCCTTTTGTAGCAGATATCATCCTTCAGTAAAATTTAGATTTGTCACCTGTGATAGAGTTGTTGCTCAAATCCAAATACACCAAATTTTGTATGTTTTTAAATGCATCGTTGACAATATCCACAATTTTGTTAGCTTTGAAACTGATCGCTATTCTGCTGCCCTGTACTGGCGCCAACTCCGTAATATTCCGGATTTTATTCGAGAAGAACGTCAGCAAAACATGAGCATCTGGAAAATAATACTGTTTGGATTTCTTGTTATCAGACATCTACAGTGACGAGATAACGGATTCTTCTTCACAAATGCAAAATTAGTTTATGCTGGCCATTTATTATAATACACATAACACACATCTATATATTAACTACCTACCTCCGTGGTCTAGCGGTTAAGTCCGTGGATTAGACTCAGAGTTACCGGCTTCGATTACTGGTCGGGACACAAAAATATTTATTAATGTAAATAAATACATTTACGAGTAATTAATATTTAATTTATTTGCGACATTTCTCGAGTTGGGTAATGTGGAGACATCGACGAGCTTGCTACTTGGCCTATAGTAAAATGGCTAAATGTGAATCCGCTTATTTATAAGCGTGGTTTCTGACCACCCCGAAAGGGAAACGGTCGTGATGATACTTTACTATATATTAACTAGATAGTGTGTAATCGTATCTTTAAGTGTGTATGAAATAAACTTAGCACGTAAAAAGAAACATACCTTTTCCCAAGTCTTGGATCTCTTTGGGCCACGAGCTGGGCACCGTGTCCAGGTCTCGTTTGGAACAGTTGTAGGTGTTGGTGTTGGAATCGTCCAGAGAAAACTCGCACCCTCCACTCTTGTTCTTGCTATCTTCACAGAAACACGTCGATACCAGTACGAACAACAACACCGAAGCCTACAACAAATGGTTTATTATTATTAAGCACGATCACTTCACAACGGTTACGCAATTCTAAAAATACTCACTTTAAGTAGGTCTTGTAAATACATATTAAAAATTATTTTAGTAAGCGACACCAAAAGTGTGTCTTTATATTAGGTTAATCGCGAGGACACTGGCGCAGGTATCTTATCACCTCGTGATAACGCACCTCGCACAGTGCGGGCTGTGTATCTAAACATTATCACTTTCTATTAAAGGATCGATTAGCGCGCCCTAAACGGTCCGATTGTTCGCAGGACATTCTCAACATCACTTCCTGCAAGCTGGAGGAGATCATCACACCTTTCAACACCGAACACTACGACACACTCAAGGAGACCTACACCGACAGCGGCTCGCCGGACTCCACCGAGGAAATGAAGAACCTGGAGAGCCGCCAGGCCGCGGTCACGTTGTTACAGATCAAAAACTACGATCCCATGAAGTATGTCGTCAAGACTGAAGACGACAGTCAGATAATATTCAACAGCGTCCCGAGCCTGCCTCCCTCGGAGCGAGCGCGGGAGGTGCTGCACTGTAACGCAGTGATAGACATCTTGAGTAAAGCCGTGGAGCAGCAACAGAACGAAGAAGCCAGAAATACTCAACGAACCTATTCCGTGGACAAATTAGAAGCGTCTCCCACGACTATAGCGAGGTGCAGTCCTTCGGCGGCAGATAACATACACGAACAGATAGACTTATCTATGAAAGATGAACCGATCGAACACGACACATCGACAGAATCCGACTACTCCTACCTAAACCGAGTGCCGCTCGACCAGAAGCCGCACATCTCCGTCAGGCAGTTCGGCGGCAAGCCCGACTCGGAAGGGAACCCGGGCTACTACGAGATGTGCAGCCCCAGCAGCAGCGATACCGACCCTGATAGACTGCAGATGGATGTCTCCCAGATGTCTCAGGTACCTCTATACTGGTTTCCTTGTACGCAAACGACGATTTCAGCAACCTAGCTTTACGTGGTACAGATTCTTATAGTATTTTGTATTTATAATTTATGTGTGGTATTTTGTCAGGACGACCCAGAAGAGACCCAGTCGGCGCGGTCAGGACAGTCGTCTCCGCAGCCACCTCTCGACGACACTGACAAGGAATCTCTCTGGCAAGCCCTCCACCGACAGAACGGTACTGATTGTTTTAATAACTCTTCTGTGAGACTTTAGTTGGAGACCCTCGTCTCCGCAGCCACCTCTTGGCGACACTGACAATCTCTCTGGTAGGCCTTCCTAATTGTTCTAATAACTCATCTCAATATCAATACCTCACTGTTGACTTTGAGTTATTGTTCGCATAATTTGAGACATGGGCACATTGAGTTGCGTTCACGACGAAGGTCTTCATTCATCAACACAACCCCGAGAACAAAGAATCCTAGAAATCCACTGTTTTTGGCCTACTGCTTCCCTTCTGGCCAAACGGGTTGGCAAGGGTCTGATGTAAGTTTTTCTATTTCCTAACGTTTCCACAACTTGTCGTAGAACCGGGACAGACTGATTAAAAGTGCTTTCTTAAATCACGGAATGAGGAATGATGGTGGAGATTTCTTAGTTATCCATGTCTGATTCTGTCAGGAGACGACTTGATTGACATGGCCTGTACCCCTTGGTCATTGCGCAATGATGCAGTCCCTATTAACTATTCAACTTCGTTTACTATTCACCCAAATTCATTTATGTGTTGTGGCAAAGAGTTGGCAGTGCAAATCTGGTATGCCCAGAGCTTTATGGTAATACATGACGGCATAGTTAGAATGAATGCATTGATATGATAGTTCATAGTATCTTGAACGTATGAATCACGACTTATTGTCCACGAAGAGATGCGGACATGTGTTTCAGGGTATAATAAAACGCCACTATATATTCTTACTAATATTTATACACAAATGCTTTATTTAGGTTTAAAATGTATAGTTTATTGCTACGGAATAATGTTTACTAAAGGAACATGGGATATAAAGATCCCAGATTTCGAAAGGATTAAAATAAATGAAATTATAAATTAAATGTCACATTATAGCTGACACAGCCACGAATTTGTATTTATTGACAGAAATATTTTAGTTATAAATCAAATTTTATTTATTTTTAGATTGTAACTTGACATGGGTAATTTATTTTAGTATTTAAGCTGACACGGTCTCTTTGCAGCCACGAATTAATTTTAATTAACTAGTTGTAAATAAAAGGCAAAACTTGTATATGTAGTATAGGTGATATGAATGTCCACCCAAATGAATGTATTGACAATATCCAAGTGTTGTGCTAACCCAAAGGAAATGATTTGATTTGCTTTATTGGTAGTTAGTTATTTTTGTTTATCACTTTGTTATTTTAGAAAATAACGTGCCTAAAACGTTCGTTTAATCATCAGTTCGTAAAACCAGATTTCATGAAGCCAGCCAACTTTAAATTTCCAGAAGGGCATGCCATTTAATTTATTTTTCATATCATTTGATTTATGTTGTGTTTTTTTCTGTTTTTTCTAACACCTTAGTGTGCAAACTGAGGGACTCGTTTGATCCAGGTCGCGGTGGAGAAGCCACGCAACTCCTCAGACGACTGATCAACAGCAAACACCTGGGAATGACCGTGTCCCCACTGCGGACCACCTCTCCTGTTTCCCCACAACACCTCAACGGAAATGTATCTCCAGTGAGTATAGACCTAGGATTGGCAAGAAATTGCTTTTTTACAGTATTTTTGTCGCAAAATTGGGCGCAGCAAAGACGCCGACTGAAGAACCTAAATGTCTCGGAATGTCGTATGGAGCAGAGACGTGGACACTGACTGTTTGACATGGTCTGCTTCACAAATTTAAGTTTGCTCAGCAAGATAGCTGAACCAAAGTTACTGACATAGCCATCAAGGTTCGTAAGCTGAAGAGGCAATGGACCGGACACATCTGCCGCGAATGAGACAACCCCGATAGATGGACGGAGGACCTAAAGAAGATCGCTGGTAGGATGGTATAAGGATTGCAAAAGACCAGCAGTGCTAATGGACAAGTGTCAAAAAAAAACTCCAAACAACAACCGTTTCATATTAATTTAACGATGTTTTATTATTGTTAGAACGGCGAGTGGCAGGGTCGGGGAGGTCTGGGGGCCGGCACGGGGCGGCGGAAGCAGAGCTTCCCGGCCCGAGCACAGCCCCTGCAGGACGCCACAACCAACCCCCAACACTATGCTCCCAATTCGGTCGATCATGTAAGTTGGCATTATTTGTAAAGTTACAGTATAATTGTTGCAGCCGCCAGCGGTTACCCAGATTATATATTACATGCGCTCTTTGACTAGTCTAACCCAGTTTAGTGCAAGTTTAGAGTTTAGGTTTTTAAGAGTATGCAGAAGTGGGATGTCATAATACTTATTGTACAAGCATTAACATTTGTCTTCTCATTCAACAATCAAATTTTTTTTGCAGCAAAAAGAAGTATAGTTCTAGATTTCCAAGCGTTTCTTTGCTGGACAATTTGTAGCGTCATTAATGAATAATCAGTCCCCTCGATGAGATAGTGTTATATATCTGCGTATGATAGCTGACCTTGTAATCAGGGCTCGGAGAGCGCGGGCGGGCGAGCGGGTCCGCGCGTGGAGCTGTCGTGCAGTAACTGCGGCACGCGCACCACCACGATCTGGCGGCGGGACGCGCGCGGGGAGATGGTGTGCAACGCGTGCGGCCTGTACTACAAGCTGCACGGGGTGGCGCGCCCCTCCGCCATGCGCAGGGACACCATCCACACGCGCCGCAGGAGGCCGCGCCACGACCAGAAGCACGCCCGGAACAGTCAGTATCGTCACACAGACAAATATATACACATACTTCTTTCACAAGCAGAATAAGTCGCCATAACTCACTTATTATACATGCGTATATGTATGTATTTTATATTTAGTTATATATTTATGTATGACATTTATTTATGTATAAGTACAAATGTGTGTTTTATATAGTAATAAATAATTTCAATTATCATTTTTCTTCTTCTGCACCCGCTTATTACATATCTCAGTCACAAAGGTTAGTTGGTAGAAAATGCATTTACTGCATTAAGGTCGCCTATATACCTGCACTTGTTTTGGTTTGGTACAATAAATAATTTATTATTATTATTATATGCAGAATGCTGTCATCTGGAGAACATCCGACTATTTTAATAAACATTGCTCACATATTAACATATCAGCTTGACTCAGGACTACCTTACAAAGCCTTAAATCGATCTGTATTTATACCAATGAGAAATACTTTTCGTACGCACATTTGTCATAGATTTACAACGATACTGTTCCCGTATGTATAATATATAAGTATTGTATAATATATAAGTATTGTTATTATATACAACACCTATTACTAATGGGATCATAAGGATTCTTAAATTCGAGAATAAAGTTATCTATTTCACTATTAAGTAGGACATTTACGGTCAGTTTAGGCGTCAAACCAAACGTAAAAGTGTAGATTACATCCAAAATTTGATCGTGAGTATCGAAACCCAACTCTAGAGTTTTAACTGACGACGCGCCACGAATCTTTCCGTGACTACCGTAATCCCCACCCACATCCAACCAAACCTACATCCAAACCGACCGTGAGTGTGTGATCTGCAATCCAATCGCGTCAGTTCGCTCGCTATAATGGATTGTTTTCATAGTTACTATCGAAATTAATAAATTATTAAAAAATCTAATTAGTAAAAAGTAAAAAATATATATAAATGTCCCGCCAATAAGAAGTTAAAACTTCCCGCTAATTTTTTTCTCGACACGGCCGGTCGGAAACTGAAGAGCCGGTTTGACGCCAGTGAGTGGGAAAATATAGTTGGCATAAAACTGTGGATGTAAGTAAGCCACAGTTTTACATCTGGTTTGACGCGAAAAACTGAACGTCAATGCCGAGCTTTAAGTGAATCAAATTAACTTACGCGTGTGGCACGCGTCGAGACCCAAACCAGGAATTTTCGTCTTGTGTCTGGAGCCCTGGCATATTCTATTTCATGTCAATTTGACAATTAACTTAACATAACTAACATTGAGAGGAAATTCTCGTCAAAACCATCCATTCCAATGCCGAAACATCGTCTACAGAAGGTAGCAAAAAGCTATATATGTGTTCCATTATTGAATAAAATGCCTGATTCGTTGAGGGAATTGGATGATGACGAATTTAAAAAACAAATATCAATATTAATAGGTAAAGTATATTATACTATAAATGAATCACTGGACGATGATAATATATTTGATATATGAGAATACATATGTTTACTTTAGTTATAGATTGACGACGCCTCTATACAGCCAAATTAATAAAATTATTATTATTAGTTTTTAATATGACATGCTTATTAATATATATATATATATTTCTTATTTAGTTTTAATGACGATAGCCTTGTGGCAGATTTCTATGTTTAATAATATTAGTTATTTGTCATTTTTAGTGTTTAAAAATATATATATATATATATATATTTCTTATTTAGTTTTAATGACGATAGCCTTGTGGCAGATTTCTATGTTTAATAATATTAGTTATTTGTCATTTTTAGTGTTTTAAAAAATATATATATATATATTTCTTATTTAGTTTTAATGACGATAGCCTTGTGGCAGATTTCTATGTTTAATAATATTAGTTATTTGTCATTTTTAGTGTTTTAAAAAATATATATATATATATTTCTTATTTAGTTTTAATGACGATAGCCTTGTGGCAGATTTCTATGTTTAATAATATTAGTTATTTGTCATTTTTAGTGTTTTAAAAAATATATATATATATATTTCTTATTTAGTTTTAATGACGATAGCCTTGTGGCAGATTTCTATGTTTAATAATATTAGTTATTTGTCATTTTTAGTGTTTTAAAATATATATATATATATATTTCTTATTTAGTTTTAATGACGATAGCCTTGTGGCAGATTTCTATGTTTAATAATATTAGTTATTTGTCATTTTTAGTGTTTTAAAATATATATATATATATATTTCTTATTTAGTTTTAATGACGATAGCCTTGTGGCAGATTTCTATGTTTAATAATATTAGTTATTTGTCATTTTTAGTGTTTTAAAAAATATATATATATATATTTCTTATTTAGTTTTAATGACGATAGCCTTGTGGCAGATTTCTATGTTTAATAATATTAGTTATTTGTCATTTTTAGTGTTTTAAAAAATATATATATATATATTTCTTATTTAGTTTTAATGACAATAGCCTTGTGGCAGATTTCTATGTTTAATAATATTAGTTATTTGTCATTTTTAGTGTTTTAAAAAAAATATATATATATATTTCTTATTTAGTTTTAATGACGATAGCCTTGTGGCAGATTTCTATGTTTAATAATATTAGTTATTTGTCATTTTTAGTGTTTTAAAATATATATATATATATATTTCTTATTTAGTTTTAATGACGATAGCCTTGTGGCAGATTTCTATGTTTAATAATATTAGTTATTTGTCATTTTTAGTGTTTTAAAAAATATATATATATATATTTCTTATTTAGTTTTAATGACGATAGCCTTGTGGCAGATTTCTATGTTTAATAATATTAGTTATTTGTCATTTTTAGTGTTTTAAAAAATATATATGTATATTTTATATTAGATTATAGTAGTACGTTAGTAGTACTTGACATTTTTATTTTGGGCTGTTTCTGCTTTTTGTCGTGTTGTTTCGTATTAGGCTGTCTGACCATGATTGTGTTATCTCGCTAACTGTAGGTAACTAATATTAGTTATAGAGTGCTATATAATTGACTTAAGTGTTCCAGACGGTCCCTACGGTGTTAATTAAATGAAATGAAATTACAATTTTTTTTTGAAATCTTGCCTGATTGACGCAATCGCTGAGAGCAATGGAAAACAATAGTTATTATTATTATTTATTATAAGTGCGAGTAATCCGATGTGTGCGTATCTAATTAAGCGGGTAAACCTACTTCATAAGACCGTAATGTTTGCATTTTTTACTTCATGTTAGTTTTATATTGTTCCGTTCTTTTAATATAATTTTATTATTTCATTTTGTAATTTGATCTATATTTTTGTGTCTTAATAAGAAATGTAAATGGAATTAGGTTAAGCTTATTAATTTAATGATATTTATACTATGTACTGTCAACCTTAATGTCTGTAATTTCTTCTAAATAAATAAATTAATGTGGTGTTGTCCGTTCAGAATCCCGGCGCGCCGGCGCCGGTCCGGGGGAGGGGGAGGCGGCGGGGGAGGCCGGGGAGGCGGCGGAGGAGGCGGTGCTGGCGGCTCTCCGCAGACAGCTGCAGCCGCACCTGCTGGCAGCCCTGCACGCGCAGAACACACGACCCCTCGAGGTTACTCTCCATACTAGACGACATACATCCAGCCCTCACACTAAATATAATAAATAAATAAATATCTCTCTTCTTGACCCGAGTGTGATTCTCTATTAAAATTGTCGTTTTTGCTTTTTCTCTATGGTTTCTTTAATTATTATTGACTTTTACATATGCCTGTACACTGTATGAATAGTCGTATAGTTTATTTGTCTGATGAAATAATTTTTTCTGCTCACAAAAAATACTTTGCAAACCGATTAAATGATACTCATAAAAAATATTATCCGTCAAAAGTTTTCCGTGGTCGGTTATAACGGTTTAACGCTTTGCATGCCTCTCGCTCCCACAATCACATAATTTCAAAGACTTCTAGTCTGAGTGTGTGTTTTAAGTTATGTGAAAAGTATTTTCTAGGAAATAAAATTATGGACATTATAGGCATATTTAAAATATTGTTAACCACGGTCGGTGGCAAGCCGGAGACACCATTATTCTCAACTTATAATTTTATTTCCTAAAAAATTAATAGACTACATATTTAAAAAGTTCTCTAAAATTTTGAAAATGGCGGATTGTCGAGCGAGGTGCTGCAAAGCACTCAAAGTGGTGCTAATTAATATTGTATTCCTTCCAGTTGGTCCGCGCCCCCGAATACGACGAGGCCCCCCTGAACCTGGTGTCGTCGCACACTGCCGAGGAGAGCCACTGACCCGAGGCGCCCCCCGAACCGAGACGCCCCCCCGACCCGAGGCGCCCCCCCGCAGTGCCAGCTAGCCGTGTGTCGACGTTTGGTACCCAATAATATGTTTATGTATTCGAGACAGATCCTTTCAAAGAATCACTAAAATGTTCACGCGAGTCTGTGTAGATGCAGTACATTATAGGATTTTTTGTAGGAAAAATGAGATCAACTCGTTCTACTTTAACTAAATCTAGTAAGGAATACTACATTACGAGGGTTTACCGGTTTTATATGCCTCTCTCTCGCACAATCCAACACAGTGTAAACTATATACACGACACTGAAGGGACTGTGCATTTTATGGCGTTATAGAGTTGTCGTTAAATGGAGATGGAATCATTATATGGAAGACAAGCTAAACCAACCGAAGTCAATTGATTCCGTCGCTTTAGGCAGTTTGTCGTTAAATGGAGATGGAATCATTATATGGAAGACAAGCTAAACCAACCGAAGTCAATTGATTCCGTCGCTTTAGGCAGTTTGTCGTTAAATGGAGATGGAATCATTATATGGAAGACAAGCTAAACCAACCGAAGTCAATTGATTCCGTCGCTTTAGGCAGTTTGTCGTTAAATGGAGATGGAATCATTATATGGAAGACAAGCTAAACCAACCGAAGTCAATTGATTCCGTCGCTTTAGGCAGTTTGTCGTTAAATGGAGATGGAATCATTATATGGAAGACAAGCTAAACCAACCGAAGTCAATTGATTCCGTCGCTTTAGGCAGTTTGTCGTTAAATGGAGATGGAATCATTATATGGAAGACAAGCTAAACCAACCGAAGTCAATTGATTCCGTCGCTTTAGGCAGTTTGTCGTTAAATGGAGATGGAATCATTATATGGAAGACAAGCTAAACCAACCGAAGTCAATTGATTCCGTCGCTTTAGGCAGTTTGTCGTTAAATGGAGATGGAATCATTATATGGAAGACAAGCTAAACCAACCGAAGTCAATTGATTCCGTCGCTTTAGGCAGTTTGTCGTTAAATGGAGATGGAATCATTATATGGAAGACAAGCTAAACCAACCGAAGTCAATTGATTCCGTCGCTTTAGGCAGTTTGTCGTTAAATGGAGATGGAATCATTATATGGAAGACAAGCTAAACCAACCGAAGTCAATTGATTCCGTCGCTTTAGGCAGTTTGTCGTTAAATGGAGATGGAATCATTATATGGAAGACAAGCTAAACCAACCGAAGTCAATTGATTCCGTCGCTTTAGGCAGTTTGTCGTTAAATGGAGATGGAATCATTATATGGAAGACAAGCTAAACCAACCGAAGTCAATTGATTCCGTCGCTTTAGGCAGTTTGTCGTTAAATGGAGATGGAATCATTATATGGAAGACAAGCTAAACCAACCGAAGTCAATTGATTCCGTCGCTTTAGGCAGTTTGTCGTTAAATGGAGATGGAATCATTATATGGAAGACAAGCTAAACCAACCGAAGTCAATTGATTCCGTCGCTTTAGGCAGTTTGTCGTTAAATGGAGATGGAATCATTATATGGAAGACAAGCTAAACCAACCGAAGTCAATTGATTCCGTCGCTTTAGGCAGTTTGTCGTTAAATGGAGATGGAATCATTATATGGAAGACAAGCTAAACCAACCGAAGTCAATTGATTCCGTCGCTTTAGGCAGTTTGTCGTTAAATGGAGATGGAATCATTATATGGAAGACAAGCTAAACCAACCGAAGTCAATTGATTCCGTCGCTTTAGGCAGTTTGTCGTTAAATGGAGATGGAATCATTATATGGAAGACAAGCTAAACCAACCGAAGTCAATTGATTCCGTCGCTTTAGGCAGTTTGTCGTTAAATGGAGATGGAATCATTATATGGAAGACAAGCTAAACCAACCGAAGTCAATTGATTCCGTCGCTTTAGGCAGTTTGTCGTTAAATGGAGATGGAATCATTATATGGAAGACAAGCTAAACCAACCGAAGTCAATTGATTCCGTCGCTTTAGGCAGTTTGTCGTTAAATGGAGATGGAATCATTATATGGAAGACAAGCTAAACCAACCGAAGTCAATTGATTCCGTCGCTTTAGGCAGTTTGTCGTTAAATGGAGATGGAATCATTATATGGAAGACAAGCTAAACCAACCGAAGTCAATTGATTCCGTCGCTTTAGGCAGTTTGTCGTTAAATGGAGATGGAATCATTATATGGAAGACAAGCTAAACCAACCGAAGTCAATTGATTCCGTCGCTTTAGGCAGTTTGTCGTTAAATGGAGATGGAATCATTATATGGAAGACAAGCTAAACCAACCGAAGTCAATTGATTCCGTCGCTTTAGGCAGTTTGTCGTTAAATGGAGATGGAATCATTATATGGAAGACAAGCTAAACCAACCGAAGTCAATTGATTCCGTCGCTTTAGGCAGTTTGTCGTTAAATGGAGATGGAATCATTATATGGAAGACAAGCTAAACCAACCGAAGTCAATTGATTCCGTCGCTTTAGGCAGTTTGTCGTTAAATGGAGATGGAATCATTATATGGAAGACAAGCTAAACCAACCGAAGTCAATTGATTCCGTCGCTTTAGGCAGTTTGTCGTTAAATCGAGATGGAATCATTATATGGAAGACAAGCTAAACCAACCGAAGTCAATTGATTCCGTCGCTTTAGGCAGTTTGTCGTTAAATGGAGATGGAATCATTATATGGAAGACAAGCTAAACCAACCGAAGTCAATTGATTCCGTCGCTTTAGGCAGTTTGTCGTTAAATCGAGTGACGTTACATGGAGTTTACACTGTATTTTTAAAGATTTTTCAAGTATGAGTGTATTCACTTTTCATTTGACTAAATAAAAAAAACCAGCAGAAAGTTTTATGACGATTGTCCTCTATTTTACTAAAACAAATATATAATTAATATATCTGCAAAAAGTTTTGTAATATCATTTCCTAGATTGATAGACTACAAAAGTATAGTCAGATCGTGCGAGAGAGAGGGATGGAAAAGCGTTAATTTTTTTTTAATAATTGTTTTCAGCTCATTTTATTTATTTTTTAAATTGAAATAGCCCACATCCTATACAGGGTTAATTTATCAAGTGGGCATTTAAGGACAAATCCTTAACTACGAGAAATAGCCAAAAATGCTGAAAGGAGTTTTGTTGACGATTTTTATGAAATCTACAACTGATTCATTAGAGTTTTGAAATATTGTTTCCACTATTTGATCCTTATAAGACACTATTGCGATAATACTGGTTTTTTTTCACGATTCAGTTTTTAGTTAGTCCCTGAGACTCTTTTGAGCATTATGGCTATTTCTTGTATTTTAAGATTTGTCTTGAAGGCCCACTTGAAAAATTAACCCACTATATTAATTGTACTTGTATATTTATGTACAAGAATCCTAATTAATGTACTGACAACTAAAATATTATCGGGTACAACAAATCACGTCGTATAAACGGGAAAACCTAGAAATTATTGCGGCTAAATCTCAGGAGAGATTATATTTTTTACCCCTTTTGATGTCTGAATCTGTTATTAAGATTGTGTCTAGTTGTGTTGGGACATGTACACTTGTATACACCACGCTAGGAGTTCTCTAGTACCTCACGTAAGTGATATGAAGAGGCCAGTGACCTTACACGTTGTATAAACATTAATATTAAGATTTTTATATCCTAACGAACGGCTTTATAGTACGACTGAGCCAAACTGTGGATACCATAAGAAAATTATCCGTGGTTAACATTCTGTTGTACGCCGCGTGATTGGTAGTCACTTTGTTGCTTACTCCAATCAGATGCCTTATGACGAAATGTTAAACGTGTGTTAATTTAATTTTTGGAAAGCGGCGGTCAATTACATGAAATATATAACATAATCACATTTACTAATAGTCTAAGAGCCCGTGAATACAGACCTTGCTTCATTAAAACTGTTAGAGCGCAAGTTACTAATATACAATACTCGTCACCGCGTGTCAAAAGAGCAAATATTTTTATTAAAATAAAAAAGGATATATTTTTTTAAACATAAACAAGTATTATTACGAGTATTAATTGATCTCGCTCACAGCCGAGACACGAAATAGGGAGAGAAACAATCAACGTTCACGCGATCGTCGACCTTATATATATATTTAGGAAAACTTCTCTCCACCGTAACTTTAGTTTTTATTACTGAATATTTAAAATAAAAAATACCTAGTTCTTTATTTTTATTCTAGATTATAATTTAAAAATATTTGCTCTTTAATAAATTCCACGCAGTATATATATATATATTGAAGAAAATATTAGAAAATTACGCTTTATTATTTGATGTTGGTATTTTATTATACTTTAGGAGGTTGAGCTGTATTGTGAAACAAAGCTAACTCATATCTACAATTACTGTGATGAGCGGGAGGCAGATATTGCTCTCTCTCTCTACTATATAGTCACAGCTCGCAACCCGTCGATGGAGGCAGCTACAATCCCTTTGCTACCTGTTGCCATAAGCTATGATGACCCAAACTTTCATCTGTCTAAAGACCATGCGCTGGCAAACTGTCAGCTATAACCAAATGTGATAGGTCCGGCACCCAGGGGCTCAGGTCCGGCACCCAGGGGCTCAGGTCCGGCACCCAGGGGCTCAGGTCCGGCACCCAGGGGCTCAGGTCCGGCACCCAGGGGCTCAGGTCCGGCACCCAGGGGCTCTTGGTCTAAGTATAATTATTTTTTAAAGCTTTCAATCGTTTTTTGGTGTACTGTTTAGTCACTCGAATGCACAATAAAACCAGTTGGTTAAGTTGTATTATAGAGGTCTTTACTTATATGTTGGGTTATAATTTTTTCCCAAAAATATAACCCAACATATAAGTAAAAATATTTAGTTTTGGGATTACCATGACATTTTCACATCGATGTATAAAGATGTGCCGATCAATATTAAATAAACCGAACTAAAGTGAGCCTATTTTGGTAAATCAACTGTTTACATTAATATGCATCCCTCTTGTTCGCACAATCCAACATTTTCAATGTGGGTTAATATAAAATGGCGGACAATTTAGAATATTATTCATCTATTAGTTTTAGTAAAATAGTTTACTATTTTACAATGTCTAAAATTAGGGATATTTTTGCTTCCATATGGAAACGAAAATATGTCTCAATTGTCCGTAATTTTATTTCCTAGTAAGGAAATGGATTACATTTCTCAAAAGTAAACTGAGACTTGAATAATCTTTAAAAACGTTGTATTGTGCGAGCGAGAGGAATGCAAACCGTTAAACCCTTTATTAAAATTAAAGGTGGTTTTGTCAAATTTATTCCCCACTTGTAGGGAATTTAAAATGTCTGCGTTTTTTTAATTAGAAGGCATTTCTTTATAAATCGATGTATTTTTATATGAATCTCTATTTAGACGTAAAGTTACGTCGTTAGTGCCTACGTATTAAAGCAATTATTATACGCCAGTATATTAGGTTAGTGTATCTTCCAGAAATGTGGCATGTAGTCACATGTGGACGTGTGTTTGTCTACGTCGCACTTCCTCTACTTTAATTTTGTATAGCAAACCTTTTTATAAGTACATATGTTTTGTGTATTATGTAACACGGTATACAAAACTAATTTTGACTTTTTTTATCTTGTTTTAATAATAAACTTGGGATAAACCTAGATTAGCTGGCGCAGAGGTGTTCAGGTTATTAATAAACTTGGGATAAACCTAGATTAGCTGGCGCAGAGGTGTTCAGGTTATTAATAAACTTGGGATAAACCTAGATTAGCTGGCGCAGAGGTGTTCAGGTTATTAATAAACTTGGGATAAACCTAGATTAGCTGGCGCAGAGGTGTTCAGGTTATTAATAAACTTGGGATAAACCTAGATTAGCTGGCGCAGAGGTGTTCAGGTTATTAATAAACTTGGGATAAACCTAGATTAGCTGGCGCAGAGGTGTTCAGGTTATTAATAAACTTGGGATAAACCTAGATTAGCTGGCGCAGAGGTGTTCAGGTTATTAATAAACTTGGGATAAACCTAGATTAGCTGGCGCAGAGGTGTTCAGGTTATTAATAAAACTTGATACAGAAACAATAGATCGACTTCTTTTGTGCTTAATTCGTTTTATTTTCAGTTATAAACTGTTAACTGTTAACATTCCTATTAAAGCCACATCGTTGGTCTTGTAGATTCTTTGTTACAGCAGTCGGTCGGTACAATATTAGTAATGTTGAGTCCTGGAAACGAATTGCAATAGGAAGTGGGTGTATGTTGTGGGAAGTGGACGTAGACGTTAGGTGTTGCCTTCAATGCTCTCTGACGTTACCTGTCACAAGTATTCTCCTAGGTTAACTTGTACAATACTTTAGTTACGTCTTCTGTACTCATAAGTTTTTGTCTAATTTATTTCCCGCATCGGTCAGTATTTACAGCGATTAGTTTAGTTTATATTAGTTAATATTTATATATTATGTATTCGGGAGCAATAATAATAGCGTATTGTTGAGGGCATTCGGTAGTTTAGTGTCTATTATACAAATATTTGTGTTCACCAACACCTTGCACCAACTCTTCGCGGGTCGGCGATGGGGTGTCTTGATTCATTTCGAAACGGTAATGATGCCCATTATCTGTGTCTCTTCCGGGAGACGTGTTATTACATAAGCTAGTCCTAACGGTGGTCAGTAATACAGTAATACCGTACAGTCTCCAGTATGGTGCAAGGCTGTGCCGGTGTAGGGCGCCAACATCCTTCGCTTGAACACAAGCTTACTAACCTGTATTCCGTAACACAGTGTCGCGCGGTCAGTTCTATGGCATTTACATTATATTTAGTCTGTTATTATTGACCCTCCCCCCTCCCCCGGGTCCCCCCTGCCCCGGGTCCCCCTCCCCCCTGCCCCGGGTCCCCCTCCCCCCGGCCCCCGGGACTCTGCTGCCGTCCTCTTTCCTCTACTTAATAGATTTAGTTTGGATACCCACGGGCCAGTACATCAGTCTATGAGACGTGTGATAATATTTAGAATAACCGATGGTCGGCGCGTCCGGTGCGTCTCGAACCGGTCTCGAACGGGTCGCGTGCCGGTCGCGAACGGGTCGCCGGTACGAACCCGACTTAGCTACTTACTTATCATTATATTTTAGTTTTAATTCATTACTAAAAAGCTATTGGTTTTTTATTGAATGCTTTAAATTTTTGAGATTATTCATATTACCATGAAAACATAATATTTTGTGATTGAATTGAAATTTTGATTATTTTAGTTATTTAAGTCGCAATCGTAGCAACATTCGATCGATTCCAAAACATTTGTACGATTGTCCAGCTCTCTATTTGATAACGATTGCTCTCTTCTCGACATTCATATTATAGTTGCGATTCCGTAATTATTTTACAATTCGGTTTATCGTATATATGACATTTGAGAAAGTTTTAGTTACGACAGGTTATTGGAACCGAACTTCACGAACAAACTACATTTAATAAGCAAATCGGCAATAAAACTTGACACGATGTCAACTAACTGATATCCAACTCATTACTCGTTACCTGCTCAAATTTATTGCTATTTAAGTTAATAGATATTCTTGGAGAATATATGTATCGAGACTCAGGTTTATAACCTATTGTGACAATACACAATATAAATATTTACAATTAAAGAATCACTTGCTGGTCAAGTTCAATAAATTACTATTTCCTTATATATTTCAATTAAAACCCACATTTTAATAGAAATTTCAGTAAAAGATATTTTAAATATTTATATTAGCAAGACAATAGTGTTATCGTTACAAAATAGAAAAGTAAAGATATAGTGTATACCTGACCCCTTATTTGTATTGATGTCGTATTGAATACAGTATTATTTTTAATGTATACATTATATTACTTAAGGTGTACTACTTAAATTATGTATGAAACTTAATTTGATATACAATCTCATATGTTTATAGAAATTCGAATTTGTTAGGATGTTTTATTTTTGTCCATTATTTAGAAATGTAGTTTTATTACTATTGCAAGCTCTGGTGGAGTAATGGTGGAGTTACTCGAGGTGTACACTGAGGAATTGCGTTACCATTAAAAGTTGTGCTTAATATTTGAAAAAAATAACAAGGTCAGTTGGGGTAAGTGTGGCATATAAATACGAGAGATAAACTTTAAGCGACGACCACCACTTCTTATTGTAACGGGTTGTAGATTATATACTGCGTCAATTTATTAAAGATCAAATATCTTTATATTATAATCTAGAATAAAAATAAAGAACGTACGTATTTAAAAAAAGACATATAGTAATAAAATCGTTAAGTTACGGCGCAGAGAATGTTTCCTAAAAATATCCCAACTCATACCGACCCTAATCAAGTAGGTAACGCGACGATCTCAAGGAGATTCGAGCGCCGCCCGGCCGACCTGTGACCTCGTCACACTCCTCAGCCTTAAGGTATTTATCACGATAGATATTGTGATTTTCAGACACAACCTCATTACCATACAGTAGTGTTTCGTTTTTCGGATAATGATATTATTCTTTAAAAAAAGTTTCCTTTTTTATTTCTATTACACGCAGTATATATACGACTATAGTGATTATATCTCGCTGAGTGACACTTTCCCCGTAGTTTTGGGAATGAATAGAAAAACAAATAGAGCCATTTAGTCTCACTATTTATGTCTTTTTTTATCTATGTTATGGACAAAGTGTGGCGTTTTTTCCCCATATCTACATTTACCCCAAATCACTCTACATATTATATTAATATTGCTGGATCGTATTAGATACAACTTGGTTGATATTACACATTTCGTGTATATTTTCTTAATGTAACAAAATTCCCAGGTTCTCATGTTTTACTGCTTCAGAAACTCCACTATAATAATAACGTGAGGAATTTTTTGATCTTCCAATTTTATTTATTTATTTTACCTTGTGAATTTATTCAACTTTATATACATTAACAGCGAAGCTCAGAGATGTTTTTCTAAACTTACCTTAGTCTAAGCCTGGCAAGAGATGAAAGATCGACTATATACTCGATATAGGTCTGGCTTAGAGAAACGTCTCTGAACAGAGCTATTAGATACTAACGATCTGGTTGTGTTGTGTGCTTACTCTAACAAGCATGTGTTTTTGTGATTTATTTGATCTTTATTGTCTAAATTTATTTAAGCGGATGTTTTACTATCCTCGACATTGTGTGGTGTATGTATTTAATTTGGTACCGTAAAGGTACTTTGGAATTTACAATTCTATAATTTTTGTCATCTATCTAATTGACACATTCGTACTAAGACTGAAAAATTTGATGACGTCACTTCGGCTGTCCAATTTATAAACCTAGCAACTGATATTGTTAAAATTTAAACACTGTTCACATTTAATATCTTAGATAGATAATTTTCCCGACGTTTTGGTCGAGTTGCATTGTGGTGTAGCCTTCGTCCATAACGGGCGGTAAATTTAAACCTTGGGTAGGTTGTCACTTTAAACGTTTTTAGAAATCGCGACACACAACACTCACAATATCCTCGGCTGTATCGGCAGATTTATCGCGACGTCGAAATCGATTAATTACTGGAATCGACGCGTTGTTACTTTTATTTAAATATACTGTTTCATGAATCGATTTATTTCGATATTTTTTCTATCTCAGCTCCATAATGAATAGATGTCAGAGATACTCGTACAATAACCAAGACGAACAATAAAAGTTATTAGAAATATTGGTCCATTTGAAGGGGGCGGAGCTTCATGGACGAATAATCGTTTTTGCGCAAATTCCGACCAGCGTTCTTTTTATCAACCGGTAACTTATACCTTTCAAAATATTTGAATCACGTATTTATTAATTTCCAATACGGAAACTACAAGTCATAATCAGTGAACACTCTTTATTGTGGTAATTGTTGTGACTAGGGTTATAAATTGAAAAGTTGAATTGCCTAGGCTTCAGTTATGACGCTGACGCAGACCATCAATCAAAATGAAGTCTGCATTCGCGTCATTAATAGGTTGAGATCGGCGTAGCGTTCTTGTATTTTGCTCTTCTTCCCCAAAAGTTATCTGTCTATTTGATTAAAAAGAACGTACTTAAATAAACTGTGGTCTATGAAATAGTTGAAGTGCACAAAAGTGGCGATGCATTTTATCTAAAATAATTAATTGAACGTAAGAATATGGTGGACAAAGTTGAAGCTCGCTCTTTTAGATCTCAACCTCAGTGAATCCTCAATCAATTGTAATCTATGAAATATATTATTTTTACTGTTCTCTTTCTCATTATAGATTTTAATGAAATAATATTATTTATGTGCATTGAACATGCTAATATTAAATGTTAATAAAGTGAATCATGTAAATTTGTATTCTATTGTATCGGCAATGATTTGTTGTGACAAATGTTATGAGTATAGTATTACCGACAGTTTCTTAAAGGATATTTAAATTAACAAACGTTTAAGTTTTGGCTGAAAGACATATAATTGGTTGAAATAACAAAGTGACATGGTAAATATATAACAAAGTAAAAGCAAAATATTCACGTGCTAACTGCGAAGTTAGACAAAATATTCACGTGCTAACTGCGAAGTTAGACAAAATATTCACGTGCTAACTGCGAAGTTAGACAAAATATTCACGTGCTAACTGCGAAGTGAGACAAAATATTCACGTGTTAACTGCGAAGTTAGACAAAATATTCACGTGCTAACTGCGAAGTCAGACAAAATATTCACGTGCAATCAGCAATATGTTAAAGTTGGACAATATGTCAATTATGGATCATTGTAATCCTTTCGGAAACTGGCGGTGGTATGTGTTGTATAAACAAAGTAGTTTAAACTGTCAATTACAACGTAACTAAAAGAAATATAATAATAGGTATGTGATATCGTTTGGAAACTATATAGTGGAACAGGAAGCAATATAGTGTGATAGGTTGTGTACACGGAGATCGGACATATACAGATATTATCGTCAATTAAACTTATTCTGGGCAGCTCGGGTGGGCTGGCCGGTATAGTGAGTGGACACTTTCTCAGTCATACAAAAGATTATCTACTTTAAAATATTTAAGCAATAAGTATAAAATACAATAATTAAATATTTTTCAAAATATTTGTATTAGACTTTAAATTATGCTAAAAGAGATTGCCCAAAACCAAGCCCCAACTTTATTGCAGCGCGCCCCAACTGAATACTAAACAATAATCATAGCTATTTATTGTTATTACATCTAATATTAACCTATTTACTCGATCAGGTTCTTTATATACTCGTATACTTGACAATTTATTTGAAAAAAAATATTTACAAAAAATATATATTAGGGATAAGTCCCGTCCGCGTGGAATGGTGGCAAGAACGCTGGCTGCATTTCCCCGCTCAATTCCAATACTGATTCTTTGCGAATAAAGAGCCAGCACTCTTGTCACCGGAGGTGTCAAGACGCGGTGTTATGTCTTTTAAAAATATTCTTTAGTATAGATAAAACAAGGGATTTGTAAGTGTAAATCTTTTATATCGGCGGGATCAAAACACAATATATATTTAATTTTAAAAAAAATTTGTTCTTTGTCGTCATAGTCGCTAGAGTCAAATAAATAAAATTAATTACAGACTATGAAAACACAATATATTATCTATTAAATAAGAAAGAAATCACAATGGCACGAAAACATTTTATTCTCTCTTTTAAACTCTAAGAAAAATGGCAATTCTCTTTCATTGTTACTGGCAAAACCAACTGTACTTAAATATGTTATAGTAAATCAAATTATTTTATATAAATTATCAAATGTAGAAAATGGCCACTCTATTATACTGGACAGCTGATCCTCGTTCTTAATCAACACGACACATTTACGTTAAATTAATCCAAGTTCTCTATGGTCTAGCGATTGAGGCTGAGTTGTACCAAAAAAGGTATTTGTTAATGTAACGATTAAAGTAAATAATGGAATCGACATTTTAAAATTGAATCATTGTAATTATAATCAAGATATTTGTAAGTATTTAGTTTTTACGCAACTTAATAAAAATACAGATTTACATTAAAGTTCATCCAGTAAAAAGATATTACCGAGACTTTATTTTGGGTCAACTTAGCCATAGACGCGAAGCTTCATACCTGGTTAATAGGGTTTGACGCTGTTGTATCCTTCTCGCTCGCACAATCCAATATTTTACTATGCTGCGTGTACTTTTGAGAAATGTAACGACCATTTACAAGTTTGGTTGCGACATGAGACGTTGCGCCCACCTGATGGCAAGTAGCGCGCAAGGTCCATGAATGTTAGCAACTAGAATCAGACACTCATGTCTGACGTCAGTCCCTCCATCACTATGACTGGGCATGACGGCAATACGAGCCTGATCCCGAATCGTGTGGATACACTTTACTGGGTTTATCGGCACGAAGGGTGGATACTTCCCCGCCCCGGCAGACTGGACAAATGACCACCGTCAGTCCGCCTACCACCTATTTATATTTATTATTTACTAAGTACCAATCACGTGGCGCATATCAAAACCAGAGATTATTTTAATCATCGTTTCTGCGAAAAACAAATAACATTTGAGACATCTTTTACACTTACCTAATTTTACACTTTTACACAACAAGTTTTCTCAATTTACCAAAACAAATATATGATTAATCTATCTCCAGAAAGACCGTAATAATATTCTCTGGAATTGATAAGACTACTTTCTCATCAGTACACTCCGGTTTGAAAATATTAGTAAGGTAGACCTCGAGGAGCTCGTCACTATTAACCAAGTTAGGTCCATCATACCCTGGGTGGTGTGGATTAAGATCGAGGGATAGTGTAATGTAATTTAAGGTGCTTCGTTTGAAATCGCTCGACAAATTTCTTTATTGCAATGTTAACTGTTTCTCTTATTGTTCATTCCAAATTAAAACAATATATATATATATATATTATACGGACCATGTTGTGTTTAGGTTAAAACAAAAAGACAAACAATGCATTAATAATGAGGTCTATAGAGCGGTTGTAACAACGCTTTCCTTGAAATCATAAAAGGTACGCGGTTTAAACCCCGGCATGTACCAATAAGAAATTATTTTTCTACGTACATTTGTCATAGATTACCAACACCGACGTTCCCGTTATTAAAAGAACAGGTCAAATTCAAAATAACTTTATTCAATAGGAAATAAATTAACAAAAGAAGTCCTAAAAAGACTTAGTAACACGTCATTACTCCTGCTAGTGGACGAGGAGCAAACTGGTCCAATGAGAAAACTGTTAGCAGAAGACCAGCAGATTCCAGTGACCTGTTAATGTTTAATCTGACTGAGAAAGGAATCTGCAAGGAAAACTCAGCTATATCAGATTTACAAAATAAAACATATACAGAACTGCACCACAACGATCAATTAATAATATTCTAAATTCAGCTATGAGATTACAATACCTGGTACAACCACCAGGCACGTCAGAATTAAGCTGTCGGTTCCGCTAAAACCAACTTGTGAAAATCGTTAATAAATTATCATTAAAATTTACATCAGACCGTCGCCATCGTGTCGAGCCGTGACAAGTGTAGGCCCAAAATCTCCAAAAATGTGTTCTAGAAGGCCCATCTCCAACTGGAGGTGTAGGACTATGTTGTAGGGGCCGTGATGATGATGCGATGGGTTGCATATTCTAATTGTACTAATACACATGCCCTTGCGTTACATTACGAAGGCTTTTTAATGCACCTTAAACCAGTGTTTATTTTTTTGATCGTGATATGTGAGTCTCGGTCTGCCAGGGCCTCTTTCACCCACAACTTAGGCATTATATACTTGGTTCGTCAATTGTTATAAAACAGAATTTTAGAATCACAGATATAATATGGCCATTTCCGGCACACGCTGCATTTAGACTTATACTGTATTGTATTTGGGCTTGTTATTATGAAATAAAACACAAGAAGTGTGAAAAGGCATCTTGTTATGCCGGCATAGTGGTAGAGACTGATGTCGGCCGTTAGTTGTTGTCAATCTTAGACGCCGCGTACCGCGTACCATCAGATGTCGTGTACGTGTAAAAATCAATTTACTGTGAAGTGAATAAAAACTGTTTTTATAATTGAACTTCAGAATTCTAATGATTTAATTTGTTATAGGTGTTGTATATAATAACAATACTTATAGAGTCTGGCTAATGAAAGTATATAAAAATAAGTTCAAAGTTTGGTAAAATGTGTGGTGGTTATTGTTTTTGATACATTTAGCTAAAAAAACGAAACAAAAGAACATTATTTGTTGCAACTTCAAAATAATAAATCATAGTAACCTAAGAAATTGAACACCACACGTAAACAATGTTGGTTTTGGTCGAATTCAGCGTCTTTTTCTTGGTCAACATGTAAAACAATAAGTAAGTAAGACTCCACTTTTAATAGTTTTATTCATATTTTACAACGCAAATGAGGAGTTTACGACAAAACAATTTAAATCAAATGTTTGACAACAGCCATATTGATTAGTTGATACTGGCACAATAGTGTTGCTATTTGAAAGTTTTCAAATAATTCGATTATCTACTTTAATTAGCCAGACTTCGAATATATAATTTAAAAATATAATATAATTGGATCATGAATTCGCCTAAACTTAATTAAAAGATCAATGCTTTACTCCTCTATAAATGTAATTGATTTGCGCGGTATTCCTGTTCATATGGTTGTAGTGACCTAACACCTAAACTTTTTGTTTTAACCTTTGATATTGATGTATGAAGTTAATAAAGTTGCCGTCACATAAAATGGCCGTTGAGCGACAAAGGAGGGGATGTGTTCGCGCATGAGTACTGTCGTGCATGAGTACTGTCGTGCCTGAAACTGGAAGGCACTGTTCTATATAAGTGTAATAGAATAATAATGGCGCCCATACAAGAATTTACCTAAATTTGTAACATCTTTAAATAAAAATATATATAAAGGGCTTGGGAATAACTGCGTTACTGTTTAAACTATTTTAATAGTAACCTGGGAAATAAGGATACCTCCAACCTAATAGTAGTAGTTCAGTTTTTTGGACGGATCTTGTCGTCGCCGTTGGGAAACGTCATGATTTTTAATAGTTCAATTTTTTTCTTCCTATACGTACTTTTATTCTTAAAGTGATTATTTATACAAAACAAAGCATTATATCTATTTCATAAATTGGCAACACAATAGTTTGTTTTTTAAAACGAAGCGGCAACTATAGGGAATCTTCCAGTAAACTTTTAATAAAATAATATTTTCTGGATCCCTTTTTGAGATAATATTAATATAAAAGATCTTCATCTTGTGATGCAAATATAATTACAAAATTACATATGTTATATTTAATTTTGTTAAATTCGGGGTTATTATTGTATAGCGCGAAGGTTACTTTTAAAATACAGGGTTTCACTTTGAAATATAGTGTTCTCGGGTGCGACTGCACCCAACGTAACCACACCCGTCCCCCCTGGCGCTCAGCAACCTTCTGTGACGGCAGCTATAAGTAGTGTCGGCAGAAACGTGTGTGGAGCAATACTCAGCGGATTGTTATAGAATTATTGAGACTTGCAGGGATCGATACTTAAATTATTTAAATGATATTATACGGCTATGTAGTGAGTAGAATATAATTTTTACAAATAAATTATAGCAGCTATTTCTTGTTTTATTTTACATACCTTATCTAGCTCGAGTTCCACAATTACATTTCGATGAAGTTTCATATCCGTAGAAGAGCGAACTTCACTGATTGGTTATTTATAATAAAGTGCGTCGACAAAAGCGGCGGTAATGGGTTGTCTAACGAAATCCGTTCAAGACTATTACCTACTATGAGGTGAATTTTTCAGTTGGGCACCCCCTCCGGCTACCGTCTCCGGGCCGATTTCAATAAAAGATTGTCTTACATTCGTACCCCATATATTTGACATACCTAAGGGTTCTGTTCCTGACGCTATTAGCCAGTGTTTTAGGTTTTTCATTTGATCAAAATAAAGAAAATATTTGATTAGACAACGCATCACCGTTGCTTTTGATAGCGTATTTTAAGATTGGAAAAGTGGATTTCATTCGGTTAACCGATCGGTGAAGGTCGCTCTTAAACTTAAACATGTCTGTTGAGGAACTCGAATTTAGCTTTATATGCCAAGTCCGACTTGGCGCTTTTTTTTACTCAATTTCGCTTTGAGATTTATTTAAGCAAAAATTTAGTAAAAAAAAAACAGTGCGCTTTACGAACTGGAGAATTTGGCCTACACTCGCCACGCTGGCCAGACGGCTTGAACGCATAAGTAGGGTCAATTTTTATTTTACAACTCCAGCCAGGGTCAACTTGCCTTGGCCCCAACAGATACAAAATACAAATAAGTTCAGGTACTACTCAAAGGGCGTTTTTTTTTTTACTTAATATTGTTATAAATTTAATGAAAACGCTACTAGAACACCTGTTAAAGCTAATTCAGTAAAAAAGAATATGCTTTTAGCAGCTAGTCGAACACATGGACAAATAAAAAAATAATAAGTTTAATATATTTATTAACAGATAACAATTGTATTTCTCATGTAACGGTGACTATGGGTCGTTTGGCCGTCCTCTTCCGCCGTCCTTTCTCTTTTGTCCCCTGTTCTTCTCCCCGGAACAGCTGTTCACCTGCAGCTCTCTCGGTGTCCCTCTGCAGCCACTGGAGGGCGTGCACGTTGTACCCCACCATGTCCTGGACAAACATACATTGGCATATTTAATTTTTAACAAAAATAAAGCCAATAAGCTTTTTTGGAAAATAAAATTATAGACATTTAAGAGAAAAAATCATATGCTTTCTCTAAAATTAGGTAATAATTGCCTCCGTGGGCTAGCGGTTAGGTCCGTGGATGTAGACGCGGAGGTTCCCGGTTCGATTCCCGATCGGGACACAATAATTTATTTATGATATTTCTAACTATGTGTAAATATGAACTCGCTCCTTCTGACCACCCCGTACGGGATACTCTCGTGACGATACTGACCCTCTCCCTGGCGGCGCCGGCCTGCAGCAGGGTCACCCCCTTGAGCATGGCGCGGCTCCCCCCCAGCGGCCCGCGGTGCGCCCTCAGCAGCTCCGGGGCGCCCCCCCGTACGGGACACTCTCGTGACGATACTGACCCTCTCCCTGGCGGGCGCCATGGCGGCGCCGGCCTGCAGCAGGGTCACCCCCTTGAGCATGGCGCGGCTCCCCCCCCAGCGGCCCGCGGTGCGCCCTCAGCAGCCCCGGGGCGCCCCCCCGTACGGGACACTCTCGTGACGATACTGACCCTCTCCCTGGCGGGCGCCATGGCGGCGCCGGCCTGCAGCAGGGTCACCCCCTTGAGCATGGCGCGGCTCCCCCCCAGCGGCCCGCGGTGCGCCCTCAGCAGCCCCGGGGCGCCCCCCCGTACGGGACACTCTCGTGACGATACTGACCCTCTCCCTGGCGAGCGCCATGGCGGCGCCGGCCTGCAGCAGGGTCACCCCCTTGAGCATGGCGCGGCTCCCCCCCAGCGGCCCGCGGTGCGCCCTCAGCAGCCCCGGGGCGCCCCCCCGTACGGGACACTCTCGTGACGATACTGACCCTCTCCCTGGCGAGCGCCATGGCGGCGCCGGCCTGCAGCAGGGTCACCCCCTTGAGCATGGCGCGGCTCCCCCCCAGCGGCCCGCGGTGCGCCCTCAGCAGCCCCGGGGCGCCCCCCCGTACGGGACACTCTCGTGACGATACTGACCCTCTCCCTGGCGAGCGCCATGGCGGCGCCGGCCTGCAGCAGGGTCACCCCCTTGAGCATGGCGCGGCTCCCCCCCAGCGGCCCGCGGTGCGCCCTCAGCAGCCCCGGGGCGCCCCCCCGTACGGGACACTCTCGTGACGATACTGACCCTCTCCCTGGCGAGCGCCATGGCGGCGCCGGCCTGCAGCAGGGTCACCCCTTTGAGCATGGCGCGGCTCCCCCCCAGCGGCCCGCGGTGCGCCCTCAGCAGCCCCGGGGCGCCCTCCCGTACGGGACACTCTCGTGACGATACTGACCCTCTCCCTGGCGAGCGCCATGGCGGCGCCGGCCTGCAGCAGGGTCACCCCCTTGAGCATGGCGCGGCTCCCCCCCAGCGGCCCGCGGTGCGCCCTCAGCAGCCCCGGGGCGCCCCCCCGTACGGGACACTCTCGTGACGATACTGACCCTCTCCCTGGCGAGCGCCATGGCGGCGCCGGCCTGCAGCAGGGTCACCCCTTTGAGCATGGCGCGGCTCCCCCCCAGCGGCCCGCGGTGCGCCCTCAGCAGCCCCGGGGCGCCCCCCCGTACGGGACACTCTCGTGACGATACTGACCCTCTCCCTGGCGAGCGCCATGGCGGCGCCGGCCTGCAGCAGGGTCACCCCCTTGAGCATGGCGCGGCTCCCCCCCAGCGGCCCGCGGTGCGCCCTCAGCAGGCTGCCGGCCGCGCGGCACACCAGCTCCGGGGAGCCCCCCCCCAGCAGGGCCGGCATCGCGCGCAGCACCGAGCACGCACTGGCGAACGGGAGAAGGAGCAGGGCTTCCTCCAACTCGCTGGAATGCACAACAAATAATCGAAAAACCTACTTTACTTGCTAAAAAAGCAATTTTATAAAGAAAAGCTTATGGTTCGCTAAAATCCGGTCCGTCCTTGAACCATCAGGTCTAACACGTAGTGATGGTTAAAGGCCGGATGGTATGTCTTTAATACCATGGAGTGGGGACTGTTATCCGCTTCCCACATTTCCTCTATAGAAGTAGAGGTCGATTCGACTGCTCATATAGCCACTTCTTCTATGGAGATGCACATGGAGATTGTTTAGTATTATGTTCCCCGTCCCCGGGACTCGCGATTTACCAGATTTTTGCATTAATAACTAGATTTGAAAGCTCGTCAACAAGATTCAAGGAAGCCCACACTAGTGGGGCTGCCCACTATCAATAGCCCCCCGCATTTGGTCTAATATCATTTGACAACAAGTTTACAGTCTGTAAGCGCTCGCTCTGACCGACCTGGATCGGATCTTCTTGAGGGTCTCGAGCAGGAAGTCCTCGGGAGTGCTGCAGTTGTAGGCGGCCATCAGTAAGGGCACTTGCACATTCTGTCCGCGCGCCTCGTGTAGTTCCTGCCGGTACTGACTTCCTATCTCCAGACATTCCAGGATAGAATCAGCCTGGGGAACATACATATTATCTCATATATTTTTAAAAATCATGTTTCCAACACAACAATATAAGTAATTACTAATTCGTGTAGAGTAATCATTTGTTTGCTCACCATTGAAGTAATCGATTAAGTAGTAAATATAATTGTTGTATTTCCAGAACAATCCCTGATATATTTTCCTATCTACAAAACATTCCAATTGTTTGAAAAATTTGCCAAACAAAAATTACACATCTAAAAAGACTGCGCTGGACAAAATGTCTGTTCGTGTCCGTGAAAAGTTCGTGCATTCATCAAAATAGAATCGTTTGTTTCCTCAACAAAAGTATTCATTTAAAAAATCAATATTTAGATTACAAATTTTTATTAAAAATTATACACATTCTAACAACATATCCTATATTATTTTTTAAAGAATAGTCTCTTTTCATATAAAAATGTATAATTATATAGTTTTTCTTATTTCCTGTAAAATAGGCATGTTGTTTGGAAAACAAGCGAAATTATTGCAATAAACGAAAATTTGTCAAGAAATAAATTACATCTATCTAAAAATTGTCCTCAAGTGTAAGGGAAGCCTAGCTTGGTGACTCCTAACATTTTTTCCAATGATAAGAACATTATTTTTATTTGACTGTGACTCGTAGTCTCCTTACACAAGTAAAACGAAGATATTAGAAGTTAAGTTGTTATCACACTTACCGCCTTCTCTGCTCCGATAGTTTTCTTGGTGGGCAAGTTCAAGTTGGGCAGACTTGGGATCGGGGCCTGGAACAATATTATATTTAAACACTATCATATTATTCTAATTAAAGTTACATTAAACCATAATTATAATTTATCATACGACATAATATTATTTAAATTAGTTTTACAGCTACATCCATGAGTGTACCCAGGGAGGGACACAGGAGACGACTTGTTGCTCCGACATTCCCCATCCGTCATGGGGTCACTGCAATGTGAGTGACAAAGCTCGACTCGCCATACACAGTGCCATGCTGGTATGCCATGTCAGAATTTAACACAGATTAGCTTCGGCTTAACGTAATCATTGAACATGGCTTTCATTTTGACCAACCCGCTGGGAAGCTGCACTGAAGATGTCACATATAAGTTCCGATGTGTGGGACCAACCCGCTGGGAAGCTGCACTGAAGATGTCACATATAAGTTCCGATGTGTGGGACCAACCCGCTGGGAAGCTGCACTGAAGATGTCACATATAAGTTCGGATGTGTGGGACCAACCCGCTGGGAAGCTGCACTGAAGATGTCACATATAAGTTCGGATGTGTGGGACCAACCCGCTGGGAAGCTGCACTGAAGATGTCACATATAAGTTCCGATGTGTGGGACCAACCCGCTGGGAAGCTGCACTGAAGATGTCACATATAAGTTCCGATGTGTGGGACCAACCCGCTGGGAAGCTGCACTGAAGATGTCACATATAAGTTCCGATGTGTGGGACCAACCCGCTGGGAAGCTGCACTGAAGATGTCACATATAAGTTCCGATGTGTGGGACCAACCCGCTGGGAAGCTGCACTGAAGATGTCACATATAAGTTCGGATGTGTGGGACCAACCCGCTGGGAAGCTGCACTGAAGATGTCACATATAAGTTCCGATGTGTGGGACCAACCCGCTGGGAAGCTGCACTGAAGATGTCACATATAAGTTCCGATGTGTGGGACCAACCCGCTGGGAAGCTGCACTGAAGATGTCACATATAAGTTCCGATGTGTGGGACCAACCCGCTGGGAAGCTGCACTGAAGATGTCACATATAAGTTCGGATGTGTGGGACCAACCCGCTGGGAAGCTGCACTGAAGATGTCACATATAAGTTCCGATGTGTGGGACCAACCCGCTGGGAAGCTGCACTGAAGATGTCACATATAAGTTCGGATGTGTGGGACCAACCCGCTGGGAAGCTGCACTGAAGATGTCACATATAAGTTCGGATGTGTGGGACCAACCCGCTGGGAAGCTGCACTGAAGATGTCACATATAAGTTCGGATGTGCGCGGACCGCCATTTAAATACACGTGCTAAGCTAATACATTGAATTGATGTTAAAAACTAGTTTTTTGATTGCATCATGTGAGAAGGACACAACTTTGTGAACTATGAAATATGAATAGGTATTAGATGGATTCTCATGCTGACCTTGTCTCCGGTGGCCAGCCCCTCCTCCCCCTCGTCCGTGTCCCCCAGCACGAGGGGCTCCTCCGTCCGGGAGTACAGTCTCAGAGCCCCGTCCCCCCCACAGGACACCACATGGAGTCCCCCGGACCCCACAGCCAGCCCCCAGCACTCCCCCGCATGACCCTAAACAGACATATCGTTAACATATTGTAATGTCGAATACTTTACTAGTACGACATGTGACTTTGCACCTGTGGCGGGCAAGGTTCATGACCGACATAAGTCTCTAACACTATGCCGACCTAATGTTTTTCACAATTCGCTTGAAGGACTCCATGTTATAGGAAAGTGGAAAGAGGCTGGAAGAGCATTCCACATCTTTATTGTGCGACAGATGATTGAGTCCCCAAATATATACGTATGTGGGTGTGAAATGCTAAGTTATAGACCTCTTGAGAGCTAGCACACGCTCAGAGAAGCCAAATCTCGGCAAAGTTGCTCGGATTCGAAAGTTCCAGATATAGTGGCATACTCCACAATAAGATTTTATTTGTAAATTTTTCTTTAAATTGTTTATATTTATTTACGGATTCCTGGAATAATACTTATGATTCTTCATGGGGGTCTAAATCGCCTTAAATCTACTTTATAAAATATCGTGTTTGAATTTTGGATCGGAAATGTGGCAGTTGCAAATGGCTACCGGATGACGTCACGTAATGGTAAATAAACAACAAATTTACGACATTAACATAAGCAATAAAAGTAAGTTCCAATTAAATCATACTTTGTGCTAAAATACTGGGGGAAAAACAACTTAATTAAACAGATTTATTTGTGTGTTTTAGTTTACAATATTTACTATTAAGTTATGACGGAGCGAGTATTTGTGTGTTTTAGTTTACAATATTTACTATTAAGTTATGACGGAGCGAGTATTTGTGTGTTTTAGTTTACAATATTTACTATTAAGTTATGACGGAGCGAGTATTTGTGTGTTTTAGTTTACAATATTTACTATTAAGTTATGACGGAGCGAGTATTTGTGTTTTAGTTTACAATATTTACTATTAAGTTATGACGGAGCGAGTATTTGTGTGTTTTAGTTTACAATATTTACTATTAAGTTATGACGGAGCGAGTATTTGTGTGTTTTAGTTTACAATATTTACTATTAAGTTATGACGGAGCGAGTATTTGTGTGTTTTAGTTTACAATATTTACTATTAAGTTATGACGGAGCGAGTATTTGTGTGTTTTAGTTTACAATATTTACTATTAAGTTATGACGGAGCGAGTATTTGTGTGTTTTAGTTTACAATATTTACTATTAAGTTATGACGGAGCGAGTATTTGTGTGTTTTAGTTTACAATATTTACTAATAAGTTATGACGGAGCGAGTATTTGTGTGTTTTAGTTTACAATATTTACTATTAAGTTATGACGGAGCGAGTATTGTTATTTTATTATAATACAAATTATTACGTTAATTACAACTAAAATCAGTGTGATTTTAAGTACTCTAATAAAATACATATAAAGCACATATTTTTTTAAAATAGTCAACTACCCTATTGGAACAGTTCCCCTCAGCAGGACATCGTCATCATCAGTCAACTACCCTATTGGAACAGTTCCCCTCAGCAGGACATCGTCATCATCAGTCAACTACCCTATTGGAACAGTTCCCCTCAGCAGGACATCGTCATCATCAGTCAACTACCCTATTGGAACAGTTCCCCTCAGCAGGACATCGTCATCATCAGTCAACTACCCTATTGGAACAGTTCCCCTCAGCAGGACATCGTCATCATCAGTCAACTACCCTATTGGAACAGTTCCCCTCAGCAGGACATCGTCATCATCAGTCAACTACCCTATTGGAACAGTTCCTCTCAGCAGGACATCGTCATCATCAGTCAACTAGCCTATTGGAACAGTTCCCCTCAGCAGGACATCGTCATCATCAGTCAACTACCCTATTGGAACAGTTCCTCTCAGCAGGACATCGTCATCATCAGTCAACTACCCTATTGGAACAGTTCCCCTCAGCAGGACATCGTCATCATCAGTCAACTACCCTATTGGAACAGTTCCTCTCAGCAGGACATCGTCATCATCAGTCAACTAGCCTATTGGAACAGTTCCCCTCAGCAGGACATCGTCATCATCAGTCAACTACCCTATTGGAACAGTTCCTCTCAGCAGGACATCGTCATCATCAGTCAACTAGCCTATTGGAACAGTTCCCCTCAGCAGGACATCGTCATCATCAGTCAACTACCCTATTGGAACAGTTCCTCTCAGCAGGACATCGTCATCATCAGTCAACTAGCCTATTGGAACAGTTCCCCTCAGCAGGACATCGTCATCATCAGTCAACTACCCTATTGGAACAGTTTCTCTCAGCAGGACATCGTCATCATCAGTCAACTACCCTATTGGAACAGTTCCCCTCAGCAGGACATCGTCATCATCAGTCAACTACCCTATTGGAACAGTTCCTCTCAGCAGGACATCGTCATCATCAGTCAACTAGCCTATTGGAACAGTTCCCCTCAGCAGGACATCGTCATCATCAGTCAACTACCCTATTGGAACAGTTCCTCTCAGCAGGACATCGTCATCATCAGTCAACTACCCTATTGGAACAGTTCCCCTCAGCAGGACATCGTCATCATCAGTCAACTACCCTATTGGAACAGTTCCTCTCAGCAGGACATCGTCATCATCAGTCAACTACCCTATTGGAACAGTTCCCCTCAGCAGGACATCGTCATCATCAGTCAACTACCCTATTGGAACAGTTCCCCTCAGCAGGACATCGTCATCATCAGTCAACTACCCTATTGGAACAGTTCCCCTCAGCAGGACATCGTCATCATCAGTCAACTACCCTATTGGAACAGTTCCTCTCAGCAGGACATCGTCATCATCAGTCAACTACCCTATTGGAACAGTTCCTCTCAGCAGGACATCGTCATCATCAGTCAACTACCCTATTGGAACAGTTCCCCTCAGCAGGACATCGTCATCATCAGTCAACTACCCTATTGGAACAGTTCCTCTCAGCAGGACATCGTCATCATCAGTCAACTACCCTATTGGAACAGTTCCTCTCAGCAGGACATCGTCATCATCAGTCAACTACCCTATTGGAACAGTTCCCCTCAGCAGGACATCGTCATCATCAGTCAACTACCCTATTGGAACAGTTCCTCTCAGCAGGACATCGTCATCATCAGTCAACTACCCTATTGGAACAGTTCCTCTCAGCAGGACATCGTCATCATCAGTCAACTACCCTATTGGAACAGTTCCTCTCAGCAGGACATCGTCATCATCAGTCAACTACCCTATTGGAACAGTTCCCCTCAGCAGGACATCGTCATCATCAGTCAACTACCCTATTGGAACAGTTCCTCTCAGCAGGACATCGTCATCATCAGTCAACTACCCTATTGGAACAGTTCCCCTCAGCAGGACATCGTCATCATCAGCAGAGCATTGGTGATGCTCTCAATGTAGTTCCGGTGGTTAACGTTCAATATTACTTTTCCAAATAATCATTTTGATTATAATTGAAATACTTGATACCTGTAAAAGTGAACTAAACAAAATTAGAGCAATTGGAATATGTGTAGTTACATCGAGTGTGAGTATGAGCTGGAAGGAGTCGGCGTCCCACTGCTTGACCTTCCCGTCCCTCCCCGCAGAGAGCAGCAGGTGCGTGTCCGGCAGGAACCGCACGGCCGCCACCGCCAGCGCGTGGGCCGGCAGCGCGCGGCGGCAGTCCCCGAAGTCCAGCCCCCACACCCGCACGCTGCGGTCCGCCGACCCCGACGCCAGCAGCGCGCCGTCCCAACTGACGTCCAGGCACAGCGCGGGCAGCTGGTGGCCGTATAGGGACAAGAAAAACTGAAAATAGACAATAACATCAAAACCTAAAAATATTTTGACTTATCCGTGATTTCAGCGCATTGCTGATATGCCTATATCAAGCACTGGTGTAAAGTTCATAAAATAGTCGGTTATCACCATAGTCTATGTCTATTGTCACTGGCCACTTGTCCAATTTATTTTTAAAAGTGTTTACAATATGTCTTCTGGTATTTTGTTCCACATATTTACAATGTTTAATCCAAATATTTTTGTTATTTTTTATTTACTTCCTTTTACATTACTCAGAACTACATTCAGACTTGAAAAAATGTTGGATTGTGAGAGCGAGAAGGACGAACTCTTTTAAAATGATTGCCTTCGTGGTCTAGCGGTTAAATCCGTGCATTTAGACAAGGAGGTACCGGGTTCGATTCCTGGTTGGGACACAATAACTTAGTTATGATATTTGTCGAGTTTGGTACGATAGACATCGACGGGCTTGCCACTTGTTACGTACTGTATATATTCAAATACTTTATTACACAAACACATAAATTGTGTCCACAGGTAAGTTGGCTAAATGTGAATCAGTTTCTCTAAAAAGAAGAAAAAAAGCGTACATATAGAATACGTTTTTAAAATCTCTTAAATCTAATAAATATTAATAAGATACACAACCTAATTACAAATATTATAGTAAATTAAAATTAATACATATATAATGTATATCCAAGCTGTCTGGCCAGCTTGGCGAGTGTAGGCCAAATTCTTCAGATATATGTTCTGGAAGGCCCATCTCCAGCAGTGGAGGTCTAGAACGCTGTGTTCTAGGGGCTGCAATGATGAATGATATAAATATAATACATTATAATGAAGTTACCTTAAAAGTGTCGTAGAAGAATATCTTGACGGTGGCATCCAGAAGGGCCACGGCAATAAACTTGCTGTTGGGACTCATCTGGACGGCCAGGACACTCTCCTCTAGTTCCAGGGTGCGGGTGTGCAGTAGGGATAATACCTGAAAAGGATATTTAATGAACAATACGGTTCCTCATGACATCCATCCATCCATCCATCATTTGGTGATGGAACCGTTGGGCTTGTTTTTGGTGATGGAACCGTTGGGCTTGTTTTTGGTGATGGAACCGTTGGGCTTGTTTTTGGTGATGGAACCGTTGGGCTTGTTTTTGGTGATGGAACCGTTGGGCTTGTTTTTGGTGATGGAACCGTTGGGCTTGTTTTTGGTGATGGAACCGTTGGGCTTGTTTTTGGTGATGGAACCGTTGGGCTTGTTTTTGGTGATGGAACCGTTGGGCTTGTTTTTGGTGATGGAACCGTTGGGCTTGTTTTTGGTGATGGAACCGTTGGGCTTGTTTTTTCTTTTTATTTATTTAAAGTTTTTATTCAAGATATTTTTACGCAGTCGGGGTATTTCACAGTAACGATTTGTATTGTATACTTTTAAGTTATCGCTGTCTGTAATAAGATGGTTAATTTGGTAATATTTAATTCTTTCGTTGGGAGAGACCTGCCCGTAATAATAAATAGGCAATGTCAAACTACTGAGTAGGTATGTAGGTATTGGCGGGTAATGGTAATCTACATCTACTAAATTGACATTAAATATTTATGAATCCGCATTACCTATTATGTGATCATAATTAATTAATTATGATGGGTCGATAGTAAAGTTGGCTAAATTTGAATCCGTTTTTTTGAAGGCGTGGTTTCTGACCACCTCGAAAGGGACGCGGTCGTGATGACTTTTTAATTTAACTTTATAACATCTTTATTATAGGTAAGTAAAAATCGTTATTCATCCTAAATGGTCACCTTAAATGATAATGGTTGCTAACCAACTTGAAATCGTTATTCATCCTAAATGGTCACCTTAAATGATAATGGTTGCTAACCAACTTGAAATCGTTATTCATCCTAAATGGTCACCTTAAATGATAATGGTTGCTAACCAACTTGAAATCGTTATTCATCCTAAATGGTCACCTTAAATGATAATGGTTGCTAACCAACTTGAAATCGTTATTCATCCTAAATGGTCACCTTAAATGATAATGGTTGCTAACCAACTTGAAATCGTTATTCATCCTAAATGGTCACCTTAAATGATAATGGTTGCTAACCAACTTGAAATCGTTATTCATCCTAAATGGTCACCTTAAATGATAATGGTTGCTAACCAACTTGAAATCGTTATTCATCCTAAATGGTCACCTTAAATGATAATGGTTGCTAACCAACTTGAAATCGTTATTCATCCTAAATGGTCACCTTAAATGATAATGGTTGCTAACCAACTTGAAATCGTTATTCATCCTAAATGGTCACCTTAAATGATAATGGTTGCTAACCAACTTGAAATCGTTATTCATCCTAAATGGTCACCTTAAATGAAAAATTATAAGAGAATCCTGAACATGATTCCACATACCTACTCGACCATATGTCCGAATTGTAAAATATATGTTTAATATAAGATGTTGGATGTGGTATTGATTACCTTGGCCTTGGTGTCCCCCGAGGGGTCTGGAACGAGCTCGAAGTTCCACAACTTGACAGTCCTGTCGGCTCCTCCGGAGAAACATCCGCGCTGAAACATACACAACATCAATAACTACAATCTAATTGTATTTACTGACTGATCAATAAGACTTATTTTACAAGTAATCTTAATCTATGGTAGAATAAATACTGAAAGTAAACACTAAAAACTGTGGTAAATAAAATATATTGTTAAAAATACAACCTTTTTGCTTTTACAAATTTTGTTCGAATTATCGACGTCTCCATGACAATCAAAGTTATGAAGACGTCTTAGATTTAAATATATTTAGAATCTATCTACTTGTTCCACAACATAATCCGTAAGGAGCAAAATTCATATCATCAGAATATTTACCGTGCGGGTGCCATGATATATCGGGAAAAGAGGAGAAGAATAATCTCGGTTAACAGCTTCGAATTCTTCAGTTAAGAATATTATTTTTATATATCATTTACTGTTTATTTGTTTGTAGGCTCCTTAGTATTTTATAATTATATGTATGTAGTTTATCTTAATAAACCAAACCAAACGTTGTATGTTAGAAGATGCCTGACCATTAACCCGGTTGTACAATTTTAGTGCTTTATTGTATTTAAAATTAAATTAAATAAATAAATGCCGCTAATGCGGAATCATACATTTTTAACCCAGCCTAAAGTTGATTACAAGTCCGAGACACCTCCTCCTCTCCTCTCCTCTGTGTGGGAGACACGACGGACCCGGCACCCGCACGATGAATCCCTGAAACGCTGATAAATTTGTCTTCCTCCGTAATAACATTTTCCATTGAATATTTATTTTTGTTGTTTCACAGATGAGTATCTTTTATGAGTGAGAGTATAGTAAGGTTGCGCTCACCATGTCGGGGGTGAGTCCCACAGTGCTGCAGGCCCCGCGGTGCGCGCCCACCTGCTCCAGCAGCGCCCCGGCCGCCACGTCCAGCAGCAGCAGGTGGCCGTCCGCGGTGCCCGCCAGCGCGTGTCTCTCTCCGGGACAGAGACACACGCAGGTGGGCCGCGCCCCGGGGACCGGGACGGTGCGCAGGCAGCTCTGGGACGCCCTGGCACATACATGCATCATCTAACTGACATATACTCTACGCGCCACCTGCTCCAGCAGCGCCCCGGCCGCCACGTCCAGCAGCAGCAGGTGGCCGTCCGCGGTGCCCGCCAGCGCGTGTCTCTCTCCGGGACAGAGACACACGCAGGTGGGCCGCGCCCCGGGGACCGGGACGGTGCGCAGGCAGCTCTGGGACGCCCTGGCACATACATGCATCATCTAACTGACATATACTCTACGCGCCACCTGCTCCAGCAGCGCCCCGGCCGCCACGTCCAGCAGCAGCAGGTGGCCGTCCGCGGTGCCCGCCAGCGCGTGTCTCTCTCCGGGACAGAGACACACGCAGGTGGGCCGCGCCCCGGGGACCGGGACGGTGCGCAGGCAGCTCTGGGACGCCCTGGCACATACATGCATCATCTAACTGACATATACTCTACGCGCCACCTGCTCCAGCAGCGCCCCGGCCGCCACGTCCAGCAGCAGCAGGTGGCCGTCCGCGGTACCCGCCAGCGCGTGTCTCTCTCCGGGACAGAGACACACGCAGGTGGGCCGCGCCCCGGGGACCGGGACGGTGCGCAGGCAGCTCTGGGACGCCCTGGCACATACATGCATCATCTAACTGACATATACTCTACGCGCCACCTGCTCCAGCAGCGCCCCGGCCGCCACGTCCAGCAGCAGCAGGTGGCCGTCCACGGTGCCCGCCAGCGCGTGTCTCTCTCCGGGACAGAGACACACGCAGGTGGGCCGCGCCCCGGGGACCGGGACGGTGCGCAGGCAGCTCTGGGACGCCCTGGCACATACATGCATCATCTAACTGACATATACTCTACGCGCCACCTGCTCCAGCAGCGCCCCGGCCGCCACGTCCAGCAGCAGCAGGTGGCCGTCCGCGGTGCCCGCCAGCGCGTGTCTCTCTCCGGGACAGAGACACACGCAGGTGGGCCGCGCCCCGGGGACCGGGACGGTGCGCAGGCAGCTCTGGGACGCCCTGGCACAGACATGCATCATCTAACTGACATATACTCTACGCGCCACCTGCTCCAGCAGCGCCCCGGCCGCCACGTCCAGCAGCAGCAGGTGGCCGTCCGCGGTGCCCGCCAGCGCGTGTCTCTCTCCGGGACAGAGACACACGCAGGTGGGCCGCGCCCCGGGGACCGGGACGGTTCGCAGGCAGCTCTGGGACGCCCTGGCACAGACATGCATCATCTAACTGACATATACTCTACGCGCCACCTGCTCCAGCAGCGCCCCGGCCGCCACGTCCAGCAGCAGCAGGTGGCCGTCCGCGGTGCCCGCCAGCGCGTGTCTCTCTCCGGGACAGAGACACACGCAGGTGGGCCGCGCCCCGGGGACCGGGACGGTTCGCAGGCAGCTCTGGGACGCCCTGGCACAGACATGCATCATCTAACTGACATATACTCTACGCGCCACCTGCTCCAGCAGCGCCCCGGCCGCCACGTCCAGCAGCAGCAGGTGGCCGTCCGCGGTGCCCGCCAGCGCGTGTCTCTCTCCGGGACAGAGACACACGCAGGTGGGCCGCGCCCCGGGGACCGGGACGGTGCGCAGGTAGCTCTGGGACGCCCTGGCACATACATGCATCATCTAACTGACATATACTCTACGCGCCACCTGCTCCAGCAGCGCCCCGGCCGCCACGTCCAGCAGCAGCAGGTTGCCGTCCGCGGTGCCCGCCAGCGCGTGTCTCTCTCCGGGACAGAGACACACGCAGGTGGGCCGCGCCCCGGGGACCGGGACGGTGCGCAGGCAGCTCTGGGACGCCCTGGCACAGACATGCATCATCTAACTGACATATACTCTACGCGCCACCTGCTCCAGCAGCGCCCCGGCCGCCACGTCCAGCAGCAGCAGGTGGCCGTCCGCGGTGCCCGCCAGCGCGTGTCTCTCTCCGGGACAGAGACACACGCAGGTGGGCCGCGCCCCGGGGACCGGGACGGTTCGCAGGCAGCTCTGGGACGCCCTGGCACAGACATGCATCATCTAACTGACATATACTCTACGCGCCACCTGCTCCAGCAGCGCCCCGGCCGCCACGTCCAGCAGCAGCAGGTGGCCGTCCGCGGTGCCCGCCAGCGCGTGTCTCTCTCCGGGACAGAGACACACGCAGGTGGGCCGCGCCCCGGGGACCGGGACGGTTCGCAGGCAGCTCTGGGACGCCCTGGCACAGACATGCATCATCTAACTGACATATACTCTACGCGCCACCTGCTCCAGCAGCGCCCCGGCCGCCACGTCCAGCAGCAGCAGGTGACGTCCGCGGTGCCCGCCAGCGCGTGTCTCTCTCCGGGACAGAGACACACGCAGGTGGGCCGCGCCCCGGGGACCGGGACGGTGCGCAGGTAGCTCTGGGACGCCCTGGCACATACATGCATCATCTAACTGACATATACTCTACGCGCCACCTGCTCCAGCAGCGCCCCGGCCGCCACGTCCAGCAGCAGCAGGTGGCCGTCCGCGGTGCCCGCCAGCGCGTGTCTCTCTCCGGGACAGAGACACACGCAGGTGGGCCGCGCCCCGGGGACCGGGACGGTGCGCAGGTAGCTCTGGGACGCCCTGGCACATACATGCATCATCTAACTGACATATACTCTACGCGCCACCTGCTCCAGCAGCGCCCCGGCCGCCACGTCCAGCAGCAGCAGGTGGCCGTCCGCGGTGCCCGCCAGCGCGTGTCTCCGGGACAGAGACACACGCAGGTGGGCCGCGCCCCGGGGACCGGGACGGTGCGCAGGCAGCTCTGGGACGCCCTGGCACATACATGCATCATCTAACTGACATATACTCTACGCTCCACCCTTTGTGCTAACATATTTTATTTATTAAAGGATAACTAACAAATAATTACAAAATTGAAAAATTTAAGAAAAAGGGCTGACTGAAATAAGCATACAAAAGTTTAAAGGCTGGCTGGAGTGAGCTTACAAAAGTTTAAGGGCTGGCTGGAGTGAGCTTACAAAAGTTTAAGGGCTGGCTGGAGTGAGCTTACAAAAGTTTAAGGGCTGGCTGGAGTGAGCTTACAAAAGTTTAAGGGCTGGCTGGAGTGAGCTTACAAAAGTTTAAGGGCTGGCTGGAGTGAGCTTACAAAAGTTTAAGGGATGGCTGGAGTGAGCTTACAAAAGTTTAAGGGCTGGCTGGAGTGAGCTTACAAAAGTTTAAGGGCTGGCTGGCTATCTTTCACTTTAATGAGTTAATGAGGTCATCATCAAATTCCAGATGCTGCAGAATTTGATGCTTTTCTTGGAGTCACTCGCGGCACCATAGCTCGATCACGTCGGGTAAAATATGGGAGTTGACAGCGCGGGACAACCGCAAAAAATAAACTGCAACTTGTGCCCCATATTTAAAGTTCAATTAATCGTTTTACATAATTATTCACATTGTAGCACATTATTAAACAAAACAACACCACTTTTGACCAATAATATGCACAGTAAATTAATATACAAAACAAAAACTTGCACTTGACATGTCCACGCAAAATGGCGCGAAAAACTCCAGTATGTCTCTAATGTAAATTACATAAAGATTTAAAACTATTATGATAGTGAACGAAAGATTAAAAACTGAAGAGGAAAGAGACACTGGCTTTGATACAAATTGAGATTTGGTTGAGACTGTAGTTCAGAAAGGGCTGTACCTGCTCCACATCTTGATGGAGTCTGCGGAGGCGGAGAGCACAGCCAGGTTGTCAGAACTTATAGTGACACAACGTGGTTCTTTCTGGTGGCCCGGGAGGGATATCTGCTTCAAGCAGGACACTGAAACATCAGTTATGGTTAACAAGGATTCTAACCTTACTCGGCGTGTCTTCGGGAAACTCAAACCTGGATCGATTTCAGCTCCAGATATTATAATACCATACAAATTATAAGTTGAAACTCGTTACTGACGAATCATAAGTAGTAATTGCTATCAATATGAATCTGTTTGACTGAGACCAATCCATTTCATCTACTGCATCCTAAAAAAAATATTGCAATATGCAAGGGACTGCTAAAAACTAATGATATAAATTCAGTTATATTATACACAGTTGCGGGACTACATCTTGGCGGCCATCTGACTGACGTCACCGACACCTACCTTCAGTGGGGTCGTCGAGTCTCAAGCTGTGCAGCTCCACAGTGTTGTTGGCGAGAGTGAGTGCGGCTCGCAGTTCCCCGGAGGTGCCCAGCAGGAGTGACGCAGACTTGATCTTGGCGGCCATCTGACTGACGTCACCGACACCTACCTTCAGTGGGGTCGTCGAGTCTCAAGCTGTGCAGCTCCACAGTGTTGTTGGCGAGAGTGAGTGCGGCTCGCAGTTCCCCGGAGGTGCCCAGCAGGAGTGACGCAGACTTGATCTTGGCGGCCATCTGACTGACGTCACCGACACCTACCTTCAGTGGGGTCGTCGAGTCTCAAGCTGTGCAGCTCCACAGTGTTGTTGGCGAGAGTGAGTGCGGCTCGCAGTTCCCCGGAGGTGCCCAGCAGGAGTGACGCAGACTTGATCTTGGCGGCCATCTGACTGACGTCACCGACACCTACCTTCAATGGGGTCGTCGAGTCTCAAGCTGTGCAGCTCCACAGTGTTGTTGGCGAGAGTGAGTGCGGCTCGCAGTTCCCCGGAGGTGCCCAGCAGGAGTGACGCAGACTTGATCTTGGCGGCCATCTGACTGACGTCACCGACACCTACCTTCAGTGGGGTCGTCGAGTCTCAAGCTGTGCAGCTCCACAGTGTTGTTGGCGAGAGTGAGTGCGGCTCGCAGTTCCCCGGAGGTGCCCAGCAGGAGTGACGCAGACTTGATCTTGGCGGCCATCTGACTGACGTCACCGACACCTACCTTCAGTGGGGTCGTCGAGTCTCAAGCTGTGCAGCTCCACAGTGTTGTTGGCGAGAGTGAGTGCGGCTCGCAGTTCCCCGGAGGTGCCCAGCAGGAGTGACGCAGACTTGATCTTGGCGGCCATCTGACTGACGTCACCGACACCTACCTTCAGTGGGGTCGTCGAGTCTCAAGCTGTGCAGCTCCACAGTGTTGTTGGCGAGAGTGAGTGCGGCTCGCAGTTCCCCGGAGGTGCCCAGCAGGAGTGACGCAGACTTGATCTTGGCGGCCATCTGACTGACGTCACCGACACCTACCTTCAGTGGGGTCGTCGAGTCTCAAGCTGTGCAGCTCCACAGTGTTGTTGGCGAGAGTGAGTGCGGCTCGCAGTTCCCCGGAGGTGCCCAGCAGGAGTGACGCAGACTTGATCTTGGCGGCCATCTGACTGACGTCACCGACACCTACCTTCAGTGGGGTCGTCGAGTCTCAAGCTGTGCAGCTCCACAGTGTTGTTGGCGAGAGTGAGTGCGGCTCGCAGTTCCCCGGAGGTGCCCAGCAGGAGTGACGCAGACTTGATCTTGGCGGCCATCTGACTGACGTCACCGACACCTACCTTCAATGGGGTCGTCGAGTCTCAAGCTGTGCAGCTCCACAGTGTTGTTGGCGAGAGTGAGTGCGGCTCGCAGTTCCCCGGAGGTGCCCAGCGGGAGTGACGCAGACTTGATCTTGGCGGCCATCTGACTGACGTCACCGACACCTACCTTCAGTGGGGTCGTCGAGTCTCAAGCTGTGCAGCTCCACAGTGTTGTTGGCGAGAGTGAGTGCGGCTCGCAGTTCCCCGGAGGTGCCCAGCAGGAGTGACGCAGACTTGATCTTGGCGGCCATCTGACTGACGTGACCGACACCTACCTTCAGTGGGGTCGTCGAGTCTCAAGCTGTGCAGCTCCACAGTGTTGTTGGCGAGAGTGAGTGCGGCTCGCAGTTCCCCGGAGGTGCCCAGCAGGAGTGACGCAGACTTGATCTTGGCGGCCATCTTGACTGACGTGACGCGGCGCACCTCGTCTCGAAGTGTCAAGAGACTTGGTATCTCGGTCGCTTCGACATCTGCCTCCTTGGTTTCTTTTTGTTTCCTGGTTAATTTATTATATGTATTACCAAGAGTTAGAAACAATAACTGGTAGTTTACGATATTATCATTCGTATTCTAATCGGATGACGAGATATTATGGCAAGTACATATATTAACTATTAGGCCTAAAAACAAAATTACTAGTTTTTTTTCGCAATTTTATGTTTTATCTATTCATTCACTATGAATTAATAATTAATTGCTTAAGTACCACTTACTGCAATTTCTTCCTCTGTTTCTTGACTCGTTTCTCCATCCTTTGCTTGGCGTCTCGGTCCGAACAGAAGGCAAACAGCTCCAGCAGCGAGTCTGTCCCGAAGCAGGCCAGGACTTGCTGCCCTAGGTCTGCCGTGAGACTGACCACTCGGCCACGACCACTGCGCATTAATGTACCTACCTGGTTACATTGGAGGAGCTGCAACAATTGTTTCAACTGTAATACTCTATTACAGTTAAGTTTTTTTTTATGGATTGTAAATGTTGAGATAAAAACAGCATAATGGTGTAAACATATTTACAGTATGACCCATAACAATAGTGCATTAGACAAAGAGAGGGAGCGTCTACTAAAGCTTCTTCTAAATAGGCTTTACTGCAAAAGTCTGGTTTATGTTTCGTTATTCTCTGAAATGAATTTTTGAATTTCTTAGCATTCCACATATTTACCATGTGGGTGCCGGGTCCATTGTGTGTAAGAGAGAGAGGAGAAGAAAGTTGTGTACTTGTAAGTAATAAAAAAAAAAGTAAAGTATCATCACGACCGTTTCCCTTTCGGGGTAGTCAGAAACCACTCTTGTAAATAAGCGGATTTACATTTAGCCAACTTTACTATAAGCTAATCTTGACAAAGTAATAAAATAATATATTTTTTTCTGCAGCATTACTTTTGGTTATCCTTACCGAGCTCTCCTCTGTACTCTCAGCATCTTCTAACTTAACTATCTCCAGATGTCGTGCCAGTTTGTGTTCCTCAGTGTCTGATGTCCAGCGCAGACGGAAGACCCGGAGCTCGGGCTCTGCACCACCTGTCACCAGAAACTCTTCCTCCTTCATTAGCACCGCTGACCACACCTGAAACATACAAACTTACATTATAGACAACAATCATGTAAACAGCCCCTAGAACACAAGAGTCCTAGACCTGAACTGCTGAAGATGGGCCTTCCAGAACTCTTGCTGTGTTATGTTAATTATTAGCTGAATAATAAGTATTATGTGAATAACAAGTTGGTATTATTATATTAACTGGAAACAATGGCTTTAAAAAAATGTCGAATAGTAAAACTTGTGGTATGACAAGTACATAAGGAAAGATCTGTAAGCAGCCAGGAATTGTGCGGGGTGATGGGGAGGTTGTCATTGATCTAATGTCAGTCAAAAACATGAGACTAATTTCTCTGCATAAAATGGCACCTGCAACCTGGTGCCCGGTTTGCCTTCTCACTATTTTCCAAAAGTTACCTCAGTTTGATGTCCTCCGAGAGTTTTGAAGCAATGTCTAGTTTCTATATCCCAGAACTTGACAAAGGTGTCTTTGGATGAGCTGAGCAGACAGTTTCTAGAGTTAATGAAAGCCACAGAGGTGATGGCTCCCTTGTGTCCACTGAACCTGGCTATACCAGTCTCTGATACCACATCCCATAGTATCACATCTGTGTCCTTAAGGAAAAAAAATGCTTTAATATTATCTAATAACAATTACTTACAATGTATCAATATGGTTGCATCTATGGTAGCAAACATTTCAAGAACTATATATAGTATTACAATGTTACACACTCACAGTAAGCATTTATATAATATATATAGAAAAATCTAGTCTAGCAATCAAGTTCCAAAGGCATTTGGCAAGTAGATGATTCCAAAGATGCAAGACCTATTGTTAAAGCCAGTTCTGTGACCCATCGGTGGGTAGTAGTCGCACCTCAACCTCGGTCGGCGGCGGACGTCAACAATTTGTGTATCGGTGACGTCACACCGTGTGTGCTCAATTTTTCGGTGCTGCAGCAGTGTCTGCTGAAAAGCCACGCGAGTGTATTTATAGATCGGAACTTGGATTATTAGTTTTATGTGAAAAGAGTTTTAGCATCAGAAGAGCTGGTATTCTTCTGGAACCCTGGGGTCGACTCCACTGAGACGTTGTCAGCTGCTGCTGGAAGAGGTAAGTGCTTCTGCCCCTTTCTTTGGACTTCACAGAGCTGGCTCGTCATCAAACCCCCCCAAACAATATACAGTCCACTCATCTACCACGGGTGAGGGAGTTGGAAATTCTCCCCCACAACTTTTTGGGCCTTGCGAAGCCGGATTTTTGGCCCTTACGGAGCCTAACTGCGGCCTATTTATTCGGTTAAAGTATTTCATTATAAAAAAAAAAAAACCTAAAAAAAAATTTTTGTTAGTTTTTTTTTATTTTCTCGGATCGGTATTTTTTTTTATTTAAATTCATACACGTCGGTTTAAACTCTTCGGTAATACTCTTTCATTTCGGTTAAACTCTTTTAATTACATAATATCATTCGGTAAACTTTTTTATTTTATGAGTAACTCGTAATACATACAAGTATATCTAGTTTATTTGTTTCGGGCTATATAAATATTATAGTAAATTCCATCTTTATTAACGGCATCGGTTTTAACTTACAATTTGAAGGTAGTCCTGGTTAAGAGATTATCAGATAACGTTTATCATTTTAATATTTTGGTGGTTCCGTACATTTATTAAATATTAATAATAAAAAAAAATGTCGAAAGCTTTTGAAATTAAATTTAAAATACATTATGATTGGCTTGAGCAATCGGTTACTCTCTTGTCAACGGAATCGGTTTCGGGAATATTATCGGCACGGTTTCGAAAGTTAGACGAACATTTTAATATTTTGTCAGATGCTTATGAACGTATCTTAAACCTCATAACGGATGAGGAACTTATTAATATGTACGATGAACGGTTTAAAACGGCTACTATTAATTATAATAAATTGGACTCGGCGGCTATGGGGTTTTCTGGGACAGCGGACGGAACCCCAAAAACCCTACAAAGTTCTTCCTTTGCTAGGCTACCTAGCATTAATTTACCGGTTTTTGACGGCGATATTTTTGGATGGACAAGTTTTATTAGCTTGTTCACATCTTTGGTATTATCACGGACGGATATTTCTAAAACTGAAAAATTCCACTATTTGCATTCTCATGTCGGTAATGAGGCAAAAACGCTTATTCGGCACTTGCCTATGACTGATGAGTCATTGGATTCGGGATTGGAAATATTAAAAAGTAGGTATGAAAATATACGGCTGTTGGCGGATTCGCATATTTCGCGAATTATGAATCTACCTGTCTTGAATAAAGTACTAGGGCTTCGGAGTAAAATATTAAACCCTTTGTTAGAATCTACTCGGGCTTTAAAAAATTTAGATTTTAAGATTGAACATTGGAGTTATATTTTACTATACATTAGTTTAACTAAGATACCAATTGATACAAAAACTCGGTTTGAACAAAGATACGGCGGTAATAATAACAAACTACCCACATTTACGGAATTTTTAGATTTTTTACAGATGGAATGTCGATTGTTGGATACTTCGGGCAATGCGGATATGTGTGCGAACAACATTGAGCGAGAGCGTCGGTCAATTAGAAATGTTCATCTTGTTGAATCGCAAAATAGTTTGGTTAAATCTTCGGCGGTACATAATGTAAAATACTCGTACAACGATTGCAAATATTGTACGCGTTCAGGTCATAACTTATCTCGGTGTTATAAGTTTGACACGCTGTCACGTGATGATCGTAGGTCATGGGTCACCTCGAAAGGTTTATGCTATCGGTGTTTCGGTGATCATCGCGCGAATAGTTGTAATAAAAATATTCCTTGTTCTCGGTGCGGTCATGTCGGTCATAATGAGTTAATTTGTACAATTACTTCCAGGTCTGGTTCTCCTGGGGATAATAGGAATCGTACTTCTCATATTGTTGTTCGTAGCAACAATTATAACAATTCTCGGACAGATAACAATTTTCGGTCGGCTAGTCATAATAACAATTCTCGGCGGTCGGTAAATAACAATAACAATTTTCGGTCTCAAAATAACAATTTTCGGCCAATGAATAATAATAACAATGGGACTGTGCGTAGGAACAGTCCAGGCGGTTCGCGAGTAGAAATTCAGCATTCATCGGTGTCGGCTCGGCAATCTGGTTCTCGCCGCGTCACTAGTCCAGCCGTAGTAGTAACTCGGCGCCGGGATAGTGGAGGGCGCGTAAGTCCTAACTCGCAATAGCAATTACAGTCTCATGTCGCTTCGGTACCACGGATTTTAGATAATGTCATTTTACCCACGGTTATTGTAAATGTTAAATCGGTACATGGTTATTTTATAAAAGCACGTGCTTTATTGGATCTCGGCTCGCAAGTATCTATAGTACGTAGCAATATTATTTCCATGCTCGGCGTAAAGCGACATAGATGTAATACTCCTTTGTCAGGGGTCGGCGGAGTGCGTTCAGAATCCAGTCTTTATTTCTCGGTACTACAATTCAAATCTGAACGCATTAATCAACCTTTACTTACTGTTTCGGCAATTATATTAAAATCACCTACAACTTATTTAGCTCAAAATTTAAAACGGTTTAAAAATATAAATAATATTGTTATCTCAGATGACGGGTGTAGCGGAATGTCTCAGATAGACATTATTTTTGGTTGTGACGTGCTCGGAGAAATTCTAGATGGTAATAAAATTACTTTAGGCCCAGGCGGTCCATATGCCTTAAATACGATTTTTGATTTGGCCATATTCGGGCCAACTAATAACGGAGAAATATTGCCTTCTAGTGACGTCACAAATTATTCGGGAGTCACGCTTATTGAAGCGATTGAACGTTTTTGGAAGTCGGAAGAGCCACCTATGGCCAAAATTAAAGATCCCGCGGACCTTGAGTGCGAAGAAATTTTCTCACGCACTACGTCACGCGGTACGGACGGGAAGTATACGGTCAGACTTCCTTTTATCTCGGATCATGTTCGGTTGGGCGATTCTAAACAAACGGCACTAAAACGGTTTTTAAGTTTGGAACGTCGTTTTAGTAAGCATTCGGAATTTAAAGAAAAATATATTAATTTTATGCGCGAGTATATCGGACTCGGTCATATGACGGTTTCGGACTTTAAGGCTAGTTCGGGCGACGAACATTATTTTCTCGCACACCACGGGGTATTTAAGGCGTCTGGTGACACAAATAAAATTCGGGTTGTGTTTGACGGCAGCGTTTTGACATCAAGCGGGGTGTCATTAAACGATTCGTTACATTCGGGCGAACGGTTACAAAATGACATAACTTCAATTATTATTAATTTTAGATTACATTTATTTGTGTTTACGTCTGACGTGAGAATGATGTTTCGGCAAACGTGGATTCATAAGCAAGACCGGAAGTATCAACTTGTATATTGGCGAGAAGCGCCCACGGATCCATTACTTGTTTATGAATTAACAACTAATACGTACGGATTAAAATCTAGCCCTTTTATTGCTATTCGGTGTTTGTATCAACTAGCTGACGATGAGCGGATTCGGTACCCTCAGGCGGCTGAGATTTTAAGAAATCGTAGCTATGTTGATGACTTGAACGGCGGCGCGGATACATTGCAGGTAGCACGGCAAATTCGGAACGAGCTGATTGCGCTCACGGGTACGGCGGGATACGAACTTCGGAAGTGGTCTAGTAATGTACCAGCCTTGTTAACAGACCTTCCGGGTGAGTTTTGTGAACAACCACGGCGGTTTAATCCTGATGACGGTCCGGGGTTCATTAGTATACTCGGAATACAATGGGATCCGGTATCTGACAGTTTTACGTATCGGATAACTTTACCCTCGGATGAAATTATTACTCGGCGTAATATTTTATCCATGGTAGCTCGGCTGTATGATCCGCTCGGTTGGATTAGCGCAGTAGTCTTTCGGGCTAAGTTGTTGCTCCAGTCACTACTTAGCGAGACTAATAGAAAGCTAGATTGGGATGTCCCGGCTCCAGCGCATATCGTGGAGCAGTGGAAACGGTTTTTAGCGGATTTACCCAATTTACGTGATGTGTCTATAAGGAGATGTTTAAAAGACTCGGTCGGAAATACTAAATACTCACTGCATGGTTTTAGTGACGGTTCATCTCTCGGTTATGCGGCGGTTTTATACTTATATTCAGAAGACGAATCCGGTGCGGTCTCGGTGCGTCTACTCATGGCAAAGTCCAGAGTGGCGTCACTGAGAACTAAGCAGACTATTCCAAAGTTGGAATTGAACGGTGCTGCTCTTCTAGCTCGGCTCATCAATCATGCTGTATTATCTATGAATACGGTTGTCTTCGATGAGATTGTAGGATGGTGTGATAGCTCTATTGTGCTAGCATGGTTGCGAACACCAGTCCATAAGTTAGAAGTATTTCAAGGTAATCGGGTGTCCCAAATTAATAATACAGTAAATAATATTAGTTGGCGTTATGTGCCTAGCGAACTAAATTGTGCGGACGTGGCCTCTCGCGGAGCTTCGGCCGCAGAGTTGGTCACACATCGGCTGTGGTGGGGGCCTCCGTGGCTGTGTGAGCCTCGTGACTCCTGGCCACATGATCATTTTGTTTATGATACTTCTATTTCGGGACTTCGTAAAAATATTCAAGTTAATGTTGCTATTTCGGAACAATTTAATTTATTTAATCGGTACAGCTCGTATGACAAATTAGTTAATGTCACTGGCTACATTTTACGTTTTTATAATCAAGTTACTAAACGGTCAATCTTGCTAACTAATAATTTGCACTTATCGGTATCGGAACGTCGGAAAGCGCTTTTATGCTTAATTAAATTAGTACAATCGGAACATTTTGGTAATGAGATGTCTTTGCTTCGGTCTAAGCGTCCTTTGAGAAACGCGTTACGGAAATTGAACTTATTTATTGACGATGAAGGTATAGTGCGAGTCGGCGGTCGCATTCAATATTCGGAATTACCTTACAATGCTAGACATCCCATTTTGTTACCATACAAACATCGGTTTACGGAGTTGTTAGTTAGACATTATCACACGGTTTATTGTCATGTCGGAGCTAATTCTTTAGCGGCTATACTTTCGAGAAACTTTTGGATAATCTCGGTTCGGCGGATTACTCGAAGTATAGTCCTAAGATGTATTTCATGTTTCAAGGTTAAACCTACTATTGTTCAACCTTACATGTCGGATTTGCCCCCGGATCGCGTCAGATGCGCGCGACCTTTTCTCGGTGTCGGAACGGACTTTGCAGGACCGTTTTATATAAAGTCTAGTCGTTTGCGTAACGCTAGAATTCTAAAATGTTATCTATGCGTCTTTGTTTGTTTAGCGACAAAAGCTGTCCACTTGGAAGTGGTTTCGGAATTATCGGTTGAAGCTTTTGTTGCTACCTTTACTCGGTTTATATCTCGGCGGGGCTTACCATCGTTGGTTAGATCGGACTGCGGAACCAACTTTACCGGCACGGACAAGTACTTAAAAGACGTCTATATATTTTTACGGAATAATCACTCGGATCTTTCTCGGCGGTTAACTAAAGATAATGTGACTTGGCTGTTTAATCCACCAGCCAGTCCTAACATGGGCGGATTATTCGAAGCGGCGGTTAAATCGGCAAAGACACATATGCGGCATGTCATCGGTGAGCAACGTTACACATTTGAAGAGCTCAGTACATTTTTTACTCGGGTTGAAGCGGTAATGAACTCGCGTCCACTTTGTCCACTCAGCACGGATGCTGGTGATCTTGACGTGTTGACGCCGGGTCATTTCATTATTGGCCAGCCACTAGTAGCGCTGCCAGAATATCCCTATGAAGATGTTAATATCGGTCGGTTATCTCGGTATCAACAAATACAAAAGCTTTCGCAACATTTTTGGAATCAGTGGAGACTAGAGTATCTACACACTCTTCAACAGCGGCTTAAATGGAACTCTAGAACGGAACCTCCGAAATCGGATGACTTAGTCATAATTAAAGATGATAATTTCCCACCTTTGCAGTGGAGACGCGGTCGGATTGTAAAATTGATGCCCGGTAAAAATGGCATTGTTCGGGTTGCGGAAGTTCGGACTAATACTGGTGTCCTTACCCGCCCAGTATCTAAATTATGTCGGTTACCTATGCTCGGATAGGAACCAAGGCATTGCCTTGGTTGGGGCGGGGGATGTTAAAGCCAGTTCTGTGACCCATCGGTGGGTAGTAGTCGCACCTCAACCTCGGTCGGCGGCGGACGTCAACAATTTGTGTATCGGTGACGTCACACCGTGTGTGCTCAATTTTTCGGTGCTGCAGCAGTGTCTGCTGAAAAGCCACGCGAGTGTATTTATAGATCGGAACTTGGATTATTAGTTTTATGTGAAAAGAGTTTTAGCATCAGAAGAGCTGGTATTCTTCTGGAACCCTGGGGTCGACTCCACTGAGACGTTGTCAGCTGCTGCTGGAAGAGGTAAGTGCTTCTGCCCCTTTCTTTGGACTTCACAGAGCTGGCTCGTAATCAAACCCCCCCAAACAATATACAGTCCACTCATCTACCACGGGTGAGGGAGTTGGAAATTCTCCCCCACACCTATCACTTTGACAAATACAATGTCCAAAATCTTCTTCTCCATAGTACTCCAGTGACTATCACCTGTAGCTTTTAATATAATTATCAACATCCTAATCAACATTCGTAAATCTCGTGAAAAGAAGTGGGGATATAGATTCAAACAAAACAACATCTATACGGAAACCATAGTTTTTGCAGACGACTTGGCAGTGCTAACAAGAAATCCCAAGCAATGCCAGGGCTTGCTAAAAATGGTGAATGATTTCTGCTCGTGGACAAAGGGAATGAGAATGAAACCATCAAAATTTCAGCCTATGTCTGGCTAGGCGAAACACTACAATCATAGCTTATGATCCTGGACTGAGTATAGCAGGACAGAGAATAGCCCCGGTAAATGAAACCTGACGTCATAAGAACATTGAAGTCTTGGCATTAGCCCCGGGTGCTGACTCCTCAACATTCTTCAGAGGACGGAGAAACTTCTGAATGGATCTGAAAAGACTATATGAATTATATAAACATCTATGTATTAGCAAATATCAAATTCTAACCAGCTCCCAGGATAATACAATTATATCCCTTCCAAAAGACCCTCTGGTCTCAGAGATGGAACCAAGACTACTATTCTTCAAGAAATTCATGGCAGGTGCATAGACTGACAAAAGAGGCATTGGCTGGAAGAAAAATGAAAGTGACAAAAAGGTTATAAAATCCTTCCTCAGGAAAGATGAAGAGCATGTATACAGAGTGCACGCGATGACTCTACAAGTTCAAAATGACTGGCTAACTTTGGGTGATTTCTACATCCCTCCAGCCCTAAAGTGGGGCACACTAATGTATGATTGGTCTCCTGAAATTCTACCTAAACGCATTTCGAAGAAAGAATTCATTATAGTGCTTGGAATTGGACAGGCATGTGTTAAATTTAAAGAAAGTATAAATTTATGTAATTTGCCAAAAAAAAACTTTAAATCATTTTAAATATAATAATTATTTTTTTAATCATAAAACTGAGCCCAACTACATAAAGTCGGTTATATAAATATTATTTTCGAATTATTTGTAACAAACCTTTGAGCCGGAGACCAGCCTGTGTCCCTGTTGGTCATACTGAAGGGATGTAATGGCAGATTTGTGGCCCGCAAACACACACACTATCTCATTGTTGGTCAGATCAAATACATTTATGTTGCCGTCCACGTAGCCCACTGCCATATGGTTTCCAGAGGGACTCGCGGCTATTTGGGAGACCACCACATTCTCGCCAGACAAAACCTGAGCCTATAAACAAAAAAATCCTTATAAATGATTTAAATAATGTAATAATAACGGCATAAGTTGAACATTTATTTAAGTGTATGTAAACTTATTTAAATATTTATAGGTGTCTTACCTTTTCACCTAGCCTCAAATCCCAAATAATAACATGCTCACATGCACCGACAGCAACATATCTACCACTCACACCGTTTAAAGACACATGAGTATTATTACAATCAGCGCTGGCTATTATGTTGAAAATCCCGCTGGGAGCATAACGTAAGTATTGTTTAGTTAACCCCATTTCACTAATTTAAAATCTCACCTTGGAAAAAATCACGGGATAATTAAAACCAAGGAAATCAAAACATAACCAAAAAAAGAAAACAAGACATGACTTTTGACAATGGCTTTAGGTTTACAAAGCTTGACATAGAACATTTAATTAATTAAAATTAATTTTATATCAGACCTATTTTTTAAAGAAATATACAAAATAATATATATTTAAAAAAAAAAAACTTAAATTGTAAACAAAAAATAAAAAATTGCTGTACTTTTGTTTCATGTGCATATTATCTGGGATTAATAAAAGGTCTTTATAAACACGTCTTTTACATTTGTTTCCGAATAAAACCTAGTTTAGTGATGTACAAGATAATATTATTGTACCTATCTTTATTTATGACCTAGCTCTTATGTACTCATATAAGTTTTTTCAGTAAGATGTATAAGAACTGGACTTGAATCTAAATCAGACAGACAGATAGTGAGGTCGTCCAGTTTCCCCAGCAGGATCTCAGCGGATCACTGCTGGTTATTCATGTACTTTTGGTGCGCCGTTACTGGTGGTTCACGAACCCAGCGCATCGTAGCACCTCTCTGGAGTTATTTTCTGTTGGGGGGCCGAGCGCAAGTCGGAGCGGTATTCTGGAGATGCTTGAAGTGTCCGTTGTCGGCTCTATAGAACATACGTCTAGTCGAGCGACGACAAACTCTTCAATAGTAGGCATCTACAGATCTCGAGCAATGACGGAATTACGCACGAACCATGGCGCTGGGGAGACCACTCTGAGCGATAGGTTCTGCTGACTTTGGATCTTATCCCTGTTACGGAGATCATGTTCAATGAAACGAAGTAGAAAAAATGCAACTTACATTTCAATTCAATCTAATTAATATTCGTATTAAGTAAAGCTTTTATCATAAACTGAGTTACATTAAGATTTTTAAATCACCCATAGGTATAATTATATTTCAGTGATACAACACTAGTTACTTGGTTTTCTTGAAACGTGAAGCAAAATGTCTGCGTGTTGCTGAAATTAAATTGTATTTTTATATTTCTTTTTTATTTCTAAGTAAATCTTATTCAATTTATCAAAATTTAATCGCCATTAGGTTATTATGTTACTCAACAAAAACAGGTTTCTCTTTTCTGTATCTATTCTAACAATTGCCTGACTCGCTAACCATTTTATTTGCATAATGTCGTAGTTAGAGTTGTTGATTATAGTAGATGTGTGTTTCAGGCTGGTGGGGTTCACGTCGAGCCGGTCGCATACCTTCGAGATGGAAGCCAACTCCACCTCGGACATTGTGATCATCAGCGGGAACTCTCACCCTGATCTTGCCGACTTGATAGCCAAGTAAATCGTTATTTGCCTAACTACATGATAATTCGTTACCTGCTAAGCAACACTTCTAGCACAACAGCTAGGGCACTATTATAATTTACAACTTTTTTAAGAATCATTTTAATTAAGTTGTTATTTTCTTATCTAAAATCATAATAGGTACCATTTTCAAATGTAGAGAGTACGTCAAATATGTCATACTACCTCAGGGTCGACGCTGTCCTGATAGTTATTAGCATCTAAAAAGGTTGCTGTTGTATTATTAATGTAATTTAGATTTGTTTTTTTGTTAAAAATTTTAGGTTTTTTTTCCAATTTATTCCTACTTCCTCCGTTCACACTGAAAAACTTTACTTGCTACCTCGGTAAATTGTAGACTTTACCACATAATAATTTTATTTTGGCAACTTTTTAAATAATAAAAAGTTTATAATAGTTTCACAAATATATAAAAATATTCAGTGAGGTGATATAAAATCAATAATGTTTACTAACGGGGAAAAGGTAGAATTTTTGTCAGCCAAAATTGTTAGCAACAAACCTTGCTTGTTTTTGTCGTAGTCGCCTTGGTGTGCGCAAGGGAGGGTGCTCTGTGTACCACAAGACCAACCGAGAGACCATGGTGGAGATTGCAGACTCCATCCGAGGAAAGAACATTTACATCGTCCAGACTGGCACTAAGTATGACTATTCATTACCTTATTTCATGAAATTGACAGTTATGTTATCACAAAAAATAAATTGTGGGTTATCCTTGTATTATCTATAGAGGATGTGCCACAAGTCACCGGGACTAGACCAGGTAGTCAGACTTGTCATGAAAAAATAAAAAAAACAGTCATGTCCTTTAACATTCTATTTAAATATTAATTCAAAGGTACATAACTAAGATTTTAAAAAATATTATTCTGATAATCCAATTCTGGCTTGACTTGACCCTGTATAAAAATAATTCAATCTCCAGTAAGCAAATCCAAAGGTATCTTGAATATTGTGATATTTTCAGAGATGTGAACAACAACATAATGGAGCTCCTGATCATGGCGTACGCTTGCAAGACTTCATCAGCCCGCTCCATCGTGGGGGTGATCCCGTACCTGCCGTACAGCAAACAGTGCAAGATGAGGAAGCGAGGCTGCATTGTCACTAAACTGCTGGCCAAGATGATGTGCAAGTCGGGGCTCACGCACATCATCACCATGGACCTGCACCAGAAGGAGATCCAGGGATTCTTCGACTGCCCTGTAGACAACCTGCGCTCCTCCCCGTTCCTGCTTCAGTATATACAGGAGTGTGTGAGTAGGAACTCTCATCTCAACACAAAATACTGCACATTCCGTATCCAACTAAAGTTGGATACAAAATACACATTATTGTTATTAAATAAAACGCATGGTTGCTTGTCAATGAGTGTATGTTGTGCTACCCACAACATCCATACTTTTAATAATAAATAAAAGGAGTGCCATGTGGGTAATCTAATAACAACAAATCTACTTATACATAACATTCCTCCCCCATAGGATAAGCTAATAATAAAACAATGTAACAAAAGTGATATAAAAAAAGAGTTATTATAAAGAGTTTCCTTCCTTCTCAGCTTGCCTAAATTAGTTTATTTCGGAATGCCTAAAATCTGTTCCCATTCTTCACTGCTAGGTATTTGAATAATTTCTTCTTGTTGAATGTCTCCTTCCCTTTCTCCTTCCAGATTCTTCTCTTCTATATCTGTAACTTCCTCAGTTCCATTTTGTTTTATTATAACTAATTGGTCAATGTGTCTATGTATTATTTCTCCATCTTCTGTTTCTACTCTATAACTTGATGGTCCTTCTTTTTCTTTTATTCTTCCTCTTAACCATCTTGGACCAGTTCTGTAATTTCTATACATGACCCGTTTTCCTATACCTGTTTCTCGGATTCTCCTTTGCGCGTTATTGATGACCTGCTGCTCAATTTTTCTATTTTTTGTGTTATTTGGATGAAGTGTATCAAATAGTGTTCGCAACTGCCTGTTCATGAGTAATTCCGCTGGACTCTTTTGTGTAGCAGAGCTTGGTGTCGAACGTAACATTAACAATATATTTGGTAATTTGACATCCCATGGTACATCTTCCATCTTTTTAAGTTTAGTTTTTATCGTTTGTACCATTCTCTCGGCTTGGCCATTCGTCGCTGGATGATATGGTGCTGATGTGATGTGTTTAATTTTGTTTGAAATAAGAAAATCTTCAAACTCTTTTGACACAAAGGGTGTTCCATTGTCAGATACTAATGTTTCGCACAGACCATGCTGAGCAAAAATGTATCTTAGATGTTGTATTGTCGTAGCTGATGTCATGGAACTAACGACGCGTACTTCTGGCCATTTCGAATATGAGTCTACGACAATCAGAAATGTTTTGTTTTGGAACGGTCCAGCAAAATCAACATGAATTCGTGACCATGGCCTACATGGGGAAATCCATTCATGGGTTGTCTTTGTAGGCATGTTTCGGTTTTCGAGGCAGCTTGAGCAATTTTGTATAGTTGTCTCGATGTCTCGGTCTAAGTGTGGCCACCATATGTAGCTGCGGGCAAGTGCTTTGGTAAGAACGATACCGCTGTGCGCACGGTGAAGTAAGCGCAGCGCCGCAGAGCGCATGCTGGGCGGCAGGACCACGCGCGTTCCCAGCAAAATGCATCCATCTTGAATGCTCATTTCCATCCGATGTAACCAAAATGTGTGTAAATCTTTATCTTGTACCCGTGCTGGCCAGCCTTTTAGTATAAAATTTGCTATTTGGCTCAGTATACGATCTCCAGATGTTTCTTTGGCAATCTCTTTACTTCCAAATGGCAGATCTTGTGGGGTTTCTGCCATTAATAGTATTTCCTCAGGTAGGTCTGCTTCTGTAGCTGCTACTGGTAATGGCCAGCGACTTAAACCATCAGCATTTGCAATTTTGTCTCCTGGTCTATATTGTATATCATAATTGTGTGCGGATAATGCCAAGCATATTCTGACTAGTCTAGGTGATAGTAAATCTGGCATTTTTCTGTTGGGGCTGAATATGCCCAACAGCGGTTTATGATCAGTTATTATTGTAAAACTACGACCCACCAAATAATTGTGAAACTTTTGTATGCCAAAAAGAATAGCTGCCGCCTCTTTGTCTAGTTGGGAGTACCGCCTTTCATGTGTATGAAGTGTTCTAGATCCCATAGCTACCGGTTTTTCCTCCCCATTGTCCATTATGTGTGCCAGAACCACACCAACACCATATTCAGAGGCATCACATGTCAACATCAGCTTTCTATTAGTATCATAATGAGTTAAAGTAATGTCTGAAGTCAGTAAATTTTTTGCTAAGTCAAATGATGATTGTTCTTTATTTGTCCAATTCCAATGTTCTTTTTTGTCTAATAGCCTATGTAGAGGTTCCATAATTGTTGCTTTATGATGTACAAATCTTTCATAAAAATTATACAGCCCAAGAAAAGCCTGCAGTTCATGAACATTTTTTGGTGGTGGTGTGTTCATAATAGTTTCTATTTTGCTTGGTGCTGGGTGTATTCCCTCAGCGTCCACTATGAATCCTAAAAATTCTACTCTGTTTTGTGCGAATTTACATTTGTGTTTATTCAGGCGTAAACCAGCTTTTGCTATTTGGTGCAATGTCTTGTCCAATCGGTCCTGCATTTGCTCATAGGTATGGCCAGTTATTATAATGTCATCAAGTAGGACTGCCACTCCGGGAATATTGGCAAGAAGTGAAGCCATGATTCTTTGAAAGATTCCCGGACTAGCTTTTACCCCAAAAGCTAAACGGTGAACTGAAAATAGGCCCTTGCATGTGTTTAGAGTTAATAATTTTGATGTATTATCTGTGACTGGTACTTGTGTATATGCTCGATCAAGGTCTAAAGTTGTAAAATACTGTCCACCGGCAAGTAAAGCAAATATTTCATTGGCTGTAGGCATGGGGTATGTGTCAGATTCAGTAGCTTGGTTTACAGTACTGCGGTAGTCACCACACAATCTTATGTCACCATTCTTTTTAACAATTGGAACTACAGGTGTAGCCCAGTCTGAATATGCCACAGGTTTGAGTACTCCTTCAGCTACTAATCAATCAATTTCATTTCCTACCCGTTCCTTAAGTGCATATGGCACTGGTCGGGCTCTGACAAATTTAGGCAATGCATTTGGTGAAAGTGTAATTGATACCGGTTCACCTCGGTAGGTACCCAGGCCCGTTTCAAATATTCTTGAATATTTCTTGATGAGGTCCTCACATTGTTGTGACTCCCGGACCACGTTTACGTTGGAGACGGTAATGTTTAAAGGTTTAAACCAGTTACGACCTAGCAAGTTAGGCCCTCTTCCCTTAGCAATGATTGCAGATAAATTATAGGTTTTATTATTAACTATTATGTCAAGTTGTAATTGTCCAAGTAAATTCACTGGTGTGTTTGTCCAAGTGGATAAATGTATAGATAGAGGTTGCAATTTATTTTTTTGCCAGTTAGGTAACATATGATAGGTATCCATATTAAGTATAGAGTAAGCCGCTCCGAAATCCACTTGCATGCGGACTGTCAGTCCACAAATTTTGACGTCAACATTAATAGAAGGTATTCTAAATAATTGTTCCCTGCCACCAAGACAATATATGCCATTCAGAAAATCATCTTGTGCGGGTGGACTTTCTGATGTATAATTAATTCTACGATTAGCATTTTTTCGTTTAGCTATACAAATCTTCTCCAGATGTCCTTTTCTGTGACAATAACTGCATTCTGTGTTTACATGCCTGCATGTGCCACTGTGTTTCTCCGCGCAGCGATAACAGAAACGGTATTTAGACCCTGGTGTAGCAGTGTCTCTAACTGCCCCAATGTCCATTGGCTCAACCAACCGCGAGGTGGAGGGTTGAACGAGGTCGGCGCGCATGGCACTGACGTCGCGGTAAGCGCTCTCGGCGGCCAGCATGGCATCCACTACTTGCTGGTAGCTCAGTGCGTCTCTTCTTAATAATTCCAGCTGCAGTTTCTCATCAGACATGCCGCAGACTAAACGATCTCTGAGGTTTCTTTCCAGGTCACCAAAATTACAGTGCACACTGATTTTTCTTAGCTCAGCAATATATTCGCAAACCTTTTCATTATTCTTTTGATTGCGATTATAGAACTTATAGGACATTGTTATTTCATTAGCCCGCGGAGTGTAATGTCTCAACAATGACTGTATTATGAAATTATAGGTCACTTCTGCAGTACTGTGTGGTGTGACTAAAGCTAACACTGTTTCATACACTTGTGCACCACAAACGGTAAAAAAGTTGGCTTTTTTCACTTCTTCATCTGTAACTCCATTTGCTATGAAACAGTAGGTCAGTCTCTCAACATAATGTTGGAAATCTTCAATTCCCGGTTGGTACTCGTGGAATTTAACTGATTTTGCGTTTTCCATGTTTGTACAGGAAATATATCTAATTATTTTTAATTCTCGTCGCCACTATTAAATAAAACGCATGGTTGCTTGTCAATGAGTGTATGTTGTGCTACCCACAACATCCATACTTTTAATAATAAATAAAAGGAGTGCCATGTGGGTAATCTAATAACAACAAATCTACTTATACATAACAATTGTATACTCACAATTAAGGATTATGCATGATACAGCTTCACTGCTAAAGTTCCAACTTATGTTCACTTTTCAATACTACCCACTAGTTAACATCAACTGTCATTACTGTCACTTGTATACACAACACACATGTTCAAATACATATTGTAAGCGGCCACATAGTGATAAATAATTTTATATCTGTCCACACTGTGAGTGTGTCCGAACATTTGGGCTGAATACTAACATTTGCTGACTGACAATTTACAGAGAACAAGGTCTGAAAGTAATGTAATGTTTAATGTTTTTGCTATATATAATAATTATGTATATATTTTATATTAAGATTGATTAAAACATTGTATAATTGGCCTGCATATTGTGTAAACAAATCTGGAAAAAATACAATATGCTGTACTTCATAAATAATCTTGTTCTTTTTAATCTCTCATAGGATCACATCATCATCACATCCCCTAGAACATGAGAGTCTTAGACCTCCACCGTTGGAAAGGGGCCTTCCCTAAATTTCTGGAGAATTTGGCCTAAACTCGCCACGCTGGACAGACCGCTTGGCGAGGGTCTGATGTCAATTTATTAACAATTCTACAAGTTAGTATTAGTGAAACCGGGACCGACAGCTTAACATGCTTCTTAGAGAGCGAGGGAATGGTGGTGTTGTAAATGTATTATTATTATTGATTAATAGGCTCACAGCGCATTGCTGATATGCCTATATCAAGCACTGGTGTAAAGTTTCTTAAATTGTCAGTTATCACCATAGTCTATTTCTATTGTCACTTATCACCATAGTCTATTTCCATTGTCACTGGCCACTTGTCCAGTTTGTTTTTAAAAGTGTTTACAGTTGAGGACTTTAATATGTCTTAAGAAATAACTAGTATATTAGACATTAAAAGGTTGTAAGGAAAGTGTATTGCTCATTGGCTTTCGGGATTTTAAAGAAAGCATTCTTACAACCGAGCCACCACCGCCCTTAACCTCTCACATGCTGGCTGTCAAATTGCAAAAAAATATCAAATCAAAACAGGTCATAGAAGTGAAATGCATGACCTATCTGCGTGTCAGTGATGACTGACTATGAGAGGTAACTATATAACTTTACTAGGATTAACAATTACATTAGATGTAGCAGACTTTACAATTACATTAGATGTGACAAAGACATGTTTATTTGTGTTTCCAGATACCGGACTACCGTAACTCTGTGATTGTGGCTCGCAACCCCGGTTCAGCCAAGAAGGCCACTTCATATGCCGAGAGACTGCGGCTCGCCATCGCAGTCATCCACGGGGAACAGAAGGAGGCAGAGAGTGACGAGGTGGACGGCAGATACTCCCCGCCCTGTATACCCAGGTCAGATCTACATCATGTTAACCTATTACACCCATTATTTATTCACTAAGGCTATACTAAGCGAGCATCCTCGGTTGCTATACTTTACGCAATGAGGCTGTCTCACACATATTTGCTGGCAGCCTTTGCTACACACAATATAACACTGATTTTATCAATATTTCGGTCAAGCGCAGCACAATTAAAATATGTAGTGTAACAACCGAGGCACCATGTCCGCGCTTGCGGGGGTCATCCACTTCACGTGCAGCTAATTTAATGTCATGTGATGTGTTGTTACAAAAGTTAGATATACAAGTACCAGGAAGAACGTTGCGTCTCAACACGACATTCGGTTTACTACCACACGCCGATACGAGCTATCGTCGGAATTCATTCATCTGGAGGACCTGCAGTCGATTTGATGAGCTTTTGCGTGATTTCGATTTTGACCTATTTTGTACAAGCTATAAGGCGGCTAGGCGAGCACTCAGTACAAAGTTCTTTAATATGTCGCTACCTTGACTTTCTATTATTATCATTTTGCTGTAACTACATGACTGTGAATGATTGCTTTATTGTTTTATAATATTTTTGAAAATGTGTTTCTATAGTATAGACTGTTTCTTAAAGAAAATACTTTAGTGCCGTGTCTGTTGTTTCTATTTGTGGAAACTTTTTAGTGGTTTAAGTGTTTATATTTATGTCTGATTAAAACTCTGTAACCATAAGTTTTCCTAATAAAATAAAATAAATAATAAAGTGACAATACCACCTAGTTACGAGTATGTATAATATTTTAAAGATGACGATAAAAACCTTTTTGAATTTTTCGAGTAGACTTTTATAGAAGAAAAAAAAAACATATAATATATCACTAATATTAAGTCTGTAAGTATAAATAGCTGGAGGTATCGATACTTCATCATGTTTGTCACACTATCATACTGGTATAAGTAAGTGTGGTTACTAACATTATTATATTAGTGATCCTTGCAGATCCCGCACCATGGATGTGGCGGGAGGGGTCCCGGTGCACCCCGCCAAGGAGAAGCCCCCCATCTCCGTGGTCGGCGACGTGGGGGGGAGGATCGCCATCATGGTGGTAAGGAAACTCAATACATATACTACAGGAGCTAGTATGCAATACAATACCAAAGGAGCAACTGATGTCAGTCATGTGTGTCTGAGTCTACCTGTCCTTCTAAGTCTGATCTCACACCGAAGACATAAAAATGACTCGCCACATTTATCACTTCCTCATATTTAAATCCAAAAAATTGTGGCAAACACCTTTATGTCCAAGACGGCTTGCGCGCCATGCGATTGATTTGTTTTTTTTGTGGCGAAAGTGATGACGTAATACTTGTATCATTGGTGTGGTGCCTGACGGTACTTACACATAATAAATGTAATTATATATTCCGTGACAAGTTTACGGCTAAAGTCAAGTTTTGGGTTCAAGACTCAGCTTTACGCAGTGGAAGTTGGTGCGAGAGGAGTTCAAGCAAAATCTTTGCATCACTTACTGAAAGAATTGGGCCTAAGCAGGTCTGCAGGAGATACATTTATGGAACGAACTTCCAAGACGGCATTTACGGAATTATACAGTATTTGGTTGGGTAGGGAGAGGAGTACAATGGTGGATGGTGAGCGTATTATCGCGCAATAAAATAAAAAAAAGGGAGGCCTCCTTTTCTTAAGCCTATTGTCGGTCGCAAGCCCGAGACACCATTCATCTCATCTATTACCCACACACGATGGACCCGCACGGTGAATCCATGGAATGCTTAGAAATTTGTCTTCTTCTCTCATCATCATCCTCATCAGCCTGTGTCTCTCCACTGCTGGATATAGGCCTCCCCCTCTTCTTCTCTATTATTGATTAATAGGCTCGCAGCGCACTGCTGATATGCCTATATCAAGTACTGGTGTAAAGTTCATAAAATAGTCAGTTATCACCATAGTGTATGGATATTGTCACTAGCCACTTGTCCAGTTTGTTTTTAAAGGTGTGGGACCTCAATATGTCTTCTGGTATTTTGTTGCACATATTTACAACTCTGTTATTCATAAAGTGATATTTCACATTTGTATTGTTGGATTTTCTCATAATTTCATTCCGTGATCTTGACGAGGAAATATCATTGTGCTAAATCTCAACATTTTGGCTCGGTGAGGGCAGTTATACCTGCCTGTTAGAATTTTAAATGTCTCAATTATATCTCCCCTTATTCTGCGATCTTCGAGACTTATCAGCTTTAGATATCAAAGTTTCTGGTCATAGGACTTGTTCCTTAAGTGATTACTATTTGACTTTGTTTGTGTGCAGGACGACATGATCGACGACGTGCAGTCGTTTGTGGTTGCGGCCGAGGTGCTGAAGGAGCGCGGGGCTTACAAGATCTACGTGCTCGCCACCCACGGGCTGCTCTCCTCAGACGCTCCCCGGCTGCTCGAGGCATCCCCCATCGACGAGGTGGTGGTCACCAACACCATCCCCCACGAGCTACAGAAACTGCAGTGTCCCAAGATCAAGACGGTGGACATCTCTGTGCTGCTCGGGGAGGCCATCCGCCGCATACACAACAAGGAGTCCATGTCCTACCTCTTCAAGAACGTCACCCACGAGGACTAGGGGGACACTGTCCCGGCTTGGAACGGGGATACCGACATCATTCTCCATAAGGCCTAGGCCTCACATGGCTCGACCTAATATATAATACCCCTGCCATGATTTGACATGATTGACTGGGCATTGATGTCAGTCCTTGCGCGCCACTTACCATCAGATGGGGGCAATTACAAAAAATTTGGGTCGTAGCTGACTGTCTATCCCTAAACTCAGCTAAGGTAAACACCATCCTTCAATGACTTGGATGGGGTCAGTACCACTAGGCAGAGACTTGGATGGGGTCAGTACCACTAGGCAGAGTCACCAACTACCCCTACATATGGGGACTAGATCATAATACAAAAGTTCCAGTAAATATTTTTAAGTATTAAACATAGCCCAAACTGACTTGGCCTAGCGACCGGCTTCGTCTGTTTGAGACACGTTATTACGTTGCGTTTTTTATGTCGGAACTAAATAAAATATAACAATTAATAAAACGCATCACACAAAGTAAAGATCAGTAAATAGTACAGTGAATTCGCAGAATATATTCAAAAAAGGCAATTAAATAATGAAACATTCCATAAAATTAATTAATATAATTAGTGCACACAAACGATATGTTGGCACCAATGCCTTAGTTTAAGAAGTCTGAGTCGTTCGCGCCTTTTGTACGGACATGTCAAGTTTTGTAAATTACCTACTTTACTGTGGATATTGTTAATCAAAAGTGGAGTTTTGTTTGATAATGTGCTACAATGTGATTATTATGAAAGACGATTAATTCGACGCTAAATATGGGACCCAAATTGCAATTTATATTATGCTGTTTTCCCGCGATGTGAACGCAATCAATTGTTTTGGAGTTGACAAATATATCTGCTAGCTTATAATATTTAATTATAATTAAATGAGCTTAGGCGAACTCTACCACTACCTACTACCAAAATTAAGTAACTTTAATTGTAACGATTAAAGTAAAAAATGGCGTCGAATGTAGAAGTTTTATTTTTGAAGGATAACCGTCAGCTATAATATATAAACTACAAGCTTGAGAGGTACCGCATGATGAAGGCCAGTCTTAGGCCGTCACTGCCACAAACCATGTTAGGGTCAGAGCAGTTCCAATTGGAGCTGCAGAATCGATTCGACGGATTGGAAACCACTGAAAGTGTTGACGAGATGGCCGACAGCTTCGTGAGCGTCGTCCGAGATGTGGGCTTTAAATATTTCAAGCCTAAGCGAGTTGGCAGGGAATCCAAACTTTCAACTGAGACTCTGGAACTCATGAAACGGAGACGGGAACTATCTTTGGTAGCATCGTCAGATAGAGCTCTAAACAAGCAAGTCAAGAGACTGATACGAAGGGATCTACGCCTCTTCAATACTAAACTCATTGAAGAGGCCATTGAGAAGAATAAAGGCTCAAAAGTATTCTCTCAGTCTCTTGGACGTAGCCACCTGACGAAGCTTAAAACCGAAGATGGTAGGACCGTTACCTCGAGACCAGAGCTCCTTGCCGAAGTTGAAAGATTTTATGGAGACCTATATGCCTCACACGCAACTCGCCCTATAGCCCGCAGGGACGACGACCAACGAGCTGTTTTAACTCGCCACTATACCGAGGATATCCCGGATGTCAATCTAGGCGAGATCGATATAGCCCTTGGACAACTTAAAATTAACAAGGCGCCTGGTGATGACGGAGTCACGGCTGAGCTTCTGAGAGTAGGCGGGAAACCAGTACTCAAAGAACTAGCAAGACTATTTAACTACGTCATTCACCACGGAACCACGCCAGAGGCATGGACCAGGAGTGTTGTGGTCCTGTTCTTTAAAAAGGGTAACATCTCCCTTTTAAAGAATTACAGGCCCATATCACTCCTGAGCCATGTCTATAAGTTGTTTTCAAGGGTGGTCACAAATCGACTCGCTCAGAGAATGGATGATTTCCAGCCCCCGGAGCAGGCTGGGTTTCGAAAAAGCTTTAGTACGGTCGATCACATTCATACATTGCGACAGATAATACAGAAAACCGAGGAGTATAATCTGCCGCTATGTCTAGCGTTTGTGGACTATGAGAAAGCCTTCGACTCAATCGAAACCTGGGCTGTTCTGGAATCCTTGCAGCGATGCCTAATAGACTATCGATACGTTGAGGTGCTGAGATGTCTTTACAGTTCTGCGACTATGACCGTCCAGTTACAGGGTCAGCATACAAAGCCTATCCAACTGCGCAGAGGCGTGCGACAGGGGGATGTCATATCCCCGAAACTGTTCACGAACGCGTTGGAAGATGTTTTTAAAATGCTAGACTGGAATTACTGCGGCATAAACATCAATGGAGAATTCATCTCACACCTCCGATTTGCGGATGACATAGTCATTATGGCCAGTTCACTCAAGGATCTTAGCGGAATGCTGAACGGCTTAAACGTAGCATCCCAGCGGGTTGGTCTCGAAATGAACTTAGACAAGACGAAAGTCATGTTCAATGATCATGTCAAGCCGAGGCCAATCTGCATAGGAAACGACACTCTCGAAGTTGTGCAAAATTACGTATACCTCGGGCAGACTATCCAATTAGGAGCAGCCAACTTCAGCAAAGAAGCCGACAGACGCATTCAGCTAGGATGGGCGGCATTCGAGAAACTCCGGCACATCCTCTCATCGTCTATACCACAATGTTTAAAGACTAAGGTCTTTAACCAGTGCGTCCTCCCGGTAATGTCGTACGGAGCAGAGACGTGGACACTAACAGTGGGTCTGGTCCATAAATTCAAGGTCGCTCAGCGAGCCATGGAGAGAGCTATGCTTGGTGTATCTCTGGTGGATAGAATTCGAAACGTTGATATTCGTCAGAGAACGAAAGTTACAAACATAGCTTTTAAAATTAGCAAGCTGAAGTGGCAATGGGCCGGACACATCTGCCGCAGAACCGACGATCGATGGGGCAAACGGGTTCTAGAGTGGAGACCACGTACGGGAAGACGCAGAGTGGGACGACCCCCCGCCAGATGGACAGATGACCTAAAGAAGGTCGCTGGTGGGGGTTGGATGAGGGTAGCGAAAGATCGCGTTAAGTGGCGAGCCTTAGGGGAGGCCTACATCCAGCAGTGGAGAGATACAGGCTGATGATGATGATGATGAACCGTCAGCTGGTACAATCTACGCCATTATTAACTTTGATCGTTACAACTACAGAAACCTGGTTTTGGTACAACGCACATTTATCATTTATAAGACACGTGATTGGTTGAAATAACAAAGCGACAATGAAACTAGTAACTCCGTGGCGGAAATGTTAAATTGAATGTTCGTAGTGATGTTTGGGAACAAGTTATAACAATAAGACTGTAGAGATACAATGATGGTTGCCGAATGTGATGCGATTTATTATGTTAGCAATACCAATAATATTTGCATAATTTTAGTGTATTATAAAATGTTCTGACTTAGAAAACCAAGGACCGCTATTCGATGTGTCTCTTCGTTTAGTTGTAACGAAGTTGTGATGATACATTGTCCCGGAGCAGTGCCCTTATTGCCTACTATAAGTTTATGTTTGTATTTTTTTATATGTTGAGTTTATTTTGTATTGGAAAAGTATTACCTAATTTTAACCTTATTAGTTTTTAATGTAACTATACTTTGTTGTTCCTTATTTTTAAAAACTAATTAATTTAATAATAAAAAATGTCTTAGGAACGGTCTTAGATAAATCTAATTATAAATATATAATAGGGGATGTTGGCCATCACCTGCAGTCCCACTGACACCAGACCTGCAGTCCCACACCCAATTTCCGACTTTGCATGGATATGTAGAGTGAAAGTTTTTTGTTTTGTCCTTGGTCGTGATGATACATTATTTGGATGTGCAAGTTTGCAGTTGTGATTGCTTACCGATTCAGTAGACTAAATTAGTGCCCGTAGTGTGAAGTGCAATAGAATATTACAAGTTTGGATGTAATAACGCGCAATGTATAAGTAAAATGTTAACTTATTCGGAGTTGTACTAAAACAGTCTGTAATTGTAACGATTAAAATTAAAAATGGCGCCGATTGTACCAGCTGACGGTTGACCTTCAAAATGGCGTCGATTGTACCAGCTGACGGTTGACCTTCAAAATGGCGTCGATTGTACCAGCTGACGGTTGACCTTCAAAATGGCGTCGATTGTACCAGCTGACGGTTGACCTTCAAAATAAAACGTACATTAATCGTTACATTTATTGAAACTTTATTTTGGTGCAACTCATAGTGTATTGCGTAAACTTCAATGTGGCGCTTGGTATCAGAATTTACGAGAACTTGTGATTATAACAAGTTGTATATTTTTATAGGTATTCATATAATACTTCAATTCTTCCAAAATTGGTACAAAAAATATTTTTTCATATTTATATTTGTTTTTATACCTTAGTGTTTATATCAGAATAATATGGTGTTTAAATAACTATTATAAGCATCAGTCTCCTGAAAAATACTGGTGAATAAAGTTAATATTGTATTTGTAAAAAAAACCCTTAAATTTGATGGTTCTTGTCCCTCCGTTACACGGGCGAGGTGATGCTATCGATGACAGTATGGGAGTATGGTGTCCACTTCTGTGTGTCGGTAGTACGTCACCAAATTGTAATTAATAAACTTGTATAGTACATAATATTGTATGAATGTAATTTGTGGATTATGTGGTTGCAATAAAAATGTTTTATTTGTGATTCATGACATACCCATGTTTTACTGTAAATTATCCCATTAGTTAGCCCCTTTGTACACGGCTACTATAATTGGCTAAATGTGAACGCGTCCTTAGCCTGGTTTTTACTACCTACTTTGCAAGGTCTTGATTATAACTGTTAGAAAATACAAAGCTTTCAAGTATGTCACGCTAGAACCAGTACCGTGGGACTTGTATGTGTTCTGTGACAGTACCTGCTAGTGGGTATCGAGGATTAGAGCCGTTATAAATCACCACATCCTGAATGGATTCTTCTACCGGACCATTTATCTACATACAAAAAAATATTAGGAAGTATTAAATTGCCGGCCCACAAACTCGCATAAAGAACAGCCCATACTGTAGGTGACGTTTCGAAACATTTTCTTATGGATGTTTTTTTATATATTTTTATTTCAATCGTTTACTTGTGAACATAGGTCCATATGTAGCATACCAGCAACCTCCGTTGAGGGAACCAAAATAATTTTCTAGTTGATAGTTAACTATTTCTATGGGCCCATAAATATGTTTGTGAATATACGTTAAGCAATACTATTGGGCGGTAATGGCTGAAGGACTAGTATCCGTTGCCAGCACAGGTCTTTAAAAAAATGTTTGTGGAGCGAATTTTGTAAAAGCAAAACAAGTCTTTTTCCTTCGTTTATTTAATATATTTTTATTATTATTAATAATATTAATATATTTTTATTATTTTATTAATATACTGAATATATTCTGCTTCGTTTTAAGTCTAATTTGTTTCAAATAAACCCGGCAGTTATTTATCTAGGTTAGGTCATTCAGTAGTGATGCTGTGGAAACCAAAAATGAATCTATCACCTTTCTGGAGCTGGTCAGTGAAGCGATTTTACAGCAGAAACATTCTTAAACTAAAGGAGAGAGGAATGTATCAAGACTTGTTTCCAAATACAGCAGCGTAAGTGTTTTGCAATGTTTTCGTTAGCTGGTTTACCATCTTGGTAGTGTTGATATTATGTTTGTAAATAAAATAGAAATTGCTTAGCGGAGTTGTCATAAATTTCTAGATCAAAATTGGTATCCGTAACTATAATAGTTTGTTTATTTTGCATGCTGATACTATGTTTTTATATCTGTTGTAGGAAGAATTTCAAGTAAAATCAACAAGCTGTATCAATCCCATCAGTATTTATACAATTGTAAAATTGAGAGTTATCAGTTTTCCTTCACCCATGGGACCACCATAGCAGTGTAGTGCCCAGGGACAAGTTTACTTTTTGCAGAGTGAAGTGTGTCATTCTGCAATAAGAGGAGGAAAAGTAGTAATGCTCTGACTGCACAGAATATGCTTTAACCCCTAGGAGCTCTCGAGGTCGGTGGCTCGATGCAACAAACCAGTTTAAGTTTAGCCAAAACATGATTAAGGCAAATTTGTTTAAGCAAAGTAATAAGAATGCTTAATAGATTTTGGTCTCCGTTTGAAACTTTCATACATTATCATCACCACTGCTGGATGTAGGCCTTCCCCAAGACTCTTGCAACCCTTACCTGTCATCCCATTCTAGTATCTGGTTGCTCCATCTTTTCTATTAATTCTGTGGCAGATTTGTCAGGCACATTGCCTCTTTAACTTGATTATTTTAAAACTATGTATATTAGTTTTAAATAAATAAAACACAAATTTATTAAATTAGTTGTATATTTTAGGAATGATATAGTGAACCTTCTGAACAAGTCCCCGCAGTGTGTGTATGCTGGGTTTGACCCCACAGCCAGCAGCCTGCACGTGGGCAACCTGCTGGTTCTCATCAATCTGCTACACTGGCAGAGAGGCGGACATCAAACTATAGCTTTGGTAACAAGACATCCTGAATTTTAATGCATAATATATAAGATTCTATTGCTGCGGTGTTAAATGCAAAAAACATATGGTATGTTACTGCTTTTATGCACTTATAAACATACATTTTAAGTAGTTTATGCACCTCTAACGCTTCTCCATTGTTCTTCTACTCTGAGTACATAGCATAATTGTGTTTTTGTTTTATCACATTATATAATAGTTAAACAGAATAGTCTGAGATGGAACAATGGGATTACCTTCAATTGTACAAATGACTTAAGTTTTTAGGTGTTAGATTTAATTTACAAATTGTGTACCAAGCTAGGTTTGAGCAGAGGTGAGATTTGTACTGTAACCAAGTTTTGAAAGATGTAGGATGTCTTAGCTCGGCAAATAGATATATTTATTTCACCTAAATCCCATTTGTAACTGCTGCGCCTGTGCCATGGGGTGTCATATATAACAAAAATGACACTGATTAGCAAAAACAATGCTAAAGCTTGATGTCCTCAACAATTGTAACATCTATAAGTATGTTGCATGCTACTTTGGTGTGTCCAACATGTCTATGTAAGCACATTCCAGCAGATCTTCATTCTTGACATACAGTTTCTCCTGCAAGCCCTGTGCAATAAGTTGTCCCTCCTCTAAGGTCTGGTCAGGAGTTAGCACCACCTCCAATTCCATGAAGTTGCCCAAGTTCTCCACAACATCAATATGTACACGCGTTTGTCCCACCATATATAATGTCCTAAAAATTTCAAGCAAAAGTTTAAACAGAGAAGACAATTTTTTTAGCAATTGATTAAAGGATTAACTGTGGGGCTTGAGGCTTAGGCAGCATTGAGGGACCCCTTTTCAATTGTCCAATGACAATTGTTATCCACTATTCCAGGCTCTACTACGGACTTACTACTTATTGATCGCAGCTATGCAGGTGTCTCAAAGAATTCAGAAATGAATGAACTCTGCATGCTGCTGATGCACATCCTAATCTGCAAACCTGTTACCAGGCTTTTGAATTTATTAATTCACATGCATTTACCCTCAACCTGTGTGGTCAGAAATATATTTTGGTAGGCTCATCTTTAGTATTACTTTGTGTTGGTAATCGAAATTCTGGGTTTAACCTTATGACTGCAACACTATATTTTTGTGCTCTAATTAAATAATAAATAAGAATGACCTTTTCTTGTGTACCTCTCCTCTGACGCCCAGACCTGTACTCAATATGTCGTGCAGCTCCTTAGCTTGGTCAGCAGTTAGGTTCACCAACGTGTAATCGGACAATTTGGGTCCTTTCTTGTCCGAACGTTCGTATCGTATCAATGTTGCCGACTTATCTTCATATGTTCTCATCTTCATACGCCCGTGAGAACATTTATAGAATACATCATCTTGAGTTATAATTTTGCCGGTAGATCCACTAATTTCTTCAGCGATTTTGGTTATTTTCTCCAAGTCGTTTACGCGTGCCTTTATCTCCACGTTCTTCATTTTTATCTTAAATATCTATATTATAGCTACTGGTTTCTAACAAAAAAATAAATCAATCTTTTGGCGAGCGCGACGAGACCTTTTTTATTATTTCTGGCGGGCTCTAATAAATTGCTTGTTACTTTTTTACACTACTTTAAACAACAATGTACATTGATGATTTATTTTAATAATAATAACAAGGACTGATGCAAAACACGCATTGTATATTAAAGGAAAAATAAATATTAGGCTGGCTAAACCCCGAACATGCGCAGTTGTTACTACGTTCCTAATTCGCAAAATATATTATGTTGGTTTTTTACCCGACTGCGCGAAGCAAAGAAGGGTTAAGTGTTTCCCTGTGTTTTTCCTGTCGCTTTAAGCGCTTTTTTCACTTTATTACGCTTTGAAAATCGTTCGACTTGGCGTTTGTCTATGTTTTAATACAAAATTTGGTAAAAAAACCGAGCTTTGCTTTATTTGCTTTCAAGTCGAACATAGCATTTATGCAGTCTATGTAAGTACGAGTATGTATGTTTGTTCTTTTGTGGCACACCGGAGACCAAACTCGTAGGCAGATTTTGATGATTCTCACGTCATAATCACGCGAGTGTCACTGAAGATAAGGCATTAATCAAATTTCAGTAAGGCGAGAACCAGAAGCCATATTGTTGAAAAGAAAAAAATGAAAGTTGATGATTGAGTGGAGTATCGTTGAATAGGTATTTGAATAACATTTAAAGGTCTCTTATCATTTCGAGTGATCACTTAGGATCTATAACGATTGAAAGTTGGTTTGCAATCACTATCGTTTAAAATTCAATTTAGCTCTTGTCTACACTTACCTACCTATAATAAATATAATATAAAATTCATATAATCGCATAATAGTTAGTGTGGATTAATAAAAATATATAATGTCAATATTACGTACCTACCAACCTACATACATACAGTACAATTATCGCTTAAATGAAAAATAAATATAACTAAAAAGAAAAAAACAAGCTTAAGGGTCAACAAAAAGTTTGATAACCGCGTAACTACACCATTGCAATAATATTATTACTGCTATGTTCGACCTGAAAGCATATAAATCAAAGCTTGCTTTTTTACGGAATGTTGTATAATTTTTTTGAACGACTTTCAAATAAAGTAAAAAAGCGCTCGAGTCAAGTCGAACCTAGGCCAAGACGGACGACTTTCAAAGCGAAATAAAATGAACAAAGCGCTTAAAGCATCAAGTCAAACACGGGGATAGATAAACTCCGATTTCGAGTAGTTGCTGAAAGTGCGTTCTTTTATTTTTTTCATTCGCTTTAAAGATAATTTTGTAAAAAAAAATAAACAACGCGGGCATATAACTCCTCACTTTATCTATGTTTTCAGGATATTTTTCACTTTATTACCCCTATATTTCGAGAGGATAATTTAAAATGTTTAATGTTTTTATATATGATATGGAACTTTAGCCAATCATGTCCTCTATAATCAAATGTGAATAATACTACCTAATTTATTTAACTTTCTTTCGGAATGTGGCGGTTAGTGATAATAGGATACCTTTTCCGATAGATTGGTGGAGCCACAGGCCACATTGGTGACCCCAGCGGAAGAACAACAGACAGGATGGCTCTGTCCCTGGACGTAGTACAAAGTAATGCAGCCGGCATTCGGAAAAACATAGAAACAGTGTTCGAGAATCACCAAAAATATCTCTGTGACACGACAAAAATATTTACACCAGTTAGGTCTGTTCATTTGTGTGTCTTCATGTAAACCAACAATCCATCACCATTACAGCCCCTAGAACACAAAGTTCTAAAACTCCACTGTTGGAAATGGGCCTTCCAGAAAATTCTGGAGCTATTGGCCTACACTGGCCACGCTGGCCAGACGGGTCGGCGAGGTACCAACAATTATAATAATTTAATAGTAATATTCAACTACCCACAAACTTATTTCAATTACAATCAGTAATTCTTTATTTATTTTTATTACCTATCTATTTCAATTTCAAACCGTATGTTATTTTTTCATATTGAACAAAATAAGAAAATGCCACCTCTAATGTTGAGGAACATATTTTATGTATCTAGTTGTAAGTTGTCCTTAAACATTAAATAAAAAAATAAAAAAAAACATCACGTCCGTATTCCGGGGTGGTCGCAAACCATGCATACATTTATTTATTTATTTTATTTTTTTTTCCCAAATAAAATAAATATAAATAAAATATTTATTCAACTTAACTGCCGGCCTATCATAGGTAGTGGCGCGCGGTTCCCCAGTTCCATGGATTTGACCCGGGTTCGAATTCTGGTCGCAACACGATTTTTTTTTGTGGTATTGCTCGAGTTCGGTACGCTTGAGACGTTGAGATGGGCCTTCCAGAATTTTCCGAAGAATTTGCACTACATTCGCCACGCGCTGTTCGCAGAAGGTTGGCGAGAAGCGGATATCAAATTTTAATTATTAACGATGCCACAAGTCGGTATTAGTGAAACCGGCTCTCCTCCTCCTCTCGGGAACGGTGGTGTTTTAAATTACAAATGTACGTAAGAAAAGTGTATTTCTCATTGGCACATGCCGGGATTCGAACCTCCTTTTTTAGGATGTTAAGGATAGTGTTCTTGCAACGGAGCCACCACCGCGCGTGGTTTGTGACCGACCAGAAAGGGACACGGCACGGTCGTGATGATACTTTTTAGTTAACTCTACACTGAATTACAAACGTATTATTGGTATTTTAGGATCGTGAATAACGTAGATTGGTATAGGAATATGAACGTATTATTGGTATTTTAGGATCGTGAATAACGTAGATTGGTATAGGAATATGAACGTATTATTGGTATTTTAGGATCGTGAATAACGTAGATTGGTATAGGAACATGAACGCCATAGAGTTTGCGAGCGACGTGGGCCGGCACTTCCGGATGGGCACCATGTTACTGAAGCAGAGCGTGCAGTCACGTGTCGGCTCGGACGCCGGCATGAGCTTCACGGAGTTCGCCTACCAAATGTTCCAGGCCTACGATTGGCTATACCTGTTAAAGCACTATAACTGCAGATTTCAGGTAACAATACGATCACGATTATGGATTCAACTTTAAACTATACAATAATTAAAAACAGTTAACGTTTTAGGTGGGTGGAAGTGACCAAATGGGAAACATCAGTTCTGGACACGAACTGATCAGCAGAACTGCTGAACTAGATGTTTATGGTAAATATTGATTCCTGCCACATCCGTACTAACTAAACATTCAATCAGACATTCTCAAACTTATTTCGTCGTCCACTTTGACCGAATAACGCCTCCCATATTTTTCTGGGCAGTTACCGCCTACTTTGAGAAAGACTGCATTACATGAATCCTAAATGTTGATATCGAATACCTAAACGATGATAGCTTGATAACACATCTTTCTTTGATAACCACTGGATCGTTTTGTAAACTCTTTATTGTACAAATAAGTATCATAGTCACGACCGTTTCCTTTTCGGGGTCGTCAGAAACCATGCATATCAATAAGCTGATACATTTAGCCAACTTTACTGCCGGCCAATCATGACAAGTGACAAGCTCGTCGATGTCTCCAGCGTACCAAAGGAGAGAAATATCACAACTAAATTAAATGTAATTATTTACATTTATATATATTTTTGTGTCCCGAACAGGAATTGAACCTGGTTCTACTGGTATACCTTGTATATGTTATTATTATACGATATATTTTAAGTAAGTAGGTAGGTTATTTTAGTTAGTACCCACACTCTCTCTCTCCCAGAGGGTAGCTGATAGAAAACATTAGGCTCTATAGATTTGAATGTCTTCATTTTATGTGCAATAAAGAATTGATCTATATATGTATCTAACACAAATAATAAGAACAATGGAGGACCTTTACAATGCTTTATGTAGAAGTTATTGCAGGTTTAACGGTACCGATAGTGACTACGGAAGAGGGAGACAAGTTTGGCAAGTCTGCGGGGAACGCGTTGTGGCTGGACCCGGAGCGGACCTCTCCGTACTCTCTGTACCAGTACTTCGTGAGGAGACCGGACCGGGACGCGGAGGGACTGCTCCGGCTCTTCTCCTTCCTCTCCGCCGGGGAGATCCGGGACGTCATGCACAAACACAAGGAACGTCCCCAACAGAGATACCCGCAACTGTGTCTCGCCGAACAACTCACTACGCTCGTACATGGAGGTCAAGTATATACATAACTATATACCCGCTCGGTGCCCTCGGTCGGGATGCCCCACAAGTCAGCGCGCCACCTATCGGACAACAGTAGTACTGTCAGAAACCATGGTCGATGTTCACACAACATATTCCCAAAGTTTCAACCCGATCGGTCAAGTAGTTTTGAGATGCATAGGGAACATACATACACACAGACATTCATTTATATATATATAGATAATAAAATAAAAACTAAGTTGTGTTTTGATATAGTAAAAAATCCTATTACACTGCCTCTCTAGTCTAGTAAAGTCCGTGGGTTTAAACGCCGTACCGGGTTCGGTTCCATTCGAGTTTGGTACGATAGGGACATCGACGAGCTGCCATTTGTCACGATGAGGTCGGCAGTAAAGTTAGCTAATGTGAATCCGCTTCTCTGAATGTTTATTAATAAATTACATAAATAAACAAAAGGCATGCATATTCCTTACTAATAATATAAATGCGAAAAAAGCTTTGTTTATGCCTGTTTGTCCGTCATTCACTATCATTTTTGTTTAATTCTATATATATAAATATACTGACCGATTATGATGAAATTTAGCAAAACTGATCTAAAATGTTTTTTGGAATCCTGGGAGTTGGGACCCACATAGGTTGTATGACGGCATCACGGCGCGACCTCACAGTTTAAGTCGCTTTCACGCCTTACTGGATCAATATTGAAATAATATTTTACATTGTGGAATTGATATGGTATAAGAAGAGAAGACAAATATCTAAGCATTCCATGGACATATAAGAATGGTGTCTCGGTCTTGCAACCGACTATAGGCTGGCCTCACGATCATGATATTAGACGGGCGAGTCTGGAGAAGGCGTGGCGATCTATGTTGATATGTTATTTTATTGCAGAAGAAGGTCTCCGGCGAGCTCGGAGGGCGACGGAGGCTATCTACAGCTCGGAGGTGGAGTCCCTGCTGGCTCTCTCCCCCTCCGAGCTGGAGCAGGTGTTCTCGGGAGCCCCCGTGGTGCGGCTGCTGCTCTCCCCGGGGACCACGGTGCTGCAGCTCGGACTCCAGGCCCGATGCTTCCCCACAGAGAGTAAGTTACTATCCACAGCTCGGAGGGGGAGTCCCTGCTGGCTCTCTCCCCCTCCGAGCTGGAGCAGGTGTTCTCGGGAGCCCCCGTGGTGCGGCTGCTGCTCTCCCCGGGGACCACGGTGCTGCAGCTCGGACTCCAGGCCCGATGCTTCCCCACAGAGAGTAAGTTACTATCCACAGCTCGGAGGGGGAGTCCCTGCTGGCTCTCTCCCCCTCCGAGCTGGAGCAGGTGTTCTCGGGAGCCCCCGTGGTGCGGCTGCTGCTCTCCCCGGGGACCACGGTGCTGCAGCTCGGACTCCAGGCCCGATGCTTCCCCACAGAGAGTAAGTTACTATCCACAGCTCGGAGGGGGAGTCCCTGCTGGCTCTCTCCCCCTCCGAGCTGGAGCAGGTGTTCTCGGGAGCCCCCGTGGTGCGGCTGCTGCTCTCCCCGGGGACCACGGTGCTGCAGCTCGGACTCCAGGCCCGATGCTTCCCCACAGAGAGTAAGTTACTATCCACAGCTCGGAGGGGGAGTCCCTGCTGGCTCTCTCCCCCTCCGAGCTGGAGCAGGTGTTCTCGGGAGCCCCCGTGGTGCGGCTGCTGCTCTCCCCGGGGACCACGGTGCTGCAGCTCGGACTCCAGGCCCGATGCTTCCCCACAGAGAGTAAGTTACTATCCACAGCTCGGAGGGGGAGTCCCTGCTGGCTCTCTCCCCCTCCGAGCTGGAGCAGGTGTTCTCGGGAGCCCCCGTGGTGCGGCTGCTGCTCTCCCCGGGGACCACGGTGCTGCAGCTCGGACTCCAGGCCCGATGCTTCCCCACAGAGAGTAAGTTACTATCCACAGCTCGGAGGGGGAGTCCCTGCTGGCTCTCTCCCCCTCCGAGCTGGAGCAGGTGTTCTCGGGAGCCCCCGTGGTGCGGCTGCTGCTCTCCCCGGGGACCACGGTGCTGCAGCTCGGACTCCAGGCCCGATGCTTCCCCACAGAGAGTAAGTTACTATCCACAGCTCGGAGGGGGAGTCCCTGCTGGCTCTCTCCCCCTCCGAGCTGGAGCAGGTGTTCTCGGGAGCCCCCGTGGTGCGGCTGCTGCTCTCCCCGGGGACCACGGTGCTGCAGCTCGGACTCCAGGCCCGATGCTTCCCCACAGAGAGTAAGTTACTATCCACAGCTCGGAGGGGGAGTCCCTGCTGGCTCTCTCCCCCTCCGAGCTGGAGCAGGTGTTCTCGGGAGCCCCCGTGGTGCGGCTGCTGCTCTCCCTTGAGCGCTTGAGCGGGTTCATTCGACGCCATTTTTGACTTTAATTGAAACAAATTTAATTTCGGTAACGCCTAAAATATCATTGTAAGAAATTATGCCAGAACAAGCTGTAACGGTGTGTTTGTTTTCCTCCAGCTGATGCCATGAGGATCATCAAGGCTGGAGGGTTCTACATCAACCACCAGCGGGTACACAACATAGACGAGGTGATCACGGAGTCCGCGCACATCCTACCCAACCTCATATCCCTGCTCAGGGTCGGCAAGAAAAACTATTATATTGTCAAATGGCTTACATAAATTAATTCATATATAATGTGTATTTCTTTTATTTATCTCCTTTATGTTCCCGACAATTTGTATTTAGAGCTGTATACTATCGTACTCGTGTAGTTAGCATTACAGTTGATTGCAGGGGAACATATACCTACGAGTAGGTTTTATATAGGTAATTAAGTATCAGTCGTTTTACATTTCCTTTTAACACAATCCCATCAGGAGCGGTGATCAGGCATTCAGCATTGCATCAGGCTATCGGTTTACATTTGGTTGGTCCTTCGAGCCGGATAAAGATGAAAACTAAAATAGGGCGTTTGCAAAAAAAAAATAAATTTATGAATAAACACATTCGTTAATTCATTTAGGTAAATTTAAATGTGTCGTGACGTCATGTTCAGAGTTATTATTATATTAGTAACCAAATTTATTTTGCTTAATATTTTATTTATCAGTAACATGGTAGGTGCAGGGATGTGTAATTATATCACATGCTGCGCTATTTCTAGCAACAAATATTTATTTAGTCACATGACTTTGTCGAGCTCAGTGTCTAGGTATTCTATTGTCGAATAAAAACATTAAATACCATGAAAAAGACAGAATTACCTATAGCTGTTAAGTGTTAGTTGGAGCAAGAAGTTAAATACCTAATTGCAATATATATATTTAAAATGGACTATAGGGAGTGTTCTCCGGCAGTTTGGAACAACGAGAGCGAGGCGGCCTCCGCTTCGTAGTAATCTTGAAGAAGTTCGTCCTCAGTGAAGGTTCTGAAGAAGTGGAAGTCCTCCCGGTAGAACCAGTCCGCGTGCCGGATGAGGGTCTCCACGACGCACAGGATGGCCGAGGCGGTGTTCATGTCGAACCCGCTCCCGCCCGCGGCCCACAGCAGGTTGGGCGCCATCACGATGGACAAGTTCGAAGGCGACATCTTGTTGTTGGCCTCGTGCTTGCTCAGTTCCGATAGGAACTTGATGACATATCTGAGGTTTTCGTAGTTGGCTTCCGGCAGCCGGCGGATGGCGTCGCGCACGGCGTCCATCCTGTCCCGCTCCGAGGGGCTCTGGGAGACGGCCAGCAGGGACTCGTACAGCCGGAACGAGAGCAGCGGCTCCGGGAGCTCCTTCAGGTAACTCTTGAGGACGGACGAGATCACGTGGATGTTGATGTACTGTCTCTGCAGCGGGACGGTCAGCACTCCGGCGTCAAACGACAACTTCATACTCTTCACCTTGGATGCCGCTGGAAACGACAACTAATCAATATATTCAGAAACTTCAAACATGGCCGAAATCTAATAATTTTAGACTACCTTCAATAAAAAATGTATGTATTATCCCTTCCGGGTAAATGGCAAGTTCGCCGATGTCTAGCTTACCAAACTCGAAAAATATCACAGATAAAATAGATAATTTATTGTGTCCCCACCAGGAATCGAACCCGGTACCCGGTTATCATACCTTCAATAAAGTTTTATTTAAATAATTAGAATACATTGAACGCTAAACATTTATAAAGAGAGTCCCAAAATTAACGCAAGATTTGTATTTGCCGCCATTTATTCAATAAAGCTGAAAGTTTAGGGTTAGTAAAAATGGAGCGTTACACGATAGAACAACAAATAGATGCTGATTTTTTGAGCAAAATCATCCAAAACGCGAAGAAATTTTCACCTGGATGGGTTTGTTGATCGTCAATATTGCCGCGTTTGGGGTTCTGAGAACCCACATGTGATTATCGAAAAACAAATGCATCCACATGCAACGTGTCACTGTTTGGTGTGGATTTCAGGCTGGAGGCATAATTGGATCATACTTTTTTGAAAATGTGGCCAAGCAGTGATTGTTACTGGTGCTCGATATCGCGACATAATAACAGTTCTTTTCGCCGAAATTGGATGATATTGATGTGGCCAATATGCGATTTCAACAAGACGGTGCCACTTCAAGTACAGCTCTCTCGTTTCGGTAATTAGAATTGCCCCCCTAGGTCGTGTGATTTAACATCATTAGATTTATTTTTATGGAGTTATTTACAATCACAGGTCTGCCCGCGACCACGCGAGCATTAAAGGAGGACCATTCAACGTTGCATCAACGAAATTCAGGCACATCATGCAGAATAGTCATGGAAAATTTTGACAACCAAGTGCGTATGTGTATGCAAAGCCGCGGAGGCCATTTGACCGATGTGTTATTCCATAAATATACCTATCCTATGTACTTTATGAATAAATAAAATTCAATAAAAAAAATGTGTTTTCTACTTGATTCAAATCTTAAATATAAAAAAACCATGTCAGAGTGTCCCTCCCTTACTATTCAATATATTTCCTCGTTATATAAGATTAAACCAGCTTTCGAGTTAGGTTCGCATTACTGCATACATGGTCTTTACGTCATAAGGAAAGAGAAACCCAATACGGACTGCCCGGGATCCTGAGGATGCCCTCCACGTCGCGCGCCAGCGTCAGCAGGGTGCAGGCGCACAGCTCCAGGGGGAACGCCACGCTCCGGCCCGTCGCCTTCAGGTGCTGCTCCAGGGGAAACCCGAACGTCGGCTTTATAGAGTTGTCGTCTGTCAAAATTTTATTTTATTTAATCTTCTCCATTCTAAGTTATTCTTGACACTTTACAGGAGGGCATCTCACGATCTTGATATCGTCAATTTAAAAGCATTAGGTAAATGAGATTAAATCATTTTTACTTCTCTTCGGAAACAATCTACATAAAAGTTACAACGTTGGCTTCATATTGGAACTTCGTGGTGAAATAATAATGTTCGCTTCGCAGGTAAAATTGATACTTTTTTTTTAAGTATCATCACGACCGTTTTGGGGTGGTCAGAAACCACGCTTATAAAGAAACAGATTCACATTTAGCCAACATTACTATAGTCCAATCATGACAAGTGGCAAGTTCGTCGATGTCTCCAGTGCAGCGTACCAAACTTTATAATATTACAAATAAATTAAATATTAATTAAATGTATTTATTTATATATGCGCTGTCAGTTGTTTGTCATTATATCGCGCGCCATTTACAAGTTTATTTAATCGCGTCATGTTCCGAATCATGCTCAGAGCGCTTAGAATGAATATGACACTGACAGTCGTTCCGAATCAAATATCACGATTTGGATTCTCAGAGCGTGATTTCAATTCGGAACGGCCTAAATCGACTGTCAGTATCATATTCATTCTAAGCCAGTATCCTATAATCTGTGTTCCAAGCGCTCTGAGCATGATGCGATGTGAATGTTGGACGCACAAAACGCCCAAATTGACACTAATGACAGAAAATTGACGTTTCACAGATTTGTCATGTATACTTTTTAAATGATTACAATATTATTGCCAATTCAGCAAAATACTATATACTTATATATGTTTCCAACAATCTAGAAATTAGAGTGTAATGTCGGTCGGCGGGAGTAGTGTCTTCCATACTCACTGATGAATCCCTCGATGTCCGGCACGGAGTCGGCCAGCAGCAGCAGGGCCGCCTCGTGGTAGGATCTCTGCAGCTTGAGGTGTCGGAGCAGCAGGTGCGCCATCTCCGCCTCGCGCGTGACGAGAGAGAGCAGGTCGGCCGCCAGCAGGTCGCGCGCCGCCTCCGCGCGGGCCGCGCTCTCCTCCAGCGCGGAGCGAGCCGCACACAACTTGGACGAGCTCTGTTGTTGCCGGACTAACTGCTGTCATCCGAAACAATAACGCCATTCTTAGTTCCCCATTGTTGTTGGACTAATGGATTCTAATAAAGGACGACACCAGAAATTGTCCCAAGAATTTCCAAGGTATTAAAATTACTGTAATAATTATTAAATAGTTATGAAAATAGTATATATTTATAAAAGCTGGAGAAACAAAATACTAATGACATTTCCGATTACAGGATTTATTTTTAGGTTATTCCCTTGAAATATGCATTAATAGGATTTTGGATTTCGCTTCCTTCGGCACACTTGGGAGGGGTTTGTATGGAATGAGCTTATCTATTTGGATTTACATCGATAGTGACATCTCGGTAACGTATGGCACTCTAACTATAAAATGTAAAATAATTTATCAGTTGTAATGCCTGAAAATCTATATTAGCGAATACAAATTAGACATGAAATATAATTATTTAAAAAACATCAGGCTATTAATTTTTTTTATGTTTTTAATTTTTGCTGTCAAACTGCTTTGCCAAAGTTTACATGTGACAATATATACTTTATAGTTATAGACCTTTGACAATATATTTGATGCTATATCTGGGCATTAGACTTTTTGGTGGGACATTGGTCGACATTGTGTTGTGTAATAATATAGTTATATGTATCTTTACAATATACATATATATACAATATTTGTACGCCTCATGGCAGAACAAAGCTGCACTTTTATAAATTAGGTTAATATATTAACTAGATTACCTGTGTTGAAACAAATAAATAATTTGATTTAATTGAACCGGCATTGTCTTTTTCAATTCGACTCTCACGTTACAGGCATATAGTTAGGAGCTGAAACACAACTTTACCTGTAATTTGCTGTCAGCAAACATTTTATCACTAATGAGTTTATTGATTTGTCTCTTGGCCTTGGTGATGGCGGGCAGGTCCTGGCTGCAGACGGTGTGCAGCGGCCCACACACGTCCTTCTCTATTTTTACGTCCAGTTGAGCTTTCTCGTATGCCAACGACTTTTGGATATTACCTGAAAAATTACTACAATTTCCTACAAGTGCAGTAGAATATAATTTTACAACATAAAAAATGACCGCCTCCGTGGTCTAGTGGTAACAAACGTTGCCGTGAACTCGGGAGGTCGTGGGTTCGATTCCCACCGGGGGCAAGTTGTACATTGTATAATTTGTCTCGGTCTGGGTGTTTATATGTATAATATGTATATATTTACAAAAAAAAAGTATAATATGTAGTTTATCAACCATCTAGTTTCCGTAACACAAGCCTCGTAGCTTACCACGGAAATGAGATGGCGCTGTGTGAACTGTCTGGAAAAAATATATATATAAAAATAAAAAAAACATTCGCGTCGGCGCCAACTGCGCGAGTGATGTCAACTTTGCTTGAAGCGGACGAAATTATTGTTTTTTTTTAATCGAGAGAGGGTTAATATAAAGTTAAATTTGCTTGAGTTCTCTTGTAAATTGGGGATGGTGGATCTCTCGCTTAGCAGCGAAGAATTAGGCGTTCGTCTAATGATTTTTTAATTTAATTTTTACCTAAATACATTTGTAACTATCATTACCACAATCGTCGAGAACATATTTGAGTATGCTGTCGTCGTCGTCGAAGCTGGCAGCCTCGCACATGGCGACCCCCAGCGAGTGCTCAGGTATCTTCCGGAGCCGCTTGTCGGGGTCGAGCCCGCTCACGGGAGGGAGGCGCTTGGTCACCAACGTCAGCGCATTCCGAAATTGTTCTACTTTTCTATCGGCTATCTGAACCTCATCTGAATATACTTCGCTGTTCTTTCGTGACCTATAAATTGTAATAAATTGGGTAGGACGACGCAAAGTGGAAAGACCCTTCGCCAGATTATGGACCCGATGATAAAGGCCAATATTAGGAAGGGAGGCTATATCCAGCACTTGAAAGACAGCCATGCTGCGATGCAAATTTTTGTGCAAACGGTAGATTATGACCGCTCCTCTTATCGCTCTGATTGCACATGGTACGGACTAAGGATGGACTCGTCCATTGATAAGCGTGATTACGAGTAATTTGATTACATTTTAGGATATAGTGAAGAGTAAATCCCAACTTTTTTATTATATTATATTATACTGAGCACGACATGTGATATCGCGCCCACCTGATAACCAATGGCCGATATCAGTCTCTACCATGCTGGCCTATAAGAAGATTTTAACACTTAGCTTGAAGGACTATAGGTTACAGAGTTGGGGAAACACACTGGCTGGGAGAGCATTCCACATCTACAGCGTGCGACAGATATAATAGTCTCCAAATTTATATGTACGCTACGGTATGGGGGTGGATATTTAGTCCTGTGCGTGTGGTTCGGAACACTTACCCTGGTATAGCTTGAGAACGCTCAGAGGCCACGTCTCGGCGAATCTGCAGCCATTCGAGAGTTTTAGACACTGTGGTGTCGTCCACTATCCGAATCGCTCGCCATACTAAAATGCAGTACCTACTACCTATACCAAATTCATTTTAGAAGTGTGTATTATCAAGATGATGGTTCTATCATTAACCAACTGATTTGCTCATCACATTTATCTATTGAACTAGACGCAAACAAGATAAGTCCTTACCTCGAGAACTTCTGATCAGCCAAGTGCTTCACACGATAAAACTGTTTCTTCATGTCCGCACACTTGTTCCAGACGCTATGACTCACACAAATGAAAATTAATAATTAAACATTTCAGTTGTTTCGGGTAGTACTGATCGAATGAGTGAGTGTAAACAGCAGATAAGTATATCTGCAGCTGATTGCGATATGCGGAGTGAGATAGTCGCGAGGTGTCCGCCATTACTGCTCATGATCTAGATATATTATTGTTATATCAATAACATATGTTTTTCTTTTGTTTCAGTTTTATACTCGACCAGTAAATATACAATCTGCTTGCTATTGTAACACGTTTTATAATCGCCTTGTCATCATTCATTTGTTCGAATGATAGTGGAATGGGGTAACTATTGGTAGGTTGTATATTTTATTGGTAGGGTAGGTTAGGAACTAGCGGCCTAGCGACCTTCAGGTAAGCGGGTAGGCTGGGAACTAGCGGCCTAGCGACCTTCAGGTAAGCGGGTAGGTTAGGACTAGCGGCCCAGCGACCTTCAGGTAAGCGGGTAGATTAGGAACTAGCGACCTTCAGGTAAGCGGGTAGGTTAGGAACTAGCGGCCCAGCGACCTTCAGGTAAGCGGGTAGGTTAGGAACTAGCGGCCCAGCGACCTTCAGGTAAGCGGGTAGGTTAGGAACTAGCGGCCCAGCGACCTTCAGGTAAGCGGGTAGGTTAGGAACTAGCGGCCTAGCGACCTTCAGGTAAGCGGGTAGGTTGGGAACTAGCGGCCTAGCGACCTTCAGGTAAGCGGGTAGGTTAGGAAAACCGAAATAAGAACACAAATTGTATGTAAGCAGTATAATTTTTTTTTACAACAGAAGCTTATATACTTGTAGTATGATAAAAACGCATATCACATAAAACGACCGTAAACACTATATAACATACCTAAATATATAATATTCACTGAACGTGACGCCACAACTATCCAATATGGCGACCTCCACTCGTAAACACTTTCTGCACACATTAAATACAAATAAAATCCAAGTGTTTTAGTAAATAAATAATGTGGAGGTCAAATGTTATAGGTTTGTGCACCAGCACTTTGCCCAGAGCACCATCCTTTACCCGAAACATGTCACTGTGCCCGGATCACATCGTCACTGTGCCCGGATCACATCGTCACTGTGCCCGGATCACATCGTCACTGTGCCCGGATCACATCGTCACTGTGCCCGGATCACATCGTCACTGTGCCCGGATCACATCGACTTTGCCCGGAGCCATCGTCCTTTAATTCCTAATATCACTAATTTGTATGCGTTTACCTACAGCTTTAATTTGGGTATAAAAATATAAGTCGGCATGATATGTGTTCGACCAGGAGTGGCGCGGGACAGATTGATATCACATTTACTTAATACTAAAATTCGAATAATAAATAATGTATCATAATAGTGTCTCCTCTCCGCTAGTCATTCTACATTTGTATATATCGTCATGATCGTAGAACAGTGACGGATCTGTTATATTTAAAATTTTCATGGCGGCCATTCAACTGTCATTTCGACTGTTTGTCACTTCTTAAGTCTCATAATAAGTGCAAACCTTCTAGATTTCATTTTGGAACCCTTTCTAATATTTGCACTATAAATTACAGACCACAAACAATACAAAACTATATATAAATATATATGCAAAATTATGGGTATTTTTTTAAATCCGACACTGTTCTACGATCATGACGATATGTTAGTCCACGTAATCGTGATTAACTCTTCGCGCATCGCGCTTCATAGGGGAAACAATACACGAACCAGGCGCAAGCAAGAATCGTCCCAGCCTCTCGAACCCAAACTCCTAGATGTCCACTGTTGGAGAAAGGCCTTCCAGAAATTAAATTTTGGCCTACATTACATTCGTCACGCGCTGGCCAGACGGGACTTTGATAAGGCGGCCATTTTGTAAAACAAATAGGTTGTGGACAGTTTTATGTACGAAAAATGCAACCATTAACCAATGGGTTGCTGTAGCAGCAGCGATCTACTTGGCGCTGCGCTCGTACGGTTCACATGGACAGGCCTCACACCCGCATCGCCCCGAGCCGCGCGCGAGGCGGAGAGCTCGCACGGTTCACATGGACAGGCCTCACACCCGCATCGCCCCGAGCCGCGCGCGAGGCGGAGAGCTCGCACGGTTCACATGGACAGGCCTCACACCCGCATCGCCCCGAGCCGCGCGCGAGGCGGAGAGCTCGCACGGTTCACATGGACAGGCCTCACACCCGCATCGCCCCGAGCCGCGCGCGAGGCGGAGAGCTCGCACGGTTCACATGGACAGGCCTCACACCCGCATCGCCCCGAGCCGCGCGCGAGGCGGAGAGCTCGCACGGTTCACATGGACAGGCCTCACACCCGCATCGCCCCGAGCCGCGCGCGAGGCGGAGAGCTCGCACGGTTCACATGGACAGGCCTCACACTCGCATCGCCCCGAGCCGCGCGCGAGGCGGAGAGCTCGCACGGTTCACATGGACAGGCCTCACACCCGCATCGCCCCGAGCCGCGCGCGAGGCGGAGAGCTCGCACGGTTCACATGGACAGGCCTCACACCCGCATCGCCCCGAGCCGCGCGCGAGGCGGAGAGCTCGCACGGTTCACATGGACAGGCCTCACACCCGCATCGCCCCGAGCCGCGCGCGAGGCGGAGAGCTCGCACGGTTCACATGGACAGTCCTCACACCCGCATCGCCCCGAGCCGCGCGCGAGGCGGAGAGCTCGCACGGTTCACATGGACAGGCCTCACACCCGCATCGCCCCGAGCCGCGCGCGAGGCGGAGAGCTCGCACGGTTCACATGGACAGGCCTCACACTCGCATCGCCCCGAGCCGCGCGCGAGGCGGAGAGCTCGCACGGTTCACATGGACAGGCCTCACACCCGCATCGCCCCGAGCCGCGCGCGAGGCGGAGAGCTCGCACGGTTCACATGGAAAGGCCTCACACCCGCATCGCCCCGAGCCGCGTGCGAGGCGGAGAGCTCGCACGGTTCACATGGACAGGCCTCACACCCGCATCGCCCCGAGCCGCGCGCGAGGCGGAGAGCTCGCACGGTTCACATGGACAGGCCTCACACCCGCATCGCCCCGAGCCGCGCGCGAGGCGGAGAGCTCGCACGGTTCACATGGACAGTCCTCACACCCGCATCGCCCCGAGCCGCGCGCGAGGCGGAGAGCTCGCATGGTTCACATGGACAGGCCTCACACCCGCATCGCCCCGAGCCGCGCGCGAGGCGGAGAGCTCGCACGGTTCACATGGACAGGCCTCACACCCGCATCGCCCCGAGCCGCGCGCGAGGCGGAGAGCTCGCACGGTTCACATGGACAGGCCTCACACCCGCATCGCCCCGAGCCGCGCGCGAGGCGGAGAGCTCGCACGGTTCACATGGACAGGCCTCACACCCGCATCGCCCCGAGCCGCGTGCGAGGCGGAGAGCTCGCACGGTTCACATGGACAGGCCTCACACCCGCATCGCCCCGAGCCGCGCGCGAGGCGGAGAGCTCGCACGGTTCACATGGACAGGCCTCACACCCGCCTCGCCCCGAGCCGCGCGCGAGGCGGAGAGCTCGCACGGTTCACATGGACAGGCCTCACACCCGCATCGCCCCGAGCCGCGCGCGAGGCGGAGAGCTCGCACGGTTCACATGGACAGGCCTCACACTCGCATCGCCCCGAGCCGCGCGCGAGGCGGAGAGCTCGCACGGTTCACATGGACAGGCCTCACACCCGCATCGCCCCGAGCCGCGCGCGAGGCGGAGAGCTCGCACGGTTCACATGGACAGGCCTCACACCCGCATCGCCCCGAGCCGCGCGCGAGGCGGAGAGCTCGCACGGTTCACATGGACAGGCCTCACACCCGCATCGCCCCGAGCCGCGCGCGAGGCGGAGAGCTCGCACGGTTCACATGGACAGGCCTCACACCCGCATCGCCCCGAGCCGCGCGCGAGGCGGAGAGCTCGCACGGTTCACATGGACAGGCCTCACACCCGCATCGCCCCGAGCCGCGCGCGAGGCGGAGAGCTCGCACGGTTCACATGGACAGGCCTCACACCCGCATCGCCCCGAGCCGCGCGCGAGGCGGAGAGCTCGCACGGTTCACATGAAACTAGACACGCGGAATCGGAATCTAAAGTCGAGGACCGTCATTTAAACCTAAAATATTATTTCACTAATCCTAAATTATTAGTGTCAAGTTGCCGTTACAAAACATTGCTCGTTTTAAATTAACAGTAGCGATGCCGAACTATCGATAGCTGACCTCCAAAATCAGATTGGATATCGATATTTTGAATAGTATTAAAACTTACCGCACTATCCTAATAGTTTCTATAACGAGTTAACTTTACAGACATACGAGTACTTCTCCCGAAGTTGTTACTATTATCCAGCATCAGTTGAGCGCTGTAAGACACCATATACTCGCGCTTAAATCCAGACGTAGAATCGCTGATGTGATGTATATGATGAACCTGCTTAATGGCTCGATTGATTGTCCCGAGTTGCTCAGTAACATTGGTTCGCAGACAACCCATCTGTGTGCACACTCACCCCATCTGTGTGCACACTCACCCCATCTGTGTGCACACTCACCCCATCTGTGTGCACAGTAACTACAGACAAAATACTTTTATTATTAGAAGTAGTTGTATCAATGAGATGATTGGTGATGACAATATTGACATTGATATTTTTGCTATGCTAAGCCTTCATCAGTAAGGCGTCTACTTTCTTCTCAATTCTTTACCCCTCCGGCTTCTGTACATTTTTAGGATTTGTTCTTTTTGTTTCTTTTGTGTTTTTATATTTTTGTCAGTGTATTAATGTATTTAGTTACTATAGGCGAAAACTTTTAATTGGCTCATTTTTTATTATATTTATTCATATATATTGTTATATAGCTGTAAGTTTTCTGTAATAAATAAATAAAAATCAATAATATCGATAACCAAAATGTATACAACTATATTGGTGACTTGCAATACTATCGATATTATGAAGGCTATGTACTTTTGTGGTTCCCGACCAGCTGACTAACTTGATAATATCGATTTACCGACAATCTGTAAACATTACTATGGAACATTATTAGGTACGAGTCTCGACACTATGGGACACGACTACACCTGTGGTGCCCACTACCTGTACCGACCTCACTCGTTCTCAGTATCTAATGACTATTCTTATGAGCTACAATATTTAAAACAATCACAACGGTCACGAACTTGTTACCGACCTTACAGAGCCGCCATCTTTATAACTCCACCCGGCGTACTGTACTTCCTCATTATACTGACACAAGCTTAGTACAGAATAGCAGCTAATGTACAATGAAAACTCAGAACCCGGCTTCAAAACCCCGAGTAGAAGAATGGATGTCAGAGCTATTCATAAACGTTAAGCCAATCTCTTCTCCCGATGGACGATGAGAGGTGACAGGGAAGGCGAAGGGGCCAATATATATAACTTTCTTTTTGGTGTGTTAATGAGGTTACTATCAAATTCTAGATACTGCAGTCGAACTAATGAAAATAAACTGCATCTGTATTTTTTTAAATTAAAGTCACCATATTTAAAGTCCAATTTAACGATTTCTATAATTATTGACATTGTAGCACATCATTAAACAAAACAACACCACTTTTGACTAACAATATCCACAATAAACTAATTTACAAAAACAATAACTTGCACCTGACATTTGTTCCTGGAAAATGGCGGGTAATGACCTCGCGGTTAGCTAAACCTGGAAACAGATGTGTTTCGTCACTCGTCAACATTTCTTTATCTGGAACTCCAACAGCACTGACGGCGTCAACACTAAATATAATATTAATGGGTTCACAACTTATACATAAATATATAAACCTACTGTGAAGACAATTAATCCAAAAAAAAATGCATAGGCTAAGAAAATAATAACAGACTAAATTCTGATTTAGCGAAACGTTTATGAATACAGCCAATAGACTTTACTTCAAATAGCCAAATTAAATTCTACACTTAACAATACAAGGCTCGATATACATAATTGTGATATTTATAGTGTTCAGTCTCCAAATAATTGTAGTGATCAGTTAGTGAATCTAACAATAGGGTAGTCAATAATTAGTAATGTCCACGATACATGCAGACATGTAAAGGCGAGTAACATTGCAGATATAACGAGCCAACAGGATTCTTGGAAATACTTTCCGAGGATATTCAGTTGGTTAGTATAATACTATTGTTGCAATAGTTTAATATTAACAAAACAAAAATTCCAAAACGTATTTGGTATGTAAACCTTTTAACATGTACATTAATTTAATTCTAAATTCGCGTCAATATAAAACTGCACAAAGTTTTATTCTAAACTTCGCATAACGTCTCTCGGATTCTAAGCGCTACAGGTCGGTGCTGTCGGGGGCGGGCGGGGGCGGCAGCGCGGGGCGGGGCGGGCGCGCGCGCGGCTCGGGCTCCGTGATGCTGCCCTCCGAGTGCGACAGGTGGCGGGAGAGCGCGCCCCCCGCGCGGTCGCGCCCCCCCTGGCTGAGCGTGCGTTGCACCCCGCCCTCCTCGCCCACGCGGATGACGGTGGGCTGCTGCTTGTCCACGGAGTACAGGTGCGCGGGGCGCTACAGGTCGGTGCTGTCGGGGGCGGGCGGGGGCGGCAGCGCGGGGCGGGGCGGGCGCGCGCGCGGCTCGGGCTCCGTGATGCTGCCCTCCGAGTGCGACAGGTGGCGGGAGAGCGCGCCCCCCGCGCGGTCGCGCCCCCCCTGGCTGAGCGTGCGTTGCACCCCGCCCTCCTCGCCCACGCGGATGACGGTGGGCTGCTGCTTGTCCACGGAGTACAGGTGCGCGGGGCGCTACAGGTCGGTGCTGTCGGGGGCGGGCGGGGGCGGCAGCGCGGGGCGGGGCGGGCGCGCGCGCGGCTCGGGCTCCGTGATGCTGCCCTCCGAGTGCGACAGGTGGCGGGAGAGCGCGCCCCCCGCGCGGTCGCGCCCCCCCTGGCTGAGCGTGCGTTGCACCCCGCCCTCCTCGCCCACGCGGATGACGGTGGGCTGCTGCTTGTCCACGGAGTACAGGTGCGCGCGCTCCAGCTGCGCGGGCAGGCTGGGCGGGCGCAGCGAGGCGGGGCGCGAGGGCACGGCCGGCTTCCCGCGGGGCTCCTCCTCGGCAGCGGGGCCCGGCAGCGAGCGCGGGGCCGCCACCGGCCGCTCCTTCTCCATCTCCTTCTCCTTCTCCATCTCCAAGCTCTGTCTCCTACCCTCGAATAAATTCTCTCTACTCCCGCTTTTGCACGACTCTTCCTTCGACTTGCTCTGTTTGTATGTGGACCTATTGATAGTTTGCACTCCGGAGATTACTCTCCCGGTGTCCGATACGACGGGTCTGGGCGGTTTGGCGGGCTTGTCTCCGATCTCCGGTCGGTCGGGTAGCGAGACGGGGGGTCCGGGAGCGAGCGGCTTGTTCTTCCTCCGAGTGAAGGGCTTGGGGCTGCCCTGCGGGGGACTGGACTGGTCCGAGAGAGAACTGTTGGACTGGGCCTTCTTCATGTCGTCATCTAACAATATGAGACTGGTGTCGTGACTGTTGCTCCTGGAGTGCCGCAGGGGCTCGTCCCCCCCCGGGTGCCCGGTCCGCCGTCCCTCGCACGCGGACTTGCTCATGTTGTGATCTCCGTTCGAATGTTCTCGATTCGGAGCCGCCGTTCGGTCGTCGCTCGGACCGTAGTCGTCGGGATCCGGCAGCGAGTAGTCTTCTCTGGGGTACGTGAGGAAGAAGTCGACGTCCTCCTCGAAGAAGTAGTCGGCGTTGGAGATGAGGAGCTCCACGACGCAGGTGACGGCCGCGGTGAGGGCGGCCAGGTCGGCGGCCAGGTCGGCGCTGCGGAACAGGTTGGGCGCGATGACGATGGCGAGGTTGGCGGGACTCATCCTGTTGCGCCCGCGGTTGTCGGTGAGGGCGGCCAGGAACTTGACGAGGTAGCGCAGGTTGTCCCGCAGCGGGCCGGGCAGGGCGGCCAGCGCGTGCGCCAGCGCGGGCAGGCGGGCGGGCGTGGGGAGCGCGGCGGCGCGCAGCAGGGCGGGGCCCAGCGCGGCGGCCAGCAGCGGCTCGGGCAGCTCGCGCAGGTACCCCTTCAGCACGGCCGCCACCACGTGCGGGTCGCGGTACTCCCGCGCCGGCGGGACGGAGAACAGGCCGGCGTCCAGGGACAGCTTCATGCGCCGGACCTTCGTGCTGCCTGCGAGTGACACAAATAAATTATAGATTCAGTTCAGTAAAGAGATCGAATTAGCTCAGTATACTGGGGAATTGTCTTTAAAAGTTATGAACATTGTGGCAAAAGCCTAAATTTTTTTTTTTTTTAAATTGGTTTTGCCACCGTCTCTACCACACTGAATACCATGCTGTCAAACCTATCCATGTGTACACTCCTAAAATTTTCTTTATGCTTTGAATGCATAAAAAAAACTATCCAAAAAATTTGGTAAAATTATTACACAAATAATTAAATTGAAAGAGTGCAGGACAAATATATTTTGCTTATTTAACTGATTCCATAGTCTAGCAGTAGCACGTCTGTGGATTTAGACTTGAAGGTAACGGATTCGATTCCCGGTTGGGACACAATAAATCATTTTATTTATTTATGATATTTCTCTAGTTTGGTGTGCTAAAGACATCAAAGGGCTTGCCACTTGTGATGATGGCCCCATGGCTAAATTATATTATGCTTCTTCTACAAAAAAAGCTTGGTTTCTGACTACCCCGGAAGGCATGACCACATAATGATTATAAAATAAAAATTAAACCAGGCATCCGCTTTTTGTATATGTCACATACAAAAAGTATAAAAAGGCTTCAACGCTCAAATGCTCTGAGAAAACAAAATAATGTATACAACGACATGTTCTCCAACTACACTTACTTCCTGTAATTCTGAAGACGCCTTCTTCATTGAGTCCCAGTTCCAGCAACATGCAGACGCATATCTCTATGGGGAACGCTATCCTCCGGCCCGTCACTCTTAGGTGCTCTTCTAGGGGATACCCAAATACTGGCTTCACGGCACTGTTATCTGAAAAGGAAACATACATCTCATGTGAAGTGGAAAGGTAATCAGAAATGGTGCATATCTTGTGGTATTATAAGTGTAGTTTTGTGTGGAATTATTATTGTGTAAATCATGTAGGTTTTTTAAAAAAATATTATTTTATGTTTGTATTGTAACGCACTGCTCTACATTTAAGTAAGGTTGTGTAGTGTCATGGCATTCTACCTGGTAGAATGCTGTGAAATTATGTAGCCTAATATTATAGTATACTTATTGTAAATTTGCAAAATACATTTTTTTTGTCCTATGACTAATTACTGAAAATAAATGAATTGAATTGTAACAGATAGACAACAATAAACAAGCTACAAGCATAGTAAGACGGCCGAGGTTACCAGACAATTTCAGACAACACTAACTCAGATATTGAGAAGTAACATGTGAGAATGACAAACTATGTTATAATGGCTGCTTAAGCTGTGATGTGAATCTGTTTAATTACATAGGTTGTTGATGATGTTTAATATTATCTTCACAGTTTTTGTCGGCCTAGAAGTTGTTGTGTCGGACACTCACTGATGATCCTCTCGAGCTCGGGCACGGTGTCCTGCAGGAAGTGCAGTGCGGACTCGTGGTAGGCCCGCTGCAGCTTCACGTACTGCAGCAAGGTGTGCGCCAGCTGGGTCTCCTTGGCCACCAGAGAGAACAGGTCCGCGGCCAGGCAGTCTCGAGCCGCCTCCACCTTGCTGGCCGCCTCCTCCAGCTCGTCCCGCGCAGAGATCAGCTTCACAGGGTTCTGCTCTATTTGCCTCTCCAGGTGCTGCAACAGTAACCACCTTACTTCACTTAACTGTCACATAACCATGTTAAAGACACCTACTGTCAGATAATCAAATGCGTGAGACAACCCAGCTAATAGTTGAAACAAAATATAGTTGGTGATGTTCCCATTACACCAGTCCAGGCCCAAAAAGATCTTGGTATCACAGTAACTGCCAATCTAAAATGGGCTGAACATATAGATTGTAATGCGAGCCAAGTTAGTCCATTATGCAATTAAGAGATCCTTCCAGCAAGTCAACCCCAACACTTTTATAAAATTATATAAGACCATTGTCAGAATATGGTTTTCAAGTATAGAATCCATACTTCATAAAAGACATAGAAATTCTTGAAGACGTACAAAGGCAAGCAACTAAACTTCCACACTGCTTCACGAAGAAGTTCTATGATGACCAGAGACTTAGATATATAAAGCTGACAAGTCTCAGAGATTGCAGAATGAGGGGAGATATAATTGAGACATTTAAAATTCTAACAGGAAGATATAACTGCTGTCAGCAATAACTGCTGTTAGCCAAAATGTTTAAGTTTAACACACTGATATTTCCCCATCGTGATCACGGAATGAAATTGATGAGAAAATCCAGCTATATAAATGTGAAATATCACTTTATGAATAATAGAGTTGTAAATATGTGGAACGAAATACCAGAATCAATATGTCTTGAAGTCCCCAACTGTAAACACTTCTAAAAACAAACTGGACAAGTGGCTAGTGACAATAGCTGTAGACTATGGTGATAACTGACTATTTTATGAACTTTACACCAGTACTTGATATAGGTATATCAGCAATGCGCTGCTAGCCTATTAACCAATAATAATAATAAATTATATCTTGAATAAATTTTAAGGCTAACGCTGGGTTTGGACCATTCAAAGCAAAATTTTAAGGGCATGTAAACTGTTTAGAGATTGTGCTTGTAGTTGATCCGGATTAGTGTTTCCGACAAAGAATAAAGGATATTTGTACTAGTCAAATTGTTGATGTCGACCAATTAAACAAAGAACATTTTGTGGTTATTTCCAATAAAAATACATCAAATCAAATTAAAACTATGCCGTGGCATCTGCCAAGCTTGCTTTCCATGCACCAGCGTGCATGTGTGAATAACTTGCTTAGCCCACAGAAAAAGTAATGATACGACCGCCCTCTCCGTTCTTCTCAGAATAATCAACTCATTATCCCGTCTCATAGTTCTAGCAGATATTCAGATTCGTTCACTGTGTCATCCGCTCGCCAATGGAACAGGCTCCCACTGACGATCAGACAGGCTCCCTCTGTTCATATTTTCAAACGTTTACTTACCACCTACTTTCTAAACAAGCAAAACAGTGTTTCTTAAATTAATATTACATTTTATTTTTGTGTTAATTTATATATATTTTTTTTAATTTATCATTTACTGTTTATTAGTGTGTAGGCTTATTTTTAGCTTTTTATAGTTATATGTATGTATTCATGTATTTATTTATTCTTATATGTATTATTAGTATGTAGTTTATAATAATAAATTTGCACCCATGCATAGTTTCTCCACACTCCCAAAGGTTGGTTGTTAGAAAATGCCTGGCCATTAAGCCCGCCTATGTACAATTTTAGTGCAATAAAGTATATAAAATAAAATAAATAAATAAATAGGAACTGATAACATTGTAGGCATCATTACTGAGGGAGGCGTACTTGAGTACTAACTGTATACACATACATGATATCTGTTGGCTGCAGAGTCCTTGTCACTGATCATACGGGAGAGGTTCTTCTTGGCCTTCAGAATGGCCGGCACATCCTGGTCGGCGATGGCAGTAAGGGGGGCACACACTAGGTCTTCCACCTTCAGCTCGTGCTCCACCATCTCGTTGGCCAAGTACTTTTCACTGTTCCCTGGAAAACAAACATCTCTCACTGTATTACTGTTTTTGCAACAGCAACATGAAACAACAGCTGACAAGATATGTTAACTTTGAAATGATTAGCTAATGTCAATAGTGAGTTATAGTTTTTTAAATATGCATATGAAATTACCTTACTGTGGGAGCATTGTTTCTCCGGGCATTTCTTATGAGTTTGTCAGTTGTTTAAAAATATTTGGATTTCACACTATCTGCAGTGATGATTATTGGTTGCAAGTGATGTGAATACCAGTTAGTGTGCAAACTCTTTGTGACTTCCATATTTACGCATCATATATAATTATTCTATAGTAGTGAATGTGTAAAAGTGACATAAAAAATATATATTGTAACCTCATTGTTGATGATATGGAACAAAATACCAGAAGACATATTGAGGTCCCCAACTGTAAACACTTTTTAAAACAAACTGGACAAGTGGCTAGTGACAATTGAAATAGACTATGGTGATAACTGACTATTTAAGAAACTTTACACCAGAGCTTGATATAGGCATATCAGCAATGTGCTGAGAGCCTATTAATCAATAATAATAATAATGATATTTTTATTTATTAATAATAGGGTTGTCAACAGCCATAACAACATGCATTTGTACCTAAGGTTAAATCAAAAGTCTGATACTGCGCCTATTATAGGCGACCACTACATGCTATAAGACAACAATTAAACAATAATCAAGTCAACAATGATCTAAAAACAAAAATAATCTAAGAAATTTGACTGTTCCAAATGTATATTGTATATTTTTTTAAAACTATACAATATTATTATATAACTAAAATTATTTAAAAAACTAAAATTTAAAATGAAAAATCTAATCAATATATAATAAAAACAACCAATTTCCATGATTACTTCAAGGTCAGAACATACAATACAGACAAGGATTTTATTGAAATTTATAATATTAGTATGATATTAAAATGTTTACTCAGATAATACATACCACATTCACATAAAATAAACTTTAAGATACTGGCGTCATCATCAAAGTTCCCGGCCTCTGTCATGGACAGGCCCAGCATGTACTCTGGAATCTTCTTGAGCCTCTTCTCTCTGGCGGCCGGGTCCTGCCCCAGGGTGCTGCCAGCGCCGGTGGACAATCTCTTGCTGACCAGCTGCAAGGCATTGCGCAAGTGCTCCACCTTCCTGTCCGCCAACAACAGCTCATCTGACAGGGCCTCACCCTTCCCCGATCTACAACAAGAACACTTCCATTCACAATAAGCTAACCTATGTCAGTACATCTAACAATCTTTTGTATATTTGTTTAACATCTGTTTTATCAAATTTAACTCATTTAGTTATTTTTTAGATTTCAAACGCTCCTCAGAGATGTGTCTGATCGTGATGCACATGCTGTGCATTTCAAATTTGTATACCCTAATAAATAGTTAGATATTGTACTTACATTTATTTTTACCCCGAGCCCTACCATAGTTATTTATTAGGTAACAAGCCTAAACTATAACAATAGTTTTATAGTTTACACAGGTACTTCATTTACAACCTGTTCTAGGAATTCTTTATCTTTCAATTACCTACTTGTACACCTAAATAGTAGTTTCTCACAAGACATTCAACAATCTTGTTTGGTACAGTGGTGTCTTAAAGTTTTCTTACTATAAATTAGGAGGACAACAGAAAGCAATTGTTCTAAATTACAATAAATTGAATCTTATCTTGATATAAGATAAAAGATGTACTTTACCTAGAAAATGTTTGATCCGCTAGCTGCTTTACACGATAGAATTGTTTCTTCATTTCGCTAAATTATATTTAAAATGAGTAGTATTTACAAGGTCATTAAACTCTGTCGCAAAACCATAAAAATACAAGATTCTTGCTAAAAAAGAATAAACATAATGTCGGAACGTCTATGAGATCATCCTGTTACAAACAAGATCATACAACACACACTCAATACACTATTGTAAGGCACTATCATTAATGCATAATCGTATTCAGTATTATACTCATTTATTTTTACATCCCGAAGTATTACTACAACCACAGTGAAAAGAAGGAACGGAGAAAATAAATTCTGCAGCAAAATAATGGCGAAGAATAGACAAGATTGTTTTTCTTTTTTTTTTGGTTCTCTTCTCCCGATGGATGATGAATGAGATGATAGGGAAGGCAAAGGGTCTAGCCCATACAGCCAAGTCTGACGTAATATATCTTTCTTTTTAATGAGTTAATGAGGTCATCATCAAATTCCAGATGCTGCAGAATTTGATGCTTTTCTTGGAGTTTTCGCAGCACCATAGCTCATACACGTCGGGTAAAATATGGGAGTTGACAGCGCGGGAAAACCGCAAAAAATAAACTGCAACTTGTGCCCCATATTTAAAGTCCAATTTATCGTTTTCCATAATTATTAACAATGTAGCACATTATTAAACAAAACAACACCACTTTTGACCAATAATATCCACAGTAAATTAATTTACAAAACAAAAACTTCCACTTGACACGTCCACGCAAAATGGCGCGAAGAACTCCGTCTGTGTTTTTCTTTCATATCTGTACTCTGATGATGGAGATAGGGAAGGAAGATCTAGCTCATACAGCCATGTCTTTCGTAATATATTTTTTCTTACTTATGGATTAATGAACTTTTCATCAAATTCCGGATATTACATAATTTGATGCTTTTCTTGGAGTCACTCGCAGCATTGTCTGTGAAATACATCGGGTATACGAGAGTGCATGCAGCGTGACAACCGCAAAACCGAAATTGCTACTTGTGCGGCATACATAGAGTCCAATTTATCGTTTTCCATAATTATTCACATTGTAGCACATAAATAAAGGAGCACAAGTTGCAGTTAATTTTTTGCGGTTTTCCCACGCTGTCAACTCCCATATTTTACCCGACGTGTTTGAGCTATGGTGCCGCGAAAACTCTAAGAAAAGCATCAAATTCTGCAGCATCTGGAATTTGATGATAACCTCATTAACTCATTAAAAAGAAAGATATATTACGTCAGACTTGGCTGTATGGGCTAGACCCTTTGCCTTCCCTATCATCTCATTCATCATCGATCGGGAGAACGGAAAAAAAAAGTGATAGATGTCAAATATTGTTTGTTTACAATTTGGTTGGTTCATAGTTCATATGCGTATTTATTTAATTTTTTAATTAAATCTCGATTTATGTAATTTATGTTAATTATACCCGTTTTTCCCCCGAAGGGTAAAAAACGGTTATTTGGGTTTCAGCCGAAAGGCTTGACCCACCAGAGATTAACTTCTTGAACATCAGCGCCATCTGGTAAATTTACGGGGAATCACATGCTTTTTCCCTGGCAACCCCGTGTCGATAATGGAATGGAGGGTAGGAAAGGTTATATAAGTCAGCGCTGCAGGTATTTTCTTCAGTACTTTTTGTTCTGTAACGAACTTGGCGCCGACAAGGGCGTAAAGCGGTGGGTCAAGCCTTTCGGCTGAAACCCAAATAACCGTTTTTTACCCTTCGGGGGAAAAACGGGTATATTTAGGTGTTCGAGCCTTCAGGCTTGACCCACCAGAGACGTGTTTACTATCTGTTGGCGCTGACATTATTTATCGTACTGTGACTGATTTAATTTAAATTATAGTCTTCAAAGAAAAGGAAAACGAATATAGTTGTTCTAAAAAAAAAAATATGAATAAAGACGTTATAGTTCGCCTATGTACTAGAATTTGTAAATGAAATAAAGAATTTACATTATAAAATGAACCAATACTTCACTTAACAATGATGGGAGTTATTACTACATTACTTAATATACTTATGGGTTACTAAAAGGTCTATGTTTAGGTTCTTTTTGTAATATGATATTATCTCTACTTTTTATCCAGTGATCAAGGTGTCTGCACTTCGTCTATGCACATGGATTGATTGTTTTTTTTTTTTATTATTAAAAAACAAAAATACATTTGGTTTTAACAAAATATTACATTTGATTTTTATTGTTTCATTACCCATTTCAGTCCTGTCTAACTGTCAAAATGTAGCATTTTCGATTGGGCATTCCGGCCATAACGTAAAATAACATAACATAACAAGGACATAAAATAAACGAACGTGAATGCGTCCGTCGAGTCGACCGTGTCGCCGGACAATTAATAATAATAATAATAACTTGAAGCAGGCTAGCAAACATATTGTTTACTATTATATAATTTACTTTAATAATAATGCCAAGTGTAAAATTATTGGTGAGATCTCTTATTCACGAGATATACTTAATTCAATTATCAATAGGTGGACTTAAAGCTAATAACCGCTTTTTCTGCTGGTAGACACTTTGGGCTCGCTGATTTATTCGCATAGCAAGATCTTAAAACAAGGTTTATCTGGCACTGTCTGATTTATGTCAGTGCAGGAATTGTAACGAGCTAGCTATTAAAATTTTCTTTACCTAAAGATGATCACTGCTTTTGTGCAAATGTTATATTTAACGATTAGATTTGTGAAACTGTATAGTTCTGTATGATTTTTTGCTGTTTTCTGACCAAACGGAATACTTTAATTTCAATAATATATATATATATATACTCGTATATATATAATTACTTTGTTTTAGCGATAAGTATAGGATATTAGAAATCGGGCTATATGAGTTGGTGTTGTATGTAAAATCATTCTGTCCACTGAAATTATTTTCTATTTTGTTGGGGAACCTTCTATAAGATTGTCACTACAAACTAATATTTTCCAGACCGGCAAAGGTATACTTCTCCAGGAGCTCAGTTCGTTGTGAGATCCTGAATGTGTGTTCGTATGTTTCCGGTTCAAATTTAACTACCGCTTGTTTTTTTTTTTTTTTATAATTCTGGCCTTTAATTGCTTTGTTCCACACCATGCTACTAAAGTAACTATTTAGATGTTAAAGAAACCTCGGAATCAGAGTAGGAGAAAACATCCGAGCGGGGTTGAATGACCATGGTCGACTAAAGGCGTTCCTTAATTTGTTGTTTCGATCCCTCAAGTCTTCGTATATATTGGTACTTAGGGTACTTATAAGATTCCAATAAATTGATATTAAATAATAATTACACTAAAAGTTATATTATATTTAAATATATTATAAAATAAATAGGTTCGGATTATGTACATAATGTACCCACATTTTTTGCATGACCATGATAGATTAACATGATATAATTATTGTTACATACTAGATACTACATATAAAAAGGGCAATGTATGCACTATATATATATTTATTCTTTTAGGCAAATAGGTATTTCTGTGGAGTCCCTAATTTGTGGGATAAAACTGCGCGGATAGTTTGACGTCATTCCTGATGAGACTTCGGTCTTGATGACCTGTCTGCTATGCCACTGTATTTTCTCGGTACTATATATACTTGGGTTATATACCTAGTTATTTGTTTTTGTGACACATGTCTAAAGTTTACGATGCTAAATCCACCGGTTTTATTGGCCTTGTTTCCATATATAAGAAAATTGTCTGTTATATAACTTTGGTGTTTTCCCTTTAGTTGTCAATTTTCTTTACTAATAAGATAGCGAATAAAGTACAGGTATCATTGAATTGTGTTTTTATGATTATAATGCAAACTTTTACATTATCCATCAAACTTCCGTAAATTCTTGTTGTTTATTATTTCTGTCTAGCTTATATCTGACGCGATGTTGCAGTTATGAATGTTGTCGAAACTAGCAATTGAGTCCCACATTCCAAACCTTTAACCCACTATCATATTTCTGTTGTTGGTTTGGAAAGACTAATTGGAATTTTTGAGTTTAGTGAGGCTTACACGCTGTGATCATGAATTTTTCTTTAATAAAAATCCATGAGTAGCAAGAAAAATATTTTTGAAAGCTATAGGAAGTAAGTTCCTCTTCAAACTAGTTCCACTTATTTTTATTAACGAGTTATTTAATTGTATCCTTAAGTTTATGATATTAACGGATGCTTAATACTTTATTTATATGTTAAATTATTTGATCTAACTTTCAAAGATGCTCGGCATAATCTTTAATTGTTAGATTAATCTCATCGAGATCCCGGCTAGGATTGGTTCGGACTTTTACAGTCTAGCAAACGCCTACTGTTAGTGTAGTTGTAGTAATTTTATAAGTTTACTTAAGAGCGCAGAAAACTGCAGTTGTTTTAAAATTCCCTTAAACGATTGGAGTTTTTAAGCATCATTACCTCTCTTTACCTATCATTGGCACTTATGCCACAGTCCTTGTTATTTGTTGGTATTGTGTAGTAACTATTAAGTCCATCTTAGTGATTTTGGGTTCCGATCGGCCTTAAAATACATAGAAACAATAAAATATGTATTCTGATTAAAGCGTATTGGGCTGTCACGTACTGGACATTCTTTGGTTTAATTAAGTTTAATTAATAATAATTAGCCTCCGCTATTTGTGAGGAGTTTTCTTCTTAATATTATTAGCCGGTAATGCTAGATTATATAGCTTGATATGCATAGATTCTCTATGGATGGCCGTCCCTTTCTGACGCCTCTTCAGTTTATTCTACGACAGAGTTTAAGAGATTATGATATGGTTTCTATGGCCTCGTCCTGGGTTGCTGTAAGTCCCATTAAAGTTTTTTGAACGTAGAGTCTCCAATACAATAGGTGAGGACCGACTGCCTCATCGCGATAGATTTACTTTTGATTGTTATGACAGCTTTTATGAATGGATCGTATGATTTCGGGTCTTTTATTTTTTATATGTGGTGATATGAATTTTATAAGATCTTCTGTTTTAACTTGGCTTTTATATTAAGAGGTTAGATCACTTCCGAGAAGCTTTGTAAAGATTTGATTATTTACGCAACATGAGAGCCATTTCGTAGGGAATAGTTTATCGATGATTGACTTAATTGCTCCCTCTTCAAGCCTTCCTCGTCAACACTGTCTTTAAGACACAAATCACCCATTAACATGGCCGCAATTTGCAAAGTGGGTAAAGAAGGGATTTATTATTCTGGTAAACCACATTCACACTGCTTTTATCTTACATCTCTTGTTTAATGGTGCAAGTACTCTTGATCATAGCTGTGACATGGCCACTTGAGTGACCGTGCGACATGACGTATAGTTTAATGCAATGTAAGACGCGACATAGCACGTCGCTATGTCATACCATTTTAAGCGTCGCGACCTTACGCGACCTCTAGTTTTATCGATTCCCGAGTCAAATTTGCGTTGCAAAACTTCTGAAAGAAGTAGGTAGGTAGTCGTTTATGGTACGAGTGAGACGACAAATGTTGATTAAGAAATTATTAGTGTTCCGATCAAAGCAATGCTAAGTTGTGTAATCGATAATCCTATCTTACTAGGGGCTTTTGCATATACTAATTTATAATGGACAAAACAAAAATATATATACATATAATGATTGGATGTCTGTTAACAAAAGATGTGGTATCAGCGCTATACGGCGCGACTATACGTCTGTTATATCAATTGTCTGTTGTATCAATTCTTAGTCGAGTTAGATATGTGTCCAGTCGTAACCGTGCTAAAGAAAGTTATTTTATTTTTTGTAGTGATTCGACAAATTTTGATTCATATATATATTATTTTTTTTTTCGAGCTATGCATTAAGTGTGAGCAACATACTGCACCAAACAGTGTGCGTGATATCCCTGTTTAGCACTTTAATATGCATATTAATAATAAATATTCTGTTGGTACCTCATCTTGCATCCATTTGATACTTTGACTTTGCATCATTTTGATATAATGTTTGGTACTGTGCTTTCTTTCGCTTTATTTTGATGTTGATACTTACATGTTAGTTCACGCGAAGCGACCATAAGTCAGTTCTGATTCTATCAATTCTTATTCGAATTTTAGGTACGTTGTGTCATAACAGTGCAACTTCTAAAAATAAGAAGTAAGTAGTCGTTCGTAGTGAGACGACAAATGTTGATACGGAAATTATTTTTTCCGATCAATGCATGAGCTGAAAACCACATGCTGCACCGGATAGCGTGAGTGATTTCCCTAACTAACTAGGTACACTAGATATACTTATTCACAATCTTACCTTGGATACTTACTAATTTAAAATCAATGATAATATCAAATCAAAATTGATGCTATATTTCATACATGTCGCTTAGATTTGATACGACATTTGATGCGACATTTGATGCGTCACTTGATACGACGTCGTATCAATTTGATACGACATTTGATGCGACATTTGATACGACATTTGATGCGACACTTGATACGACATTTAATACGACATTTGATGCGACATCTGATACGACGCTTGATGCGACATTTCATGCGATATTTGATACGACATTTCATGCGACATCTGATACGACATTTCATGCGGCATCTGATACGACGTCTGATGCGACATTTGATACGACGTTTGATGCGACATTTGATACGACATCTGATACGACGTTTGATGCGACATTTCATACGACATTTGATGCGTCGTTTGATGCGACAATTCATACGACATTTGATACGACATTTCATGCGACATCTGATGCGACATTTGATACGACATCTGATGCGACATTTGATACGACGTTCGATGCGACATTTGACGCGACGCCATAGCGCATTATTTTGATAAAACAATTCGCATCAGTTCATGCGGCGCGACCGTATGTCAGTTCTAATAGTATCAATTCTTAGTCGAATTAGATACGTCGCGCCGCAACGGTGCAACTTCTAAAAGAAGTAAGTCGTTCGTAGCGAGACGACACGTGTTGATTCGGAAATCAGTTTTCCCGATCAATGCATGAGCTAAAAGCAACATGCTGCACCGATAAGTGTAAGTGATATCCCTATCTAACTAGGGACACTTACATACATATACTAATTTATAATCTTACCTGGATTTAAGATGGCTGAAAAATAAAAATGATTACTACCGATGACGCTGAGTTTCAAAAACGTACTGAAGAAAATACCTGCAGCGCTGACTTATATAACCTTTCCTACCCTCCATTCCATTATCGACACGGGGTTGCCAGGGAAAAAGCATGTGATTCCCCGTAAATTTACCAGATGGCGCTGATGTTCAAGAAGTTAATCTCTGGTGGGTCAAGCCTGAAGGCTCGAACACCTAAATATTTATATTAATTGACTCCGGTACAATGTACAGTATAACTGTATATCACTTTAACAAAACCTATAGTATAGTAGCAACATGTTTAGTCGACTTATGCGAGTTGGTGGTAGTGGGAGGCAATTACGACATACCACTGTTTACTTGAGTGTTGTTGTACAATAGAAATCAGTTCGATAAGAGAAGGGCCGGTGCGCGGTCGCCACTCACACCGACGACGTTAAACTTGTTTTTGTCAATAAACATAACAAGAGTCAGTTTCACGATGGAACGCAAATTCGTTAACGTAATATTGTTAGGGTTCGGGTTTATGTTCGTGTTCACGGCATTCCAAACGATGGGCAATATAGAAGTAAGTATAAATATTACAGAGTATGTGATGTGATGTGTGAATATTTGTTGTCCACTTTTACAATGGCACTATATTCAGATACTTACATTGTTGTAACACAGGATCTTTATCCTCAAACCAACAGGGTAAGCTTTGGTACGTATTAAACCAAGAGATTAACCAAATCTTGAATTAAACAACTTTAAAAAATATAATATATTTAATAGGTACTTGCCAATTTAATAAGTAAATAAATAAATAAAAATAACTTTATTCGAAGTCAAAGAGTTCAAGTTTACATTTTATAAGTAAGTAGTTAGAAGGGAACAATTAAAAAGTTATTTAGGATTGTTCTATATCTTTTGGTCACTTTAACTTAATCACTAGAAAGTCTTATGTTAATACATTTTAAATAATAATACAAGAATTAATAATATAAATGACATCATCCATTTTGGGCTATGTACAATGATAAAATATTGTAAATAGCAGTTTGGATACTTTTATTGATAAGACTGTTGTTAATTTACTATATATTACTGGACAATTAAGTTATTTGAAAAATAAAATATATAGTTTTCATATCAATCAAGTACTTTAGAGCTGGAACTGTCATGATGATATTTAAAACATTTTTCACACCTAAACTATATAAAATTCAGACAATTTTCTACCTAAACTGTAATCTTGTTAGAATAATTTATCTAAAAATGCATATATAACTAATTAGCCAAAATCCCAAGATACAAGATGAATGATGTCATTTAATTTAAAAATTAAGTTTTACCTTTATTGTATAGTTTTATTAATTTAATGTTAATAAAATAGTAACATTTTTTTTTAATCCAATGTTGTATATTGTACAAATCTAATAAAATCATCATGATTTAAAAAGTAAATAATTAATTATTAGTTTTTTTTTAACCAAACTTTTCTCAATTTGGTTGTCAGAATTGTTAAGTAATAACTCAATGTATTTTTTATCTTTATTTAACTAATTGTACTAAAACTAAATAGTTTAAGAATAAAAATTGAACCATTTGGTTTCACCACAAACAAAGTCACTTATATTTGCTTACATATAATTTAGATGTTATGTTCAATTGGTTTTATAATTTGAGTTGAAAGCCTCTAAAATGAAATTTTTGTTTTAAAACAATAATCTATTTATCATATAAAATGTGTTGTTTTAAAATACTCATTTTACAAATAATAATATATTTGTTAATGGAAAAGAAATTACAAACATAAGAGTTGGCAAGTATGACATCTCGTTTGTAACACATTCTAAATTAGGCGAACCTTTATGTCAAATTACCTTATTATAAAAACTACTAAGTATCAATATGTAGTGAACATAAGCACTTGCTGTAGGTAACCTGGAACAAATATGTAGTGAACATAAGCACTTGCTGTAGGTAACCTGGAACAAATATGTAGTGAACATAAGCACTTGCTGTAGGTAACCTGGAACAAATAAGTAATGAAACTGTAAAGATTACAATAATGAGTAGTTTCTACCTGTCACAGATGTAGGTCCATCTCTTCATGTAATTAATTATATTATTGTGATAAGTATATTGTTTCTGTAATTACATTGCTATCATTTGACCCAATTTTGACCCAATCACTCACTTTTCATTCATTGTAATAAAAACAAATGGATTCAACCTAATAAGTAGTTAAGTATAAGTGAGATTACAAGAAACAAAAAGTCAAAAGTCAAACATTACAATCCGTCATACTTATATTTTATGTATTTATAGGCTGAACACAAAGTCCTAGAACTCCACTGTTGGTGATGGGCCTTCCAGAAAATTCTGGAGAGTTTGGCCTACACTCGCCACGCTGGCCAAAGTTGGCTAGATTCTGATGTCACTTTTCTAAAGACAATTAATTAACGATTCTACAAGTTAGTAAAAGTGGAACCGGGACCGACGGCTTAACGTGCTCTTCGGGGCACGGGAACGGTTGGTGTTGTAAGTAAATGACAAATGTACGTAAGAAAAGTGTATTTCTCATTGGTACATGCCGGGGTTCCAACCGATTTTTTTTTTAAATAAAGTGATCTCATAACCGAGCTACCACTGCTCATACAACCGAGCCACCACCGCTTATAAGTTCATATCAAATATTACAATTTATACATTTCTCGATTTCAAAATAGAAGATGGTTGAATATATGTAACTTATTTATTTTGATTTTGGCTACCCTTGGCTAAAATAATAGCTACAAGATCTGAAAACGTTAACGGCTTAACCCAATATTATTTCCATGTTTAGTTTTTATTACCTCTTGGAGTACCAATGTCGCTGTTGTATGAATGTTAAAACTCATTCTCCAGTAACCAGAACTAAAGATATTGTTTTTGCTGAAAGTCGATAAATTACTAATGTCGTTCATTTGGTGCATCAATGACATAGGCACCTAATTACATTTAGTGCATCAATGACATAGGCACCTAATTACCTTTGGTGCATCAATGACATAGGCACCTAATTACATTTGGTGCATCAATGACATAGGCACCTAATTACATTTGGTGCATCAATGACATAGGCACCTAATTACATTTGGTGCATCAATGACATAGGCACTTAATTACATTTGGTGCATCAATGACATAGGTACCTAATTACATTTGGTGCATCAATGACATAGGCACCTAATTACATTTGGTGCATCAATGACATAGGCACTTAATTACATTTGGTGCATCAATGACATAGGCACCTAATTACATTTTATTTCATAAGCAAATTGTGTAAGACTATTTAGAGATCTCGAGATGAGAAACATCGACATAATTCAATTGATTCACTTTACTTTTAAAACTAAGCTGATTGTGATATATATTCAATGAGCCATCGGAAACTTTGATTGCTTTGACGCCATTGTTGCTCCAAATGAGCGATAATTATGATCTTTTACGAAACATTTGGTCATAGATCTAGGTATCTTATAATTAGTAGCTACTGTGTTGGTCTGACATAATGAATATCACTTATTGATAAGAGATAAACTCAAGTATTTATAAGTAGGTCGCGCGGTTTCCTTGCACTTGTATGAACCTGGACTTTATAAGTAGGTCGCGCGGTTTCCTTGCACTTGTATGAACCTGGACTTTATAAGTAGGTCGCGCGGTTTCCTTGCACTTGTATGAACCTGGACTTTATAAGTAGGTCGCGCGGTTTCCTTGCACTTGTATGAACCTGGACTTTATAAGTAGGTCGCGCGGTTTCCTTGCACTTGTATGAACCTGGACTTTATAAGTAGGTCGCGCGGTTTCCTTGCACTTGTATGAACCTGGACTTTATAAGTAGGTCGCGCGGTTTCCTTGCACTTGTATGAACCTGGACTTTATAAGTAGGTCGCGCGGTTTCCTTGCACTTGTATGAAGCCTGGACTTTATAAGTAGGTCGCGCGGTTTCCTTGCACTTGTATGAAGCCTGGACTTTATAAGTAGGTCGCGCGGTTTCCTTGCACTTGTATGAACCTGGACTTTATAAGTAGGTCGCGCGGTTTCCTTGCACTTGTATGAAGCCTGGACTTTATAAGTAGGTCGCGCGGTTTCCTTGCACTTGTATGAAGCCTGGACTTTATAAGTAGGTCGCGCGGTTTCCTTGCACTTGTATGAAGCCTGGACTTTATAAGTAGGTCGCGCGGTTTCCTTGCACTTGTATGAAGCCTGGACTTTCTAAATATATTACTCTTATTCAGAAAACCTCACAAGTTTTGTCGACTCGTAAGTTCATACTTCCTCACCGTCACAGCTAGAGAGTTACAACACGGAGTCCTATACTTCCATTGCAGGAACCCATTTCCAGAACATATAAAAGGAGAATTTGGTCACGGTGAAAAATAAAACGATCCACTTCTGGATTATAATGCACGTGATTGGCTCGTTGGTTGGTTCATTTTTCATTACAGCCCCTAGAACACACTAGACCTCCACTGCTGGAGATGGGCTTTCCAGTACATATATCTGGAGAATTTGGCCTACACTCGCCACTCTGGCCAGACGGGTTGGGGAGAAGAAAGGTATCACAATATTTATACATACAATATACATATATAACATTAATTTATTTATTTATTAAATACTTTATTGCACTTTACTTAAAAGTATGTACAAAGGCGAACTTAAAGCCATTTCGGCTTTTTCTACCAGCTAACCTTTGGGAGAGTGAGACAGTATAAATATGTGGGGTGCAATTCTAACCAATAAACTACATAAATAGTATGAATACATAGACTACATAAATACTCATCAATATATAAGTATTATAGAAGATATACATATATAAGGATAATATATTATTAGGAAGTAGAAATTTGTGGAGTTAAAATATATTGTTCTGCTTGTTTAAATAGAAAGTTTGTTCCACTGGCGAGCAGACGATACGGTAAATGAATCTGAATATCTGCTGGAAGTGTGGGGTGGGATTTTAAGTTGGTTGTTATGAGAAGAACGAAGAAGGCGGTCGTGCGAATCACAAAGAAATTGAAAGTGTGTTTTAAGATAAGAGGGAGCTATAGGGTTGTAAATAATATTGTATAGAAAGTATAGAAGATGTGCTGACCTGCGAAAGCTCGGACACATAAGTTTAGAAGGCGATCCAGTTTATTGAGTAGCTCTTCAGTAAGATCAGGATAGCAGACGTCAGCATAATCTATAATAGGAAGCAGCAGAGATGTGACTAACATTAGCTTCGTCTTGATGGGAATAAAAAACTGTAACCGCTTCAACACGTGCATACTGGCGAATACTTTCCTACTAATCTCGGACACATGGCAACTCCACGACAGATCATTGGACATAAAAAGGCCGAGGTTCTTGACACTTTGACAGAAAGGAAGTGGTATGTTATTAAACAACAACGGAGAAAGAGAATCCAAATCCAATCTGTCCAGCATGTACTCGAGCCTAGGATAATGACCTGCGTTTTACTGGGGTTTACCAAGAGCCCGAGACTATGTGAGCAAACACGCAAAGCCTCCAAGTCCGCGTTCATTTGAAGAATAGCTTCATCAATGGCGTTAAAATGATGTTATTTAACTAATTACAGTATTTATTTTTGTAACCCAGGTACAGTAACACAAGTAGCTTGGTGTGGAGTTCGCAAGTCTGGCGTTACCCTTTGTACACTAACAAACTGTATTATTATAATTAATTACCAAAGTATCGAGCCAACTACCAATCACATGTCGTATCGAGCCAACTACCAATCACATGTCGTATCGAGCCAACTACCAATCACATGTCGTATCGAGCCAACTACCAATCACATGTCGTATCTACTTTTAACAAATAATAACTTTTGTTGATCCTTTCAGAAACAATTCTTAGAAAACTAAATGAGTGTCTTATTTGTGCATATTAAATATTTATATTATCTGGAGCAATGATTGTATCGACCAAACGTACCGTCAATAGGGTTGTGTAATATTAGCTAAACTAATCGAATCATTGTAACTCTTATCTATTTGTTACGACTATTTAATAGCCCCTATATGCAATCGTTTGATTGTCGACATTTGATTAAGGCTGGGATCGATGCTTGAATTTTTTACTTGCTTACCATTTATGCGGATCATATGCCTTACAATCAATAACTTTAGATAAATTTAGTTAAGCGATGTCTTATATTGACTAGGTCCTTGATAGATATATGTATATCCTTGACCCGTCTGGCCAGGGCGTGGCGAGTGTAGGCTAAATTCTCCATTGTTCTGGAAGGCCCATCTCCAGCAATGGAGGTCTGGGACTCTCGTATGTTCTAGGGGCTGTAATGACATTGCATTACAGTAGGTTCTCCAATACACCATGCAAGGACGACTCGGAAACACATACATGTCTTCACGCCAACTCCCTTGCGGGGTAGGCAGAGACATACCCTTTTGTTTCGTAGACTCTTTACTGCACCTTCGGTCAGTGTTTTATATATTTAGTCGTAATTTTTGAGTTTTGGTCTGCAAGAACCTCTTTTACCCAAATCATTCGCATATCTGGTTCGATAATCTTTCGTCACTCGTCCTTTCAACATGCCCGAACCATCGGAACATGCCTTTCCTAATTTTTGTGCCTATGCTTTCTTTTACTCTTTTCCGTTTTTCGTCGTTACGTATGCGGACACTTAATATCTAATCTGTGAGTCAAACAAACTAAATTTTAACTACATTTGTGAAGGAAGAGCAAATTACGAAAACTACATACATGCCCACCTTGTTCCATTCCAATCTCATCAGACTGGACAATTCTCATGGATAGGTGCATTTGAACATCATTATAGGATCCCAGATGGACTATCTGTATTAGCCTATAGGCCAGACATCTTAGTGTTTTCTCGGAACTTGAAAAAAATAATTCTAATTGAACTTACCGTTCCGTGGGAATCAAATATTACAAAAGACCACGACATGAAGTCGAACAAATATTATGATCTCACAGAAAAATGATCAGGAACGGGTTCAAGACTCAGCTGTACGCAGCAAACCCTTCGCACCACTTACTGTAATAATTGGGTCTAAGCTGTTTTGCAGGAGATACATTTATGGAAGACGGCATTAACGGAATCTTACAGTATTTGGTTGGGTAGGGAGAGGAGTAGAATGGTGGATGGTGAGCATCTTGCTTCGCAATAAGTTATGGTCGAAAAAAACCCGAGTCACCATTTTTCTCTTCTTTTTTTCCCACACACGAGGGGCTCGGCACCTGCACGGTGAATCCATGGAATGCTTAGAAATTTGTCTTCTTCTACAATAACTATTAGAATAAAAATGATTGATATAACTAGGTATATTCCTTCCTTACACTTAGCACACCTTAAGTTATCCCAGTACCACGTAGCTCCCCTTTCAGTCAGGCAGACTGAAGACATAATACTACAAATATATTCCCAAAACAAATGTATGTGTAGGTACCTACTTTCTCTTGAATATATGTATTTTGATTATTGTCAGGCGACGTAATATCGTCCTACGCGTGTATTTTATATCTTGGATATATTACGAAAGTGTCTGGACAAAGCACTAAAGAAGATTATGTTGAAATCGAGTTTTACAAACTGGTCTTACTTAAGATATGTCCTCCTGACTATTTATTTTGTTGAAATCCTCGTAACGAATCCAAGACGTCGTAAATCTTTGATCATAATGTTTACCTCCTGCTGTCCAGTTCCACTTACATCATTGTATTATTCATTTCCACATCACATAACAGAACCCAAAGGTTAATATATAAGTGATTCTGTACATTGGCAAAATTTGTAAACATTCTTTAAAACCGATAGGTGTGAAAGAAAAATAAGAAAAAAATAAACCATACAGATATACGTTCTTTTTACAAAAATTATCATTTTTTTGAATTTAATTAGAAAAACAAATGTATATAAATACACAAATAAGATATAACAACCACATTCGAGTGTTGCAAAACTAGGATCAAGAAACTACACCTTCCCTTCCCTTTCCCAAAACTAGGATCAAGAAACTACACCTTCCCTTCCGTTTCCCAAAACAATAAGTTTAACTGCATTGCTCGAAGAACTATCAGAGTTTTTGTAATATGGAGCATAGGTGCGCTTGACTTGAACACTTCGCTTGAGCCGAACAATAGATTAGCATCGCACAATAAATCATCGAATGTCTCACAAATTCTATGCTCAGTGGCTCATGAGCCATTTCTGGTTGAAGTAAAGTAATATCATTAAATAAAATTATTTGGAATGATTCTACTCCTGCTAGTGGAAGACTAAGCTGCCAAGTTGTACAGAGAGTAAGCTGTTAGCAGAAGACCAGTAGATTCCAGTAACGTTGCCGAAGCTGTGACTTACGTGGATATCTAAACGTAATCATTTGGGCAGGGTCAACGCCACGCAGAGTCAAACCAAAATTAGGTCAAAGTATTTATTAACATTTTGATGCATGACCGTGATTTTTATATTTAGTTTTAACCTTTAAGGTTAAGGTTCGATTCCTGGCCGAGAACAAAATTATTTGTCGAGATTGTTACGGCGGAGACAACGACAAGCTTGCTACTTGTACGAGTACGTTGGGTCTCCACTTACCTTCCCAGCGACACGGTTGTAACAATACGAGCACATTTCAATGATATTAGTAGGTTCCGCTATAAAATGTGAACATTTTAAAATATTGAAGCGGAAGAGCTGCGGGCCTGACGCATCTGCTGCAGAGCCGACGTATTATGGATTCTAAAGACCGTGGCGCTAGACCAGAGCAGAGTGGGTAGGAGAGTACTGTAACGGTGTTTGTTTTCAGAAAACCATATTGGACAGTATCGCCCACGATGACCCCACGTTCCTGGGCGACGGGTACACCTCGCTGGCCATCATCTACGCGACGCTCGCCGTCTGCAACTGGCTGGCCCCCTCCGTCATCAGCGTCACCGGGCCGCGCGGGGCCATGCTCATCGGGGCCGTCACCTATCTGTGAGCATACACTAACCCTGAGCGTGTCTCTCTTTTAATCGGATCGAAATGAAAAGTATATGTTAGCAGAATCATACAGTTGGGTAGGGAGGGGAGCACAATTAAACTATATAATACTGTCAACGTAATAAAGCAGAATATATTTATTGTTTATACAAGTACAACAGTTTTGAAATACTTAGAACAGTACATAGTGTTGGTAAACAACACTACTGTCCCCGCGAGGGGGTGAGCATGTGAAGCCGTCGGTCCCGGTTCCACTAATACCAACAATAGGTGTTATGTTTACCAACACTACTGTCCCCGCGAGGGGGTGAGCATGTGAAGCCGTCGGTCCCGGTTCCACTAATACCAACAATAGGTGTTATATTTACCAACACTACTGTCCCCGTGAGGGGGTGAGCATGTGAAGCCGTCGGTCCCGGTTCCACTAATACCAACAATAGGTGTTATATTTACCAACACTACTGTCCCCGTGAGGGGGTGAGCATGTGAAGCCGTCGGTCCCGGTTCCACTAATACCAACAATAGGTGTTATATTTACCAACACTACTGTCCCCGTGAGGGGGTGAGCATGTGAAGCCGTCGGTCCCGGTTCCACTAATACCAACAATAGGTGTTATATTTACCAACACTACTGTCCCCGTGAGGGGGTGAGCATGTGAAGCCGTCGGTCCCGGTTCCACTAATACCAACAATAGGTGTTATGTTTACCAACACTACTGTCCCCGTGAGGGGGTGAGCATGTGAAGCCGTCGGTCCCGGTTCCACTAATACCAACAATAGGTGTTATATTTACCAACACTACTGTCCCCGTGAGGGGGTGAGCATGTGAAGCCGTCGGTCCCGGTTCCACTAATACCAACAATAGGTGTTATGTTTACCAACACTACTGTCCCCGTGAGGGGGTGAGCATGTGAAGCCGTCGGTTCCGGTTCCACTAATACCAACAATAGGTGCGAGGTGCGGACAGACAACATTGGTTCGAACGCTAGTAACTTGTTTACGATTGCACAAAGTTTTGATATGATAATATTTGTTTTGGTATCTGCAGCAAACTTTAAAATCGCAAATAAATGTGTTGATATGGTCGGTAATTGTTTAGTGAATTGTTTCCGCTCGAGAAAAGTTACGCAAGTTGTAGCTACACAAGTACCTAAGTTAGATATCCTACTGATGTAATACTCGTTGTCACTAGGGAGAGACACCACATCCATAACAAAAAGTATCGATACAAAATCCGCCCACCATTATCCAACTTTTCTGTTTTGGGGCGATAGTGTTGGTGACTCACATTCTAACATTGGTCGTCACGAGCCGCGTTTAACCTCCTTTTCACGTACTGATCAAAGCGCTGTTTTTAAAACTGAATTTTGATTTGACGTGAATGAAAACGCTACTTGGAACTACAAAGCCAAATGAAGTAAAACAGATCGCGTAGAGCACCAAGTCGAACACATCATAAGTAAAAGCGTTGAGAGTTCGTATTACTTCATATGTTTTAAACGTTAGTGCGACCGAAGCTTGTGTAGTTTCTGTAAAGCGCACTAGTTCGATAGGGTATTTGCCACTATGAAAAATATATTAATAAATAAAATAACATAACGAATTAGAATATATATATTTTGGTGTAAAAAACGTACACGCTATTGAGTGTGACGGCATTAATAATAGTAATAATAAATTATTTATTGTACAAAACCAAAACAAGTGCAGGTACATAGGAGCTTAATGCCGTAAATGCATTTCCTACCAACTAAACTTTGTGACTGAGATCTGTAATAAGCGGGTACACCAGAAGAAAAATGATAATTAAAATGATTTATTACTATATAAAACACACATACTGAGTAAACAAAAAAACCCGCGCTTATTTAAAATTTTAGCTCAAACTGTCATATTCATACATTTTTATTGATCATTTAGTTATAACATAAACGGAACGCGCGGACAGCAAACGGTTTTACAAACCATGAAACCGATTTCGCACTAAATTAAATTTGAAATGCTTTCAGTCGGTTTCTTAGAGCCGTACTAAATTATTTCCTAGCTAAGGAATCATCTCTTTAAGTTCTCTTAGGTCAAATCGGGTTTTACGAACAAATTTTACAACACTTTTCTTAGTTAATATTTTATTTAAGATTTATGACGTTCCGAGTTTGGTGACAATAATTTAATATTTATTATTAGTAAAAATATACATTGTATATTATTGTTCAAAATAATATAAATTGGTTTATTTTATGGTAGATTTGTAAGAAACGTATATATATTTCAACGAATATAATATTTAAAAATATAAACATGTTGTAGAGTTAAGTTCGATTCCTGGTCAGGACACAAACATATTTATTAATGTAAATAAATACATTTAATTAATATTTAATTTATTTATGATATTTCTCGAGTTTGGTACGCTGGATACATCGACGAGCTTGCCACTTGTCATGATTGGCCTATAGTAAGTTGGCTAAATGTGAATCCGCTTATTTATAAGTGTGGTTTCTGACCACCCCGAAAGGGAAACGGTCGTGATGATACTTTACTTTACTGTGGAGTTAAGTAATTTTGGCGTAAAACAAAACGGGGGACAGGTTCGATCCAAATCTTATACAGTGTAAACTCATATATGGCGTTATAAAGAGTTGTCGTTAAATGGAGAGAAGATCCATTATATGGAAGACAAGCTAAACCAACCAAAGGCAATTGATTTCGTCGCTTTAGAGAGTTTGTCGTTAAATGGAGAGAAGATCCATTATATGGAAGACAAGCTAAACCAACCAAAGGCAATTGATTCCGTCGCTTTAGAGAGTTTGTCGTTAAATGGAGAGAAGATCCATTATATGGAAGACAAGCTAAACCAACCAAAGGCAATTGATTCCGTCGCTTTAGAGAGTTTGTCGTTAAATGGAGAGAAGATCCATTATATGGAAGACAAGCTAAACCAACCAAAGGCAATTGATTCCGTCGCTTTAGAGAGTTTGTCGTTAAATGGAGAGAAGATCCATTATATGGAAGACAAGCTAAACCAACCAAAGGCAATTGATTCCGTCGCTTTAGAGAGTTTGTCGTTAAATGGAGAGAAGATCCATTATATGGAAGACAAGCTAAACCAACCAAAGGCAATTGATTCCGTCGCTTTAGAGAGTTTGTCGTTAAATGGAGAGAAGATCCATTATATGGAAGACAAGCTAAACCAACCAAAGGCAATTGATTCCGTCGCTTTAGAGAGTTTGTCGTTAAATGGAGAGAAGATCCATTATATGGAAGACAAGCTAAACCAACCGAAGTCAATTGATTCCGTCGCTTTAGAGAGTTTGTCGTTAAATGGAGAGAAGATCCATTATATGGAAGACAAGCTAAACCAACCAAAGGCAATTGATTCCGTCGCTTTAGAGAGTTTGTCGTTAAATGGAGAGAAGATCCATTATATGGAAGACAAGCTAAACCAACCAAAGGCAATTGATTCCGTCGCTTTAGAGAGTTTGTCGTTAAATGGAGAGAAGATCCATTATATGGAAGACAAGCTAAACCAACCAAAGGCAATTGATTCCGTCGCTTTAGAGAGTTTGTCGTTAAATCGAGTGACGTTACATGGAGTTTACACTGCATGTATTTCATTCATTGTTTTAATTCGACCATTTAGTTGTATATTATTTATTATTCAACTCAATTTCAAATAGTCATAATCACTAGTATTTATAGTATAAATAATAATTACAACGTAATATTTGCGCAGTAATTCGGTTCCTGTATCTTTGTTGAGCCAATATTAACTGGTCGCATTTGTAGTGTTTGAATAAACGGACAGTTGATGGTATTATTGTTTATGTTTAACTGTTAAAATTTAAAAACACCCGTGATTACGTATATATATATATATATATATATATACACGTAGTTATGTAGGTAATAATAAATAATTAATGTTAATAAGAAGTTTATGGATTTACGGCTACTTAAGAAAACAATCCTCGCCAAGCCGTCTGGCCAGCGTGGCGAGTGTAGGCCAAATTCTCCAGATATATGTTCTGGAAGGCCCATCTCCAGCAGTGGAGGTCCAGGACGCTGTGTTCTAGGGGCTGTAATGAAAAAAAAATGAAGAAAACAGTTGTCAAAAATTACTTAATTATTTGTTAATGATTTGTGAAACGCAAAATTGCCAACTCCATGCATTTGTGTAAATGACAGTTCCCTTATCTTAAGATATGTTTGTGAAACACATTTCTTGTAAAACCTATTCATTTTTACTTAACTAATAATTAAGTACCAAAAATAGGTTCGAGAAATTGTTTGTCTCAAAACCTATTTAATTGGGTCGAAATGAAAAATCCTGCAAACTATATTAAGAGCATTTTAAAACTTGGAAGCAAATACTAAACTAAGAAATATCGATAGTTTTTCCGTGTCCCTCCCTATCTAGGCAAGTATCCGCAACTAGGCGGCACATCTGACTGTTCCAGTCGTCATGTCCCCGCTTTCACTCATTCAACGCTAATTTAAACTAAGAAACATCGATAGTTTTTCCGTGTCCCTCCCTATCTAGGCAAGTATCCGCAACTAGGCGGCACATCTGACTGTTCCAGTCGTCATGTCCCCGCTTTCACTCATTCAACGCTAATTTAAACTAAGAAACATCGATAGTTTTTCCGTGTCCCTCCCTATCTAGGCAAGTATCCGCAACTAGGCGGCATATCTGACTGTTCCAGTCGTCATGTCCCCGCTTTCACTCATTCAACGCTAATTTAAACTAAGAAACATCGATAGTTTTTCCGTGTCCCTCCCTATCTAGGCAAGTATCCGCAACTAGGCGGCACATCTGACTGTTCCAGTCGTCATGTCCCCGCTTTCACTCATTCAACGCTAATTTAAACTAAGAAACATCGATAGTTTTTCCGTGTCCCTCCCTATCTAGGCAAGTATCCGCAACTAGGCGGCACATCTGACTGTTCCAGTCGTCATGTCCCCGCTTTCACTCATTCAACGCTAATTTACTAGAAGATCAACTTCGCTGTCCAATATAAAAATATACTACCTATATACAAAGAGACACGTGACATATTTATTGTCGGTTTCCTATAAGCCACGTGACTATTTTAGCCAATCACGTACCGTATACCCAAATGTCTTTTTTTAAAACCAATTTATAAATATATTTTATTTATTAAGCCAAATTGTGATCTAATGGCCAATTATTATTTTATATAATCATCAATTTGGTTTGCTATAACTTTTACTATCGGCCCCAACACAAGACAGTGGACATCGACACAAACTGCAGTGGAGAGTAGCAGGTTCATGATGGTATTTCATTTAACTATCCTAACATCATAACCAACTTTTCTCTAAGCTCATCATGACAAGTGGCTAGCTCGTCGATGTCTCTAGCGTACCAAACTCAAGAAATGTCACTAATTAAATTATTGTTTCACGATCAGGAATCGAACCCGGTACCTCCGCGTCTAAATCCACGGATTTAACCGTTAGGCCACGGAAGCTTTCAAATTCTAAAACCGGTGTTCAGCTCCCCATTCTTATAATCTGGATTCGTCGGCATACCTCATTGCTCCCACTGTTGGACCTCGCGTACCCGTTACCATCAGATGGGACGATGTAGATACCGATGTTTTTGTCTGGCTTTAGGAAATATTTCTTTCTAATGTCATAGCAGGAAATTTATGATTCTACTTTTATTATAAATGAATAATGAACTACTTGGTATGCTGGCGGGGACTGTGTATTGCGATAAGGTCGTTGGTTCGATAATGGCTGTACAGCCGTTACCAGAGAGATTGGGTTCCGTTGTGTGGCTCTCGGAACGTTAGAAATGTGGACCCGACACCGCGAGCCTGCAGTCAAGGTCGCGCGCGGGTTTTACTATCAGAAAGGAAAAGTTCGACTAAACTTGGCAAAACAATCTTGCCACACCTACCTAGTACCTGTTACAGAAACTGTCACTCTCGTTTAGTTACAAAATGAATGTAACAGCACTAATATGCAAGTATATGAACAGACGCCTGCATGTCGGTCTTCTTTGCTGACGGCCAGAAGCAGGAATAATGGTTAAAATAATGTCTGATCAATATTTAGATATACGCCTCGTGATTGGTAGTGTGTAGCTTGTCACTTTAGTTATTTCTACCAATGATGTTGGCTGGATATTGGCTAATCATATTATTTACATTTTAGCAAATGATAAATGCAGTTCTGTAAATTAGTAAATAAAATACGCAATGTATTGAATAATGTATGATGTAAAATGCTTTTTCTTATCCGAAATGAAATTAAAACATATTTGAATTGCTAGTTTGTTATCAATATAGCGAGTATGTGGTCTGCTAGAATCTATTCCGCTCGATCCCGGCCTCGAAATTTTTCTCCAAAGAATAAAGTAGATTTATGTAAAAAAATATGTAACAATCGTTTTGTATGAAAATAACAACTAATTCTATCTTATATCTCTTTACCTAAATATAAATCCGTTTCTTCACTTCGCTTCCTGACCACCCCGTAAGTAATACGGTCGTGATAATACTTTACTTTTACGGTATAAATTAAATTCCTTTTGTAACCTGGTAAAATGACTGTGGTCTGCCTTCGTAAATAACTTCCTAGTTATTGTCGGGGTACACTACCATAAGCAACTAAAACGGCAACCACACCTGATGGTAAGTGGCGCGCGAGGTCCATGAATGTTGGCAACTGGAATCAGACACTATGACTGACATCAGTTCTTAACTCTATGCCGGCTTCACTGGGCATGACTTACACTTTCCTGGGTTTATCGTCACCAGCGGTGGTTACACCCCGCCCCGGCAGACTGGGTAACCACCATCAGTCCGTCTACCACCTATTTATTGTTATCGTCACCAGCGGTGGATACACCCCGCCCCGGCAGACTGGGTAACCACCATCAGTCCGTCTACCACCTATTTATTGTTATCGTCACCAGCGGTGGATACACCCCGCCCCGGCAGACTGGGTAACCACCATCAGTCCGTCTACCACCTATTTATTGTTATCGTCACCAGCGGTGGATACACCCCGCCCCGGCAGACTGGGTAACCACCATCAGTCCGTCTACCACCTATTTATTGTTATCGTCACCAGCGGTGGATACACCCCGCCCCGGCAGACTGGGTAACCACCATCAGTCCGTCTACCACCTATTTATTGTTATCGTCACCAGCGGTGGATACACCCCGCCCCGGCAGACTGGGTAACCACCATCAGTCCGTCTACCACCTATTTATTGTTATCGTCACCAGCGGTGGATACACCCCGCCCCGGCAGACTGGGTAACCACCATCAGTCCGTCTACCACCTATTTATTGTTATCGTCACCAGCGGTGGATACACCCCGCCCCGGCAGACTGGGTAACCACCATCAGTCCGTCTACCACCTATTTATTGTTATCGTCACCAGCGGTGGATACACCCCGCCCCGGCAGACTGGGTAACCACCATCAGTCCGTCTACCACCTATTTATTGTTATCGTCACCAGCGGTGGATACACCCCGCCCTTTTATTAACTTTTATTTTCAAGAAGAACTAATATTGTACGAGTAAGCTTGCCATAGTGATATTTCTATAAAAATAACACCGCTAGAAACATGACTTATCATAGAAAAATGTGATTTGAACCTAAATAATATTTAATTATGCCGTGAAGTATAATTAATTGTGCCCTTTTTTTAAGGAATAATTACCTATTTAAAATGGCAATTTGTTAATTTAATTTGAGAAGATAATTTTCATAAATATGATTGGTTTCGAACAACCTAGTTCGAACCAAATTGAATAGTTACAAGAAACGTCAGAGTTGAGTCACAGTAATTATTTAATTTGTTACTTCATTATTTGGATCCAAAAGTAGACTAACAACTAAAATTATTGACAATTACCTAACTGCAGGTAATCTACAATAGTTTAAACTACACCACCTTCCAAAACGGTTATTCACTCCGTCCGTAACTCTATTTATGTGTCTTTGATTTGGGTTCATCACCATCGCAGCCCCTAGCACAGCCGTGCCTCACAGCCGTATGTTTACAGTTTCCTCGACGGCTCCTCCACTCAATTATTCCTTCCAGCTGTGAGACGGAGAGCCGCCTCGACAAGCGAGGTACCTTGAAACCGCCTTTAGGCGTGTTGATGTTACTTTCGACTAATATTTATACTTGAATTTCTGATTATTAATTATTACTTAGTTTACTAATCCAAATTCGTTTATTCAGTAACTAGTAACTTGGAGTACATTGGACTAAAAATATTACATCACGTTGGATGATATGCATTTTTTATATTAAGAAATAACAATAGTAGTCCAAAATAGACACATCCATAATCCGACCCATGCACTCTTGCTACGGCTACCTTGGTAAGCAAGCTATGTCAGTTGCAAAACACTTAACTAAAACCCACTATTCGTATGACTAAAACATAATAAAAATGTCATCAATAAAATGTTACATAATATGTGAAAAGGGATATTAAATTGGCATTGTCATACTAAGAAGTCACTATGTACACTAGAACAAAGTCATCGAATATGATACATTATTCTGACAAGTAAAATAAAATTAATACAATATAGTCTATTAATAGAATAAAAGTTGTCAAAAATAAATAAATAATAATAAAGTTTTCATGTTCCCGAAACATTTTTATCTTGTAGGTATTCGTCCACGGTATAGTACGCTTTCTTAATTAATGTTTTCATAACATAACATTTCGGTTTAGATAATGGCAGAGTTAACATTTGGTCAGGTACTTTATTATAGGTACGAGTACAAAGTCCCATAAAGGACGGGCTAGTTTTGCTTAGTCTTTAGCTAGGCTCATAAAGTTTATTTTCATTTCTGGTATTACATTTATGAAAATCCTTAATCTGTCTCTGTGCTTGTGCACATACAAAATATTTTTAAAAATGTATTGAGAGGGTACAGTTGGAATGTCATATTTTCTAAATTTATTCCTAATAAATATAGACTGCACGTAATCGGCATTTCCCCATAAAATAATACCGTACGACATAACGTTTCAACGTTAGTAAGCTGTCTTACTTTTCTGATAGCGAAAGCCGCATTGCAAGCTTGGAAATATAAGCACCCCACTTCAATTTTGAATCAATGGTGATTCCCAAAAAAACTATCTATAATAAAATCTAAGGCACTATGGGACTTATAACTGGTTTTACGACTTTGGTGTTTGCTAATGAAAACGAATGCATTTTGTTTTACCAGAGCTTAATAACAAGTTATTAACATTGAACCACTTCAATATCCTGGATGAGGCATTATTTACGTCTCAAATTTTGTTATTTTTCTGTGGATTTTAAATATCAGTCAGGCATCGTCTGCGAATAATACGATTTCATTTATTATTTACAAGATTTATGTATACCAAGAATAAGAAAGTCCCTAATATTAATCCTTGAGGGACACCTATGACAACTGGAGTCCCTGTAAAGCGTACCCCATTGACGTCAACAAACTGCACTCGGTATGCAAGGTATGACATTATCAGATCAAGAGCAGTGTCCTGAATTCCGTAAAATTCAATTTTTAATTGAGATGTAACACACAGTCAAACGCTTTTGACAGATCACAGAAAATGCCGATAATATCAAAGGACCGCTCCCAGGTTCAAAGTATATTACTAATGAGCTAGATTCCATCGTCAGTTGTGGACCGGCTTTTGGTAAAGCCGAATTGTTTACTGTGAATAATAAATGTGCCTAATATAAAAAAATATACATTTACTTGTTTTAGTTAAAGAACACATTATTTTTAATAATAAACAAAACAAATGGTCAAAACTCATTCATATCATTTTCGTTTCAAAATTATGAATTATTTAGTGACCCATGAATCGTAACGTAATCTTTAATGTTGCCAGAAAAATATTTAAAATGCATTTATGCCTTTCGAGGAGTCACAATACGGATGTTAGACCTCCACCGCTGGAGATAGGACTCTATATTATATATTGTGTAGCCCTATTCTGTTAGTTAAGCGCAAACGTTATATAAAGGAATCTGTTAACTATGTATTAATCACGCTATTAATTAAGTTGATATTTGCACGACCGCTGTCAAGGTCGAGCGCTTATAGAGTTGAGAATTGCACGACCGCTGTCAAGGTCGAGCGCTTATAGAGTTGAGAATTGAATAATATTTTGTAATTACGCAACCTCTGACGGAAATAACGAAATCCAATAATAACGTTTGCGACTAAGTAACAGAATGGAGCCGCCTGGTCCTGTTGTAGATTTTATTAACGATGCCACAAATTGGTATTAGTGGAACCGGGACTGACGGCTTAACGTGCTTTCTAGAGGCGGGAACAGTGGTCTTGTAAATCTATGACAAATGTATTGAAAAGTGTATTTCTCATTAGTAGGTACATGCCGGGGTTCGAACTGAGACCATTTTATTTTAAGGAAAGCGTTGTTACATCCGGACCACCATCGGCTTTTTAAGAGTTAAAAGGTTTTAATTCTTGTAATTCCTGCACTGAAGACTGATACAAACATCGTGATAATAAATCCTCTCCAGGTGACTCACTAGTGATACCTAAGATACAAATAACTGTTTGCGTTACCTTGTTCCGTAGAATGTTCATCGCGAGCTTCCTGATTCCGCGCACGTGGCTGCTGTACGCGGCCAGCGTGCTCATCGGAGGGGGCGCCGCGCTCATCTGGACCGGACAGGGGAACTATCTCACCCTCAACTCCGACCCTCACACCATCTCCAGGAACTCCGGGGTCTTCTGGGCCATGCTGCAGTGCAGGTGAGGACATCTCTCTTCAGGGCTCGCATCAATTGATCCATTCTTAAAACCTTCGAGTGAAGGTGACAAAGCATCTTATTAGGCCGGCATAGTGGTTAGAGACTGTCGGTCGTTCGATACTTCGACCTCGCGTACTGCAATGTCACAAAACGTTATCAGAAAAAGGATAGCTATGGGAATAACCACCATTAAAATAAAAACTTTTTCTAAAGCCTCTACTCGTATATGTAGAGCATCACCTAATTATGTAATTTTAGCTATCGGTGGCAACTCGTCAGTAGCCATACATACATATATATATATATATATATATTGTACATATATTTTATCTATCTAGCTGTAAGTTGTCCTTAAACATTTAATTTTAAAAAATATGAGGTCGTTGCCTCGGATATGCGGCGTCACCTTAACGGACCGCATACGTAATGACGAAATACGCAAAAGGGTAGGTATTAAAGAAAGCATAGTGACAACAATAAGGAAAGGCATGCTCCGATGGTTCGGGCATGTTGAAAGGATGAGTGAAGCTCTCTTCACTCATCATTTCGCATTATATACCAGGTATATAATGCGAAAGTTGTGGGTAAAAGAGGCCCTGGCAGACCAAGACTTACCTATTACGATCAAATAAATAAAACAATAGCTAAAGGTGCATTGAAAAGCCATCGAAACAAACGGGCATGTCCGAGAAGGTTAAAGAAGCGAAAGAGGTATGTCGTGAACGTGACAAGTGGCGCTCAATTGTCTCTGCCTACCCCGCAAGTAATTTGGCGTGAAGATATGTATGTATGTATATGTAACAAAATCACCCATTATTTTTCTGCGTTTTCTAAAGCCTGTATATGTAGATCACTCGTTCCCTTTCTGCGTTTTCTAAAGCCTGTATATGTAGATCACTCGTTCCCTTTCTGCGTTTTCTAAAGCCTGTATATGTAGATCACTCGTTCCCTTTCTGCGTTTTCTAAAGCCTGTATATGTAGATCACTCGTTCCCTTTCTGCGTTTTCTAAAGCCTGTATATGTAGATCACTCGTTCCCTTTCTGCGTTTTCTAAAGCCTGTATATGTAGATCACTCGTTCCCTTTCTGCGTTTTCTAAAGCCTGTATATGTAGATCAATCGTTCCCTTTCTGCGTTTTCTAAAGCCTGTATATGTAGATCAATCGTTCCCTTTCTGCGTTTTCTAAAGCCTGTATATGTAGATCACTCGTTCCCTTTCTGCGTTTTCTAAAGCCTGTATATGTAGATCACTCGTTCCCTTTCTGCGTTTTCTAAAGCCTGTATATGTAGATCACTCGTTCCCTTTCTGCATTTTCTAAAGCCTGTATATGTAGATCACTCGTTCCCTTTCTGCGTTTTCTAAAGCCTGTATATGTAGATCACTCGTTCCCTTTCTGCGTTTTCTAAAGCCTGTATATGTAGATCAATCGTTCCCTTTCTGCGTTTTCTAAAGCCTGTATATGTAGATCAATCGTTCCCTTTCTGCGTTTTCTAAAGCCTGTATATGTAGATCAATCGTTCCCTTTCTGCGTTTTCTAAAGCCTGTATATGTAGATCACTCGTTCCCTTTCTGCGTTTTCTTTATATTATTATTATGTATCTTATGTTGTATCTTAGGCCTAAATGAAAGAGTCCTGGCTACAGTACATAGGCGAGCTTAATGTCTAAAACATTTTCTAACAGCTTACCTTTGCGAGATGTGAGCACTAGTGAGCAGGGATAGTGAGGTGCATGACCGCTAATATTTTATTTATTTTATATTTGAGATAAAGAAAAACTTATAACTAAAAAAATAACGATATTAAATCTATAATATAAATACATACAATATATATATATATACAATAATATACCGATTTAGTCAAGTTATACTCCTCTTGCTTTTTGTGAAATTGTTTAGTGAACAACTTTGACGAAACAGGCTATATATCAACATTCAACAATAACCATATTTTCAATATGGTCGCTATAAAAGAGTTAGCAAATACTTGTTGGGTAGGTACTTAAGTTGTATTCAAATTATGTTTGTGTACTCTGCGTGAATGTAATTTTATAACAGAACCTGTTATATGAAGCCGATATAGGCTTTTTATTTACGGCGATGTCCACCCACACACCCACACACACACACTTGGCTTATTTAAAAGGAGTTGCGTAAAATAACTTTCGTTCTCGTTCGCTTTATCTTTTTTTATTAAAATATTTTTATAGCGTTTCTTACATTTGTAACACCTCATTAATTAAATTATTAAAATGATTCTACTCCTGTTAGTGATTAGATTCCAATGACCTGTTAATGTTTAATCTGATTGAGAAAGGAATCTGCAAGGAAAACTGGCTATGAGAGCCGACAATACGCAAAATCTTTGCTAATTTAAGAAAAATAAATTGAATCTTAGGTTTAGGTCCCACCACCTAGGTCCACCACCGTCACCCAGCCCCCCCCCCCCCCCCTACATTTACTAGATGCGGTATATATCGACTATTCGAAATATTTTGACCGGCTGAGTCATGACATCCTTTTAGCCAAATTGGAATCAGTCGGTATACATGGTGACCTGCTTCGTCGGATAAAATCGTACTTGCATAATAGATCGCAAATGGTGAATACTGACTTTGCCGCTCCTTCTCCGCTCTCATACCGTCCGGGTTCCCACAGGGCTTTTGTTGTTTAATCTATACGTGTACGATATCTGTAACTGCTTTCAATTTGCGAGTTTTTCTATGTACGCAATTAAAAGTATTGATGACTGTGATAGTAGGTAGGTAGGAGGGACCTGCAGCCCTATCCTGTTACTTAAGCGCAAACGTTAAAAAATGGAATCTGTTAACTATATATATCACAAAGTTGATATTTGTACGGCCGCCTTCAAGGTTGAGCGCTTATAGCATTGAAAATAGAATAATATTTTGAAATTATGACGAAAGCTCTGACGTAAATCCACTAATAACGTTTGCGATTAGGTTACAGAACAGGGCTGCTGGATAGACTCTGTATGTACTGCGGAGGAAACAGAACAGGGCTGCTGGATAGACTCTGTATGTACTGCGGAGGAAACAGAACAGGGCTGCTGGATAGACTCTGTATGTACTGCGGAGGAAACAGAACAGGGCTGCTGGATAGACTCTGTATGTACTGCGGAGGAAACAGAACAGGGCTGCTGGATAGACTCTGTATGTACTGCGGAGGAAACAGAACAGGGCTGCTGGATAGACTCTGTATGCACTGCGGAGGAAACAGAACAGGGCTGCTGGATAGACTCTGTATGTACTGCGGAGGAAACAGAACAGGGCTGCTGGATAGACTCTGTATGTACTGCGGAGGAAACAGAACAGGGCTGCTGGATAGACTCTGTATGTACTGCGGAGGAAACAGAACAGGGCTGCTGGATAGACTCTGTATGTACTGCGGAGGAAACAGAACAGGGCTGCTGGATAGACTCTGTATGTACTGCGGAGGAAACAGAACAGGGCTGCTGGATAGACTCTGTATGTACTGCGGAGAAAACAGAATAGGGCTGCTGGATAGACTCTGTATGTACTGCGGAGGAAACAGAACAGGGCTGCTGGATAGACTCTGTATGTACTGCGGAGGAAACCCACTAGACCTCAAAGTTATATAGCCGTGTTCTACTACTCCAGCTCTCCTCCAAGAGCTCCTCTCTAGGAAGTGGTCTCCCGTTGGGGGGCGAGTGCAAGACAGAGCGATATTCTGAAGATGCTTGAAGTGTCCGTTGTCGGCTCGATAGAGTCTAGGCCGATGACAAATTCCTCAATAGTGGGCATCTCCAGATTTCGAGCTATGACGGAATTACGCCGAACCATGATGCTCGGGAGACCACTCTGAGCGATATGTGCTGACTTTGGATCTTGTCCCCATTAGTCTTGGTCAGAAGGTGATGCCAGGAGGGCGCTGCATGGGTGAGTCGGGAACGGATGAACATCTTGTAGATCTGGACCATCGACTTGGGCGGCAAGCTGAAATTCATAACAGGGCGTAATATGGCTCGGGTCGCCTGATTGACAACGTAGCAGGCCATTTCACCTATTGTTAACGTCCTGTTAATAATGCAGCCCAAGTATTTGACGGTCGGAGTCCACTCGATGTCATGTTCCTGTAGCTGCAGTGGTGGAGGCAGTCGGCATTTGGATGTCATCAATACCGCACTTTTGCCGACATTGATGGACATACACCACTTGTCCAACCACGCTGGAAGAAGATCCAGGGGGTCCTGCATTTTATCAGCAACCTCATATTGGGTTGGAGAAGAGCTGAAGTAGGCACTGTCGTCCGCAAACATGACATCCTCAAGACTTCAGAGAGGGTTGGGATGTCATTGGTGTACAGCGTGTAAAGTACGGGAGATTAGCAGCAGCCTTGTGGTGCCCCAACCAGAATGGGCTTTTTCACAGACACAGAATGAAGTTAAAGGAAGGCGAGGTTATAATAAATATTATTACCTAATTTCTAGTTTATTGTAATTTTTATGTTTATTTAGTTATAGTTTATTGTAATTTTTAAGTTTATTTAGTTATAGTTTATTGTAATTTTTATGTTTATTTAGTTATAGTTTATTGTAATTTTTATGTTTATTTAGTTATAGTTTATTGTAATTTTTATGTTTATTTAGTTATAGTTTATTGTAATTTTTATGTTTATTTAGTTATAGTTTATTGTAATTTTTATGTTTATTTAGTTATAGTTTATTGTAATTTTTATGTTTATTTAGTTATAGTTTATTGTAATTTTTATGTTTATTTAGTTATAGTTTATTGTAATTTTTATGTTTATTTAGTTATAGTTTATTGTAATTTTTATGTTTATTTAGTTATAGTTTATTGTAATTTTTATGTTTATTTAGTTATAGTTTATTGTAATTTTTATGTTTATTTAGTTATAGTTTATTGTAATTTTTATGTTTATTTAGTTATAGTTTATTGTAATTTTTATGTTTATTTAGTTATAGTTTATTGTAATTTTTATGTTTATTTAGTTATAGTTTATTGTAATTTTTATGTTTATTTAGTTATAGTTTATTGTAATTTTTATGTTTATTTAGTTATAGTTTATTTTTTATTATTATGGTTTTCGAAATATTTGTTTAAATTCATCGTATATAACGTTTTAGTAAAGAGTGGGACCTATATATGTTGGCTGAGGCATTGTTATATATTTTCTGGGAATATAAATGTAAGGTTTAATATAATAATAAATATATCGTGACAATTTCTAGTGATCTAGAAAAGCGTTCGTTGCTTCTCTCCACACTTTCGGTGAAGTTTTCTTTATAGAAGTGCCAACCGGCTCACTCTTCTATCAGCAGGAGAATAGTTCAATAAGTGTGTAAGGTTTACGTGAACCAACATTAGAAGTCGCAGCTCCTTGGTCGTCCATTACTAATTACTTATAATTTGGTTTCAGCATGTTCTTCGGCAACCTGTTCGTGTTCATCAAGTTCCAGGGGAAGACCACCATCGACGCGGAGAGTCGCCGGTTCGTGTTCCTCGGGCTGACGGGAGTGGCCGTGCTCGGGCTCGCCTTCCTGCTGCTCCTGCGCCGTGCTCGGCCCGAGCCGCTCCCGGAGGAGAAGGAGGAAGACGGAAAGGTATGTAGTCGCTGGCGAGTGGAGAGTGACGCGGTATCCGATATGTTTTCCAAGTCACGCCAACTGCTATGTGTCCTTGTGGAAACCCAGAGTGGACACACAGTGAGGTTATAGTTGGAGGTGAGTGCATTCGCATACATTTAGCAGTGTATTTGATAGTTCTGGCCTCCACCAATATTTCGGACCGATATTCTGGTTCTGATAAAGCTCATGACAGAAAATAACCAACAGGTGGTTTATTAGAACTTCTAAATATTAAAATACAATGCGCGAGTGCTTCTACACGATGTACCTAATGGTGTGTGCACATCTTTGGGACAGGCTCTCCGAGGGGCCGGGAGACTGTTCCTCTCCAGGGACATGTTACTGCAACTCGACTGTGGAATGTTTTAATATAATTATGTTTGGAGGTGGCCGTGAGAGTGGTGAGCGCCGGGACAGGCTCTCCGGGGGGCCGGGAGACTGTTCCTCTCCAGGGACATGTTACTGCAACTCGACTGTGGAATGTTTTAATATAATTATGTTTGGAGGTGGCCGTGAGAGTGGTGAGCGCCGGGACAGGCTCTCCGGGGGGCCGGGAGACTGTTCCTCTCCAGGGACATGTTACTGCAACTCGACTGTGGAATGTTTTAATATAATTATGTTTGGAGGTGGCCGTGAGAGTGGTGAGCGCCGGGACAGGGCCGGGACAGGCTCTCCGGGGGGCCGGGAGACTGTTCCTCTCCAGGGACATGTTACTGCAACTCGACTGTGGAATGTTTTAATATAATTATGTTTGGAGGTGGCCGTGAGAGTGGTGAGCGCCGGGACAGGCTCTCCGGGGGGCCGGGAGACTGTTCCTCTCCAGGGACATGTTACTGCAACTCGACTGTGGAATGTTTTAATATAATTATGTTTGGAGGTGGCCGTGAGAGTGGTGAGCGCCGGGACAGGACCGGGACAGGCTCTCCGGGGGGCCGGGAGACTGTTCCTCTCCAGGGACATGTTACTGCAACTCGACTGTGGAATGTTTTAATATAATTATGTTTGGAGGTGGCCGTGAGAGTGGTGAGCGCCGGGACAGGGCCGGGACAGGCTCTCCGGGGGGCCGGGAGACTGTTCCTCTCCAGGGACATGTTACTGCTCAGTCTCACCTTCATCTACACAGGTACACACTTGTTACTTCTACAGTCTTATTGACAGGTGATGCCTTACAATATGCGAGGCAAAGAATGGTCATGCAGACAACAATGTCTATTGCTTGGTCAAATCCGATACGATCGTTACGAGGGCAAGAGACCAAACGGTATGACAATATTGAGAATTAAAGTTAGGACAATCTATACCAATTAGTACGAATAAGTGTAATCTTAGATTTTATCTTGTTGATATTCATATAATATTTTGTTTAGGAAGGAATTCACTATTAGAATAGGCCACAAGTAATAAATTTGAACTCAGAGAATACAATACGAGGTAGTGCGAGTCCGTCCTGTTATGGTGTCTCAATGTTTCAGGTGTGGAGTTGTCATTCTTCAGCGGGGTGTACAGCTCGTGTCTGGGGTTCTCCCTGGACTTCGGGGAACAAGCCAAGCAGCTGGTGGGGCTCTCCGGGGTCTTCGTGGGGCTCGGGGAGGTGCTCGGTCAGTCACATCTCCGTCACCATAGTGTATGGACTTCTGTATGGAGCCGGGTTCCTAACTTTCACCAGATTCCATAATTTATTATTATTGGGAGTTGATTTATTTGCCCTTCGAGACGTTTTATATTAGATAAAGTTAGTTCCTCGCCTTCCTTCACAAACTTTTTCTTATTGCATTCCAAAAACTTTAATATTTTGTGATCCTGGTGAATGTGGCTTTTCGAATATATTTTTATATTATATATCGTAACATGCGAATTACAAACTTCAAAACGAATTCATATTGACATACTTTATAAACATACTGCCCGGCCCCTCGTGGCCACCACCTGAGGAACACCTGTGGCGAATATGAGCCTTTAATCAAAAAATGCAGGGTTTCCATACAATGGGTGGCACTAGCGAACTCACTACAGGCAACATCCTGTATCTAAAGGAGGCAGGTGGCTAGGTGTCTTCATTAACATGATGGATCCTAACTGAGGTCGGATGGGGATTCAAGGTGGTTGTTGGGGCCAAGGCCCGTTGTAGGTCGACTCGGGGTACCCTGGCTGGTGAATTATGTGAAAGATGGACTGTATTTCGTTTGATGCATTTATTTCTGTTGTATGAACCGCGAATGCCCGACAATGACTCCGCGGTACCAAAAATATACTTAAACTTAAAGCTATTATCTGACCGCGGAGGGGCTCCTCTCCGTGGTCGGTTAACTGATGTTAGGACATTTGGTCTCAACAGTGGTGGATGCACATTCCATCGAGCAGGCTGCAAGATTGGCATCAGGTCTAAAGTGAGGTCGTTGCATACAGGTGGCGCCCTGTTCGGGATCCTGGGGGGGCGCGGGACCGGGCGCTGGGGGCGCTCCCCGGTGGTGTGCGCGGGCCTGGGCCTGCACGTGGTGGCGTTCGGCCTGGCGCTGGTCCTGGTGCCGGCCGCGTCCCCGCTAGGCCCGGCCTCCGGCTCCCTGCTGGGCCCCAGCGCGGGCCTGGCCATGACCACCAGCTTCCTGCTGGGCCTGGGGGACGCCTGCTACAACACTCAGATCTACTCCCTCCTCGGGGAACACTACGCGGACGACAGCACCTCCGCGTTTGCCATCTTCAAGTTCACTCAGGTATTATTTATTCATTCCGACGATGACATTTAATTTTGTTTGTTAACAGACAGACGGAATACAATCTCATAATACTCGGTATCCAAACAAAGGAATGGAGACTTTTTTCCTATTTGCTTACCACCCAACGTTCGGACACACTCTTAATGTAAAAGGAACTGATGTTCTTCGTAATGTTTCCTGATGATTTTTCTCTGTTGTTCCAGTCGATGGCGGCGGCGGCGTGCTTCCTGTACTCCTCCCACGTGCTCCTCCCCGTGCAGCTCGGAGTCCTCCTGCTGCTCGCCGCAGGGGGGAGCGCCACCTTCTGCAGGGTCGAGACTCGCGGCCGGAGGGAGAGAGCACCGCACTCCCACTGAGCCCGCGGGGGGAGCGCCACCTTCTGCAGGGTCGAGGCTCGCGGCCGGAGGGAGAGAGCAGCGCACTCCCACTGAGCCCGCGGGGGGAGCGCCACCTTCTGCAGGGTCGAGGCTCGCGGCCGGAGGGAGAGAGCACCGCACACCCACTGAGCCCGCGGGGGGAGCGCCACCTTCTGCAGGGTCGAGGCTCGCGGCCGGAGGGAGAGAGCACCGCACTCCCACTGAGCCCGCGGGGGGAGCGCCACCTTCTGCAGGGTCGAGGCTCGCGGCCGGAGGGAGAGAGCACCGCACTCCCACTGAGCCCGCGGGGGGAGCGCCACCTTCTGCAGGGTCGAGGCTCGCGGCCGGAGGGAGAGAGCAGCGCACTCCCACTGAGCCCGCGGGGGGAGCGCCACCTTCTGCAGGGTCGAGGCTCGCGGCCGGAGGGAGAGAGCACCGCACTCCCACTGAGCCCGCGGGGGGAGCGCCACCTTCTGCAGGGTCGAGGCTCGCGGCCGGAGGGAGAGAGCACCGCACTCCCACTGAGCCCGCGGGGGGAGCGCCACCTTCTGCAGGGTCGAGGCTCGCGGCCGGAGGGAGAGAGCACCGCACTCCCACTGAGCCCGCGGGGGGAGCGCCACCTTCTGCAGGGTCGAGGCTCGCGGCCGGAGGGAGAGAGCAGCGCACTCCCACTGAGCCCGCGGGGGGAGCGCCACCTTCTGCAGGGTCGAGGCTCGCGGCCGGAGGGAGAGAGCACCGCACTCCCACTGAGCCCGCGGGGGGAGCGCCACCTTCTGCAGGGTCGAGGCTCGCGGCCGGAGGGAGAGAGCACCGCACTCCCACTGAGCCCGCGGGGGGAGCGCCACCTTCTGCAGGGTCGAGGCTCGCGGCCGGAGGGAGAGAGCACCGCACTCCCACTGAGCCCGCGGGGGGAGCGCCACCTTCTGCAGGGTCGAGGCTCGCGGCCGGAGGGAGAGAGCACCGCACTCCCACTGAGCCCGCGGGGGGAGCGCCACCTTCTGCAGGGTCGAGGCTCGCGGCCGGAGGGAGAGAGCACCGCACTCCCACTGAGCCCGCGGGGGGAGCGCCACCTTCTGCAGGGTCGAGGCTCGCGGCCGGAGGGAGAGAGCACCGCACTCCCACTGAGCCCGCGGGGGGAGCGCCACCTTCTGCAGGGTCGAGGCTCGCGGCCGGAGGGAGAGAGCAGCGCACTCCCACTGAGCCCGCGGGGGGAGCGCCACCTTCTGCAGGGTCGAGGCTCGGCCGGAGGGAGAGAGCACCGCACTCCCACTGAGCCCGCGGGGGGAGCGCCACCTTCTGCAGGGTCGAGGCTCGCGGCCGGAGGGAGAGAGCACCGCACTCCCACTGAGCCCGCGGGGGGAGCGCCACCTTCTGCAGGGTCGAGGCTCGCGGCCGGAGGGAGAGAGCACCGCACTCCCACTGAGCCCGCGGGGGGAGCGCCACCTTCTGCAGGGTCGAGGCTCGCGGCCGGAGGGAGAGAGCAGCGCACTCCCACTGAGCCCGCGGGGGGAGCGCCACCTTCTGCAGGGTCGAGGCTCGGCCGGAGGGAGAGAGCACCGCACTCCCACTGAGCCCGCGGGGGGAGCGCCACCTTCTGCAGGGTCGAGGCTCGCGGCCGGAGGGAGAGAGCACCGCACTCCCACTGAGCCCGCGGGGGGAGCGCCACCTTCTGCAGGGTCGAGGCTCGCGGCCGGAGGGAGAGAGCACCGCACTCCCACTGAGCCCACGGGGGGAGCGCCACCTTCTGCAGGGTCGAGGCTCGCGGCCGGAGGGAGAGAGCACCGCACTCCCACTGAGCCCGCGGGGGGAGCGCCACCTTCTGCAGGGTCGAGGCTCGCGGCCGGAGGGAGAGAGCACCGCACTCCCACTGAGCCCACGGGGGGAGCGCCACCTTCTGCAGGGTCGAGGCTCGCGGCCGGAGGGAGAGAGCACCGCACTCCCACTGAGCCCGCGGGGGGAGCGCCACCTTCTGCAGGGTCGAGGCTCGCGGCCGGAGGGAGAGAGCACCGCACTCCCACTGAGCCCGCGGGGGGAGCGCCACCTTCTGCAGGGTCGAGGCTCGCGGCCGGAGGGAGAGAGCACCGCACTCCCACTGAGCCCGCGGGGGGAGCGCCACCTTCTGCAGGGTCGAGGCTCGCGGCCGGAGGGAGAGAGCAGCGCATTCCCACTGAGCCCGCGGGGGGAGCGCCACGGGGATACGCTACTGAGCACGACTGACTTTATAAATGTTTAAGCATTCCAAACGAATTTAATACTAATATAAAAACAAATAAAATTACTGAGGTGAGGTAAATATTACACAAACACATAGTTGTAAAATCGCAGACCTGAAGAACTGCTTATGTTATTTATGCACGTGTCAGTCAAATTCGTGATCTGGGCGTCATTTTGGATAGTAAACTAACTTTTGAATCGCATATAACACATGCGAAAGATAAGGCTTACCGTATGTTGGGATTTATACTCCGCATTGGTAAGGTTTTTAAGAACGTGCATACGCTTAAAATTCTTTATAACGCCTTTGTCAGGAGTCACCTCGAATTCGCCTCAGTGGTTTGGAACCCTATGTATATGGTCTACGTTGGACATATTGAGACTATTCAAAACAGATTCATCAAACATCTTAAATATAGAGGACTGTGTTACAACAAACCCCCTTTCACCTCTCTCAAAAATAGACGTATTGTAAGAGACATCCATTTCTTGTATAAGATAATAAATTGTAAGATTAGCTCGCCGTATTTATTAAGTAAAATAAACTTGAATTGTAGTAGGAAGAGGAATAGATCCAAACTGTTATTTGCTATCAGATTTGCTGGAACAAAATACTTGAAAAACTCCTTTGTGCTAAGATCATGCCTAAATTACAATGAAAATTTCAGTGATATTGATTTGTTCAGTGTTAGTGTTGCTAGGTTAAAAAAAGAAATTAATAATAGATTATGCTTGTAGAACTTTTAATTAATTTCTTTTTGATTACTTTTTATTTTTTTCTCATTTTCCATTATTTTACTATATATATATGTATATTATTTAGTTGTGTTTGTTCTATAGGTATTGTTTTTAAGCTTATCCCTATTATTATAATATTTTTTTGCAAAATCTATGTTTGATATTTAAGTGGAAACTTTGCTGGATTGTGTAACTTTTAGAATTGTTGTAATTATGATTTAAGATCTGTATGTTTCCTGAATAAATAAAAAAAAAAAAAAAAATAAAAAATAAAAAATGTTTGGTGAAAGGGTGTAACCACTGGAAGTAGTTTTGGGCAGTCACAATCACAAATACATATACAGTTTACATGATAAAGATTTATTTATGTTAGGAAGATTAAATACAATTAGGCTTTCACTTATAGGTAAACACAATTACATATAAATAAATCATTACAATAACAAATCAATAGTTACGACTACACGGGTAAGCTGAAGACACTTCCCTACCTGAAGCGCATCTATCATCGCGCGTCATTAAACATATCAACATCAATGCTCAGGTCATTAAAGAACTCTCTTGCTGTATTGCAAAACGCGTTACGTCCGTAATTGATGTTGCAGCGAGGAACGTGTAAGAGTGGATGGTGCCTGAGCTTGAGTGAGGGTATTTTCAAGGATATCAAATTTACTAACTCAGGATAATCCACAATTCCACGCGCAACACCAACTATATAGATTATATCTGCAATATTGCAGCGCATCTCTAGTGGCAGGAAATGATGTCTTTTGCATCACTGATCGTAGCTGAAATCGTAAGTTTTAGTTTTATATTCTAGGTATCTCAAAAATCTTCTTTGTATTGATTGGATTTGTGCAATATATACAGCATATTTGGGATTCCATAATTGAGATGCATACTCGAGGATGAGATGCATACTCGAGGATGAGATGCATACTCGAGGATGAGATGCATACTCGAGGATGAGATGCATACTCGAGGATGAGATGCATACTCGGGGATGAGATGCATACTCGAGGATGAGATGCATACTCGAGGATGAGATGCATACTCGAGGATGAGATGCATACTCGAGGATGAGATGCATACTCGAGGATGAGATGCATTCTCGAGGATGAGATGCATACTCGAGGATGAGATGCATACTCGAGGATGCTACGCAAATTCAAGGAACATAATATAAATGTAAAGTATGCCTATGACATAGAAGGAACAAAATACAAGACGTTGTATGTCATTGGCAAAAAATAACCAGTGACAGCTATGAGCCATGGCCTCATGCGTGTCTCTCAGCTGCTGGATGAAGCCCTCCCCCAAAGTTTGGCACTGCACGCAATCTTACAACCCTCTAGAAGCGTGGGAGATAAGGAATTAGGTGTGTATCACACTACACCTCATTCATCCCCCACCAGCGACCTTCTTTAGATCATTTGTTCATCTGGCTGTGGTCAGTCACATGGCATATATTAAAAAAATTAATCATGGTATATTTTGATAATTTCTGCAACTGGATATAAGTCTGGTATCATTCCATTATATTGTAAAAAGTAGCTAGTCCTAGTAGAAATATGATTGTATGAAAATTACCTATAATATTAAATATATAAATTATATTTGAGATATATTTAGCTATAGCTTTAAGTCACAAACCTAAATTTATGGTATTATTTCTTAATCTATGGACCAGGTTTCGGTTCAAAACATTGGGTTACACAATTGTCTATTTTGGATTTAATATAATATTCTAAAATATTATATTTTTAGTCAATGGTCTAAACACAGACGCTGTGGTGTCTAGTCAATGCTTGAAACGCAGACGCTGCAGTGTCTAGTCAATGGTCTAAACACAGATGCTGCAGTGTCTAGCCAATGGTCTAAACACAGATGCTGCAGTGTCTAGTCAATGGTCTAAACACAGATGCTGCAGTGTCTAGCCAATGGTCTAAACACAGATGCTGCAGTGTCTAGCCAATGGTCTAAACACAGATGCTGCAGTGTCTAGTCAATGGTCTAAACACAGATGCTGCAGTGTCTAGCCAATGGTCTAAACACAGATGCTGCAGTGTCTAGCCAATGGTCTAAACACAGATGCTGCAGTGTCTAGTCAATAACTTTCACAAATATTTGTGTGATAAATTCATTTCAATATCATACAGTGCAGTACATCATAATAAACTAGTCTATTGTGTATTTGCACATTATTATGTATGTACCTAACTATTAAATGTATTGTATATTATAACATGATTAAAACTAATTACAAGTATCTATAGTTTTATTGAACATCCTCAAACCTGAACAAAATAATTTAATGATTGATTTCGAGTCAGGAAGCTTTTTATCTTTCAATGCGTCAAAAGGTATCACAAAACAGCTCAAATTATACCACTATATAAAACTAAAAGAATACAGGACTTTCATGTTCCCTTCACCCGCAGTACATATGCGCAGAAACAGTACGAGTACCTATCCCCTAAGCTGTACAACCGTTTCAACTCAATAAATAAAATTACTCACCTAAATCTAAACGAACTAAAAATATCACTTAAAAGTTACCTATCTAACCTCGATTATGACAGTACCGAAGAGATGATGACATGACCAACATGTAAACTAGTGAACTAAAGGAAAATACAAATATACGAGTATAATCAACAATCTTACACTCCCTCTTGCTTCTCCACCCTTCCCCACCTTTTTACACACACAAACACGCGCACACACACACACATACAATTCTTTACTTGCTATTTGTGTAACCTCTTTTTCCATTCTTTTTTGTATGATCATTATTGGAAGACACTGTCTCCTGTTATACAGCACAGCTCATGCAGGAGACAGGGTTCACCATAACGAAACAACATTATTTTGTGTTAATAAACGATTTGTATTTGTATTGTATTTGTATGTATTTCTACTATGTTAAATAAATGGTAAAGGTTTAAGTTAATCATAACTCTTGCTATTTTTAATACATTTATTAAACACAAAATAGTTTCAATAAAACAACATCATAAATTAAAGTAGTTTGTATTAACTAATCATAATATTAACAATTTGACTAAATTTATTTCTTAGGTTCCGTTTGGGCATCGTCTCCCAACTGGAAGTCCATGGGTTTGTCATATCCCATTATTTTGGCATAGAATGTTGGGTCAGCAAAGTGCCTGGGCTCCACAAACAACGCCCTCCCTTTGACATTAAAGGTAGTGAACATCCCAGGCAGCTCCGGGACCTCCACCTCCTCGGGCGTAAACTTGTGCTGCAATGGACATATCATCAGTAACTCATCACGAAACTGTCTTAACAGTACCATTTAATTTTATTGTAACAGAATTAGTTTTTCTAATTTTACATTAAAGCAGAATATATCTAGACATGCTATGTCTGCAGGAGTGTTAAGTAGTAAGTAAGTAGAGAAAGTTAGGTACCTGTTTTTGAACCAAGAAGAAGTTAATGGTTGTTGCAGAATAACTGCAGTCTTGTGGATAGTAATGCATCTCGGTGACATACTTTTTAGTGATAATGTGCAGCAATATTGGTGTGACGAACGTGAAGAACCCGACCACGGAGCAGATCGCCACCAGCAGCGATGTGCTGCCGATGGCCGCGGCTTGCTGGATGATGATGGGTTGCGCGAGCAGACCGGCCACACTCGAACTCAGAGAAAATATCTTTACTGCTTTAATTTGTGGAGTCAGAGGGCCGTAATATATACGTTCCTTAATTTTTTCATCGATCTTAGAACACAAATTACGTGACAAAGTAATTTGGTTATGAGGTAAACATGATAACCTAACTCTTAGTTTCTGTGTTATTTGTGAATGTAAAGATTGTCCTACACAAAAGTGCGCACTTCGTAAACAAGTGCGTAACATTTTAACTATATTTATTTTAAATTATCACATTTATTTTATTTTTCACAATTAAATTTATACAATACGGTAGTACCGTCACAATGTCTATATAATCTGTGGCAGTTGGCACAGACCATATAGCTTATCTGTGGTCACAATTACAATATGACAGAAGAGTCTCTCGCGCCATTTTGCGCGGCCATGTCAAGTGCAAGTTTTTGTTTTGTAAATTAGTTTACTGTGGTTATTATTGGTCAAGAGTGGTGTTGTTTTGTTTAATAATGTGCTACAATGTGAATAATTATGGAAAACGATAAATTGGACTTTAAATATGGGGCACAAGTTGCAGTTTATTTTTTGCGGTTTTCCCGCGCTGTCAACTCCCATATTTTACCCGACGTGTTTGAGCAGTGGATGGTTCCGCGAGTGACTCCAAGAAAAGCATCAACTTCTACAGCATCTGGAATTTGATGATGACCTCATTAATTCATGAAAAAGAAAGATATATTACGTCAGACTTGGCTGTATGGGCTAGACCCTTTGCCTTCCCTATCATCTCATTCATCATCCATCGGGAGAAGAGAACCAAAAAAAAAAAAAAAAAAAATTACAATATGACAATTTACTTTTTTTTTTTGGTTCTCTTCTCCCTAACTTCATGCTTCTCCCGATGGATGATGAATGAGATGATAGGAAAGGCAAAGGTCTAGCCCATACAGCCAAGTCTGACGTAATATATCTTTCTTTTTAATGAATTAATGAGATCATCATCAAATTTCAGATGCTGCAGAATTTGATGCTTTTCTTGGAGTCACTAGCGGCACCATAGCTCATACACGTCGGGTAAAATATGGGAGTTAACAGCGGGGGAAAACCGCAAAAAATAAACTGCAACTTGTGCCCCATATTTAAAGTCCAATTTATCGTTTTCCATAATTATTCACATTGTAGCACATTATTAAACCAAGCAACACCACTTTTGACCAATAATATCCACAGTAAATTAATTTACAAAACAAAAACTTGCACTTGACATGTCCACGCAAAATGGCGCGAAGGACTCAATTTTTGTTTCCAATTTACTTTTTTTCATATTTTTAATTTACATGGATTAGAATGAGGTGATAGGGAAGGCAAAGGGTCTAGCCCATTCAGCCAAGTCTGACGTAATATATCTTTCTTTTTTTTTATGAGTTAATGAGGTCATCATCAAATTCCAGATGCAGCAGGATTTAAAAGAAATAATTTATTTGTCAGAAACATGGTAGGTACAGGGATGTAAATTATTATATGTAATTATATCAAATGCTTTGCTATTTCTAGCATACAAATATTTATTTAGTCACATGACTTTGTCGAGTTTAGTGCTAGACACTAAGCTATTCTTTTGTCGAATAAAAACATTTAATAAATGCATTTGTTTGACTCTTAATTTTTAGTTGCAGCTCCCTTATAGTAACTGGAAGCTTATTAAATATCTATGTTGCCATTGCATCACAATTTCGGCTATATTGAGTACTTTTATGCGCTGGAATAATTATGTTACTAGGATAACGCGTTTTAAAATTGTAATTATCCCCAAGAGTTTTAAACAGTTCCGAGTGGCTTTTTAGAAATAAACAGCATTCAAGTATATAGATAGAAGGAATATAATTTTAGCTTTATAAATAAAGGACGATAGGAAATCATAGGAGGTGTGTTACAAATAGCACGAATGCATTGTTTTTGTCCAATAAAGATTCTATTTATTTCCACTGCATTGCCCCACAATAATATGCCGTACCTTATATTTGACGCAACATATCCATGGTATGCCTGAAGGGCGGTTTTTTCGTTAGATACTTTAGTTAATCGCCACAAAGCGTAGACAAATCTATTTATTTTAGATGTTATATTACTTATATGTTGTGTCCAAGAGCAACATTGGTCTATCGTTATGCCTAAAAATTTCATTTCATTGGATTGATTTATTTGATCGCCATTAATTTTTATAGTAATATGTTTATTGTTAACGTTGTATCTCTTTATAAATTGAATGTATGTCGTTTTATTAATAATAATTTTTAGATTGTTAGCATTTAGCCAATTTATAATGTCCCCAATAGTTTTATTTATTATGGTTATTATAGTTAGTTATTTTATCGTCAGTTATTATCACGGATAGATCGTCAGCAAAAAGTATACAGTTACAAGAAGTATTATCAGGTAGATCATTAATGTATAGAAGAAATAGCAAGGGCCCCAGTATACTGCCTTGGGGGACACCAGCTTGATTTATTTTGATGCTTTTCTTGGAGTCACTAGCGGCATTATAGCCCAAACACGTCGCGTCGGGTAAAATATGGGAGTTCACAGCGCGGGAAAACTACAAAAAACAAACTGCAACATATGCTCCATATTCAAAGTTCAATTTAACGTTTTCCATAACTATTGTAGAACATTATTAAACAAAACAACACCACTTTTGACTAACTATATTCACAGTAAACTATTTTACAAAACAAAATCTTGCACTTAAAATGTCCGCGCAAAATGGCGCGAGAAGAACCTCACAGCGCGGGAAAACCGCAAGAAAAAAAATTCAACTTGTGCCCCATAATTAAAGTCCAATTTATCGTTTTTAATAATTATTCACATTGTAGCGCATTATTAAACAAAGCAATGCCACTTTTGACTAACAATATCCACAGTAAATTAATTTACAAAACAAAAACTTGGAAATGGCGCGAAGGACTCAATTTACTTTTTTAGTTTTCCCGTGGTGCATTCGAAAGCTCTCACATCTATGCTAAGTTCGACAAGCAAAACAAATCGTTTTTTTACTGAATTTTACTTAAATGCTGCCATAAATGTTAGAATTTGTATAGATAATGGAAAGAAAGAAAGAAAGAAAAATATCTTATTTGTCACATTAACAAACATAAAAAAAAAAAAAAGTAAACTTAAAATTAAAAGTGTGTGGTGACAAATAGGGAATCAGCTCAGCATTGAGCTGCGACGCTTTGAGAGTCACAGCGCTGATTTTCAGCTAATCCCTTAATATACAAGCATAAATGTGTCGAGGCTCTAGTGCAGAACTATAATAGTAAATAATATATAATTTATTATATATATTACACAAATAAATAATAAACAAACATAATAAATGCATATTTATGAATGACACAATAACGTAGCATACCATAATATATATCATATATATATACACATAAATATATACATATACACACTTACATACAAACGAATAGAACAAATCACATAAAAAATAATTAACCATAAAATTTTAAGTAGATATGCTGCTACAGTAGCAGTTGAGATGCCAACAAATACATTTTATATTTATTTTTAAAAGCCACCACCGACTGTACGTCGTGCAGAGGTGGAGGCAAGTTGTTCCAAATCTTTGCAGCAGCATACCTAAAACTCCCACGGAACGCGGAAGTCTTACACCGGGGAAGACATAGTAGCTTAAGACTAAAACGCGCACCATATCGCCTGGGTGTATCACTAACTTTTTATCACGATAGATGGCGCATGATAGATGGTACCTAATATAAAAATGCTTTATTGCACAAAAACTAAAATAACTTAAAATTAATGTGCACAGGCGAGCTTTATGCCGTGAGGCATTATCCACCAGCTATAATATAACTGTCAGTTGCATAGAAAATATGTATTTTTATTACTAAATTTATTATTTTTTGGATATTATGCCGAAGTGAGCAGCTTTTAAGTGTACAAATCGAGATTTCCAAGCGAAATCAAAGATATGGAGATCTCAAAATTGCCGATCAATTAATTGAACCTTTTTTTCTTTTTAACGACGACACGGTGTTCGATTCGTTCGCTAGCGACATCTACAAAAGCTTTGCCTGATACACCCCATTATGTAATCATTCTAAGAATGAGTTAAAGAAGTACTATTTTATGAATAAAATACTATTTAATGCGCGAAAAAATAATAATTTTAATACCTAATAATTCAATTAAAATTATTTAGTCACCTAATAATGATCATACTATCTATAACACTTTTAATTTGCCGAGTACATACCTACCTACCTACCGGTATTAAATTTGTTTTTCTTTTAGGCGCAATTTGTGTTGTATGTACCTATGTAAGTATTGGCGGTTAATGGTAATCTACCTATACAAAATTCACATTAAATATTTATGGATAAATCCACATTACTTATTATGCGATTATAATTAATTAATTATGATGGGCCGATAGTAAAGTTGGCTAAATTTGAATCTGCTTCTTCTTTCTGACCACCTCGAAAGGGACTCGGTTGTGATATACTTTTTCATATGAACTTTATTATAGAGGCATGTGTACGTAATGGTTACTACCAAACTTCAAATCGTTATAGATCCTGAATAGTATTTCTAAATGAATGAACAAACCTCAAGATGATTTTAAAATACCTATTCGACGATACCCCACTCAATATAGTTAGTGGAGCACGTTCTCAATACGACTGTATGGTTTGTTTTTCTTTTTGTAATGTTTGTTACACGATTTCTCCGCCAATTATGAATTATTGTTGATATTTTTTTTTGGTAGGTCATACTTCAGAGGTTCCATACAAAATTTTATCGAAATTGGTTCAGCACTTTTTGAGAAAATCGAATAAAACAAAAATATATACACAGATTGCTCAGGCGCCTGAACTCATTTACCATAAAGTGGCTTGTTTTATCTTAAGTTCAGGCGCTGGGGTCTTCGAGTATATCTCGCATTACTCTATGCTTGCAAGTGATTTTTTAGAACCGTAGTATATAAGGCAAACCGATTCGAACTAAAGTCTTCGTCTGAACATTGGGCTCCTTCACAAACCCTAGACCCCGGTGGCTGGTGGAGACTTGTTCACAGATAATGCTATGGTTTGTGGTTCCCTTCAGCAAAAGATAGATGAGGACTTTCAATGTGTTTTTTTAACTATTATCACAGAAACATTAGCCAACAACAAAAAAGTTCGTATTTATTTGTAATAAGGAGCCGTCATCATAATTACTACATACCTATTCTTAAAGGAACAAGAAAATAACTACCTACTATATAAGGATTAATAAACATAAAATTATTTTATAAAAATATTCAAAAACCGAATTCAAAGCTATACCTGCCTATATGTAATCAATATTGTATTGGACCGGGAGGGAGGTCCACAGAGCGAGTATTTATATAAAGATTAGGATGAAAATAATAATACGGTTAAAGTCTACCTACGTAATACGTAATACCTACGTAATACGTAATACCTACGTAATACGTAATACCTACGTAATAGTGTCCCTCGTAGGAAAGTGTTTAGTTTTTGTAAAGTTGTAATTATATGGAAAATATAGTAACATATAGTAACAAATAGAGGCAACCACATCCAACTGCAGGAGTTGGATAATCTTGTGACTGAAAAAAAGTACATACCACCTTCCTACCGGGATTTAATTTATTTTTCTTTTAAGCGAAATTAATATTGTAGGTAGGTAAGTATTGGCGGTTAATGGTATGTACCTATACAAAATTGACATTAAATATTTAAGGATTAATCCACATTACATATTATGCAATTATAATTAATTAATTATGACGTAAAGTCAATAATATTTGAATCCGCTCAAGGTTTCTGACCACCTCGGAAGGGATACCGTCGTGATGATACTTGTTAACTTATTATATGAACTTCATTACATCTTTATTATAGGTAGGTAGGTGGACGTAGAACTTACATTGAAATTATAAATGATAGGTAACCAACTTTAAATTGTTATACATCATAATGAAAAATTATAATAGTAACCTCAACATGATTTGTATAATCATCAAAATAGCGTTTGGTGTCCAGTGTGCCACAAAGGAACAAACACAACCCTTTTGCGTCGCGCAGTCAGACGCACCATCTCATCCTCCAAGGTTTAATTGCCGCGGTTCAGTTCAATATACCCTCGTTCTATGACAAGTTCAATGCATTACTCATTTCCTCGAAACATTTTTGTTTAATTAAACCACGCTTAAAATTATACAAAAAAAAACTAGGGAAGTCCGCCATGAAGTAGTCAGTAAGTTACTACACCGGCTACACTTATAAGTTTGTAGGTACGTATCGGGAATAGAAAGTGTTGTACCTGCAGTAGATAAGGCTCGCCCTAAACAAGCACGCGACACCCGCCACAATAGCCGCTCTCTGTCGCACTCTGACGGCCTATTGATTCAGTTTATCTGCAGATAAACACGACCTCGAGCAAACAACTTCTCAGCCTGTCACTTATATATGCACACCAAGTTAATGAACTTCCAGATACCAGTCGGGGAGGCACCATGCACCATACCCTCTGGTCTGCTCACCAATAATATAAATAACAAAAGGGTTAGGGGTTCGAGAAATACTCTTCTTACGTATATTTGTCATAGATTTACAACACGACTGTTCCACTAATACAATCTTATTGAATCGTTAATGAATTGTCATTAAAATTGACATCTTCCCCTCGCCAACCCGTCTGGCAGCGTGGCGAGTGTAGGCCAAATTATTTCCCTATATGTTCTGGAAGACCCATCTCCAACAGTGGAGGTTGGGGACTTTATGTTCTGGAAGACCCATCTCCAACAGTGGAGGTCGGGGACTTTATGTTCTGGAAGACCCATCTCCAACAGTGGAGGTCGGGGACTTTATGTTCTGGAAGACCCATCTCCAGCAGTGGAGGTCGGGGACTTTATGTTCTACTATAGTATGTACGGCAAGATTATAGGAATGGTCTGAGGACAATACATATCAATGACTACATTGTGCGATGGTTTGGTTTGTATTTGGTAGAATTAAAAAAGATTCTAAAATAAATAAATCTCGGCCAATCAAATGAAAATTATATTGGCAAAAGGCAAAACCATCATCTACTCTTTTAAATGTAATTAGTGGCGATAATGGGCGGGTCTCGGGTTCTAATGCTCAGCAAGTCGCCAACAAACATTAGGCGATTTAAGATCGTATTGGCCGCAAACAAAAGTTTTGCCAACTCATCGTGAACGTTAGAAAAAAAAGGTCCGCGGCACCATCACGCCAAATAACCATCATACCTGTCTGTTACAGCATTTAAATCACGGATAAGCCTAATAATTATAAAGATGCAAGTAATAAATCATGACAAATTACATACCACTTATCTCTCGTGGCATAGATGCTGACTTACCTGTTGAGGCGGTCTAAATTGTAGTAGGTACTTAGTCCAAACTAAGATTAATAAATCTGATAATTGGCCAGCCATTTTTCAATTATAAGCCGATGATATTGAGTATGAGATACCACCAGCGGATAGTCGATTCCATTCCCGGTGGTGCTTACCGAACTTTACCAAAGTTGAATTGAGCCTCAATAGTTCGACAGAAAGTTGTCTTATTACCTACAATAGGATACAAGTAGGTAAGTACCTAATTCTATGTTAATTTCTCTAATGAAATACCTATGACAATAGTTTTTATTTTATTGTTTCCCTCTAATTTTATATTTATTTTCGCGCCCTTAAATATTTGTTAATAAAACTTAGATTCGTAGTTCTTAATAATAAAGCTAGTTGTTCAATGTATCGCTGTCATCGGTACCATTAGTTAGGTACCATGAAAGCGGGCAGTATGTCGGAGGAGTATGGAGATATCTCTTGTCTCGTTTGTACACTTCTGTTATTGGTGAGAGGCCTGCAAGTATATTTCTTTAGTAACTTTAGGACCGCGTGAGGGTGCGCGTGCGACTCGATTTGTTATTGTTTATTTAAAATTTACAAAAAACTGTGTTGCTAATGGAACTAAGATAATGTTTTGGTTAATTTATAGTGTTTGGATTTTAAGATAGACATTCCTTTCAACAACTTGGACTTGTGCTTCACTATGTTAAATATTATTACAATATTTTGGACAGTTTCTTTTGGAATTGTAAGATTTGCGGAGGCGGGCGTGCTCGGTGACCAGTGTGACTGGACAGGCAGGTATGTCTACTTGGATAGCTATAAACTCTTCTACGCATATCCATTGTTCTGCTACACAATACCATTAGCTAAGTACCTCGAAGAGTCGCTAATACCAAGTTTACTTACAAGACAAGTCAGGTCTGATTATGTTATGGTTTCATAACAACATGGAAACATATTATTGTCTGTAGGTACTTGATGCCGTCAACAAATGCAAGACACCTCGGGATCTCGGGACAACTCAGCTTGCCACTGCTAGTACACATGCGCCTATCATCACATTCCAGCCCCTTCCACAAGTTGGTATTAGTGGAACCGAGACCGACGGCGTAACCTACGTGCTGTCCTCCGCACTGGGACGGTGGTGTTTTATTCTATAAGAAATGTACGCAAGAAAAGTGTATTTCTATGTATTTACCCCGATATATTTTCATTATAAGGATAGCGTTATAACCGGACCACCACCGCTTATAACATACCATCCAATGGATCAGTTGGAGTTGTCAAGTTTTGATAACAGACCGTCGTCGATATGGTGTGCGCCATAGTCTGCTGGAATGCTGTGAGAGATATAGTGACTGGAGCGGCGCAAGGAGAGCCCCCGGGGCCTCATCACGCCCATAATTTGCCAAATATTTCACAAATGTTATCAAAACGTTGCGTGTCTGGCGATATTACAATGAAATCAAAATAATTTAGCGATCCAGAATCATCTAATTGGATTGTTACAGGATTTTTCTTGTTCGCACGAGGCATTCTAAACTGAAGATGGTTACGTATGGTACGTACTGGGATGGTATCTTTACGGTCAGTTGCAGAAAGTATCATTTATATATGTATATATACGCCACGTGATTGGTACGAGTAGTGGCAAGCGGCCGGTACAACACTAACCTGCCTGGTATACATTGCAAGTCCTCGTTGAGATACACTTATTAATATTAAGATAGGAAAATAGAATAGGTCTTCCTTCACCCCTAGCTAGTGTTGTCCGAGGGGTGGCGCGTGGGAACTGCGGCCGCGGACAGTTCCCTCACACAACGAGACTAAATCTCTCCCCTTTAACATTTGTCACCAGCACGGAGATAGTACTTTAGGCTAAATATATTATAATAATATTATTTCTATCGCCTTAGCTAGCGAGTCGTCATCAAATTTTGACACGTCACGTGACTAAAGTAGACAAAACTTACTAGAAACATGCAAGTAAACGGAGATGAGAGAGAATATATCACAAAATCTCCACTCATTAAAGTGACAATTTATTAACCCAAAGGCATTGAATGCAACGACACTGGGACCAAACGTGCCCTCCGACCGAAACCAGTCCGTCTCGGAGATATCTATGCAAAACATATTTGTCTATGTTAATATTGTATAGAATAAACATTAATTCCGTGGCACTGAGTGATGGCTCGCAGCTATCGACCATACAAGTTGACTGAAGGGGGCCATTGAGTGTTGTTATGACAATCGCAAGACATTGGGACTTGTTATCCGATGGCCGGTAGATCTCGGTGCGCACAGTAAGTACCCCAGCAGAGCTGGTGTCAATGTCCCTGCATTACTATCGAAGTACATTAATATTTATTGGGAGGCGACAGGAGGGGACTTTATTATAATATCCTCCGCGCCGGGACCGCCCGCCTTCCGCACCAATCTTCACTTATATTATACTAAATACTAATTGAACCAGAGTCGTCGATAGAAAAATGTCGAACCCGGCATAGTTTGAGATGAAGCACAGTTATTAAGAATTTGTTTGGTTGAAGATAAGCTGAACAAAGAATCCATGATAAGGTATCCGGTCGCCATATTCTGACTCGGGTTTCTCTCTTCTTGCGACTTATAATTGTTGCGACTAGTAATTATATAATCATCTAAAGGGGAGGATTTTTCCAAAATATTGTACACACATTAGTATTGCCCTATCTCCTTTATTCCACAACTTACCGCAACTAAGTTAACAACGTACAAGTGAGGGATCCGTTATGTTGTTCGGATGATGACCGCGAGCTTGGTGCCAGGCCATCACAACGCGTACAGCAAGGTCTGCCATGAGACCAGCTCGAAGGCCAGTAGCAACTATCGAGGACCGAGGCTTGTCAAATGCGACGCCCAAACATTGCGAGTAATTTAAATAAAATCACACTAGTAAAACAAAACACGACAATAATAGATTTTCAAAGCAGTTTCAAAATTTATTGCTGATGGCCAAAACTGAATAATAATTAAAATTAATGAATTATAATTCCATACGATTAAAGCCTAGTCGAGAAAGGTCGACTTTGCTCAAATAAGGTTGTATAAATAATGCATTACAGCAACTCGGAGTAAAGTATATAATTAGTTTGAGTGTTGCGATCGACTTTTTTCTTTAAACCAACATGTCTGAGGTTTGCTCTTATTTGTATCATGATGACGACAGGACATGCGACATGTAACACGTCATGGGCGGTTCGGATGACGCTCGCGGCGGATCGCTATGTCGATGCAGCTGTTACATTTATACATATAACAAGTGGGTTATCGAGTTTCCTGTCCCTGAACTCCGAATTCCAGAGCCGTTGCTAAACCGCAGAGGACGGAAGCGACTATCGGCGGGCCGCGGTAATCTGGTGCGAATCGAACCGGGAACTTCGTCAGGACTGTGGGAGCGCCTTCACATGGGCTGTGGGAACTCTCCGCACATGTGACGAGTCGGCGATGAAATCACGGTTATTTATAAGCGACGATTGTTTTTATTTGTTCGCCAATTGGGGGCAATCAGCGACACGTGTTCCGCCGAGACTCGTCTATTGGCCGACCGTTTTCGTTCCTGATGTCTCGGCGTCACATGTCTCTCTCTATCTCTGTTTAACCAAAGTGAAACCCAATTAGCGAGAGATAGTTAGCGGAGCGCGGAGATGAATGTGTTCGTTGTGTCGCGGCCGAGAGGTACCTTTACAGAGGCGATAATTGTCGGACCGCGGGGGCTATTGCGTATCTGATCCGTTGCCGCATACATTCGCAGCAGTCCTATCGTTTTACTTAAGCGCGAACGTTATTTAATGACCCTTAAATAGCGGACACTGTATTCTCCAAAGGTTTCCACCACATATAACGTTTCGCATGCGTTTTAATAATCATGTATTATTTTTTGTATAATGAACCTATCGTTAACAGTTGTCGATACGATTAGAGACTTGGGTGTTGTATTAGATACCAAACTACTGTTTTCCTTACACATTGATGACGTTGTCGACAGAGCATCCAGGGCACTAGGATTTATTATGAGATCGTGTGCCGATTTCAAAGGAATAAAACCTATAAAAAAATTGTACTGTTCATACGAGTATGCATCTCAGCTATGGAATCCCAAGTATACTATAAGAAATTGGCCACTGGTGCCCAAACAAAGTTAATCCGAATCTCAGGCACCAGTTCCATTACACAAATAATATACAATACAACACATATAGAATTTTAGCTTTCTTTCCACCTAGTATATATATATAGTATATAATATATATATAGTATATATACCTATAGCCCTTCCTACTTTACTCCATTAGCAATTACAAATTGAATTATGTACCCACTATTTTAATATTTGTAACAATTCTTCTGTTGCTTCGTAGTTTAATATTTGTAACAATTCTTCTGTTGCTTCGTAGTTTAATATTTGTAACAATTCTTCTGTTGCTTCGTAGTTTAATATTTGTAACAATTCTTCTGTTGCTTCGTAGTTTAATATTTGTAACAATTCTTCTGTTGCTTCGTAGTTTAATATTTGTAACAATTCTTCTGTTGCTTCGTAGTTTAATATATGTAACAATTCTTCTGTTGCTTCGTAGTTTAATATTTGTAACAATTCTTCTGTTGCTTCGTAGTTTAATATTTGTAACAATTCTTCTGTTGCTTCGTAGTTTAATATTTGTAACAATTCTTCTGTTGCTTCGTAGTTTAATATTTGTAACAATTCTTCTGTTGCTTCGTAGTTTAATATTTGTAACAATTCTTCTGTTGCTTCGTAGTTTAATATTTGTAATAATTCTTCTGTTGCTTCGTAGTTTAATATTTGTAACAATTCTTCTGTTGCTTCGTAGTTTAATATTTGTAACAATTCTTCTGTTGCTTCGTAGTTTAATATTTGTAACAATTCTTCTGTTGCTTCGTAGTTTAATATTTGTAACAATTCTTCTGTTGCTTCGTAGTTTAATATTTGTAATAATTCTTCTGTTGCTTCGTAGTTTAATATTTGTAATAATTCTTCTGTTGCTTCGTAGTTTAATTTATTTAACCAAGAACTTACAATAATTTAACATTTATTATAGTTCAGAGAATTTACATTAATAGCTTTATTAATCTTGTTATAGAGATAGACTGCAATACAGAGGTAAAACTTGCTCATAAAGGCAGTCTTAAATAATTTAACATTTATTATAGTTCAGAGAATTTACATTAATAGCTTTATTAATCTTGTTATAGAGATAGACTGCAATACAGAGGTAAAACTTGCTCATAAAGGCAGTCTTAAATAATTTAACATTTATTATAGTTCAGAGAATTTACATTAATAGCTTTATTAATGTTGTTATAGAGATAGACTGCAATACAGAGGTAAAACTTGCTCATAAAGGCAGTCTTAAATAATTTAACATTTATTATAGTTCAGAGAATTTACATTAATAGCTTTATTAATGTTGTTATAGAGATAGACTGCAATACAGAGGTAAAACTTGCTCATAAAGGCAGTCTTAAATAATTTAACATTTATTATAGTTCAGAGAATTTACATTAATAGCTTTATTAATCTTGTTATAGAGATAGACTGCAATACAGAGGTAAAACTTGCTCATAAAGGCAGTCTTAAATAATTTAACATTTATTATAGTTCAGAGAATTTACATTAATAGCTTTATTAATGTTGTTATAGAGATAGACTGCAATACAGAGGTAAAACTTGCTCATAAAGGCAGTCTTAAATAATTTAACATTTATTATAGTTCAGAGAATTTACATTAATAGCTTTATTAATCTTGTTATAGAGATAGACTGCAATACAGAGGTAAAACTTGCTCATAAAGGCAGTCTTAAATAATTTAACATTTATTATAGTTCAGAGAATTTACATTAATAGCTTTATTAATCTTGTTATAGAGATAGACTGCAATACAGAGGTAAAACTTGCTCATAAAGGCAGTCTTAAATAATTTAACATTTATTATAGTTCAGAGAATTTACATTAATAGCTTTATTAATCTTGTTATAGAGATAGACTGCAATACAGAGGTAAAACTTGCTCATAAAGGCAGTCTTAAATAATTTAACATTTATTATAGTTCAGAGAATTTACATTAATAGCTTTATTAATGTTGTTATAGAGATAGACTGCAATACAGAGGTAAAACTTGCTCATAAAGGCAGTCTTAAATAATTTAACATTTATTATAGTTCAGAGAATTTACATTAATAGCTTTATTAATCTTGTTATAGAGATAGACTGCAATACAGAGGTAAAACTTGCTCATAAAGGCAGTCTTAAATAATTTAACATTTATTATAGTTCAGAGAATTTACATTAATAGCTTTATTAATCTTGTTATAGAGATAGACTGCAATACAGAGGTAAAACTTGCTCATAAAGGCAGTCTTAAATAATTTAACATTTATTATAGTTCAGAGAATTTACATTAATAGCTTTATTAATCTTGTTATAGAGATAGACTGCAATACAGAGGTAAAACTTGCTCATAAAGGCAGTCTTAAATAATTTGGGATAAGGAATTATATGGGTTCTCTTAGTTTTATTGCAGACGGGATCATTTGATTTTCTGTGTTTCTTAAGAACTGTTTGCAATTTACTGTATACATTTCACGAATCGAATCCATACAAAAAACGTTTTCTTAGATATATACAGCACAAAACGAAGATTTATGATAGGAATTATGATAAACCATGCAAAAGACATCATCTACTACCACTGGAAGTCCGTCGTAATGTTGCTGATATCACTTATTTAGTTGGTGTTGCACAAGAACCGTGAGGAATCCCGCACTGTTACTCGTTCCGGGCTGCAACACCAACTATAGACGCAATGCATTTTTCAGTAGGGCGGCAATAATGTTTAACGAGCTCAGCATCGATGTCGATCTCTTCAAAGCCGGCATTGCAATGGTTAGGCGAGTGATGACGAGTGAGCGCTTCGAGTTTGTACTCTTGACCTATTGTTTTTTAATTTTGTTGTTTTTGTTTTCTGCAGTTGTATTTATTTGTCATGTCTTTTAATTATTTTATCGTATCTATTGTTTTTTTTTGTCTTTATTTTAATTTTATTGTTGTTCCTGCTTGCTTTCTATTGTAAGTATCTGTGAATTCTTGTTATCGGCTTTATAGTATTATTATCTTTCCTATATTTGTATTGTAAGTTTTCCAAAATAAATAATAATTTTGCCTTATTAATGTACTACGACTAAATTTTCTTTACGTTTTCCAAAGGATTTTAAAGTTGCAACCCCTTTTAAGATAGTGGAAAACGTTATTTTGACACGAGCTCGGCTATGTTCTGTAATAACTAAATTATATTTTAAAGTTGCAACCCCTTTTAAGATAGTGGAAAACGTTATTTTGACACGAGCTCGGCTATGTTCTGTAATAACTAAATTATATTTTAAAGTTGCAACCCCTTTTAAGATAGTGGAAAACGTTATTTTGACACGAGCTCGGCTATGTTCTGTAATAACTAAATTATATTTTAAAGTTGCAACCCCTTTTAAGATAGTGGAAAACGTTATTTTGACACGAGCTCGGCTATGTTCTGTAATAACTAAATTATATTTTAAAGTTGCAACCCCTTTTAAGATAGTGGAAAACGTTATTTTGACACGAGCTCGGCTATGTTCTGTAATAACTAAATTATATTTTAAAGTTGCAACCCCTTTTACGATAGTGGAAAACGTTATTTTGACACGAGCTAGGCTATGTTCTGTAATAACTAAATTATATTTTAAAGTTGCAACCCCTTTTAAGATAGTGGAAAACGTTATTTTGACACGAGCTCGGCTATGTTCTGTAATAACTAAATTATATTTTAAAGTTGCAACCCCTTTTAAGATAGTGGAAAACGTTATTTTGACACGAGCTCGGCTATGTTCTGTAATAACTAAATTATATTTTAAAGTTGCAACCCCTTTTACGATAGTGGAAAACGTTATTTTGACACGAGCTAGGCTATGTTCTGTAATAACTAAATTATATTTTAAAGTTGCAACCCCTTTTAAGATAGTGGAAAACGTTATTTTGACACGAGCTCGGCTATGTTCTGTAATAACTAAATTATATTTTAAAGTTGCAACCCCTTTTAAGATAGTGGAAAACGTTATTTTGACACGAGCTCGGCTATGTTCTGTAATAACTAAATTATATTTTAAAGTTGCAACCCCTTTTAAGATAGTGGAAAACGTTATTTTGACACGAGCTCGGCTATGTTCTGTAATAACTAAATTATATTTTAAAGTTGCAACCCCTTTTAAGATAGTGGAAAACGTTATTTTGACACGAGCTCGGCTATGTTCTGTAATAACTAAATTATATTTTAAAGTTGCAACCCCTTTTAAGATAGTGGAAAACGTTATTTTGACACGAGCTAGGCTATGTTCTGTAATAACTAAATTATATTTTAAAGTTGCAACCCCTTTTAAGATAGTGGAAAACGTTATTTTGACACGAGCTCGGCTATGTTCTGTAATAACTAAATTATATTTTAAAGTTGCAACCCCTTTTAAGATAGTGGAAAACGTTATTTTGACACGAGCTCGGCTATGTTCTGTAATAACTAAATTATATTTTAAAGTTGCAACCCCTTTTAAGATAGTGGAAAACGTTATTTTGACACGAGCTCGGCTATGTTCTGTAATAACTAAATTATATTTTAAAGTTGCAACCCCTTTTAAGATAGTGGAAAACGTTATTTTGACACGAGCTCGGCTATGTTCTGTAATAACTAAATTATATTTTAAAGTTGCAACCCCTTTTAAGATAGTGGAAAACGTTATTTTGACACGAGCTCGGCTATGTTCTGTAATAACTAAATTATATTTTAAAGTTGCAACCCCTTTTAAGATAGTGGAAAACGTTATTTTGACACGAGCTCGGCTATGTTCTGTAATAACTAAATTATATTTTAAAGTTGCAACCCCTTTTAAGATAGTGGAAAACGTTATTTTGACACGAGCTCGGCTATGTTCTGTAATAACTAAATTATATTTTAAAGTTGCAACCCCTTTTAAGATAGTGGAAAACGTTATTTTGACACGAGCTCGGCTATGTTCTGTAATAACTAAATTATATTTTAAAGTTGCAACCCCTTTTAAGATAGTGGAAAACGTTATTTTGACACGAGCTCGGCTATGTTCTGTAATAACTAAATTATATTTTAAAGTTGCAACCCCTTTTAAGATAGTGGAAAACGTTATTTTGACACGAGCTCGGCTATGTTCTGTAATAACTAAATTATATTTTAAAGTTGCAACCCCTTTTAAGATAGTGGAAAACGTTATTTTGACACGAGCTCGGCTATGTTCTGTAATAACTAAATTATATTTTAAAGTTGCAACCCCTTTTAAGATAGTGGAAAACGTTATTTTGACACGAGCTCGGCTATGTTCTGTAATAACTAAATTATATTTTAAAGTTGCAACCCCTTTTAAGATAGTGGAAAACGTTATTTTGACACGAGCTCGGCTATGTTCTGTAATAACTAAATTATATTTTAAAGTTGCAACCCCTTTTAAGATAGTGGAAAACGTTATTTTGACACGAGCTCGGCTATGTTCTGTAATAACTAAATTATATTTTAAAGTTGCAACCCCTTTTAAGATAGTGGAAAACGTTATTTTGACACGAGCTCGGCTATGTTCTGTAATAACTAAATTATATTTTAAAGTTGCAACCCCTTTTAAGATAGTGGAAAACGTTATTTTGACACGAGCTCGGCTATGTTCTGTAATAACTAAATTATATTTTAAAGTTGCAACCCCTTTTAAGATAGTGGAAAACGTTATTTTAACACGAGCTCGGCTATGTTCTGTAATAACTAAATTATATTTTAAAGTTGCAACCCCTTTTAAGATAGTGGAAAACGTTATTTTGACACGAGCTCGGCTATGTTCTGTAATAACTAAATTATATTTTAAAGTTGCAACCCCTTTTAAGATAGTGGAAAACGTTATTTTGACACGAGCTCGGCTATGTTCTGTAATAACTAAATTATATTTTAAAGTTGCAACCCCTTTTAAGATAGTGGAAAACGTTATTTTGACACGAGCTCGGCTATGTTCTGTAATAACAAAATTATATTTTAAAGTTGCAACCCCTTTTAAGATAGTGGAAAACGTTATTTTGACACGAGCTCGGCTATGTTCTGTAATAACTAAATTATATTTTAAAGTTGCAACCCCTTTTAAGATAGTGGAAAACGTTATTTTGACACGAGCTCGGCTATGTTCTGTAATAACTAAATTATATTTTAAAGTTGCAACCCCTTTTAAGATAGTGGAAAACGTTATTTTGACACGAGCTCGGCTATGTTCTGTAATAACTAAATTATATTTTAAAGTTGCAACCCCTTTTAAGATAGTGGAAAACGTTATTTTGACACGAGCTCGGCTATGTTCTGTAATAACTAAATTATATTTTAAAGTTGCAACCCCTTTTAAGATAGTGGAAAACGTTATTTTGACACGAGCTCGGCTATGTTCTGTAATAACTAAATTATATTTTAAAGTTGCAACCCCTTTTAAGATAGTGGAAAACGTTATTTTGACACGAGCTCGGCTATGTTCTGTAATAACTAAATTATATTTTAAAGTTGCAACCCCTTTTAAGATAGTGGAAAACGTTATTTTGACACGAGCTAGGCTATGTTCTGTAATAACTAAATTATATTTTAAAGTTGCAACCCCTTTTAAGATAGTGGAAAACGTTATTTTGACACGAGCTCGGCTATGTTCTGTAATAACTAAATTATATTTTAAAGTTGCAACCCCTTTTAAGATAGTGGAAAACGTTATTTTGACACGAGCTCGGCTATGTTCTGTAATAACTAAATTATATTTTAAAGTTGCAACCCCTTTTAAGATAGTGGAAAACGTTATTTTGACACGAGCTCGGCTATGTTCTGTAATAACTAAATTATATTTTAAAGTTGCAACCCCTTTTAAGATAGTGGAAAACGTTATTTTGACACGAGCTCGGCTATGTTCTGTAATAACTAAATTATATTTTAAAGTTGCAACCCCTTTTAAGATAGTGGAAAACGTTATTTTGACACGAGCTCGGCTATGTTCTGTAATAACTAAATTATATTTTAAAGTTGCAACCCCTTTTAAGATAGTGGAAAACGTTATTTTGACACGAGCTCGGCTATGTTCTGTAATAACTAAATTATATTTTAAAGTTGCAACCCCTTTTAAGATAGTGGAAAACGTTATTTTGACACGAGCTCGGCTATGTTCTGTAATAACTAAATTATATTTTAAAGTTGCAACCCCTTTTAAGATAGTGGAAAACGTTATTTTGACACGAGCTCGGCTATGTTCTGTAATAACTAAATTATATTTTAAAGTTGCAACCCCTTTTAAGATAGTGGAAAACGTTATTTTGACACGAGCTAGGCTATGTTCTGTAATAACTAAATTATATTTTAAAGTTGCAACCCCTTTTAAGATAGTGGAAAACGTTATTTTGACACGAGCTCGGCTATGTTCTGTAATAACTAAATTATATTTTAAAGTTGCAACCCCTTTTAAGATAGTGGAAAACGTTATTTTGACACGAGCTCGGCTATGTTCTGTAATAACTAAATTATATTTTAAAGTTGCAACCCCTTTTAAGATAGTGGAAAACGTTATTTTGACACGAGCTCGGCTATGTTCTGTAATAACTAAATTATATTTTAAAGTTGCAACCCCTTTTAAGATAGTGGAAAACGTTATTTTGACACGAGCTCGGCTATGTTCTGTAATAACTAAATTATATTTTGACAATCTTAACATTTCCGCTTAAGTAATGTAATATGGATGCAGGGTAGTGCGTCGACAATGAGTTACGCGATAGCTTCTTTATTTCCAAACGTCACAATAGCTGCCATGTGTACACTGGTTACACACACAAGCCTAGACAATGTTGACTGGCTATAATTTAGTAATTTAAATCGTCTTTTTATTTTACTCTTAAGGAACGTTAAGTCAGTCAATAAATAGATTAAAATATTGAAGTTTAGTTGTTTGTTGAAGATGTGTGTTTGGGGATCGAGAGGAGTTATTGAATAATGTATGGGGCGGCGGCGGTGTGTTCGTGTTCTTCCCTAGACAGAGTTTAATAAAATATGATTCTGATTATGATTATTCTCAGTAGGTACCTACAATACCTAGTGGCGTTTTAAAAACATTTTATGAAGGATTTTATTAGTATTACATACGAAGTGTCCTTTGCCTGATGCCCGGCGGGTGCCCGACCCCGCCAGACCGACGACGATTATAATGTAAAAAGAGGTTCGCGGTCGTTCCATAACCGATTGCAAATGTGGACCGCCTCGGGCCGCGCCGCCATTTAGGGTGCTCGCCAATCTCGGATCATAAAAAGTAACCAACATTTGTTTGGTTCTGTGCTATCGATGGCGACCGGACCCTCTCGGCCGAATACCTTCGCCTGCGACCGGACCCTCTCGGCCGAATACCTTCGCCTGCGACCGGACCCTCTCGGCCGAATACCTTCGCCTGCGACTTCCGAACCTTCTACTTTTTATATCGTTTTAAACTTTGAAAGGTAACATTATTTACTTCGCGACTCATTTTATGAGCGGCTCGTTCCATTGTGCTGTGTAGGGAGGTACTCGGAACTCGTTCGGGCGGCGAGCTCGGCTCGGAGATATGGCGACACAACAATTCCTTATAACAGATGTCGTCCGATAATGGCCAAATTGGCTCCACTGGACTCGGTAAGGAGTCCGAGGTGTCTCGCAATAGTACTTACTGTGTGGCGGCGTAAACTTGTATATAAAACGTGTTGGTAAAAGTAATATTTTGTTAAAATAATAAAATGATGTCCAGTTGAGCGCTCGAGGGTGCGTGCTCGGTAACTCGACACCCTCTCGGTACATCGGAGACGAGACGGGGTGGCCAGGAACTTTCCATATCCTCACCGCCTCGAAACAGATCGCCCACCGGAACGGACTACATTGAACAAACTATCTGTAGTAGACGGTTGGATTATTTACGATTTAAAGTAGCAGTATTGTGTGGAGTAGGTACATAGAAGACGCGAGAAGTCGGGGGGGACGGTTCGGCGGGGGGACGGTTCGGCGGGGGGACCGGTTCGGCGGTGGAGCGGCTGAGGATTTTCACACCTCCTTGTTTGTGCCGCCGGTTAACGTTCACGCCTCACGTGTACCTTCCTCACATGCCCCTACGAGTCTCCGCCGACCCTCCACAGTCTCCACTCGGACCACAATTTAATAGGAAATTGGTCGACCTATTTTGCATAACGTAACCATTATCATGTTTAGTTCTATCGTTAAGCAATCAAACTACATTAGACCGCTGTCCCGCCGTCACACATGTAGTGGCGGGTTCGGGACACGTATGTGGGTCCGGTGTCTGTGGACAAGAAGCTCTGGGATCACAACAGCGCGCGATATCTGTTGGGGACCGCTTACGGAGGATAATAAACTATTTTAGAGTTATCGTAAAATTTGTAACATATCGACGGTGAAAATAGGAACGGCCCATATCGAGTGTCGTAAACATGTCGTTCGTGGGCGGTGGCGGGGGCGGGGGCGGGGGCGGGGGCGAGCCCAGAGTGTGGACTTTAACAAACTCTGCCGACCTCAAACATGTAAATGGCAACGGTTCCAATATCCAACGTTTTGTGACTCCGGGGCATCATTAGTACCGGACCAGACCCTGCCGTCCGCCGCCGGTCTGCTATTTGTGATGCTATGACAAACACATCTTTAGAACCGTTGTTATCATTTTTATTGTTATAAACGAGCAACGTTAAACTTTATAAACTGCGAGCTAAAAGAGTCTTTACTCTTAGAAGTGAGTGTTGCGATTACCTTTTTATCGCAGAATGTGGTGCCATTCCCGGAACATGATTAGAATATTCGCCCGCGCTCGGAGACCGGTCCGACCTCCGCGGGCACGCGCCGCCAACCGGACACCAATGTAATTCTATATAACAAGTTCAGTAATGGTCGAGCTGGAGACCGCGGCCATGCCTCTGCTCTACATAGCTACCTACATTATATTATTACGAGTCCTATTATTAATTATAATGACGCGGACGCCAATTTATAGTTGTTACTAATGTTTTTGAAGAAGAGTTGGCACCCACATCTGAACACAAAACATAAGGCAATTGAGGTGATCCACTGTCGCTGGGCCTTCTCTTCATACGTTATTGTCTCGAGTCATAGCGAGGCAAGGCAAGGCAAAAATTTTATAATTTTCATTTTATTTCATTTCAAAATGTTCGACGTGAGCTTGCAAATTGATTATTTTGTTGGTACTCGCATTTGATCCGTTTATAAGCGAATAGGTTTGCGGTATAATTTTGTGTAACCCTAATCGTCAGTTCCAAGTACCTAGGTATCTAGATATCTCCAACTCAAAACCATACTTAGGTAAATAATATCTCGGAAATAATGGTCCGTTACTATGAGTGCGGTGATGACTGTCTTATCCGAGGTTCGGCGCGTTCCTACATCTCTCTCTCTCTCTCCCGCGCGAGTGTTGCTGTCTCCGTCTCTCTCGCACCATGTACCTCACATTCGTCATCTCGAACTTGTCATGGCTAAACAACTTGTATAAATATTGTTATTGCTATTACAGAAGTATTTTCGATAAATAAAATTGATGATTGGATTTTTATTATTACAATAACACTTTCGATTGACCTGATTGAGATTGTTTAATTGACAAATAATAATGAAATGTCATTGAACTCCAGTAAGGGTGGGTATAGTATAAAAATATGATTAATATTCTATGAATAAGAAACACTTTTAAAGCGATGCGTGCAAATGTTAGTTATTTATGGAGAGTAGAACCCTCAGGCGCGAACCGAGACTGCACGGACCTGCCGTCTCTACTAGGTACTTGCGAGGATAATAATATATTATAACTAGCTGTTTGACCCGGCTTCGCTCGTGTAGTAATCTGGTCATCATGTGCCATCGATTTGGTAGATGTGGCAAATGACATAAAGACTATATAGGTACTTTAGTTGAAAAGAGTTATATGCCATTTGAAAGACAAAACTCTACCAATTTATGTTTCAAAGTTATTTAAATATTGTTATGGGTAAACTATAAAAGGTAGACATATGCTCTCGCGGACTTTTTTAAAAATAATGTTAAGATGAACAATTCATCCATAGAGCATTTTTGTATAACTTTAACTATATGCTCAGCGCACGCCACGGAAGGCCTCAGAAACGATACTTTTCCCCCGTTTTTAAAACATTTTTGGTTACTGCTCCACAACTATAGGACCTAGCGTGATATTATATAGCCTATGTTACTTCTGAATAATGCAGCTTTCTAATGGTGAAAAAATTATTGCAATCGGTCCAGTAGTTTTTGAGTTTATTCATTACAAACATACAAAAATACAAAAATACAAATCTTTCCTCTTTATAATATTAATATATTATAATTGAACACAATGGCCACCTCAAATAACTGGAAATGAATCTAGATTTATCAGTAGTCCCTAGCATCATCAAACTCTGTTAACGAATCGAGAACATTTAGTACTTATAGGATTTTAGACAGCACTATGAGGAGCGACGTAACGGAATTACTACGGTTAAAGTTTCCGAATGGTCATAAAAAAAATATGCACAACATGAAAATATTCTAGGTAAGATAAAATCTGTCGACTAATAGTCGGTGGAAGGCAGAGTGTCGCTAACCACTGGCGTCCAAGTGATGTCTGGCTCATAGTAACAAGCTGTAGTGCAGACGGCCGCGGGCACACACAGGAGACCTCTGCCAATGTGTACACGGTTCTGTAGATAAGACACACTCGACTGGATGTCCCGAGCGGTCACTGCGGGACCAATTCTGTAATTTGATCATCTCGCGACTTTATAAAAATTGCAAAGTGTATTTAGCTCGTATGCGATGGCCGATTGAGCATTCATGATCCTATAGATAGTCATATTTGATGTGAGTTATCGTAATGGTTTCACTAAGAAACGGAATCGTCTTCCCCTAATATGTTCAACTGATCGAGTTATAGGGGAGAGGGGGCGCGGTCACATGTCGAACGACATTCCTCGGCATTGTGACCGACACGCTCCATCGAATCTTTAATTATACCGAGCTTATTGACTTCGTTATACTAGTTTTTGTCGATGAGTTCGGATTACAAAACGTGCCACCTCAACCAGATTCTTTAACGACGAAACTGTTCGGGTAATGTAAAACAATTGAAGTGATCTCCAAAGGTTGAAGGCACAATATGTTCTCGCCGTGCTCCACTCTTCAGAACAATTGAAGTGATCTCCAAAGGTTCAAGGCACAATATGTTCTCGCCGTGCTCCACTCTTCAGAACAATTGAAGTGATCTCCAAAGGTTGAAGGCACAATATGTTCTCGCCGTGCTCCACTCTTCAGAACAATTGAAGTGATCTCCAAAGGTTGAAGGCACAATATGTTCTCGCCGTGCTCCACTCTTCAGAACAATTGAAGTGATCTCCAAAGGTTGAAGGCACAATATGTTCTCGCCGTGCTCCACTCTTCAGAACAATTGAAGTGATCTCCAAAGGTTGAAGGCACAATATGTTCTCGCCGTGCTCCACTCTTCAGAACAATTGAAGTGATCTCCAAAGGTTGAAGGCACAATATGTTCTCGCCGTGCTCCACTCTTCAGAACAATTGAAGTGATCTCCAAAGGTTCAAGGCACAATATGTTCTCGCCGTGCTCCACTCTTCAGAACAATTGAAGTGATCTCCAAAGGTTGAAGGCACAATATGTTCTCGCCGTGCTCCACTCTTCAGAACAATTGAAGTGATCTCCAAAGGTTGAAGGCACAATATGTTCTCGCCGTGCTCCACTCTTCAGAACAATTGAAGTGATCTCCAAAGGTTCAAGGCACAATATGTTCTCGCCGTGCTCCACTCTTCAGAACAATTGAAGTGATCTCCAAAGGTTGAAGGCACAATATGTTCTCGCCGTGCTCCACTCTTCAAAACAATTGAAGTGATTTCCAAAGGTTGAAGGCACAATATGTTCTCGCCGTGCTCCACTCTTCAGAACAATTGAAGTGATCTCCAAAGGTTGAAGGCACAATATGTTCTCGCCGTGCTCCACTCTTCAGAACAATTGAAGTGATCTCCAAAGGTTGAAGGCACAATATGTTCTCGCCGTGCTCCACTCTTCAGAACAATTGAAGTGATCTCCAAAGGTTGAAGGCACAATATGTTCTCGCCGTGCTCCACTCTTCAGAACAATTGAAGTGATCTCCAAAGGTTGAAGGCACAATATGTTCTCGCCGTGCTCCACTCTTCAGAACAATTGAAGTGATCTCCAAAGGTTGAAGGCACAATATGTTCTCGCCGTGCTCCACTCTTCAGAACAATTGAAGTGATCTCCAAAGGTTGAAGGCACAATATGTTCTCGCCGTGCTCCACTCTTCAGAACAATTGAAGTGATCTCCAAAGGTTCAAGGCACAATATGTTCTCGCCGTGCTCCACTCTTCAGAACAATTGAAGTGATCTCCAAAGGTTGAAGGCACAATATGTTCTCGCCGTGCTCCACTCTTCAGAACAAAGTTTGTTACGTCAAACGATTTGCTATCGAGACTCTCAATACTTACTTTCCAATTTGCGTAAGTGCAAATAGTTGTGCAACTTGTATTCCTGCAATAACAATAGCGTTATAGTTTATGTATACGTTATCTCCAAAGGTCCGTGGGAACTCCGCACTTATCTGACAGGTGACGGCTCGTCAACACTCCCCTCTCTCCGCCAGGTTAGTTAACATGTTCCATAAGAACAAGTGTAGTTCGGTAAAGTTCCATATATTATCGTAGTTTTGATTGAGACAATGATGAGTTATCAGTTAGTAGTCGCGTGTCTCTGCGGGGCGCGCGGGCGGCGCGGGGGAGGGTCCACTCGATCTAATGTTTGATTGAGACAACGATGAGTTATCAGTTAGTAGTCGCGTGTCTCTGCGGGGCGCGCGGGCGGTGCGGGGGAGGGTCCACTCGATCTAATGTTTGATTGAGACAACGATGAGTTATCAGTTAGTAGTCGCGTGTCTCTGCGGGGCGCGCGGGCGGCGCGGGGGAGGGTCCACTCGATCTAATGTTTGATTGAGACAACGATGAGTTATCAGTTAGTAGTCGCGTGTCTGCGGGGCGCGCGGGCGGCGCGGGGGAGGGTCCACTCGATCTAATGTTTGATTGAGACAACGATGAGTTATCAGTTAGTAGTCACGTGTGTCTGCGGGGCGCGCGGGCGGCGCGGGGGAGGGTCCACTCGATCTAATGTTTGATTGAGACAACGATGAGTTATCAGTTAGTAGTCGCGTGTCTCTGCGGGGCGCGCGGGCGGCGCGGGGGAGGGCCACTCGATCTAATGTTTGATTGAGACAACGATGAGTTATCAGTTAGTAGTCGCGTGTCTCTGCGGGGCGCGCGGGCGGCGCGGGGGAGGGTCCACTCGATCTAATGTTTGATTGAGACAACGATGAGTTATCAGTTAGTAGTCGCGTGTCTCTGCGGGGCGCGCGGGCGGCGCGGGGGAGGGTCCACTCGATCTAATGTTTGATTGAGACAACGATGAGTTATCAGTTAGTAGTCGCGTGTCTCTGCGGGGCGCGCGGGCGGCGCGGGGGAGGGTCCACTCGATCTAATGTTTGATTGAGACAACGATGAGTTATCAGTTAGTAGTCGCGTGTCTCTGCGGGGCGCGCGGGCGGCGCGGGGGAGGGTCCACTCGATCTAATGTTTGCAGTCATTGGGAACATTAGAGCGAAAACTTTCTCATGGATTATTTGACTTTTTTATATACCACTTGCGATAACGACCTTTACATTATTATCTACTATGTGAATGTGTTCCAAACTGAAATATTTACATTGTACGTTTCCAGAATTGGACTTGCCGATAGTGTATCTGCCTAGAAGTGGTTACCAAAAGAGGAAAGAAAGAAGTTTTTAGTGACGTGGGATATATTGTGGGGATTTGTTTATACACATGCTGTGAGTGAAGTTTGTCGCCGACGCGACGTGTCACGGGCCTGACAGACACGTGTCTCCGTCGTGGAGGTGTTATGTGCACCATGCGAGGTACGGATTGGTCGCGACAGAGTCAACAAGTCGGAGGAGGGACCCGCGACGCCGAGCGAGCATGTTCTGGTCGGAGCGCGTCTCGGCTTCGGGATGATGTGTAGCCTGTCCCGAACACAATGGGCCACGTGCGGCGCGCACCATTGTCTCCGCCAACTATTGTTTCGCGGAAATCATACATTAAATATTTTCAATTATGCCTACCCGCCCACGTACGGACGCGGCCATAAGATGGTGTGGGCTCGGTTCCGGAGTTGTCGCCTCTACAGTCGTGTCTCCAAGTGACCTACAAAGAAAAAAAATGTAGCACGAAGCAAGCGAGAGTTCTAGTGATTGTGTGAGGACACAATGCGGCGCGTGGGCAGTGTCGGCTCTGAGGGTTTCGTTCGAGTCTCTTTCCATAATTTACTTTGATTTTGTTTGTCGTTAATGAAAATACCTTTATGTCGAAGAGATCAAATTAAGGATATTTGATACATTTTTTTTACGGCAATACCCATTTTTTCTCTTTTCGAAAAAGAACACTTTCGTGGCATGTAGGTTGGCATATTGTCGTGATTATCAGTCACACAACAAAATCAATTTGAAAGTGCTCGTGAAACATGACCATGATCGGCAATACACCGCATAGACTAATTAGTTCTGAGACGATTGTCCTAGCTTTAATTCTCATGCAGTTTGGCTTCGTCTTGTTATATCTCTTTGATGTATATCCCAACTGCTTACTAAGTATCGAACTTGTACCGGGATGTCTTCCAGAGCGGTGACCCCGGCCTCTTCATTGTTATCTGGTTCGGGCGAGAACAAATAAAAAAACTCTTCCAAGAAAAGATATACATTTATTATTCTTGTGATGTTGTAAAACCGCGATTAATCTTTATGGACCCGTTATCGCACTTTCTAAGAGCAGTCCTCGGTCACCGCGCCGGGGGAAGGCCGGGGAATGCGGGGGCGTTCTAGACGCACTTTACTGTAATCACTATCCTGGAAATTTAAATAACTTGAAATTTGGGTTTTATAAATATGCGAATTCGGAGCCGTAACGATTTGAATATTATTTCTGTTGTCATTTCAGTTTAGTAGTCGATACTTCGTCGGAACTAAAAACAAAAAGATTTAGGTAGGTACTAAAGTCTGTCGTACCGAACAGTAATCTTTAGCTCTCGGTCTCTGCTCCTTACACTGACTTGGAGCAAATATGTCCACGTCAACCAAGCAATCGTCATATACTTTTAGGTAGGTACTAAAGTCTGTCGTACCGAACAGTAATCTTTAGCTCTCGGTCTCTGCTCCTTACACTGACTTGGAGCAAATATGTCCACGTCAACCAAGCAATCGTCATATACTTTTAGGTAGGTACTAAAGTCTGTCGTACCGAACAGTAATCTTTAGCTCTCGGTCTCTGCTCCTTACACTGACTTGGAGCAAATATGTCCACGTCAACCAAGCAATCGTCATATACTTTTAGGTAGGTACTAAAGTCTGTCGTACCGAACAGTAATCTTTAGCTCTCGGTCTCTGCTCCTTACACTGACTTGGAGCAAATATGTCCACGTCAACCAAGCAATCGTCATATACTTTTAGGTAGGTACTAAAGTCTGTCGTACCTAACAGTAATCTTTAGCTCTCGGTCTCTGCTCCTTACACTGACTTGGAGCAAATATGTCCACGTCAACCAAGCAATCGTCATATACTTTTAGGTAGGTACTAAAGTCTGTCGTACCTAACAATAATCTTTAGCTCTCGGTCTCTGCTCCTTACACTGACTTGGAGCAAATATGTCCACGTCAACCAAGCAATCGTCATATACTTTTAGGTAGGTACTAAAGTCTGTCGTACCGAACAGTAATCTTTAGCTCTCGGTCTCTGCTCCTTACACTGACTTGGAGCAAATATGTCCACGTCAACCAAGCAATCGTCATATACTTTTAGGTAGGTACTAAAGTCTGTCGTACCTAACAGTAATCTTTAGCTCTCGGTCTCTGCTCCTTACACTGACTTGGAGCAAATATGTCCACGTCAACCAAGCAATCGTCATATACTTTTAGGTAGGTACTAAAGTCTGTCGTACCGAACAGTAATCTTTAGCTCTCGGTCTCTGCTCCTTACACTGACTTGGAGCAAATATGTCCACGTCAACCAAGCAATCGTCATATACTTTTAATCTTAGTTTTGAAATTGTTTTTTAAAATATATATTTATTCTGCTAAATGAACAATAAGCTAGTCCTAAACGTAACGTAAGTCTAGGTACGTGACATTGTCTAAATTACGCGAGTTGACATAGACTCGCGTAATTTATTCACTACATATTTTGAACAGAAACATTGAATCAGTTAAAAAGACAAAGAATGAACCATGACGTTGAGACGCTACCTTATAACATAAGAACTCGTATTGCATGTAGTATATTTATGTGTAAACATGTATAGTGTGTAGTATATGTATTATTATGTACATATTAGTATGTATTATGATATTATAGAATAAGTTTACTTAATTTTTCTTTAAAATTAAGTTTCATATTTAAGCTCTTTGCACCTAGGTACATCATAATCAAAATTTTCTGTATCGTCCCAAAGGTTGGCTGCTAGAGAATGCCTAGCGCCATTGAGTCCGCCCTTTGTACATAGTGCAATAAAGTTTTTAAATTATTAACTCGTTGGCAGTAATTAAGTAGTGTTGAAATAACGAAGTCCACCAGATGAAGTCGCAAGTAAGCGATGATTACTTGTACATAGCGACATGTGTTCTGGTTCTGCGATGTCTAGAAATGTATTGTTACAGCGGACTGTCTGGGGACGGCGAGCGCGCGGTCACGCCGGTCCTGCTGCGGTGTCGCGAGGGCGCGGTCTCGTGGCGGTACCCGCGCGGCGCCCTGCGTCTGCAGTTCCGCGCGCCGCCGCCGGCCGGGGACAGAGACTTCCAGGTGTGCGTGCGAGTGCTCAACACCACCGGTACGAACGAGACTGATATCATATCGCTCACATAATTAACATCGAAAGTAGTCCGGTCCCTAAGTCCGCCGTTACTGTCGCAGAGGAGTTCCCGGCGCGCCTGTTCGTGGAGGCCGGCGGTCGTCTGCGGCCGCTGTACTGGTCGGGGGACGGCGACCCGCGGCGGCTGCGGTGCTTCTCCGGTCGCCGCGCCTTGTACGTGGAGGCGGCGGCGGCCGGCCCGCGCCGCACCGTGGCCGCGCTGCAGTACGAGACGCGCGCCGCCCGCGACCGCTGCCGCCCGTGCTCCGCCGCCGAGATGGAGCGCGCCTTCTGTTCCAGCGACCTCGGTCAGTACATACACGAACCGCACACATCTCACTTAATTATAATAAAAGGAGGCGACCCGTTTGTCATTCTGTGAACTCGTTTCACCAAATTTTATGCTACAAAAAATCCATTTGTGGTTTTAATTGACTCTTTATGTTCCATTTATACTTTTTTCCAAGCGTCACTTTATATTTGGTTACACAATTCGCAGTGTCTCGAGCGCTGATCGTGGACTCGCAGCACCGAGAGGACCTGGACAGCACCGAGCTGACCGTGCAGCTCACCAAGCTGTACCGCGGTCCTGGACCTGACGCGGACCGCGCGGGTCCGGGACTGCAGCGCGTGCTGGTCCCGGCGCGGTGCGGGGCCGGGCCAGGACCGGGGGAGCTGCTCGTCATGGCGCGGCGCCGCCTGGGGGGGCTCGCTCTGCAGTGCGCCCCCCGCGCCGCGCACTGGGAGAGTCTGGTGCGGGCCCGCCAGGGGGGCGGCGCGCCCTGTCTGCTGCAGTACTGAGGGGGGGCTCGCTCTGCAGTGCGCCCCCCGCGCCGCGCACTGGGAGAGTCTGGTGCGGGCCCGCCAGGGGGGCGGCGCGCCCTGTCTGCTGCAGTACTGAGGGGGGGCTCGCTCTGCAGTGCGCCCCCCGCGCCGCGCACTGGGAGAGTCTGGTGCGGGCCCGCCAGGGGGGCGGCGCGCCCTGTCTGCTGCAGTACTGAGGGGGGGCTCGCTCTGCAGTGCGCCCCCCGCGCCGCGCACTGGGAGAGTCTGGTGCGGGCCCGCCAGGGGGGCGGCGCGCCCTGTCTGCTGCAGTACTGAGGGGGGGCTCGCTCTGCAGTGCGCCCCCCGCGCCGCGCACTAGGAGAGTCTGGTGCGGGCCCGCCAGGGGGGCGGCGCGCCCTGTCTGCTGCAGTACTGAGGGGGGGCTCGCTCTGCAGTGCGCCCCCCGCGCCGCGCACTGGGGGAGTCTGGTGCGGGCCCGCCAGGGGGGCGGCGCGCCCTGTCTGCTGCAGTACTGAGGGGGGGCTCGCTCTGCAGTGCGCCCCCCGCGCCGCGCACTGGGAGAGTCTGGTGCGGGCCCGCCAGGGGGGCGGCGCGCCCTGTCTGCTGCAGTACTGAGGGGGGACCTAGTTACTATGTGCTTGCCATAAATCCTCTACAACAAATATTGTACAAAACAGAGAGAAGTATATATATATAATAGTTGTAAGTGTATATAGTTATATCTCGCGCCAAACTGGTAGATCGACGATCTCAACAATATATTGTACCACTTAGAATAGTCTCGAGCCTGCGCCGACACACTGACACGATCCTCGGGATCTGTGGAGGGATCTCTAGATTGTTAAAATTGCTTGTCAAGCGCGTCCATTTTTGATTTTTGCTTAACGATGCGTCAAACCTCGTTAAGAGTGTATGTCAAGCAATTTTGCCGTCTAGTGATTAGTCCTAAGTGTGACGTCACGACGCGGTACTGTCTGACAGCTGACTATACTTACAAAATAAGTAAGTAAATTGTTATAGTAGTTAAGAATGTGTATAGCTATTATTAAACGAATTTTGTGATATAGATTACATTAAATATTTTATAGAATTTTATATATTGTAAAAATTGTGACGGATAGAAGTGACATGTTAACTATTGGACAATAAACTGTTCTAAAACATTCCCAAACTTTTTATTATATCACCCCTACCAAGTTTTCTCAATTCAACAGTTTTTAAAATTAAATTCACTCATCAGCACGTGACTAATAAGCGTACCTGATGAAGTTAAATCAGGTTATGTTTCGTTTGGGTTGGGTTAGGTTAGGTTTGGGTTAGGTTAGGTTAGGTTTGGGTTAGGTTAGGTTTGGGTTAGGTTAGGTTTGGGTTAGGTTAGGTTTGGGTTAGGTTAGGTTTGGGTTAGGTTAGGTTTGGGTTAGGTTAGGTTTGGGTTAGGTTAGGTTTGGGTTAGGTTAGGTTTGGGTTAGGTTAGGTTTGGGTTAGGTTAGGTTTGGGTTAGGTTAGGTTTGGGTTAGGTTAGGTTTGGGTTAGGTTAGGTTTGGGTTAGGTTAGGTTTGGGTTAGGTTAGGTTTGGGTTAGGTTAGGTTTGGGTTAGGTTAGGTTTGGGTTAGGTTAGGTTTGGGTTAGGTTAGGTTTGGGTTAGGTTAGGTTTGGGTTAGGTTAGGTTTGGGTTAGGTTTGGGTTAGGTTAGGTTTGGGTTAGGTTAGGTTAGGTTAGGTTTGGGTTAGGTTAGGTTTGGGTTAGGTTAGGTTTGGGTTAGGTTAGGTTTGGGTTAGGTTAGGTTTGGGTTAGGTTAGGTTTGGGTTAGGTTAGGTTTGGGTTAGGTTAGGTTTGGGTTAGGTTAGGTTTGGGTTAGGTTAGGTTTGGGTTAGGTTAGGTTTGGGTTAGGTTAGGTTTGGGTTAGGTTAGGTTTGGGTTAGGTTAGGTTTGGGTTAGGTTAGGTTTGGGTTAGGTTAGGTTTGGGTTAGGTTAGGTTTGGGTTAGGTTAGGTTTGGGTTAGGTTAGGTTTGGGTTAGGTTAGGTTTGGGTTAGGTTAGGTTTGGGTTAGGTTAGGTTTGGGTTAGGTTAGGTTTGGGTTAGGTTAGGTTTGGGTTAGGTTAGGTTTGGGTTAGGTTAGGTTTGGGTTAGGTTAGGTTAGGTTAGGTTAGGTTAGGTTTTTTTTTTTTTTTTTTTTTTTTTTTTTTTTTTTTTTTTTCTTGTCCTCTGATGTTTTTATTTCAGAGAGTATTTTTTTCGATCTTAAGGTTTTGATCATCTGCTTTTATTTATTGCGGGTGCAGCACAAGTGCTGAAGGTGGTTCTTTATTTATTGATTATTCCTGCCTATTTATCTAGTAATAGTTAAGCTAAAAAGGTTTACACTTTACATATTATTATTATTATTATTATATATATATATATATATATATTATATATTATTTTTTTTTTTTTTTTTTATTTTTTTTTTTTTCGTAAAGTGTATTTTAATAGCATGATGTGATCTACTGTACATGATAAGGGCTACTATTTGATTATGAGCGTGATATATAAACAATCAATAGATAGTAAATGAAAATGAAATACTTAGATTAGATACAGGTGAAAATTAAAAACTTAAATTAGGCATGCAAAAAATTTAGAAACTTACTTTTAAAATTAGCTTAACTTAACTTATCTTATTTTCTATTCTATTTTTACGTTATGATAACACTATTATATACTATTATATACAGGCACATAACTTTGATATGCTATTTATTTCTATTTATAACCTTAACTGCTATTTTTGTGCAAAACTCGATTAAGTCAGTTCTTTTGCTTTTGTCAGCAAATATTTTACATACGGAGTCTTTGTCAATCTTTAAGTCCAGAATATTCTCCGCACAGAGTCTGTCGTGGCAGTGGGCTGGACACTCGAACAAAATATGGGTCACGGTCTCTGGAACACCGGGCTCGCAGATGCACGATGGGTTCTCCTTACACTTGAACCTATTCAAGTATTCGGAGAACCCACCGTGCCCTGTAAGCACCTGCGTAAGCACTCCAGTCGGCTCGAGCGTTCTGACGATTTTGAAAGCCTCGCACGCGTCCGGCATAAAGATTTTAGTTATGCCGGCGGTATGGCCCGATTTATATCTCCGGTTCCATTCGACAAGCGACTTCGCTCGGATTTGTCGCTTGACGAATGAGACCGGACACAGGTCGTAGTCGGGTTTGCGCTTGTTGTTCAGCGCGGCTTCCTTTGCGAGTTCGTCAGCCCGCTCGTTCTCTGCCAGACCGGCATGGGCCTTGATCCAGAACAAAGATACTTCCTTGTTCTGGATACGTGCATTACGCAGGTTTAAACGCGCTTCCACTGCCAAGGGGTGGGATGTGCCATTGTTGACAACAGACTGCAGGGCGGACCGCGAGTCGCTGTATATGCCACAGCTTTCCCAAACACCATCTAGGATCATCCTCGTGGCTTCGCATATGGCCAGGAGTTCCGCCTGGTAGACCGTACAATACGATGGCAGCTTTAGCTTGAGGGATTTCATCTCGGCGACATTATTCCATACGGATAATGCCGCTCCGACTCCGCCCCCAATCTTGCTGCCATCAGTATAGATGCGTGCCTGCTGCTGGTTTTGCAGGTCTACTTGCTCTCTGTCTACCAGACACATGAACTCCAGGCTCATATGTTCCGCCGGATGAGGAGAGTCGGCATATGCAGCGACCCTTTCCACCTCCCTTCCCGCTAGTATTGGCTGTGGTACTCCCCTCCTGGCCTCGTACAGGGCCGCTGCCTCTCGTATCCTGAGGTCGAGGGGCAGTATCCCAGCCAGCACCAGCGCCGAATTGAGGGAGACGGTTCGGTACGCCCTCGTCAACTTCTGTGCAAATCCTCTTTGGACAGCGGCGAGCTGCCTTTGCACTCCTAGTTTCTCAGCGGCACCCGCCCAGGCGGCGGCTGCGTACAGTACCACTGGTTCCACCGTCGCCGTGTAGATTTGGCGAATGATCTCCGGGTGGAGGCCCCAGCTTATTCTGGCGGCTCTGGACAGCTGTTTATACACATTCAACGCCCTCCTGCACACGTCGGCAACGTGGGCGTTGAACGTCAACTTACTGTCAATAGTGAGCCCCAGAATTTTAATCTCTTGGGACAGGCCAATGTCGACCCCGCCCATGCTCAGAAGTGGTGTGTCATACTTTAATTTATTGGTTAATACCATGGCCTTGGTCTTGTGTGGCCCGAAGTTTAATTTATTTCTGACACCCCACTCCCGAACATACGCGAGGGCAGCATTGGCCTGCTCCTGTACTGTACGCGCCGTATTGCCGTGAAAAACTAGGACTACGTCATCAGCAAAGGCTTGGCAGTAGTCTCCCCGCTGTCCAAGCCCCCTCAGCAGTGGGTCCAAAAGTAAGTTCCAAAGAACCGGACCGCCGATGGATCCTTGAACACACCCTTTGGTCGTTTTCCGGGTGTGCTCTATTCCGCCGTAACGTATTTGCCGGTCCTGCAGGTAGCTGTCCATCAACCGCCTGATGTTGATGGGGCACCTCTCCTCCGCCAGCCTCACCCTAATTGCGGGCCACCAGGCATTATCGAAGGCTCCCTCTATGTCCAGTGATATCATTAGTACTATATTTTTGTCTTTAATTTTAATCTGTATGTGATTCACTAGGTCATAGAGGGAGTCCTCGGTGCTGCGCTGGGGCATAAAACCATACTGTCTCGGGCTGAAATTACGGAGTAGGTGCCACTTCAGTCTACCTACGATCATCTTCTCCAGAATCTTTCCAAGCACCGGTAGTAGTCCTATGGGCCTATATGACTTAGGGTTCTTATAGTCGTCCTTTCCAGGCTTCCGTAGGACTACCACCGTTGCCTCCTTCCAGATCTTTGGGAAGTGCCCCAACTCCAGGCACTTATTTGTCAGGGCAAGGAAAGATTCTGGGTCGTTATAAATAGCGTGCCGGCAAATATCGGCGGTGAATCCATCGGCTCCTGGCGCCTTCTTCGGGTTGAAGGACTCCACAGAGGACCTTAGTTCGACCACAGTGAACGGGGGGTCATGTTTTCCATCATGACCCGGTCCGTTCACCAGGTCGGCCTCTTCCCGCATCTTCCGGTGGTCTTCCCTCTCCCCTGTCTCCTGGTCTTCTTGGTAGAAAGTTTCCGCCAGGAACTGTGCCGATTTTTCCATATCCAGTTCCTTACCATCTAGGGTCAAGGGAATGTCCTCCTGCCTTTTGCAGGTCCTTCCTATGACCCTGTAGATTCCCTGCCACATTCCCTCCTTGTCCTGTTTACCGCAGAATCCCTTCCAACTCGCTATTTTGGCGTTCTTTACTTCTTCTTCATACTTTTCTTTTGCTTGCAGGTACTCGTCGACGACCCTCGCTCTCCGGATAGGTGCTGCGCATCGGATACGTCGCCTCTTCGTGACAGCGTCCTTCTTCAATTTCGCAAGTTCCTCGGACCACCATGGCGAGGTAAGTTTTTCGTTGGAACTCTTTTTCGGTATCGTATCGGAGCCTGCTTGTTCTATCGCGCTCGTATACCCTTCCACAATTTGATCCAACGATTCCCTCTGGTTGACCTCATCCACCATCGCCTTAGTTATGCCCATTTCGTTCTTTATTTTAGTGAGTTCTTCACTAAATTGGGTCCATTTGGCCTTTTTGGTGTTAAACTTTCTTGTGGTTCTCTCTATATTCATGCCATTGGCTTTGGTCAACCTGATTTTAAAAGTGATTGCATTGTGGTCCGAGCTCGTGACGCCGTCATCCACTATCCATGCCTCTGTCAGTGGCAACATATCCGGAGAGCAAGCCGTGACGTCGACGTGGCTAGTGTAAGCCTTACCTCCCCTAATGGTGTCGAAGGTTGGGGTGTTTCCTTGGTTTAGCACCTGCAAGCCCATCTCGTCTAGTGTCCCACTTAGTTCCTCCCCTCTGTGATCCACTATCCTGCTCCCCCACCAGGTACTCTTTGCATTTGTATCTCCACCGATGAGAAATCTTCTGGAGCCCAGTTCGTCCTCAACTTTCTTCAGATGATCCAGGTATGGCCCCAGAGGTTGGTTCGGTTCAAAGTAGAAGGATACTACGACAATCTCCCAAGCACTGGTCCGGACCCTCACCACTACGATGTTATTTGTGGTGAGACTAGGGAACTGTGTGACGTCCAAATCACGGTCGAAGACCGCGATTGCCGCCTTCACAGGCCCCTCGTCCAGTCCAGTGTTCTGGTAGATTCTCGTTCCTTTATAGGTCTTCATACTTTTCGCCTTTCCCACATAGGGTTCCTGGATCAGCGCTAAGGACGCCTTTCTTTTTCCTGCTTCGATTATTAGTTCATCGGTGGCGATATTTTTCCGCTGGAGGTTCGCTTGGATCACGAGGTAGTGGCCTTCGTTCATAGGGACTCCGCGGTAATTGATCTTCCCTGCACCCGGGGCGCCCTTAGCAATAAGCGACGCTCGCCCGGGCTAGTGCGTCCCACCTGCGCCGTACTGTGCACTCCTGGCTGAAGGCGTTGTGTGTCGATGGCACCAGATTGGCACGTGCACAGTTTCGGCACGTCGGTTCAGCGCCAGCCAGGCGGTCAGGGCAGTCCGCCCACAGATGCAGGCCTCCGCAGTGACTGCATGTCTTTTCAGTCTCTTTACAGAAACGACGTCCATGGCCATACGCTAAGCAGAGCGAGCACTGCACCAATGGTGAGTGGTCCTCCACGCGCACGTGCTGTAGGTCAACATGGACGCGTTCTGCGTCGGTCAGTCTCTGCCAGATCCGCGGAGAGACCTGGAGCACCATGTGGCAGGTGTGCGGGTTTCGGGTCTTTCTCCTATATCTCACCTGTACCCTCCAGTCGTCCTCACCTATATCCCGCAATGTATTTGTGTTCTGGGTTCTCAAGGACGTCATGACGTCATCGTCCGTGTTGTATGCCATGACGTCCCTGAGAATCACTAGTGGATCCTTATTCTTGATTTCCTCAATGTTTAGAGTCGATCCTGAGCTTTTTATTTTATTTTTTAATTTATCGACCTCTTCTTTTGAGGAGCAGCCCAGGATCACCCTCTGATCCCGGATCTTTCTTATTCTTTCTATCTTAATACCTGAGGTCCTGGCTTCTACCGCTGTCCTTATTTTTTCCACCACTTGGCCGCTGCTGTCACCTTCGCTCGACACAGCAATGGAATACATTGCCGTGTCTTTGCGTCCTTGACCAGCGGCCACAGTGGCATAGGACGCCCTCTGCGCCGATGCGACCCCTGGCAGAGAGCACGTTCGGAGCTGGTCGGCCAATGTTGCAGTATGCTGTTTGCACTCTGCCATTTGCCGCCCATGCTCCGCCATGCTCTCCATCAGAGAGCGCATCAGCGCAGTCGGAGTCTCCTCTACAGCGGTCTCCTTTCCCAATGTCTCCTTTTCCACTTTCTCCTTTTCCCCAGTCTCCTTTTCAGCTGTCCTTATTTCCTGTTTCTCCTTTCCAGGTTTTCTGTCCGGCTTCTCCGCCTCCTTCACTAGGGCGTAAAGTCGCTCCAGCGCCTGTGTGACGTCAGCCTTGATGTCGGCTTTGAGGTTCCTGGAACCCGCAAGGGCCGACTTCGCCTTGATCAGGCAGGCCTTCGCTTCGGCCGACCTATCCGCGAACTTCGGCTCTGGCGGGCCCTCAGGAACCTCAGTCGACGCACGACTCACCTGCGCCGGAGCCACCCTCGCCTTTGTTCCAGAGGCTGAGTTTGGGACAGCTTTCTTGGGGGGGGTGGCAGGCTTGGGCTGGCTGCCCGGCTTCCCGGCCTCCCACTCGCCAATACTTCTCCTCACCTTAAGGGCCTCAGGTTTTGTCGAGGGTCCAGCCCTCGGCTCGTCAGTCGTCAATGTCATGGGGGGATCCGGTTTGTCGGCCCCCTTTGTCTTAGCCGGCGGCGTCCGGATGCCGAACATGTCTATTTATCGTCAGAGGACGCGTCTAAAATGTAAAAAGTTAAGTAAAAATAAAATAAGATAAAATTTTTATATAGTAATATATAATATATTGTCTATGTCAGTATGTAAATAAGTAAAAAATTGTATTAAGGTAATAATATAATATATGTCAATAATAATAAGGATATAATTAATTAAATAATTAAGTAGTTGTCAATTGTATATAAAAATAGTGGTCTTATTATTATAAGTCAATCTAGCGGAAAATATTCTGCACTTGTCAAAACCTGTGAGGTCGTAAAAACCTCACAATAGTCCAGCTTGGGACAAAGCAGAAGAACTGACCTAAGTTTATTTAATTTAATTTATTTAATTATCTAAGCTTTAAGCTTTTATTAATTTAATTATTATATTGTTTTAATGTTTGGCCACTAATACTACTAATACACAGGTTGGCAATAGACAAACCTGCGTCAATTTTATATATTTTATATTAATATATGTATTATTTTATTATTATATTCAATTATTATTATTATTAATAATTAAATAAAATAATACTATTTAGTCTATCTTAAAACTATAGCTAAAAAAAAAAAAAAAAAAAAAAAAAAAAAAAAAAAAAAAAAAAAAAAAAGGGGGCTTCTACTATCCTGTAAGTTGTGATGATTTGTGAGTGTGTGAAAGAGGTAAGTGTGAGATGGATGGATATGATACAAATAAATGTGTGAATGTGATATATATTAATGTGAGTATAATTGTGAGATAAGATGGATGAATGTGATATTAATAGTCTGATGTGTGATATTAATATGAGTATATAAATGTAAGATGTGTGGGTGTGATATAAATAATTTGTGAATTATGATAGATATAAATGTGATATAAATATAAATGTAAATAAATGTAAGTATAAATGTGAATAAATGAGATAAGTGAGAAGGCTGAGAGGCGTGTATATTTATTTATTTGTTATTTATTATATATTATTATTTGTTTACACTGTAACTCTTGTAACAGAGGTGTGACAGTGAAAGTGAAAGTTTTTATCCCACTTTATTACAATTACAGGATAGGAGGAGGTTCGTCTATTAAGAACTTTTGTTTTGCTTAGTTCTAGCTTAAATTTAAATTAAGATTATATAATTTTAGTTCTAACTTAAAGCTATGTCAGCCTTTCTTTAACCAACGAGTCTTTATTCACTATTTATTTTTCTTTTTCTTTTTCAGATGGTGTCTTTTCCTCGGTTCTTCTTCCAGGCTCCAGGTAAGTATATTTTCTTTTCCCCTAAAGGGAAGGACTTAGAGTCTTTAAGATCAACAACAATAATAATAATATTATTAATAATATATTAATAACTTGTCTACACTTTTTTTTTTTTTTTTTTTTTTTTTTTTTTCTTTGTTTTTCAGTTTTCAGTTGCAGCTCCTTTGTTCCAGACTGCAAGGTCCAGTGCCCAGAGTCCAGGATCCAGGTCCAGGTAAGTAATAATAAGTACTAATTATATGTTCCCTATTTTCCCTTTCCAGGTATCCCTCTGTCCTACTTGGCCCCTACAGCAAGCTTTAGGAAGCGGTAAAGTTATTGGTTTCCCGAGAAAATTGCGTCTGGCCGGCTTGTTTCCTTTACCAGAAGCCCGTCCCTGGTCGTAGCACGGTCAAATTTTTAGGAGGGGTGCCCCTTGATGTCGTCTTATTTGTCAAGGAATAAAAGAAGGGGGTCCACGATTCTGTTACAGAGTTATGGGGTCCCACCTATGAGCCAGATGTAAGTTTCCCAAATTTCGTCAATTTTTGTCCGTGCTAATCCCGGTTTCGAGCCCCCGGTGATCTGGAGGTATCCTTTCAAGGAAGTTCGACGGCGCCGACAATTCAGTGTCAATAAAAAAAATTTCTATGTCGTCCGGGAGCAAAACTGGCGGCACGCGTCAAAGTGACCTGAACGCGTCTGTACGCGCGTACGTACGCGTCACCGGGTTCAAGATCTTCTTTTGGTGTACTCCTCGTCACGGCGCGTCCAATGGTACCAAAAAATTGGCACCTCGCAGATTTGGTTTCCGAGAAATACACCAAAAACTGCGAAAAATGCGGAAATCGCCGCAAAAACCCAACTGAACCCGGGACAAAGTCACCTGAACGCGTCTGGACGCGCGCACATACACGCTATCAGGGTCACACTGGTACTGCTGGACGCCTCTTGAAACAGCGCGTCGAGTGATGCACAATGGGCGCCAGGTAGTACGCCTGGTTTTGGAGATATGCACCAGTAAACTTCGTATATTTCACTTTTCCTTCAGTTTTTAGGTAAAAGTTAACTGAACTTTTCACAACAATAGTAACAACACAAACACACAATAATAACTTGATAACAGTCCAAATAATGATAAAGAATAATAATAATTGAAAGAATAATAGAAATAATTAACTAATAACGTGTTATTGTCGTAAAGCTAGTTAGCAAATTGCGCGAGAGTTAGCTACGCTTAAAGCGTGTCCGTTCGACTTAGCGTAGGTCGGCTGACTGCGCGCCGTGTGGTGGCGGCTGGAGAATACCACCACTCCCGTAAGCCCAAAATCCAGGGATACTGTAAGAGTCAGGAAATGGATTCTGCCAGTGGCAGTGGGCCAGCTCCGATGCCGTTGATAGTTCGGGCGAATGAGCTCCCCGGCGCCTGCTTGGTGGACTCTAGTCCAAGGGGCGTCGGGAGTCTTCGGCGGCCTAGTCCCAGTCTGGCTGCCGAAGAAAGGGGAGTGCCGACCGCCCGATTATTTACATAATAAGGGCCGTCGGTACACGAGGAGGAGCACATCGCCAACTAAGTTGCACCCAGGCAACTCGCGGTGTGCGAGAGGAGACCCGGGGTCCTAGGCCACGTGCCAGAGGGACGGTCGGGAGCCCTGATAGCCACTGGGATTTGGCTGCAGGGCAGGTAGGAGCACCGCGAGTCTTGCACCCAGGCAGCTCGCGTTGTGCGTAGAGGCTCGCTCCGATGCCTAGTGTTAGAGGCGGAGGAGCGCCCCGGCCTTGATTCAAGGTCGGGAGCCCTGTAGACCACTGGGAGTTGGCTACAGGGAACGGAGGAGCACCGCCCGCCTGGCCCCAGCTACAGGCCGCCGGTGTACACGGCGGAAAGCCAAGAACCGGAGATCCCCGACGTCCAGTGGGAAGTTCTAGGAGTCGGGGGGCGCACAGTCACTGGGATCTGGCTGTGGAGCAGATAGGGGCGCCGGTTGTCTGGTCCCAGTAACAGGCCGCCGGCGCTGAGGAGGCGAGGAGGAGATCCCCTGCGCCATTCGTATAATGGCTCTGCGTTTGGCCGGGGGGCCCGGCAGTCACTGGGTTTGGCTGTCGGGAAGCTGGAAGCACCGTCGGCTGGGTCCCAGCCTAGACCGGCGGTTCTGGTGGAGGAGTAAGGAGGAGATCCCCTGGTGTTTCGTTCGTGCTAGGGGGCCCCGACACAGTCACTGGGAGATGAAAATCGGGGGAGATAGGGACACCGTCGGCCTGCCCCAGCTAACCAGTAAGACGGAACGACGATGGAACCCTCACCCCGCCATTGTCGGATGGATGGGGGACCCTGAAATGGCTACTGGGACCTGGCCGTCAGGGAGTGGAGGGGCCGACGACCGCGCCCAACGGTTACGTTGCAAAGCGGCCGTGGGGGCAGGCGGTCGGAGGTGACGACGGAGTCGGCCTCTGACCCAGCCCACCAGACGGGTGGTGGTGGTCGGAGGTCGACTCGCGGCTCTCGGAAGTCGCGAAGGAGCGGTGGTCTCCGCGGTTACGTGCTCACAGCCGGCCGCGTCGAGACCACTCTAGGGAGGCAAGTCGTGCACTCCTTGCCGTAAACTTCTTTACGGTTAGCGAGTGCACGCACGCCCGAGTCAGGTCATGGAGTGTGACCTACTCGCGAGGGCGAGAGATGGCGCACGTGGTGTTCCCGTGTTCCATCTCCTCCTGCTCACTGGAGGGTCTGCCTAGGCGGACAGCGCCGGCGGTTAGCGGACGTTTCCTAACGGACTCCCGCGAAGCCGCCACTCAGGCGCCACGGAGGAACGCCGTCAGGTTTTAGTCGGTGCGAGTCCGACATAACCTTTCCCTGCTGCCTCCACAGCGGGGATTGGTATCCGTAGGGATTTCCTGACGAAAAAAAAAAAAAAAAAAAAAAAAAAAAAGGTCGGCTGACTGCCGCCGTGTGGTGGCGGCTGAAGAATACCACCACTCCCTAGGCCCAAAATCCAGGGATCCTGTAAGAGTCAGGAAAAGGATTCTGCAGTGGCAGTGGGCCAGCTCCGATGCCGTCGACAGTTCGGGCGAATGAGCTCCCCGGCGTCCGCTTGGTGGACTCTAGTCCAAGGGGCGTCGGGAGTCTTCGGGGTCAAGTCCCAATCTGGCCCCGAAGAAGGAGGAGTATCGATGGCCTAGTACACAGTCAGGCCATCGGTACGAGGAGGAGCACCGACTGCCAAGTTCCAGTCTGGCGGTTGGTGCGGAGAGCAGCTCCGATGCCCCCAGAGTTCTTAGGGGGGCGAATGAGCTCGGTGCTGGCCCCGATGCCCTCTGGTCAGAGAGGCGAATGGGCCGCACCGGTCGGTTGGGTGGCTTGGCCACTCAGGAGGAAATGTGCGTGCTTTTCGCTGTAAATCCTTTTGCAGTGAAAAGCACGCACATAAAGTCCCGAGATCTACACAGAGCACAACCACCCCTCCGCGGGCCCACCTCGTTGGTAGGTGCGTGGTGCGGACGGGGGATAGTGGCGGACCTACGTGCTCCGCCAACAAAATTTCACTTATTTATTTTCGGCCTAATGTGTTCTGTGTAGATTTCGAGTGGACGTAGGCGGGTCTGGCTGTGTCAGTCGGACTGGCGAAGGGGCTTGGCTCCTTTGGCCTCCGCCGGAGTATTCCGCGGGGTCCGGGTGGCCCCTGCGAAGCGCCTCTGCAACGCGGAGGAATAGCGGCGGGTCCGGCTGTGCTCTCGTACAGTCGGACAGGTTCGGGAAGGTGTTACCTTTCCGGCCACCGTTGGTCGTAGCTCCCTGATGGAGCTGTGCGGAAGCGTAGTCACGTCTTACGATTTCGCACAGCTTCAGCAGGGAAACGACGGGCTTGGCTTAACCGCCTGGCCCAAGTGGAAGCAACTTAAAAACCACTATAAAAAATCCCTCAACCCCAAGCGTGTCGTGCAGCCGCGAGGGGGTTCCTGTGGCAGGGAGGTAGACCTGCCGCTAGCTGGATGTGTGATTTAAGTAAATACCCGAAGTATAGTACTCGTGGGATTAAAATATGAAAAAAACTAAAAAAACCCAAGGACGAGGAGGAAAGAAGAGCGAGGCCGCGTCTGCACGCGCACCGGCCAGCAGCGAGGAGGAGGAGATGGTGGAGGTGTCGGATGCGGGGGGCACCGACACTGCGGAGCGGGGTTCGAGCGGACGGCTCTGGCGGGACGATCCAGTCCGCCGCCCCACCAAACGCGCGAAGGGCAATCACCTCTCGTCGACTTCCGACGATGACGACAGCGGGAGCCCCTCTTCTAGAAGGAGCCTTAGCGTGGCTAAGCGCGGGCGAGGCCGACCCCCTACCACAGGGGAGTACATCGGTGTCGCCCTCGCCAAGGAGGCCTACTTAAAGCAGAAGAGGGAGGAGCTCCAGATGGAAGCCGAAGCGGAAGTCGCCAAAATGTCGGCGAGCGCGCGGGTGCTGCGTGCTCGAAAGCCAGTGTCGTTGGCTAAGGACGACCCTGGTGCTCTCCTGGAGCGGTTTCGCACGGACGTGGAGTCCGTGGAAACCGTTGCCAGGACCAGCAGCCACCTGAAGGGCACATACGTGAAGGCCCTCAATGAAGCGGTGTTCTCCATGACGGAGATTTTCAATGAGTTGCGGGGCCGGACGGCCTCCGACGAAGTCGAGAGGCTTCGGGCGGAGAACGCCCGGTTGACCGCCGAACATGAAGATCTCCGTAAGGAGATGGCGGCTATGAGGGAGGAGATGAAGGAGTGGAGGAACTCGGTTCCTCCTCCTTCCCCTCCCATGTGCCGCCCTGAAGAGCTGCCCCCGCCGCCGCCGTCACCGAGGATGCGCCCCGTGGAGAGAGCCGAAGAGCCGGAGAGCACTGACTCCCGCTTCAACGCCATGACGGAGTCCCTGGAGAGGACGCTGACTGTCTTCATTGGCAAGAAAATCGAGGCGAGCCTGGATTCCTTGCGAGTGGATCTGGGCGCTGCCGCCTTGCCAATGAGACCTGTCCGTCCTCCTCTAGGTAGACGGAAAGATGGCCCGCCGCCTCCTGCGAGCGCGTCGGCTCCATTGCCCGCACCGAGGGCGAGTGTTCCGGCCGAGAGGCCCCGAGACACTACCGGACCGGAGACGTGGTCCGAGGTAGTGTCTCGGAACTCAAGGAGGAAAATGAGGCAGAAGGCGGCTCGGTCCGCGGCTGCTCTCTCGGCTCCGGCGGCTGCTCCTGCGCCCGCTCCGGCGCAAAAGAAGAAGAGAGTCCGGAGCCGGCGCCCGCGCCCCCCCGGAACGACGGCAGTGATAATAAACATCACGGCGGAAGGCCTGGCCAAGGGCGTCACTTACAAGGCGGTCTTGGATCAGGCCAAGAGGGGTGTCAACCTAGAGGAGATTGGCATCCCCTCGGTAAAATTCCGCCAGTCCATCTCGGGGGGGCGGATGCTAGAAATTGCGGGGGCTGCTAGTGGCGACAAAGCGGACGCCCTAGCACAAAAGATCCGCGCGATCTTCCCCGCAGACGGTTTCGTTCGGGTCACCAGACCGATGAAGTGCGCGGAGTTCCGCGTCGTCGGTCTGGATGACTCGGTCGAGTCGGGGGAGGTGGCGGCGGCCGTCGCGGGCGTCGGCGAGTGCGCGGTGCCTGACGTGAAGGTGAGTCAGGTCCGCGTCACTGATTTTGGTGCCGCATCGGCACACGTTAGGTGTCCGGTGGCGGCGGCAAATAAAGTCGTCGCGGTAGGCCGCATAAAGGTGGGCTGGGTTTCGGCGCGAGTGGTGCCGTTAGAGCCGAAACCCTTGCGGTGCTACAAATGCCGCATGGTGGGGCATGCTTCGGCACGCTGTCCCTCCGCAGTAGACCGCAGCGCGGAATGTTTCCGCTGCGGTATGCCGGGACACATGCGGGCGGCCTGCACGGCTGCGCCCCGCTGCTCCCTGTGTGCTGCGGAGGGGAAGAAGGCCGAGCACGCGTTGGGCACCCAAGGGTGTCCCTTCGCCAAGAAAACCGCGCGCGGGGGGACGGTCGCCACTCGGGCGGCCGCCGCCTTGCCCGTGGTAGCTCCGCCCGCAGCGGCAGCCCCACCGGCCCATCCGGCCCAGGCTGAGGAGGCGATGGAAACAATGTCGCCAGTATAGGTTATCATCGCCTCCTCCAGTCGAACCTCAACCACTGCGCCGGTGCCCAGGATCTCCTGATCCAAAGCATGGCGCAGTGGTCAATAGAGCTGGCCGTGGCCGCCGAGCCCTACTTTGTCCCTCCCGGATCTCCGGACTGGTTGGGGGACCGTTCGGGCTCGGTGGTCATAATAAAACGTCAGATCGCGGATTCCCTGCCCCTCGTATCTAAAGCGAGCGGGCAGGGTTTCGTGGCGGCGTTGTGGGGTGAAACACTCGTGTTAGGAGTGTACTTCTCCCCCAACAGAAGTCTCGCCGAATTCGAGGCGTTTCTTGACGAGATCGACCGTGTTGTCGGCCGATTCTCGTCGGGAAACGTGCTCTTCCTGGGTGATCTCAACGCCAAATCCACGGCGTGGGGATCCCCCAGGACTACTCCTCGCGGCGAGGCTCTGGAGGAATGGACGGCGATGGCCGGTCTGGGTGTACTGAACCGCGGATCGGTCAACACATGTGTGCGACAGCAGGGCGGGTCAATTGTGGATGTGACGTTCGCGTCCCCGTCTGTCGCACGCTGGACTCGCGGCTGGAGGGTTCTGGACGAGGTGGAGACGTTGTCGGATCATCGCTACATCAGATTCGACGTCTCCACCTCGCCGACAGCCTCGAGTCCTCGCCGTCCTGGAGGGCACACCCCTGCCTTTCCCCGATGGGCTTTAAAGCGTCTCGATAGAGACCTGCTGGTGGAAGCCTCGATCGTGCGGTCGTGGGTGGCCGGTGGCGAGCCACAAGACGTTGAGGAAGGAGCCGAATGGTTTAAGGACGCCATGACGCAAGTGTGCGACGCGTCCATGCCGCGAGTTCGGCTCCGACCTCCGAAGAGGCAAGTGTACTGGTGCAACACTGCACCTGGGCCTGACGGTATACCTGGCAGGGCCTGGGTATTGGCCTTAGAAGCCCTCGGGGACCGGCTCGGGAGACTGTATCAACAGTGTCTCGAGTCGGGAAGGTTTCCCCTCCAGTGGAAAGTGGGCAGACTCGTGCTCCTGCAGAAGGCAGGGCGCCCCGCAGACTCTCCCTCTGCGTATCGCCCCATCGTGCTGCTCGACGAGATCGGCAAGTTATTCGAAAGAATAATTGCTCGTCGACTCGTCGAGCACATGACGTCGGTGGGACCCGACTTGAGTGAAATGCAGTTCGGATTCCGGGCGGGCCGGTCGACCATCGACGCTATTGGTCGAGTAAAGGCCCTCTCGGAAGAGACGGTTGCCCGGGGCGGAGTCGCGGTGGCGGTATCGCTTGATATCGCCAACGCCTTCAACTCCTTGCCCTGGGGCTGCATTAAAGAGGCGCTCCGATATCATGGAGTGCCTCTTTATCTGCAAGAGGTAATCGGGTCCTACCTGAGTGACAGACACATTGTCTTTGAGGGGCGATGCGGAAACATCGTTAGGAGGGAGATGAAGCGCGGTGTTCCACAGGGATCGGTTCTTGGTCCGCTCCTGTGGAACATCGGGTACGATTGGGTACTGCGGGGTGCACTCCTCCCGGGCATCAGCGTGACCTGCTACGCAGACGACACGCTGATCCTGGCCCGGGCGGAGGACTACAACGAGTCTGCCCTACTGGCAGCAGTTGGCACAACTGTGGTGGTCGGTCGGATACGGATGCTGGGCCTGAAGGTCGCGCTGCACAAGTCGGAGGCTTTGTGTTTTCACGGCCCCCGGCGCGCGCCGCCTTCGGGCGCCGGCATCACGGTTGACGACGCCCGCATCGAGGTCGGGTCCACTATGAAGTACCTGGGACTCGTCCTCGATGGCCGCTGGAACTTCCGCGCGCACTTTGCGCAGTTGGTCCCCAGGCTGGTCGGCGCGGCTTCCGCCCTCGGGCGGTTGCTGCCCAACGTCCGCGGACCAGATGTGGGATGCCGCAGGCTGTATCTGGGAGTGGTCAAGTCCATGGCCCTCTACGGGGCCCCGATATGGGCTGACACCCTGGCGCGCCATAATTCCGCTTTGCTGCGTAGACCGCAGCGGATTATGGCCGTCAGGGTGATACGAGGATACCGCACCATCTCCCATGATGCGGCCTGCCTGCTGGCGGCGTCCCCCCCGTGGGACCTAGAGGCGGTGGTCTGGGCTGAGGCCTACCACAGGCGCACAGACCATCCGCCGCGCGCGCGGAAGCTCCTCGCCCGACAGCTCCTGCTGCAGCGGTGGAGAAGAAGGCTGAGATATGCCACGGCTGGAAGCAGGACTGTCGAGGCAGTCCGACCCGTTATTAAACGGTGGGTGGACAGGCGGCACGGGTCGCTCTCCTACCGAATGACGCAGGTACTGTCGGGGCATGGTTGCTTCGGCAGATATCTGTGTCGCATCGGACGAGAGCCGACCACCACATGCCTAGCATGTAGAGAAAACGTCGAGGACACTGCGCAACATGTCCTAGAGCATTGCTCCGCGATGAGCATGCTCCGCAGTGTCCTCGTCAATCAGGTGGGACGCGATCTCTCGCTACCATCGGTAGTCAAATCGATGGTAGCGAGCGAAGCGTCTTGGGACGCTGTGGCCTCCTTTTGTGAGCACGCCATGCTCCAGAAGGAGGCGGCGGAGCGGGAGCGGGAAGAAGATCCGAACGCCCCTCCCTTCCGCCAGAGGAGAAGACAGCGCAGGAGGCGGCAATACGCTGCCCTCCTGACCACCTGAGGGGCCCGAGCGGTGTCACGGGGGGTGACATCGCTCGCATAGGGCCCCACGAGACGGCGCGCGCGGTTGTTCCCGCGCGCCTCTCCGAAGGCGAGGGAGGAGACTCGCTCTCTCTCTCCCTCCTCGCCATGAAGGCGCCCGCACACTAGCGGGCGACGCCGGCGGGCGGTGGTCGTTTGCATATTGCTCCCCGCCGTCCGCCATCAACACAAGGCGTCTTGAGGAACACCATCAGGTTTTAGTCGGTGCGAGCCCGACATAACCTCCCCCCTGTCCCCCGACTCGGGGGGGGTATCCGGTAGGGATTTCCTGATGTAAAAAAAAAAAAAAAAAAAAAAGGTCGGCTGACTGTAGGACGGGGGAAGTTGTCCGGGTTGCGGTGCCGGATTTGACTCCCGCGGAGTTCGTCTCCGCCGTCGCGAAGCTCAGGCGCAACACTGCGCCTGGGCCGGACGGTATACCCGGCAGGGCCTGGGTGTTGGCCTTCGGAGCCCTCGGGGACCGGCTCGGGAGACTTTACCAGAAGTGTCTCGAGTCGGGAGTGTTTCCCCGACAGTGGAAGTCGGGCAGACTGGTGCTCCTGCAGAAGGCAGGGCGCCCCGCAGACTCTCCCTCCGCGTATCGCCCCATCGTGTTGCTCGACGAGATCGGCAAGCTGTTCGAGAGAATAATCGCTCGTCGACTCGTCGAGCACATGACGTCGGTAGGACCCGATTTAAACGAGGTGCAGTTTGGCTTCCGGGCGGGCCGGTCGACCATCGACGCTATCGGTCGAATCAAGGCCCTCTCGGAAGAGACGGTCGCCCGGGGCGGAGTGGCGGTGGCGGTATCGCTCGATATCGCCAACGCCTTCAACTCCTTGCCCTGGGGCTGCATCAGAGAGGCACTCCGCTACCATGGAGTGCCTCTCTACCTACAAGAGGTGATCGGGTCCTACCTGAGCGACAGATTTATCGTCTACGAGGGGCGATGCGGTCGCATCATTCGGAGGGAGATGAAACGCGGTGTTCCACAGGGATCGGTCCTCGGTCCACTGCTGTGGAACATCGGGTACGATTGGGTCCTGCGGGGCGCACTCCTCCCGGGCCTCAGCGTGACCTGCTATGCAGACGACACGCTGATCTTGGCCCGGGCGGAGGAGTACAGCGAGTCTGCCCTGCTTGCGGCGGCAGGCACTTCCATAGTCGTCGGTCGCATACGGTTGCTGGGCCTGAAGGTCGCGCTGCACAAGTCGGAGGCCCTGTGTTTTCACGGTCCCCGGCGCGCGCCGCCTTCAGGTGCCGGCATCACCGTCGGCGACACCCGCATCGAGGTCGGGTCCACGATGAAATATCTGGGACTCGTCCTCGATGGCCGCTGGAGTTTCCGCGCGCACTTCGCGCAGTTGGTCCCTAGACTGGTCGGCGCAGCTTCCGCCCTCGGGCGGTTGCTGCCTAACATCCGCGGACCGGACGTGGGATGCCGCAGGCTGTATCTGGGAGTGGTGAAGTCCATGGCCCTCTACGGGGCCCCGATATGGGCTGGTGCCCTGGCGCGCCATAATGCTGCGCTGCTGCGTAGACCGCAGCGAATTATGGCCGTCAGGGTAATAAGAGGGTATCGCACCATCTCCCACGATGCGGCTTGCCTGCTGGCGGCGTCCCCTCCATGGGACCTAGAGGCGGTGGTCTGGGCTGATGCCTATCATCGGCGCACAGACCATCCGCCGCGCGTGCGGAAGCTCCTCGCTCGACAGCTCCTGCTGCAGCGGTGGGGAAGGAGGTTGAGGAGTGCCACGGCTGGAAGCAGGACTGTCGAGGCGATCCGCCCTATTCTCAAACGGTGGGCGGACAGGCGGCACGGGTCGCTCTCGTACCGGGTGACGCAGGTACTGTCGGGGCATGGTTGCTTCGGCAGCTATCTGTGTCGCATCGGACGAGAGCCGACGACCTTATGTATGGAGTGCGAGGACAACGTCGAGGACACTGCGCAACACACCTTAGAGCACTGCTCCGGGTTGAGCGTGCTCCGCAGTGTCCTCGTCGATCAGGTGGGACGCGATCTCTCGCTACCATCGGTAATCAAATCGATGGTAGCGAGCGAAGCGTCGTGGAATGCTGTCGCCTCCTTCTGTGAGAGCGCTATGCTCCAGAAGGAGGCCGCGGAGCGGGAGCGTGAAGACGATCCGAACGCTCCCGCTTCCCGCCGAAGAAGAAGACAGCGCAGGAGGCGGCAATATGCCGCCCTCCTGCCCACCTGAGGGGCCCGAGTGATGTCGCGGGGGGTGACATCGCTCGTAATTGGGCCCCCGAGATGGCGCGCGCGTGTTCCCGCGCGCCTCTCCGAAGGCGAGGGAGGATACCAGCTCTTCTCCCTCGTCATCAAGAAGGCGCCCGCACACTAGCGGGCGACGCCGGCGGGCGGTGGTAGTTTGCTCACTGCTCCTCACCGTCCGCCACCAATACGAGGCGTCAAGCGGAACACCATCAGGTTTTAGTCGGTGCGAGCCCGACAAAACCCCCCCCCTGCCCCCCGACTCGGGGGGGGTATCCGGTAGGGATTTCCTGATGTAAAAAAAAAAAAAAAAAAAAAAAAGGTTAGGTTAGGTTAGGTTAGGTTAGGTTAGGTTAGGTTAGGTTAGGTTAGGTTAGGTTAGGTTAGGTTAGGTTAGGTTAGGTTAGGTTAGGTTCAAATGCCGCATGGTGGGGCATGCTTCGGCACGCTGTCCCTCCGCAGTAGACCGCAGCGCGGAATGTTTCCGCTGCGGTATGCCGGGACATATGAGGGCGGCCTGCACGGCTGCGCCCCGCTGCTCCCTGTGTGCTGCGGAGGGAAAGAAGGCTGAGCACGCGTTGGGCACCCAAGGGTGTCCCTTCGCCAAGAAAACCGCGGGCAGGGGGACGGTCGCCACTCGGGCGGCCGTCGCCTTGCCCGTGGTAGCTCCGCCCGCAGCGGCAGCCCCACCGGCCCATCCGGCCCAGGCTGAGGAGACGATGGAAACAGTGTCGCCAATATAGGTTTCCATCGCCTCCTCCAGACGAACCTCAACCACTGCGCCGGTGCCCAGGATCTCCTAATCCAAAGCATGGCGCAGTGGTCAATAGAGCTGGCCGTGGCCGCCGAGCCCTACTTTGTCCCTCCCGGATCTCCGGACTGGTTGGGGGACCGTTCGGGCTCGGTGGTCATTATAAAACGTCAGGTCGCGGATTCCCTGCCCCTCGTATTCAAAGCGAGCGGACAGGGTTTCGTGGCGGCGTTGTGGGGTGAAACGCTCGTGTTAGGAGTGTACTTCTCCCCCAACAGAAGTCTCGCCGAATTCGAGGCGTTTCTCGACGAGATCGACCGAGTTGTCGGCCGACTCTCGTCGGGAAACGTGCTCTTCCTGGGTGATCTTAACGCCAAATCTACGGCGTGGGGATCCCCCAGGACTACTCCTCGCGGTGAGACTCTGGAGGAATGGGCGGCGATGGCCGGTCTGTGCGTTCTGAACCACGGATCGGTCAACACATGCGTGCGACAGCAAGGCGGGTCGATAGTGGACGTAACATTTGCGTCCCCGTCTGTCGTGCGTTGGACTCGCGGCTGGAGGGTTCTGGACGGGGTGGAGACGTTGTCGGATCATCGTTACATCAGATTCGACGTCTCCACCGCGCCTTCAACCCCGAGTCCTCGCCGCCCAGGAGGGCACACTCCTGCTTTTCCCCGATGGGCTCTAAAGCGTCTCGACAGAGACCTGCTGGTGGAAGCCTCGATCGTGCAGTCGTGGGTGGCTGGTAGCGAGCCAGACGACGTGGAGGAAGGAGCCGAATGGTTTAAGGACGCCATGACGCAAGTTTGCGATGCGTCCATGCCGCGAGTTCGGCTCCGACCTCCCAAAAGACAAGTGTACTGGTGGAACGACGAGATCGCCGCGCAGCGCGTGCTGTGCGCCGCGGCTCGTCGTCGTTTAGCCAGGCACAGAAGGCGTCGCCACCGCGACCCCATGATCGAGGCTCAGCTGTACAGCTCGTACCGAGATCTGAAGAAGGAGCTGCAGCTATCCATCAGCAAGGCCAAGACTCAGGCCCGAGACGAACTGCTGGCGACTCTGGACAGCGACCCATGGGGCCGCCCGTACCGCTCGGTGCGTGGCAGGCTCCGCGCATGGGCGCCGCCTCTCACCCAGAGTCTCCAGCCGCAACTGCTGGACAGCGTCGTGTCCGCCCTCTTCCCTGTGCAGGGAGCGGATCACGCGCCCCCGTTCATGGCTAGGACGGGGGAAGTTGTCCGGGTTGCGGTGCCGGATTTGACTCCCGCGGAGTTCGTCTCCGCCGTCGCGAAGCTCGGGCGCAACACTGCGCCTGGGCCGGACGGTATACCCGGCAGGGCCTGGGTGTTGGCCTTCGGAGCCCTCGGGGACCGGCTCGGGAGACTTTATGGAAAGTGTCTCGAGTCGGGAGTGTTTCCCCGACAGTGGAAGTCGGGCAGACTGGTGCTCCTGCAGAAGGCAGGGCGCCCCGCAGACTCTCCCTCCGCGTATCGCCCCATCGTGTTGCTCGACGAGATCGGCAAGCTGTTCGAGAGAATAATTGCTCGTCGACTCGTCGAGCACATGACGTCGGTAGGACCCGATTTAAACGAGGTGCAGTTTGGTTTCCGGGCGGGCCGGTCGACCATCGACGCCATCGGTCGAATCAAGGCCCTCTCGGAAGAGACGGTTGCCCGGGGCGGAGTGGCGGTGGCGGTATCGCTCGATATCGCCAACGCCTTCAACTCCTTGCCCTGGGGCTGCATCAGAGAGGCACTCCGCTATCATGGAGTGCCTCTCTACCTACAAGAGGTGATCGGGTCCTACCTGAGTGACAGATTCATTGTCTATGAGGGGCGATGCGGTCGCATCATACGGAGGGAGATGAAACGCGGTGTTCCGCAGGGATCGGTCCTCGGTCCACTCCTGTGGAACATCGGGTACGATTGGGTCCTGCGGGGCGCACTCCTCCCGGGCGTCAGCGTGACCTGTTACGCAGATGACACGCTGATCTTAGCCCGGGCGGAGGAGTACACCGAGTCTGCCCTGCTTGCGGCGGCAGGCACGTCTATAGTCGTCGGTCGCATACGGTTGCTGGGCCTGAAGGTCGCGCTGCACAAGTCGGAGGCCCTGTGTTTTCACGGTCCCCGGCGCGCGCCGCCTTCGGGTGCCGGCATCACCGTCGGCGACACCCGCATCGAGGTCGGGTCCTCGATGAAATATCTAGGACTCGTCCTCGATGGCCGCTGGAGTTTCCGCGCGCACTTCGCGCAGTTGGTCCCCAAATTGGTCGGCGCGGCTTCCGCCCTCGGGCGGTTGCTGCCCAACGTTCGCGGACCGGACGTGGGATGCCGCAGGCTGTATCTGGGAGTGGTGAAGTCCATGGCCCTTTACGGGGCCCCTATCTGGGCTGGTGCCCTGGCGCGCCATAGTGCTGCGTTGTTGCGTAGGCCGCAGCGGATTGTGGCCGTCAGGGCAATAAGAGGATATCGCACCATCTCCCATGATGCGGCTTGCCTGTTGGCGGCGTCCCCTCCGTGGGACCTAGAGGCGGTGGTCTGGGCTGACGCCTACCATCGGCGCACAGACCATCCGCCGCGCGTGCGGAAGCTCCTCGCTCGACAGCTCCTGCTGCAGCGGTGGAGAAGGAGGTTGAGGAATGCCACGGCTGGAAGCAGGACTGTCGAGGCGATCCGCCCTGTACTCAAACGGTGGGCGGACAGGCGGCATGGGTCGCTCTCGTACCGGGTGACGCAGGTACTGTCGGGGCATGGCTGCTTCGGCAGATATCTGTGTCGCATCGGACGAGAGCCGACGACGACGTGTCTGGAGTGTGAGGACAACGTCGAGGACACTGCGCAACACACCTTAGAGCACTGCTCCGGGTTGAGCGTGCTCCGCAGTGTCCTTGTCGATCAGGTGGGACCCGATCTCTCGCTACCATCGGTAATCAAATCGATGGTAGCGAGCGAAGCGTCTTGGAAGGCTGTCGCCTCCTTCTGTGAGAGCGCTATGCTCCAGAAGGAGGCCGCGGAGCGGGAGCGTGAAGACGATCCGAACGCTCCCGCTTTCCGCCGAAGAAGAAGGCAGCGCAGGAGGCGGCAATATGCCGCCCTCCTACCCACCTGAGGGGCCTGAGTGATGTCGCGGGGGCGGCATCGCTCACAATAGGGCCCCCGAGACGGCGCGCGCGTGTTCCCGCGCGCCTCTCCGAAGGCGAGGGAGGAGACCAGCTCTACTCCCTCCTCGCCAAGAAGGCGCCCGCACACTAGCGGGCGACGCCGGCGGGCGGTGGTCGTTTGTACACTGCTTACCCACCGTCCGCCACCAACACGAGGCGTCAAGCGGAACACCATCAGGTTTTAGTCGGTGCGAGCCCGACATAACCTCCCCCCTGTCCCCCGACTCGGGGGGGGTATCCGGTAGGGATTTCCTGATGTAAAAAAAAAAAAAAAAAAAAAAAAAAAAAGGTTAGGTTAGGTTGGCGGGCCCACCTCGTTGGTAGGTGCGTGGTGCGGACGGGGGACAGTGGCGGAACTACGTGCTCCGCCAACAAAATTTCAATTATTTATTTTCGGCCTCAATGTGTTCTGTGTAGATCTCGAGTGGACGTAGGCGGGTCTGGCTGTGTCAGTCGGACTGGCGAAGGGGCTTGGCTCCTTTGGCCTCCGCCGGAGTGTTCCGCGGGGTCCGGGTGGCCCCTGCGAAGCGCCTCTGCAACGCGGAGGAATAGCGGCGGGTCTGGCTGTACTCTTGTGCAGTCGGACAGGTTCGGGAAGGTGTTACCTTTCCGGCCACCGTTGGTCGTAGCTCCCTGATGGAGCTGTGCGGAAGCGTAGTCACGTCTTACGATTTCGCGCAGCTTCAGCAGGGAAACGACGGGCTTGGCTTAACCGCCTGGCCCAAGTGGAAGCAACTTTAAAACCACTCTAAAAAATCCCTCAACCCCAAGCGTGTCGTGCAGCCGCGAGGGGGTTCCTGTGGCAGGGAGGTGGACCTGTCGCTAGCTGGATTTGCGTTTTTGAGTAAATAAATAAAGTATAGTACTCGTGGGATTAATAATGAAAAAATCTAAAAAAACCCAAGGACGAGGAGGTAAGAAGAACGAGGCCGCGTCTGCACGCGCACCGGCCAGCAGCGAGGAGGAGGAGATGGTGGAGGTGTCAAGTGCGGAGGGCACCGACACTGCGGAGCGGGGTTCGAGCGGACGGCTCTGGCGGGACGATCCGGTCCGCCGCCCCACCAAACGCGCGAAGGGCGATCGCCTCTCGTCGACTTCCGACGATGACAGCGGGAGCCCCTCTTCAAGAAGGAGCCTTAGCGTGGCTAAGCGCGGGCGAGGCCGACCCCCTACCACAGGGGAGTACATCGGTGTCGCCCTCGCCAAGGAGGCCTACTTGAAGCAGAAGAGGGAGGAGCTCCAGTTGGAAGCCGAAGCGGAAGTCGCGAAAATGTCGGCGAGCGCGCGGGTGCTGCGTGCTCGAAAGCCAGTGTCCCTGGCGAAGGACGACCCTGGTGCTCTCCTGGAGCGGTTTCGCACGGACGTGGAGTCCGTGGAAACCGTTGCCAGGACCAGCAGCCACCTGAAGGGCACTTATGTCAAGGCCCTCAATGAAGCGGTGTTCTCCATGACGGAGATTTTCAATGAGTTGCGGGGCCGGACGGCCTCCGACGAAGTCGAGAGGCTTCGGGCGGAGAACGCCCGGCTGACCGCCGAACATGAAGATCTCCGTAAGGAGATGGCAGCTATGAGGGAGGAGATGAAGGAGTGGAGGAACTCGGTTCCTCCTCCTTCCCCTCCCATGTGCCGCCCTGAAGAGCTGCCCCCGCCGCCGCCGTCACCGAGGATGCGTCCCGTGGAGAGAGCCGAAGAGCCGGAGAGCACTGACTCCCGCTTCAACGCCATGACGGAGTCCCTGGAGAGGACGCTGACTGTCTTCATTGGCAAGAAAATCGAGGCGAGCCTGGATTCCTTGCGAGTGGATCTGGGCGCCGCCGCCATGCCAATGAGACCTGTCCGTCCTCCTCTAGGCAGACGGAAAGATGGCCCGCCGCCTCCTGCGAGCGCGTCGGCTCCAGTGCCCGCACCGAGGGCGAGTGTTCCGGCCGAGAGGCCCCGAGACACTACCGGACCGGAGACGTGGTCCGAGGTAGTGTCTCGGAACTCAAGGAGAAAAATGAGGCAGAAGGCGGCTCGGTCCGCGGCTGCTCTCTCGGCTCCGGCGGCTGCTCCTGCGCCCGCTCCGGCGCAAAAGAAGAAGAGAGTCCGGAGCCGGCGCCCGCGCCCCCCCGGAACGACGGCGGTGATAATTAATATCACGGCGGAAGGCCTGGCCAAGGGCGTCACTTACAAGGCGGTCTTGGAACAGGCCAAGAGGGGTGTCGATCTGGAGGAGATCGGCATCCCCTCGGTAAAATTCCGCCAGTCCATCTCGGGGGGGCGGATGCTAGAAATTGCGGGGGCTGCTAGTGGCGACAAGGCGGACGCCCTAGCACAGAAGATCCGTGCGATCTTCCCCTTAGACGGTTTCGTCCGGGTCACCAGACCGATGAAGTGCGCGGAGTTCCGCGTCGTCGGTCTGGATGACTCGGTCGAGTCGGGGGAGGTGGCGGCGGCCGTCGCGGGCGTCGGCGAGTGCGCGGTGCCTGACGTGAAGGTTAGTCAGGTCCGCGTCACTGATTTTGGTGCCGCATCGGCACACGTTAGGTGTCCGGTGGCGGCGGCAAATAAAGTTGTCGCGGTAGGCCGCATAAAGGTGGGCTGGGTTTCGGCGCGAGTGGTGCCGTTAGAGCCGAAACCCTTGCGGTGCTACAAATGCCGCATGGTGGGGCATGCTTCGGCACGCTGTCCCTCCGCAGTAGACCGCAGCGCGGAATGTTTCCGCTGCGGTATGCCGGGACACATGCGGGCGGCCTGCACAGCTGCGCCCCGCTGCTCCCTGTGTGCTGCGGAGGGGAAGAAGGCCGAGCACGCGTTGGGCACCCAAGGGTGTCCCTTCGCCAAGAAAACCGCGGGCAGGGGGACGGTCGCCACTCGGGCGGCCGTCGCCTTGCCCGTGGTAGCTCCGCCCGCAGCGGCAGCCCCACCGGCCCATCCGGCCCAGGCTGAGGAGGCGATGGAAGCAATGTCGCCAGTATAGGTTATCATCGCCTCCTCCAGTCGAATCTCAACCACTGCGCCGGTGCCCAGGATCTCCTGATCCAAAGCATGGCGCAGTGGTCAATAGAGCTGGCCGTGGCCGCCGAGCCCTACTTTGTCCCTCCCGGATCTCCGGACTGGTTAGGGGACCGTTCGGGCTCGGTGGTCATAATAAAACGTCAGGTCGCGGATTCCCTGCCCCTCGTATCCAAAGCGAGCGGGCAGGGTTTCGTGGCGGCGTTGTGGGGTGAAACACTCGTGTTAGGAGTGTACTTCTCCCCCAACAGAAGTCTCGCCGAATTCGAGGCGTTTCTCGACGAGATCGACCGGGTTGTCGGCCGATTCTCGTCGGGAAACGTGCTCTTCCTGGGTGATCTCAACGCCAAATCAACGGCGTGGGGATCCCCCAGGACTACTCCTCGCGGAGAGGCTCTGGAGGAATGGGCGGCGATGGCCGGTCTGTGCGTTCTGAACCACGGATCGGTCAACACATGCGTGCGACAGCAAGGCGGATCCATCGTGGACGTGACATTCGCGTCCCCGTCTGTCGTGCGTTGGACTCGCGGCTGGAGGGTTCTGGACGGGGTGGAGACGTTGTCGGATCATCGTTACATCAGATTCGACGTCTCCACCGCGCTTTCAACCCCGAGTCCTCGCCGCCCAGGAGGGTACACTCCTGCTTTTCCCCGATGGGCTCTAAAGCGTCTCGACAGAGACCTGCTGGTGGAAGCCTCGATCGTGCAGTCGTGGGTGGCTGGTAGCGAGCCAGACGACGTGGAGGAAGGAGCCGAATGGTTTAAGGACGCCATGACGCAAGTTTGCGATGCGTCCATGCCGCGAGTTCGGCTCCGACCTCCCAAAAGACAAGTGTACTGGTGGAACGACGAGATCGCCGCGCAGCGCGTGCTGTGTGCCGCGGCTCGTCGTCGTTACACCAGGCACAGAAGGCGTCGCCACCGCGACCCCACGATCGAGGCTCAGCTGTACAGCTCGTACCGAGATCTGAAGAAGGAGCTGCAGCTATCCATCAGTAAGGCCAAGACCCAGGCCCGAGACGAACTGCTGGCGACTCTGGACAGCGACCCATGGGGCCGCCCGTACCGCTCGGTGCGTGGCAGGCTCCGCGCATGGGCGCCGCCTCTCACCCAGAGTCTCCAGCCGCAACTGCTGGACAGCGTCGTGTCCGCCCTCTTCCCCGTGCAGGGAGCGGATCACGCGCCCCCGTTCATGGCTAGGACGGGGGAAGTTGTCCGGGTTGCGGTGCCGGATTTGACTCCCGCGGAGTTCGTCTCCGCCGTCGCGAAGCTCAGGCGCAACACTGCGCCTGGGCCGGACGGTATACCCGGCAGGGCCTGGGTGTTGGCCTTCGGAGCCCTCGGGGACCGGCTCGGGAGACTTTACCAGAAGTGTCTCGAGTCGGGAGTGTTTCCCCGACAGTGGAAGTCGGGCAGACTGGTGCTCCTGCAGAAGGCAGGGCGCCCCGCAGACTCTCCCTCCGCGTATCGCCCCATCGTGTTGCTCGACGAGATCGGCAAGCTGTTCGAGAGAATAATCGCTCGTCGACTCGTCGAGCACATGACGTCGGTAGGACCCGATTTAAACGAGGTGCAGTTTGGCTTCCGGGCGGGCCGGTCGACCATCGACGCTATCGGTCGAATCAAGGCCCTCTCGGAAGAGACGGTCGCCCGGGGCGGAGTGGCGGTGGCGGTATCGCTCGATATCGCCAACGCCTTCAACTCCTTGCCCTGGGGCTGCATCAGAGAGGCACTCCGCTACCATGGAGTGCCTCTCTACCTACAAGAGGTGATCGGGTCCTACCTGAGCGACAGATTTATCGTCTACGAGGGGCGATGCGGTCGCATCATTCGGAGGGAAATGAAACGCGGTGTTCCACAGGGATCGGTACTCGGTCCACTGCTGTGGAACATCGGGTACGATTGGGTCCTGCGGGGCGCACTCCTCCCGGGCCTCAGCGTGACCTGCTATGCAGACGACACGCTGATCTTGGCCCGGGCGGAGGAGTACAGCGAGTCTGCCCTGCTTGCGGCGGCAGGCACTTCCATAGTCGTCGGTCGCATACGGTTGCTGGGCCTGAAGGTCGCGCTGCACAAGTCGGAGGCCCTGTGTTTTCACGGTCCCCGGCGCGCGCCGCCTTCAGGTGCCGGCATCACCGTTGGCGACACCCGCATCGAGGTCGGGTCCACGATGAAATATCTGGGACTCGTCCTCGATGGCCGCTGGAGTTTCCGCGCGCACTTTGCGCAGTTGGTCCCTAGACTGGTCGGCGCAGCTTCCGCCCTCGGGCGGTTGCTGCCTAACATCCGCGGACCGGACGTGGGATGCCGCAGGCTGTATCTGGGAGTGGTGAAGTCCATGGCCCTCTACGGGGCCCCGATATGGGCTGGTGCCCTGGCGCGCCATAATGCTGCGCTGCTGCGTAGACCGCAGCGAATTATGGCCGTCAGGGTAATAAGAGGGTACCGCACCATCTCCCACGATGCGGCTTGCCTGCTGGCGGCGTCCCCTCCATGGGACCTAGAGGCGGTGGTCTGGGCTGATGCCTATCATCGGCGCACAGACCATCCGCCGCGCGTGCGGAAGCTCCTCGCTCGACAGCTCCTGCTGCAGCGGTGGGGAAGGAGGTTGAGGAGTGCCACGGCTGGAAGCAGGACTGTCGAGGCGATCCGCCCTATTCTCAAACGGTGGGCGGACAGGCGGCACGGGTCGCTCTCGTACCGGGTGACGCAGGTACTGTCGGGGCATGGTTGCTTCGGCAGCTATCTGTGTCGCATCGGACGAGAGCCGACGACCTCGTGTATGGAGTGCGAGGACAACGTCGAGGACACTGCGCAACACACCTTAGAGCACTGCTCCGGGTTGAGCGTGCTCCGCAGTGTCCTCGTCGATCAGGTGGGACGCGATCTCTCGCTACCATCGGTAGTCAAATCGATGGTAGCGAGCGAAGCGTCGTGGAATGCTGTCGCCTCCTTCTGTGAGAGCGCTATGCTCCAGAAGGAGGCCGCGGAGCGGGAGCGTGAAGACGATCCGAACGCTCCCGCTTCCCGCCGAAGAAGAAGACAGCGCAGGAGGCGGCAATATGCCGCCCTCCTGCCCACCTGAGGGGCCCGAGTGATGTCGCGGGGGGTGACATCGCTCGTAATTGGGCCCCCGAGATGGCGCGCGCGTGTTCCCGCGCGCCTCTCCGAAGGCGAGGGAGGATACCAGCTATTCTCCCACGTCATCAAGAAGGCGCCCGCACACTAGCGGGCGACGCCGGCGGGCGGTGGTAGTTTGCTCACTGCTCCTCACCGTCCGCCACCAATACGAGGCGTCAAGCGGAACACCATCAGGTTTTAGTCGGTGCGAGCCCGACATAACCTCCCCCCTGTCCCCCGACTCGGGGGGGGTATCCGGTAGGGATTTCCTGATGTAAAAAAAAAAAAAAAAAAAAAAAAAAAAAAAAAAAGGTTAGGTTAGGTTAGGTTAGGTTAGGTTAGGTTAGGTTAGGTTAGGTTAGGTTAGGTTAGGTTAGGTTAGGTTAGGTTAGGTTAGGTTAGGTTAGGTTAGGTTAGGTTAGGTTAGGTTAGGTTTTTTTTTTTTTTTTTTTTTTTTTTTTTTTTTTTTTTTTTTTTTTGGTCCTCTGATAAATAGATTTTTCAGAGAGCTTCATTTAACTCCTACTGTGATTTGTGTGTTTTATTTATATTGCTATTCAGCGAAAGTGCTGGTTGATTTTTGGGCTACATACATATTACGGTTATTACATATATCTACGGTTTATACATTATGCCTAATTTTACTTTCGACTACATACTTGGTTTCATTGAGACATATAGTATTAATAGTATAAAATGTCTTCTTGCTTTTTTTTTTTTTTTTTTTTATATACATTCATTAAGATTATTCAACATTTGGAAGACTTATAACTAGGCATGCAAATATTAACAATCCAAGGGTACAACTTATAGCTAACTTAACAACTATACAATCTTATTTGTTATGGTAACTCAATATATACTATTATATACAGGCAACATAACATACATATACTATTTATTTCTTTTTATAACCTTAAGTGCAATTTTTGTACAGAATTTTATAAGTTCAGTTCGCTTGCTTTTGTCCTTAAGAATTGTGCTTACTGTATGTTCATTTATTTTGGAATCCATAATATACTCCGCAGTTTGTCTGTCATGGCAGTGGGCTGGGCACTCGAACAGCACGTGAGGTACGGTTTCCTCAACGCCTGGATCACAAATGCACGATGGGTTCTCCTTACACTTGAATCTTGCCAAGTATTGGGAGAACCCACCGTGCCCCGTAAGTACCTGCGTAACCACGCCGGTCGGCTCGAGCTGTCTGACGATGTTGTAGGCCTCGCACGCGTCCGGCAAAAAGATCTTGGTTATGCCGGCGGTGTGACCCGACCTGTATCTCCGGTTCCATTCGACAAGCGATTTCATTCGAATTCGCCGCTTGACGAATGAGACCGGACACAGGTCGTAGTCCGGCTTTCGTTTTGTATTGAGCGCGGCCTCCTTTGCTAACTCGTCAGCCCGCTCGTTCTCGGCCAGACCGGCGTGGGCCTTTATCCAGAACAGGGATATCTCCTTGTTCTGGAGGCGTGCGGCTCGTACGTTCGAGCGTGATTCCACTGCCAAGGGGTGGGATGAGCCATTGTTGACAACTGATTGTAGGGCAGACCGTGAGTCGCTGTATATGCCACAACTTTTCCACTCATTATCTAAAATTATCCTCGTGGCTTTGCATATGGCTAGGAGTTCCGCCTGGTAGACTGTGCAATACGATGGCAGCTTAAGTTTGAGGGATTTCGTCTCGGCGACATTATTCCATACGGATAATGCCGCTCCGACTCCGCCCCCAATCCTGCTGCCATCTGTATATATTCGTGCTTGCTGATTGTTTTGCTGGTCGACTTGTTCTCTGTCTACCAGACACATGAACTCCAGGCTCATATGTTCCGCCGGATGAGGAGTGTCGGCATATGCAACGACTCTTTCCACCTCCCTGCCCGCCAGTATTGGCTGCGGTACTCCCCTCCTGGCCTCATACAGGGAAGCAGCCTCCCGTATCCTGAGGTCGAGGGGCAGTATCCCGGCCAGCACCAGCGCCGAATTAAGGGAGACGGTACGGTATGCCCTGGTCAACTTCTGTACAAATCCTCTTTGGACAGCGGCGAGCTGCCTTTGCACTCCCAGTTTCTCAGCGGCACCTGCCCAAGCAGCGGCTGCGTACAGCACAACTGGTTCCACCGTCGCCGTATAAATTTGGCGAATGATCTCTGGGTGGAGGCCCCAGCTTATTCTGGCGGCTCTGGACAGCTGTTTGTAGACGTTCAACGCTCTTCTGCACACATCGGCAACGTGAGCGTTGAACGTCAACTTACTGTCAATAGTGAGCCCCAGAATTTTAATTTCTTGGGACAGGCCAATGCCGACCCCGCCCATGCTGAGGAGCGGTGTGTCATACTTTAACTTATTGGTTAAAACCATGGCCTTGGTCTTGTGTGGCCCGAAGTTAAGCTTATTTCTGACACCCCACTCCGCAACATACGCGAGCGCGGCATTGGCCTGTTCCTGTACTGTACGCGCCGTATCGCCGTGAAAAACTAGGACCACATCATCCGCAAAGGCTTGGCAGTAGTCTCCCCGCTGTCCAAGCCCCCTCAGCAGTGGGTCCAGAAGAAGATTCCAAAGAATCGGACCGCCGATGGATCCTTGAACACACCCTTTGCTCGTTTTCCGGGTGTGTTCTACGCCGCCGTATCTTAGGTGTATTTGCCGATCTTGTAGGTAGCTATCTATTAGTCGTCTGATGTTAATGGGGCACCTCTCCTCCGCCAGCCTCACCCTTATTGCAGGCCACCAGGCGTTATCGAAGGCTCCCTCTATGTCCAATGATATCATTACCACCATTTTCCTATCTTTGATCTTTTGGCGCATATGTGTCATTAGGTCATAGAGGGAGTCCTCGGTGCCGCGCTGGGGCATAAATCCATACTGCCGGGGGCTGATGTTGCGGATGAGGTGCCATTTTAGTCTACCTACCACCATTTTCTCCAGAATCTTTCCAAGCACCGGTAGTAGTCCTATGGGCCTGTATGACTTGGGAATTGTATAGTCATCCCTCCCAGGTTTCCTTAGGGCTACTACCGTTGCCTCCTTCCAGATCTTGGGGAAGTGCCCCAACTCCAGGCACTTATTCGTCAGGGCCAGGAAAGATTCTGGGTCGTTCTGAATGGCGTGTCGGCAAATATCGGCGGTGAATCCATCGGCTCCTGGCGCTTTCTTCGGGTTAAATGAGTCCACCGAGGACCTTAGTTCTACCAAAGTGAACGGTGGGTCATGTTGATCATCATGACCCAGTCCGTTCACCAGGTCAGCTTTTCTCCGTATATTCTGGTGGTCTTCATTTTCCCCTTTATGTTCGTCTTCTTGGTAGAATGTTTCCGCCAGGACTTTTGCCGATTCTTCCATCTTCAGTTCCTTACCATCTAGGGTCAAGGGAATATCCTCCTGCCTTTTACAGGTCCTTCCTATGACCCTATAGATTCCCTGCCACATTCCCTCCTTATCTTGTTTACCACAGAATCCCTTCCAACTTTCTGTTTTAGCGTTTTTTATCTCTTCCTCATATTTTTCCTTTGCTTTCAGGTACTCGTCGACGACCTTCGCTCTCCGGACTGGTGCAGCGCATCGGATTCGGCGCCTCTTAGTGACAACATCCCTCTTGGACTTCGCCAGCTCTTCGGACCACCATGGAGAGGTAAGCTTTTCATTGGATCGCTTTTTTGGTATCGTGACCGAGCCTGCCTCGGCTATTGCGCTCGTGAGCCTTTCCACAAGCAGATCCAATGTTTCTCTCTGGTTGACCTCATCCACCATCGCCTTAGTAATGCCCATTTCGTCCTTTATTTTGGTGAGGTTTTCACCAAATTGGGTCCATTTGGCCTTTTTGGTGTTAAACTTTCTGGTTGTTCTCTCTACATTCATGCCACTGGCTTTGGTCAACCTAATCTTAAATGTAATAGCATTGTGGTCCGAACTAACGATGCTGTCATCCACCGTCCACGCTTCTGTCAGCAACAACATATCCAAGGAGCAGGCCGTGACATCAACATGGCTCTTGTATGTTTTATTCCCCCTGATGGTATCAAAAGTCGGGGCATTACCTTGGTTGAGTACCTGAAGGCCCATCTCCTCAAGAGTTCCAGACATTTCCTCCCCTCTGTGATCCACTATATTGCTTCCCCACCAGGTACTTTTAGCATTAGTATCGCCCCCGATAAGAAATCTTCTGGGGCCCAGTTCATCCTCGATTTTCTTCAGTTGATCCAGGTATGGCCCCAAGGGTAGGCTCGGCTCGAAATAGAATGATACTACGACAATCTCCCATGCACTGGTCCGGACACTCACCACTACGATGTTATTTGTAGTGAGTCTAGGGAACTGTGTAACGTCCAAATCGTGGTCATAGACAGCGATTGCCGCTTTCACAGGCCCCCCATCCAGGCCAGTGTTCTGGAAGATCCTCGTTCCTTTATAGGTATTCATATTTTTTGCCTTACCCACATAGGGCTCCTGGATCAGCGCCAAGGACGCCTTTCTTTTCCCTGCTTCAATCATAAGCTCATCGGTGGCGAGACTCTTCCGCTGGAGGTTCGCTTGGATCACGAGGTAGTGGCCATCCTTGGAAGGGACTCTGCGGTTTGTCATCCCCTTTACACCCTGGACAACCTCAGCAATACGCGACGCTCGCCCGGGCTAGTGCGTCCCATTTTTGCCGCATTGTGCACTCCTGACTAAGTTAGGTTAGGTTAGGTTAGGTTAGGTTAGGTTAGGTTAGGTTAGGTTAGGTTAGGTTAGGTTAGGTTAGGTTAGGTTAGGTTAGGTTAGGTTAGGTTAGGTTAGGTTAGGTTAGGTTAGGTTAGGTTAGGTTAGGTTAGGTTAGGTTAGGTTAGGTTAGGTTAGGTTAGGTTAGGTTAGGTTAGGTTAGGTTAGGTTAGGTTAGGTTAGGTTAGGTTAGGTTAGGTTAGGTTAGGTTAGGTTAGGTTAGGTTAGGTTAGGTTAGGTTAGGTTAGGTTAGGTTAGGTTAGGTTAGGTTAGGTTAGGTTAGGTTAGGTTAGGTTAGGTTAGGTTAGGTTAGGTTAGGTTAGGTTAGGTTAGGTTAGGTTAGGTTAGGTTAGGTTAGGTTAGGTTAGGTTAGGTTAGGTTAGGTTAGGTTAGGTTAGGTTAGGTTAGGTTAGGTTAGGTTAGGTTAGGTTAGGTTAGGTTAGGTTAGGTTAGGTTAGGTTAGGTTAGGTTAGGTTAGGTTAGGTTAGGTTAGGTTAGGTTAGGTTAGGTTAGGTTAGGTTAGGTTAGGTTAGGTTAGGTTAGGTTAGGTTAGGTTAGGTTAGGTTAGGTTAGGTTAGGTTAGGTTAGGTTAGGTTAGGTTAGGTTAGGTTAGGTTAGGTTAGGTTAGGTTAGGTTAGGTTAGGTTAGGTTAGGTTAGGTTAGGTTAGGTTAGGTTAGGTTAGGTTAGGTTAGGTTAGGTTAGGTTAGGTTAGGTTAGGTTAGGTTAGGTTAGGTTAGGTTAGGTTAGGTTAGGTTAGGTTAGGTTAGGTTAGGTTAGGTTAGGTTAGGTTAGGTTAGGTTAGGTTAGGTTAGGTTAGGTTAGGTTAGGTTAGGTTAGGTTAGGTTAGGTTAGGTTAGGTTAGGTTAGGTTAGGTTAGGTTAGGTTAGGTTAGGTTAGGTTAGGTTAGGTTAGGTTAGGTTAGGTTAGGTTAGGTTAGGTTAGGTTAGGTTAGGTTAGGTTAGGTTAGGTTAGGTTAGGTTAGGTTAGGTTAGGTTAGGTTAGGTTAGGTTAGGTTAGGTTAGGTTAGGTTAGGTTAGGTTAGGTTAGGTTAGGTTAGGTTAGGTTAGGTTAGGTTAGGTTAGGTTAGGTTAGGTTAGGTTAGGTTAGGTTAGGTTAGGTTAGGTTAGGTTAGGTTAGGTTTTTTTTTTTTTTTTTTTTTTTTTTTTTTTTTTTTTTTCTAGTCCTCTGATGTTTTATTTATTCAGAGTTTTAATTTCATGTTTTTCGGATAACTTTTTTTATATTTTTATTTCTACCCAGCGGAAGTGCTGTTTCTTTTTTTTATAACAAATCTATCTTCTCTGTTTTAAATATTCTATGATACTATATAATTTAAAAAAAAAAAAAAAATAAGTTTTTATCCATATGTGCTAAATTTCTTAATTAAGTTTATATAATCTTTACAACTTTTTATGAATCTATATAATTTTAACGTTTTTATCCTATATTGCCGAAGAAAATCCTATAGAGTTTATATAAATTGTTATTTACTAAGTTTTTCCATTTTAACTATTCTACGATTCTATACAATTTAAAAGTTTCTTAATTTCGATTTTTCTATTTTTCGTTTTTACTTATTTTCCTGTTTTGATTTTCTTATTTTGTTTTTCTTGTTTTGTTTTTCTTGTTTTGTTTTTCTTGTCTTGTTTTTCTTGTTTTATTTTCTTTATTCTTTTAATATTTAATTTTCTTAATAACTAATTTATAACTAACTACATTTTTCTTATACTATTATTTATACAAACACAAAAAACTTAAACTATTAGGCATTATATACAGCAGTTTACTAAAGCTAACTTAATTATACTATTTTATATTATGTGACGCTACTTATATACAATTATATAATCGCGACATAACCTGCTATACTTTATTTCTGTTTATTACTTTTTCCGCTATCTTTATGCAATATTCTATAAGTTTAGCTCTCCTGCTCTTGCTTGTCATAAGTTTACTGATGGTGCTACGGTTTAGTCTGG